>JACFXT010000001.1:0-4800000 GCA_018092615.1 Pestalotiopsis sp. CR013 | reverse complement strand
ATCATACCCATGTGGCTGGCCTTCGGAATCAGTCGCCAATCTGCATATCTTCCAGTTCCACGTTGAGGGCTCTGGTCCGTGCCTGCTCGGCTGTCTCGTCACCCATCTGCATGCCCTCGAATGTTTCCTGCGCGATTCTCAGCCTCGCGGCCTCGAAATCCTCATTAACTTGTCCGCCCTCCTCAGACATGCCCACGATGTCCATGGAGTCGGAGTCGAGGCTGTCTTCCTGCTCATCGATACCGCTGACCGCTGAGGAATCCCGTGGTGGACCCATGTCCATCCATAGTGTTCCCTTCGCTCGGAGAAAGTCGATGGTCTCATCGAGGCGCTCTGTGAAAGTGTAGCGCTTTTCGGAGTTTTCTATCTCGACGTTTCTTGGTGGGCTACGCGGGCTACGCGGGTCTCTGGGATTCTCTCTGTTGTGTCGTACGCGCGCGGCCAGGAGGGCCTGCACAAATCCGACGAGGTCCTTGGGCGTGACGAGCTTCTTGTCGTTGAGCCAGTAAATCTCGGAATGCACCACCTCGCAGAGAGAATACTAGTCCTCATAGCGTGCCGGGCCCGGTCCGATGCTGCCGGATCCATTGTCATCGTCCTGGCCGACGGGCTCGTTTCGCAGCGCCTCGCGGTGGACCTGGATCTTGTACATCAGCTGGTTGAGGCGTTTCTCTACAGTTTGGGGCCGGTAGCGACATATGCGGTAGCAGAGACTGTCGCGGAACTTTGATTTGAGCAGCCGAGTTTCCAGAAGCTCCGTGCCATCAAAGGCGAGACCTAATGGCTTGAGCATGCGAAAGAGGCCAGGTCGGGGCTTTTCCTGCTTCTGCTTCTGCTTCTGCTGCTTTTGATGGACGTTGACTATGGCAGCTGCATTTCCATTTCGCTCGTCGACCTTGCGCTGGATTCTTCTCTTTTTGCTGCAGGCCATGGTTCTCTGTCGATCACGCGTCAGAGACAGCATCGGACAGTAAGAAGATGGTGCGGAGGTTCGATGAGGACAAAGTATGAGTCGAAGTTGGGACAGAAGCCAAGCAAGAAAATCAGGACAAAACAATGATTTGCGTGCGTACTTGGAAGGGGGTTTTCGCGTTTCTGGTGATGAGGATGAAGATGGACATGCGAAAGGGCAGTGGCTTCGAGTGTGTTTGGCTCGCGGTTAATGGGACGTCTGGGAACGCGGGGCAAATAAGTCAGCGATTTAGGTCATTGTGCAATGAGGCAGTTATCCGGTCACTCTCCCAAGAAAAGCCTGCTTGTGTACTAGCCAGGTCCGCGGGCACCATTGAGGGCGGCCTTTATGGCCCGTTGCTGGGCCAGGTCAGGTAAGGCTGCTGCCTTATTCGAGGTAACATATACACTCTCCTTCAGGAGATACTCAAAAAAGTATTACTACAATCATGTACCAACCCATTTGACTCGGAGGAGAAACACAGCTCAAGCCAGGTTGATTTGCGTCAGTAAGTACCACTGCTTTCACAAATCCTCATCATTCCTCTTATAGTTTGAAAGAAGCAGAACTGAATATTAAAACTCGCAAATGGGGAACAATTGAAATCGCAAAGTTTTGGCACCCTCAGGTGTCTTGGACACAAATAAACCTCTCAAGAGCATGGCAATTACAATCTTGGGGCTTTTGCCCCTTCGTGGGAGTTAGCTCACTCCACCTCGTCCTCGTACTCTTCCTCGTCCTGGTACTCGTACTCGTACTCCTCCTCGTACTCTCTCTGGTACTCGTACTCTCTCTGGTAGTCTCTCTGGTACTCTCCCTGGGACTCTCTCTGGTACTCATACTCTTCTTGGTACTCGTCCTCGATCGTCAAAGTCTCCATGCTCTTTTCTGCCACCTGGACTCGGGCGCTCTCGATGGAATCCTCGGCCTCCTTGGCTATCGTGTCTTGCTCCAGAGCATCCATGGCCTCCAGCAGAAAGCCGCCCTCAAGGCCGGAAGGCTTCTCGTACTGAGGCGCCTCGTCGCCCTCGGGTGCGTCGAGCTCGTATTCTTCCTCTGGGTCTCGGTACTCTCCCATCTCCAGGGCCTGGCCGCTCGGGATATACAGGGAGTGCTTCGACTCCAAGAACTCGATGAAGTTGTCGATGTTCTCGACAAAATCGGCGGGTCTCTTCTGCATATTGAAGTTCATATCTTGCAGAGCATTGTTGGAGGCCCGAGCTCGAGCGTCCGTGATGGTGTAGACGAACGAAGCAAGGTCTTCCGGCGTGACGAACTTTTGCTGTTTAAGCCAGCTGACTTCAAAGAAAACCACCTTGTTTAGAGACTCCTAGTCCTCATAACGTCCAGTCTCCTCGCGCAGCGACTCACGATGAATGTACAGCTTGTGGAATAGCTCATTCATCCTTCTGGTTATAGTTGCGGCATTGAACTTCGTGAGGCGGTGGCAGAGCGCGTTTCGGAACTTGGTGTCTAGCTGGGGTGTACTCAAGACTGTGCCGCGCTCAAAAATGAGGCCTTGGAGGTTGAAGATGCGTTTCAGAACAGGTAAATTTGACATCTTCTTGCCCGTCTGTCTTCCGCGGTCGTCGCCAGCAGGATGGTGCCGCTCGGCTCCCTTCTTCTGCTTCTGCTTCTTATTCTTCGTCATGGTCCTGGTGAACTGCGCTTTTGACGTACTATCAATACGCGTCAGAGATGAACATAGAGTAGTGGAGTTCATGATCTACATACTTTTGAACGGAGATAGCCACTACCTGTAGCGTTGTTGAAGGGCGAGATCTGCCGGATTGCTGGCGTGTGCGAACTGATGTCCGATGTTGAAGGCACGTCAATTTCCAACAAAGTTGAAGAAAGCTGCAGCGTGTCTTGTGAATGCTTGTAGAAAACAGCAGGCTGCGCGGGGGAGAAGCTCTGCCCAGGCTTGCTCTAAGCTTAGCTCTCTCGAAAAATGCTTGGGAGGGCAACATATCCGTTGCCCAAATGCGATTCTCTCTAACATGTCTCTGGTCCCGACGATCAACTGACGAAAATAAGCACGATACCCCTTGCTGATAAGGAGGCCAACACGTCCAACTTTGTCGTCAACGATTCAAAATATTCCGAGACCCCTATTTATCTTTGCTTTAGTCCCGTAGCATTACTACTCGTGGTAACATCATGAATCGTGGTCCCCAGATACAAATGGCAGCATGTACTTAATTTAAAAACTCGTGAGACTGCACCTGGTATTGCCAGTTTTTGATGTTCGTTCACAACAGCGGCGTTTGAAGTTGAAGTTGAAGTTCTAAGGGAGGCTGGCGTGAGAATGCAAAGCAGAAAAAGAAGAAAAACACAGAATGTCTGGAGTCAACCATATCTGCACCACGTTATCTTATTGATATTTACTCGGATGATAACTGCTTGCAGAAGCCATTGTTCCGGTATTGATCAGCTAGCCCTCTCATAATTAGGTATACATGATTTTCACCAGCAAGGCAATCATGTTGGACTGTAATTATAATATCATTTTTGTTGTGTCTTTTCAAAGAAACAGAAAAGTCAAACCAATTAACTTGAGTGTTTACCTCATCTTTAGGAAAGATAGAGCGCACATGGCTGATAAACAAGCGTTGATAGGAACACCTGGACAAGAGACTGGAAGTCTACAAGCAATAACTATGGCACTCAGATTCCACGTCAAGTTTGCCAGAAGTTGGAAGCTGGCTAGTCGACTGCTTCATGTAACCTGAGCTAGTCGAGCCCAGCCCAGCAACGGGCCGGGACAACCATTTTTATCCACGCCCTCGAGGTTCACTGTTCGATTCCAAGTGAGAAGCAAAGTTTCCATGGATTTTAAACCACAACAGAGTGCAAGAACAATGCAAAAAGAAAAAAGAAAAAAAAACCAGCTTGGGGATTTGAGCCCCATCGCGATGACATATTAGATATTACCCATGCAACTGCAACGATGGCCTATTTCCAGGGACGTACCAGGAAACAGGGACGTGCCAATCTCCCCATGGAGCTTCGGCTAAGTTAAACACCAGACCCGACATACCACTGCGCCAACTTGCCGTTGGTAGCTGGTTGAAAACTTCTTGTCCTTTTGGACATTAAGTGTCTTCCAACCGGGCAACTGGGCAACCAGGAAATTTGACGCGCCGAGCTTTACCCATAATCTTCCAGCGCATACTTTACTCAGCAGGCTTCCAATAGGACTGATTGCCGGGCAACTCCTGTTCCTTCACAGCAGCCAGGTGCAATAAATTTTCCCATGACACGTAGCCGACCCTGAACTTTTGCTCAAGTCACTCCATCCCATCTGCAACGCAACGAGCACCTGCGCATCGAGATTTCCCCATTAACGGCACAGCTTCATCCCACGGTGCGTGATGACTTATTCCATCTCTTTGCACTCTGGATTTCTTTCATTAAACGTACTAACATGATTAGCAGATCCCAAGCAGCCATCATACGAGTAGTTCAGCGACAAGCAAAGAAAAGACAGCAGCAGAAGCAGAGGCTGGCAGAAGTAATTTGAAAAGAGGGACGACGAATGCCCGTGCTTAAGCAGATTTGGAACCTCCAGGGCCTTATTTGGAAGCACAGCCAGGTTACGAAGACTCTCAAGACGGAGATCGAGACCAAAGACGCCCTTTGCCTACCTTGTCACGTACGACCGGAAGAACAAGCACCGGGAAATCGCTGCGGGCCTCCGCGAGCTTTCAAGAACCTACACGACTACCGAGACGCCCCCGGCTGGACCGAACTCCACCAGAAGGCACTCGAAGAGACCGGCTGGACTCGCACGCAGAAGGATACTATCACGCTAGAGGATCTCGGACTGTTGGACCACAAGGTGATCGGCGCCTGCGTTCGAGCTCCAGGCAATCCCGAGCAAGTCAAGGTGGTTGACAGTCACCTGAAGGACCCTGTCCCCATCGTCGAGCGTGCCGATGAATTGATCGCATTCCTGCGAGAGAAGCAACCATCGTGATTACTAGACAGCGAGGACATGGAAATGGACATGGGAGAGTCCAGTGCAGCAGACCCCGTGGAGATTGACGGGCGTCGGGTAGGCCAAGTCTGCCACCGCTAGCCAAGCCGTGTTGGATTCTTCTGGGCGAGGCTGTCCTCCGTAGCAGTCATCGCCCAGCGTGTGTTCATTTCTGCCTTTCATTTCCGTGGCTAGATTATTGCAAATACCACGTGCCCTGTCCTTGGCGAGCCCGAGAAGGAAGAGTCACAGAATAAGAAGCCCACAGGCTTTGTTTTTTTCTTTCTCGAGATCTGCGCAAGGCCAAAGAAGGCATAGATAGGCATTATCATCGCAGTCACCAAGGCCTGAGTGGAAGTTGACGTCGCCTGTCGCCTGTCACTGAGCAAGCGATGGATGCTCTAAAGTTTAAGGAGTTGCAAAAGGTAGTCGCTCAGTTAAAAATAGAAAGAATACAGAGATGAGTGATATACACAGATATTATAAATAATCAACGAAGAAAAAAATATCCGCGCTTCATTCCGTCTTATAACAAAGTAGATAAAATTCTATATTCCGAATCTACCTCCGCATTTATTGCTGGGAGGGATTTCAGAAAGTGGGAGAGGACTAGAAATAAAGACGAAGGAAAGATTTGGATAGAAGAAAGTCTTGTTGGCGATAATCAGTTAATATACTATTCGAAAAGAAATAGGAAGCTGGTTGGTCAACAACCTCATGTGGCCTCACGTAGTCGGGCCTGACCCAGCTACGGACCAAGGCAACCACCATTGTAGTCCATACCCTCGAGGCTCACTGTTCGATTCCAAGCGAGACCCAAGCTTTTTGAAGATTACAAAACATAAATAACACTAGAACAGTATAACAATATATAAAAAAAACACCAGCTTGGGGATTCGAGCCCCATTGTTGCAGTTGTATATTAGAGAACACGGAGCAAGAAGTCAGGAACATGATTGCTGAAGTCTCTGCCTAATTGCTTTTCACACACCTTGAGGCAGCTCTACATTCGATCCGATATACCACTGCGCCAACTTGGAGTTGTTAGCTGGTTGAAAACTTCTGGACCTCTTAGCTATTATCTGTTTAGCAACCGGAAACCGTTTCAGACCTGCCGAGCTTTACCCAAGATCTTTTTACGCATACTTTGGTGAACAATTTTTGCGTTAGCTGCAAGGCAGTAATTATTATGATCAATTTTACGAAAGAATTATAATGATTCTTCTAAGCAATTTAGAGTACATAAATGACCAATATATACAAAAAGGACTCAAGAAAACACTGCTTATAAAATCAACCCCAGACTTCCATCTAAGAATGCTGGGTTTACAAGTACACGATATAACATCAGAGGAAGACGAATATGAGAAAAACAAGGCTCTTGAGCTTACAATAGGATAACGCTAGGCCTGCGCATTTACGCATCTCTGTCAAATAGCAGAATTCAAGAGATCTCGAGGACGGCTATGTCGGTTGCTTTCCACAAAGCCCTGGCGAAATAGGTAAACCTGATCTGAACAGTCATTGTACCAGCTTGCCAGAAGTCGAGAGCTAGCCTGCTTGATAAAGACTCGTCGACGCCTTTCTGGACCATCAGGACTTTCAAGCCGGACAGCCAGGCAAGCAAGTCACTGGGTGACCAGTCAACATTTCAACTAGCTGAGCTTTTTCCAAAATCTCTCCGCGCATGGACAGGACTGTCCGGCAGCTTTCTTAATCCCACAGCAGCCAGTCGTAAAGCATTCTCCCCACAACAAGCGAACGCGCGAGAATCTCTTCAACCCACCACAACCGATCTGCTGCCACACAACGTGTACACACGCGCACGCAGAACCACGCAATCACTCTTCTCTTTCGGACAACACAGCTCCAATAGACGGTGCGTAATGATTCATTTAATCTCCTTAATTCTCCCACTTCTTCAATAAGGGTACTAACACTGCCACAAGCAGCAGATCCCCATCAGCAATCATGGCCCGAGATCGTCGGCAGACAAAGAAAAAGCGGGTGCTCAAGCACTCGCAGGTAGACAACAAGAAGAGACAACTGCCCGAACTCAAGCAGATTTTCAATCTGCAGGGTCTTGTTTGGGAGCGTGGCCCGCTTGTAAAGCCTCGACAGACGGAGGACAAGATCCGCGACGCCCTGTGCGCCGATCTCGTCAAGTTCAAGCACACTACCGTCGTTGCACGCATCGACGAGTTGTTTAAGAAGTTGTACGACTATCGAGTCGCACTCCGAGAGGTTGTCAAGTCGTCGGACGCCGATGACGACGAAGACGAAGAGGAGGAGGAGGTCCAGTACACCGACTGGGATGGCATGAACAACATGACCTTCCAGGCGGTCGGCTGGACCCGCCGCCAGAAGGAGCTGATGCCGGAAGAGATCAACGGCTTCACCTACGCCCTGATCAGCGCCCGCGCCCGCGCCATCAACAACCCCTCCCTCGAGATGGCGCTCAACCACAAGAAGCCGGCATTTCCCTTTGCCGACCACATGGACAAGCTGCTGGCCTTCATGAAGCACAAGCAGTCCCCGTTGCTCCCGGCCGGCGAGGCCCTCGACATGGGCAACTACCGCGAGCCCGCCGACCACGGCATGCTCGACGAGCCCGAGGAGGAGGATGAGGAGCGCGAGCAGCCTGCGGGCCTCGCCGAGACCACGTACGATGACGACGACGACGTCGACATGATGGGCACCGAGGCATCGGCCGACGTTGCTATCGCTAAGCAAGCAATGGGCAACTTGGAGCTCGAAGAGTGAGGATGGATTTCTGATAGCTCGAAAACGGATGGAATTTCCAACCGTGGGTGTATTTGGGATGAAGAATGTGGAAAATCTTGACGAAGAGAAGAAGAACGTCTCCTTGGCGGCTATCGAATGATATTGTATTCGAAAAGCCTTGTTCTTGTTTCTCTCGTAGTCATCCGATCACTGCTTGTCCATTAGTCATTTGTTCGGACTAACTGTATAATGGGGTGAATCTTGATTTTTTCTGTACAAATAGATCAGAAGACGCGCTCGGATGACAATTCCTTCTAGGCTTTTTTTTCACTCGAGCGTTCGGACAACAAGCTTGTGGAATTGTTTCCTCATTCGTAGCAATCATCAAAGCGTTGTTGTATTCCCACAAATCAAGCAAAGCAACTAATGTCTTCTCGCAGGTAACAACCATCAAAGTGTATTGGTATTCCCATGACTGAAGCAAGGCAAAGAAAGCCTTCTCGCAAACTCCAAACACCGTCATCTATGTATGCATCAACCAGCAGTTGTTCCCCTTTCTTTTCTTGATCTCGAGATTCATCCATTACTCCTCGTCCGTCTCGCCGCCTTCATCCTGTATTATCTGCTCCATGACAGATCCGCGGCCCCTGCCGCTGTTCTTCCTGGCCCTCTTGTAGGCCTCCGTCTCGGTGACGGCCTTGAGCCCGACAAAATGCTTCCCGTCCCAGGCCGTCTCGCACTTGGGGCACGTCTTGTCCCGCCGGGTGCGCCAGAAGGCCTCGTCGCAGATGTCGTGGATCCGGACGTTGCAGTCGCGCTCGGCGCAGCGCTGGCCGACGGTCACGATCTCCTTGCAGGCCTCGCAGAACTTGATGCGCTGCCAGTCGGCGGGCTCCAGGTCCGGGTCGTTGTACGTCTCGACGAGCCAGGACCGCAGCTCCAGCAGCGCGCGCGGGCTCAGGCTGTAGTACCCGTCCTTGCTCTTCTCGAACCAGCCCTCGTCCACCATGGCGGCCAGCATGCTGTCGGCCTCGGAGCTCTTTATGCTCCGGGTGCCTGGGGTGGCCGCCTGCGCCTCGTCGGCGATGCTCTCGTCGCCGTCTGCCCGGGGTGCGTGCCTGAGCTTGTTGGCCTGCATCGAGTCGACGCACATGACCTCCATGCGGCGGGTGTTGTGCTTCTCGAACATGCCGTCAATGACTCTCTTTACAAAGGCGATCTCGTCGGCGTTGTGGAGGGTGGCCAGCTGGGTCATGGGGTCCGAGGTGGTGTTGACGAGGGCGTAGACACGCTCCTTCCGGGTCTGGTGCTTGGCGTTCCGGACCTCGTAGTCAAAATGAGCCACGACCTCTTGAGCGGCGGCGATGTAGGCGGCAAAGTCTTCCTGGGTGACCGAGTCGGGGCTGACTCTCTGTGGTTGCTCCTCCTCGCCTTCCTTCTGTGCTGTCATGATGGCGGCGATGACGGGCTTGGCCTCGCGATAGGTGATGCTGCCGCGGGCCATCAGGGCTTGGAGGAAGGCCCTGTTGCCGTCATTGTAGCCGCGGGGTACTAAATGCTCCATTTTCGTGTGTGAACTTTGCCAGTGATCATGGAGAAATCGCCAGTGTGCTGCCGAATGAATTGATTATGGTACCGAGCCGTTGGACTATCATGTGACCCTTCCTGCGCCGTTTGAAGTTGCTGCGGGAGACGCGCCGAGGGGTCGTCAAAGACGCGTAAATGGATTTTTAGCACACATGCTGCATAGGCTGCACAACTAAATTGATTGCATGAATGGGTTTCGGCGTCGTCTCCACTTTGGCGGGGGAGCACCGGATCGCGTAGACCGGATCTAACTGCCGGAACTAGCCGGGATCTAGCAGAAGTTGAACCTCGAGCCACAGCCCGATGCCCCTCGATCTCTGGGCCCAAGCTCGCGCCACCTGTGGCAGTGCAGGCCTATGACGACGTCTAGACCCCGTGGATTCCCTCCCGTTCACCAGTCACTGCCAGGTTCCATATGAGCTTGTGAAACAAGGTGGCAGCGGGACAGCACAGCGCATAGCCAGCGCCAGCAAGTTCCCAGTCCAGTCCAGTCTGGTCTGGGGGCAAGGCGAAGGCCTCCCAAAGCATGGACAGCCGCACTGCCCTTTTTACCTTTCTTCCTTCGACAATAAAACAAGAAACGCAGTTTGTGTCAATTTCTCGTGCTCCTTTACTCCTGTTTTCTATCTCAGAAGTCACTTCTGACCCATCCAAACACCTACGACACCTATTCACGTCATATTGAAACTTGACTTGTGAGAACATACTTTGAAGCTTTCCTGCCAAGGAAGGCGAACATATCGTCATAATGCTCGAGTATTTTACCTATAAGAAGGTGAAGAAGGTCCGCAACGAAAAGGCACAACGCGAGCGCCTGGAGAACGAGGCCAGAGAATCGGCAGCCACATCGCCTGCGCCGCAGAAGACACCGACAGCCCCCGTCGTCATCTCCAAGCCAGACGAGCCCTATGGCGATCCCCTGCTCGACCAGGACGACGAGAAGTGGCTGGAGCGCATCGTCTCGCCCGACGCTGGATATGACGACAATGACGATGTAGCGTCCCGGCCGCCTCTGCCTCCCAGAATTCCCACGCCCATCTGGGACACGGACGACGAGAGCGCCACCAGCCAGCAGGCGCCGGTCCAGGGCAAGGGCAAGGGCAAGGAGGTCGTCGACGTCGGCAGCGACAAGCCGGGCAACAAGCGCCTCTCTGTCATCGCCAACATCGGGCGCACCATCTCGATGCGCCGCAAGCCGACCGAGAAGAGCGGGCTGCAGCCCCAGCTCGAGGTGCCCGCGCGCGAGGTCGTCCGCGAGGTCACCGACATCAACAAGGTCCTCGACGACCTGAACCTGTCGGCCCAGAACAACAAGGTCTTCTCACTGTCGGCCGAGTCGACCGAGATGGTCCGCAAGTTCAACCTCGTGCTCAAGGACATCGTCAACGGCGCCCCCACGGCCTACCAGGACCTGGTCAACCTGATTGAGGACCGGGACGGCATCCTAGCTAAGAACTACGAGAAGCTGCCCAAGTCCCTCCAGAAGCTGGTCACTCAGCTGCCCACCAAGCTGTCCTCGACGCTGGCGCCCGAGCTGCTCGCCGTCGCCGCCGAGGCACAGGGCCTCAACAAGGCGGACGCCTCCGGCGGCCTCAAGGGCGCCGCCAAGTCCTTCCTCACGCCCAAGAGCCTGCAGGATCTGGTGACCAAGCCGGGAGCCGTGGCCGGACTGCTCAAGAGCATCGTCAACGTGCTCAAGACGCGGTGGCCCGCCTTCATGGGCACCAACGTGCTGTGGAGCATTTCCCTATTTTTGCTCCTCTCCGTCCTCTGGTACTGCCACAAGCGCGGCCGCGAGGTCAGGCTGGAGAAGGAGGCGGGAGAGCAGAGCGACCCCCTCTACGGAGTCGACCGCGTCGAGGAGCTGCCCGACGATCCCCTGCTGGAGGGTTCCAGCGGAGGCCAGAGCAGTCTGCCCACCACGCAAAGATCTGGCAAATCCTCGCCCGTGTTGCGCGAGGCCAGCAAGAAGAAGAAATGATGATGAGAGATGATGGATCCGATACCCCCTTAATGACGAAGGATAATGACTTGACAAGAACAAATACCTGCCAACGGTTTGGGTTTGCAATTGCGACAGGCGGGTGTTTACATAGAATGTGCACAGGTTTTGCACAGGTATTGCCCAACAATTAATATAGTCAAATTGAATGCTGCAAGCTGTCTTCCCACCTATATGATGTGCATGTGACATCGATCAGTGCTCGTAGCTCCCTAGTCCACATTATGCCAGGATGTTCCTTTGAACACCGTTCTGTCACTATACTTTTCTTACAATATCCTCTTCAGGCAGAATCCCGCACTTGTGACGCCGCCCTCGTGCTCCAGGAGCTGCTTGATCTCACCATCCTTGCTTCACCCAGAGTCACTGCCAAGAACCCACGAACGAACCCATTAGTCGTCCTGGACCAGCTCCTTGATCTCTTCTCTGCCAGGTGCAATACCGACACTGACATCGGCCTTCTCATCTCGTCCGCCGGTGCGGTCAATGACCCTAGCACCGTCCTGCATCCAGAAGTCCACCTCGTCGACAATGTCAGCTACAATGTCCTCAGCGATCTGCTCTGTGTAACGCTCCGAGATGGACTTGAGCTCGCTCTGAGGCGTCGGCGCGCCGTCCGCCGCTGCTGTTGGCTGCGCTGCCTCGTCCGATGTGTTCGCCATCTCTACATCTTCGCCTGGCTGAGTCGTGCTGGTGCTACCGTAACCTGCAGGGGGGTACCAGAAGTCGGGTCCAAAGTTCACCTCCGCGGCTCCTCCCCTGAAAACACTGATGGCGGGATAGTAGCCGAGCATGCCGTCGTCGAGGCCTTCTCGTGCACCGACCTGAGCCTGTGGTTTTGATGCCGGCGGAAGGAAAGCCAAGAGATTCGTGAACGGCGTGCCCATCAGTACGCCGTTCTTGTAGACCTTGATACATGAATTGGGCAGCGTACGCAGTGTCGGTACGCGATGCAGTGGGCTTGGTTCGTCCGAGTTAAGGGCAGACCCAGATGCGCCGACAGGTGACGGATTCATGAGGTCCTCCAGCTCTTTGGTTGTATGGTAGTCGATCTTCTCAAAGTATATGTGTGCCTTGAAACGGATTGGAATGCGGTCGCGCACAATGTTGGGTCCCTCTGCCGTGGACAGATCGTCATCCGCAAGATCCACGGCCGGATTGTAATGCCCTTGGACGACCTTGCGGTGGAGTTGCTCTGAAGGCAGCTGTATCTCTAGTCCTATTACATCGCCCTCTGCGATATCCTCGCCGGCAGGGAAGAAGTCCTTGGGCCGCGACATGTGCACCTTCTGGCCCTGAACGTCTCGTATACCGTAGCTGTACGCATCGAATCCCACGGGAGCATCGAGGGATGCTTCTCGTCTGGCGAAACCGAGACGCACGTGTCCATGCGACTCGACCTTGCCTCCCTCTTCTCGCTTCAATGTGCCTCTAGTGATCTTGCACTCCCAGTAATAACGGCCTTGCCGCACGGCCACGTTCGCTCTGGCCATTCGAAAGCCCTTGTCTGTGGTGATATGGCGACCCGACTGGTCGAAGAACATGTGGGTGGCGGCATCCTCGAAGCTGATGTGTGCGCCGTGGGGCTCCGGCTCGGTCTGGCGGTAGTAGAAGGACGAGGGGAACTGGGGATCGGCTATGCAGTGTAGATAGTGGAAGTTCTTCTTGTTGAAGACACTATTTGCGCATTAGTAGGGGGTTGCGACATGGCTGAAGCTCAATTGCGACTTACTGTTCCGAGGTCTCGTGAAACGCAATGGCCGAGCCATCAGATGCGCTGACATCGTGGTGATGGGTGAACACTGGACCGCGGGCGGGCTCAAAGTCTCCTGGCTTCGGAGGCGCCAACTTATAGCGCATGGGAGAGGAGTCATTGGGCAGTGTGTCCTTGGTGTTGTGCTTGCCCTTGGGCTCGGGTGTAGCTCTCGAGCTGCCGGGCTCAGCTATCGTGACGCCCTTGGACTCTCGCTTTTTAAGCGACTCCTTTTTCGTGCGCTTTTCTCGAGACATGGCTGGTATGTCATCATGCGATTGCGTCTTGTTCAGTTTCGGCTCTGGGTTCGGGTTTAAAGGCGACGAGACGGCGGGCACATGGTCGTCGTCCAGTGCCCGTTTCTGAGGCAGCGAACTGGCTGGGTTGTTGGCCTGGGCATTGGCCGGGGGATTGGGAGTTGAATCCCTTTTTGGGGAGTCGGCGTCGGTCGCCATTGTGCAAGGAATACTTGAGAATGATTACAATGGCTCGGAAATGGTACCTGATATTTTGCAAGAAAGAAAACCGACCAACCAAGGTGGTCGCAGAAAGATGAAGCTAGAGTAGAGCTCGGCGGCACGTCGCATCGTGCTTTCCGTCACAGACGCGCCGGCCGCTACATTTTAGTGGATACCTTAAACCCCACACCATGCATATTCTATGGCTGGCAACCGACAATTGCGGCTGCAGCGTTGCATTTGTGGAAGGAGTGACCTCGGAAGGCTTGCATTGGCAAAAAAGAAAACAATTGTTGAAAAATGCAAAAAGAGATGTGAATATTCCCTGTTGTCAGGAACTAATGGGTATGTAATCCATCGACCATCACGGGACTCGAACCCGCAACCTTGGACTATTTCGTTCGTGATACGACCTGAAATAGGAGGTCCACGCGCTACCATTGCGCCAAACGGCCAGTTGTTTCTTTGCCTTCTTAAACGCCACCATGTAAGAAGCGCAAAACGTGGCTCCACAAACTTTCGCTACCCGCTCCCGAAGGCTGGCCCAACATGAGAAGGAACTTAACAGAATCTTGGATATACTGCGTCTTCCCTATGGTTACTGCTGCATTTACGTAGAAAGGTAAAGAATGTACGATATAAACCTAGCCAATTTAATTACTTTGTATCTGTATACTGTATATCATCCGCATTGTCTTCTCTGTCCAATTCGGAAAAGATCCTTATTAACACGACCGGCAATATGGATCCATTGATGGCCATATTAAAAGATGCCCCATTCCGCTCTTCAACACTTTTATTGACCTCAGTATATTTCTGAATACTCGCGTCAGTAAATTGACTAGACCAGCGACTTATTGTGGTTGCAAATCAAACAGCGGCCGTTTATTGGAAATTCATTTGCCGAAGTCGCGGACCGCCAACCTGATTCGAATATTTTCACTAATAAGAGCTTTCTGTTTTAGTCATGATATATTTGACCCAAGTTTTACATTATGATGAAATCTATTTCCAGGTGGCTCGAGTGCTTTACTGAATCGTTTGCACGAAGTAACATTATTTTGATCCCGAATTTGCCTTTCCCCTACACATCGAGCCTCATCCAAATGGACTTGATAGTCCACCAGAAATCCCAAATACGGCCTATCATCGTGATTTTTGGGCCAGGCCTCTTAAACGCCATGATACTGTACACGATCCGTCTTACATATGTAGCTGCAAGCCTGCAACCTGATCACCTGAACAAAACACTGATGCACCACAACCACTGCTACCGCGCTCCCGTCTCCGCGGACGGCATATAAAAACAGACCGCACTCGCATACTCCCCATCGTGACTGATACTCACAGCGGCGACAACCGCATCGAGGGACCCGTTGACCCGGACAACAGCCACCGGGGGACCGCTGATGCCGCTCATCTGCTGATCCTGCTGCGCCGCGTCCTCGTCCTCTTTCGCGGACGCCGCAGGCTCTTCTTTCCGGCGCGAGGTCTCCAAGGGACGCGGCACGGGCTTGCCGCTCTCGATCTCGATATCACCGAAATTGAGCCTCTCCCAGTGGAAGGCTTTTATCACCGCCTCCTTGGCCGCGAACCTGCGTTGGCTTCTTGTTTAGTCCCGAGGCTGGCTGGGCAGGACGAGCATCGGTGTGGCGCCGAGAGACACTGCTGCTACTGCTGAGGTACTACTCACCGGCCCGCCACATACTGTGCGGCTTTCCAAAAAGTCGGATCTCTCCTCGTCACGTCCGCATTTGGCGATACATGGATTGGGTCATTTGAGTCTGATGTGAACTTCTTGAATAACTTGTATTGCGCGAAGGCACCGTGCAGTGCCGATACAGTTCTGGGCTGATGGCGCTCTCGCGGCGTCAGAACGCGCTTGATAAATCTGGGTCCGCGTTCAGATATGAGGATTTTGTAAATTCTGGGAATGTGGCAGATGTCGTGTCCCAGCCCAATGGGCGGCGTCATTATCCGATTCATCTCAAATGAGGCACATACAATAAATGCGGAAAGGGATAAGCAAGCGCCTGTCGTTACCGTATGTGGTCTGTAGTCGCAGAGATTGGATTCGCCTAAAGACTTGGTCGTGGGGACACTTTTTTAGTGGTGTCCAAAAACGCATGCAACTGTGAGTCTGGTGGATTTCAACCAATACGTAGTCTATACACTGCACAATCTTCACTAAGAGAGCACTAATCACAAAGCACAACATACAGGATATCTCATTTTATTATTGCAATCAAAACACAATTACGCCGGTTTTTTTCGGCTCACGAGAGAGCAGCGCGACTTTTTGCGAGCATTTATAGTGCTGAGAAATGCACCAATTTTGGGCCTGATGCCAGCCAGAACGCCGTCCAACCATGACATAGGCTAAAAGTGACGGAGGCTGGACAGATACATCGCGACGAGGGAAACATTTGGATTTTCTTTTCTCGCAGCTGCCATATAAGCTCCTAGGAGCTTGCTAGAAGTAGCGAAGAGAGGTTGCTGGTTGACGAGGGCTGCCAGTTAGTTGCTCTCGCCGTGAAGGAGAGGAGCACGCTCGGTGTCGGCCTCCGCTTGTCTTCGCCAGGCAAAGTCCTTGCCAGTTGCCGCGGGAATTGCGATACCGACAGTGGCGACGAAGAGGACGGCCATGATGGTGAATGCAAAAATCCACTGGAAGGCAATAACTTGTCTGAGGAACTGGCTAACACCAATAGCCGCGGAGAGCACGCTGAGGTTAAATCCGATGGTGTAGTCCTGTATTAGTGGAGAGGTTTAGTCTCCATATTACATGCCACAGGGGTATCATTGCAAAGGGCCGAACTCACCTTGTAAGCGACAATGTAGAACATGCCATAAACGAGGATAGACCAGATGAAGATGTTGCCGAAGATTCGAGCAACCAACGAATCAGGGTGTGGCACCATAATGGCACCATTCCAGTAGATGGCCACGAACGTCCAAGCAAGAGGGCCGGAGACAACGGCTTCGTGGATGGCACGGGCGTAGGCCGGGTGGCGGAAGTAGAGAGACGTCAAGTTGGCAAAGTTGAGGATCAGGAAGAGCTCAGCCCAGCCAAAGTAGCTCCGGACGAACAGCATGACAAAGGCAAAGTGGAAGAGGTTGTTGAGAATGAAGTGGCTGCCGACGGCGGCGGCGGCATTCAGGGTGTCCGCATTGCCCGACCAAAGGTGAACGATATAGACGGCCTGGAGAATGAATAGGACAATCCTGAATGGTTTCAATCAACATCATGTTCCAGGCAGTAAGTAGTAAAGAGGACATGGTCACCAATCGCACTCACCAGTAGATGCTGACAATGACGCTGTTGAGTCGAAAAGCAGTGGGATAGAGATCATTCTGACCCCAGATCGTGTGCCAAGCAAAGGCGCCATCATGTGGGGCGTTGAAGGTGTAGTAGAAGCTGACGACGAGGGACAGAAGCCAGGTCAGGATGGTGAAGACCTTGTAGGCAATGATTGAGTTGCTGCTGTGGGAGTCGCGCTTGGCGAATGGGTTGACTGCAAAATTGTCTATTAGTACTTGCAATGCCAATTTGCAGTCCCGGATGGTGTGATGGACGTAGCGGGAGAGGCGAGGATATTGTTTACTGAGAGCTGTGGAGGGAGCTGACGACCAAAACTTACCTTGGTGGACCCGCTCCATGGCGACCTGGGCTATCACACTCTGGGAGTGCTATGTATCTGCTGGATGGATGTATCTGTCGCAGAGATGATCAATTTGCCAACTTCCTCTCGGTCTGACTGAAGATTGATGTAAAAGTCAGAGTGGCGGGAAGTACAAGATCTCGGACGATGTTTATAAAGCGTCGGTTCGTGTCTCATGAATTGAACGCTCCTACTGGGCGGGGCGTGTCACACACACCTGAGGTGCTAAGGTAGGTAGCAACCTGCATGCGGACTGAACTTGCCTGCATTTGCGGGGAACTAGCTGCTGAGTGAACGGGCAGTGACGTTCGTCGGCGTCTCTCCAGAGCGATCGGCTAACCGAAAACAAGCTTGGAGAAAAGTTGGAAGAAACATGCACACGAACTTGACTCTGTTTTAGGGAGGTCAAACCACCGGATCCTCTTATATGATGGAGTCAAGTGCTGATAGAAGAAGAAGGGATTCCTGGGCTGGCTTCGGGCTGGGTGCTAGTAAGTCCCATTCATCGTGTCTCCTTTGTTATATCCAACAGCACCTTCACGAACCATCAATGTGCACACAGCGAAACATCTCGATGCTTGACAGCCGTTGTACCTGGCATTGGGGCAGACTTTAGCGGGTGATCTAGGCATGTACTCCCTGACCTTGTCTTAGAACTGTAGCGAGGTACATCATGTAGGATTGTTACTGCATTCTGTAGATGAAATTGAGCTGTGTTCCATATTCATGTTCATAGTATATTATGGGCATCTATTGCCATCAATGGAATCTTTCCACAAATTCTGCTGCTTCTTCTGCTTTCCACATATGCAACGCACGACCTCGAAACATCCTGACAGTACATGGCCAGCTTCGTCATTTTTGGAGCAGAGAGGCGAATCAAGCGTGCCGCCTGCATCACAGCCGAAGGAGGCACGGGCAAGGTCACAGGGCCATCTTCAGACGGTATCATTAGTGGGTGTTTGGCGTTTTGGACGACGCCCGGAACACACCAAGTTTGCAGGGGACCACAGCGCTAGGATGGCGAGGATGGGTACGGCCTGAGATCGTGTACACTATCTGTATGGGACGCGCTTCTTCTATTTTCGGACACTTTCGTTGGGTACGGGCAAGTTTTCAGTCAAATCCAAGCCCAGCATGCCGCGTATCACCCAGCACCGTGTGAACGACCTGGGGGTGGAAATGGGCAATTTATATTGCAGATCGAGATTGTCCATTTCATGTTTCATGGATCACGGGGCGTACTCGAAATGCTGTGCCCGTCCCGTCGAAGAAGATGTGTGTCATTATGTGACGTCCTCTCGGATCGAGCATGGTGATTATAATTTTGAATCGAAGTAAACTTTCCCCTTTCTTTTCGGATTCCATGAACACAGAAGAGATCAATCAACACCCAGTCAGTGGTGGTGGAGAAGAATTGACGAATTTCGTGTTCAGCTCCCAGACAAACCAAGATCCAAGTATCGAACAATACCGTATGCAGACCAGGAGGTATTCCTCCGGCCGTGATCCACCATCCTCTAAGCTCCTGCTCGCTTGCGTAGGATTTTATGCGAATGCGCCTCTCTCACTGCGGGGGAATTTCCGGTCACCTGAAAAGCAAACAAGCGCGAAGCTGCCAACATGGACGAGATTTGCCATACCGGCATCAGTGATAGGCTGGCTTGAGATCTCGTCTTCCTTTGCCACCCTTGGCATGAGCAACGTGAAGTTGATGCTGGACAGCTGATAGACCACTGGTCGCGACTGGCCAAGAAGCAGTCCATATTTACCTGCTTCTTGATCGACCTGCAATTGCATCTAGACTTCACGGAATCAGGTATGCAACTGCAGAGCACTTGAATGTGCAATGAATCATAGAGTTCTTCCAACTTTTTGTCCATTGACAGTTTGGAATGCTGCAATTATGGCCGATGAGCGGAAATTGCACGGTTGCAGTACGCTCGCTATACATCAAGCCGCAGCATTGTCACTCAGTATTGGTACCCGAGACACCAGACACGAAAAAAGTGAATGCATGATCTCGCGAATTTACACTTGGTGAATAATGTATGGAGTATGCATCTTCCTCCTCGTAACCACTGAAGAGCTGTGGGTCATAATCATCCACCACAAACAGCCCTTTCAACTGTATATATAGTATACAGTTCTCTTATGCTGTTTCTCATGATCTCCATTCTCAGATGAGCCGCTGCTTGCCACTACTCCTTCATCTGCTTAGTCTTTGTTCGATCGACGAGCGAGATCGTCGTCTGCCGCCTCTTCATTGGACTGACAGGTTCGGCAGGGTTGAGATGGTGAGGTGCCAAGCGCATCTCAATAACGGTCTCGTGTCCAAGGTCGTTGTACGCGTAAGTCTGTGTAATATCAAGCCCAGCACCTTCAGCAAGATCGTTCCACTCCTCACGGGTGCGCTCCATGCTAGCAAATGCACTCATCATGGTCAAGTCGATAGAGGCGGCGATGAGGCTGACATTGGTGGGGGGAAGCATTGTCTCGTCCACTCTTTATGGTCGGAATATGTTAGCAGGATCACCCAAAGAGTGTAGATACCAGATATGTTGGGGTACTCACAACAGAATGGAGTCGGCAGCCATGGCCTTGCGGATGCACACAAAAAGCTCATGTACTCGGTTCGGCGGGAGAAAGTGTGGCACGCCGCGCATGTGGTAGAATTTGGCGCCGATGATGGGCTGAGGCTGGGTGAAATCATATGCTCTGTGCTCAATGCTGGAGGCTGGATTCCGCCGTGCCATGGCTTCCGGCATATCCTCGTTGATGATGCGGCCTGGGATGTCGCTGAACTTCCTTTGGAACTCGTCGCCCAGATGCCCATCTCCGCCGCCGATGTCCACAAAGAGAGCCCTCTGGTGATCTCTAAGTTCTGCTGTCTGGTTGAGTACCGGGTACACAGAAAGAAAAGAGAGGTGAGCCGGGCGACGTAAACGCATGTACGTGTGGAAATCCTCCATGGCATCAGGCACTGTCGGCATGATCTCGAAGGGCTTTTTTGTCGTCTTCCAGGCCATCTGAAATGCTGTGTTGTGCTCATCATCCGGATTTTGGTATCCATTCTTCCTGAGGAACTCGGGAATTGCTTTATACTGCTTGGAAACGAAGCCATGGCTATTAAAGATGGATCGTTAGAGACAACAACTGATGCGTACGTCAGTCGGTTGGCAGACTTACAAATGGTCCAAGGCAGCGACACAGACGTCTTCCGTCAAGTTTTCCGTCACATTGTTTGCAATGAATTGTCGCGGGCCAACCTCGCTGACGACGTTGATGGTGCTGTAGTATCTCAGCATCCGCTCTGACCGAGTGTTAGTAAATTTCGACCAACGACATGATGTCCGCATAGTGGTGCTTACCGACGAGCTTCGGATCGGCAGAAACCTTGTCGGCAATTTCGTCGATTTTCAATTTCTTCTCCGTCTCGTTCAGAGCGTCAAAAAGGCCCATGTCGCGCCCGACCTGTATCATTGCCTTTTCCAGATCCTGAGACGTAGATAATTAGCTGGTTTCCATTGCTGCTTGGAGCGATTGCCAAATCATGAGGTTGGAGGAAACCTTACAAGGTGCGCGAATCTGTGAATAGTATGAACTGGTTCCTCCAGGCCGTCGGCCATCTTGCGAAGCCTGACAATCGTCGCTTGACGATCGCCTGGACTAAGCGAACCGTCCGCATTGACATCATTCAAGTGAATATCTAGCTCGTCGATTAGATGCTCGTTGAACTCACTCATTGGTTGAGTGCTCTCTGATGCTGTCGCGGAGGCTTCACGGTAACGAACTGGCGAAGAAGACATTTTCTTGACCAATGATGCTGTTTGTTGTTGACTGGTGGTAAGGACTGGTAGTAAGGAACAAGAATGCTACTTGTTGTTGACCGGTGGTGCAGAAACAGAATGAGAGCGGAAGGTGTTCTGAAATGAATAGGTAGGTTCGCCGAGACCAGAATGAAGGTAGGTAGGTACCAAGTTTGAAAAACAAGTTTTGATCTTTGAGGCAGTTGCGATTTTTAATCCTTCTGAAGGCAGTCGTTAATCACCGCAACCCGAGCCTACTGCTATCATTTGTCACTTTTTCACATAGAACTTGCCAACTGCTCGATATCGTTCTTGCCGCCGCATTGGAAAACCCTTAAGAGAAACTTCCCTGCTCGTTATCCCGCCCAAGGAAAGAAGCTGCTCCTGTAGATAGCCACGCCCTCGCCGGTTCTCGAAAAGTCAGATTGGATGGTGATACTGTTACTATACTGGAGGCTTCCCGGCGTCAATGAGTCAGTCGCTGTACCGTGGCTTGCTACTACTAAAGAGACATGAATCATAAGCGTCTAGGTTACCATGTATCTTGGCACACACACGCATGACAATATCAAGCCACATCGCGACGAATCAGAGAGATCGCAATATTGATAGCAAAAAGACTACTTGCCGTGCCCATCATACCTAGAGTCGGCCATCACCGGTTTAATTGATAGCACGGCTTTTGAATGGAGACTTGATTCCATTGGGTGAACACAAAATTTCTGATTATACTGACACAACGGTGGGTGTAGCTCATTTCTTGCCAAAGAAGGACATGATACTCCCTTGCCCCTTTGCGCCGCCCTTCTTGCCCTTCGTAGCAGGTGCAGGCTTCTCAACCTTTTCAACCTTTGCCTTGACAGCAGGAGGAGCTTCATCTTCGGAGAATGACTCCCACGCTACCTCGTGAGATGTGACTGCAAAATTAGTTAGACTTGATAAGGATAGACGCGACGAAGCCAACTTACCCAAATAACCCTGATCGTCCATTTTTGTAACCTTCTTCGTGACCCGCCTCTTGCCACGTTTTCTACCGTCGCTAGTGCTCGAGACCACTTCAGCCGGACCCTCATCGGCTTTGGCCTCAAGTTCTGTGGGTGCCTCTTCCTCTTCTTCCTCTACTGGCTCTTCTGCTGGGGTCGCGGGCTTGGACTCGACCTCCTCGTCGCTTTCTTCCATCATCCTTCGAAGCTCATCCTGCCGGCTCTTTCTGGCTTGTGTGGCTTTTGGATCAGGTACGAAGTCGGGCATTTCCGAGTCATCCTCACCGTCATCAGATAATGCCGGACTAGGAGTGTCCACCACGGGTGGCGTATTCGAGGTCGTTCTCGCGGCAGGCTTCTTGGGCTTCGCTGCTGCCTTGGCAAACATTTGACTGATTCCTCCCGACGACCCTTGACGCTTGAGAGCGGGTGCGTTGGCAGCATTCTTCGCAGTGGCAGCCACGGGACCTTTTGCGTCCTTGGCGGGTGCTGGCTTTGCCGCTTTGGACTCTTCCTTGACCGCGACTCGAGGCTCTTGCTTGGCTTGGACTTTGGGCTCGGCCTTGACCACTGTTGCAGGTGGCGCTGCTTTGGACATGCCGCCCTTGCGCTCTCTTCTCCGAACCCCAGGATTGGCGATCATGCCATACACTTTCCCAGAGCCAGCCGAGTCTTCAATTGTCATTCTTGCTACAGTCTGAGCTGTATCGACTAGTAGCTGCAGGTCCTTGAGAGGGTGAGGCGCCAAGCTGTAGACATGGATCGAAGTGACTTCTTCATATTCACGTAGGGCATCTGCTCAAATAGTCAGGACAGCCGTAAACGTTACCCGAACATGAAAGACGTACCTTGCAGCTTCTCCTGACGCACCAGTGTCAGGGTACTCGAAGGCACTTCAGCTCCAATATCGGACTGAGAATCAGTCATTTCGACATCGCCATTCGCCTCCACTTGCTTTCTTCGAGTTCCGTAAACCAGATAGGTTGCATGGAGGGTGTCGGGGCGCTTGTCATTTTGCCACTTGTGGAAGTCATAAAGCATCCTAAGAGCAGTTAGCAAGTGAGTCACCCATAGTAAATCTCGAAAATATGTTGACTCACTCTTTTGCAGTGTTGACGTGCACCTTCAATGCTCGACTCAAAAGTCGATAGGTGACCTGACGACAAGCAAGGTTTAACCAATGTCGCATGTAACTAGCAGCTGCTGGATTAGACTTACGAGCTTATCCTCTGTGAGGATTTGCTGGGCGAGATATTTTTTGTAGTCGTCCATCTTGAGCGTGTCTGGCAGTACCGGTCGGTAAGAGTGTCACAAACAACAAAAACATCTGACTGATGCACTCATACGGGATCATGTACAATCCATCAATGCTTTAGATACCTAGGGAACGAACGCGTCTCGACCAAGGATTCGCGTTCTCACGTGGGGACACTTAAAGCTGGAATGGCATGTCCCAATTGAATGGGCTGTTGGCAGGCGCGGTTCAGTCGTTGCCTACCAACCAGATTTTGGACGCCCAAAACAAAAAGACGACGACCGACCTAGAGAGTGGGGCAAGCACGCCCGCGCTTTAATTGGCAGTCGCGTCCAACCCAGTAGACAAAGCGTGCCTCGAGGTCATGATCTCACAGAAATCTCGGCGCCCGATTGATTTCTTTTATCCTCGGCCAGAGTCCTTGTCGAGCCTGGCGCAGCAAGAAAAACGATCACGGATATCGCTCAATGGCCAGAGCAGTACTATGATCACCGACTTCGCGAAAACCACCTCTCCCTCACGTATCGCGCCGGCTATATACTCGACCCTCGCAAGAAGATGACGGACAAAGAATCACTGGAAGTTGCGGACTCCACCGACTGGCTTGAGACTCCGCTGCCCGGGCTTGCTGCGGTTGAGTCTGCCCTGCGATGTCAAGTTTGTAAAGACTTTTACAAAACCCCGATGCTTACCTCGTGTAACCATACATTTTGTTCGTTGTGCATTCGCCGAGCACTGTCGAATGACGGCAAGTGCCCGCTATGTCGGGCCAACGAACAAGAAATAAAGCTTCGAAGTAACTGGTCTATGGAAGAGGTAGTGACGGCTTTTGTGAAGACGAGACCAAAAGTTCTGGACTTCGCCCAGAAACCGCCCGTGTCCGTTGTCGAGAGTATCGAGTCGCCCAAGCGAAGATTGGAGGACGATGCTGCACAGGAGTCTAGGGAGCCAAAGCGCCTGAGGAGCTCCGCAAGATTAAGTGCGACCAAGGGGGCTCAGCTCACGTCGGAGATGGCCCGGCAAGAAGCAGGGGTTTCTGCACCACGGCAGCAAGAGACACAATTCGATGATGGCCTGGTCGCGTGCCCGATATGCCTGACAAGAATGAAGGAGGCGCAAGTCGACAGGCATCTCGACAGTTCGTGTCCAGGATCGCCGCAGCCAGAAACCCAGCGACGACCAACTACGAAAGATCAATCGGTTCTTATGAATGGCTATTCATCCATGATCCAGGAAGCATCAAAGAAACGCCCTGATCGGTTGCCAGCAGTCAACTACTCCATGCTCAAGGAGCCAGCATTACGGAAGAAGCTGGGAGAACTAGGAATATCCACGATGGGGGACCGAAAGATGTTGGAAAAGAGACATCGTGAGTGGATGACAATATGGAACGCCAATTGCGATGCGCTCCGTCCACGGAAGAAAGCCGATTTGTTACAAGACTTAAACACTTGGGAGAGTACACTCGGAAGCCGAGCTCCTACAGCGTCTCGGTCAATTAATCTCGGTGCTCAAATAAAGGATAAAGATTTTGATCATCAGGCTTGGTCAACAAAGCATGATTCGTCGTTCAAGGACCTCATTGCCAATGCGAGAAGGAATATCGCCAAAAGCACGCCACCAGAGACAGCATCAGCAGAAGCTTCAAATCCGCCAACGACACACTCGCCAACCGAGGTTCTCGCCGCAGAAAGCGGTCCAAACACATTAGGCGCAACATTAGGTGGATCGGCGGGAGTGCCAATACCATCACCATATGCGCCAGCACATGTGGCTCCTCCCAGCGAGGGTCATCAATCTGACAGAGATGCTCTCGTAGATACAACAGTAGTTTTAGACAGGTGAAAGCGACTCAGCCGAGCTAGTAGATGAAAAAAGAACCCAATGAACCGAAATTTAGGCCACCATAACCGAATTTGGTTCTAGTACTCCATGAAAGATTAGGATGCTCTTGACGCGAAAACATCCTATATGATCATTCTGCTAAAGCAAATTTATTGCGCTCCAAGTATCCCAAAAGCAGTGCCGTCTAACTCCTGTATACATGTGCTCATTCCGCACGGAGCTTTGAAGGCTCCTCGTCAATTGACATCACCTCGAGCTCGGAAGCTGCCATGGTTACCGGTGTGGCAGCATTCCTCTCGCTGTTCGCTGCGCTCGCCTCCGGATTTCCGACGGGGCCAAGCTTGTCCAGCTGGGCCAACAGTTTCCGCGTCTCTTCTGCTTGCTGGTCCTCTTCGGCCTTCTTCCTCTTCTTCTCGAGCTCCTCCTCCTTCTTGCGCTCTTCTTCCAACATGGCCTCGAACTCCTCGTCCACCTCTGCTTCGTCCACGGTGGCGGTGGGGCCAGCTTCGGCAACGATGTTGCCGACCTCGTCCACCTCGCCCATCTGTTCGCGTAACGCATCAAAGACCGAGTCGACCTTGTCCACACCGCCGACCTGTTTGTTCAGGCTCTTCAGGGCCGATGTGCTGGTCTGCATGACCTTGACGAGCTGTACGTTGTCGGACGCTTCCTCGATCTTGGAGACAACCTCTTCCAGTTGATTTAGCGTTGCATATCTCCTCGTCAGGTTCGCCTCGGCAAGTTTTCGTGATTTTAAAGCGGCTCGGGCCGAAACTGTGTTCTTCTTCTTGACTGCTTCGTGTGCAGTAAGATTCAGGTCCTCGATCCTCTTGCTCAAGACCTCGGCTTGTTTCGTCATATCTTCGATGAGCTCCTTGAGATTCGCAACGGCGTGGTCTTCCTCCGTGATGGTTGCATCCTCCGTTTCCGAGGTGCGAATCTTGATGATGTCTCCGTCTGCTGCCAGGACCTCCTTGTCTCTTACGAGGAACTTGATCAACACCTCAAAGTCGGCCTCTGAGAGGGTCTGACCATCCAGCAGTCCACTCTCGAAAGTCTTCTTAAAGTGCGATTTCGAGAAAGTCCGCTCAAACCTGGTAGCCCGGCTGCTCGTCACTTTGTCGAAGGACTTGGCCCCGGTCTCTAGATTCGACACAACCACAAACTGGCCCTTGGGCATCTTGCCGTCTGCGCCCGGCGCCCCGACCAGCCCGACCTGCCGCAGGCCCCATTTCGCGGCGTTCCATCCCAGCGAGCCCCAGCTCTTGTAGTATACGCTCTCCCGGCTGCTCAGGAACTGTTTGCGCGGGATCATCTCCCCGTTGGCGACGGCCTCGGCGAGCACCGCGCCGAGGGCTAGCGGCTGCCCCAGCTGTTTCGTCTCGAGGGCGCGGAGCAGCGAGTCGTCGAGCTCGAGGGCGAAGTGCGAGCGCTGCGCCGACCGGGACGGTGCGCGACCGGCTAGCAGGGCGGACGAGAGCCCCCGTTTCCACGCCGAGACGTTGGCGGCGTAGCCATCAGGGTTCAGGGTCCGCTGGGGGGTGAAGTCCGAGTAGAGGGCAGGGAGTCGAGCTCTGGAGAATAATTAGATTAGCAGCTGTGGCAAGGAGAAACAGGAAGAAAATATCTAGATAATTAGGGGGCCGCGACATACTTGCGGAAATCGCTCTCATTCTGGACGAGGTAATCGAGTAGCTCGCTCATTTTGATTCTGGTTTCTGATCGGAGAATGCAGCTGTTTCGTTTTCGAGTTTCTTGTTATCAGGCCGCTGCCCCTCTTATCGTCTACCTAGCCCGTGAACAACGCCACAAGACAGAAAGGAACAAGTCAGGGCGGCGGAACGAACAAGAAAAAAAAGGTCGATACCGATTCAATGGTTTAGATCCTGTCGTCGATCAACGGCAGCATGCACACACCGCCGGAAGGTGCTATGGAGCAGAAGAATGGTAAAAGGCCAAAATATCCAAAGCGCGATCACCAGGTGCTTATCGTTGGCGGCGCGACGTCACTGCAGGGGACTGCATTTGGTTAGGGGTCTTCTGTTCTAGCACCATAGGTACCCCTGCCCGCTGCGGCGCTGCCTGTTATATTCAAGCTACTTTGTACATTCCGGCATCGTGTACGAAGTATTTTTTACCTACAGAGCATACATAGGTACTAACAAAAGGCCCCGTCCACCTTCAGTGTTGCTTCTGATCCAAACAAACCCCTCAGGCGGATTTTGAAAAATTCTATTCAACATTTTTTATGGTCGAAAAACATTTGTGCTATTTTGCGAAGAAAAAAGAAAAAAGAGAAGAGGCGTATCGCCGCAAACATTGAACCTATTGACCTTGTGTGGAGACAGAACTTTGTACCTAAAGTCTGGTGGGGCATGGGGAACATCCATTCAAGCTGCTGGAGGCCGACCATCGACTTTCCGTCTCTCAAGGCAGCTGCTGCCTGCCTTTACCTGCCTACACGCAAGTGAACAAACACATGCAACGACCAACTACTCCAAGCTATGCAAATCTTGAATTGACATTTCACATTAAGTTGCTTTCACACCTGGAATAGAAAGACAGCGGCAAAATCCCCCGAGCGTTTCGCTTCGTTTCCTGTCACTGTTTAGGCGCTGTCGGCGCTCTGTCAACGGCAAGTACCTTGAGTCCTTTACGCCATCTTTATCGAGTCAAGTGTTTTTGATAGGTGTAAGCAAATATCGCAAGTATGTCTGTTACACGAAGTATCACAAACCCAGAGGATCGCGTATAGCATTTACCTTTGGTGTCTCTCGGTTTTTCCTTTATAGCAGATATGCTTGGACTAGAAAAAAAAACATTTCTATGAGACATTTGCTGATCACGAATACGGCGAGGCAGGACAGGGAGTTTGCCTTTTGCAGCTTGAGAGAAGTGAGGCCGTCGCAGTAAAACAAGGGTTCAGGTGGCTTTTCTATCTTCTTTCCCCGGCGCCTCTCCAAAAACCTTGGGCCATCAATTGCCTTGGACACCGGCCATCAGAATTGCTCAATTTTGGGATCACACAACTGGACGCCCTAGGTGTATAAACATATATATACAGAGCCGGCCACCACATTCGATCAACAATCGTGTCCACCCTGCTGATACTAATCTACGGAGAACAACACACAAGCCGGACACGCCACCGCATTCAATCAACAATTGTGTTCTCCCTTCTCACACAAATCTACCAAGAACAATACACAAACCGATCACGCCACCACAATGTCGCTTCGCCAGGAGCTTGACCTGCCCTTGGTCATGGAGGCCAAGGATGAGCACACACATACCGTTGTCTTCCTCCACAGATTCCCTGCTGAGACCACCGATGACGCCCTGCTTTCCAAGGTTCTCTCCCAGAAGAAACCTGGCATGCTCTTGACCTTGCAACAGCGCTTTCCAACAGTTCGATGGGTTTTCCCACATCCCAAGCTGCACAAGGCACAGCAGGATCGAATCAGTCACTTCGAAGGCTTGAGTGCTGAAGATATCGCCAGACTTTCGCTCGAAGACTCTGATGTTCCCTACATCACTCAAGTCATCCTACGCGAAGCACGCTTGATTGGTTCTCTAGATAAGGTCATTGTTGGTGGCCAGGGAGAGACTGCAGTCGCTGCTCATGCCGCCATCAATCGATTCCCAGAGATTCCTTCTGCGGCCAGAAACAACCCGGAGGAAGCACAGACTTTTATTCGCCAAGCATTCCCCGGAGACTGGACTCAAGCTTCTGAGTTCAAGCTTGCCGGCTTTGTTGGCATGCATGCAGTCAACGATGAAGGCACACAAGACCAACGCACCTACCTGCTGGTTTCCAAGTGGGCCAACAAGAAGACCATCAAGGACAATCTCGTTCTGAACACACCTCACAAATTCATCCACGGTGGAACAAAGAAGCAGGATGAGCCAGGCGATGGAGCCCGAATCCAGCACTTCGCCGATTTCCTCGCAAGCATCAACGTGCCCAGCAAGGCAAAGCATACCCCTGGTCCGAGTAATCCCGTCGAAGCTCCCCAGATTGGACCCCGTTTTGCCAAGGCAGATGAGCCAACGTCTGGCGAGAGCGCTGCTGCGAAGAAGGAGCGGGAGCTTGCTGAGCGAGAGAAATACGCGGCCCTATTGAAGAAGCGGAAGCGGGATGAGGCTGCCGCCAGAGAACGAACGCTCAAGATCATTGAGGATGATAAAATTGAACGTCAAATACGCCGAGAACGTGAAAGACGGAAGCTCTTCGGACCCGAAGGTACTGCAGCCCTACCAGATGAGTCCAAAGCTGACGACCTCAGCGCCCTGAGAGCCGTCGCACATGTCAAGGATCTCCGGCATCCATCGAAATCACCCGAACGTACAGATCCTGAAGACGACGACGAGGGCGACGAGGACGACCATGAGAATGATGAGAATGACTACCTGCCAGTTCGGAAGCGTGGTAATCGGAACCGCGGTCATCGAAATCACGGTCAACAGTATTACGGTCAACTAAATCATGGCCCAAAACAATGGCACGGCAAGGGGCGGAAATTGGGGGGAAATCCTATTGAGAGTTCTCTGAACGGCGGACCATCAAGTGCAGGAGCAGAGAACTCCCTTATCGAGGACAAGAAGGACACCCAGTCATGATTGGCACGGGGATCTAATCTTCTTGACAGATAGTCGATTTTCATGCACTCTCAACTCACTAGAACAACGCGAATCGGAACACCACAGCTGCTATGGAAGAGATGGGACCATGAGATGTATTGTTTACACTGGCGATGGCGATCTTTTTTCAACGTAAGGCACATACTTCAGTTATGATGCTTACGTCCAAGGTGGCCAATTTTGGTGCCATGAGTACTGTAGACTGCAAGCGTCCAAGCTCCGCTCCTCATGTGTAGGTAGTAAACTAAAAAGAAAAAAAAATTTAAAAGAAAAAGAAAAGAATAGTGTCCTCTCTCTAATGTGATTGTGCGACATTTTCAACTCGGGTTCAAGTATTTCCCGTGGTATCTTTCGAGATTTAAAAAGCGTATACCAAGACCTCAAGCTGAGAGGCCTGACTGCCGTACCCCGGCCGCCTGATGTTTGTGCCGCTCAGTGAAGGACCGCCAAGAGGTGGGGCGCTTTCAAGTGAGCTGGCACAGGTTTGATCCGCTGACAGTTTATTTGTACTTCAACGAATCAGAGCATTCCTTCAACCTTTACACCAAAACGACCTTCAACAGCAACGTTCTCCGTCATGGCGATGGCGGCTGCGGTGCGCAGACTCGTTGTCGCCCTTATTTGGACCTTGAGCAGCACTAGTGTGGCCTCCAGTATGGCCACCGAACAGGCTTCAGTGTGGACATGGGGCCCTTATCGACCGAACTTGTATTTTGGGGTCAGACCGCGCATTCCAGAGACGCTGCTCATGGGTCTCATGTGGTCCAATGGAAATAGTCGCGATGATATTATTAGCAGTAAGCAACTGGGGATAGATGCATCTTTCTTTCGAGAGGGCATGTGTACTAATTGCCCGCAAATCAATAGACATTCGTGATACATGTGAGCAAGATGACGGTATGGAAGGTTATGGCTGGACCCAGTACGATACGCGGGTGGGAGGTAGCCAGACCATCCACGACAGCAACCTGCAAATCGATCTGACCACGGACTTCTTCAAAACCAGTGATGGTCTCAGCTGGGGTGTTCGTGTTTCCGGGGTCCCCAGACCGGGTGCTCCTGCCGACCTGAAGACGGCTCTAATCTGGCACGTCGCTGTTGAGAAGGCAGATATTATGACAGATCAGAGAAATCTGGAGTGTTCGAGCGCAGAAGGAACCATGAGAGGAGCCAGTTGCACCGGTACAGTGCCTGGGCTGGGATTCTTTGAGCTCCAGCTACGCGAAGCAGGCGACGTGGAAAGCAAGGGCCTCGAAAACAGCGCTACGAAAAGTGTGACAGTAACAGAGGATAAAATATGGAAAGCAAAATGTATGACCCTTGATCGTTTTTCAACAAAAGAAGCTAATACAAATGTTTTTTTTTTCTTTAGCGGTGTATAAGGATGTCTTGAAATCCGCCTCTAAAAATACTTTCCTCGTCAATGGACCTGGAGATGGTAACATGCACTTCATACAAGCCGTTCTGAAGGGCTCCTTTTCGGTAGGATCTGGAGACCATAACTGATTCCAATGATGAAATACTGAGCTTTTTGGTAGATTGATATCACCTTTCACTCCGACGGAGGCGCTCTTCTAACCCTTAAGTTTATACTGATCTTTCTCTCCCCAACATCCTATTCGACTCACCATCAATTCAGCCAATACATTCAAACATGCAGTAAAGGAATTCTACTCCTCATTTCCAGATCAAATCGAAGCTGTGTTCCCGAGGACGGCTCCATACCAGTCTATGAAATATGGAAACTTTATCTCATCGTTACTGTCGAATCTCTTGGGAGATCAAGGTTTCTTTCATGGAGATACTCATGTAGATTACTCGAACGATTCGGCATACGAAGAAACGTCTCCAAAATTTTGGGTTCAGGCCGAGTACGTATTCGACAAAGTAAGACGTGAAAATAGTTCTAATTATCATTGTTACAGGGATGCTATGAAGCGCGCGACGATTACGAACACGCCGCCCACCTCATTGTTCTCACACGTGCCGTCGAGACCTTTCTTTCCCCGAGGTTTCCTGTGGGATGAGGGCTTCCATTTGCTTCCTGTTATAGAATGGGATCTGGATCTCGCCGTTTCTATTCTTCAAAGTTGGCTGGGCCGCATGGACGATGATGGATGGATTGAACGTATGACACCTTCCCCCAAAAGCGCTAAAAAGACCTTCGATACACATGTAAGCCCGAGTGAGCACTGACTCCGTGCAGGAGAACAAATTCTGGGGGACGAGGCACGAAGCAAAGTCCCCAAGCAGTTCCAAACACAGTATCCCCATTATGCCAATCCACCAACGCTTTCGCTCCTACTGCCTTTGATCATTTCTAAGATCACGAAAGAGACCAATTATTTCGGCCACGAGTCTGTCTATATCACAGATCCAGACAAAGCAAGGGTATTGCTGGAGCAGTTGTACCCACTCTTCAAGAGGCAGTACGACTGGTTCCGCCGGACACAAGCCGGAAACTTCTCAGCCTATCCCCGCCCCCAAGGCGCGAGCACCGAGGGCTATAGATGGAAGGGCCGCTCTCCTGGCCATACGCTCACGAGCGGGTTGGACGACTACCCGCGAGCTGAGCCGCCTCATCCGGGAGAACTCCATGTCGACGCTCTTGCGTGGGTCGGTGCCATGGCTAGCGCCCTTGAGACAGCCGCCGAGTACCTGGGCGAGGAGGCGAGCATATATAAACAACAATTGGAAGATGTGCGTCGAAACCTTGACGTCCTGCACTGGGACGATAAAGCATCAGCATATTGCGATGCGACCATCGGAAGCGATGGCGAGTTTCAACACGTCTGCCATCTCGGATACATGTCGCTAATGCCGTTGCTGCTTGGCCATTTGAATAGCACCCACCCAAAGCTTCTAACTGTTCTTGATCTTCTGGGCGATTCGAAGAAGCTCATGTCACCCTACGGTCTGCGCAGTCTGAGCGCCGAAGACAAGGAGTACCACACAGACGAGGACTATTGGCGAGGCGCCGTCTGGATGAACATCAACGTGCTAGCCGTGCTTCGTCTTCGGGACATTGGGGTGGACGATAATCCGCAGGGGGCACGCGCGCGGAAACTTGCAGCGGATCTGAGGACCCGTGTAATCGACACCGTCTCTGACAGTTTCGAGAAGACTGGCTTCGTCTGGGAACAATACGATGACCAAACGGGAAAGGGACAGAGAAGCCGGGCATTTACGGGCTGGACCGCAAGCGTCATATTGCTGATGGGACTAGATTTTGGATCTGACACTCTCCAAGAAGGCTCACAGAGTGCGTCCACGAGCTGGTCTTTTAGGTCAGCTGTCTTCCTTGCCGTGTCTATAATTGCCGTGGTTGCATTCAGGCGCCATTTGGTTGCAATTTGTGGAAGGGTCATGCAGAAGATCCAAGAGGCAGTGCGACAATCCCCAGCCACAAGAGAGTATGAAGAGGTCGTAGACCTTGATGAGTTGGAGCATGCTGACAACCGAAGAAGTGGTTCGTAGTGGAGTGAGGATGAAGATTCCTCCTCGGTTTACATTTCGGGCCTCACATAGTATGACTCCGAGTCCAAGCATGATGTGACACATGAATGAGTGTTTTATTTTTACTGGTAAACCACCGGCCGAAGGACCGAGAAATGAATGTTTCGAATTTGGCTAGATTCCCGCCACCACCACTCGAAGAAGAGAAGATTCATATCAAACGTCATCTCATTCCTATTTCCATGACCGACAATAGATATCAAGACCTAGTGGCAAGAACATCCGAGATAAGATTGCGTGCAGCGACCATTCTTTCCAGCACATCCATTGGCGTTGCATGGGCCGGATCCATTACAGTTGTAGCCGCAAGGACAGCCCTCGTATTTACCCTATCGTGAACCAACATTAGATGTGTATTCCTAGAATCTCTCCAGTGCAGAGTATCTGAACTTTCTCACCTCGGTGCATGTAAGGCTTATGGCGTTGCCATTGCATCCATTATCGTAGCAGTTGCCGTTGATGGCTCCGCAGGTGGCTCGAATGTCGAGCTCGTCGGGGATGGCGCTGGCGCTGGCGAGGGACAAGAGCCCGAAGAAGAACATGGTTGCGACCTTCATTTTCAAAAATGGAGGAGAGAGAGATGATACAAAGATTGGTTCACTGGGTTGGTGTGATGGAACTTGTTGTAATATCGAAAGAACTTTCTCCAAGAATGCGTCTTTGTTCGAGTTCTTATAGACCTGATGGCTGATGACAGCCTTTGCAGGTTTCGAGGACCTCGACCAATCGTAGCCATGGTGAATGACAACATTGAAATTGTCTCAGAATGGCATACTGTCTGAAGAACACCATTTTCCTAAAAGAGATCTACTTTTTGTCATCTCGAACCAGGACTCGCCTTTTGCTGCTCTTTGCACGAGGCCGGTCACAGCATCCCGATCACACAAGAATGTGAGATTTTACTTTACCTCCTTGGTATTTCACAGGCACAGATATGTCCAAACTAGAAGGAAGAGAGAGAGATCAACGAGTTCTTCTTTCACATGAACCTGTATACGTAAGGAACAATATTCTAGAAAGTTAGAAGTTCGAAAACCGTACTCTTACGAGGTATCAGCAACACCATCAATCTGTCTCTCAGTCACTTGCAATGGTCAAAGAACTACTCATATGCCACGAAATACATCACGGGCTGACTTTAGACAAATCCTCAAAGTTCTGGAACAAATTTTCATGATTGGTCGGTTCGTAAGGAAGCCACAGATCTGCATACCTGTCAGCGGCTCGTGCAACCTCAACCAGAGCTTGCTCCAATGTACGAATTAGTGACTGAGACAAGACACGAAAAGTCCCCGTGTTCCTTCCCGCGTCATTTATTCCCGGAGACACGAGTGGCATAGCTCAATTCCGAAGCAGCCCGGTAGCTTACTCGGCTTCAGATGACGAGGATATAGGCATTGTCCAGCTTCAGTTCTGTTGAGAATGTGACATTTTGGGTGTCATGGTCGCCAATATTCCACAACAATCTGCAATACGCATGCAATTATCAAGAAATGGCTCACTTCATCAGTCCCGGGCGGCCCTCCCGACCTGGTATGGCCTTCACGTAAAACGAAGAGGTCAATGATTTCTGCAAAATTCGTTTGTAATACTGTACTAGCACGTTCTTCCTTGTTCTACAGAGCTTACAGCGGCAGCACAGCTAATGAAGGATCTACAATAAGTCAATCTCATTACTTGCGTTCACCGACTGTAGCCGGAGCAAATAGAGTGAAGTCAGTGTAATGCAATGAGATGTCATAACCTCGCATCCCGAGCTCAGATTGATCCATGCCGGCAAGAAGCGTACGAGGGCCTGACGAGTGACATGCTGGCTAGTGCAGCCACAGCCACGATGAGAACTGAGGCTAACGCGATGGAATCGAGTACAATTGATGTATCATGACCAGTGCGTATCGCAGCAACTCCGAGGAGAACTGTAAGAATTACTCTGAACAGCCCAATGAACAAAGACCTCCAGCGTCTCCGGCTGAGCAAGAAGATTGACCCTTTTTCTTTCGCTACGAAGTACTCGATGGATTTCGTCAATCTTCATCCATTTCAGGACGCGAACGGTCGTATGTGCCGCATCATCCTCAACCCGATCTTGCGCCGAAATGCCGGAGTGATGGTTCCTATTGGTGAAACCAAGGCTGATATATCCGAGTATATTGGGATTCAGAAAAGGGCGAGCGCAGAAGCTTTGGATCACGGGGAATACGCATACTCCGTACCCAAGAAGGCGGAGATTTGCCTAAGAACACTTGAGGATAAAATGACCTTAAAGAGAGGAGTACAGGTTGTTTCAGATGAATCACAAAAATATCAAAGGTTTTCCGAACTTGTTATCCGATTTTCGTAGGACACCTAATTTTTCAAAGTTGTCGGAAAAGACTGGACTACTCAGGCGGACAGTATCGCGTGTGTACGAAGACTTTTGTCCGATCACTCTGGAGAATACACATAATTATGTCCGATTCGAAGTGGGGGACTTGGCCGAGGCTATCGCCAGTCGACCCATTCCAGCGCGGCCCAGGGTATTCCATGAAGGCTACTAGATTCTGTAAAACAAAACCTTGCCAGTCGCTGCAAGTCTAGCGCCACAGAGAAAGACGAAGCCAGCAACCATCGACGCAGCCGCAAAGGCCTGCGCATAAACATAGCGGCCGTTGTCTCTTGTGATCAGGACGCCGGCTATCGGCGGACCGGTCAAGACCGAGAAACTCACGATCGTCTGGATCAAAGTCAGCTTGGATCCTCGTACAATGATTTGATTTGCATTACAGTTTGGACACTTACAAATATCATTCCCATCCTCACTCCCGCCTTCTTCAAATCAGTCGTGAGACTGCTCAACGTGGCCGGAAACATTGCCTGAAGGCCATTCCCGACAATGCCATAAACCACAGTCCACGCGTAAAGCCCTCCGCGAGATGTGACGGCAATCATTGACCAAGCACAAATGATGGAGGCAATGGTGACCATGAGGAGAATATTCATGGGCCCAGTGTACTTGTCAGCCAGGTACGCAGGGAGAGTGCGACCAATTATGCCGACGCCGTTGAGAGCCAGGAACAAGTTGAACGATTCGTTTTCAGAAATGCCTATTGTGTCGACGCCGAAAGAGCTCACGTAGTAGAATGCAAAGTAGACACCCCAAAAGACTAGAAAGATTCCAATCGCGAACAAGGTATACGACGCTTCCGCAAAGGCAGCAAGTTCGACGATGGGCCCTGTACTGCGAGGCGGCAGTCTCGGTCTCGCCAGAAGGTTAGCGACAATCAGACAGCCAGTGGTAGTGAAACCCAAAGCCCTCATGGTCCAACCGTAGCCGATGTGTCCGATCAGTTGTTGAAACATGGCCGGGTAGACCAACCCTCCTGTGGCACTGCCACAAGCACAACACCCGATGGCTAACATCTTATTTTTCTTGAAGTATGTCGACACGATTGCTAGCGCTGGACAGAACAGACAGCCAGCACCAAGACCGACGCAGATTCCTTGGGCCAGAAACAGCTGCCAGTACTTGGTAGCCAAGGAAGCCATGAACATTCCGAGTAGCGTCAAGACGGTACCAAACGCTGCAATCAATGAGCTTTCCGTCATTGAGAAACAGCAGAATTATGCTTACCAAAGACTGGGCGAAAGTATCCTGCATCGGTGAGACGGCCCGAGAAGGTTCCAATGAAGAACACCAGAAACACCTGCACGCTACCGATCCATGCTACGTCGGCGTGAGAGCGATTAAGCAACTCGACGTAATAAGTCTCGTAGACGCCGAACGAGTTGATGTTGCCCCTAAACCAAAGTTAGCGCTTGTCTAGGATTTTTCGTCGGTTTGAGTATCAATCAAGATTTCATAGAAGCCTACCAAGTATTCATGATGACCAAGTGTCCCATCAAGACTTGAGTCCAGGCGCGAAGTCCCCCATCTGGAGGAGGACCTGGATCTTTCCAGGTCGCTGCACTCTTTGTTCGACCTAGGACCTCCTGGCCGGCATCTTGGACGGTCTCGCTTCGAGAGTCATCCGAAACCTCTGGAGAAGTTTCAACTGGGACAGTTTTCTCGGCCATATTTCCGAACGGCGAATCAATCTTGTGTCCTAGATGAGTCTCTTCCTCAAGTGCCAGCAGAGGGCACATCAATCTTACCTGATGACAATTGCGCAACCAGCAAGAATTGAAATTTTAAAGAAAGATCCCACGAAGATGCAAACGAGGAGGGTGGAAGGAGAGCTGTAGGATATAACTTCCTAATAAGCACATTCCCACGGCGCGTGACGGGGAATTTTTCACTCCCATGCTTACCAGGAACCCTAGGTAATGCTCTTACACTGAAAGTGGGTATAGTACTTAGCTAATCAAGACCAACTTGATTTACACATTTCGATATAATGAATAGATACTTTTGGCCTATACGTAAAACCTGGTAAGCGATTGATGACTCGAAATCATATCATTCGAGAGCGCGTGGCTCGGTAGCAGGTACTGATGAGTATGTCCGCTGTACGGATACACCGTACCTGCAAGTGACTCATTGCGATAGGTCGTTGACCGCCGCCCAAGCATTGTGGATCTGAATCCTGCTGCAGGAAAGGATCCATATCTCCATACCGAATACGTAAGTACCAAAAGAGACCCCGGAACCAACATGTAGCCGCGGCCAGTTGCTCGGCAAGAATCCCATAGGTCCAACACAATCCCATAATGGTCATTTGTAATTCGCATGACAGGCTCCCGGGTATAAATGAATCTCACAGGACGTATCCGGGGTTCTATCACATCCCGGGAAACCCTAGCAGGCATGACCCGGCCTGTGTCGGAAGGCTGAAAGTACGGAGTACAAAGTACATGAACCAGTCAATCAGTGGTGGAGTAAATGCAAGCAGCCTGATCGCCTGGGTTCACATCGAGTCCAGCGCGGAGATACAGAAATACAGTCTATAGGAAACGGCGAGTATAGATACCTGTGAACTTGCAAGCTCGCTACATTGCCAGGAAACATCATCGTCAACTAATAGCTGCACCTTCTCATACCATCTTACGCATTATTATTTCTTTTGACTACCAAGATGGCTACAAAATCGGAGACCATCTACCTTGCGACTTGCCAAAAGCACACCCTCTCTAGTCTTGCAGAGACGCTAGAGGCTCTGGCCCAGCAGTGCCAAAAGGCTTCCAAGCAAGACCCCTCACCTGATCTGATCCTCTTCCCGGAGGCCTACCTCGGTGGCTATCCCCGCGGCGCGACCTTTGGTGCTTTCGTAGGAGGCCGTACCCAAGAAGGAAGACAGCAGTTCGTGAACTATTACAAGGACTCCGTAGACTTGGGTGATACGCCTGAGGGCGCCGGAGATGAGTGGGTAAAGAAGGAGCTGGAGGGGCAAGGAGAGGCCCGCAGGGGAGATGGCACGCGAGAGAAGCTCGAGCAGGTGGCCAAGGAGACTGGTATCTTCATTGTCACGGGACTAGTTGAGCGTGCCGGAGGGACGCTCTACTGTGCCGTTGTCTATGTCTGTCCAAAGCTGGGAGGTAAGAATTGTTTCATTCCAAGACAAAGGTAGCCACAACTGACTTGATGCCAGTGATTGGCAAGAGAAGAAAGGTCATGCCGGTAAGTGTTTACCCAAGGATGAATCTTGATTTATTAATTGCCAAAGACTAAAAAGCTGAACCTACTCTCGAAGACCGGAAGTGAGCGGCTGGTTTGGGGCCAAGGACAACCGTCCTCGCTCCGCGCCGTGACCACAAACATCAAAGGTGTCCAGTTGACGCTGGCCGCCGCCATCTGCTGGGAGAACTATATGCCGCTCCTGCGCCATTCCCTCTACAGCCAAAACGTCAATCTGTATCTGGCGCCGACAGCAGACTCGCGTGATACCTGGGCGTCCCTTATGAGAACGGTCGCCTGCGAAGGCAGGTGTTTCGTCGTGAGCGCGAACCAGTGCTTCAAGAAGCAAAGTCAACCCGCCTGGGTCTACGGCGAAAAGTCTGAGAGCGACGAGTTCGTCTCTACGGGTGGCTCCTGCATCGTGTCTCCGTTCGGAGAAGTTCTTCAAGGTCCGCTCTGGAATGACGAAGACGGCATGCTGACCGTCGGGGTCGACTTTGACGACTGCCTGAGGGGAAGACTCGACTTGGATGTCGCTGGGAGCTACTCGAGGTGCGAAACTTCTCCCCGGCGGGGTTCTTGATGTGACCATGCTGACTTGTGTACACAGGAACGATGCGTTCAAGCTGACTGTCGCTGGACTTGACATAAGCCCCCCGATTTAATGATGGTTGTCCCAATTTGCCAGATTTAGTACTGAAATAGGCTGGCCTCAAGTAGACTTGGCTTTTGAATTACGATGATCGTTTAATAAATTACTGGTGTCTCGTCTTTTGAGAGTTCCCCTGTTATCGCTACGTTGATTGATCCAGTCAGTGGGGAACAAGAGGTATCATGTATTCACGACTTCACCTACGGTGAGGAGCAGCGAGTATGATTTCTTCATGGGATTGCAAGTAAATGTAAACAGCTAATCTGACTCAAATAATTCTTGGGTGAGTAAGACTGTTTTCTGTGGCGCATTATTTCTTCACGACAGCTCACCTTCCAACAGAGTACCGAAATCAAAGTTTTTACTTGGCGCAACTTGACACAAATTTCAACGATCATCAGCCAACGGACTTGCACGTGGTTTCTTACGAAGCCAATTCTTTCAAATGAGGTTGGCGAAACTCAACGGGAGAAGATACTGACAAATTGGATACGATAATCAGAAAGCTCAATAAGCTTCGTGAAGGATCCGATATAGGACGCTCCCGGGCTCGTGTGGTGGGGCTCGCACCAGGGGTTCTCTGCAAAACAACCGTGAAGGGAAGCGAAGGATTGCTTACTTGTGCTCGGAACCAACCCCTGCTCCGGCAAACAGAGGCACTCTTATTTTTTCCTCTCGTCGCGAACTACGAAAGAGATGCTGCAGGGACCTCTGCAGCAGCAAGGCTCGTTCTTGCGGGGCTGGGGCTCTGACCCGGGTGCGATCTGCCGCTTGCCTGCCGGCATGATCTATGCGAATTTGAAAGGATTCTTTCCCCGGTTCTAATTCAGGCCGGAAGACGGATCCGGGGTCCCATTCCTGGGCGGCCGCAATGGGGTTGCGCGCGTTTCTTCGGAGTGTTGAAGAATCCGATATATAGCGGGTGGCGTCGGCCGTCTTCTGCACTGATGTCGGATTTCACGATGGCATGGGGAGAGTCTGCACTGCGACGTATAAGCCAAGCCAGGTAGTGGCAGGCACCCAATCTACTGTGGTCTCAAATGTGCCTTCACTGTGCTTGATCTGACGAGCTCCACCTCGTATACGGGCACGTCTGAGATTGTTTAACTTGTAAGCACGGGAATAAGCACAACTTGACATGATGGCATTTTCAAGAATTTCTTTCTGGGCAATGGCAATCATATTTGTTAGCCACCAGCTGCGATCAATGACTTCAGAAAAACGAGCACCTATTGCTGCTTCAAATGAATCTGGGGTTGAGATGGCGTTATTGATACTCGGAAGATTTCTCTTCCCCAAACCCCACTGCATCTTTAAGTTAAGCGACTTGCCTCAGGAGGCGAAGCTCCAGGCCAAGCTTTCGCAAACAGCAACAGTTCATGCCGTCTTCCTCCATCTTCGAGGTTACGTAAAATCGTCAGGGACCAGATTCAGGGGGAGATGCAATGATGGCCCGAAGTACTTTGCAGAAGAGATCCGTAGAATGTGTCACAGATACGACGTTAGCACGTGGACTACAAGGATGAAAAAGACCCCTGGCCACAGCATCCCTCCTGACATTCTCCAGTTGGTAAGGCTGCCTGGAGTTCAGAGGCATTCATCAAATTCAAATATGGTACTGGATGGAAATTGCAGCACAAACATGCCGTTGAGGCATGTCTTCGTATGCATGGAAACTAAAAGAGACTGTGTATGTATCGTAAACCGACATGGAAAGGCATTGGGATTAGCGCCATGAGTATAGGATTTCAGCGGACCGAGCCGTGACACTAGATCCCGTGCGCTAATCTCGTTAGAGGCTAGATCTCAGTGACCTAACTCCGAGTGATGCCGGGGATTAACGGAGATAGTGGCTAGATTGGTCAAAGTAAGAGATGGAGTCACCCATGGCGATCACTACCTCTCCTTTATTGGCGAGTGAAATACCAAAGAACTATCAAAATCGCGGAAGGGGTACTAGCGAAAGAATGATAAAACGCCTTTTGTATTGATTACCAGGTAGAGACTAAGGAAATGACAGAAAACAACTACTTTTGGGGAATGGTAGGAATCGTGCTATAAACACGAAGAGCACCGAGATATCTATGCCGTGAGCGCAATCTGTCCTCCGCTGTTCGCCACCTTGTCGCTCTCCTCGATCATCATGCCCGTGAGGAACTGACCATTGGCGTCCAAAACGCTGGGGTTCTTGAAGACGCCAAATTTGAAGTCGTGCCACTCGGTCGCCGTCCACTTGTTGCCCTTGGTGTCGCTGAAGCTGCCGCCGTCGTTCATGCGCAGAAAATACGCGATGCTGTAGCGGTCCTCGTCCTGAGTCTGGCGCAGCGGTACGACGCGGTGCACGACGCTCGCGAGCTCGCCGCCCGACAGGAACCGCAGGCTGTCGCCCACGTTGATGATGGCGTGGCCGGCCCGCGGCTCGATGAACTCCCACCGCCGGCTCGTCAGCGACAGGTACTGCAGCCCCCACTGCGCCGCCAGCAGGAACGTCAGCGACCCCACGTCCGTGTGCTGGTTGTGTCCGACGTTGGTCGGCGCCGCCGCGCCCTTCTCGTGCTTGGGGTAGCGCAGCAGGCCCACCGTCGACAGCGAGGGACCCGGGTCGGCGTGGGCTGCCTCGAAGCGCGAGGCGTCGGGAAGTCCCAGCTGCGACGACAGGCGCGAGAGGATCATCAGCGTGATGGCGTGTGCCTGCTCCAGGAAAGAGAAGAAGCAGTCGTCCTGGGTGCGGACCCAGGTAGTGAGGTCAGATGACCCCTTCAGGTACTCTCGGCGGGAGAACTATGCCGGGGAGGTCAATTATGGTTCTAGCGGAACATGAGAGACAAGCAGCTCGTACCTTGAGAGATTCATAGCCGTCTCTCGTCTTTGGGTTGGGACCCTCTTCGGTGCCCATACCCTCGTAGCTCGAAACAGAGTCAATTGAGTGATCACAGAGACCTTTACATGATGTGTTCTTACCCAAAGTTGTCACTGCCGCGGGCGTCCATGTTCTTGATGTCTTGAGACTGGTTGAAGTAATGCTTCATGATGAGGAGCATCTTTTGCCACACTTTGCACAGCTCGGTATCGCTGGTCAAATCGAGATAGAAGAAACCATGGCTTCTGCAAGCGTTGAGCAAGTTCTTGCTCTCTGTTGCGTCTTCAGACCGAAGAAGATCGAGGTGAATAGTCGGCAAGGACTTGGAAACAATGATGGATTTACCGATAGCCATGGCTGTAGAATTTGGGCTCTGAATGATACTTGATGAGATTGGGTTTGCAGGTACTGGGGCGAATGAGGCTGGATTGTATTGGAAGTTCTAATCCTGAGTGATTGCGACTTCGTTCCATCTTATATATCCAGTGTCTATACTCGGAGGCTGGAATATCTATCGGCGACTCGTATGCCTTCAACGTGTGCTTTCCAGACATCGTCTGATTCTACAGCCAGAAGCACTTTGGCATAGTCGGCTCGTACTTTCCATGTCGTTTGGAAGTTCTTCCGACGAAGGATCGTGAAAGTGGAAGTCTTCATGAGGCCAGACCTGAGGGTCTGTAAGACGAGCTCAACGGCCGCATGCCTTCGTACTCCACTGTTGATTTCTGGCGATGATTTCTATTCCCTCGTTGGGAAAGCGAAGCCGATCTCGTACCTATCATCAAAGCATGTATGTCAGTGAAAGCTGTTGTATTCTCTGATCACCTCATATGCAACGCTAGCTTGAGACATTGGCGCGCCATAGGAGGTAGGGAACCTTTCATACAGGCTCCGCTCTTCGTGGATGTCTATACCTAAAATTGAGTTTTGATGTGTCAAATGTATACTCTCAAGCCATCGGCAGTTAAATGAGTAGGCGAGGTGTATAGAATATCTTGAACAAACACAGGTATTTAGTGGTCGTATTGGTGTATCTGGTTGGTCCATACATATTTGAGGTCAGTCGGTACAGTCAGCTAAGGCGCACAAGCGGCGCAGCGACCCTTGAGCCCAGCGCAAGGCCCCCTAAAGTGTATGAACCTCGAGTTGCCAACGACTCCATATTATGGGATTCACAATTGCAGGGTTTCTCAAATGCAGTACTTTACAACAGACAGGCATACAAATCCTCCATGTCCACGTAATACAGAAACGGCTGTTGTAAGCGGTACGTCAAAATGCAGGGACCCGTGGTTGTGACCTGCTCCAGGAACGCCAAGAAATCTATAGCAAGACAGACGGGTTGGCTTACTCTAGGATGTTCCCGCCTGCTCTGCCGAGACTGCGCGGCAGCAATGCAAGCTTACAAGTTACTCCATACATCCAAGAATGGCAACGGGAAGCGCTTAGGCGTTGAGGCGGACGAAGCTGCAAGACTGCACTGAGCGCGAGTACTTTTGTGCATATTCGATGTTCTTTTCTTATGCGTAGGTATGCATACGAAAGGCAGACGATGACCGGGATTTGATGTATCTGAGGCGCTCCAGACTTCATCAGTGTATCGGTAGGTAGGTAGCTAGCAATCGCAGTCACTGGCTACCATGTGGATAGTCAAGATCACCGAAACGTTAATTGCAAAAGCCCATTGTAAATCACCATGATAGGGTACAAGATATCGGTCTCGCTATTTCACATTTTACAGCAAAATGGGCATCGAGTCAGGAGTGGATCGACATTTGAGTGTGCTCTGGTGGATAATCTGGCGCAGCTATCCACCATTCACGAGAGTCACAAATGATATTCCATAGGTGTTGAAACTGCCACTGAAGGATACTGTGATGTCTAAACGAGCCATGGCAGAGCGGCATGTACTCTGTACAACAACCCGCTTTCGGTGGCGCGTCCCGCGAAGACGTCGGAGTCCAATTTCCCTGGTTGGCTGAAACGATGGGAACTGGGTCCTGCCGGAAATAATGAAGAGTGGAACTGCAGGATCGCAAAACTCAATCTAAAATCTGACAGCGTCCGTGGTCGGCCGCCCGTTTCTTAGCTGCGGGTCCGGGGTCGGGGATGACTGGCCCGCCAACCGGCAGATCGTGAAGGTGGAACCGGACGGTGGGGTGACCTGATTACGGAGTCCAAACACGGAGACTCAAGAAGGCTTGGCTCTCTTTTCATCTCGCGGGGTGTAGCCACTAGGATCGAAGATCATATCACCTCGATCGATTACAAAATGGCATTTTCAATGTCCATTTCAAAAAGACATTGCAGAAAATTAGGAGACCTCGGATACTACTAGCGTCTGTTCGAGACATCACATCAGCGCACGTGGACCTAGGCAGGACGATCAGGCGACAGAGCAAGTTACCTAATATTATATGCTTGTTGACCAGAAAAAGCAATGATATTCGTCCATTGAAGTATGGATATGGATGTCTTACTCAGCTTTCATTCGGGTAGGCCAATCCGACATACCATTTTGCAAATGATTGTTGTCACAATCTTATACACCATCTTGCCTCGCTAGCCGTGAGGCTTCATAGCTGGAGCAGCTGCCTGGAGTGCTGCAGATGGTCCTTCAGAGGAGTATGTATCTTGATGTATCTCAATGTATCACGGTGTAGACCCGGTACTGCTTTGTTGTGAGGATTTATCCCATGCTCGAGATGCGCTCCACAGGGACCATCTGCGCGTTCTGGGACATCGTGAAGACACCACTCAGAGGAACTTTGATTCTCTGCTGAGATGAGAGATGCCAGTTGGACGATATGAATTCAGCATAGTGAAATATTGGACTGAGTAGAAGTGAAGCTCATTATAGTATTTAATCTGGCCGACCGTCTTAATATTCAGTTGAGTTTTCAGTCACACCTCACTTATCGCACCATTTCTCCCCCATCGCAGCTCCTTCAAGGCCATTTGATCTTCAAGCCGTCATTACTTCTTGTAAAATACAAAAACCTTCCAGTTTCGCTCTTGAAAGTTTACTATACCACAAATACGATGGTACGATATACTGCTCCAAATCCAAGTCCTCATGCTAACCAGCCCGCAGGGTCTCAAGATGAACGGCATCAGCCCGCAGAAGGTGGACAAGCCGATCGCAAGCTTTGAGCACCTTGAGCAGATCCAAGACAGAGATGCTCCGGTCGTGACCATGTTCAGCGGCGGCCTGGACAGCACTTACCTGCTCCTCCGCCTCCAACAGCTCGGCTTCACCAACATCCACGCCGTCGCTGTCGACGTGGGATCCCCCGTGGACGAGTGCGGCCTGACCAAGCACGCCGCCCACTTTGGCGCCATGTTCAAGCTCCTCGACGGCCGCGAGGCGTTTGTCAAGGAAGGCGTTATGCCTGCCATCCGCGCCCACGCCACGTACATGGGCATGTTCCCGGTCAGCAGCTCGCTCACCCGGCCCGTCATTGCGCGCCTGGTCACCGACTACGCCAGAGGCGTCAACGCGGGTTTGCTGCTTCACACGGCCAATCTGTCGCAGAACAGTCTCCCTCGCCTCAACAACTGCATCCGGCGACTCGGCTTTTCTGGACGTTTCGGAAGTCCCTATCCTCACTCCGTCGTTTCACGGGAGAGGAAAGCAGAAGAGCTTTCTGCGGCCGGGCTGGCTATCATGTCGGAGCGCAAGCTCAGTGGCGATGAGAACCTGTGGTGCCGAGAGTTCGAGGATGGCCCGCTGGGCGACCCGGAGGGATTCTGCATCCCGGAAGACGCCTACACATGGACGCGGCGCTTCGAGGACCACCCCGCCGAGAAGATCGCGCTCGGTTTCGAAGACGGCAACCTCGTCTCCATCAACGGCAACAAATTCGCCCTCATCGACGCCATCGCGCTGCTGAACAAGGAGGTCGGTAAGTTCGGCCTGGGCCGCTTCGTCGGCCTCGAGCCGCTTTCCACGGACGACAAGGCGCTGGAGATTCGCGAGGCGCCGGCGGCCGCCATCATCATGGACGCGCTGCGCCACCTCGAGATCGCCACGCTCGAGACCAAGACGCTGGAGCTGAAGCAGCAGCTGGAGCAGAAGTGGACGAGAGAGGCCATCGCCGGCCACTGGGGAGGCAAGTGTCACATCATGTGCGAGGCCGCCATCGAGGCCTCGCTGCAGGGCGTTAGCGGCACCGTCGTCTACGACGTTGATCAGAGCCGTTTCCTGCCCTGTTCCATCAAGGCGCAGAAGCCCGTTTACATCCGGGATCGCGACCACTGGGAGAGAGGACAGCAGGAGCTCTTCCGAATTTAATTATAGATAATTATGCGAGGGTGTGGCTGTGGTTGTGTATACAAAGTATGGGGAAGAGGATCCTGGGGGTGGGCGCCTAAAATTGGAGAAAGTTATAGTCAATCAGATTTGTTTTATCTACCCTTCTATTTGTGATTCCTTCCGGCAACTTATAATAGAAGTTACGTACTAAAAGTATAGGGTACCCACTTTCATGCTTCGCTGGGGTCTCCTAGCTGTCTTATACTCCACTGTGGATGTCAGAGTCCACTTACACACAGTCCGGCACATCGTATACATAATATGCACATATGGGATTGCACATAAATAGACTCATCATCACCCAAGACTGGAGGTCACGACTTGTTCAGTCAAGCTTCCTCTCATGTTACGCCGTTTGACCAATCTTCTATCACACAAAATGGCTGAATCTACGCAACTCGTCTACCAGCGAGATGGCCAACGGCTAGTCCACAACGCCAAGATCCTGTCCGTCATGCCGATATCTGCGCTCACGGAGCCGGATCAGGCTCTCGTCAAGGATGCGCCAGACGTCGAGCACGCCATCGTCACCGACTCGACGATATTCCACGTTCAGGGCGGCGGCCAGCCCTCGGATATTGGAAGCATGACTTCTTGCTGTTCTAATACCGCGGCCGCCAAGCCCGAGTCGACGTTCGAAGTCAAATCGGTACGCCAGCCAGCTCAAGGCAATCAGATGCTCCATTTCGGCCGTTTCGTGCCGGCGATGGACGGAGCCGCCGCCGCCGGCCATTTTGACGCGGGAAAGGAACTCGAGCAGCACGTTGACGCGGAGAAGCGCAACCTGCACTCGCGCCTCCATACCGCCGGGCACGTTATGAGCCTCGCCATCCACGCGCTGTGCCGCGAGGGCGTGCTCCCGCCGCTCAAGGAGTCCAAGGCGTCGCACTACCCGGACGCGGCCGCCGTCACGTTCATTGGATCCATCGACGGCAAGCACAAGGACGCCATCCAGGCCAAGACGGACGAGTTCGTGCGGTCGGCCGCGCCCGTCGGGATCCATTGGTGGTCGATGGAGGAGCTGCTGCAGAAGTGCCACGCAAGCGAGGGGTTCGCCCTGCCCGAGGGGGAGACTATGGGCCGGGTCGTCGAGATGGAGGGTCTGGGAAGTTATCCCTGCGGCGGGACGCATGTCGAGGATTGCAGCCAGGTCGGTAAGATTGAGGTCAAGAAGATTGCGCGATCCAAGGGAACCACCAAGGTGTCATACAGAGTCTTATAAAACTGGGTGGGTATATCCCAAGTGGTTTTGCGAGACAACTATAAACCGTACATGAAAATTCTTCTCTGGTCCCCTCTTCTATCCGTAGAAATTGATTCTGCAGCAAAATCTGACTCAACCCACTGCGTGATTTCGGTTGACCTCTTTTTGTTCTCCCACTTGTACATGAAACGGATGAATACTAAACCGAGAGCTCCCGAAGCCATGATGGCAATAGTTATAATAAGAGGTGTCTCGTCTGAGGGAAATATCAGTAGGAAAGCTTTTACGTGTGTCCTCTAAGAGGAGAGGAGTTACTTACATCTCGGTGCATATTTGCTCTTGAAAATCTGGCCTGCAATCACACCGGCGAGATTGGACCAACCATTGACCCCGAGCATGACGCTTCGGGTGCCCTTCCAGGGCGTATTGCCCGCAAGCCAAACAGCGATCAGGGGACCGCCCACAAAGACTCCAGCCATGCAGACGTTGGCAAAGCCATATCGGAGCCTGTTGTCGGTTGAAGCCGCCATGACTATGCAGCCAACGATCCCAACCATGACGCCGAAAACGGTATGGAAGGATCGTTCTCGCAGGCGATCGCTAGAGTAAACGATGATTATCAAGCCGGCAGTGCCGCTGTCGGGACGCGTCAGCATCAGAGTACCACTAGGACGGCGCAATCACTCACACCACAAAAGGCGGCACGCTCATGAGTGTAGCGTCAATACCGCTATAGCCCATCCCTTGAACGACCAGGGGAAGAAAGGTCGTAAAGGCAGTAACGGGAAGAACGGTCGTGATGTTGCAGATAACAGTCAACAGCTTCTTCCAGTCTTTCGCAACGTCCACAACATCTCGTCTCGAGATGGATGTGCTGTCTGCGTCACCCTCTTCTTGCGTGCCTGCGAGATCGACCTGCATCCGGTATACGGCGTGGGTACGCTCCTCAGCATTCAGAAACCAGGCTGTGGCCACTGGTGTTGAATGTCAGTCTACTCAATCCCATGCATACAGTCACAGGAAAGCGATAACGTACAATTTCTTGGCAGTACGAAGAATGAGATAATGCCCAACAGGACAGTGATCCCTCCCTCGAAGAGAAAGACGACCTGCCAACCGTGGATGCTTGGAGTATTTATCTTCAATAATCCATAGGCAAGCAGGCCGGCAAAAGCCCCAGCGACCGAGTACATGCCGGTAAACATGCCTACGCGGAAACCTACAGCATACTTGGGGTACAAGGTCGTCATCTGATCGTCATATCAGTTACGCTCAGAATTCTCGCCCAATGTGCACGTTGAAATACAGTCCTTGTAAGTGTGGCACGCAATCACTTACGTAGTACATTCCAATCTGCGTAAATCCAGCCTCAGCAGCACCGATGAGCACGCGTAGGGCGATAAGCGTGCCGCTGCCGCGGATAGCGGCATGGCACATGCAGAGCCCACCCCAGATGATGAGCTGTATCGTCAGAAAATACTTGACTCCGATGCGGCGCGCGAGGATGGTCATGACCGGCTGCAGAGGAACGTAGGTAGCGGAAAACAGCGAGAGCGAGTTTGGTATGTCGTCGGGAGAGAGGTTGGCATCCTTAATGAAGGAGCTGGTGGCGACGAAACCAATGTTGGTCTTGTCGATTCCACAGAACTATTTGGTTCGAGGGTCAGCCCTGGTAATGCCCGGGGAAACAACGCTTATATGGAACCTACGATGAACTCGAGGGCCAGTATAGTGACCACGAAGAGGTCGAGTTTCAAATTGACCCTCTTGTCAAGCCGTCTTTCCTCGTCATTTCGCGGAACATAGTGGACAGGTCTCTGCTGCGTGAGACTCTCCTGGAGCTCTTCGACATGTTGAGCATCGAACTCGACTTTACCAGACGGTATAGGAGTAGCCATGGATGTGTCCGAAGCGTAGAGTGTCAGTCAAAATTACAAATGAGAAGGCCGTCATTCGAGATCAGCAGTTGGCTTGACTCTATTGACCCGGGTGACAGAAATAATGAAGGAGTCAATCTCGTAGCAGTAGAATCTCTATTGTCCAATGTGACTTGGATCCGAAGGACAGGGTAAGGAAAACCCATGCCGATAGTCTCCAAGGGTTGGTAAAGTGTAGGGATTCTCCGCACTGCGGTGCACCGTTATAGTCAACAGTGTCTAATCGGAATCGAAGCCGCAAACGCTTCCATCTATGGGTACAAGTCCGATGATTTCCATTTCCAATGGGAAGAATGCTTAGCCATGCCAAGTTGCATGGATTCGAGCATCATCTGCACGTCGGTCAATACTAAGCCGCGGGCGAGTTTGTCCGCAATACCGCCACCAATGAGGTGCTCTGGAAACAACAACCAGCACGAACTACAACCTATACAAATCACTTCTCACATCTGATTCAACGTCCAGGCGATACCGAGATCAGATGCCGTGCATTACCTGCTGCCGCGGCTCTTGAGATGTAACCTTGGTGACTTACCGATCCATGGCCCGGATACTCTGTTCCATTCGGACGGAGTACAGTCATTTGTTATACGCTGTGCATGAGAGGACCTGCTTGTCGTCGTAACGCAATAGCCACAGCGATTCACAGCTATATGGCATCACCAGTAGTTGAGAGAGCTCATATCGAGCCCGGCGGCAGCTTCGACGTAGACGATGCGGCCGCAGTAACGGGCGTCGACCCGGCCAGAATATACGAGGAGTATCGCCATTTGCGACAGCACTGTCCCGTTGTCCACACCAAACAATATGGGGGCTATTGGGTCATGACGCGGTACGACGACGTCAAAAGAGCCGCACTTGACTCTGACACCTATATCTCCAGCGTCAAAGCCGTGGTACCCAGCGACCCCAGGGGAATCCGCAGGCCACCCTTGAATTTCGATGCACCGGCGCACACACCTTTCCGTACCGCGTTGGACAGAACCTTGAAGCCGGCTCGGCTGAGACGCCTGACCGAGCCCCTGCGCAAACATGCAGAGGAAGAACTTGCACCACTGCTCGCCCGAGGCAGAGGTGATGTTTGTGCTGAGTTCGCAGCCAACTTTGTCGCTCGCCTGGAGGCAGAATGGTTGAATCTCGATCCCGACACGGCACCCGTACTCGCCAAGGCCGCGGCGGCCTGGCTAAATGCATGGAGGCTTCAGGACGGCGAGACCGTCACGGCCAACTCGATGAAGATGTATCAGATTGCGAGAGACTTACTCGCAGACCGGAGGCAGAACCCGAGAGATCCGGAAGAGGATCCGGCATCGTCTTTGTTGCTAGAGGCGGATGCTGAAAGGAAGCCACTCAACGAAGAACATCTCGTGTAAGTTCCTTCATGTTCCACGATTGCATACCGACGTTGTTGACTCTTCAAAGCGGCTGTGTCCGCCAGTCGCTCGTGGTGGGCGTAGTCGCGCCGCCGATTCTCATAGGCTCCATTTGCAAGCATCTTTCCGAAGACAAGAAGCTTCAGCAACAGCTTCGCGACGACGAATCTCTGATCCCCGCCGCCATGGAAGAATTCCTGCGCCTTTATAGCCCGTATCGAGGCTTCGCGCGTACAGTATCGGAACCGGTGGATCTACACGGGGTGACTATACGACCCAACGAGCCAGTCACTATATGCTACGCTGCCGCCAACCGCGACCCCGAAGTGTTCGATAGTCCCGATGACTTTGTCATGCACAGGGAAAATATTGCTGCGCATATGGGATTTGGCAGAGGTCGGCACAGATGCGCCGGTATGCCTTTGGCCAGGCTGTAAGTACTTACCACATGAATCATAAGTATACTGAGTTGACCCTTACTACAGAGCCATCACCACCGTGATGCAAGTCATCCTTCGAGCTACGAGAGACTTCGAGGTGGATGGGGACTTGCAGTTTTCAAGAATGCCGGAGCTGGGAATAATAAGCTGTCCTATGAAGTTTTCGTAGACTTTGAGTTACAATTGATACAAATCATTTTGATATTACGGTGGACTGAAGTCATCCTCTCATAATTTTGGTAATTTTATCGCATAATTGCCAGACTATGAAGAAAGAAGTTGTGCAACACAGGTCCTTTCCGACAGGGAACGTGTGGGCAGACTATAGTGCTAAGTGTCCTGTAGCCCCGCACTGGCAGCGTGTCAAGACACCCGCTGTAGCCAGGCGGGATGTATTACGGTATCTCACGGGACTTCCGCCATAAAGGCTACCTATATTTCTTTTGCGTATAAAGGCAAGCCTCTCCCTGGCATTGCGTTCTCTCATACTCTCTATGTAGCTAATACTACCCAGACGCATCCGCGAAACTGGCCTGTCGTTATTCACAGCCCTTTGTTCACAATGTTCTTGAGTCGGGTTCTAACGGCTTCAGTGCTAGCCACCCAGATAAGTGCCATATATTGCCACACTGGGGTATCCGTTACTATCGCCAATGGAACTGTCGTGGGCAGCCATGATAGCGCGAATAATGTAAGTGCTTCAATTTGATGTCTTTACGTTGAACAGCTTCTTTATGGCCTGTTTCTTTCAGTTCTATATTAAATATTTCAATTCTAGGTTGACAAGTTCTTGGGCATCCCGTACGCTCAGCCGCCGGTCGGCAGTCTAAGACTTCGCCAGGCCCTACCGGTCCAAGAATCATTCAGAATTCTCGAGGCAAAGACATTCGGTGCTTCATGTTATGGGTCAAAAAATCCGAGTGACTCGAGCGAGGACTGCTTGACCTTGAACATATGGCGCCCATCTGATGTCTCCCGAGATGAGACATTGCCAGTCCTCGTGTGGATATACGGCGGTGGGTTTACAAATGGCTATACTGTAGGGAATGGCTCACAACGTGTGGACCAATGTTTTGCTGATATACTACCACTTCTCAATAGGCAGACCCCAGGTTTGAAGGAACCAATGTAGTACGCATAGCATCCGAGATCGGTAAACCGGTAGTGCTTCTCTCTTTGGTAAGTCTCCTCCGCAGCGTGCGCAAAGCATCTTACGTGAAGTGAAATATATTTATTTGATGAGCACAGAATTATCGTCTAGGTCCCTTCGGCTTTCTCAACGGCCAAGAAATGTCAGACCAGGGCCTTCTCAATATAGGTTTACTCGATCAAAGACTCGCACTTCATTGGATCCAGGACAATATTGCTGCTTTTGGTGGCGACCCGGCCAAGGTCACACTGGCGGGAGAATCGTAAGCTATTTCATAGACAATCTATCGTTTACATACTGACCAAAGAAGTGCCGGTGCGGTATCAATTTATTCGCACATGATGGCGTACGGAGGCAGAAATGATAGCCTGTTCCGAGGTGCCATATTGGAAAGCGGTGGAGCATTTCCGTTGACGCTGCCAAATTCAACCGTCTTTCAGAATACGTTTGACAGCCTCACCACGAACACAACCTGTTCGCAATTCGCTTTATCGACTGCGGAGGAGAAACTTGATTGTATCCGACAGCTTTCCGTTGAAGATTTCAGGAATAAAGTGGGATCTTCCACGGGCCAGTCAATTGATGGAGACTTCACTCGTACTTCTGTGCGATTTGCACTGCCAGAAGGCAGGTATCTTGGAATTCCGACGATAGTTGGGAGTATGTCTCGAAATGTCACTTTGGTTCTACGTACAAAAGACTGATGGGCTAATCGCAGCAAACACGGACGAAGGGACCACGTCTGCGCCGACGAATATCAACACCACGGACCAGTTGTTTGAACCTCTAGGTAGGTGACTTTATCTCCAACAATGACCAAGCTCTTCTGGATAATACTAATAATATGAGCACAGCGGAAGGGTACTTTCGACCTCAGCGACTGCCTGATAACGTCGTTTCATCGCTGCTCTCCATGTACCCAGCAGACCCGGCTCTAGGCTGCCCGTACAACACGGGGGATATCCCGTTTTCAGCGGGAAATTTCGACAAAATGGCTTGTTCAATCTTTGGGGACTTGGTACAGATTGGACCTGCCCGATTCATCGCCCAGACGCTGGCCGAGCATGGTCACCCCGTGTATAGATACAGATTTAATCAACTCCCTGCAAACACCACGGACGCGAGCAAGGGCATCACGACGGGTTTGGAGCAGAGCTACGTGTTATCTAACCTCTTGCCCGACAACGCTTGGGACCGCGCTCTAGCTTATCAAATGACTGCAGCGTGGGCAAGCTTTGCTAATAGCCTGGATCCCAACTGGTCGAATGGTACGTGCATTACAGACAATATCTCAAAAGCTAGCTGACAATCCCCACAGACGAGAGTTTCCCGACTTGGCCGCAGTATGCGTACCAGAACCAAAGTATGGTTTTCAGCGGCTACGGCTCCTCGATCGAAGAAGACACATATCGTGGCAGTCAGATTGAGTACATAATTGAGACGGTCTTGCCTGATGGAGCGGCTTGAACAGGATGCAGGGCAATGGCGCATAATTATCGTGCACAGGTAGATTGATTGTAGTAACACAAGTTACGGAACCTGAATTAGCTAACCTAGGTATATCATGCTCCTGATGTTCTGATTGGCCCCTTGCGTAGCTTGCGTAGTTATATCCCTGCCACGGTCATCGGATAAACTTTGATAGCGTCGGGCTAATTGTAAGTCACTTGAATAGTGTACATTTATAGCCATAAAGGAATGACCGGCCGGACCACCGTCTCCGATGCGACCGTCGTAGTTCAGGATTGTGGTCTTGAGCGGTATCACGATCGGAATGTGCGTTCCGCAGCATGGAAATCTACTCGAATCGTCACCGGTGGGATGCCGAAGTCGATTACCGCCCACTCGGTAATTCCGGTTCCACGCGGCAATCTCCATTCACCAAAGACTCCCCGCACAGTCCCCGGCCACCTCTCTATTCCCCACGGGGATAGCAGGGTACTATGTTGCAGTGGTTAAGCTTCACCAACCAGAAGTCTACGAGGTTAAATCTTTATCCGACCAGGGGCGAGTAGGTATGTCGTAATCGAAGGTTGGCCGAGAAGTATGTACCTATGCACCCTCCTACATATTGACCATGATGAGCATCGTAGCGCAAGTCTCGCCAGACATGTGGTGAGGTCCTTTGACAACGTATGTCGGTCACTCTTCATCTTTACCGCCGAAATGCTGATTCTGTCACTTCTCGCTCTCGCCGGGGCTGCCTTCGCCCAAGACCACGGCTCTACGGTAGGTCATTGTGCGAAAGACCAGTCTCGTAAATCGTCACAAGAGAGCTGATAATACTGGGCGGGAAGTATGGCGGCACGGGTCCGTACAAGTCGGTGAGACTAGTATGTGTTCCCCTGCAGTGAACTCAACTGAGAGATCGAGTAGTACTATTTTGAAGTGGAATCTCTCGTGAACCACACCTTCTATCAGCCTCTCCAGTCTGGGTTTGAGTCGTCCTCGCCCTCCTTGAAGCTTCCCGTCGTCGTGTGGGGCAATGGCGGTTGCGCTCCATGGTGAGTATAGCTCAAACCTGGTGACCAGACGCGACTGTCTACGATGTCCATATCAAACTGATGTTGTCTGCAGTATGTCATTTCTAGCTGGGATAAGCAATTCTACAGCCGTGCCTTAGCAACCTTGATATTCTGACAGTGAATTCTTTCCAGTCGGTTTGAAGTTCCGAGGCCTTCTCGGCGAAGTCGCCTCCTGGGGAGTTCTAGCCATCGCCACCGGTCCCGCCTTTGTCGATCCCGAAGGATACGTCGACCCCAACGCAAACGAGACGTCCTCTGGGGACACTCTGGTCGGGGAGAACCCTGCCGCCCTGACCGCAGCCATTGACTGGGTTTACGCCAATGCTGGAAAGGGCGACTGGCAGCACATTGACTCGACCCGCATCGGCGTCTGGGGCCAGAGCTGCGGCGGTCTCGAGGCTTATGCCGCCGGAGCCCACGACGACAGAGTCTCTCACTTGGGTATCTTTAACAGCGGCCAGCTGTCCGCCAATGCGAGCGAGGAGGTCGCATCCAACATTACCAAGCCAATATTCTATTTCCTCGGCGGGCCCACGGATGTTGCCTATCCCAACGTAAGCCTTACGTTTCATTACTCGCACTCACAAGTGAGTATATGAGGCTGACAAGACACTGCAGGGAGAAAGAGACTATGCGGATCTTCCCGCCGAGACACCAAAGTGGAAGGGCAACCACGCCTTGGGACATAGCGCGGCCTTTGATTACCCAAACGCCGGCATTCCCGGTGTCGCCGGATATCATCTGGCCCAATGGATTCTTCGCGGCAATGAGACTGCGAAAGAATGGTTCACCGGCCCCGGCGCCAACGAAACGGGATTCCAAGACGTGGTGTACGAGAACCTTGACGCTATCAAGGTAACTCCGATTTAAGTATTTGTACTATATGGAACATCTTTGATAGTCCAGATGACTCTGAGAAACGCAATAAATACATGGAATAACATTTGTATCATTTGGCAGTGTGCTTGTCATCTCCACTGTTTTTACTCTTCCTGCACCGAGCGATCTCGACTTTCACCGCTTGATCCAGCGCTGTGTTGGCGGTCGGTTTGTTCGAAGCACTATGATGCTTGAACCAGGGCATGAACAAACTGACCAACATCGCCATCGCAGCGAAAGGAATGCCGATAGAGAAAGTATACCGCAGTGCGCTTATATAGCTCTGCACAACTCTATCAAGGCTTGCAGTAGGTAGGCTTGATATTGCTTCACTATCTGCACCAGCGGCCAAAACTATCAAGGGGTCGATATCCGGAGCAAGTTGACGGAGCGCCTTGATGAGCTCATTTTGGAAAACCGCTTGTGCTGTGGGCAGGAGGAAAGCGCTTCCCAAAGACTGTGCAACTTGAGATAGCGTTAGAACGTCTCAATATTGGAACCGAGGACCGGGACTCACAGATGATAATGGGCGTGGCTATCGACACATCCTTTGTCGCCACCACGACTTGGGATAACATGAGCGGTATGGTGAGGCAAAAGCCAACTCCCACCCCAAGCACAATTTGGAATCCGATCCATTGGCCTGCGCTGGATTGGTCATCAAGCAGCATAAACAAGCCCGACCCTACAGCCGCGATTGCAGGCCCCAGTATCAAAAACGGGTTGTGGATACCCGTGGTGGTAATAAGGCCACCGATGACAATCTGTGTAATGGTCAGGCCCCGAATGATGGGGATTAGGCGGACGCCGGATGAAATCGCTGAGACACCTCGCACTGCCTGGAAGTAGATGGGTAAGTAGAACAAAGCGAGATTGAAACAGCCCGCAATGCTAATGGTTACCAAAATTAGTCCAGGGCCTCGCTCTGCTCCAAACACTGTGATGGCTTACAAGAACTCAAAAACAGCACCGACTACCAAGACACGATTCTTCAGGAAACCCGGCATAATCAGCGCCCTTCCTCCTCGCAACCACTGTTCAAGGCCAAACAAGACTAGGAACACTGGTGTCGCGACCAAGGTGCCCACGACGTCAGGATCTGTCCAAGCCTTCTCTCCGCCGGCCCATCGTAAAGCAAGGGTAAAGCAGACAATGGTGGCGTAAATGAGAACTGCACCCGGGATATCCATCTGTAGGAGCTTTTCCTTCAGAGATGCCGGTGTTGGCGCCGCAGCTTTTGGAGCTTGGAATGCAAAGAGCATAGCTACAGCCGCGACGAGTCCACAAGGTAGGTTGATGTAGAAACTGTTCAAGATCAGCTTGCTTGTACGTACAAGGGATACACGGGCTGTCTTTACCACCAGCGCCAAGTCACATTCTGGGTGAATGCGCCTCCGATCAGCGGCCCGACCACAGATGCGATAGCAAAGGTGGCAGAGAGTGAACTCGTCATGGCCGGTCTGATTCGCGGTCTGGAAGTTAGCGCAATGATGATAAAACAGCCTGCAAAGACACCGGCGCAGCCTGTGCCCGTGACGGCCCGCCCAGCAATGAAAGCATTGCTGTTCGGTGCGAGTGCTTCCCCATATTAGCATGTGGCTTGCCCAGTAGAAAGAGTGTCACACCGGGCCCTCACCGCAAATCAGACTACCAATTTCGAAAATTAGAATACCCAAGAAGAAGACGTGCTTGACTGGAAAGTATTTGTAGGCTTTCCCCCATACAGACTGCGTGGCTGCTAGCGGGAAGAACATGGCCGAACCGTACCAACCCACATCCTCGAGGCTGTGGAAGTTATTGGTGATGGTGGGAATCGCGGTTGTGATGATGGTCTGGTGTGGTCAGCGCGCTCACCACTAAACACTTGGAGCGACGCACCGTATCCAGCGATGCGAGGAATATGCTGAGAACAAGAGCAGCGATTATGGCTGCCAGGCGCAGGCCGCCTGGATATTCGCTGTCATCGATGGTGCTGAGGGGATCAACCTCACCATTTTCCGCCGCAGCATCTTTGGACATGTTGTCACGATTGGTGGAACGACGGGGAGTCTTTCTGAATGAAGCGAATTGAAAAGGGGTATGTTACTCTCTAAGCCATGGTAATTGAGGATAAACGGACCGGACCTGTATGCTTTAATACGTCCCGCGAGATCATCTCCCATTCTTTCCTATTTCAGACCAATTCAACCAACAGAATGAAGCGCAGGCTTCCAGTCTTATTTCAGCAGAGAAGAGCCACTCGGTATCGGGCCACGAGTAGGATAGAACGCTCAGCCAAGGCTACCGCCATTGAAGATTCAAAGACTCATCATGACACGCGAAATCGAATTGTCAAAATTTGTCATCACTTTGTTCATGAGATATAATTCCACGACTTCAATGATGTACTGTGCGAGTATGTGGAAATCCAGCGTAGGAATACTGTGTAACCCCATCTGCAACGAAACTGTTGGTGATTTGCTTGGTCCCAAGCCAGTGGTCAAAACATTTCCAACAATTTGGTATTGGTCTCCAGTCGCCAGTGTGAATGATGTAACGAATAAAGGTGCTTCCCAATTACGGCCCTTCCTATCCTAATCGCGCATACACAGACAGCAAGCCTTTTCCTTAAATTTTGCCTTTTTAATTTTATAAAAAGATATATATTGCCTGCCGCCGCGTCCAACGTACTACCGTGGATTATTAACCGATATCGATTAATTGCGGCTTATAAATGTTTATTATATACGATATTAAATAAAAATACTAAGCGGTTTATTAATATAACTCGATAAATAAGGCAAAACGTATAAATTTTGCTAGGAACTACGCTATTATAATTAATATATATATAAATAAGCAAAATTATTTTATAGCTAAGGCTTTTAGGCGGAAGTTATCCGTCGTATATAAATAATACGATGCCGTAAATTTGCTTTTATAAAGATTATTTTTTATAAAAATTCGGGAAAAGGCCGCAAAATAACGGCGATTATAATTTTTTAATATTAGCAATTTAAATAAAAAAAAATGCCAGTTTTTTATATAAACGCTTTTTGCCCGCGGCAGGCTAAACGATAATATAAATAACTCGTTTACGTTACGTAAATCGTTTTATTAATATAAATATACGCCAGCTCGTATTTCCGGCGGGCCTCGCTAAAGCGAGATTTTTAGTACGGCTTAATAAATTATACGTTTAAGGTAATATTTATATACGTTTAAGCAATTTTAAAACGGCCGAAATACTATATAACGAGGCGTTTATCGGTTATTAATCGGTATTAAGCGAGCATAATACGAAAATTTTCGTAAATATTATTTTATTTATTATATTTTTCGCTCGCCGCGGCGATATAAAAAATAAAAAACTAATATATTCCTGCTTATTAAAATATTATAATAACTTTCGGTAGCGTTTATTTATATTAATATAAACTAAATAAAACCGAAAAAATATTTAGGATTATTACCGGACGGAGCGACGCCGCGTTAATAATATTTAGCCCGTCCGGCGTTTATAAGCTATAAAATAAATTCGGTATTATTATAAAATTATACCGGCGGGCCTTAAAAAATCGCGAGGCTGCGTTAAACCTAGGCTACCCGGCGGTATTAGTTATCGTACGCGATTTGGCCTCGTTTTATTTTAGGTAAAGCCAGCAAAACCCGCTTTATTTTAAACGGGCTTTTTTAAAAAAAACGTAATAAATAAATCGCCGCGCGTTCGCGGCGTTTTTAGTCGCCGGGAAAATTATTTTAACGCTAACCGTATTAAACGATTTATATTTAACGCTTATTACGCTTATAAACCTAAAAGCGGCGTTTTAATTTATCGTCGAGCTCGTATAATAACGGGCGGGGACCGGGCAACGTTATTTTATATAATAATAAAATTTAAATATATTACGCATTAATTTAATTATATTAATCGATAATAAAAATATATTATTATATTTTTATATAATACGGTTGCCGTTTTGCTTCCCCTCGATTTATCGTCGATTATTTTTTTCCGTTAATATCGCTAAAACGACCGTAAGCTGCCTTTTTACGTTTTCGGCGCTTTCGTCGAAAAAATCCCAGCTTTACGCGCGCTAGCCGCCCGCGCGGGCAGCGCCTAATTTATTTTATATAATAAATATTATAAATTTTAAAAACCGAGCTTCGGCGGCTTAAAATTTATTATATAATTTTTTTTCGATCGCGGTAAAATCGAAAATATCGATTAAAGGCGTAATTAACGGCGAGTCGCGGCCGGCGGAGGAATTAGTCGGCGTCGGTAGCCTAAATTAAAAAAATCGTTAATATAATATTTCGGTCGCGGTTTAAAAAATATTTACGCGGAGTTTTAATTATTAAAGCGGTAGCCGCCGTTAAGCTCGTCGATAATAAAAAAGCTTAATATAATATAAATAATAAAAGAAGCTTTTCGGAAAAGTAACGGGTAGCAAAAAAAATAAATACGAAATAGCCACCGAAATTTTAAAAACGCGCCGGATTATATATACGTCGCTAATCGCTTTCGCGCCTCGTAAAAAAACGGTCGTTTGCGTCTAATTTTTTTTTATTAACGCCGAACGGTACCCGCGTTATACTTTAATACTCGAATCCGGATATTTATATAAGCTTTAAAACAAGCAGGCTAGCTTATCGAGGATTTTCTTTTTTTACGGATTTTTTTTATAATATAATAAAAAAAGGATTTTCGGCTTTAAAAATATCGCGTTTCGTCGCAAAAAATTAAACCCGGGTAATAGCCGAATTTTCGGGCGATTTATAATCGGTCGCGGTTTTAACGATTATAATATAAATATATATTTTATTTTTTTCCGTATTAAATAATTAGCCGCTAATCTTTTTTTAAAAGTTTTAAATACGAAGGGGCGCGTATATAATCGCCTACGGTAATTTATATTTTAATCGCGGCTTAAAATATTTTTAAATTTGCGTTATTATTTATTTATAGCTAATATTATAAAAAGTAACTTGTGATATATACGGATAATAACTCGTTAATTTAATTATAAGTATCGGTGTAAGGCCTTTTATAATAATCGCCTTGTGTCGGTACGGCTTTTAATAAGCAAAATGCTAAATAAAAGTCGGTTATAACAAATAATATTACGATAACGCCAAGGTATGTTAACGGCATCGTTGTCCCGATTTTTTATAGCTATTATTTTGTTTTATTGGCTATTATTTATAGATTTTAAGGTAGGTCCGACTAGCGTATTAGCAGGAGACCGCTATTTACGTTTTTTTTTGCTTGCGGTGATTTTTTTATTTTTGGCTAGTAATTAAAGCAGTAATAAATATTAATAATCGCGCTTTTTACCGTATAAAAATATTTTAGGAATTAATAGCGTAATTTTTTAATAGCCTCGTGTTTTGTCCTAAAAGACACGGATATATATTTAGCAAAATATTTTTTAATTATATTAATTCGATATAATTATAAATATCAAAGGTTTTATTAAATTATGGCTTGCTAATATAAATAGTATTTAAATACCAAAACGCGAATATAAATTTGTGTAAAATATATATAAATATTAATTATTTTAATTAAATAAAATATAATATTAATATTATTTGCTCGGGTATATTAAGCTGTTTTTTAATAATTCCTTTTTGGCATTTATTAACTTAAAAATATTTTAAATCGCTATCTTAATAAAAATAATAACCCTAACTTATTAAACGGTAAAAAAAAGGTACCGTTAAACTATTATGTTAAAGCAAAACAGCCGTTATTATCTAAAATTTAAGCCACGGCTTTTTTTTTACGTTTGCTAATATATCCGCCTGTGTCACGGCGCTGGACCCCGGTTAAATATAAAAAATAAGGCGGCCACGGGCGCCAGCTATAAACGGCCCGGGTAGGCCGGTATAAACCCACCGACCGACGATATCTTTATTATTTTTGCCCGAACCGAAAATATAGTTTTTCGAGTTACGTTTTATTAATAAAATTACTTATAATTTTGTCAAAACCGTAAAAAATAAACTATTATATAACCGTTTATACCGCCCGTATTTACCGACCGTAATATTATATAGCTTTTATTTAATAAGCGCCGTATTTGCCCGCGAAAATATCCGTAAAACGGCCCGAACCGCCTTTAGGAGCGGACTCCCCGGAGGAGCTCGCCGCTTATATTAATAATAACCCGTCCGATTAATTAATATATTTGCGTTATATTAACGGTTACGCTACCGTATTAAAAAAAAAACGATTTTTTCCGTATCGCGGATTCCGACCGCGAACGTTTATTTTAATTTTTTTAATCGACGATTACTAAGCAAAAAAAGATTATCGAATATTAAAAAACCTAATACCGAAAAGATTTTACTTTATTCCGAAAAAAAATCGCGTAATTCGAAACCGAAAAGTTTCGCTTATTTAACGCCGTTATTTTTACCGTATAAACCCCCCGATCCGCCCCCGCCGATACCCCGAATTTTCCGGCTAAATAATTTATAAATTTAGTACCGAAACCGATTACGTTTACTTTTCCCGTCCGTTCCGGATTTTTTTATTTTAGTAAAAAAATCCCTAACTTAAAAAAATTCGATAATTTTCGAAACGATTTTCGCCGGTTTATATAATAAATTTACGGTAAAATAATAACTAATTCCGACCGATTCCTAATTATTACCGCTCGCTTAATTTATATTATTAAACGTTTAATTAAAAAAGCTTACGAGCTTATTTTGCCGAAAACCCGCTTTAAAATTTTAAAATTCCTAAATTACCTTAAAATATTTATTTACCTAAAAAATGCCTTTAAAAACTTTAACCGCGTTTAAAACGCTTAAAACCGATTATATTAATTAAAGCAAAAAAATTAAAATTTTAGTACGTTTTTTTCCGAGTTTTAACGCCTGGTTTTGAAAAAAAAAATACCCGAAAATGCCTTCGCCCCGTTATTATTTTAAAAAATATCCCGCGAGCTTTAAAATATATTTTTATATAACCCGACCCCGTCCCGGAAATATAAAAAATACGTTAATTATTTATAAGCTTTAAATAACCGCTTCCGTTAATATTAACAATAAATTTCCCGGAACCGTACCGTTATAACCGCCCGGATTTTTATTAATTATACCGCCGTTACAATACCCCGCTAAATTACCGCCGTTAGCCCCGATTTATCGAAAAAAAAATAAAAAGCCCCGAAACCCGCCTTATTTATCGTTACCGGAAAAAACCTAATAAATTTAAGTTCCTAAAAAAAATTCGTACCCGGTAAAAAAAAAAACGCGGCGAATATTTCCGCTACGGTTTTAAAAATTACCGTATTATTATTTGCCCCGAACCGGATACCCGTTTTCCGTTTTAACTCCGTTAATTCTATATTAATTACGTTTACCGCCCCGGTAATCCCGATTTTATTAAATTTATTAACCCGCTTTTTAACCCGCCGAGCTCGATAAATAAAATAAATTTAGGTTAAATCGTATTTAGGCTTTTAAAAAAAAACGCCGCCCGAAAACCGTTATTATTATCCGATTATTTACCGCTGTTATTAAAAGAGTTTTTATTTAGGAAAAAATTAACTAAAAATCTTATTTAATAATTTTACCCGTTATTTTAAAACTAAAAAGCAAAACGCTTTTAATTTACGTTATAATTAATACCGGAGCCGAAAAAAAAAGCTTCGTAAATTAAAGCTAGGCCGCGAGTTATAAATTATTTTTAAAAAAACTAAAAAAACCGTTCGGATTAAAAATATTCGACGGACGAGACGCTAAAAATAAGATAATTACCTATTACGTCGAAACCCGATTAAAAATTAAAGATTATTATAAAAAAATTAAGTTTTTCGTAACGTAATTAGCTTATTATTTTATTATTTTAAAAATACCTTAGCTAAAAAAATATAACCCGAAAATCGGGTTCGCTAATTATATATTTATATTCGATAGCGAATATTATCGGAAATATTATAATACCTTAACCCGCCCGATAAAAATTAAAGCTTTATATAATATACCCGCTAAAATAAAACCGTATAACCTGCCTCCCCGATTACCTAAATTATAATATTTAAATATCGCCCGAATATCGCTAAAAACCTATACGATATATAACCGGAAAAATTACTAGCTATTTATTATTATTATCGAAAATATCGACCGTTATTTACAAAATATTAGCCCGCTAAAATCCCGTAATTTGTTACCGGAAAAATTAAAAAATTACGCCGACGTTTTTTCGCTTAAAAAAACCGAAAAGCTACCGCCGTATCGAAATTACGACTACGATATCCGTTTGCAAAACGGTAAAACGCCGCCGTTTAGGCCGTTATACCCGATATCCCGTAACGAGCTAATCGTATTTAAAAAATAATTAAAAAAAAACCTGCGTAAAAAGTTTATCCGCCCGAGCTCGTCGCCCGCTGCCTTTTTTATTTTATTCGTAAAAAAGGCCGATAAAAGTTTTCGTTTTTATATCGATTACCGAAGACTAAATAATATTTTTATAAAAGACCGTTATCCGCTACTTTTAACCAAAAAATCCCTAAATAATCTAAAAAAAATAAAATATTTCACAAAAATCGATATTGTATTTGCCTTTAATAATATTCGTATAAAAAAAAAACAAAAATACCTAACCGTATTCCGTACCCGTTTTAGCTTATATAAATCCTTAGTAATACCCTTCGGATTAACTAAAACCTTTATAATTTTTTAAAGGTTTATAAACAATATTTTGCGAAAATACCTAAATATATTTTATACTGCCTATTTAAACGATATCCTAATCTATAACTATACCCGAGAAAAACACCTAAACCACGTTTGCAAAATGCTAAAATCCCTAAAATAAGCCGGCTTATACGCTAAAATTTAGAAATGCGAATTTTTTAAGGACGAAATTACTTTTTTAGGTATAATTATCGGCAAAAATAAAATTCGTATAAACCCGAAAAAAATCGAAATAATTTAAAACTGGCAAACCCCGTTTTATTTAATAAACGTCTAAATATTTATTAAATTTAATAATTTTTACCGGCGTTTCGTAAAAATTTTTTCGAGGATTATTGCCCCGATAATAGCCTTAACTAAAAAAAAAAATACGCTTTAACTAAAATCCAGCTTATTAAATTATTTTTAACCGCCTAAAACACGCTTTTACGATTATACCTATCTTGGCACCGTTTAATTAAAAAAAAAAATTATTTTAAAAACCGACGCGTTTAATTATATATCCGCCGGAATACTATCTTAATACGGGGACGATAAAATCCTAAGGCTAATAGCCTTTTTTTCGAAAAAATATTCGGTTACGGAGTATAATTACGAAATTTACGATAAGGAATTATTAATAATTATCCGTTATTTCGAAAAATAAAAACCGGAACTAAAAAAAACGAGCTCCCCGATTAAAATTATTATAAATTACCGGAACCTAAAATATTTTATAATAACGAAATTACTAAACCGCCGCTAAGCTAAATAATCCGAATTTTTGTCCCGCTTTAATTTTAAAATTATTTACCGACCCGGAAAACAAAAAGCAAAGCCCGATATTTTAACTAAAAAATTAAAAAACCTACCTAAAAAAAAAATAAACGCTTATTATACTAAAGCTAAATAATACTAAAAAAAGCTAACTTTAACGATTTTTTGCTTATAAGCAAAAAATCGACGAGTAACCTCGATAATTTTTTATAAATTAACAATAATTTTAAGCCTCCGAACGAAAAATTAACAATTTATAAAAAACCCGAAAAATAACCCGTTAAATTACCGCTAACCCCGCTATAAACCCCTAAAATCCCGGATTTTATATTTATTATTATATTAAAACCAGCCCGTTTTATTAAACGAATATAATTCGCGGACCCGATTTTAAAATTATACCCGATTACCCGAAACCAACTCCGAAAACTTAAAACACCGGATTATTAACCGTAATTTAATCGAAAACCGTTACGATTTACGCTACCCGCCGAAAAAACCGTACCGTTATTACCGCTTTAAATATAAAGCTTATTCGACTTAAAATATAACGCAAATAAAAAACTTAAATTAATCGTTTTAATACTAAAAAAAAAAACCCCGGTACCGTAAAATATTTTTAGCCGAATACAAATTATCCGGAAAATATTTATATTACCGTAAACGCTTATACGTTTTAATTAATAAAAAATTATACGCCGAGCTCTTACGCTTATATTATATTAATCCCGTCGCCGGCTATATAAGCCGAGCCCGTACTTATAAAATTTTATCCCGAAAATATTATTAGCCCGGTATATTTTTTTATATTAAATAATAGGTTCGGAATTATTATATTTACAAAAAAACGATTATTTTAAGGGAAGCCCGCCAAAAAATATTAAGACCGTTTCCGATCCCTTAAAAAGCCTAATAAAATATTTCGATAAATTTTATTATATACCTGCCTAATAGCTACGGTTACGACGTTATTTTAATAATAATCGACCGCCTAACTAAAATAAAACATTTTATTTATTATAAAAAAACCTATAACTCCGAAAAAATTACCCGTTTATACGTTAAATATATTTAAAAACTATACGGCCTGCCGAAAATTATCGTATCCGACCGAGGACTTTAATTTGTATCTAAATTTTAAAAACACTTAACGAAGCGCCTAAGAATTACTATATTATTATCGATTACGTATTATTTTAAAACCGACGGACAAACCGAAATCGCTAATTTTTTCCTAAAATAATACTTGCAAAGCCACGTATTTTATTTATAAAACGATTAAATACGTTAGCTATTTTTAGCCAAATTCGCGATTAATAATACCCTAAACGAAAACCTAAAAATTATACCGTTTTTCGCGAATTACGGATACTACCCCCGCTTCGGATTCGAATTTACCTTGCCCGGACGCCGTCCTACCGCCAAAAACGCCGAGGAAATTATTTTAAAAATAACTATTATATATAAATACTTAAAATCCGAAATTTATATCGTATAAGCCCGTTATAAAAAATACGCTAACCGGAAACGTTAATTTACCCGTAAATTTTATATCGATTAAAAAATTTAGCTAAATACCAAAAATATTAAAATTATCCGCCTTTAAAAAAAACTCGATTAAAAAAACTTTAAGCCCTAAAAAATTACCAAAATTATTAACCCGTACGCTTACCGCCTAAAATTACTTATATTTATAAAAATTTATCTTATTTTTTATATAAATTTATTACGTTTTAATTTTACCGACCCCTTGCCTAAATAGCGTTAAAATTTATTATTTCCCGTCGAGGTAAATAATATAAAAAAATAAAATATCGAAAAAATACTAAATTCCCGCTGGGATCGACAAGGCCGTAAAAAAAGGCCTAATTTAAAATATACCGTTAAATAAAAAAAATACGACGAACCCACGGAATCCCTTGCTACCTGGCTCGAAAACGCCTAAAAGGTTATAAATAACTTTTACCGCCGGTACCTAAATAAGCTTAATCCTAATTAACCTTTATTATAAAATTAAATTAAACTTTGTTACCGACACCGTCCCGTTTAATAAAACTTTTATTATAAAGCTAAACTAAAACCTGCTAATATACCGATTTAATTATTATAAACCTTTATTATAAGGCTAAATTAAACCCTACCAATATTATTAACCTATTTATTAAAACCTTTATTATAAGGCTAAACTAAACCTTACTAACGATTTATTATTAAACCTTATTTATATTAATCACAAAACCTAAACCGAGACTAAAGTTACGTATACTTATATAAAATTACGTAAAGAAAAAACTTATTAAAACTACGTATTTAAAACTACGCAAAAAAAGTATTAAAGCTACGTATATTAATACGGAGTTACGGAAAAAAAAAAAAAGCTAAAATACGTCGCAAAAACTCCGCCTTAAAAAAGGGAATATTATTACGGCGCTAGACCCCGGTTAAATATAAAAAATAAAGCGGCCACGGGCGCCAGCTATAAACGGCCCGGGTAAGCCGGTATAAACCCACCGACCAACGATATTTTTATTATTTTTGCCCGAACCGAAAATATAGCTTTTCGAGCTACGTTTTATTAATAAAATTACCCGTAACCCTGTTAAAACCGTAGAAAATAAACTATTATACGACCGCTTATACCGCCCGTGCCTGCCGACCGTGATAGCCTGTACCTTTTTTAAGGACTATAAGATTTATACTAGAAATTTAATATTAAAATAGTTATTAAATCGCTTTAATATGCGTTTTTAATTTTTATATTCGTTTTATATTATTTCTTTTGTTTTTATTTAGGATAAATTAGTAAATTACGGGTAAAAGAGTTTTAATACATATAATTACAATATTAATATTAATTAACGTAAAAATTTACTTTTTTAATACGAGTTAAAATTAAATTTAAGTTTTATTAATAATTAATAATTTTGGTCCTAGTCCTAATTTAAGTCCTAATTTAGTTTTAAAAAATGGCTATTTTAAGTTAAATTCGATATTATTAGGCTAGTCGACCAGATTTGGTGCCCCCGGACGGGCAGTAAAAATTACGTATATTTTAATAAATATAAGGTAAAATTAAGACTTAAAATATATCGCAAATAAATTATAAAAATAATTATTAAGCCGGGCCGGAATTAGTGATTTCGGACTTTAAATCTTAGTATTACGAATCGGGGTAGCCCGGGATAACTTATAATAAATATATTTAAAACGTTTAACCACTAAAAAAAGGGATATTTGCAAATATTTACGTTGCCTTACGGTCCTAATATTTATTTATTAGGAACTCGAAGGTAAAAAAAACAAAAAATAACGGTAATAAATTATAAAATATATACGGAAAAATACGGCTTTTACGCAATACTTTTCGTGGACGTAAACCTTTAGAGATAAAATATCTTTTTAATAAAATCGAATCCGGTAATATCGCGATTTGTATATTTTAAACGGCCGGCGGTTTGGCCTTTTTCTTAATATATAATAATTGGCTTTTTCCTAATTTATTATATTATTTTACGAGGATATTTACGTCGAGATTATTAGGTATAATTATATAATTGCACCCGAAAAAATCCTCGGGACGGGTGGCTTATTATTTTGCCGGTTATATACCTTTATTACGAATATATAATCGAATATACCCGGTTACGTCGTTTTAATTTTATCGGCCTACTAAAAAAGGCTATCGGTTAATTTAGGGTTTTAGCGTAAAATTTATATTAGTTATTAAAGCGGCAGTGTTTGTTAATTCGGTTTTGTTATTTAATTTTTTTGCGCTAAAAAATACCGTTAATATAATTAAAACGAATAAATTTTAAATTGCCTTATAATCGAAAAATAATATTTAGTTTAGTGCTTAATATTATAAACGAAAGATTTATTTTTTTTTGTTGTGTTTAATATATTTTTATTTGCGGCGTAAAAGGTGGGTCTGCGTTTTAGTTGTTTGTTTATATTAAAAATACCGTTTTTTTTTTTAAACGGCGAGCTGCTAAATTATTATATTTATTAGCATTTTTATATTAGTATTTTTATACCGTATTTTTTAATTACTAGCAAATTTATTTAATTAGTTTCTAAATATTAGTATATAAAATAAATAAAAAGTACCGTTACGGATGGCGTTAGCCCGACGGTACGATATATAGGTTTATTTTTAAACGAAAATAAAATTTTAAAAAGCACTAAAATTAATAATATAATTTTGCGGATCGGTAATAAAGCGCCGTATTTGTAAATAGCACCGTCGGCGGCGTTTATCGAGTAAGCGTATTTTTATTGCTTAATATCGTAGTTTTAGCTTCGATTTTAATTTTTTTTCCGGCGCCGGTATAAATAAGCCTAAATATTATATTCCTGCCTAAAGTCGCCTTATTTTTAATTATTATTAACGTTTTAAGTATAGCGTTTATTTCGTCCGCCGGTTTGCAAAACGGGCTTTTTATATTTTTTTTAGCCTAATTTTTTCTAATTTATTCTTTTTCGGCTTAATCCTTTTTATTAATATCCTTTTTTTTAAAGTTTTTTATTAATATAAATAACCCCGAGGGAAAACGGCACTAAACGGAGCGGAAGTATTTTTAAAAAAGGCTTTTAAAATACGACGTTAAGTTTTTAAAATCGGTAAATTAGCAAAAAGGCGCCTAATGGCTTTTTTACGTTAATAAATTTAGTTTCGATGCGTAAATCGGTGGTTTAATGGCTTTTTAGGGATTTTCGTTTTCCGTAGGTAATTATAATATTTATATTATTTGCCCGGTAAACTAAGTATATTTAAAAGTTAGCGATATCGCTAGCAATTTATATTAAAATAATAATCCGGTAAATATTTTTAATAAATGTTTTCGGAACTCGATTTTATAGTTTTTTTCCCCGTTTTATAAAATATTTTTTATAATATATTAAAAAATTAAGCTAATAATATTTAATAATAAAATAAAAACTCCGATAAATTAGTTCGTTTTTTTATTATTTATATAAATAACGTAATTAATTTTTTTTAAATATATACGTATTCGGATTATACGATTACGGCGGTAAGGGTAGCTGCGTAATTCGGACGATAATTACGACGCGGTATCGAGTTTAATAATTTTATAAAATACGGACCGTACCGGCGTATAAATAGCTCGTATTATTATTATAATATTTTTTATATTTTGCCTTTTTATATCGTTTACGAGCCGGTCGCCGTAAATAAGTCGCGCGTAAAATATTTTAGGTATACGCGCTTTTTACGTATTTATAACCGCGCCGTTCCGCTAATTTACGATAAATACGAGCCCCCGTGCTTAATATAATACGCGGTGTTTATTATATACGAAAAATACTTATTTTAAATATTAATATTCCGAATATTTTATAATATTAAATTTCCGCCGCCGCCTCGGCGGCCGCGGTTATATTTTTTTCCCTTTTTCGAATATAAGCTTCTTTTTCGTTTCGTCGGCGCTTAATAAAAAGTTGTTATACGTTTAAGTAATCGAGCTTAAAATATACCGTATTAAAAAACTTATAAACCGGGCCTAATATATAATTTATATTTATTTACCTAAATTAAAAGCTTCGTAAATATCGTCGTTTTATAAAGTTATATCGTTTATTGTTATAAAGACCGTAACGATCGAAAAAAACTGCGTAAAATGCGTCGGATTATAACGTTATAAAAGTAATACCTAAAAAAAAAATATCGTATAATCGACACGATATACGATCTTTAGATTTTATTTTAATAAAATTAGCATAAATAAAATCGGATTATTTCGAATAAAAAAATATTAAAAGATAGGGTTTACGATCGTAATTTGTCCGGGTAATACGATAAATAAGGTTAAAAGCCTTTTAGCACCCTTACGGTTAATATATTATTTAAGTGTGCTTGCGTATTTAATAAAATATATTTAGCCAATTATTTTAGTATGTTTGCGTATATATTACCTACCTAAGTTAGCCTCGAATTATATTATAATAAAGGGTCCGAGCCACGGTCCCGTTACGGATTTATTTATATTATTAGCTATATAATAATTATTTTATTAATAACCTCCTTTTTAAACCTATATATATAGTATATAAAACGCTATATTAAATATAAAATATTTATAGGATATTATAAGACAGCATAAAACCTGCGTAAATCAGTGTTTTCGGGGCTGTTTTTTACCCGATACGGCGGTTAGCCCCGCTTATTTTACAAAGACGGTCTGGGGCTCGCACTACTGGCACTGCGCTTTCATGATGAGGAAGTTTTTTCGGCGGCGCGCGGCTTTTACCGAGTCAACTTGGGAGTATGAGCACGTCGCCCATTGTCAAATGTGGCTGGCGAACCCGTTCCGGTTTGACTTCAAGAGAATCACTACAAAGGCTGGTCTGGTTTACTCGACCTGCGTTCCTGGACAGTTTGAAGGGTTTACTCTCGGGAATTTTGAGACAATCGAGTAAACCACAGAGTTTGATAGGCCTTGAATGAAATAAATCGATCTTTTTCACTAAAAATAGTCGCATTTTTAAATTATATATGAAGTTGCCGCGAAAAGAGGGAAAGCAGAAAAAGAAAACGCGGTTAAGAAGTGATCTATTGTTTTTTTGCTAAGTTTTAATGTCAGCTTTATTTCGGAATGTTTGTCCTAAGCATCTCACTCATGAGTATGGTGTTCATTTCATTGCTTGGTGAAGATGTTTCACATATCAAATAACACATATTCGGGTGAACATTTTATTACGGCGATTTGAGCTGTATTATGACTACTAGAGGGAAGCTGGCCCTTTTTGGCGTCTACCTAGCTTATGCTAACAGCCTAGGTTCCTTCAAAACGCTCTATTCACTAGCCATAATGTTCGATACGCCATCAACAAGGCCTTGGTTGTCATCAGCATTTAGTCCTCATGGCTTCTGGTGGTTTACAGCGCAACTGACCTCGTGTGCTCAAGACTCGATCGTAATATCCTCTTCGATCACGGGATAAGCAGCGGTCGAATCTCTCTTGGATTCAATAGTGATATCCTCCTCGATCACAGGATAGGCAGCGGTGGAGTCACGCTTGGACTCGATAGTGATGTCCTCTTCGATGACAGGGTAAGCAGCAGTGGAATCGCGCTTAGATTCAATGGTGATGTCTTCCTCAATAACGGGGTAGGCGGCAGTCGACTCGGGGCTTCGCTTGGACTCGATGGTGATGTCTTCCTCAATAACGGGGTAAGCAGCGGTCGAGTCGCGCTTCGTCAAGCATCCCATGCACTCAGGAGTCGAATCTCTGGCGCGCAGGATGGGGCCAGCAGACGCGAAGCCAGCGAGGATGGCACCGAGGATCAAGGAACTCTTCATGATGAATGAATGAATTGGGTTGTCACAAACAATTGAGTGGGCAAACTATATCGAGTGATCTGTGTGATGAAGTTGGAAGTAGAAAGGGATAATGGGGACAACGGTTTTCATGTATCGAAACAACGTGATCGATCTTCTGCCGTCACCATGGATACCCAAAACAGTCTCTATGGCTATCGTATCAGAGTGATTGGTTGCAACCGATGTGACTATCTCACCCTGGTCCTTAAGCCTTTCAGATTCACAAATGCCTTGGCCGAGACTACCAATCAAGATATTATACACCATGTAACAGAAACAATGAATAAACGCCACATGCAAGGTGTAAGAAATCCTTCAAGAAATAAAAAAATGCATCATAGCCTGGATCGTCCAGAAAGGGTTGTATTCGTGAAGCCTAGTCCTGCGTCTGGTGTTATCGCCTCGCAGTAAGACTTGTTGACTTGGCATCATCCCCGTGGCTAAGTGACTACTCCCTGCTATCAATGTATTTTCCGCCTTTTCCTTTTTTCCCCCTCTTATGTGACGGAATCCTCCGCTAAATGCATGTAAGCAATAGGTAGAGCTCACAAGAGCGCCCTGAATGCGTGGCACGCGAATACTACGGGAGCATTATCCATGCGTAGTGAGTACGGCTCAGCAGGCTGGATTTGAACCAACCCGGAAACAACAGGCTGTATTGTTGGACGATTTATTGGAAATTTCAGTTCCATATCACCAACGTTGAAGCACGCTGCTTCCGATTGGTTCACAGCGACCCGGGTATACTCTGCTGACTTAACCGTTCTAACCAGTCACCGCTGATTCTATGAAACAATAATGAAATAGATCCTTTGTATCCGACTCAAGGGTATGTTTGTCGGCAGGCGAGTATCCGAGAAGGGCGACTATCGAATACCATTGGTTTCCTTCCTCGGTAAGATTTGGCAGGATGCTGTAGCCTGTCAGATAGACATGCATGTTGGACTGGGACCTGACCAGCGTTGACTCGCGATTATGAGCCGCCAGGGCTGAGTGAAGCGATGCGTCGTATTCCTCTTGTCCCTGACAGGGCCACGTGCCCAATGTATCCTGTAGCATCTGCATGAATGAGACTATGGGTTGGTGCTGTCAGAATATGGGGCGAAATTATCGTCTAAATTATGCTGTTCTATCTCTTGTTCTCTATTATGTATTCTTGTGCTCTTGCACTACTTTTTGCAGTAGAAAATAAGGGACTTTTGGTCCAGTTATGCTATAGCCCGGTATACTCCCATATCCCGAACAACCCCTTATCATCCGAACCCTTTCACGGGATATTCCGTTCAACAGGTGCCTTCCAACAGTCGTCCTCTCCATCTTGGCCGGGGTCAACCTCGTCTCCATCTTCGTGCCGAGCCAAGCCCGGATCTCCGTGTCGCCGAGACCTCTCGCCTTCTCATCCAGCACATGTGCCGTAAGGCCAAGACCGTATTTTTACACTTAGAAACAACTGCCAAGATACTACAGGCAGGTAGCGGAATTCGTGGTGATAGACAGAAAGGTTGAACATGCAGTATTGTATTAAGCGTTATGACATTACGGAACAAAAGGCTTCCTCGAATCAAAAGGGATACTGTACGCCAAGACGACTAGGGTAAAAACAAGCATTTCCTCCGCCATGTTTGTTGCCTGCTTGGCACGGAGCTCCCCAAGAGAAAATACTCATCGTTAGCCAAGAAACCCGAATAACTGGTCCGGGCTTAAATCAGACCACCAAGCAGTCAGCTCTGCTTTCCTGATTACAAGCTCGGCTTGGTAAGCCGAGAACATTATACTGCATTCCTGCTTGAATATTCTTGATCATTGTATGAAATGTTGGGAAAGCTATTCAGACGAGGTGATTTGCAATCTCTGATGGTCGATAGAAAGAATCCACGTCCAGATAGACGGAGATGCCTGACACTGAGGTCAGTATCATTCATGATTCGTGTCAAACACGACTCCAGATACGGTGCCAGTACCATAGGTGGCTTTCCGCGCCCAAACCATTCCGCAATGCTTGATGTGCTCCTCCGTGTCAGATCTGGGGTCCAGAGTCTTGCCGTTGAGTCGGAATCTGTGCTCCTTGCGCCAGTAGAACAGACAATGGACCTCGTGCCAGCTGTAGTCCATGTGGAAGCGCTCGTCTGGGGTGTCTCCCAGCCATTGTATCTCCTCGACGGAGATTGGAATTGTGTGGTGAGTATCTTTGAAGTATAGCCACTGCAGGAAAATGTCAGTCATCGTGTAAGTAGAAACAACTTTTGATTGACATACAGTACCATTCGGGCCATCACCCGAACGATCAAATTCAGCCGTCAGCTCGTCGTCTCGACAGTGGTCTGGAAGCCAAGCAGCTGCCAGCGAGTCGTATTTGCATCCCATGGCGATTGCTTCAGTAGAAGTAGTTCCACAGTAGCAACCACGACGGTCTGGTCCAAAAAGGATGCTGACTTGGTTGAACACATTGAGAGAGATGTTGATGAATCCCCACAACGATAGGAAGGCGATGAGCGCGAACCTGAGAACTCCTAGTATCCTCTTAGATCTGGAGCGTAAAAGCACATTGTGAACAGCCCCTTCATATTCATCTTGATCGTTCAGCCCAGTTGAGCCATTCTCGATCCTGTGCAAAACTCAGCATGATGAAGTCCGTGATGGTCAGGGTGTAATACCTACTTTCGGTAGTCTCCAAACATATTGACTTCCACTTCATTAAATCTCCAGTAAACACAGTAGTATCAGAGAGCCAAGGCGTGTCATGTGCTATCTTCCGATGTTGTTGTGGCTTGGCAAAAGGAATGGATCCAAGGTGAAAGAGACAAATGTTTGAGAGCATGAAATCAAAGTCTTCCGTCAAAGACCTAGGCCGAGTGGCATACCAGTAGAGCAAATCGCATGACTGCTCCCGAAGATTGGAACACAGAAGATAGCCCATTTCATCCTCGGTCTCTTCTCTTCCTCGAAAGTACATGGTTGCGGAAGAGTCAGGTCATGCCCTCCGACTCTTGCCAAGTGCTATCTGACAACAACGGAAGCGGGGTCATTTCTGTTTATGCCTTAGCTATTCGACCAGGTCAATTCGAGATGCTATGACCATTATGCTGCTTCCCGTGGCATGGACATTGGGGACATGGCAATCCTTTGTACACAGTGCCAGTTGACACTGAGGCGCGACCCCTACGACTCCACTCACGATACCAGTTGTAGTTCGTCTTCGTCTGACACAACTCAGTCTACACGCCTTGCAACGTCCAGGTGGCTGAAAACGGTTGATTGGATTTCAATTCAAGACTATTGCAAAGAATGTCGAGGAGGATCGAAACCTTGCATCCGATTCGACACTTGAACCTCGAACTCTGGGCCTCGAATCTTGGATTCCGAGTTAAAGGCAAGGTAGGTAAGCAACCGCTTACAGGAGTTAGGCTGTCACACTCTTGATTCGTTGTTTTGAGTACATCCCAGATGAGAGGCGATTCAATCGCTGTTCTAAAGATTTGTGCATTTTCCAAGCTTTGCGTTCCCTCGGACTTCTCGACTCAAACATCCCCTCGCAGTCTTGCAACTCCCCAGCCTGCATGAACAGAACTCAGCATCACTATACCATCTCATATCAGAATGGCGCCTTGGTCAAAATACTCTGAGCTCAAAGACGAGCAGTCTGATGAACGAGATTTTGACAATGGCAGCCAGGAAGAACTTCTCACTCCCAAGCCCAAGAGAAGCAGACCATTCAATCTCAAGACTGCTCTCGTATTCCTTGGTGGGGTCGCTGTCGGTGTCACAATTTTGGTGACACTGATGCCGTCTTCACTGTTTGCAAAGAAACCGCCAACACCTTCGCGAGATGGGTACTATGTCACCAAGATCGTTGATGGAGCTGTCATTGAGGGCACTCAGTGCGGTAAGCGATTGACCCTTTGCTTTGCTAATTGCAGCAGTCTGGACGAATCCCGTTTGACCAAGTCTCCATGTATTTATTGGCGAACCAGAAAGCTAACTTCTCTTCATCAGGTGACTCATGGCAAGAGGCAAAAGCTCTCGGTTGTATCTACGACGTGATCGCCTCACGTTGGTACGCGCCCGAGTGCTTCGACCAGGAGTCATTTGACGCGATGAAGCAGGAGCCCGGCACGAATTACACGTGGTACTCTGATAAGGACCACACCATCCAGGTGCCTACGGAGATTGGCGAGCGCGGAGAGTTCGAGCTTCTCTACCCTCTCAAGAACTTCCACAAGATCCACTGCCTCTACCTCTGGCGGAAGATGCACCATGCCCTCCTCAACAATCTTCCCCTGGATGATGATCTCATGGAAGAGGATCACACTATTCACTGCACCAAGAACCTCCTTACCTGGCCTGATCCAACTGTCAAAGAAGTTGCTTCGATCGCTCACGCGGGGCGGTCATTCTGTCGCCGGAATCCTCTAGGGGTCATGCCTTATGTTCTGTAGGCTAGGACTATTCGTGGCCGATTTGCAGGAAATTTACGACTTGATCAGACCAGACTCCTTCCCCTATGGCCAGTCAATGTATGGAACTATCGCATGGGTGGGACATGACCATAACTCTAGTCTCAGCTATCGAGTATGCAATGTTTCTCAAGAGAACACATCTAGTCTACCCAAAACCCAGTTTGGAAAGGTCAAGATTTCTTGAATGATATTGCTTAGATAGGCTAATTTCCCATTCTAGATATTCTCTTGTAATTGGGCCCCGCGAGAGACATCAAGTATGCAGATTTAATACATTCGAGGTCTCCCTAGTTATATTGGTAGCGTCAAAATCAATTATATTGATTGATACAATGGTCTCACAAAAGTCTTCGTACCTACGTAGTTTAAATGGGCAAGAATATGCTTTTTCCCTTTTTTGGATAATATTATAAGAAATTGATTTCAAAGAAATAGCACAGCATAATTTCGATTTTCTTTTTCCTATTTCCAAGAATTCATCTGAAGTTATTTCTAAAGCGGCAACTTTGCGCCCTTGGGCAAGATGACTGCATCATATGTCAGGCAACTACACTGTTGGCGGTTGGCTCGGACCGAGACGGCCTATACTCGTGATATATTATGCGTCATGCATCAGGGGTGTTTGTGCAGCTGCACAGAAGCAATATTCGATAGTGTGGGAGTCGGATATGGGATGGCACATCAATACTGCGATAAGCCAGCCCCTGCATATTGAGGTGTAAGCGACGCTAGCTCCATTATAAAGCCATGTCCACGTACTTCGTAGGCGACTATAGTGAGCTGCTTACCAAGGTTTTTGTTCACTATCTTGGCAAGACCATTGGAGGACATCTCTATCCGTGCCTCGTACCTGCATACGAGACGCATGGACAGCCATTGATCCGTCTCGCTGTACTTGGGTCCAGACCGTCCAGCTAGGGTCTGTGTGGATGGTCCTTGAACCATGTCTCTGACCCTCCCAATACGAAGGCGTCCTAGGTTAGCTCGTTTCCCCCGTCCGCTCTGATTTAGCGAGTAGTCATGAGAGCTGTGTAGCGAAACGTGAAGCTACTGCTTCAGGCGCACCTACTTCCACTTGGAATGTATGCAGTCTGCCTCCGAACAAGTAAAATCACTGCGATGACACGGGAAGAACGACGATATCATTCAGTTCTTTCGACCTTTGGTCTCGGGGGGTAAGTGATCTCTAAAAGAAAAGGAAAACATGGGAGAACTCTGTAATCTAACCATCGGTATACTCGATCAATAGAACGCAAGTCGTCTTCTCCCTGTTCGCCGGTCAAGCTGTTGTAAGTTAAATCCAAGGACTGGCTCTACAAAAAGACCTAACGCAGTCCTCGTCATCCAGCTTCACTTGAAAGCCTTTGGCCTCAACCCACTGGAGATCACAATCACACTCCTCTTTGGTCCGATATGCGGCGCCGTCTTCCCGCCGTACTTTGGCTCCTGGAGCGACCGCTGCCAGTCGTCATGGGGTAGACGACGGCCGTTCATCTTCTGGGGCACCGCGGCCATGGCCGTCTGCATGCTGTCGCTGGCCTGGGCGGACGCAATCGCCGGGGCCCTGCTGCCGTCCGCCGCGGCGCCCGACACCGCCAGGACGGTCCTAGTGCTGCTCTCCATGCTCCTGACCCTCGCCGTCTTCGTCGCCGTCCAGGCGGTCCAGGTCGGCCTCCGCGCGATGCTCACAGACGCCGCGACGCCGCTCCGGCAGTCCAGGGCGAACGCGTGGGCCAGCCGCCACGTCACCTTTTCGGGGTTCCTGGCCTACTTCGCCGCATATCTGGGTTCCTCGAGAGAAGACAATGGCAATCTCGGTGGCACTGTTTTCGCGCGCACTAGTATTTTCACGACGATATACTTGGCGATTGCCATTTTGATCACTTGCTTGTATGCCGTGGATCCGGAGATGAGGACATTCGACGCGCCGAAAAGACGAAGCGTTGCTAATGTCAGACTGATACGACGTGTTCTGACCGGAACCTCCAGCCAGATCAGGACTATCTACCTCGTCCAGTTCTTTTCATGGCTCGGGTGGTTTCCTCTTTTGTTTTACACGGTGCCGTAAGTCTCGCGGCTGATATATCTATTACCGGCGTGCTGAAATAATTACTGACTTGCTGCGTATAGATATGTAAACAGCTTGAGTAAGTATCTCCTCATCGAATGAGCCGCGGCCGCGGTCTGACCAGGCTTCAGATGAAACGCAGGATCCTCCAGTTGACAATAACTTGGGCGCACTGACGCCTCTACTATACTCTGCGGTGTCGATATTCGTGACATTCTTGTGGGGCAGCCAGTCATCCGATGATGGCGCCTCGTTCAGGATCAGCGACGACTTTGCGCTGACCGACAGAGACATATGGGTTGGATCGCACTGCATCTTTGGGACAGCCATGGTCGGCACTTTCTTCGTCAGCTCCCCATTCGGGAATGTACTGCTCTTTAGCATGGTAGGCATCAGCTGGGCCGTTACGGCTCGCGTGCCCTACTCTCTGCTGGGCCAGGAGTTGTCGCGAGGGTCGTCGAGGTGGAGTGATGATGCCGCCGAAGCGTCGGATCATCAGGGGTTGGTGTACGGCCTACACAATCTCGCCATCTGTCTCCCTCAGATCTTGATGATGGCTCTGATGGGGGTGGCATGGTTATTTATGCCAACGAATGATGGTATTTCTGGTGTGGTCTGGTTCCTCCGGCTGGGTGGATTGAGTGCTTTTGCTGCGGCTTATGCTGCGACGAGACTGAACACAAAGCCTGACGCAGAAGAGAAAGATTTTACTGCTTTACCTCTTGAAAACATGGAATAGAAAGGAAGTCTTGAGATTGAAATTCAAATATGACAAATTTGACACAACATTATAAGCTTCAATAAACTGCAGACACGAGTGATTCATGATCCACGTAATTGTCTTGAAACAGTGTGCTGAGTACGCAACTACGCACAATCCGTGCCTGGCCAAAGATGATAATTTCTCTCTAACAGCCTCTGCCCCCTCATGCCTCAGGGCGGTTCCACGGGTCGAGGTAATCCGCCTTGCCGAGCGGCACGCCCTTCATACGGAGGATGGCGTACACCATGTTGAGGTGGAAATAGATGTTGGGCACGCCGAAGCCGAGGAGGAACTGCTTGCCCGAGAGGGTGCCGCCGGGCAGCGAGATCATGGTCTTCTCCCTGCCGGCAAAGGCCGCCGGGTCCAGCCCATGCAGCATGGCGAGGCACTCCTCGGCGCGCCTGACGAGCTCCTCCATGGTCGTCTCCGTGTCCTCCCACGCCTGCACCTCGGACTCGAGCAGCCGCGAGAGCGACCGCGTGACCGTCTTGGTCACGGACTGCACGTGGAAGGCCAGGGGCTTCATGTCCTCGATCAGCGTCGCCGAGGGGAAGCTGTAGGCGTCCGGCTGGAGCATCGCCTTCTTGAGTATGTTGTTCAGCACGGTGAGGGCACCGATGTAGTGGTGGGCACTGATGTCGTAGATGCTGATGTCTTTCATCGTGGGCGAATGTGGAGTCAAGGCCAGAAGCCTGAAGGTACTGCTTTCTAGTATGTGGTCGGACGAAAGAAGGAATGAAAGGGTGTATTATATGGTCTTTGTGTGTATATACGCCCAAATTATTCCACGTGAGGTGTTGTGTGAATACTACCCAGGTATGTACAATAACCAAACCTTATGGAAAAGCGTTGGGTATTATACACGGAGTCCACCCATATTAAACACTTTTTACAGGGTACCAGACAAAAACCAGCGGGGTATTTTTGGCCGGATAGGGTGGTAGGTCGCATTTGTAGCGGGGCTTTCCTGCACTACAGCGGTATGCACATTCCTTCGGCTGCCAAGTTCCAACTGCATGGTTCCTACAATGTACACTTTGGAGCGCTACATTATCTTTAGCCTGCCATGCACTCTATATCCTTGCTTACTTCAACGCTATCCGTGGCTAGAACTGATGTGATAGCAGGTTGTACTCATGATGTGTGATGTGTATCAAGTTGACCAGAACTTTGACCTGCGTCAAAGTCAGGTATATAGGTAGGTATGCTTGTTTGGGATCAAAGAGAGTTTGTGGGCTTGACTATTCGCTCAGAAAAAGCTTTGTAAAAGGGTATCGTGTACTGTAAGCAACTGCTCAAAGATACGATAACCATGGTTCGTCTATATGATCATCTGATGTCTCTCTTTTGTATTGTTTCCATCTCCTGCGGCCATGTTGTTTTCTTGATGATCATTCACCATTTGTGCAGTATCGGGCAATCTTCTAGGCCATCTTCTGATACCCATATTCCTTGCTCCGAAGACCTCTTCAATCTCATCTTCCAAATTGACATAGTCTGCCCTAGGCCGGCAATCCTCCTTCGACTATACCCTGGTTATTTGATCCGAGCTGGTCTTTTGAGATCGGCGAGAATCCCATTCTGCGGCAACGAAAACCGACACTGGTGGCGTCTTGTTTCTTACAGCGCGGAATGCCTTTATAGTCTGCGATGGAGTAGGCCCGTATATCGATCAACGGAATACCTTCGCTCGGCAACATAAGCTCCCTGGTGGCAATGGAGATCGGGCGATGGTAGTGGTCATTATGGTCATGATGAACACCACTCTGATTTTTGAAATCGTGCCGACGGTCCATCTCATTATGGCTTCCCTTGATGATTTCGCACTTCTCGTGCTCAGGTCGTGATGGTATTGTAATACAAACACATTCGCTCTTTGCTCGTCGAAGTGATACAACCACTAGTGGTGTCGCGATAGGTGTAGATTGTACTCTTACTGGTAAGCCGGTGACACTTTCCTCGTTGTGACGAGGAAGCTGATCGCTCTCGCGCTGATTTGTCTCCTGTGGCCATGCAAGCAAATGAAAACTGTAGCTTGCGCCTGTTCCCCAAAGCTTTATCCGTTCTGCGGTGAAGATGGCACTCATCAGTGAGTTGCCTCGAATGGTGCGCAGTTCTTTTCCCAATTCTCGTTGCAGATGGCGCGCATCAAAGATTTCGGTGCGTTTCGCCCCGTCAGAAGCTCAAACGATTCCATTGCCATCTCAGCAACAACTTCCAGACCGTCGACTATGACCCAAGACGTGTTGCCGGCCTCGCGGATGTCACGCATCTGTCTGATCAGAGCCGTGATCAAAGGTTCATACGCCAGCTACACCCCAAAGTTAGCACATGTGTTCGCTTGCGCCGCACAAGAAAAGAAATCAGCTTACCTCGACAACAACACCTCCAGTAGGGCTCTTCAGCCATTGTGATGGAAGTCTAAAGTTGACTTTGGATTCATAAACATCGCCGCCGGCAGCGACACAGGAGACTATCATTGTAGGCTGTTGGTATCCCTCTGGCCAACTTTGCGTCATGGACTCCAGTACATGGCATATGTCAGAGCCCTTGTGCATGGTATGATGCTGCTTGGCCCAGGCATTGAAGTGCTCTGCCACCTTATCAGCGTTGGCCTTGGTGCGATTGTACAGAAAGATCTTCCGACAGCCAAGCTTGATCAAGGCGTATATGGCAGCTCTCGCCATGCCACCTGCACCTAAGACCAATCCGGTGGTGCGCGAGGGCTGTACGGTATTCCGTGGACTGATGCCGCGTCGAAGGCAAGTCATGATGGAACTCCAATCAGTGTTGTCTCCATAGAATTTGTTTGCAGAGCCAGCTCGATTGCGTGTGTTTGCATGATCGAGTATGGAAGAAGATTCGCCTCGGAGGGGAAGAAGAGTGTTGACCGCACCAATAGCTTTGGCGTGCGTGCTGAGGTGATCGACATGGTCCATCATGACCACCTTGAAAGGCGCCGTCAGTTGAGCACCTCCAAAATCATGCTCCCTGCGCAACCTGTCCAGCTCTTCGAGGCGATCGCAGTCCCGTGCGTCAAAAGAATGCGGCATCACTAGAGCCTCATATGCCGCTCGGTGCATTGCCGGAGAAACAGAGTAGTGGACTTTGGAGCCTAGAGTGTAGAATTTCAGTGGATGAAGACTGCCGTGGCGGAACATGAGACGGAGTGAGCCTCTAGTTGAGTTCACACCAGCGAGATGTTCCCGCGATGATGCTTTGATCGCATGGTGCCCAACAGGCATAAACGTCCAGGCTCGGAACGGGGCTGCACTGTCGCTCAGAACACTGCTGTTGATGGCGCCCAGAACAGAGTACTCATAAACCACGATGTGCGGTTTCGGATCGGGCATGGCACTGACGGCATCCAGGAGTTGCTGGCGGCCCTGTTCGTCGCGGTCCTGAATACAGAACCTAGCAAATCGAACAATGCTGCAACCCAAGCTTTGCGCTCGTCGAAAATGTTCCAGATAGATTGGATTGGTCCACTTAGGCGCGTTGAAGCCTTTCAAGGTGAAGTTTCCGATGATCTTGGTCCTGCCTCTCATGGCGAGAACTACAGCTACCAAGTTCTCGTTGCGCTCCAGGTCAAGACTGAGATACTCGACACCAAGCCTCAGTCCATGCAGCATCAAACCAAGATCCTGCCTATCCCTCTCCTCCTGGGGCCTCTGGCGCTCCTCGCGTGGAAGCTCTTCCACGTGGTACAGGATTGGCAGGTTGAGCTTTCGTCGTATCAACGACACCTGCATGGCCAGGAAATCCAGTATATTGTCTGGCCAAGTGTCGACAATGATCTCGACCGCATCAGCACCAGACTCGAGGTCTGTCATGTTGATCTCCTGGCTCAACAGGTCGGACAGCCGCATGCGGAGTACAAAAGAAAAGGCACGATACTCGGGTGGTATCGCATTGATCGAAAACGGGTTCTCCATCCAGGACTGAGTCAATCCTTTGCCAGTCACCGAGTCAACGAATTTCCGAAAGTCTTCCTTGACTTGGAGCAGTCTTGCCGAGGCCATGGAGACGGACCTCAGTCCCGACTTGTTCGGACCATCACCCTCGCCACTGTTGTCGGATAGATTATAGTACTCGAGATTGGTGTAGTCGCGAAGCTTTCCATCGGCAATGAACAGTCTCTCCGCATCGGCGACTGGTATCTTGAGCATTCGATACGTCTCCTCCTTGTCACGATGGACATAAATGACCGGATTGGTCTCTGAGAATTGCCGCAACAGTTCCTTGGTCTCTTTGCTCCAGGTTCCCATTCCGCACTCGATGACGCAATTGTATTGATTATCGCGGAGCACCTGTGCGAGCGTCATGGTCAGCTGGGAGTTGAGGGCCTCCTTTCCATATTTCTCCAGGAATTGGGCCCTGCTGCACCCGGTGGCCTGCTGAAAGTAGTGATCTTCGATCAGGAGACGCCGATGCAGGTAATTAGCGCCGATAAATCCGAGCGTGCGCTTCCCAGCACCGCGACATCCTACCAGAACGATGGAGGCGTCTGGATGAAAATTTCTGCGGTTTGGTATCGGGAGACTGATCTGGCCGTCCATTGCCTGCATCCCATCAGGACTCCTGTCTATCATGGTCGTGAATAAGACTGTGGTATCAAGCTCATGTGTTGCGCTCCAGCAAGAAACCTGACCAGGCCTGAAACTAGTGCAGGAACGATTTCTTTCTGGTGGCTCTATCTCGCGTTCAGCATGAGGCTGCAAAAAGAGGTAATCAATGGCCTCCAAAAAGGTTCTGCTGGCGTATCGAGTAGACAGGGAAAGGCTGCACAAGTTATACTTGCCAGAACCCCTCACCAAATACGTATCCGTTTTTGCTCATTCGCGGTAGATCTCGACCCGACAGTGCTGAGAGCTGCGTGAACAATAATGAAAGAACCGAGATGAAATGGCGTTGTATTTGACGATAATGGGATGTTATCTCAGGACATGACGATGCCAGGGGCGGCGAGATATAAGATCATATCCAGAGTCGAGGGATGGAACTGGCCGACCCCGGAAAAAGCGACAGTGAGAACGTTCAGCCAGTGCGGGCGGACGCGCTACGGGTGATCGATCTCACGGTAGCGTCGGCAGTGTCTGCCGGCAGCAGAGACAGGAGGAAATAGAGTTCGGCCATTTTTTATCCCCCAGCACAAGACAGCACAGCACAAGAAGAACAGCCACAGATGCTAGGTCATGCCACAACCTGGCATCTACAATACTTGCACAACAGACTTTCAGAAGAAACCGAGACAGCATTACACAAGGACAGAAGCTCACGATCCAACTTGTCATTGAGAAGAATAGTCTGCATAGTTGTCCCATATTTGTAGCACTTATCAGATAACAGAGAGCAGTCGTGTGTCTATCAGTGCACTGGCTGCTGAATAATGCAATGCAGCGAACAAAGCGTAACCCGCAGCCTTTTAGATTAAAGCAGACCTGGGGGTGCCAATTGAAGCCAAAAAAGCGAAGCCCCTCCTCCAGAAGCCCCACTGGTCCAGTCAACTAATTCATTCACTCACTGGGAAGAGGCGTCCAGGTTTACCGACCGCGGGCATTTCGATTCACTTCACTCACTTGATACCTAATAGCGCTCTGCACTTGGCACTCGGTTCGTAGGCTCGTGACAAGTCAACCCGCTACATGCGCCTGCACCGCATCCACATCCCCGAGGCAATATCGTCGTTCATCACGCGGTGGCTCTACAGTCTGCCAAACGCGCAGCAATTGCACCGCTGCCGTTATTTTCTGCTTACTTGATCAACGACTTTGTACTACACTAAGCGCCAAGGAGATCGATCTTCCCCAGACTTTGTGGTTGGCCTTTTGAGAAGGGCTCAGAAATTGGGGGGTGGGCTCGTCCATCTCGTCTTGGCTTGGCCCCTCCTTGTGAGAACTACGTCTCCAAAGTGAGGGCTGCAGAGGAGGTCATCGTACCCCTCGAGCCCGGGCGGAGGAAGCTGGAGCCATGAGCGATGCCGAGAGCGATGATGGGAAGAGGGCGTCCAAGAAGCGCAAGGCCAGCCGCGCCTGCGATCGGTGCAACGTCCAGCACCAGCCTTGCGACAATGCCTCTCCCAAGTGCAGCGTCTGTGAGCGCGCCGGTACCGAGTGCACCTACAACAGACCCATCCGCAAGCGTGGTCCGCGTACCGGATACACGGCCCAGCATGGAGAGCGTCTATGGGGGCTCGTCCTGAGCGCAAATCCCGACATCGAGGACATGGTCCTGCAGCTTCTCGCCAGCGGCACATATGGGAACACTGGGATTTCGAATGCCGACTACTTCAGAAACAATGACCACCAGTCAGAATTGGTCAACAGCTTCAACGAGAGTCGCCTGGGTCGCTTCGTCCAGACCGGCGAGCTGCCCAGCCTGGACGAGCTTCGGAAAAGCCAAGCTGCCGCGCGAGCCGCCGCACTTTTGCCTGCTGCCAACAATATCAGCCATGGCATGAGTGACATCGGTTCACTCAGAGGGCCCCGTTCCAGACGAAGTACCATTTCGGCAGCGTCAAGACCTTCGCCAGCCGTGAATCCTCATGGAGCCCCACAAAATCCGGGCGACATGTACACACTCAGTGATGATATTCGTAAACGACCGTCTTACCAAGAATCTGGCGAGGGCAGCCAGGCATTGGGACCTTCGCATCATGCCGTTGCTCGGACTCCCGATTGGCAAAACTTCGGGACCCCTGGAAATGGTAATAATGCATCATCGTTTGACTTCATGCCCGATACTTTCACACATGATTACGGCTCTCTGCTACGGACTCCCGCCCTCAATGGAGGAGGCATTCCTGCGACACACGGCTCCAACGCTTCGAACAGCCTGCCCAAAGGCACTGAGACGTCGCTCACGAGTTCGAACATTGCCGGGCTGCAGTCAGGCTCCCAGAGCGTCGACTTCGACTTTCCTGATATCAACCAATGGTAAGTGCTCGAAATTTTCCCTCACTGCTCACTTGAAGACGAAATCTAATCATATGCAAGGTATGATTCGATCCCCACTGAAACCTTGCTCAACCTCGGCTTCACAGGAGGAGACGACATGGCCCAAGACTTCTTGGAATTATGTGAAAACCCAGAACCTTTTGATAATGCGCCAATTACACCATCTGGACAGGACGAGGACGAAGAGGCAGTATGGCGCCGTTTAGTCATGCGAGGACGGTTTGTTTGAGGTCCTTGAGCGAAGACTTACAGTCACATTCCTCGCGGGACAGACAAGCTGTCAACTCTATGATCTTGTGCAAAGCATTGGCTTTGTGCAGCTACTCGTTCACTGTTGTTGGCGTGATTAGGTCTTGCCCTTGGCACCTCTCATACGGGCCATTTCTTTGGGGGAAACCTTCTTACCCACGTAAGCAAGCACGATGGAGGTCCGGCCTCAGCGCCTCGGCGACTCTTCGGCTTCATCATGACGGGCCAGCAATGAATCAGTTGCTGCCATCGCAGCCCGTGCGGCTTCTGCGACGAGGACTTGACAACGGCTCGAGATCGGTTGCCTTCTTCCTCAACCTACGCAATTGGGAGTCGCCATGAAATGCCAGCAACATTGCAGAGTGGCAGAAGAACTGCCGAATAATCGACCAGACCGGGGATAGTACGTATCCAAACAAAGTATGCACGTGCTTTGTATCCCGTCGATACTCCTCTGCGAAATTTCCAAGAGACTGATGAATTGCTCCCATGCAGAGTACTCCCCATGCACAATTGCAGCAAAGTTAGTGGACCCCGGTTATGATCAAAGCAAGAAAGACGAAAGCCGAGAATCAAAGATCCAAAATGCCATGACCCTGAATTTGAACTGGGTTGCATATGATCCGTAGACTCACGAGTCAAACCGTCGAGAACGGGTGATCTCGGTCCGAGAAATATACTCCTTGTTGGCAGAAGGGCGCTGAGGAGGGAGTATGCAAGTCCTGGAGAACGACAACGCACTCCGACTCAGCCCCCACCCAAAATAACGGGCTGCATCCTCCCACCGTCACTGAGCGCCAACGGCAGGGCCTGCGATAGTGTAGCGGCAATGCCCAACCCCACATTCTGTCTCTCTTTCATACTACCGGTACTTATGATGGTGACGGACACGGAACCCGAGGATGCTGGAGTAATCGCAGTAAAGACACGATGTAGATGACTTGGTGCATTGCATCATGAACCAGAGGTCTGAAACATCTTCAAGCAATGACAGAGTATTGTTTAGAGAGCACGATGCCGTTTGTGCTTTGGGCGGAGTCAGCAATGGACCAGCCAGGCCACTACGCGCCGATCTGGGTGCTTAAATTAGAGAGCGCATTACTACGCTAACATGTCCTGCTGTATAGTACTGCAGACTCGAGCTGCAGTTGCAGAAGTGTCGAATCCTACCACCGGGATGGATTCAGCAGCTGAATCCTTCGTCGAATTAGTTGCACACCAATCCTTGTCCCCAGGTGTCATCTCTGCCACAAAGCTCGGGCCTGAGCCGCAGTGGTGAGATGACTTTGAGTTCCAGGCAGAAAGATAAAAAGCGGCTGTTGGCGCTGCGCCTCCACCTCAGCTGCTCGCATCGGCCAAAAGTCCTACAGTATACCCGCAAGCTTCAGCCTCGCAACTGCATGTGGTTCTCTGACACTGCAAGAATCGTGGAATACCGGCACTAAGAAGGCCTTCATAAGCCGCGACTCCTTCCTTCGCCAAAGGAGCTGGAGGCTTCTCTTGACAACATATGAATTTTCATATCGCCTCTTTATACAATCCACAGTAGGACATTATACGACAAAGAAGGACATCTGGACGCAACACTTGTATTGATTACCTTGGCTACTTGAGCAGGTCCGGGAATATTCGGCGCTGCGGTTACGAGGGCCCTCGATAGCCTCTGATGGAGAGTACGGATTCAATTCTGGCAGATAAGGCCCGGCGCGCTCAGGGACTGGTTCATCGGCCCTCGGATGTTTCTGCCCTGAGCAGCCCGCCTCTCACGATAGACGGGTCCGAGGAGGACGAAGGCGAAAGTAGCGGCGCCGCTCAGGTATCGGAGGCATCTTCTTCCCGCTCTCCTGGTTACACTCTGGAACCGGAATCGTCTCGCTCTCCGGGGTATACTGAGGAGGCCGAGCCTACTTCCCACTCTGCTGGTTATTTCGCCCCGTCGTCGACTGCCAAGTTGCCGCCGTACTCGAGTCCCTCGATCAGCTCGGCGGCCGAACAGAAAGACCGGCCAACGCTTCCCAAGGGCCCCCAGTACTACCCCGGACTCCCCGTGCTCGACTATCGGCAGTACCTGCCACCCATGTTCGAGCTCTCTCCGGACACGAGCACAATCACCACCAGGGCGCACTACCTCTCCGAGAATGTCAAGGCCCTCTCGACGCTGCTCAGAAACCTGGCAACGGTGCCGCCCAAGCCCCAGATCCACATCACGGGGAACCGCGGCCGCAAGGTCGACTTCAGCCTGAAGCTGAACCTCATGAGCCTCCTGATCCCCGACGACCCCAGCCACCGGCTGGACTATCTGCGCCTGATCAACAAGGACGAGATGGGCTACCGCGGCGGGCAGGCGCCGGCGCTGCAGCCCGAGGCCGGCAGCGGCGGCGCCGACGCCACCCTCGAGGACTGGGTGCAGGAGTTCGTCGAGGACGAGGCCAACAACAAGTCGTTCGTGCTGGAGCGCGTCGTCGCCAATATGGACACCAACTGGCTCGAGGGCCAGATCCGCAGCCTGGTCGCCACGACGCAGTACAAGGGCGTCGTGACGGTGACCTTCCCCGTGACGCACTCGCGCGTCGTGGTGCAGACGCCCGACAGGGTCAACAAGTTCTTCACGAGCGTCTCGACACTCTTTACAGGCCGCTCCAAGTACGAGGTGGTCAAGGCCGTTTGGCCGTTCGCGACGGCGCGCAACGGCGAGCCCGGCCGCCGCTGCCTCGTCCAGAGCGAGAAGACGTGGTGGGAGGAGTGGAAGGACCCCATCAAGTACGGCGTCGGCACCAAGCGCAACGGCTGGGTCACCAACGAGGACAAGCTCGAGTGCATCATGGAGTCCAAGGGCAAGGGCCTCTCCATCGTCGACTGGGGTCCCGACTTTTAAGGTGTGGTGCGATTTGTCTTGGTGACGGCACATGATATAGCCGGTCATTTATGACGATTTCTCTGGTGTTTTTTCAAATGTTTCTTCTTCTTTTAGATACCAAATTTTATTTCAGGCCCACGAGGTAATACCGCATCGCGATCAAATCGATAATCGACGCACCAATGAAATCATGAGATACAATGTTGAGTAGGAGCTTCTCAAAGCCAAAATTTCGTTCTTGATTTGCATCTGAGACTATTCCACCACTATGGCACTTAAGAGGTCACTCGCTCTGTGGGTAGTAGGAAGTCGCCTACCTACAAACCCTCTGAAAAAGGAGCCTTCTTGTTTGTTCTTGCGCCACCATGGTAACACAACGCCTTCAAGACGTGGGTTGGGACCGCTGGTCTTGAAACCCTTGGTGCATGGCAAAGACGAAGCAGACGAACATGGCGCGATGGTGATGGCGGGTTATATACTCGACAGCGCCAGGTCTCTTACACTAGCGTAGTCTCGATATCGGCTGTGCCTGAAGATGCAGAGATCGACGCTCAGATGTTGTGTATGTGCTTGCCAGAAGCTCGGAAAGACACACATCGTGTGCCTGCGACATGATTCTCCGCTTGTCAGAGTTTCATCTTACGCTCACATACTCCATATTTTGACAGTACTTTCCTTTGCCCTCCTCTGAAGCCAGCCGTTGTCGAAAGTATTGTTTTGGGCCTTGCCTTCTTCCGCGGATTCAAAATCGGCGACAGGAAACTCCCATGATCCGGAACAAGTGGCTATCACGGTTCCTGTCGGATGCAGGCATGTGCTTCCTACAGTAGAGTCTTGCGCCTGCCATTCCCACGAAGGCTGCTGAGCGCCGGTGGTGAGACCGACTCCTTCCCAAACCTTGACGGAGCCGGACGTCGTGCCGGACCAGACCTCAAAACCGACCCCGTCCTGGGAGGGGAAGACGTCGAGGGTGATCCGCTGGTTGCTCAGTGCGTCGCGGCCTTCGAGCCAGCCCAAAAGTTGCCCTGTCACGCGCACATCGTACACCAGGATCCCTCTTGACTTGCGCTCAGAGACCAACAAGTACCTCCCGCATGAACTCCAGCACGTCTGTGTGATGCCATCGCCGCCAACACCTTCATGGTCCTGAGAGGCCGTCTCCTTGGTCGCGGAGTCGATGCCCCAAGTGGCAACACATTCTCCGGCCTGCGCAAAGTCGTAAAGCCCGATCCATCGCGTCCAGGTGCCGGCAGCAACCAGCCCAGCAGCAGCCCCTTGCTCCGAGGGTTGTGCCGACAGCGTGGATATGGTGCCGCGCATGCCCACGCCGCCCCCTTTCGACAAGTGCCGCTCCGAGGGGATGGTCTTGAGCCGCAAGAGGGGCTCCTCGCCGCTCCGCGTGACATCGAATCTAGCCAGGAAGTTCTTGCAGCCCGCGATGAAGTGCGAGCCAGGAGACGGCCATAACAAGGAGCTGGCGGTCAAGAAAGTCTCGGAGCGCGCCTTGATCAGAGGATACGAGGCTGCCGGAGCGTGAACCGGCTTGTGCGCGCCGTCATCGTTATCCGTAGACGACGTCGCAGGGAACAGATAGTAGAGCTGGATAGGGTGGTCGCGGCTGGAGACAAGCACCTGATTTGTGTAGGCCTCGGAGAGAGAAAAGTATGGCGCTGATGCCAGGACGTTGGAAGTCTCTCCCAGCGGTATGGAGACCTGAGGGGACAATGCCAGAGGGTCTGCACGATCTTCAAGCAGATCTGGCGGTAGAACAAATGCAGACACGGTATCGGAAGAATCAGAAGTGAGCACCGTAGTCCCGTCTGCCGTCCTGTGGTTGATGTTATTTAGATCAAAGACGTTGCAGATAGGAAAGTACCTGTATTTCTTACCATTGGGCAGACTCATAATATCCAGCAATGTCGCGACCGAGTTTTCGCTGCGGCCTCAGAGAAATATCTTCACTCTGCGCGACGAGTTTGACTTTTTGCTGGGTCGCGCCATTATCCAGCGGCTGCACCTCATCATTTTCAGCCATTTTGATGAAGAAACGCGATATAATATGACGTCGCCATGAAGCTGCTAATTGATATCAGCGCTTACAGGGCAGAGCACGAAAAGTCGACGTTGTGATATGAGGCAGGTACCAATGAAACGAATAAACGGCTCCACTGCAGACAAACAGGCAGGCACCTCAAAGCTAAAAATTGGCGGCCCAATATCTCAATAGTGTGTCACATATTTTGATTCCGTTCGAGTGACTGGTGATGAGCCACTACAAGCAGCAATGCAATGTTGACTCTCATTCATTTGAAATCGCGGCACACCAACGGGACGGGTGTTGTATCATATCCCATATCCTTGCCGGCATCTGGCACGTGTCGGTCGTCGGCAGATCATTCCTCGGGGCACGTGGGGCTTGAGAGCTGCGCGTAGCCGGCGAGGGGACGGAATATGAAGCATTGCCTTGGAGGGGCCTGCTAGAGCTTGCTTCAGCGCAAAGTATTGCCTACACGTACGACCTGTAGCAGAGTACTTCCCGCGAAGCTCAGCGCTATCTTGGGCGGCACTCCAGGGTCCAGCATGTAACTTCCCACGTCATCGTGCTGGAATGAAGAGCCTAACAGAGCGCCCTAAGCATCTGCCCTGTGCGCTGTGAGCGGTACCTAACTCAGCACATTCCCCCCCCCCCTGACCTCCAGTCCCGCCCGGTGCTGCGCGGTGCTCAATAGATTGGTCACTGCATTATTGATTGTTTTGATCAGCGGCTGTTGAGCGTCTGGTCTTATCACAACCACCTCGCTGCCAAACCGACACGGATCCTCAGTGACACCTGCTGATTGACATCTTGTGTGACGTCGCGAAGCGATTCCGTCATGTCCGTGTAACACTCAAGGCGGGATATTGTGCAACTCTTCGCGCGTCTCCATACCTACCTAGAGAACCTACCTGTCTGCCTGCCTACATATCCACGATCGACCGCTGCCGCGCGAGAGAGAGACAGGTCCTACGTCTAGCTACATTTAATCCCGTGGCATCCTGTTGCGTCTCGACATCTATTCAACCAGCTAATAACTCTTCCGAACCAACGACAAAACGATCCGTGTTGGAAGGCGGGGATAAAGAGGGTTATTAGCCCATCATGGACGGCTTCATGGAGATGGTACAAGACCGCTGCGAGCAGTTGCGGCATGTGGGCTACACCAACTTCTTCGTCTCAATGTATGGCTCCAAGATCGTTGCCAGCGAATGAAAACGCCCGCGCTCCCTCGTACGACTGCTGACACAACTGATAAATAGTCTGATCATCATTGGCATCATGTTCTCGTACCTGCTTCAGCACTATCGCATCATCTCCCGCGGCACGTCCGAGGGCATCTCGCCGTACTGGGTTCTGCTGGGCGTCACGAGCGCCAACTCGCAGTTCGGGAACATCCTGACGCTGCCTCAATCCCGGGCTGACGTCTCGTGCTGCAAGGAAGTCAGCCCCTTCGAGTGTGCTGCGGGTCTCTTGGGTATAGCGCAGATCGGGGTTCAGTGGATCTGCTTTGCCATCATGTAAGGACCGCTTTCTTGAAATTCTAGAGCTCCGACAGCTTTCTTGTACCGTGGCTGATGCAGACTGAGCAGACTTGTTCTCTTCCTGATCTTCTTCCGCCGTGACGACGGCGAGTTCGACGCCGACGAAGAGGACGAGGACGTGGAAACGGAGACGGACCAGCCGACGTGGAGGACGGCTATCGGCGTGGCCGCCATGTGTCTAGTCCACGGTCTGTTCGTCGTCATCATCTCGGCTGCGCTTGCTCTTGGGGCGCCCTCGTATCTGAGCGCCTGGGCAAACGCGTTGGGCATTGTCTCTGCAGCTTTGGCGGCCATCCAGTATCTGCCACAGATATACATGACTTACCGTCTGAAACATGCCGGTAGTCTGAGTATCCCCATGATGTGCGTCCAGACTCCTGGTGGCTTCCTCTTTGCTGCCAGCTTGGGAGCGCGTCTCGGCTGGGCAGGTTGGAGCTCTTGGGGAGTTTATGTTCTCACCGCTATAATGCAAGGAATCGTCCTTTGCATGGCTCTCAGCTACGAGTGGCCATCTCGACAGGAGCGGGACCAGCTTCAGCAACAACAGCAGAGACCGCAGTACAGCCGGCGTACCACTCCTCGGGTCATCCCCTCTCCCGGGCCGTACTCGGCACACCTACAGGCGTACGCAGACACGCAAGAAGAAATTGAGCGGGCTCTAGATCGCGAGAGTGTCCAGGGTGTCGGCGAGAACCAACCGCTTTTGGCTCCTGGAGGTATTGGTAGCTCGGGCGTCCGGTGACATGGGTAAACGGAAGAGGCGCTTCATGGTTACGTTCTTCAGCTCCCACCTCTGACGCTTACCCTTTCGGTCAGGCTGATGCGATATTTCGAAGAAGACTCCATTTAATTTAGTTTTGCTAACTTACCAAAATTTATCGATGAATATCACCATCCCTGGCAGTAGCCTACAAAGAGTTTGCGGTATTTGAATACATGTTTGTGGCCTGATGATCATGAAACCACGTCCGGCCGTCTGCAGCAGTCAAGCGATCTGAAGGACGTGATCTCGCACAGAGAGCAGAGGTAAGAGAGCCAGGTCTCCTCGCATTCCAGGGTACTCTTTCCAGGTCTTTGAAAGGAACTTCTTCATGCTACTTGGACCGTTCACAACAGTGCCTTGTGGAACGCCATCTGGTCATGTATGCGTTGGAGAATCTTGTGCTGCTATCAACTGGGGTAAGTCAGATGTTGATGCTGTTGGGCTGCTGTTTCGAGGCACCGGTCGGTCATTTTTACGTTTCTTGGTTGGAGAGACTGGGAAGAAGGGAATATTCTTAGGCCACACAAACTGGGGGAGACGTTGGTTCTGATGCTCCAGATAAATTCCCAAACAAGGAATTATCAGAGGGCAAATTTGACGCTGATAGCCGTGTGCAAAGTAAACATCAACCTATGATGGCAAGGGCCGTATTCACGTCGTCCGAGAGGAAGTCATCGAGTTGATAGAAGAGTGTCTGTATTGCATATCTACTTCCAAGCGCAACACAATGCATGGTCTCAAAGTCAGGTATTCTGGCAACTTGACCATTATTGCTTCTATCTTAATCAGGTCCAGTTCTGCTTTTTCCATGTCGTCATCCTCTCAGTGCTCCTGTTTCATACAATGATCGCCCTCCCCGCGTATCCCTCTCATAAACGCCTCTGGGTATATAAAAGCCTACAAATCTGCCCAATGGAGGGCTACAAAAAGTGGTTGTCGTATTAGTGCCGTCTCGGGGCATCTCTTTCATCGAATGGAGTAACAAGCATGCTCCGCGACGGCAGATGGGAGAATAAAGCCACAAATGTGGGTGTCGAAAGCCGACTGCAATTCCAAATCGAATTTGGGGCATGCCGGGAAGTGAAAAGAAAAACAAAATTAGGTTCGTAGAATGAAGTGCATTAAGGTTGCCGTTGCAACAATGCCAATGCTGTATCTATCGCGAGGGGCGAGGGTATGTGTATGCACATGACGCTGGAAATTATGAACACTGGGGGTTCCAGAGCATGCCTTTGGTTGTTCTTATTTAGGTGAAGACTGACATCGGGTCGGGTGCGAAAACGTCGCGCAGTGGTATCCTGAGAAACAATCGAACGCCATAGAGATGCAAACTGCAGGAGGGCGAAAGAAGCGTGCTGAACCGGGACGCTGAAGTACAATGCTGGCGGTCTTGAACGCGGAATTCAAGACTGGAGTCTTTCGAGCATGTCGTTGAGGCATCCGTTACCTCACATATGGTGACCGAGGTGGGCACTAGATCCGCTTTCCGTAGATCCATCACCCTCTATCGTCTTTCGCCAGTGCTCCGGAAGACAGACGCACACCAAGGGGAATGCCTTGATGTCGCCACTGACAGGAGGCGACGTATCTCGGTCTCGGCCGGACGCGTGAGAAACACCGCTGTCTCTTTGCGATTGCTTGCGGGCCTCCCACTCATCCGCACGCTCATCCATGAGCACGCCGGTGGCCCAACCGTCGTCCCATATGCCCACAACCTTGAGCATGTCGCCACGATCCAATGCAAACTCATCTGCAGCGCGAGGCTGGTAAGCCCAGAGGACGGCGACGCGATCTCCAGGGTGGATATCGTCTTGCGAGTAGTAGTCCTTGAAGAATGGCAACTGCTCTGACTGCTGGCTGCCGACATTGGGCGAAGACATGCCTCCGGCGCTAGTAGGAGACACTGCATCGTCACCAGCCAGCATCGAGTTACTCGATAAAGAACCGTGGCGTCGCATGGTGGGGGGCGGTCGCAATACACCGGCACGGTGACTTCCTCCTGAAGACGGGCTATCGTGGAATTCATCGGACGATGAATGATTGTCACGTCTTCTGTGGCCTGCCATGTATCCAGCAGCGGCACCGGCACCGACGCCAGCTGCCGCAGCCCCCTTGCCTGACATGTCACGTCGAGACGAGTCTCCAGAGTGTCCCTCCAGTGCTGACATGCGTGCTATGCGGCCGCCAGGGAGAACCTCGTAGCCGGTAGGAGCCGCAGCTGCACTTGGTGGGGCTTGTGCCATAGCAGGTTGTCCTCCTCTAGAGGGTGACGGTCGGTTGAATATGCTGTCTGGCTGATTGTCGGCGCGCTTCCGTCTTCTTGCAAGGCAGAAGAATGCCAGGAGTCCGAGCAGAGCAAGAGCGGCAACCGATCCGATCACAATACCTGCAATGGCTCCACCGGAGAGTCCGCTCTTGGCTGCTGCAGCTGCGGCAGCTGTGGTAGTTGCAGTTGACGTGATCAAGGTGACTGAAGATGTAATGTTGGGCAAGGAAACATTTGCGCAACGGCTCTCGGCATCAGAATTGTAACAGCAGGTATCCGTCGAGTTGATGCCGCCGGAAGCGCAATATGTGCACAGACCGAATGTGCTGTTGCCGTATCCGCAGTTGTCCGGCTCATTGGAGCTGCCCGTGATGCATTGTGAGCTGGAAAGAGAATTGGCCGGCAAGGCGCAATTGGTAAAGTCGGCACGGATTTGCGTGGTCGTATCGTCATTGGGGTTTGCGCACAAATCAGAATCCGAGACGACGTAGGCTTCGCTCTCGGCGTATTGTGCGCAGGAGTCGGCACACATAGCTCGGGCTGCATTACCGGTTAGACTGCAGTCATCGACGGAGTTCTGAATGATGCCATTGCAAATGACGGATGTCGTGAACCGGGCGTAGAGCTCAGTGGTGTTGCTGAGATTGATGTTGTCGCAGCCTAACAGCTGCTGGTACTTGGACTCTACATAGCTGGTCTGAACGTAGGATTGAAGCTGCGTATCAAAGGACTCGCGGTCCGTGACGGACGAAAGGAAAGGATAGATGCTCGTCAGAGTGCTGCTTGTCGAGATCGAGGCCGAGTCGAAAGCCGGGCAGGCCGTGGAGCCAGACAGGGAAATGCACGACATCTCCTCGGTGCTGGCTGGCCTGTCGGGTCGGGGCGTGCGTGATTCGTAAGTCCTTAGGGTCGTAACATTTAGGGTGGATTGAAAATGGCGTGGTCCAGTGTTTACTTGTCGAGAAGGTCGGCGGTGCTCCGAGAAAAGAAAAATCTCAGCACAGTGCTGCGCCAATTGAAGGCAGAGAAGGCGCGATCTCGTGTGGTGTTGACCGTGTGCCTATTCCATTACTATCGACGTTTTCCACCGGCTGAGAAAATTATCGCAGTCAACGTGTCGTCGAGAAGATTGCGAGGGCGACCGAATTAGTTAAGCTTCGTAGAGAAACGGGGTCTGGCCGCGACGCAGAGTATCGTAGGTGAGGTGAGTGAGCAGCCCGCGCCGAGGGCTGGCCGAGTGATGGAGGGGTGAATGAACGGCAAGTAACGAGTGAGGAGAATGAAAATTGGACGAGAGGAAAACAAAAGAGGAGTGGTTGCACACCCCGGGACAGTCGACGAACCAGAAGGATGGATGGTGACAGACGGGAAGGGGGAGAGAAGAAGTTTGGGGGTGCCTGGCGGTCTCCGCGTCTAGGTTGGGATTGGGAGGCCGGCAACGTGGAATTGGGTGGGCATCAAATTGGTTTGGTTTCTTGGGCCACCGCTCCTGGCGGGTTAGGCAGCTCTAGGTTACCTTACCTCCCTGGGTAGGCTGGGCCTGGCGCCAATCCGCTTGCTCGACTGCATCTGTCTGCCGCTACGAATCAGAGGCCCCACCAGCTATCGATGCAGTGAGAAATCCTGGTCGGCCAGATTGCCTGGCCATGCAACCAGCAAGCACCCCCATTTCCTTCCCTCTGCCGCTGTCTAATAATCTCACCCGGGCAAGAAGCAATCATCGCGCTCGTCCCCTACACCAATTTGAGTCATTGAAGGCGGAATAGCAACGGGGTGGACAGCGTGATTACGGTTCGTCACTTAGTCGACATATCATGAAAGTGCGTAGTTCTACACGCGAGCGACGGACAACTCATAGACATCAATGCCAGACCCTTCGTTGATTTAGGTAGCACGTGGATGAGAGCCGTTGGCATTCTGGTGTTGTGCCACGACTCATATGGCGCAATCACTGTGTTGCGTTCGTATGCATGTCTGCTTGTACCTGGTTATGTGGTAACAGAGCTCTCTAGATAGCTGTTCCCTCGTTGTCAATGACGTTGCAATCTGGCGGCTTTAAGCATTGCGATTCATTTGACGCTGATGGCTCTTGTCTACAACGTCTTGTATCTGATTGATCGAGGGGGAAAAAATTGAATGTCAGATTACGAAATACGAAAATGGGCAATGGAATAAAATCAAATATAGAAAGAAAGAAAAAACTGCATGAGTGCGCTAAGACCATCCTCAAAAAAAGGTATGCAGATCTCCGAGAATGAAGTTGTCTCAAGCGATGTGCGACGGCAAGCTCATTGGCTGTGGCATCCTCAACTCCAATATTCCAGGGCCAAGCTCACCAGGTCAACTCTGAAGCAGCAAGGGGCCCCCAGCCTAGACTCGACCTTAGTAGCGATAGCCCCGAAGCTAACCAGGCCTCACCCATGGCAGGGCGGAAAGTCTATGAAAGTCTACTTGTGAGATCCAAATGAAGATCAACTCTGCCGCGCGATGAATAAACGGGGAAGCTGACGTTCATCACGAAACGGACTCCCGTTCCAGCGATTGGCGTGGTTCTGCAGAAGGTTTTCAATTGCTTGATGAGCCCGTATGTGTCCATTTGGTTCGTTGGTTGGCCTATTCCCCAGACAGATATCTCTGGCGGCGGTGCATGAGAATCCGAATTACTGTACAGCAACAGGATTCCCCTAATTGAAACCCCATCGTGGCTTTCTTAGCACTTCTGATATTCGCGCGAGCTCGAGCTCTAGGTACACACTCCATCTCTGCCCCTGGCACAGTTGCTGCTGCGCCGGCCTTCCTTGCTTGCCATGCCCGGCAATTCATCTTTACTTTCAATTGGGGGGACGACAGACAGGTCTCAGCAGATAATTTCCAAGCAAAATTAAAGGGAAGACCCAGCAACTCGGCCATATCATGCGAACCTAATTCAATCAACTAAACGCATCCAGCCTCGTAAGAAAAATGCGTCTCCGTGCCTTTGTCATGTCTACAGGGACTCGTTCACGATCAATGCTGCGGCAGATCACTTTGTCGTGTCGGTAGCTTTCGGCAATCTCGACAGTTTCAACTCCCCTTGAACCTTACCTTTCCCTACGACATTTAGAAGTAGTAGCCATTTTCGCACACAAGACCGACAGACTTTAGTACTTGCATACCCGCAAGGTTTCAACGTTCTGTCTGGATCGGTCCATGACTGCATCGAACCAGCAAAGTCCGGCAATATGAGATCTGGCTTCTCAACCGCCTCCGTGTCATGAAAAGATGAAAGGGCTTAGGGGTGGACTTGAACACCAGATTGGATCCCCGGAATGCATAGCCTTGCGCCTGGGGAAATAAATGTCAACTCCTATCATGCTGTTCTCGCTGATCGAACAGGGGCCACATATTGTTTCAGCAAGCAGTTATTACATTATGCGCTGGGTTGGGCTGTGCCCGGGAGTTCTCTGTCGCCTTCGGAGAATTTGACTCGCGTAACAATATTAATGCTAGCTGTGGCTGAATGGGAGCAGATCTTCTATATTATCCCTGAGATTCTTATTATCGCACAGCCTCGTGTATACTCTGAGAATCCCCACGATACTCATCTACGACAAACAAAAGCCGTGGTATTTAGGGATTCGCATTGCATACAATATATGTTGCTGTAAATGCCTCTGGTTGGTACGTATCTATAGGATTTGCCACGGCCACACCCATTGACACAGGCAAATGAACCAATACCAGACGAATACATGTACGGCCCCCCGTTTCATACCCCACCCATCAATGCTATACTCGGTCCACAGTATTGGTGGGTAGCATTCCATCAATCCTCTCCGCTGCCATGATACTTCTTAGTCAAACACAAGTCGAGTCTGCAACTACAAGTCTAGACGCACGACACATTGTAGTCGTTTGAGACACTGCAGCTATTAACCAATGATGACGGAACTGATCGCGGGTAATACTCTGTACAGCCCGGTGTGTAAATCCCGGTGCGGCCTCGATCGTCGGGTCAAGGTTTAGGTACTGGAGCCCGTGACTACATACATACGATCTCGCGCCGTGCCGTTCCCAGCCCTACTTTGAGGCTGGCGATGAAGCTTCTGACCAAGATGCCCGCTGCCAGGAGGATTCCCTCTGCGGACGTCCCGCGTTTCGTGCCGCTCCCCCAGATCTCCGCACGGCGGGAGTAAGGTACCTGGTAAGGAAAAGCCCCGTTTGGCTGGCTGTACGGATGGAATCATTCGGTCATGTGGTTTCAATGGCTGAGCTACCCCCTCCACCACAGCTCGATCCGCATGCCGTCCCTGCTGCAAGAGGTCTTTCTTCCGGGTGGTGCGTGACTGGATAGGATGCCATCTCTGACGGACACTTTGAAGCTGTAATCATATACGGACGATGATTGGCTGCTTCTGAGGCTCCAAGTGGCTTCGTCGAGTCTATGATCATTTCTTGGGCGCTTAGGCACATCCCAATCCAACAGCTGCAAGACAACGCTGTGAGCATGCTGTTGCGTGAACGCTTCCGAATCAGAACCGGACAATCGGGCGGTCATTCCTACTGCGATGAGTGAGTAGTAACAACACAAGATCATATATGGCTCTCTAGATGTATATTTTGAGGCTTGGGTTTGCGAAGAAATCTGGGCGATTCCTCTCTCGTTGCCCATGATCAGGTGTCAGAGACGAGGAGAATTTAGCTGAAGGCTTGGTTACATGACAGTGATGTAGACTGATGCATTGGGATGGTGTACTCTTATCTTGTCCTCCAGGTCGATTCCACGTAGCATGTCAGTCGGCTGTGGTTTGCTGACTAGTTGTGTTGCTAGAAGCCCGGAAGCAAATCGTGTGGTTCAGCTCGGGTGTATTTTGCCTCCGAACTCGTGATGACACAACATGTCGGCTGCGTCACGCCCTTGCACTGACATAACGAGTCAAATAGGACCACATTAACTATTTTGCTGAGATAAGCTGACTTGCAAGACCATTATCAATGTTGGGACAATCGGTCATGACAGTGTTTGAGACTTGGTATATAAATGGAATGAGATGGACACAATGTGACAACACCAAAGCAACGATCGGATATCAGGATATCCAGGAAACATACCCATTTCCCATCAATCACGATATCATAGCAGGTACAGAGGCAAAACAGAGAAATGACGACCTCTGAACCAATCCTCACCCTATACCGGGGCGCCGGCGCCTGCTCACTGGTCCCACACGCTCTGTTCTACCACTTACACGTCCCCTTCCACTCGATACCCCTAGAAATGGACGCCAACGGGAAATACGCCGCGGCGGACGGTAGCTTCACGCACGACGAGTACGTTGCCAGGATCAACCCGACGGGCTTCGTGCCGGCGCTCGACGTCGGCGACGGCACCATCGTCACCGAGATGCCGGCCCTGCTGAGCTACATCGTCAACACGGCGGCCGAGCGAGGCCAGAGCGCCGACCTGCTGGGCAAGACGGCCCTGGAGAAGGCTCAGGTCCTCCAGTGGCTGACCTGGCTCTCCGGGACGCTGCACGGCCAGGGTTTCGGGGCGCTCTGGCGGCCCGCCCGGTTCGTGGGCGCGCGCGAGCATCTGTACGAGACGGTGCAGGGCAAGGGGCGGGAGATTATCCAGGCGGCGTTTGCGAGGATCGAAGAGGCCCTTGGCGGAAAGCATCACCTCGTGGGCGAGAATCTCACGGTGGCAGACTTTAATCTGTACGTGTTCTATCGTTGGGGGCAGCGCATTGGACTTGAGATGGACGGGGCGTATCCAGAGTATACGAGAGTGATGCGAACGGTCGAGACTCTGGAGGGGCTGAAGAAGGCGATCGAGGTGGAGGCACTCAAGCCGTGTCTATGAAATGGATGGCATTGCACACTTCATGGTCGTCACACATGGAGTATGATCACAATGTAGCCTCTCATTTTCGAGAAAGTGGGAATTCAATGTGATGATTCGCAAGCTCTTTGCACATATCAAGGCAATATTGGAATGTGCTGACAGGTGATCCGCGAGATTGTTTACAGTGTTTGATATATGGTACATTATCTTTCGATACGAGGCCACTGTCTCAGATCGACCTCGGTCTCTACTTGATGCATCATGCAGCATCACTTTGATACAGTTGTGATTTTTTTGTACACAGATGGCCACCAGCCATCCTTCTAGGCTCGAAGCTGCTTTTTTTGTTGTTTCCTTATCGGAAATGGTCATCCAAATCCAACGTGCCACGCCACCATAAAATTATGAGATGATTTCTCCAATATCCACATATGCTGACTTCCACGGCTCTGCATCTTCTGCAAGTGTGTCACTGGGAACGCCGACCTCTCCTGGGCTGTAAAGGTACCAGGCCTTGAGGGCGTTGATAGCCGCTGCTACACGCGCCGAGTCCAGGTCCGATCCTGCACCTTCGCCGAGCTTGTCATTGCCGCTGTAGATGCCCACTACATACACGGGCGTCCTGCTGAGTCTACCGGTCTCGCTCTCCAGTCTAGCCACGGGTGGCTCGAAGTCTTCTCTCGCGCAAAGTCGGACTAGCTCTCTGGTGGGCAACTTGAATTCGAAGAGGTTCGCCAGATCAAGTTTCCGTAATAGGAAGTGCGATTTGACGAAGTTCTTGGCGGTTTCACGGCCGCAGTGCAAATATACAGCGCCGACAAGGGCCCGCACAAAGTTGGCATGCGCGTTTTGGGGATAGTCGTTCAGGACCATGTCCTTGGTGTTTCGCTCGTTGTCCGCCACGTATTGGCCAGTCTTGTCGGTGACCGACTTCTGCCCTGGCACCATCTCACCGAAGGCATCATCGTACATGACTCGACTGCTCATACCTCTCCTCCACTTGAACCGTTGGATCTCTGCGCTCTCGGCACGGACGTTGCCCCATCTGTTCACCAAGGTGGTCGGCTTATGGGGATCGTATTGCAACAGACCCGGGTCCACCTCCTCGCCGGGCGCGGCGGCCGACTCGACACCCCATGCGCGCGCAACTTGGTGCAGCACAGCCGGACCAACGTAGCCCTTCATTGCTGAAAACAGGATTGCCATTGGCAGGCGCGGGTATCGCGTAATGAGATGCTCCGAGGCATGGTTGTGTAGGAGAGAGGAGCCAATGTAGGCCAGGTTGGCATTGTTGAATTTGGGATGCGCGTCGGCGGAGGCATCGATCAGAGCCCGGGCGAGGGTCTCGACTGGTATCTTGGGAGACAGTGAAAGACGTGCGTGTAATGCTGCTAGTTTCGCAGAGGATTTGGCTTTGCTGGGCGGTGGTGACGGTAGCGACACACGTCTCTGGGAGCCGGTGGCTCCAGACTGCTGCTGGATGACATCTTCGAATGTCTGCTCGCTGGTCTCGCTGTGCTCAGCTGTCGTGCTGGCATGCCTTTTCGTGCATAGTGGCAGTTGATGTGTCGTTCTCGATATCCGGACAGCCCTCGGCGCGGAAGCGAGCAGTCGGCTCGCTATCCTTGCTCTCTTCATTTTTGGTTCTGTGGAAAAAGGGCAATTGGGGCGACCTGATCCTCCCCTCCAACCTGCGACCTGTCGAGACACGGGAGAAAGATACCGGATCGTAGGAGGGCGAATTGTACCGGTTCGCGATGCGTCTCGTGTCTAGCTCCAAGAAAAAGTTTCATTGAATTCGGAGCTGGCGCCCAGAGCTCCAGGGATCGCCTTCTGCATGGTCTGTGCACAGCGGCCACTTTCAGTGAAGTCCCGGAACAACCCACGCCTAAATTGATCCGACCTAAGCTTCCCAATCACTCGAACGCAATTGGTGTGTGACGACCCTCTACGCGCGAGCTCGAGATACCTTCTTGAAATCCAGCCAATTGAACATCCCACGACTCCGATCATTATTCACAAGTCAAGATGGTAAGTGATTCAAGCAGTTGCGCATTGTATGGAGCTAACGAATTGCAGGGTGGTGGTCCAAGAGTCCCGTAAGCCATCAACGGCCGCTTCTCGTCTCCCCCGAATGCGAACCTGACTCTACCTAGATACCCCAAGCACGTCTGGTCCCCGACCGGTGGATGGTACGCCCAGCCGTCCAACTGGAAGGCCAACACTGCCGTATTCTCTCTCGTCGTCCTTGGAATTACTGGCCTGGCATGGAAGCTCAGTGCCGATCGCGAATTCAGGCATAAGATGCCCGAACCGGGCCGCTTCTTCCCCAGCAGAAAGTACGTGTCTCCCTCTGCAGAACCGATAATGCGAAGAATGAAGGAATGCTCTTACTAATCCCCACGCAGTTGGAGCAAGCAGATTGTCGAGCACGAGCGAGCACAGGCCGGAAAGAAGAGCGACTCATGATGCGTACGATACATTTGTGTTTGAGAAGTCGCTTTGTACATATCAGCAGCAGAAAGGGAATAGAAGAATTTGATTGATCAGATCGGAGAAGCCCGTCGACTCAGCGTTGTATACTATCTGCGTCGCTACGTTATATACGCATGCGACAGAGTGTCTGCTGAACCGGGGCTCCTGATGCCAACAGGCTCAGCATCCCACGTATGCTCCAGTAACAACATCGCACCAGCGACCGACTATCAACAACTCTAGACGATGACGCCACGAAGCCGACCCTGATATAACATGGGATTCGCTGCATCCTACAGTGCTGCTCGTGCAGCTTCACGGATGAGTACTCCTGGTACCCAAAATTTGCACTTTCAGATCCTCTCACTCAGCAAATGCTTTTCGATGATCGCCGAACATATCATGATCATTGACCTGCTCGTTGTTCTCCAGGGACCACGACTGTAAATTCAGAAAACGCATGCAAAAATTGATAAAAATGGCAAAACAGTTCAGGCGCGCATCCAATCCGGGGGGCTACGGGGGTCGAACACTGCACCTTAGTCTGCTTGCTGTCGGGGCAGAGTTGTTACGCTCACAGGTTTTGAAACCTCGCGTTCTACCAACTCTGGCACAGGGTGCCTGCCCTCTTTCCCCGACTGCGGTGATGGAACTGGAGCTGTTTAGACTTAAGTAGGTGACCCTGCTGCCTGAAACCGAAGAAATTCCTTTGTTGCTGCGAGGTATGCCCGCATCGTCCGTTTGCTGTCTCGGCAAGGCTAAAGCAATGACAACAATTCCGAACCTCGTCTGGATCTGGCAGATATTAACCCGAAATCTTTGGTAACCTGTTCAACTATGCAGCAATACTGGGAACTGATGACATCAGTTGAGGTTGCACAAGATACAACAACATAGGTTGCGCTAGCTCCTCCATATATAATATGGCTCAGACAAGATAAAGAAAAGAAAAAATGAGGTATAAAAACAGTCTCGGTGCCTGTGTATTACAGTATTTCTATTCTTTGCGATTGTCGCGGTGGCTCGTTTCGCACATATCCACTCCAAATGCAACTGTAATTGCATGTATATGCATCAATGGAAACCATGCGCCAAGCCAATTAGCCATGAATGATGTCACCCGTCGCGTCCCGAACCTTCAAGCTCAAAGTAATCGAACACGGTCCGATACCCTGTCGGGGAGATTGCTCCGGCCTGAAAATGCCCAGGTCCTTCTCTTCTTGCTGAGCACTGAGCAGAGGATTGTTGCGCCCTTGATGGATTCAGCCAAAATCCCCAGCAAGTCGAGGTTCTCTCATCTGACAATTGATGGTCGGCGAATATGAGGCTCACGGAGCTTTGTCGCGCAAGACAGCGGGTGGCAGGGCTGGCGCACAGGAACAACCTCCAGTCGGCGCCGATCTCAGGCTGGGCGGCGAGGCTGCATCTGACCCGGCGACCAGCAGCCCTGCTACGCCACGAGAGCCGCCTGGGCGCTCTGGACAGAAATAATCAACAATTCCCTCGGGCCCTCTTTACATCCCGGAAGCAGCGACAGCAACAGCAGCATAAAACTCCCGGTAAAGGTATATTACCTAGAGCCGTGTCAACAGTCCTGGTTCTTGGTGGCTTACTCGTGTACACCGTTTATCCAGGCCAACAAGTGCAAGCTGCCCACCTTGACGAGACCAAGAGCCGCGCAGAAGATGACGTGGAGCAAGATCCCCAGATCCAAGGCCAAGGGCAAGGCCCAGCCCAGGAGCCGACCGCTTGGTCATCGTTTACAGACAAATTCAAGGACCTATCCACCGTGACCAGCATTGAATGGTCCTCACTGTCGGACCGCATGGTGGAAATGATCTTGCCCGAGTGGTCCAAGTCATTTCCCGCCTACTTCTCCAAGTTGCAGCGCGAACTCTCCATGGCGCCCGGCTCTTTGGCTGATGAGATATGGAATGAGGCCCACGATCCATTCGCTCACCCCGAGATTCGGTACAAGGCCAGGGTCCGCGTCTCAGACGAACTGTGCGACGAGGAGAAGGAGTATCTGGCTCGTCGCAAAAAGGTAGCCACGATGGCTCTGGCGCGATATCTCGGCTTGAAGGAGGAGGACGTCCACCCCGACGATGTACCTACTATCGCCATGTGCGGATCCGGAGGTGGTTTACGGGCTTTAGTGGCCGGGACTGGTTCGCTCCTGGCCACACAAGAAGATGGCCTCTTTGACTGTGTGACCTACACCTCTGGCGTCAGTGGGTCCTGCTGGCTGCAGACCCTCTATCATTCATCCTTTACGGGACGACGACTTGAGAATGTTATAGACCACTTGAAAGCTCGATTAGGAATCCACATCGCCTATCCGCCTGTGGCTTTTTCATCCGTTCTTTCGGCGCCCACGAACAAACTCCTCCTCGCTAGCATGGTGGAGAAGCTGAAGGGCGACCCAAACGCTGATTTCGGCCTAGTCGATGTATATGGCATCTTGCTGGCTGCCAGGCTTCTCGTGCCAAAGGGTGAGTTGGGCGTCAACGACCGCGACTTCAAGCTCTCCAACCAGCGAGACTATATCAAGTATGGCCAGAATCCGCTGCCCATCTACACCGCGGTCCGCCACGAGATTCCAGACATTGCCGGTATCGCTTCCGAATCTAACGGTACTCCCACGGAAGAGGCCAAGGAGATCGCCAAGCAGGAATCTTGGTTTCAGTGGTACGAAATGACTCCATACGAGTTCTTCTGCGAGGAATACAACGCGGGAATCCCGACTTGGGCCATGGGGCGCAACTTCAAGGACGGTGTTGATGTCCCACCGGAAAGTGGCTTCCATCTGCCCGAGCTGCGAATGTCGGTTCTTATGGGTATATACGGCTCGGCGTTTTGTGCAACTCTGAGCCATTACTACCGAGAAATTCGGCCCTTGGTCAAAAGCTTAACGGGCTTTAGCACCCTCGATGAGATGATACATGGCCACAACGATGACCTTTCAAAAGTCCACCCAATCGACCCGGCGCAGATTCCCAACTTTGTTTATGGCATGGACGATCAGCTGCGCTACACCACGCCGACAGCCATTACCAAAACCCCCTATATCCAGCTGATGGACGCTGGAATGTCCAACAACCTTCCCATCTACCCTTTGCTACGCCCTGGCCGCGATGTCGACATTGTCATCGCCTTCGACGCTTCCGCCGATATCAAGACAGATAATTGGCTGTCAGTGACTGATGGCTACGCTCGCCAGCGTGGGATCAAGGGTTGGCCAGTCGGCGTGGGCTGGCCAAAGGCCGGTGAGGCACCAGCCGCGACCGAGCATGAACTCGAGGAAGCGCAAGCTACTTCAGTGGCCGAAGCAGAGTCAAAATTGCGAGAAGCCAAAGAGGCCCACGCCGCCAATCATGCTACAGATCCGGCGGACCTGAAAGACAAAGCTCAACATGACCAGTCTCACCCCGAAGATTCGGACCTCGGATACTGCACCATCTGGGTTGGTTCGACTCAGGAGCGATCGTCGGAACCGCCACCACCGAGCAAAGCTCTTGATGAAAGCAGCAGCTGGCAACTTTTGCAGCAGGATGCTGGGCTTGCGGTCGTCTACCTCCCGTTTCTGGCCAACCCCAAGGTAGACGGTGTGGACCCGGCAAAGAGCGACTACATGAGTACATGGAACTTTGTCTACACACCTGAGCAGATCGACAAGGTTGTCGAACTAGCACGAGCCAACTACGACGAAGGGAAGGAGCAAATCCGCGGCTGTGTCCGAGCTGTGTACGAGCGTAGGAAGAAGACGAGAGAAGAGAGAGAGGCTGGCGTCAAGAACGAGAAGAAGAGAAAGCTGAGAAGGCTTGGCATCGAGGGGAAGCTGGGCGAAGGCGACCACTTTAGCTGATGATGCCACATCAAGTGCCGACGGGTGCCTGAAGGCGTTGCAACTTAAAAAAAAAACACTTCGGTCTTCTCTGTGTGCATTTCGCCCACATGATTTTCTACACCGCAGAACAGCTGCAAGCTGCCACGACCGAGAAGCTTAATTGCTTGATACCCGGGCTCCAGAGCTTTCCTCGAGAAGGTACCGAAAGTACCTACCTGATCGGTGCACCAGCGTCTGATACTGACAGCGCAATGAACAACCTTTCTGCTACCAATGAGTGTCCTTCGGCGATCTCGAAAAAGGCTTACGCTTGTTCGGGCTTGAAATTTCAGTTTTGTTTTTCCCCTAGCTTATAATAGAAACCCTAGGACATTAATTAAACTGCATAGACTTGCGTGGGTTTTCCAACCGCAGGATTCCTTTGCCGTCTTTCGACCACCTCTTCAGAGCGAGTCTTTTAATCATTTTCTGCCAGCCTATATCTGAAATAGGGGCGGCTATTTGCTGTCTTTTGTTCTCTCTGTCGCCTGTTTCTTAGACGGTGTTGTCTCACAATGCGTGCGTCGTGGTTCCTCCTCGTGCTTGGCTGGATCGCGACGGCCTTTGCCCTTGATGGCCCAGCCTACAAAGATAGGTTTGTAGGTGTCCCGTAAGTACCTCAAAGATACGACCTCGAGAAATAAGCTCATTTGTCCCGACTCGTCAGACCACCACCAATACCCCCTTGCAACGCGCGAAAGCAGAAATGGCAGAAAATCCTGGATGATGTGTCAGTATACTCCAACGAGCTGCGAACAAGGACCGACAACGCCAAGAATTTCATAGCCTATGCCGACCGCCACAATATCTTCCACGACAACGTTCATCTCCTGCGCACATATATTCGCTGCTGTCCCACTTCACATGCCGACCGACGAGAAAAGCAAGTCCCGTGGAATGATGCACCAGCCAATGAGGGATTTCATCTCCCCTGGCGAACTACACCACCCTCAGTGCTAGAACTCAGAAGCATGGAAGCCGAAGACCCGGAAGCCGGAAGCTGGGAAGAGCGAGAGCACAAAGGCCTGGAGGCCAGAGATGATCCCTCCTCCCCCGAAGTGTGCGAGCGGGACGTCGGCCGCCTGCGTGCCGAGGCCGCGAGCGTCCTGGCGCATATTCCCGCCCTGGAGTACGCGGCGGAAGAGGTCGACATCCGCTACTACCAGGACATCAAACCCGCAAACGGTACGGACTTGCACATGGTTCGGAGGCAGGCAGTGCGCCTGAAGACGATCCACACCCGGCTCATCAACGCCCTGTGGAGGTGCTGCCCGATGCTGAACGGCATTGGGCCCATGCCCGGCGGGCTCAAGCCGTACCCCAGCGTCCCGAGCCAGCCGCCGTGGCCCCGGCCCATGGAATTTCGCAACTACACGGAGCCTGAGCCTGAGCCTGAGCCTGAGCCAGTGGATCCATTCGATGGACGGCCACCGGCAGAGAACTAGAACTATGGTTTCGACTGGTATGAGAGCGCCGCCAAGTCGTCTTCGTGTAGTCGGTCCCATTGGTAGCCAAAGACTACACTGGGAGATTCTGGTTTGCATGGCTATGGCCTCTCTTTGGAGTTAATACTACCCGAATTTGCTGCGAGGCTCACGAAGTCCCACTCAATCACTCGGGCGCAAGAAGAGGAAGGGATTTTATTTGAGCTGCAGTGCTGGGTTAATCTGGCCGCTTGGCGATATTGAAGTTGGATGTCTCGTTAATATCTTGATCATGGTCGTTAACATATAGGCAGATGCGGCTTGCTAAGACCTTACAGTTCTGTGTATGGCAAATTCATTCAATTATTTACGCGGGATATAGGGATTGCGAAATCAAGGAACAGATCTGAGCTTGCAAAGTAGGGTTTCGTCAAGCCAAAAGTGTGGTGAGCATGGTTCTTTCACGATTGATATGTCGCTTGTCCTAGTGACAGTTCTTGGTATGAATACACACACCGTACACTAGGTAGGTATGCTTACCAAAGTCTCCGTCCGGACTATACTCTGGTCCTGGTCTGAGCCTCGACGCTAAAGAATGTGATCGTTTATACTATATTCGTGGTATATAGTCCACTGGATTACCGAAACTTGAACGTCCTTGGTCCCCTATCATACTCGGTCCACGGATTTCTCCAAAATGATGCGCCGCATCCGCGGGCGTTGTCTTTGTCCAACAGCCTGGGTTCCTGCCACGCTATTCCAAGACTCCAAAATGAGCCCTGATTAAATGTCCAGTTCCGGTTGGAGATACGGCACAAGAGCACGGTTGGCAATCCATCGCTAAGATATACCATCAAGAGACTCGAAGAAGCGTGCAGTTCGTTCATCACGAACGCTCGCATTCATCGCATGTGCTAGGCTTTCTTCCTTGTCGACTCACGCAACGATTGTTACGTCACGAACATACCAATGCTCTCGTCTGGTCTCTGTAGCAGACCGACCCACGCCTATCGCCTGTGCGAGACGTGACGTAACGGACATTTTGTTGATTCACGTATACTGCTGTGCGTTGCGCAACGCACCGTTTGTCTATTCACATGTGTTGGTGTGCGTTGCGTAACGCCCGTTCGACGCGGCCGACGACCCATCTGCGCCCAATCTCAAAATATATAAAAGGCAGCCTCTTCCCCCTTCTCAGACCATTCCATTCTTCTCAAGCATCGACCACCAAACAGCATTCTCTACTAGACTTCACACAATCTCACAATAGTCTCACCACAATCTTCAGAACTCATCAACACAATCTTCAGTATCACCATACCAACTTCACCGTACCAACCGCCAGCGGGTAACTATTGTCAACAATGTCTTTCCCCGAGGGCCAAACGAGGATTAGGTTAAGCGACATTGGATTCCGCGACGCCGTATCACTCAGCTTAGAGCGCGACCTCTTACGTGGTCGCCCTCTAGGCTTCCTTGGGAGTTTCCGTGAAGCACTCGAGGTTAGAAGTCTTCGACATGCCTTGATTCGCGCCGAAGCAAGGCAGGACCCCGTGGCTCGCATCCGGGCTCTTGAGATGTCTGCGGCTTTCGAGGAACGCATCATGGAGAGGCTGCGCTTTGGCATTCCAATAACTGCCCGCTTGCGCGCGAGACGCGAGCGTCGCATGCGCAGAAGACGGCGCATGGCTGCAGAGCGTCGCCAACGTCGCCAAAGTCTCTTTAGAGGCGGTCGTTTCAGAGTATGATCCTCACAGGAGACACAGTCCATGCGGGGTCATAATTCACCATCCTGGTGCCTGTTTAAGCAGGGAATGTGTTTCCCCTTTGAGCCCTTCATCTTTTCTCATGTTTAGTCGTCTCTTTCACAAGGCACATCCATGCAGCCACTTACACACTCGATAGTAATTTAAGAAATTAAAAAGTAAGTTAACCCCAGAGCAGTACCACTCTCAGTGAAAGGGCATGAAAGCTAATGTGCAAGTACAGGCCATGCATATCTCACCGCCCCTTTTCGCTATGCTTCGAGTGAACAGTCGAGCTCAAATCAATGCACACCATGACGAACTATGAGAGACGCCGAAAATATCGGCCTCGAAAAACACCCCCATAAGCACTCGGAAAATCTCATCGCTTCTCTCATCCCCCTACACCCTACTCATTGCCCATCTCCGCCAACTGCTTCTTGAGCATCGTAATCTCATCGTCTCTCTCCTTAATCTGAGCCTCGAGAAGCTCGATGCGGGCCTCCCTCTCCTCGACCTGGGCCTGCGCATCGACAATGGCCTGTCGGGCACGCTCACGAGTTCTGCGAGCGGCCTCATTATTACGAGCACGGCGATCGGCGCGGTCCAACTCGGAGATCTGCTGGTTGCGCGCGGCCCGGCGCAGCTGCTCCTCCTTGCTCATGGTGTCGTCGATGGGGAGGTAGGGCACCTTGACGCGGGGGCCCTGGGGCGCCCGGGACACGGAGAGCTGCTCGTCGCGGGGCCGGGCCACGGCGTCGGCGAGGTTCTGCACGTCCGAGCCCGGGCGCACCTTGATACTCGGCAGCCCGTCCTCGGCCAGGTCCATTTCCACCTCGACGCTCTTCTCGACGCCGCCGTCGTGCGCGACCGAGACGGGGGCACGCTGCATGGCGGTCGGACCCTTCTTGGCCTTGGGCTTGGCGGGCTTCTTGGTCTTCTTGCTGGCATGGCCTGCTTTGGCCTTGGCGTTCTGTGAGGCCTGCTCCTCAAGCTTCTTCTGCTCGGAGTACTCGGCAGCCATGGCCATGAGCTCATCAACGTTGGAATCAGGGTGGACCTCGGGCTTGAATTCGGGCTTGAACTCGAGCTTGAACTCGGGCTTTAATTCGGGCTTGAACTCGAACTTGAACTCAAGCTTGGGGTCGATGGCGAGGTGGTCGTCGAGAGCATCGGACATCTGGTAGTTATGAGCCTGGTCCGGTGCGGAAACCGTGCTCCAGGGCATGCCGAAATCGACAGCGAGGGCATCTTGAACATCCGTCTGTAAGGGGGCAAGTACTGCCATGTCCACCCCTACCATGCCATCTGGGTACTGCGGGACCTCTAGATGGGCTCCCTGAGCGGCCTGCATGGCGCTGTCACAGAAGGCCAAGCCATGAGCCTGCTGGCCTGCCGGGTACCACAGAGGGGTGGCCTGCTGAAGCAAAGCCCCGATTCCGGGGAGCTCGACCGGTCCCGTGGTCATATTTTCCCCGCCATAGGTCGGATCGTGGCGGGGAACCGAAGTGTCCTCGAGCTCGAACGGACCCATCGGGTCGGTGGTCATGCTGTCCTTGAGCTCTCGAGCCCGGGCCATGGCATCGGGAACCTCAGGATAATCGCTGCCGTTGTCCAAGCCATGAGCCAGTGTCACGTTGGATAAGTGGCCCTGCTGATAGTATGGAACGGTGTTTTGGGAAAACTGTTGGTCATAGCTGTCCATGGTATGGTCCTGTGTACCGTCAGCGTAATACGGACCGGTATCTCGGATAGTCTGCCGGTCGTTGGGGTCCATGGTATGAGCCTGTGCACCGTTGGATACGTGTGCTTGCTGGTACTTGGGATTGGTGTTCTGGGTAGTGGTCTCTTTGGGTATTTTCCTATGTTGTTTTCTGGGGTTTCTGGAGTCAGTGCTGCCACTGGTGGTCGTTTTGGGTATTTTCCTATGTATCTCTTGGTGTTTGGTCCTTCAGGATTTTTGCGAAGTGTTTGGTCGGCAGACTAGTCCACCGGATAGTGTCGAGTCTTTCTTGGTTTATTGATGGTGTAGATGTTTTGTAGGAATGAAGAACCATATTTTAGAAAAGAAAAACCCCTCTTTTTATATGCAACATGCAGAGTGATTTGGATGATTCACTGTCTCCTGTTGGTTCAAGCAGGAGCTGAGGCTGCGTCACCAGGTCCAGGAGCTCCTAGCTTGGAGACTGGAGGCGGAGATGGGATGAGCAGTCACACCTCTACTTGAGCTCCATGTCAACTTGATGGTCACTCAATCACTTCCAGTTTCTTGCGGGGTAGGCTGAATATTGGGCTTTCCAAAGCAAAGACCAGAGCCTAAAGTTACTCAGGAGTCACGTCACAGCCTTGCTCGGCTGAATTGATGATAAATTGGTGATAGCTTCGCAGACTTAAGCTTGACTGTTCCTGGTCTTGCCTCGACAGGGGTGTTTACCTCAGCTCCTCCCTGTGTTGGAATCGTACACAAAAGGCTTCCTGGTTCTAATTACTTGATCGAGCTTTCGGCGAAAACTTGACTGTCCTCGGTCTAGAACTGGCGATTCTGAGTGATGATCGACCATATCTATCGATGGGCCGTGAGAAGCTGAGTACGTGTCGGGTCTCTTCACCAGCCACACTTGTGACCACATATATACTGTCCACACACGATCCATAGAAATCATTATGTTCGCCGGCTTGCCGCAGTACAAGTCCACTTCCCGGTACTTTATTACCATGTTTACGGGTTTCTCACAGTGGGGAAACGCCTTTGCAATCTTTGAATGTCTCCTGGCGTGAGACAATGCCAATTGAAAACGTATAATACGCCGAAAGTGATCATTATTGAATTATATAACGCCGCTAGTCTATATAGTATAAGCAGTCGTCCGGAGGAAAACAACTTTCGATAAAAGTTCACAAAAAGAATGTTCATCGGGTTATATTTGTATAAGACGCCGCTAGTCTATATAATATAAGCAGTCGTCCGGAAACACACAACTTTTGACGGAAATTCACAGAAAGAATATATATCGGGTTATATAACACCGATAGTTTATATATTATAAGCAGTCATCCAGAGACAGACAACTTTCAATGGAAATTCACAAAAAGAATATTTGTCAGGTTATACAACGTCGCTAGTTTATCGAGTACAAGTACTTACCCTTCAAGAAAAGCTTTTGACAGAAATCCATAAGAAGAATATATATATTTTCTTTGGCTTTGAGGTTTTTCTAAAGAAATCTAACAACTCGATATTTCGCAAAATGCAGCAAAAACTAACTCTGCGGATGAATTCTAAAAATTTCTAAAATTTAAGTAAACATCAAAAATCTTTTTCGAAAGTTGCAGATTTGTGACCTCTAAATAAAAAGCAAATCACATATTATAAAGAGACTTTTGTGAGGATAAACTAGCACCCAGGAAAAGGAGGGATACTGGCGAAATTGATTGAATCCCAAACTCCCCAGGCAAGACGTTCATCTATGTAGTCGATAGTCACTTCTGATACTAAATCTCACCTAAGCCAATGTGCGAAGGGGGAAACGGGAATAAGGAGCTTAGAAAGAAGTCTGAGCCGGTCTTGTAAAGAAAGGAAACGTGCTGAAAAGCAGCTTTTTTCCCCCTCTTTATTTCTTCTCTCTTTTCGTTCTCTTTTGTCCTTTTTCTTCTTCTTTTTTTTTTTTTAACTCTGCCAGGTGATCTGCGGTAGGTACTATTTACGTCAGTGCGACACCAAATCCAATCGTGATTTTGAGCTTAATCTTGGACGATTCGAAACATCATGTGTGACATGGTCTACACGTATATCACGATAGCCTAGCTGCTATAGTGGAGCTTCACTTTTGGCACTGCTGGCGCAGTGGTAGACGTGATATCATGTATAAGTTTATAAGATCACTATTGGAAGCAACCGTGGTCGCCTAGACTCGTTTGTGGTACCTTGCCACCTATCATGGCGCAGCAACCCCAGCCTGAGTGCCCGCCTCAGGTTTTGCCTGAACTTCACTCTGAATTCCAGACTGAGATGGCTCTTGAGGTGGTATTTGAGGTGCAGCTTGAGACTGGGTAGTGGTCGCAGGATGTGCCGTGGGCGCAGGCTGGTGTTTCGGCGATCGGCCAAGCTCGATATCGACAGCAGAAGAGTCATCCCGGACCGAGGCCATGATGAAGAAGACCAGGTTTACAAGGACGAGAACCCAGATGATAGCGCCAACAGCGGCATCTCCAGCCATGGCGCCGCCAAACTTGTTGGCAAGACTGTTTCTATAGTGGTAGCTGGAGATGGCGCCTGCCCACGAGGCTGACCAAGCCCATCCGACGAGCCAAAATACGGCAGAGAGCAGATAGGCAATCAGCAGTACCAGCCGGTAGAAGAACCTGGATGCCTTGAGCACGAAGAATATGGTTGCGCCGTAGATGACCCAGGACTTGATAGCCTGAGGAAGTATATTAGCAGAGATGTAAAGGTAAGAATAGTATCTAGATGCTCACCAAGAAAATCAGGTAGCCCGGAGCGGCCCCATAGTAGTAGCCACCGCCGAGGAGCGATATCGCGTAGGCAGACAGAGCCAGAACAATAATCGACAGAACCATGATGGCGCCTTGAACATACAAAAGCCACCTGGGCAGGGCTGGCGGAATGCCCACGGCGACCAGGCCTTTTGCACCCATAATGTACTGCGTAATTAAGATTTTCGAAGCGATCCCGTATCTAGGCGATGAAAATGAAAGATAATGACAAAAAATGTTTGCTAGGAGTTGCAGGGGCTTTAAAGGCCGGCGAGTTGGTTGAGGAATGCTGCCAAGGCCGTCAAATTTGGGTTTTCCCAAACAGCTCGCCTTCAGCCCTGGATGCTTTACATTCCTGGAGATACGCACGCGATGATTGGGGCAAACAACGTTCGTTTGCAAAGAGCGATATATGTTTGGAATTTGTTTGGCTGGATAGAGAGTTCGCGACTCGTGAAGATTTGGTGGAGATTCGAGGTTATATCAAACGTGAATAGTTTTCAGATCAAGATGTATGATGTTGTTGTTGCTAAAGTGTTCGTCAAGCTAGGTAGGTAAGTAGTGGGGGATTCAAGGAGTTACGGTTCCCACCAAGGTATGGGATAAATTTGAAGGGGTTCCATTGTTGTTTGCTTTTTCCGCCAGAGGGTCCCAGCAAAAACGGCCCTATGCAATCAATGGTGTATAAAAAAGAAAGAAAAAGAAAGAGGAAGAGAGAAGAGAAAAAGAGAAAAGACAGAATACACCAGGTAACGACTCAAAGGAAAGATGATGTCTTCCAGGTTGTCAACTTGTTGCACATATGATATAAAGGGAACATCACGAATCAATCGATGACGCAGGGACAGATTTCGGTTCGATTGGCAGGCACGTAACCATCAATTGCTTCTTGTTACGTGAAGGCAAAACTGTGGAAATGGAAGGCGCGATTCACGTGTGGGCTGCCCTGGCTGCCGACTTGTGACAATCTGAAGCTCCGGTGATTCTGGGCACCTCGAACAGCCCAAGAACGTTTTTCTGCTATTCCTTTAAGCCATCAGCATCTTATGCATATGTCGAACCGTTTCGCTTAAGCATACATTCGAAGCGTCACGGTCACGAAAACACGGACAACAAGACATATTGACGTAGTATTGGTCTTTCACGGTTAACGCTAACCGAAAAGGGCCATGATAGCAGCTTAGACCGTCTGGCACATACTATGGCACCAGAATCCGAGGCAGAAGCAGACCGCGACCAGGAGCAGACGGTCGACGAATATGCTCGATCCAACGGCCTCGCCATTGATTCTTACGTGGACGCAGGATCGCTTTTGTCATCTTTCTCCGACCCAAGTGCTCTGCTAGAAGCACTAGAAGAACAAGGCCTTCGATCTTTTCGAATTGCTTCATTCTCACTTCCCTTGATTGAACGTCCCAGTATATCAAAATCAGCTCTAAACATTCTAAACCATGTCGGGTCTAGAGAATGTGCAAAAAGCTTGCGAGCGCTTACTCTTTCAGAATCAGGAAGACCTCCCAAGAGATATCGATTGGAGTTGCCATTGTTGAAGACTGATCCCGAAATCGACGACATACATCTGCAACAATCTATCGAGCCGATGAAACAGATTGACTTTCCGGCGAACATCCCTCCAGTGCCCCCAGCCGAGCCTCTAGATCCGTCTCAAGATGAGTCGCTGAGCTTTCCGGACAGCGCCCTTGACTACCGCGCCCATCTAGCCGGGCCGCCGGAGCCTGAACGTATTTCTATATCCAAGGGCGTTTTAGACTGTATCAGGCGTGTCACCCAACTCGAATGGACTGACACCGACATGTTGGACCTTTTCGCGGAACAGATACCGCCAAGATCTTCAAGGCCACGCAGGCTGACTCCACCCCTAAGCCCAGTGGAGGCAAAGGAGGCAGAAGAAGACTATTTCATGCCGGACCCAGCAGCATGTCAAATCCCAATCGCATCGGATCCTAGCTCATTGATGAGCGCGGATCTAGATGCAGCAGAAGCAGCTCTACCACGCGACAGTATCCCTCCTCCCGAAACGACGGCGCCACTATACTCGCCCTTGACCGCATCTCCAATCAGAGCTGTGCCGAGAACAAAAGCGAGTGAACTGAGACTAGAACAGCCTCTGACGCCTCTAGAGCAACGCGAGCCATTGCCAGTAACAATTGCAGATTTGATGCAGGAGTATGGTGATTCGTCCTTGGATCAGCTTCAACTGGACTCGGGCTCGAGTCCTGCTTTCGAGCTGGAGAGTGTCCTCAGTGACGACCTCTTTCAAGTACTTGAAGACTCTGCGGCACATGCAAAGCGAAACGTCGAGCAGGAACAACTAGAGACAGTAGATGCAACGGCAAGGATCCCTATTCCAGCCATGGACTTCACTATCCCCGAAAGCGACTGGGTAAATTGTGGTCAAACTGCTGCGGAACACTTTCAATGGATATTGCAGAACCACTCCGACATCGACATACCACGGTGGCCAGAGGATCATGCGGCTCGTCAACGCCTACAGTGGTTACCATTCCCCGCGAAGCTCGGTCGAGTGAACGCGGAAGAGAAAATAGACGGTCCAGATATCTCGTCACTGTTGAGACACTTAGATACGGATGATGTCCCGACTAGCTCTAATTTCATCTATAAGCGGCCTGGAATCTCGATCCTCAGAAGTGATGAGGAGGAAGACTTACTGGAACAACCCCGGCGTGTGGCCACTTCAAAAACGCAGCAAGACTCAGTCATTGATCTCGAGACACTTGCCGCCAAGAGAAAACGAGAAGCAAAACAAAACATCGATTCAACTGCATCCGCATCCTCTTCGCCAATCGACCTGGTTATGGTGCCCAAGTCCGAACGACCATCGGAGCTCAACTGCTCGGAGCGTTTACTGTTTGACGTGGACGAACCAGCCGCTGCGGCTACCCTGCTGGACAATTTCGTCAAATTCCATAACTCCAAAAGACGTAAGCTAGGCACAAGCACATTCTTTGCAATTTCGACCTCCCAGGTAGTTCCGGTCACAAAAGACAAAGTTACAAGACTTCCTAAACCCATTGTGCCTCTACAAGCAGTTTCCCAGCCTACCGAGAAGAAGGCCATGAAGATGGCACCTTCGCCATCTCTAAAGGCTGAGGGAGTACCGGCAAACATCATTTTCTCTATCAAGATAAACCGTGGAGTTGTGGGCTGGATGGAAAAACTGCTCCCCTGGGTCAAAATCACGGAGCGAGATTTTGACAGATACAATAAGTTGATTTGGGACCGCAGATCAGTGACCACGTCTCCGATCATTTCCAACCTGGCAGCTGAGGCCGATGTTATTGTATCACCATCAACAGGCTTGGTGATGTTGTCTCTAATCAAAGCAATCCAACGACCGATTCCAGGCCATAAAGGAAAAGCCGCCGTCAGAGAAAAGATCGAAGCAGTCTCTCAACGATATGAGCGTCTCATTGTTCTGGTTTCTCAAGGAAATCGCATGGACGAATCATTGAGAGCAATGACAGAGTCAGAGTGCTTGGGATTCTCGGATTTCTCGGGATTTGTTGCTGGACTCGACACAAACGCACAAGTCTTCTATGTGGGCGGCGGAGAAGAGACACTCTCACGTTGGCTTGCGTACTTCATCACAACTTATTCGTACGAAGCAATGAAGGTTGATAGTGTGCTCATAGACACCGAAACAACATGGGAGCTCATTCTACGCAGAGCAGGAATGAACGCGTTTGCGGCACAAGTTATTTTATCGGAGCTGAAAGAGCCGTTCGGTGTCACAAAGGATGATGTTGCCCATCGCGGCCTCGCGGCCTTTGTCAACATGTCACCTGACGAGAGATGTGCCAAGTTTTGTCAGCTTCTTGGGGGTGAAAGTGTTCTCCGGCGAGTGGGCGCAGTGCTGGACTCTACGTGGATTGAAATTTGACACATTCTGTGCCTGACGGGGTGGGATACAATCTTGCTATACACTGGGCTATGTAAGTTGCTATCTTCCCTTATTATCAAGATGCGGCATGGTCGGGGAGGATAATTCTTCTGATTTGAGACGGTTGCTGTCAACCTTTCATACAACTATATGGTGAGGTACTTTTATTGTCGTCTTGTCTTTGGCAGCACTTGAGTCAGAGCAGTAGGTAGTTGAAAGCCGATCCAATCTTTCATCAGCTTCATCCAAAGCTTCTTTGCCTCGAAGCGCAGCTACACGGCAAGCAAAACCACGAGCCAGAAAACGACAACGGCCGCGGTATTCGATTTGAGTGATGTCCCAACGCCAGTCTCCGCAGTCCCAGCGCCGGTCTCCGCGGTTCCGGTGCCAGTCTCTGCAGGCCTCGTGCTAGTCTGTGTAGCGACAACGCTCGGAGTGACAGTCAATTGTGTACCTCCCGAAGAAGTGCTTGTCAGGCTGCTGCTTTCGCTAGTAGTAGTGGTGGTGGTTGTTGTAGGCCACGGACCGCCAGTACCGTCGGGGTAGTAATAACTGAGCCAGGTCGAGCACGACTCGTAGCAAGTGTGCGTCCCCTGAAAGACAGTATGCCCATACCCTTCAGCCATTGCGTACACGGTACCGTGCTCGTAGTCCCACGAGACAGTAGTGGGCAGCTGACCGCCGCCCCCCTCGTCTCGCTTGTCCCATCCCATAGTGTTGGACCACGTCTGCATCGGCACCTGCTTCCCGGACTGCGCCTCTACCGACGTGGCGTAGCAGCCCGGCATCGGAAAGATGTTGATCTCGTAGGTGGTACCCTCATGGGCCGTGGTACTGGTCCGTCCAAAGTCTAGGGGCGCGAGCGTGAAGGGGTACTCGCTTTTGCAGGTACAGAAATTGGTCAGTCTCAAGTCCTTGCAAATATCGTTTTCTGTTTTCAGAAAAGAAAGACTCACGTGGGACAGCACACTGGCGAGTAGTAAGAGATATCGAAATACCCGACATCGTAGCGCCATGTGTCGTACCCGGGTGCAGACTGCGTCGCGAGGGCAGAGTAGCCCTCCGGGCAGCCATCATAGTAGACCGGCTCACCCGAGTCCGAGTCCGTCGTCGTGGCCACGCTGCCCGCCGCGTAGCACGACGGATCGCTCCAGTCGGGCGCGCCAAACTGGGTGACGGAGCACGCGAGCCAGGCCGGCGTCTCCCACCACGGCAGCGTGGGCGACTCGACGAAGCAGCTCGTCGTCACGATCCAGAAGTTGCCCGGGTCGAGGCAGCCCGGCGCCGGCGTGGACCGCGCGCTCGGCGTCGGCGTGATGGTGCCCGGGAACGTCGGCGTCGGCTCGTAGCTGAGGGGGCACTTGGCGCCGTAGCACGTCGACACGGCGTCGCCGCCGTCCCACTGGTAGACGTACGCGCGGACCGTCTCGGCCTCGGCGAAGAGCGGCGCGTTGTCCTCCCACGCCGTCGTCGTCACCGTCGGCTCGGCCCCGCCCCCCGCGGCCGCCGCCGTGACCGTGACGATCTGCGACTGCAGCGCCTGGACCCTGGCCGCTCGGCACCGCGGCTGGTCGCTCAGCGAGACCCAGGCGAATGTGTCGCCGGACGAGCTTAGAAAGTGGTCCGTCTCCCACGCATAAGGATAAGCTCTAGGGGAGGTTCTCGTCAGAATCTTTATTTAGAAAGCTCATCACGATTTGACACTTGCTTACTCGGGACAGCAATACGTGCTGACGGCGTAGTACGCGCCCTCCCAGGAACTATGCCGCCCCGCATAGGTGTAGCTCACAGGACACTCCGTGTAGGCGACATTGCTCTCGTACGCGGCGAAGCAGGCGTCGGAAAGAGAAGAACTCTTGGGCCTCTCGCCGTGGAACGCATAGGTGCACGTCGCGTCCTCCTGGGAGGCACCCTCGGTCGAGATCGAGCAGGGCGCCGCCGAGAGCCACAGGTTCGAGGCCGCGGCGCAGCTCGGCTCCGGGCTGAAGACCGTCGATGTAACTCCGGCGACCATGGTTTCTTGATGGTTCCACGATGAGGTGAGAAAGATGAGATTGGTAAAAGCGCTCTGTATGGCGCAACATCACCAGGATGATTTCGAAGCCTCGCGACGGTGACGGGGAGAACAAAGAAGCTCATCCCAAACTGACATAATTCTATTCCTTTTTGTTTTTCCTTTGTAGGATTTCTCTCAAAGTGCCCAGCCTTGCAGGATTGGCCAGGCCCAGGAAATCTGGGAATGTTGACGCCGGTTGCAGGTCTTGGCGGTCAAGGTTACCGGATACTGTGCCGAAAGAGTATGACGGACTGACCGCTTCGCTTCAATGAGGCGAGGCGCCCACGAAAGTGCGGCACAATGTCTTGGCCGTCGATTCGCTCGTATCTGCAGAATACCACAGATTTAGAAAGAAGGAGCAGCACTCTCCCATGGAGTATTTGAGCATGTTGGCTGTGGGCTTGTGCCACGGTGCCCGGATATTTCAAAATCTCCAAGTCCTCTGGGAAGTGACGATGGTAATGTTTATTCTTTTAGAGTTGCCTTGATGGTCCAGAAATTTCGAAGCCGATAATAAAATGGCGAGGTCCTGTCGACAATCAAGCTGCGATGCGCAATAGAGTCGAATTTCAACGAAGCACGTTTCATATTTGCGCAAGGCAGATCTCTGCTAATAAGACACGAGCCAATAGTAGGCAAATGCTGGATCTATACTCTCGTCCATACGTCGACGTACAGAGCAGTGTCCTGATTGCGGAGAGACTGGTAGGCAATATACTCAGTTCCACACCAAGCCTTGCAATGGCTCACTACGCTGAGTATGTTGGCTTTGAGGCTTTGAGGCTTTGAGGCTACGGGATCAGAGCGGTCTGCGCGCGCGCTTTGTGCCTCTCTGGTGAGTGTTAAAATTGCAGTGAAAGGCGTGTGGCTGCACGACAAAAGGCGATTGGCTCAGGCGTCATAGACAACGTTGTCCTACTATCAAGTCTCTCCGGAAACTTGACATATGTTATGGAATCGAGTATGAATGCGGACTATTCTCAGCGACAACAAACCCAGGTTGCTGAACTCAATCATCAAAACATTCAAAATACGCACCATATCTGTTCTCACCACGGTAGTATCCAGTCAACCACGGCCAGGAACATACAGCCATCATGTCAGGCTTCTCTGATGAAAGTGTTTCATAGTCTAGACCATAATCGCCAACAAATGGTACCCCGCAAATGGACGGGCCAACCTGGTTCAGAAGATCGTGGATAAATACAACTTTACCACATGGCGACAAGCATAAAGGGCGTCAAAGATCTACAAAGGAACGGACGCGGGAGTCTTGTCCAGAAGTGTCACTCTCCGCCGGAGTGGGTCATGGATATTGCCTTGTCATTTCATCTTGCGGGCCCTTTCTTTCACATGTCAAATGTGCCGAGCAAATAAAACCCAGACATGGTCGCCCTTGATGTACCTGGATCATCTGCAACCTTCGAGGATGAATCTCTGTTGACCGTTTTGAAAATTTCAATTTCTTTTGTGCTTTGCGTCTATCATTTTACCTCGTCTTTGTAATGGTGTGACGATCATACGACTCTATCGACTGAGCCGCGTCTGACTCTCTCTTCCACCTCTATTTGCCAAAATCTAACTGCCAATGCAAGAACAAACAACAAAACCAGAAGCGAACCGGTGCTTCGAAAAATTCCCAAATCGTCATTTCACACCTTGACCAGTGCCTAATATATACAAGGAGGAGACATTACACGCGTAAACTTAAAACGACGACACCGCAATGGCGATCGACTGCGACTCCGAGTGGGAGATGGAAACACTGATCTCCTTAACGCCAGCCTTCTTGGCAGCTTCGGCAGCATCACCGTACAACTAGATATCATGTCAGTTCATGCTTCACTTTGGAATGATCGAGGAAAACACTTACGCTCACAATGGGCGCACCGTTCTCATCGGGAAGAACCTCGATTTCCTTGAGGGCGGCACCTCCTCCTTGGCTCTTGACACCGAGACTCTTGAAGACAGCCTCCTTCGCACTCCAGCGGCCGGCAAACGAGCTTTGCGGGCTGGGCATCTTGCGGCAGTAGGTGATTTCCTTCTCGGTGAAGTTGCGCTCCACAAAGGTCTCGCTGTCGATGTTGATGGCGCTAATGTCCTCAACATCGACACCGACCTTGGTGTTCTTGCTGGTCTCCAGACTGCGGGCGAGTGCCTCAATCGACTCCTTGGTGGACTTGGCTTTGGCCGCCTGGGTGGCTGCGGCGCGCTTGGCGAAGTCGGCAGGGAAAGTAAGACCGGCAGTCTTCTTGTCCTCGGTGACACGGGCCTCGGGGTTGAGAAGGACGGAGCTCAGCTGGTCCTCGGTGTAAGGAGAGGTGGCCTTGGCCTGGAACAACGCGTTGTTAATCATGCCGTTGTGGAAGTAGCGGTAAGACTTCTTCTGGCGGCCGGCAACCTTGTCGGCGTAGGTTTTGAAGGTCTCCTCGTCGAGGGTGGCGTACAGGTACTTGGGGTGAATACCAATGGCCTGGGCACCCTTCTGACCGAAACCGAACGAGGTGACCGAGAAGGCCTTGACACCGTCCGTCTGGATGCTGCGGCTGGGGTAGACGATCAGATCGAACTGCTCCATGATGGAGTCAACATTGTCGGCGTTGCGATTACCCGGCACAAGACCAGTGTTGAGCACCTGCAAGCAACCGTTCAACATCCAAGCGCCGGCGGCACCCTTGGGGTGACCAGTGAGGTACTTCTGGAAGATACCGAGAACAGCGTTACCCTTGGTGCGACCCAAGTGGCGAAGCTGCTGGCAAATGACAGAAGACTCGTTCTTGTCGTTGGCCTTGGTGGAGGTACCGTGGAACGAAGCAACACCCAGGTCATCGACAGTAAGACCCCAAGTGGCCAGTGCACCACGCAGAGGAGCGATGCTGGTGTCCTGTTTCCAGAAGTTGTTGCCGAAGCTGCGGAGCGCCTCCTTCTCCTGACGAATGGCCTCCTTCTCGACGTGGGCAACACGGTCGGCAGTGTACTCCTTCTCGTCGAAGCTCTCGTCGCCTGCCTTGATGGCAGCAATCTCCTCGTGCAAGTACTCGAGCTCGGACTCTTTCCAGTTGCGGATCTGCCTCTTGCGAAGCTCGATCTGGCGACGGCGGTACTTGATGTCGAGCAGGGGGGAGGGGAACTTGCCGGGAGTCTCGCGGGCAGTAGTCAAGACACCTTGTCCAGGTGCGGGAACGGATCGTCCAATCTTGTCACTGGCAGTAGTGGTGAGAGCCAGGATACCGTAGATCGGCACACCCATGTCGAGCGCAAGCTTGGCAGTCATGATGATCTGGACACCAGATCCCTGAGACTCCATAAAGCCGTTACGGGTCGTAGTGGTGGGACGCGACATTTCCTTGGGGGTACGACCATGGGCAAACTCATCAACAGCGTTGCTGGTGGCCTTCATGTTGGCGAACTCGTAAGAGCCTTCCTCGCCGAAGTCATCGAAACCACCAACGAGACAGACGCGGGCCTTGCCCTCCATGATCGTCTCGTATCCGATGTCAACAGACTCAACAGCGGTAGCGCAAGCACCGACGGGAGTCTTGATAGGACCAGAGGAGGAAAGCAACAACATGTTGACCCAAGCAGCCATGGTGTTGATGAAGGACTCCTGGAGAATGTCGTTCTGGACGGGCTTGTCCAAGAAGCGGTCGCGATGCATTCCACGCAGAGCACCGGCACCACCCATACCAGAACCGATGCAGTTTCCGACTTCAGAAACGTGGACATACTTGTAGAACTCGTAGGGGTCGGTGATACCGGAAGAGAGCAGGGCTTCGGCAACGGAGACGAGGACGAACAGAGTGACGGGGTCGACCTGGGAGATGATGTCCTCCGGTACACCGTACTTCTTGGCATCCCAGCCAGTGGGGATCTGACCAGCGACGAGACGGTCGAATCTCAGGGCCTTGGGGATCCACAGAGAGGCGCCCTTCTTCATGCGGACAATGTACTCGCCGCTGTCGGGGATCTCAAAGATCTCGGCCTTAGCGCCGTGCTCACGCTTGAACTCCTCGGCGGTCTCCTTGGAAGCCTCGAAGGGCTCCAAGTCCTCCTCAATGACGACTTCATGGAGAAGCTGCTTGTTGTTGGGGTCGTAACCATCGAAGAGTTCAGGCTCGATCAGACGGATACCGGAGTGCTCCAGAATCTGCTTCTCGTACTTGGTCTTGATATCCTTGTCATCGACAGGCTCGCCAGACTTGGCGTCGACCCATCCAGAGTAGGGCTGGCCTTTGATGGGACCGTTGTGGTTCTTGATGAGACCCATGATCCAAGCCATCTCAACGCAACCCTCCAAGGAGAATTCGCCGTGTGCCTCCATCTCCCAGCGAGTTCTCGAGTTACCCCAAGGACCGACTTCGGCAAAACCGGTGATGACGACCACCTTGTCCAAGTCGACCATACCCTTGAGGTTCTCGCTGAGGGGTGCAATATCCGACTTCCAGTCCGGAAGAGCGGGGAAGTCAAACTTGATGTTGGCGCGAGGCTCAATCAACTTGCGCTTGTACAAAGCTTCGGTCTCCTCACCATTGACAACCTTGTTCTCAATGGAGGTCTCCTTGGTGACGGCACGACGGATCTCGCTCGTGCCAGTGATGTTGGCACGTTCCTTGGTCATCAGCTTGTTGAGCTTCTTGATGAACTGGAGACCACCGTTCAGGTCGGCGAATACAGGCTGGTTTTGGCAAAGGTCAACAACATCTGGCGACATGAGTCCGAGCAAGTTGAAAGCCATCTCTTGCTGCGAGAAAGTACGGGCACCTTCTTGCTCAACGCTCTCAGCGACAACGTTGTTGCCCGACATAAGACCAGTGCCACGAGTCCAACCAATGACGGCACCGCAGATGGTGAGGTAGTTGCCCCAGTCCTCGGAGCGCCATCTGTTGAAGAGAGTCTCAAGACCCAGCTTGGACTCGGAGTAGAGACCATCGCTACCGAAAGTACCGTGGTTGGGGGAGAGAGGCAGGACAACCTGAGCAGGACGAGTCTCGAAGCCACGCTCGAACTTCTCGGACTTGACACAGCCAAGGAGACGAAGGAGGTTGGTCAACATGATACGGTGAGCAAGCTCAGACTTGGAGTCAATGCCATCAATCTGGCGGCCTTGCTCGGAAATGGCCGCGAAGGGCACGATGTAGTCCAGATCCCAACCCAGACCCTTCTTGGTGTCGTAGATGTAGTCGATGAGAGCCTCGACATCTTGCTTGCTACCCTGGTTGAAAGGCACAACGACAAGTTGGGAGCCACGGGCACCGTACTTGGCGTACATGGCCTGGTAGTATTCTGTGACTTCGCGGGAGAAGCGACTGGTGGTTACGATGACCTTGGCACCTCCGCTAATGAGGCCCTGGAGCACCTCAGCACCGATGGAGCCAGCGCCAGCACCAGTCATGAGGACATACTTGCCCTCGTAGCTGATACCGTCCCTGGCGGACTCCTCCAAGCAGTCAAGGTAGACCTTGGAAAGCTTCTTGTCGTAGGCCCAGCCAGTAAGTTCGTCGTAGCTCTTTAGGTGGAGGAAGGGCATGGACTCGGTCTTGCCCTGCTTAGTCTGGCTTGAGGTCTTGACGCCAGACTTCTTAAGAAGGCCGGCCTTTCCGTTCTCCTTGGGCATGATCTGACTCTCGTTCATGGCAAGCGACTGGCGGACATTCTGGGAAATGGTCTTGAGCTCAGCCTGGGTCGGCTTGGCCATGTTGTGCTGAGCCTTGATCAGCTTGACCAGGCGAGCCAAGTCGTTGTTGACCTTGGTGCGGTTGCCGTATTCGGTGATCTTGCCACCTTCAGCCATCTGCTTGACGTAGTGCTCAAGCTTGCGGCAGCTCTGACGAGGGGTTTCTTCGTACTTGATGTTGCCTTGGTGGTCGACAGTCGTGTGAGGACCCGTCGGGACGGCCACATCCTTGTAAACGGGAGGGGTGTTCAAGACCTCCTTGCAGTTCTCAATGAGCTGCTCACCAAGCTCCTTGGCAAGTTTGTAGGTCTCGCCACGCTCGGTCGGGCAGTTGTCAATGTGGTACTGCATGAACTCGAGCAGAAGCGGGTTCGACTTGGTCATGATGCGAATACACTGGCTGACAATTTCGCGGTCGACAACCTGGAGCCTTCCGAAGATGACATCGTAGTACATGCTGAGAGCGTCCTGGCGAGCCCAGTTCCAAGAGGAGTCGTATGTGCGAGCCTTGAGAGGGCTGAAGACAGGCTCGATACCTGCAGCGTAGAAATCGCCATGCTCGGCAGCCCAAAGATCCAGCTGAGCCTGAAGAACCTTTTCAGATTCTTGCGAAGTCTGGGCGGCCTTGTCTCCTGCGCGGAGATCCATCTTGAGGTATCTTGCCAAAAGCTCAAGCTGCTGCTTGAACAGAGCACGCTGGTCCTTGGTGAGAGCGTCGATGGCAGCCGGGTCCATCATCATGCCGCCACCACCGCCGGCAGCAGGGCCTGCTGCGGAAGCCGTAGACAGGCTGATTCCGGCGTTGCTGGCGTACTTCTGAGAAACATCATCGAGGAAGGCCTTGGCATCATTCTCAGAGCCCAGGCGAGCGGCGGGCTCCATGGTGATGGCCAGCAAGAGAGCACCATCTTGCCGACCAGCGCCAAGACCCCATCTGGTCTCCAGATATTTCCTAGCTGATGTGATGTTGAAACCTCCGGGCATCTTGGAGGATACCAAGCGAGCAATGAGCGACAGCGAATGCTTTCCGAGCTGGCCGTTGAAGGTCGCTTGCATGACAGCAGCGAGCTCATCTATGGGCGTGTCTTCCGGCTTCTCTGGTGTTGAGCCGAATTCCTTGCCGAGATCACCCAAGATCTCGTTCTGAAGTGTCGACTTGCCTGTTGACATGTTAGTTTCAGTCGTGTCGGAGCCAGGATGAGAAAGTTCGAGCACTTACCACCAACCAAATCCTTGATAGCCTTGCTGAGAGGAATCTCGGCATATGGCTTCTTGAGCTTCTGAGCGATCAGGGATCTCACGATCTCAAGAGCTGATACGGGTGCATCTTCTACAGCAGCTGCCGGGCCAGCGCTGGGAGCGGGCGCCGCGGCGGCGGCAGCAGCAGCGGGAGCAGCCGCTGGTGCAGAGCTGGAGCTCTCGGCAGGCGCAGCAGCAGGTTCTGGCTCCTCCTCTACGGGATCTACGTCGTAGTAGATCTCTTTTGCGTCCTTGTTGTAGCACAGAATTTGTCTCTGAACGGATTTGGCGGCATCGTAGGCTTCATACTTGGATGCAAGTGTGCGCTTGGCCATGACACCGAGGGTGTCGGCCGGACCAATTTCAACAATCCGCTCAGCAGTCTTCTCCGCGAGGAAGACATCTTGTGTTTCAATCCATCTCACGGGAGAGGCGAACTGATATGCCAGAAGCTCAACGAGGAGCGTGTGTGCAAGCTCCTGCTCGACTTCGGGACGCATGGCGGGCAGAGATACAAGAGGCAGGTTGCGTCGGTTGAGGGGAGGAAGTTCGTTGTTAGAGCTAAAAAGCGAAGCTCGAAGTGAATTGCTTCACCGGGTATCTCTAATGGAAACGAAACACGAGGATACAGTCGGCACGGGGTGGGTGAGGAGTTGGCCGGTTCCGTTTATCGCCAACGTGAAGGGAAGAAATTATTTCTGAGAGGTAGAACTGGTCAGCCTGGTCCCGTTTGGCAGTGGTCGAGTCCGAACAATGAATGGGGTGGAATCCCCGAGTGGGATGGGAATACTACAACAACCTAGCTCTGGAGGGCGGTGGGCACTCTCTGAAGCTAGGGTACAGTGGTATTGAAGAGGAGCAACATCGAGTATGAATATTTCCAACTTACAGACAGATACAGAACAAGCAGTGAATGCCTTCTCCCAAAGCAGCTTGCCGTCGAAGTGAATTGAAGTGGAAGAAACAACAGGAATTGGACCTCTCTCAAAGGAACTGAGGCCTCAAATTGCAATCACCTTGGTCCTGTGGTCTGGGGATGCAGTGGCAGCTATGGGAAGATTTCGCGTTCCCAAATGTTGAACCGGCAGAAAAATTGGCTGGCCCGAGGGTTGCACTGAGGCCGTTACTCTCGCTGCTTGTCTCGCACCCACCTCGATGCAGGTTCTGTGCTGGTCTGCAGGAAGCTTTCCCTGCAGAGGTACGTACCTTTGGGTACCCTCTTGGCGCTTCGACACTAGAAGCACCCCAGCAGAGGCTGCCTTTTTTCTCTCTCTTTCTCTTTGGCTCTCTCTAAGTATGGCTTTTCACCGACGTCCACTAATCGATCGCCATGCCCACGCTGACCAGGGCAAAAAGAGTCGCTGACTGGCGAGCTGGTCACTGGCCAGATGGCTTCCTGTGCCCCTGTTGCCCACTGCTTCCTGCTCCCGGTCGTCCCATCAACTCGCACCATTGGCTGCCGCCCCCAGTACGGATGGTTCTAAATTCACCGGCGTGCTTCTGCTCCTCAACCATATCCACGATCTAGACCCGTTGAGGGCTAGCCCCGTCGAGGACCCTTTCCCCACACAATCTCCCATCTCACGCGTGATCCCTACTTTTTATCGAGCGCGTCTCTCTCTCAATGCCAATTGAGTTCCAACGCCTCGCTGGCAATGATTCAAGCTAGCTGGGCAGTAGGCAGATACTAGAGAGTTCCCGCCTGCAGACGTTGGAAATCTCGATAAAACATGCTGACTGCTGCTATGCATGAGACAGCCTGCATTGACTTTGAAATGCTCGGTGGAATAGTAGATCAACCTGCATATCTTATCAGTTGTCGCGGTCCGAAAGCACCATGTCGTCATGCTCTTTGCAGTTGCCAATTGGGTCGACAAGGCTGTGCGTTATCTTTCGCAATGTTACCATAGCAAGTTCCGGAAGCTTTTTTTCTTTCTTACCCTCCGGCTCTCTTCCCTTGGGGTTCACTTGCTGGCCCGCTGCACCCCCAATTCTGGACAACCCCTGATCAGCCCACTCTTTCCGCTGCCCCGTTGCGGGCTGCAAGTACGGATACAGGTACAGGTACTTGCATTGCTTCGGCTGTATTTATTCGAGCGAGAAATCATCCATATGGCATACACCCTTTGAGCTTACTTTTTTAACAACATCCACTATTAGATCAATGGGAGTTGACATTATTGATTGGGAGCAGGTGACCATAGACAGTCAGAATTTCTAATTGTTTCAATGGGATAAATTGATTGACATAATTCGTTTGCGTCCCAGCAGCCTCATAAGAAATACTATGAGAACAGAACATTGAACCCCGTCAGCGTATTTTTGCTCAGATAATCCGTACTTCTGATTTCTTATATATATTCCACGACTTATGTAGTATTGCCAAGGTCAACATAAACTTTGGCTTATCGAGCCAGTAATCGAAGACTCTGAATGATGACTAAATTATCTGAATATGTACAACCCGCTTGGTTGTTCATACCTACAAGTAGACCGGACATACGGAACACGCGTGCTGAACCGCCTACTCTCCCATAACTTCAGCACATTGTATCTCAAACTAGGAACTTCCTTGTTGAACCAATCTTCTTGGTATGGAGTGCATATGTATGTGTGTCCACCCTCGTGGCCTAAAGATAGGTACAGTACAGTTCTATTGTCAATAACAACTGCTCAGTATGGTAATCATCACGCCATTATCAGTCCTTCGTAATTACTTACAAACTTTCTGGGATGTATTCAATCTTTTCTCTGAAGCTATGGCTATCCAATTGTCTATCTAATCGGGTGAAGACAGCTATTGCCCAGTTACCAGCTCACACAAGATGGCAGAGCCGTAATATGTATCGGGTCGATCTCCAGCCCAAAAGTCAAATCGAAGGTTGCCTTCGGGCCAAATCAAGCATATGATTGTTGCTGATACTTGTGATGAGAAACAAAACTCGCTGTTTCCGTATATTCGCCTCGATCCTGCGCACCCGAATAATTATCATCTTGCCGAAGGGGCCGGAATTGACTGATGGAAGGTTTCCTATGATAACGGTAGCGAGGGTAGGTACCGCTACTTGGTGCCGGGATGCCCCTCCCCCCTTGTCCCAGATCTCCATTTGGTGCACAATTGTATGCACGTTCATCCCCCAACAAGACGACTAAAATTTTGGCGAGGTTAGCTAGTGAAGCTCCTGCAGACCAGGCATTTGCTCGAGTAAATTCTCGTCTGCATGTTGAGGACGCCAGCCGATAGACAGTGAGAGCCACACACACGTCCCTGACCGAAACGAAGCTCACTTTTTTCCTCCTTGACAAATTACTTGATTCCGAGCAGTCGACGGCATCAATCAAAAGTAGAACTTCCCATTCCCATTTGCACCCGAAGCTGCCAATTTTTCTGCTTTTGGCCCTTCAGTCCCTGTCTCTGCCTTTCCCTGTCGCTCCTCCTCTACCAAGTAATTTCTTTCGATTCCCCCCACCTCACAGAGCTGCTCTGCACGCTTCTGCTCTTCTACTCTTGCCTCCAGCTCTTCGCTGAGTCTACGGAGACGATACCATCATGTACGGCACAGGAACTGGCCCTCAGACGGGCGTTTCGACCCCAAGATCCAACTCTTCCCTCCGACCGCTCACCCTCAACCATGGCTCGCTAGAGGCCTCGTTTTTGGTGCCCACCGGCCTCCATTTTCACGCATCACAACTCAAGGACCGATTCACCTCAGGTCTGCCAGAAGCCACAGATGAGCTCGCCCAAGATGACGAGCCTTCCTCGATACCCGAGCTGGTTGCCAGATACATGGGTTTCGTCGCCCATGAGGTCGAAGAGGGAGAGGACGACGGCCAGGGCTCATATGAGGAGGTGCTGAAGCTCGTCCTTAACGAGTTCGAGCGCATGTACCTCCGTGGCAACGATGTGCACGCTTTGGCAAGAACTCTTCCCGGCATCCTTGATAAGCAGATTGCCGTCGTCCGCTGCTACTATGCTGCGCGTTCAACGGCAAACAGAGCCATCAGACCCCATGACTCGGCTCTGCTCAGAGCTGCTGATGAGGGCAGCGCCTACATCTACAACATCTTTGGCGGTCAGGGCAACATCGTCGAATATTTCGATGAGCTGCGGGAAGTCTACGAGACCTATCCCTCGTTCGTAGGCGAGCTTGTCTCGTCGGCAGCCGAACACCTGCAAACTTTGAGCGTGGACCCTCGCGTTCAGAAGTTGTATGCCAAGGGCCTTGACATCATGTCCTGGTTGCACACTCCCGACGCCACTCCCGACGCAGACTACCTGATTTCTGCGCCCGTCAGTCTGCCTTTGATCGGACTTGTCCAGCTCTGTCACTACCAGGTCCTCGGAAAGGGTCTTGGTCTTCACCCTGGAATCCTGAGGGATCGCATCTCCGGTGCGTCCGGTCACTCCCAGGGTATCGTCGTCGCTGCTGCTACCGCTGCTGCCAGCGATTGGGAGTCTTTCGAAAAGGTGTCCAAGGACGCTCTGACCATTCTCTTCTGGATCGGTGCTCGCAGTCAACAGGTCTTCCCGAGAACGTCTTTGACGCCAAAGGTTCTCCAGGACTCTATTGACAATGGCGAGGGTGAGCCGACGCCCATGCTCAGCATTCGCGACCTGCCTCAGAGCGAGGTGCAGAAGCACATTGATGCCACCAACCAATACCTCCCCGAAGACCGCCACATCTCCATCTCCCTCATCAACAGCCCGAGGAACATGGTCGTGACCGGTCCCCCGATTTCTCTCTACGGTTTGAACTTGCAGCTCCGAAAGGTCAAGGCCCCGACAGGTCTCGATCAGACCAGAATCCCCCACACCGAGCGCAAGGTCCGCTTCGCCAACCGATTCCTGCCGATCACCTCGCCCTTCCACAGCCAATACCTGAAGGAAGCTACCAAGCTCATCGATGAAGATCTCAAGGACATCAAGATCGACAGCAAATCTCTTGGTTTTGCCGTCTTCAACACATGCACTGGCGCAGATCTGAGAGAGGAGGTTCAGGGCGACATCGTGCCCTCGCTGATTCGCATGATCACCCGCGACCCCGTCAACTGGGAGAAGGCCACTATCTTCTCGAAGGCCACTCACATTCTAGATTTCGGCCCTGGTGGCATTTCTGGTCTTGGAGTTCTGACGAGTCGCAACAAGGAGGGTACTGGCGTTCGCGTCATCCTTGCTGGCACAATTAATGGTACTGTCCAGGAGGTTGGTTACAAGCCCGAGCTCTTCGACCGTGATGAGGAGAACGCCATTGTATACGCCAATGATTGGGTGAAGGAGTATGGCCCAAGACTGGTCAAGACGTCCAAGGGCGAGACCTACGTCGACACCAAGATGAGCAGACTCTTGGGTGTGCCGCCGGTCATGATTGCCGGTATGACCCCTAGCACAGTGCCGTGGGATTTCATCGCAGCCACCATGAACGCTGGTTACCACATTGAGTTGGCCGGTGGTGGTTACTACAATGCCAAGACCATGACCGAGGCTTTGACCAAGATCGAAAAGGCAATTCCTGCCGGTCGCGGTATCACCATCAACCTCATTTATGTCAACCCCCGCGCCATGGGCTGGCAGATTCCCCTGGTCGGCAGACTCCGCGCTGAAGGTATCCCAATTGAGGGTCTTACCATTGGTGCTGGTGTCCCCTCGTTGGAGGTTGCCCAGGAGTACATTGACACTCTGGGTCTCAAGCACATTGCCTTCAAGCCCGGCTCCATGGAGGCTATCCAGGCCGTCATCAACATTGCCAAGGCCAATCCCACTTTCCCCGTCATCCTCCAGTGGACTGGTGGTCGCGGTGGTGGTCACCACGGCTTTGAGGACTTCCACCAGCCCGTTCTTCAAATGTACGGCAGAATCCGCCGCTACGACAACATCATTCTTGTTGCTGGCAGTGGTTTCGGTAGCTCTGAGGACACCTACCCGTACCTCACTGGTGAGTGGTCCAAGAAGTACGGCTACCCAGCCATGCCGTTCGATGGCTGCATGTTTGGCAGTCGCATGATGGTGGCCAAGGAGGCGCACACCAGCAAGAACGCCAAGCAGGCCATCGTCGATGCTCCGGGTCTCGAAGATGACGAGTGGGAGAAGACCTACAAGGGCGCCGCTGGCGGTGTGATCACTGTTCGTTCTGAAATGGGTGAACCTATCCACAAGCTCGCCACTCGTGGTGTTCTCTTCTGGGCTGAGATGGACCAGAAGATCTTTGGCCTGCCCAAGGAGAAGCGTGTCGCTGAACTCAAGAAGAACCGTGCATACATCATCAAGAAGCTCAACGATGACTTCCAGAAGGTCTGGTTCGGTCGCAACTCCGCCGGCGAGACAGTTGATCTGGAAGATATGACCTATGCCGAGGTTGTGCGAAGACTTGTTGAGCTCCTCTACGTCAAGCACCAGTCTCGCTGGATCGACTCCTCCTTCACGAAGTTGACCGGTGACTTCATCCACCGCGTCGAGAGCCGTTTCACTACCTCCTCCAGTCAGGCGTCCATGTTGCAGAGCTACTCTGACCTGAAGGAGCCCTTCAGCGCTGTCGACAAGATCCTCGCAAGATACCCCGAGGCTGAGACTCAGATCATCAACGCCCAGGATGTGCAGCATTTCATCATGCTCTGCCAGCGCCGTGGCCAGAAGCCCGTCACTTTCGTTCCCGCCCTTGACGAGAGCTTCGAATTCTTCTTCAAGAAGGACTCCCTGTGGCAATCTGAGGACCTTGATGCCGTCATTGACCAAGATGTCGGCAGAACTTGTATCCTTCAGGGCCCCATGGCTGCCAAGTTCGCGACCAAGGTCGACGAACCCATCAAGGAGATCCTGGACGGTATTCACCATGGACACATTGCCAATCTCCTCAAGGATACGTACCTTGGCAAGGAAGACTCCGTGCCTACCATCGAATACTTTGGTGGCAAGCTTGTCGACACCGAGATCCCTCTCGATATCGAGGGCCTGACCGTGTCTTACGATGACCACAAGAACACCTACAGGTTGTCTACCTCTCCCACTGTTGCACTGCCTCCCCTCGAGTCTTGGTTGGCATTGCTCGCTGGTCCCAACAGATCGTGGCGCCACGCTCTCTTCACCTCGGACGTTTTGGTGCAGGGCCAGAAGTACCAGACCAACCCCATGAAGAGGATCTTTGCCCCTGTTCGCGGCCTCTTTGTCGAGATCCAGTACCCCAACGACCCAAGCAAGACATCCATCATTGTTCGGGAGCAGCCCAGACACAACCACTACGTTAACGTGATCGAGGTCAAGCTTGACGGCAAGGACAACATTGTCGTCAACATGATCAAGGACACCACGGCCCTCAACGAGCCTGTGTCCCTTCCCCTGCGCTTCACCTACCACCCCGAGGCTGGATACGCACCCATCCACGAAGTCATGGATGACCGCAACGACCGCGTCAAGGAATTCTACTGGCGCGCTTGGTTCGGCAATGACAACTTTGACCTTGACGCACCCGTTACTGGCAAGTTTGATGGTGGCAAGGCTACTATCACGGCCGAGGACATCAACGACTTTGTCCATGCTGTCGGCAACACCGGCGAGGCTTTCGTCGACCGTCCTGGCAAGGTTGTCTATGCTCCCATGGACTTTGCTATCGTCGTCGGCTGGAAGGCCATCACTAAGCCGATCTTCCCTCGCAAGATTGATGGTGACCTGCTCAAGCTTGTCCATCTCTCCAACGGTTTCCGCATGATGCCTGGTGCTGAGCCCCTGAAGAAGGGCGACAAGGTTGAGACCACCGCTCAGATTAACGCCGTGATCAACCAGGACTCTGGCAAGATGGTCGAAGTCTGCGGCACAATTACCCGTGATGGTGAAGCCGTCATGGAGGTCACCTCGCAGTTCTTGTACAGAGGTCCTTACACTGACTTTGAGAACACCTTCCAGCGCAAGGTCGAGACACCCATGCAGGTGCACCTTGCCACCGCCAAGGATGTGGCCGTCCTCAAGTCGAAGGAGTGGTTCGTCATGGAAGGCGATGAGGATCTTGTCGGCAAGACCCTTGTTTTCAGACTGCAGAGTCTGTACAAGTTCAAGAACAAGACTGTCTTCAGCAGCATCGAGACCCGTGGACAAGTCTTGCTGGAGAGACCTACCAAGCAGATTGACCAGGTCGCCAGTGTTGAGTACGTCGCTGGCTTGTCTCAGGGCAACCCCGTCATTGACTACCTCGAGCGTCACGGATCTTCGATTGAGCAGCCCGTCAACTTCGAGAACCCCATCCCGCTGAGCGGCAAGACTCCTCTGTTGCTGAAGGCCCCTGCCTCCAACGAGAACTACGCCAAGGTGTCTGGAGACTACAACCCCATTCACGTTTCTCGAGTCTTCTCCAGCTACGCTAACTTGCCCGGTACCATTACCCACGGCATGTACTCGAGTGCCGCTGTGCGAAGCCTGGTTGAGACTTGGGCTGCTGAGAACAACGTTGGTCGCGTTCGATCATTCCACGCTTCCCTGACCGGCATGGTCCTTCCCAATGATGACATTCAAGTCAAGCTGCAGCACGTTGCCATGATTGGTGGTCGCAAGATCATCAAGGTTGAGGCAAGCAACAAGGAGACCGAAGACAAGGTCTTGCTTGGTGAGGCCGAGATCGAGCAGCCAGTCACGACCTACGTCTTCACTGGACAGGGTTCCCAGGAGCAGGGTATGGGTATGGAACTGTATGACAACAGCCCTGTCGCCAAGGAGGTCTGGGACAGAGCCGACAAGTACTTGCTTGACAACTATGGTATGTATACTTCTCAATCCTCACTGATCATCGTATATTTACTGACCCGCAACAGGTTTCTCCATTATCGACATTGTCCGTAACAACCCCAAGGAGTTGACCGTCTACTTTGGTGGTTCCAAGGGTAAGGCTATCCGCCAGAAGTACATGGACATGAAGTTCGAAACAGTCGCTCAGGATGGATCGACCAAGTCTGAGAAGATCTTCAAGGAGGTCACCGACCGGACCACCTCGTACACTTACCGATCCCCTCAGGGTCTGCTGTCGGCTACTCAGTTCACGCAGCCTGCCCTGACGCTGATGGAGAAGGCCAGTTTCGAGGACATGAAGGCCAAGGGTCTGGTTCCCCGCGACAGCACATTCGCTGGTCACTCACTGGGAGAGTACTCGGCCTTGGCTGCCCTCGCTGACGTCATGCCCATTGAATCGCTCGTCTCGGTCGTCTTCTACCGTGGCTTGACGATGCAAGTCGCCGTCGAGCGTGACGCAGAGGGCCGCTCCAACTACTCCATGTGCGCTGTCAACCCCAGCAGGATCTCCAAGTCGTTTGACGAAGAGGCTCTGCGCTTTGTTGTTGGCAACATCGCTGAGCACACCGGCTGGTTGCTCGAGATTGTCAACTACAACATTGCCAACATGCAATACGTCTGTGCTGGTGACCTCCGTGCCTTGGACACGCTTACTGGAGTTACCAACTTCCTGAAGGCGCAGAAGATTGACATTGTTCAACTCAAGAGAGAGTTGAGCCCCGAGGAGGTCAAAGAGCACCTGAACGAGATCATCAAGGGTTGCGCATCGCAAACCGAGGGCAAGCCCAAGCCTCTGGAGCTCCAGCGAGGATTCGCCACGATCCCTCTGCGCGGAATCGACGTGCCTTTCCACTCGACCTTCTTGCGCTCTGGAGTCAAGCCCTTCCGCAGCTTCCTCAACACCCAGATCAAGCAGACCAGCATTGATCCCGCCAAGCTGATTGGAAAGTACATTCCCAACGTGACGGCCCGTCCTTTCGAGCTCACCAAGGAGTACTTTGAGAACGTCTACGCCCTGACGAACTCGCCCAACATCAAGGCAATCCTGCAGAAGTGGGACTCGTACCAAGATGATGCGCAGCCCAACGGTGTCAACGGCGTCAATGGCGTCAACGGACACGATGAGGACCAAGTTAACGGAACTCACTAAACAAGGGGAATGATGGGGGAAAAGAGCAATGATATCCAGGATTTGTATGTGTTTCTTTTTTTAAAAAGGTTAAAAGGACGGAAGTTCATGTGCCATGTATAATACGAATTCTGGTTTGGAATTTGGACGCTTGGGGATTTCATGAGACTGGTGTATGCGTGTTTTGGCCTCGTTTAGATTTGTAGAGACCAAGGTTCGCTTTGAACCTGGCCACCGAATAGATGTCAGTATCATCACCTGCTTCGTCTTTTATTGTGCTCATGTGTAGCGACCGCAGAATGGGCTATTTGGAGAAGACACAATTTGTTTGACTATGTTCCTATGTTATACCCAACAACATGTGCTACCCCCATGATAGTCGGCACGCAATTGGCCTTAGGTGTGTGAGTGATGAGTGGCAATGTGCTGCTTACCAGAAAAGGCTATTTCGTGATCATAGCTGACGATAAGGATGGCCTCGCTTATGTTTGACTATTGTTCATTTTGGATCCCTTGTATCCGAAGTGTGCTTATTGGCGAGGAGTCAGGACAAGTCTTTAGGGATGGTTTCGCGGGCTCCGGCGGCCACCGAATGTCGGGGCACAACGACCGTTGCCGGCGCCCACCAAGCGCCGTCTCTAGTACAGACATGCATACATAGCTTCTGGCATGCGGACAATGAAGTATATCTCACAACATTACTGTACCTTTTTCTTCTTCGCATAGACACGCCATCGAGCATAATTCTGAAAGACTGCCATCCGTGTAAAAATTACCACATAACCTACGCGACACTACGCCGGTAACAATTGCTCGGACATAAGGGACGTGTCCTTAACACATTCCAAGCCCCTGAGTGCTAGTGTGAGTGAAATACTCGGTGTCCTTTATAAACGCAGAGCTGATTGAGACGGTGAAGCCTGCATCGCCAATTACCGCTCGAGAGGTCCTGCAGTCAAACAGATTGTCTATTGCAAAGAGGAAGCAAAGAGTGGGCCATTCTGGTCGGAAAACCTTGAGAGTTTACGCAACCATATCGAGACTCAAAGGCGAGACCATCAGGATTGTTTGCCGCACAGTTGGACCAAAAACGGAGTCGGGCTCGGAGGAAACACTATCATCATGACGGTTCCGCAGAATGAGAGGAATCAGGTCTTCCTGGGCTCCTTCATACACAGCAGCAAGCTAGATGAGCTGAAGTACATGCACAAGACGGCCGTCTTCGTGGACAAGTCTGGCAAGATCATGCACCGGGAAGAGGACTGCGACAAGCAGAAAGCGAACGAGATACTGCAGGGCAAGCTGGGCTGGAGCCATGCAGACACAGAGATCACAAATGCCGGAGAAGGCGACTTCTTCTTCCCCGGCTTCATAGGTACGTTCACCTGTTCACCCAGGATCTGAGCAGTATATACTGACGCGCAACACCGCCAGACACACACATCCACGCGCCGCAGTACCCCAACGCCGGCCTGTTCGGCAAGACGACGCTGCTGGACTGGCTCAACACGTACACGTTCCCGATGGAGTCGTCGCTGGCGGACCTGGCCAAGGCCCGGCGCGTCTACTCCCAGTGCGTCCGCCGCACCTTGTCCCACGGCACCACCACGGCCGCCTACTACGCCACCATCGACGTGCCCGCCACGAACCTGCTGGCCGACCTGTGCCTGTCCCTCGGCCAGCGCGCCCTCGTCGGCCGCGTCTGCATGGACCACGACGGCCTGTGCCCCGACTACTACCGCGACGCGTCGCCCGACGCCAGCCTGGCGGCCGCGCGGGCCTCCATCGACCACATCCGCGCCGCCGACCCGGACTTTTCCCTGGTCTCCCCCGTGCTGACGCCGCGCTTCGCGCCCGGCTGCACCCCCGAGACGATGCGGCGCCTGGGCGCGCTGGCCGCCGAGACCGGCCTACCGATCCAGACGCACATCTCCGAGAACGCCGACGAGATCGCGCTGGTGGGCCGCATGTTCCCGGACCAGGCGCACTACGCGGGGGTGTACGACGCCCACGGGCTGCTGACGGAGCGCACCATCCTCGCGCACGCCGTGCACCTGACGGACGCCGAGGTGGACCTCGTGGCCCGCCGCGGCGCCGGCGTCAGCCACTGCCCGTGCTCCAACTCTTCCCTGGGCAGCGGCGAGTGTCCCGTGCGCCGGCTTCTCGACGCCGCCGTCGCCGTCGGCCTCGGCACGGATGTGAGCGGCGGGTACAGCGCCAGCGTACTCGAGGCGGCGCGGCTCGCGCTGCTGGTCAGCCGGCACCTGGCGATGCCGCACCACGAGGGGGCGCGGCGGGGCGGCGGGGGCGAGAACCCCGAAAAGGACGAGGCCGAGAGGGCCAAGCTCAGCGTCGAGGAGGTCCTGTACCTGGCGACGCGGGGCGGCGCCGAGGTCGTCGGGCTCGGGCAAAAGGTCGGCGCGTTCGAGGTTGGTATGGAGTTTGACGCGCAGCTCGTGCGGCTGGGCCGCGTGCCCGAGACGACGGAAGGAGACGGTGCGGCGGCGGGGTACGAGGACGTGGGATCCGTCGACATTTTCGGCTGGGAGACTTGGGAAGAGCGCCTGGCCAAGTGGCTGTTCAGTGGTGACGATCGGAATACCAAGAAGGTCTGGGTCAGGGGGCGACTGGTACATTCACGTTCTTGAGACATTTTGGCCATCATTGGGACAGCGAAGGAGTCACAAAATCAGATGCTAGGTCATTAGATGCCGGGTCGTTAGATGTCGAGTTTATGTAGACGATAAACAATAGACCTTATGTGAACGGACTTGACTTCATACGACTGATGGGTTGGCAAAAGCAGCTTTCCACTAGCCACGGTACTGTCATTTTCGTCTCTCAAATGAGATGATTATGTAGTGTATACTTCAGTCGAAATGCCAGGCGCATGCTATGTAGTAAGACTGCCTCGGGCTGTCTTTCGTATCTTCATATGGTATCATGGCTGAAAGCAAAGAAAACACGCTCAGCTCCACTCACCTACTTGTGAAACAGTCTTGAGAGACCGTAATCCATTGCCAATGCTGTATCAACCAAGTACATGAAAGTACATAAAACAACAATGTGAAATCGTTGCCTGCATAGTGGGCTGTTGGATAGCAACAGCAAATATAGTGCACAGACCTTTCTTTCCCTTCTGTGCACAATTCAGATCATATATATTACACAAACGCCGTTGCGGTATTCCCCTTAATGAGTACCGCTGTGTCGGAGCAGGTCGTACAGGTCTTGGCCATAGGCATTAGGGTTGAATCCGGCATTGGCAGACGATGAGCCTACATTATATCCCGCGTTTCTATTGCCGGAAGTATTGTAATTGGTCTGTTCTGCGTTGCTGTTAGTCGACGTGAAGCCATACCAATTCTGATTCTGCTGTTGATGGTCTCCACTCGGTTGCTGTGCGTAAGAGTTGTACGACTGCTGTCGCTGATGTCGATTCTGGGTTGGCTGCGGTTGCTGCTGCGATTGGCCATACCCAGAACCTTGGGCTACAGTCTGATGCTGAGAAGCCCGACTTCCATAGAGCTGGTTTTGAGAGGTCTGCGCAGGCGCTGCCGATTTATACGCATTCGACGAGTTCGACATTGCAGAAGACCGCGTTGATCGAGCTTGTGATGGCCATTGGTTTGTGTTGCTGGTGGTATTTGAGTTGCTGAAATCGGTCGTGTCATGAAGGGCCTGGTTCAGGGGGTTGCTCTGAGCATTGTCGCGGCTGTACCCGTAGGATGGCGTAGTGTACGTATTGGACGAAGCCGATGTGGTAGCCTGGTTGTACGTGTTTGGCTCATATGCGATACGAGTCGATTGGCCGGCCGTAGACTCCGAGTACATATCGTTGCTGGTGCCATTATAACGGGCAAATGGATCGTACGCGGGTATCGATGCATTAGACGCGGATGTCGAAGTCTCGAATGCCGGGTTTGGTTGTGTAACATGGCTTGTTGGAATGACGGGCGCTGGAACCGGTGTTTGGGTAACGGGAGTTCGACTTTGCGACCTTTGCGACCTTTGGCCCTGTCTTGACTTTGCACGCGCCGGGGACTTTTGCGCATTCTGAGAGGGAGATCTAGTCAAGGCAGGCGACTGAGTGTGACGAGGGACCGGTACAGGCACAGGCGTCTGAGCAAGCACAGCAGCAGGTTGATACCCGTCAAAAGAAGGTTGGCTTGGCTCAGCTACAGATCTTCCAGATCTTCCTTTGGTAGGCTGAGTTTGATTCAGGGTTGGTGATGCTGTGGCATTTCGCTGGGCCATGGCTGGTGACTGGTTTGCCCCTCTTCTCCAGTCTGCCGATGGTACATTTGTGGGATCAACACTGCTTGCTTTTGCGGCCTCGAGATTGTGGGTAGGGGGAGCAGTCGGGAGACTATGCCGGGCATTTGCCTCTTTTCTCCGGGCTGCCAGATTGCTTGTGGCCGCCGGATACGCGATTTCTGGCGACAGTGGATTTGTTTGGGGCGGCCGCTGGTTCGAAAATGTCATTCCAGTATGCTGTGGTTGTTGTGGTGTGATTTCTTCATGGGCCTCTGGCTGAGCAAAGTGAACCGCAGGCCTGGTTGTCTGATGTGTTACAGGTTGTTGAGCCGGGGTCGTGTCGACTTCGGGTTGTTGATAGTATGGCGGTGGACCAACCTGCTGCTGGACTGGGCCAGCAAGGATGTTGGGATCCGGTATGAATTCGTCGTCATCATGGCTTGCCTCCACTGGCGGCACATGGGCCGATGACACGTCATTCTCCTGGACGGGCTGCTCTGAGTTGCCCGGAATTGCGACCTCGGAATCCTCGTCTTCGTCCTCGACCATGTCTGCAGACACCTGTGGCTTCTTTCGAGGCTTTGGCGGTAGGTATGCACAAGTCTCTCCAAGCTCCTGACAAACAGAACACTGGGGATGCTCTTTTGTGCACTTTCGCTTAGCCAGCTTGCAAGTGTTGCATGTGCCACGAGTCACCTTTTTACGTTTTGCTGCCGAGGGCGCAAGTGCCGATCCATCGATCACCGTAGAGTTGCCTTCATCACCCGTGTCCTCGACTACCACGGCGTCGGACTTTCTGGCGCGGGACTTTCTCTTCTTAGAGGTCTTGGAGGGAGTCTGCGTATCAATGATGGATTCATCATTATTTTCGTTGCTGGTGGCATTTTGCTGAAGTGGAGTTGTCGATGGAGAGGCGGACGGTCCTTTGTCATCCGGGTGAACAATTCTCAGGCGCTCGGCTCCATACTTGGAGAGCATCTCAAGAGATGCTTCCTGCAGATTAGGGGCCTGGTTTGAGAAGATGTTGAATTGTTCTTCAGATAAGCTCGCAGGGTCAATACCCCGTCCTGACAGTAGCGAATTGGCAAGATCTCGTCTTCTGGCGGCCTCGAGTGGAGGAATGTTGAGCGCACTGGGTGGTTGGGAATTGCTTGGGGCCTCCTCTGGAGGTTGCGAGGTGGCCTGGCCATCGGGTTGGGCAGCTTCGTCTGTGGCATTCGCGCCCTTCTTCTTCCTCTTCGACTTCTTGCGACTGCTTCCCTCACCTTCCGCGGGCGGTGGGCGCTTTGCCTTTGCAGATCGAACATTTGGCGTGTTGGCGTTCGGAACAGGTGGCGGCGGGAGCGTTGGCAGCAGCCGCTCCATCAGTTGATTGACTGTTTTGTGTAAAGGTGTATGCTCATACTTGACCACTATCGCCCTGTTGCTCTTAGAGAAGGCGATAGAGAGTGTACCACGGCAATCGAAAGCAGGACGGGCTGGGGTATCCAGGTTAGCAATGCAGCTTGCACGTAGACTATACATAACATACACATATTCACCGGGTCCAAGCCTGCAGGGCCGCTGAACGACGCGATAGGCAGTCGGTCAGACCTCTTCGAATTCTGACGGTTCCAGGCCTGGAGTGAGTGCTGGCAATGATATGTGAAGGTCCATCCTTGTGCTGTCCTCGCAACGGATCGCACAGCCCAAGAACTCTCGTCAACCACTGCCAAGGCTCCTGCCAGATGTTTTGCGACTGCTCTCTGCAGCTTCGGGTCATCGCTCGGTTGGTTGAGGACCGTCTCGGAGACGGTCACTGTCCTGGTGACGAGGTCTTGCAGCTGTTCCAAGTTGTCGCCGACCTGCTCTGGCTCCTGCGGCACATATAGGACCGCGTGCATTCCCAGCTCCAGCGTGGTGGAAATATGTTCGGCGCGGGTATCGCTCCTCTCGGAGGCGACGATGTTGTGCAGCTCCTGCTGGAGATCCTCAATCGAGGCGCGACCGCTCGTCGCAGCTGGCCGGGGCGCGTCGCCGCCGCCGCCCAGGCTGAGGCCGTACTGGCTCAAAAGGGCATCCATGGCGCATCAATACGACTGACTGAATGGCAATTGCGCGCCCTCGGGGTTGTCGCCCCGTTGCGTGCGCAGTCACGGCGTTCCTCTTCCTTTGCGCAGGTGGCGCCGGCGCCACGAACTGGGGTGACAGTTTGGATGCAGTTTGGACGCGCTTTTGGGTGCAGTTAATGGACGAACTAATTGGGGGCCGCTGGCTAGGTAGTTGGCGCGCTTTGGATGGCGCCTGTTGGTCCACTAAAAAGGTGAGCTCCTTCCGTTGATAAATAGAATAGTGCGGGGAGCTGCCTAGGTAAGATCTGGGCGAGCTGGGGTAGTAGGTACCTGCCTTCTACTGTGTATGTGTAGTATCTCAACGGCACTTGCTTGGCTAAGGTTGCCAGGCACAAGACCAGGCGAGTAGGGATATTTTATGCCTGATAGCAGAAGGAAACAGCCTTCAGAGAACCCTCAATATTCATTTGCAACAATTTGTTTCTCAGTCTCTTCTCAACTATGATATCTTACGTGGAAACAAGTGAAGCCGTAATCGAGCAAATTGCTTCATAATGGTGCTATATTATTGGATATTCACAACGTAAATTGATTTTTACTTTCTTTTTCCATATGTCAGTTTTATCATTTTTTGCCGGAAGAGATTGTTCATGTTCTGTTGAGCCTCTCATTTTGAAGCCGTCTTGATGTACTATTCATGTTCTGTTTGTCATTGGCTGGCTGGGGCATGAGAATCTTCCTTGTATGGACGTAAATCAGAGGCACCTCTGGGTTGCAAAGTATGCCCATGACTTTTGTGTGTAACCAGGGCTCCATCATCTGCTATTAAATCTTCACTCGAATACTCATTGGCTATCAAACATCAGAGGCTTTGCCAGGGCGAGGTTTTAACCCAGTACAGCCAATTCCAGAATGTTGTAGGAATCACATTTCAAATCAACACACATCTCAAGCATTCCAATGCATAGATTTTCAGCCAGATTAGATAGAAAACATGACCAACAATTTCATTGTCAACGTGGACTTTGTCACGGGTTTGAAGCACGACAAGACGAGACAATGGTCTTTATCTGTATGTACTCTGTGAATTTCATATTAAGAGGCTTCTCTTGATCAACGACGAAATAGAACCTCAGAACTCTTGGCAAAAAGAGTTTCGATTTCTTGGTCTGCCACAAAAACTAAATACGGATCATCAGGAGTGTCATAATTAATACTGGAAAACTAACAACCCAAGCAGGACCAATGTCGGGGACACCCAAATACCACCTTCACTACATCTGCGGGCATCATGAGCTGAATCCACACCCGACCACTGCCCTGAAGCATGGGACAACATGGACAAAGGCAGTTTCTGGCGATAAGTACCACGGCAACGCAGCACAGATGTTCTGTCTCCGATGCGCCAGCGCTCTCGGGCAGGCGACCGAGACCCAGCACTCGTACTTCCTCGCCTGTGGGCACATGGAGGACTCGGACGAGGCTTTACAGATGTGGTGGGCGCTGCAGAAGGCAGGCTTGGTCAAGCCGGGCCAGGATAAGCTCAACATGGACTGCCGCGACTGCGAAAGAGACGGCATGCGTCTCGTCCGGTCTCTCCTAGAGAGCTGGAGCCGCCGTTCAGACACAACGGCTGAAGGAGATGGGTCGTGGTCGAATCAGGGGCCTATTCGAGTTCCCGAGCTCGCGAGGGTCCTATCCTATGCCCAGCGCAGCCGGAGAAAGACTCCCGATACCTGGCGTGAATCTCGAGAGCTCTGGGTTCAGGTCTGGGCGCGGACGATACCCCACGCGGACCTGCTCAGCTTCCTGGCCGTTGTTGGGGAGCTCTGGGGGCCGGCCTTCATGATGGAGATCGGCGCGGCCATCGGCTCCGCATACTTCACACTCCTGCGCTGGCGCATCGATGCCGACGTCAGCAGCAGGGGCAGTCGCCATGTCCCCGGGGCTGACAAGGTCTCGGCGCGTGTCGGGAAAATCCGGATCAAATGGGCAACATTGGACGGCATCTTCCAGGATATCAAGGTCGAGCTTCAGATCAAGTATAATGCGTATCCTTCGTCGGGAGGCCGCTCCAAGCTCAAGAAGCCTGTCGTGGACCTGGGCAAGAGTTTAGTAAGCTTGTTCGACGCCGGAAGAAAGCTCCAGAACGCCGCTTTGCAACCGTGGGGTGGCGCAAGTGCAGCAGTGAAGGTGGAAGAAGCTGAACTTGTCAAGACCTCCGTCAGGTTAGACGGCGCCATGCGGAACTTGGACAGGTGGATAAACGTCGACATACCTGATCCTAATTCCCGTCTGAATGAACTGATGCACAGTATTGCAAATGGTAGAGAGGCGGCGTTGAGATTGTGGATAGGAAACATGGCCCTCATACACGACATGGTGGTGAAGGCACAGGCACAGAGGCATGGGGGTTGAGCAAGCCGGCCATCGTCAGATTTGTCAGTCGAATTACCGAGTCAGGTTCTTGATCCGGAATGTGGTACCGTCAACTGCAACTTAATAGACACAATGTATTACAGAGCGGGAATCAAGCCCCATGATTCAGCTAATTGTCCCCGGGACGGCAGTGATGGAGGCGGCGCTCTTTGCGGCCTATTTTGCAACGCCAGACGCCTTTCTCATTTTAATTCGTGATCTCGAAGAGTGTGTGTTTACAGGCTCTCAGCCCATTCTTCGAGTCTTTCCACCAAGTCTGCCTTCCGTCCTTTGACATCCAAGTTTCTGACGCTGAGAACAGCCTTCAACTCGGTGACCTTTAGCTTCTCATGCTCGCCTGTCGCAATCATCTTCTTCAGCGTAGCATCGTTCACAGCAGAGCCGTCAGCACCATCAGCAGCCTTGGCGGCAGTTTTACGCGGCTTCTTGGCTGGCCGAGGCTCGTCTTCGCCATCTCCATCGAGCTCGCGTTTGATGGCCTTCTGTTGTTCGAGTTTCGTCAGCTCTTCATCAGCTGCCTGGGCCCAATCTTCCATATGGCCGCCGACGCGTTTGTGAATCTGTCTGACCTTGGGCTTTGTCTTGTCGTCTGGCCGAAGCTTTGGCTTCTTCTTGTCTGCATCTTCATTGTCTGAATCTCCAGGTTCCGGGATATCGATCTCTTCGTCAAGTGCTAAGGCTTGCAGTATTTTGTAGTGCCATTGAAGGGCCGGATTAGGAAACTTTAGGGGATCATAACTGGCTTGTGGTAGTTGCAGATTTCGTACAATTTTGTTCATCGAATCGATCAACGGGCTGGTTGCGCGCACCAGTCGGGTCTCCGGGGCTGGCCGTACGTCGTCGGCATAAGGAATAGGGCACAGCCACAGGCCAGCGGGGAGATAGGGAGTGCCAGAACCGTCTTCATTGGGAGCTTTCGACGGAATGATGGCGACAAGGGTGGGGTTTCCGTTTGCTCGCGAAACATGCCAGGCAATGCCAATTTTTTGCGACTTGATCAGCTTCTGCCAGAGGGCAGAAAACACACGCGTCGATCCAATGTAACTTGACTCGTTGGGGTAAATGAAGATGCCCTTCTTGAGAGACATCCAGAACTTCAGGAGAGACCGATCCTTGAAGCCGATGATACGAATTATCGGACTTCCCCATTGCTTGATATCCTTCAACTCTTCAGGTCTGAAGTAAATGAGTTCGCCGCCGAATTTGTAGGCTTTCTTGATGTCTGCTTTGACGACGCTTCTGAGATCATCTTCTGCCATGCGAGTCGTTACGCTGGTGGCAAACTGTGCCTTCTCTCCATCGAGCCAGATATAACAGTTCCTTGCGGGTGATTGTTTCTGTAGGATATTGTAGCCGTTGACGGAGATTGTTAGGCCAGGCCCCAGCTCAAAATCCATATTGGAAAAATATGCCCGCTTGGGCGTTTGTTTGGAATTGATGTTCTTGATCAACGAGTCCAGGTCTCCTAGCTTTGATGCGTTGAAGCGACCGGGATCGAGTGCCTCAAAGGTGGTGTCCATGTGAATGATGCTCTATTGCATGTCAGCGAAAATCCGACCGAGACGATATGACTGAGACTAGACCTACATCGTAGAACTTGGTGGGGTCGAATTTGGCGTCTCCGTGAGTGATGGGGAACACCTCGATGCTGGCACCGAGCTCGTACACATCATTGGCACGGGTTGCAGCAGAGTCGGCGAGTATCTTGTCGTTGGGGTGAGGGTCATCGTTGTCAGTGATGATGAAAAGCCGCCGCGAGCCAAAGTTTGGTGCCTTGGTTGTGAAGATCTGGTTGGCACAAAATATGAGGTTGTCCATCTGTACGCCTTCCTTTGACGGGACAAGGACCTCGTCATCATCCTCGCCGTCCTCAACAAGACTGCGCAATTTCTTGACGTCATCTGCCGAAGGTATATCCAGGGGTTGGTAGACATAGCAATGAGGGTATGAGAGAGTGGATGTCTTGCCCTCCAAGTCGAGATATTTTGTCTTCTCTGTTCCGAAAAGAACGATGCCCATCTGATCTTTGGGATTGGAAATAATGCGCTGTTGCATGATCTTGTATGCCGATTTGAGAGCGGCTATAGCAGCGCAGTCATTGCTGGCTTTTTTATCATCCGAGGGTGGTGGCGGCTGCAACATGGATTTGCTGATATCGATGGCGAAGATCAGTGCATCCTTCTGCGCCTTGTAGGACTGTGACATACATGAGAAAAGGGCCAGAATTGCTCATCGGTGCCAGTATAACTTACAGTCTCATTAAGCGCCTCATCTTCGGAATCTTCTTCCTCTTCTTCGCGCTTGTAGTTGTTGTAGCCGGCCATGATGCAGTGGATTAGTGTTCTATGGCGGAAATTCTAGAAACGATGATTGACTAGAAAAAAATCAAGGTCGCCATTCACTTTATGAATGTGTGTCCATTGGAAAAAAGTGCTTGCCTTTGCTAGGTGTCGATTCCTCAAGACGTGGTTGATGCCTTGACGCTAGGGATCATCGCCAGGCAACCGCGTCCATGGAGCATGGGGGTTTCGCCAGAGAACGCGAAATCAGGTGACAGAGCTCATGCCAATTGAAAGTGGTGCGGAATTCATTCCAACAATGAAGCGCTAGTGTTTTATTATGTAGGACCCTTGATCCATATTGTTTGGACATAAAACAGTGAAACAATGTCCTCCTCTTCTTCAATATTTCTTCGATCACCACGGATCCAATCGATGCAGAATGCAATTCATCGTATGATGGGCAATGGTAGGTAGATATTCCCGTTGAGAAGCGCTATTCTGGCGTGATTCCACATACAAGCTGCCAAAATGCCCCCCAGCAGACTTGAAGCTCTGACAAATGATATAATTTGATTGGCTCGATTGATCGGTAAATCGGGACTTGCCTCGATCTGCAGTGAGCGCTGTGTCGGATGGGCTAGCACTAGCGGCGGACGGTCGCAAGCTGGAAGTCTCGGACGAACAGCTACCAAACCATCCCCCGGAGAGGACATGCATCATCATTGCCGACCAGATTTGCTTGTAAATAAGCCGTAATATATTACTTCGCCGCAAATCGTAAATACCGACGGCCAACTTCTACTTCACCCTCAGCTCTACGTCTCGGTCATCAACCAGTTCGCGCGATCCACTCAGTCTCTTTGTTTCACATTTCCCAACAGAATGTCTCTGAGGCATTCGGCAGGGCAGCTCTCCAGGAGAGCTGCCACCGGTTCGACAATAACTCGAGCTGCTACCACGTCGCAGATCCGGCAATTTGCGACTCCCGTGCCGCCTGTCACCCAGAATGCAGTTGGCTCCAAAGGTCCGACCGCCATGGTCTTCATGAACATGGGCGGCCCCTCGACCACCGGCGAAGTTGGCGACTTTCTCAGCCGGCTGTTTGTATGTCTCTCCGAGGTGTCGCGCTAGACTATAGATATACACATGATGCTCACACACTCACTTCTAGTCGGACGGCGACCTCATTCCTCTCGGGCGACTCCAGAACTACCTCGGCCCCTTAATCTCGAAGCGACGCACGCCCAAGATCGAGAAGCAATACGCCGAGATTGGTGGCGGATCCCCCATCCGCAAGTGGTCGGAATACCAGAGCGAGGAGATGTGCAAGATTCTCGACAGGATATCGCCCGAGACCGCCCCTCACAAGCCTTACGTGGCCTTCCGCTACGCCAACCCTCTGACGGAAGAAATGTACAACAAACTGTTTGAAGACGGCTTCGGCAATGGCAAGGGAGGCAGGGCAGTGGCGTTCACTCAATATCCACAATACTCGTGCTCGACGACTGGTAGCAGTCTCAATGAGCTGTGGAAGTGGCGCCAGAGGCTGGAGGGAAAAGCCGGACCCGGCTCGATACAATGGAGTGTCATTGACCGGTGGCCGGTCCACCCGGGACTCGTCGAGGCATTTGCGAGCAACATCGAAAAGACCCTTCTCACATACCCCGAGGAGCAGAGGAGCAAGGTTGTGTTGCTCTTTTCGGCCCACAGCCTGCCAATGTCGGTCGTGAACAGAGGTATGATTATGGCAAACCGCCCATTCGTGAATTCATTGGGGGCAATTGTGCTGACTTGTTCTATCATAAAGGCGACCCTTACCCTGCTGAAGTGGCGGCTACTGTATACGCTGTCATGCAGCGATTGGGCTTCTCGAACCCATACAGATTATGCTGGCAGTCTCAGGTGGGACCCAGTGCATGGCTCGGACCGCAAACTGCGACATCAGTAGAGGAATACGTCCACAAGGGCCAGAAGGATCTTGTGTTGATCCCCATCGCCTTCACCTCGGATCACATTGAGACACTGTACGAACTTGACCTCGAAGTCATCGGCGACTCTGGCTCTCCCGAGACCGTCAAGCGTGTGGAGAGCTTGAACGGAAACCCAATCTTCATCGAGGCACTGGCCAACATTGCCAAAGATCACCTTGACAGTGGTGTCCACTGCTCCTACCAAATGGGGTTGAGATGCCCAGGATGCAAGAGTGAGAAGTGCGCCGAGTCGAAGAAATACTTTGCCAGCCCGCAGAACTCCTTTGCTGTATAATTAGAAGCTGTAAAATCTGCCATGTAGAGATTATGTTCCCTCATTTGCAATCAGAGGTTGTGAAATATAATATCTGCACCTAGTGTAAACTCGTAGCTTAGCAATCATATTGGAAATCCATGCAAGCATGCATCCTCTACTAGGTTATCAATGTGGAGCGCAGATCCGAGAGTTTAGCAGCAACGCTACAGTATCAACAACAAACCTTCGGCAGAAACAATAATAAGCTTGAGATGGTTCCATTATTACAAAGTATGTGCCTTGCTGATTATTCTCTACCACTGGCATTTGAGCCAATAGACAATATCGGGACTATCTGAGGTCCTAACCATTCATACAAATCATGGAATCCTCGGAGCCCGAATTGGCTTACAAACCAATTATTCGTTGGCATAAGCTGCGACGAGTCATTGCGTCATTGATTTGCATGGTCGTAACTTGTGCCACACCCACCACGCTGCTTGTGCATTGTACTAGGACAAGTATACTCGAAGCGACCACGAATCAAAAGTGCTGTCTATGATTATTCTATGCCGTCAACAAGATTCGTCCGTTGCAGTCGAATGAAGTGGGCATGTAGTAGTCAATTTTCCAGTCTGAACTCAATAAAACTTCTTTCCAGCTTCGGAAACTTTTCTTTACGCTTGTACTTGTGCAACAGCTCGGATGGTCTTGTAAATGGCCCGAAACCCCGATCCAGATCAAGATGATAACGTGAGAATCCTGTATGGGGACAGTGCCTCTGGAGCTTCTGGCTTTTGGCTTCCGGCAGGATCAGCAGCTCTTCGCTGGCAGTCATTCGCCTCAGAGTGCCACGTTTAGCGGTTGCTTCCAGGGGGGCCCGTTCCAAGAACCCCACGGATTTCCAGGCTATTGGAAGCCAGCCAACGTCTTGGATGGCCTAGATTAGCATTAGCGCTCGGTTCTTGGGTGTCCTGGTGTGGCTGCTCACACACCAAACACCTTCCGCTTTTCACTATCGCATCGCAGGCATGGATTGCTTGCTGATCCACTTCCTTGGAGCTATGCTACGGCTCTCCTCTCTGATGGGAATCTCGCAAATGCCCACCAGCCACTCCTCCCACACCCAAAAGGTTGCCTACCCGCGTTGCTGCCCTGTACTATGCTTTCATCGTACATGGCCAGCATCTCACAGGCACCGGACCTCTTAACCCGGCTATCGCCGCGCATTCCTTCTTGATAGTCTTGTCTATATTTTGCGGAGACTTCTACTGTCCGACCCGTAATCTTAGTATCTTTGGATAAGCGCGGCCTGGGGAATGCGTGTCTGTCTCTCTCTCGCCTTCGCTTTCCCACTCCCTCGTACCCGTTTCTTCTTGTTCTTGAAACTCATATATCCGCTTCCATCGCAGCGGTCGCAGCTCTCCCTGTGATGCGACTTTCTAGATCCTGAGCACACCAACAACGGCGTCGCCTCGGAAGCTTCGTGCCTGATACACTCGTCATATACTACTCCTACTGTGGCTACGATCGATAACGGCATATCGATATCGCACCCCGGCCCTGCTGCGCATTGCGCCGTCAACGGCCCCGTGCCCTTTCATATCTAGGCCCAACAGCTGACGAGGACGTTCGCAAATCGTGCGCAGTTTCGATCGCGAGCATGACGAGCGAAAGACAACCCGGCAAGTTTGGGAGTGGGAAGATCACCATGGTCGACCAGGATGTGACGGGAATAGATTCTGGGGAAACCTCACCACTGCTCGGCGCAGGCGCCCAACCAGATGGCAGTGAAAGAAGACTCAGTCAAGAATGGGATGGTGGTGATGACTTCAAGCACCTCCCCGCGTGGCGGCGCCCATCTGTACGTTACCCGTTACCCGCTGCCCGCAGCTCGGGTGCACAACGGTTGCAGCTATTATAAGCTTCCGCTGCCTCTCCATGTGCCACATGGTACTGACGCAACGATAACCCAGGTCTTCTGGCTCATCGGCCCTTTTTTCTTCTTTACGCTCGCCTTCGGCGGTGTCATTGTACCAAAACTCAACCTGTGAGTTTGGCCAATGTCCTAAAGTGGAATTGCAAGAGACTGACCTGGCTGCCCGCGCAAAAGAATTGTCGACCTTGTATGCCGCAATTATTTTGCCGACGAGTCACTAAAGGACCCAGCCTTCACCTTCTCGCCCGTCATTCTGGGGGGCGAGAATCCGCAATGTAACATACCTGCGGTACAGAAGAATGTCTCCATGTTCACTCTCACGCTGAGTGTCTTGACTGGTGTACTGAGTGCCCTCACGGCGCCAAAGCTGGGCTCACTCTCGGATCGCTACGGCCGCACACGTCTCATCGTTGTGGCGTCCTGCGGCGGTGTGCTCAACGAGATCGTCACCATCTTTGCAGCAAAGTACCCAAACTATATCGATTACCACTGGCTCATTCTGGGATCCTTCTTCGACGGCATTACTGGGTCGTTTACTGCGGGCAGTATCCTCAGTTCGTCGTACACCAGCGACTGTACGCCACCATCAAAACGTGGCGTTGCCATTGGATATTTACATGCCTGTTTATTCACCGGACTCGCATTTGGACCTCTCTTGGCTGGCTACTTTGTCAAATTCACCGGATCGTTACTCTCCATTTTTTATGTCACACTAGGCTGCCACATATTCTTCATCTTTTTCATCCTTCTAATCACACCGGAATCTCTGTCTCCGAAGCGACAGATGCTCGCCCGCGAGAAGCAACAGCAGGAGCAGGAGGCGCTCGCAGAACGATTGCGCTCCCGTTTCCCGGGCACTGGCTTCTTGGGCCTCCGAGCTACCAATTTTCTGGGCGATTACCTGGGCGATTGGCTGCCGGCTCTCCTCAGTGCCAACCCTCTGGCGCCATTGAAGTCTCTCGTTCCAGGCGGTCGGGCCAACAGGGCCTTCCGCCGGAATATGATCATACTTGCCTGTCTCGATGCCGTTATTCTGTCAGCAGCCATGGGCTCAGGAACCGTCACTATTCTCTACACCGAGTACATGTTCAACTGGGGCAACTTTGAGGCATCTCGATTCGTGTCCCTTGTCAGCTTCGTTCGTGTGATCGTGCTACTGGGTATCTTCCCCTTGATCAATTGGTTCTTCCGAATCCGACCGTTGCGCCGCCAGCGCCGCGAGAGCGCAGTCGAAGTCGGAGAAAAGAACAGCGGCGCCGACAAGGTAGACATTTGGATGCTGCGGATAGCCCTCACCGCCGAGGTGGTGGGAATCATGGGCTACATCTTTGCGCGGGCCCAGGCCCTCTTTGTCCTCAGCGGTGTCATCACTGCCGTCGGCGGACTGGCCGGTGCTGTCGTGCAGAGTACCATCACCAAGCACGTGCCGGCTCAGAACGTGGGTGCCGTCCTCGGCGCCATTGGACTCCTCCACGGCGCTGGCAGGGTGTTTGCTCCCATGCTCTTCAACGGCCTGTACGCGGCGACGGTGGAGACCTTTCCACAGGCGTTCTTTGTGTTGCTCGCCTCGCTGTTCGGTCTCGCAGTTATTGGCAGCTTCTTTGTTCGACGTGGCCGTATGTTTACCTTTTCCCCCTCTCTAATCATCTACACGTTAAGATGCTAACCTGCCATCAGTATTCCTGCAAGATGAAGACGAAGACCCCGCCTTCTCCTCATTATCCACCTCGACGCCTGAAAACGAGCGGAGAGAAATCAATGAGGAAACGGTGACCGAGGCGGACGTCGCGGGCGAGGCCTTGCCGCGAGTGTAGCGTACATACGATATCATCAGGGTTCACATGTATTATTGACACACATACTAGAGCTACAGTCTACCCAAAGACTCACATAGAGCGGGAAAGGGCAACTGTTATGAGCTGGGATATAGGGTCCAGACTCCAGAGAATCGAGTTCAAGCTGGACTGACGAGCGGCGTTGGACCGCGATCTCGAAACCAACATGTTGGATATAGCATGCCAGAAAGCACGCCACGTTAAATGATACAAGAATTACATTATGTTGGGTACATACTGTACATCCCGATATATCGGTACTGTAAATGCAAAACGCTGATACTTAAATGTAAAACACTGACTAGAAGGCCCACGTGTTGGATCTCTGAGGCCCCTTGCCTTTCGGATCGACCACGCTGGCCCTCCGGCCCCTCTCGGCCTTTTGCTCCTCCATCCTCCTAGTCCGGACTCGCTGCAGACTCATGGGCAGCTCCTCGACGACGTCCTCCTCCGAGTCGGACTCGACGGCCGTCTCGGGGCCCACGCGGCCGCCGAACGAGAAGCGCTTCTTGAGCGCCGTCGTGCCCTGGGAGTCGGGGCGACCGGTGCCGCCCCTGCTGCCGGTACCGCTCCGGCCGCCCGACGACGAGAGGCCGCGCCTCCGGATGCTCGCGTCGGCGTTGCTCCGGATGCGCTCGACGGTCTGCTCCGCCGTCTCGGCGGCCGTGGCCGAGGCGGACTCGCGGGCCTTGATCTTGGCAATGTACTCGTGGAACTTGGGCCGCTCGAGCATTCCCGTGCGGAAGGCGTTGACGCCGACGAGCAGCTTGGCCAGGTCGACGAGCTCCTCGAGGTACTCGATGATCTCCATGAGCCCGGCGGTGCTGGCGTTCCACGAGAGGAACTTTTGCTTCGTGACTGACTTGAGCACGTGCGCCTCGGGGGCCATGGACGAGCGCCGCGAGTGCCTGCCCGGGTGAATGCTGGCCGGACGGCTCGGGGGCGCCGAGCGGTTGCGCTCGAGCATGAGCTCGCGCACTTTTGTGACATACCGCAGATGTGCCACGCGGCTCGACGGCAGGAACTGGGGAAGAGGCAGCCTGGTGGTCAACGCCTCATGCACTGCAAAGAGCGTCAAGGTGATGCTTGCTGCCATGTTGCGACGGTACGGGAGGACGAATTCGTTGAGCTCCTCAAGCACCGCGCTGCCATATGCTTCTCGGAGATGCAGGACGTGATCCATGCGATCTACAATTTGATGAAGTACGTAGAGGATCTCGTTATATATCATTGCTTGCCCTTTGAAACTTCCCTTCAGGCGCGGCTCTGTGAGCGTGAATGGGAGAAAAGTCTGGGCCGCGGCAAGGGAAGCTTCTGCCTTGCCTTTCGAGCGCTTGAATTGGTTCCTCAGAACTTCCGATTTCACATTGATTGCGGCAGGGCTGTCAATGCCAATAGCGACGGATGCTTCCATGTTCGAGATCTGCTTGATTGCCGCGGCCAGCGACTCAACAAGTCGATCACGCGCCCGGACGGGGAATAGGGTCATTTCGACAATAAGTGCTGTAGTACCACCGACAAGGAAGCACGCCATTCTCTTGACGAAAATCTCCCATGGGTAGGTGTCGGGCGTGACAACAGTTGCTTAAGAGATGTGAGCCAGTGGTCTAATTTTATATCATTCATCATGAAGACTCACCAAGACCAACAACAGACATACTGACCGTCGAAATGATGCCTGTTTTGACGTAGGGGGTTCCAAGTTGCATGTAAAATGCTGGTAGAGAAGCAATAACCAGCACTATCGCAGTGACTACGCGATTGCCTTGACCGATCTCGTATGACAAGAAACCGGCTACACATCCATAGATGACACCGACAACTCTGAGGAGAAATCCCATGATCGAAGTACCAATAGATACTTCGAAAACGAGAATCAGCTGCAATGATGCCCACGATGCTCGGATGGAGGTATACCAGGCATGTGTTGATGGTACAAAACCCGGCCAAGTCACTAACCATCCTGCCACGCTCATTTTCAGGGCAAACGCGAGGTCATCTGAGCTGGCAACAAACTCGACGATATCAGCCACCAGACCTCGAAGCCAGAGAGTTGTGCTGATAGATGGCCTGCGGCGTGACTTGGCAACAGGCACATTCTTGTTGGGTGGAATTTGCTGCTTCTCGTTTATCCGGTTGGCTTCTTCGTCTCCAGGGCCCCGACACAGACGTTCATTTGGCGGCGAGACAGTCTCTTCTTCAAGGTGTGCATGCTCGTTATGACTTGCTTGTCCAGCTCTGGCTTCCTTTCGGGCACTTTCGGGAACGGCGTTGACGTCTTTTTCTCCACCAGTCTTGAGCCAACGCCTCCAGCTAATCTTGGGGAAATAGAGTCGACGTCTATTGAGGCGGCGCTGCCTCTTGTCCACTAGATTTCTCGAGTGCTTGAGCATGTGGTTTACCTGAGAAGCTGCCTGTCTCAAAGTGATCAAGAACGAGCTGATGAGAAATGTCTCGGTGCGCGGCATAACATCGACCTAGGAGTCATTAGCACAGTCTTGGGCTCAACCTCATGTTGCACTCATTCGTACCTGAGCTCCCTTATAAGCTATAGCGGCCGCATGCTCCAATGCCTCGGCGGAGTCATTGTCAAAGAACTCAAGTGCTTTACCGAAGATGCTTGTGCGCAGATCGATCTCTTCCAGGGTAATTCCGCGTGGCGCGGGTGCTCCAGAAGGCAGCTTTGCCACGTCGTAGCAGAGAGCCAGAGAGCAGGTGATCAATTCCACAGCTTCGTGGATCTGATTCTGGAGGATCTTTGCAGGCCCTCGAACTTGTGTCAGAATGTGGTCAAAGAGTTCGATATCGGCCGATTCTATTTCCCGTATAGGCTTCACAAGCTCCAAGTTTCGCAAATGCTTGGATTTTTTGCGAATATTCTTGGGCCGGCTACTTGCAGAGTCGCTTGAAGAGGAGCTTTTGTCGTCGTCCTCATCATCGTCCTCGTCGTCATCTGATGATTTGTCGTCAGAGTCGGATGCATCACTAGAATCGTCCGAGTCCGAATCGCTATCCAAATCTGAGTCCTGCGCTGAGATGGCATCTTCCTCTTCGCCCAGCATTGCGTACTTGCTCTCACACGCATTGATAATACTGATTGTGTTCTGAATCAACCGCGACATAGAGGTCAAACTAATGGGCTTTAGAGACGCAGGGTCTAAAACTCCATAGGTTACCTCAAAGTTGCACTCTGCCTGGGCCTTTTTAGACCCAGCAAACTTGGTCCTCAACTTTGGCTTCCTGTCTGTCAGGGACACGAGCTGCAAATGAAGAGATGGCCCTGGCCCTGGTCCCTTCTCCGACGGTCCAGCAGTAGCATCGACTGGGGATTGATGCTCTGCTCTAGCCGTTGCGAACCAGTCAACAGCATCATCTAGGCATTTGACAGCATCGTGAAGAGTTTCGATGACGGCATTTCCCAGAAAACCGCTCGAAGATTCGGGAAATATGACCACGTTGACGACCAGCACGGCAGCCAGAGCAGTCAGGATTGGATATGATATCTGCGAGACGAGTGTGGAGGACACAGAAGTCACAGCATTGGTCAAAACCGTGAGGCTGATGAGAAGATAGAAGAAGACGAATAAAAACAACCTGGGCGTGGACGAGCGCAACAAGCCATGGAAGATGACGGCCAGTGCAAAGAACACGGCACGAATGGCATAGGCGGCGCTTATGTTAGTGTCGTAAATGAGACTTGATAGGTAGAGACCTAGAGTCGACCAGCCCAGTCCGAATGCTGTCCCAGAAAAGATCAGGAAAAGGGCCTCGGCCATTTGACCGAAACGTTGACCTGGATGTCCAAAGACGGTAACCTGCTCTGCCGTTAGTGACTGTTGGTCCTTGTCCGGGGCCGGGAGAGTTGTGGGTCGGTAGGGATTCCGAGTAATCTGTAGTAGCTCGTCGAGGCAACAAAGACATTCATGGAATGAAATGTATCGAGCCAATCGACTCAACCGGGACGTAAGAGAGCTACGTACCATGGCTCCAAGGTATGTAGAGCGACCATAAACCTGTATGACAGCCGGGACGAGTCCCAGCGAGATCATAATGGCCGTGCATATTGTGTTCTTCAGGATGCGCTGCCACAGATGACCCTTCTGGAGGTTGGCTGAGATGGTTGTCCGCCACCGGCTACATCTTTTGGACAATCCCTTGATGGGACTCTTCGCCACCATTCTGGCCTTGCTTGATGCAATGTGAATCTAGAGGCTAGTCTATGCATCAGACAAAACATGGCCAGAGATGAAGAATTGGTATCGGAGACCGGAAACCCGTATTGATGTCGGCGGTGAGTCAGTCGTAGAAAGATTCAATGATCAAAGGAATGAATAGTGCTAATGCGCTGACTTGGCAATGGCGAACACGACGGGAGCGTCTAGATGGAATGGCGAAGGAAGTCGCGCATTGCCCTAATGTCAATGGCAGATCATTTGTTGAAGCAGCAGCAGCGACAGCTTGGTTTTGAAGATCTAAGCGGACGGAATTTTTCTCAATTTTTATTTTGATAAGAGGCTCCCATGCCGTTGGGCGCGTTGAATTGCTGGCGACGTGCCTGGGGCTTGCCGTTGCTGGGCCTCACCCGCGAATCATGAACCCTGTCGGAAGCCCAAAAGAGTCGTTCAGTTCGTCATACCGTTGGTATCTGCGCTGTAAAAGTCTCCATTTAGAAGGCCCCAATGGTAACTTGGCGGCCAAAGGCTCAATTAGATCAACCTCGACTCAACTAGGCTACCTGGTTCAGGGTCTCCAATTATTACCTGAAGCCCCATTGATGCCCAGGTGATTCGTGAATCTTACTTCTGTCGGTCACCAATCGACTTGTACTTCGGATATGACCATGTAACTCGTATCTCTTGTAATCCAGGGGCTACCATACAGTGTGTTACACGTTCGGGCCGCCATGTAATGTCTTGAACGACGGTTGACAGAGATGATGTCTCAGGTAAGCAAAGATGCACACGTTAATTATGTAACATAGCTTGTGACATGAACCTATTTTCACCAAGATGCTTGCCCCGGTCCGACTCCTCGCTCAGCTGTCAGTGATAAAATGCCCCGCGCAATGACGCAGGCTGCCAAGTGGGCCAAGCATAGCAGCTGCTGTGGGTTTGAACTTTGGGGTACGGGTTACAACGACAGCTGCCTCGACTGACAGCGCGGGGCCGTCTCCGTTCTACGACTTCACTATCGCGAGATCTCCCTGAGAGTAGATACCTCGGCATAGATTTTACACCCATAGAACCACCAGTATGCCTCCTTCTGCGAGTCTCTCCGTAAGTATGCTCCGCCTCCCCTACATTGTTTATATGTCCCTTCCTAAGCTGACGATCCTGCAGACCAAGATCAAGGTGCAGCTGAAGCTCTCCATCGCTCGCCTGCGCATGGTCCAGCAACGCGATGAAGCCCTCTCCAAAACCCACAGGCGGGCCATGGCACAGCTGCTGGAGGCCGGCAAGATAGACTCGGCCACGATCCGCGTCGAGAACATCATTCGATCCGACATTACAATCGAGCTATACGAAATCCTCGAGCTATACTGCGAGCTCCTGCTTGCGCGCGCCGGACTACTGGACGCGCCCACTTGTGACCCGGGCCTGGAGGAGGCCGTCAAGAGTATTATATATGCTGCGCCCAAGACCGAGATCAAGGAGCTGCAACAGGTCCGAGCACTCTTGGTCGAGAAGTTTGGCAAGGAGTTTGCTTTGGCCGCGGTCGACAACACCGACGGCAAAGTATCCGAAAAGGTGGTGAAGAAGTTGAGTGTGACGCCGCCGAGAGAGGAACTTGTGCAAGGATACCTAGAGGAGATTGCCAGGGCATATGGTGTCGACTGGCCCAGGAAGCCTAAGGACCTTGGGGAGCCTCCGGCTTTTATAGATGATGACGACGACGACGATACCCCCGGTGGCGGCCAGGCGCAAAAGATCATCGAGCCCGAACTTGCCGCGGACAGCAAGGCGGCTCAAGAAAGGGAGGATCTCAGCAGAGCAACGCCTCCTCGGAACCTTGATAACCCTCTCCACATCGCGCCATCGAGTCCATCTTCTGAGAACCCTAGGCCCAAGGTCACGCTCAACCACATGGAGCTTAAACCCAGCAAGAAGATGCAAGATGCTGGGATTACAAAGAAGAAAGAAGACAAGAGTGATGGGCCCGGTGGCAGTGTTCCAGATGTCAGTGAGTTGGCAGCCAGATTTGCAGCACTGAAACGGTGAGACAGGAATAAGTGTCCATAGCTGCTGGCGTTTGCATCTTCTCAAGCGAATTGATTTTCAAACGAATGATATTACATACACAAAGATTCTGATCGACTTGTGTCGGTGATTCGAGATGGCAACACAGAGTACCCTGACACGGCAATAAGGGCCAAGGAGACACCTCATGCCTGTTTCATGTTCAACAACACAAGATAGCAAGCTCCATTTTGTCCTTTATAAAAACAGAATAGCAGAAGGCTCTTGTAAGGACAACCGAACACATGGGGCGGATCTCTAGATTAGGCCAAGTCCCTCAAATTTCTGGTATAACACTGATTGATCATTGGTGCCGAGGTGCTCTGACAGGTGAGAATAGATGGCGGGAACACTGATGATTGCAACTCTGATCTTGAATCCTTCTGGAAGTACGTCTAATCGGTCTTGCCTTCCTCAGGCTGTCCAACTTTTCGTCCGATATTGTTTCAATGATTCAATGTTCCTTCCGGGTCGAGTGTCTAGACTTATTGGACCAGCAGAGCTTACCTTATGTATCTCGGCAACCATGACAGTCCATTGATTATTCCACATGGTTACCCAGTTGTCTTCCAATAATTAGTCAAGGTCGGTGCCTGGTTTCTTTACCTAGCCAACACAGGTACTACTGCAAGGCACTTGCCCGTTTGTTGACCTGCCAGTTGTTTGATTCTGCACTGCACTGCATGCGCGTCACGCCGAGCAAACGATACGACACGGTCAAACCGCGTTCTTCTACCAGCCCAACCCTTTTGTCCACAAGTCCACACCTTTGATCTTCTCATCTCATCGGCGAGGCTTTCATCAACAACTTCCATGGGCCGTTCCGAATAGTCACCCGATTCCACGGAAGCAACTCACCATGGACGTGAGCTATCCCCTGGAGGCTCTCTCCATCGAAAGATTGGACAAGATCTGCCTTGGGGACCTTGACGTACGAATTGGTCGAAACATCGACACTGTCATCTCTAGAAAGGAGGCTCTCGACACGTACTTGGCATGGCTTCAAGAGCATCTTGCCACTGACATGTCTGATGAGCAGCATTCCATGATTCGCGAATGGACCGCATGTCTGCTCCGCCATGGCTTTCACAAGGGATCTATCCTCCAAGCATTCAAACAGTGGCGAAATATTCAAGCAGCAACCGATCGGTCAACCCTGCGCAGACTCTTGATGATTGAGCAGGACTTGTCCGATATCTTGTGGCCCGAGAACGAGACCGTCCAGTCGCCCAAGTCAGAGAATAAGCCTTTGGACAATGGTTTCTCTGAAGGACGACCCCAGGGTACCCGAGAAAACTTGATACCGCTGGGAGAACGTCGGTCTTCGAAAGTCGAGGGTAAATCTGAAAACCACAACACATCAGCACCCATTGCCGGCGTATCGAAGAATAACGACCGCCCTCATAAGGGCTATGTCTGCAACCGCTGTGGCAAAACAGGCAAGGGGCATCTCCATTTGTAGGAGGGCGCCATGAGTAAGAGCTAACTTTACCGCAGGTCACTGGGTCAATATGTGTCCTACCAACCTGGATGACTCTTTCGATATTCCACCACCGCCTGGTTATACATGCAAGTTGTGTGGTGTACGGGGCCAACACTACAATACGTTATGCCCTTTGAATCGAGAGAAAACGTCACTCACTCAGCAGCGGAGAAATGCTCATGCTGCTCCCTCCGTTGGGTCTACGCGAGAGACAGAACCGCCAATTGAAGCAGACCAGCGCCCTGCTCGTGTCAGGGAATCATCAGCCGAGTCAAACAGATCCCGGGCAGGATCAAATATCCGACCGAAATCTGATGACACGGCCGCCTTGCACGCTGTCCATGCTTCCCGATCGGAACATAGGGAGAAGTATCGTTCCCAGCGGCGCCATCGGAAAGCCCAAAAATCGTTCTCTCCTCGCTCTCGTGGTGACGGGTATGTTGATCAGTATCGTCTTTCGCGTTCGCCAGCTCAGGAACGCTCGTGGCGTTCATCAAACCGAGAACGTTCTTCGCATCGATCGAGCCGAGAAGGCCGAGAGCGAAACATTGACGCGAGTAGAAGACATGGAGGTCGGCAACATGAAATGCGACGTTCTCCCAAGGAGTCTCGAAGTAAGCAGCGATCCAAACGCTCTCGCTCGAGACACAGTCGAACCAGGGATGATCGATCGTACCGTGATCGTTCCATGAGCAGTGTTCGACCACAAAGACGTCATTACGACATTGACAGTCGGCCAAGTGATCATGGTAGACTTCGATACAATGAGAGCGACTATGGTGGCGATGAAGAAGTCTGGTTTGACGCCCCCGAGCACCCGATCTACCAGCGCAGCAGTGAGCAGCCTCAGACGCCCTTGACGGGCACTCAGATGAACTCGATGACTCCTTGCCCCAGCGAAGATACAGCTGGTGTCGACTCAGGGTCCGTGGGAGAATCCATCTCACGTGCCAGCCCCAGTGCTGTGGCCGAAGCTGATATATTCATCCGTAACTTCCGCAACCTGCAGGACTCCCGCAACCTGCAGAACCAACGCAACCTCCAGGATCAACAGAGCCTGAAGAATCAGCGCAGCCTGGAGAACCAGCGCAACCTAGAGAATCAACGCGTCCTTCGTGATCAAATCCGAAACGACCTGATCGATGTAGCTTGTACCCAAGAGATGAGCACAATTATGGAGCATGTCTGCAGCGACGAGGATCTCTACCTGTACCGAGATGGCAATGGAGCTCTTTGTAGAATGGTTACCAATCCGCCCTACAGCGACGAAGTAGTGCGACTCTTCGCCCATCGGACGAATCCCATTATCCATTCCAAGTCCAAGCGAGCCGTGGCCTCGAGCTTCCTGGACGCCCCTGTCGAGTCCAAGTTTGAGAATTGTGAGTCAAGCCGACGCTTCCAAAGAGATTTTGAGAACTGACGAGCAGAAGTGCCACTGAGGACTTTGACGTGTTCAAGTAACATGTCAGATGTTGCGCAATGAGTTCTGTCTCAGAAGCTTGTATGACTTTCAAGGAGGTTGAGGCTTTGTCGCCTCGGGATGTACCGGTTGTAAAGGCTTGCGCCAACGTTTTCAGGCATTGTCCATTGTATATGCTGCTGATCTGTCGTGACTTCTCAAGGGGTTAGTAGATCCAGTAGTAGTCATTTCATGAACCTCGTGCCGCTTGTACTTTTCTCTTCAGATCCAGATAGTAGATAGCAACGTGGGCCTGTCTACTGCGCAACGCGAGCCTTCGATAATTAAGCAATGAAGATATTAATTTGCCTCGGACAAGTTCTGGGGGCCTCTTTCTAGAGGCCTGTGTCTAAGAGACGTAACTCCAAACGCCGTGCGAATGCCTTGTCAAATGAAAATATGGAGCCTCTCGTCGCCTCCTTTTCGCAATGCCCCTACTCCAGCTTGTCGAGATGCTCTAGCCTCGTCAAGACGACCTGCTTGCTCGTCTCCTCGATCTCGCCGGCCAGGAAGACTTCGTCGAGGATGGCGTAGACCTTGTAAAAGTTGAAGACGAGATCCAACTCGCAGACGTTGCCGAAGAAGGAGTCGAGGACCTCGACGAAGAAGTGGATGGCCTCGAGGTAGGCGAGCTCGTTGTCGTTGGTGTCGACGCAGGCGCAGAAGAAGAGGCCCGCGTACCGCCGGTACACGATCTTGTTGTTCCGGAACTCGACAAAGTTGGACTGGTACTTCTGGTCGCGCGGCGCCACGAGGCGGTGGACCTGTTCTTGGTCAGCGATTCTGGTCTTCTTGTATGAAGGCGACAGAGGGATGGTCGTCTTCTGTCTCCTGGGGTTTCCTTCCTCGACCGGCTTACCTCGCCTTTAAGCTTGATCTTCTCGTCGTCCGTGTACGGCACATACCATTTCGCCAGGCGGGTCTTGCCTCTGTGCAGGTAGAGTCAGTCAAGTCTGGTCTGGGAGTGCGGATGCTCGGGAGGGAAGTGAGTAAGTCCTGGGCGCATTGCAGACCAAGGAGGTTGCGCACGCGCGCAGAGGTGGCAGCGCGGCGCCCGGGAAAGGAGGCGGGAAGAACTCTGGAAAACGTACTGCCGGTTTTGTATCAAGATGAACGACAACATCCTGTATTTGCTGTTGAGCGTGTCGCGGTTATGTGTTGGCGGGCTCGAGAGGAATCAGTGTGGTTCCCGGAAGTTCAGGAGAGACGTTCGCAAGTGCAGTGTAATTCGATCATTAGAGGCTCTGCGAGCTTGCCGAAGTCCCCTGCAACCTCCCCGCTCTGGTCTGCCCGCGGTGGGGAGGGGAGTGCTGGATCGGTTTTCGAGGCCCCTGATTCGGGTGCCGATGGGTGGGTGATTGGAGCGTGGGATGCACTAATGCATGGGGTACACTTCCATTCTGTCTATATTTCAGATTCGATTTGAATTGAAATCTCTTCTGTTAACACAACTTCACTCACTAATCGAATGGCACCTTTTCTTGTCTCTCCTTTCCTCTTTTCTTGAGCGTAACTGTTCGCCTCAAACTTGCCGACTGAATACCGAGAAATGTATCACGATATTGACCCTACAAAACACAACCATGTCCAACATTGCCGAAACAAATAATGATGAATTGAACGTTGGGATTTTCTAATTTCTAGTAGTACAGTTCTGTGAGAAGGGCACAGAAATGGTCAAATATCTAAACATCGAATGTCTGGCCGACAAGATCCTCACTCAACTTCCACAGCTTTTCAGCAAGCTCGGCATCCGTGGCCCACTCCTTGATCAGCCGAGTGTCGGTCGTGAGGTTGGCATCCTCGAGATACACGCCCTCCTCCTCGACCAGGCCCGGGTCGAGCGCGGCCCGGAGCGTCGTGGCGCAGCCCTGGCCCAGCGTCTTCCAGGTGCCCTGGGCGCGATACGACGCCATGGACATGCCCACGACGCGCCAGCACCCGTCGTCCATGAGCGCGGCCTCCAGCGGCCCGTACGCCTTCATGTGGTCCTGCAGGTTCGTGCTGATGCTGCCCGGGTGCAGGGCGTACGAGCGCACCCCGCGCCGGTTCAGGGCCACGGAGAACAGCACGTTGGCCGTCTTGACCGAGCCGTACGCCGCGAACCCGTTGTACGACCCGGGGACGGCGAAGTTGGGATCGAAGAACCGGAACGGGTTGTATCGGTGCCCGGAGCTGCTGACGTTGACGACGCGCGCGCCGGGCCCGGCGGCCAGCACCTTGGGCAGGACGGTGTTGGTCAGGACAAAGTGGCCCAGGTGGTTCGCGGCCAGCTGGAGCTCGAGGCCGTCCTCGGTCGTCTGGTACGGAGGGCCCATGACGGCCGCGTTGTTGATCGCCACGTCGATGTGGCCGATCTCGCCGTCCTGGAGGATCTTCTGGGCCGCCTCTCTGGTGCTGCGCAGCGAGGACAGGTCAACCTCGATGAACTTGACCTTGACGTCGGGGTTGATCTCCTTGATGGAGTCGATGGTGGGCTGTATCTTGGACAAGGAGCGGCCGAGCAGAATGATCATTGCCGGGGCGCCATGAGCCAGTGTGATGACGGTCTCGGCGCCGATACCTCCCTGGCTAGGTCCAGTCAAGAGAACTATTCTGGTCAGATTTGATTAGATTACAGAAGAAAGAGCGGTTGTTCTTACAGACTCGGCCTCTGACCTGTTCGTCAAAGTCATGGACGAGGGTCAAACCCTCGGTGGTATTGTCGTACTTGGCCATTTTCACAACTTGTAAGTGCAGTATTTGTGCTGTTTCTGTCAGTTCTCGATATGAAATCCATGACCAAAGGTCGTGGAAATCACCTTTATTTATAAATTTCTTGCCTGTCGCCTCTTCAGATACATTGGAGGTTGCGCCTACGCATAGCAGAGCCCCAGGAGCGGTCATATGTTCAGGAACTCGTCATACCGGACGGTCACTTTGGCAAATCTTAGTCTGAAAGAGCAACCTCCTTATGCACATTCATAGAAAACGCCGGAGATTCGGATGGTGATAGTTGTGACCATACGCGGAAGTCGTTGATGGTGCCGGCTTTAATGTCTTTATAGCGGACTAAAATCCGGGACATGCATTGGTGTAATTTGTATACCACGCTTAGACTGTCTGACTCCATATCGCCTGACGAGAAAACGTCAGTGGTGCTGCCTTGTCACCGTAATATTGTTGTTATCATGGCGCCAGCAACATCGGAATTCGTAGAAAAGTTGAACTCGTCGTGGAAATATTGATGAATGAGCATGTGTACTTCGTATGGTGTCAGTGTTATAGATACACCTCGTGCTCACTGCTCAGGCACTATACCCATTGGCAATACAGCCAAACTTGAAATGATTGCGGCTTTCAGATAGGAACTGCTTCTCAACAGGACATATCCTGCGATTTATGTCTACATCTTCCCTGGCTTTTTTTCTTCTTGTTCAAAATGAGAAACCATTTATAACTGTCGTTTACAGGGGAATTATCGAGTTATGTAACCTAAGCATTTATCTCGAATTCCAAGAAGCGTCTGCGGGCTTCAAATGGTGGCTTGTTAGCGCCGAGTGCGGGTGGCTTTGCTTGCAGCGGTACGTACCACATTGCATGGCAGCTTCAGAGAGAATGCACACGCTGGCGGACCGACGCGCGCGACGACCGACCAACCACATGGCAGCCCGTCAAAGACTTTGGATTCCGGCCAGTCTCCCTGGGTCAGCATCAACATTAATCGCCAGTATGAGCTTTTGATTTTTTTTTTAATCATTCAGATCAATTGTTTCTGTGGCGTCTAGGGACACTCTTTGTGTCTTCCCTCATCTCCTAGGCTGAGAGGTCCAGCCCGGGGCAGAGCGAATCTGGCATCAATGTGATTGGATGCGCACTGGGGATTCTCGTCGCCAGTTTTCCTTGGACATTCGCGCACCCTCCAAGCGTCTGCACTGCTACCAGATAAAGCTAGTCTGAAGCAATCACAGGCACGGCGTTGCCACCTTCGGGAGATATCTGCCATCTTGTGTCGTCGGTAGACTCAGATTCAAGTCATGGCTGCTGTCGCTGGAGCGGTAGCGGGTCAGCCCAGCCGCAACCCATCCAGACAAGTGTACGAGTTTGCACTGAGGAAGGCATGCAGCGACGGCAGGCTCTGGCCCGAGGAGCAGTACAAGGCTGCAGAGAGGCTCAGCCCAGACACCTCCGAGGCTGACAAGCGGAAGCACCAAGAGTTCCTGCTCAAGCTCGGAGGCCTTATACGGGATCAATTCTTGGTACACGATCCGGTAGCCAGGGGTATGTTGGTCTGGTCCTGCGTTTGAGCATCGACATTTCTAACCCTCTCCAGGTCGCAACTATATCCTAAAGGAATTGCCTGGCAACTACCATATTCGAAAGAAGCTGAGTAGGTGTCCCAATCCCCACATGTTGTCAATCAAGCATGGCTCCCCAGTCAAATATACTCACAATTAACTTGCAGAAACAAAGGCCGACAAGGACAAGCAGGAAAAGTACGACTACTTCATTTACGGACATCCTGCTAGTGACAGGAGCGGAAACCCAAGAAGTTATGCTACTGCCAATGAGTTCTTCCACCATCTCATCTACCTCATTGGTGACTCTCACGACACAGGGCACTGCGCTTGTAAGTTGTGCAACAAGAGTGCCAAGCACGAGCCAGAGGCTCTGAAGAAGAGAATCGCGGCTGCTTCGGCACCTGCCTCGGCCCACGGATCCCCCGCGGCGACTGTCGCATCGCCAGCTTTGCAGGCGACATCGATGAGGAGGACCGCTTCTGCCTCATCAGTGAGCAAAGCTCAAGCACCTCAGAGATCTGCTGCCCAACCTCAACAGACGGCCGCGGCACAGCCAAAACAACAGCAGCAAAAACATGTGACGCCAGTCCCTGTTCCTGTCCAGCCTGCTGCCGTTGCCGCCGCCGCCGCCGCCGCCACTGCAGCTCGAAATCCTACTCCGGTGCCCGCACCGGCTCCTGCTCCTATTCAGGCCCCAGTCCAGACGCCAATGCCCGCTGCAGTTTCTTCCACTTCTACGCAAGCTCAAGTGGAAACGAAGCCCGCCGCGTTGGACAACGACATATTTCGGGTTGGTGAGATCGTCTGGTACAAGAACAACAATGCCTGGAGACTTGGCATAGTCATCGCAAGCAATCCTCCAGACGCTCTCGGCCCAAGTCAGCCAAGATATCTCATCAAACCATTGGCACACTCAGCTATGCAGTTGGAGAATGTGTTCAAGGCTGAGCTTGACATGCGGCCCTACCTGGCCTTCAGTGTTCCTCCCGGTATGTCACCCATGTCACCAGGGCATCTTTTTGAATCCTTCTCGAATGTCGCGATTGTCGTTCGAGTCTACAAATGAATGTTACACAGCCAACATACTGACTTTCTGCCTTTTCCAGTTAATATGGGAGAACTCGGCGGGCAGCGTATGAACCAGATCAACTGGCTCCAGCTTCAAAGCCAAAACGCCGGCAACCGGCAGAAGCAAGAAGCTATCGGGCTCGAGGCTAGCAAACTTGCCGCCCTGGAGATCAGTGGATCATATTCCACCTTCAACAACCAGCCCATGACAGATCCGACCAGGCAGAATGTCGGTGGAGTGTTCCTCGGAGCTGAGTGTATCCGTGTGGGCGAAGCCGTTAGGTATCGACCTCTTCCCAACGAGATCAACCCAGCTTGGGCCCCGGGTTTGCCCATTGTCATGTTGATTCGCGAGATCTACCTTGCCACAAGCGGTCTTCACTTTGTCGGAGATATCTTCCGCCTCGAAGAGACGGCGGCGCAGCAGCCGAAGCCGGACGTCGGCCCCTTGCCTGCCACCATGCTTCGCGAGCAACAATTCCGCAGCCAGGTCAGGCGAACACATTTTGAATGGGCTCTCATATCTCAGAACCAAGACCGGGATGAAACAAGTATCCGCGGCAGGTTCTATGAAGCGGCAAAATTGTTGCCCATCATCAATCCCGGCAACTTCCAGGCTGGCGTCGAGCGGGGTATTGTTGAGGATGTTCAGGGCTATCTTAATAACCGCCTAGACTCTCTCAGCACTAACATGGGTCGACGAGTGAATCGTCTTGAAACTTTGTCGAGTGCCGTCCCCCAGGGGTTCTCTCTGAATCTCGGACCCGGCATCTCGGAGTAGGGGCTGGGGTTTTAAGAGTATTGACGGGCGTGTCCGGTATGGATTCACGGTCTCAAAGTCAAATGAAGTACATTGACCTGTACTCCATGATTTGATCACGAATATATGGAAAACCGGACACAGGAGGCCCGATATGGAGTGGGAAATGTAGGACTATACTAAGAATGAGGCAAGACATAAGCTTCATCTGTTCCCACGGCTTCCTCACGCCTCTTGGACACTGGATCGCAGTGGAGAGGATTTCAATGGGAGTCTGACTATACGTTGAATGTAATGAAGCACGTGGCACTAGGTATCTACCCGAGTCTGGTCGTGGCTTGTAATATATGGAATAAACTGATTGAACACACGTCCCATCCCGCCCCGTATCCCGTGATGTTGTTCTGAAAGAGGCCAAAAAGAGGACTCTACCAATAGGTAATAATAGCAATCCACAATACGAGACCAAGCATCATCGGTTCAGGCCGATTGCTGAACATTGCCTGGTGCTTCCTTGTTGACGAGATTATGACTCGAAACCAAAACTTCTATAATCTCCGGTACCCAGTGAGACCTTGATGCTTGCCAGCACATTATGTTGTTATACTACGGCCACTATAGATTGAATCTCGAATTTCGCAACGCCCTGCTCGTTATCCTCTAGTCACGCCAAGCCAGAGAAGCCCGCCGGCGCCGGAGAACTTTCCGCCCTGGCGAAGCATAAAAGAAAAGAATACTTGGTATGCAAAACATGCCTACATTAGTTTAGCACCCCCCAACCCAACCAGGCGGTCTAAAAGTCCCCTGCACATCACCGCGCCCATGTACCGACACAGTAGGCACATCACTAGGATGCATTAATCACTGCTTGCTACGATGCACATACACATCACCGCCCATCCACTCGGGTCCGGGGGATGGTGTCAGCTGGACAGCAATGGTCGGAGTTGAAAAGGACCCCTCGTCCCCGCTCTTTTTTTCCCGGCTGATATGCGTGCGTTGTACAATACATGCCTACCTACGAGTAGATACCGCGCCGTTGGTATGCAGGACAAGCCGCCGACATTCTTTTCTTTTTCTTCACTTCTTGGTATCCGTATTGTGGCATTAGTCAAGCCCGGCCGTTCCAAGGAATTCCGGCGCCGTAGCACTGGGTTTCTCGTACGATTCCTATGCTCATGCACGAGTCATTTGTCCCGACTGGCTTGGCGAGCTTGTTAGCCCAGTCGGAGAAAACTTGGGGTTCTCACCTATTTCAGACGGCAGAGGCTTTCTCGCAAGAGCCCATGGCAGTGATTATACTCATATTGTGTCGTTGTGCTATAAGCATTTGGATGGATCATCCTCGAGTTGGTAGGTGGCATGGAAACAGAACTTCCCACAAGAAAATATAATGAGAGATTTCAAGCACATATTATTCCGTCTTGGGTTCAATGTCAATCATGACAAAATTAAACAAATCCATGCTGGCCCCGACCATAACTCCCACAAGCCGAAAACCTGCGCAGGGCCAAGATTTTTCCGCTTCCTCTCCCTCGGGCAACTAATCGACTGACCGCCGGGCATGTCAACAGCGATCCGTACTCACGTACTACCAAAACTAAACAAGATGGCATGTGTCAGTTATAAATGAACCGGTGCCGATCGTAGGGGCCGCTCAATCTTGTTGCTGTTCGTGGGGTAGTCGAACAATAGTGCGACCAAAGTGCCGGGCCGTCCGCTGAGCACGTGTTTGACATCACAATCATCATATTTACCGCGGGACGGCTAGTTGGTTTAATCAGTCAGGTAGGCTGGCTACCTAGAAAAAACGCGAGTAATTCTTCTTGTAACGTTTTTTTTCCGAACAAGCACAGGAAGCTTGCTTAGGCAGGGTCTGTGGAAACTTGTTTTTCTAGAGCAGATGAGACTATGCATGGTGCTAGAGAGGCAACGTTTCGGAGAACATGACATTGACCTACAGAATCATACTAAGAACATTTCGTCTTTCTTCCCTTCTAATTCTTCCGCGCGCGCTGCTAATATTCAAAGTTACATCGGGGCAGTCGTTTCCCGCGTTCCGCGCATACAAAAGACCAAATGTCGTATTTCCTTCCATGAAAGAGCCGCGAGGCGGGGAGGACGGGAACAGTTGTACACGATTCGGCAAACCACAAAGATCCGGCCTGTCATTGTTGGGCATGTATTCATGCAAGTGAGCCAGCCAGCGAGCCCGACCGTACAGAGTACTGGGTACCGACCCAATACTCCGGAACACCTACACAAAAAAGAAGGAGAAGAAGAAGAACGCGAGCGGGCGAATCAGACGAGTCCCCTATGACCACAACCACGTCCCCGGTACCCACGGCAGTGCCAGCCCGTCGGGTCCGAGGACAGCAGATTGAAGAAAGGACCCTGGACCTTGGTAAGAACCAAGAACCCTTCAGTCGGTAACCCGCGAGTGGGCACTCTCTTCCTTCTCTGCCGGAAAGCGAGATTGGCGAAAATCCCGAGAAGAGATATTCCGTCATGTCCAACTTCAACGGCCAAGTGCTTAATCGTATATCCTACTTGCACTTTCAAGCCTTGGGGTAGTATGAACTTTGCAGTATACTTAAGCAGTGCGCCCTAAATGCCATGCGGGCAGGGCATACTACTGTAACCTCCGAAGCAAAATTGAGGGACCACCAGCCTGCTGGGACAGACGCGGCTCTACTTGCTGAAAATGCTTGAAAGAACCATATCCATTTCATCATTCCGTCCTATCCTGAATGCTGCGTGCATCCTGCATGGTTGCGGAATTCCTCACTACTGCTGCTGAATTTCACCCTTGTCCATCCTTGCCTGCAAGACGACGGACTGGGGAATACAGCCATTGCCAACCAGTCCGTTGGATTCTTTGGTACGAACAAGCAAGCAAGTAAGCGAGAACCACCCAGTCGGGCAGATACCGACAGTACATCGGGCCCCAAGTAGACTCCGCCATTTGGTGCAGGTATGTACCGTTATGATATGCGGTGTACAAAAGGCTGGCTTTTCTCTCTGGCGTCGCGTTATGGTGGCGCCCAACGAGACGTGCAGAAAACGGGCACCGCAAACAGGGTCCCCGTTAGACCAAAGGTCGTATGTTCTGGCGCTGGGAACCAATAGATTGTGCCAATTCCGAGGGGACGGTTCTCGCATGCAGCAGCAAGCAGCCTCTCCGACTCAGCTCTTTCTGTTCCCTGCTGCTGACGGAAGATTTCTGTCGTTGCTAAAAGTTCCCTTGGTGCTGATGAGCTGGCCTTCGGGGCTGGGGGGTATGGATGGACGATGATCTGTGGGGAATAAGCTATATACGTGCGGCACGGCATTATTTGCGGAGCCTACCTACCTAGAGGTTTGACAGCGATCAACTTTTGGGCGGGCCGCTGCTGACTCGGCCGATGATGGGGCTTGGAACGACCGACTACGTGGAATTGTTCTCCAAGCCTCAGAAGCATTGCGTGGACGATGAGCACGTAGTGAGAACCATGTAGGTACGTAGCATGATAGGTAGATGGTCAAATCTTTGTGATATATTGTTCCTTCGAAATTCCATAGCTATCCATATAATAATGGCAAAAGGGTATCATGGACAACATGACAGAAAAGGATACGCAAAGGCTATATAGAGTATGTGTGGTACGCGATGACGGCAAGATGATGGTAAATGACGATTCGCTCCAAGGGGAATGAAAAAAAAAAAAAAAAAAAAAAAAAAAAGATATCAACGCCGGCCGCTGTTATGCAAAAATGGTGGGTGGGTTTCGTCGTATTAGCCGTCATGATATAAAACTCGATTCGGTTAACTCCAGGTGCTCAAATCGGCTCGAGATCCCTCGGAGGATCTCGGGGTTGGCTTCCAGGTTCACCACCCGGCGCGGCATGCGACGGCATTCCGAGCACTTTTCGTGATCGCAGCTGGTGCACCGCACGCCGTCTTCAGCATTTGCTGGGAAATTCTCGTGACACTCGTGACATTCGTAAAAGGCGGACGAAAATGTCCCGTCCTCGTCGCCCGGGTATCCGTATGGGTACTTCTTTTTCTTGTGACTGTCCTTGGTATTAGCTTTGCAAGTCGTGGTGTGCGGAGTGTATGGTCAACTTACGGAGTCTTGGGGCAGTCGTCACAGCGCCGGTGGCCGCAGTTCTCGCACACGCGCGTGCTCTGGGTAAAAGTGGTGTTGCACCTGTGACAACTCCTCCGAAGCCGCATGCGCGGAACCTTGTGGACCAACGGCTGGCCTCCGGTCCTGCTCGGGCGCGTCACCACGATGGGTTCCCCGAGGCCGTAATGGGGTATTATGGGCTTCAGCTCCTGCTGCATCTGGATCGCCGTCTCGCCCTTTTCCCGCCTCTCTCGGCTCGCCTGCTTCTGAGAGTCGGTGCGCTTGGGCGGGTCCCGGCCGCATTTCGAGCAGTAATGGTGGCTGCAGCTCGGGCATGTGCTGCCGAGCCCGAACGACGTGTGGCACCGGTGGCAGTCCTTGTGGACACGAACGCGGATGGGCTTCTCTGTCCGGTAGACCTCGCCTTCCGTCGCGTGCCAGCCAGATGGTTCAATGTCCACGCCATAGTGCTCCCCAAGTTTCCTGGCGCGTTCTTCGTAGTACTGAGCCCTCGGCACTGTGGCCGCGCTCTGGTAGTCGGCGAATGCCTGCGCAACCTCTTGAGCCGAGAGATCGGGGCTATTTCAGATCAGTCAGCCAGATGCCCGAGCAAGAAAATCGACGGGCGTGCGGTAGCTACATACCTGAGCTCTAGCGGCTCCTCCATCTCTGCCTCCGTTTCTACCTCGGGCTGTTGTGATTGTTGTGGCTGCGGCACGCCGGAAAGTCTCTTTGCAGATGTCCTGGTGGCCGGGGAGGAAGAGGATGGGCTGCCCTCTCCCGATTTCCTCAAGATAGTCCTCATCCGAGTGAGCAGCCCTTTCCTGTCCCTTCCATCCTTCCCCGGCGTCTCGCCCGTCCGTTTTGAACTCATTCTCGCCTTCTCTCGTCTTTTGATTCTCCCTAGTTGAAATGGCGGAAAATGCGGGCGTATATTGTATACATGCAGCTCTTTTCAGGGTTTTCGTCGAGGTTGTATTATCATGTATTTCTACCCAGCGGCAGGGTATTCTTCCCAGGGGTATCCCGAACTCAAAAAGATGTGCTTGGGGCGCACATCTGTTGTCTCTTGTCGGTCGGCTCCAAAGTAGCAGCGGCAGCAGTCGCAGGTCCAAAACTCTCTTATTATTTTCTGGCGCAAAAAATCCCAGAATAAAAATGATAATAGTATCGAGTCGTGCAGAAGTCCCAGGTTGAAAGGTTAAAAGGCGCAAATAATATTATCTTGACCTGTCGTGTCCTGTCCTGTCACGGTGCGCCCACTCTGCAGAATGGTCCACTCGGGTCCAGACGATGGGTAGGTAGGTATGGAGGTGGACAAATTGTTCATGTGCAGGCGGTCGAGAGTAATAAGCGAATGGAGCTGGGCAGAGGAGAGAGAAGGAAAAAAATATTATTGTTGTCGCTATAGACGTGGGTCGAGGGGGAGAGATGCGATGGCCGTCGTGTTTATGGTTGCAAGAAAGCAGTCCTAGTCCGAGGTCGCGGGTATGATATAGGGCTCACTTGGGCAAGTCTGACGCGAGCCTCGAGACGTTGAGTGAGAGGCTCCGGGGATCGTCTTGGGGTCGCGTTTAGAATGCTTCCACGAGGTTGAAGATATCGAAAAAGAGCGGGAGGGGGGGTAAGGTTGAAAAGATGGGAAGGGAACCGAGCAGCTGGGTGGACGGGGTGATGCAGTTAGTTGGTAGCAGCAGTTGCAGGGTTCAAGGCTCGGTTCAATTATAAAAAAGTAGCAGCAGCAAGTGTATCGTAGGAGGTACAATATACTCGGTACCTACCTACCTTACTTGCAGCAGGGCGTTTTACTGCCTACCTTGGGTTACATGACTGCCTGTCTGTACTTAGACGTTCTCCCTCTCTCGTTTTCTTGGGGCGCCTGTCGGTCGGTAATAATGGTCATGTTTGGGGTGTGTGTAGCCACAATTCTTGGGGCCCTGGTAGGTGGTAAAGGATGTACGTATTGCACGCACTACTGCACCAGAAGTCGCTGCCAAGGTAATCTGTAGGTAGATTTTAGCCAGCCCAGCCCAGCAGGAAGCGCACACACACCCCCATGTCTCCAAGCCGGCGGCACGACTGTGAGAGCTGGTGCTTGAGAGAGGACCCCCAAGTCCCAAGTCCCAGCTTTCCGTCCATTGAAGAAAAACACAAGCACAAGCCAGCCCAGCAGACCCCCCAAGCCCCCCGAGAAAAGCCCAGCACCGGGGCCCTGGGCGGCGGGTGGACGGGAACGACGGGGCTTGCGAAAGTACTGTACAGTCGAGTAAGTCTAGTCTATCCCTCCCCCTACACCCCCCCGGGACCTTAATTAGAGGCTCCGAGCTAAGGGTAAGCTTAGCGATGATTCGTTTGTTTTTGGCACGCACCTTCTTTTTTCTTTCTTCCTTGCGCCTAGGCTGTGGTAGGTATTCGGTAGCCGCGCTTTTCTTTCCAACGATCACGCCTGTACTCGTAGGTATGGATGTATACTTGCTGGTCGGCGAGCGAGTCAGGCACCGTCTCCCAAGCCGTCACCTCCCCATCTACATTATCTACCATACTATCCGCCTAGTATCTTTAGGTTGGCCTAGCTTCGCTCTGGCCTGGGATTCCGACCCAAGGAGCTGGGAACCTTGGGCTAGCCACTGCGGAGTACTTGACTGCGACGAGATATGATAATCCTATGCGCCGTACAGGTTGCGAGTGACAGCCCTACCGACACGTCGGTCTACACAATAATGTCCCAGGCTGAGCCCGTGGTCGGGGGTTTTCTTTTCTTCTTCCGTTGTTGTCTCTTTCTTTGGATATATCAAATAGCCACAAGCGAGGAGTTGCACAGCAAACGACGACACGACGACGACAACATGGGTCTGTGGGATTAAACAGTCGCTGTTCGGTCTCCCGGGGCCGGGCAAGGTCAGGGTTCCCAGACGGACAGACAGCGGCGGCAGCATCTTCGGAGCAGTAGTATATCACCACGAAGAACGTCCCAACCACCAATTGGATACTTGGCAAAAATGATATGAGATGAATACGGATCAGGGACAAGTTGGGGATGTATTAGACAATACGAGAGAGACAGAGAGTGCATTCATTCGTGGTTCTTTTTTTCTCCCCATACGTACAGACGTATATCTGATCACCAGTAGTTACTCAGGCAATGACGACGAAGTTGGGGGCCGGTGAAACGGAAGCAATGCTCCCTGTCTTGCTTTTGCGCGTCTTCCTCGCAGATATTGCTGTCTCTTTTACCCAACTTGATACACACCACATTCACGTGCATATACACCTACATATACGCAGGAATATTGGATGAATCCTTTCTCCTCTTCTTGTTCTTCCTTCTGCGTCTATGACCAAGTAAATTTTATCAAATACTCGTTTGGAATCCGGGGGTTCAATAAGTAGTTATTAACGATATGAATTGATTCAGTAGTGACGCGCTTTGGTCTCGAAGTCGTACGATGATGAACAGCACTCCGGTGACTAGGTCCGGGGACCCAGCACTCTTTTCGGCAAGCCCCTTGTTCGTCTGCTCCCCATCCCGAAGTGGGAGTGTCCCCCGAACTCCTTGCTGCTGCTGCTGCTGCCGCCGCTGCTTGCTGGGACTCCTCTCCCCCCAAAAAGTGAACCGTGGGGCTGGAATTTCATACACGCCGCCCAGCAAAACTCCAGATGGATCGACAGTCGTCCCCAGTTGCAAATCCCGAGATTTGGCCCCATTCATGGTCTGTAGTACCTCTCCAAGCCCAAGACGGTGGCACAAGGGACAAGAAACAGACAACTGAAGAAGCATTTCATCATAAGTGATAGATAATTATTGGCCTCATCATCATTACTTCTTACATCTCTGAAAAGAAAGGAGCAAGAAGGAAACAGATACATAACAAAACAACAACGCAGAGACGATGGCCCACTGTATGTACTACACATTACTTACCACCCGTGGTCAAATCCCGAAGGCAGAGGGAGAAAAAAAAAAGTATGGACTCGAAGTTGAATCAAACGACGTAATAGCGCCACGTCTTTTGCTGTCGCATTTTCGATACTATGCCACATTGGGACCCCATGGGCCAAGATCCACGGTTCCAGATGCCCGGGAACAGCAAGTCTGGATGAAACCACAAAGTTTTGCGCCGCACGCCTGGTAGGCAAGTGAAATCGATCATATCTTCTTTTGTCCAGAGGCAGAGATCTGCCTACCTAGGCGCGGCACACTCCTTTTGTGTCTCTCGTATCCTCTCGCATCGCACCTACTCTCTCGGAGGGCTGCTACAGATCGAGCCTTTGATTGTCAAGAATCAACCGAAACCGAGCAGAAAACCTCCTGGGCCCTGACAACCTGGCAAACAGCCCCTTGTTCTGGCCCGCTTCGGCATCGGCAAATACCATTCCAATCTTCTTCCCACCGGTCTCCGTATGCAGCACACGCACCTCTTCTCAACTTCCCCAATAGCAATTACGCGGAACTTCCTAGCCTCCGGAGCACAGAAAGCGGCGCTCCTCAGTGAAAGCTGTCATGATGTTTTGGCCTCTCTCTTACTGGACAATATCTATTCATCTCCAAGTAGAGAGGGCCGAAAATGAACAGGCGGGCGTCCGACCTGTTTGATATCCAGTCTGCCAGTGTACGGAGTAGTAGTATTCGTACATATCAAACAAAAATCTCCCAAACAGGGGCCCCGTCTGGCCTGGTTTTGAGATCTGCCGGCTCAGCGCTAATTGGCAACAATTACCGTCGTGACTATGCACATGTGTGGTGTCTGTCTTGAAAGTTCCCAACCAAGCAACCAGGCTCTCAGGGGGGTGCCACTTTGGATACAACGTCTTTTTGGGGCCCGTTGCGAATTCTGAAGGTTCAAGGAGGCAGGGTGGGCACGGTACACGGCAATGAAGAGAAAAAAAAGAGATCGTCCGTCACGTCGCCCGTCTGGGACTCCCGGGGATTTACCATCTACGGACAACGAGAAGAGGGCGACCGATTCGTCTTCTTGCCAGGCACCTGGCACACGGGGACAGGGGGGGCCCGGGAGGATCAGCCGCCGTCGAGGAACAAGGGCAGCATGATACGGAGAGAAAAGAATGATATAGAATACGACCGAGTTGATAGATCATGTTTGCGCAGATGGAAATTTGATATCTACCGTGACCGCCGAGTTCCAAAACAACACTCGGGTCGGCATGTACGATACCTGCTCTATCACCATGCCGTCGGATATATATATCATACATCGTACATGGGAGGCAAAAAGGAAAGAGCAGAAGAAATAGGCAAACATGAAGTGACGAACTGACTGCACCGCCCACTTTGTTCCCCCAATCCCCCCGTTGTGGACTCTTCCCGACAGTCTGGGTTCGAGATGCATTGGCGACGTTGTTTTCTCTTTGCTTTTCTTCTGCCTCCTCCTTCTCCTCTTCTCCCAGAGCTGAGCCGCTGCCTTGCTGCTTACCTTTTTTAGTGCTCAGCGCCTGTCCCCCTCTCTCCTCTTTCAATGGCTTCCCGAAGCGCTGGGACGGTTGATCCCTGACGACAACTTTTTTTGGCTTACGCCCAGCGGATCCCCCGCCCCATTATGTTGTTACCCTTGCCTTAGTGTGACAGAGGTAAAATGTAGTAGATAAGCTGCGGTCATCTGGTTCTCGTCTTTTGTTTTCATGCGTGATGGCCCCAACTTGGTAACAACTTTCTCGTCATGGTCGTATACGTAGATAATGTACAGTAGTCATGACCAGTACAAAGGCAACTGCGTGCATTGGTAGGCATCATATGGGCCGGCCAGTGAGGAGACATTGCAGCAGATTTGCATATACAGCAGGCAAAGCGAAACAAGAGAGTGGGGAGAAACAGAAACGTTGGCTCTGGGCGGTTCGGGGTCCAGAAGGACCGTTATTGTTGCCGTATGATCTGATCTGACGCCGGCACCTTCACACCGACAATAATTCCCATCCTTCGCTCATGGGGGAGGGCGGGGGAAAAGAATCCCATGTTACCCGCAGAAAATCCCATCATATGAGGTCTGCCAGGTACTTTCGAACCGGCTTCATTCAGGACGAGGCTGGTCCAGCCGCTTCGCTTCGTCAGCGCAACATATGGATCGGACCTGGGAATCTTGACGATCGAGCTCATGTCGTGATGATTCTTGACCTCACCGCCTGGAGAGGCCAGTCCTCTGCTGGTCTTTCCGTCTATCGACCGGCCTATAGGCGAACTAACGGGAAGGCTAGGGCATTTTCAGGCGAGCTGAAAGAAGAGGGCTGCAGCCGAAACCTGGAGGAAGCATGTTTATATCCTTCTTCTTCTTTTCCACCGTTCGCGTTATCATGTACGAACGAGGTACACGCCTCCAAAGTCCGATTTCCCCCATCTCGAATTTCCCATCAGACGCCGCAAATCCCGTTTTTGAATGAAAATCGAACCATTCTCGGATAGATCAGCTCAGCCCATTTCTCTATGATGGAAAGAGAGCAAGAATCCAAGCTGAACTATACATGTGCTGGAATTCCATTTCATTGGGCCGTGTGCGCCCCTATACAATGCCAAGATGCGAGTGGTATGCTTCAATTTAGGAACAGATCTACATCGATCCCTTCGACTGGCCGTGGAAGCATGCCAGAAGAGGGAGGCCTATGCAGCTTGGCAGTTTAGGACTGTCGCTGCATGTGTGTGTGATTATGCCCCCAAACTTGCACATCACCGCCAGACCCCTCCATCTCCTTCCTCTCCTTCCGTCCAAGTACCGACCGGCGCCGTCCAATCGAACGAAGCTTTCCGCAGTTCTTGTTCTTCTGCGATGCACGCACACAGCATGTGGTGCCACCCCAGAGCAAGTGCCGGGGACCCCAAAAACGAAACAGTCATCCAGCCCACCGGGTTTAAGCTCTTCTCTTTCCTTGATCGAGACATACAGAATATGACCCGAAGGGATGGAAAGTTCTACTACAAAGCTTAATGCTAATAGAAAAGAGCTACCCAGATGGACGGGCGAAGCTTCAGTTTCGGCATCCAGCAGCCGACGCGTGCTTATAATTGAATGCTTCTTAATCTCAAAAATCGTACGTTGTCTCAATGTTAAAAGATGTGGAAGTGAAAGAAAACAGCCCACGTCTAGAACAATTGGATTCCAAGCCATCGCGCCTAGCGGAAAAGGTTATAATGATGTCATATCTTTTCCATCCTCAGCATCCACGCGCATCGGTTAATTGGAAGCGAAGCAGAAGGAGAAAACAACACATCTAGAACGAGAATGTACTCTGCGACCCCCTCGATCGCAAACAATCCCCATCGAGGGCACCCGAGCACCACCCACACGCGCGTGTCTGTGTCTGAGACTAGCCCAAACCTCGTAGCTCCGGATGTCAAGTCTCTATTCGTCCAAATGCGAACGCATGGAAAGAATGCTACTGCACGTGTGGCTTTCGCACCCCCCTCTTCCAGCTTATGGTGATGGAGGGGGGAAACAGCTTTGAACTCCCATATGAACCGGATCGTCACGATCAAGCTCCAGATAGGGTATAGTATATCGTTTTTCTCTGCTTGTTCAATGGCCATCTCCCTCGGTAGACGGAGTTCGCTTACCCAATTTCTCTTCAGCCTCACGGGTTCGGAGTTGCGAGTGCATGCATGTCTGGTCACTGGGCGTTCTAGATTCCAAAGATGGCGCTTCTTCTTTCTTCTTGCCCTCTATTGCAGCCCTACGAGCGAACCATTCCCTGCTTGTTCTTTCTCGGTCCTAGTCTCCCTCTTCTACGGCCGTTATATCTTCTGACTCATCCCTTCTTTTCACGTCCCGCCGGCCACGTGGTTCTTATCGTCATGTTTTGGAATTTCACATTTGGGGCTGAACTCTAGTCTGTGCCCGGAAAACCATGTCTCATAGATCCGCCGCCCGTCGTGATTGACTGAGCTTGACGTTTTAACTACTTGTCTTCGCGTCAGAATGTAAAAATACCTTGTCTCGGCGGCGATTGGGCGCCGCCTGGGTGAAGATCTTGGTTTAGTGTTTTCTGTCAACGTTGGCTTGTCGGACGGGTAAACAACCTTGAGAGCCCGGGTAGATAGATCATGGATGGTGGTCATGTACAGAGTACCTGACGCATTTTTGATGTATCGTTAGGGACTGGCTATACCTCGAAGAGCATGCCTGTGCGGTCTTGTCGATTCCGCTGCCAGTATAAGTCCAGCTCGAGAAGAATCTGGTCGGCTCGGACTCGCTTACTTGATTCTGCAAACCTATTTTCTGTCGTCTGCATATGGGGAGTATATTTAAAAAAAAAATCAAGCTCTATCATCGTAGAATATTCATTTATTGCTTGCTCACTTCCTGCTTGGATATGTTACCACGGTGAACACCGACACTCGTCCAACAGCTCATATATACCATGACTTGAGATGAATCAATATACTGATAATGGAGTGTAGTTTCCTGATAAAATATTATAACCAGTTTTCCATTCTTGAGCAGTATCCAATTAGCCGGGTTCATATGTCGTTGGCTGTTTCTGGGCGTCGGTCTACAAATACTCATTCCTTTATATCAAAAATATTTCATCATCTGGTTGACAATCTCATGTGGTTGTCTTGTTCACTTCAAGTATAGTGATCGTAGGCTTTATTTCTCGTTAACTACATAGACGGCTGGCTTCATTGCTTGTACTTATCGTCGCTAGAGTGGATAATATATACAGATGTGCTCTGTCAACACCAGATAGACTAGATCTTCACCAATATACAATGACTCCTAAGTAAACTTTCAAGCTTTGCTATTTGGTTAAATCCTCCAGGGATACTGATGCCAGATGTAACAGAGACTACTTTTGTCAACCGGATTTCCTTAGTAGTCCGCAGGATTCCGTACGCGTGCACGCACGTATACAAATGGCCATCCGAAGTCCGTATTGCGACATCGCTACTCGATACGAGTACGTCCTGGGGGTCAACAGATGGATCCACGATCGATGAAACTGTCCGGTGCTGAGCGCAAGCTGCGTTCGGATATACTGGGTGATCACCGAGGACGTCGTGCCGCCGGCAACGTGCATTTATATCGGAAATCTGCCCTACGCCCTGCTCCCTCTGCATACTACGCCTTGCGCCCTGCTCGGAGCTGACAATAAAGCTTCAGCGCAGCGATGGAATCAAACTTACTCAAATGAATAAGTTGATCAATTGTCAGCGGGAAGAGGCGGCTTAGATGTATGTCAATGGGTTTCCCCTTGATGGCTTGTATTGGAGGGCCACTTTTGATATTCATTCTGATGCTTATCCATACCTGGGAGTACACTTGAGCTGTTCCAAGTATAGCTGAATCTTTCTTTGAATAATCTTATTCTGTTTGATTATTTTAACTCGTCTGGTTGTTTAGCAGAAAATGGATATGGTGTCTGATTTCATCCTAGTGATAAATGACGGTTGTGAAGCTTCTATGTAGTCTTTGCACACGTCTGAGAGTCGAAATGTGACGAGGTAGAAAAGCTTGCATCTGGCAATCAGTTGGATTAGAGAGGTAAACGGTGATTTGGCAGCCCAGAGGTTGGGGTATAAGAAGTTTATCGGTTGGACTGGGACAGACTGATGCTAGTAGTATGTCGAAGTAGGTAGCATCGGCGCTCGAGTCCGATTTATGGTACAGCGTAGGCAACTATTGACTCTTCCTCACCTGCGTCACTCCCTGGCCAAATCGAAGAAAGTGCCAGTAGAAACCAAGTCAGACGCACACGGAAGGAAATCATATGATACATCAGTCATACGGCGAGAGGTCGGCGCCCGGGTTGCATGCATGTAGTATACAGCCGCCTTTTCATTTACGTCCGATGATGTGTCGTGGATCAGACCATTCTTCCAGATAGGACACCCCCGGCTCTAGGCCTAGGACCCCCGGACCGCAGACCGGTACCCACCCGCGGGCTGGGGACGCCCGATAACGGCTGACGTCGGCGTGACAAGAACAGCGCCTCTTTTTTCCAATTATTTAGAGGGCGTCACCACCACTCGATACAACGGTTCGGGCTGTTCAGTGGCGTCGTTTGGAATCAGGCAGCTGCAGCATTATTTATATATTTATAGCCAGCGTCTAGTCGAGCTTCGGTTCCGTCCGAATCTCCCGTCCACCAACCACTTACCTGTTGCTGCTCACTCGAGAGTCAATCCCCACAATCGCCTAACCTGGAAATCACAATTCAAGATGCCGAATATCGTTGTTCTAGGGTAAGTCGACTCTGAGCTGCATTTATTGCCCATACGGAGCAGAGCTGTTGACACTGTCCATCAAAGCGCTGGCGTCTCCGGCTTGACCTCAGCCTATCTGTTGTCCCAGGACAAGACCAACAAGATCACAGTCCTTGCGAAGCATATGCCCGGCGACTATGATCCCGAATACGCGTCGCCTTATGCCGGCGCCAATGTCCTGCCGTGAGTATTCCCGGGATTGAACAATGTTGCTTTCGCCTAACCAGCTCGCAGAATGTCCACTAGAGAAAACAGTCGCTGGGAGACGCGGACGTGGCCGGAGCTGCGCAGGCTGGCGAGGGAGGTACCGGAAGCCGGCATTCACGAGATGAGCAAGTCTAGGAATCCCTTATAGTCTCCCCACTCGCCGTATGGACAGCATCTGACCGCTCACCCACAGAGAGCCGCGTCCTCAGGCGCGCCAAGGATCTCGAAAAGCTCAAGAAGGGCGGGTACTCCTTCGACGGGCTGTTCCTCGAGGACCCGTGGTACAAGTCCCTGTTCGACGACTTCCGGGAGCTCTCCAAGGAGGAGCTGCCGGCGGGCGTAGCCTCGGGGTGCGAGTTCGGCTCCGTCTGCATCAACACCATGCTGTACCTGCCGTGGCTGGTCGGCAAGTCCCGGGAGAACGGCGTCGTCTTCAAGCGCGCCAACCTCAAGCACATCTCCGAGGCGCCGGCGGCGGCAGGACACAAAGTTGACGTGGTCGTCAACGCCTCGGGCCTCATGGCGGGCAAGCTCGGCGGCGTCATGGACGGCAAGATGGTACCGGTGCGCGGGCAGCTCGTGGTGGTGCGCAACGAGGCGCCGTACATGGTGACCAAGTCGGGCACCGACGACGCCGACGACGAGCTCTTCTACATGATGATGCGGGCGAACGGCGGCGGCACCATCCTGGGCGGCACGTACCAGAAGGGCCAGTGGGAGAGCCAGCCGGACCCCAACATCGCCATGCGCATCATGCGCCGGGCCGTCGAGATGGTGCCGGAGCTGACCGGCGGGAAGGGCGTCCAGGGCCTCGACATCATCCGGCACGCGGTCGGGCTGCGGCCGTACCGCGAGGGTGGAGTGAGGCTCGAGAAGGAGAAGATCGACGGCACCTGGGTGGTGCATAATTATGGTCATGCCGGATGGGGATACCAGGGTTCGTACGGGTGTGCCGAAAGGGTCGTCGAGCTGGTGGGCGAGATACAGACTCCATCCAAGCTGTGATGGGTGTTAGCGTATGATTGGGACATTGGAATCATACAAATGAAATACACTCTGAAAACGGAAATATGGCAGGAAAACATGGTCATCTCAAAGAAAGAAAGACATAGTCGACATTTTTATTCCCACGATGTTAAACAATATTATACTATAATAACTCTCTTATTTATTAGACAACATGGTTCCTCGAATTTATTACCGCTGTATTTCACGCAATATGATTATAATACAGAGATTCAAGACTATATTGCTGGGGGCTATAATGAAAACAGAACTGCAATGTCATTTATACCTGGAGCAGCAACTGATCAGCGGCCGAGGGGTACGTCGATTACCTATCCGCCCACCTATAACACCTTATCGTTATCGGCCTCGAGCTGTACCTTGCGCTGAAGCTCCACCTGGGGAAAGCTGACAGCTCGCTAAGTAGGTATCCATTCACGGGTAACACGTAACTTTAATGTGTTAACGTGGCTCGATTCGCGACTTCTGTGTCTCAACTGGTAGCGCGACAAGACATTCACCTAACCCTCCCACAGCCTTGAGCCCATCATGACCGACCAACGACCCGGCATCGTCGCGCAAGCCGTGACTTTTGTCAGCAACGTCGCAAACGGGCGCCATGTCTTGTCCAATCTCGTTCCCCTCGGACTCTTCGTCCTGGATGCTGTTCTTTGCGCCCTGATCATCTGGAAGGTGCCCTGTAAGTAAAGTAGACGACAGAACACACCCATCCGCCACGATATGCGACGGCTTGCTGACCGACTCTCGTGGGACTTGCAGACACCGAGATCGATTGGAAAGCGTATATGGAACAGGTTGCCCAGTACATGTCTGGAGAGCGCGACTATACAAAGATCAAGGGCGGAACGGGACCCCTGGTGTATCCAGCCGCCCATGTCTACACCTATGCCGCCCTCTACACCATCACCGACCATGGAACGAACATCCTGCGAGCGCAGTACATATTCGCGATCCTATACTTGATCACCCTCTCGGTCGTCATGACGTGCTACTGGAATGCCAAGGTACGAACAGTTCCCTTCGGAGCAGGACACGGAAGACTACTAGACCTTTCTGCTGACACTACACCCAACACAGGTCCCTCCCTATGTCTTTCCCCTTCTCATCGCCTCCAAGAGACTCCACAGCATCTTTGTCCTGCGCTGTTTCAATGACTGTTTTGCCGTGCTCTTTCTGTTCGCGGCAATCCTAGCCTTCCAGCGCAAGGCTTGGACCGTCGGAGGCGTCCTCTTCTCATGGGGCCTGGGCACCAAGATGACCCTTCTGCTCGTCCTGCCTGCGATTGGCGCCGTCCTGTTTCAGGGCAGAGGCGTGTTTGGCAGCGTCAAGGTGGCAGCGATTATACTTCAGGTGCAGATTGCGATTGGCAATCCCTTCTTCCAGGCCAACTGGCCCGGCTACCTTACACGGGCCTTTGAGCTTTCACGGCAGTTCTTCTTCAAGTGGACCGTCAACTGGCGCTTTGTTGGGGAGGACATGTTCTTGAGCCGTGAATTTGCCGCGACTCTACTTGTACTTCACGTTTCTGTTCTAGCTGTGTTCATGATCAGGAACTGGCTGCGACCGGCCTTGTCTCTACGACCACTCAAGGACCTCATCATGCCCGCATTGCAGCTCTACTCGCCGTTTGGACCTCGAGACGAAGCTCTGGTAGCGTCTGCCGTCACGCCTCAGTATGTCATGACGACAATCCTCTCAGCAAACGTCATTGGCCTCCTGTTTGCGCGATCCCTCCACTACCAGTTCTATGCCTACATTGCCTGGACCACCCCCTACCTGCTCTGGCGGGGCGGGGCTCACCCGGTCGTTCAGTATGGCCTCTGGGCCTTGCAGGAGTGGGCATGGAACGTGTTTCCCAGCAGCGAGATTAGCTCAGCTGTTGTGATTGGCGTCTTGGCTGCCACCGTCGCCTTTTCTTGGGCTGCAGGCATCAAAGAACCTGTTCCTGTGCCAGCCACGGCGCCCCAAACACAAGCACCAGCACCGGCCACTCAGTCAAAGGCCGCAACCCAATAATCTTGGTCCTCGATCATACCCCTGCTCAAGGTGACGGCGGCATCTTGCCGACATTGGAATCAGAATCCTCCTCGTCCGAGTAGACAATTGGGGCAAACTCCTTGGGCCTACAGAGGTCAGCTTCTAGCATGGATCAGAAAGGGAATCGAGACTGCAGAACTGACCAATATGACTGCTTTCTCCACAACTTCTCTTCGCGTACAACATTGACGATCTCGCCTTCGACTTTGCCCTTCATTTCCTGAGAGGGCGTGAGGTCGACCAGGACGTAACCTCCGCGCTTGACCCAGATGGTGTTGCGGAAGCGATCCGCGAGCTCGACCATGACGACGCGCTCGTCGGGCAGGGAGCAGCTGTAGACGCTGTTGCCTTCTGCTTTGATGACGCGGGCGAGCGACTGGTTGGACGTGAGCTCATCCGGCGGTGTCATTGACTCGACAGCTGCCGCGTGGGCGTTGCGCTTTGGGCGACCCATTCTGAAAAAGAATGGAAAGAAAAAGCAAAAGTGCGCAACAATAAGTCGACCAGTCGTGATCGTGCGACTGTCAATGGCCTCTCAAGTAAAGATCGTCGAGGATGTTGCCTGCGAGCCTGAAAGCATGTGAAGGATGGAAAGTGGACTCTAAATTCGTGTAGGTAGTTTTTCTGCCCGCGGGTTTTGCCGCAGTTTGCCCGAGGAGACATATAAAGCATCAATGCCACTGAAAACAAGACACTTACCATCCACATGCTGTCGCACATGTTTTCTCAATGTGGCCTTGACCAATAGTTAAACGTCCCAAAGTGTCTAATAACTTATGCGTATAATGTGTACGGGTCTGGTAGTTGAAGTGGTGGCGCAGGACTCCAAAGTGTCCACTGCAACACACAATGTCCTTCTATCCAAAGTTCCCATTCCATAGCCTAATTCCTTGAATAATTCTTTCTGTATTATCCAAGTGCCTATGTATACTCCCTTGTCGCGAAAGAGTCCATTTGTGTCGTGTCTATCTAGACTGTTGTCTCTGGATGCCCGCACGTCTAACGCTGCTCCGACATGTTTTCATTCCATCATTGATTTTTTGCAGAGTCCATTTTGCAAAGACGTTGGATTTGCGACAAGAAGAAAGATGTCGGGATTACGGGAGTATTTTGACCGAGTATTTTGACCTACTCGCTTCATAGGACATGGGAAGTTTCAATGGGTGGGCGTCGTGGTCACTCGTGAGCATGTTGACCGTGCTTGATTCGCTACATGACAAGGGGGTATCCATATACAAAGCCATCTCCCGATTGCTATATCGCTGCCATTTGTATTCTCTTCTCTTATAGCATGGTTCTTGACCTGGTTCAATGCTTATTGTATATCATCCATCTGGCTCGAACCTCGAGAAAAATTGACGAGTAAAGGCTCTTTGCACCGGCATGCCCAGCGACAGTTTCAAGGCCTCCCACTTTGTGTGAGACTTTGAATTCTTCACGAGTGGAAAAGGGATATGTAGTATCATAGGTGAAAAGATGAATTCCTCTATAATTACCAACAGATTGAAAGAAAAAAGAACAAGAAAAATGATAACAATAACTCTGCACCCGTGACCGGAGACCGTGAAACCGAAAAATAAGAACAGACAGACAGACACCCCCTTCCCCATCTTTACCCACCGTCTCTTTAGGTTGCCCTTGAAAAGAAAAATAGTTTTACCGTCCCTCCGATGCTCCCTTTGCCCCCGGTAAATAGACACGATGATGGCGTCAAGATACACAACCATACCATACAAAAATCAGAAAACAAGAAAATCCTCATAAGCTCCCTTCATTTCATATCATTTTCAAGACGTAGATGCTCTCTCTCTCTCTCTCTCACTCTCCCATCCTACAGAGAGAAGACACCGACGACGGCAGCGGCCACGAGCAGACCGAGAGCACACCTCGTCGGGGACGCGCCCGAGACCTCGACCATGCCCGAGGTCGGCGCGCTGGGCGCCACGTACGTGCTGGGCGCGGCGACGCCGGGTACGGACGCCGGGCCGCTGCCGCCGGAGCCCGGGGCGTTGTTGTTGACCGGGGGCGCGACGGGGGCGGTGTTCGCGGGGGCGGTGGGCATGGCGCCCGTGCCCGTGGAGCCGGGGCAGATAGTCGAGGTGATGGTCGGGAGTGTCTAAGGGGGGTGGAAAAGTGGTCAGCAGATTTTCACCGAGAGGGATGAGGACAGCAGAAAGAAGAAGAAGAAGAAGAAGAAGAAGAAGAAGAAGAAAACTCACGGTGGTGAGGGTGCAGGGGCAGTTGGTGACGGTGACGGTCTCGCCCTCGGTGGCCGTGTACTCGACGCCGTTGAAGCTGAGGGTGGTGGCGGCGGGGCAGAAGGTGACGAGCTCGGCCACGACGACCGTCGACGTGACGGTTGTGTTGAACCACGACCAGGTCACGTTCGACGACGACGACGACGAGGGCGCCGCGAGGCCGGCGTCGATGAGGGACCCGTTGACCAGGGCGCCCATGGACGCCGAGGGGTCGGCCGTGACCAAGGGGACGTCCATGTCGATGGTCGTGGACGCGGGCGTGGCCTCGGTCGTGGCCTCGGCGCCGGGCATGCCGTTGTCCATTGTCTGTGCCGAGGCGGCGGCGACGAAGCCGAAGAGGAGAGCCTTGGACTGCATCTTGTTTTCTGTTTCTGTGGACTTGGCGATTGGGAAAGGCTGGGATGCAAGATGTTGAACTGTTCCGAGTCTTTCGAGTGGCAGAAGAATCAATCAATCTGTAGTGGTGTTGTAGCGAGCGACTGTAAGCGAGTGAGAGGACTGGGCAAGTCAAGAACAGATGATGATTTAGAGTCAAGCAAGACGTTTCCGGTTCGAAGAAGAGCAGCAGTCTTTAAGCATAACACTGACTCCGTGACAACTGGGTGGATTGCGTTGCTATTGGACTCGAAAGAATCTGTAATTAGACAACAAATACCCAGCTTGGTCCAATCGCCGTGGTCGATGAGGTGAAAACAAGAAACAAGACACGCATCTATAGAATGCTTTCAGATGACATTGGAATGTTACTCGGCAGAACTCAGCAGGAAGGGAAACGTCTCCGTGCCAGCCAGGGCAAAGCTGGTCTCACGTCTCCAAGACATTACATGCCAGATCATAAGCTAGAATGCACCCATCCCTTGTTTTCTTGTCACTCGCGGATGCGATGGAGCTTGGGCGCGTCTTCTCGTCTTTTTAAAGCTGGATTTTGATATTCATCTCGAGGATCTCGGCGCATAGCCGCTGTCTTTTGTTTTTTTTTATTTTTTTATCTTGTATATACAGGTGGTCGAGAATATGTTTCGCAGCAGCTCGTCCGGATAGTCGTGCAAAGTACGTAACTCTCATAGCACATCGAGACGATCGGAATGGCCCCAATACTCGAGGACGATCAATCATGACGCTTCCCTTTCTTTCCCTTCTTCTTTCCCCACCACCACAACAGCAACAACAATCGATTCTTTGTATCCTTCTGGCGTCTTCTCAGAAACGCAAGTTCGCTTCAGCTCGAACAACTGAAGAGCACGTCCGGGGAGGGGATATAACAGTCCCTCCCGGCGATCCACCTCATTCCTTCAATGCCTTGTGTATGGGCCCGGGGCACCCGAGTTTCAACAAAGAAAATAGAACAACAGAAGTAAAAACGGGACGACGAAAAAAAACAATTTGAAAAGGAGAGAAAATATCCCCACAAAACGGTCATTCGTTGACTTTCGCGGTTGGCGTGGTGCTGGGAGGAAAATGTCTATGCTGGTTTATTATCCTTCCAACGCCATCATGTCCAGAAATGCAGTAAAGTCTTGACTGTGGTAAAACAGAGCCGTGAAGGGATCGTATTAGGGTTGATCGAAGATGAACACGCTCGGAGAACACATGCGTTGTATGCACAGAAAAATGATGGACCTGAGTGGCCAAACAGCATCCGCCCTGGGTATATCGTCGATCGATCAAGCCGTCCAGTAAGAACTGCCGGCCTGGCAAGTCCTCCGGGCCGCAAGCAGGTGGTGGTTTCCTATTATGGGAGTTGCAAAAGCGTTTCGATGATTACTTTGTTCGGTTAGACCTGCTCTGGCTCCTCTCGGGGACGCGGCTTCCGGGGAGGCCTGCGAGGTTGTCGAAGTCGTAGTTCTTGAGAGTGTTCTCGTACTTGGCGTTGCGAAGGAATTTGGGCACCGAGTCCTACAGTCAGGTTTAGTGAGGAATTATCAAATATCAGAAAGGGGACAACATACGCTAGCCATCAGCTTGAAGACAGCATTCTGGGCATCCTCGAACAAGGCCGTCACCTCGTGCAGGGTGTCGATCATAGCGACATCTTGTCCTACAGCCTTGGTCATGCGGGTAGCCAGGTTGTTGCGGAGCTGGTGGTCGATGTTCAGCTCACAGGGAGAGCCGGGTGCCAAGAACGCGTTGTAAATGCCGTACGCCTGTGCCATGATCTCTTTAATCCCATCCATGGACGTCGCATTCGGGTTCTTCTGGGCAGAGCGAATTGCTGTCCTACAGCCCCGGACGAATTCGTCAACGTCCAGGTAGAACGACAAGTTCTCTTCGCAATGCGTCTCGCGAAGGTTCTCGCGGAACAGCAGTCTCAGGGCCGCGTCGTTGAGAATCTTGTCGAGACGCTGAGTGTTGGAGTCACGAGCAATGCCCGGTCGTGCAGAGATGGTGCTCTCGCTTTCCGATGTGCGACCCCGACCGCCTGCTCCGTTAAAGACTTCTCTTCCTCTGGCTGTCATCTGGTAAATGGCGTTCTTGGTTGGCTGGAAGAGAGCACCAGACGACGAGTTCGCCATGTAGCCCCGATCTTGCTGTACAGACTCCATCAAGCCATACTCGACAAAAAGGGAAGCCATCTCGTACGTTTCCCGACGGTCCACGGTAGTAGCGCAGTCCATCAGCCAGTCCGAGCAACCCTTGCCGGTAAATGTCTCTTTAAAAGTCTTGCCTGTAATCTTTCGCTCAATGGCCATCTTCACACCAGTCATACCATCCCGGTAATCGCTGAGCGAGTCAGAGTCGGCGGAGCTGACGCTCGACTTGAGGTTGAGGCCGTTGGCTCCGCAGAATCGCCGGAAGACGACCTCCATCGTTCCCCGGTCCATGACGATCTTGTCCGACTGAGCATCTCTTTCCAGGATGACCAATTGACTGACTCCCGTTGCGACCAGGTCACCGATTTGTCGTTGTTGAATACCGTTTCGAGAGCAGAAAGTATCCAGAATAGCCACGCCCTTTGATGTCAGCTGCCAAACAGATCCCTTCATAGTGTAAACTTGTTGCAGCTTTCCGTCGGCGGACTCGATCAGTCTTGCTTCCACGAATCGTTGACATATCGACCTTGCCATATCCTTAGCCATGGAGAAGGTGGTAGTCGTGGTGGTTGTGACAATGCGCGAAGGATCCTTGGGATCTGGCATGCGGTTAGATTGCGAGAACTTGAGCGAGCCCAAGTTGTTAATAGCATCCTCGGACAGGAACGTGTGTTCCACTCTCGTCAAACGCACTCGGTGTGCACCCAGTGGTAATAGACTGACGATCAATGTCGAGAACAGATCCTTAAAATCCTATCACAAGAACACAGCGTTAGCAAGCTCGATCGTGAGGGAGGGGGGAGTGGCATGGCAGAAGCACCGGTGGCCAGAGAGGGAAAAGCTGCAATTGGCTGGGCAAAAAAGTGATATGCACAGATTCGAGGCACCAATCGCCAACTTTATCTCCCCTGAGGCACACCGCATGCTGCTTTCTCTGCGGTGCGCGCAGAAATAACGACACTGATGCGACAAGACCCCCCCATGCTCACAAGCACGCGGGGCATTGTCCAACGATCAAAGTGCGAAAAAAAAAAAAAACCTCTTTGCAAAAATGGATTTTCGGGTAGTGACTCACTCTTGTGAATGGACGGTCATCGTCCGTCATTCGGAGCAGCCGCGACGATGTTTGATGCATCTTGTTTTCGGCTGGCAGGATGATGGGCGGTGTTGTGTTGGGGTCCGTTTCGCTGTACGGCCTGGAAATGGGGTCCCCCACGAGCGACAGCTGACTAGAGCGGCCGCCTTCAAATCGAGGACTCTGAGGCACTGCAGGAGTGGTCGCGGCGGACGAGTTGGCAGACGAGGTGCCAAAGCGAGGGGAGAGATCACCGGCACTGGAGGGAGAGTCTGGCGCGGCAAAGGAGAGAGGCCGGCTCAAGCTGAGTAGGTTGTTGTGAAGAAGGCTCAGGCGGGCGAGTGCACTGGACGAGTTGCGGGTGCGCACAAAGGCAGCGGCGGGCTCGGCGGGAGAGGGCGGTGATGGTGTATAAGAAAAAGACCGAGCAAAGTCTAGGAAACCACCAGGTCTCTGCGGTTTTGATGTTGTAGGAGTAGCAGAAGGGTACGGAGGCAGGGAGGATGAAGCAGTGCTGGTGGATGCGGTCAATTGGTGGTGGTGTTGCTGACGGGAGTTGCTCAAGGAAGTAATGGGGCCGTCGGGAGAAGCTTCGACGAAAGCCAGAGCCGTGGACGTGGAGGATGATGATGATGTGGGTTTGGCTGGGCTTGCGCTGTTATTACTACTACTGCCGCTCAGACTGCGGCTGGTGGTGGAAGTGCTGCTGGTGCTGAGAGCGGTAGTACTGGTTTGGCTGGTACCCAGACTGGAGCTGGCACTACGACGACCAGGACCGGGACTTGAGCAGGGACAGGGACCAGCAGGGGAGAGTAGGGAAGAGGAGGAAAGAGAAGTAGTAGTAGAAGTAGCAGCCTTAGCGGTGGCTGACGATGGAGCCGGCGACGAAGAAGAAGGAGAAGCCGTGGTACTTGTCGGACTGCTGCTACTTTTTTTACTACTCGAACCACTTCTACTGCTAGCAGTGGTAGTAGCGGGAGAAGAAATTGTAGCTTGAGTAGTAGAAGTAATAGAAGAAGAAGCAGCGGCGACAGGAATATTCGCAGTAGCAGCGGCCGTGGTGGTAGTAGAGGCGGTCGCTTGGACGTGGTTGGCTTCTAGGCCCGCAGAGGAAGGCGGAGCGGATTTGTGATGCGTGTCCACCTTGGGCAGGCCTATTACTGGCGTGAGACGAGAAAGCGGAGGAGAGGACGGAACAGTAGTGACAGAGGCACCGGCTACTGTAGCAGTAGTAGTGGTGGTGGCAGAATTAACAACAGTGGGAGAAGAGGAAGCAGTGGTGGTAGTGTCAGTGTTTGCGTTAGACAATGCGGCGACGGCGGGATTGGTGGTGCACGTCGACGTCCAGCAGCTGCTAGTGCTGGTGCTCGTGCTAGACGGATTCGGCTGGTTTTGGTTTTGGTTTTGGTTTCGCAAAGCCAGAGCAGCAGCCATCTACCGCCAAATTAGTAGCCCGGGCAAGGAGATGGTAGTACGACGATCAAGACCACACTGGCTTTAACCCGTAGCCCATTGAACTGATTCGAATATGGAATTAGAAAGTGTGAAAAGACGCTTGCTTTGCGGGCCAAGGCCAGAAACCGCGAAAGGGAAGAAGAAAAAATAAAAAGAGGGGGGGGGACCTCTTTTCCAGCTAGGCTTGATAGGTGCGGGTCGCCATGTGGTTAGGAGGAGAAAGCCAGTCCAACAGGTGCCGGGGGTCCCCTGAAAAACGAGGCACCAGGGTCATGGAAAGGGAGAAGTAGTAAAAAAAAAAAATCAATTCGCGTGCGCAAGTATCTGTACCCACGGAGCGCTGGAGTCGCCGTCAGTGCGGGCTGCACTGTACATTGCTGTAGCCGCATCCATTTATTTTTCCTCCTCCTGCTCCCTTCAATGTAGTGATACTGTGTAGAACAGTGGTGCAGTACCTACACAGATGATCGTCTGTCTAGCACCTGCTATTCATTCACTTTATTTGTCAAGCCGGTTCATCGACCGACGAGTCTATACGCAGGTACTTTCCGCACCATCTTCATCTCAGAGCCAACAACGGCTGGTTATAGCAGAGTAGTACGGAATACGTATGGGAAAAAGGGGGGTGGCCATTCGGAAAGGAACCGCGTGAATAATGCAGGTGTAGTTGCATTGTGGATGTTTGTGTGTGGTGTGCGTGCCTTGTCGATTTGTCCGACACGCTGCTCTTGTCTCTAATAATGACATTGCAGTCTCATCTCGCCTCGATTGATCATGCATCAATATTCACGTATAGCAAAGGATGAGCAGAGTGCGGCCGACCCTGCTCTAACGGCGACAATCACCACGCAGTAGTAATCAAGAGGATTGATTGATAGAGATAGGCCTTACCGATCATGGTCCAGTTTGGGGGCGAATATGAGAAAAAACTGCCCTGCACGTGTGTTTTGGTGGTGATAAAAGTACCGGGGCCTCTGCCATTCTAGACGACACGGCGTACCTGTACAGAGTACGCCAGCCGGGCCTCTGCAGGCGAAATCTGGAATGGAAATAAGCGGTACTGTGCAGGCCAGATCAGACGGGGAATAGGCAGTTGGCTTGGGTGGGCTTGGGAAAACGTGTGTGTGTGCGTGAGTGTGTAAGCGTTGCCATGTGTCTTGGAGAAGTGAGGAGAGTTTCTTTCTTTTCTGCTGTATCTGCGGCGCTAGTCCGAAAGCTCCTGCGCCCACGCGCGCGTGCTGTGGCTGCAGTGCGCACATGCTGGGCCAAGCAGAAGCAGTTCGTTCGCTGTTCCCCCGGGGTTAGAGAGAAAAGGGTAAGAAATCGGCGCTCTCTTCGAAGGGGTTGAAGAGGGGGGGCCCCCAATTGCCAGTGACCCCGCCCACACTGTGCCGGACTTTAGAACCTAGTCTCCTCCGAAGCCCTTCTCCAGTCCAATGCGCAGATCGCATTGGATGGTTTTAAACGTTGCCCCCAATTGATTTATAACAGTTGATGAGTGAGAATTATTGAATTGGTCGTCGCACCAACTACAATGCAAGAACAGGCTTATCACGTAGCAGTTTGTAGTGTAGATGGACGGCCAGAAACTGAAATCCGCACGATGCTCCAAGCCTTCTTCCTCCCATGCGAAACATGGATTGGAAAGAGCGGGCTCTGGTGTTGGAGAGAGAGAGCATGTCCGTCCTTGGCTGTGTTGCCATCGTACAAACGACAGGGACAATGTGCATGCAGTGAGTCGTAGATGCTCAAGTCACAAGGGGGTCGGGTCACTCTGGTCAAGGCACGGAGTCGATAGATGTCGACCACCTGCCTATCTTCTTTGCCGATGCTCACCGACACCCGGGGAAACCGGAGCGGGATTGATATGTCGTTGGTATGTATGTTGTTCATTTAATATGGTGGCCTTTCTTTGCAGGTACCTACATACAAGGAGAACCTTTCGGTTGCTGCTGACAACTTGAAAGCGGTGGCCTCGTCCCAACCGAACCAACCGACATCCCGATATACCTGGCATCTATTGGATCATCTTCCGAACGGTCTGGACTACGGCACTTGCAAAACGAACATAGGCAGACGCTGTCTTTTTCTCTCCGTGGTCAGTCAAGTTACCTAAATTAGGTATCTGTCCTCACCCGTCATTCCGATTACGAAGCAACGGCTTGGTCCCTGAATAGTCACTAGCAGGGGAGAACTGCCGTGCCCTTTCGTTCCTTCTTTAATTGTCACCAATGCCCAACAGGAAGATCTTGTCTGGGCCTTGCTGGGCAGTGCTGGGCGGCGGCGCGGGAGTTGACGGCCGCTTGGCCAGTATCTACACATCTCTAGATATGCGGGTGAGGTCATCTCACAACCGGCTGACAAGAGAGCCACGATAGCCAATAAATTTCCCGCTCGTTGGGCCGGAACGAAAGGAGGGGCGAGGCAAGCCCGGCAAGCAGCACCTCATCTCAGTGACACACAATCACGGCATAGGATAGAGGCAAAGCCGGGCCACATGGCAGCGGTGCGACCACACTCGTATGCAGACTTGGTCGATTGCTGTGGTACGATGGGATGGCGTGGCTCGGGCTTCCAGCGAGGGAGACCTTTCGAGATATCAAACAGGCCCGGTGTAGCCATTGCCTCGACTCCATGATGAAGAAGAGATGTGTTTGCTGCTTTTCGTCTTTCTCTGACAGACATTCTGGGAATGTTGCCCTGCAACTTACTGGTTCTGGGCAGGCCTGTCCCATTTCGTATCGCATACATACCAATGCCTGACATGAACCTTGCCCTGGACAAGACAACGCTTGCTCGGTATCGGCTTATTAGGACAATAAAGCCTGCCTAGCCTGTAACTCGTCAATCGGCCCTGGTGCAGGGCATGGGAGTGCAGAATACGGTGTGGACACGCCATATTGATACACTGTGCTCGAAATCGCTGGGCGGGTGTTATGGTGATATGTGGGGTTGGGTCTGATACAAAGAAGAGGAGACGGCGTGGTTTGTCTGTCGTTCGACCAGGGCACAAGGCATTATCCCACGGGCCAAGCCATGGAAGCAAGCAGCAGCAGCAGCAAGCCAAGGGCCACATGGCAGTAGGATTGGGACACCGGAGATGGGCAGACGCCCAGAGAGACAGGCCGGGGGCCCTGATTCGCTCTTCAGTCTTGCGGCCACGGTTCAAAGTAAAGTAAAAAAGCATGGCCTCCATGCTTCTCTGTTGCTGCCGATGGTGCCAGCGGGCAGCAGGAAACGTGGGCTCCACCTGGATGCAACCACAGACATGGTTGGCACGCGGCTTACTTTTCAGCCTTTGAGAGCGAGTGAGAGAAAGTGATGAGAGAGAAGTGTACGAAGTGGTGGTGTACAGTATGTATTGCAAGGGAACGGCCTGTGTCTCTCTCTTGCGATTTGCCAGGCCGTCAGATCTGCGCGTGGCTGTCAGGGATCTTGTCACCCCTCGTCTAAGTTGTTTCCGGTAAGGTCGGGGTATTTTTCTTTCCCTTCCCTTATTTTCGGTTTGGCACTCTGCTGTGGTGTCGCAGCAGGTCAAGCAGCCAGAAGCACGCCAGACACTTCGCGACTCCGCAACTGCTGAGTAGTCAACAGCATTCCCATGCATTCCCACATTCCTACCTAGTCTATGCCTAGCACCGCTGTACGGTACAGGTATCCACAGTTTCACGGGTCTTGTCTTCTGAGCCCTGGCCAGATTTTGTGGGCGTGCAAGGCTCCAAACGGGTGACCCCTACACGGAGACACCGCGGCCTGGGGATGCCGGGTTGTGAAATTGCAATGAGCGGTCTCTTTCTGGCCCCCCTGACTGGCCTTTCAAATCCCGAAGCTCTGGACAGGACAGCAGATGGCCGTATGATCATGACGACGATGGAGGATGATAGAAACAGCAAGCAGTCGCATCACAGACGAACGGATGTTTCCTGTCATCCAAGGTGACGACGGGTCACCGCCTATCCTTCCTTGGTGAACCTGCTTTGTTGGGAGACGAATGAGATGGGCCGAGTCTGAATGTGACTGCAGTCTGGTTTGGTAGTGCCGTAACACAGCATGGCGGTCGTGGTGGTGATGTGTTGTACTAGCCCGTCAACGGGGTGAACTGGACTGCCTGCTGGGTGCAGGCCAAGTACATATGTACGTACATGGTAGTATAGGCAGTCAGTATTGTAGAGCGTGCACGGTTAAGCACGTCCGAACACATAATACTATGTACAGGTGAACCGACATCCATCTAAGTTAGTCTCCCATGAAGTGGCCTGAGGATCGTGAGTTGGCTTCCGGCCACTGCAGTAAGGGTACTGTTATGTGGATACGTGAGCAGATGACACAGCGACTTGGCAAGCTGCTTGCATAGTCCAAGAAGTAGTAGTATACGCTGGATGGTTACTACAGGCACAGATTAGGCAGAGCAGTTCGACAATTTGGCCAATATTCGCGGCGCAGCATGTCAGCTTGGCTTGGATCTTCTTTCTGCTGATCCAGTCCAGTCGATCAGTCTACTCTAGCCAAAGCCGCAGTCAGCACGCAGAGCCTTTTTGGACCTGCCATACCTCTGGACAAGACTTCTCCGTTCGGTGTGACGTGAGAAATTCTGTTCGCTCATGCAGGCAGACCTATCTCGGGCAACAGAGCAGACCTAGACATATTTGCCACTGCCCAGTGTCGACCGATTGTGATTTTTCGCTCTGGATTCGGAATACTCTCGAGCCTAGCTGGCCCAGGGGAGTTGTCAGCAAAGTCCAACTAATAATAAAAAGACCCTTGAGACATTGATTGTCATGCAGAAATAAAACCAAAAACCGCCACACGAGAAATTTGACGTCGAGCGGCAGTTGGATGGCTTGAACACCGGTCATTGCCATGACGAATGAGGGTAGCATCGACACAGGCACTAATAAGGCAGCCACAGATTTTTAACTTTTTCTTTACCGGAATTGTTTCCGGACCTGGCGGCGATTTGCTGCAAATGTAAGTCCTTGCCGTGTCATGTCTGGTATCAGTAACGAATCGAGGAGCAGGTGGAAATCAGGCGGTATTGAATAATTCACTGGGCAGACGAAAACCATTTCCCTCTCCCATTGGGGCGCTTCCTCTTGAAGAAACTCTATCAAGGCCGCGAATAGTAAGCTCGAGCTTCCCCAGTTTTGCGGTTGGTTAGGCAGATTGGCGCAAGAAAAGGGGGGCCCTTTTGCCTTTTGCCTTCTTCCTTTGGGTCAGTCAGCAAGTTTTTGGGGGTCCTTTTGGGCCACGATGTGTACCTAGATGCGGGTGAACGCCCATCTCGAAGGCTTCTAGCGTAACACGTTTCTTCTGGAAGGTCGTGATCTTCTTTGGTGAAACTCCAACACGATCGTTTGCAGCCTCAAATTTCCATATGTCTTCACCGCAACAGAGGTGGCGAGGGCAGGTGGATACATGTTCAAGTTCCTCTTGATATGCTGCCTTGCGCCCACAAAATGTGGCGGCTTTTCCACCCCTGGTCGTCGGCTTTGACGTATTTTGTTTTGTTCGACGACATGGTTCCAACAAAGTCGAAGTTTATTTTAGAACCGTCAGCGGCAGAGCGACAGCCAGGCCAGGCGAGCCAGGTACGTAGGTACTCTATTCCGGACTCGTCTCCGATCGCCACTGGCAAAAGATGAGGTGAGCAGCAACCCGGATGTCGAGAGGGACGATGCAACAGCGATCGGTTCGTGACATTGAACGACACGCAACTCTTTGAAAGCTCCTGACCGCATGTAGTCTACGAGCTTGTAGGACAAAGTATAATATAGGGACATGATCATACTGTGCGATACCTAGTTGGGTAGTATAATGCCACGATCCCAAGGTTCAAGGTCCATGGCCCCCGCCCGGCCCCATATCGGCGGGCGAATTCCCAAATGGTAATGTGCAATCTCGGGTCGGTGCATCACATTCTGGGTTTATTTTACGATCTCACAAACCAGAAAAGAAAAACGATTCCGAGAGCAGGGTCGCCTCGTGGCCGAGCCATGCGATGCGCGGCTGCTTTCCTTGAGCAGCCCAGCCCCAGCCCGGGTGTCTGCCGTGTGCAGCATACAGGAGAAGAACAAACCTTGCTTGCATATCCACAAACCAGGCGGCACCCGTTCCAGAAGCAAGACCCCTGGCCTATGAGCAGAGAGACAGAATATGGCTTGATCGGGTATGCTTTTTTATTTCAGATCTGGTTTCATCTGAATGATAACTGGTCAACGTGTTCAGAAGATGTTGCATGCGGGATATGCAGTCGTCAACCTTGCTACTGGTTGCCTTTAACGTCGGAGTTGGTGAGCGTGGTGAGGTTGTTGGGACACTGCAAACTCGTCAAAAAGTCAGATGGTCGCCCTCGCTTGAGTTAACCGAACTCTATCCCTGGAGAGTCTGCAGTGGCAACAGGAGACGACTTCAATTCCATGGAGGCCGTTATAGCCCTACCGGATATATGCGCCGGGCTTTGAGAAACTCAATCACAGGGTTTTGTAGGGCATATCGGCCGACGGAGTGTATTATTATTGACAGTCTGTACTATACTCGAGGATTCAATCAATCAATTACCGTGTGTGGGGTTCTATATCCGACAATTACTTGTGGATGGCGGTCCGAGCCCAGTATACTTACCATCTACCTTACCTACATACAGACCACAGTAGTAAGTAGTAAGCAGCTCCCCGTCCACGGGACTTGCTCTGTCCATGGAGTCTCACTGGATTACACAGCGGTGCTACCGCATCCGGGAACGTTGGACGTCGTGTCATCGGGATTCTCCCACCAGACGCTCGTCAGCCATGTGTACAACACTGCACACCTGCGAGACAGATGACCTCGTGGCGATGTGCTCCCGACTGTCCGGTTCTTTATGAAATTGTGTGCAACTCATTCTCATTACCAGACTCGATGGCTAATTGGCTGCTGTCGTACATAATTTCGACAAAACGAGGTCTATCCGTGACATTATTCCGCACCCGCAGCCCAGCAGTGCACTACACTATGCACTGTCACTCGGCTTACTCAAAGCAGCAGTCCCTTTTCTGCAGTGTACTTACGGGGCAGATGGGCTAGCTGGTTAGCTCAGTGAATAGTGACCTCCATAAGAGCTGGGAGTCGGTTTGACCCAGATAGGATTAGACTTGTCGTCGAGCAAGAGACGTCGAGAAGCTCTGTTGTTCACCAACTACGTTACCTAGGTCGAGACTACTGACTAAGATACGACCTACCAACTACTACTAATGTAATTCCTACTAGGTAGGTTTGAAGAGTGATTGGCCATCTCTATCCAATCTCTGACGGTCAGCTCATTCTCTTTCCTTTCCGCCCGACATCCCGAATTCACGACCACACGGACCAAAAGTACTTGCTCTCTCACGTTTTAGGGCGCCGCTCGGCCGATATCCCATCGCGGACTGTCTGTCTAGCGCAGGCACGGAGCAGAGCCGGTGTGCTTGTTCGTCTCGAAACCAATTTCCTCCCACCGCCCAACCGCTTCGAATGCTGCGCGGAACCACGTTTTTTCTCCTCGCCGGCGGCTGCCATACCCCTGCTTCCCAAGAGGTGCTTGCTTGCTTGCCACGTGGGAAAACGACGCCACAAATCTTAGGGAGCGCGCTGAGCGACAGCTGCTGGTCTGATCAGGGAGGATCGGCGACGGCGTCATTCTTATTTACACCTCTACCATGACACTATTCTAATCGGTCGCCAGTCGCGTACCCGTCTAGAGGCGAAAGGAATACGAAGAATTCGACCGGACTGGCGAGTGAATTCTCGTAGTGCCCGGATCGCCAGCTAACCCACGTGCGCGACGATGGCCGAATCGATCCTTGATCCTCTCTCCCTCCCTTCCCAGACAGGCGGAATAGGGCTTGCCGAGTCATCGGTCGCTCACAGCCCGGGACGCCGCAATGTTCTTAATTATCGAGCCGGTGAAGTATTCCAAGTGGAATAGTCCCAATGTCCGCCGATGAGGGGGACAATCTTTCATCTCCTTGGGGGTCCCGGGATTGGTCCTGCACGACGACGGATTCGCTCCTCTCACAGTTTCAGCGTGTGGCTGGCTGGGATGGGATGGGATGGGCTGGGGCTTGGGCTTGGGCTGGCTTCTTGGCTTGTCAGTGACCCAGCCGCTCGGGAAAACATGATATGACTTATGATATGATACAGATGGGGTCCTGCCACCTGCCTGTGCCGCAGCCTGACAGCGACAGGGCCAATAAGCTGTGACTTCTGCTTGTCATCCCAAGCCCCGTTATTGAAATTAATTATGCTTTTTTTTCTCCCGAATGACACGTGGAGTAGGTGAGTATACACCGTAGCAGACACGGTGGAAAATGTTCCTACGGATGGACCCTTTTGTTACTCAGCAGTTGCCCATCGTCAGCTTCGACGCTCCCGTGGTTTTCTTTACGAATCCCACCAATATTATGTTATACGCAACACAATCCCATACTCTCCGCAGTTCTGGATAAAAATAAAACATGCAGTCCAAGCACCGGACCCCATTGGGCGCTTACATTGATTTGCGGGACCGCATTATTGACGAGGAAAAAAAAACATGTGGGATCGGCTTATAATGTGAGGTCCATTATACCCGTGCAGCAACTCCGCAGCATCGTACGATGTCCCTTTCGTTTTGAAACATTTTCACTTCCTCTGCCCGTCACTGGCCAGCAGCCAGCTTCTCTTTTCGGGCCTTCGGCATCTCCTGCGTGCCATCCAGGCAATTTGCTTTCCTCGTTTTTCCATTCTCCGTTTTCCACGTTTTCCCACCTTGTCCGCCGTGCGCCACGCCGATCATTCTTCTTCTTCTTCTTCTTCTTCCCCCCGCGGCTGCATACACCCCTATATCACTGGGCCGGGAATCCTGTATAAGCCGGCCTTCTAGAATACTCAGTCCGTGACCCCGTGTGGGCGTCGACCGAGGAGATTACTTCATAATGTGGGTGCGCCTTCGGGGCGGGTTTTGACAGATGGGGAATTTGGGATTGTGTACATGACAGCCACGCGATGCGGTTATGGCTTTGTCTGGAGCGTTCCTGGGATCACCTTGCTGGATGCATTAGGGGAGGGTCATCCTCGTTCCTCTTCGACGACGGCGGGAAATGGAAGTCTTCTAGAATATGGTGCTTATTTCCCGTCTGGGCAAGTATACAGTAGGGACATTCCCTGTTCGCGACCTGGCTGGATGTGCGGTTTCGACCAGATGTACCTGGACTTCTTTTTCTTAATCTTTCCCGACGTCAGTTCATCCCCAAAGCTTATGCTCCCTGATGATCCGATGTTTCAGCAAATCTCCCATGACTCTCTCCCTTCCCGGGTGACCATGTTCTGATACGAACCTTGGCCGGGCTTTGCCATGCTACGACTGGCTTACATACAAGCAACCTTACCGACAACCTGGGCCGACCGGTCGGTGCTGGCAGCCGCCAATGCGCCAGGCGCGCACGGCGATCGTGGACACGGACAACCGAAACGTGAAGCCCCGGCACTGATCATCGCAAATATGATTAGGTACATATGAGATAATTCCACTGCTACCATGGTCCCAGGGTCGCCTGTTCCTTGTTTTCCGTATCCAAGTTTGTAATGATCGTGGTTCGAAAAGCCTTTTTTTTTTTTTTTTCCTTTTCCTGTCATCCGCTTTTCAGGTCCCCATATCAACGGCAATAGCAAGGCTATAAAAACCTTCTGTCAGTATGGAGTTTGTATATGGAGTACAGTAGTAGTTTAAGCTGAAGCTGAAGTATGAGTAATAGTAGACATGTCGTATAACCGTCTGTGCCCGTGGTCTGTCTCTTGCTCGCGTGGCATTTTTTTCTTCCAACGGCGAGCTTGACCAAGACTCTTTTCTTTCCATGCAAACGGGGTTTCAAGTGTCAGATCGTCACTCCCGACGCCATGGATGGCGCGCCCGCTGGACCACGTGTCGTGGAGGACTCGCCTGTCGCTAATCACGTCTTCGGGTCGCACGAGTTTTACAAGTTTTGGTCTCCCTGTCAAGCCTCCCTCAGAGATGCCAATGTGCATTCAATGAAAAATTTCGTCCCTCATGAGAGAAGAAGACAGACCAGAACGTCTGTGGGCCGAAGCTGTTTCGAATTCAGAATGGTTCCGCTTGTGGCGTTCATGCATACAAACTATCGCGTGGCGAGTCTACCACGAAGAGTCCGTCTATACGCATGGCGTCGTATCTCTCAATTTTACCTAGAGTCTTTTCAATCATTGATTACTTATTATTTTTCCTTCTTCGTGCCTCTCCCTTGCCTGGCCCCCCTCACCTGGCACGTCGTTTCACCGCCATTATCTGAGCATTCTCTAGCCGTGTCGAGGCCGGAGGGAGGGAGGGGGACATCATCTAGCGCGAGGGACCGCCCACTGATAATCGCCAGCTAGGCTCTTTTCCGACGTGTGACTGACTCGAGAACATAATCAGCCGTGGTGGCTTTTTCTGTCATCTTTTCCCAGAGAATCGACCCCCCGCCCAAGTGTGCTCCCATCCTATCACGGCGTTGGGTGATGCGCCACCTGGGCTAAGGAAGGGCGAGGGGGGCGTCGGAGCCTCGACAACGGTCTCGAGCGGCTGTGACAACTTTTCCACGTGGCTTATGGAGCCCTTCGGGAACGCCATTGGTTTCATTGCATCTCGACTAGATTCCCGTGCGAGGAAAAAAAGACGAGAGAAGGTGACATTTTAGCGGGCGAGAAGACGGCTCAGTCGCACACTAGCAGCCAGAAACTCAGTCCGTCTTGAGGATCAGTCAAACCCTATTGCTGTTTTTTGCCTGCCTTTTTTTTCTCTCTCGCTTGCCTGTTTCTGTTGATTCCGCTCTGGCTATCTCTATGCCTGCTCACAATAAACCGACGTGCCAAGCAATATCTTGCGGATCGAAAGTGCAAAATCCACTGCTACTGCTCTTGGACCCCCTTCGGATGGCCTGTTCAGGATTTTCCTTGATTAGACGCTATCCGAGAGCCGCCGGATGTGCGTGACCCTGAGAAAAGCCCTGGCTACAGGGAGATAGACGTGAGCGGGCTGAAATGTTCACTCTTCGGTGTTCCTTCCGCGCTTCTCGGCCGGGTGTACGGAGTACTCTCAAGATCGTGGGCTGGAGACCATGTCCTCTTCGTGAGCGCCGCGGAATTTGCTTCACCCTGGCAGGCACGCCGCAATCATCCTGCTACAAGGCTACAGCTGCTTCGTGATCCTGCCTGGAAGGCCCGTGAAAATTTCATGAGAACAATGTTGTAACTATAGCAGTCCATCTGTGCACCTTAGTCAGCTGCTGTTGTAAGTTATCTTGTCCCGTTCAGAGCAGGATGGACCTGGTGGCCTCGAAAGTGATTCCCTGCGCAGAAGTCCGTGTTGGATGACCTGAGACTCGGGTTGGGCAAGTCCCATCCTGAAGCAAGCAAGTGAGCGGTGTTCTACGTGATGCCCAAGCACTCACTGCCTATTACAAGAACTCTCGTATTTGCCCTGTATTTCAGACAAGCTAAGGGCACTCGGCATGGAGATCCTCAAGTCATGCTCGCCACTCTTGTAAGCAAGATCGTTGGATGGAAACCGCACCCAGGCAGATTGCTGAAACCGCTGTGCCGTCTGCTGTCTGGATGGAGATAGGAACAGAGATAATACTAGAGCTGCAACTCGACGATCATGCTCATTGTTTGATTCTACTATAGCTTACGGAATGATTCGCAAAGAGGAAAAAAAGGGGGGACCGGGCCGGTATCCGGTCCGTCTTTGCCGTCCTTCCCGTCCTTGCCGTGCGGGCTCCATGGCCGTCTCCGGCCGTATTTTGATAATACCCAGAAGAAAGTGGAATAGGGTTCAGTGGAATGCTTGTATTGAATCGCCAGCTTCCACTGCCGTGGTGCCGGGAATCTCTTGGCGGATGTGAGAATGACTGCATAGCTGCCGTGTCCTCTATGGAAGTGACGTAGAAACGCAAAATACCCGACATCTTACATGGTGAGGGAAAAATAAACATATCCGGGGAACCGCGAAGGTTTCCCTCATGGCCTACCCTACTGCATTGGTGATCTTTTGGAGCGGAGTATCCCAATGAGGCTGGCTGCTCTAATGGGGGGCCTCGAAGCGTCGATGATCTGACTTGCAGCATTGTAGGTCAGGCGTTGCCGATGAGGCAGCTCCTTGTGCCTTGCTGAAGAGCTGCTACATATCGAAGGTTCCGACCTGCAGATGACCGTTGTTCCAACGGTGTCGCCGTTCCTAAGAAAGTATCGTCTTGAGAAGTCCAAGCATACATTTCTTCGATGAAAAGTTGTGGATGGTCGACACCGGTGTTGTCAACACCTGGAAGGTCTCCTTGGCTTGAGCTGAAATTGAAACGAATTTGTCTCTCAACCATCCTGCAGTGTCCCTCTGCGAGTCCGTATTAACTCGCTTGTCTTGCTCTATTTCGGCCTCGTGGGCTTGCTCTCATCAGACCTGCTGTCAGCCAGTGAGGCCTCTGTAAGAAATGTCATCTCAGTGATGGGTGAAATGTCGGTATGATATCATCCAAAATGGTCCAGCTTGTCCATCAAGGACCCCCTCGACGCCGTTGACTGCCATACCTGCCGAATTCGTTAACAATTGTTGCGCTCGTAAGAAAGGCGGTGCTGCCGGCAAGAACGTTTCAACGGTCTCAACGGCGTTCTGTCCAGCTGCGTCCCAAGGTCTCACCCGGAGGGTCTGCGAAACTTTAAAAAGGAGAGATGCAGACAAATGCTCGCCTCGACTGATCCTGCGGCAAAGGAAACTCCCAAGCGCCCATCTCCCTCGACTCATAAATCCTTCACGATGGCACACCATCTGACTTGTGACAGAGTCTTATGATGCGTGGCAAGTAGTTCAAGCCTGGTAAGGTCGCATAAGGCTGCCTGTCTTCCTTGGACGGCACCACTGACGCCCTCGAAGCAGGTGCGCGCGCTTCTCCCCCAGGCCCAGCGAGGAAAGGCGGGTGCGCCCTCGACTTGCCATGTCATTGGACATCGTACGAGCGGCCGAAAACGCCTGTGGCCGTCCTCGGGGCGAAAAAAAGAAGATGCACGGCAATGAGTCAAGCAAGTGAGGGCGTCCTGCTTATAAACACCCAGCGCTGGCCCTCGGCCAAGCCACTTCTCATGCCGGCAGTGAGGAACGGCATTTCAGGAACACCGACTACTAATCAACTACGAAAGAGCCTCGGCCGCTGCCCAAAAGCCACGGCTTGCGATGTTGCCGTGAGCATTCCAATCGTGAAGCACAATAATCGGAAAACTCGAGTCAACAGAGAAGCCATCGTTTGATGCCGGCTCTGTTGCTGGCCCATGGAATACTGTGCGCCGGTGAAAGTAAGAGCATGTGATTGATCGCAAGAGAATCTGTGGGAGGTTGCATTATAGTCAAGCAGGATTGCCTGTCATCGACGTCCTTCCAGACCTGACGTCACGTGGTACAAGGACCGGCTGTATAGCGAAAACACGGAGACTTGAAAGCGTATACTATCAGGTAAAAGGGACATTGAATTGTAGCTGTTGATGGATTAAAAAATCAGTGGTTTGCTTTACCTGGAAAAAGTTGCCCATGGGCAACGAGATGTGTGGAATTATGACTACCTATGCAATACAGAATATCCTACCATCTTCATTGTCTGAGGGCCACGAATGCGACATAACAACAGGGAGTGAAGAGAAGATAAGTAGAAACATATCCAAAAAGTGTAAGAAGTGACGTATTTCATCTGAAGTTGGCGGCCGTCTAAAAAAGTAGAGGCTTTCTATAATATCATCTATAATTCCAGCAGCATTGATCTGGTATTAGTAGTCACCCATCCGTAGGAGATAAGGACAGTGCAGTAAATCTTTCAAGCACTTCACACAATATAATAATCTCCATATTTGCAGTTGTTGCCATAACCCGCGTGTGCCAATGTCTAAATAGGTAATGTCTCGGAAGATGCAGTTAGTTCACCAAGGAGCACCAGTTGCCCTTGGAAAGGGTTCAAGCAGGTATGCGCCACATGCCAACCGTTTGCCACCCCTATTCTTCTTGTTATGGTAAGATATGCCAATCAGCAGCAGCAGATTAGTGTCCCACGAAATGAAGTCGAAGTCGAAAAGGGACAACGTGTCAATCCATGGACAAGCGTTCAATACACAGCAGCCGAGGAAGGTGATTCTTTACAGCTCTCTGTCTTCGGTTGGTGGCACATGAGCCTTCGTGAGCCTGGATTGAACAATTGAATCGTCCATTAACATTGCCTATTCAAGCTGTATACTGCACGATTGCATCGTTTTTTAGAGCCCATATGCTATGGTTATTGTAGGAGTGTGCCATATTTTACGGTGTGCTTCGTCTTCTCCAGGATACAGGGGACTTCAGATCAGTCCAAGTAGATGTGTTCTTCTAATCGCAGAAAAGCCTGATCCAAATTGATAAATACGAGCACGTTCTTATGCGGAACAGCCAAACGCATCCTTTCATACTGATCTTGGAACATGATTCCTGCTAAAAGAGTGATAGAGTAAAGGTAAGCCTCTGAAGTCAACTAGACGCTGCCTTCAAATTGTCTCCCTGGCATGAGCCAGACCTAGAGAGGGCATCAAGGGATGGGAGGACCGCGGATGGAATTGTTATCCCAAGCTCAAACCTTTTGCACTTTCTTAGATTTCCTGAAGTGTGAGAGAAAAACCTCTGGCGCATATAGAAGTTGCTCACCCATTTGCAAGCCCGAGCATGCTCCCGGGATCAATGCAAGCACGGCATTGACGATGGTCTTGGCCAAATTCAGTCCCATTTTACACTGAAGCAATACGCCAGGTATCGTACGTACTGAAATAGTTGAGAGAAAGAAGGGGCTACGCAGGGCATTTCTTAAATATCACAAGGAATGGAAGCATATACACACAATTGAAGCCAGTTCAGCATTCGTACTGAGACAAGTAGTCATCCACGCAAGGAGATTGAGGTACAAGAGAAATATATGTTATCTCTGGTTCTCCTTTTCTCGGGGGAACTCCTCTTTGTGTGGTCATTGTTGATATGCGTGTGATCATGACCGGCACTGCGAATGTGAGATAAAGCACAGGCTCTCGGTATGTGCAGCCATTCAAATTTACTATTGGGCAGCAACTAAATCCAATATCTCAATTGGTCAAAGCATATGATCCGGTCATGTTTCTCGCTCATGCTTCCCATGAAATGAACGCGCCTCAAAACGCCCAACACAAATATTTGACTAGACGTATCCTTTTAAAGACATCTGAACATACTGCATTGATGATCAGTTCACTGCAGCTCATTGATATGCGTCTCGCTTCCAACCAGCTCTGCGATTGGTCCGCTGCTCTGCCGATGTTGCGTCGATTGGTATTGTTGCTGCGACTGCGACTGCTGCTGCTGCTGATGCAGCTGCAGCTGTTGTGCGTAGGGACTGTGCGGATCGTGAACGTACGGCTTGGGTTCTGGTCCCTGCCACCCCAAGCCGTTATAGATCTGCCCGCTCTCTTGCCTCGAATGTTGCTGCTGCTGCTGCTGCTGCTGCTGACCAGAAAACTGACCCGACGACCGCCCTGTACGGATCGGCTCCGGCGCCAGGCCCGACTCGCTCGCGGCTGCTATTTGGTGGCCGTAGAAGCTCTGCATGTGTCCTCCGCCTCCCTGTTGGTTCTGCTCGGAAAGTCGATACTGTTGCTGTGACTGCTGCTGTGGCTGCTGCTGTTGCGGCAGGTACTGGTGGTTAGACTGATAGTTCTGATTCATCATCGGCGGCGGCGAACTCCTCCCGCTGCTCGCACCGGATCCGTCGCCAGAGTATTTACGATGCTCGTCGTGCACCGAACTGGCCCTCGCCGCACCGTCAGCAGGAGCGCCGAACTGGTAGCCCTCGTCGTAGAACGTGGTGCTGGACGGGCTCAGCGGCGGGCGCTGCTGCTGATGGTGCAACGCCGACGACGAGCCCGACTGTAACGACGACTCGGCCTGCTTCCGGGCGCCGGCGACGAGGCGCTCGACCAGGACGCCGTGGGACTTGAGGATAGTCTTCTTGACGAAGCCGGCCATGAGGAAGTTGCAGCGGACCTCGACGTCCTCGCGGATGTACAGGCCCTGGCTCGGGGCGCCGATGCCGAGCTCGACGGGCTGCTTGGGCTCGCCGGGGAGCGTGCCGCCGAGGCTCCAGCGCTCGCGGATGTGCGTCCCCATGGGCGCGTAGCAGTGCGTCCGTATTCCGTCGTGCAGGTCCTGGAACGCCGCCGTGTACGTCAGGTCGGACTTGACGCCGGGCACTGGGTATGAAATTAGGACGGGACAAGATATTTATGAGCAAAGCAACACATTTTCATGTGTAGTCTGGACAGATGGTAGACAGGAAGAGTGGGGAGCTCGAGAGAAACCAAGGAGCCAGAAAAGCTTCATATCTGATGTACTTACTATAAGTGATCTTGTCCGTCATGCTCCACCACGTACACTCCCGCTCCTCGTCCGGGCAGTGCGGGGGCGGCTCCGACAGTGGATGGCGCTCGATAACGAGGGGATTCAGGTCTATCATGCCCTCATGGCTGTGAAGAAAGTCGAGAACGGGCTGCCGGCCAATGTCGGCCGGCAGCGGCGAGATGGTGGTGAACGTGGTCCGTTTGGACATGGCTGCTGCGGGTCGGATATATCAATATGCAGGAGGACGTGAGACCTTGTAAGATTTCCCGTCCGCTGGTTTCTGACTGGATGGAGGCACCGAAGGACCACTACGAAACGATGCTTTTCCAGGGCCCGAATAGTGACAATCAGCTGGGCCTTATTAGAGTTCTAGGAGATGGATCGTGACGGGCACTGGACGGTTTGCGTCCCTTGGTCACGCTGTGTGGTCGTGAGACAGAGAGAAAACCAAAGGAGCGAACGGTGAATAAGCTGCACTACCGTTGCCGGGTTAGGTAGGCAGGTACCCTTTTGGGGGTTGCACTAGACTCGCTGCTGAATAGTCTCTCAATGCTCTACCGTAACCAGCGCAGACAGAATGCGGCCGCCTTGCGTCTTTTGTGTAGGCCAAAATCAATTAGAGGACAATTGAGCGGGAGAAGTTTGTCTCCTTGAGAGTGGCTAGCAGGCATGAAAAAGACCCTGCTGGGCCGAGTTATGAGGAAAGTCGCAACTGGCGGCGCAATCATACATACGCTTGGTTTATACTATTTGAAGGTATATGTAGGGTAGCACGCAGTATTGGAAACAAGAAGTGCCATTGCGTCTCTCTGATCAGGCGGCAGGAAACCTATTGTGACGATTCCATGGACATATCACTTCTATAAATGTTTTCCGGCTTGGTGTGTTCCCAATCTGGTCGCATTTACTGAACGCTGTCAGATCCCTGGCTGAAAGAATATGGATGCAGATCAAAGCCGGGCTGAGCCCATGGGTTGCTCTCGCCTCTGTGCAACAACGATCGGATAGATGACTTTGATCCAGTGGCAACACATCGATTGGTTTCCGATTGCCTCGTTGCAAAGATCAGAAAGATCTATATGAGGCTTGGCTGTCTGTGGCTATGTCAAAACAGTGCCCAAGAAACTACCCCGAATTGCTCCCAGTGGTGCATCGCATCAGCGTTCAACTGGTCACCTGCATACCATAGTGACAAACAAGCTTTCTTCTTAGCGCTCGGTTGAGACGAAAATAGCAGCGGAGAGGCAATGAGCCGGGCGGGCTAAAGAAAGTAGCATCGTCCTGTCCAAAATCGCTATACCACTGTACTCTAAACATTCTACAGATCAAGCAGAAAGGGCAATTTGATGGTGCCGTCGAGACTTCATGATGTCGTATATAGAATAGTTGAATACAAGTCGTAGCTAAGCCTTGATTGTAACCCGCGTTGTTAGCATGGCCTGAAGCAATTCACTTCAGCGCGTGCTTGTCTTGATTGATCATATCTGCGTACACCATTTGACGAGGAAGCTTGGCAGTTCCACAGCTGTAGGGATTTCTTCCAAGGACACATCCAGCTTCCACATCTTTCCTTCCAATCCACCGTGGGCAGCGTTGCTTCTGCCGCCGATGCCTGCCGGGACCAGGAGGCCGAGAGACACCAGTCTTTCCCACGCCATTCCGGCTACGGCTCGTCCCCAGGTCCTTGCCCCGGCCCCGAGCGCCAGCATGCCTGCGCTCGCAGACTGCACCCTTTGCTTGCCCATCTGCGAGCTGTACTCGTCATATGCCATGGCAAAATTGACCGTGTCAGTGTGCGCAACAATGTCGAGGCGTGCCGCAGCGATCAACAGTGACAAGTCGAGATCTGATAACGCTGCGAGCAGGTGAAGCTTGGAGTCGGGCCCATGGAGTTGGACAATCTTTGACGAGGATGATGCTCCAATATTTAAATCAGATGAGTCGGCCGAGAGCGAGGACAACGGCAAGACGCATGTCGTCAAGAACTCGGTGACGGATTTCGTGGTGTAGTACTGATACTCGAGGTGTTCCTGGAATGTCGATGACTTGTGGAGTGCCTCGATCTTGTCGTTCCAATATTTCTGGAATTCTGCCAGACCTTCTAGGCTGACATCGAACCCTTCCGCATCCAGGTCGTTTTCTTCGACCTGCAAACCTTGTCTGCAAATATCCCAATAAGCCGGCAAACTCTTGGGCAGCGATAGATGTACATATCGGTGGCTGAACCGACTCTTGACTCTTTTTTCCAGGCTTTCAACCACGTCGATACGCGTTGTGAGACCAAGAACGGCGATCGGAGCCTTTCTTGCCTGAGCGATATCGAATAGATTGTAGAGCAGAGTTTGCCGGGCATGTGCCGCGAATAAGTCAAACTCGTCAATGACAAATACGACTGATTGTGATGTAATACCATTGTCGGTTTCCGTGATCTCAGATGGATGAGAGAGCAAGGCTAGCAGTGAAGCCAGCGTATCCGAATAGTTGCTGGTCTGAAGACGTGTTAGCAATCCCACTCACTCTTCGCCCTTGGCTAATACTTTTCTTACCTTGTTCATCAGATCGTCTTCGACTTCCATTTCTTTGCCCAGCTGTCGCCAGATCTCCTTCAATGCAAGCTTGTCGTCCGTATGAATGAATCCGTTCAGGCGTATGACATGAAAAGCATCCGCGCTTTCCGTTGCCAGCTCTGATACAGCCTTCTCGACTAGGAGTGTTTTGCCACAACCCCTGGCTCCAATGATCATCATTGAGTTGCCCTCGCCAGCCATTACCGTCTGTTCGAGTAGTTGATACGTCTTTTCGTACGCTTCGTCTTGCCCCTTCAAGGATAGACGTCGACTGCCGGAGCAGCGATCTATCAACACTCTTTGCATGGTGCGCAAGTGATGCACAAAGTTTGCGATATCTGGAACAACTGATGATGTGGACGTAGTGACCTTTGCATCCTCGGCGGTTTCCTCAGCAGTTTCTTCTTGAAGGCAGTCTCCGCAAAACCAGTCGTCCTTGGGTATTACCGGCACGTCGTAGCATTTCTGGTGGTACCCTTTATCGCAATTATCGCAGAAAAGGATTTGATTTCGGCCTTTTGAGTCTGGTTTGGAGCATATCACGCAAACCTCCTCGTCATCTTCACTGTCTTCCTCTGAGCTTTCTTCATTTTCGGGTTCCGCTTCCTTTTCCGCTGGCTTTGACTTTCCTGGTTTTGGATCTGATTTCTTGGTCGTTAGCAGATCTTTGAAAAAGATCTCTGCTGGTTTATTATCATCGCTGTCGAAAGCCACATTCTTTCGTGGCCGGCCTGGGCGCTTGTGCCGAGGAGTGAGGATGCCCTTTGGCGCTGCCGTGGACTGTTTTTCCGGTGATTCCGTCGGTTTTGCTTTGGCTGTCGTAGGTATGCTCTTCACAGCAGGCTTCTTCGCCGAATGTGTGCTTGATTCCGTAGCATCTTGCTGCTTACGACCACGGGACGGAGTTCCTTGAGCTTGGTCGTCCGTGTCGTCCGCCTCCGCCATTCGTGCCGGCCCTTTTTTGCCACTGCTCTTCCTCACCGAGCCGCCAGATTGTTTTGCTTTGTTTGGGGTTCCCGTGTTCTCGCCCATAGGAGTGGAGAATTCGAGCCCATCGTCGTCTGAGCTAGGCACGTCGTAGATGTTCTTTGATGTCTTCTTAGGACTTCTGCTTCTCGACTTCTGACCCAGCTTTGCATATGATACGGCCGGTCGCACTCTCGTCTTTGGAGCCGCCGCGGAATTTATCTCATCGTCAGAATCAGGGATATCGTCGTAAGCTGATATCGAGCCCGCGGCCGTCTGACCTTCCGGGTTTGCTGTTTTCGCTTTGCTGGAACGCCCATACCCGAACACGCTTCCTATAGCCGAGGCAAAGGCGGAAAAGCCCGTCGGCGCTTCTTTCGACGCATCTGAAGAGCCATTGAGACGCCTCTTCTTGGTTGAGGCGGGCGCATCGGCACTGGGCGACAGCGCAGACAATTCGTCATCTTGCTGGGAGCGCGTTCTCTTCTGGCGGGCAGAGCCCGTCTCTGGGGCCATTGAGATGGCTATGTCGCCTCCGACCCGATCCTCAGATTACGAAAGGTCGAACTCCGCAACGAGGTTCATGTTCTTTATGTCTTGGTCTGTATGAACAATTGATTGTCGCAAGGCAGACGCTGTATGTCTCGGGGCTTAGAGAGGTTGATAATGGTGGATGCGAAAGTAAATACTGCACGCACGCAGATCGATACTTGGGGACTAGGTAATCAATGCTCTGGACCCCTACCTAAGGCAATCAGACCTGCAGGCGCGACGCGCTGCAAAAGACTCGCCGCGGTGCTGACGCGCGTTGTAGGCGCAGGCCGGAAGCTGTTTCAGTGGGGCAGTAGAACTGTAATCCAGGACCATCGAGGTAGCGAATAGTACATAATGTACCTACCTGATTATCACATGTGGCAGTTGTTGAGCCAATTCAAGAAGAAGCCGCAAGCCAATTTCAACAATATATAGGCCTCGTACATCTGAGACTGTTATCTGATCAACATACACGAGATAGCCTCAAAGTTATATGGTCATACCTAGGCAAGAAAGAATCATGTTATTCTCGTTTTATCCCAAATTCTTACTGACTCAGATGCCAGATGCAATAGAACAACATTGAAATATGCTGCATCATTTTGAAAGGATAATATATTGTATTTTTGCTCTGGCCTCGCATGTTCTGATTTAGACTTTCCCAACAGCTATAATAGGTATCATCCAGATACGACTGTCCAATCACTAGGAAACACTTTGTCAACTTTAGTTGGTATCAATCCTTTGGCATCTCTACGTAAAATAAAACAGACAAAAAGAATACTTTATCTCTTGTCTTCGTCGAAAGAGTCTGGTAAACCGGCAATATTGTCCGATTTCTTACGCGTATGAAACTTGTTTTAGGATTTGGTTGCTGCATGTCGAGGCCGGCATGGGGTGGTAGTTTTGGCAGCATACTGTTACTTATCATACAGGTTACATGTTACAAGATCATATCGCAACCTCTACTACTCTGTACCAGCATTCCTCTTACCAATCATTGTCGTCCCCACACAAGGCAAACAGGTCGCCAGAAGCACAGACGCGGGAGGTGAGGGGAGAGCTCAAGCTCTTCTGTTCTGTGAAGCTTTGGCACATGGAAGCTCGAACCAGGTAACTTGAGCGAATCTCTCACGGTCTTCCTTGCATTCCATCCTTTGATACCAGTCTACTTGATGGGGGAGATGGGGGCTCAGTTCTGCTAAGCCGCTAGTGCCGGAGCATGGAGGTAACCCAAATTGATGTAATGGGAAGAACTCTCAACATCGGGACTTGGATTCAGGGACCACCTAGGCGGACGAATGTATAGGTAGGTAGTCGACGGCATTATTTACATCATATAAGTCGTCGCAAGGATTCAGATTCCGAGAGTCAGAGAGCGCTGCCGATGGAAGCTCCTAGTATGTCATAGAAGACACGCACGGCCAAGTGCCTGCCTTATTATTGTCGGGCAGCTTTGATGCTTTCTTCCTTGTCCTGGATGAATGGAAGCCTGACGTCTAGGTACCCGGTAGGACTTGGCTCGGTCATATAGTGTAACTAAACCATTCTTGAGTCTGATCTTCCAACCTACCTTGCCTTGGTACGAATTAGCTGGAGCAACACGAGTCTGACAGGACGTGCCTGGTGTCTCGTCCGTTGTCCTATATACTGTCTATCCCCTAAAGGACTTGGTTAGGTATCAAGTTTGCCATCCCTATATCGCTACCCAAGAAGCCAAAGCCACTGTATCTCGGGGGACACCTTCCAAGGCTTGGAGGGGGATATTTGCCCGCAGGCGAAACACACAAAAACCCCGCCATTCTTGTCACTGACGTACATCCGTCCTCGATTAACTTCTCCGCCCCCCAAGCTGGCAGACATCTGGGCATTTTTGTTTTGGGCTTCTGATTCCTCTCCCGAGCGATTTCCAATCTACTACGGCTTAGGTTGGTCTGCTTTGGCTAATGTAACTCGCTCGCATCGCCTAGAGACAGAGAGGAAGCCGAGCATTCCATCACTAATAATTGTCCACAGGCCAACCCCACCGTTATTCCCTCCATCTCGGGGTTCGCATACCGTAGTGCCTGTCTCGTCGCCTTTTCTCCCCCTTCTTCTTTTTTTCTTCTTCTTATTGTTGTTTCCTTTTTGGCTTTTTTTTTTTTTGTGTTGGCGTGTACCTTTCACTGGGTAGCACTTTGTGACGCGACCACAACAGCATTAAAACTTGGAAACCAAGAGTCGAGTGGACGTCCTCCCACCGCCCTCGACGTAGCACATACGGGAAATCGGGCCCCAAAAACCACAACAACAAAAGAGTGCCCCCTCATTCTCCCCGCCCGCCCAAATCTTGCTTGCACCCACATTGCCATATTCACAACACCTCAACACTTAGCAGCAGTTGGTCCTCCCGCGCGTGACCGACGCGCACCCAACCGCCCATCATGAGTTCCGAGGACGATGCCATGATGAATATCTTCAAGAAGATTGAGCGCGAGAAGGCCTTGATCAACGCTGCCAATGCTATGCGACAGCAGACCAACAACGACGATGTCCGATCACGTCTCGACAGCCAGATGCGCGAAGGCCGCAGGAACCTGCAATTCTTCGAGGAGAAGCTGCGAGACCTCCAGGTGCGCCGCCTGGGACACGGCGTCGACAACATGAGCCTTAGTTCCGGTTCCACCGCCGTCAACTCTGTCCGTCCCACGAGCTCCGAGCTATCTCAGGGCGCGCCAGCTCCTCCGCCCAAGGATGCGAGCGGGGGCTATGGGGCAGCTGATCGCGGCTCGTACGGCTCAGTTCAGGACTACAGTGCTATCGGCGGCCATGGCGATTTGATGCCTCCGCGACATCCCTATGCTGCCCCTCCCCCAGGCACGGGTATCCCGCGAGCAAGACCCAACTACACCAAGCTCGGTATGTCACCCACCTGCATTCCCCGCGGCACATGTCTGGACTCTTTGCTGACAATCATACTATCCTCGCAGACCTTATCAAATATGACACTCCTCATCTCGGACCTCGGATCCAGCTCATGCTGTCGCAGATTCAATTCAAGCTCAATGTCGAAGAGCAATACCTTAAGGGAGTGGAGAAGATGGTTCAGCTGTATAGCATGGACGGTGACCGCAAGAGCAAGTCAGATGCCGCTGCTAAGCGCATCGAAAGCAAGCAGAAGATTCAGCTCTTGAAGCAGGCACTGAAGAGATATGAAGAACTCCACATCGATGACATCGAGATGGGTGACTCTCCTGATGGTAAAACTTCCATCTCGCAAAAGCCATGTATTGAAATGTATAGAATGACTAACACTCTCGCCAGATGATAGTATCAACATGCCCAACCTCCGGAAACCACTCACAGGCCAGCTCATGTTGCGAGTTGCTCAGGTCAAGGATGTCGATCACGCGAGCGGCAACCGCTTCTCCCGTGGTCCAGAGACGTCAGTCTCTTTCAAGGTAGAAGATCAGGTCGTAGCCAAGACGAAGGCTTCGCGAAATGACAGATGGGAATTTGAAACTCACACCATCGACGTCCGAGAAGCAAATGAAATCGAGGTCACTGTTTACGACAAGCCTGGCGAACACTCCCTGCCTATCGCCATGCTCTGGATCCGGATATCCGATATTGTCGAGGAGTTACGTCGCAAGAGGATCGAGGCGGAGGTCAACAACTCTGGTTGGGTCTCAGCAGATCGTGTGGGCAACGCCGGCGCGGCAGCACCTTCGCAGTTCCCCATGGGCTCTCAAGGACCCCAGTTTAGCCCGCCTCCTGGATCTCCCGAACAGACCAGCTCGAACCCTATGCAGCAGCAGCAGCAGCAGCAGCAGTTCGGTCCTGGGGCTCTTCCGGCTGTTGGCAACCAGCCCGTCGACGCTTGGTTCACGCTCGAACCTACTGGCCAGATCCATCTGCAGCTGGATTTCAACAAGACCAACAAGGACCGCCGACCGGTCAACTTGGGTCTTGGCCGCAACGGTGCCGTTCGTCAGCGAAAAGAGGAAGTGCACGAGATGTACGGTCACAAATTTGTGCAGCAGCAATTCTACAACATCATGCGCTGTGCGCTGTGTGGAGACTTCCTCAAGTACTCTGCTGGTATGCAGTGTGAGGACTGCAAGTACACTTGCCACACCAAGTGCTACTCGAGCGTCGTGACCAAGTGTATCAGCAAATCCAACGCTGAAACCGACCCCGACGAGGAGAAGATCAACCACCGCATTCCTCACAGATTCCAGCCTTTCTCCAACTTTACAGCAAACTGGTGCTGTCACTGTGGTTCTGTGTTGCCGGTGGGCAAGAAGAACTGCAGAAAGTGCTCGGGTAAGATTTATTTGGAATACAAAAATCACTATAAAGCAGAGACGCTAACTGTTTATCAGAATGTGGTGCCACCGCTCACGCGCAATGCGTGCATCTTGTGCCCGATTTTTGCGGCATGAGCATGGCAGTGGCTAATCAGATTCTCGAGGGCATGCGCAACCAGAAGCAACGTCAGCAGAAGGGTACCTCCATGAGTGACCGGACGCTACGACATGGCAAGACGACTTCGTCAAGCTCGGATGGGCCAACGTCCCCGTACAGTCCCAGCGGTACGCCTTCTTATCAAGGTAGCATTGCTTCTCAGGAAGCGCAGAACGCCGCCAAGGCCATGTACGCCAGTCAGACGTCTCCGACGAGACCGGCTGGCCCCGATCGTACATCATCTCAAGCCTCAACGGCGGCGGCGGCGGCTGCTTCAGCTGCCATGGGCGGTGCAATGTCGCCTCAAAGCGGACGACAAGGATCAATGCCCGACTATGGCCGCCAGGGAGGATATGGTGGTATGGACGCTCACGAGGACCCATATGCCTCCGGCCAATACGGTGCACCCCAGCAGCCAAAATACAACCCTGCCGCCTACGCAAATGTCAACAACCCATATCCCAACCAACCTCCGGCACAGCAGCAGCAGCAGCAACGCCCACCCCCGCAGCAACAGTCGCCGCCTCCTCAACAGCAAGCGCAGCCCTACCAGCCCAGTCCTGCTGTTACGAAGCCTACCGCCGACCTGGCGGCCGCCAGAGCGGGCCAAGGAGCAGTCACTGGCCCTGGAAAGCCCCCACTACCACTGGCAACGGATCCAGGAACCGGCCAGCGCATTGGCCTGGACCACTTCAATTTCCTGGCTGTGCTTGGAAAGGGTAACTTTGGAAAGGTCATGTTGGCTGAAACCAAGAAGTCGCGCAGACTGTATGCCATCAAGGTCTTGAAGAAGGAGTTCATCATCGAGAACGATGAAGTCGAGTCTATCAGATCCGAGAAGAGGGTTTTCCTTGTTGCCAACCGAGAACGCCACCCCTTCTTGACCAACTTGCACGCCTGCTTCCAGACCGAAACACGTGTATACTTCGTCATGGAGTACATCAGTGGTGGTGACCTGATGTTACATATTCAGCGCGGTCAGTTCGGTACAAAGCGCGCTCAGTTCTACGCCGCTGAAGTCTGTCTGGCACTCAAATACTTTCACGAGAACGGTGTCATCTACCGTGATCTGAAGCTCGACAACATTCTCTTAACCCTTGATGGACACATCAAGATCGCAGATTACGGTCTCTGCAAGGAAGACATGTGGTTTGGTTCTACTACGAGCACCTTCTGCGGAACCCCCGAGTTTATGGCTCCAGAGGTAAGTTTATTATCCAACAGGTGGTTTGGTCTTTGCTGACCTCTATATAGATCCTGTTGGATAAGAAATACGGACGAGCTGTCGACTGGTGGGCATTTGGTGTGCTGATCTACCAGATGCTTCTTCAGCAATCACCTTTCAGGGGTGAAGACGAGGATGAAATTTATGATGCCATTCTCGCAGATGAGCCCTTGTACCCGATTCACATGCCGAGAGATTCGGTCTCAATCCTCCAGAAACTGTTGACTCGCGAGCCCGATCAACGACTCGGCAGTGGCCCGACCGACGCCCAGGAGGTCATGAGCCAGCCGTTCTTCCGCAACATCGTTTGGGATGATATTTACCACAAGCGCGTTGCACCACCATTCCTGCCACAAATCAAGAACGCGACAGACACGAGCAACTTTGATTCGGAGTTCACCAGTGTCACTCCCGTCCTTACCCCGGTGCAGTCTGGTGAGTATCTGCCCTTTCACGTGATCCGTTGTGCTCCTTGCTAACATGAAAGTAGTGCTTTCGCAAGCAATGCAGGAGGAGTTCCGCGGATTCTCCTACACTGCCGACTTTGAGTAAGGTGCAGAAGAAATCCAGGGGATCTGATGAAGTGAAGACAAAAGCGCGGAACAGTGCTGGGCAACGAGGCATGATTCCGATTTTAATGAGGTTGACGAGAGCCTTACGTCGTCGATTGTTTTTTGTTCCCAAATCCGAACTCGAGGAACGACGACTTGTGGGATGTGCAAAAATATACCCATGGCCAGGTTGCCAGAGAAGTCTCCAAACCGGGCTGTGCCTAGTGGACATGAGTATAGGTACACAGCGTGTTATTTTCCGGTCAAAAAGTACAACAAGATCTGGAAGGAGATATTTAGATTTGCGTCGAGTACAGGGAGAGGCATTATTCGTTCTCTCCGACTCGAGGCAATTGAAGTGCATTCTAATAGATCATCAATAATACAGCGGTTCTCTAAAGCTCCATATACGAATCTCCCACGCACCACAACGAAGCATGAACCCAGCCCTGTCATTTTCATTGAATAGTGGTTGCTCTGTAATCAAAGCGGCCCATGATTCCTGGTGTTTGATCGATTTTACTATTTGTTTATTCTTGACATGGTTTGGGTGAAGAGCTAATCTACGCCTTGTACTGACCCTATACTATACACGTTTTGACGCTTATGCTATTGAAATAGACTTTGTTTTACATGTGATGCAAGAAGATGAAGAGCCTCACGCTCTCCGGAGGAAGAAGAGGGCGACCGTGCCAGCCAAGGCGGCGCCCGCCGCGGCACCCTCCAGGGCTAATAATGATACATCGCACATGCGCACGGCAACCTTTCTCTCGCTCGTCAGTTCGGCCGCCGTCTCCCTCCACCACGCCGTGCTCGTGAATATCTCGCGCCACGATGTCGGCTGTCGCAGGCCGGCTTCTTGAAGCACTCCAGGCGGGGTTTCCACTGCTTCCACCGCAGCTACCACGGGTGCCTCTGTGGACACTCCCGCGGCTTCACCGGCCGGCGTCTCGGGAGATACCTCGGGCGCAGGCGACTGGGCGGCTGCCGCCGCGTTCTCTAGACGGGCCGACTGGAAGAACTCGAGCCTCTCGGCCCTGCCCGTCTCCCGCTCGTGCTCGAGGGCCTCGCGGACCTTCTCCTCGAAGCCGCGGACGAGGCGGGCGCGGCGCCAGGGCTCGGCCCCGAACTGGAACATGAAGAAGAGCAGGATGTTGACGCCCATGAGGCCCCAGGTACCCCAGGTGCTCATGCGGCGGATCTTGTCGCTCCAGATCTGCTCCTCGTGGTAGCGAGCCAGGATGCCGGAGCTCAGCTCGCGGGCGAGGCGCTCGGCCTCGCGCTCGGCGTGTTCCAGTTCGCGGGCGCGCTCGGCCACGCCGGCCTCGACCTCGTAGTCGGTGCGGTAGAGGGCGGTGAAGCGCTCAAAGTCGGCGGGCGTCCAGGTCTTCTGGCGGGCCAGCAGCGTCGTCACCTCGCGCTGGGTGGCGGCGCGGTCCGCCACGGCCGTCTTGTACTCGCGGCGGGCCTCGTGCAGGGCCTCCTGCGCGGCCGCCAGCGACGCTTCTAGTCCTGCGATCTGGTTCTTGAGCGTCTCGATCCCCGAGTAGCCCGTCAGGTCGTTGATGCGCTGCGACGCCAGGAACAGCTTCGACTGCGCCCGGTCCATGAAGGTGTTGAAGGCGGCCGAGATGTCGGAGCGCCGCGATTCCGTGTGCGAAGGGAGGGTGGGGTTGCCGGCGTCATCTCTGTCGCTTGTCTTGGGTTCATCTGTGCTTGACGTTGACTCGGGAGATGAGCTCGATGTTGCTTTCGGTTCGACATTGTCGAGGGGCTTAGAGAAGACCGGTGCTTCCGGCTCCGGCTTGCTCTCGACCGGCCGCAGATGGTCAAAGTTGGGGTGTGAACTACTCGACTTGTCCTCGGGCTTGAGATGATCGAAGTTTGGCGGTTCCGGCGGCGGCGGCCTGGACGAGGAGTAACCGACGCGCCGGCTCGTGTGAAAGCTACAGCTCAGGCATATCGACGGCTGCTTTGGCGACTGGGACCGGCGAAAGGCAGCGACGGCGGCAGCGGCCAAGGTGCTGGCTGGAGCTATGGCATTGGCACTTTGGCCCTGTACCCGAAACAATCGCGAGCTCGCTCCTAGGATGGGCCGCGATATCCTAGTCGGAGGCATTGCCGAGCCTTTTTCTTGAAGGAAGTCGTCCCAATTGGTGCCCCCTTCCCAGGACGACTGTCAATCAGGATATCCCAGAGAAACTGTTGCCGCGCGAGAATACGGAGGGCTGTAAAGACAATAAAAGAAAAGAGGGAAGAGAACAAAAAATAGGGGAGCTTGGGCCGGGTTTGGAAGTCGGATTGAGCTTCGAGAAACTTTTGGCTTCTTACCTACCCCGGGGACGTCATCCACAATTCAGCTTTGCTGGCATCCCTCCATCAAACCAAACCAATTGAACCCCCAACCGACTGGACCGACCGGCCGAGCTCGCCAAGAAGAAGAGGGAAACGGAGCCCTTTTTTGGGCGGTTCGCTGTCCCTAGAACTCACCGCTTGTCGTTGCCGGCCTAGCGCCTCTCTACCGAAACAACAGAACAGGCTGAACCCCTCGAAGAGAGACGGGCAGAATTCGGGTTACGGGTCGATTCCCGGTCCCTCTTGGAGGGGCAAGCCGCAAATCAGAAAGAATGGAAAACGAAGAAAGAGAAGAAATGGGAAGCTGTCCGTTTGCTTATCAGGCTGGCATGCACGAGCGCTGGCCATTGGCCCTGGAGTTTTCATCTGTACATTACTTGTATGTTACAGCTAACTGCAGCCTTCCAATAGCCATAATAAGCCTGAAGCATGTGCACCTGCACGACAAGACTCAGGTCGCATACAAACTTGTCACGCCGTCCCTTCCTAGGATGGATGGACCCTGTTTTTTCTGGTGTCTTGGTGGTTTGAGAGATAATTCTCGCATTGCCTCACCAATTTTTTTTCTTTTTCTTTTCGTCTCATCAGTTCTCCCTTATTTATAGCTCTGCCAGCAATTAGAGTAGATCCATATTTTCTCATTCTTCTCTGGAATATCATAGATTTCTCTCAGATCCAGTCGTTGCAGTGACGTCATTCTATAAATTCGTTTGCGAAGAAACCTATTAGGATCAACAGATTTGTGTTATACTTGGCCTCCGGCCCCAGGTATATATCTCATTTCACTACAAACCTCTGTGGGTTCCTTCTCAGCAAGTTCTTCCTCTACAACACCAGAGGAACGTCGGATCAGATTTCAAACCCACCACAAACACCAAACAGCAACACAGAAAAGATGGGTTCCGCACCGCCCACCTCGCTGCCGGCCCTGGCGACCAACCCCAAGGCCATCTTCTTCACCGACTTTGACGGCACCATCACGCTGCAGGACTCCAACGACTACATGACGGACAACCTGGGGTTCGGCGTGGAGCTGCGGCGCAAGGGCAACCACGACGTGCTCGAGGGGCGCAAGACCTTTAGGGACAGCTTCCAGGAGATGCTCGACAGCGTCAAGACGCCGTTCGACGAGTGCATCAAGACGTTGCTGGCCAACGTCAAGCTCGACCCCAAGTTCGCCGAGTTCAACCGCTGGTGCCGCGCCAACAACGTGCCCGTCGTCGTGCTCTCGGGCGGCATGCAGCCCGTCATCCGCGCCCTGCTGGCCCACCTGGTCGGCGAGGACGACGTGCAGGGCATGCAGATCGTCAGCAACGACGTCGCGCCCCGCCAGCCCGGCGGCGACATCAACACGGAGGGCGGCTGGACCATTGTCTACCACGACGAGAGCGGCTTCGGCCACGACAAGTCCCGCGAGATCCGCCCCTACGCCGCCCTGCCCAAGGACCAGCGCCCCGTCATGTTCTACGCCGGCGACGGCGTGTCGGACCTGTCGGCCGCCAAGGAGACGGACCTGCTGTTCGCAAAGGCCGGCAGAGGTACGTTTTCCCCATGACCGTTCTTTCCGCGCATTCTGCTAACGTCTATCTAATGTAGATCTCGTCATGTACTGCGACCGGGAGAAGGTGCCGTACACCGTCTTCAACGACTTTGGCGACATCCACAAGGTCGTCAAGAGCGTCGTCGACGGCGAGATCACCGTCCAGGACGCCGCCGTCAACAAGTCGTCATAAAGAGAGCAGCCATTTTTCCATTACTACTTTGGCTTTTTCTCCGGACATATAGATTGCTTTCTGATTGTTAGCATCTCCGCGTCTTTTACAAACCCGTTTCTAGAGCGTCATAGAGAAAGATTGGCACCTGAACTAGAGAGGTTGATGGCCGTTACGAAATATCGATTTGACCGTCAGGATAGCACTCCAGAATAAATATAGAACAGACCATGGTATCTACATGGCTAGTGTCGACCGGTTCCTCATGAGCATACATCCCATATGCTTCACAATGTTTATACCTTGGTCTACATCAAAGAACTGCATCAAAGGGTATTATTATGCTTCATGCCTATTCTCAGAAAAGCTTCGTAACGAAGCCGCTTTTCCCATCCATTGACCAAGCATGCTTTTCCCCGCTACATGACCTGCTCGGTGGCCCCTAGTTCTGCTAATCAAACATTTCATCTTTCGTTCTGCAGGGCCTTCTATGACGCCATGAGATTGATTATCAAACACAATGTTTCTCCAACTCTGTCGCTCGTATTGTGTCCATGAAGTCAGGTCATGGGCCAACCTGCTGGTGTCTGTCGATCTGCAGCGTCTCTCGGCTGCCGGGAATGTCGGTCGATGCAAATCATATCGATGTGGGAGCGCGCTCTCTCGACCAGCCTTTGCTCCGCATGTTGCTCTCGATGACTCTCCAGATCTGGTCGACGACCTCTCGATCCCTCCAGCGACTCGCATCCACGGCATTGGGGGCCACGTCCTTCCATCTCTCCACGCCGACCGCGGTGACCCTGTGACCCCAGGCTTGTACATTCTCTGGCAGCTTGTCGGCTCGCCAGCCCACGTAGATACCAGGGATGCGCTTGAACAGCTCGTTCGGTGTGTTCCACTGATAACTCTTGAACTGCCATGCCTGACCCGTGGTGAAGACGGCCACAACGCGATTCCAGTACTCTGGCTTGAACCTCTCGGGACTCTCGACAAGGATAAAACGGAAGGGTCTGTTCGGATCGATGCCGGGCAAGGTGCGGTTGATGTGCAGCATGGTAGAACCTTCAGCTGATGCCAGTGGCGAGTCTGCTGGTACGAACCGTCCGCCCTCCAGGAATGACTTGGCATTGGTCATGCGTAGAAGCGAGGATGCCGAGGGCGAAAGCAGTATAATGGGGTCGGGCCGCCGTTGTTTTTGGTTGTGTGTCAAAGCCGGGTTCGAGGAGACCGGTGCGGCAGACTGTGATGGCTTCTTAGACATGAAGGGAGCTGCCAGTTTTCGTACATGAGAGAAATCCTGAGGCGACAATAGTTAGTGACTAGGCGGCTGCGAAAGTATATAACTACAGGGTAGGAGGAGCTCACGGTAGGCTTGACACCGCGCAAGCAACTATTTCTGTCGCCCATCTTGCGCTCGCTGTTGTAAATGACTGCCAGTCGAGGATCCAGCGAGCCCTTGCCGGACTTGCCTACTGTGCCGCCAATTGCTGGAGCTGCAGCGCCCTTAGAGGCGAGGGCTGCCGCCGCGGTTGAAGCTGCGCCATCCTTGTCGCCGACTAGAGGCTTGATGTATTCACTGTCTTCGCTTGAGCCCTCTAGCCAGGCAATCAACTCGACTCGCTCGAAATATGCCGGCTTGTGTACCTTGCCGTCCACCAGCTCGTCGTCGAGTTGTGAAACGGCGGCATTGTATTCAGGGATGGGAACCTCTCGCTTCAGCCACAGGAAGTAGATGCTTCGCAGATCTAAAGGTATGTCTTTGGCGACGAAGCGCGTCGGCGTGGTGATCGGTAAAGATATGCGCGATGGTGTGGTGAATGTGAGATGCGTGGCCTTGGACAGCTCGACCTCTGGGGCGGAAGCGTCGTCGGACGCGGTCGGAATGATCTGGCTGTTGGATGCGATTGACTGCCGCAGCAGCAGAAGAGGGTCCAGATCTGCCGCTGCCATGATGAAACTCGAGGCAATTGTTTGGCTGGTGATGTGAAAGCTGTATCGCGCGCAGTTGGTCGACTCGAAATCAAGGTCCAGGTTGAAGGAGCTGTGTATGGGAATGAATTGAAGAATGATGGATCGGCTAGCCAAGGTGAGGTCCGAGTCCAGCCTCGCGTTTGTTCAGCGGTCGCGCTGCCAATTTTTGGAGCTTCCCAGGCGGCTGATAGCTCCAAAAGTGGGGCTCGAATAGTCCATTTCACTCAACTGCACACATGTGCACATGGGCAGTTGTGGTACATGCAGAATGTATACTTGCCGACTTCTCTTTCCTCTTTTGTACGTCTCATAGACATGCATACATCCCGGCTGTCAGACGATGCCATACCTTTCTCGATGATTTGGTATTATTTCTTCATCATGCACAAAGTTTACACAAAGTTTACAATATGAAAACCATATTATACATTACGGGCCTTTATATGTACAACAGGCCATGTCCATAATTGATCATGATATTCGTTACTTAACCCCTGTTCAGCGTGTTGCCTGCGCCCTTGGGATTAGCCTCGACGAATTCGTCCCAATCCCGGGCCTTCATTGTTTCTGCATCTGCCTTCTCGTAGTTGTCCTCGTCGGGAGTCTTGGGACGGCCGCTTGCCTCGCCTCCGCCCTCGATCATTCCACCGCGCCGCCTCTCCTCCTCCAGGTACTCGTCGATGCTCATGGTAGGTAGGTTGTGGCCAGGCCGGAATACGCCCTTCTTGATGTCTTGTCGGTTGCCCGTGAGGGTGAAGGGGCGCAGTGGCTTGCCTTCTTTGCTGAGGATCGGACCGTCAAAGGCAGATTGCAACCTCCGCAAAGGCCTGTCTAACTTTTCCGAGTATTCATCTTCTGTTGGTGAAAGGCGCCGCCTCTCATCCTCCTGAACTGTCGTTGTGTTTGGCAGCAGGTTGACCGGGGCGAGCTTGAGCATCTCCATCTCGAGGTTGAGGTGCTCAAGTCCCTGGAAGGCCTGGTGTGCGCAGAAGGCAAGCTCGGCCAGGTAGAGCTCCCGCACGGCCTCTTCATCGCCGCCATCCTCTAGATACCGCGGTGACTGGCTCATATACTCCAGCTTCCGCTTCAGCTCTTGCTCTTGCTTGAAGTTGGCGATCTTGGCATCACGTCGGGCGCCTGGGTCTTTGGTACCAATGACGGAAAAAGCCTCGGGGTCCTCGACATACGTCTCAAATAGCTTCGCATCGGCCGGGCTCAGGATAGAGTAGACGTCCAGCAGGAAGAGAAACTTGTCATAGGCATCACGGGTGGTAGTGAGAGCCTCTTTCCGCTCCAGTGGAGAAGGCACGGAGACTTTTTGAAGCAGCTCGGCGATGCGATAGTTTACTAGCAGGTACGGAAGATCTGAGGTGTTGATATCTTCCAGGCCTTCGTTGTCGCTGAACAGAGCGATGCTGCCTATCATCTGAATGCACTCTTGGTACGAGTTGAGAGCGAACTCCAGGTCCTCCCGGTAATTTGGAGAGTTTGCCTCGTAGGCATTCTGCAGTGCGGCGCGCTTCTTCTCTGCGGCCTGGAACACACTTTTCAGTGTCCTTGGTTCTTCCGCCATGTCGACTGGATTGTTGGGCCTCGATGTGGATCTGAATGGTAACAACGTCTGGAGAAGTTTGCGGTCACAAACTGGAAGCCTGATCTGAGGAGAGAGTCAAAAACAGATAGACTCAGGCAGGAGAAGTTGCAAAAGAATACTGCCGAGATTTTGTGTGCCTCGTGAGTAGTGGCGATGGCCAGTCACGCCCAACTCACATGCAATAATATTTCAGCGGGAACCACAGAAGCAGCGAGCGCGGATGGATGGCCCAGACCTCTGACTCCAACTGGTTTGGGCAAGGAGGGGCAGCGCGGAGGAGAAACCGAAGCTTTTTCGATCTGCCCCTCCAGCGCGCAAAGCCAGTGGGCGTTGGAGCTGTCAACCGACCTAATGCAAGAGGCCGTGGGACCCCTGCAGAAAAGAAAAGAAAAGAAAAGAAAAGCGCCGACCCCTGTTCAAGCCAAAGGGTATTTACCCATTAGTACAAAGTAGGGTACCAATATGAAGTACTACATGTACGTCCAAGACACTTACCCAACGATCATCAATGATGGTCTCCCGTACAGTCACCTCTAATCTGACTGTTGCTTATAGTTGGAATATAGCATGTCGGATAGGGTGAATTATGATTTGATTTGCTTGTTTCCACGTAAAACAATCAAGCAATCAAATCATAATTCATCTATGCCGACTTACACGCATGTGCAATATGCATGTATACTCTTGCAGTCACTGAAGATAAATGTGACATATCATTGGTACAAAGTCGCTGCCCAGGCTCCTTCCGTTTGTCAATGATGGCAAACGGATTATCCCAGGTGGAATAATAATTAACAAAGGTTTTCAGACCTGCATGTAATTCAAGTGTACTGTGATAAATTTGCAATCGAGGTCCCTGGAGCTGCAAAAATATTTTGGCTCGTCCCCAACATCCCAAAATAAATCGGCGATTCTCGAGAGTCCTCCCTTCTTCAACTTCACTGCAAGGACTTTTCTCTCCGACACTCCGACGTTGTCGATGAAGACTTTCCTCGCTTGAAGCTCTTCGCACTGCCTTCATTCTACGCCATTCTATCCTGCCGACGTCTCCCAATCATCCGAACAAATCCCATCTACGGACGAGCCGGTGCCCTTCAATGTTCCCGAACAAATAATCCCGAACTTGCTGGACCGTCACCTTCCTCAATCCATCTTCTCTGGTATCACCATGGCCACCGAAGACACTTTGTGCTTGCCTCCCACAGAGGGTGTCCTTGAAGAGGCCACCAAGTCGATCGATGAGCTGGACTTGGGCTCTGACGACGACAATGACGACCTTGGAGAAGGAGAGGAAAGCAAACCCCAACCTCTGACAACCAAACGCATTGCAGACCAGGCCGAGCTCGCCCAATGGGTTCGCCAGGAACAGGAACGCATGAACGAGCAGAGTCTGGGGCAGTCACCCGACACTCTTGGGGCAGCCACCTTCGGCGAGGAGGATATACGACGCATCATCTCGGGTCGCCATCCTGCTGACAAGAGGATCATCTCCAGTCCCCGGGAATATCAGGTGGAGCTCTTCGAGAGAGCCAAGGAAAGGAACCTCATCGTCGTACTTCCGACCGGGACCGGCAAAACCCTCATTGCAGCTCTCCTTACGAGACATGTCGTTGAGCAAGAGCTCATTGAGAGAGCCGCCAAGGAAAACAACCATAAGCCACGAGTTTCCTTCTTCCTGGTCGACAAGATTTCTCTCGTACATCAGCAATGGAAAGTGCTCAGGGCAAACCTGGCTCATAATGTCGCCAAATTCCACGGAGACATGATGGGACCGGCCCTGACCCAGGACTTCTGGAAGACTCAACTCGAAGAGAACATGGTCATTGTCTGCACCGCTGAGATTCTGCGGCAATGCCTTACTCGTGGCTATTTTGGCATGGACCAAATCAACCTGCTTGTCTTTGATGAGGCACACCATACCAAGAAAAACCATCCATACGCAAGAATCATCAAAGATTTCTACCACGACTTGCAGCTTTATGGCCAACGAACGCCACGTATCTTGGGAATGACGGCTTCCCCAGTCGATGCCAAAACTGATCTCGCGGTCGGAGCTGCCCAACTGGAAGCCCTCATGCGAGCCGAGATTGCAACTGTCGACGATCCTGCACTGATGAGAACCGTTTCCCGCGAAGACGGAACATCGTTTGATCACATAGTGGAGTACTGGCTGGCACCAGATGATTTCACAACTCCCCTCTGGCAGAAACTCGATAGCCTCCTGTCAAAGAACATCGTGTTTCGTAAGATATTTTCTTATGCGAAAAGTTCTACGAAGGAAATGGGCCGCTGGTGTGCCGACCGAGTATTTCATATTTGCCTGACACCGCAGGAGCTTACGAAAGCCAAGGCCAGGACCGAAAGGAATTTGCTGGCATCGCGATGCAAGGATCTGGTCTCCGCCATTGATATTCAGACGGCTTTGATCGATGATGTTGGCCAGCTACTGTCGGAACACGAGTGGGCAGAGGTCAGCCAGTCAAGTAATCACATATCCAACAAGGTCATCGGCTTGATAAGCGTTCTCAAAGAGCACTTCCAACCAGCCTTTGACAAATGTATAATCTTTGTCGAGCAACGACTCACTGGTGTCCTGTTGACGGATCTACTGAACCAGCCAAGCATCGGGCTCCAAGGTGTCACTGCAGGAACCTTGGTAAGTTTCTCCCGTCTTCTATCCCTGCATTCTATAGCAGTTAACAGAAGTAGTTGGGTGCGGGAACAGGAGAGATCGGCTCACCACAAAGCATGTCTAATTATGATCAACAACGTGCAATACAAAAGTTTCATACGGGCGCCATAAACGTCCTTGTCACCACCACTATTGGCGAAGAAGGGCTCGATATCCCGGACTGCAACATGGTCATCAGGTACGATCTCTACCAGACAATGATACAGTACGTCCAGTCCAAAGGCCGGGCCCGAATGAAGGATTCGAAGTACTTTCACATGGTGGAGATGGGCGGAGAGCAGATCCAAAGGGTATTTGACAGCCAAGAAAAGGAGGCAGTCCTGCGCAGCTTCTGCCTTGCGCTTCCAGAAGATCGATTGCTCACGGGTAATGACTTCGACATGGACTTCTTTCTCCGCCAAGAGAAGACTAAGCGTGTCTACAGAGTCCCAAGTACTGGGGCCAAGCTGACATATGAATCGAGCCTTGTGGTGCTTGCCATGTATGTAGCCACATTGGCCGATCGCCCTGATGTGGCTCTGAGGGCTGATTACACCGTGAAGAACGTCGGCTCAGAATTCCAGTGCGAGGTCATCATGCCTGACAACTCGCCGGTCAAGAGCGCAATGGGCCGTCGCGCCGGATCCAAGCAGGCTGCCAAATGCTCCGCTGCTTTCGAACTGTGTCTGAAGCTGATAAAGTGCAGCGAATTGGACGAGAATCTGCAATCAACACGCAAGAAGCGCCTGCCAGCCATGCGGAATGCACAGCTGGCGTTGAGCTCGAAGAAGCGAGCCGAGTACGACATGAAGGTCAAGCCAAACATATGGGACCATCGTGGATTTCCCGAGAGCCTGCATGTCATGATCCTGAGACTGGAAACGCCCGAGTCCATGGGCCGGCCTTCGCGTCCGCTAATACTGCTGACACGCAAGCCTCTTCCCCGTGTGGGCAAGTTTCCCATCTTCTTTGGAAATCAACGAACATCAGCAGTTGAATGCAACCCCTTGCCCTCATTAATACATGTCTCCACGGACCAGGTCGAAGGACTGACGCACTTCACGCTCCGAATCTTCAAGGATGTATACAGCAAAGGATACAAATCTGAGCCAGAGAAGATGCCTTATTTCCTCGCGCCGTCGACCGAAGAGCATGCAACCTCCGCAGGAACCCGAGACCCGTCGAAGATCATCGACTGGGAGTGCATTGCCATGCTGCAGAATCAAGGCGAACTCGAGTGGAAAGACCAGCCCGAGTCTTTCTGGATGAACCGATATGTGATGGATCCACACGATGGCTCCCGCAAATTCTACACCAGAAAGCCTAGAAGCGATTTGAAACCTACTGACCCTCAGATTGCCAATGTCAAAGGTCTCAGTAACCATCGCAAGCGCCGCGAAAACCCGGATGATATCTGGAACTACAGCGTCAGCCTGTGGTCCAAGTCTCGCACTCGAATCGAGGTTGACAATGAACTGCCGGTAGTCGAAGCTGAATTCATCCCACTCCGGCGGAACCTGCTCGATGAATATGAAAAACCCAGCGACGAAGGAAACATCTGCTACATTTGTTTCGCGACGCTGGTGATATCAGCAGTAAGTCAACAAATGTGAAAAGAATCAATACATTCAAGTGGCTAATCCAATCTTTAGTTGCCTGTCGACATTGTAACAATGGCATACACTCTACCGGCTATAATCCATCGCCTGGAATCCAACCTGATTGTTCTCGAGGCTGTTCATGGTCTAGGTCTCGAGATACGCCCAGATTTGGCTCTCGAAGCCATGACCAAGGACAGTGATAACTCAGATGAGCATGCTGTGGAGCAGATCAATTTCCAAAGAGGCATGGGCAATAATTACGAACGGCTGGAGTTCCTGGGCGACTCCTTTCTGAAGATGAGCACATCCATTGCCTTGTACACCAACTCGCCGGAGGATAGTGAATTCGTCTATCACGTCGACCGAATGGTTCTCATATGCAACAAGAACCTCTTCAACAACGCTCTCGAGCTCAAGCTCGAAGAGTCGATCCGATCCAGGTCATTCAATCGGCGGGTGTGGTATCCCGATGGCTTGGAGCAACTCAGCGGCAAGATGAATCACAGCATCATGGGCAAGAAAGGAGCAGGCAGGAGTGTCCACGTGCTTGGTGACAAGTCCATTGCAGATGTCTGCGAGGCCCTGATTGGCGCAGCATACCTCACTGCCCGGGAGAGCAACAGCTTTGACCTCGCCGTAAAGGCTGTCACGATCTTTAGCAACTACAAGCTAGAGAACAATCAACACACCATGATGACCTACGACGAGTTCTTCGTCGGGTTCAGGGTGCCCAAGTGGCAGACGGCCAAGCCAACAGCAGTTCACCTTGATCTTGCCGAGAAGATTGAGAAGAAGCTGGGGTACAAGTTTGTATATCCACGCTTGTTGCGCTGCGCCTTCATCCACCCGTCGTACGGCTACATCTACGAACACATCCCATCATACCAGCGTCTAGAGTTTCTTGGTGACGCGCTGCTGGACATGGCATGTGTCGACTACCTGTTCCACCGCTTCCCCGGTGCCGACCCGCAGTGGCTCACCGAGCACAAGATGGCCATGGTTTCGAACCAATTCCTCGGCTGTCTCTGTGTCTCACTCGACTTGCACAGACATTTGATATGCATGAGTGCCGACATACCACAGCTCATAGCCAACTACGTGGACGAGATCAACACCGCCCGGGGAGCTGCCGAGGAAGATGCCATCCAGGCCAACGGACCTCGATCGTCGTACTCTCGCAACTTCTGGACGTCCGTCATGGATCCGCCCAAGTGCCTCCCCGACATCGTCGAGGCCTACATTGGCGCCCTCTTCGTCGACTCGGAGTACGATTACGGCCAGGTCGAGGCCTTCTTCCGCCTCAACGTTCAGCCGTACTTTGAGGACATGCACCTCTACGACACCTTCGCCAACAAGCACCCCGTGACGTTCCTGGGCAACCTGCTGCACCTGACGTACGGCTGCGCCGACTGGCGCGTCATGGTCAGCGAGCTGCCCGCCGACGGTCCCGGCTGCTCCCCGGGCGAGACGCAAGTCGTCGGCGTCGTCATGATCCACGGCGCCGTCCGCGCCCACGCCCTGTCGGCCAGCGGCCGGTACGCCAAGATCGCCGCCGCCAACCGCTGCCTCAAGCTCCTCGGCGACATGCCCGTCGACGAGTACAAGAAGACCTACTCGTGCCGGTGCAGGCCCGAGGACGTCGCCGCGAGCGACGCCACCAAGCACGCCACGGCCATATGATGCCGCATGAGATCTAGCAACTGTTCTGGTTTTATTATTGATTTGTCTTGTTCTTTTCTTTCTTATCCGGCGAGGAGCGAGTACTTTTGGGCGAAAAGAAGCAAAGCATAAAAATAGATGGACAAACTCTTGGCTGGAGGCAAGTCTTCAATAGATGATCAACCGTGGTGATCAGCTGGGGTGTAGAGTAGAGACAGTCTGACCTGAACATAGCAATCCAATTCGTTGACATGAACACTGGTACAGAGGAGGGTGAATATTAATGGTGGACTGAAGAATCCTAGTATTCAAAACGTTCTCACATGTAGTATTTCATGATCCTTAAGTTGTGACGTATTGTATGTATTATATCGCATCTAACCATTGCATCGGGCCATAAACAGACGACATACACACCAGTCTCCGGATAGATTACAGGCGCGGCCTTTGATAAGAATAACATTACTTGTGGTAGCAGGCATAAGGTCACCTGCGACCTAGCTACGGAATTTGACATAGAAAAATTAAAATGGGAAACTGAATGTTTCGGTATGCTCATCCGTCGTACAACCCGCAGTCGCAGTATAGCAAATTGCTAGACGCGAGAGACAGGCAATGAAATCAAAAACAAAAGGGGGTATACATGTCGTTCCGAACCCGGCGACCGATTTTAGCCAAAACGCCAAGTTCTTTTTCATCTCCTTCCCGGCAAAATTCCTCCTCTTAAAATCAAGTGATATCTTGTTTCATTCAATCAAGGTCTGCGTCGAAGCCTGCGACGTCGTATCTTCGTAATCGGGGCACTTCTTTGCCCTTGCCTTTGCCGCTGTCACTGCGTAGACGAATGGTCGAGCCGCTGGCGCCACTCATGCCGCTCATGCCACTCAGACGCTTCCGTCTTCTGTCCTCGGCGCGTGACCTCAAGGCTGTCGGGAGTTCCACCTGAGGAATTTCCCTCTCTTCTTCCACAATGACTTGTTCGCGGCTCGTGTACCTAGTAGGACGGTACTGCTGCTGCAATGATTGGTTCGAGCGTCTCGTCATTGGTATATCAAACGACATCTCGTCATCGCTGCTGTCGTCAACAGGTCGCCATTGCTCCTCTTCACTCGAGTCAGAATCCTCGTAGTAGCGAGCTGGCGCTCGCTGGCGGGAACGACGCGACCGCGTAGCAGTAGCTTGTTTATGTTCAGCCATCAATTGCTTGTACTTCTGCAGGAGGAAATCATCGTAATCTCTGGTTTTGGACGCTTTCGAAGGCTTGTAATTCATCCTCGGCGGGGAGCTGGGCACATAGAGCGGAGCGCCCGTGTCAATCGCACCGCTCAAACCGGGCAACCCGAAGCCACTCATGGCAAAACCGTCGTCCCTGAACAGCAAATGCTCCTCACCCTCGCCCCGACGTTGGCGAGGAGCATGCTCGTCGTCGTCGTCGTCCGAAATATAGTCGTATATATTAAAGTTGGTTGATGTTTGTTTTTGAAGTCTGCGCGCAGAGCGTGGGGGCGGTGATGGTGGCCTCGCGTTTCCAGGGGACGGCGGGAACAGGATTTCTGGTGCCGTGGGGTATGAGAGGGAGTCGTGGCTGAAATTGAGATCCTTGGCAGCAAAGGGTGACAGGTCGATGGAAGTGTTGGCAGTGTGCCGCGACTGCGGGCGGAAGGGGTTCGAGCTTAGACTCGTCGCCGATGTCGAGTCCATGGACCATCGACGAAGACTGCTAGATCGCTCGGGGACATCTTCCGAGTCGACGCGCGCAAGTGCTCTACTGTATGAAGGTTCTGGGCTCTTGGACTTGGTGTTTTTCTTCACAGTAAGCAAGTCTCGGACAGCTCGAGAAGGATTGGGAGCAGGTTTCTCAGGTGCAAATGCTTGAAAAGTGCATTCCGCTGGGAAATCTTGACTTCCCGTCGTGCTTGCGCGTTTGCGGTGAGTCCGAGGCTCAGCAGCAGTATTCCGAGACTGGGTACGTGTAGCCTCGTTGTCAAAGTCGTCACGGCGTTTGGCGAGTGCCTGCAAGTTCTGAAGAGACAATCGCTTCGAAGCCTTTTGGTCGGCTTCCCGTGCTGACGTCACAATGGACAGTTTCCTTTGGCCATCGCTTGGTCCTTTGCTAGTCGAGTCTGTCGAGGGCTCATTGCTGATCCTGGTTGCATGGTCTCGGCTACTGATACCGTCGGAGTCTGCCAACTTTCCTCTGCCTTGTCCATCACTGGTCGAAGATCTCTGAATCAGCGATGGTCTCGATACAAAGCGCTCTTTGAAGTCGGCACTGCCGGGTGTGCCGTCATTCTTGACCCTCAAGGCTTCAGGAAACTCGTCGAGTTCCCTTGTTCCAGTAGCAGCGATATAAGATGGAAGTGACTTCCGCCATTCTGCCCTGATTGAAGCGACAATGCCTTCCCCGCCGTTCTCGTCGATGCGAACGCGACTCCGCGGCCGGGAGTCTGCGTGGACTGACTTTCGATTCGAGCTATGCCTAGTTACAGCAATATCAGAAGCCATCGACCTTGTCCGCAAGCTTGAGCCCAGGGAGTGACGCTTCAACAGCTTAGCGTCTGTTGGGCTTTCCGGCTCGGGCTCCTCGTGGACCGATGGGATATAAGATGTTGGCCTGCTACCAACGCTTGCGGGCCTGAAAGAAGCCCGAGAGCCGGCAATGTGCAGATTTGTGGCGCTCTCCACCAGATTCCTGTCTGCCACATCTTCGCCATAATCGCGCACCCCGTTCGCCTGGACTCTTTGACGAAAGTTTGTAGGGTTAATGCCTGCTTGCGCATCGAGCAGATCGAGATGGCCATTGAGGCCGGACTGATTGCTGTTGGTCGAAGATGACCTTGGGCGAGCAAACGGAGGCAGCGGCTTGTCAAGATCAGGTGTCTTGGGTGATTTGTCTGCCTTCTCTAGCAGTTTCCACGTTGAGCGTGATTTGAAGCTGCTGAATGTCGGACTTGGCTCGCTGTCGGGCAGTCGGTACGGTGGCCGTGGCTTCGACGACAAGAGCGGCAGCGGCGGCAACACGGGCGGAAGCGCAGGTACCGGGGTTGTCTTCATAGATCCCGTTCTCCGAGAAGCGGACCATGTTCGATCTTGGGACGGCGCAGTGCGCGGCCGGTCGGCCTTGTCGTCCAGCGCAGAAGAAGCAGCGGCGACAGAGACAGAGGAAGGGTGGTCTTGTAATCCCTTCACTCTGGGCCGTGTACGCTGTTGCAGGGTTTCCAGATTGTTAGGACCATTGCCGGCCACCGGAACCGTTCCTAGACCAAAAGTCAATTGATAAATTCATAGAGTTATACGGCGGGATCAGTGTATGTGTATATACCGCGGATGGGAGGCAGCGACGCCACAGTGGCATTGTATGGTTGCGCCTGCAGCAGATCAGGCTGATCATTGGGCGCAAGAGCCGGCTTCCGGGATAGGAAGCCCAAAAAGCCCATGGTTACTTCCTATCGACAGCCATGCGCAAGTTTGCGAACACGTCCAATGGAGGGTATATGTGAGGTGAGCTGGAGAGGGAAGAAACCACCCAGATTCGACCGAGAGCTGACTGGGTGGCCAATGGCGGGGTCTCGTTGGATTATAAGCCAAAAATCGATGATGTTTCGATACCATGCACTTTGGCGATTGGACAAGCGGCAAGAGGTCCCAAGTTGGAAGCACTGACAGGCGCAACAGATCACTCGTCACCAGCAGCAAAGAAAGAAAAAGCTGCTGTCAAGAATGTGTGAAGGGTGGTGAGACAAAACAACAAGAGAAAGGCGAAGGATAGAAAAAAAGTTCCTCAGGAGTGCCACCCACGTAGAGAAGAGGAAGAGGGAGAAAGGTACCTAGACCCGATGCCAATAAATGTGAGCACACGCAATGCACGACGAGAAGCACAAGACAGGACAGGGATCGTGGACGAAAGGGGACAGTCGAAACGAAACTTTCTTGATGAGGGATTGCGTCGAGCAGCAGCAGCCAGCAGCAACAGGATAAGGGCCCTGGCTGCTGGGTACCGTGAGAAAACGTCTGGTCTAGTCCTTGGCCGGCGCGAGAAGCTAGCAGCCTTCCAGGTAAGTTTTTTGGGGCCCTGGGGGATGAGCATGGGGAGCGAGAAGGCCCCCGAGACCCCGGTACCTTGCGTGCATTTTACATTTGCGCTGCATACAGTTACCGTCTGTTGGCCGGCGACGCGCTGCAAAATGTAGGTACCGTTGGCTCACATACTACATTGTACCGGCTTGATTACTCGCTCAGTCCTGGTAGTGATCCTCCGCCCCGGATCCATCAAAGGCATATTCGATGCCACCTGGAGTTGTGGCCCCCTATTTTCCGCCTCTGCAGTTAAGGTAGTGTTGTGTACCGAGTAGTGTGGTGTCAAGCAAGCGTAGTGTTATAACGTAGGGTAGGTCGGGTGGTGGTAGTAGGCACCGTAATGTCGCATACGCGATGCAAGGAGGAGCCGGTGCGTCCTCACTGGCGGGGAATGGGAAATCGATGTCGCCATCGATGTTGCGTTTCAAACACTTGGAACATTAAGCTTCGGGGGACAAGGTACGCACCTACCAAACAAATATTTTGCAGGATGGGATGGCCTCCATCACAGAACAAGACAGAGAGAACAGATATCAGAGTTTGGTCCGAGCCCAGCGACTTGGCCGGAGAGAAGCAACGGAAAACGTGGGACTGGATATGGGGCGCACCCCTGAGGTCGTTGTTGAACAAAGACACAAGCACCAGTCAGCGGAGAGAGAGGCTTGTGCTTCTCTCCCAGGCATTGCGCGTCGAGGGCATCGTTGCTAATATGATAGCCCGAATCCCAGCAATGACAAGTGACAGAATTATAGCCGTGTAGGCGGAAGAAGGAAGAATCTCTTCCATCGTTCTCGCCCGCGGGTGACCACACATGAAGAGTACTTTGCTTGCCTATACGTTTGCACTTATTTACGGCACCACAACTACTGCTAGGTAGTACTTATGCCGATCAGTTATTCTACCTAGTTATTACCGTTCCATTCCACGCAAGCCGAGACGTGGACGAACACCGAGACTTGCATCCGAAAGAGGCAACATATGAATCTGAGGTGTCAGATCAGCACACTGGCCGTTGGCTCATTGTGCAAGGCGTAGCGGGCGGGTTTGCTTCTTTCTCTTCTCTTCTTTGCTTTATTTGCAACCTCCTGCCTCTTCTTCCGTGGCCCCAGACCTTTGGCAAGCTTGGTGCCACATCCAACGCTCAGATCTCCAAGAGCCGAGAGCAAGCCACGCTAAGATCTGTCAGAAAAGAAAGCAATTTCCAACAGAGCTCGAGAGGCTCAAGTTCCCGACCAAGATCGGAAGAGGATGATCAATTCGGGTTCGCTCACCCCTGTCACCTGGCGATACTGCTTCCACCTTCGGAGGTTATATAACCTTTTGTGGAATGGCCTTTCCGCAAATCCTCCATACACCCTTGGCACCCTGCGCGCATGCCTGCCCGGCCTGTTCGTTACCGGACAAGGAGCCCCTGCGGTGCCCACAGCTCCTGTCTTATTACCCTGTGTCAATTCTGAGGTAATCGCAGAGAGTGAACCTGTCATGATGGGAAGCTCGGCAGCCATCAACTGCTCCCGACTCTCGACGCCTCCTGCAAGAACACCGTCCGCTTACAAGTAGCGCGGGTGCCGCTGGGGAAACCATATGGGATTAAGCCCTACGCGAAGCACAAGTTCTGGCTCCAACGGAATCTGATCTGCGACATCTTCAACGGGCTCTCCCTTCACTTCTCAAGGAGCCAGCGGGCTGACTGACACGCAGAACCAGCAGCGCAAAACGGCAGTGGAGTGGTCAGCATTGGAGCAGTCCCAAAGGTTAGAGCATGTCAGGTCGGAGCTAAATGCACTCCCTAGTGCGGGAAGTACCTGAGTCTTGCCGATTCGTGATCGACTGGTAGAATTAGATTCACGCTTGCGTCCTGAATAGATGTGCAGGTCGGGGCCGTTGACAGATGGCCCGACTCTTGATATTACTGCGGTGGCAGCCAGAGTTCACGACAATTGCTGAGCGGGAGCGAGCACCGCAGAGAAAGTCGCCATGTATGCGGCATTAGTACTATAAGATGCCATTTGAATGTGGACATTCTCATTTGGGTGCGTAGTATCTTTGCTTCCGCCCACTTCCGTCCGTCGCGAGTATGTCATAATATATCAGCATCAATATTGAAGGAGGGCCAAGGTCAACTCGAGGTGAACACTGAAGACCTTCCCTGGCCAGCACCCCCTGCTGTATACTGGGGAAGACTCCATCTGCCTGCATCGCAGAATTTCTGCATCAACATTGCAGAGACATGGGCCTCGCGTTTGCTTCCACTACCAAGTCGTCGGTGCTTATAGTAGCAGTGGGTTCCTACAGTGACTAGACCTCTTGTCTCTGATCAATTTCTGTTCTTGAATTCATCCTTTGATTAAGGCTCTTGCCCCTACCCATACACGAGTGGATGCCGAACAAAACGGTCCATATGCGTCCCACCTGAAGATCCTTCTATGGAAAATCGCATCAGAGCGCCCACGATCAATCGCTTCTTCGAGATCACTTCCACTTGGACCACCACTCCTAGCTGGGCTGCTGGCCGCAGTTGCGGACGGGTTGGTGCAGTGAAGCCCGCCGTGCTACTTGCAAGCTCGTGTGCTAACCTTTATGATGCTGCGGATGCGCGCACCCAGAAGATCTATGACAAAAGTCCCAGACTATCGAGTCAGGCCGCCCAAGCTGGCGAGAGCATATTGACAACACGACTGCACCCATCCGCAGAGTACCATAAGATGCTACCACGCCACGTGCAAACCGACGGCGCGAATCATTTTAGCCTCCCAGGAACCGACCATGTGTGGTAACTGGCAGTCTGGCTGCTGGCCGCCATGGTAGGTAATACAGATCGCTCGGCTCGCGGGACCCCCCGACTATCTCTCTACCTTGACCTACCCTAGGCAGGGTTGCAATTTGCCAAGTGCCTGGTTCGTAACAATATGTCCCGACTCCAAATTTATTTCTGCTCGATAGTCTCGACGATCAGCCGTGAGCAGCACTCGGCGATATGGCTTTCTGTTTGTCACACGGGCAAAGCCAGCAGGGACTGACCGTGTACGGCGATTTTCGACAAGACTGTACTTTACGCATGCGTTTTCGTTTGTACGCATGATCGTCGTCAAACGCTGCACCCAATATACGGAATAATATACTCAGCAATAGCGGCTGTCGGCCGTGTCATGTAATACAACATGCACACAACCCGACACACACCACCATGGAGCACACTGCCGGCTCGCCTTGGCGCCATGCCTGCTTTCCTATCTCTGGGGCCTCCCTCCCAACTTCACAGTTCTGTCGTGGCGCTGTTCGAGAACATCACTGATGCATTGTCATCTTACCTAAAGACCGACGTCTACCGTACTCCATGGCTGATAACAGCCATCGGTGTAAGGGTCCATGCTCTATCTAGGTATTTGGCCGCCTAGCTCAAAGGTGGCGCCGCCTGAGAGGATGATGCAACTTCGTTTACAGCAAAAACCCGCTCTGACAGCGGAGCTTGAATTCCCGCCAGACATCACAGGTGTAACCACTTTTGAACAAATCGGCTGATTTCAGTCAAATTGAGCCGCTTTAGCTTTTCAGCCCCCAGGTTCATAAACGTTATCCCCTCATATGGCTGATGGCTGGCTGACTGTGCTACGATAAGATGGGAGCTATCTAAACTGATGACTGATCATCGATACAGCTGTCTACCTCCCACTGCCGAACCTAGAGTGGGTTCTAGATTTCCAGTCTATTATAGCTGAAGTTGACATCCATGAGCTTCCTCTACGTCCAACCGCCGGTTGGCATCTTTTGCCGCGCCAACACTATCGCCGAGCCTGTAAAACCAAGCAAGTCGAGCCGGAGACAACATCAAGGTACAACTGCGTGAAAGTAGAGATCAATAGTTGCAGATCGCTGAAAACTGATTGTCCAACAACATCTGAGAAACTCCGTGCAGATCATTTGTTAGCCTCGCGTCCCTGGATGCCAAGGTTTTCAAGTGGAGGAGTATATAGAGAGAGGAAAAGAATTGACGAAAATCCTCTAGTGGTCACAATTTCACAAACATTTAGCAGAGATCATCTCGTGAACAAGAGGACCACTGCATCGGTCATCTATCTGTAAAGCTATTGTAGCTTCCATTCGCTGCGTGAAGCCTAGCACGTGTGAAAGCCCAGCTAAGCATTGAGATACACGATAGTCATGCACGAGCATCATGACCGAGGGAACGCGGTGTTTGTATTTGACCGAAGGCACCATGACAGGAAAGCACCAAAGTGTCGTCAACGTGCCTTCCAGGAGTGTTCAGGCAGCGGCGGCGGTAAGCGCACCTGCCGATTTGATGACAGGGCACATCCAAAAGTAAGAGAGGAAGTCACCATGGGATCCAATGTCAGTGGGTGAACATAGGATGTCACTTGGTGATCAGCGAGATGCTCATCGGAACATCACCTGTCAACAAACCCCACCGTGTTGTTTCCTGTTTCCTCTAACACCGACACTGTCATCTGTTTACCTAGTATACTTTCAGACTCTTATTGTTTCTCATGCCCATACGCCCTCTCAATTCCATTCCGGGTTTCAAACTGTGGTCGCCAGACACCAAGACAACCATGCCCACTGCAGCCCAAGGTCCGCTCACCTCAAGATCCCTCTCGAGAAAATCGTGCGGAGTATTGCTGACCATGGCTCAGATGATACTACTTCCCAGAATACCTCACAGCCTGTGGCTCGTACCAAAAAGGCTGGCTGCGACTAGGAGGGCGACCCAGCTGAACCTGAGATTGACGACCTCGCATATCAACATGCCCCCAAGGAGCCTGTAGTTCCTCCACAAGTGCCGCATGATCCCTCTTCCGGTAATATTCCAAATTCACTTTGCTCGATGAACGAGGCTGACATTGAACAGAAGAACTGCAAGCACCTGTAGTCAGTAGCAACGTGAGACCCAGTGCCATGAGCCATGGTAACGAACTTGGACTGACTAGACTTCCTAGCCTGAGCCCATGAGTGAAGAACAGAGTACCTTGCGCGATGAAACGCCGCTTTCCGAAGCTCAGAAACAAGATAAACGACCTGATCAGGTCATCCACGAACCAGTGCCCGACTTGGACTCAAGAGCTGAATGGCACCGAAAGCACCATGCCATGAAAATCAGTGCCCACGAGGAAAGGCACAGGGCAAAGAGAGCAGAGGAAATCGAGAGGAAAGAGCGCAAGAAGAAGGAAAAGTCCGAGCGAAGAGCTCGAAAGCAAGCTCAAAGCGATATACGCAAAAGAGAGAGGGACGAAAGAAAATCCAGGGAGAGCAAAACGCAAGAGCCGAGGAAGGCCTCTTTGGGTACTCGTTTCAAGGGGAGGCTTCCGAGCGACTTGCAGGATCTCACCGACGAGATGATGGACCATATTCGCAAGATCCTGCCCAAGTCTGGCGCTTCCAAGTCTCGGAGCAACTCGGAAGTTGCTGATCCGGTGCATGTGCCCCCGGCACAAGCGCTTTCGCAGGAGCCACAAGCCGTCCAAGCTGTTGATCCGTCAAATGGCGTCGAGAATACGGCTAATCTCGGTAAGTTTCGTGGCACCACTCGTCCTTCACATATATATGATGTGTCATGGACTGTCTCATCGTCATGAAGGTCAGCTTGGCCAGTCTTGAGAAGACGCGACTGCTGACGAAAGAAACCAAGGTCATGACGGAGCTTCAGATTGACGCCCAGCAAGTGATTTTCTTGAGTCCGCTGCTGCTCAGTCAACCAAGGCGTGAGTGATTGAGTCAAGTAAGATTCTGAGAAATCCTTACTGACTATAGGCAGCAAAACCGACGGCACGGGCAATAATCCAGAAAAGTCAGATGAGCACGCCGGTCAATCAAGTCTTCTAAATGGAAAATTCGAATGCGGGCACACGAAGAGCGTGTAAGCCAGCTTCAAGACCAAAGAAAAGCCCCAGCAGATACTGATTGCTCTGGCTTAGGAGTGAGGGAAAGTCAGCTAGTTCCGACCGCAGGGGCGAGGCCCCCAATGGGCAAAGAAAGAGCCTCCCAGCTGCTCCTGGTACGCTCAAGCGTTCAAGTTGTCTCTGCGGCGCTCTGCCGCCGAACCCCTCTGAGTATGCTGCCGACGACGATTCTGCTGCCCTGACGCCCAGAATCGATACGCCTGGTCACCAGGATCCCTTCTCCGATCCTTGGGCAGGAAGATAATTGCTTGCTCATAGCGCTTTTTGGCTTTCGAAGATTGTACTGATAGCCACGGAAGGGCGAGTCCTCAATTTGTCGGCGCCCTGATTGAACATGTGGATGATTGTAGTTCTCGACTGGGCAAGATAGAAAACTGTTTCTGTCCACTGGATTATAACAGACTGCACGAGGAGGGAGAAATTTGCTGATGCCGAGGTCCAAGTGAAGAGAATGTGAGTATAGGTCAATACAGATTGTTAAGGGTCGCCGGGGAGTTGGTGTTTTGGGAATGTATTGAAAAGGATGGAGTTCTACTTAATGGTCACAGCTAACAATGCATGAGGCAGTGAAGAGTTTCCTCAAATTTGTTTTACTTGTTCGTGACGTTCTAGGCGCTTTCATCTCTATTATTCGATGCCAGAATGTCGTTGACCGGCCCTTCTCGCGCGTTCGTGAAGTGACTCGAATGGTCCTATCAAACTCTATTACACAGACGGACGTGTCCTCAAGTCTCTTGCAGGGATATAGATATATTCCAGTATCACCATACCAAAAAGTGTCTTGTATGCTTCTTCATCTTCTGTGCTTGCAAAACTCCCACCGAGCGCCAAATGCTTGTTTTCATGAATTTTTGGGTATCAGAAATTGTTCTTGTTCAGATGGAATCTAATCCAAATGAGACGATGCGAAATGCGTAGTCTCCTCAATCGAGAGAGCCGGCGAGAGCGACGCAGCTAAAGCGCATATCAGCGCCCTCTCGCTCGAGGAACTTGAGGGGACCCCACAGCAGGGCCTTGCTCGAGAGCACGTCCTCGCCCTCGTCGAGCTTGCCGCGGGCAATGGGGCCCTTGCGGCGGCCGTCGAGCTCCCAGAGGGTGCCGTCGTTGGTCTTGACGAAGCAGACGTAGTGCAGGTCGACGTCGTCCTGGGCGTCGGGGGCGGCCGTGTCACCCTGGCTGGCGGCCTCCTGGTGGGCGCTGGCGAGCGACGACGTCTGCTCCAGCAGCTTGGACCGCTCGGCCGGGGCCAGGGGCACGGCCTCTTTGATCAGCTTGTCGAGGTCGGAGCCGGATTCTGTTTGGGAGAGGAGTGGGTCAGTCCAAGGGGTTTTGTTCATATTCACTCGGCGACGAGTGTCTCTACTCACCGACGTATCCCCTAGCCGGGCCGTTGCTGACGGCGTGGAGCAGGCCCATGAGGCCGCAGGCGTTGCGGATGGTCTGGCGGAACCAGACGACGGGCTCGCCGGGGCCGCTGCCGTCGTAGGCGGGCAGGGGGGCGTCCTCGGCCATGCGCTGGGACTCGTAGACGGCCGAGACGGGGAAGACGAGCAGCAGGGCGAGGGCGGGCCGCGGGACGAAGGCCAGCAGCTCCGGGTCCGTCACCGAGTACACGTCGTGCACCTGCAGCGCCTTCGACAGGCCGAGACGGTGCAGCAGCGACGTCATGAGCTCCGGGTTCGCCTCCAGCGGGATGAAGGCCGGCGAGGCGCCGGGGGGCGGGTCCGGGTGCGTCTGGGTTGCGGATGCCATGGTTGCGCGGGGGGTTGTGTCTGGTGTCGTCGGATATCGTGGAATATGGTGAAAGGTAGAAAGAAAGCGTGAAGAAGATCACGATTATGTCAAAAAGTTTGATGCTTGGCTGTCAAGGACAAGGTCTGAAAGTCAATCGCGACAAGGCGGCGCGTCTGGATAGGTACCTACCTAGGTAGATTGCCCCTCCATCCCGTTCAGCGGGGCTCGAAGCTATGCCCGCGGGTACCTATGACGCAGCTTGGGGAAGCCTGGCTAGCAGTGATCCTTGCAAGGGCCGTTTAGTGGGGCGAGTATACAATGCCACAACCATTTCGACCACATGTCAAGCCCAGGTAATGGCCAGAGTATCAAATTTATGTTACTGGTCACCTGTACTTGAGGTGTTTACCTACCTAACTCACTTGAATACAACAAGAAAAATCAATCCAACAGACTTCGCTCTATGTTTCTTTATCAGAATATGTGCATATATGCCGCCTTATATACAATACAGCCGAGTGTACTTGTACGTACAAACTACAAGCCATAGCATTGAATAGTCCCGACGTTACTTCATTGGAAAGGTTCTCCACCTAAACATGGAAATTAAATATGATAACTACGTCTCTTATCTACCGGATGACTCCCTCTTATGGTGCAAATTATTCCTGTACTACCAAGGTCAAATAACGAGTAAAAGCACCACATTAGTTGTACCTCGGGAAGTCCATACGTATATGCCCTGTTTCCTCACGCCAATATATCCATCAAGAAATACAAGAAAACCGATACAGATAGGCAAGGGTACCTAAAGCAAACAAGTCTGGAATACTCTCTCCATACCGCCTCTGGAAAATCATCCTGGACCAGCGCGCGACCAAGAAGACAGCGAGAAGCATTCTGTACCGCCAGTCGAGCATGTCCGGTACGGATCCCAAGAAACCGGCAGCTCGCAGCCACAATTCCAACGGGTGATGACTCTGAGAAGCTCATCGCCCGAATCCTGAGCTGCAGCGACCCGGGGATACTGGTCCCCGAGATGTGACCACACCCGTCCCGCCCAGAGCCCGGTGACGCGGCCCGCGATCATCAAGGCGACGAGTTCCCCGATGGCGATCGGGAGCAGCAGGCTGAGGAGGCTGATCATCTGTCTGAAAGCGCACTTGACGAGCCAGAACTTCAACTTCAGGCTCTCGGGGCAGTTGGCCGGGTCAGTCATGCATTGTTTGAAGCGCGACCGCGTCAACGCCTCGGGTCTCGAGTCCTGAACGACGCGGATGTCGTATTCCCGTGCGATCTTCGTCACGATCTTCGTCCGCGGTCCCCTTCCCCTTCCTCTTCTCCGCCGCCGGCCAAGGGCCTCTGTCCTTCACTCTCCACGTACACGGCGAACGCCTCGCCGTCGTACCACTGCGGGCTCCAGAGCTGCGTCTCGGCGTCCCACGCCTCGATGGTCTCCCGCACGCCCGGGACGCCGGCGGGCTCGATCTTGAGATCTCTGTCGTCGCGGTACCGCCAGATCTTGTAGTCTTCGTGCTCGTAGAAGCACGCGCGGATAAAAACCTCGCTGTCGTTGCTGTTGCCGGCCTGGGAGTGCAGCTTGCCGCTCGAGGGCGACATCGAGGGAGGGCAGATCGCGAGGTCCGGAGGCGGGACGACGATGATGGCGGCGACGGCGGCGGCGGCTGTAAGGGGCTGGGATATGAGTAGCCATGATGCCAGTAGGGAGAAGGCAGAGCTATGGAGATGTATCATGATGTTTGAGCAAAAAAAGAGCGTGTTCGTGATGTCATTCCGATCGCGTTACTGTTTTAGAGGCCAACGCTTCAACCGACTCTTTGGACTTTTGGAGAGAAGTGTTCGAGATGAAATTAAATAAACATTGAGTTAGATATCACCCTGCCTATATACCTCATACATGGCGTATTTCTCCCTGGCTTGAGGGAATGGATCGTGTCTTAGGTTGACGAGGCAGACTGACAAGAAGCAATTGTGAAAAAAAACGCCCCCCTCTCCTCCAGTAGAAGAAATTGTGAGCAAAAAGAAAGCGCCAACTCATCCATGTCAACAATTGCTGCCAGTCAATGTTAGATCAGGAATGTGTCAGGCGTTTTTGTGGGCATAGTAGTATGCCTCATGCGCATACATGATAGCTTGTGGCAGAAATGCAATCGAGAGTGATTTGAACTCTTGTATTCTAGGAATTATTCTATAAACCCACGCGGCAAAAGGCGCCGTGTCGGGAAAATCATAGATCTTCGTGGAAAAGAAAATATAATATTGTAACAATGTCGTGAAACCACGCTCATCCGTACCGTGCTGCATCTATGCAGATCATCTAATCTGCCCATCCGAAACGCCAATGCTGCCAATATTCATACACACAATTCTCTTGATTCTTCTCAAGCCCGGTTTATTGCTCTATGACCTTTCCGCCTTCTCCTTGAGCGTCTGCCTCCTTGTGTCTTCCAGCTCCTCGCGCATGACCTCGTTGAAGTTGTCCGCGTTGTCGAGGTAGAGGTGGTGGCCGGCCTTGGGGATGATGATCACCTTTGCGGATCCGTTTTCCCTTTTCCTCTGCTCCTCGGTGGCGTCGCGGAGGACCTGCGCCCTGACTTGCTTTAGTTTCTCCTCGGCCGCCAGCCCTCCTGCGACGTCCATCCAGTCGTTCTCGCCGTACATGAAGACGATGGGGAACCCATTCTCCTTGACTTCTGGCGAGGTGGCGGTGGCCGGCTGGATGACCGATCGGCCGACGTCTTGGATGCGGTTGATGACTGGCCTGCGGGCAAAGGCACCCGGGGCGAGCAGATACGGCAGCGCATACTCGCCGCTTCCCCTCTGGCGGAAGAGACTGTAGGAGTAGTCGTGGAGAGTCTGCGCCTCTTCCTCGGGCAGGTGGTTGAAGCGACGCGATGTCCAGCCCGAGACGAAGCGTGGGCCAAACGGTCCAGCCATGCGCACGATGCTGAAAGGAGAAACGTTGGCGTCCCACAGCCAGACGAGCCAACCGGGGTAGGGGCGCTTCTTCGGGGCGTTGACGTCGGTTCCCGCTTTGCCCTTGGCGTTCAGGGACTTGCCGTTGCCATGAGACTGCGTCGTCTCTTGCTGGTCCTGCATAAACTCGTCCTGGAATGTCGACTCCTGAGGCTCGGGCATCTCGGCGCTGACGGCATAAGGGTCCTCAGGGATACCGACTGGCGATGCTAGGATGAGCTTGTTGAGCCGGCCGGGGTACTTCAAGGCATATGAGACGGCCAGGTATCCACCGAGGGAGTGGCCAAGGAGGGTAAACTTCTCCAGCTTTCGGACCTTGCGCCACTCTTCCAGTGCGTCGACGAAGAAACCCTCCGCCTCGGTGATCTTGTCCTGCGGGTCCTTGGCGTGAATCTTGAAGCTCGGGCGCATCGAGTTGCCCATGCCCAGCATGTCGAGGGCGTACAACTTCCATCCCTTTGTCCGCGTCAGACTCTCAAAGTTCTTGTAATAGAATCCCAAGCCGGCACCGTAGCCATGGAGCATGACCAGAGTATCATCTACCGGCTCGCCCACTCTTTCGATGGAGAATTCGTTCAGCCCCCGGTTCTTGCCAGACAGCTTGACGATCTCGGACTTCCACAGCCGCGGCCCATATGGGTCGATGTTGGCAGCGGTCTCTGTAGATCCGGGATGGTCTGCGGAGGGCACCTCAGCCAACGGCGAGGTTGACTGCGCGACGGCTTCTCTGAGGTATGGTATGTGGGCAATGACATTACGCTCTGCCACTGTAGGCGTCACACTCGTCCACTAGTCCTTTGCGTTAGTTTCCCGACGGCATATCGTTGGCAGCAGATGAGAGGCGAACCCATTGGTAGACGGCATCTTTGTAGCCGAGAGGAAACATGCCTCCGGCGGCGGCGGCGGGAGGTGGAGGCATCCCGGGCGTCGTCTCTTGCTTCTGCTCTCTAGCTCTTCTCCTGGTCCGCACCGAAACGGGCGGAGGGGCAGTGGCAATGACTTCGGTTGACATGTTAGCTGCTGCTGCTATTGTGTAATTCTTGTAATAATAAAAGTTGTTGGTATTATGCAATCTTTGCAACGTCCAGACAAGTCTGTTCCTGGACGATAAGGCGGCGTGTATGAAGGAGGAAGTTCTGATCATACCGGTTGGAAGCAAAGGTGGCAAGTCAGCAGCGGCGCCTCCTACTTATTTGTTGTCTCTATCTCACGACAAGGCAGCAAGAATGGAGGCCAAATGGGGGCCGAGACAGCGGGCTTATTGCGAAGCCTGCGTTATGTCCGGCCTGCGATGAATCACGACCGATCCTGGGAAATGCTACAAAAAGAGGCGTGGGTATCCAAAGGCAAAACAAACAGAGAGCTTTGCCCGAAAATAGCAAACGGGGAAAAGAATCCAGGTTGCGACGTTGTCCAAAGCGAATGCGCTCGCTCTCGGATTGGGCCGTTCAGCTCCCAGACGCATCATTGACGTGGAACCCCGTTCAAAGGATAGCGGGTTCCGCGGACTTAAGCCTGCCCGGACTTCTCTAAACCCCTGTAATTCCATTGTCGGCCCTTGCATCAGCCCGCACCGAGCACTAGCGAGCATCGACGGCCGAGCCCCGATCTCCCCGACCATACCCAGTCGGTTTAGCCATCAGGGCACATCTAACCGTAATTCTTCAGCAGGGAGCTGGAAGCAGATCAAATGTCTACAACTGTGTCACCACATATGTTTGAGTCGACAATGTTTCATCATGATGGATTCGATCGAATGCTTGGATGACGGCTCGTGGCGCGTTTCATTGTCCAGAATCACCCCATATCTACGCCATGTGAATGAACCTCTTGTCTTTTTGTGCAATGCAGAAAACCCTGTCTACTTTCGGATTGTAGATATCTGGACGGGGTATACCAGCTGGAAAATCAACAATAGTGTTCTTTTAACCCCAAGTACCACCGCCGCCGCCACCTCTGCCACCTTTCCTCTGGGCGCTGAGTCTCCAGTCATCTTCACCCGCAAACTTGTTGTACAGAGGCTGGATGCGTTCCGCCTTCTTCCTCTTACTAAGTCGGTCGGTAGGCGCCACCTTGAAGAATGTCGGGGCCGCCTCGACCAGCCACTTGGGCTCGATCGTCGTCGTTTGTGTCATGTACTCCTTGGACGTCATGACGAGAGTGTGGTAGACAACCCACTCTGCCTGCTTCCCAAACAGTGCAGACGACGGATGCAAGTACACGGGCGTGCCCTCGATCAGGGTCTTGTAGCCCTCCTGAGGATCCTTGCGCGCCGAGTTCCGGAAGAATCCAGCACAAAGAGCGCGCCGTACTTTGGTGGTGTCGCGCCCACACGAGCTGAGCTGGTGACGATGTCGACCCATGATCTGGACAATCTGTTTCCGGACGTCAAGAGCATGACGCATGGCACGTGCCTGGATGAAGTTTTCGAAACACCACGGGTTGGAGTACCCGGAATTTTTCCAGGCATTGTAGACGTTTAGTAGCGTCAGATGGTCACCAGACGGATCGTGGAACTTGGATTTCTTCTGATCTGCTTGCTGCTGCTTCTCCTTGGGTCGGTGGAAGACCGTGGGCACGTTCAGCATGGCAATGATGCTGAGCATTTCTTCCGAGCACTCCAGATCGACGGCTGCAATTAGAACTTTGGAGAGCGCCGGGTCCATGGGGAAGTCGGCCATCTTGCGCCCGAGTCGGGTCAGCAAGCCTTCGTCGTCTAGGGCTGAGAGCGCATAGAGCTCTTCTAGAGCTGTGAGCATGGTATTTGTCGGCGGCGGGTCCATGAAGTCAAAGTTCAAGAGATCGTTGATACCCATGGCTTTTAACATGAGAATACTAGAAACAATGTTAGCACACGCTGTATGGTTATATCTTTGGGTATGGCCTGCTTACGTATTGGAGAGATTTTGTCTCTGAATCTCGGGAACGGTTGTGGGTAACATTTCGGACTGGTAGGCGGCTTCGGTGTAAAGCCGGAAACACTTTCCGGGGCCTGTTCGTCCGGCTCGACCGGCTCGTTGATTCGCCTGTGCCTGTGAGATCGGAGTCACCACCAAGGCGTCCATTCCGAGCTTGGGATCGTAGGCATTTTGCTTCACAAAACCCGGGTCAACGACGTAGTAGATGAAGTCAATGGTAATGGAGGTCTCGGCAATGTTGGTCGCAATAACCACCTTGCGCTCTCCTGGGGGCGCCGGCTCAAAAATTCGACTTTGCTGGTCATTGGGCAGCGCCGAGTATACTGGCAAAATGTTCAAATTGGGAACGTTGGGTCCCAAGGCCTTCATGCGCTCGTACAGGATCTCGCAACTCGTATCGATCTCTTCCTTTCCAGTCAAGAATAGCAGGATATCACCTGGTGGTTCCGTAAGATGGATTTGCATGACCGTGACCAATGCAGCATCGAGATAATCCGATTCCGGTTCTCGAGAGTACAAGATCTCCACGGGAAAGGTACGTCCGGGGATGGTGAAGATGGGGCATTCGTTGAAGTAGGAAGAGAACTTGTCGGCATCCAGAGTTGCCGAGGTAACAATAATCTTGAGCTCTGGGCGGTGTTTGCAAGTCTTTTTGAGCAGGGCGAAGAGGATATCGGTGGCAATCGTTCTTTCGTGGGCCTCGTCCAGCATGATGACGGAATATCGTTCCAAATTCGGATCCAACAAAATCTCACGCTGGAGCATACCATCGGTCATGTACTTGATCCTGGTATTCGGGCTCGTCTTGTCGTCGAAACGAACAGTATATCCAACTTCCTCTCCTAGATCGCAACCGACCTCTTCCGAGACACGCTTGGCTACGGACATGGCTGCCACACGACGAGGCTGCGTGCAGCCAAGCATGCCATTATTGGTGAAGCCAGCTTCGGCCAGGTACTGTGTGAGCTGTGTCGTCTTGCCCGATCCAGTCTCGCCAACGACAACGAGAATCTGATTTTCTCTGACGGCCTTGATGAGCTGATTCCGGAACGCAAAGACCGGAAGAGACTCTCTCTGCTCCTTGATGCTCATGTTTGTTCGCTTGCCGCGAGGTTCGTCTTTTCTTAGAGTCTTCTGCCATTCTAGTTGCCCAGCGGGTGCCTTGGAGGCATTCATTCTGGCATTTCTCAGATCGTTGGCAAATTGCCTCGACTCCGGGTTTGCCATGGGGTCGTTCCACTGTGACGCCAGGTCTGATCTTGACTCTGCTTCAGCCTCAGCGGCTACTGCATCTTGCTCCTGCCTCTTCAACTCCTTTCTCTCTTTCGCCAGGTTCGTTCCAGACATGGCTGCTCGGTTGAGTGAGCCATCGGGAGCCTTCACGACTCTGATGGGCGATAGTTCTAGGGACTGCTTGGTCTGTCCGACAAGGAATGGAGGCTCATCCTCTCTCACTTCAATGTCGACCTCTTCCTCCAATTCCATTTGGCTTTCGCCGTTCAGCGCTGCATTGTAGTCTTCTTCCAAGTCAGGATAATCCGAAGCCTTGGCGACGCCAGACGCAATAAGCTGGCGAATTTCCCATCGCTCGGGCGAGGTCATCCGTTTCTTCTGGCGACGTGGCTGAGCGGCATAAGCTGAAAGCGCTGCCGTGTTGTCTTCTGAGAATCCATTGCGGCCGCCTCCTAGGCTCTCCATGTTTGCACCGGACGTGATTCTCGCCTGGGGCATAAGATCGTGGCCAGACTCCTGATCCACGTCTTTCATGGACAACCCTATACGGCCACCCTCAATCTTGGTCACCTTGACTTTGACGTCTTGGCCCCTCTGGAGTAGATCCGACGGGTGATTGACGCGTTGTCCCTGAACCAGATTGGAGATGTGTACCATGCCATCGACCTTTCCGCGCACTCCATGCAGATTTACAAATGCACCAAAATCTTTGATACCGGTGACGTGACCATCGTAAACTTTGTTCAGAACTGGCGCGTCGTCCACCTCGGGTTCGGGAGGTCGCTTGAACATGTCGTCGTCGTCTCTCCGGCCACGTTCGCGCTCGTCCCTTCTGCTCCTATGCTTGTGGTTCGATCTGTCGTAGTCGTCGTCATAGTCCCTGTCTCTCCTGTCACGCGACCTGCACCTCTCTTTCCGGCGATGGCGCGAGTCACTGTCCTCTGGACTCCAGCTGCGTTTCCTGCTCGACGGTTCCGCGCGCGACGTGGACGGTTTCGGCGCAAGGCCCTCGAGCTGCGCAAGAGTGTCGTCGATCGCATCTCCGTCCTCGTAGTCGGCAGGGACTTGCTTGTCCGGAATAGCAAGCCCTCTGAACAAGCCCTGTTTCTCCTCCTTGGATCGATGGAAAGAGTCGTCGTCGGCGGCGTTTGTTCCGTTCGATGCCGACTTGAACTGGGGATGCATCGTTCGCACCAGCCGGTCTACGCTGTCGAACAGACTGTGTGGCCATTTGGCGCCTCCCATGGGGGCCAGCTTCTGCTTGAACTCGTCGATGGAGCTGCATTCTAGCCGCTGCGAGATGATGAACTCGGCCAAGACCTTTTCCGAGATGCCCAGATGGTTTTGAAGCTCGGAGGTGACCTTGGAAACGAGCGACAGGAGCTCGAGCTCCTCGAAGTCATCCATTTTGAGCCCACCTTCCGACGAGGTATCAAAATGTTGTGCTGGTTGACCGTCGCAAAGCAAGCCCAGCCGAGTCGCTGGTGGAAGTTGTCAGACTAGAAATAATTATGGGACCCAAACGACGCGGCAGAAGCCCGTGGGGCAATCAGTTGGCGTTGGCACCAAAAACGTGCTGCCACTCCGAGTTTAGTGCACACCTTTAAACCGCCCATTTTCGTGTCATTGTACGAAAGTACTATTGAAAATGGTATATTTCACTATATCGTCTTGGACATGTGTGAGCTTCTTTCTTGGCTTTTGGATACACGCTGTAAACGAATCTCGGATACTCGGTTCATCAGGCTGGCAAGATACAAATATCCTTCAGGCACTTTGAAAGCTCATGTCTTCCAAACGTCGATAACTCGTCGAATAAAGGAGAACTACGGCACTCCTCAGCAAACGCAACGTTATGAAACACGCGATTTCTATAAACATTTTCTTGGCTGCTATTTTTACCTTTGTGGAGTCAAAACATGAAAGTTATAGTCCCTGATGATATGCGTCGAAACATAATCTATTCAAAACTAACAATGTGTCGATGGCGATTATACAGAGGAACAATATGTTTGTTGATGGTGAAGTATAGTGACACTCACATCGGTGCTCCATTTTAACTCCATTGACAGACGTCGTTCGATGTTACTCTTGCTCAGGTGAGTCCAAGCATGTCCTGGAGTTTCGGTATCTTTTTGGAGCCCAGGTCGTGGTGATATCAGGACCAAATAGGTAGATGCTCATCAGTAATAACACCGTGAATTATAGTCTCTACTATGGTAATAAGTCGAGGCATACGTACATTACGCTTACATGGTGGCGCAGAAATAGGCTCGCCTCATCGGCAACCTGGCCGAGATGAATTTCCAGGGGAAACAGCCAGGGTGCCCTAGTAGTGTTAGTGGTCACTACGGACTGGGCATTGCTTGAATGTTGTACTCTATATTCACGGTCTGCAAGAGCTCGACGTTTTCAGAATCAAGACAGATCAATCGTATGCATAGCGACTGTCGGACTTGGGTTATGATAGTTCAATCCGGGAATAACCTTTGAGTAACAACAAGGTCACGATGAAGATATCTTGCATCAAATAGTGCGGCAATAGATTGACGTAACCTCCGCAATACTGCACCAGTACCCACCCCATCAAGCTGCCCGCACAGAGCCCCGGAGCACTTTACTTTCGCAGTTTGGGGAGCTGCAGGCTAGGTAAGGTACTGGGCCTGGCCTCGCTGCTGCTGCTGGCCTTTGCTGGCTGGCAGCTCCGTAAGCAGGGGGAGGGAGCTGAGCCACTCCACTGTCGCCTCCTGCTTGCCCTTGCTTTGGCGCTCGCTCGACTCTCACGGGGCGCTCAGCCCGCTTCTTCTTTAACTGTGATTCATTCCCCCGGTGCCCGCCTGACTTGCAGATCGGACTTTCCTTCTGGCCCAGCCCGATTGATAACAGATCCAGCGACCCCGAAAGTTCCATGATCTGGTTGTCAAATCCACCACAAAACCTCGCCGAACATATCGCCGCCACTTATTAGCATACGAACCCGACAACGAGCCACAACATCGAGTTGGCACTCGACATCACAGAATGTGCAGCTCCGACATCTTCCTCGGCCTGCTGGCCATCATCTTCCCCCCTTTGCCTGGTACGTCATGCTCCAACTCCGCCCGCACACCTGTTGCTTCTCGGCTGCCTGCGTTGTCCACCACACACAACCGGGACACGCGACATCAATAGTAGCCAGGCAGCATGACAGTCGCGATAGCATTTATTGACACGACCTTGTAGTATGGATCAAGTGCGGTATCTGCTCCGCCGATAGCATTATCAATATTCTTCTCTGCATGTTAGCCTACGTATGTTCGTCCTCGCGCATCGCAATGCGCACGCGCGCGCTATCCCCGACGTTTCTCGCCACAGGTTAATTAACATGGACACACTAGATTCCTGGTCTTCTACACGCCTGGTATATCATTGCCAAGGTTCCCGATGACTATGAGTACTCGCACGTACCAGACGCAGAGCGCGGCCACCAGGTCATCGTGATACATGGTGATGGCCGTCAACAACAGCAGCAACAGACACAGCAGCCTCAGCGCCAGCCAAAGCCACAGCCAAAGCCACAGAACCAGGCTGGCATGAACTATGGCACTGCGAGAAGTCAAGGCAACGGATCCTCGTCCACGGCTGCCCAGGCAGGAAGCAGTGCACACAACGAGCATGAGCCTGCTCCGCCATCATATGCGGATGCTGTCCGGGGCGATCACAAGGTTCAGACACACGAGTAGGCTGTTGTATTGCGACAGGCTAGCGAAAGCTGTAGTCGCTCAGAGACAAGCCACAACGGCTGAAACAGCGCTGCGAAGCATCGGCCCACAGAAAGCCTTCATTTATCAGGAGACCAGAGGGACATTTTTTTTACTACAGCATTGGCCGAAAGGTGCTGCATTGCACACTCTGTTTCACTCAACGACACGAGATTACGCGGCTATGATTTGACCATTAGGACGGGCACGGGTTTGCATTTAAAGACACTCCTTTTATTGTACAGTTCCGGGAAGGCGTTTTTTGGATTGAGGTTGTCTGGGCTTTGTACTAGATACTACAGAAGAGGGTGATGATGATTCGAAAGAATAGTTGCAATGTTGCGAAGGAACCCAAGTGACATGACCAAACGAATGAAATAAATGATATATGCTAACTGGTCGGGAGAGCAATTGGGCATCCCCTCGCTTGGATCTTGTCGACAGCCCGCGGCTCGCAAATGGCATACCAAAGTTGAGCTGCTCAGTCGTGATCGAATCGCGGTCAGGTTTGGAATACACAAGCACAAGAAGTGAATAGGGAGAGCCGTGTTATTTTACTTAGAGCTTAAAAAAAAAAAAGGAACCTCATACTGCAAGAGACAGTGATGGACAAAAGGGGACCTACCTTACGTATGACGGCGGTTCAGCTAACCTAGCAAGCACTCTCAGCAAGGGGTGGGTGGTACAAGGAAGCCAGCCACAAGGCCCAGCAAGCAGCGCGAGCTTGCCTGTGCTCCTAACTCGGGCTGCTATTGCTGGCTCTTACCTTTCCAGCGTGACCAACTTCCGATTTATTGACCTCCCGCCACATGCTCCGTACTGAACAGCGGCTCTCTTCCAACACCAGCCCTTCTCAACATACGGAACAGACCTCATACGTTATTGACATATAAACAAGGCATCATTTTCGCTGAGTTTGTCCCCCACTCACACGACGACAAACGCTGCCCAAGCACGAGTACCCGACCCTGCCTCGAGCGAACTGCACTGCGCTGCGCGGCACTGCGCTGTACTGTACTTGACATTTCAGATCCCGTAACACCCAAACCCAACCCGCTGAACCCTGGACAAATCGTCGTCGCACGAAAGAAGGACATCCCCACTGCGACACACATCTGCTTTTGTCGATTGACAGCCTCGACTACTACTACAACAACGTACAACAATCTCCTCGTCCAGCCCAACCATTTACAGACTCTCGCCTCTTCTCGGTCTGGGTTTCTGCCTGCTCATCTCCCAGAGAGAGCTTTCCACTACATTTTATTCCTCCACTTTGCTGGACCCTCCCCGCACGCACAAGCCATTCAGACAGACAGACAGCCAGCTTCTGACAGCAACGATCCCGATTCACCTGCTCTCTCTCTCCCTCTTTCTCCCACCCTTACGCAAAGACGGTCCAATTGACTCGATTATCTTCTCTCATCGTATACCCGACCGCCCTCTTCTCGCTAGGCAATTGCGAGCCCCCTTATATGCTATGGCAATAAGGTATACCGTGGAAGACCTCCTACACTTGGCCCAGTCGCCACTATGTGTGAAGCCCAACTCCTTACCTCCCAAGGAGGACTGGATGGGGTGAGTCCTTTTTATCCCGTCTTTTCAGATATCCCTACCCCTTACCTCTCTGACTCTGGAAATAGACAAACTTCCGAAACGTATCGCAACGGCCAAGGTACTGGCAAGACCGGCACCGAGAGAACCAGAAATAGTGACGGTTCACTGGTGGACCAGACCAACAGGCGTCCTGGTGTGGATAGGCACACCTCACGAAATGCTGCAAGTATGTCAAACAATCTTCATTCATCCCGAGTCATCAACTTCCATGCTGACTTCATTCTCCCCCAGACGCCGAGGGTATAGTTCTCGGCCCGCCCCGAACGACATTCTCCTCTTCGACTCTCACCCGAGGCAACAAACCATTCGACAATGAAAAATCCTTTGCATCATTTCGCCGTAATGGAGACGGCGAAGGTGATCGGTTCAATGAGCGCGAACGAGGCGACAGAGACCGAGATGGGAGAGGTAATTACCGGCGTCGTGGAGATGATGGCGAACAAGATAGTGACGGTTGGAGTACAGTGAAACCTCGCAAGAGCTTTGGCCACGAAGGCGCCGAACGATTCAACGGCCGTATGGGAGGCGACCGATTTGGCGCCGAGCGCCGCCCCCGCGACAGCCAGGACGAGTCCAACGACAAGCCCAAACGCAGCAATTTTGGAGAGTTTGGCCGCGACAAGGACGGCGACGATGGTGAACGACCCCGTAGGAATGGGTTGGCCAGAAATCGCACCGAGCAGCCCCCGTGGAGCCGCGGCGACAACGGCGATAGTGACCCGCCTACCGGTCGCGAGCGCTTCGACAGAGCCAAAAGCTGGCGTGAACGAGCCGGACCACCAGAGGACCAGCCTACTGACAGTAAACCTCGAGACCGCAACTTCAACAACCGCTGGGACCGAGACCAGCGCCAGGAGCGTGATCCGGAGTGGTTCGATGAAGAAGTGGAGGAAAAACCACAGGCGCATAGCATCCATGACCTTCAAAAATTCATGGAGTCCATGAAAGCCCAAAAGAAGGGCGATGGTGGACCTGAGCCAGTGGTAGCACCTACCAGCATCAACACGTCGGTCCGCGACAACGCCTTTGATATTGAAGCAGCCAAAGTCAAATCAGCGCCCGCCGTCGAGATGGGGCAGGACCAGTTCTTCGCCAAGTTTGCTTCCACGCCGAGCGCCGACATCGAAAACCCGCATGAACTACCCAAGGAGTCGGCTCCTCCCAAGCCGAAAGGCGGATCAAGATTTGGCAGCTTCTTTGCCACACAACAAGGAAGGCAAACAGAGCCATCGACACCCGCAGCTGCTCCGATGCCGACCCAAGAGCCCAACCCCTTACTCCTGTTCGGGGGTGCCAACGTGGCGGCCAACATTGCCTCGGCTGCCCAGGCCCCTATGGGCAGCCCTAGTGGTACAGAAGACAAAGCTGCGTTTCAGAACATTCTTCTCAAGCTCAAGAAGCAGCACATTTCCAGCACTCCGCCATCTGGCGGCTTCCCTGCGCCCGCCGAGCCCGAGCGAGGCCCGTCTAGTGCGATCGCATCGCCAGGCCCATACCCGGCGTTCGGCATGGACCATCGCGAAGGACCGCCGAGTCGTGGACCTCCTCCTGAGATGCTCGCATCTCGACCACAGCCACCAGGCTTCATGCCCCCGGGCCCAATGGGCACTGAAGCGCAACTTCTTCAGAATTTGATAGCACAACGGCAGCCGGTGGCAAGCCCAGCAGGTGGGCGTGATCAAGCTCAAGTGCGCAACAGCCAGACAGAGTTCCTCATGAGTCTCATGCAAAGTGGCCGACATGCTCCCGAAGCACAGAGAAACGAGCCTCACATCAGAATGCCCCAGCCCTCTAGGCCAGCGCAGATCCCGCAGACGCCCGACCGGGAGCCAGACTTCCAGCGAGAACGAAGCGGGTCTCACCAACAAGGCCGGCCTCAAGGACCTCCGGGCTTCTTTGACGAGCCGCAGATGCGACTTGATCAGCCCAGACAACAGCCCACGCAGATTCTTCAGCGACCTATCTCGATGGGCATTGAACCAATTCAGCCCAACTGGCTGCAAGGTGCCAATCAGGCGCCCCCTCCTCCCGTTCCAGGTCGGCATATGATCCCGCCTCCAGGGCTCGCAGGTGGCCCTCGCAACGCACCTCCGCCGGGTATGTTTCCCCCAGTGTATCCTCCCATGGCCCCTCCTATGGGAGCATTCCCACCAGAGGCCATGCGTAACATGGCACCTCCGCCAGGTCTTTTTGGTGGCCCAGGAGGTCCTGGAGGTCCTATGCCCCCTGGATTCATGCCGCCCGGTATGAATGGAGGTTTCCATGGTGGACATGACCCTCTGGCGTTCGGTTTTGATGGTCGAGGCATGCCTCCTCCTGGGGCAGCCAACTTCCGCCGGAATTAGAAGGCCGCTGCAGAACCTGCCTCAAGAGAGATCCAGGCTGCTTGTTCGGCGCACTATATCTATACTATGCCCCGGACGAAAGATATAGGCGGGCACGAAAAGTGAGGCTCAGTGCACTAAGTGGCATGGTTTAAGGACTGGGCAACTGTCTATGGTCTAAGAAGTTACAAGGCCTTAAGGACTGCTAGTATAAACGGAAGAGAGCACATGTAATGTTCACACATACGCAACTCTGGGACAGCTTCGAGCGTGAACATGACCGAGTTCAATTTCTTGGTGGACAGCATCCCCTCGACGAGCTCAAGCGTTTCCGCCCACAAAGGTCTATGGTAATTTAACTTACCACACAGCGCCCATGAATTTAAGCCATCATGCGCATGTCCGTCTTGAACATGATAAATTATACTGTCGAATTTTCTACAGTGATGTGAAGTGGTATCTGTACTGCCATCACCCAATCGCGAGGAAGGAGAAATATAAGCCAGCCACTGGAAGAAGCGCCTTTACGGCAGCAGATGTAAAACCGAACATGGTACATTGTGACTTGTTTTATCAGATTCATGTTCTACAACTAGACTTCCGCCACCACCTGATGCCGAGCAGCGGGAAAGGGATTGCCACGGCCACGAACAAGAGCCCCGAACTGTACAGGTACCTCGGGCCCTCGCAGACCAGGACGGCCAGGTTGAGCACGACGAACGCCGCCAGCGAGGCCCAGCAACAGGCAGGGCCGGCGCTCCACAGGGTGTCGACCAAGCGCCGGCGCCAGGTCCCGGGCCGGCCCCAGAGGATGGACGAGATGCCGATGCCGTCTTGGGTCTTTTCCCACCAGGCCGGCGGGTCGTCGCGGCCGGGGCGCCGCGGAGTTCTTGCTGCTTCCGCCGCCTTCGTCTCGTCGTCGGGCTCGTCCTCGGAATCCGGGTGGGCTTCTGTCTTCCGTGCTTGGTTCCGGCGCTTGATTCTTTCGGCGAGGGTTAAGGGTGTCGGTCCCGGTTCCGATGATGTAGTAGGTGTTGCGTCGTGAACAACCACATCGCTCGGTGCCGACGGGCCGGCGCTCCGGGGTCTGCCGCCTAGGATTCTGTACGCCATCCCGATGGTGCTGATGGTGTATCTCTTCTCAATGTACCGGAACTATTCCGTCAGTGGTTGTTGTGCTCTCTGCCTCTTTTCTGAAGGCAAACTGAGACGGACCCTGGGGAAGAACGGACGGTGATCGTGGACGGTCAAATGCTTATTCGTAATGAAAAGCCCGAGCTTTATATCGTTTTGTTTTGATAATCTCCTAGTTTTCAGGCTGGCACATGTCTTGGCTTGCAGCACTTTGTCAAGTGTTCATGAGACGTTTCCCCTGGAATATATCTAGAACAGTCCACCCGAAACTTTTGTGTGCATTGGTATTCGTGTGGTGGAGTGCCACCGTATATTCGAGAAGGAACAAGATGTTCTTGACCAGCGGCCGCTATTTCTCCCAATTTTGATGGCTTCTTCAATATGGTAGGTGCTTCGTTTTAGAGCATCTTGTGCAATAACTCTGACGGAGAAACAACCACGTTGAATCAACGGAAACTCATACAGCACGGTTTTGTATCTATAGAATCGAAAGGCTGGTGTCATAGTGCTGAGCTTGACATGCCAGAAACTGCCAGAAACCTGCAGAAGCCCAACAAAGTCTCGACATGTCCAGGATTTTGCATTTCTACCTAAGGAGTCACTGCGACAGGATACAAAATTCCGATGTGTTTCGTATTGCACTGTATTCTGTATTGTCGGCGCATAGTATGGCCTATCTTTCTGCCGACAACTCGTTCGCACCAGCCACCTCCTCTCAACATCCAATGTTTGATACGTGGATCACCTATTCAGCAATGGGCAAGGGACTGATCTTCCTGCGTCCGTGGAAAACGCAAAGGCCAGTACCGCCGCTCTTGTGCTTTTTGTTGGCAGGACACATGGGGCTCGATGGAAGGTGTTCCGGCATGTCGAATTCAAAGTCCTTGGGGCTCATGTCCTCCCAGCGTGGCACAGCATTCGGAACGTCCCACCACTCCCGTTGCCGAGATTTGTATCCATGAGCAGCTGTAGGGCTACTTACTTGAGTTTTGGTTCCATGATATGGCGTGACAGGTCTTCTGGGAAGGGAAGCAGGGGTGGCGGGCGCGGAAATATCCATGAAGAAGGAACGAGGACGCCCGTCTTTGCCAAGAAGCCGGAGAGGAGGTGTGTTGATTCGTCTTGCTTCCTAAGAGGCCAATAGCGTTAGTATTTTAGACAATCGTGTCAAAAGCAAATGATGGCAATCCGAGGAGAGATGAGAACTTGCATTTCCGGGAAACTGTTCATTGTATTCGCCTCGGGAATTGCCACTATTGGATGTTGTGTTGCCTGAAGCAAGCGAAGCGTTTGGCGTATGGCCACGGATCATCTCGACGATGGAGCTGGATACGCTGTCGTTGGACTCCTTGGAGAGCTTCCGTTGCCAAGGGGCACGGCCAAACAACTTTCGTGCACGAGGCTTATTGTTGGATAGCGAATCGACCGTCTCATCCCTTTCGCGAAGCAGCGAGGCAACCCGAGACAAAGGTCCTTGATTCATGCTTTCCATTTGAGCCAAAGCAGAAGATAAGATGGAATCGGCCTGTTCCGTGTCTTCGGTGGAACGATTCTTTGATTTTTGCTAGATTCTTGCTTAGTTTAGCCCATCTTTTGCGGCGAGAGTGAATGTCACGATCAAGGCAAGGTACCTCTTTAGACTTGGCCTTTATGCCGATGAATGATTTCATAGGTTTCATGGAGAGATGAGGAAATATATTTTGACTCCTTCTGGAATGGAAGGTTGCCTGTGAGCTTGATCCATCTGACTTGGCCAAGTCCAATGTCGCCATATCTGTGGAGTGAGGGTCTCCCAATGTAGCTGATACCTGGGGCATCGACAACGATCCCATGATTTCGGGTCGGACTGGTGCTGTTGCTCGTGGAGAGGTCTGCGGGATACCAAAGATTTTCGACTCCTCGTATGAATTTCGTGCCGTGTGATGAGGCTGCTGGAGAGATAGTACATGTGTGGCCTCAGATAGATAGGGACTCGTCAATGGAGACCTGCTTCTCGGCATGTCGTGGCGGTCGCCATGTTCTTCTGCGATCGATATGTGGAAAGGGTAGCCGGGACTTTTCACATCCACACTGCCACTCCTCTCTGTGCGCGAGCTATCCTTTCGAGTAGATCTCTTGCGCCACTTGAAGCCGTTCTTGGTGCTGGAATCGGAGACGTGGAGATCGACATGCTCGCGCTCGGCCCAATAGCCTCCAGGGAACCAAACCCATTCGAATCCCTCCTTGGCAGGTCGTGGAGGATCGATGCCACCTCTGGGACTTTCATGTCCCCCGCCCACAGTTGCCAGAGGGCTTCGGAGGGAGTGAGACGATCTGAGTGGCGGCGTCTGTCCAGGTGTAGCCGAGAAAAAAGAGGGAAGTCGATTCAGGAATGCATCATGTGCTGGAGAACTTCGTGACGTAGAAGATCGACGCTATCGAGCGGCTGCGCGCGATTCTTCTAGTGGTGACTTGATGCTCAAACTGTCCTGCGATCCTCCGTCCATGGCCCGGCCGTCGTGCAAGGGATCTGAAGGAAAGGAAGCGTGTAGGACCAAAACGTAAACTGTAGTAGAATGCTCGGAAGAGATGATGTGATGATAGGTGATAAGAGCGATTGTCTCTAGGGCTCGAGAGTCACGGTAGGAGGTGTATAGGTACGTTGAGCACAATTTCGTAAATATATTCGAAGAAGCCGGCGTGGAAGGGATGAGGTGCTGGGTCTAAAGTACGGGAACCTGGAATATCCGTGCATGGCACCATCAGATTCATCGATACTTCCTCTCTTATCTACTAGGCAGGCACAAGAAGCCACTTCCTGGCAGGAAGGAACACATTCTTATCAGAAAGACATGCGTGGTGGCTTCCTCACGAACTGAGAATGTCGTCGTGCGTTTTCTTCCACGAGTGAATAACAATTTCATATGCCCACTTCCAGGCCCGGCAAGGGTAGCCGAAATACAAAACGCTTCTTTCACTCGGCGCCCATCATCTTCGCAAATTTTGGGTGCAGAGTCGAGTCTGTTTTTCTTCTCAATATTCCGTTTTAGAAAGAGGGATTCTATCAGAATGCCAGGAATGACTAGTGTTTGAATAGAGCACACTGTTAAGATTTCCTTCGTCCTCCCACATGTAATATATGACCGTAAACTCCACAACATGCAACATGAATACAATATTATACAGATTTCGACTGAGCCTTGGAGCCACTCTTGACGAGATCTTGAATCTCTGCCGCATCCTGGTAAAGAGGTTCCTCGTGGCCCTCTTCGTTCCACTCGCCCGGGCCTTCATCGTGGTTTGGCCGTCCAGGCGTCTTCAAGCTCTGCTCGCCCAGGATCTTCTGCTTGTGGCGTTGCGTCTTGCGCAGCGCACCACGGGTCCGGGCAACCCTGGCCTTTCGAGATTCCTCCGACACCGCCATCGAGTTGAGTTGCTCGTTGATCTTGATTTCAACCATTTCCTTGACGTGGAAGGCGAGATGCTGACTCTTGAACACACCCGAATAGCGATAGCTGAGCCATAGATAGAGAGTAATCGCTTTGTGGAACTCTTCGAGTTTGCGCAAGTAATCGCCCGGACTGGGGAAATCATCTGGACCCAGATCCAAAAGCTCAAGATCGAGCTCGGGAATGTCCAGCAGGTAACCGCCTGTCATGTTCGAGACACACTTGGCATAAGCTTGTACAATCCTCTTGCCATTGGGTTCCCGCAAGAAAACCGGCGCGGTGAGGAACACACATCTGTCGAAAACGGACATGGGATATGGCTGGATCAGATCCGCAACTTCGACTATCTCGCCAAGATTGCACATGTGGAATCGTGGCGATAACTGGGCAATGTCGTGAAGTCGCAAGATGATGTAACTGAATGGCGTGTTGGGAGGGAAATACGTTGAGAAGCGCTCCAGCACAGAAGGTGGGACTTGTATGCCTGCCGTCTTGATCTGTTCAGGTTCCTGCGAAAACGCGTCCTGGATGATCTCAAGATCCTCTTCCTCGATGGCCGTAACAAGTCCTATCTGTTTTGCTGGCGCTTTATTCGCATCCGTCTTGCCAGCCCCTGTGCCCTCCTTGACAGCCTGCTGTGCTGTCCGGTACCGTCCGGCACGACCACCTATTTGCTTGATGTCCGACACCGAGAGGGGCGCGTATCCAAACTTTTTCCGCTTGTGTGTGGCTTCGAAGACGACACGCTTGATCTCCAGGTTCAGCCCCATTCCGATAGCATCGCTGGCGGCCAAGAAGTCGTAGTCGTTGTCTGGATCATTGAACAAGGCAGCCTGCTGAGCTCTCGTCTCGGGCGGTAATCCGCCGTAGACAATGGCGCAGCGCCTTCCGGTGGCTTTCTCGATGGTCTGCTTGAGACCGTGAATGCCAACTCTTGAAAATGATACAACTGCGTCGCCCTTTTCCAGATTGTGCAGACCTCCTATGCTCCTCTTCATTGGTTGTAGAGGGTTCAGACGCTGATATCGATGAATCTCAATCTTGTCTCCGGTCACCTGGCAAAGATTTTGAATGAGCTCGACCGCGCGCTCCTCGCCGCACAGATGCACCTCTTTGGCTTGGACACCCAGGACGGCTTGCGTCCAGGCCCAGCCTCGTTCTTCGTCACCAATCATCTGGATCTCGTCAATGACTGCAACGTCCATTTGGAAATTGAGTGGTGTCATCTCGACAGTGCAGCTCCGGAAGTAGTTGTCCGAAGTTGGTATGCGTATCTCTTCTCCGGTAACCAAAGCGCATGACTTGCCCTGGGCCGTGAAACGGGAGTAGACCTCATGTGCGAGCAGGCGAAGAGGTCCGGCGTAGACGCCGGACTTGGCGTTCTCCAAGGCCTTCAGGGCATGGTACGTCTTGCCCGAGTTGGTAGGACCAACGTGCATGTGTATCGTACGTTGAAGTGCTCGAGTGGCAGGAAACCACTCGTGCGGGTAGCGAAAGTCTGCGATCTTCTTGTGTGTGGCTGTGATATTGTCCGAGAAGCGAGAGCGCATCAAGAAATTGTAGAACGCAAATCTGATCTCGTCGTCCAAGCCCTTGACGTCGCCTTGTATAAAGGCATTTCGCAGGCCCCAGAAGAGAGGGTTGTCGGCACGAGATATGGCGTTTTTGGTGGCGGCAAGGTCGCACGACTTATCAACGGCGGTCCTAAAGAGCCTGGCTTCATGATCGAAGACGAGGGAGCTCTCTACGCCGAACGTTTTATATGCGGCTCTCTGCCGATGCCAGCTTCCGGCACCATCCAGGAACCTCTCAACCTTTGTCAAGGCCAGTCTGCGAAATATCTCGTACGTCCTTTGCGCCTTGTGAGATGAAGGGCGGCGCGGGCGGTCCGCATCCCTATATTCATCGCGCGCTTGCGGTTTGGTGGAGTCGCTCCGACTTCTCGCGTTGGACTGCTGTTGTCCAGTTGGATTCAGCTAGAAAGACGACCTGTTAGCAAACAAGCACGAACGGAGATACAGCAATGCTCTTGACGGCAGGCTTACAGAGCGCAACACTCTCGTACCAGTCAATGAGGCAGCATTTATGCGACATGTTCGGGCTGCGAGGCTGGATCTGCTAGCCCGGGCAGATCTGAGGAGGGAAAGCATGGCAATTGCTCGAGAACTGAGCAAGCATGGCTGGCGAACTACCTCATTTGCAGTGTGGGCAGTATGAGAATGGGTGAGAGCCCATCCAAGGTACGAGGCGCTGAACCGGCGTTGTCGTTGGCGGTGTTGAAAGCGTCGAGTCTCAATCAATGACTCTAGTAGAGGTAATGGAAGCGATTTGGATATACCAAGTATATTTTTTTCGAGCTACCCTTTATCGATCGGCGCTTCGCTATTGGTGGCCACGGCGTACCTCAGGTACCTACCTTACCTCACCAGGTAGCGCGCGGCGCATTGACGGGACCGCGGGTAGGGGAGCTGGGTCGTCGCTGCGCCCAGGCTCCAAGCAACAGCACCTAAGGACCGCTGACCGATGCCAGCGTCATCCCGCAGGGCAGGATCGGTCTCGCCTAGGCTGTACTACTACTACCACCACTCTGCATCCCTCCCTACTTTAGCATCCATTACCACACGTCTCGAAAGCACATTGCGTCCTCCGATCCTAGATACCTTGCCCATCAAGACTACTTGATACCGGCAGTCGCGTTGTTTCCTGCGCCTCTTCGAACCGGCATAGTTGAATCCCTTTCCTAGCGAGCGAGCCTGTCTGCCCGCCCATACCCTTGACACCATTGGACTTTCGTACTGCTGGGCCTCGACTTTGGGCTGGAATTGGAACAAAACACGGGTGACAGACTAGACGACCTCGAGATCGACAATAGCGACTGTCATCAAAATGGCGTCCTCATCGACACCCAAGACGCCGCTGTACTAGTATGTCAACTCTCTGCCCGGGTCTGCGATGCTCTTGTTCAATGCTCTGCCATATGCGGGTCACTATGGATGGATGTTAACCCGGACATCGCAGCGCATGCATAGCTCACAACACCACTATCCTCTCGGAATGCACAACCAGCGCCTCGAGCCAGACCTCGTCTCTCTCCTCCCTGGTCCTGCCCAAGATCAGCCATGAAACCTCCCAGAAGATGACCTTTACCCACGGGTCCTACCATATTCACTACATGTCCGAGGCGCCGTCGGCGCACGCGGGCAACCCGTCGGCGGGCGGCCTGACCTTTCTCGTCATCGCCGACTCGTCACTTGGCCGGCGCATCTCCTTCGGCTTCCTTTTCGAGATCCGCAAGCGCTTCCTTGAGGAGTTCGCCGACAGCGACTTTGCCGATCTGCCCAACTACGGCGCCGGCTCCTTCAACGGCGAGCTCAAGAAGCTCATGGTCGACTACGGTACCACCTCGGGCGGCCAGCAGGACGCCATCAGCAACGTTCAGCGCGAGATGGACGACGTGCGCGGCATCATGACCAAGAACATCGAGGGCCTGCTCGAGAGGGGCGAGCGCATTGACCTGCTCGTCGACAAGACGGACCGCCTGGGCGGGAGCGCCCGCGAGTTCCGCGTGAGAAGCCGGGGGCTCAAGAGGCAGATGTGGTGGAAGAACGTCAAGCTCATGGCCATGCTGATATTCGTCGTATTGCTCATCATCTTGGCCATTGTCATTGCCGTCAAGAACGCAGTCGGCTGATCGCCAGTGCAAATCGAACTTATAAGCGGAGAATTTGGAAAAAAGAACTAAACAAAACACGACGCAAAATGGAGCACGACAGCGAGACATACTAATACCCTGCAGACGATGCGAGTTTGAGCAACAAAGCCTACCCAGGCATGGCATTTTGATTTTCTTCAGGCCTGAGATGATACACATCAACTTTATGGATTGGTACGGAGCGGCATTCCAAGGTTGTCAAAGATGGACCATTTTCTTTTGTCAAAGTGATACCTGGTTTATTATGGCGCTTGGATGGTAGTATACATGTACATCTAATGCGGCTTGTTTCCATTCATGATCGGAGGTCATGCCGATGACCACTCATCTTGACCTCGTCCCGACGTGATTGTGAATTGATCGTCCCTTCATTCTTCCACTGTAAAGCACCATACAAACGAACCGGAGGATTCAAAAATCATACTTTTGATACCGATCTCCATGAGTCGCTCCATCTTCATAAAACTCGTCGCCCACCACGCTCGGAACCCTTCCGTTCACTCAATCACAGCCTCGGCCCCATCTTGGGATACCCGTAGCCGAGCGCGACGGGGCTCGCCGTCGCGGCGTCGGTCCTCAGCAGCGGCACCCTCTGCATGGCGTCGGTGAAGAAGACGGGATGCCGCGAGGCCGCGTCGTACTGTGCCTGCTTGGCCTCGCTCGCGGCCTGCAGGCCCTTGAGCACCGGCATCGTGGGCTGGAGCGCCTGCACCGGGGGCGGGGGCACTCGGATGGGATGCCGCGTCATTGCTGTGATAGATGGGGTTCTTTGCTTTGTTCCGCCTTTAATCAAGAATGGTTGGTAATCGGGAACACGGTTATAGGGATTTGTGTTTGTTGTTTTATATATATATGTGGTAGTGAGACGATTTGAGGTCCGCGAGATTTGGTGTGAGTAATGGTATGGTATTATGGTACAACTCTTGATAAGCTGTACGCTGTATGTGAAGGTATGTCTAGCTCCAATTGCGACGAACTGACGTCGGTTGCACCCCCAAATGTCCCATCGGCATCTGTGCCGAGGCGAAAACGGCAGCGTGCACCTAATCTAGGCAAAGCTGCCTTCGAGTGGGGAAGAGCGATCTCATCGTCGATAGGCCAGACGCGTTTGCAGATCAGAGGTATACAGAGTACAATATTCTTAAATAATGAATCAGACGGGTAGGCAACCGCGTTGGTTAAGCATATCTATTTATGGTTTAAGTAAATTGTGGTAGTATACGCCAATTTACTATAGACATGTATACTTCAGTCATTCTAGTGACAGCTAGGATAACGATGTGGCCGACGTCTTTAATTCTATAGGAGTCTTCACTCTAGCGCTTTTCGATTGATGCTCAAATCTCAGATGAGGCACTGCAGCCTCTCTTTTGAAAGACTGATTCGGACGTCGATCGTTACACTCCTAAACATCATGATACCCGTCTATATTATGTCTTGTCGCGACGTTGATATGATGTGTTGCCACCCCAAGTGCTGTCTCGTGGCAACCCCAGTGCTTGAGTTTGATCGAATCCATCCATCATGTCCGTCCCGGCTATCGTTGCCCACTCTGGAGGAGCCGTTTATATATGTGGAACAATTGGCGATGGGTAGTATAAGTATGCCGCGTAGCTGTTGTTGTGGTTGTGGTGGTTCGCTTCACTCCGGCCTGGGTGGTGGCTTCAATCTCAGTTCTGTCAAATCCTGTGACGAGAACGAGGCGCAGACTCTTCATCAAGTCTATAACCTCAGTTTGCGTTTGCCTTCTTGCGTTGTCGTCTCGACTTCGTCGCTTCCGCCTCCTGGCCTTTCTTGATGGCGCCAACGAGGGACTCGACTTCTTTGGCTTGCTCGGCTTTCTTATCCTCCTCCTCCTTCATTTCCTTTGCCTTTTTCTCGATAGCGCGCAGTGCAGCTTGTTCCTTTTCCGTCTTCTCGATCAGCTTGTCACTAGACTTCCACAGCTCTTCGGCCATTGCTTCGTCCTTGACATCCTTCCTGGCAAAGTCAACCTCGATGCACTCCTTGAGCAGCTTGCCGCCAGGCCCGCGCACAAGACTGGGCTCGAGAGCAGCGAACAGGAGCACTTGAGCACCCATTTCGGCACTCTTCAGGAGGAGCCAAGGCACAAAGTAGCCCACCAGGTACAGGAATAGGCCCCAAATCGAGCCACGGGTTATCCAGCGTCGCATACCCGGAGTTCGCGCGAAGCCGGGGTCCACGAAAAGAATCCTCGCGGTCATTGGCAGCCCGTCCGGTCTCTTGTATGCATCCAAATGCTTCTGGTAAGCTTGGCCAAAGACCATCATTGCCAGTTTGCTGCGCGCGTAGGCTGTGCCAGGCGACCAGCTCTTCTTGTCCAACGCACTTCCCAGCGGCGGCGCTGATATGTAGGTAGAGCAGGTTGGGATAATAATTCGAACGTCTCGATCGAATGGCTGTGCTCGTATAGCAGGACTCAGTATTCCCAGCAGATGAAAGTTGGCCAGGTAGTTGACCATCCAAGTCTCCTCGATGCCTTCCTCTGTCTCAACCCTCTTTCCGCCGGGAGGTGTCAAAGTCGCCGCACAAAGTATGATCATATCCAATCGTCTCGGGGGCGCATTGTCGATCCACTTGGTCGCGAACTGTCGGATGCTGTGGAGTGAGGACAGATCTACCTGCTCGGCGTAGATCATCTGATTTCCCGTGCTCTTCCGCATACCACCAATGAAGTTGGCGAGGAAAGCGTCGGCCGGCGGCAGTCGTGTGAGGAGAATGACCTGAGCACCTCGCGCTGCCAAATCATGCGCCGTGATGGCACCTATGCCCGACGTTCCGCCCGTGATCATGACAATTCGCCCGTGCATATCCCTATCCGCCATGTTCACGTATCCGCTGCAATAGGTCTTGATCGCGTACAGCAGGCCGATGACGACCGCGCCTGTGATGAGGACTCGTGCTTCGGGCATCCAATCCGGGATGCCCTCGGCCATGAGACTCTCAAGGAACGGGAGAGGCATGGTGGGCGGCGGTTTGGGGGAAAATGGGAAGAGAGAAGGGAAGAAAAAAAAAGTTGTATGTCCAGTATTATCCTCCCATGGTTGAGAAGAGAAAGAAAGCTCTAGGAGTCTAGGTAGAGGCCCCTGACCACATTGTTACAAAGAGTGCTGCAGGGCTGGGCTGGAGGCTGAGCTGCAGTCGTCAGCGTGGAGCTAAAAATTGCTGTCCAGCACACACAAGGCAGCATTTAGGAACAGAATGGTTGGCGACAGGGGGCTAAGGGGAAGCTTCCAGTGTTCCACAATTGAGCTTCTAGCGCCCATGGATGGATCTCGGTGGCGGCTCCGTCCCTCATGACAAAGCCAAACTTTATCTCCGGCTCATACCTATGTTTGCCAGTGCGTCCAACGGCCAAGCGGGTGGTATCAAAAGCAGGAAGTACTTGAAACCACCGTAGGGAGGCAGCACACTCATCAATTACCTCTGTTGGTTCCCTTTCACTCCCCTGTGTAGTCATACACTGGGCTCACCGTGTTCTCCGCGCCAGCGCCTCAGGACTTTTGGTCGTCAGTCTGGTATCAGAATGGATCCAAGGGACAAACTTGACGTGGAGGGAGATGAAGTGGAAGAAGAAGAAGAAGAAGAAGAGATGCCGCTACACTCAAAACGAGCATTTGGTGCAGGACTTCACCGAAGACCCATCGCTTTCGTGCCTGCCAAGTCAGGTGCCCTCGCTACGACGAGCGAGCCGGCGGCGCCAGCAAAATCTATAGCGGACTTCTATCTTGACATGGTCTTGGGCAAAGACGAAAGCTCGGTGTCAACGACACCAGACGCTGTACCGTCTTCAATATGTGAGGTCTGCCAGTTACCGGTGGAGGAAGAGAACGGCACGCAGACGTCCTCCAAAAAGACGAGTGCGAGGCGGCACGAAACCTCTCTGGCTCACCAAGTATGCATCACTCATTCACATCCGCCGTCGGCACTGGATCGCTCTCGCATGGGCCTGTCGGTGTTGCAGTCACAAGGCTGGAATCCAGACTCGAGGAAAGGTCTCGGCGCCATAGAGCAAGGCATACAATTCCCCGTCAAGGCAAAAGAGAAGCGGGACAATCTAGGGATCGGCGTCAAGGTCCCCAAGAATCTCGCAGCATATAAAAAGGAGAAGCCGCAGAGTCTGGATGCCGGAAAGGTCCGCAAGATGGCGGCCGAGGACAAGAAGCGAAGGGAGAGGCTTCAACGGCAGTTCTACGGAAACGGCGAGCTCGAGAAGTATCTGGGGAGTGGGTAGAAAGACGACAGGCGGTATCTACATACAGTGATCTGGAATGGCCGACCTGTACAGTATGTTGCAGTGACTATCTACGGCAAGAAATGGGGAGGATGGATTTGATTAGATGGCCTTGTTTTAACAATATGATACCCCTCAGCAATAAAGAGACTTGTCAAATGATGAGAGGCGAAATAGACACGCGACGAATATAGTGTAGACATCCCTTCTCATTCAGCACTGCAGGCATTATTATGGAGTCAGGAGATTTTAGCTTGCCTGGATTACCTACGTCTTTTCTCGGGTCATCCCACACAACCTGGAAGGCCCAGCAGCCAGACACCCCTGAGTGGGATCATGTTTGTATGACGACGACGCTATTCTACAGGTATACAATTGCCGTCGAGCGTTTAGTGCTCTCTTGTCTTCGCAATGCAGTGGACCTAGAAGTATCGGATAGAGAAGACGGATGATCAGTCTCTTGCCGCTGTCAACAATGAGACAGCTAGCAGAGAGACTCGACCTTGTTTTTTAAACAACATGACAGAAGATACGGACCGCAATCAAGCACCAAGGAGCGAACGAGCCGCATGTGCAGCAGCACGGCGCACGCTAAGACACCTTGAGATACAGCACTGATCCCGGCTTCCCGTGGGTTTTTGATGCAGCTGAGCTTTCTGTAATGTACGTGCTAGCCACCCCTGGCCTCCCTTGTCGGCACCTTGGCGCCTAAAACCTAAAAAGTGGAGGGGTGCCAAAAGCTATCGGCCGCAGAAGGTTCTTGCTGGTCTCTCAATGCATTGGCTCTAGTGGCAGCATTGCAGTGCTCCCTCAACTGAAACCCCGCCAACCTCAAGCCATGCTTTATGGCCCTTTGAAACGTCACTGTCTCCTGGAGCACCAAGCAGCTGGTTGGTAGGCAGAGCGAGCGCGTTACCGCAAGATCCAAGACGAGGTTTTCATTTTTTGGACGATCGCTACCACGAGCATCCTTCTAGACGCTCACAACGACCTCGCCCACGTGTTTGCGACACCCCTATTCATTGTTAGCAACGAGGGACCACAGCTGCTCCATTGGCTCTCGCTCGACGCCAGTCAATCGACTTGGGGAATACCGTCAACAAGAGCAGATCGCAACCGCCCCCCAGTGCCCAACGCCCACCCAACTACTGCCGAAGACGACGCAAACCACGGCCCGAAGATATATATGCACAAGAGTGCTACCGTCTAGCAGCTTGAACTCAGTCCTCCCTGCCAGGCTGGCGAAGTGCCAAGATGGGCGTCTCCATCGTTCAAGAGCAGCATGAGAGTAAGGAGCACCCGCGCCGCCCACCACGAGATGGCTTCTGCAGGGCTGTGCGGCCCCCGACTTCGACGAGAACCTGTAGCTGACCATGGATGTGCAACTTTGTATAGTCATCATCGACACGATCAAGCGCATTACCCAAGGCGACGTGAGTTTGCCCGGATGAGCCAACCCTGCTACAGCGAGGCGTTGTACTGACTGCAATATTTGACATAGTGGAAAGTACTCGTGGTGGACGAGGAGGCCAAAAAGATCCTCGATAATGTTGTCAAGGAAGATGACATTCTCAACCAGAACATCGCAAGTAAGGACCCAGAGAATTCAGGAGAGAGTCCGGGGCGGAGCATAGGATACGGTTGGCTAAGACGAAACCCACAGACATTGAGCGCATTGAGGATCGGAGGGAGCTGAACCCGACCATGGACGCAATCTACTTTGTGTCACCTCTGCCATACGTTGTAGACTGTCTTGTGCATGATATCGAGGCGCGGCGGTACAAGAAGAGCTTCCTGCTCTGGACGGCTGTGCTCGAACCCCAGCTCAGGAGGAGGATAGACGGGTCACCGTTGGCCAAGCAAATGATCGGCGGCTTCGAGACATTGTCGATAGACTTTTACCCTCGAGAATCGCACGTCGTCACGTTCAGAGATCCATGGAGCTTCCCCGTCCTTTATCATCCCGCTTGCAACGGTCTGGTGGCAAAGCACATGCGAGAGCTCGCGCAAAAGGTAAGGATGAACCTGATTTAAAACGTGCTGATAAATCCTTGCTCACGCAACGGCGACAGATCACCGGTCTCTGCGTTGCCCTTGGAGAATTCCCCAAAGTCAGATATTACCGTCCAAGGGCGCCTATACACGAGGCCAGTGTACTCAGCTCTCACCTGGCTAGGTTCGTATCTGAGGAGCTTGACGAGTATATGAGGTGGAACCAGGGATTCCCGCCGCCTACCCAAAGACCACAAGGTATCCTTTTGGTTACGGATAGGTCCATGGATCTGATGGCTCCTCTCGTGCACGAATTTACATACCAGGCCATGGCTCACGATCTGCTTCCGATCAAGGACACTGGAAAGACAACCTTCCATATGACTGTCAACGAAGACTCTCCAGAAGCAGAGGAGAAGGACATGGAACTCAGCGACAAGGACAAGGTCTGGGTGGAGAATCGTCATCGGCATATGAAAGATACCATTGACAAGCTTATGAGCGACTTTCAAAAGTTTCTGGACCAAAACCCCCATTTTACGAACTCGGACGCCGACACGACCAATTTGAACGCAATTAAGGACATGTTGGCTGGGCTGCCGCAGTTCCAAGAGATGAAGGAGACGTACTCGCTTCACCTGACAATGGCTCAAGAATGTATGAACATGTTCCAGCACCACAAGCTTCCGGATATCGCTTCATCAGAGCAAACGATGGCCACGGGGCTCGACGAAGATTTTAGAAAACCTAAAAGCGTTCTCGAGGCGGTCGTTGCACTACTAGATGACGACGCCATCACGCAAGCAGATCGCCTTCGCCTTGTCATCATGTACGTCCTCTACAGAGGCGGCGTGATTGTGGAGGATATCCAACGACTGCTTGCCCACGCCGCCTTACCGAGCCAGGACGGAGAGATTATACAAAACCTCGAGATCCTGGGCGGCCGGACTGTTCGTGGCCTCAAGGAACCAAGACATGATACCACACCCGTCTTCCCAATCGACCCCAAGAGCATGATTCCTAATGAAGAGTACGCACTATCCAGATTCCAGCCAGCACTGAAACCTTTGCTGGAACAATTGTGCCGAGGAGCTCTTGACCAAACACAGTTTCCGTATGTGAAACCGCCGCTCGATCCCAACGAGGATGCAATTGTTGGCCAGGGTTCGCTCCGAGCAGCAAAACCAAATTGGGCAAGCACAGGCCGTCGTGTTCCTGAGAACAGACAACGCATAATTGTTTTCATGGCTGGCGGTGCCACATTCTCAGAGTCTCGAGTATGCTACGAGGTTGGCAACTCACTCAACCGCGATGTATTCCTCGCCACCAGCCACATGCTCACGCCGCAGTTGTTCGTTCGCCAGGTCGGCGATCTGAGCGTCGACAAGAGAAGGCTCGATCTGCCCATGGACCGCCCACCAAGGCGTGCCCCGGCGCACGTGTATGAGCGGCCCGCACCACCACCAATGGCCGCAGCGCCTACACCGCCGAGCATGATCCCCGGGGGCCTGCCCCAGCAGAGGCGTCCGGTAGGAGGAGGGGGACTGCCCAGTGGTCCCAAGGTTGGTGGTTCGCCGGCGCCGCAACCGCCAACGCAAGCAATGGGTCAGATGAGCCTGGGAGGCGGCGGCGCTCCCAGGCCTCCGCCATCAGCTAATGGAGGCAGGGCCAGCCCTGCGCCCAGCAGTCCGGGCCCTGCTCACTTGGAAAAGGAAAAGAAGAAGAGGAATTTGTTCGGACTCAAGAAGAAGAGCCACGGCTAGTCTGCAGAGATGCCAAGCCCGGGTGTTCGACATATCCCTGTACGGAGGAAACAGTAAACAAGTGCATCAATCTAGTTCGTAGAAAGGTCGAGGTCTTCCTACAAGCCTCCATCGCCCCGGAACGAATTGGTGATACAGCATGGCGTTGGAGGCGCTTTGGTCCCAGAAACCACCCCGATACACACACACACACACACACACACACATATAGCCAGCGGTTCAAGTCGAGAGTCCCTCTCCTCTTTGCATATCATCAATGATTCGGAAATAAACAAATTCAACCCTATACCAATTTCCCCCTTTCAGCATTGATCAACAAACATAGTTATCGCTGTATATTGTCTCGTTTATAGTTTGTATATACGAAAGTAGTTATCCAATAAAGAGCAAATACAAGAACAAGCATAATATTGCGAAACTACTTATCATCGACTTGTACTTGTTTATGTGTTCTTTCCTTTGAAGGTGACACTTTTCTTTGCTTTCACGTACAAGAACATGCATACGGTGTAGAAAGTGGCGAGCTCCGTCCGGAGATTCGCTCTGCGGGCCATGAGACTCATAATTTATTCCATACCGTATCTATAGTCTTGCGACCCAACTTCGTATCCAGCAGGTGGTCGTCGACCGCCAGCTGAAAGGCTATCTAGTATAGAAGGATTCCCTCGCAAGTTTTGACAGCAGCCGCATTCAAACTTGGTACAAGTCCTCGAGTTGTCGTTCGACCATGACATGCCATTGGGAGGCCTGTCTTCCGTGACGCGCCAATGCTAGCACAGCTGCTTATTATGCCAATGCTACCACAACTGCAAAGTATACGCAAGTCCATGAAATTAAGAACAGTACAAATCGTTCTTGGACTGGCTCTTTGTCGTGATGCTCCAGTGCACCCTGCTGAGGCGCTACCATAACCTCCTGCAGCGCATGTGCTGCAGTCTGCTCCTTGATCCTTAACTCCAGTCGCTCCCTTGCAATGCAATATGATGATGTGATGACGAATTGACAAAAAGAAAAATCAAGAAATGCGTAAAGTCGTTTAGGCGTGTGCCGTCGTAAGCCTGTGCAAGTCCGATATCTCTGCGCGTGTGCAGAGGAACCGTCTGATTTGCGCCGATTGTTATCCAGTTGAAATGGAGGATCACTAGAAAAAACTATTGATCGACAAAAGGCGCAAATGGCTTGCGGTCCGTGAAACGATCACGATCGAGGTCATTCTCGTCCAGGACTCCGGTCATAGCGTCATCGCCATCATCGCCTTCCTCTAGAGATCTCTTGATAGAACGCTTGGTGACACGCTCTATCGTGAGCGAGTTGCCGGCTCCGCTCTGGAGTACGTGCTTGTTGACAGTCCTGTTTGCCGCAAGGATGCCCTCAAAGGTTCGCAACATGTGCTTGGCCGGTTCGTCGAGACAGACGCAGAATCGGCGGTAATTGACGAATTGGCAGGCCTTGATCATGTCCAAGCCAAATACAGCCATGAGATATGCGATGACGATGACGGCAGAGCGGTCATTGCCGGTCTCACAGAAGACGAGAATTTTGCCACGGCGGAACTTGGACTGATCAATCTTCATCTCGTCATTTCCCATGGACTCATTGTTCTCCTTGTCTTGCACGACGGCCTGGCTGTGGTAAACGTCAAGCATGTGCTTGTTGATCGTGGCAATGACGTCGGGAAGCTTGCGGATGAGATCCTGGTGGTCCTCAACATCGACACTCTCGGCCTGAAGACCCAGAGCGGTTGCAACGCGGTCGACAGTCATGAGTCTTGCCTGGGCGAGACGAGCATCTCGAGCAGCCAGGATCATGGTGAACTGGTTCTGCTGCAGGAACTGCTCATCGCGGGCAATTCTAGAAGGACCTAGCCACAAGAAGTCGAGAATCTCGTGGGCCTGCCAACGGTCCGTGTATCTCCAGTCACTTACGCAATCGTAGGCTGACTGAGGGCGACTCTGAGTGATGATCTCGAGCTCGGGGGCACTGAGGGACTTGGGGTCGATGTTGGAGAAGCGCGGAACAATGTTCAAGGGCTGATTAGCCTGGGCCGGGCTCCGAGCAGGAATCATGATACTGGGCGGGCTGGGCGGACGGGCAGCGTAAGGAGCAGCAGGGACGGCATTGTTCCGTGCCTCAGGCTGGTGGTTGTTCTTCTCAAGCCAGGCCATGATGTCGAGAAGGGCCGGGAGGCTTGTGGAACTTTGGCGGCGGCTGAACAAGGACAATGTCGGGTCGGTGGCGGAGGAAGTCGTCGCGGGAGGAAGGCTGCTGTCTTTGGCTGCTGCGTGAACTCTATGCGACTTGCTCTGTGGTTGGGTGCTGAAGCGCGAGGTGCTCAACAGCTGGGCTTCGTAGACTTAGACGTGGATGGACACGGCGAACAAGACCGCGAGATGGGGGAGACCCGAGATGATGCGCGGGTTGATGATGGAACGCAGTTTTGCGATTGTTTCACCAAAACGGTAAGAATTCGAGCATAAGAAAGTCGGTGGGAATTGGAAAGGAGTGAAAGTCCTCTGCTCGATCCGCGCGACACTCGGGGAGGAAGTCAGTAGTGATGGTGAGGTGGAAGGACGGGAAGTGGGAAGTCGCGTCGCAAATCGCGAATTTAATTCTAGGTTTTAGTCTAGGAAACCGCGGCTGGTAGGTGTAAATCTACATTAGTGTAAGCACTTTAGTTTGTAGGTACATAAGTAGAAACCAGGGACCATCCATCCCACCAGGGTCAAGTACAGATTATGGGTACCTACCTTAGGCAGCACCGGCGGGTCCCCAAAGACAAGGTACCCTGACGACGATCGCTCGTTATCAATTGCTTGATGAATTCCATGTCAGCGATGGGGAACAATTTGCCAAGGGGAAATATATAGGTCCTGTAGCCTACGGGATATAGGCAGCCGCATCATTCATCCCGAGTGCCGCATTGTCCTTGTTTTTAGCGTGATTATATGGTATTAAAATCAACCGTCTTCGGGTCTGGATATACTCGACTCGCCGCCGAGGTATATATGCATACTGACATGCGGGTCGGCGTCGACTCTGTAAAACTTAGAGACATGAACTGTGAGAACATTGGTCTGCCCAGGTTGATGTCAATTAATATCCAAGACGACAACGACAATGGAATGAATGGTGGGCAATCCAATGTTGTTAGGTACTGAGGATGTCACCGAGACTCATCCTCAATTTATAACACTACATTCGCAATTTTCATCTAGAAACAAGCCAGATCATCACATGCCAGCGTGACAATATTATATTCGTAATGGCAGTCGAATGACCCCAAAGTGTACATCTACATCAGTATTCTAACCTAGTCCTACATCATCAGCGGGAGACATTCGACCTCGATGGCTTGGGCCGAAGCGTCCGTCCACTTCCCGTATCTGCTGTGGATGGGTACAGCGTGCTCTCCTGCGCAAGCGGTGACGAGTAGTCTGGCGTCAGCGATCTCGAGTCGACGCCGGGCCGCTTCGACCTGGTGGAACCCGAAGACAGGTTCTTCTTCCCTCTCTTTGCCGACGACGTGGACGCGTTGCTGCCTCTTCTGCCAACAAGGCCGGCCTCCTCGCCTTCCACGGGCGGCGTAGGGCTGCGTGACGAGCCCGCTGAGACACTACTTCTGCGGGCATTGCTGCCGCTCCTCACGCGCTGCTTATGCTCCTTGAGGATGGACGAGCTTCGGTGGTGCAGTGCCTTCTCCGGCGCGAGGTGGTTGTGCTGCGGCCTCTCCTCAGCCTTCTTACGCCCCGGGAGCCACCAGAACCAGCCAGACTGCTGCTTGGCAAGCTCCCTGTCTCGCAGCTTCAGCTTCTTCTGCAGCAGTGCCCTTCGTTCGTTCTCCCGCTCCCAGTATTCGCTCCTGTACAGCTCCCAGTTTTCTCGAAAGTTAGGCGAGAAGGGCTTCGGGAGCAGAAGAAGCTTGACATAGTCGCCTCCGGGCGCCAGATCCTCCTCGTGGCCACCGCGTTCTTCGTCGCTGCTTGCAAAGGGAAGCTGTGGGTGGTCTTGATGGCTCAAATTGAGCTCCTTGTCCACCTCCTTCAAGATACCGGGCTCCACAAACCTATACTGCCCCGACGTACCGCTCAATGCGCCGTACGTGAAGAAGAACGCCATGGTAGAGACCATCTCGACCCACCAGCCTCTCTTGGTGACGACGAGCTTGCAGTTGAAACCGCGGAGGCCGCGGTTCGAGATGCCGAGCCACCGGCGGGGCCAGCGGATGCCACGCTCCCAGATGCCCGTGCCCCATATGAGCAGCGCCGTGACGATGCCGGCCATGAAGCACACCTTCTCGGCCATGTCGACGACCCAGTACACGGAGCCTCCGACGCCGGAGCCGTCCTCGCGCGGCGCGAAGAAGAGCGCGTACCCGAAGCCGCAGGTCCAGACGGTAAGCAGCGACAGGAAAAAGGTGTGCTTGCGCCGGCGCGTGCGCAGCGAGAGGTATTGCGCACGCAGCGAGGCCTCGAGGATCAGCATGTTTAGATATATCATGGAAGGCGAGCTCGGCGTGTGGTTCAACGGGTCGCCGGGCTTGCCGCCGGCGACGATGATAGGGCTCGGTCCAAGAGAGGGCGACTTGTTCTCCATGTTGGGCGCGGGCGCGCCCTTGACGATCGAGTCAACCGATTCTGCCATGTTTTCTGTGCGTGATCGTACGTATGGTAATATCGCTCGCTCGCCGGATCAGTGTATAGGTTTCGCGTCGAGGATCGTCCCTCGCAGAGTTTGTGTTTTTTCTTTCTTTTCTCCCCCTCGACGATCTGCTGCTGAGGACGTAGCTGTCCGCGTCAGCTGTCCTTGATCACTATCGGTGCATTCGCGCGGAGGTTCTCAAGGGTCGCGAGAGCCTCTTAAAGCTGCTGCCTTGACACACGAGACTCGCGTGGGATGTTGGGTAGATATTGGCAGCAGTTTGGACCCTGAAAAAACGTGTGACAATTGAGTTCAACGTCATTTACTACGGAGTACGAACCGAGAGATGCAATGGCGGCCCGAAGCTCGCTGGGCCATAGCGCTAGAGACCTTGACCTTTCCCCCCTGTTTGGTGGATGCCTGGCCTGAGTTCTGCACCCCAGCTGCAGCTCAGAGCCAACTAATGAGAATAGTCCATTTTTCTAGTGCTCCATTCAGTTCTAGTACCACATACTTCTTTTCTCTGGCAGTCTGGATGCGATATCATGTACTATCTTTCGTCAGCAAATGAGAGAAGAAAAGCTGAATTCAGGCAACGTCAATCGCCCTGTCAACAATCCATGAGGCTGCCACTTTATGAGACCGCGTCACTATCGGGATCCGGAGATGCATGACCCTTCTCGAATGCATGTAATCTTTTCGAGCATCACAGATTCACCACCACGAAGGATGGCGTGGATCGTGCTCGGCCGTCCTCTGCCCACGTCCTCGACTTGCGTGTCACAGCAAGACGCTATCAGAGACATGCATTCGCCTGCAGTTGACTGACCTTTTGGTTCGCCGTGGCACGATGTTCGCCGCGCAGCCTCGTGTTGTTGCGTCCAGGTCGGTCTGTACAGCTTCTGTAAGGTAGATTTATCATATATCTCTATGGCTAGATACAGATCAAAGGTATATAACTGTGTTTCACTCCGGAAATACTATAAGTAGCACGGTTTCGATTTCACACATCGACCGTGGTAGAATTACAATCACAGCAGAACTTACAACATCATTAATATCCTCGCCTTGAGAAACTGGCTATATTCACCACGCAACCTTCAGAGACTCATCGTCATCAACCACCACCAATATGTCGCCAGTCAAGGAAGTCAGAGAGATCTTCACCTCCGAGAAGCCTCAAGTCAACTTTGCCAACTTTAGTCCTCTTCCTCTCAGTTTGACTTTTCCTGGAAGCCCATCTGAATTCCAAGATCAAATTCCGGCCGGCTTTCAGCACGGCAAAATGTCTGGACCACGTTGAGCTGTGGTCTGGCCTCGCTCGACAATCCACCGAGGCCGGTGTATCAATCAACCACAGCCAATGTCAATCCGGATCAGGGCTTGCGTTGCACGACATGAGATGCTACACGAGACGCTTGCCAGTTCACCACTGCCGATAAACACCCAGGAAATATGAGATACAATGTGGCAGCAGTCAGGACCGAAAGGAGAAGGTCCGCAGGCGGGAAGCGCATGGAGCTCGACGCCCACTTCCCTTCCAACGAGGGTGCTAGCCCGGCTTAGAGATATAGTTGACAATATTCTTTGGAGATAATGAGACGATAATGGGATAGTCGGCGGAATTTTTGTTCTTCTTGGGTGCTGAATCAGACACGAACTCTTCGAGGAGCAGCCTGTGATTTATGGTGGCTTATAAGTTCTCTGTGGCATTTGATAATATATTCAAAGTTGGTTAATTTCATCACCCATAAAAAGTCTTGTATACATGGAGTGACTAGCTCACAGTATAGAAGCAACGCGAACATGAATAATAAAAAGACACATTTACAAAAAGAAGTTGCTATTATCTCAAGGGCTGGGGCACATGTGTATTGGTCATGGTCTTGTACTGAGCGTTGGCGTACTGACTGACCCCATAGAAATTTGTTTAGTTTCTTGGGTGGCGTTAAACCGCCACTTTGTCAACAATCACCGGTGAGATGGCCGAGTTGGTTATGGCGCCAGGTTAAGGTTACCTTAACACCAATATCCTGGTACGGAAACGTGCGTGGGTTCAAGTCCCACTCTCATCACTTCCCCTAGATTCAATCTAGGATTCATTCTTTTTGCATTTTTCTTCCTTTTCATATTCCCTCCATGTTTTTGTACTTGTTCCCTTTTTCCTTCTCCTGTAAGAAGTTATTATATATTTGGACTTTCTAGTCTTTTGGTCCGAGTATTCCATATCTTTTTAAAGCGATGCATTGCATTCGGGAATGGCAACATCAAATGAATTGTATCTAAACCTCAGACCTCGAACTATCGTCGCTGCCAAATTTATCGTCGTCTCTTGGTCCTTGAGCAGCTCTGTGACTTCTGCCCATATCGAGCCGCGACAAGAAAAACGAGCCAAGGAACGGCAGCACGCAGAGAGCGCACATCGCGATCCAGATGGTCCTGAGAGCATCAGCGTAGGCACCAATAACCTTGTCCTTGAACGGTCCTTCCTGCAGCACCTTCAGCTTTTGGATCAGCGCCGCGGCGTCGCTTGCGTACTCAGCAGCCGAGGGCGCGAGTTCAGGGTCGGCGCGCATGGCCGCGCCCATGCGGTTCTGGAAGACGACGCCCACGACGGCCACACCCACCGCCTGACCCAGGTAGCGCACGTGGTTGAGCACTGTCACAGCAAAGGCCGCATGACATTCGTCCAGGCTCGCCTGCGCCAGGAGGATGAGTGCATTATACAAGAGGCCCAGGCCGGCGCCACAGCAGGCGATTATCAAGGCGCTGCGCCAAGCTGCCGTCTCGGCATCGAGCAGAACCAGCAGTCCACTGCCCAGGATAGCCAGCGCCCAGCCCGCGCGTAGGACCCAGTTGATGTTACCAGTCCTGCTAATAGCGAGGCCCGCGAGCGCTGAGAAGGGGGCCAGCGTAATGCCGTAGGGGATCATCGACAACGCCGCCTGAAGCGACTCGCACCGCTGCACCGCCTCAAAGTACAACGGCAGCACGTATATTAGACCGAGCACCAGCACGGTGTGGAAAAAGGCTGCGAACAGGGCATAAATCATGTTGTAGCTGCCCAGCAGCTCGAAGCGAATCAGCGGCTCGAAGACCACGTACTTCTCGCAGACAACAAAGAGGCCAATGCCGACCAGTCCCATGACTATGGGCACTATCGTAGACGGTGAGTCCCATGAGTATAAGACGCCGCCCCAAGTGATACCGATCAAGAGGCTCGTGAAGGCAGCGACCGACACGGCCATGCCAATCCAGTCCACTTGCTTGAACTTTTCCGAGTACGTGCCAGGTACCGGACGTAGATGGATGAATACGTTGGTCAGGACCAGACCAACGATAGCGACTGGGATATTGCTCCAAAATATCCACCTCTTCGTTATGTATTAGCAGTGACATCTAAGTTGCACGGACAAGTGTGGGCAGGAACTAACCCACAACGCCCTCGAAGCAACCAAGCCGCCGAGGATTGGTCCGGCGACATCACCCAGAGTCCAGAGGGCGGAGACGACGGAGAAGTAGTTGCCCCTGACCTGCAGCGGGACCAAGTCCGTGATTATAATCTCCAGCAAGACGGCAATGCCACCACCTCCAGCGCCTTGGACCGCTCGACCGAAGATGAGAATGGTCAGGGTCGGCGCGGCACTCGATACGATCGTCCCGGCGAGAAACAAGCCTGTGCTCAAGTTGAGCACTGGTACCCGGCCCATGGCGTCGGAAAGTCGACCGAGAGGGGCCATGAATATGGCTTCCGTCAGGAGAAAGCCGGTCCCGGCCCAGAAAGTCTCGAGTGCAGATCCATTGAGGTCTGCTGCTATGGTCTGTTCCGATGCAGAACGATGTGTGAGTGGGCCGTAGAAAGTTCAGAGGCGACGTCCTAGTGACATGCCGAGTGACTCGAACTTACCGGTATTGCAACTGCCAAGGCCGTCGAGTTCATGGCCACCATGAAGGTGAGGACCACCAGGGCCGAAAATGCGAGCTTCAGCTGGGCATCTGGACGGAAGGGCGCTTCGTCATCACTGGAGAAGCTATCGGAGCGGACTTCTTTGATTGTGACGGGGGATTTGACTGACGACGCCACGTCCGTGTCGTGTTTGCTCATGGCGTCTGGCTTCATCTGGCCCCGAAACGATGTTCACTGCTGAACACCACAAAGGCGGCCACGAGTTCACACGGAGTATGTTCTTGATGACTCTTCAAGTACGACGTCGGATCTTCGTTGACATTGCTTGGTCAATAACAGCCCTGGTGCCAAAAAGTCCTCGTGCTGGTTGCTCACCTTTTTAAATATAGCTCCCCGACTGTCATCTGTGATACACCTGCCACTCTCCATGCAGGGAGAAAGGAAATATGCCAAATTTGTCACAGCTCTTCCATCTCCACTGGGTGGATTGCTGTCCATTATGAATTACAACCTTTATGGTTGCGAACTTGATGCAGAATACGTTCCGTTATTCCCGCCGACTCCCAGAGAAAGGATAGCAGCAATGCAACATCTTCGAAGCCACAGTGTTGGTCGAAAAGTACCGTTCCAAAAATGCCTGGTCAAGTCGCCAGGTCATCGGAAGAAGGATGATGTTTGTCCACGTACACGGCAGTCCTTGCGTCGGCAATGATATTCCTTCGCCTGTTTGTTGGTCCAGCTGCGTCGGATGGCGATGCAGCGGCACGTTGGTGAAGGAACCCGTGCCCATGCCCTCGGATCTTCACGTCAAGTAGCTGGGTAAATCAATGTTTGCTGGAGACAAGGTGAAGGCATCCGGGGGAAAACATGCAGCCAGCCAGCCGGCCGGCCCCCAAGCCGTAGGCGCAAAGCGGAGTGAGATGTGATGCGTGTTGGTTGTTGGCGACTTGGGCGCAGGCCAGTCAAACTATTCATGGACGAGAATCAGCTGTGCCTGGATAAATGTCGACACCATACGGTTATTGTTGGCCTCGAATGCGTATCCTGTGTGTGCCATGATGCATAGCGATGGCTTTTCACGATACCACTTCAAAGCGTTTGCTTTTTGTAATGAAGAAGCCACCACATGTTTGAATACGTCAAAGACACACTTACTCAATTGCCCGCGTTTGCTTGCAGAGGACCGTTCGCTCCTACCATAACGTAAGTGCAGCTGCCCTAAAGCCTGCAGGATGAGGGAGCCCTGTTGCTTCCACTCATGGCCATCCATTAATACATAATTACGCCTCGTATCAAGGAAACCAACATGGTCCACAAGTATATACTTGAGCAGTTTCATAATTTAGGGGGAAATGCAGAGCAACTTTTATTGACCGTGTGCCTGTGAAATATCACCTAGGCAAGAACTCGACTCCCTCAAACTCCCATGCCTGCGACATGTTCAACGTAAGCTGCCGCGCGAAATCGACGTGGCCGCGAAACCCTTATCTAGCAACCGTCATGATCATGTCGTAGAAAGCAGACCTGAGAAACCCAGACCAAGACCATTGTTTTTCCGCCTGAAACTTTTTTGTTTTCGGTCCGCCGCCCCCCGGAAGGAAGGGGTGCATACAGGACGCAGTGTGGCGATCGCGCCAGTTATTAGAGCAGCCCGTAAAGGAGTTTGGTTGACTCCCAGTCAGACGTAGTGTATGTATAGCAAACCAAAGAAATTCGTTTCCGTAATCTTACAAGGCTTCACCCGTTTCCTCAGAAGGCGGGCTCAACCCAATATCCGTGCCAGGAGCGCTGCTAGCTGCTTGTCGACTAGTCGACGCAGCCCGGTACCTCAACAGCTTGACTGAGGTCATTTGCACAACAGCATAGCACCCCAGCCTGGAAACAGATCGCATTAGGAGGTCGAGGGAGGAGTCGGGGCAGCTTCGGCTTCCTCGACCTTGGGCTCCTCCTCCTTCGTAGGCTCCTCTTCCACACGAGGCCTCTTGGCAGGACGGTCGGCGTCGGAATCGGCTGCGGCTGTAACCGCGGCTGCGGCGGTGGCGGCGGCGGCGGCAGTCTCTTCGAATTGCTTGATCTTGTCCTGTGCTTCCTTGAGTTCTTGCTCCATCTCGTCCATTCTGCGCTTAAAGATGTTCTCGCGGCGGTGGCTGTCCTCAAGCTGGCGCTGTGTGTCTTCCTGCTTGCGCTGCGAGTCCTCGCGCATCTGGCGCTCGTGAGCCTCGGCCTTCATAGACTCCTCTGCTTGGTGGCGGAAGTTGTCGGCATTCTGCGAGTCTGTCTCGAGCTGGGTCAGGCGGCCGCGGTACAGCTCGTTGATGACCTCGAGTTCGCTGACGCGTGTCTTCAGGCTCGAGTTGGTAGCAATCAACTGTTCACGAGTCTCGGCCATGTCGGGATGTCCGTCACCGTTTGAGGCGGCCGGATCGTGGCCCGGAGAGCCTCCGGGTGGCATCGCGTACTGGGGCAGGCCTGGCGACTGGTACTGGTGGCCGTCGACACCGTTGGTGTACATGGCCAAGTTCGGATCGTACATGGGTGTGCCGGTGCGCGAAACGGGGGAGTCGTCAGGGTGGCCGTTCATCTTGTGCTGCGAGGTTCGTCGGACGGCGGCGAGGGCAGCAGCAGTGGCAGCATCATGCGCATGCATGCCGAGGCCGTTGGGATCGACGGCGGTGGCAGGAAGGCTCTGGCGGAACATGCTGGTCAGTATGCGACAATTTGCGACGCGCCTGGGTTAGATTTAGGGGGCTGCTCACCTTCTTCTTCATCTGCATGTCGGGGCGCACTGTCTTGACGCGATTGCGGCTCTTGATGACATCGGTCTTGAGCGATATGGGTCGCGGGCGACCGTGCAGCTTGAGGAACAAACCGCAGGCGTTGCAGAGGACGGCGCCCATCTCGTCGCGTCGCCATAGCGGCGTTGTGCTGGTCTGGCAGTTCTGGCAAACGGGCTGGGTGGACTCGTGGTTAGTGGCCATGGTGGGAGTGGGTGTCGGCGGTAACGTAGCCATTGCGACGGGAGAAAGCAGACGACGGGAACGGGGGGAGGGTATCAAGAGACAAAAAGTGATATCAAGAAAAGGAAAGCGATCAACGAGCAACTGTACTCGGATCTGATAAAGGACAACGCTCTGAGAGGGGCTGGCTCGCGATGGCAGGTCGATAGATATCGTAATCAATCGAGATAGATAGAGTATTCCGTACGATTGATAGAAGGGATGGGCGTTATCAGGACTTGGAGTTGGGGGCTGATAAGAAATTTCAATTGTCGGCAGACGTGACTGGGTGCAGGCCTCTGGCTTTTTTTTTTTTCTTTCTTCCTCGGGTTCTCTGCTGGTCGCTTGCCGCTTATCTCTGGAGGTGGGTCCCCGCCATGGGGAAATTTTCGACCAATCATAACCGCTGCTTACCACCACCTTGGCACGCGATTTGACGAGGGTCGCGAAATTTGCGAGGAAAAAAATAGGGAAAAAGGGCCATTGCGAAAGCGGACGCAGCTGATGCACGGCAGTGGCTCTTGCGGCCTCGGATCCAATGTCTCGATCTAGAAACAGAGAATATCCTCACAAGAGATGCCTTCCCAGCTCGCGCGGGTTGTGCATCAATTGCCTCGAGCGCATGGTAGTAGTCCAGATGCGGTCCAATCGATCAAACAAAGCCGGCAGGGTGAATGTGAACGATGAGATTGTGTCCATGCCAAGCTCACAATTTACCCCACGAGAAACTTATTAGGCCGTTGTTATCACCTCGATAAACAGCGCGCCATGGAGATAGATGTTATCGGGATAAGATAGACCGATACATTGAGCTAATGGACGGCCTCGCTCCGATAAGACTCCAAGGGGGGTCGGGAAATAGGAGAAGAGAAGACGATAGAAGCATAATAAAGAGAAAAGAACTCACCAGACCACCGGTCGCTGCCGGCACTGTCGCATGCGGCGACGACTGTGTCCCCACGGCCACAGGCGTCGCGGGCATTTGCGCCGGGGAAGCCATCGCAGGAGGATTGTTGCTTGGTCTGAAGATGCGACTGTCAGTGTTTCCCAGCGCGAGAAGAGGCAAGCAAGTACACTTGAGGAAGGGGACGATGCGCCTTTGCGCGCCGGAAAGAAATGGAGCTGTGCTGGTTTGGGAATTGGTGCACTGGATACGGGAGTCGTCGAGGGGTGAGAGGTAGGAATAGTGGTGGTGGGGTCCTCGATAAACTGCCCAGGTTCCCAGCTGCCCAGGCTATAATGGAATGGACTCGACAAACGACTTGACATTGCCCGCCAAACGTCCACGCGACTGAGCAACCGCGTAATCACGGCGCGCGCTTTCGAATTGATGGGAGGGCGACAACCTTGGCTCACCACAGAAGGCATGACTGCTACCCAGCCTGGGCTTCGGCGTTCAATTGCCACAAAACCACCAAGGACCTCGGCAAGCAGAACAGTCGCGGCACTTCTTGTCAACCCAGTCACCACACAACCGCCAGCCAAGTCCCATCTCTCAGCCATTTCAAAGTGAGACGATGCGCAGCTTGGTAGCCTGTGCTCTTTGTATTGTTTGCTCTTTTGCGTATCGCATTGCTGCACCACGACTTGGAGGCAGCCGAGCAAGATGATGTTGGGGCATTTCGAGTGTACTACGCTGTATCCTACTCACCTTGATGGTGGCGAGCTTGCGGTGGTGGAAGTGCCACTCGCAAGAGCCTGGATGCTAGGCAGCTGGGCTATCGCTTCTGATGCTGTCGTCGCAGTCGAGCTGGGTCGGGAGATGGGCTCGAGGGTCGGGAGCGGCGCCGCCAAGCCCTCCTTGCCATCCTCCATGGCTACTCTGATCGGCGGCAGGATGGACGATGATGATATTCGTGTCGGCGTAGGAGCGATTGGCGCAATCGCATGTATGCTGGCCGCCCGTGCTACAGCTAATAAGGATGCCGTGGCTGAGGTGAGTTTGTCTCGAGGGTAAACCCGAGACTCGACTATTGGAGATTTCGATTCAACGTCTGTGGCCGCGTGACCAGCTGTATGCACTTCGGCCAGGTATCTCTTCTCTTCACGACGACTCGAATCGATTCCCGCTTGTTTATGTGTCTTCGGGATGCCTTTGAGATTTTTTTCCCCGTGTGCTGACGCCAAAGGAATGCTGTGTGTAATTGGACTCTCAGCTGGGAGGTGAGACCGAACGAGTGACTGGGGTTCGAGGCGTTTCTAATCCTGCGTATAGCAACTATAAAAATATAGTCGATCAGGTCCGATATCGAGGAAAGGCGACAGGCGACAGGACAAATGGAGCAGAATCAGTGGTGATAAGTATAGATGAAGGTCAGAGCCGGGCTTGGTTTCAAGGGAGAAGAAGCGTCACCTCTTCTGGTGACACCCCTTATTGCGCTGTATGTAAGCCCACAGACGGATGCCTGTCATTTTCTGTTCATATTTTACCTAAGTTTATTTTAGAAAAAAGGCCAGCTGCAGTTGACACTCTCAATTTTTTCCTCACTCTGCGTCTGTCTCCCTTGGCTTGGCCGCTTGGCGGACGGAGGATTTGCACTAAGATAACGCTTGTGTCTTTACCCCTTGCTAATCCTGATCCAGACATTGGCTCGCCGGGTCGGCGCGAGATGAAGACAGGCGGCACCACAGGGCCGTTGTGCTCGATAATACTGGACGCACCCCCGTTTGTGCGCACTCGATAAGATTTCCAGCTGGGATCCGATCGAGCGCGGCTCATCTTCCACCTTCCCCGGTGTTCTAGAGACTAGTGCCAGCAACAAGAGTTACATACAATAAAAAATAGCAATGAGAAATGGAATTGTGCTGCTGGAGGTGAGTCGAGCAGCCGGCAACGCAACCACGTTGATACATTTAGCCAATGAAATGAAACTGGTAGGAGAGGAGCATCAAAATTTTTGTCTCTGCTTGAGCCTCGCAGCCATACCCGAATTCGATCATACGGTCCATCGTTCGACCTGACTACCAAGACACCGCGAGAAGGCGACCTCCTCGAAAGAGTATCGCGTTTAGTCACTGATTGAACATTTTTATTGCTTCTGGAAACGCCAGCATGAAAAAAGCTCACTTGTCACATGTGACGGAATAGTGGATTCTGCACTAGATTTAGAGTTATTCATTCTTAATTACACTTGGCGAGTGCTACACGTTTCGGAAACTCAAGGGATACAACCGGGCGAGGCAAGCCTTAACTTACAGAGTACCATCACATATAATCGAATGTGACCGCATGCTTTTATGCAGTTGTATCGTATATTTGAGGCAGTTCAACGAAGCGCCGCGAATACCCACCGTGTCCTGCTACCTACTCAGCGGAAAGACACGTCTGGAATAGAAATGGCACTTTGTGACAACAAAACCATGCTTGCCGGCGGCAGATTGCCTACTGACAGAGTAAAGATGATCGCGAGACGGTATTGCAACATTGCCGTGAGCTTAAGTTCAAATGAACCCTGTTTAATAAATCTCCATCTGCCGGCCGGCTTCCCAATTGAACAGTGTCGCGTGCGGCTCTATGAAGGCGGCGAGACATGCAGGATATGCAAGACTGTCTGTGCATATACCTACGCAGTTATGCATACGCGGCACTATACAAATAAATACTTTATCCAAGGGTCTGCAGAGTTGTGGCTTGCTTGATGGCTGCCAAAGTGGCGCAGCTTATCGGCTCTGCCCCACCAAAAAGTTCATCACCAACATTCGAATCTGTCGCAGACTGGACTCGCTCTGAACGTCACAAACCGCAAATCGCACGACTCATTCAGCCATGCCTTCCATCTACAACAAGGACAAGCCGTGGGACACGGACGACATCGACAAGTGGAAGGTCGATGTCTTCAAGCCCGAGGATAATGTTGGCGGTCATTTCGTCGAGGAATCTTCCTTCGCGACTCTCTTCCCAAAGGTGAGTTCTCGCTTCCTTCGACTGCGCCTACAGCTCGCACCATTGGCAGTGGCTTGTCACGCATATCTTTGAACTTGTTTCTCGTTCCATATTTCTGACATCCTCACCAGTACAGAGAAGTTTACCTCAGAGAAGCGTGGCCCCTAGTCACGAAATCGCTCGAGAAACATGGCATCGCCTGCACCCTTGATTTGGTCGAGGGTTCCATGACCGTGAAGACGACGAGAAAAACCTTCGACCCCGCTGCCATCCTCAACGCCCGCGACTTAATAAGACTCCTTGCTCGTTCGGTGCCGGCTCCCCAGGCTGTGCGCATCCTAGAAGATGGCGTGGCGTGCGATATCATCAAGGTATGTTCTCAGGAAGCACCGGAGACCCTCGTCGCTGGTGGGAAACAACCTGCTAACCCTATACCCTCCAATCTCAGATCAGAAACCTCGTTCGCAACAAGGAAAAGTTCGTCAAGAGGCGGCAGCGCATCCTCGGCCCCGGCGGTACGACACTGAAGGCGCTCGAGCTTCTGACGTCGACGTACATCCTGGTGCACGGTAACACCGTCTCCGTGATGGGTCCGTACAAGGGCCTCAAGGAGGTCAGGCGCGTGGTGGAGGACTGCATGGACAACGTGCACCCCATCTACAAGGTCAAGGAGCTCATGGTCAAGCAAGAGCTCATGAAGGACCCGACGCTCGCCAACGAGAGCTGGGACAGGTTCCTGCCCAACTACAAGGCGCGCAACCTCAGCAAGCGCCACGTGCCCCACCACGTCACCGACAAGACCAAGAAGACCTACACGCCCTTCCCGCCCGCCCAGGAGAAGAGCAAGGTGGACATGCAGATCGAGGCCGGCGAGTACCACGTCGGCAAGGAGGCCAAGAAGCGGATCGCGCAGGAGGAGCGCATGGAGAAGCAGAAGGTCAAGAAGGAGGAGAAGAAGAGGGACCGCGAGAAGGACTTCGTCGCCCCCGACGAGGGCACCGACCGGAAAAAGAAGAAGCGAAAGACCAAGACTGAGGATGAGGACTGATCGCTGGGTGCTGTTGTTTTTGGGCATTTGTGAAGGCGCTGACTGCGAACCTCGATATTATACCATTATTCTCGATGCATCAATACAAGGACACTTAAGTCAACGAGTTTATGATTACGTGACATAAATCATATAGGATACCATCATCAAGCTGTTCCGCATAGTCCACCATCGTCAATTTGACAATTTTGCAGTCTGTATGCTTACCACTTTGCTTCAGGCGTCGGGTAAGATCTTAGAGACATAAGCAAGGGAATCCGCCCAATTTTTATTTTTCATGCAAATGCATCATTCGTGCCTATATGTTCATAACGCCTTGCGCCTGAAACGATGTCATGTGGTATCACTTCCAACAGTCGTTCTGTCCACTGTTTCTTTTTCCCAATACCGTCTCACCAATGAGCCCCCCGCCTAATCGATGGCCATCATGGTGTCATCATTATCGAGTGCTGGACCTTGCGGCTCCAGCTGGACTCCTCTACCTCTGCCGGCCAGCAGCTCTCTTCTGATTTCCGGACCAATCTTGTGGTGGCCGCTGGGAATCAATTAGCATTAAAACAAAGAACGATCATCGTGATATACGTACTGGGTCAACAGGAGATCCAGAAGGGCCTCGCGCTGGTCCTCCGTGATATCGTTTCTGTAGCGCTCGGCGAACATGAGGAGACATTGGTGGTAGATAACCGGCAACTTGGCTTGCGTCGCGGCACGTTCCTCACCAACGTCCATCATGTCGCCCTTTTGCAGGGACGCGGGATCCATGCTCCTCATTCGCAGGAAGTGAAACTAGATGAAATGTGAGCCAAGAGCGGGATGGTGACCGTATAGACCAAAGAGACTCACCACTAAACCATCAATCACCTGGAAAGGCAGAGCATATCTCTTCTCAAGCAGAGCCTTGATAAAAATGTTGGTAGCACCGCCGCCCTCGGTTCCCGCCGAAGCCTCCTCGGCTGCAATGTCGCAAAGCCCCTTGATCGCAGCGGCAGAGTGAAGCACGGGAATGTGCACTCTCACGAGCACGGCGGAGACGATTCTAGCCTCGAGAAGTGTGCAGGTGCCGCTGGACACGAGGGGAAAGAGGAAGCCCTTGAAGAAGGCCGCGGGCTTGTAGAGCGACTTCTTCAGCGCCGCAAACAGGTGGACGTTGAGCTTCTTGTTCTCGTAGACGTCTTCCCGCACCTTGTCGAGCAGGACCATCTCCACGAACCGCTGGGCGACGAGCGGCTTTCCCGAGACGAAGATGCGGGTGGCCTCGTATACCGCATTGGCCGTCCAGTCCTCCGGTTTCGTGACCATGAGGATGTCCTCCCAGTGGGGAATCGTGGGGAGGATCTTCAGAGGCTTGGGCAGCTTTCCGGACTTGTAGCGCGACATGATCATGCCGATCTTGGTGTAGACCTCGACCACCTTCGGGGGCAGCTCGTAGTCGTCGTCGTCCGCGGGGCCGGCTCCTTGCGCCCTGGCTTCGCCCGCCTCGTGGGCGGCAATCTTGCTCAGGATGATGTCCGCCAGATTCCGCGAGCCGCCGGCCGCGAATGAGCTGTCCTGCGCTTGGCCGCCGAAGAATTCGTGTGCCGATAACGGGTCGTCCTCGGCCCCGAGGAACTTTTGGTACGTCTCGAGATCCTCGGGCTCGACCTCGATCTCCTCCACAATCTCGTCGTCGTCGCCCCAGTTCTCATCGTCGTTGTCGAAAGGTCCCACCTCTTCGTCCTCCGGGAATCTGGACTCGAATCCAAAGGCGTTGGATTCCGTGGGCGGCCTTGCTGGTGCCGCATCGTGCTCGTCCGCCAATTCTCGGCCAAGCTTCAGAATCTGCTGGGACGCCTTTGCGTCGACGTAGGCTTCGGCGTCTTCATCGCCGCCCTTGCCCTGACGCTTGGGCGCCTTGTTCTTGAGAATGCCTCCCGTCGCGAGCAGGTCGTCGGCAAGGGGATTATGGCGCCGGCCTTGCGAGGCCTTGGGTGTCGTCGCCTTGGGCATATTGTCTATCGTCGAAATCAAATTTGCGACCGAGTTTTCGATCCGGCTGGGTTTCATCCAACAGAGAACGCTCGCTAATGAATCGGCTGGCGGTCGCCCCAAAAATTGCCCAAGGGAAAAATGGTCAGTGAAAGCGGGACACTTTTTTTGTGATAAGCCAGCTATCGATAAGAGACTGGGTCGTCGGGCTCATCTGATTTGCACCGTTACTTGGGTGGAAGGTACGTACCATATCGCCCATCGACCCCTCCAAAGCACCCACCAGATTGACATTGAACCCACCCAACTGCCATGCGATTCCAGCATATGACGATTGCCCCGCCATAAACTTTTTTTTATGCTTCCAAAAAAGATCATTCTAGTAAACCGACGTGTGACTCTTGTCAAAAGTCATTTTCGCAAAGCAATTTCTCGTCCCCCTCTCAGTGCGCGTCACTCACAAAATGCCTACAGAACTGGAAGAGGTAATAAATGAATATTTGACCCTCATTCCTGTGAAGCTCCCTTGCTAATCAAGCTCCAGCTCGTCGGCTTCATTGCCAACCCAAACCCACAGATTAGGCTGCTGGCCACTGAGAACCTAGTCCCGTATTCGACTTCCCAGCCCAGCATCTTCAAGGTGGACAGCCTTCAACCTGTCAAGAACTTAAAGCTCTTGGTGAAAGATCATCCTGTATGCATTTGGTAACTCGAAGGATGATCAGGAGTATGCGGCTGAACCGAGTATAGAAAATTGCCGAGCATGTCATAACGATACTTGTGAACCTCTCGGCAGATCGCGAGGTGCTCGAGTCGCTGGCCACGGATGACCAATTTCTCACGACCATCCTAGGCTTCATAACCGTGAGTACCAGTTCTCCAACAGAATCCACAAGAGCCAAGCGTTGACACAGTAAAGAACCCGGAAGAACCCAATGCCAACCTGCTGTCTATGCTCTTAGCAAACCTCTCCAAGTATGACGGCTTCAAGTCTGTTCTCCAGAAGAAGCTGCCTGTACCCAAAGAGCTCGCATCCGACGATCTGGTCTTGAACCAGCTCCTTGATCTGTTTGTCAAGGGCGCCGAGGGCACTTACAACAAGAAGGCCGACTTTGATCACTTGTCGTACCTGTTCGCCGACTTGACCAAGCATGCTGAAATTCGTCACCACTTTCTTGAGAAGCAAGAATACGATGGCGTCATCCCTCTCAGCAAATTGAAGGTCTTTACAGAGCACAAGTCCGATGTTCGACGAAAAGGTGTTGCCTCGACCATCAAGAACGTTGCCTTCGAGGTGCCCGCACACCCAAGTTTCATGGATGAAGACGAGCTCAACCTCCTACCGTACATCATCTTGCCGATCATTGGAAACGAGGAATATGACCTGGACGAGTCCATGGCCATGCTACCGGACTTGCAGCTGCTGCCGCCGGACAAGGCAAGAGACTCGGATCCAAAGATCATTCAGACACACGTGGAAACATTGATGTTGCTGTCCTCGACCAGAGAGGGACGCGAGCGTCTGCGAGAGATCAAGGTCTACCCAATCGTTCGTGAGACACACTCAAGAGTCAATGATGACGACGTCAAGGATGCCTGCGAACGCCTAGTCAACGTTTTGATGCGTGATGAAGAGGGAGAAGAAAGCGGCCCACGAGTCGAAGAACTCGATCAGGACGAAAAGGTAGCCCCGGCCGAGGGTGACGATGATGACGATGAGATTGTCGAAGTTTGAACACAGCAGGCGAAATCAGACGAATCCAAGAGCTGGATCGGCCTCCAGCTTGGGCCTCCCGCCGTTTCCGCGGATGCCTCTGTCGATCGACCCTTAGCTGCATTCCTCAGGATACCGACGGATTGGTTCGGCGGATCCGTCACAACCTCAGCTACGGTTGTGCATCCAATTGGAAGAATCCAGCTATAATCCGTCCACACCTCGGCTGGCCCAGCTGATGGGACCTTTCTAGAGTAGTCTGCATGACTCGGCCTAAAAGGATATAACGACCGGGAATGGTTTCGACAAAATACGACGCAATATTGAAAACGCAAGAAGTCAAGCGAATATCTTGAGCCCCTAGCATTTGCCGCCTGGTCTCGTTCGTTTCTGCAATTGCCTAAGTTGTGCGATAGTTGCGAGACGGAGGCCCTCTGCTTGGGCTCCGAGGCGACTAGGTGCGATTCTAGCTGAGCCTCGAATGAGCGTCGAAAGGTGAATAGTGATGCCTTGCATGTGGCAATACACATTCGAGATCAGACTATAAAATATCAAGCCGTATTCCGCCTTAGTGGCCGAGACTGGAGCGCAACCGAGACCCGCAGCCGAAACGCCAAGATCTTTCGCTCACATCAGGCTGAGCGCGTGTATTGACATGTGTCTGTGATTGGTCCATAGTGGTATACGGAATCCCAAGGGTGGTTTTTTCACTTGAATGAGTCTCGCCATTTTTAGTCCCAGCCCAGCCAGCCAGCTCTTTGCGCCGAGATTGCGTGAATAGAACTGGCAGGCCTCCTCGTCGTCATCGTCGATTCGCCAAGGAAGCACATGTACGTACCCGTCTTGGGCGTCTTGGAAGCCGGCTTGGAAAAGGCTTGTCTCAAGCCTCAGAGTGACGCTTTCGCAGAGTTCACGACAGCAGCACGCGACAGGCCAGAAACGAGATGGATTTTAGATTTCAGACAGCGTGCCGATCTTGAAGTTGCGGCCGTCGGCGGCGAGACGAGAAGCGCCGATGTCCGTGCTGCTGCGCATTTCTGACAAGGTCAGTAGTAGACAGGATCCCCGTATTCGCTTGGTTTCCACAACTTTTTCATGTCATTTGCGCGGCGCCCAACTCTGCGGTCCTGTCCTCGGTCGCGATTTCGAGAAATTCCAATTCAGCAGAAAGTCCAACGCAGGGATCTGGAGACAATCGGACGCTAAACTGGGGCCCGGGGTATGCTAACCGGATGTGGTCTGGCCTCTTACGGGATCCAGAACGAATGGCGAGCTTATTTCAAGTCCACGTTTTCCATACTCGCCTCTGATTGGATGCAAAAGAGTATAACGATTTACGACCATGTTCAGGACAAGACACCATCGCCAAGGCGTTACACTAGAACACGTTCTCGCCAAGGCCAAGCCAAGTCGACCATGATAGTGGGAATCATCCGCGCGTTGGGGATGGGTTAGGATGGCCAAGAACAGCACAGTGGGCTCTCTCTTTGTCTGTTTTAGATGCGAGGTGCGCAATAGCCTCAGGACACCGCGTCGTTAGTTCTGGAGCCGGCCGCGGCCATACTGACTTTGGGCGGAGGGACTGGCAAAGCTTACGACTCATTATGCCGAAATAAGCAATAGACACAGCTTCCCGAGCTGGAAGTGGCTTGCATGCTGGCAGACTCTTTCGTGCAAAGATCGGGCAGGCCAGTGCTGCTGCAGGCAGACCAACCAGCTGGACCCTTACCCTTAGAAAACTTTCATTCTGGTCAGCCATAGCCCTCCGGGATGTCCAATAAGGCACCCTCGCCCGATACGTTGACCGATCAGTGGAGCATATCAGGACAAGGAAGCGAGCCTTCGAGGGTAGCACGCGCGGCACCGATTCGCAGACATGCTTTGATCCTTTCATTCGGGACGGTCGTAGGACTGCCAATTGGAGCAGCCGCCTTTCACTAATAGATAGTTCCACTATGAATATTGGAGGGTGGGCTGATCCAATGCGGTTGCGCCGCTGACCTGTCGCCTGGAGCTTCTGGAAAAGTGAATAGTAATAGTAAGTAGTGGTTATTCCGTTGAATGAGCCAACTAGGTTACGTACCTGCCTTGACATGCGCGGAAGAGGGAAAATTAAGGTATTCACTCACCCCATGCGCCCAGCCATAAAGAGGTTCATCTCCCGTCCTCTCTGGCCGAGCTTATCACTTTTTCCTTCTCTGTGCTGCACCGATTCATTCTTGGCGAAAAGGGCTCTCTCCCCGTCGACTCTCGACTTGTCCGCCTGTTCACTCGTTGACACAACTGGCCGGCCCGACCCCAAGACTTCATCGCTCGGAAAACACACAATCGTGACCCACGGCGAAGCCGGACAACAGATTCAACAATGTCTTCCCAAGCAGGAGCCGCGCCCGCGGCCGTCACCAAGACATCTGGAGGCAATGCTGCCTACCACAACTTCCACAATGACTTCCTCCACGTCCAGGACCCCAACGAGCGCCGCCGTCTCGCTCTTGCTGAGATCGACAAGGCTCCGTTTGGCTGGTACCACGTCCGGTAAGGGCGCCCGAGACTTCTGAAAGAAATGTGATAAAGAGAAAAAGCTGACCACGCTTTCCATAGTGCCGTCATTGTTGCCGGTATTGGTTTCTTCACCGATTCCTACGATATCTTCGCCGTCTCGCTCTTGACCACTATGCTTGGCATAGTGTACTACCCCAGCGCCGGTGCACTTCCCACCACCTCTGACAGCGCCATCAAGCTCTCTACTTCCGCCGGTACTGTCATTGGTCAGCTCCTCTTCGGATGGCTCGCCGACAACCTCGGTCGCAAGAAGATGTACGGTATCGAGCTGATCATCATCATCTTCGCGACCTTTGGCCAGGCTCTATCCTCGGACTCCCCCTCCATCAACATTGTCGGCATAATCATCTTCTGGCGTGTGCTGATGGGTGTCGGTATCGGTGGTGACTACCCCCTGTCCAGTATCATCACGTCCGAGTTCGCGACCACCAAGTGGCGTGGTGCCATGATGGCCGCTGTCTTTGCCATGCAGGGCATCGGCCAGCTTGTCTGCGCCCTGGTCATGCTGTTCATCACCCTCGGCTTCAAGGAGGCGCTTCTGCAGTCCACGAGCGTCACCACCTGCGACGCCTGGTGTGCCGTTGCCGTCGACAAGATGTGGAGGACGCTCATCGGTTTCGGTGCCGTTCCCGCTTGTATCGCTCTCTACTACCGTCTTACTATCCCCGAGACTCCCGTATGTCAAACGACACTCCTGACTGCAAGTAAAACAATGCTGACTCCCATACCAGCGCTACACGTTCGACGTCGGCCGAGATGTCGAGAAGGCCTCCGACGATGTCAAGGCCTACATGTCCGGCAAGGCCGAGGGTCACCCCGATGAGGTTGCCCGCATTCAAGCCCGCGAGGCCGCCCAGGAGCAGCTGCAGATCCCCAAGGCCAGCTGGTCTGATTTCCTCCGCCACTACTCGATCCCAAAGAACGGTCTGTTGCTTCTCGGTACCGCCGGATCTTGGTTCGCGCTGGATGTTGCCTGTGAGTTTCCATATACACCGTCTTGTTTCGCAAGTTTGGGAACTGACCATGAAATGTGCAGACTACGGTCTCTCGCTCAATAACGCCACCATCCTCGGCGTCATTGGCTACTCTACCAAGAACGTCACCAGCACCTACCAATACCTCTTCAACACTGCCGTTGGTAACCTGATCATCGTTCTCGCGGGTGCCGTTCCCGGCTACTGGTACGCACGAAATCTCCCGTAACACATGAATGCCGCCTGTAACACGATGCTAACATGCTCTCTGCGCTACAGGGTCTCCGTCGCCACCATTGATATCATCGGCCGCAAGACGATCCAGTTCATGGGCTTCATCATCCTGACCATCCTGTTCTGCGTCATGGGCTTCGCGTACAACTACATCTCGGTGCACTCGCAGAACGGCCTGCTGGCCATCTACGTGCTGGCGCAGTTCTTCTTCAACTTTGGCCCCAACACGACGACCTTCATTGTGCCCGGCGAGGTGTTCCCCACCCGGTACCGATCCACGTCGCACGGTATCTCGGCGGCCTCGGGCAAGATCGGCTCCATCATCGGCCAGGGCGCCATCGCGACGCTGCGCACGCGCGGCGCCACCAAGCCGGGCGAGGCCCCCTGGATGGACCACGTCCTCGAGATCTACGCCCTCTTCATGCTGCTCGGCGTCTTCACCACCTTCTTCATCCCCGAGACCAAGCGCAAGACCCTCGAGGAGCTCTGCGGCGAGGACCAGCCCCTCCCGGCCTCGGCCCACTCCGAGGGCAACGGCAGCGGCGTCCTCGAGACCAAGCCCGAGCACATCTCGGCCTAGATTCCTCCAAGGTCGGAAGGGGAGAGGAGAAGAAGAAAAATTCGGGGTTGGGATGGGGTAATCAGATCTGGCGTAGAGCTAGAAGGTTTTCTGAATTTTGTTTTGTTTCCTGCACATGCGAGCGTGGTGGGATGGCAGGTGGTATCACCAGGTTGTTCCCGCGATAGATATACCCATAATTTCAATTGTCAACCTAGATGTGCATTACCAACGATTGGACATGCTCGAACCAGCGACGTGATATTCCTTGCTCGCGAACTTTCTTTTTACTACAGAATAGTATGTACCAACCATTCTCCATCCAACACCGTGTTTCGCTCCTATTCCGATGTAATGTCTACTTTGGTCTTGTCTGCGCTGATCTTAGCGCCGTTGAGAGCGATGGAATGCGCAAAACATTATACTTACAGAAGGCAACGTAGTCCTTGATGTGGTTTGCCTTTTCCAAGGTGTTAGGGTAGTACCAAGCGGCGTTCTCGTAATCCTTGCCTGTCACGATGATCAGCAAGGCGCAACAATATAATACTTCTTTTTCATATCAAAGGTGTTTCCAGTATCCCATCGGCTAGTGGGCGTCGTATAAGACAATAATAATTCAACCGCTGGGCAACCGGAACGGAACGTCAATTGGCGACTCACCTCCGACCTTGAGCGTATAATAGCTGGCGTCGCCCTTCCAGGGGCAGTGGGTCGTGTGGTCCGTCTTGGTAAAGTACTCGGACTTGATCGCCGAGGGCGGGAAGTAGATGTTGCCCTCGACGACCTCGTACGCCGAGGCGTCGGCGACTACGGTACCGTTTACCGATGCTTTAGCGTGGCCGGAAGGCATGGTGATTTTGTCTTGGTAGCAGGGCAGCTATTGGGGGTCTGGAGTAGGCAGGGGGAGATGGCAACGTCTGTTGGAGGATGGCGTCGTGAAGAAGGATTCTGGATTTATATGGTAACTACGACGGGCAGGTCTGGCATTTGTAAGTTGCAAAGAGGATTTGTAAGACTGACGCCGTGTAAGACGACATTTTGTGCTGCGGGGTCTGCATCGTCAAATCAATGCGTGTGAACTTAGAATATGATATTCTGTACTTTAATTCAACGTGTCCAGCGACGGCAGCCAATGATCAATCTATGGTTGCTCAGCAGAGTGTCAAAACTCTAGGATTACAACCTCATCCCTGATGCAAGTATCACGAGATGTGTGTGTATTGATCCGATCAAGTCAACACTACTATCTGCTATACAGATCCTATTAGCTCTAGGCATGATATCTTGATCGACAAGCAGGCACCCGGAGATATGCATGACACAAGCACGTAAATGTAATGCTGCTTCTACTTCCCGATCACTTGTCGCATCTTTCGTACATACAACGTAATCGCCCTGATGAACATCCAGCACGGGAAGACATCCGAGGGTGACTGCCGGGTATGTCGTGTGCTCGGCCCACTGCGCACGGTATGAATGTACACACTGGAGTCCCTAAACCAATGCTGGTCCACAGTACAGAAATCCCGAGCCCATGATTCATTGAAATCGATCCCCACTAGCCTGATCCGCCTTCCATCAGACCGAGATCCCGAGTTTCGTCCCCACCCAACCCCAAACTTCCCCACAGTCGTGGGCGGTCGTCGGCCATTTGCCATCACGACAAAGGACCGCATCGGCGCAATCTGGTACCAGCGCGCGCGCATCTGCCTCCCTACATTACCTAGCCATGGGACTAAATAACTGCCGCTTTGTAAATAGTTTCCCGGGAGTGGCCAATATTTGTTGATCCTGTGTACTCTGTGTTCCTCTTCCCCAGAGCCACGCAACACAATTCTCTTTCCTACCTGATCACCAACATCTCGCCAATCTATAATCCTCGGCACACCGTCTTGCTGTCCAGTATAGCTCGTCGCCATACAGTATCGGATTCCAGATCCGAGTCACAGGAGCAATTTCATCAAGATGTCGCTGTCCGGTGTTGAGGTTTCCAAGCACAACAACGCAGAGTCGTGCTGGGTCATCGTCCATGTAGGAAACCTCGCTCATGCCCCGCGCGGCGCAATCGACTGACAGCAAGCCAGGGCAAAGCCTACGATGTGACCGAGTTTCTTCCGGGTACGTTGAGCATGATCACCGGCACGACATGGCGCACACGGCTAATTCGTTTCTCGCAGAGCATCCGGGTGGAATGAAGATCATATTGAAGTATGCTGTGAGTCGCGATGCTTGCCTGTACTCCCCTGGCCGTGTGGCGATTGACCGGTCTCCTTGCAGGGCAAAGATGCAACCGAGGAATTCGACCCCATCCACCCTCCCGACACGCTTGACAAGTACCTCGACAAGTCGAAACACTTGGGTGCGGTGGACATGAGCACTATCGCCAAGGAAGAGAAGAAGGACGACCCGGCCGAGGAAGAGCGCCAGCAGAGAATCAAGGACAAGCCTCTCCTGGAACAATGCTACAACCTTCTCGATTTCGAGTCTGTTGCCAAGCAGACCATGAAGAAGGGCGCCTGGGGCTACTATTCGAGCGCCGCAGACGACGAGATTGTCAGTCGTACCAATCCCCAGATATTGTCACATCTCTAATGAATTATTTCCCAGACGCTACGAGAGAACCACGAGGCCTTTCACAGGATATGGTTTCGTCCCAAGGTCTTGGTTGACGTCAAATCGGTCGACTTCTCAACCACCATGTTGGGTACCAAAGTCGACATGCCCTTTTACGTCACGGCCACAGCACTCGGCAAACTTGGTCACCCCGAAGGCGAGGTTGTGTTGACAAAGGCTGCCAAGAAGCACAATGTGGTGCAGATGATTCCGACTCTCGCGTCATGTTCGTTTGACGAGATCATGGATGCCGCCGAAGGGGACCAGGTCCAGTGGTTGCAGCTCTACGTCAACTCAGATCGCAAAATCACGAAGCGCATCATCGAGCATGCCGAGAAGCGCGGATGCAAAGGACTTTTCATCACAGTAGACGCCCCCCAGCTTGGCCGGAGAGAGAAGGATATGCGGTCCAAGTTCGAGGACCAGGGAACCAACGTACAGTCTGGTCAATCGACAGACAACAGTCAAGGTGCTGCGCGGGCGATTTCGTCATTCATCGACCCGAGCTTGTCCTGGAAGGACATCCCCTGGTTTCAGTCCGTCACCAAGATGCCGATCATCCTCAAGGGCGTCCAGCGCGTGGAGGATGTGCTCAAGGCGATCGAAATCGGAGTCCAAGGCGTGGTGCTCTCCAACCATGGAGGACGCCAGCTCGACTTTGCTCGGTCTGGAGTCGAAGTCCTTGCCGAGACGATGCCGGTCCTCCGTGAGCTAGGCCTGGAGGACAAGATCGAGATCTACATCGATGGTGGTGTCCGCCGCGCCACCGATATCATCAAGGCCCTCTGTCTAGGCGCCAAGGGTGTCGGCATTGGACGGCCTTTCCTGTACGCCATGTCGGCGTACGGGCTGGAGGGTGTCGACAGGGCCATGCAGCTCTTGAAGGATGAGATGGAGATGAACATGCGGCTCATCGGATGCACAAGCGTCGACCAGTTGAACCCATCGCTGATTGACGTGAGGAACTTGGGCAGTCATGTCACTCCGGTACCCAGGGACAACTTGGGCCATACCGTATACGACGCACTTGCGACGCCTGCGTTCAAGGTGCCAAAGTCCAAGCTGTAGAACCAAGGAGGAGGAGACTGTAGAGTACCAAAGATTTGCTTGGATTGGGACAAAATTGCGACGGAATCGCGACGGATAAGGGGCGTGGTCCACACATTGCCTGAAGCGAGCATGGTCTGTTTTGATTGTTCCACCGATTCATAAGATGGGAAGAAGTTGAACCGTATAACAAACGAACCTTGACTGTGGGCAACATTGCGGCCCTGTTTACTCACACAATGAACCGAGTTCTCTGAATACATGTGTACGACTTTGTGGTTTGTCTCACGTCACGCACAGGTATTCCGCATACTGCTTACTTTGAAGCATGTTTCTCATGTTGCCGCATATTGCTGCTGCAAGAGCCTACATGTAATGCGCGTACCGCTAGCTGCAATAAACATTGAATCGTACATTGTACATTGTACTGCAGGCAAACGCGCAGCTGCCTAGAACTGGTCCTTTTCTTCTTCTTGGAGCTGGGAAAACCACAATCGCTGTGAAATGGTCCGTGCACCAGGCTGTCGCGGCTCAATACATAGGTAGCAGTCAATACGCTAACTAGAAGCTCTCGGCGGCCCCGACCGCAGCTTAATAACTGCTAGGTTACCTTCCTCTCACCCACCTGCCGCGACTTTTATTCCCAGTCCAGGCGGGCTGACATATGCTTTCAGGCAAATCCAGAATTTTCAAGCTGTTCAACAACCGCCTTCTTTTTCTGCGATCAGATCTGGATAAGATTTTACTTCCAGATTTCTGCTTCCTGCCAGAGATCTTTCTGGTTTACCTACGCCGTCTCTGCTGACGCCTCACGGCTCTTTCTTCTGGTCGAGCTTCGGCGTGCTCTCTACTGGCAATCGCGGGGTGTTTCCCTAAGGCTAATCAGAGGCTACACTTTAAACCAGGTAAGGCATCATCCCCCCAAGAAGGTCCCACTACGGACCGATCAGTCACTGTGATTCAACCAAACCCATTAAAGTCCCCCTGCGCCCAAGCGCGTCATGCTGGGCCATCATCCCATCCGCCGCCCATTTCTATCTCAACTCTCCACCACTCCAAACCAAACCACCAACCCTCCGCCGCAACTGCTTTTCCCCAGCAGTGTCCGCGCACATATTGACCGCAGCCTTGCAGGCAGATCATTCACGAGACAACCTTTTCGGCGACTTCGACCTCCCTCTCAGACGAGGCATCGCCTGTTCGAGGTCCAACGACCCAGCTTAGCAGCACCTGCCGTGCTTGCTGGTGCGGCCACCCAGACGGACGAGACCACACCACGCGACACGAAGACAAACGAACACGCCTCTCACTCTTTCTGGCATTCCACATCGTAGCGACGCCATGGCCGCCGCACGACAACCAATGATCATGCCGCCCAACAAGGAGGACATCGGTGCAACGTACGTCCCTCGGGCACCCTGGACCCCTCCTCAATACCACTGCTGACGGAGGAAATATAGATGGGCGTACCTACAGGAAGGTATCCAGAGAATCATGTCCAACCTGCAGGATGGTATGGACTTGGCAACCGTTCGTCACCTCCAGTTCGCCCCTCCACTTTTGTCAATCATGCTCTAACACGAGAATATCATAGTACATGGGCATCTACACGTGAGCAATCGTACTTGCCATTTCCCCAGCCGACCTTGCTGACCTTTGACAGTGCCGTTCACAACTTCTGTACAAGCCAGAAGGCTGTTGGCATGAACAGCCCTGGTAGCGGCAACCAAGCTCACAGAGGAGGTTTGTGCTTCATGAGCTCACCATCGTTCGAGGTTGTTGTCACTGTTGCTAACGCGTTTCGTTCTTCTAGCACACCTACTTGGTGAAGACCTTTACAAGAAGCTGATCGAGTACTTGAACAACCACCTATCGGTTCTCTACGAGGAATCGAAGGCGCACACAGACGAGGCCCTGCTCGCATTCTACATCAAGGAATGGGGCCGCTACACGACTGCCGCCAAGTACATTCACCATCTGTTCAGGTACCTGAATCGCCACTGGGTCAAGCGTGAAATGGACGAAGGCAAAAAGGACACCCACGACGTGTACACTCTCCATCTCGTCCAATGGCGCACCCAACTATTTAAGAAAGTGTCGGGTAAGGTCATGGAGGCCGTCCTCAAGCTGGTGGCCAAGCAGAGAAACGGCGAGACCATTGAGCACGGTCAGATCAAGGCAGTTGTCGATTCATTCGTGTCCTTGGGCCTCGATGAGCACGATGCTACTAAGTCAACTCTCGACGTCTACCGATTCCACTTCGAAAAGCCGTTCCTGGATGCAACTAGGGAATTCTACGAGGCCGAGTCCAAGCAGTTCATCGCCGAGAACAGTGTCGTGGAGTTCATGAAGAAGGCCGAGACACGCCTTAATGAGGAAGAAGAGCGGGTTCGCATGTACTTGCACAACGACATTGCTGTCCCGTTGCGCAAGACCTGCAACGGCGCCCTTATTGCCGACCACGCTGCTATTCTCCGTGACGAATTCCAGGTACTCCTAGATAACGACAAGGAAGACGACATGGCACGGATGTTCAACCTTTTGAACAGAATCCCAGAGGGACTGAATCCTCTCAGGCAGAAGTTCGAGGCTCATGTGCGCAATGCTGGTCTTGCAGCTGTTGCCAAGGTCGCATCGGACGCTGAAAAGCTAGAGCCCAAGGTGTACGTCGACGCCCTTCTGACGGTACACACGCAGTATCAGGGCTTGATGAAGCGGGCTTTCAACGACGAGCCAGAGTTTACCAGGTCCTTGGATAATGCTTGTCGGGAGTTTGTGAACCGAAACGACATTTGCAAAGCCGGCTCGAACAAGTCGCCCGAGCTTCTTGCCAAGTACACCGACGTACTACTCAAGAAGAGCGCCACTGGTGTTGAGGAGACGGAGTTGGATCGTACTTTGACTCAGATCATGACCGTTTTCAAGTACATCGAGGACAAGGACGTCTTTCAGAAGTTCTATTCGAGAATGCTTGCACGACGCCTGGTACATAGCAACTCCTCTTCCGATGATGCCGAGACCAGCATGATCAGCAAGCTCAAGGAGGCCTGTGGTTTCGAATACACCAACAAGCTCCAGCGCATGTTCCAGGATATGCAGATCTCAAAGGATCTCAACAACGGCTACAAGGAGCACGTCAGAAATGACACGACTGTAACAAAGCCACTCGACTCGACGTACTCCATTCTGGGAACCAGTTTCTGGCCTTTGCAAGCGCCTAATACGCATTTCAACCCACCTGCCGAGGTGCAAGCCGACCTCGACAGTTTTGGCCAGTTCTACAAACAGAAGCACGAAGGCCGCAAGCTGACTTGGCTGTGGCAGCTGTGCAAGGGAGAGGTCCGAACTGGATACTGCAAGAGCTCAAAGACGCCTTTCACATTCCAAGTGAGTGTCTACCAAATGGCCATCCTTCTCATGTTCAACGAGAAGGACGAGCACTCGTATGAAGACATTGTTACTATGACTGCCCTGTCCAACGACATCCTGGACGGTGCCATTGGTATCTTATGCAAGGCCAAGGTACTGAACATGAAGCCAGAGGGATCTAAGCCTGGACCTGGTCAGACGTTCCATCTCAATTACGACTTCAAGAGCAAGAAGATTCGCGTGAATCTCAACATTGGAACCAAGACGGAACAGAAGCAGGAGGAAGTTGAGACAAACAAGACGATCGAGGAGGATCGAAAGCTTGTCTTGCAGGTAAGAGGGTCTTCTTTTCCCACGGCAGTAGTACATCTGTCTCATGGTCGTTGCCTAACTAACAACTTTTGCAGTCTGCCATTGTCCGAATCATGAAGGCACGCAAGAACATGAAGCACACCCAGCTTGTCAGCGAGACAATCTCGCAGATCAAGTCCCGTTTCATGCCCAAGGTTGGAGACATCAAGAAGTGCATTGAGATCCTGCTCGACAAGGAGTATCTTGAACGTCTGGAGGGTGATGAGCTGGGTTATCTCGCATAATCCAGGCTCTTCTCGAACTGGTGTCTTGTGCGGATGGGGGTTGTACGATCAAAGGCTTCTTGTTCCGTTCCGGCGCTGCATCATCTCAGCAGGTGTTTTGCTTCACACGAGGGGATCGACGATATATTAGAGCATCAAGCGAGGGGTTGAAAATGAACCAAGCAGGGGAACATCGGAGGAGGAGACGGCGCCTCTGTCGCTGGGCCCAGCAAAAGAGGTTTATGGGAAGCAAGCGAGTCACGATTTCATGGTTTTGTGCAGACGGCGACAAATGGTCGATGCTACACAAACGGAGGGTTCTGCTGATGCCTTTCGTATGATATTGACGTGTGTCAATCGAGGCGGTCGTAACAGCACGGCCGTCTATCCTGGTATTGGCTACTAGAGCATTATAGACGTAACTCGTGCTCTGTGACGAGGGTGGGCTTGGTTGGGGTGGTGCGCCAATCCGAATCAAGCATCAGGAATGAATAGCAAATGAATAAATACAGCATACAAGCTTACTCGCTATGACTGCATGGACGTGATGTTGACTGTGGGTGGTAGCTGCCTAACCTAAATACCTTTTCTCTGGCCTCCATTTTCAAGATCCCTAGGCTCAGCCAAGGCTCAGCAACATGCTTGGCCACATGGTGGTTGCCAAAGGTGGCATTGCCTCTGGTCAAAAGCCGAACCACCAGCAGTCAAGCTTGACAGACTACCTTCTTGAACCAACATTGAAGTCGGCCAAGTTTGTTCGAAACATCAACCACAGCGGGTGGATGCTGGGCGAGCAAATCTGGACCGGGAACGGCAAGAGCATCCCAGCAGAGTTTCACAGGCCCTACTGTCACGGAAACCACAATCTACGTTTGGAAGACGAGAAACGCGCCGAGGGCCCAGCTCAGGTACGATGAGAGCATTGCTCATCAATAACATTCAGTATTTGATGACGCGCATATTGTCTCTCACGCGACGCTGGGTCCAGTATCAAAATACTACATCTCGTTAAACGCTCAAAGGCATGTCTTTTCATGGTCTGTCATTGCCCTCGAGGGCATTGATGCTTCGAGCAGAATCGCGCGGCAGCAGCAGCGATCATTCGACCAAACCATCGACTGTTCACTTTGCCAAGGAAGGGCCGCGTCGACGAGGAGCTCTGGCTTCTGCCCTCGGGCTTTAGGAGAACAATACGAGCCGTAAGCGCGGCACGTCGACGGATATATCAGAGTACATCAGCTACTACACAGCACACTCGAGGGAGAACGTGATTCCGACCACACAACATGCCGAGAACATCAAGCCATCTTCTCTACAGACCGGCGATGTATCAGCAGCCCGCGGCCACCATGTGTCTGAGCATCAGGAAATTCTGTCGCCATCGCACTGTAATCAGATGGACCCGGCGCTTGGTATTCAGAGACCTTACCATTTGCCGCTACCAGACGCGTCATTTGTTCATTTCGAGCCCACGCCCTTCTCCTCTCCGAGCAACAGGAACGATTTCCACTGCTCTTCGCCGTCGTCCGTTTACCCCTCGGAGGGAATCCGCTCAGAGGAGTGTCTGTCCCCACCAGAAATGGCGAGTGTCAATCGCCGCAGCCGGGAGTTCATTCTGTCCGACCTGGCGCAGTACTGTTACAGGAGCAGCGACGGCGCAGAGAGGATGTCGGATCACAGGTCTACCTCGCTGACGGACGGCGACGGTCCGCCCTTCCGTAACGTTGACACCAATCTGCAGGAAGAGCTGGCGGCGGCTGGCGAACATGGTACCAGAGACACAAACACCTCGACGGACGACAGGAGCAGCGTGGACACGGCGGCCGACACGTCGACCGACACCATGATCGGCTCGGCATGCGAGCTCATGTTGACCAAGCAGCGAGCACGCGAGGAGTGGAAGTGTGTGACTGCCGACAGAGTCATCTTGGAGGGTAATTTTGCCAATGCGGTGAGGGAAACCAGTGCCAGTGCTGTCGTTTGCAACGATGACGGGCCGGCCAAGGACAAGACTAGAGCCAGCCACGGTAGATTCAAGTTTGGGAAGTGGATGAAGAAGACCTGGGGAAGGACGGGAGGCCGGTTTTTCATGAAGGAGACTGGAGAAAAGGGCCATCTTTAATGAGACTTTGGCGTGGATATATTCTTGAGTAGCATTCACTCCTAATTGCAAGTAATAGATTTGGCGTTGGAGGTGGACAGTGTTGGGTGTTCGAGGCTTTGGTCCTATTAGCCATTAGAATTCAGTCGAAGTTGATAAGTAAATCTTTTTCCGCCTGGTCTCTTGATTTATCTTTACTGTGAGCATCAACCCTATCACTGCCAACTACATGAACCTCTTGCCGTTTTCACAGAGGCAGCTCCGAGGTTTCTTTGGCCTCAGGAGCCGAATGCTAAGACTTGGGCAGTAGGTATGTATTGTCTACGGTCCTCGCTCTTTCCGCTACTACTTGCTTTCGTTGTAGCTTCGGTCGGTTGGAAGGGGCAGTGATATGCAGAGACGATACGGAGGACGGATCAGATGGCAGCTGGAACGAATCAAATATTCTCCTTTTCAAATACCTCCACGGCGCCCCAACATCCCGAGCCAAGCCAAATGTCCTTTTCTTCTGTTTGGCTCTCTTCCTCTGCTCATACCCCTGCGCTTTCTTCTTCATCTTCTTCCTTCTCTACTAACCTCTAATAGCCATGTTGCCTAGTCTTTCAAATCCGTCTTGGCCCCGAAGTACAGAGTAGCACGCTCATGATGGTTTTGGAAAATATAAGGTCACTTTGGGGGCCGCTCCAGCCACGATGCGACTCGGGGTACCTACCTTGGTAATTATATCTGATAGGTTGCCAAACTGCGTCCGAGGTTGCACTCAAGCATGGTCTTATGCACTTGCAGATAAATCCTTCTATTCACCGAACCATCTCTACAATTGCACCATTGCATAAATGGTGGATGTTGCCCGCCACTCCGGACACATCAACTGGAAGAAGGGAGTGGAATTTTGTCCATCTTTCAAATCTTTCAAGGCACGACTTAAAGAAGAAAACTCAGAGGAACAGCCCTCAGCCGTCGAAGAATGGGTCCACGGCAATTCGACGTCAACGGAATGTTGTGCGAGGGAGCGTGGGTGGTTCCGGATCCTGCGAGCTTTTCGACAACACGCAATTGCACCCTGTACAGCAACTTTGTTGTTTCGGTTTTTCGCAATGCATACAAGTCAGGAGAGGAAATCGACGACGGCAAGATTTGCCAGGCATCTCCCCTCGAGGCTTATCTTTTTGTCACAGAATCTCTCGAGCGCGTACTGAGACCGTCCATGTGTCAGTTCGCGCAGTGGTATTATAACGACGAGGGGCCTTTTTGTGGCAACTCCTATAAGACGGCAAATGACAGCGAGTATCTGGCAAAACTATTCAATGATCCTCTAGAAACCTGCCGGCAGGTTGTCAAGGCATCTATCGGCATGGGAATCAACTTGGACATTGCGGGCATTGGTGTATGAAATGCCCCTCCAGCCAGTATTGCGTCCATTTCGACTGACCAGATGACAACAGATGATGATTGCATACTACATAGAGGTGGTGATGATCACGATATATCTTGCTTTCCATGTCATGGAGTTGGCACATTCCAGGGTTCCTCGGCAACGACGTTCGACCATGTACCGGAGCGAATGGATGCGGAAGATTGCAGCTTCAGTCAGAGGGGCAGCCTCTGCACTATTTTCTGGATCGCTCGTGCTTGGATATTCAGTCATGATTGCGTCGTTGGCGACCTACTCGAGGACACCACCGAACGACAAACTGATCGAGGCCTGGGTTCGCGGAACCGACGCCAACATTTATGAGAATCCCTCAATCTTCCTGGCATGCGGCGTCTCCTTCTTCTCCGTCATGTGCCTACACTCGACCTTGAAAAGCCCGAGAAGGAAGCATCGTAGGCAGCCATCTAAAACTCTATAATGTGACACTCTGCTAATGATTTCGCGTGATCCCAGTGCGGCATGTTGTGGTTCTGTCTCTATACCTCATGTATACGGCGCTGGCGTGCTGGACGGGTCTGGCGAGCTCGGGGCCACACGAATCCAACATTTCCACCACTGTATTTGACGAGACGCAATCATCTTCATGGCTGGGATTCATAGGCGGCGACTACGCCAGAATCATCATGGTGCTTCTCCTGGGCGCTCCTGGCCTGGTAGCCCTCGGAGCCCTCATGGTTGCGCATTTGCGATCAGACAGAAGCAAATGGAGCCTACCTGGACATTATAGGGAGTGTCTCTGGATTGCCGCCGGCCTCGGCTCGTACGCCATGATGTTTCTTTCCATCGTATTGCTCTCGTACCTGCGCAGCGAGGCGACAAGGGACAACACGGGACACGATTCGCAGCCCGAGTGGAGGTTTGGACAGATAGTCCCTCTCTTCACCTGGGTTCCAGTCATTACAGAATGGTGTTACATGTTCGTCTGTATGTTTTCCCTGGTTTCCCCTGGATTTACTATTCCTTTGTGCCTTTGCTTACTGATTCGTCCTAGTCGGCCTAGAAATTGGACTCGAAGGGAACATGCCTAGAGAGTACGATGCCAAATATAATGGCGAAATGGACAAGACGAACACGCTCAGGGCAGTTCAGGGGACAGTGGTACCAGGATCGACTTTTGGAAGCGAGATAGAGAGGAGTGAGAGAGGGAAAGAGTCAGGTGTCTCGCAGGTATCATCTCCAGGACTGACGGTCTGAGTGTGCACTCGAGACCGATGGGTGGTGCTTCCAAATATATGAACAAACACAAAAAATTGGCCCAGTTTTGGCAGCTACAGGTCTCATGTGTTTCCGGTACTGCCAACTAGCAGATGGCATGGCTCTCTGAATAACAATATGTGGAGATAATGCAGAAGAGAAGCGATTTGGACCGATGATAAACATCCAAGATTCTATCCAAAGTTCGAAACAATCCACTTGGCGGTGAGATTGAGACTATCAGGATGGGTATGATATATGGCTGGATCTAAAACGGGCCCACTATGATTCATGATACTTGATTATAGTCATATAAGTAGGTATACTCGCAATAGGTTTAAACGACATTTATGTATAACTGTCAGAACAAACATTCATTAATATGATCTTGAGTATGCAGCAGACAAGCATATATATAACTCTTGTGTGCAGATGTGTGCAACTAAAAAACACGGACCATGTGATATGGTTGATAGCAAACAAGAATAGTAGTGACTACACAGTAGTTCACCTAGTTCTTCACAAATCGTCATGACATGTGTTCCTTGACAAGCTCGACAGGGTACAGATTTATTTCTAGTAACACTACGACTAGAGAACCAAATGTCCGGATCGAATCCCCTGGGCGATCTCCGTTCTATGTACCTAGATTCTAGCGCCCCAGGGCCTAGCGCGATTGTCCACGAGCTTTGTTAGCGCAGAAACGCGGCAGCGTGGCGCCCATTTTAGCGTCTTTCTGCTCGGCAATTCCACCGACCCCCCAGCTCAATTCAGTCTTAAGCCTTGGAATGACAGGGGAGCCGTGATCACCCCCACATCGGTTAAATTCCCAGAGAGACGCGCCACACAGCCTCGCTGGCCTCGTCATATGTATCCGTAATCTTCAATTCCCGAGAGGCCACGAAGTTCACTGACAGACACATTGCGCCTCGACCTCCGAGAACCCCCCCGACCCCGGCTGCTGTGCGGCGCTTTCACTCTCTATAACACACCCTCACGGTATCGACAGTCTTTTCAATTCTTCTTCTCACGTCTGATCGATTATGTCCTGATCTAGCGCCCGCGCCGCGACGATCCCACCCCGAAACCATGTCGTCGTCGGCCACTCCCAAGCTGGCGACCGAGCTCACCCACGGCGAGACTCTGGGCTTGGGCGCTCTCTCCGTCGCCTGCGTCGCCGTCCTCGCCAACACCTTTCGCGGCGATGGCGAGGCCCTCATCGCGTCGCTCGCCCTCAGCGGCCTGGCCTTTGCCGCCAGCTACGCCATGATCCGCTGGCTGGGCCCAACCTTCATCCGCGCCGGCCTCAGGGGCCGCGACATGTCCAAGGTCAACAACAAGCAGGAGCTGCCCGAGTGCATGGGCGCCATCTGCGCCGTCGTCTACCTGATCATCATCATGGTCTTCATCCCCTTTCCCTTCTACAAGGACATCGTCGCCGTCACTAGTGGTGGCGGAAATCGAGACGTTGTCCTCAATGTCGAGCATGTGCACCAGGGCCGATTGCTGCACAAGTTTCCTCATAGCAAGGTAAGGAAGAACTTTCCGACCTTTCCTCATCCCGATCGCCATGGTCGAGCTCGCCTACCGGGAGTGATCAAGGCATACCCCCTTAATGCGACCCAATGCTGACCCGTACACCATGTAGCTGGCCTCTTTCCTGTCAGCCATCATTTCCCTGCAGTCCATCTCCATCCTCGGCATCGGCGACGATCTCTTCGATATTCGATGGCGACACAAGTTCTTCATTCCCGCATTCGCCTCGATCCCGCTTCTCGTCATCTATTTCGTCGACTTTGGTGTCACTTCCATCGTTCTCCCCACGGTTCTGCAACCCTATGTCGGTCGCGAGCTTCTCGATCTCGGGTTCCTCTACTACGGATACATGGCCGCCTTCTGCATCTTCAGTCCCAACAGCATCAACATCCTGGCTGGCATCAACGGAATTGAAGTGCTCCAGTCTATCGTGATTGCGCTGCTCCTGGTCTTCAACGATGCCTTGTACCTGATCACGCCCTACCCTCACCCGGCCACCGACTCCCACCTGTTCTCGCTCTACTTCCTACTGCCTTTTCTCGGTGTCTCCTGCGCCCTGTTCTTGCACAACAAGTACCCGGCCCGTGTCTTCGTTGGCGATACGTACTGCTACTTTGCAGGCATGGTCTTCGTCGTCGTGTCCATCCTCGGCCACTTCTCCAAGACCCTCCTGCTCCTCATGATCCCGCAGGTCTTCAACTTTTGCTACTCGGTCCCCCAGCTCTTCGGCCTGATCCCGTGCCCGCGCCACCGCCTGCCGCACTTCAACGCCCGCTCCGGCCTGCTCGAGCCCTCGGTGACGCGCTGGGAGGTCGACTTCAACAAGCAGCCCCGGCCCCCCGTCGCCGCCGTCATCCGCCTCCTGGGCAAGCTGCGGCTCCTGCGCGTCGTCGAGGACGAGGACACGGGCAGGATCCTCGAGACGACCAACTTCACCATCCTGAACCTCTGGCTCGTCTGGCGCGGCCCCCTGCGCGAGGACAGGCTCGCCTGGGAGATCACGGCCATGCAGGTCGCCGTCGGCCTCTTTGGCCTCTTCGTGCGCCACCGCCTGGCGCTGCTCGTCTTTAGGGAGGACAACCTCGGTATGGGATCTCTGGTCTAGGCGTCTTGGGTTCCCCTGTAAAGGTACCATCATCATGTCGAGCATTTTCATGCGTCGTTTTGTTTTTTTCTTCGCATCTGGTTTTTCGCAATCTGGTTTGCCTTGTTTTCTAGAATCCACTGCCGTCACGCAACGCTGGGATTGGATCTGTACATGTGTATCGACACGACTTGTGTGTGTAAATATCAGAGATACCCACCAAATCGGAAGGGTACCCCAGCAGAGAGAGAGAGAGGAGTTTGAAGCAAGAACTCTGCAAATGTACAAATAAGGGATATCCCCCATGAAAGAAATGGGAAGCCAGCATTGAGCGAATGTCTCAAAAGAGATTTAGATACGCGACACTTATACCCCAATTGATAATCTGTTTCGAAATGAACAAAAAGGACACGATCGAGGGACCTGCATTATGCCTTTCCAAGATGCGAATTGACCAGGACGAAAACAAGTCCACCCACCTGTAGGAACGAAACAAGTATCAGAAATTCACGAATGCGTTTTTGACAACGGCACGTACTTTGACTGCTTTATTTTTATGTGCAGGCGTCATGAGCCTGACTCCTCTCTGCAAGGGCCATTGCCCATGCTAGTTCAAGAGCAGCCTGCCTCTCGATTACTCTTGCCGCAGGGGTATCTATCATCCGACAAAGCCCAGTCCGTCCAGTGTTGGTACGGTATGGTGCAAACAATTCACCCCCTTTCTAATAGTACATAGAGCACACAATACGCCTTGCCAGGTTGGACTTTTCGACAACCCCCTTTCCTTTTTCGCCCTTTACTTTCGTCAAGACACGAGACACAACACCTAGGCTCATCTCAAGGCTGAGCCACGGTCCGAATGCGCCCTCTGGAATACTCCATGACCATAGTAAACAGTAATAAACCTTATAAAATTCGTTCCAAAATGTCGAGAAAGAAAACTCCACCGGGGGGAAATAATGACCGCCAGCCATTAACAGGCTGTGTACATCAGTAGGTTCCCCAACGCCAATCCAGGTCCAAAAAATCAACGCTGCCATGACACCGGCCGATTCCTGTCAGCCCTTTATACGAGCGTTTCGATTGTTGAAAAGAGGGGCGTAGATGAAGACGTGACGGACCGATACACGTTTGCCGAGCGATACACTTTGTACGCAAACATATCGGTGGTTCCCGTCTCTATATGGTACAAAGAAAATTTGATGCGATGAATCGACAAAATGGGAACAATGGTTCAAGCCTCAAGCCTCGGCAGTCTTGTCGGCCTCTGGCAAGTCCGACATGTGGACGTCGACGGAAACGGGCGACTTGCCCTCCTCTGCGATGCCAGTCGAAGTTTTCGATGGCGCTGCTGCTGCTGGTTTCTTGTTCATTCTGCTCTTGTAGTCGCTCAAGCTCAACTTCTTCTTGACTGGACTTGGATTACTCGCCACCCCATTGATGGCGCCAGGCCCAAAGGAGCTGGCGAGCGTGTTCGTTGAAAAGGGTGATTGAGCAGTACTGCCAGCAGCAGGCACTGGTGTCGTCGCAGCAGGGGAGGCAGCGATTGCCGAGGTGCCATTGAAAGTAGGAACGGGTGGCAGCTGAACGCGGAGTTCAGGTGAAGTGGGCTTGGCCTGACGAGAAGAAACATCGGGCGACACAGCCCTTGTCTCCGTTGGTGAAACTGAATCCGTACCAGTCATGACGGCGTCGCCGCTTTGGTCCAGGTTCATCTGGTCTTTCGTGGCAACAGGCGACAAAAGTCGGCTGTTGCGGTCCGTCGGCGAGTCAATGTCCATTTTCACCATAGCAGATGCCACAGAAGTGGGCGAGGCTGTGGATAGCCTGCGCCGCTCTTCGATATCGACCCTCAACCGCAGTCGGTTATCTAGTAGTCGCTTCGAAAGCGACACGACGCGCCTCTTGGTCTTGGGCGTCGGGCAAATCTGACTAAACCACTCGCCATTCACTGGGTCTGTCTGCACAGCTGCATCGCGGTATTCTGGCTGTGGCCCCTCCGACGAGTGACGTGAAGGTATAGATACAGATCCCTGTCTTGGGGTCGACTGCTTGAAAGGGTTTGCGCTGTGCGGCGAGCCCGACATGCTTCGGTTCGTACCAGCGTCTACATAGCGACGTTCGCTCGTGCCGCCCATTAGATTTGATGTATTGCTCGTAGAGTTTCTTTTGGTCTTCGAAGTATTGGGGTTTGTGCCGTCGGATGTTCGCTTCTTTTTTCGCGGGGGTTGCTGCTGTTCCATTCGTCGGAATGAATCTTCGACCATGGCCACTTTCCGTTTGTCCCTGTCCGTGGGCTCGGTAAGGATGCCCAGTGTATCGAAAGATCCTTGTCGGGCTGGTGTCATGTCTCGGCTGGGAGGCTTACTCCTCGATGAGCCAGAGTCATTTTCCGCACCATCATCGCCGTGCCCTTCACTAGGCGCACGACTGGTTGTGGTTGTGGGAGAGACGGCATGTGTTTTGGATTTGCGCGACTTTTTCTTCAAGCCAGATTTCGAATATGAACGATTGATGTACTTCTTGTAGAAGCGTACAAAGACGCATTCGGAGCCAAGATCGCAGGCACATCCGCCATGTTCCGAGAGTATTTGGAAAACCCAAGTGTGGACTCCTTGGTAAGCTTCGACTTGGTTCGGATCGTACTCGGGCTGTTCAGAGAGTTCATCGCCAAAGCCGAGAAGCTGAAGAGTCCGCCTTCCTCGCTCGCCTCTTTCAAGACGGAAGTCCCATGCGATGGTGATTTGCTCATTGGGTGCGATACGTCGGTCGCTGACGAGCCAGAAATGGTACTCGGAGCCACTGGAAAGATAGGTTTCAAGGGTTGCATTCGGTTGGCAGCTTCTCCGCACGTAACGAGCAAGCGAGCCTTCCCTCCTAGTATCAATGTACAACGGGAGGTCTGGATGGAAAAAGACAAACGGCAGTGGCGAGCTGAGCAGACCCCATTTGTTGGACTCATCACTGCAATAATCTTTTTGATAACCAAGCTGCCCATTGAGTTCAACCAGCGGGGTGTCTTTCTCGATCGAAGAGGGCGTTGTGAGGTATTGCCAATGCAGAACAGTATCGGAAATGGACATTTCCTTCTTGTGCGAAACCATGGGTGTACGCTTGATCGCATCGATATTCGCCGGCAGCGGTTGGAAGACTTCTTTGTAGTCACGGCCGCAGTCGGTGCTCAGTTTTTCATGGTCGCGCAGCCACAGCGACATCACGTTGGAGATTTCCAAACTCGCAAACGAATTGGTCTGAACGAGCTGAATGTCGCGGTCGTCGTACAGCGTCAAGAAACTGTCTGAATAGTGGTGAATTTCACTGTCAGCGGGAATGTCCGGTGGTGTTGTGGCAGGACTAGGTGGGTGCGCTTGCGGGTTCCCGTTCTTGTGGCCGTAGGACGGACTCCGTTTGGTGGAACTAATCGACTGGCTTGGTCTATGCGAACTCTTGCCGGATTTTTTGTGAACCTGCGCTTCCGCGGGCTGCTTGGTGTTGGGGTCAGACCCGTTGAGACCATTGATCTGCAGGTCTGGTTTGGTCTTTTTCTTGTGACTCTTGGATGGCGGTCGCTTCGTTTTCCTCTCGGACAGGTCCTCCACGGAAGGAATTTTAATGCGCCGTAACTTCTGCCTCTCGATGGCGCTGTGCCGGTCGAGGTGTCTTGGTTTACACTCGATGCACAAGTGATCAAAGTCCTCTCGGTATGGATCCCGCGTGTTGTTTGGATAGTAGCACTCAATATGCTGCCATGTGTCGCACGGCTCGCAGTAGATAGTGTTCCCGTCATCGTCAACAAAGTTGCAGATACACTTGATGGTGTATGGCTCTTCTTCGACCGTCTCAACCTTGCTTGGCACGTGGTGCGCAAGGCCGAGTGCTGGCTGGGGACTGAGAGCGGTCGTCTGACTCGGGGGCACTATCTGTGTCGACAGAGACTGTGACTTCTCTGTCATACTCTAACAGGACACCTCACGAGGTGATTCTCAGTGTCTGAAGGTGTAGTGGTGAAGGGTTTTTACCGTCCTTGTCGAGGTGGCATGACGAAGCCCTTCCGACTCGACAAAGAAGGACAGATTCAAGTCGAGTGGTACAAAAGTCAACGCTGACAGTGTCGATCATAGGCCGAGGATGCTCAGGTGATCTTTGGAAGATCGCGATGCTCGATTGACGTTGTCGCGGTGGCCGTCGCTGTCGCCGTCGTCGGTGTCGTGATTGATTCGTCGTCCGACGAGCCTCGAGATCGAGGTCGGCCCGTAAAAGCCAACAACACAAAGGACACGTCTGAAGCACAAATAACCAGACTGATCTTGACAAGAACAACAAGTAGAACAACGTCGCCTAGGCCGAGCAGGCACCAGGTGTTCTTGTTTCGACTTGTGGGTGTGCAAGAGCAGAAAAGTGAGGCAGGCAAGAATCGCGAACGGGTGGTCGACGGGTGGGTATGCTGCGTTCAAGGTCGCGCGCCGGACGCTGAGGGTTGTAGATATTTGAAATTGTTGGGAATATACAAATAACGCAGATGAACTAGTAAAAGTTCAAAAGGTCGGGTTCGAGGGGGGAGAATAGTCGTCGCGTCAAGATCGATTGGAAGGGCGACTTGGGTGAGAATGGGGGGGGAACGGATGGGACAGAGTCGAGAGAACAGAACGAGTGTTCAGTTGAGAGGAAGGAAGGTTTGAGAGGGAAAGCGAAAAGGCTTGCGCCCAATGGAAAGACGGCTTGGGGGAATTGAGGAGACTTGGAGCGGAGCACGCTGGTGCTGCACTTCATGAGCTGCAGCGCCAATGGCAGCGGGCTGGCGGGAAGAGGTAGACCAGAGAGAGGGAAGAGAGGGGGGCCCCCGAGGCCAACAGCAGTGAGAGTGGTAGCAGTAATGGGCAGTGGGCGACGGTTAGTGGTCTGGTTAGTGGGCAGTAATGAGGTACCTACCTTACCTTACATTGGAAGCACCTTGACCTCACCTACCTAGGATGTAGGATGACCAGCCCAAGCACCAGCGCGGTAGGTAAGGTATAGTATTGTCTGGGCCAGTGGTGGCAGTTGGCTTGGCCTCTTTTGGTGCTAGGCATAGGGAGACTCGACTGAACGAGACGCCAATGACAAGAAGATGAAACCCTTACCTGTCTTTTTCCCTTCCCATCAACTCACCTGCTTCTGCTCTCCAGTAACATCGGAGGGTGCGGACGAGGCCGCGCAGAAGAGCGTCTGAAATGCATCGATCGGATGGCATTCGCATAATGTAGGCAACGCTGGATGGGAGGAAGGGGAAAAGGGTCGCCAGTGTCGGCGTTGAGAGTACTGACAGAAGACGACTTTTTGAAAGTCTCAGTGGCAGATAGATGGACCGAGTCCAATGCGCCCTGGTGGTCCCACTGGGGGCACTGCTCAGTGGGAGAGCGGGCCAATGAAACCATCGGTCCCTGGGGGTGCTTCGCATGGGAAGACCAGGAGCGGAGGGAGGGTGTGGCAGGAAGGGGGATCGAGCAGGTTGGCAGGTGGGAGAGAGATGGGAAGGCCCAGTCGAAGCGAGAAGCGATGCCGCGGATGGTTGCTTTGGCTTGGGGTTTGGGGCCCAGGGTTTGGGGGTGTCTGTCTGTCTGTCTGTCTGGCCTTGGTCGCCGGTCGCTTGTGCTGTGCCAGTCCAGTCTTCGGACCAGACAACCAGACGGAAAAGAGAGCAGACCAAAGGGAAGGCAACAGTGCCTCGAGCTAGCCCGGATGCAGGCTAGCTACGGCGGTCGAGATGAGACATTTGCGCAGTTTCTCGTTCGCCCCTGCTGCCTGCTGATTTCATCTTACAAATACTTTTAAGGTATGTAGCCCGGCATTGCTAGCTGCCTCAGGCTGTGAACTCGTGCGGGGGTGTGCTCGGGAAGAGAGAGTGCTGAATGTGAGATGGTGGTGCGAGGAGTGCTGTTGTTGTTGCTGTTGTTGCTGTCCTTTCCGTCCCCCTCTTGGTGGTAAAGGGGAGCCCACAGAAGAGGTTGGATGAGGACCGTTGGACAAACAGTCTTCGTTGTCTCAAGGAGATCACTGAAGAATTTCCATCTCGTTTGCTGGCATTCAGAGTGTCAGCTCGAAAGAGACAAGAATGTGCGTGCGTGACAGAGGGGTGAACGGCGATATGTCGGTCGGTGCTATGAGACGTCTGCCGTTGACGGCATCCCAACACAACAACAACACAGCGTAAAGAGAGGGCACACCCGAGCAGCTTTGTGAGCAGCCATGCAGCGGACTGGTACGGAGTAGAGAGCGGAAGATATGCAAACAAACAAACTCGCTTCTTGTGACGAAGCCGCCGACAACCTAAACGGCCATCAGTGTGGATTGCTGCAAGGTTGCATGGGCTGACACGGTGCAAGATCTACACTTGTAGAACTGTGTACCGGTAGCTAGGTAGCCGGTAGCTAAGGTAGCCCGGCTGGTGCCAAGGTTGAAGGACGGCCATTTGATGGATGCAGGTGAGATGGGGATTGCAGCTAAGCCAGAAACAGCCGTCTTGAGCGGGATGTGCAAGCCAAAGCAGCTTGTCGGAGGTCTCTCTTCATCTCCCGGACCAGGCCTAATGAAAGTACTTGACGTACGCAACGCAGCTGCATGCGCAAGCAGCCAGGAATGAATTTTTATTCTTGCAGACAATCGAATTTTGAAAGCGAAAAGAGCTCAATTCTTCAGTTGAGCAGTTTATTCCTGCTGCTCTCGAGCCAAATTGACTTCTTGTACTGCATGGGTTGACTGGCATTGTTCCCGTCCCTACCAAAGCTTCCTGCATACCTACCTTACCTGCGAAACTTCGTACACCTACCTACCTTACCAACTGTATTCCTTGGGACACGTCTGACGCTACACGTACAATACACACTCGATACAGATAAGGAGAATTCTTGGGAGTCGAAAAGGCCCGCAATCAGGTAGGCACGTATATAGAAATTGTTCTTACAGACAATTCCATCAGCTCCTGCACGACTTCAGCTCTCGATCCCGAGTCACTTGTCCGAAACGAACTTCCCGTCGCACGCCACATTACCCTTTTCCCGATGGTTTACATCCGCTTCGAACGGCGACAAATATCTTTTTTTGCAACTCTTCGCCATCCTGTTATAAATGACCAGGACCGCTACTCCCTTGCTGCTCAATGGAATCGGACTGGCAATAGAAGGTAGATCTTGAGAGCATAAACGTCTTCGAATTCGTATCGGATAGGCGATCTAGTTGAGTCGGCAGTTTCTGTATTGACTGACACCTTGTGTTCTTACGGCAGCACAGCTGTGATTCTTTACTCTCCGTATGACGCGAGAATAGCCCGGTGCATCAATGTGAAGCTTCTTTGACTTGGATGCAACACCATGGCATACATGGCCACAATTCCATGACGGGTACGAAGTAGATGGTTGTGAGCCCAGGGATTGCCTGCCAGCCGGTCGATCTTAGACCTCAGGGTCCCGAAGACGAAACACCCAGCCAATGTTGGGTTGCCATTTAGAAACTGGGCATTCCCTGGTTTCCTAGTTCAAACTCTGTCCCTTATCTACCTACTACTCTGTTTTTCTTTCCGAGTCCCATTACCTCAAACGCGGGGTCGTCAAACACTTTACAAATGATACGAAAGTTGGGCGCTGATTCAGGATGGAAAGGCAAGTTACAACTACCAACCTCGCACCAACCCGTCACTTCAGCAAATATACGGATACCTATGCTCTCAGAACTCGACGGACAGCCACGAGTGGATACAGCGTCTCCAGGCGCGCACCAGCATAGGAATGGTGGAGACGCAACCCTTCCCATTGGCCATGAGTATAGAATCTAGACATCACGGTCGTTTCTCAACACAATTCAGATAACAGCATCGAGAAAAAGATTGGGTGGGCCAGAGAACATACACAGCGGACTTATAATCAACTAGAAATTCGATGTCTTGGTTATATGGCCATGCAAGATGATAATCAAATATCAAAAGCAACAGCTACTCATTCCCTTATGTATTTGGCAAAGAAGCAACCCGTACTTGGAAGTCCTTACCAACAGTCCGTGCGAAACGCCATTGCAAGTCTTCCTCTGGGGACGTGCTCCAGGCACAACACACAACGAAAATAGAGGTCAACGAAAAGTTATGCCACCTACGACCAATGCAGATAGTAGAGAAGGGACGTGAGAGCACGCCGTGCATTGCATATTTATCTCTCCGAAGCGCTGCCAGCTTGATCACAGCATCCCGGAAAAAAGGTAAGTATAAGAAGAATAAATGGGTGCGAAGACAACCATTTATTGAAGACGAGAGCCCAGGCAGCCACGACCGATTGTTCCCTACCTTAGTAAGTAGCCACTACTATGATACGATAACGCTGACTTTCTAGAAAAATGACAACATCCTTCTCATGGGTCATGGATTCCTCAAACGTCTCTCAAGGCTTGCACTTTGTTAATGGTCTCCGTTACAGTCTGGAGTGTGAGTCCCACAAGCCATTTGATGGCAAGTTGCAGGAGAAGACAACTCATTCATGATTATAGTCTTTCTTTCCCGTACAAATTTAGAAAGGCTACACAATAGGTTGATCACAAGTCGTGTTCTAGTATCCAAGTTGGCTTATACCTCTCATTTGAATGGCAAAGAGTTCAAGCATAAAAGTGCTGCTTATAGCACTGAGACACGCTGACCTACAAATTGGTTTGAGTGCGTGGCCGGACTTGTAAGCTGTGTACCTACTTAAGAATATAACGGTTTCTAAAATGATGAATATGCCAGCTAGAAATTGAGTTTTTAAGATTAGGCAATATGACCTTGAATCATCTAGTGATTCAAGCTTTGCAGTAGGGCGCAATCGTTCCGGATTACTTATGTGTAGTTTGTCTGCTTCTAGAAACAATGTAATAACTTCAGAGATTTTTATCTGTTAACATAAATATCACAATCAAATTTAATTATCTAATACTCGAAGTATATATTGCTTGCTATGTGGCAATCAGACTTTGGGATCCAATATACTTTATTTTGACATAAAATATTTGTTTATACCGGCTAACCATCGTTTCAAAATCCGATCTGGAAAGATACCCAGTATACAAACTACCTATGGGGCCAGATCTTCAACAAAGACATAAAGAAAAATGGATCATGTGCATGTTTAACATAGAAGCTTGCAGTTTTGTAGCAGTTGCCAAGGCTTTGTCTTGCAGGCCGTTACTTCCCGAAAGCTTGAGAAGTGGAAAACAATAACGCATACTCAGTAGCAGGCAGTAGTGTACTAATAAGCACGCTCAAAACAGTCAAGGACCCAAAATGACTATAAGAGGCCGCCCGACATGCCAAACAACCAAACAGCATCAATATTGTGCCTGAATTGGAAATATGCATTGACATTGACATGTGCTCCTTCTCCACAGACGCACGAATCCCTTCCGCTTTTGATGTCACCACCCCCGCCTACAACCCGCTAGGCTTGACCGATACCGGTTAGCGATCGAGGGCTTTATCGGGTCGTCTTATCGCTCATTGACTCACGAGAATGCATCACAGGGCTTGGGTTGTTTATTTTGTGTGAGCAAACCTGCGAAAAGATCGTCCATCGAGCCGGGGGGTTCCAAATTTTGTTCTTCTCTCTGCGATGCTGATATTTTGAAAAAGAAAGCCATCTGATAAGAGAGCGAGTGACCTTTCGGGGCCTCAAGATGAGCGTTGCGACATGAATCCGCGAACGACCGCCTTGAGAAAGGCTAGTTCTACGATTAATGTGAGTGGGCTCCCTCTCTCTCGCACTCCGTTGACCGGATCGATTTGCGTCGAAACGGCAGGCTCGTCAGCATCACAAAAGTTGATATCTAGGAGAGACGCAAAAGATGAGATTGGTTATCATATCTGACAGCGAAAGCAGACGACTCTGAGCAAGGACTCGCACCGATCTTTTGCCTCCCAAGTAGGCAATGGCCCCAAGATCCCGTCGCCGCTTGGCCCAGCAGCCCAGAATGCCGTTGGGCTGGGCAGGACCACGATAGCATCCAGATCGCCATACGCCTCAATCTCGGAAGCGCGAAAAGAGCAAAAGATTCAAGACAGGGTAGGAATGCTCAGACATCGGTCCATTAATCAGTGTGCTAATTCACCTTGGCAGGATTTTATTCTTTCTGTGTTGGAAACTGCTGTGACCAAACGAGATGCGCGGGCTTATATGAACAAATTTGTCCCCTTGCTCCAGAAGAAGGGAGCCACAGGATTTGAACAGCGCACCAATGGGTCAAGGATCGACTCGGAACTCGCTCCAGCAGTATCCAAGAGTTCCGAAACCACAGAAGCACCTGCATTTGTTCCGCAGCCAGTCTTTGTGGCCTTGGTCAAAATCAGAGCGCCGCAGGACATCGACGACGATACCTTGCTTGGCGTGGGCAGAGGTCTGGCGCAGCTCAAGAAACTTGGGCTGACGAGTATCGTAGTAGTCGACTGTGACCTGCCTGCCGAGGACGAGTCTGAGCGACGAAGAAAGACTAATCTACAAGCTGGTCGGCTCGCCACAGCAATCGACAAGCACGATGAACTAGGCGCACGCATGGTCCAGTCCCCAATCACTATCGGCGACTCTGCTGGCAAAGACACATCGCCGTTTACCTCTGACGATCTTTTCGTTGGCAATTCGAAGGATCTCATGGACACCTTGCAGAGCGAGGTTATCCCCATCATACCATCCATCGGTTTCACTGAAGATCTGATTTCGTTCCGATCAGTTGACCCCAACGATGCAATCATTGCTCTGGCTCGACAGCTATCCGGGCTGCAGTTTTTAGGACAGCCTGCCGAAGATGCCCAGATCACTCGACTTTTGAAGTTGGCAGAAGTTCACAGAGTTATCATCATCGACCCTGTTGGCGGTATTCCTGCTTTGAACCAGGCCACAGGGCGGTATATGTTCTTGAATCTGGAGCAGGAATACGAGGATGTCACCAAGAACCTGGCTGTCTCATTCCTGGATACTATGGCGGGCCCCAAGGATGAAAACTTCTACCACTTCAAGAATGCTGAACTGGCAAGAAAGACCTTGTCTCTACTACCACCAACGGCATCAGCAATCATCACGACTCCTCGAGAGGCCGCGAACAATAGATACATGGAAGAGGACAACCTGGACTGGGCAATGGTCGGGACTAGGCGAAAGCACAATCCGCTGATTCACAACCTGTTGACCGACAGGCCAATGCAGTCCTCATCGTTACCTTCTACCCGCATCCGCCAAATTCAGTCACCTGCCGGGAAACCAAAACGAATTGGGTCTTTGACGACGCTGGCGAAACGGGGCATGCCTTTGACCATGTTTCCCGACCCCCGTGTGTCCCCTTGGAAACCACCGCAGCCGGGGCAGCGCGGCCTCCAGCTGACCGATCCCAGCATCGACCTTGGTCGGCTCGTCCACTTGATCAATGACTCCTTTGGCCGAGAACTGGACGTCGAACATTACCTCCGGCGGGTAGAGAACAATCTGGCAGGTATTGTCATTGCCGGCGAATACGAAGGCGGCGCAATTTTGACGTGGGAAAGTCCACGTGGGCCAGATGGCGTCGAGAACCGGGACCCGTCCCGAATGGTTCCTTATCTCGACAAGTTTGCCGTTCTCCGAAAGAGCCAAGGGGCGGGAGGAGTGGCCGATATCGTGTTCAACGCAATGGTACGAAATTGTTTCCCGGAAGGTGTCTGCTGGCGGAGCAGAAAAGACAACCCGGTCAACAAGTGGTATTTCGAAAGATCTAGGGGCACCTTGAAGATCCCGGACATGAACTGGACCATGTTCTGGACAACGCCCGAACTTTCGACAGACAACCAAAAGTTCAAGGACTATGAAAGTGTATGCCGCGGAATCGAGCCATCATGGGCAGACAACAAACAGATTCTAGATTAGGCAGACTCATATCGGAGATGGAATATCAGGATCTGGCCAAGCCAGACAGGAATACTCGCCACGGTCTCCGGAACGATAATAACATGACGAGTCAATATAGATTTGAAATTCCTTACACTTCTTCGGCCACGTCTAGGCACAAGTCATGCATCACAAGTCATCCATAGGCGTCTCCGTCTATGAAAATATAAACGCGGGGCGGTCAGGGAAAGCAGCGGGTCGAATTTTTAGTTGCCCAGTGGCCATCCCCTCCCCCAATAATTTCACTAGTGGCGTGCGTTTAGTAAACACCAAGTGTTGTCGCGCACTAAAAAGTAGAGGCCCATTCTTATGACGAACGTATGGAGCAAGTTGGATCTGTAGAATCGGGCCAATTTCACGAATGCGACGCCCAATGGTTGATGACAATATGTGTAGGCTTGGCTATTGTGTAGATATGAGTCGTCGTTTAGTTGATCAGTATGCGTCAATCATCTGTATTTTTTTCGCAGCAAATTTTGCGGTTACTCATACTGCTTTGCTGGCGGTTAAGAGGAAGTGGTGTGGGGGCTCATCCTGCCTGCCAGCTTGCGAAAGTGTTGCGACTGCGTCAGTCGCGAATGACAAGACAGAGGGAAAAGAAGGACACGGATGATGGAAACAATAAAAATAGTATCGAAGACGAATACTACGTAGATGGAATGTAATATGTGAAGTTTGTACAGCCTGGGGAGCTACGCCCGGTCGTTGAATTTCATACGGGAGACGGCACCAACTGAGAGCAAAAATCGCTGCATTCCAGTAATTCCACTCTTTGCGTTTTGCTCGAAAGTTCTGGATGGTTCAAAAGAGAACCACGTTCCTGGGCGGTGGTGGGGTGGGCCTAGAGGAGGGGGAGGTCAAAGAAACTTGCGCTGGGCGGGCAGCCTCACCTACCTACCCACCTTTTGCTTGACACAACCTCTCTCTCGGGCAGCAGCTATTTTTTTTTCTCTGCATACTACATCTCACATACTACATACTACTCTGGAAAAATCCAGCCGCAACCACCCGTATCTCTTCGCCGTTTTCTTTCGCAGAAGTCTCTTTCAAACTTCCCCATCCAAACCTCCCACTCCCTTCCTGCGACAAAAACAACAAAGCAAATATGAGTGTCGTCGGTGTCGATTTCGGTACCCTCAACACCGTGATCGCTGTTGCGAGAAACCGGGGTGTTGATGTTGTGAGTACATCTCAGCCCGCTGCTGCCCTGCCTGCCTTTCGTGGGCATGCGCTCTCCTGCGCCTCCATCGCTGACTTGACTGTCCCAGATCGCCAACGAAGTCTCCAACCGAGCTACTCCGTACGTACACACTTGAGCCCATCCAACCCAAACCCCTCCCTCATATCTGTGCGCAAACGTACTGACACCCCACAGTTCGCTCGTAGGATTCAGCTCCAAGAACCGATACCTGGGTGAGCCTGCAAAGACCCAGGAGATCTCCAATCTCAAGAACACTGTCAGCTCCCTCAAGCGCCTTGCAGGCCGGAGTCTGAAGGACCCCGATGTCCAGATCGAGCAGCAATATGTCTCGGCCGCCCTCGTCGACATGAACGGTCAGGTCGGTGCTGAGGTCTCATACCTTGGTGAGAAGAGGAAGTTCACAGCCACCGAGCTGGTGGCCATGTACCTCAGCAAGATCAGGGCGACTGCCTCTGCCGAGCTCAGGCTCCCCGTCAACGACCTGGTGCTGAGCGTACCGGCCTGGTTCACCGACGTCCAGCGTCGCGCTCTTCTTGACGCCGCCGAGATCGCCGGCCTCAGACCTCTCCGCCTGATCAACGACACAACCGCTGCCGCTCTCGGCTACGGTATCACTAAGCTGGACCTGCCCGGCCCCGAGGAGAAGCCCCGCCGCGTCTGCTTTGTCGACATTGGCCACAGCAACTACACTTGCTCCGTCGTCGAGTTCAAGAAGGGTGAGCTCGTCGTCAAGTCCACCGCCTGCGACAGGCATTTCGGTGGCCGTGAGTTCAATCTGGCCCTGGTCAACCACTTCTCCAAGGAGTTCAAGGCAAAGTACAAGATCGACATCCACACCAACCCCAAGGCTATGGTCCGTGTTGATGCTGCTGTCGAGAAGCTCAAGAAGATTCTGTCTGCCAACCAGCAGGCTCCTCTCAACATCGAGTCGCTCATGAACGATGTCGATGTCACCGGAATGATCACTCGCCAGGAGTTCGAGGCTCTCGTTGAGCCTCTCCTGGCCAAGGCCACCGTCCCTCTGGAGACCGCCCTCGCCGAGGCCGGCCTGACCAAGGAGGACATTGACTTCATTGAGCTGGTTGGTGGTTGCACACGTGTCCCTGCCCTGAAGGAGAGAATCCAGACTTTCTTTGGCAAGCCCCTCTCTTTCACTCTGAACCAGGACGAGGCCATCGCCAGGGGCTGCGCTTTCAGCTGCGCTATCCTCTCGCCTGTCTTCAAGGTCCGTGACTTTGCCGTTCAGGACATCTGCTCTTACCCCATTGAGTTCTCGTGGGAGAAGGATGCCGATATCCCCGACGAGGACACTAGCTTGACCGTCTTCAACAAGGGCAATGTCTTGCCTTCCACCAAGATCTTGACCTTCTACCGCAAGCAGGCCTTTGATCTGGAGGCTAGGTACGCCAAGCCCGAGGACCTGCCCGGTAAGATGTCTCCCTTCATTGGTCGTTTCTCCGTCAAGGGTGTTAAGCCCAACCCTGAGACCGAGTTCATGATCTGCAAGCTCAAGGCCCGCGTCAACATCCACGGTATCCTGAACGTCGAGAGCGGCTACTACGTCGAGGACCAGGAAGTCGAGGAGGAGATCAAGGAGGAGGGCGATGCCATGGAGACCGACGAGAAGAAGGACGACAAGCCCAAGACCCGCAAGGTCAAGAAGCAGGTGCGCAAGGGCGACCTGCCCATCGTGGCTGGTACCACTTCCCTCGATGAGAATGCCAAGAACGCCGCCGCCGAGAAGGAGGCCAACATGGTTATGGAGGACAAGCTTGTCGCCGACACCGAGGAGAAGAAGAACGAGCTTGAGGCCTACATCTACGATATGCGTAACAAGATCGACGACCAGTTCGCCGAGCTCGCCAGCGACGACGAGAAGGACAAGATCCGATCCAAGCTTTCCGAGACCGAGGTAAGCTCTTTACCAATACGTGCATTATCAATTCATGATCACCAACTGACAATTATTTACAGGACTGGTTGTACGAGGACGGAGAGGACGCCACCAAGGCTGTGTACGTCGCCAAGATGGACGAGATCCGGGCCATGGCTGGACCCATCAACCAACGATACTTTGACAAGGTCGAGCAAGAGCGTGCTGCTGTGCAATCCAAGCTTGACGCCGAGAGCGCGGCAAAGCGCTCCGAGGCAGAGGCCAAGAAGGCTTCCGAGGAGGAGGCCAAGAAGACCGAGGCTGGCAAGGACGAGACGATGACTGATGCCCCTCAGCCCGAGACTGAGGAAAAATAAACAACCCACCCAGATAGAGATGGGTACGTGATGTTTTTATGATGCGTACGTAATGCGGATACATGAAGATTCCCCAAACAGGCGTGTTCGGTTGGGGATGTGCTCAATAAAGAATAGACAGATTTGAACGCAGGAATTTAGTACATGAACACTCAATGTCTCCTCTATCACTGTGTGTATATCGAATGTGTATCAAACAAGTGTAGCTACGTTGATAGCTGGACCTGACATTGACGACAGACCAAACTCCGTCTTGATGTCTCCATCAGACCAACCCAGTATATCGGAATACCATTTCGAAGAGCATCCAATCTCTTTTGCTGACTTCCATTTTGGCCATTGCCTCTCCAGATCGAAGTCTATTCCTTTTAGCAGTGGTCCGAATGCAGAGAAAGGACAAGGAACAACAAGAGTCAAAATCCAACGAGAAAGAACATACCCTGGTAGAGCTCCAGGACGCAGGTCGCAAAGTCGAGCTCGGGCGAGGTCCCTTCCTCGATCTGCTCGTCGATCTCCCTCGAGTCGGCGACGCGGATCAGCAGCGCCCGGATGCTGGCGCCCGTGTAGACGGCGTTGCTCTTGTTGCGCACGAGCAGCGTCCGGTCCAGCCGGTCGAAGCGGAACGCGACCACGGACGAGAGCGGCCGCTTGGAGTGGTGGAACAGGAAGTACGCCTCGGCCCACTTGAGGTACCGCTTCCACTGCTCCGCGCTGACTCCGGCGTTGCTCATGTTGTGCGGCGCATGGCGGTCGTTTTAAACTAGCAAAGAGGGAGAGTTCTGACGGTGTGGCGGTAATTTCTTCCTCGGACAACGACAAACTAAAAATTACAATAATGTCATTCTATAACTAGCAGAGGTATGGGAAGGAACAAAGAAATGTCGAATCCGGCGACATTGTCTCGCGCGGCATGGCGAGGAGCAATGTCCCTCAAGTTCATCTACAGGAGAATGAACGCATCGGATACTAATCCGGAACATGCTTGACCGGTATGAGATATAACACCAAGAGAAGCGCAACATGTATGGATGGGCAACTTTTATTAGCTCAGATACCCATATATCAGAACGTGAAATTTACAGCCTTGGTAAGATACATTGGCTGGCTTTGAAATATGCTAAACACAATTATAGGCTTTGCGAATCAGTCAGATGAAATTAGGGTTTATAATGATATATATTTATCAAATATAGTAACAACTAATAGTTGTAGGTTAGCTATATTTTTCTTGGGAGGCGCCACAGCTATCACTGGAAAGAATTGTTCTCAATAAAGAAAAAAAGAATAGTCAAATACTTATTCCTCGTGTTCTGTTGCTGATTTTCAATTTAAATCTCAAGTCGTGACAATAATGGCTGCTACTGACGTCATAATTATCACAGAACTTAGATCAACTGCTATCACCCACCTGGGACGGGCCATCAGATCTTTGTCGCCGATACATCAAAGCAACTCAAGAGACAAAAGCACCGAGATGATGTTGCACACAGCCATCAGACATGGAGCACCTAGAGCATCGAAATCTTGCCTAGTCACTGCAACAGCGCTGCAGGCAAGATGCTCCAGCAGTAGTACATCGGAATCGTCAACGGGAGCCAGTCAAGAGGGCCGAGCATTAGAAGATGGGAAAACAACCACCAAGGGTACACAACAGGTTTCAGGACAGAGCCCCAAACGAAAGACCATGGCAGAGCTCGACGAGGAGATGAGGGCCAAGATGTCGGGTCTGTCCGGAGACGGCGGCGAAGCGGGCATCGAGTACGAGGACGGGCAACCAGTGGCTATGAAACGGAGCGTCAAGAACAACAGTAAGTACACACCTCTTGATTCAATCCTTGTATTTAAAACTGTGTGTTTGTTTCTGCAAATTGATGTTTTCATGAGCTCTTGAGGCGCCGGATTGCGGAATACTTGGACATATAACACGATCACTGATGCACGTCAAATAGTGTTCCGATATATCTAAAGCAAACAATGTCGATCCTGCAAGGCAAGCCCAAAGGAATTGGTCGGTACAAATACTGAAGTGAGTCTGCATAGGCAATGCTGCCAGCATCTGCTGATGTCATCCCAGTACAGAGTGATATTTATGATCTGGTTCCATGTCGATCCGGGTTGCCTGCTTGTCAGTACTCAGAACATACGGAGAGACCTTCTGAGGCGTATGAATGGTGATTTTGCGGACTGCGGAGATGAGGAAGCTTGCCTGTATCAAGACTGAAGAACAATTCTTTACACATATCGGCCGGACACCAATATATCTTGTTCCATGAGTCCTACACTCGCGCTGTTCATCCATGAGTGAAAGATGATTATATCCCGGTACGAAGGCACATGCACGGGGGAAGCTGCATGCGGCGTTAAAAGATTAGCGACATTCTAGGCCCTGCCCAGTGCCTACCCAGCGTAGTTAGCGTGTTGCTGTGCGCTACGGTCCGTGTTCACCCCGCTATGCGATAACAATCTGTACCTGCATTCACTGTAATCCATCCATGTCCTTGCCATCAAATCCCCATTCATCTCGACCAATCTGATTAAACTCCGTACCAGCCAGCAAGGACCCGAGTCGAGACTCGTGGTTCTCAGACGACAAAGGCCGCACTTGTCAATTGAGACGGTGTGTGATAGCAGCATCCTTGGAGCCATTGGCAATGCCGATTTGATATTGCCGTCAACAGGATGCCACCCACATTGGATGACGTGCCGCCTCTGACGGACGAAAGCACAAGCTTTGATCTAATCGCACACCGGTCGAGCGATCTCATTCAAGCTATCGCCTTCAATGCATATGGCGACCGCTGTGCTACGGGCTCCGTCGACGGCCAGATACGCATCTTCAATCGGCGAAAGGATGGGATCTGGCAGCTGTCCGACTCCTGGGGCGCCCATGCTGGAGAGATCCTGGAGGTGTGTTTACTCTTGTCTGGTCGTCATGCCAGGAAGCGGCCGTCGTGTCTCACCACCGCGGACATCTTACTCGCGGAGTTCGTCACTGACTATGATCATATAGCTGCAATGGCTGCCGCCCACAGTCTATCCCAACATTGTCGCCTCGCTTGGCATAGAAGGTCGCTTCAAGCTCTGGGCAGAAGATGACACTGCCGCTCCTGGAAGGCGTTTTAGTGCCAAGAACAACAACCCCAGGGCGGCGTTCGAGAGCAGGTCCAACAAGTCGCCTTATCGTTCCTTCTCCATGAAGCACAATGAGGAGACCAGATACACCTACTTTGCCTTTCTCTGCGCCGACGGCCGACTCTCGGTCCACGAGGGCGAGGAGCCTGAGAATCTGGCAGATTATTCCGAGATTGATGAGTTCCAAGCTCTTGCCAAACCCGGCCGTGGCGAGGAGACCTGCTTCAAGGTCCGCTTCGACCCCAATCCGGAGCCGTGCTACAAGGCACTGAGAGCAGGTGTTCCAACTGACGCGCTGAGTCTCGTCGTTGCCGGCATGACCACGGCCAAGATCTTCCGCTCGCGAGACATCGTGGCCAGTTCCTTTGGTGCGGCTACACGAGCCAGGGAATTCTACCAAGCCATTGAGATCCAGGGACATAGAGGTCTCGTTCGTGACGTTGATTGGGCACCTGGCAATTTTCGTGGCTACGACATGATAGCCACCGCCTGCCAGGATGGCTTTGTGAGGGTGTTTCGAATCGACACGCCGTTCAATAAGGATGACGGTAGATCGTGGGCTGTGGCAGATATCACGGGCAAGGACAGGGCAGAGGCTGGACCCGCTACCCCCTCGCAGAACAACCAACCAAAGGGCCCCCAGCAAGCACATTCAGGCATAAGGGCCGAGCTGGACAAGTCGGGGACTCACGCCGAGAGGTCAAACACTGGGCAAGCCGGCCAGGTCAACCACACGTATCGCGAGTTGTCCAAGCTCGAAAGCCACAGATCGCCTGTATGGAGAGTCGGATTCGATGACGATGGTCAGATTCTTGGAAGCGTCGGTGACGAAGGCAAGTTAATGTGTTACCGGCAAAGGGCGGATGGCACGTGGGCAAAGAGTTCGGAGCTGGGTATGATGAAGCAAAGACTCGTTGTCCCACAGAACCTCTCTGGTTGAAACGTCATATTGCCAAAGCGTTTCTTGTCATGTTCTTCCACACCTGTAGCAGATACCCAGAACTGAAGAGGAGGTGCGCTTACAAAGTCTACATCATGGTTCCTTCGCTTCCTTGGAGAGGCTGTCGAGGTAAAGTCGGCTGTTATCCACTCATGTCATGCATAAAATGACTTGACAGCTTGAATACTCTGAATTAGAGGGCTCATAGTTAATGCTTATACAGTGCCGAATATGAGACAGAAGTCGATCTGCGACCTCACTTGCCAACGTGGAGAAAGTGACAAGTGTGTAATTTCTATGAACAAGAACAAATATCTATCCGGCAGCTTTCATCGACCCCATGCTCTGCTCCTATTTCGAGGCCCTCAGCTTCGTAGCCGCACGACCGACAGTAGGATCCGCGTTCTTGACCAGCATCTGTACGTAGTCGTCGAACCACACGCCGGCCTTGGGCGCGCCCTCGAGGCCGCACTCGCCGTCGCTCTCGCCGCCGGGCTTGACCCACACGAGGCTGTCGACGAGCGTGTTGTTGGTGGGCGTGCCGGGGACGGCGCCGAAGCCCGACGGCGCGACGTTGCACCAGTCGCCCCATGCGGCCCGGGCCCCGAACTGCGCGACGCGGCCCTGGTCGACGATGAAGCGCGCCGGCAGCCCGTTGGCCGCCAGGTGCGGCGCCAGCGAGGAGGCGTAGTGCGACTCGTCCCACGAGTGGCTGTACTCGGTGTAGTTCTCCCGCGCCGCCGCCTGGAACGGGTTGTAGTTGGACACGTTGGTCGAGAACCCCCGGATCCGGTTGGTCCCGTTGCCGGCCTTCTGGACGACCTCGGCGAAGATCTTGGCGGCTGCGGAATTAACATGTCTTAGCACTCTCTCGTATACTATCAGTGGAGCGCTGTCTTACCAGGCTCGAGGTTGTCGTCCCAGCCCAGCCAGCCGCCGTGCGCCGCATCCATGTAGAGGTGGACGTTGTCCTGCTGCAGGCTGGATATGGCGTAGGCGATGCCCTGCTTGTACGTGTCGGCGGCCTGCGCGCAGAAGGCGACGCCCGTGTTGGTGACGAGGTTGCCGAGGGAGTCGGGCTCGAGGACGACGGCAAAGGTCAGGTCGGGCGCGGCGGCGAGCTTGGCGGCGTAGGGCGCGACGAACTCGGTCTTGTAGAGGGCGAGCCCGCCGTCGGCGCTGCTCAGCTCGCCCGCCGACTCGCCCGCGCTGCAGTCGCGGTCCGGCAGGTTGTACAGCACCAGCCCGACGATCTGGTCGACGCCGGTGGCCGCCTTGGCCGCGCGCGCCGACGCGATCGCCGAGTCGATGTTGGTCAGGCCGACGCGGTCCGTGATCCAGACTGTGCGGGTTAGCTTGTTACATTATTTCGCAAATCGTGGGACCCCATCTGCCATGAATATGCTTATACTCACCAAAAGTTCCAATGTCCTGGATAGCCTTGACCTTGGCGGCATTCTCCTCGTCGCCCTGCTCAATAAAGGCTTTCAACGTCGTGTTGAGCTTGGTTGCCCATGTGGGATTCGCAAATAGCTTCTTTCCGGCGAAAGGGTTCGTATCGGTTCCATTTGCAAGGAGACGTCGCGGAGGCTGTGGCCAGTGCGGTAATGCCGACACGGCGGCCGCGGCGCACAGAGTGAGCAATGTTGTAGGGAGCATATTGATTATTTTGAGCTGGAAATTCCCGGGGACTTTGGAGACTGAAGGAGAGACTGAGCTACTGAGAAACAACACATGGGTGGCTCTCGACGTGGCCCACGACATTCTTATATCTTAACCTGTCGTTATCCATAAGCGCAAAATACCGCGTTTGCCTCTCGGAGGCACGATCACCGTGGCTGCAGGAGAACAGAAGTCACCATTCTTGAAGTGATCTGCCATGTAGCAGTTCATTCAAATTAATCAATGAGGAGCCGCACGGGAGGCTCTCCGGCTAGTTGCCACCCATATTCAGGGGTGGGAACCGATCTTGGATATATGAGCCAAGCACTGGAACCGTGCGGGAAGCTCATCTATAGGGTGACATCCGTCATAGATCCTCCGTCTTGATCGATCTCCAGAGATGGTGCAAAAAAGGTTAATCAGGAGAGGGTGTGGCATGTATATTAGAGAGGCTCGCTTAATCGGTGCGGGAGCCGAACGGCTGAATTCTTGGCCATGTTTCCCCTTTGGGATCATTGACAAGAAAAGACACGAAAAAGACGTTGCCAAGATTGAAATTTCATATCCAGAGAACGGGTAGTGATCTGCGCGGAGGTTTATGCGTTCGGGATCGTTTGCTAATACAAAAGATTCTGGCAAGTGAGATATATTTACGAATCAGTGGTTGTCAGTAGGAGAGAAAGTGGAAAAAAAAAATATTGAACAGCGCCTTTTCTGGTAAATCAGCTGCACCGGATAACATGGCAAATCAGCTACCGGATAACCTTCGAGGGTAGATCAGTAGCCGGATAACCAGAGGTAAATCAGTGTTTGCCGGATAACCAGGGGCCAGCTGGGGCTCGAACCCATTGTTTGGGAGAGCTCGCAGTATACCACTGCGCCAACTGACCCGGAGGCTGTTTGTTGCTAACAGACTGGTTGTTGGGACTTATGTGTCTTCCCCCCTTGGACCTGCTAACGGAGAGCCGTTTTTGTCTGGAACTTGGGTGGGCGCGCTCATGAAACTCTGTCATGGGCTGTCTGTCAAACATGATGTCGATCTGCAGGCTGATTTTTCGGATATGTAGACATGGACAACTAATAACTCGCGAAACTCCGAGCACGCTCCAAGAATTCACTTAGATAAGCCATGAGCCGGCTGATATAAGCCGCAGCGGCAAATCAATCAACAGAGTCATATTGGACCGTCACCAGGGCATGGATCTTCGTTTCAAAATTGGTGGACATGTCTATGATTAGATTGAGTCATCAAGGATCTACCATCGTCTCTGACTCTATCATGATTATAACAGAGATCTATAAGACACCTCCCTTGGATTGATGGCCTTCGTCCCACCGTATCTTAGCAAGCACTTGACTACGTCAGCACATATCCTCCGTCAATAAGGACGTCGGCTCCCGTCGTGTACGTCGACGCATCGCTGGCGAGGTACAAGAACAAGCCCTTGATCTCCTTGACGTGGCCCTGCCTGCCGAGCACGGCCAAGCGGTAGGCCTCCTGGAGCACCGAGGGGCCGGCGCCGAGCTTGGTGTCGAAGAAGCCGGGCGAGACAATGTTGACGCGGGCGAACTCCCTCCACTCGCGGGCCAGGGACTTGCCAAAGTGCGTGACAAAGGCCTTGGTGCCGTTGTACACGGGCTGGTCGACCGGCGCGTTGACAATGTGCCCGCTGATGCTCGCCGTGATGATCAGGTTGCCGCTGCCTTGCCGCTTGAACACCTCGCCGACGAACTTGGAGCAATACACGACGCCGTCGACTTTAAGAGCGAGGGGGTTTGTCAGCAATCTTCCATCCATGATCGATCTGTAGTAAGGCTGTCATACCATTGACGGAAAGCAATTGCTTGTACTCATCAATCGACTGCTCAAGAATAGGTTTCGAATTCGCCATTCCTGGTTCACGTCAGTCGAGCTCTGGGGCACCAGTTGGTTTCAGTACCAAGGGAATCGTACCGGCATTGGCGACGAAAATGTCTATCCTTCCAAAATCCTTGAGGACTTGTGCGATTGCTGCTTGTACAGCTTCGGCATTCGACACTTGACATGGTTAGTTAGCCAAATACCCAAGAGGACCTGGCTCGCCTTTCTGGAGTCATTCTCACCGTCAACCTTGTATGCCTTGGTCTTGACGCTGTGGGTACTGGCCAGGGACTCGGCCCTGGCGATTGCAGCATCGTTGCTAGAGAAAACCCAGTCAGATTCCGATCAATTATATAAAACAGCTGTGAGTTGTCACTTTGATGAATAGACTCACGAATTATAAAAGAGAGCGACGTGGGCTCCAGCCTCTGCATATCCTTCGGACACAGCACCACCGATACCTTCTGCGGCGCCCGTGACGACGGCGACTCTCCCGGTCAGCTTGAACTGATCGAGAACGTTTGACGGTGTATCTGGAAACGGCCGCGGGAAGCCCTCGCGGACAGTTTGACAATCCTCTACGGACATCGACATGGTGGAGACGTGATATAAACTGGGTCCGGTGAAGGGTATCAGGGTTTGGGTAAAGACGAGGGGAGGGTAAACTTGAACCTTGGTTTATAAAAGTTTTTGAAGAATCATCAAGCAGAGGCGAAGGTTTTCAAAATTAAATACGAATTATCTGAGGCTTTTTGAAATATTCTCGGTGAAACTGCCCCGACTGCTCAAACACCCTCCTGGCGCTTCTTGTCCTCGAGACGAGCATGCGATCGACGTCGATTCGCGCGGCTCTATGTACATGGTGTACATTGATTTCGGCGCTACGAAAGCGCTTCGAAGGTCAAACCTGGGGCAATAGGCAGCGGGACACTATGGATTATAGTGCCCATTGTTCGTGGGGGTCCCCAGTATAGTACTTTGTTGTACTCCGTATACTCAACGTCCATCCCGCAGCACAATGCTCAGCTGATCAGTTGAAAAAGAAAAGATGCGTCTACTCCGCAGCCATGATCACTTGGAAACGGACCCACAATATTCTCTTGTCATTTCAGACAAAGCCGGAGAGTTCTCCGATGGCCGATACCCGACATCTTATACCCTTTGCAGCTCTCTCCACGCCTACCCAACGTCGCTCGGAGCAGAGCACGCCGACACTGAACTCCCGTGTCATGCGAGGAGCATAAAGCAGCAAACAATTGGAACCCCCGGCTTCGGCTAAAGTGAAGCGGCATTATTGCGCCATCTGTGAATTATAGCAACTATTGACCTACAATACAATATTGCACCATATTAGATCATATCAGGCAGGACTCAGCTGTCAGAAAATGGAGAACCCGTCAGTTTTGTTATACGGGCCACTGACAGCCAAGGTTGAGGACAGGCCCGTTCCCACCATCAGTGAACCTCACGATGTCATTGTACAGATCGCATATACTGGAGTCTGCGGTAGCGATGTCAGTCCTCCATGTCTTTTTATTCCCCAGCATGACTCAATATTTACGGCATTGCCCTCGGACAGGTTCACTTCTGGCTCCATGGCGGCATCCGAACCTTTGTCTCGGCCGACGCCCCGCTGGTTATGGGCCACGAGGCATGCGGCACCGTCCACTCCGTCGGCGCCGGCGTGACGACGCTCCAGCCAGGGGATAGGGTCGCCGTCGAGCCCGGCGTGCCGTGCCGCCGGTGCCAGCGCTGCAAGGCCGGGCGGTATAATCTCTGCCCACGCATGGCATTTGCCGCCGACTCCAACTCGCACACGGACGGGACCCTCACCAAGTTCTTCCGGACGTCGGCGGACTTCTGCTACAAGCTGCCTGAGAACCTGCAGATGAGGGAGGGAGTCCTTCTGGAGCCTCTATCCGTGGCCGTGCACGCGGTCCGCCTCGCCGACGTCAAGCCGGGCCAGCGGGTCGTCGTTTTCGGCGCCGGCACCGTCGGCCTGTTCTGCGCCGCCGTCGCCAAGGAGTTCGGCGCCGCCGTGGTCATCTCCATCGACCTGCTGCAGAACAAGCTCGACGTCGCCCAGCAGCTGCTCGGCCCCGAGGTCGGCAAGACATGGACGCCAGACACGTCCTCGGCGCCCGAGGACAACGCGGCGCGGCTCAAGGGCGCCCACGGCCTGGACGACGGCGCCGACGTCGTCATCGATGCCACGGGCGCCGAGGCCTCGGTGCAGACGGCCATGTACACCCTGACGCGGGGCGGCACCTACGTCCAGGCTGGCATGGGCAAGAGGAAGATTGAGTTCCCCATTGCCGAAGTCTGCGAGCGCGAGCTGAGCATCAAAGGCTGTTTTCGATACGGAGCTGGCGATTTCGAGCTTGCCATGAGCCTGATCCAAAGAGGGAGGATCCGGCTAGAGAAGCTGGTTACTGGAGAGTTTCCGTTTGAGAAAGCTTCAGAGGCTTGGGAAAGTACAAGTAGAGGCGAGGGTATCAAGAATGTAATTAGAGGTTGGGAAGGCTGAGTTAAGAGATCTCTACGTCCGCATCTACACATGACGATCACCTTGGCATACTGGTGTTGATGGGAATCATGGGAATTTCGACCTCACTGTCTGGTGACTTATTATGACCAATATTCCTATCACTTTCCATAGTTCCGCCAAGTCTTATTGTGGTCACAATACATGAGCCAATACATCAGTTATCCGAACTTTTATGACAATATGATCTTAGACCTGCGAGCAAGTGAGAAGTGAGAACTCATAACCTAGTACTGTAATACAGCATACGTCGGCCGACTGTGCTCCGAGAATGCGGAGAATAATGGTCGCATCCCGCTAACCATGTCAGCAGTATAGTCGACCTAATGCAGGCGCACGCAGATCATCTGAAGCTGTTTGATCCAGTCCATTTGCCACTACTCTTCCATGGACCGTTCTCGTATGTTACTCTACACTGTCTTTCTCTATGCGGAGCCTATTTAGGACGTCGAACATGCTGGAAAACGTAGAGTAACACTGGTCATATACTCTCCTCTATCTGGCTCTTGATCTTAGATCTTCGCTTTATATAAATCAAGCCTGTATACAAGTCGGGAAATTGCAATATCTGCTTCAACGTTCTCCTCCACTATACCCTATACGACTATCTACCACCATGGATCGTTCAGAATTGACATCTCGAGTGATCCCACTCATGAGCCTGGGCACCGGCTCCTCCCCCCTCACAGCCCCATTCCAGCAGAGCGAGGCCCTCTCGGCCGCCGAGCGCGCCGCGAACCGGTTCCGAGTCCATGGCAATGCCATCGTGACGGGCGGCGCCGGCGACCTGGGCTTCACCGCGAGCCGCGCCCTCCTGGAGCACGGCCTATCGGGGCTCGTCATCTTCGACCTCCTCGAGTCGCAGGCCGCCGCGGACCGCGTCGCCGCGCTGGCGGCCGCGTTTCCCGACGCCAAGATCTCGTTCAAAAGGGTCGACGTGACCGACGAAGCCGACGTCAGGGCCGCTGTCGAGGCCGTGGCGCGGGACCTCGGCAGCGTGGACGTGCTGCTGGCGTTCGCGGGCGTGGTGTCGTGCGCGCACGCGACCGAGGTGTCCGCCAAGGAGTGGCGGCGCGCGCTCGACATCAACGCGACGGGGTCGTTCCTGTGCGCGCAGGCCGTGGCGCGGGTGCAGTCCCGGCTGGGCCTGCGCGGCAGCATCGTCCTGGTGGCGTCAATCTCGGCGCACCGGGTCAACTTCCCGCAGCCGCAGGCGGCGTACAACGCGTCCAAGGCGGCGGTGCTGGCGGCGGCCAAGTCGCTGGCGGCCGAGTGGGCGCGGCACGGCATCCGGGTGAATAGCATCAGCCCCGGGTACATGGACACGATCCTCAACGAGGGCGACGGGCTCAAGGTCGCCAGGGACACGTGGAACGAGCGCAACCCGACGGGCCGTATGGGCGTCCCCGAGGAGCTGTGCGGTGCTGTCGTGTTGCTTGCGAGTCGGGCGGCGAGCTACATGACTGGTGCCGACCTGCTTATAGATGGAGGTCAGACGCTTTTCTAGTTTCACAGGGAGACGATACGTGGCGGCTAAAAGAGGAACAAGAAGAATATGAGGTGGGAATATAGATGGAGTTTGGATATACGGTCAAGCAATAACATCGAGCGCAGTGAAATCATATTCGTTTTGATACATATTGCTCCATTGGACACGATATTCCGTATGTAAATCATTTTATTTCGAACTTTGTCACTCGAAACGACACCCGGGATCATGTCTCCGTACCGTAATTTCCGCGTTAGTGGCTGTGAACCTGTGATGAATAAGGTGCTGTGGACGATCGAGCAAGAGTCGCGAATCTTCAAGGGTACGATAGATGATCTAACAGAAGCCTCGCGACGCGGACCATGTCTCCCCCACGTCGTCGGTCGACAGTGCTCCGATGGAGAGACTATGATACGGACACGACCAATTATTTCTCCATATTCTGGGGTATCCAAGTCTGCGGTCATATGGAGATCCGGGGAAGCTAGATGGCCAATCACCTTCCGAGGGGAAGAAAAACATGATCGGCTATTCTGGGCTCACATACTCCGTAGTTCTCCAACGCCGGTCCGAATGGTTCGATCGCCCAATGTACCAAGTGCCGACGGGGAAGATCTAATCCGACCACTTCTGAACCTATGGATGATTCTCCTCTGCGAGGTGCGGAGTATAGTAAGTTATATATGTAGAGGCTCAAGTGCTTCTCACAGTTGAATCCAGAGTATGCACCATCAAAAACCCATGAGAAGTGTTGTCTCGTCTCGTCTCGTACCGTCTCGATTTGAATACACCATGGCTATCACAGCTCCAGCCTCTACCGGAGCCGACACGGCTTACGATCCCACAGGTGGATTATCCTACTCTGAGGCCTTTTGTTTTGCATACCTAACGGAGTGATAGGTTACAAAGGTTTACTGCGTGCGCCTCCAATTGTTATAGTCATGTCATTGTTCGCCAGTATTGGAGGCATCTTATTTGGCTATGACCAAGGGGTCATCTCCGGAGTTTTGGTAATGAACAGCTTCGTAAGAAACCAGTTACCATACACTTGACAAGCAAGAATATAAGATTTGCTCACAATTTCCGTTTCTGTCTCCTGCTGTAGGTCAAAACATTCCCCGAACTTGCCACCGACACGACCCTGAAAGGCTGGGCTGTCTCCGTGCTCACACTTGGCGCCATGTTTGGCGCCTTTGCCAACGGACCAGTTGCCGATTATCTCTCGCGCAGATGGTCCATTGCCCTAGCCTCAGTTGTCTTCATCATCGGCTCTGCAATCCAGGCTGGAGCGGTCAACATTGCCATGATCTTCGTCGGCCGAGCTTGTGCTGGCTATGCCATCGGCATGCTGTCCATGGTCGTGCCGCTCTACCTTAGCGAGCTGGCCCCATCCAATCTCCGCGGTGCTCTCGTATCGCTGCAGCAGCTTGGAATTACCCTGGGCATCATGGTATCCTTCTGGATCGACTATGGGACCGCGTACATTGGCGGCACTGGCGACAGGCAGTCAGAGGCGGCGTGGAGGCTTCCGCTCGCGCTGCAATGTCTGCCGGCACTGATTCTGGGAATCAGCACTCTTGTCTTGCCTTATTCGCCCCGTTGGCTGATGTTGAAAGGTAAGGATGCTCCCAGAGAATTTTCCCTTCCCGTTCGCTGACAACTTCCTCTTCCTTATTGACAGACCGAGAAGAGGAGGCGGTCATCGTATTGACTAGGATAAGGCGGGTCCTGGCTGATGACTGGCGGCTCCAGAGAGAAATCCTCGAGATAAAAGCAGCCTCTGTGTTCGATAATGAAACCATTGCAGAGCGTTACTCGGGTGTCTCCAAGCTGAGCGTCATGATCTCTCAGTATACTGAGCTCTTCGTCGAACGGCACCTTAACCGACGCCTCCTCATAGCATGCCTTCTTCAAGTCATTCAACAATTCACTGGCATCAACGCAATCATCGTCAGATCCCCCCTTTTTGCATTAATGCCGAAGAGCTTGTTCATGGTATGGAGATGACTGACTCTCGATGCTACAGTACTATGCCCCAACTATATTCCAGAGCATAGGGCTCTCTGGGAACTCGGTTGATCTCCTTGCTACTGGCGTCGTTGGAATCATCGACTTTGTTTCTACAATTCCGGCTATCATGTTCCTGGATCGCTGGGGGAGAAAGGGAATTCTCCTTTCTGGAGCTGTCGGCATGGGCGTAAGCCAACTGATTGTAGGTACCCTTTATGCAATCTACGAGAACTCATGGGACGATCACAAAGGTGCCGGCTGGGCGGCTGCTGTCTTCATATGGCTGTATATTGCCAGCTTTGCCTACAGCATCGGCTGTGTCAACTGGATCATGCCGTCGGAGCTGTTTCCCCCAGCGAACCGAGCGAAGGCTGTAGGAGTCGCTATCGGAACGAATTGGCTGTCCAATGTAGGTGTTTGAGTGCTTCGCCAATAGACGATTGCTCACGACGTACAGTTTATTGTTGGTCTGATCACTCCTCTTATGCTTGCCTCGATCAGATTTGGCACTTTCTTCTTCTTTCTAGGTATGTATTGGTGGGTTGATCGATGGGAGGCAAAACATTGACGCTCGTAAGCTTTCTGTGTGATACTATTCATCTGGGTGTACTTTTTTGTTCCAGAAACTCGAGGGGTTCGCATCGAGGAAATGAATAATCTATTCGGTGGTAGTCAGGGCGAAGCAGACGTACAACGTTTGAAGGCGGTCAGACATAGGCTCGGACTGGACACGTCCAGAGAAGTTGAATAGAAGGCATCGCAATTGCATGAAGAGCACGTCGATAGGGCATTCTAGCCAGTGCATTTGAATGCCTCAAAGTTTACCATCTGAAATAGCCTCTGTTGAGATCATCTTTGAATGGATACAATACGTCGTGACCTTGGCTATGCTCACTGAACTGCTCAGCCGTAGCGCGCTCCATTTGTATTGTTGAACAATAAGTCACGCGGTATATCATCGAGAAAATCCAAAGGTGTCTGATCTATGAGCATGCGAATCGTTGGATCGCCGTTGAAATCCCCGTCGTTGAATCCATATCCCTGCCAGAGTGTCGCGTCGCCCACTGGAAGATCTGTAAACATGTTCTCGATTGAGAAATGCTCGTTTTGTAAATTTTGTGTTGCATCTTGTGCTTGAGATCCGAGATGAATAAGATCAGGGTTGGGCTGAGCCGCTCCTATTGAAGAGAGATGGCTTTGTATCGAATCAATGATTTCCAGACAGCGGCTTGCACAGCTGTTCTTCTTGGCCAGCACACCGAGGCTGCTTCGAGATCGTGAAATCGATATCTCCCAAGCCGATGGATCGTACCATACTTGGTCATGGGGCTCTTTCTGGACGCGGCTTACTTGAAGAACGAGTGTCGCCTGTAGGAGGAAGTAGGTAGCGTACCAGCCGAGGCCCAAATGCAACATTGATTCATATTCTTCACAGAAGGATGCCACATCGTGAATGCTCTGCATAGCGAGATCCACACATCGACGTTCGGCATCTGTCCTGGATGCGAGGAATGGATGATGTCGCTTACTACCACGCCAGAGTAAGAGTCGAAGATTCTGCTGTTTCCACAGTGCCACGGCTCGCGGCCCGAGAAACCAGCTTGGGACGCCAGCCAGCGTGAAATAGTCAGGGAGTGCGTCTCTCCATGCGCTCAGCTTCCCGTCTATTGATTCGGCCACTTGATACTCAATCCGGGCACCTGCCGTTTTTGCCATTAGAAATTCAGTATACAGTTCCATGGACAATCTTGTAAGTTGAGCATGGGCGACAATGGAAGAATAGGGAGTTGGGTGATTGACTTCTCGGACCACCCCCGAACTGAGGTCTTGATCCTGATCCTCCACATTTCGGGGCAAGTGTACATCAAAGAAGCCATCAGCAGCTGTTGGCGGACGTCCGGTGGTTATGTTGAATCCGCAATCAAAGCAGTAGACGGTCCAGAACAGTTGCCTCCGCCTTTCATATAACATGGAGTCGGGGGCATTTGGGACCTCTCTATGTAGGCCCAAGCCGAATGCTATGCGGCATGCAATTCCAATGAGATTGTATGCCGTATTTGGCCTGTCCCGTTTCTGCAGATAGTTTCCCATGAGAAGAAAAGCCTGGAGCGTCTCGATCGTTCCAGACTCGAGCATGGAGATGGACATTCGACTCCTGGCCGCCGTAAAGTAAGGAGAAAGTGCTTGTGCGGCAGCCTGGTCTGTGGCAGATACCCAGTGCCCCATTGCCAGGACCATGTAGTAAACAGTACTCCAGGTAGATCGTCTTTTTGCACCGCGCCAGTCGCCGGCTGCCTTTGCTCGAAATGTCTTCTCATGTATGATGGGATATGACGTGTTGAAGAACAAGAAATAAGCATCGATGAAGAGGCTTGCAACCGCAGACGAGGCCAAATCAGGACGGTCGAATTGTTCGTGAGCGGAAGAAGACGGCCGGTTCGGTGAAGGAAGGGACGTATTGGTCGCTGCCATCGCTATCGGAAGCGATGAAGCTATGTCCTGTAGCAAACTGGAACCGGAGCTACTGCCCAGATAGCCTGACTTGGAAGTAGAAAAGGCTCCCATTCCATCTTCCTGGTGGCCGAACTGGGGGCTCTCGCGAGTCCCCGTAGCCGGTGCTAGAGTTTTGAGAGAGCTATCCTCGTGCCACTCATACCTCGCGTCTTGATCCTCCTCGTCCTGACTGGCTTCTGCGTCGTAAGAGTCGCGGGCCTGATTCAGCAGCTGCTCGTTTGGCGCGGATCTGGTCAGTTTCGCGAGTGCTTCTTCGATATTCAGATCCGGATTGAGGGAACGAAGGAGATTCTCGAGTTGAGCGCACCGCAACTCAGCAGCATCCAGGTTCTTCCGCTTCAAAGGAGTGCGGTCCACGGGCTCATCAAAGCTGCATTCCTTACCCGTTTTGGCGCAGTATGCGCAAGGTCCGCTGCCATTCGTCTGGCATCTGCTTTTGCGAGCCTTGCAGGTCGAACAGGCTCGAGCCGCCAAGGTCAAGGCCTTCCCCCTTCGCAACCCATCACTCATCTCGGCCGCACAACGCGACCCGAAGGTTTCGCCAGAGCTGGATGCCAGCGATCAAGTTCAGCTCCTCAACATTCGAGACAGGAGACTTGCATAAGCGGAGCCAGTGTATCACCACACACATTGACGCCGGATCAGGAAAGTTTTACGCCTGTAGCGTATGTAGTGGATGACTGTCGCTTGAACGTCGGATGTTACCAACTTCGAAGGCAGAGAGGCCTGGATGATCTTGATTAGCGGCCCGGGGTTGACCCATAGAAAGCCTCAGGCACCTGAAGCTCCCAAAGCTCTCCCCGGAAGAGCCCCAGAAAAGAGGGGTGATGGGAATTAGGGAGCGGTACAGCTTGCCGAATCCGGCGACGTCCGAAGAGATGGTCCCCCTCCATGATTTTCGCCGCAGCTGGACTCAAAACTCGAGAGACCATGTTTTCAAGCAAATGAGACCGGTGTCCATTTCAGAATGGCGTCTGATAGAAAAAACGAGCAAGCGCCAATCTGCGACAGGGACCCGAGGACTTGGTCGGTATATATTCTTTAGCGAGCCAGCGAAGGGGCAGCGCGTGTCGGGTCGAGTTCTGCAACAGTTCGTGACCGTTTGAGGCCAGTTTAAGCGCTCCATTCAGCGATCCCCATCGGCCACTATACCCCGCCATCGTAGGATGTACAGTGGGTCGTGGATCCAAACGTCATGAGGGGCATGGAAACTAATAGTAGCTCGTGAAGGGGAAGAACGACGCTGGGCGCGATTTGTTGCGCTTGGGGGGAAATTATTATTATTGACTAATAACCTGTGCAGGTATCGACTTTTTCTCCCATCTTATAAGCTCTCCCGTCCTGTCCCTTTTTGTCTCTCCCCGTTTTAGAGAGTCTCCCACTTCTTCCCGATTTCCTCACCTCCAATCGTACAAATCCTGAATAACACCGACAAGATGGTTCCCTCAATCAAGCTCTCCTCCGGCCATGTAAGACATTCAGTGCTATGAGCGCAAACATCATGAACAAAACTAGCTCACACAACATTACAGGACATGCCCGTGGTCGGATTCGGTATCTGGAAGGTTCCCCGCGAGTCCTGTGCCGAGACCGTTTACAACGCCATCAAGCTCGGATACCGTCACTTCGATGGTGCCTGGGACTATACCAACAGCGCCGAGGCCGGTCAGGGTGTCCGACGTGCCATTGACGAGGGACTGGTGAAGCGTGAGGAGCTCTTCATCACCTCCAAGCTCTGGAACAACTACCACAAGCGCGAGCACGCCCACCAGCAGGCCAAGCTCGAGCTCGAGGCCTGGGGTCTCGACTACCTCGACCTCTTCCTCGTCCACTTCCCTATCGCCCTCGAGTTCATCCCTTTCGAGGAGCTGAGGTGGCCCTGCTTCTGGACCGACAAGGAGCAGACCAAGCCTACCCCCTTGGCCAAGGTCCCCATTTCCGAGACCTGGGCCGCCCTTGAGGAGCTTGCCCAGACCCCCGAGAACCCCAAGGGCATCTTCAAGTCCATTGGTATCTCCAACTTCCACACACAGCTGATCTACGACCTGCTGTCGTACGCCAAGATTCCCCCTGCCGTCCTCCAGATCGAGCACCACCCTTACCTTACACAACCCGAGCTCATCACCATGGCTCAGGAGAACAACATTGCCGTCACTGGCTACTCCACTTTCGGCCCTGCCTCGTTCATTGAGCTGAACAACGCCAAGGCCAAGGAGGTCAAGCCTCTGTTCGAGGTCGACGCCGTCTCGGCTGCGGCCAAGAAGCACGGTGTCACCCCTGGACAGGTTCTCCTGCGTTGGTGCACGCAGCGCAACATTATCGTCATCCCCAAGTCCAACAGCGTAGAGAGACTCAAGCAGAACCTCGAGTCCACCACCTTCGACCTGTCGGAAGAGGAGATCAAGGCTATTGCCGCTCTGGACATTGGCCTCCGATTCAACTCCCCTGCCAGCTGCGGAAGCGCTCGCATCTTCACTTAGATGGTTGGAAAGGGACTATAACGCTTTAATAGATGAGACATGATAGTTTTGCGTAATATTTAGATTATTCAGGATTTCAAGACATTGTTTCATGAGCGTGTATGTACTTTAGACCTATGCTGCTGTACATTTAGAGAATCCCTCTTGAGATGATGAAAGATACATGCTTAAGCACATCTTATGATAACAAGGGAAGACATACACTTACGGAATACGATAAAATTTGCGAGAAGCTTGTTCATTTTATTGGAAAACACTTGCCCACTGTATAAGAAAGGCGCTTACCTCTGATTCGTGGTCGCCCTCAAGACTTTCCGCAATAAAGCAGATCGTCGAGTGCGTCACCCATCTGAGTGCAGAAATACCTACCAAAATAAATGACCGACCCCAATATCTGCAATATGAAATGGCGGAATGAATTTCGGTCCGGTAGCACAAATGTGCTGGTGAATCGAAAAGGGTAACTATAACCACGCGCCACATTAGTACAGTATTAGACAGACTTACCTGGATTTGCTGGGCAAGCTATACCAGCACAGCCACAGCTTTACCCAGCACCCCGCGTGACGATCCCAGGTATTACACCACTTTTTTTCTGCGGCGCGTATCGACGGCGCGTCTCTTTGAAGACGACATCTCTCAACCTTTCGAAGCCCGGAATCGAGTTCCTACACGACAATCGATCAAGTTGGCCATGGCGCTGCCCCTACCACCGGGATTGGTACCCACCGAGGTCGCCTTCCTCTGCGAAATGGAAATGGTCACAATCGTGCCGCGGCAGAGGCTCGAGTCCATCCCGCTCCTCACTGTAAAACCACCCCACCATCCTCAATGCTGCAGTCACTGACCGGGGCGCGATCGTCATCCAACAGGGCGCAACACCGGTGCTCCGACCGCCGCACCGAGCCGATATTCCCCTGTGGCTGGCCCTGCTGCTCAAGAAGCAGAAGCGCGCCAACATTGTGCCGCCGGCCTGGCTGCACGCCGGCTCGCTCGCCGACATCATCCAGCACGAGACCAAGACGGACCCGGAAGCCTTCAGCCCCCCACCGCCGCCCGTGACGCGGTCCGACGGGCGCGGTGGCGCCCGGTCCTTTGGGGACGACGACCTCGTCCTAAGCCCGCCCTTCCTGCCCTCGTGCGTCGCCGCTGCCCCCTCGGCCTACCTGCCCTACCACTGGCTCGAGCTCGCCGAGACCCTGCTGGCGCATGCCTCCGACGACATACCCGCGGCCGCCGAGGTCCGGACGCTGCTGCGCGACCTGCAGGAGGTGCGCGCCGCCAAGATGCGTGGCAGCACAGCGCACCTCGAGGGCGGCGGCGGTGTCGTCGGGCTCAGGGGTGTCGGCGCCATGGAGCTGGCTGAGAGCAGGGGCTTCGTCGTCGGCGTAGTCGACGGCGTGCGCAAGCTCGGCGCTAGCATCGAGGCCACGCGGAGGGAAGAGGAGGAGAGGGGCGGCAACGACGCCTTTGATGACGACGAGGACGAGGAGATGGGCTTCGAGTAGCAGAGGTCTCATCGTGCAACACTCGACCGGCCGTGATATGGGGAGCGTGGTGACGGAGCACCGCGGGATGACGAGCGGGCCGGAAAGGCAATTACTGCCGTGAGTCTCGCGCCAGGCACACGACCCAAAGCCCGTACGACCCCCACTCTTGTGGCATGGCCGTTTCGCATGCCCAATCCAACGTCTGCTCCAAGATGCTACGGGGTTTGTTTCCATGCTTCATGAGACCTTTGGAAGCCGCAAAGAGCCGTGCGCCGAAGACCGATTCGCTGTACAGCCTCTCCATCTCCGCCCAGAACCGGTCACTCGCCGCTCTGCTCCACCCCACGCGATCTGTCGACTTGTTATAGATCCGCGGCTTGTGTATGAATTCGATGAGTTCCTCCGTGGTCCCTGGCCACCACTTACCAAGTTCCTCCGAGTCAACAAATGGCGCCCCTCCAGTCAATGTCAGATTATTCAAGGTTGCCAAGGTTCCAGCAATCCCCGACACTATAGGTTCCGTCGCCGAGTTAGCAATTCCTTCTAACTCAATAACTGCCGTAACATTGGGACTCAGCACCAATGTAGCAATGGTTGGCAGCAGGGGAAATTTCATGGATATCATAGTCATCGGTCCGGAGTTCGTTGTCGTCTGTCCAGCTCGAGGAACGGTCTGCGAGTCAATGACTGTCACCGACTTGACACTCTCCCTGGTCCTAGCACTCTCTGTCAATACCGAATTGTTTGTGGTCGACTCAGCTGTGACAGTTGTTCCGATTTCAACAAATGTCGTCAGTTCATCCAGAGGGGTCGTTGCCACTTCATATTTGGGCGTTGTTGTCGATGTAGAGCTTGTCCCCATCTCAGGTTCAGCAACTGTGGACTCGCCCATTCCCGGATATTGGGCTCCATCATCGTCAGCGCTAGATTCCTCGACGACCTGAGGAGCATCGTCGACTGTGCTCCAACCCCTTTCTATCCAGGGCCGCTGATCCTCGGGGTTCAACAACTGCGGCTTCCGAGGGCCCAGCATGGGAATTTTCTCACCGTCGACAGTGTAGATATACCGCGGGCGGTCGGGGTAGTAGAGTTCCGAGTCGGGCTGCCCGGCCCACTGCTCCATGTCGGCCGGGGTTACGACCACTGGCTCGTCGAGACCGAACACCTCCTGCTCGAGGGGCGTCATCTCGGCTAGTTTCTCGGCCAGCTCCGCGGCCCGCAAGGCGGCATAATAGCGTTCCTCGTACCTCGCCTGCATGACATCGCTACCTGCCAAGAAGAGCTGGACCGCGACGAGAAAGGTGATGACTTGGAAGCAAAGGATATAGACATGACGGTTGGCTCTGGCGGCGGCGACGTAAGGCTGCCTTCCAATAAAGGCGCGGAGTCGTTGAAACACCATTTTGTGTGGTTATACGCTTATGAACCGATCAAGCAAAATTGTGTATTGGTCGTTGTTGGGGGATTGACAATGGGAATCGGTCATATGCAGATGCTGCGTCGAGAAAGATGAGGAACAAAAGTGTACAGAGTCAAGCAGAAACCAACTCCTCATATAGGCGATCCGATCATATATGTTACATGTTTGGCTGCATCGAACTTGCACGGAATTATTGTTCGAGCTAGACCAACAATGAGATCGTCTTTATACAAAGCTATTATTTGTGCAAATCTAACAATGAAGTCTCCCAAAGCCTCTGTGTCAAAATGGAAACGCGACTCTTGTCTGCGATTCATTGTCACCCGGGTTCAGAGGGACTTCCGCACAGTTCCTGCTAAGGCAGGAAGGCAGTGGCTCAAGAAACGAGAGATGCAAGTTGTCAAGAAGAGCTCTCTGAGATACGAGGAAGCTTGGGTCAATGCATTGGTACATATCTATCATAAACCAAGGCTCAGCGCCGAAACTACATGAGTACACATCTATCTACATTCTCCCAACGCCGGGTTGTGGGCCCTTGTAAACCGGGACCAAGCAAATAAGGTAACCAAACCGATCCAGGCGCCAGTGGTATGAATATACAAGCGTCTAAGCCTGAAAACATACACATATTACATCCACTAAGACATACCGTCCACTCTATTTAGCCTTGATCTGCGTGATCCCGTCGGCGGCGGTGTCAACAACCTGGAAGCCATCGGCATTACCGGCTCCGGTGGCGGCACGGGCATATGCGTCATCGGACCTGTCCAAGAGCACGTCCATGTCCTCGTCGCTGAAGATGCGGTCGCCGCCCGAGTGCTGGTAGACCTCGCCGTCCTTGAGGAGCAGGGCCAGGAGGGTCTCCTTGTCGAGCTCCTCCTCGTTGGGGTCGAGCTTCTGGCCCATGCTCTTGAAGCCGCCCTTCTTGATGACGAGCTTCTCCAGGCGCCGCTTGGCGTCCGCGCTCAGCAGCAGCTCCTCCTCGACGGTGCCCTTGGTGGCCAGCCGGTAGATGATGACGGGGCGCGTCTGGCCGATGCGGTGGCATCGGTCCTGTGCTTGGAGATCCTGCTGGGGGTTCCAGTCGCTGTCGAAGAGGATGACGGTATCAGCGGCCGCCAGATTGATACCTTGACCTCCAGCTCTGGTCGAGAGCAAGAAGACCTTGAAGTCGGGATCCTCGTTGAAGCTTCTGATCTGCTCACGCCGGTCGGCTTGTGCTACGCTGCCGTCGATACGACAGACGTTCCATTTCCGCAGATCGTTACAGTAATCGTGCAGAATATCAAGTTGTGTCTTAAATTGTGAGAAGATTAGAACCTTGTGGCCATTTTCAAACAGCTCGGGCAGCAAACGATCCAGAAGGAGCATCTTTCCGGACGAGGTGACGATGCTCTCGTCAATTTCCAAATTTTCATCAAAAGTCCAGGGGTTGTAAAAGTTGTGAGGACTATTACAGACCAGACGCAACTGCATAAGCGGATTGCCAAGCCGCTTCTCCTTGATTTGCATTTCTTAAGACAATCAGCATACCTGTATGGTGAATGTGATAGCTTGGTACTTACTGGCAAGATCCAACGTGGCAGTGCGGATGGCCTCGTCTTCATCTTGAGGAAACTCGTCGCTGTCGGCTGCCTTTTGCGCGGCTTCCATCTCTGCCACGAGTTTTGCTTCAAATTCGTCGTCATCGAGCTTGTCTTCATCCACTTCCTCAGACACATTATAGGTGACAACACTTCGCTTGGGCCGGCCGCGACCCTGGCGAGTGTTTGCAGGAGTTGATTGTCTACTCGACTTTGTGCTTTTGGGTTCAGGCGATTCGACTTTTGCTTCTGCTTCTGCTTTTCTCTTGCGAGTAGCGACAGTTCCATTCGGTTTGCCGTTCGTTTTGCCATTCGTTTTACCATTCATCATGGCGTCGAATGCGTTCTTCTTGGGCCGACCGCGACCATTTTTGGCAACTGGCGAAGAGCTATCGCTGGGAGCCGGTGAAGCGGCGTCGGATCCGACAACACTATTGGCGAGAGATGCTTGCCGGCTTGACCGCCTGGAGTTGACAGCGGTATTAGTAGTACCCGTCAGCCGCTCGACAACTTTGTTCTCGAGATATGACCGTGTATCTGTGCCCTTGTCACTGATCACATTGTAGAGGTCTGTCTGCTCTTTTGTCATGGGCGCATACAGGACGTATTCGCGCTTCTTGGGAAGGTAGTTGGCAACGTCTGCTTTGATGCGGCGCAGTAAGAGTGGCTGGAGAACCTTGTGGATCTTCTTGACCAGATCTTGGTTCTCCTGGTTGCCGATGAACTGCTGTGTGCCTTCTTCATTGGCAAGATCAGTAAAGTCAAACCAAGTCTCGAACGCTTCCCAGTCAAGAAAGGTTTCCGGCATGAGGAAGTGAAGTAGAGACCAAAGCTCCTTCAGGTTGTTCTGAAGCGGTGTGCCTGTGATGAGAAAACGTGAGGCGGATTTGAATTGTTGCAGTTCCCTGAACAGCTTGGCATCCGCGTTCTTGAGTCGATGTCCTTCGTCCTGATTGCGCGTTAATATAAGAGACATGACATAGCGAAAGCTCTTGTCAAGACCTACAACTATGATACAAGCCCAGTCAATCTTGGACAGCGTTGCATGATCTCTGAGAATCATCTCATAGCTGGTGCAAACCACGGGAAAGCCGGCCTGTGCACTTCCACCAGTACCTGTCCTTTTGTAATGTTTGAATATCTTGTTCTTGAAAGTGTCCTGGCGCTCTTCTGGCTTGCCGTGATATAGTGCAAATGGAATGGACGGCGTCCACTTTTGGAACTCATCCTGCCAATTCGAGAGAGTACTGAGAGGAGCAATGATCAAGTGGGGGCCATAGTATGATTCCTGCTCTCGGAGCAATGCCACCAATGAAATGGTCTGTATTGTTTTGCCTGGTTATTGTTAATTGGTATTCGGGATTGGCGAGGGTATGTCTGGATACCGACCAAGACCCATCTCGTCGGCGAGGATACCGCTCATGCCCTGTAACATGATTTCAAACATCCAAGTCAGGCCCTCGAGCTGGTAGTCGCGCATGACACCACCAGTCATGATCTTGGGCTGCTTTTTCAACTCGACGCCGGCATCGGCAAGAGTTTGGTTATCAAAGTCTCGACCAACCCGGCCCAAAGCCTTTGTTTTCTGAGTCAAAATGTCGCTGAATACGGAGCTTTTGCGTAGCAGCTCGTCGAGCTCCCTGGCCTTGGCAGCACGCTCACTGGAACTGAGATCGGCCTTCTTCCGGCGGCCGCGAGCCAATGCAAGACGCTTTGCCTCGGCTCTCGTGTTTTCTGCCCGAGCCTTCTTTTCTTCCGTGAGCATATGCTCAGTCGCAAAGTTGGACGCATTTCCCATCTTGGCGTGGTCAGAGTCGTCGGTGGCGGACGGAGACGAAGGCGCACTGGTGGAGGGATGAGATGGGGGTTGTGAGAGGGTCGAGTCCAGATCCGATGACGAATCCGAACCCATTGTATGATCAGAAAAGTGAAAGAGTCTAGAGGAGATTATACAAGTGAATTGGGGTCAAATCCATCAATATCATGGAGATTGACAAATGATTTCTCATTAAGCATAAGAAAAGAAAAAGATACCACCGACCACCACCTGGGTATAAGCAGGCACTTTTTTCTAGCCAGGAATGATGATTTCACCGGTCTGATGCGCATGTCCTAGCGCGTCGAGTTAAATCGGCGGGACGCGAAATGGCAGCGATGTCACGCGTTAAGTGATTGCATTGCTGGGCCGCTTGCAGCCTAGACCTGTCCGAATTCAGTTTCGGGTGACTCTTCCCCCAGCGCCAGCGCCACTTCTAGCCGCTACTGCCTAAAACGAACGCCCCAGTGCCCCTAGGAACGTAAGGCACCTTCCCGAGGCACCTGCCAGCCCGCCCGCCGAACCTTTGGAACTGGTGCCCCGAAAGTGGCCCCCAACACTGCCGGAATTTCTGTCGGACCTGCTGAAACCACTCCCCTCGGCGTCATCCCATTGCTGACTCCCGTCAACCATCATCAACCCCCCGATACTTATCAGGGCACTATATAAGCAGCCAACCTTGTCCTCCACAACAACCATCACGATCATTGCGACAGTCTCGCAGCAGGTTCTCGAGCAGTAGCACTTCAAGATGGCTGCTCCGCAGAACTACTACGAGTTGTACCGTCGAAGCAGGTACAGCACTGTCCTCTGCCTGCCTCCCAAGTGATCTATCTGCAGTGGCTAACCCCAGCGTTCGTAACGAACAATAGTGTCGGCACTGCTCTGACGGACACTCTCGACGACCTCATTCAAGACCACCGTATCGATCCTCAGCTGGCCATGAAGATCCTGGCCAATTTCGACCGCGCTATTGCCGAGGTCCTACAGGAGAAGGTCCGCTCGCGGTTGACTTTTAAGGTAATGATGACACGAAACCACAAGAGCAGCCCAGCCGCTTTGAATCCAAAGAACCCTTCGAGCCCACGCGCCCTCTTATCAAACATCTACTGACTCAGGTTCCTCGTGTAGGGTAGTCTCGACACGTATAGATTCTGCGACGAAGTTTGGACCTTCCAGCTCAAGAACGTGACATTCAAGATGGATAATGGTCAGAATAACGTCCAAGCCGACAAAGTCAAGATCGTTTCCTGCACTGCCAAACCCACAGGCACCTAGAACTTTGGACGGGGCGAATAGCAGCAATTGTCGGCCAGGATCGAAAGAGAGAGGAGGGCTGAGGCTGCAAGAGTCAAGGAGAGGAGGTGGGGATTACTGTCATCAAGCGAGGCCGCCCACTGAAGAGGCCGAGAAGACGCTTGTCAGGATGCTCCCTCAAGCGAGAGTAAGAGTCGCCGCAGAAGAGGACGCATCAGCTCAGCAGCACAACCTCGGAAATCAGAGCTAGTTGGAATCAATAGCTTACGAAAGCCCCGTGGGGGATTTCGGGGATCGGCGTTCAGGTTCAAGGAAAGCAGCAGTCACTGTCTGCAAGAGCAAGATTATGGATTTAGGATGCATTGCTTTTCTTTGTTGTCCTTGCGGCTGGTGATAAGCCGCCAAGTGGACTGTCTTAGTACAAGACATAGTCGACCTCATTCCGACGGGTCAGAGAGACTGGTGGAAATGGGACATGTGTATCTTCTGGTTTTCAGTCAAACTGGCAGTCAATCATGGTTGCCAACAATGTCACTCAATGTCCAAAAGTAGGGCAATCAAACAGTAATTCCGGTGAATGTATCGAAACCATTTGCGTGATGCAGACAGCATATAACACCCCCAAGGTAAGTAATCGCCTATACCGAGTATCCCAGACCAAGTGGGGGAGCCGGCGCAGGAACAGCGACCTGTACAAAAAAAAATTATATGAGGTAACACGAGTTGCGAAGAGCCGAATCCTGGATTATGAGAAGGGGAACGATTTTCAAATAAAGCGCCAGGGTGATGATCTGGGCTATGCACTTGCATTGCAACATGGAAGCAAGTCGAGCATATCAGTTCACCATTGACACTGGATTCAGAAATGTACATCTGTACGACACGGATAGGCTCTTCAGCCCTGGACCCCCCGCTGAATTCCGCCACGGAACTACCCGAGCAGGCCATCAATACCTTAGCAGGGCCCGTTGGTGCACTCCTAAACCCACGCCGTCATCCCCATAGAAGCTTCTCTCAAAAGGGATGCTGGCAATTGACGCATTACTATACCTAACAAGCAACATTACCTTTTGACAGTCATCCGCTGAAACACAAAGCCCCCGAGCCTGCCGACGGGTGCCCACAATGCCCCGTAGAAAGCAGGACGATGTTCCTCAGCCCTCGCCGGCTGCGGATCCGACGCCCATCTCATCCTCTCCTACCGCAACTGCAACAACAACAACAACAACAACAACAACGACAACATCTTCTCCCGGTGTCCCCCTTTCTGCCCAGTCCTTACGGAAACGCCCGCTCCCGGCTTCTTCGACCAGCAAACGCCAGGACGAGATGAGTAGCGATGATCGCCGCTCTTTAGGGAGCGCTGCGGACCAAGAGAATGTCGCATCATCCGCCCCAGTCTCCTGGACCACCAAAAACCAATGGATAGTTCTCGCCATTGCCAGCGGTGCTTGCGCAGCTTTCAACGGAGTGTTTGCTAAATTGTAAGTGATCTGGACTCGATTAGGATTCTTTTTTGTTGCCCTCATGTGCAACGAGATTGCAAATTCGAGATCTCACGTGCAGAAACATCTCTTCCTGTTCTCTATAAACGATGCATATTTCCTTTTGTTGGCCCTTCGAATTATTTCCTAACTACACAAATACTTGAATCGTATTCGTCAGTGGCATACACGAATATCACCCTTGTCGAATCTCGCAATGAAAGTATTCTGTCAGCGAGCATTCTCGACTGCTTCACATGCATCCTTACCTATAGCGCATACATGTGTATTCCCCTATCCGTACTAACTCTTCACTGTAAAGGACAACCAACGATTTGACCACGCATATATCACAAGGCATCGCAAAAGCATTTGGCCTCGATGCCATCGAAAACGTCATCGAGCTGATCGTCCGTGGTGTAAGTATATACTGGCTATTTCTTTTATTCCTCTCTTCATACCATCTAGACGGACGGCAACAACTTTGTCTTTGCTTCCCGTCAATTCCAGGGACATGCGGCTCTTCTCTTTTGAGGCTATCATGAGATATCCTGCCGCGGAGTCACCCGTCCCGCATTAGCGCTGCCGTGTCCACGTGCAAATCATCATGTCAAAGGAACATTCTGTACCGTCAAAGTTGTATCTAGTACCGTAATACTGACTCCTATTATAGGGATTCTTTGGTCTCAACCTCATTTTCAATGGAGTGGTAAGTAGCATTCTTCAGCATATACCGTTCAAAACGCCATACCCCCGATCCTTCCGACTGTACCAGACGAGTTTTCCTCTCCGTTGCGACCTCCTCCCTCGTCTCCAACCTATGCAAAGTGTACTGATTCTAATCTCACCCACAGATGTGGACACTATTTACCAAGGCCCTGGCGCGCGGCAGTTCCACGACGCAGGTGTCCATCATGAACACGTCGACCAACTTCATGATCACGGCCCTCCTGGGCCTCGCCATCTTCTCCGAGTCCCTGCCGCCGCTCTGGTGGCTCGGCGCCGCCATGCTGGTCGCGGGCAACGTCATCATCGGCCGCAAGGAGGAGCCCGGCAGCGACTCCCAGCCGTCGCAGCAGCAGGACGCGCCAGCGGCAGCCGCTGCCGGCGAGCCCGCCGCCGGGCTTGCCTCGTACGGCGCTGCGCCCCCGGCCGAGGGCATCTTGCCCGTGGAGAAGGACAGTGATGATGAGGATATTCCTCTGCTGGGACCTCTTGATGAGTCTATTGGCAGGTGATGTGATGATTTTTTCTCTGATCCAAGTCCATATCCAAATACTCGGTAGCCTACACGAGCTTGGACATGCTTTATATCACAAAATTACTCCGTATATACATTCAAGTATAGAAAGAACAGACCGTATTATATGCCATTTCTTGAGGACAGAGGGACTCTTTAAACTGTACCAGACACGACTCGACTTGTGTGCTTACACCCTCGTTCTGGCTTATGACGGACATGCACCAGTAGGTACATATTGAGGTTTCACGATGTCACGTTGAATGCATAGATGTTACCCAAGGTTGCGCATACTCTGAAAATAAATCACATTAACTCTATCTTATCTATCTATTCTCCAACTCGACCCCGTCATCATCAGCCAGGTCGGCGAGGTCTTCGTCTCCGTCCATGATCCTGCCCCGACCGCTGGCCACGGGTTCGGGGCCGCCGCCGAGCTGTATGCGCCCGCCGCTGAGGGAGTCCACCTTGCCCGAGACCCATCCGGCCGCTGTCCGCATCCATCCCCAGAGCTTCTCGTGGCCCCTCTGGACCTCGTGGTCGGTCCTCGGGTTCTCGGCCGCCTCAGCGTGGAACTGGTACTTCAAGCAGTCCTTGACCGTGACGAGGCCCTCCAGGCGTCCGTGGTGTTCGATGAGAATGACTCTCGGTCCGATCTTGCGGAACAGCTCCATGACGGTCTCTAGAGGGAGCCGGGGATGGACCGTGACCGGCGTGGCGTCCACGTAGCGGCTGAAGTCGATCGAGGCCGAGCTCGTACCAAAGTCTGCGCTTTGCGTGATCGTCGGCGTGATGGGAGTCACACTGCTCAGCGCTGCTGCTGGTGGAGAGAATGTGCACTTGGCATTGGCGTTGGCGGCGCTTCCACGCTCTCGTTTTAGTCTTTCAATTGCGTATCGCAGTTCCGTTCGTCCGATGTAGCCCAAAAGTGTTCGCGACTGGAGATCTTCGACGATGGGGAATCCCTGGTATTTCGGTTGGTTCAACAAGTCTTCCACAGCCTCCAGCACCATCCCGTTGGCTGGCAGGGCCACAACATCCGTCTTCATGACGGCCTGGGCAGGAACACCAAAGTTGTGCTCTTCTTTATTGTCCAGGAATGGAAAGCCACTAAACCAAATCATTCGATCCGCGATGCCGCCCTTTCCAAAGAGCTCAGATACAGCCTTGGTAACGCCCACAACGATCATGGTGGGCAGAATATAGGTGAGGGCACCGGTTAGCTCGAACATGATGACGACAACTGTGATGGTGATGTGCATGATGCCAGAGAGTGCTGCTGCTGCGCCGAGGAAGGCATATGTTCCTGGTGTGATGCACGGCACGTCGGGTTGACAGGACGAAAAGAAAGCGCTGTTCGGGAAACTGTCGTAGAGTGCCTGAACGATGATGCCTACGGTCCGTCCAAAGGATGCTCCGATAGCCATGGATGGGACGAAAATACCGGCTGGTACCTTACAGCCATAGGAAATTATCACCAGAAATATCCTGATGAGTGTAGCAAGTGTCAAGGACACGATATTGCCCCATCGCTTGTCAGCATCACAAAGGCCTTGGTAGTCCTCTGCCCCCTCACATTCAAGGAACAGAATTTCCATACTTTCAGTCATGTCGATCCGCAGAAATACATTCGGGTAGCAGATAATGGCTGTCCCAGCAGCCAGAAGGGTTGCTTCGAGAACGGCGTACTTGGTCAGGTATTTCTTCCTGAAGGCCTGAGCTCGCAAATTCCACTTCATAACAAAGGCTCCGTAGAGACCGCCGAAGATTCCGAGTATGATGTAGAAGACTACTTCGAAAAAGTGCCACGATCGGTCGTATTTGACCTGGAACATGACAAGTTGTCCCGTGCGGAAAGGGTTCATGGCCGATAGGACTGCAGTGGCAACCAAAGCGCAGAAGTAGCTTCGCCACATGGTCTTTAAAGGGAAATAACTTGACATTTCCTCTAGCGAGAAGAGCACACCTCCGATGGGACTACCGAACGCCACGCCCACACCGGCAGCTGCGCAAGCGCTGAGAATCTCACGGGTCTTGGAGGCATTGCTCTTGTACTTCTCGAACATCCTGGAAATGACGTTGCCCGTACATACGGCATAGTGAACACTTGGTCCTTCTTTGCCGACGGATAGACCAGATGCAATGGCCAGCGGTAGCGCGATTGATTTGATGAGCAGGGTCCAGAATCCAAGGAAGCCTTTCATGACGAAACCCGCAATAATGACCTTGATCTCTGATATGCCCGAACCAGCTGCGTACGGAGAGAACGACTTGACCAGGGTAGCAGCCGTAAAAGCGAATATGGTCGCGAACATGATGTAAAGAATATAGTTGACCGGCTCGAAGTTGGTCCATCTATGCCAGTCGTCGCAGCCATTGTCCTCTCCCCAGCAGCAGAAGCTCTCGTTGAGGTAGAAGGCGGTTGTGCAGTAGCCCAGCTTGATGTCCGAGAGCCACTCGGTAATGATGTTGAGGAACGAGGCAATCATGCCGATGGCGGCGCCGACGAGGGTCACGACGATCCACCCCTGGGCGGCGTCGTAGGACTCCCACAGCTTGTAGCGCCACGTCACCCTGCCATTGTCGAAGAGGCCGGCCGTCCTCTTCCTCCGCGCCTTGCGCCGCTGCCTCTCCCGGGCGGCATCTTGCACCCAGTCGATTGTGGTAAAGTCCTCGTAGCGCTTGATCTCTGCGATCTCGTCGTCGATCTGCTCCTTCACGGGGGCGTCGGCGCCGCCCTCGCCCCGCTCGACTGTCGATACCGCAAACGATAACCTCGAGCTGAGACTCGGGCGGCCGTGTATTGACTGGGGGCGCGACACGGAAAAGGAAGTCGTTCTTGAATTCATCGCGCTCATCAGGCAGGTCTCGCGACCATCGTCTATGCCTCTAGAAACGCCGCGGCGGAAAGGATTGTAAGCTCTCCAATGCCGAATATATTGTATTGTGTTTCGCAGGTTTGAGCCTCCAGACAACCAGCTGCGCACTACGAGAAAGCTACATACAGGTGAAAAGTACGTAATCCTTGGGGATCTAGGCTCTGCATTACAGGGAGCAGCAGGGGTCTACGGGCTCTTGGCGGTGGAATTTAGGGAGCCTCCACTCGCTAATAATAAAAGAGACATGACGGAAAGCTTGAGACGTGCACTGTCCACTTTGTACGATTTTATGCAACCACTCAAATGGGCTGTATGCGCATCGCGTCTCCAAACCTCAAGCACGCGTTTTCATGAGATACTACGAAGGTTACCACTACATTCCGTTCAATCCACTTGTGACGCCAGTCGCTTAAAGTTATAACAGACGGACTCCAGACAGAGGTAAGCATAGTCTCCTGGACACGCATCATTCTGCTCCTTCAAAAGCATCTCGATCGTGTTGCCAGGCTTCGGAGACGACACTGCCGAACAAAGCACCATCGACGTAGAGGTTGATACAAGTTTGGTTCACAGACAGACCCTACCTGCAACTTGACTTTCCATCGCCGCGGGCTGACATCGGTGCATGTTGTCAGGGTGATGGGTCAAATCGTGGGAGAAATTTTCTGTTTTCATCACATCTTACTAACTTGACGGTGAAAGCTCTTAATTCGCACTTGCGGTCTGGACTTTCTCGACTTTCGGCTGGATCAACACCAAAACTCAGACGTCAAGGTATCCTTCCAGCACATTCAGAATCATGCCTTACAACACCTCTGCCATTCCCCCTAGGAAGGACGTGACCGGCCAAACCCAGCTACCGTGTAAGCCTGCCTACCTGACCCTTCAAGATGATTCTATCCAAAGATCATCAAGCTAATAAACAAGGCAGTATCCAGAGTCAAGAAGATTATAGCACAGGATCAGGATGTCGGCATTTGTTCCAACAATGCAGCATTTGCCATCACAGTCGCCACGGTGAGTATCGCCGAGGCCGAAGTCTTTGAGCCCCTATCTGATTATGCCTCCGCCAGGAACTGTTCATACAACATCTGGCAGCAAAAGCATTGGACCAGGCCAAGGCAGAGCGCAAGCCCAGGAGGAATATTCAATACAAGGACATAGGTATGTTGCCCATCATCTGCTCAGCCCCGTGTTTGGATCATGCCCCCCTGACACGTACTACAGCAAGCGCGGTTCATGGTCACGATAACCTCGAGTTTCTCGAGGACCTGGTGCCCAAGACGGTCAAGTTCAAGGACGTCAAGGCTGCGGCCGCCGCAACTCGCGCCACCCTGCGCGGCGAGCGGTCGGGTGACCACATCGAGGACCAGGAGCCTAGAGCGCCCGCTCCCAACGGCACCAAGAAGCACAAGGCGAGCGCGAGCCGCTCGAGTCTGAACGGCAGCGTCAACATTGATAGCATACTCGGAAACGGCAATGGCGCCAAGCCCCAAGGGCAGAGCGACGGAGACGAGGGCTCGGCAGATCCAAACGACCAGCTGCAGCTGGAGATGAGGCAGGCCAGTGGTAACGATGGAGATGTCGAAATGGCTGATTAGGAACCACTCTCCTTGCCACCCCTCCGGTAGATCGAGCTTGAGTCGAGCGTATTTGGGCCAAGGTGTAAAACAGGGCTTACTCGACTGATGGCGAATGTCAAGGGTACATCAAGCAAGCAGTTATGACAGGATCAATCAGATTCGGATGGTCGCCATCAAAGTACGTCCATTCGCAAAGGGTATTATTCATCAGTACTTTTGTTGTCTCTAATGTGCCACAAATGCAAAGATATCATGCCGATCCTGCACTTTGTGATAAGCAGCCTGATTCCAGTATGGTCATGACTGCTTCTGCTTCTGCTTCTATTCCTCCATGTCGTCGCCGACATGAACGCCAGCCGGCATCCTGCCCTCCTTGAGCATCGTTTCCAGCTTCGTGATCTCGTCGAGACTCGTGGCGTTCTTGATCATGTCCTGGAGCCTCTTCTTCTCCTTGTCGGTCAGCTTGATCCTCGACATCCTAGACGAGAGACCACCAGTCGAACCGTTGGCCGAGGAAGCGACGTCGAACGTGGCGCTCGACTTGGTGCCCATGATGGTCTTGGCCAGGTCCGTCGGCTCGGCGGCCGTGCCGAAGAGCTCGATGGCGGTGTCACGCTCGGCCTGCTTGACCTTCTGATAGTCTAGGAAGCGCACAGCGGCGCATCGCCATAGCACCCAGTACCGGTAATTCTGTAGTCCCGTCAGCAAGCGAGCCTCCCCAAGCGTCGAATGTATGTGACTCACCTCCTTCTTTGTGACGGGGTTATCCTTTAACACCAAGTGCGTGAGGCGCGAGAACGAGCCCAGCGGGTCGAGGTCTGCCAGCTCTTTGATGTCGTTGCCCTCGAGCTGCAGGTTCGTGAGCAGCGGGATCGAGTTCACCAGCGTGGGCTGTATCGAGCTGACGCGGTTGCGGGCCAGGAGGAGCGTGCGGATGCGCGGGCTCAAGGGGAAGTTGCCCAGCACCTGGATGTCGTTGTCGACCAAGTCGATGGCATCTTGCGGCTAAAGGCAGGCGCACCTAGTCAGCATGATTCCAGGGTTGCCAAGAGGCATAGCAATTTGGAAGATCAAGAGAACAACTTACACCAGCAACACCCAAGTTCTCAATGGCCGGAATTCTGTGTCCTGTTCGCGTCGTGGAAGACCGCTATCAACTCTGCTCCTCTAGGATCAAAAGTGTAGTATCTGCTCTTTTCGCAACGTACCTCGGAGGTCAAGCTCGCGCTCCTTCAGCGCGTTGAGCCACGAGGGGGAGTTCTGGAGGAGCTCGACCGTGAGCCTCATGTTGGCGCGGTGGGTCGAAGCGGTTCTAATGTGTCTCTCCTCCTCTTACCTCTCGCGACCGGTTTCTTTTGGTGAGGAATCCGTCGCTGGCCCCCTTTTCTCGTCGCGACCGTAAGTCTCGGGGGAGATTCCTGGTGGTAGTGGTAGACAGTGGTGTTCCGGGGTGTGATTCCTGAGTCGGCGTCGCAAGGCTGAGAGGCGACCACAAAATTTCGAGATTCGATCGCAGCCTGTTCGCTTGACCTGAGCTCGTTTGAGTGGTGTGTGGTGGTGGAAAGAGTTAGTGGGGCAGGTTGACTTCAATTGGAGCGACACTCTGCTTAGTTGCATAATTATAGTGCTTGTGTATGAAATGTTTTCGCTAACCGACCCCCTGCTCGTTTTATGGTATTCTTTCACCAAGCCGCTCGACTTTATTTTGCTCTTGTCTCTTGTTCTTATGTCTTTCTGGACATGTAAATCACATCTGTTCAGATATTTCTTTGCCTTGTCTGCGGTTTCAACTCTTGGGAAAACATTGATTGCAACAGATCTCAGATCTTTGAAGATCTTCCTTAAGATGGTGACCTCCGTCATGTCTCTTGATGTGTAATCCACCATTGATAACGAGGATTTTCCCTTTGCCAAATGTATTATTGCTCGGAATCTGCCTCAAAAACGAGATCACTCCTGCATGCAAAGATTGCTCATCTATGGATCGATGACGCCGCAGCATTGGCCTACCCACTTGGCATCGCGTAACAGAAACTGTACCAAACTCACTTATTCACTGGATCCAAGTTGCCAACGTGAGAACCACAGATCTTGCAATGGACAAGTCGGCACCCTTCCCGCTTATATGCGGGCAAGGAATCTCTTGGCACATTGACTATAACTGCAATGCAGTTTGCATTTCTCTTAGCACTCTGCCGGTCTCCGGTCTTGTGTAGGAGAGCCATACTGACGATCTCGCAGCTAAGACCCTTATGTCGTCATACCGGGGGTGCCCAAGATCTTCACTCAAACCTTACGGATGGATCTCACCAGATTATAATTTTCAATATATAATCTCTATCAAGGCATATGATGTAGGGCAACGTAGGATTCCGTTAAAGTAGATAAACGTCCCTTGACAAGAATTACAGACCTTGACCAAGCAGACTGTGTACAGCTATTCCTCACTCTCATTCATAGAAGGGTCTTTGAACTGTGATTAACCTGTCCATCAACTCGACAAAATGGGCTCTACTTCAGAAAAGGAGATCGCAAAGATCAGGATGATGGTCCTAGAGACCGACGAACCCGATGAAAGTACTCGAAACGAGCGCGGCTCTTTTGCCGAAATACTGCATCATCACTTTACGATAGCCGGCCACAACCACAACCCACCGCTAGGTATTGAGACAGACCAAAGGTTTGTCGTCGCTGAGAGAGGCGGCCGGGTTCCAACATTTGACGAGTTCGATGGCGTCCACAGCATTCTCATCACAGGAAGCGTGTTCGACGCTCACGGTAACAACCAGTGGATCCTCGATCTGCTTGAGCTTCTACGAGGTGAGTGTGCTCATGAGCAGAAACGAAAGAAAAGATACTGTTTTCTAACTCTAAACAGATTTGTACACTCGTCGCCCAGACATCAAGTTCAGCGGCATATGCTTTGGCCACCAGCTGCTCTGTCGGCTTTTCGGATCCGAAGTCAAACCACAGGCCAAAGGAGAATGGGAACTGGGCCACAGCCGGATAAATCTCACAGAGGCCGGCCGGTTCCTGTTTCAAAACGATGCAGGGGAAGTATACCTTCACCAGATGCACCAAGATCACGTCGTTGCACCGCCGACTCCCGAGTCTTCCAACGGCCTTCTCCCTCCCGACACCAAGATTCAAGTGTGGGGATCGAGTGAACACACCCAAGTCCAGGGCGTCTTCATCGCGAACCGGATATTCACCACGCAGGCCCATCTCGCTTTTGACGAGACCATGGTCCACAGGCAGATACAGATGAGGGTCGAGTCGGGCAGTATTCAAGACCTGGAGCATGCCGACCGCGCCAAGGAGACTGCTCACCTCGAGCACGATGGCGTCAAGGTGGCGGCGGCCATATTAAGATTCTTCCACGACGAGGATAAGGGTGTTGGTAGCATGGGCGGTTCATAATGCTTAGGTAGTCATTCTATACCTGGGTCACTTCACGGTCTGAGCTAGCCAGCGAGAATCTCTAAATCATGTCTTCATTTTGCCATATGAATTCTGACGAAACTACCACGACAATTCGAAAAAAAAAAAAGGATATTCATTTGAACACTCTTCGGAAAAATGAAACGTCGAGTCTTTGTGCTTCCTTTGTTAGCAAGGCGCTCGGTGCTAACCAAGCAACAATGCCGCCGCCGCTTAGAACTTTGGAGGGCATACGAGTTTGGTGAAGGATCTAAAGACTTCATTGTCTTCTTTGAGATACTTTCAAGCCAAATAAAACCATTCATGATTCACTCAGTACTTTCCGGTCTGGACGAACAGAACATGCGTTTGATTTGATATCTGTCACTGGAGAATTGCGGCCCAGGTTGAGATTATAACTGCAACAACAAGCGAGCCGTCATGCCACCTAGCGATTCAGGAGGCGCCAGGGCGATGCAAGGTCCCAATTCCCCAGTCCAAGGTTCTGTGGATGGGGCTCCAAGGAAGAAAAAGAGTAGGGGAAGGAGTACCGCGCAAAAGACTGCGACCGCTGCTTTGAAGAGAGCCGCGGAAGAAGCCGAAAGGTCTGCTAAATCGATCCACGAGAACGACGAAAATCAATTAAGGAGCTCTTCTGTTTCTACTACCGAATTACAGTCTGAAGTACAAGAGGCAGTCGAACGTCAAATCGACTCCGAGAGCGCCGATCAACCCGAGTCAAATCACGAACCAAAAACTGCAAATACCAATTCAAAGACAAAACCAGATCCAGACGAGGAGCCCGAGGCTGAGAACAAACCCGAATCTGGACAAAAGCAAGAATCAATGAAGAAGACTGAATTTCAAACTAAGATAGAAACCAACAAGAAGTCGGAGCCGGAACGCCCACGAAGACTCTCGGCTCAAGCTCAAGTCTTCCAACCTACTTCTACCACGCCAACTGCAGCAACGCCCCGATCATCTACATTTGCCCGGAACAATTATGCAGGCGATAATGCTTACACCCAGTTCAGCCCTGCTGCGACTTCTTTTACGCCACAATGGAACTTAGGGAATCAGTTCAGTCCAGCTTTGATACAGCAAATCCAAACGCCTCTTTTTAATCCCTATATCCAACAGTCCCCAGTGTTTCCATTCAGCAACGCGCAATTAGTATCTCCAACGACATTTACTCAACAGCCGCCAACATACCCATACAACAACGCAAGTACGATATCTTCAACAACGACCCTAAGAATTGATCCATCTCAACTTCCCGCCGAGCAGCGAAAGCCTTTTAACCTCAGCCCCGAACTGCCGCTGGGATGGGTCAGAAGATTTGACTCCGATAAGAAGAAGTACCTGTACATCAATTTTTATACTCAAGAGACACAGTGGGAAGAACCAAAAACAGCAGCTCGAAAGGAGATACCTGCTTCCGAGGTTGAAGATAGCGAGGAGCCAGAAACGACCGAAAGTACCAAGCCAGAAGTCGACGAGCCGCCGAATAAATCGGAGTCTGACGAGACAAGCCTTGCAAACACTGATGACGAGACGGCAGACTCTCAGGCAAAATACGAGCGCAACGGAAAGAATCCGTCTCTGGATGCTAATGGTATTATTCCCGCGAAACTCAACCCAGTCGAAGTTCACCATCTCGTCAGATCGTCAACGCCGTCTCGCCACATTCCAGCCGCCTGTCTAGAACCAAGCACAGAAAATGACTCCTCGAAGCCGACCCAAAGGAAGGACGTATCACCAGAAACCAACTTCATCCCCAACCCCATGGTGACGTTTCTCGTCGACGAAGTAGACAGCCTGACATGCCAGCTCTGCGAAGAGACCACCATGACGTTGTCCAAGCCGACCTGCAAAGTAACCGACGTGCAGCCTTCAGTCATGCCCTGCGGCCACGTCGCCGGGTCACGGTGCCTGCACCTCTGGCTCGGCACGGGGCGGTCCAGCTGCCCGTTCTGCGACTTCTCGTTGCGCCACGCCGAGTGCGGCCACCTGCGCGCGCCGCTCGTGCTGAACCGCGAGACCATCCTCGATGTGCCCAAGACGGTGCCCGAGGGTGGCGCCTTCGACGGCTACTGCCGCGTCTGCCGGCTCGAAAACCTCGAGGTCAACGAGGTCATGCGCGCCCGGGCCCTCAAGACGAATGTGCTCGAGGCCAGGGCGGCGCTCGAGGAGGACGGGCGGCCTGAGGCCGAGGAGGCGCTGAAGCAGGCGGTGCGGGAGTTGGAGGACTTGTCGTTCACTAATAGGGAGAAGCGGCTTGGTCATCTTTTGATTTTATGGTAGGGTGGATGGATGGTTGTGATGTTTGTATAATAAATTCTATTCGTACATTTGTTGTGTCGTTTCATTATGATAGCAGTACCATCGCCACGAATTGTTGGATTTTAATGCTTTGACTTGCTCCTATACTGGCCAAACCAAATACAGTCCACGAGCATATTAGTCATGTCTAGGCGCAGTCAGGCAATCGCTTCATTGTCTGTCTCGCCAGTATCTTTCATGACCACTCTGGATCTGAAACTGTATAAGATCATATCGTACTAATCGTACTGAGACTATCTATATGTGCTATGTAATATCGACCACGCTATAATGGCCGGTTAAATAGAGAAGCACCGTGAAAAAAGACCACGATAGTGCCGGTATCGATAGCCTTGCTATTGGTCGCGACACGCTCTGTACAAAAATCGTGAATACGCGCGCTTGAGATGGGTGGCACATTATACGGCTAATGAATGCCTTGCGGCTTGTATAGTCTTTAGCTCGAACATTGCATCTAATCAGATCAAGTCCTCAGTCTTTCGGGCCGACTCTCAACCACATATTGATTTCTTGCCCCGATGAGAGTCGATTACATGATCCTAGAACGCGTGTCGTTCGGTAGTCCTAACTATTACTGGGTAGTCATTGGGATGTCTTCAACAAAACACGTGGCTGGCAAACCCACAACCGAAAGTCGCGTGAAGTTCTTGTGATAGCACTAGGCTCATGATGGCATCTACTGTGCTGGATTAGCTAAAGAGCCGGGGCACTGCCGCTGTAGTGGCGTTCAGGTCGTCGCCACGGCACGTATTCGGCTCTATCTCGTCCAAACACAAGATATGTAGAGTGAAGGATCGCGAACGGCTTTGTCTTAGGTCCGGGTGAGGGATTTCGCTTGGCCAGGTCGGGAGCTTCTCGTCGATATTCGGCCCTTACGACGGGCGCTCTCAGGTGGAGATTGTCACGAGTTTTGCAGATGTGCTTGACTGTTTATAGCTGTCAAAGCACATGCAGGCTGGGTTTTCCACGGAAGCGAAATGCGGATGACGACGACGCGAGATGTGCTGCTGGGAGGGAATTACATACGGGAGTACATACGGGAGATCAAAGCAGTCAAGGTATCTGGCGACCTACTTCGTAGTTATCCAGTAAACCTGTTCTGGAACATTGCCTCAGAAGGTGGTTGCAATTTCTTGCCCGTGCCGCTCAGCTATAGCATACTAGTGAGGCTATAACAGCCTATGCCTATGTTGATATCAAATCCACTTTTCTTTCCCTTCTGCCTTGGGGTTACACCAACTACAGACGCATGCATACTTCGTACAGTCAGTCAGTCAGTCCACCGGAGGGCTTGTTGTTGGGCGCCAGTTTTGTGCCATCGGCGTGCCTGGCCAACATCTTCTGCACGGCACTGGAGAAGCGAGACCCGTGATCTATTTGGGACTGCAGACTCTGGGGAGAGATGGTGGCTTTATGGTCGGTCGCCTGAGTCTCGTGCAGTGCCGACTTACATACACTACATGCGAAGAGACAGAGTGAGACAGAGACAGAGCTCCGCCCCTGACAAGGAGGGTGAGAGCTTGACGAGAAGTGCTCTGGAGATCCGACGCCATTGGGTTGGAATAGATTAAAAATCAACAGAATTACTACCTGAATGTGCACCCTTTTCCTCTGGAAACCCACTTCGGCAGCGCGGATTGTCGCGAACCAGATTTTCCGCCAAGGCACATTCACATTGGAATCAACAGCATTAGAGGACGAAACCCCAATCCTGATCCTTGTTCATGCCACTTCGCTGCTCCGGATTCTCCACCATCAATTTCCCCACACTCTCCATAATATACATTTCATGGCCCCGTTATATCCCTCCTTCTCCCCCATCTCTCCATACATATGCACGAATACTTACTCACTTGACCGACCTGTCCGACTGCGGAGTATCGTGTGTGTACTTTGTATAGAGTACATCACTATCTGGGTAACTTGGCCGTCATGAAAGACGAGGAAGCAAGATCTTGTCTTCCCTGGATTGCGTGAGTGACAGGCTGGCCAGAGAGACTTTGCGTCTCTCCTCTCAACCCCCAGTCTTACCTTTGGTGGTTCAAACTCTGTGCTCCATCCAGCCAAGATCTGGCGGCTCACCTCTCTTTCGATGCGAGGTATCACGACTCGTTGGGGCCGGTTCATATAGATACATCCAGCTTCCGGCGAGTGCGCTTGAGCACCCCTCACTCATCAGTGCCCTCCGCATTCGTTCCCGGCTGGGTGTGCTGCAGAACCCCCAGGCTTGCCAGGCCCTCTGTCAGGGGTCTAATCTGGTCCGGCTAAAGTCCCATCGCGTGGGAAGTACGTAGCTGATTGCCTAATCAAGGAATCGAATTGATCTTCAGCGGACATTTGATGTTTATTACGCCGCCGAGACTACTGTACTAGCCGTCTGTCTCGCCGCGAGCTCGGAATGTCAAAGTGGAAACGAGTAACAGTGGCGGCTAGGCATCGTCCAGGATGGAGTCGATGGACGGCGATGGAAAGGTTTATCTTGATGCTGGGCGCCGGCGTCACGACTTTAACGTTCCTGCTCTTCATCTCCAGCCAGCTTCTCTCCTTCTTCACTCAGACGTCCCGTATCATGTTGTTCTCGACAAAAAGCCTAGGCGCAGCCGGACTTCTGTCCCTGCCACTTGTGACGCCGTCCGCCGCCACGCTCCTATACGTGGCATCCTATGCCGGCACAGTCACCACGCTAAACCTGACCTTGTCTAGCGGCGCCAACTACTCGGCGTCCCTTGAGGCTATCTCGACCTCAACCGGCTGTGCGTCGAGTCCCTCTTGGCTGACCCTGGACACCTCCAATTCTGTCCTCTACTGCACCGATGAGGGGTTGTCCACGCCGTTGGGGTCGCTGTCGTCCTTCCAGACCAACAACGACGGGACTTTGGTTCAGCTCGATCAAATCAGTGTCATCTCTGGGCCGGTCAGCGCTGTCATCTACGGCGATGATGGAGACGGCATAGCTCTCGCTCACTAGTAGGTTCTCAGACCATCCTCTATCCTCTATACCAGGCCTGTGGGACCACGTCATGTCCAGAAATGGTCTGCAGGCTTGAGGGGTTACCCAAATTTGGACGAATATGAGTATCTGATCGCGTACAGCTCCGGTTCTGGCTTCAGCACGTTCTCTATAGCCGACCCTGCTGCATTGGCACCGGTCCAGAATGAGACGGTTACCCTCGCAGAGCCTGGCCCCAACCCGGATCGTCAGGATGCTCCTCACCCGCACGAGGCTATCCTCGACCCCACGGGAGGGTACATCATCGTCCCGGACTTGGGCGCGGACCTTGTGAGGATTTTCCAGGTCGACGAGGACGGTCTCACCTGGACCGCCGTAGACCCCCTCGTGGCCGCTCCCGGTTCTGGTCCCAGACACGCCACCTTCTTGGTCACCGACGATGCGACTTACATGTATCTCGTAGCCGAGCTGGCCAACACTATCACGGGGTACAAGGTCGAGTACGAGAGTGAGCTGGCCTTCACCGAGCTGTTTGCCATCAACACGCACGGAGAAGGATCTTCTGTTCCCAATGGCACCACGGCTGCGGAGATAGCCCTATCGGTGAGTTGCCTTTTTCCTATAGCCGCTCGTTCCATCACTAATACGTTTACAAGCCTGATGAGAACTTCATCATTGTTTCCTCCCGTGGAGAGAACTCCTTCAACATTACAAACTTTGATCCCAGCAACAGCACCGAGATCGTGTCCGACGCCATCCTCACCTTCTCCGTCGACCACAGTTGCGGGAACCTGTCGTTCGTCCAGGAGTTCCCGGCCGGCGGCCGCGTCCCGCGCCAGTTCTCCACCAACAAGGCCGGAGACCTGCTCGCGGTCGGACTCCAGTCGGACGGTCGCGTGGTCCTGATTGACCGCGACGTCAAGAGTGGCCTGCTCAAGCGGTTCGCGGCCAACGCTCTGGTGGAAGGAGAAGTCACCGCGGTCATCTTTGACGAGTAAAGTGTAGATAAAAGGGGTGGTCTCACAGTGATAAGCATATGAGAGCTATATATATCCCCATGCCTTTATATTCTATATGTATATGTACATAAACGTAAACATGAACATATTTGTTTACAAAGCGTTTTGATGAAACCTTTATTTTTATGAGCTCACAGTTGGGTGCGGTCCGACCTTTCGTCAGATTATTCGAGCTTCAACTTTCCTCTTGGTCCGTGGTAAACAAATGCTTTTCGAAAAGAAAGACAACTTGGAAACAATATTTATCCACTAGAATCGTGCGCGTACGCACAAACGAAGCGTTTATGTTACCTTGAACTTAGGCCGTGTAATCCATAGTCTCCGCAAGGCTGTATTAGTGTAGCCGCACCCCTTGGCCACTCAGTGATGTAGGAACGCGAGGGGCGAATTCTGCGAGACGAAGTTTTTGCGTTGCGTATCTTTTAAGCATGGCGGTCCGATCATAACATTGGAGGAACCTCGAGACTGAAAAAGAAAATGACTTAGAAACAGGACCAAGTACCATTGTTATTGAGGCTCTGATTGACGCCGCCGACGCTGGAGTTGCATTCGAGCATAAGTATCGCCACTATACCGGAAAGCTTTTTGCGGGGTTGGCCACTTGGTGATGGCGATTTATATTAAGTGCCCACGGCGCCATGGATGATTCGTCGTGTCTGGCGGAGTGTCGGCAGTGGTATTCTCTCGACTTGTCGCAGGAACGCCGTCGAATGGCCGGGGTTACTTGGTCGATCGTTATGCGACAAGAATAGCAACACTCTGTGCTCAGCGGTTCATGAGCCGCCACAGGAACAGGGTAGAAATTGAGGCAATATATTTTCCAGCTTTTTCTTTTCCTTCTAGATGTCTTCCTTGGTGTAATTGAGAGTGGAAATAAAGTGACAGCTAGATGAGCACGGGAGTGTCCCTGCCCGGAGCGATTATCACCACGTACTCTCACGATCGCCAAAGCAGGACCGCAACATGAAAAGTGGATAGTCAAAATGCTTGGTATCCGGAACGACAAGCCGATACTGGGCTGGCCAGCCTCCAGTCTGAGCGGCGCCCAGAACAACGTTGAAGCCTGTCAAATTTTGTTTCTTGGGGGGCCCAGGTGACATCACTCATAGAGATCTTTTCGCTTTTCAGGGAGGGTGACAGCTTTCGCGGGAGGTCCGCCGCCGACAGCGAAAAGCACACCTGCGTTAGTCATGATCAGAACTAGATTCTCCTCTGAGATGGGGCACGCATCTGGTAGTATGCGTACGTCATCTAGTACTCATACGGATGCGAAAGAAATGCAGATACCGGGCCTCGCGGAAGATGAGGCGATAAATAGATGAACAGTGTAGCACGATGACAGGCAAGGAGGGACCGCTTTCACTTGGACTCGACTTACTGTAAGAGGAGACGCCCAGCTGCTATAGATAATTCATGCCGGGCTTTTCTGGGGACAGGGACATTATCCCGTTTTCCGGCCAGTGTTTAGATTACCTGCTGGATATTGATAAAGGGTTATTGATGGTTTGTCGTGTCGTGCAGACCAAGATCATGTCCTGGGCTGTAAGTGCCATGCCGCAGGGCCAGGGAAGAAGACGACTATTTCCGCTCGCAATTAATTACATCGGCTTTTGTGGCGGGTACGAATAATGCGAGAACTCGACAGTCGACAACTGGGCTTTCCACAGAAATGGTTGACTCGACAGTGTGATAAAGACATATTATCGACGGATACATATTATCAACGGGCCATATGAAACGAGTAATCTCCTTCAAGGAACCGGCCAACGCAGAGGCCGATGCCATGACCCGAGTCTTCCAGTGTCAGTTACCACAATCATAATAATCATGAGGCAAGAAAAAGATGACTTGTTAATGCACATTGTCGATTGATGGTGGTCAAAAAAGGTCGTGTTGATATTGAGGACTGGCTGATCTGGGGTTATGTGGATGACCTGCCAGCCTGCCTACCACTGAGCATTCTACTTCCCAGTGTTTAGATATTGGGCCCATTCGGGCCGTTGAAATTGGCATCTCGCTGCCAATCTATGGACACTTCTCAGACTCGAGTTGAGCACCATGATAGGCCAGGAGATCAGATCACTTGGGTTGGGTTCATGGGCACTCCAACTCAAGCTGCCAACCTTTCATTATCCTCCACTTCCTCTTCCATCCATCCATCCATCCTCTCTCCAACGTCGAGCCACGCCACATCCAGTTTTAAACCCCTGCGGTATCACCACCCCTGACAATCGTGCCGTGTCTTGGCGAACTCGATTTGCAATAATTTCCAATGTAACCGATGCTTTGTACGGTACTACTACTTGTCAACTTGCCTGCCCTTTGACTTTCTCATCTCCTTGGGCCCACAAGCTCTTAGTGTTGCGACAGCGGCAGCCGTGATGAACAATGCAGCTTGCCTACAACGAGGAAGACCATAGGTTCCCGAGCCTTGTTGACGTTGGTGATCTTCCTTTATGATACAACTGCATCATCCCATCTCGTCAACTAACTGCCCAACGACTGTGGGGCCCTCTCCAGTCTCTGAGGGGTCGGCAGAGACAATCCCGGCGCCGCATCACCCCCAGATATATTCGTTCGGGTCTTGTGGGAGGTTACGGGAGCTACCTTAGCTACCCTGGGGCCCCCAGCCAGAGAGTTCTCTTTCGCGGAAAACTGGGAATATCATGTTCGTCCCCCCTGGTGGGTCTCTCAAGAGAGCTTTGTCATTGAATTCCGAAGAAGAGAAAAGACAACAATAATACTCATCACACTATGAAATCATGTATTAAATGGCAGTCAAGACAGTTTGTAAATCAGTAGCGAATCCGTAACTTGTACAAGACGCCTGCGGGGGACTTTATAGTAGGAATCAGTCCCCTGGAGTACATTAGTGCCAGCCCCGCAGAAGAGCTGAAATAGCGGGGGCCCCAAACTACAGTGGTAACAGTAACAGTACGTACCCTACCTAAAAAGCAGGTGAGAATTCTGGAAAGCACACTGCATCTGCATCCTGCCATTTCAGGCCGGCACGTACAGTAAGTAGATCATGGCATTGCCCGCGGATATTCCGCCCGCTCCCAGTCGCCCATCAAATCCTTTTCTCATACATGGATTCACTCATCCCAAGTGATGACTGATTGACATACAGAGCAAGGAAGACGCGAACAGGCTTGGGCTTGGCGTGCCTCGGAGTTCGGATGCGCATGTGTGTGTGCTGTCGACCACGATCACCTGAACGTCGTCGGCCCTGCAGTGCTTGTCAGCGCATACCTAGCATGTATGGTACGACGCCATAGGCTGGGAGCTGGCTCCCCGCCTGCTTTTCATTCCCACAAACGACAGAGAAGCTTGGTAGCGAGCGCCAACGCTCACTCCTTTGGACGGACTATGGGGTTACTATCGTTCGTTGCTCCCCCAGTCCGCCAGGCGTTGACACAAGTTCAGGGCCCAGTCATTGAAGCCTGGACAGAACAACAGAACAGTCATCATGGTTCGGCCGAAATGAGACCCTGCCGCCCATGATGGGGAGAATCTCAATTAAACTACGACGCTGGGGATTTTCGGTGATTAAGGACTAACACCAGCTTTCACTTCATCCACCCGGTATCATGAGTTGTTACGACGATGAGACTCTCGATACTTACCTCGCACAAAAAATGCCGTCATTATAGCTCTCATAACTTTACTATGACAGACCACACCACATGGCCACAACGCCCCTTGCGAGGACCCTGTAGCGCTAAACTTCAGGCAATATAGGCTTCCCGACACAAGAGCGCCGCTCACCCACCTGTTCCAGCCGTTGATCACTTCGGCTGAGGGCACGCAGCCTCGACGTCCGTCCGTACTAAAAGTGATGGACCACGTTCGCTTCTGGCTTCCCCGCAAATCCAGTTCGACCCTTTACGGGGGATCGTCCCAACGACCCTTTCTACTGGTCCTCGAGATATATGTCCTTGCACGGGACTACAATGCTCTTGTCATTCTGACAGTGCCTTGCAGACATATACTTGCCGCTGGAGAATATGACAAAAGTGTTTGTTCTACAGGTGCTCTGCATCAACGCTGAGCTCTGAGAGGCGGCTATATAAATTTCATTCAACGCACTGCAAGGCCTGCCTGTCCTGTCACTTCGCCTAGGTATTGCTGCCAATTCCGCTTCCGAGCTATAGGCTGAGGAAAGTAGCAGACAGTCGGTAACTCTTTGCCTGGTAGTGGTGGGAGCCGGGGGTGTTTGATGGGGAGACTGGGGTGCAATGCGTCGCTTCTGCACCCTCCATGTACATGGGTGCGACGTGGAGGAGGGAGGCGATGGGACAAGCCAGATCCTCCGGCTGCTTCCCAGAGTCACTCGCCTTTAAATAACAAGTCGGTCTACTGCCGTGCCTTGCAGGCCACCCTCTTCCCCGGATGGCTCTTCCTCGTTATCTTCCAGTCCAGTGTAGAGACCTCTTTTTCCTCGTCTGGATCACTTGCGGCGTCATGGGTGGCTAATTTCTATTCCTTTCTTCTTCACACAATACACCCCAACGGTTAGCTGTCAACCAGCCAAGAAAGGCCGGCACTCCTAGAGCCACAGCACATATGACTTCGGTCATGGCATCAGTCACCTCGTCGGCCGCCATCAGCTTGCCAAACAACAACAGGATGTCGCCATCATCGACGGGCGACTCTCCTCTGTCCATGGGAGGGACGAGCAGCTCGGGCCGAGTGTTTCCCTTGCCGAACAGGGACAATTTCACCGTTGAGATCCCTCCACTGTCGGTGGGAGCCAACGCCAACGGCTCGAGCCTCAAGTCGCCAAATTCGGCAAAAGCTGCGCGGACGACGAACTTTAGCAGAGATGGGATCCTGGGATCTGCGCAAAAAGCCCGAAACATGTCCCAGTCTTCCGAGGCGCGGCCGGAACAAATGACCATCGAGCTGCAAAAGGTGTCCAGCGATGAGAACATGAACCCTCTGAAGCGACGAAACACGGACGCCACAGTAGACTATCCTCGTAGGAGAGCAACGATAGCTGTATGTTGCTGACTGCTGATGTAAAAAGTTGTGATGCATGCCGCTGACTATTTGTGCAGTGTGAGGTCTGTCGGTCTCGAAAATCTCGATGCGATGGCACAAAGCCAAAGTGCAAACTTTGCACGGAGCTCGGGGCCGAGTGTATTTATAGAGAGCCTGGCATCAAGCTTGACGCGGGCGATAAACTCATTCTGGAACGACTGAACCGCATTGAAAGTCTGCTCCAAATGAGCATCGTCAACAACCCCAACGGCATCCACATCTCTGAGAACTCGCCTCCCATCAGCAACGGGACTGGTCTGACTGGTGACAACCTTCTCGCCAATGCCAACGGGAACTTTGTCTCCATGATTCCTAGCAGTGGACTGGGCACATGGACGAACCAACCACCGAGCAGCATATCTACCATGCCAAAAGTGCACACGAACGCGGCGCTCCACCTACTACAGTGGCCTCTCATACGGGATCTTATACAACGTCCCTACGATCCGCAAATCTTGCTACAACTCGAAATGGCAAGGGAACCACTCCCATCTCTGGCAAAAACGCCATGTGTTGATCTCTCCAACACTCATGCTTATATCGAGGCATACTTTGATCGGGTCAATGTGTGGTATGCTTGTGTGAATCCTTACACATGGCGGAGCCATTACAGAAGCGCTCTTTCCAACGGCTTCCGAGAAGGGCCCGAAAGCTGCATTGTTCTCTTGGTACTTGCCCTCGGACAGGCTAGTCTAAGAGGCAGCATATCTCGTATCGTGCCCCAGGAAGACCCGCCCGGGCTACAATATTTCACAGCAGCTTGGTCTTTGCTACCGGGAATGATGACTTCGAATAGCGTCCTGGCAGCCCAGTGCCATCTCCTGGCGGCTGCCTACCTCTTCTACCTCGTGAGACCTCTCGAGGCGTGGAATCTTCTTTGCACAACAAGCAGCAAACTACAACTTCTTCTCATGACGCCCACCAGGATACCAGAGGACCAAAGGGAGCTTTCAGAGAGAATCTACTGGAATGCATTGCTATTTGAAAGCGATCTGCTTGCTGAGCTGGACCTCCCACATTCCGGAGTTGTGCAGCTGGAAGAGCACGTCGGGCTTCCCGGTGGCTTCCAAGGCGAGGAGTCCGAGGCAGTGGGCCGGGACGATCTATGGTACTTCCTGGCCGAGATCGCTCTGAGGCGACTGCTGAACCGCGTCAGCCAGCTCATCTACTCCAAGGACTCGATGGCGTCGACAACGAGCCTGGAGCCGGTGGTAGCTGAGCTCGACTTCCAGCTGACTCAATGGTATGAAAGCCTGCCCACGGCACTACAGTTTCCATTTACACGCGCGCCGCTGGCAGATCCAGTCCAAACGGTTCTGCGGCTCCGGTTTTTCGCCTGCCGTACAATCATATACAGGCCCTACATCCTGGCAGTGCTGGACAATGAGCAAGCTGTCCTGGACCCCGCAGTTCGGGACAGTTGCCATAAGTGCCTAGAAGCCTCGATTCGGCAATTGGAGCATATTGGAGCACAGTAAGTCATATGTTCGGCCCCTTCCTGACCCTGCAGCCAATGATGAATTGGCTCTCTATCCATGCCTTAAATGGACAACCCCAAATTCCCATCCAATCTAACCATCTTGCTTGTAGTCTCGCCGGGCACATGCCTTACCTGTGGCAAGGAGCTCTATCCATAGTCTCACAGACTCTCCTTGTGATGGGTGCTACCATGTCTCCTTCGCTGTCCAGCATCCTTTTGACGCTGGTACCGCATCGTGAGGTGATTGACCAAATCATCAACGATGTGATCATGGACATTGAGAGAATGTCTGTGCTTGCACCGAGCTTGAGCCTGGCTGCCGAGATCATCAAGGAAGCCGAGGTCAGACGGCGGACATTCCTCAGCGGCTGATAAGTCCTGCTGCCGACGACATGCGACAGCAACCCGACGAGTGCTCCTTGCCGATTCCGAATTAGCGACAGTAACTCTACCTTGGCCATTTAGACGACAATGAAACGCTTCTCGACGAAAATAACAGTCACGCGCGTCATGGTCTATAAGCGATGATTGTATATCACTGCCGGCCTACCTACCGTATTCGACTAGAGTCAGCCACACTCAGCCAAGAAAAGATACTCTAGCACCCATACGAGGTATACAAGTGCGATATGCATACCGTTTGTGCCGAGTCCGGCTTGCCACACCTACTTGTATCCAGCACCGCGGCCACCCGTTCAGCCTTGCCGGCTTCCCTTGCCCACACACACCACCTTATCGGCGATTCATCCAAGTTTTTAATTCTTCAGTCCGAAGAAATTGTGCTTCCAGACAAGAGCGTAATGAGCTTACGACGACGACACAGAGGACCGGCGACCAAAAGGCGACCTTCTACATTGTTCCTCGGGGGTTACAACGCCTCTATGGGCACTCTCTCAGCTGACTGCTGAATGCGGGCTAATGGTTGGTGGGATTCTCTTGGGGTTGAGGGGGGAGTTTCGGACCGCATTGCCGCGAGAACCTCGTCCGCCAATCATGTCTCGCCCGACTGAGCGAAAGGGGATACGGCATCTGACAGCTCAATTTCCCTTATGATGCGCCCGCCGGTCGGAAATTGCCTTGTTTCGGTCGCATACAGCCATCGCTTCTTGGACTCTCTTTCTTTGTTGTCCTTTTTCCTGGGCCCTCTGCCACAGCCTACCTACAGTCAATTCTCCTCTCCGTATCTCAGGTACCTACATACCCAACTAAACCTATCTACCCATTTACCCATGCCTTCAGACATTGGTTGGATCTGATCCGTGACTGGGCCATTTCACCACATTCATCCTCCAAGTCTCCTCTTATACAACTGTCCCATACACACAGCCTCATGCACGAAGCTACCCTCCAACAGTAGTCATCCGCTATCAACCATTTCTTGTTTCTCTTTCCTTCTTAGCGTAAGAAGTATATGTGGTTTTGCCATCGGCACATGGCGGCGGGGAAGAAAACCAGGAGTTCTTGAATAAGGCACATCATGCTATCAGGAATAGCAATATGCCCATTCAAGCATATTCTATGCGCATTCTTTCCTTCTTCTTTCAAGATGTCTTATTTCACGAAGATGATGACGAAGACTTCATATCTGCGCATACACACAAGAGGGCTGTCCATTGGTGGGGGAATTCACTTCTAAGCCGGGTCTTGGTATAAGTCTTACGACGTGCATGAAATCTCTTGTACATGTATATAAATTCTTTCTCTTGCATACCCCTCCATACCTAGTTGATACACTGTTTCGGGCGAGAGGAAGGTTGAGCTCCTCACACTATCAGATTGTTCCAAGGCAGGACCAAGATTGTATGCTTTTCCTCCAACTGTCATCCCGGATCTTGCAATCTTGCAGCTACGATGAATCGATTAGCAATCCTTGGCCACGTTGCCCATGCACAAGAGAGACTTGCAACGTGGAGTGAAAGCCGCAAAGTACCTGCATTTTCGCCTCCCCAAAGATAGATTTTTAGATGATGTGCATATGATCCAGGCGACATGCTCCAGATGTGTGCCACGATTATATAACACTGCATAGATGGTGACTGGGAGTATAGATTAATTTGCTGTCGTGGCGGCGCGTGCGCGCATAACGGTGCAGAAGGCGAATTCGATCTTGTACTCGCTTGTGTACCCGGGCGCCCGCCACGGGAATTGATTTCTATATGGTTGGATAAGGTTTTTCGTCCTACATTCTCCGATGTTATTTCCTTCCGGTCCTTGGAGCATGCGCGACTCGCAATACTCTTTCTTTCTTGGTTATACTGCCGCCGGACTAGACACAGGCTCGCAGGCCCGATGCAGACTTTGAAGACTTGCTTCGTACTGTATCATCCCCATGACCGTGGCCTTCTTTCCATGATCTCTGCTACGGATAAGCGAGGAGGCCACGACATTCAACGTTGCTCTCCTTCGTCCAATCCAGACCTTCGGATCCCCCATGTATTACGACATTGATTAATGAAGTTACTCATCATTATGCATGTATTCACTTACCTCAAGACAAGGGAAGCAAAAATACACACAAAATCAACCTTTCAATCTAGTTGTAATCCAAACCACGTTGGCAGGTATCGGCAACGAGAAACAAACAGAAAGAACCACTCCCACTGTCCACACGGCGCACGACTTCCTTCATATCCGAGGTCCCATCTATCCAATATCAAAATCCATCCTTACGGTTTTTCTTTAGACTTTCCCCTCTCATGATGTGTTCAGAACAACAAGTAGGAAAAAGGCGACGGCTGCATCGAGCTACGAGGGTAGACTTAAGCCCGATTCAGAAAGGTTTGCGAGACGCCCAGCCCATGCAGTGTATAACCTCACATAGTATAGGTTCAGATCTCGTCTACAAGCCCCGCCATCCTGTTCTTCTCGACCCTTTCTCCCAGAATTCAGCTGACTGCGATTTCCAAGTTGGCTATTGTAGGTTCTCGTGGGAAGTGGCGCCTCGGTTGTCTCAAGGTAACGAAGCTATTGAGATTGCTCCTGTGAGCCGAGGCTTCAGAGGAAACGGTCCTCCTCCGTCAGCTTTAAACAAAGCAGATTCGAAAAACGTAGTAGTTCATACCGCGAAATATACCATTCACACAACAATCCATAGATCTAGGCGATGAATAGTGAGAAGCACTAAAGTAGGCAACACATGAACCCTGATAATTTGTCTTTGAAAGAAATACTAGATTGATACAATAAAAATCCCGTTGCGCCTTGTCCAATGCATCATGCTGTTTGGTCCGTACTATACAGTATTATGCAGAGTATTAGTTCGTAACCTGCTGACGAATGCCTGAAATCTCTATATCTCCTTGCTCTGATGACAAGTATCCTGGCTGATTGTGGCCTTGGATGAGCTCGAATAATAACTCCGTTGAATGTAATGCCAATCTGCTGGCGAGTTTCGGCCGTGAATATCGTGAGTTTCGTAGTATACATGCCCTTTATTAGATCGCTGTCGATATTACAAAGTTGCGTGCAAATGCGCTATGGGAGCTCTTCGAGACCCATATCTTGAAGATCCGTAGGCAGAACAATTGTTGCTTTGTGCGAAGTTGAATGTAGATGGCTGAGACAGATTGCCGCTCGATCGTGACAACAAACTTGACGCGTCCTCATATGAAGTTCTCGGTCTGCTTCTTGGAGAATATCCTCCTCAAGTTGATGGTACTCTTTCTGGAGCCAGGCGACGACTCAAAAGGTGCTGATGTCTTTCGCGAACCCATGTCTCGAAGATTTGCGAGCGGATCCGGCGCTGCAAAATAATCGATTGTGTCCCTCCTGTCCGGAGGCGGCCTCGGAGGGACTACTGGTGGCTTCTCTGTAGAAGGCTTTCTGAGCTGTGGAAGTTGAGGCTGAGGCTGGGTTTGAGGCCGTGGAACTACCCGTGGTTGTGATGAGCTACCTGCAATTTCCTGTCGTTGGAATAGCTCAAACACTTGAGGCGTGGGCAGCGGTGGAGGGGAGTCCAACAGTTTCCGCAAACGAAGCGGTTGGACAACGGCCGACTTGCGGTCATACCGGTAGTTGTCGAATTCGGGCAGTCGGAATTCGACTTCCTCCTCGGGTATCACCTCGCTGGTGACGTCCCTCTTTGGAGCGTCACTCTCGCCGCCCAATGGAAAGCTACGCTCCTCGTCGCCGCATATCACCACATACCACTTGATCAGCTCCTCCCTCTGTAGTTGATCTCTAAGCTTTTCGAGCCAACCCGCATTCCTATTGCCCAATGATTTGATTTTTTGACCAGTCTCATCGCTTGGCCCGCTCATGGCCTTGAATTTCTCAGCCTTCATGTTATTTTCATATTTCCTCATCTCCTCCACGATGGACACAGAGGTGTCTATGCGCACAGCGTAATCGGAAAGGTAGGCCCACGGCCCGTTCATGATGAGCTCGTTGGAGGGATCGTACTCCTCCAGCATCTTGATGGAGGACCACGAGTTGAAGGGCCCATCTCTATCGGCTTCGGGCGGTATCGGGGAGAAGAGCGGCGGCGGTGCCAAGACTGGCCGCGGAGGCACCGGTAACGTCTCGGGGCGCTTGCCTGGCTTTCGCAGGCGGCTCGTGGACATGCTGCGCTGGCGGGTGGCGCTCAGACTCCTCTTCCTCTGGAGGAACTCTTCGTCGCGACGCCCGCGCCTGTCCTCGTCGCTGCTGCTGTTGTCGAGGCTGAACTTGTACATGTCCGCATTGGGACCGGTGTGGCCGGCGGATGCGGTTCTCAGCGACTCGGCGGCTCGCGATCGAGGGCACGGCGGGATGAAGTCGTAGAGACCGTAGAGCGAGTGCAGAATAGCCTCGGCACTCTTGGGCGCGACGATCCACTCGGGGGCGGCATCGTCGACATCCTGAAGGACCACGAAGTAGCGAATGCTCTTTCGATGCCAGCGGAATCCGTGGCAGAGGTAGGCTGGCATTGCAGAGAGAAAGAGAGAGCAGGGCGATGGATCAGAACGGCTCCAGCTGCGGTAGATTAGACTACCGGCAATCGCGAGCGTGCTGAACCCTTAAAATAATAACGGGGTCGGTTATACCGGAATAGGGTACAGTCAATTGGTAGATCGATCGGGGGTTCCTCTGCGATGGTTGTCTGTCATTACAGGGCCTCGTCTGTAGGCGCGCGGGGTCGGTCTTTCGAGTCTCCAGTCAATCGAAGCCAGCCAGGAGGGAGGAGCCGGGGTGAGCTGACATATGCACGCCACAGATCTGATCGTTTATGACGATGCGACAGATCGCTTTTCCACGGTGGCCCCAGATGACATTGGGGAGAATCGCGGGCGGGAGCTCAGTGTGTTTCAATCGGATGGGAAGAGAGGTGGATGTTCCATTGAGAATGTTTATATACAATTGGCAGCAAGCGGTGTGCTTGTTCTGTGTAAGCCAAAGTTTCGATGAAAAGCAAATGGGGGATCAGACCAGATCCGTGTGAGTGCCGGGATTGACGAGAGAAAAGATAATAGTAGTGGCATTTAGGTTAGAGTTGAGTTATCTTGAGGCGTGGCACTGATCCATGGGGAACATGAATGCAGGGCCAACGCGCACCAAAACGCGAGGTGTCGCAGCTTGGCTTGCCAATGGGAAGGAGCTCATGATAGTGGCTCTGGTGGCAGGATGGTCTTGGGATAGTGGGAGAAGGTAGGTACGAATAGAGTTCAGACGATGCGCCCATGAGTGACGTGCGGGCTGGAGTAAGGACTGGGTTGGGAGTTCGACCTGGGGACAGGGCCGACAGGGGCCATATGGGGCTTTGGGCTCTTGTTGCGCTGGGGTCAGGGCATGGGCTAGGGACTTGACAGCCGATTTTTGCTGCAAGGCCGATCCGCGATAGGGAATGTCAGTTGAGTTTACTGCACAAGACGGCATGATCAGCCACTCGAGCATGAACTCCTGTTCTGTGCGCGCACACGTGCGCCTGTCCTGCATCGGTTCGCCAATGCAGGAGTTGCTTGTTTGTCCAGTTCAAGATATACTGTCGACGATTCAGATTCCAATAGCGGAACTAGTAGTATACACACATGTCCTTCTTGTCAGTGACTTCTAACGCCCGCCACAAGCGCCGGCACGCTCGGATCTTTCCTCTCGTTGCGCTAACTGGGAACATGCTAGAATCCTGCTACGTGCCGGTGCTAACAAGACTGAAAGCTTGGCTACGAGAAACGGGAGGAAGGAGAGGATGCAAAACATTGTTCATAACCGAGTACCATTGCACGAACGCCAGTTGTCTGCCGGTACGATAAGATGGAAAGTCTCTTAGTCATGGCCCACATTATACTCATGGTCTCCCTCTCCCCAGCGTCAAGCTTTATGCGCTGCGACGTCTCAGCCGAAATAGAATTCTAGACATGCCCATTAGCCGCAATTAATGTCACTCTGTCAGGGTATACTCCGTGGAGGACCCGCTATAATGGCATTCCCGTTTTGGGGCCTCGTTTATATCCCACAGCAACAACACGGCCGGCGCTTCAATGATCGACCCGCCCAATGGCTCCGGACCATGTCTGGCACGGACGTGTATGACAGCCGACGAGCCCCTTCAGGAGCCTGCTAGTAATAAGACATTATGTCTGTGAGAGCAAGAGACACAGCTCGCTAATTCACACCGCTTCAGTCCCCGAGTCCACGAGCTGGATCGTGGAGACCATGAAAGACCTGGCGCGCATGACTCTTTGTCGTTTTGGAATATTAGCCATGACAGAACATCAAGCATGTCTCGATTGTAGTATACTCCTTGACTCACCAATGGTTGGCTGCAGAGTCGAGAAAAGGATCCTCAGCTGGTTCGAGGCAGGAGCAAGAACAAATCCGTGGTATGGCCGAATCACCTCCCACCTCCTTGGGTAGTTCAAGAAGATAGTGCAGTGCTCCTATGTGGGGAGAGAGGGGATTTGTCTTGGTATACAGATCTGATCTGCGGATGGATAGTAGACGAGTCCAAGCACCATTTTGTGTTGTTTCATATAGCCACCAATCATACTCGTAAGTCTAGGCTCGCTAGACATGCGCCCCAGGTCGCCTTGTTTCGTCGTAGCAGAAATATTTTCCTCAAATTCCCGACCGCGATATCTACATTCGATTTAATCTTTCAAAGCTCGCAAACCATTTAGAGATTGAAACAGAAAATCGAGTTATGGCGCGTATCTCAGAGAGTGGGTGCTGTGATCATACCTTTTTATAAGGCCGGCCGAAAGGGACCTCGGATGATATAACGTGTCGAGGGCGGAAGTTATATGGCAACTTTGTCATTCTCACTTATTCGCATCTTCTGAGAGAAGTCATTCTCTACACGCACTTGATCCTGCTTTTGGTGACGATATCTCGCGTGGTCGGGATCACCAGGGAGAAGTAAAAGTTGAAAGCTGAACAAGGTGGTTATCCAAGTTTGGGTGGTAACCTGATTGAACTTGCTTGATCAGAATATAGCGCACTAAATGAGATTCCTGCTCCTATCTGGAAATTGATTGTATTTGGCAGAAGAATTGATAAAAGTAGGTAAGAAATAGAATGGGCGCACGACTTTTATTTGATTTCGTTATGCGGCCCCACTATAATCACAATGGCTCGTTTCTTCCAACTTGACACTGCGCTGACCTGATCAACCCCTGTCGAACAACCTGCGAACGTTGCCCATTTCTTTGAATGGCAGTAAAAATGTAAGCACTTGTGAATGAGGCATCGCTTGGCAGACGACAGTCCAATTGGCCTCACTTATTTGCGCCTTGAACTAGGAACACTGTCAAGAGGAGGATTCTTGTGTAATCTGAGAAACACGCTAACATCCATTGTCGTTCGGATAAATTGGCGCTCTCAGCCCAGGTGTCTCTCTCTCCTCTGGAAACTGTGCGACTCGACTGATCTCCATCCGTTCAACCTCGTCTGCGTAACGCCATGCTTCGCGCAATTGCCGCCGTTGCGGCTCTGCTGCTAGCTGCTGTCGCGTACTATGTAGATGATCTGATCAAGAGGAGAAAACAGTTGGATGGCCTGGTACGTTTTGCCCCTGCTGACAGATTGAATGCTGCATACATAGCCCTTTGCCCGCTACGCCGCAGATCGCCCGGGGCCACTTCGCTGCACGATGCATGTCTGGAATTCTGTATACTGATGCACGAGTCTCTCACAGCCCCAACCGCCGATGCAGAACAAATTGGTCGGGCACCTTCACATTGCCGGCGAATTGGTCAAGATCTTCCCAGATGGTGTACACGCTCAAGTATGGGCTGATTATATTCGCACCAAATGGAATTTACCAGAAGTCTTCTACGTTGACCTGTATGTGTATCCCATCACCCCCAAAAGCTGTCGCATAATCGGCGTCCTGAATTTGAGTATTGACTAATGCTACCAGTCGTCCTTTTGGTCCCCTGACTCTCTACATTGCTGACCCGGTGGTGGCGTCCCAGTATGTCACCACTGGCCAGTCTCTCCCCAAGGGCTCATACGCCACGTCCTATATTCAAAAGTTCTTGGGGGTAAACAATATGGTCACTCTTGAGGGTGCTCACTGGAAGTCCCTTCGCACAATCTTCAACCCAGGATTCTCATTGACGAACATCATGGGCCTGGCGGATGTGATTGTGGATGCGAGCTTGACCTTCTGCGACATCATCAAGCGCAAGGCCGAATCCGGCGAGCTGTTCGAGCTCGAGGCTCTTCTTACGGGACTCACCATTGAGGTTATTGGAAAGGTGGTGCTTGACACGGATACCAACGCCCAGACCCAGAGACACCCGATCACTACCCTGTTCCGCGAAAGGTCACGGCTGATGCCTCCCTCGGATGCCGTCTTCCCTTGGCAGGCGGTTGACCTACTGCGGCCTTACAAGCTCTGGAGAAATGGTACCAAGCTGGACCGCGAAATCAGCAAGGAGCTCGACCTCAAGATCCAACGACGCGCAAAGGCGTCGCAAGAAGAGGTGGAGGGTGGCAAGAGAGCTGCCAAGAAACGCTCCGTCGTCGATCTTGCCATTGACGCATACGAGAAAGAGATCTCGGCAACACAGAATCTCGACTTTAAGCTCCTGGAGCCAAAGGATATGCCAGACAGCTTCCGAGCAGATATCACCGACTCGGTCAAGACCTTCATCTTTGCCGGACACGACACCACTTCGTCGACACTCTGCTGGGCGACCTACCTGCTACACAAGCATCCAGAAGTCTACACCAAGGTGCAAGAGGAATTGGATGCGCACTTTCCCGCAACCCTGGCCGACACCGCCATTAAAATAAAGGAAGACCCATACATTGTGAACAAGCTCGAATACACAACCGCAGTCATCAAGGAGACGATGCGTATATTCCCATCGGCGAGCACGACTCGCGCCCCCATCCCCGGCGGTTACGTCGTGGACCCCGCGACCCAGCAGAAGATCCCCATGATCGACGACAACTGCCACGTCTGGCCGGTCGCGCACATGGTCCACCGCAACAAGCGCTTCTTCCCCCGGCCGACCGAGTTCATCCCCGAGCGCTTCATCCAGAGCCAGACGCCGTTCCCGGACGCGGAGCTCTTCACCGAGGCGGGCAAGGACGCGTGGCGGCCCTTCGAGAAGGGCCCGCGGAACTGCATCGGGCAGGAGCTGGCCATGCTCGAGGGCAAGATCATACTCGCCCTCACGGCGCGCGAGTTCGACTTTGTCCTCGAGTACCCCGGCGAGGAGGCCGACGTGCAGCACCCGGTGCCCGAGAACACGGTCGAGGAGCTCAGCGAGAAGACGGAATACGGAAGGGCGATCCGGGCCGGCACGAAGAAGCCGGACCGCGTCGAGGGGCATCGCGTCTACCAATTGCTCCTGGGCGCTGCCAAACCCGCCGACGGTTGTCCTGGACGTGTTTACTATAGGAAGAAGTAGAAATGCAATGGGACCAGACTTGTCTGTCAAATTAATCGAGATGACATCCAGCCAGAGTAATCACCTACAGCATAAATCCTCACCTCTTTTCATTTCAATTGCAAGGGATGGGAGTAATAAAGCCCAAACAAGTATTCCACTCATGGACAAGGGCATTCCATTTTGGCGTCAACCTCTCTAGCTCGGCCGTCCCGTCATCAGCTGGGACCCAGTCCAGCATCCGAAAAAGCGTGACTCATATCCTCATCTTGGACAAATGAGGTCAAGCCCGCCAGAGTCTTATACCTCCTCCAGTACCGTTCTTCTATACTTATATACATACTCATACTACTTACTGTCTTTTAAAAGCCTGCTTCGACGAGACTCTTTAACAGACACACATATTATCAACATGGCCCGCCAACTAATAAGCTCGGGCTCCTCCTTCGAAAAGGAAATCGGCTACTCGCGCGCTGTGGTCTCGGGGGAATGGGTCTTCGTATCGGGCTGCACGGGGTGACGCTTTCCATTCTCGTCGTCCGCATACGGAAAGCTAACGCTTTGCCAAAAAGATACAACTACGAGACGGGCGCCATCTCCCCCGACGTCGCGGAGCAGGCCGAGCAGACGTTTCGCAACATCCGCAAGGCCCTGTCCGCGGCCGGCGCGGGCGTCGATGACATCGTCCGGGTGCGGTATATCCTGCCCGACCGCGACGATTTTGCCAGGTGCTGGCCGGTGCTGAGAAAGTGGTGTAAGTTCAAGCCCGAAAACGACAAGCGCGTAAGAAAGGATTGCTGAGTGAGTATGGTGTTGTCAGTGGGCGGCGCTCAACCCGCGGCCACCATGCTGGTCGCGGGCTTGTTGGAGGACGCCATGAAGATCGAGATCGAGATCACGGCGAAGAAGGGCTCGGCGCGGTCCTCGGGTGGTGAACAGGGCGAGGAGGTGTTGCTTGTTTGAGTAGTCGTCATTTGACTGCAGTTCTCTGCAAATTGCGGCGTTTGGATTCGGGAAGCGACTTTTCCATCTGTGCAGCGAAAATGAAGATGTCAGATACCTTGATGCACGTCGGGTTCTCTTATCTTGTGGTGATTCGGGACACTTTTGGTTGCATGGGGTTATTTCCAGGCCGAGGAATCTGCTCTCGGCGAATAAGGCCCAAGAACATCATCTATTCATGCGTATCGATTATCTCGCCCAATCCAAAAGTGCTTTCTTGCTTGAATCTTTCGTGGTGCTACCTGCATTCCTGGGCCGTCAAAGATTATGCCGTGATCCCACGAAGCTGTTGTGCAACACTTGATAGTGATCAGTTGATAGATAGGCAAGTCCGGCATATCTGCAAGGACCGACATGTATATTTATCGTTATCGTGCTCGCATCTGCTACACAGCGATGCCTTGCATCATGCAACTCGGGACACGACGAAGCAGAGGAACAGGAATAATGTAAGTTTATCTCTGGCGAGAAAGATGCATCTGGATCTTCGAGCACCTGAAAAAAAGGCCCGGAACTCGCGGGTTTGCCTGCGTTAGGGACAACATGGCGAACCTGCATCAATAGTCTCTGCCTCCGCGAGATGTGACTCGACCAATGAGAAGCGTCAAAAACGGAAATCACGTCGAAATTCCCGAGAAAAGCCCCCAACCCTTCTCGCCAAAACGGCCCCCCACGCTCTGGCAGTATCAGGACTTGATAGGCAAGAAATACGGACTGCGGTGTCAGTGTGAGCTGACTTGGACGGATCCACGAGTTCCCGATGCGTGTATGGTGGCCGTTACCGAAGAACAGCTCAGCAAGCCACCGACACTCCGGCGAGGCGTGCGGCTGAGGTTTGGGAGCGAGCCTAGGCTTGGATAAGCTCTTGGAGCGTTAGCTGTCGCAGGTCCATCTGTCTCGGTTAGTAGAGTGCTTCGAAAAAGAAACAAATTACGAAAGAGGGGTACTGGTAGATGGAAAGTCCCAAAGGCAGACGGACATGGAGCTGTGCATGTCGTTCAAGTGTCTTTAGAATAGGCATTTGACTTGTATAATCAGAGCGCCAAATCAATCACACGACGCATGGCAGACATTCAGTTCCGGCAGCATATTTAATGATGCAGCGATAATCAATATCGCTTGTTGTGTTATTGGTGGAACTCAAATTCTCGCTTCTGCACGAAAACATTCTATAGAACTTCTAGATCAAATCCAAAAATAAATATTTTGCTCGATTCGTAACCGTCCTCCTACGAAAGTACTGGCGCCTCGCTAAACTCCTAATTAATCAAGTAAACTTCTGCAAAGAGAACAATATATCAATAGCACAATCTAATCCAGTGCTACGCTGCAATGACAGCTGATCGCCTACTTGGCAGAAATGACCATCGATGCTTCTTGACTTCCTTTGGAGGCTTAATCTCGAGCGCCGACGACGGTCGTCTGTTTTGATATATTGGCGAACCCTGGTCTCGCTTTTTGATGGCCTGTGGCGTCGAGCTTCCCGCCCAGGGAAAAGACGCGGGTTCGGCTGCAGGAGTTGAGGCAGTCGAGCTCGGCGCGGTAGAAGAGGCTGCAGACCTGGCAGACGATGCATAAGAGAAGTAGTGCGACATGGCTGGCGAGCTGGTGCTAGACTCGAGAAGGGGGTCCGGAGGTGCCGGGAATGACGACAAGACGGCCTGAATGCTCAGTGCTTCGCCGTGGTGTGCGGCGGCACGACTATGATAGTTGTGCACTGTGCGTGCGCTGGGCGGAGTGCTAGAAGTCCTGGCATTGAGGGGTGCCGAACGTGTGTGGCGTATCTCAAGTTCATCATCTGAAGAACTGGAGTTGTCAGACCCTCCACTTCGATGGGCAACTTCAAGGTGACGTTAGATATAGAGTTTCTGAAAGTTGTGAATGAGTTACAAACCTTTCTTCTGTCTATCGGTCGTGCGAACTCGATGGACCGAGGGTACAGCCAAGTGTTGCGACGAGTAATCACGACCCTTTCCCTTCCAGCTTGAAGATCGCGATGGTGACATGTTTGATTCGTACTGGCGATTGGTCGGAAAATTCAGAGAGGCATGAACTCTGTGGGTAGGTACAAAGGGGCCAGGCTGATCGGGTGGATAGGAGACGTTGGAAAGGGAGCTGGACACTCTCGGCATGTTGCCTCGCCTGGGCTCCGGTGTTGACACCCTTGAATTCCTCTTCTGGTTCTGCTCCTTAATTCTTCGCCGGTAATCCTCTTGCCAGTTGGCGGGTGCCCCCGATAGTGCATCCGTCGCGGCATGAGTTGGGACATGCTTGTATGGCGCCTTGACGGCCGCTTCCTTTGCCTTTTCTGCTTCATTGGCATTATGTTGCTTGGCCTGCTCGCGGCCTTTCTTCATGACGTTGAACACAGACATTGTTTCTGTTGCCAAGGTGCGCGCGAAAAGCACAATGTCTGGGGTTGAGTAAGACTTTTGTTGTTCTGCACCGGGCGCTGAACCTGATGCTCAGGCTCGGTCAGCAGTGCTGCCTATGTGACGGTTCGATCTGGAGAGATGTCCCGGCTTTCCGTATCAGCCTGCTGTAATGGGTAAATGATGTCGATGAAGAGACGAATGGAAGAGACAGTCTTTTGTTTTGACAACAAGCAATTGATATGGGCGGATTGATAATTATTATGGACCTCGAGCGGAAGGCAGATGAGAAGATGTAAGACGAAAGAAAACCAGGAAAACGAGCATCAAGAACTTGATCCGAAGCGGCACTGATGTATTGATAAAGACGGATCCCGTATATGTAGGCTGTCTCAGCTTACCAGGAACGGCAGGATGCAGAACAAGCCTGCTGCAACATCCTTGTGATAGAGCTAAGGCTACATTAGCCCTTACATAGCACAGAGCACGGAGCTCGCCAGCATTTCCCATTCCAGGGTACCTCGTACACGAGCTGTCTGCTGTCAGAATTCAATATCTCGCGGGGTCCTCTGGCGTGGTGAATTAAACTCTAGGACGACGATCCTGAGGGTGTGACCGGGGCCCGGATTATGAATAGTTGGGCAGCGGCTTGTCCGAGAAAGAGGCCGTCTTCTGCTTTGACCACCGATTACTTCGATGACGGTGATGATGACGATGATGTAGGTCTTCATCAAGGTGCCCAAAAGAACACTGGTGAGATTTCACCTGCAATAGAACATGACCTAAGATGATTCAGAGCTAGGATGTCTCTGTTTCTGCTGATGGGAACCGAGGGGACGGTAGAACGTTTATCGGGCGTTGAACGTAGACCTGTCCCTTAGAGTGGGATGGCTTGTTCTAAGTGGACGACGGCCCCCCAACTGCAGTGGACAGAAGCGACCAAGATTGCGTTTGGAAAGGTACCTGGGCACGAAATAGCGCCTCGCGAGCGCCAGGGGTGCGGGAGATGGTCGGTTCTTGGTGTGGCCCGTCCAAACCATGTTTTCTTCAATGGTCAGTTGTGTATGGACCGGAAACATTTCATGTTGGGTGTTGAGTATCACCGACTCGGCGCTTTTCTAACTGGCAGGATTGCTGCTGATAGGTAACCGATGGGATTTTTGTATCATGCACGCATGACGAATACTTGAATGGTACGCTTTTGGAAGCTGCGCCTGAACATTGATCTATCTCATCTGGGCACCGTCCCGGCAAGCTCAGCTCGATTCGGAGGCTCTCTTTAGCTAAATTGGGCCACTGCCGCCAGTTATCGCATCCACATATTGCAACTGCTGGCGCGTACAACTGACGATAATGAGTCTAGAGCCTCGGCGAGCTGATTGAGGCTCAGGCTGTCCTGCATGAGGCCTATCCGTAATTGGGCCCCTTGTGCGGCCTAGACTGGCGAGAGCCTCTAAAGATTGGCAATATATCTTTCCCAAGAAGGACAAGGAGAGATCCGTCGTGGCCAACTCCCCCGTGGCTGCCTCGGATCCGATCCGAAATGCGGAAACGGCTACGACTTTGGATCTCTTTTTAGCTCGATTCTTCCCAATGCCGAGTTCCAACGTAGTAGGGGTCATCCTTTCAGCTCGCGATTACACGATCCACTTGCTTCTGCATAAAATACAGCTGCTTATCGTTCAGCTCCCACATACCGTGGTCAATCTATTGGATGTCGTGCTTCATTGGTTTTCATCCCTATCTGTAATCATCGTGTCCTCCGAGCAACTGCACAACTCATACCTCGTTGCTCATAGTTAGTAAACTTTTGAAATGTCTCATCTTCACTGATGGCGTACGCTACATTTACTCATGTGCGTTGCCGCTGACCTTCTAGTCACCCTTCTTGTCTCGCAATTCATCTGCCGAAGCCATGCGCCTCTTCCGAAGTGCCCCTGCGCCCTGGACCGGATCTTGGAAATTTGATCCATGTATATCAAATTCCTAGGCACAAGAGCACAGATGGCTCCGTCCGTGCAAGGTATGACAAGCTCTCATCTTCTTGGAGAGTCGGAATCAGAGTAGATAAAAAGTCCGGATCTCATGATCAACCGTTATTGTATCACAACCTTTTCCCACGGATGAGCAGCCAGCCAATGACGGATCCTCGACATATCAAAGCATCATCTCAGGATAGGGCGGCAACTCATTTCTATCAGAGAGCAGAACCAGCATTCCGATGCCTACTCCATAGCACGGAGCCACCTAGGTATGATTGATCTCTAATTTACTTTCTTTTTTTTCCCCCTCTCATCGGAGGGTTTTTAATATAAGATGGATGTAATGACATTTCACGTCGGGCTTCGGAGTTGAGGGTGCTTTGCCCGCGTGGTCTCCATATGGCGTTGTGCTCCTGATGGATTACATATTTGGATTCTAATCGTTGCAAGGTACCGTATGCTTGGGCCTGATAAATTTTGTTTTCACCTTGCCCTGGATCTAGACTCATCTTGCAGGCGGAGAAGAGCGACCATCGCCATCCACGCTATACAGAAATCTTCGTCTAGCAATAAGCTTTCAGTGCTCGCTTCTGCGCGTGTGCGACGCTGAGCTCCTACCATGAAACTATAATACTCTGGACTGCTTCTAAATTGAACGCGTTGGCTCGCATGCTCGGAAAAGGAGTAAGCGAAGTTTGTAGACTGATATATTACTTAAGGTTGAAATCTACATGCATTAGTTATTCAAGTTCAGAGCCGAAACGACTCTACACTTGACCGTTTAGTGCTATGCATTCCTCGATAGTTCTGAAGTTTAAGCAAAAAGGATAAAGCACGGGTGCAGTAGAGTGTCAGGAACGCTATGCTCAGTTTAGTATAACTCACGAGGCCTTGGCATGAGACCAGAGAAAAGACCAGGTATCTGGTATCTGAGAGCAATGATTTGCAAAATTCTGCTTGCTCTACGAAACAAACCATACAGTCAGAAATGTGAAACAAGAGACAGTGCATATGACGAGGAGGCTTCAACGGCGTGTTTTCCTTAGCGTCAAGCGGAGAACCCTCCGCTTGCCAAGTAAGCCCTTGGAAGTTGGAATGCTGCCCAGACAGCCAGATAGCTCAATCACGGGACTGTCTGAGTTACACATCTTCATAGAACTTGAAAAGTTCTGTCAGATCATCTATTGGTCAACTATACTGTGCCCGAGCACACGTCCTTCAATAGTGCAGCTCCTGTATAGGTTGCATCTGAGATGATCCGCAGGACAACATGGTGACTAGTTGATATCGAGCTCCTTTTTCTTTCAAAGATTAAATACCAGGCCATTGAATTTTTCTCGTGCCCTTTTGGACTACGAAAGCTCGAATAAAAATATGCTCCATCCGTTGGGAGATGACTTATAATGCAAAGATTCCAGTGAATAGTTGAATACAGTCTAAGCAAGAAGCGTTGGGATATGCCGATGTTTGGTACGACGTATACGACGTACTAAGGATCTTCTTTATCATATACAAACTTCCCAGGTTTTCAAAATATATCATTGCCGAACATTCAGTAAAAACAATGGTACCCAGGTGGACCCGCGTGTGGTATCTATATTGGCACGTGGAAGTCCACAGCGAATTCTTTTCAACAAAGTCAGTCTAAGTAATCCAGTGCTGCAGGAGCCATCTTCTATTGGGGATCCAGATATAGCCATGCGGTAGGTCCGCGTTCTGCTCTGAGTGGCCATTTGTTCCCGATTGTAAATGATTATTTATATAATCCCATGCTTGTGGCAAGTAAACATGAAATTCATTTGCTTTTGAATTAGACGCTGCTCTACTTTGTTCCGCTGTCCAGATCTCGTATACTACACAGACTTAAGAACTACACCCAAACCAAGCTAGGAACAATACAATTAAGAGATCTGCCATAATGAGATGAAAACTGCGGACCTTGAGCTGTGCTAATCGCGTACGAGTATCGACATTACATGGTATAGCTATCGTAAATAGCAGAGGCACGTGCCATGCAAGGTTTCGTCGCGTCTTTTTTGGGAAAGGCGCAGCGATTTCCGGTGTCTCCCACAGGGCTTAAGGTGCTTAGTGGGTTGGGGGGCCCATCCGGCCGGACGGGAAACGGGCCAGGGAATGGAAGCAAGCATTAGGTTAAGTTTTAGAGGCAGACGCCGGAGGTCCTTGGAGGGTCCAAAGCCCAGGTCCAGGGTCAGTGGACGCGCCCGAAAAACATGACAAAGGGTGGCTAAGTACAATTGTAGCTAAAAAGATCGCTGCAACATCTGGTCATGATGGGAAGATGACAACGGGATATTTCATGGTCCAAGCAGCGGCACGAATTATAGAAGAAGCGAGGCGGGAATTCATATAAATGGACAATGTCTTGAAAACATACAGGTATTATGTGTGCGTATGTAATCTGGGGTAATTGCCCACCATACGTGATGCCGTCATGCAGTGTAAGAAGAGCCGACCTGGACCCCCAAAATCCCATTGGAAGTCCATGTCGCGATCACGGACGGACCCACAATATGTCTGGTCTGGTCTATGTCAATCTGTGGCCCCAACGATGGATGCAGATGCCCCAACCCGGACAAAAAGATTCTCGAACTCTGCGTCTCTTAGCCAACTCTGATGGGAATGACACGAGCCTAGCATCGGACGGCTTGAATCTACTACCTTCGTGCCTCATCTGATCGATCCTGCGCGAGCGTTGCAACTCTGTCGCGCTCTTCATCTGTATCTGGAGGTTTCTTCTTCTTCTTCGGTTCTGACCCCTGCGTCCATCGCCCAATTTGCCGCCACCACTAACTACAGGGATTTCGACCATCGGAACATATCGCATCACGCGGCGCACGACCGGACTTTTCTTCACGGACTGCCACCAACCTGCAACTCTCTGCCACTCTTGTCGCCTCACTGCGTGCACCCACAGAACGGTGCTCTTCTGTTCCTCTGTGGCTTCTCGTCCCGGGCGTGCTACTTGCGATCGTTATTGAGAGAGAAATCGCAATCCCTCTGCTACTACAGGCATCTACCGCGAGCCCGGCATTACTTTGCTGAAGCGGCGCATCCAATCTGCGGCACGGTCCAGCCCAAACCCAACCAACCCATCAATCTCCAAACTCTACCAACAATACGTCACATCCGGCGCCGCAGGGGATCATCAACCTAAATTCAGCCTCGAAACACACTGGCCCACGGGCTTCTGCGTGCGCGAATCCCCCTGCAATCCATCGCTAATTCCGGTTGACCGTTGATCTCTCTTTTTTGATTCCCAGACGTCAATCTTTTTGGCTCTCAACGTCTTCTCGCTGTGGTGTGCCGTTTCGCGTGCTGGCTCCAATTATTAGGTTCCTGCCACTGCTGCTGCCTTCCTCAGGTAACAACCACCTAATCCTCCTGCCGGGTCCGCCTAAGCAAGCAGAACGGGGAGTTTGTTTCTCAGGCGGAGAAGAGAGAAGAGAGAAAGGCTCGCAGATGCGTGGCGTGACCATAGGTACACGATTGAGTACGGATACCACAATCAGAATCCCAGGTCAAGATCCGCACGCCGCCTGCCGCAAGTGAACCCGATATCTACCTAGTACCTATTCCCAGCCCAGAGAAGAGCGCAGAGCAGAGTGAAAAAAACAGGGTCCCACCCGACGCCAGAGCGAGCCACGATCCACGCTGCCACGGTCCCACGGTCCACCAACGCATCTCTCGTTCTCGCTAGTCGCCTCGCACCGTCACCGACCCCCGACCCGCACACGCAACTGCGCATATTTGCATAACCACGGTCACCCCAAACGAGGAGCAACTCAATCCTGACCTCACACCAACCTCTTCATCGCTCCCGTCGCGTGCGCGCCCGTCTCCTAGCGCGCGCCTCCCCATCAGGTCGAAAAGCTGGCTGCGCTTACCCTCCTCAGTCAGGCCGACACGGAACTCTCGCTTCAGCAGCATCTCGATCTCGCGCCCGAGCTGCTCCAGTACAACAGTCGCCTGGCTCCCGATCTCGACCCCGACGACCCGTTGACGATGGCGGCACAGCCTGTGCCTCATCAGTCGACGGATAGGAAGCGTGTCAAGGTCTACGAACTGCGCAATAATGACTGGTTCGATCGAGGCACCGGCTTCTGTACCGCCGGCATCCACGTCAGTCTTCAATCCCTCTTCTATTCCTTCCTCCCCTCCGCCGGACCTGCAACGCGACGCCCTCGGCAGCGCGCTCATGTGGTTGTTGCCCCTCGTTGTCGCCTCGGTCGTCGCGCGCGATCGCGTGACACCTGTCTTTTGTCCCAATATGCACATCCCTCTGATATCCACCGAAGCAAGCATGCCCGCTAACCTAATTTCGCGACCAGGTGGACGGTGATCAGAGAGAACCCAGAGTGACAGTCGAGTCCGAAGATCCGCCTCATCGCACATTATTGGAGACGCGAGTTGCAAAGGGCGATTCGTTCCACAAACAGCAGGGTGCGTCTTGAAACGGTTGCGCCGGTGAATACCTTCGCGTGGCGCAAAGACTAACATGTGTGCGCTTGCAGAGACTCTGATTGTATGGACCGAGCCGAGCAATGGCATAGACATGGCCCTCAGCTTCCAGGAGGCTGAGGGCTGTACTATGATATGGCGCTTTATCAGCCAGATCCAGACGCCCTACCGCAACATCAGCGGTGCCGATGACAGCTTTTCCGACGACCTCGCCATGGACGCGCCAGCCGCGATCTCGCTGCCAGATCCGAATATCGGCAACCTCCCAGAAATCGAGACGCAGCTGCGCATAATGAGCGGTACTGCCAATGGCCGCGACGCTCTGACAAAATACGTGCTAAGCCAGGACCTTATCGGGAAGCTTTGTCCAATCGTGTCAGAGGCCGAAGACCTGGAAAGCCTGAACGACCTACATCGCCTGTGCAACATCATGAAGATCATCATCCTGCTTAATGACACGTCGATTATCGAGCATGCAGTATCCGACGAATGCGTCATTGGCGTCGTCGGGGCCTTGGAATACGACCCTGATTTCCCAAGCCACAAGGCTAACCACCGTCAGTGGCTGGAAGATAAGAGTCGGTACAAGGAAGTCGTCAAGATCGAGGACGCGCAGATTCAAAAGAAGATTCACCAGACCTATCGCTTGCAATATCTCAAGGATGTCGTCTTGGCCCGTATCCTAGATGATAACACCTTCTCGGTACTGAACTCGCTGATATTCTTTAACCAAGTGGATATTGTACAGCACATACAGTCGAACTCGACCTTCTTGATGGAACTGTTTGACATTTTCAAGCAGATGGGCGAAGACAACAAGAGGAAAAAGGACGCAGTGCTGTTCATCCAGCAGTGCTGTACGGTCGCCAAAAACCTTCAACCACCGGCCCGGCAGACGCTATACAACAACTTCATCGTCCACGGGCTCTTGTCTGTGATCAACTATGGTCTGCGACACACCGATACTGCGGTTCGCGTGGGTGCTACGGACATCATGGTGTGCATGATAGACCACGATCCGCAGATGATACGCCAGACCATTTATCGACAGCTCAGTGAGAACCAGCCCCCACTCACCGACTCTCTGATCGACCTCCTTCTGGTTGAGGTTGACCTGGGTGTAAAATCCCAGGTGTCAGATGCCCTCAAGGTGCTCCTCGACCAGGGCCCGCTGCTCCAGGAGCAAGCTTTCGCCAAAGCCAATGGAGGAGACTATGCTGCCCGCGCCCAAGCAAGGCTACATGCCACCATTGATCCTCAACAGGAGAGATTCTTGGAGTCATTCTATGATAAATCCGCCATGAGGCTCTTTGCACCATTAATGGCGCTCGAGGGCCGCACCAATATGGACTTCACCGTTCAGCAAGCTTCCATGTTCACATATCTCATCGAGATTCTCTGTTTCTTCATCCGACAACACCATCACCGCAGCAAGTACTTTGTTCTAGACCACAACATCGTCCAGCACATCGAGAAGCTCCTCAACTCTCCGGAAAAGTTCATAAAGCTTGGTAAGGATCTTGCATACGAAAGAAGCAGTTTCAGTAATATAAACTAACTTGGAATAGTTGCGATCCGATTTCTGCGTCAACTCATTGGAATCCAGGACGAGTTCTACATCAAGCAAATCACGCACAGCTCCGTCGTTGGCAGCATCCTTGATGTTCTCATCGCCACCATGCCTCGGGACAATCTGCTGACGTCTGCTTGTCTTGAATTCTTCGAGCACATTAAGAAGGAAACCATTAAAGACATGATCAAGCATGCCGTCGAAAATTACCGGGAGAAACTCGAAAAACTGGCGTACATGCCAACTTTCGTAGATTTGATGAGAAAGTATGACGAGACGCAAGGCTTCACCGCGCCTTTAGAGAGCAACTCCTATGGGCCAGAAGAGGAGGCTCGACGTGCCAGGCAAGGCCAGGTCATGAACCCCAGGACCGGTATCTTGGAGCAGCTCGCAGTCGATCAGAACGATGACGAGTACTGGAACACGTCAGACGAGGAGGACGAATTGCAAATCCGAATGGCCAACCGCGCACCGTCGGCAAATGGATCTTTGCCTGCTGCCAAACTTGTCGACTACGCATCTGATGAGGATGTCGATGAGAGTATCGAGGAAGGCGACCTGGTTAGCGACGGCCAAGCCAATGACGAGAAGATGGACGACGAGGAATCTAGGGGCCTGGGATCTCTGCCAAGCCCGCCAGAAAGGCTATCCGAGAAGCGCCGCCGAGAAGAAGACGAAGAGGACGAACTTGGAAAACTTGTGGCCCACAAGCGGCGAAACAGCTCGTCGGCTAGCTCCAATGCTTCAAGTACATCTGGGATTTTCGGAAAGAAGAAACGTCTTTCTGGAGCTCGAGACGCAGGAGGTGGACCCAAGAAGATTGCGATCAGTCTGTCCTCCTCGCCCAAGGAAGGGCCCGAATTGGCCACATCTGACGACGAAGAAGCATCATGATTACTCTAGGAGCCATTCGAGGCCTGCCACTATACAGCGGAATCGGCTTTGTAGGGAACTTGACAAACCAGGGACAGGAAGGGGCGTTTCATGGCGATGCTTCGATTTGATTTGCAACGGTTAGAGCCTAGGAAAGGCCTAGAAAGGGGATCAAGGGATTCGGCTCTAGGGTGTGTTCTTCCCCTACGCGTGAAAGGGGAATGCGGAATGTTTTCAATGTCCTTGGCCCATTTGACATGGGTGCCAAGTTCAGTTGCATTTGCGCAGTCGCCAGCCCAGGGTTTGGCAATATACCACTGTACCATATCGCCCACAATATACTTGAGACAATATCAGGTTAATACGCAACCTTCTTTGGATGAATGCGAATCCTGATTTGTACAAAAAATGGCTAATACGTGAACGAATTGATGGTGTTGCCTGTTATTGCTCCCGAACTGTGATCAAGATTCATATCAACATGCCGAGCCAGTCTCCTAGTTTGTTTTCATATTGTATACTTTTTACAATTTAGCTGCCACCTTGGCTGCTTCGGGCTCTGAGATCTCAATAACAAGTTTACCAAATTGCTTGCCTTCCCTGATATCCTCGAACAGCCCGTCGATGCCGGCCAGGTTATCCAGACCCTTGACGGTCCGGCTGACGACGGGCGTGATCTTCTTGTCCCTTACAAAGGCGACCATGTCGCGGAACTCGGCGCGGGAGCCCATGGTCGACCCGCGCAGCTCGACGTTCTTGAGCACCGCCTGCATCAGCCAGTCCATCTTTGGCGACGTCGTCATGCCGTAGCAGCTGATGACGCCGCCGGGCTTGAGCAGCCGCGCCGCCCGCCCCACGATGTCGCCGCCCGCGCCGTCGACGACGGCGTCCAGGAACGGCCGGTCCTTCGGGAGCAGCTTCTGCAGCTCCTTGTCCCAGGTCTTGGACTTGTAGCTCACGCCGCCGCGGGCCCCGAGCGCCACGGCGCGCTCGATCTTGTCGGGCCCGCCCGACGTCACGTACACGTTGCAGCCCAGGGCGGCGGCGAACTGGAGCACCTGCAGCGCGACGCCGCCGCCGATGCCCGTCACCAGGACGTTGCTGCCCGGCCGGACGTTGTCGGCGCCGCACTTGGTCACGAGGGCGCGCCAGCCCGTGATGCCGACGAGCGGCAGGGCGGCCCCCTCGGCGGGGCTCAGGTGCGCCGGCGCGACTTCCACCTCGTCCGCGGGCATGGCGACGTAGTCCTGCGCGGTGCCGTCGGGGACGAGCTGCGCGCCGCCGATGACGCTGAACTCGGCGATCTGCTCGGGGCCGGCGGTGTCGGCGGCCCAGCCGCGCGAGGGCGTGATGAGGACGGCCTGGCCGAGCAGGTGCGCGGGGCTGCCCCGGCCGAGCGCCACGACGGTGCCGTAGCCGTCGGCCAGGATAGGGTGGTCGAACGACAGGCCCGGGTACAGGGCCTGGCGCTGGAAGAAGTCGCGGTGGTTGAGCGCCGCGGCGTGGATCTTGACGAGCAGCTGGCCCGGGCCGGGCGCCGGGATGGGCTTGGTCGTCAGCTCGAGCGGGTAGTAGACCTGGCCCGGCTTGCCCGGCGTCTTCTTGAGCGTGAGGGTGCGGGACATGGTAACGTGCTCTTGTATCTAGACAGCTGCTGGGTGATGTTCAAAGGTGATCATGGAAAACTGATGTTGTGATGTTTTAGATAGTGGAATTATTATGTTACTTTTTCATCGGTACTAAAGAAACAATTGCATACACGTTGGATGATGATGACAGAAAATGTAAGAATAGGAGTTTCATAAGAGATAGGCTTTGAAATCATTCCCATACTTCCATTTGCCGAGGCCGTTTCTCTCACCTCCGTTGATGCGCATCATATTCCGTGACCTTGCCTCAATTGATCAACGCACCCCGCATTCAATGGACAAGACGTCAAGAGCCGCTGGTTATTCCCATACAAACGGTTGTGGGGGAGGTTCTGTAAGCTTGAGCTTTGGCCCCCGGTACAGCGGAGAACTGGGAGAGACCTCGGTTCCCAGAAAGGACCCCTGCAATTGCTATCTAGCGCGCAGTGATGCTATTTATGAGTCGTGAGGGCGTGGCATGGCATACTCGTATTATTAAGCCGGCCATGTGTGTCTATTTTGCCTCGTGGTTTTGTTACACATGCTACCCTAGAAAGATGATTTTGTAGCCTCCCAGCATCGAGGTCTTTATCGGTTTTTTGAGTCCGGATTTCAAGAATGGCCGAAGAACGCAAGGAACCTTTGATCTGTCTGTTGTGAGACAAGGCAAGATGTCGTGAGGGCCGAGATTCGCATGGTATCTAAGTGTGTTCTTCCTTTCCAATGTCAGAGACAAGCGGAAAATGTTGAAGTGCCATCAGTTCTGATCAGTGGTCGCTATACGTTTTAATATATATTCTGACTTCTTGTAGGGCTGGACGATGGTATGCCTGGTATCAAGGGATTGTCCATTTACCCCTGACCTTGGAGAAGTTAGCGAAAACGAGGTCGCCGAACTATAAAACGACCCGCTGTATAGTCGCCGAACATCTAGGGTACGACGCCAGCGTCGCCATCTATCCAACACGGCAGAATTCATGTAATTTATGAATAGAGTATGATTTGTGCAATATCAGGCCACGAACCAGCATCTCGGGCTCCATCCCGAGAACCTGGCACATGGGAGCAGTGGCTTTAGTCCCCGAGATCGCCGAGTCAGGGGATCTCAAGGGGGCGTTAGAGGCTCAAGGACAATGACTTGGTCGCCGTCCAGCTAGTAAACGGCGTCTCGACGGCGACCTGCCTGCTGCTCGACCGCGTGGGACCCCGAAAAAGGGCTCCATTCAGATGGGTGCTTTGTTTCATGAAATCCCCGACCGAGATCCGCCACTGCACTTCATGAGATGGCGTTCATGCACCATGCACGCGGCACAAAATACCGTTCGTGGGGAAATGCTTGCGCAAAGAGTGTTTGGGTCCCAGGGTCGTGACGCATAAATCGTACCATAATGCCAGACTTTTTGGAAGTACAAACGAGTCGAGCCTCTGAATTCTCCAGGGTCATGATAAGCCCGCTAGTCGGCGGGCAGATGCCCTAGGTCAACTCAGCTCTCCCGGCCGGGCTCGAACTAATCAGGAGCTGGCGGTCAAAGATGGTGGTAGTAGTATGTAACATGGCAACGGTTAGAAATTGCGACGGCCGCACCGACTGGCGAGGGCCCAATTTCGGCCCACGATTCGAAGGCGAATGGGGGAAGAAAAATAAGACCAAGCGTTGGCAAAAGCCTAGCAAAGCCCTGATATCAACCTACCTTTGAAGGTCCCCGAAATATACCTCATGCTCTGTTATGTGTACTGCTATAGCCACACGGCAGATGAGCCCCTGACTGGAGCGTGAATGATCTGGTCGCCGTAGTGGAATGATTGTGCCTCCGGTGCTGCCGTCGTAGCAGTGTCTTCGAGGACTCGACGCAAGGAGTCATCGATATCGTATCTATCCCGTTGGTCAAAAATCTGTATTCTGTGGTCCTTACTCTTGTTTCTTGAGACATCATTATACCAAACCGCTACGATGGACGCAAAGAAGACATTAACCACGATTTTCTGCGGCTCTGCCTTTGGCATCGCCTTGACGGCGGCCGGAATGCATCGTCCCGAGGTCATTCTCTCGCAACTGACCTTGAGGAATTTCCATATGCTCGAGTCGTTTCTGTCGGCCGCGGCGGGCAGCACGTATGTCCATCCCTTCCGATGGCGGTCCTTTACATAGTCGTCGTGAACAAAACTGACCAGGCTCAAGTGCCGTCGTGACACTATTGCAGCATTTCAAGCTTATCAGCATGACTCCTCGGCCCTACTCGTCGATCGGTCTCTTCGGAAACATGGATGGCAACATCGTCGGCGGTCTCATACAAGGTGTCGGAATGGCACTCGCTGGATCGTGCTCCGGCACGGTCTTTGACCAGGTCGGCGCCGGCATCGAGTCTGGTCTATACACGTTGTCGGGGCTCGTCATTGGCGGCATCCTCTGGACGGGTATCCTGCAGCCGTTTCTGTCGTCACGAGCTGCAGGAAGCAAGAAGGAACCGGCGTCCTCGGCATCGATCGACAAACAATTCGGAACGAGCGAACTCGGCACAGTGGCCGCCATTGAATTTGTCTTCATCTCGATTATTGTCGTAGCTGTGGCTACGCACGCCGAAACCTCCCGAGGGCTCGTCCATCCGGTCGCCGGCGGATTGTTAATCGCTGCTTCCCAACTACTCTCCGCTACAGTCAGAAAGGCGCTGCTGGGCACTTCGACCGCGTTTGAAGAGGTCGGTAAATGCTTCTGGTCTGTAACAAGAGGAGAGAAGGGCTCCACCGGTCCTCTGTCGTACATGAACGTTCTGTTTGTTTCCGGCATGACTCTGGGTGCGCGTATCATCTCGTCGTGGCATCCTGTGGCACCAGAAATGAGCTCGGCAGAGTTCAACCCCTTGAAAGTGGTGGGAGGAGGCGTCTTACTGGCGATAGGGTCGAGGATGGCTGGTGGTTGCACCTCTGGGCACGGCATTAGCGGCACGTCACTACTCTCCGTGTCTTCGTTCGTGACTGTGGCCGCCATGTTTGGTGGTGCCATTGGAACAGCTCTAGCATTGTATGGGGCACCTTGGTCGAGTTAATGGCTGTCTCAAGGCGAAGATGGAATCGGCGGCTGACAGAAGGACCAGTGGACGCGTGACTCTAGTAATGTCAGAGTGGTGTTGAACCTCGAGGCTGTGTAGAGCCAAATTCACCTCCATAGCAAGCTGTTAGAACACCACGCTATTTGGCCTCTTTTCCATAAACAGCTTTCCAAGACTACAAAAGTTCAGATGGGTGCGAGACTCGGAGGTGCGGCCTACGCCAACGGAACCATTCTTCTTCGACACCAAGCTCAAGGCTTAGTTGCCAATGAAAAAAGATGTTTGGATTGCCACAAGGGCAGGAAGTTTTCCAAAGATTAGCCCGCAGAGGATCCCGCCCCGAGATCTCATACCAGCAGTCGGACAACCGGCAGCCTAGGGATCTTCTTGATCATCCCCAGACACGGACATTGCTGAAGGGTTAGTATGCCGCCCCGGCCAATGCACCCCCGCCTGAGGAGAGAGAAGAAGAAGAAACCCAAGAGTCCCAGGGGAGGAATTCGAGCTATTTGTAGTTGCAAATTCTGCTGCGCTGATTATGATTTCCAGTTTCACCGCCCTGAGATGGGTGCTGCTGCCTTGCGTGTTCTGAAACAGAATCAGGAAGTGGCCAGTGAGAAAGAACGAATCGGAGGCATTGGACGCTTCAGATTACCTAACAAGCAGACTGAAAGAGCATTCTACCTATCTGTGCCTTCCATTCGAGAAATGACACCTATCGGCCTGGAACGCCGTGCCTGCCTTCTGAATTTGCACTTGCCAAAATTGGGCTCAAGTCCTGACGTATCAACCACAGTTGAGGCACCTACAATGGGCGTTTTGGAACATTACGTGTTACTGAAGTTAAGGTCGCTGAAGCAATGTCACAGCTGTTCTTTCGTTTCGTCCGTTCCCGTAGGCAGTGACACTCCAGGGGGAGTAGGGTACGTACACAGTATCTGCAGACGCGACGGGATTGCCGTGTTCAGGGATATTATGTACTCAGGTGTTGTAGACCAGTTGTCGTCTTCACCGGCTGATACAGGGCGATTTTAATCAACTTCAGAATTCAATATTGCTCGTTCTCAGAGCATGTCCATCTTGTTTTAAATTGTCGAGTGCCTGCTGAATGTGTCTGAACAATCATTCACAAAAGGTCAATCCACCGGGTACAGCAGATCGACCGGTTCTACTCGAATTCGTTGGTGTCTTCGAGTATATGGACCCTTGCAAGACTTATACTACAGTACTAGATAGCATCTCCATAATTATGCAATTTGCATCTGATTTACTACACTTTGTCTCGCCGGACAAAATATGTCTTCTTCGATGCATCATGTATTGGAACTGACATGTGGTACCACACAACATCATACCTTGGGGCGAGCTTTCTGCCGCCGCTGTGAACTCAGGTGACTAGTGGTAGAAATGATTTGAGAGCATGCTCGTCATTGTAGGCTGACAGACACCAGTCGCTTCCATGCCACCATGGGAGCCGAGATTTTCAGTTAGCGAGATTTGAACAGGGCGTCATGGAGTCGCGAAAAGCGCCCAGGAGACATGATGGGAATCGTGAGTCTATACGCGCCGCCTTTGGCCGGTCACATCGAGTCTGCCCTCCGCCGGGGATCTATCAAGCCACAAGAAAAATTCCTTGGGATATTTTATAAACACGAGGTTGGAGAATTTCATTGGCAACGGTTACCTTTTGTTTTGCGTGGAATGCTCCTTTTTGTGTTTGTCATCATGTACAATCATGAGTCACCTCCGACACAGACTGGGAAAATTAATTCAGGTCCTCTACAAATGAGCTTAATGCTCGACCACTGGGGTAAAATCCCATGAGGTCCTCGAAAGCGATGTACGCACTCGTCGTTCTAAATCTGCCTCGCGCAATCAAGATCGTACCTGGAATCTCGCTTACACAGATCCTTTGAATGAGGGGATGCTTTAAGGTGACGACTCCCCTCACGCAGCGATTCCTGCTGAGAGGGGAAGCGAAACATCTCAAATCTCGATTTCCATCCTTCTTGGGAGATGGTGTGCCTGACCCAGGGCGCCGGGTTTCTGCCCACTCTGTTGAATTGATAGGGAAACGGAAGAAAGTTCTTGGAATCGTGTAATTAATATTTAACAATAATTTCCCTTGTCAAGCACTGCTATACCGGCAGTGCTTATGCTGAATGCTCATCATTATAGCCTTATGCGTCATCGTGTATAATAATCCGCCGCCAACGCCATGCATGCCAAAAAAGTCAGTTTTTCCAAGGTCTCCGGCCGGCTCAAGCGAGCCCGTTTCGAGTAGACATGCAAGTTGGTCCGATCCAAAAACTCCTGTAAGCCTCTCAGCCTTATGCAAGAAAGCAAAAAAACACAAGTAACCAGCGAAACCAAAGTTTCGCAGCCGGTTTCGATATTTATTTACATCCACGTTAAGTGTCGGCTTCCCCTCCGGTTCTGCTGCCACAGGGGCCCATCGCCTGATCTGAAGGTGTTTCTCAAGTCGGAATCCGGATTATGTTGTTCTGTGCCTGTAAGCGGCTGTTCGTCGTCGTCGGGGTGAATTTGCCCGACGGCGGGCCTGTAACCGTGAGAGAAATCGTCTATCTCATCTGGCCCATTCCTCATATGCGCATCGGCAATAGGCGTTCCATCTACCAACGGCGGAACCGTCGGGTAATGATGCTCCATGGGATCATGCTCCATGGGTTGTGGACCAAATTGCCCATCTATGACATGCGCACCATAGCCATGCCCTGCATAGGCGTTCGCAGTCGAATCGTAAGGTGTATAAGGGTTATAATTGTCGACTACATGGTCTGGCTGCTGGGCCGAGGGCTGATTGAAATGCGGCTGCGGTGTCACCGGCTCTTCTTCCTCCTGCCATGTCGGCAGAGGGGCAAATGCTGCACCGTGAGACCTTATGGGACTGTCGGGTCATGTAAGCTCACGGGCACATTGTTTTATTTTGGTGCATTCAAGCATGTCAGATTTGGGGGTCGCTTACCTCACATATTCACCGGTCGGCGGCGCGCTTGGGGCGGGACCGGGCCCTTCACGCCTATTTCGCCGCTTTTGGAGACAGAAGATTGCAATTGCGATGATGGCGACGAGAACGGCAACTCCAGCTATCGTGCCTCCAACGATTGCGCCGGTGCGATCAAATGATGATCCAGACGATGTCGCTCCAGGTGCCTCGGTGGGCGCGGAAGTGTCCGTCGTTGAGGCTGGTCGGGTGAGCGTTGGGTCGGTAATCGAAGAGGACGTACGAGACGAAGTTGACGAGGAGCTAGATGATGTTGAAGATGAAGAGCTCGAAGAGGTACTGCTAATAGTAGATGAGACGCTCCTCGTCCCGGTACTCGGGTTGATTGTGGTCGGTTCAGAAAGCGTCGTCGGTGTGGCAGTCAAATCCACTGAACTGGTAATAACCATGGCATCCGTACCACTTAATGATGCCTGGACGGTCGTTGCCAGACTCGAGGCCGTACCGCAGCCGTATTGAGAGATGCCCCCTCCAAAGTTGTTCTGGTAGCAAACATCTGATCCATCGCACGTGTATACGTATGGGTTCACCTCGGTCTGAGGGCCACTGTTGTAGTCGACGCAGCCCGTAAAGACGCCCGCCGTGCAAGCGCCGCCGTTGGGGCAGCATCCCATGACATTGTGCTCAGTGTCCAACACGCAATGCGACCCGGCCGAGCAGGTGGCCGGCAGATCCCCGATATAACCACATACTGTGTTGTCCTCCTGCCTGCGCAACAGCTCAAAGGGCGAGAGGGGCGCCTCCGTCGGTATCGGCGGCCATGCGACAATGTTCAGCAGTTCGTGGTGTTCTATCGTCGTGGTTTGTCGCGGCAGCGCATGCGCATCCGATCGTCCCAGCACCGTCGAGAAGACCAGGATCAAGGTTGCGGGTGGCAACCGGAGAAGCAAGTTGTGGAGTATGGATTGTTTATACATGGCCCCGTCGCTCGCGCGCAAGAGCCAGAGATATAACACAATGTCTCGGTGTAGTCGCGACAGAAGCAAAAGTCCAGGAAACGGCAGTTGAATGCATCAGAAATTAAACAAGAGCAGAATCTAGACAGTAATGTCGGAAAAGTGAAATGAGATGGGAATCCAGGAGGAAGGGGAATAGAAGAGAGGCGAAGTTTTTCCAAGGTTTGTATCCTCCCGGGGCCGGGCCAGAGCTGCAAGCTACGGGGTAGTGTCGTAGCTTGGGTTACAGGGGGTGGGCTCTTGGTGTCTTGGTGCGTCTACTTGGTGCGTTGCTTGGGTGTCACAGTGGGGAGGCTGAGAGGAAGACGGGGAGGGTCATTGTCTCTTCCAAGCCTTCAATGCCTTCCCTCACAGCCCGCAGGAGGTCAGCGCCAGTCAGCGGCATTGCATTGTCCGGTACCGTACCTGAGAGAAAAGTCCCACCCTCAGCCCGGGACCGCTGCCCGCCGTCCAATAATCGGGTTCCCGAACATGTCGAAATGACATGTCCTTTGCTGTATGAAACGGGCAGGCAATGGATTCCTTCTGGTCGAACTGGCACCAGTCTGCCTGTTTTGTCTTTCCCAGTCTCATACTACTTGCAAGATGATGTCGTTTACGTGGGCCGCACGAACTAGAATGTAACATCAAGGGCAAAATACGAGCCTTCAGCGCTGGTGTTATGCCTGGTCCTTGGCAAGAACACAGGCTAGGCAAGGCAGGCTGGCAGGGTAACAGCATACATGACATACATGTCACGACGGGTAACGAGTCTGGCTATCGGGCGTCGGTCCGCATACGGAATACGGAAAAGAGAGCCAACACAAACAGCAGTGATTGCCATTGCCCCTCGCAACGTGTAACTCTCTTGTCTATCCGTGCAAACCAAGTTACGTTCTACGGAGTTACGGTACTTTGTAGGTTAGGTAAGGTCTTACTCCATGCCCCAAATTTGCCCATACACCCATAACCAACATCGTCAGTGTTACAGGGGCCCCTGTAAAAAGGCGGGGTCCCAGGCTATGACCAGCGAATTAGACTCGCATAAGCGGCTGCACGTCGCTTGTTGCCATTTTTATCTACAGCTACGGACTTAAAAAAGAGCCAGCGGTTTGCGGCTGTGCTGACCTGCTTTGGTTAGGTGTACCGTGTAACCGCTCACCGCAGCTGCTTGCCCAACTATATGCGCTGCAGCCGCGCTCGACGTGCAAAGGGGAAAAGTTATATTTAATATTCTGGCGCAACTCTAAGAATTGGGCATGTGGAAGTATAAATATGCCTCTCGCTCTCAGGATGCGCATGAAAGGCCCAAGCATACCCGCGCATGGTCCATCTCCCATTCCACGGTTGTCGAGGAGGCGTATGTATCTGTCAGCAAGGTCGGATTGTTGTCCGCACTAACATATCACCTTACTCAATCAAAGATCAGCGGTCTCCTTACATCTAGGATTGCCCTGATTGAGCCAGCCAACACACCGACCTATCAACAGAGTTGCCTCTCGTTAACCCTCGGATGCAGTAATTATACTAGAAAAACCAATAACCATCGGCTATCATTCAGATAACGGAAAGGGACCCCTTCTCGAGGTTGACTATGAACTTGAATACTTTGTTTCAACTGTTCCAGACATACCGTACATTTGCGAAAGCAGTAATGACCAAATGACTATAAACGCACGGCAATCATTAACCACTCCAACAAGACTCACTTCTCAATGCAGTCGATCCAAGAAGCACTGCGAATAGAGTTCTTGCAGCAATGCGATCGACGAAATGGTATTTGCACTGTATTGAGATATATGAAGAAGTCGTCAATTAACGATCACAGCGAGGCTGTTTTGGTAAAAGCACAGTAACTATCCGCCCTCGGCGTTCACAACAATAGGCATCTAGTAGGAGTCGCCCCGATGAGCGCAGACAACACAAGAAGGCGACGGGGAAATGAAAGAGAAAGAAAGACAACGAAACAGCCATAGTTGGTTGCAAATAGCGCATTTCCTGACCTAAATCCTAAGAGCACGTTCCCAGCGGCCGCCTCATAGTATTCAGACAGTTCCTCCAGGAGACGCGTACCGCGGGCGTCTAGAGCGCAAGGCGTCGTCCCAGACGAGATCGAACTTGTATCTTCCAAGCTTGCTACTACTCGGGCCCTGTGCTTTTTCGGCGAGTTCCTCATTATCATGTCTTTTCCAGTCGGCAAAATGGTCTTTCCAATGTGCTCCTTGTTAGCTGGAACCTTTGATGGAAGATTTGTGAGACTTATCCGAAACCGGTTCTGACAAAACCTTAATCAAGTTCTCGCGGAACGCAAAAACTATGAGTAGGACTGTGAAGGTCGAAGAGACGCCAACTAGACAATACTATGAGACAGGAAACAAACCTTACATGAACTTAATACTAGATGAACTTACATATGATTCCAAAGGCCCATCCTGGTACATTCTGGAATGACTCAATGTCCAGTGCGAACAAGGAAGTAAGAAATGACAATGGTAGCTTTCATGTGGTAAGACGCTGGTAAGCTCAACTAACCTTGATCAGCACGTAAAATATGAAGGACTTACAAATATGATCGTCGAGATAGTGAACATCATCAAAGACTTCCCTTGTTGGGCAGCTTCGTCTGCTTGGAGGTTCGCAATGTGGCTTGCTGAGAGAGAAAGAGTGGTATCAACCTGAAGACCGAAATATCAGTTAAGCTGAAGGATCACTCATTGTTCAAATATATCACATACAGCTGAGTGAATTCGAGTCGCAAGCTTCTCCATACCGACAATATCACTGAGAATATACCCCGAAGAGAGAGCTGAATCGTTTGAAGGCTCATCACACATTTGGCGCTGGACGATGTTCTGGTAGTTAACAATCGATCTGAGAATATTCAGTTCGTCGTGGACATCTCTGATTTCACTGAGCAACTTCTCAGCTATCGAAAGCGCGCCCTTGGCACTCTTCACTCGTGCGTTGATCCCCGAATTTCCCTCTACTTCCTGCCGCAACCCTTCGAATAGTTCCGTCTCTGTTCTTCCCTAAAGCCCATTAGTTTCGACGCAGAAACCTTGAAATTGATACTTACAACGTGATTGATGTGAATCGAGAAGATTTGTCGCATTGAAAGCCTTGTAGTCACTTCCTGTTCATGTCTGTCAGTCTCTTTGTCCAAGTATTTACGAATTCCTCTCCTGTCGTAGAACCCTATGCAATAGTCTATCATGACTCTCATCATCTCCGAAGTCGAGTTTGGTTGAGTAATAATACCCCCTGTCGATAATCGGCGGTTCAAATGCTGAACAAAGCCATCAATCCAAGACTGTTCGAAGTCATTAGGTTGATGTGATGTAGCACTTATCAGCCACTCTAGTTGTGTGGATTTAGTGAGAAGCAGAACTCTCAACAACATTTGACATGAACTCACTGTTCGCTATAGTCCAAATCCAAATCTGGTTGACTCGCAAAATCGGCCAATATGTCTTCATGTTGTCAGGTGCATCCTTTGATGGTAGTTTTTTGCCTCTGCGTCGCAGGAATTGCTTGGTGACTACTTGGCTTCTATTGCGAGCCGTGCGATCCTTTTGGACTCCAGGGTCTTCCCTTTCTGTTGCAAAATGATAGTACGCTTCATCGAGAGTCGCACATCCGTGGATTATTTGACTTTTTCCGTAACAGTCGATCAAGTTCTGGTATCTCTCTTCGGTCGAGTCCATTCGTTGCTCTGCGGATTTACTGAGAACTGGCCAGTTCTCGCCGGAACTCAGATCTTTGTTCTCGACTCTGCCAGACAGCGTTGAGAAGGCTAGAAACGGCATCTTGAAGTCTGTGAATTAGAGTTATTGTGTAATTTGAGGCGAACCATGAAATGTGCTTACATAAACAGCAGAGCTGGCAACGAAGGAAGGCACATTCTGGTTTTTCACGTCCGGCGTCGTTTTGCCCGTACTGTCCCTTTCCTTGACGTTTGTGATCTGAGCAACCGAGGAGTCGGGAGTGGGTGAAGGTTCAGCTGGGACATGAGATTTTATGCCACTGGCTCGTCTCTCCCTCGAAGTTGAATGATCCGATCTCTCTTTGAATTGTGGCCTCATGATGCGTGTTTCGGACCACTGATCCGGGACCTGAAACCATGTAGTCCGCAAAAACGAAAGTACATTGGTGACCTCCTCAACACTCAGTTTTAGCTCTTTGTGCATGATTTTCAACGAAAGATCCTGCCAGACGGATTAGATACCACTCTTATACTAGATTAGTGCCTTTCGAGGGTTTCAACATTACCTCCATCCATTTGATCTGTAATGAGCTATTAGTTATAGGAAGAATGGGTTATCCAAGGAGCACGTACATTGGTAGCGGGCAGATGGATCCAGGTGAACTTGGCAGCCGCTGCTTGATCGCGTCTCGTGAAACTCGAAAGTTCTTTTGCCTCTTTCAGAAGCGCACCCGGTCCTGTTTCGCTGTAGACGACATCATACACACTATGAACGCTCTGAACAGGTAAGTTGCGGCCTCCATAAAATTCAGCCACGATTGCGTTGTCAAGTTGCTGCAAAACCTTTATGTCACCCCTGTCTGGTTTGGGAGCTTTCAATTCACTCTTCCCATGCACGCCAAACAAAAGTCCTATTGGCGGGTTACGAAGAATGTGAATGACGCGATCCGTAGGACCGACTTGTTTCGCCTTTCGAAGTTTTGCACCGGTGCTGGTTGTGGTAATTCTGGTCTCGTCCAATCTGCCAGCTTTGCCTCCGAAGTTTGTGAGCGCCGCACCTATTTGGTTGACTGTTTCGGAAACTAGCGGGGATGCTGCAATAAGTGACCAGAGAACATCAGGCTTTCTCTGACGTGCAGCCTTTTCAATGGCCGAAATATCAGTAGGACCCCGGCTTTCTCGCTGCAGAAGCTGTTTGGCGATGGAGTGCCTGTCATACCTTTCGACGGCCCATGATAGGAACGCGTCGGGGTTGTCAGGGTATTTCGGGTGTTTGGGGAGTGGTAACTTCCCCTGCACAAGGAACTTCACGACCTTTTCCACCTGGTCGTTCAGGTCGTCTTCTGTACACACTGCATATGCCAGCACCTCGTCCGCGGCCTTTCGTACATCGTTGTCGTTTGGATAATCCGATGGATCTTCGAACATTTCAACAACTCCTTGCGTGAAACCGTCCTCGATGGCCCATTGCATTGCTGATCTCTCATGGCTAACGGGATTGTATCGCTGTTTGCGCTGCGTTGTAAGCAGCGCTTTCATACAGCTTGTCTCCTGCTCCCTGGTTGCTACAATTAAAGGTGTCTGGTTTTGATCGTCCGGAGACAGGACATCTGCCTCATGGTCGAGGAGTAACTTGACAATCTCGGATCTCCCAGAGGAACAGGCTGCATGCAGTGGGGTCCAGTTTTCTAGGCTCTTGTCGTGCCAATTGACAATTCCGTGGAGACACTCTTTGGCAAGCGTCTGTATCTCATTGATCATTACTTCCATTGATCTCTTGAGACCCCATCGAGTTGCGTTCAGAAGAGCACTCCCCAGGGTATTCGTGCGGGAACTTCCATGAAGTAGCTTCATTGTCGTGATTCTCAGTTCTCTGAAATCGTCTCCGGTCTCGTTGTCCTCAAAGTATTGGCTCCACAGGATTTGCTCAAGACGACTTTCGTAGTTGGTTTTTTCGGATGTCTCCGGCCTGGAGCTCTGGGATGAAGAAGTTTCGCTCTGGTCGGTCGCAGGGTCTGTCCCCTCTCCGCCACGGTCGGCGGTAGGTCCTGAGCCTTGCTCTTGGACCAGGCCAGGATCCGAATTTTCAACACTCATCGTCATAAGGCGTAAAGAAACAGCGCTTGGAAATATCGATCCAATTTCACGAAAAAAAAACAAGAAAAAAATAAAAAAAAACTCGCAAACTGGTCGGGCGTATCGATGTTTGTGCGATTGATGATGAAGTAGTTTTTCTATCAGTAAGACTGTTGGAAGTAAAAACGTAGATTGATTCCACTGGCCCATGCAAACCTCTATGTTCTTTGTGTTGCATTTGTAAACAACATTTAGACGCTGTTATCGTATTTGGGTACGAGCTGAGTTGCACCCGGAATACTGGCACCGTCCACGTCCCACAAATCCGCCTGAGAAGTCGCCAATGGATTTCATCGAAATCAAAGCTGAAATGCATGTTTGATGTGATGTGATGACCTCGGCGACCTCTAAATGTTTCCAGCTGTGGCTTTTTCTTAGATAGGCAAATGGTTACAGATCGTCGCACCTGAGCGGCCCGTTCCATCCTCGGGCGGAAAATACCCGAGGAGACTCGTGTCCAATCATTCCCTTGCAAGATCCAATTGTGTTTATCGGGGTGCATATTCAGCGCTGCGTTGGGCCAAGAACCATATATGAAAGTGATATGTCATAAACATTGTTTGCGCAAGCGAGGTTGATATCATGTGCAACAAGCCAGGTATCTTGGGTGGAGCTCACAAGACACGCCACGCATCGCATCGCGCATAATCGTGATATATTCAATGAGCAGATTCTTGCGAACATGCGAAGCCGATGTGATTTACAACGCTTTAGATTTTCACTCGACATACCATGTTTGCTTGTTGCTGAATGTCATTTGAAGTAACCGAGATTGGGCACCGCTCCAGCATCTGATGCCAGTTTGGATCGACAAAAACCTCAGCCGCTGATTACTATGCATCGCTAGTCTGTGCCACCAAAAAAACAAAAAAAACAAAAAACAAAAAAAACAGACTAATCGGCACTACAATAATTCAAAGACCCTGCGCCAAAGATCAGGGATTTCTGCATATGCAATCTTCGTATGTACGAAGATACGTACTTTAATAGTGGTCCGTGACTCGCGTGTGTGGGGGAATAATCAAAGATAGGTTCACTATTGCCATAACTTTCTAGAACTCAATAGACATCCGGGACTCGATGATTTTTACCCAGCGATTGCGTCTTAAACGCAATTTCCCGCAAAACATCATGCTGAGAGCATTGAGAGACCGCAACGGTCTGAGATTAGGAAACCAGAGAGATCACCGTCAATGTCACCACTTTTTGAGAGACCAAAATGACTTTGAGATCGTAACGCATGGCATGGTCGGGACTAGGTCATTCACAGAACGAGAAATGACTTTTGTGTATGAAACTATGTTCGTTATGTGCGCACGCATAGATTTGGTGTTCAGGAGTAGTCAAAATACGCACCATTCCACAGAGGTTTCAACAAGGCGATACACTAGAAGACATTGGAAGACACCTTTTGATTTTAGCTACAACTCGGCGATAATGCAAAAGCACGAGGTCTTTCTTGTTATAAGCATATGAAAACCATCCACTTTTGAGTTGAGTGACTGAAAAAAAGGAAAACTTTTGGGCAGAAGTGAATAGGAACAAATGTAAATCTACATCGAAGGGGGACCTCCAGCGCCGCCGCCACCAATATCGTCGCCAGCAGTGACAGCCACACCGCCGCCCTCTGTAAGCTCGAAGCTGTAGCTCTCGCTGTAGCTGGCCGAGACGTTAACGGCAATGGTGATCCAGGCGAAGAGGCCGTCCTGGAGGTCGTCGCCGAGCTGGACGTAGTTGAAGACGGGGTCGATGGTGGCGGCCTCGTTGGGGAAGATGGAGTCGTCGGCGTTGGTGGTGATCTCGATGGTGTTGTCGCTGTACGGCGACAGCGCCTCGACGTCGTAGATGAGCTGCTGGTCCCAGAACAGGTGCCCGACGAAGGCGTCGTTGCCGCCCGTCACGGTGCCGTTGTCCAGCTGCGTCGCGCCGACGTGCGCGATGACGTGCGTGTGCGTCGCGCGGCCCGAGTAGTGGCCCGGGAAGAGGGTGCTGAACTGGGCGACGCCGTCGGCGTCGGTCGACTGGATGCCGCGCAGCCAAGTGCTGTTGATGTTGCCGGGATCGGCGGTGCCAGCGCCGTTGTTGGCGGCGACGACGCCAGAGTAGACACCAGTGGAGTTGCAGTTCCTGTTGTTCAGATGGTCAGTCAGGGGTATTTTTTCGAGACTATCAAGAACAGTAAAATAAAGACTTGAAAGACATACCAGATATCCCAGTACAAGCCCTCGATAGGCTCGCAAGTCTCAGCATCCAAGAACTGTCCGTCAATCAGGACCGGAACTCCAGCCTGATCCTCGACGAGCTCGCTGCGGACATACTCGCCCTTGACCCAGAAGGGACCGAACTCGGAGACGGGGTTGATGATGCAGGTGCCGTTACTGGCAAAGAGCTCCGACACGGGGGTGTCCTCGGTGATACCGTCGGCCGTGCGGTTGTGGTCGGTGGCCAGAACGGTGGCCTCGTCCCGCTTGATCTTCCGCTTGGCTCGGAGCTCGGCGACGGCAGTAGCTCGGCGCTCGGCGGCACGGCGCTGGAGGCCGCTCGCGTCCAGCTTGGAGGAGCACGCAGACAGTCCGCGCTTGGCTTGCTCGTACATGGAGCGCTTCACCTTGAGTTCTGCGCGGGTCATGGCATCGTGGCCGCCGGGGTGGGCGGAGGCGAGACCACTCAGGCCGGCGGCGACGGTGGCAATGGCGGCGAAACGCATGGTGGTGGTGTTGAAGTATTTAAAGATCTTCGGGATGTTTTGAATGAATGAGTCCCGTTGTAGGTGAATGAGCGTCGTGTGATCAGATGACCAGAAAGCAGAACGAGAACATGGCGGTGATGAAAGTTATATACCCATTCTGCCTCCTCCGCCAAAGACTCGTCCATGATCGCAGTCGACGATGTCTTCATGGATACTCGCCTATTCGTATGAAAGGAGGCTCTGTTAGGACGTGGCTCTCAACAAGACGCGCGTTCGTCCTCGTCGATTTGGATCATCGTCGCCCTACAAATTTCGCTTTTCAAGACATCTCTACGTCTGTATTTTCTTGGCACTTACGTATCTATATTAACGGGACGAGGGGATACGCGGCTCAAGGTCCACGGTGTATGCCCCAAATCCCAACGAGATCAGCATCGTCCCGGGGAAGCACAGTTAGCTGGTCGCATAACGTTTCGAGGGTCCCCGTGGGCTCTATTCTAAACTCTAATTTGACACAAACGCCAAGAGGCTCTGCGCTGGTCGGGCGGGTAAGGGGAGGGAGGGTAAGGGGACCGCTGGAGGGAGTCGTAAGCCTCCCCCGGGGTGCATGAGAGTGCCGGTCTAGATCCAGTCGTTTGAGGCCAATCAGTGCAGATCGATTCATCATCAGGCGCAGGCTCTGCGGAAAACTCCGTCTTCGAAAATAAATCCTCGAATGGCTGGAGCAAATCATGGTCCTCGCTTACGAAGAACAAGGTCCAAGCTGGCGGAGCGGGCTCGGTCCTACTTTTTCTACCGGTGCCGTGTTCCAGAAGAATGTTTATTGCCGGTCATGGACTCTGCAAACCAGATTCAAGTTCTCTCTGGACTCCTTTTCTTTTCTCTTTCAATCGTGACTTGTGCGACTTGCTGCAAATCAACTCCAAGCCAATGTGATCAATCATCAGATACCTACTTTCCTCTCTTTGTGGCTATTGCATTGTGTTGATAAATATCGAGTCGCCAGCGAATTGAAGCCTTTCGCACAGAGTACGCATGGGGCTTGTTGTGCTTCTTCGAATCGATCATGTCTCTGTCGTCCTCGAATGCTTCCTCCCTGAGATGCTTCTGCCAACGTGTTGACAGCGGGTGCCTTATCGTCGCCTCGGATCGGAGATAGCATCAGGAGCTCGGAGTTTGGCTCATGATCATTATTGCGGCAGTTCATGTTCGTACTCTTGCCATTAAAACATCTTGCTGGATGGATTTTTTAAATCAGAAACCTGAGAAATCATGGATCTAGCTGTCGGTCAAGCTTCTCAAGAGACATGCCCAAGTGACACTATTGTATCTAGATATAGAGTCTAGATTATAGCTTCTGACCTAGGCTTTAGCTGCCGGATGGCACTCGGTGCCCTATAGTCCACCCTATTTGCTTACTTAACAAGTGAAGCAACCTCTTCTTCTCACTTATTAGAAGTTTCGACACAATTTGCTCTAATTTCTCAAACGTATCATGGATGAAGAAGACGGCCACTGCGCTGAAGGACAGGATTTGCCAATAATCTGTGAGAACAACCATCCAGCATTCGATGGCTCCGATGGCCCGGACTTACCTTGGGGGTGTTATTCAGATGTCCACAACTATTCCTGATGCATTTTCGTGTCCTCGTATTGTGGATGTGTCGAATGCAATGTTGTGCAAAAGTGCATGTTTTGGCTGGTGATTGTCGGTGGTGTCAAATGGTCCTTTGATGTTGAGGCCCGTGCTTTCTGTTAGCTGCAACAAGTACCTTCGTACCCCACAACACTAAGTGCACGGCTCGTAAACTTCCAAAAAGGGTAATTCGCACTTGTGGGGCCAGTATTAGTCCATTGGAATAGTCGGGTGGAATCATCATATTATTATTTCGGCGTGTTGAGAACAATCCCTTCGTGTCTGCCTTGTTGTGCACCGTTTGCATTCAAATTTCTTCAAGATCACAGACCTGTCGTTCTCTTGCTGCCTAAATTCTCTCCCTTCCCATATTCTTCTTGGTTTCGCATCACAAACATAAATAGCTGATGGTCGTCGCGCGAGAATCAGCGAAATCGCTCTGGACATCATCGCGCCTGCCACTCGACAATCCCCTTCTCCAGAGCAGCTATGTCCGACAGTTCAGGCGGAGCCGATGCCGCCGACGGCGACAGCAACAGCCCAAAACGTAGCCCCTCGGTCGCCGATTACTTCAGAATCTTCTCCCACGCCACAAGATGGGACTTGTGCACCTACGCCGTTGCCGTCCTGGCTTCGCTCGGCGCCGGTATCACCATGCCTTTGATGAACATCATCTTTGGTCAGCTGGTGGGCCAGTTCACCGACTTCAGCACATCTTCCGATGACAGTTTTGGCCAAACTCTCAACCGACAAGCCCTGTACATCATGGCCATCTTCTTCGTTCGATGGGCCTTGAGTTCGATCAACAAATTCTGCTTCAGAATGATTGGCATCCGCCTCTCGTCCGCGATCCGCCGCGAATACCTAAAAGCCTTGTTTGCACAACCGATCCAAGCCATCGATGCCATGCCCCAGGGCGCCCCCGCGACAGCCATCAGTACGACCTCGAATACCTTGCAGCTTGGCATCTCAGAACGCCTAGGGTCCTTCTTACAGTCCTTGGTGACTATCTTCGGGTCTCTGATCATTGCATTCATTTGGAGCTGGGATCTCACCCTGGTCACCTGCTCACTGGTGATTTACGTTGTCGCTGTCATATCTTTTGTCATGCCGCGAATCGTCCACGGACAGGCCGCCATGGCTCAGGCGGATGGGGAAGGAAACAGCATTGCCAGCGAAGCTCTGGCCAACGTTAGGCTTGTCATGGCATTTAGCGCACAGAATCGCGTTCTCTCAAGCTATACAGAGTGGGTGGACAAGTCGAGAAAGAAAGGACACCGGGTCGCCCCCTTGATAGGAATACAGGCCGGCTTGATTGTAAGCAGATCAATCTTCTACTGTTGCGAAGACCTGTCACTAATGAGATCGGAAATCAGTACTTTGGCATGTTTGGCGCCTTTGGTTTGGCGTTTTGGTACGGCACACAACGTTACAGTGTCGGCGCCATCAGTAATGCCGGCGTTGTCATCGTCGTGCTCATGTCTGTTCTTCTGCTACTGATGTCTTTGGAGCGCGTCAGCACGCCCTTGATGTCGGCAAGCCAGGCCATGGTTGCCGCGAGCGAGTTCTTCTCTGTTATCGACGCTCCCTTGCCCAAGGCGGGCTCTCTTCGGCCGGACATCTCTTCAGATGATATCCTCTTCGACAATGTCACATTCGAGTACCCCACTAGGCGTGGTGCAAACATCCTGGATGGGTTGACTTTGCGCATTCGTAATGGGAAGAAGACAGCCCTGGTGGGTCCTTCAGGCTCCGGAAAAAGCACCATCGTCAGCTTGATCGAGCAGTGGTACCCACTGGAAGACAGAAACGAGACAGGTGATGATACGAACGACCATGAGCGGAAACCCCCTGGTTCGATCACCGTCGGCAGCCACAACCTCTCAGATCTTGACCCAAAGTGGTGGAGAACTCAAATCGGCCTCGTCCAGCAAGAGCCATTTCTCTTCAACGACACCATCTACGGCAACGTGGTCAACGGTCTGATAGGGTCACCTTTGGACAAAGAGTCTCAAGAGCGAAAGGTAGAACTCGCCATGCAAGCCTGCAAAGAAGCATACGCTTCCGAATTCATTAATCGCCTGCCTGAAGTAAGCACTTGTATTAACCATCATGCAAGAAAATGTATACGATACTAACTCGACGTGACTAAAAGGGATACAATACTATCGTTGGTGACGGTGGCGTCAAACTATCCGGAGGTCAGAAACAACGTTTAGCCATTGCTAGGGCCATCATCAAGAGGCCTCAAATCATCATCCTCGACGAAGCCACCAGCGCCATTGACACCAAGAGTGAAAGACTCGTACAGGCAGCTCTTCATAGAATCACGGCCAACCGTACAAGCATAACAATAGCCCATCGACTTTCCACAATCAAGAAGGCAGATCACATCATCGTGCTACAAAAGGGACGAACGACCGAGGAGGGCACGCACCAGAGTTTGATAGCGGATCCCAACAGCAAATACAGATCCTTGTTTGATGCACAGGCGCTGCAAGTAGTACTGGACAAGACTGTACCCACTGTACCGACCGCCGCGGAGCTTGCAGAGAATTCAGAAAAAGAAGGCGACATTCGAGACCATGGAACCAGTCATCCAACACGAGAGGAATCCAGGGTCGAGGACTCCCCAGCCACGGAGAAGAGTCTCGTGTTCAACTTTGGTAGAATCTTGAGCGAGCAAAAGTCAATCTGGCCGCTCCTGGCCGTTGCGATCCTGTCCAGCATTTTCGCCGCTACTGGAACACCGATGCAAGCGTGGCTTTTTGCCAAAGTCATTAACGTTTTCACTCTCAAGGGAGAATATCTCAAAACAGAATCCAGCTTCTGGGGGTTCATGTGGTTCGCTCTAGCTGGAGGTGTTGGTCTGTCGTGGCTGGTGTTGGGATGGTCGAGCGCTCACGTTCAGTACTCTGTGAGTGCCGCATACAGACTGTCGTACTTGAAAAATATCATGCAACAAAAGGTCGAATTCTTCGATCAGGACAGCAACTCACATGGATCATTGAGCAGCCGCGTCGCGAGCGACCCCAAGCAATTGGAGGAGCTTTTCGGTATGAATCTGGCACTCACCCTCACTGGTATTTTCACAATCATTGGGAGCGTCATCGTAGCGTTGTCATTTAGCTGGAAACTCGGCCTGATATCGTTCTTCGTCACCATGCCAACAATGATCTCGTCTGGTCTTTGGAAATATCGACACGAGTCGCAGTTTGACCGCATGAACTCGGCTGTCTTTGCAGAAAGCTCACAGTTCGCCACCGAGGCCATCGGCGCTATGCGAACAGTTTCCTCCCTGGCGATGGAGTCCTCCATCAATGAGAAATATCGCATGCTGGTGGATCACCATGTGCAAACAGCTCGCATCAAGGCTCAGTGGACTTGCGCGTTCTTCGGTTTTGCAGACAGCGTCACACTCGGCTGTCAGGCCTTGATATTCTGGTACGGCGGCAAGCTTCTAATTAAGGGCGATTACTCGCTCGAGGCCTTTTTCGTGTGCTACATGGCAATCATTCAAGGAGCCGAGGCGGCCAGCCAGGTGCTGTCGGTGACACCAAACGTCGCGCAGGCTTCTGCTGCTGCCAACCGCATATTCAATGTGCAGTCTTCCGTGGAAATGGACCAGGATGAGGAATGCTCAGACATGGAGATCCCTAACTCGAGCTCCGGTGTGCATATCGATGTGCAGGATGTCCATTTTCAATACCCAACTCGAGACTTGCCCATCTTCAGAGGCTTGGACCTCGTCGTCCAGCAAGGTCAGTATGCTGCGTTTGTTGGGCCATCAGGCTGTGGTAAGACGACAATGATTTCTCTGCTGGAACGTTTCTATGAGATTCCAGAAAGCCAAGGAAGAATTCTCAGCAACGGCACCAACATCCGAGGGATCAACTTGGAAGGCTATCGCGACGCCGTGTCGCTCGTTTCTCAAGATACGGCCCTTTTCCGAGGGACTATACGAGACAACATAACGTTTGGTCTGCGCGCGGAATCTGACGACATTTCTGATGAGATGGTGTTCAAAGTCTGCCGGGCTGCGGTCATCCATGATTTCATCACCTCCCTGCCCCAAGGCTACGATACAGACGTGGGACAAAAGGGTGTCACCTTGTCCGGCGGTCAGAAGCAGCGCATTGCCATTGCGCGTGCACTAATTCGAGCATCTCAGGTCGTGCTGATGGACGAAGCCACGTCGGCTCTGGATTCCGAAACGGAACAGGGTGTGCGAGCTGGGCTTGATAGCATACGCGAAGGTCGTACCATCATCGCGGTCGCCCACAGACTCTCGACAGTGCAGCACGCCGACATCATTTTCGTCTTTGATCAAGGCTCTGTGGTGGAGATGGGCACATTTTTCGAACTAATGCAGAAGCGTGACGTCTTTTGGGACCTGGTAAGTTCGATTCTAAGTCGCGAATACTTTCCGTGCTAAGTATTATGTAGTGGCAGAGCCAAGCTGCAGATCAGTAGTCAAAGGGTTCGTGTTTCTGTGTGTTAATAAAGCAGTTGATAGGCGAGCTCGCCTCACCATAGGCGAATGTATAAGACTTTGGGGGGAAACAGGATGGTTTATGGAAAGACTGATCCCCTGGATAGAAGAGGCCTCAATCAAGGATATGTAAATAATGCTGAGAGTTTCTGCGAATTATGATTCCACCCCTGCTCATGTGTTTTTGATTTGATGTATCTTGAAGAAGATTGGATCCAAAGAGTAATGGATAGAAGCTAGGTATATGTAAAGTTTAGCAAAGTGATCCTAGTCACTTCTAATTCTGTGCTATAGCAATGAAACAAGCTTTCTTGAGACCAACATAGCTTTTGATTGTCTAGCTTCCTAGGGACATCATATAGAGTAGTTTTGAGAAATTATGCAGGAGCAGTTTTCTTCTTACCAATTGGCAGCTGAGGTGTTCTGTTGATCGGAACGGAAAGCTTATGTTCCGTTAGCCATCAATCGCACCTGACATGATGGAATCGGCACTATGGAGCTTGAACCGTTGCAAGTCCATAAAATAGTAAGCAAGAACACTACACCACCTTCTCAGCGGAATGGACCTGGCGCGACAGAAACCAACCAAGTTCTCAAGGACAAGCACGGAGAAGGCAAAAACAGGCTGTTCAGCGTGCAAGAAAAGACATGTCAAATGCGACGAGGGCCGGCCATCATGCAGCAATTGCCTGAGGAGAAAGGAACCCTGCGAAGGCTATGCATCGAAACCGAGAAAGAAGAAGCTGCCGGGGCTTCTATGTTGGGACTCGAAAGAGAAGGCAGCAGCTAATGTCGTTGACACCACTCCTCCCAGAATCCAGCTGCTGGTGGACCCGGAATCGCTGGATCCCCACGACCACCGCGCGGGTATGCCTTACTTCTTGGAATTCGTCTCGCTGGCACGAGGCCCGTGGATGACGGCCATCTCCAACGACAACCTGTGGGCGGCCATCATACCGCAGATTGCAACCAACAATGAGACTCTTCGCTCTGCCGCCACGGCCATCGGTGCCCTGAGTATTTGGCACCAGCAACGTGGTGGATGGCCGCGCTGTAAAGTGTCGGCACCGTCTAGCCCCAACGCGGCGGAAGACGTACACTACTTTCAGGCCATTGCCTACTACGGCGGCGCCTTGAAGATAAATAAAGATCAGACATCCCCGCAGAGAGCCGTTCTCTTGTCGCTGCTTCTGCTTCTGTTCGAGATACTCCGAGGCAGTAGGAAAGTCGCGTTAGATCATGTCAATCATGGCTTAGCCCTGTTACTGACTGTTCTCGCGGACGGAGAATCACATCAATTTCTGGAGAATCTCGCACCAGACCCGAAGCCTCTCCTTGGAGCTATTGCGGATGTCTTCATATATCTTACAACCTTTACTCGTGTCATATTCCGTGACAGACTCGACCAAGGTCCAGCCATGCCCAATCTGGTCAGAGGACTAAAGACGAGGAAATAAACGGTGGCGTCCTTTGTATCACGGCTGACACAACTACACGGCTCTCCCACAGTCATCGACCATGTGCCGGCCGTATACGGGAGTTTGTACCAATTCGAGCAGCGGTGGACGACTATTCGACGCCGGCAGACCACCTTGACCGTGATCCTGCTCGAGGCCATGCAAGCTTCTGATTTCCCCAAAGAATTCCGAGATCGCTCGTTCAATCACTTCTACACGGAGCTATGCCATAACCCCCGAATCCAAGACTTTTGTCGACAGTCTACCCAGGTCGTACAGGAGCTGTACACGGCCTTCACTCCACTGTTCGACACGCTCATTATGAGCGACATCGGATCCGAGCCCTACCTCAAGGCGATCCACCTGCGCCTACAGCTTCTCGCGGTACAGCTCTTTGAGAACCCGCCGCTCATGCTAGACGTCGAGTCGGTGCGCGCGCAAACGCCCAAGTACCACGAGTTCCTGTCGTTAGCGGGCGCCGCCGTCCAGGCGGCCCGGCGCGGGACCACCAACCCGGCGCATCGGATCTCTTTGCAGTGCCCGCTGGTGTGGAGCCTCTTCGTCGTCACACTGTTCTGCCGCGACCCCCTCGCGCGCGACCAGGCCGCCGGCATGCTTCGCGACTACCCGGGCCAGGACGGGCTGTGGAAAGCGTGGAGCCTGTTCGTTCTGGCGCGAAGGAACCGCGAGGTGGAGCGCACAAATATGGTCGAGGGCGTGCCAGCAGAACAATGGCAACGGCTCTTGCGCCGGGAGGTCATCTTCGAGGACGGCGGGGACCGGGTCGTCTTTCGCTACCTCGACAGAGACGCCGCGTCCGGCCAGTGGCAGCTGGTCGAGGAGGTTGCTGATACCGAGTCCGAGGCAGAGGTCCCTCGCTGGGAAAGACGGCCGCTGACGGGGAAGGGAGGGATACTTATGTTGGAATTGTATGAGACTTGAATTAGAAGTGATATCTGAAAATCTCAAATGTACACACACAAGACCACGGCTGGTGTGGTTGACGTGCATTTTTGACAAGTCCAGGCTTTTTATGATCCCATCTTCGGATAATATTAAAACAGAACACCTTTGAAGAAACAGCACAAGTTTATAGAATGGCAAGAGTTTATAGAAAAAGCACACATTTCTAGAAATAGCACAAAAGAGATTGAAAGAACTCTGTACTCTAGAAGTTCATCTGAACTTCAGATGTTTTATAAGCAATACAACTACACAATAGATTCTTCTATTGCTCAGATTCGTGGTCAAAAGGATGGCTACCATCGTATCCAGTCCCCTCCGAACTACTAGTCAACTCCCTCACCATCCGCGGCCGTTGTCGAGACTGACGCGGGCGACCGTCGTCGTCGATCTCGGTACAAATCAGGGCGCGCAGGACATCGGGCTAGTAAGTTGAAAACGTCAGCTTCTCGGCTCCTGCCACAATTAAGTAGTCCGAAGGTAGCAAGCAACTTACTCCGACATGAATCCACGTCTGGCGCAGCGTATACATCCGGCCGGCGTTCCAGCAGTACTGATGCGACACCCACCGCTCCAGCCGCTGGTGCTGTCCGGGATACTTGAGCAGGACGGCCTTGCACTCGCCCAGCGCGTCGCGCTTCCACTTTTGGGTGCGGACGCCGGTCACGACCTCGGGCTCGTGGACCCAGCGGAAGACGCTCTTGAGGCCGGGCACCGTGAGCTGCAGGGCGAGGCCCTCGCCGCCGAGGAGGACGTAGACGGGGGCGTAGAAGGCGTCGACCTTTGAGGGGGAGGGGGAGGTGGCGTCGAGGCCGAAGATGGTCGAGCACCAGCCCGTGATGCACAGGCTGGCGTCCTCGGTGGTCAGGGGCTTCTCCTTGTGCTGGCAGAGAGGGTGCTTGTGGGGGTAATGGGTGGTCTCGCCGGCTCGTCGGGGGTTCGAGCCCATGATGAGGGGCGAGATGAGCTCGGCGCCGGGGACGGTGTGTCGAGAGGTGTCTGTGGTTGAAGCCATCGTGATCTGGTGGTTTGGGTGTAGCCGAGGGTTTTGGTCGACGAGTTCGAGTTATGAGTTACGTTCAGAGATTTGCGGTTTTCTGGATGCTGCGGATCTGTCGGGTTTAAAAGGGTACGGGTGTGAACGTTATATACGAAAAAAGAGGATGTGAATAACGTCGTGTTTTGTTTACCAAAGCGGTGGCGGGCAAAAGCCAGAACTTTTGACGGAGATAGGTTCAGCCTTCTCATCAGAGCGCGAAAGAGGCGCCGAGAAGAAGTTCTGAATGGCTCAGGATTTTTCTTTCTGGTCGGGATTCAGGAACGAGAACTCAAGTTAACAAGGAGGGTAGGTGTTGAGGACTGCTTCGAACTGAACAAGTTATTTCTGAATCACTGCGCGATGTTTATCCATGGACAGACGCTCTCGCGAGCATGGCGACTGGAATCATGGGCTTGTCGGCGTCCTCATTGAGTTGTTCCTAAAAATGTCCATGTTGACCAGGGATAGAGTGGTAGAATGGATTTTATATTGCGTGTATGGAGTGATTAAGGTGTGTGGCATAAAAGTTTTGTAACTTATTTGTCTTTGACAGCCGACTGTTTTTCTGTGGCGGCGAACTTTATAACAGATAAACAATAAGTTGACTGATCTGTCTTCCCATCAATCACCTGTTTGTTCATTTGTCTTAAATGATATAGTTGTCGACATCTTACGCAGACCGACGTGGCGTATAACTGAGTAGAGCTTCGTCTATCCAGGGTCCCTGAATGGATCGGCTGGTGTGATTGGTGAGTTGCAAGACTCCCAAACGCTATATCAATTGCCTGCTTTATTGGAAATAGGTATGCTATCATTGTACACACGTAAATCGTCTAGAAACGTGCTGCCTACAGCCATGGAAAGTCTGGATATCATCCACACGAGACCATGGAAATCTTTGCATCTTAATGGCCACGGGGGAGAATTCGACACGGTATCAGCAGTCGGCCTCCTGACTGGCGCTCACTCTGGCATCACGGTGGAATGTCTATTGTCATGCCTGAGCAGGTTAGCTTTTGCATACCACTAAGCTCGAGACTCTAGAGTATTAAGCTCTGGTTTTGCAGTAGACAATAGTGAGTATGGATAGGAATATATGCAATGCAGTATCTATATCGCATAACAGTAATGGCAGCTTCGCACAAGTGTATCATACTGTTGACTCGAGCTGGCCTCTCACTTTCAACTTTGCCCTATTCTTGATACAGTGAGAGAGATTGCGAATAATCGGTTGACCAGAGATCGAGGCAAGAGCTAACACTTGCATGTTTCTATTCAGATAATTTCTATTATGCGTGGCAAGGTATTGGCCTGAAATGATCTTGAATGAATAATGCTACAACCAAAGTTCCCACACCAGGTTTGGATCACTTACACGCGCTGGTTCGGCGTTAAGAACATTGAATAAATCAGGACCCTGGGCCTGTGCCTGAGTATAACGGGCGCTAGGAGTCACCCCTGGCCTGTCCCTGTAATGGATGCATGGATGCCCCGCCCAAGGTTCCGGGTACCTAAAGTAGCCCATTAAAATGCGACGCGATCAAGAGACGCGTCGAAAGTCAAGTCCATCCCACCTCTACTCGCTCAGTCTGCTTTTTCTTTTGGTAACAACCACGACGAGCATAAAAACCATAGTCGCATAAGCTGAATCGCAATGGACTCAGTACTATCCGAGACTGCACCGGCCCAGGTCGCCGCGGATATCAAGCAGCACAACGGTATCGCAACGACCATGCCGAAACGACACGAGGAATACCAGTACCTCGACCTGGTGCAAGAGATTCTCGAGACCGGAGAGCACCGCCCGGACAGGTACTATGCCTTGTCCTAATCTGCCACAGTCACTGGTCTTGTTCAAGCTAACACTCCTTCAAAAGAACAGGAACAGGAACCTATAGCATCTTTGCGCCCCGCCCTCTCAAGTTCTCCCTCAACAACAACGGATCGCCCGTCCTGCCGCTGCTGACGACGAAGCGCGTCTTCCTCAAGGCCGTCGTGGCGGAGCTGCTGTGGTTCATCGAGGGCGGCACGTCGTCGCTGTCGCTGTCCGAGGCCGGCGTCAAGATCTGGGACGGCAACGGGTCGCGCGAGTTCCTCGACGGCGCCGGCCTGTCCCACCGCGAGGTCGGCGACCTGGGCCCCGTCTACGGCTTCCAGTGGCGCCACTTTGGCGCCGAGTACAAGGACGCCCGCACCGACTACACGGGCCAGGGCGTCGACCAGCTCGCCGAGGTCATCCACAAGCTCCGCACCAACCCCTACGACCGCCGCATCATCATGAGCGCCTGGAACCCCGCCGACCTGAAGAAGATGGCCCTGCCGCCCTGCCACATGTTTGCCCAGTTCTACGTCTCATACCCGCGGTCGGCCCCGGCGGCGACCAACGGCGCTGTCACGAACGGAGAGGAGAAGAAGCCGCAGGGCCACCTGCACTGCCAGCTGTACCAGCGGTCCTGCGACATGGGCCTGGGCGTGCCCTTCAACATTGCCAGCTACGCCCTGCTGACGCACATGATCGCGCACGCCACGGGCCTCGTGCCGGGCAGCCTGACGCACGTCATGGGCGACGCGCACGTCTACGTCGACCACGTGGACGCGCTGCGGGAGCAGCTCACGCGCGAGCCTAGGGACTTCCCCGGCCTCGAGATCAAGAGGGAGCCGGGCTGCAGCATCGACGGGTGGAAGGCCGAGGACTTTGTCGTCAAGGACTACAGCCCGCACAAGACGATTGCCATGAAGATGAGCGTATGAGCGGAAAAAAAAGGAGGGAATCATTTACAGACACGCATATCTTCCGAGGAAAATGGGAAATGGGACCATTGACGAAAGGAATGAGCTTGCCCACTCGAGGTCTTTTGTATTCGGCGCAATTTGGAAATCATTGGGATAGTATATTAGAGGTCGCATCGTGTTGATGCTGAGCGAACGGCATTTTGTTTGATGCTGATTATATAAACTTACGTAGAAAGAATGAACTTGCAATAATATTTGCAACAGCCATGAATTGTAATTACCACGGAGGTTCTGGTTATAGAGATTCTTGATACCTACTGGTGATTGTCCTGCTTGCATGTTGCATACCTGAATTAGTGAACATGCATTATTTGACTTGAGTATAATCCTTGTTAATCTCTTGCGCTTTCCATTGCATGCTGATTTCCAGCATACAAACAAACATTAAAAACGTACACCTTTGGACTATAAAAAAAAATATGACCAAACATTTATTACCATATACAGAGTTATATATATCAAGTAAAAGATATGTGCATGTCAGAACAGACAGAGTTGGGAGTAAAGAAGGAATTATGCACTTGAACAGCTTCCGTGTTAGGTCAAACCAACAAAATGCAATCAAGGAAAGAGTGACAGTGGCTGCTCGGACCCTCTCGGAACCCTGCCCAATAGAATATCGCCCAAATGAGGGGCTCGCTCAGGGTTCCAGAGCTTCTGCCCCGTTTACCCCCAAAGCTCAAACTTCCCACTTTGGACCTGTGAAATCCCGCCTACTTCATAATCTCCTCTTCCTTTACAAGCAAAAAGGTCGACCAGTCTCAGATAAACCATCAAACCCAAACAAGAATCGAGACCCCAGAGACATAAGACATATAGACGCGCCTCGCGCCTTATAAACATAAACCCCCGACAACGCGATTATCCGCCCGGTATTCGCCCTGCCCCAGCCCGCTCGCTACATAACACGCAGGCCCCCGTTCAACTCTCCAATTGCATTCTGTCGTCGACCCCCATCGACACCAATTCATTCACCGTGGCCAACGAATCGGATATAGCGAATGCCGCTATCAATTCACTTCGCGTGATTGATCCGGAACTGACCATGTCGTCCGTCGACGTCAATAACCCCGGCGACGACCTGAGCCCCGACGCCGACGACACCACCGTCACCACCCCCAAGGAGCGCCATTCCCTCACCCTCGACCAGCGCCGCGCCCTCCGCCGCTGGGCCCACGCCCAGACGACCCGCCCCAGCCACAAGGCCTGCATCGAGTGGTTCTTTGGCCAGTACGGCCAGAACATTTCCCAGTCCACCATCTCCCACTCCCTCTCGCCAAAGTACGCCCGCCTCGACAATGACAACCAGTTCAGCGGCTCCCGCCTGCGCTTTGGCAATTGGCCCGATGTCGAAAAGCTAGTTCTGCTCTGGCACCAGCAGGTTGTCGCCTCTGGTCGCAACCCTTCCAACGAGGAGCTCGCCGAAAAGGCAAAGTCCATCTTCACCCAGCTGCCCCGGTATAAGGGCGAGGCCCCTCCCGAGTTCTCTCCCGGGTGGATACACCGGTTCAAGAAGCGCTACGGCCTGCTCATCCGCCGACAGCGCCGCCACGGCAATGCGCCCAACCCCGCCGACGACATTCCCTACCTCGTCGATGCCGTGCCGCGCTTCATGACCATCAGCCAGGAGACCAGCCCTGCCGCCATCCGGGATGCGGTGCTGCGCGTCGTCGGCGTCGAGGCTACCCTGGGCATATGCGCCAGAGTCCGCGATGAGATCATCCGCCGCATCGAGAACCCCGGCCAACCTCACCCGCCTCTACCCGGAGAGCAGCCCCAGGAGCCCGACTCCTTCGTCGAGGAGGACCCCGAAGTCGTGCTGCAGAATGCGCTGCGCGCTCTCCAGCAGGAAGAGGCTGACGCGGAGGCTGAAGCTGCGGCAGTGAGGGACCAGCGCGAGCGCCAGGAACAAGGATTGCCTCCGCTGCCAGTCATGCAGACGCCCCAGCAGCAGCCTGCCCAGGCACCTCGGTCCGTGGCCAGATTCACGCCCGCTGCCCCCGAGGAGCTGACCTTGACGCCCATTTCGAGCGGTGGGCCGATCGCCTCCAACGATCGCCCCTTGCGGTGCCCATTCTGCGTGAACCAGCGCATGTTGAGGACCATCAAGGAGGCTGTTGAACACATGAGTACTCATGTAGTTGTCTGATCGGACTCGATGTGGTCTGTCACAGAGGTTTATGGGTTAGCAGGAAATTTCTGTGGCGAAAAGTTGGCTCAGGGGTTGACACCTACACTGCGATTTCACAACGAAGGAACTGGTGGTTACAGCGCATGGCAGCTTCTTATTGATTTATAATATTGGCATGGCGTTTCGCAAGGAGTATCGGCTTGGGATCTCAATGGGTCGACATGGGTCGTTCCAACGGTTGTAATATAGCTATGTGTCGGTGTTCTTTCGAGACACATCTGAAGGGATACGACATGGCTTGATGCTAGACTTGTCTCCACGACAGGACAAGTGACACTTGAGCCACGGAATGTAATGGTTTATCGCACATCCTATCGTGGTCAATAACACGTGAAGTGAGATCGTAAAGAGTACCGAGCGTCCATCCAGTCATTATATTCGGTATCTACGCACGCAGCAGCTATTCGCCAGAAAGGCTTCCAAGACCCAGCTATTGCTGGGGCTTCCGAGTCCTTCAGGCAAACCGCCAAGCATTATTCCCCCCATCCATAAACTCATCACTTCGTCTGCGATCCTCTACGGTACATTGCCTGCCTGCCTGCCTTTCCATCCATCAATTCAACGTCTACCGGTGTCGAGAAAACCCCGCCCAATGCAATATCAACAAGGGGGCTTGACTATGAACAAGACCAAGAACAAGAACATAGAGAAAACTGGGAGGCACAAGCTATACCTCGGAAAAGGGGGGAAGCACAAGCTATGCATCGAAGAAGGAAGAAGATACAATCTTTCATGACGTGGAACGCGTCGTGAGCACTTCCAAAGACCAAGCTTTATCGCAACCAGAGCAGTAAGACAAAAGGATCTAGTGCTCTAGCCTTATACTGGGAGTGCAACTCTCGGCGGTGAAGCAGGACTCGTAGTGTAGAAGCCTCGCATGGCCTGGCGTGATCCAGCTACAACAGCAGCGGCACCACCACCACTCGCCGAGCAAAGATGGTGGTCGGTCGGCGGTAATATTTGCAGAATATAAAGGGTGTCCATGAAACAAAGAAACAGTAGATATTGAGTGTGCTTTTCAAGAGTCCGGCTAATGGACCATTGCCTCCAACTATGCAGATGAGAAGTTCAAAGGGTATATAATAGAACAATTTCGAAATGTCGACTATCGGCAAGGCGTTCGTGGCCCTTCCTCTTTTATGCTTGTTCGACGAAGATGACAAGCTTCTCATTGTGGTCCAAGGCGTAGTTGAGGTCGTTATCACTCATCAGCCCTAGTTTGTCTCCGCTTGCCTCGTCTCGATAGAAGAGCTCTAGCTCGCCTCCAACCTTGACTCTTTCGCGAACTTTGTCGCCCAGTTGCTGGAAGTTGATGTCGGATGGTACTCGAATGACAAATGTGTCACCGTTGAAGAAGAGCTTGACCTTGAACACCGCCACCTGCTGCTGCGGCTGCTGCGCCATGACAGGTGTCGATGAGGCCTGTGATGGCTGAGAAAGTCCCGAGTTCTGGCGAGGCATCTGTGGTGCGCCGTTCTGTCCCCCGTAGCCATTACCGTTCGCGGCTGGCGAGTCTGACGATGACAGTCCCGAGCCTTGTGACAATCGGTACTCGTCGCCATTTCCGTCGATTTCGTAGTCGCCTTCTCTAGGTGCAAAGAACTGCCTGACAAGGTTGCACTTCGCGATATAATCGGGTTGTCCCAAAAGGTTCTTGACATATGCGTCCAAGTTATGTAGTCGGCCCTCTGTGATGGCGTCCGTCACATAGTTGACTGGCCCAGGCATATAAGGCAGTGTGCGCTTTTGAGTGTTGGTATTGCCTGCCTCGGCAGGGAATTCTGTGAGAAGAGCGATTTGAAAGTCGTAGAAATCTTCGTAATAACGGGAGAGCTCCCAATGCCGTCCGTCTTCGAGCTGCGCTTCAATGACAAACCAGTATTTCTCCTCGGCAAAACAGTATCGTGGTATCCGCGCTTCCAGGGGAGCTTGTAGAGGGTTGTTGGTTTTGGCAGCGCCGTACGAACCCTGCTGAGTGTTGCGCGGCTGTTGCTGCGGGGATTGGGGGTTGCTCTGGGGCTGCTATCATGAGATGATTAGATCTACGAATCTCGGATGCGCAGGATGTGTGATACTCACTTGTTGACTGGTACGGTTTCCGCCTTGCTGTATGCTCATGCGCTCCATACCTTGTTCGATACCAGGCTGGCCTGGCTGGCCTGGAGGGCCGCCGCCGTCGAATTTGCCTAGGGTGATGCTGCTGTTCTTATACTCGGCAGCCATCTTCTTCCATTCCTCGACGCGGGGGACGCCAGCCCTCTTGACGGCGTCGTGGGGGTTATTCACGGCCGTGTCTGTGGACATGTCTCGTATCTCGACGAAGGAAACTGGAATAAGTCCGGGACCACCAAGTCGTCCAATTGGCTTGGCGACGAACCATTCTGGGTTGGACTGGGCAATCACAATAATGGCCTCCCCAGCCTTGGCTTCCAACTCATCTGCTCTTTCAGCCTGGAAATCGTACATGACGATACCGTAGACCATGGCGCCATTTTGCTTCAAAGCAGACTTGGTGGAAAGACGCTGAGCTGCTGGTGCTGGAGTTGGAGACGTTTGTTCGGCATATCCCGAGTCGTGGTCGGGATTCTTGGAAGAAGGACGCCCGGAGTCTGATTGGGCGCTGTCTCTCTCTGTACGACCTAAAGCCTGAAAGAACGCAACGGGCACGAGACCACGTGCGTCAGGCAAAGCTGGATTACAAGCCTCATACCAGTCATTATCGTTCTCGCGGCCAATGACGTGGAAAAAGTCCCCGCGGGAGAAGCTGAGTTCCTGGGCGCTTGTAGCTTCGTAGTCGTATAGAGCTCGAATAACCTGTGATATTGGTAATTAGTGATCTGTGACCAAAAGTGAGAATCTGATGGCGAGGTGAGAAACAAACCTTCTTCGGGGGGACAATTGCCACAGCAGTCTTGGGCGCAATCGCGACCTGGGCACCCTTCTCCTTCTCGCCCTTGATGGATCGTCGAAGAGCCTTTCTCAGAATGTCAGCTATCCTGCTCTCTGAAGAGGTTGACGACTCGCGCATGAGTTCCGAGTTTGGGGAGTACATGACTGTGCAAATTTATGCTTATCCCAAGCAAGTCCGGACTGGGCGGGCAAGCAAGAGGGATTTCCGAAGATGTCTCGCCAGTCCAAGCAAGAGCCGGGTTCTGGCAGAAAAGGGAAAACGCTGGGTTAAAAGGCGCACCTTCATTGTAGCACAATGTATCGGTCCACGTCTGTGGAACCGTAAACCTGTCGATAGAGAGGCGAGTAAAGTCGGAACAGGATTGGTTGCGCCTTAAATGAGCAACTCTCTACGGGGTTGCGCAGAGCTCGACGCTGCAAAGGCAGGAAAGCGTCAGACGTCGGCGCGCTGAAAGTACGTGGGAGTCGTGCTTTCCGGACTCTTCTTCGATGACAGGCCTGAGTCAGTACGACGGCGAATGCGTCGAGCAAAGAGCGACTGGCTGCGGTTGAATGCGCGCAACTGATCGGAGCGTGGGCGGCGCAAGTATGTATGGGCGGGGTGATGCTTGTGAGGTCGACCTTGGTGGGACCTTGTGTGGCGGGCGTACGATGGTTGAGAGCCGAACGCTAGATGTTTGCGATGTGACGTTGAGAAGTAAATTTAAACTAGCAAGTTGGTCTGTGTTTGAATGCCGTTCAGCTTTGGGTGCCGGTATGTAGGATGGTCGTTCGGATACCCGAATCAGATACGGTCGTCGTAGAAATTACGAGTGATGTTGAGATATGCGCCTCCTTCTTTGTCGCCTGACTGCGGCCTTATTACTTGTCTTTCAGATCAGAGGATCTGAATAATAGCGATTGTGTGCGCGTACGGTACTGGAGCAGCGCCAGGATCCTTGGGCTGGAAACCGGTAATGCCGCTCAAATAGTGATGTAGATCGCCCGACCTCTGATCGTCTGGCTGGTCTGTCTGTGTGTGTATCTCGTTCTCTTTTTCCTTCCTCTTCTCGACACTCGCTTGTGTGGTCGCGTACTCCTTGAGAAAGGGAAGAAAATGAGCCGAAGGAAGATTGTCGAAGGATAGGAACAGCAGCAGAGCAAGCAAACAGAACGAGTCAAAAGTTCGAAGGAGGGGAAACCGTTCAATTAGGCGCGCCTCCAGAGGAGAGTGGGCAGGGTGGGCATGAACAAACGGCTTGCCTGGGTCGGGTCTGGGTCTGGGTCTGGGTCTGCAACTGACGGGGGTTGATGGGGACTTGGGACTTGGGACTTGGACTTCGGACTTGAACTGGGTCTGGGACTGCAGGTCAGTTCAGAGGAGGGAGCTGGGAGCAAGCGCAAAAAAAAAAAAAAACAGAGAGAAGCAGCAGTAGCAGACAGAGGCAGCAGAAGAGCAGAGCAGAGGGAGCGCATTTCGACCCTAGGCCGCTGGGATCCGCAGGTTGCTGGGATTGGCCCTGGTGATTGGGGAGGGGAAGGCCAAAAGCCCATTCGCTCGGGGGGCGGCTTTGGGCAGTTGGGGGGGCCGCCTGTAAGGTAAGTGGGTGGTATGGGTGGGTGGTTACCCTTTGGAGCCGGCGCAATCGAAAAGAAACGGGTGGAAAATTGACAGCCTCAAGGGGCCGCCTTAGGCTCCTTCTTTGGGCCTCCCTCCCCCGGCCCTTTTCCCATAGGCGGGCGAGAATAATTGAATGATTGATTCTGACTGATCAGAAGTTACAGCCCGGTTCCTGCTGCCGTCATGATCGCTGGGCAAATACATGGAAGTACGGACAATGAGTGGTCCGAGTTGCACACCACCATCTGCCACCATCACTTGTAACAACTCGCGGCGAGATATCATGCAGGGAATGCCGTGACTACGTATGCGTTCGGGAGTTGGGCCGCCACCTGGTTGGGGAGGGAGGCAGTGCTTCCTGTTTTACGGCATACTTTTTGTTCATTCGCTTTCTTTCTGCCTTTTCTAGAACATCCCCCATCCGCAGCGACCACGACGAAGAGAGAGAGAGAAAACAGCATGGTACTTGATTCGTGGCTGGCACAATCGTATGCAGGGTCGACTCGTGGGATGTGGATTCCGAGATTCCCAAGACAAGGGCATGCCATGGCATGTATCCATCCCGCGGAAGCCCGCGCGCCTTTTTACTTGCCTGCCAATGCCCAGGCCAAGCGGCTACAGGGTCGCCATGTAACCTATGCGAAAGGTGGTGGTGGAATAGTGTGTGCATACATATTTGACTTCTTCCAGGATGAGACTTAGAAATTGCTGTTTCAACTTATTAGAGTTTTATATGATCTTGTCTCCGAGAGGGAGAACAGCTCAGAGTTAAAGCGATATTGCCAAGCAACACTGGAAAGAAGCATTGCGAAATAGGTTGTATCGTGGCGAGCAACCTCCTCCGCCATTCCTCATTCCGCAGACGAGGTGTATTCCGTAATCAATGGCAGTGCAGCATCAGTGCTCATGCGCAGCATAGAAACAAAACCCACCACATGGACCGTGTTCCTGCGGTATTTCTAATGTGTATTCTTATCGCACAAGACGGCATGTAATATCACCAGAAAGCAGAGGACATCGAGCATCGGGCATCATCTGTCACCCTTCGTGCAGTAGGTCATGCAAACCATGTAGGTTGCTGCCGGATCAACAGGTACAATACCGTACTACATCCCGCTCAAGGCATTGTCCATCTCCATAACCCATTGCATCCTATGAGGTACCTTGATCGAGAATGGGAAGAACAGAAAAGTATCCACCCGCAGCGCATGGCACTGTTGCATTCGGCATCTGGCGGTGCAATCATAAAAACCGGCAGTAATACGGAGACGTTTAATTCTTACAAGTCTCGATATTTACCCCAGATATGATCTCAAGGCAGTCAGGTGAGTTTGTAATAACTCATGTCTATGGCGACCGGCTCATCAGAACCGCCTCCGTCTTTCACTGCTATTGCTTTACTCCAAACTCCTCCGGCTTCCGAGTGTTACCAACGAGCATCATCTCCTGGCTGTGATACCTCTATTGCCTGTATGGTGCGTGCCGGTGTCGCCTACAATTCCCCACGTCGTCTTGGGTCTTGGGGCTCGGGTCCGTGTCGACGTCAGTGTCAACAGAGAGAGTCATGGTCGAAGGGTATCCCCGTCACGAGGGTTGTGACGAGCGGCAACTTATCGATTGTATTGCGCTCGAACGTGAGATCCAAATCAATGATTTTGTGCAGATGGGATGCGCGCGTGGCCATCCCCATCGTTCCTGTTGAAACGCCAAACTCCCGGAAACCGATCAGGCTTTTCCTAACTAGCTCTGGCCCGGGGCTATCTGGCTATGGCTAGGCGACACTTTGCAATTTCCTCCAGAGTCACCCATCAGCCCTAATCGAGCCGCCATCGAATGCCCAGACACGCCCAGGATTATGGCCGCCACTGAGTCATTCGCAAGAACCACCAGATCATCTTGCAAATCCCAGCAACCTGGCGGCGAATCAAGAGAGAGCAGATTTACGAAACTAGAGTGTGGCAGAAGGTGTGTAAGAATGAGTTCTTAGTCTCTGCAAACGGTGCCTGCAAGGTCACCATCACATATTTCTTTTTTTATCTGCACGTCTGCAAATATGTTACCATGGTAATTTCGTAGAACGACCTGTATCAAGAAACGGAAAGACCACATTCGGTTATACCTCGAGATGACCGATATAGAGTTTGACCCTATTTGATGGCTTCATCGACTCTGAATTGGCAAACCCAAAACTGGCCCATGCCTTTTACAAACGACACGGGAATAGCAGAGTTTAGATAGACAGACACAGCACCGGCATATATTGCCGCCAAGTACGGTGGTCTATTTCACAAGTATGGACCATCCCCCATGTATCCCGTACAGTGTGCCATTGACTATGCATCCCCTTGTACAACCTCTTTTCTTTTTCATTCTGCCTCCGATGCCACCGATTTTGGGGCCAACTAAGCGCTGTAAGCTGCTGTACTTCGTAGGTTCTTCTACTGCTCTCCTTCTAGAGAAAAGCCTACCCTTCCGATGCTTTTATAGCGTGGCCACATTTAGACATCGCAACTCTATATCTTGTTTCTCATCCACGTACGAATACGTATAGAACTGGTCAAGGGCATAACTATCTCCAGGTAACAGGTTACTATGGTGGTGTACTTCAAATACAGATATAGTGCTATTGCACAGTAGAAGTGTTATGAGGGGCACATGGTAGGAGACCTGGGGGGGTGGTCCATACTTGTGAAATAGACCACCGTACCTGGGATACCATACAGCGATCTTTCAAGCGGCACGCGCTCCTCTTGTGTATCTTTAGCCTCTACTTACCTGCAACTCTCTCGCCGCATTGGCATCTTTGCACGACCTAACTGCCGGCGGCTCTTTCTCAGCCGACCTGGCACCGCAGGCACGAGAAACAAAAAAGAAAACGAAGAAAAGGATCGGACGCCAAGGCGTTTCCCCGTTAAGAACTCGAGCCTCAGCCAACCTTATCACCTTGGACCTTGGCCAAATCGGGCGTTCCGGACGAAATGAAGAGAGACACAACCACGCAACACATGCATGTGATATTGCTTTTTGAGACTCCCAAATAAACATGGCGGCATAGTTGCTATTTACACATGGCATCTACCTCGACGACATGTCAAAGATGACATTTGTCCCCATCGAAACTTTGAATTGTCCATCTTGCATGCCGCGCGCCATATTCAGACAATCGACTCGATTTATGGAGAGTTTACCCACAAGCTCACGCAATCCTTTGAGCCGTGTCTCGATTCTTCAAGAGCGAGCCATTTGACCGCTACAAAGATATTAGACATGACGTATACAACAACAGACTGCCGAAAAATATCTCTTTTTTCGTTATTAAAAACTTTTTCTTCAACCCCCTTCTAATAGCGTAGGTTTCATCTCTGCTGCCTCTTCGACGGAGGTCTCACCTAGAGTGTAAGTGGAACGCCAGCCAACGCCTCCACCCCTGGCACTCTTTTGCTTGTTCCTCGACTATGTATGATTCTTGAACTTCTGCACGCTGGTGGGGTCTAATAAAGTGGATTTCCCCCCTCCAAGCTTCCGCGATCAAGTTCACCGATCCGGCGAGGGAAAAGAAAATGAAAGAAAAGTTTCTCATATGCTCCCGGGTCTGGGCTCGCGCATGCCGACGCAAGGGGCGACCAAACCCCTCTGCACACCGGTAGCACGTTTATTGTTCTCGTTGCGCTCGTTCCACCGCCTCGGGCCTGAGAGACCCGTTGCCGCAGTGGCCCCCGTTGGTGCCAATCTCTTGGCTGGATGACGTATGTGTATACAGTATATGATTTGCGAAGTATAGTGAGGTTAGTTTAAAGGTAGCAAAAGATGATCATAGTGGGAAAAAAAATCAGACGCCGGGTTACGAATACACATTGAATGACATATTGGACGATAGAACGAAAATAACGTAGAGGAATAAACGATTCACTCTATCTGCCAAGACGAGAGCCGTGCTATCGACCAGGTTGTACACATATATCACCTTTTCGAATTATTCCAGAAGCAATCTCTTACACACGGCTTTGACGGACCCCCGGCTCTGGACGAGGGGCCAGCCAAAACCCAGCATCGGTTGCCTACAGAGCACAAACCATTACAATGTTCCTGTTGGATCGAATGGGTTCTTGTGTTTGGACCCGGGTCCTTGCTCAAACCTCAAAAAGTCCGCAACGGCCCTTTTCATGCAAACACCCGCCAGAACAAGACAAAGAGGAAGAGAACGAGAAGAGTCACACCACCCGAAAATAGATTTTACGAGCCTTCCTTTCCTGGGCAACACAATGATCTCAAATCCTCAGCGTCTGGTTGTCCGAACGTGGACACCATCTAGGTAGATAGATACCCAGCACGCCTTTTTCATGCGCGCAAACCCCCGGATCACTATGTTTCCGTAGATGCGATCCTCGGGGGACTATTAAAAAGAAAAAAAGACAATGACCTCTTTGTCACTTCCTCCATGGAAGAAAATGAAACGGCAATGGCATACCCCGGATTCTGAAACAACCGACCGTCCGCACACCCTCTCCCCATCACCGGAGGTCTTGATAGGTCAATCCTTTTTTTGTCTCAAGGTGTGCAACCATGATTGTAGCTGTAGCTGCTGGTAGAAAGAAGGTGTGTGTGGGGAGAGGAAGAAGGAAGAGATCTTGTTTGAGGTTCAACCGCCTCGCAGGATAATTGCTTGCCTGGCCTCTCCTCCGGTTATCACTTGATTTTCCAGTGCTCTAATCAATGCAACTATAAGCGGCTGAAGACATCCTGGAAGGATATGCGCGGCAGAAAAGGAAAAAAGACAGACTCGAAGCCTGGCAAACACAAAGCGGATTGAGGGACAAACCACTAAGCAAGATCTCAACATCACATCAATAACCATGATCTGCTTCCCGACGGAGCAGTCATATTACCACAGCCGATTCACAACTCTTAATCTGTGTAAATGTAGGTCCCTGATGAGGTCAAAAGTCCATGCACATGTCTAGACCGGGGCGCCAGCTTGACCTGTTATGACCCTGCACACCAACGGCAGAATTAAACCCATTCGGGGCGTTTGCGTATTTTGCTCTAGTATAAGACAACAAAACTACCAATATATGTAGGTGCCCATCACCGGTCCCCCTTTCTGACAAAACGACTTCATTTTGAACGCCACGGCCGAGAGGACACGACTTCGCTCAGCCCTGGCCAAAGAATCCTGACTTTCCTCAACGCCATAACCAGTAAATGACAAAACATGTCTCCCAATCTCGTCTTGTAGGGTATCATCTCAAGTGCAATGGACTACTTAGTCCGACGATGCTGAGCACCATCTCCTTTGCCAAAATGAGCGCCAGTCATACTTCGTGACGGGCCAGGCCGTGTCGATAGGCCAGCCGATTATTAAGCATTCAGGGCAGCCGATTCATGTGCCCACAAACGTGCATGCATGATATGCCTCCCCATGTTGCGCTTGGCATGTCAAAATGTGGACATCACGCCGAGTTGATCCAATTATGGTCTCCGTCGGACCATCTGCACGACCAAGTCCATCGGCGTTGACGCGCCTTGCAGACTGTGGCAGTCGTCACATGGGAGCTGCTGCAGAGGGGAACCATATGATCTAACCCTAGTCGACTCGAGTCGTAGCGCAGCGTTCACGGCATTGTAAACGTGACGAGAATGCTGCCACAAAAGAGGGAAATAAGAGGGTAAGAATAGGACAGGAAGGGCGAGAGGGGATCATATCTGGCCCTTCAGATCGACTCTGCGGAAGGCTTCCGATCTTGCGGCATCGAAGAGACCTTTGGCATTGCCTGCCAGGAACACAATCGTGTCACCACGCTCCTCGAGGAGATGTTGTCCATTATGGTCAATAATAAACTGAGCGGCTTCGGCGTCGTGCTCAAACGCCAGTTCCTCGGTAATGAACCGTAGTTTGAGATCTGGCTTGTAACTACAAGTCATGTTAGCATCGGCGTGATCAGATGCTGTTCAGAGATAGAAAGTACTTACGCTCTGCACATCATGGCAAGTGCAGCCAGCCGCTCTCTCTTCACAAACATGTCCATGAGGTATGCGCCCATGTTAGGAGTGTCAAGGTACAGCTGGAAGAATTTGTGAAAGTTTCCGAGGGCAAGTGCAGAACGAACGTTCAAGGCATGCTTGATGGCGGGCTTCTCTTTGTCTGCGGCTGTTAGATCCGCAATGGCATCGTTCAATGCCGTGCGGTTTGCTGTGTGGATGAAATACAAAATACGGTACGCCTTGAATTCGACGGGGTTTCCCTTCAAGCCCATGGCGTAGAGAGCACGCAACTGGGTTTGACACTGGTTATACTCACCCAGATCCCCTTTTTCCAATGCGATACGTGCGTGTATCTCGTACACACGGACAGTGAAATCATTCCTGATGCGCTGGACAGTCAAGTCCTGACGCAGTGACTTGAACTGATCGCAGATGTAGTTGTAGTTCTGCTCTTTCTTCCACTTCTCTTTCAGAAGGTCCAGAGTTTGGTGCAAGATATGCTCGGGTCGGACCATGGAAGGCTTGGGCGCGGCAGTCAAACGGAGATATCTCTTTTCCAGATCCGTGCAGAGTCCGACTACGGGTCCAATTGTGGGCGGTGGGCTGGGCGATCGATACACGGACTTGTAGCCCCCCTCAAAGCGACGCTGTCGCTTCTCTGCTTGCTTCTGAAACTTACTTTTGGCAGACTCGTCCGATACGGATTGGTTATTGGCCGGCTGTGAGATACGGTCTTGGAGGGAAAGAGTCTTGGTACTACGCCATGGGGAGTTTTGGCTGCCTTCAGAAAAGTCATTTGACTTTCGCTTCTTGGACTCAGTGGCCGTGGGCTTTTGGGATACTTGTGCGTGCTCCATCATGGACGCGATGGTGCCTACGCTGCCGTACCCGTGGAGCGCCTGCAGGCGTTGAGACTGGATGAAGTGCTGCGGAAGAGGCAGGTGATCCCAATCGATGGAATACATCTGGCCGTTGTCCTTGGCATGGGCGATTGTCTGTTTGAGTTGGGCTTGCATTTCTTCGTTGGACACTTCGGGAATCATGTTCTTCTTTTCGAAAGATCGTTGCACATACGAGCGCACGGAATCCGGCCAGGCGATCTTCTCTTCCGAGTTGGCTTGTGTTTGGGCGGGTGCCGGGGCAGCGGGTTGCGTAGGATTAGCAGGGACGGCATATGCGTTCTGGTATGGTGGTGCAAAAGGTTGGCCGAAGCCACCAGTCCTGACAGGAACAGATGTGTAGGCTGTGGCAGCTGTTCGCAAAATGACGTTAGCATTTGTAGCAGTATTTGCGTATGAGGTGCGCAACGCTGGATTGCGAGGATGACTGCCTGTCGGCACGGGAGGCCAAGGGCGGGGAGGTTCGTGCCCGGGATGGAGATGGAAATACGCACTTTGAGAATTACCATATGCTGAACCTGGCTGGATGCCGGGAGCCGCTGGTGCGGAAGCCCCCCACGAGTACATGGCGATGACTTGTCGCTTCTGTCGTCGTGTACTGCTTGCTTTTCGTCTCTCGGTGGTTAGTGCGGGAATCGGCGGAATCTAGGACAGGAGCGTCGCTCGCAAATCAGGACGGTGAAACAAATGTCCGGCGAGTATCCTCTCAATCAATATGTCGGTGCTGGCCTGTTGGGGTGGCCGCGACGAGGAATCTGATCACGTTGGTGGTGCTGACGATTGGGAATGTGGTCAGGCGAATGTGGTGAAATCAAGAAGAAAGTCGATTTGGGCTGGGACAATGAGTTCAGTGGGTATTTGGTAGGGAGAAGGCGCTAATTCTCCACCTTTGGGGCGCGTCGGGTGGTAATTTTTGACAATGCCCGCGCACCTTTGCCCGCCGATCAGACTAAAATTGAGGTACGAAGTTCATTAGGTAAGCGTGGTCAGCAGCCTGGCGGGCAGGAGCGGCAGCGGCAGCACAAAGATCCGTTTATGCCTCCTGGTCGGGTGCAGCCTGGCTGCCCGGGGGCATGAGCCCAAAAACTCGTCCTGTTTGCCCGCCGTTTCTGCAACCAGCCAGACGGCTACTGTGTAGAACCATGAATCTTGCCCGTACCCGCCTAGCAAAGGTCTGCCCCACCATGAAGTACAGTGCTCCAGCATCCCTTGACGTGCTCAGCTCATATTGACTGGCCCATGCACAAAAGATTGGGTCAACCTACATGTCGCCGACGTTCATATCAACGACGACAGCCAAGCCATTCCCTCACCTACCTGTTCAATTACTGGCAGCAAATGTGCACATGCCCCTGAACTTTATACCCGTTTCTTTTTTCAACGACATGACGAATGTTTCTAAAACATATCGACCTTACTACAGCCCTACGGCCTGCTTATCTTCCAGATGAAGTGCTGCTCTTTGTCCAGGACAATGTGGGGTTATATGAGGGGTGAGTACATTGCGCATCTGGTAGCTTCACGATGTTTTGCCAGGCCGCTGCCAACGGAAGAGCGCATGGCCGTTTTGCTCACTACATGAGCTTTCTATGATCAAGGAAGTACGCAAAGCTAACAACCTTCGCCTCAAAAGCAAGTATAAACTTCCCAATAACCAAAATGGCCAGGTCTACCTGACGTCGCATCGCATATGCTATGTCGACAAGCAAGACCCCCGGAAACATTCCCTCGCTCTCAACCTCAAGGACGTGGAGAAGTATGAATACTACGTACGCCCCCTCTCTGCGCCCATCATCGCAACTAGGTGCTCACTGATTACTGGCAGGCCGGCTTCTTCAAGTCCTCACCAAAGGTGACTTTGATACCCAAGGTCGCGAAGCGATCCTCTCTGGCGTCACAGGCGACTTTAGGCGCATCCACTCCATTGGGAAGCGGCACTGCCTCCCCAGCTCCATCCACGGGTCCTGCGCATCGATTGGCGACCGCGACTCCTGCTCCTTCAACGTCGGCCACCTGGGTCTGTACTATCTGCAGCTTTCCGAACCCGGTTCCGTCCAATTTCGATCCCGCGACCGCAAGCGAGCTGACGCCTCTGCCTCCTTGCTTGGCTTGTGGTATCAAGCCTGCCCTTACACATGTATTGAAGGCGAGCATCTCCAACACCACAGGCAGGCAGGCTTCCAGCTCTGTATCCAGTGTCAATAGTCCGCTGCCGTTCCGACCTCAGCTCCAGCCAAGCTTCGAGTCTCCGCAAAGCGCCACGACCTCGCTACCTGCCGCGACCCAACCAGATCCAGTAGCCGCAGATACTGGCTTCCAGTGTCCAAGATGCACTTTCCTCAACCATCCCTCGCTCTTGTCCTGTGAGATATGCGGTGCGCCCCTGATATCACACAACGTCCCTCAGCACGCGATACAGGAGTTGGATCAGCTAAGGATCGATTCGCCTGGCCCTACGCTCACCCCGGGCAATGCTGCCCCTCCGGAGGGTCACGAAAGTGTCAAGATTTCTTTTCGGGGTGGTGGTGGCGGCGACAAGATCTTCTACGAGCGCCTGAAAGGTTCTATGACACAGCGGAAATGGCTGCTACAAGAGGCTCCCCCTGTTCCAAGCAGTGGCAGAGGCGGCGGAGACATGGCAAACTCTTTGTCGAGATCCGGATCTGGGGCAGGTCGGACCAAGACGGCTGGCATTGCTGGGCTTGAGCAAATGGGCCTTGACAGGCGGAAGAACAACGAGTTGGTGATTGGGAATGCGTTCGAAGACCTCGAAGCTCTTATGGCATCAGGGAAACAGATTGTTGCGCTCGCAGAATCTCTTGCTCGTCAAACTAAGAATGGCACAGATGGCGCAAACTCTGAGACCAACGCCCTGCTCGCAGAATCGGCAAGCCAGCTTGGTCTCGTGACCACCAAAGATATCGTCGGTGGTGGGAGTGGTTCTGGTGCCGAGAGTCTGTACCTGTCAGAGCTGGCGAGGAACTTGGCAGAATTCTTGACAGATGATGCTAGAGGTGTGCTGAGGAAGGCGGGAGGTATCATGAGCTTGGTCGATCTTTGGGCCGTGTTCAATCGAGCTCGAGGTGGTGTCGAACTGGTCAGTCCCAACGACTTTGAGAAGGCTGCGCGGCTGTGGGAAAAGTTAAAGCTGCCAGTTCGCTTGCGAACCTTCAAGAGTGGAGTCCTGGTAGTACAGGGTCGCGACAGGACCGACGACACTACGATCAAAGCATTGCTTGCCTGGTTGCGAGACCTGCACGTTATACCACCCGATCGAGAAGTCTCATGGGACTGGCAAGAGTTTGGGCGCGGTGTAACGGCGCAAGACACCGCCGAGAGATTCGGTTGGAGCATTGGCGTGGCCGAGGAGGAACTCGAGATGGCAGAAGAGCGCGGCGTACTTTGCCGAGAGGACGGCATTGAAGGCCTCAGGTTCTGGGAAAACTACATTGATACGGGAGAGCATCGCAACCGTTCCCGCCCAAAGACTGAGGCGGACAGCATACTCAAGGCTTTAAGCAACTCCGGCTTCATCTAGAACGTCCAGGCGCTGAAGTCGAGGCGTTTATGATGCCGGTGCAAGATGTTATACACATGAACATATCTGCATAGGAATAGCAAACAATATCATCATCATCAGAATTGAAACGAATTTTCATGGTGTCAAGGGTTATCGAGTGCCTTGCCAGCTGGTTATTCGAGTTCATATGCAACCTGTCTGTCTAAACCCCAGCAGTCTATGCTCTATCAGGTACACACAAGTCTATATCGTGGAGTCATTAGACATTAGACATCAATGGGAGACCGCCTCGCGAATCTGCCCCCAAAATTAACGCTCGCTCCCAACAGCTTTCGTTCGAAATAAATAGTCCTTAAGCAAGCTTCTCCATGAAGTTTTTCCTGACACGCGTGTTGACCACGCCTCCCACACCAAACGCAGGGACGATCCGACATATCCTGGCGGCGGTGCTGACGGCCCAGTTCTTCTTGACCGCGAGCCAGCGCTCGGCCCAGGTCTGGCCCGGGCGGTTGTACATGTCGAGGCCGAGCAGGTGCAGCGGGGTGCTGAACATCTGCACGGCGGCTGGGGCGGCGAACTGGGCGAGGGTCTGGCCCGAGACCTTCTTCTGGAACTCGGCCGACAGGCGCTCCGAGAGGACGGGGCCGAGCAGCGGGGGCACGTTGAACGAGGCGAAGATGGTCATGCAGTCGCGCACGGTGAAGAGCACGTACGAGGGCAGGCCGACGGGGCGCGGGGGACCCGAGGGCCCGAACAGCTTGACGTAGACCTGGTCCTTGTAGATGCAGATGCCGACGTTGGCGGCAGAGCTGGCGGCGAACTTGAGCGTGCCGGCCGAGACCTCGCCGGCGTCGCGGCCCCGGACCGTCGACGTCGCCGTGTCGAGCGTGTTAGCCGTCAGGTACGTGCCGCCGTACACCATGAAGATGAGGGCGACGGGCTTGGAGAAGAGGAGCGCGTGCGGCCGGCGGAGGAAGGTCGAGAGGGACGACTTGAGGGCGTTGGCCATGGTCGAGCGGCCCGAGGCGTTTTCCATGATCGACCTGGAGAGAAGAGGTCACAGTCAGCTTCACGAAGAGGTCCTCGCCGCGAATCCTTGTCGTCGAAGCAGTATGGGCTTGACTTACCGGTCGATAACCGAGATCAGAGGCGCGACCATTGAGGCGGCGCAGGCGGCGCTCGCAAAGTCGGCGGCGAGACGCAGACCTAGATTCTTGGTGTTCCATTTCTTGTCCAGCTGCGCCTTGACTTCAGCAGACGGTTTCGTCGGCATGGCGGCGAGCTGTGATGCTCGCGGGTCGAGCGCCGGTGCCAGTCCCGCGGGCGAACCGCCGTCGTCCTTCATGGCGAGAGAGGTAGCAGCAGCGACCGTAGCAGATATGCAGATTTTCTCTAGGCGAGATCTGCGTGGACCGATGAACCAAAGATGTACCTGCTTGCTTCTGCCTCCTTCTCTATTCCCCCCTCTCGATTACCCAAAGTTATCTTGTGAAGTAAACACAGGACACTGGACGCATTCAAGGATTTCTTTTCTCTGGATTGTAAATGCCTGTTTTATGGGGAGGCCTCTTTGATGATGATCACGAAACTTGAGAAGGACGCCATCCAAAGCCTCAGTTGAGGAACAACTTGAATTGATCGATCAAAATACTTCTACTACCAGAGACGAGGGACGGAATCTGCGGAGAGAAGGAAAGGATTTTGGAAAAGCTCTGATAAGTCGAGCTGGCGACTACAACGAGAAAAGCGAGAGAGCTCCCTGGTTCAGAGAGATAGAGAGACAGGATTTGGGTCGGCTACCTTTGGTCTGGTTGGACCTGGGTATATTTTTTTGCGGATTATCGTATGACGCTCGAGGATAAGCTGGGGTGTTAAGTCCGTCTGGCGACTCGCGTCGAACCGTTTCCTAAGCATGGGGCCGCTGTCGGAGCCCAATCAGCAAAAGTCGGGGCGTCTCGGGGGCACATGCCGCCAAGCTCTGGCCCTGTTGGCTGCGCTAAAGGGACTGGACCTGATCAGCTTCCGGGGGTAAGCTTCAGGGTCTTACGTCCCACGGGGGCCAAGCCCAGCAGGGGTGCAAGGAGCCTTTGCGCTGTCGGCATCGAGGACAAGTCGAATAGCAGAGAGATGTTGATACAAACATACCACATGACCCGTTGGCATAAGCGAGATGATAAGAAGATGGAATTTAGAAAATAAGCAATGAAACATGCTTTGGACGTGAGATATTGTACGGCAGAATTGCCGGGATATGGCTGCCTGATTATCGGGTGCGAATATGGTATGGAGAACAAACTTCTGGCCCGCAGTAAAGATACAGTAAACCACGATCAGAGAGAGTAGGTATTTAGCGTAAAGCCGTCAGACCATGTTCCTCCCGAGCTTTATCGCCGAACAAACTATCAGCATTGAAATAGAATACAAACAACTCGCAATTCATCATGACTTACACAATCATTTAGTTAAAACTATATATCATATACCCAGTCGAATACTGTCTTTTGTTTTGATCAGCGTAATCTAGACTCTAGTACCCGAGTTGGCGATATGTTGTCAGTCTGCAAATGTAGGCTCCTGAATTCCAATCTGCCATCAGACACCAGCGCACAATCACACTTGCCTATTCTATATTGATCTACACCATACGAACGATACATGAGCGGAGAGAGACCTTCATATCATCATGGTCAATTCCAAACCGTGCCAAAGCACTTGCCACTGGCGTCCAGCCGTAGTGGTTTGTGTCGCTCCATCTCCAGGCAGCCGAATAAATATAATGGAATAGGAGACACACGATTTTGCGCCGCCGCGTAATCCGCCTTCGCCATCTCACAAACATATCATGCAGGCCTCGTAATGACCGCGTAGATCAGAAACAGTGATGACCGACTGCTTAGACTTTGTGTTTTGAGAACCACCTCCAAGTCTTCCGACATAACTTGAGAGTCTACCGGGCACAGCTACCATCAGAGACCGGTGTAGAATCGCATTCACGATGGCTATCATTCCCAAGTTCACCCCGGAGCTCCTGTTATCTACGCCTCGTCGCGGTGCAGCCGTACCAAACCACAATGGCGCTTTGGCATTGTTCAGCCAGTCAACCCACGAGCCCGGCGGCAAGACTCTCAACGAGTACCGAGTCCTGACCATCGAGACCGGCGAGTCGAAACACTTGATCTCAGACGAAAAGGCAAGAGATGTGCTCTGGATCGGAGACGGTACCAATACCGTCATTTATCTCAGCCAGTGTAGCAATGGCTATACGTGGATCAAGACAGTTGACGTGGACAGCGCCTCTGCCGAGCCACTCGTCATCGATTTCATCGAGGCGCCTGTCCACCACCTCAAGATCAGAACACTCAAAGATGGAACGATTGCCTTTGTAGTATCAGGACTCGCAGACTCCGAGCACCACCTCTTCAATAAAGAGAGTGAGAGACGACTCCATACTGCCAGGGTCACAGAAAGTTGCAGCCCGCGCTTGGTAAGTCCAAGATTTTACAGCAACGGCCGATCAGAGTGCTGACCAAAATTGGGATACACAGTGGGACTCGTACACAAAACCGCAGAGCCATGTACTCTGGTATACGAACCTGGTCAAGGAAGATGGTAGCTGGAAGATCAACAAGCCGCTGAGAAATGCCTTGAGAGGCACAAAACTCACAGCACCCCTAGGAATATGTGAACCAGGCCACCCAACCGACGAATTCGACATCAGCGATGACGGGATCGTCTTCGCTGCCACAGAGAGAAACGTGAGCGACCCTAGAAAGTCCCGATTGAGCAATGTCTGGCACCTTGCCTTGACATCGTTCTGCCAAGACAGCCCGCAGGGCCCAAGCAAGATTTCCCTCCAGACGGAAATACACCCGCAGTCGACGACCGATCAGGGCTACTGCTCGCGGCCGGTTTTCAGTCCCAACGGATCCATGATTGCCTTTTTGCGGGCGCCGTACGAACGACCCCTGAACAAGTCCATATGGCTGAAGCATGCCGAGTCTCGAAGCGCCGTCGACGTGTCGCTCATGATCACGGGCCGGCCGTGCAATTTGATCGCCCAGGGGTTCCGCTTCGCACCCGACGGACACGCGCTTTACATCCAAGCTCCCGATTCAGGAAGGACCTCGCTGTACAAGCTCGGCCTGCTGCCGAACGCGGAACCTCAGCTGCTCTTCCGCGGCGGTTCCGTCACTGCGTATCATAATCTGCGGCAGGGAGAGGACGATATCGGCAAACTACTCATCACAGCTTCCAGTTTTGTCGAGCCCTGGCTCTACCAAATAATCGACACCAGCACCACTTCGCAAGAACTCGCGCTGCCACGCGATGTCTCCCGCGCGTCTCAGCATATCGCGCTGGGCCTTTCGCAGAATCAAGTTTCCGAGATGTACTTTGAGGGAGCCGGCGACTATGTCGTTCAAGCCTGGGTCATTAAGCCGCGCAGTTTTGACCCGGACAAAAGGCGGTATCCGTTATGCCTACTCGTCCACGACGGACCAAATAATCATTGGGCAGATTCTTGGAGCACACAGGTCAGTCGGTCTGGTCATATCTCCAACAGAGCAAGAAAACTCACACAACTCATTATAGTGGAACCCTGCTGTATGGACCGCACAGGGCTACATAGTGGTGGCACCAAACATCACAGGAAGTCTAGGTTTTGGACTGGAAATGGCAGAAGGTATGTCATGACGTGATGTGCCCTAGTCCACATTCTCACCGTCAGACAGCGATCCAGGACAACTGGGGAGGACACCCATATGACGACCTTGTCAACTGTCTTGAGATTGTAAAAGACATTCCCGGCATCGACATGGACAACGCAGTCGCAGCAGGCAGTGGATACGGAGGCTACATGATGAACTGGATTCAGGGCCATGAGCTTGGACGGCGGGTAAGTCTGCATCAATGGAATCCCATGAAGCGTTCATACTGACAGGGTATATTTGGGACTGCAGTTCAAAGCGCTTGTGAGCCACCATGGAGTGTTCCACCTCCCGTCATATCCCTTGCAGGTAAGCACTTGGTCCTGGACGTACGGAAACGCCCCATCATGAAGCTGTCGCTGACCACATGCTTCTACCAGACCGACGCCCTCTCCAGCTTGCTGCACGAGTTCGGCGGGACCCCTTTCATGTGGAACAACTTCGACGGCCTGGAGCGGTACAACCCGGCGCGGTCCGACCTGCTCAAGGAATGGAAGACGCCGATGCTCGTCGTCCACAGCGACAAGGACTTTCGCCGCCCCGTCACCGAGGGCCTGGCCGCCTACCACACCCTCAAGACCCTGGGTACTCCGGCGAGGTTCTTGTCCTTTCCAGATGAGCACCATGCGATCGCGAAGGAGGAGAACTTGCTCGAGTGGTATCGGCAGGTCTTTGCCTGGGTCAACAGATGGTCGGGTATCGCTGCGCGGAATGGGAGATGTTGAGTTGCGGGAAACATGAGTGCAGTGTCGAAAGAAAAGTTCAACATGTTCTCACGACTATGAAAACTGCATTTTCGGTAAATCAATCACAAATTTGACCAGAGAACTAGGAATTTTGATTTTTCCTCGAAGCAGAAAATGATAATATCTTTCAGAATAAATCCTGAGATCTGCCGGCTATCCATTTTTCGGCGATGTATGATGTCGCGACTGGTTGGTCGTGGGGGCTCATATGTCCGGCTTCTTTGACATTTACCAGCGTCAATCTCCCAGACTGCTTGTAATTGCCCCCGTTGATATGAGAATCCTTTCCATCGGAGTAATGCCACGACCTCAATGGCTGAAGCTTGAAGTCGGCATGATTACTCCACTGCACCGAATCCAGTATCGCAGTCATGCCCTCCCAATTACTAACAAACGCCATCAGAAAATTGTAACAATACCAGGACTGAAGGATTGCAAGACTCACATGCCAACATCGTTCATTCCATTGAGGACAAGGACCGACGTGTTTTTTACGTCGAGCGCCCGAGCGATTTCTCGAGTCGACGGCATAGCAGGATCGGGCAAGTAAGACCATCTCTCACTAAAGTCGCCATTGACAGGCTTGAAGTCGAAGCCTTCAAGGCCCAGAGCCTGTTGAACCCAGCCTGTATTGAGGTACTGGGCAACCTGCTCCATACCTGACAGACGAAGTGAGAATAGAGCCGACGAGAGCCATCACAGGAAACTCACCCATGCCACCGCACATTGGCGGCTCCTCGCACTGCCTCCGGTCATCATAGGGATTCCAACCGCCCGGGACAACTTCCCGCTCAAAGATGTCATACATGCCCTGGCACGTATCAGCCGCGGCGAGACAGGCCTCGGCATCGTACGTCGAGTCGCAGGCGGTGGCAGCCCTCTCGCAAGCCGAGTATCCAGACACCATCTGTTCGCAGGCCGCGACGCTAAAGGTGCGGTCACCGCGAGTGATTGGGACCGGCACGCACAAGTGATGGTAGAGTCCCAAGATGGACCGAGGCCAGTTGATGAGGGGGTCCACGAGTATGAGCGATGCGAACCGTCTCCGCATCATTGACGCGTACGTGGGTGCGTACCGGCCCCCGAAGGACTCTGCCGCGAGGTGGATGGGTCGGCTCGCCAGCTCGGGGAAGGCCTCCTCGACAAAGACGTCGAGGAATCTGGAAAAGTCTAACCCGGCTTCCAGCAAGTCACCTGCCCATAGACTCGGATCTTGTGGAGTCGAGAAACCGACACCTATCGGTTGACTGAGGAAGCTTTAGTCCATTGACAGAAGAATACAGGATTTCTTGGCATACTCGACAAATACCACGTTGGCGAACTCGGTCCAGCTGTGCGGATTTCGAGTCGTTCCTTGGCCATCCTCGGTGACGCTACATGGCCCGACTTCGAATAGCGCTCCCAGCATCGAGGACGCACCGGGCCCTCTGATATCATCAACCTCTTTGCCAGCAATCGTTTGCAGGTAGTGACAACATACCCGTTCGTCCATATAACTAGAGGCGCATTTTCTGGATCATGACGGCTTTCGAAATACCCTGTATAGATTGAGTCTCCTTGCCAAAACGCTCACGGCTTGACTCACAGTAGAACATGTCCCGATCTTTTCCTGCCCGCACAAATCCGGTCCATTGAGACGATCCGGCGTCGCACAAGCTATCAATTTGGCCGGTTCGGTTGTAGTTCTCTGATCCTATACTATCTGTCCATCCAACCCCACTGCCTCCCAGTGGCTGTTGGGTCGGGCTCGAGATGACGGCATTGGCAAGGACGCATATGCCTGAAACGAGAGAGAGAAGTTGGTTTTTGCGCGTCATCATGGATAAGGGCATCCGTTCCAATCTTTCATGACCCAAATGATCTTTATCCTGCCTCGGGAGTCGATGCGGTCGTTTGCAGTGTACTTGGAGAACCCCTGGTGTAAATGATGTGCCACAGAGGCGCATGAAAAAGTATGTAGACCATGCCATTTATGGAAGGCAGCTATGAATGGCTTCATCCAGTTGCTTCCGCATCTGTTACAAGGGTCAAGACAGTTCTCCAAAAATTGTTCTAATCACAAATGTGTTCTTCCTTTCACTGCAATTTTAACCCACACAAAGAGGACATTGTCACACAGGCTCGAGTCTCCGGCCACGGGACGTGCGAGACACCTGTAAATACAGTATTTATAGTCGCAGCCGCGCGGGGATCCAGTCGCAGCGTGCTTCTGCATTGAACTTATTTTTAGTCCTTGTATAGACCAAAGAAATCGCAGAAATTGGCAACACTTTCTTGTCTTGTATCGCCATAAAGACGACCACCAATCAGGCCAGGCCGATATAACAAGCAGCATGATGTCTCTATACATCTCCCTCCACAAAGTGAGTTCCTATAGAGTCTAAGTTGCAAACTCCGGATCCCTGGACCGAAATGTTCGAAGAATAGCCAACGACGTCGCAGGAAATGTCATTTGCCAGTCGTGTTTGCCGTACTTCAGGATATGCATTCTGACCGTCCCCTTTTGCGTAGTAGAGTCGACGCTCCACCCTCCCGGTCCAAGGTCTACCTTTTCTCGATACATGTCAATCTCCAGCTCTTGGAACGAGATTGGCGACGCATTGGTGGCGTTAATAGCGTGCCAAAACAGCTCATGCGTATGAGTGACGGGAATGTCATCGTCATCCTCGGCATGGATGAGGGTGAGATGGTAATCATTGCTATTCTGAACGAAAGTGGCGATCTTATTTGTGACCATCCAAGTGTCCCGGAGCCTGCTCGAGAAGAACTTGAAAAGCGGTGGTATTCTTGCAATGGGGGCCAGGACGGGAATCAGGCCGCCGATTCGGTATGTAGCCGTCAGGCTTGCAAGATCCGCGAAGGAGGCGCTAATGATAACGCCCGCAAAGGACACGCCAAGATTCGGAGTGGCCAGGTAGTTGACTAGAGACATGGAGACTGCCGAACCCAAGGACTGGCCGTATATCACTATCCGGTCGGGTGGTATCTGAGCCGTGTTCGTTGCCCATTTTACAACGGCCAACGCGTCGAGCAAAAGGCCCGGCTCGGAAGGGTTGCCGGACGACAAGCCATATCCGCGATAGTCGAAAGCCAAGACATGGACATGATTCGTCGCAGCAGAATAGATGTTGCGGTACGAGGTCGGTCTGATGGTCGAGCCTATGGTACCTGACGTCCCGTGCAGGTATAGTACCAGCCGAGCCTGTGGATCCTCTCGCAGGAGACAGAAATTGACAGTCTTTGTGATATCCTCTGCCGGTCCTGTCAGGTCCTGGTCCAGTAGCTCTTTCTGGTTCTTGTCATAGACCCCAGATGGTAGAATGTGCCATGAATGCAGTTTTATGCCATCCTCGGTGTTGATATAAAAGGGTACGACTTGATTGTGCATAAACCCGAATTGCTCTGGAATGTTGAGATCCTGGGAACCCGTGAGAGTGACTTTGTGGAGATAGACGACATATGCCTGGAGAGAAGGAGCGGCGATGAGGAGCCCGAGAATTCCGAGATAGACAACCAAAGGCACCCCGATGGTGATGAGTACCATCTTCAAAGCGAGGCTGAGCGCAGAGTCCATTGTGATGCCGCTGACGAAGCTATGAGGCACACGTCTTTGGGTTGTCAACGGCGGCTGTCTCTCATGCGTAGAGAGAGACTTTTGACTTTTGCCCATTTTCCATTCGAGTCCGTGGGCGAAAATCAAGTTACATGAGGTTCTTTGTTCGAAGAAGCTGGTGCAAAGGACGACCAATGGAAAGTGGGCGCTCTGGCGAATGCTGGTAGGATGGTAGGATAGAGGAAATGTTGGTAGGTTGCGGTTACGGAGTTGGTAAAGGCGTTTCGGCGCCCCACCAACTGCTCTTCCAGCTGATCACAGTTGCTATATTAAATTTATCCTTGTCCTTGAGTAACCATTTTTAAGTCGTTGGTCCTTGCTTGCAGAAACCGATGGCCAAATTCCTCTTGCACAAGCATTTTGGCAAGTAGTCACAGATTGTAAATACTAAATATTACATACCGTACTTGAAGGTTAGGTGGTCAACTGGAGGCGCTAGTCATGAGCTAACCTTAGCAATTTAAGAACAGTATTGAGCTCAGAGTATACCTACCATTCAGTATTGGATGTTTATACAGTATTGTACGAATCAACCTTGTTCTGCTCCACCAGGTTCTATGGCCTTCCCGGGTTCGTTTCTCATGGGCCAGTCACAGAAACCAGAGAACATTGTGTTCGATTGCTTTTGTAAGCCAAGTGACATGGAATTCTTGTCACTTACCACTACCTGTTCTGTTCTAATGCACATGAGTGCAATTTATTCCTCAACCATGTATGCAGCGAGTGGAACTACGTAGGTAAGGTCCAAAATGCGACCTAATCCACGATCTCTGAACCATAGCTCGTTCTCCTTCAGCCCCCATTCAATCATATCCCTTCCCATTTTGACAATTCGGAGGATCTCATCATCACTGAGACCGACCTTGGGCCCACGGATATGCCAGTTCACTAGCTGCGCGCCCGCGTGAATGAGGACTCGAAATGCCATCTTCCTGGACACTCCGCCGTAGCCCTCGACGAAACTATCGATTGCTCGCTTGAGAATGAGATTTCCGCTGAGCTCGTACTTTTCGATGAGATCACCAATCATCTGCCCGAGATCGTACGCACGCATACCGAGATGGGCAAACTCCCAGTCTACGACTGACAAGTCGGGGTTTCCCGGCCAGTCCTTGCGGTTCGGATTGAGGATGCTGTGTGTTCAACATGTCAGTGTCTTCGATATCTCAGGAAAGGATTGTACCGTGTGATTACATACTTGCCAGTCCAGAAGTCACCATGTATGGGGCCCCGATCCTCCGTGGTATGCCCGGTCTTGCTATCCTCGGACTCCCGGGCTAGCATCTCGTCGATATGCCGAAAGATGTCTCGGGTCTTGTCGTCCAAGAGCCCAACCTTGTCACACAAAGCCGAAATGTTCCCATACAGGAGATCCCGTTTGAACCTGCCACTCTCCTCACATTCTCTCATATCCTTCCGGAGATGACGCTGCTCTTCCTGTAGAGTCCAGTCGTGGAAACCGCGGAGCCATTCCCCGAGTGACCGCATGTATGCTAGGCTCGTTCCGTTGTCGGCGTTCAAGATGAATCCCTTCAGATCCACACAGTCTGGGCCGAAATCCTCCATGACCAAGGTATTCTTAGCCGGGCCCACGTCCAAAAGGCGTGGCGCCCGCACGCTGATTGATATGCCGGTCATCTCGAAGCTGTTCAGGAGCCTTAACATGGAAGCCTCGAACGGCTGGGAACTCGTCCCCGGTCAGCATATCGTTAGCCGTAATTGACAGAAAGAGTGAAAAGACTCACACCACGCCGGACGTCAATTTTGATCACCGGGTTGAGTCTGGCGTAGCCCTCAATGACCTTGACGACGACGGTTTCGACTTTCCGCGGTCGCGTGGCACGGCCTTTGCTGTCGGGCGTCTCGATCATAGACGCATCCTATTCAACAAGTGGTGTCAGTCATTTCTAATTTTGGGTCGTATAAGAGCAACGTGGAGAGTTGGATATCCCGATTTGGATAGCAGGAGCAATGTGGGTTGTTTCATGCCTCTATATAGACAGTGGACAAAGCCGTGTCTGAGTCACACTTCGAAAGACATGCCGGGAAAGGAAAGATTAACGCTGAGTACTAACCTGGAGGGTACCGCGGAACACGAAGTTGGTCGTGCCAGACGGGAGAAGTGTCAAGCTCCTGCAAGCGTACAATGTGAATGATAGGTCGTCCGAGACGCGCTTCATGATCTGCTTTGCCAACTCGCCGCTACTAGAAGGCTCTTTTCCGCCGGCCTCCCTACTTTGATCGGCTGGACTGTTGCTCGATTCCATAATTAATTCCCTTGGCCGTGTCTCTCTAATCAAAGCTTCGTAGCTAGTATTTGGCGGTTGCGGTCGAAGATTAGGGTGGGTTAGAAGGAAAAGATCTACAACAAGATTTTGGGAAATTGTCAGTATTTGTATTGTTCGATTAGCATAGTATGTGCTGGAGCAGATAGAATCATCAGATCATGCATGACAATACAGTACGGGTGACTCACCAAAGCTATTGCGCAAATAGCCAATCAACGACATGCAGCATAGCCGCAGCGTCAGACCTAATACCAATCAAGCAATTGGAGTGGTGATACATGGACAATCATTATATTATTGCCAAATTTATAGCAACACAGCCAATACCTGGAGGAAACTTATTAACGTGCGAAGCCAAGTCTGAATTATGTGCAGCCGGACTAAGATTGATTCCTACTAGAGGGTTGATCGAGTAAGATGTGCATGTACCTATGGATCTCAGTATATATACAAGACTGACTTGACTTGAGCCAACCCATGAGTGTTGGCTTCTTTCCTAGGAACGGAGCATCTGGCGCGGGTTTGTACTTGCCGGAAACAGGTGTTGATTCTAGATGAGTCTAGATTGCTTTCGACCTCACGACAATCGCGACTGCCATGTTATTCTGCCCCTCAAATCTCGCAGCACCGCTGAGCAGCAGCATCGACCTTGGCTGCGATTTCCCAAGGGTACGACGTAATTCTTTTCCAAAGCATCAAGCGGAAGGTTCCTCTCAGCCCAAGCTCAAGCTCGACCCAGGTTTGTTTACAAACCCCAGCCAGCCCAAGGCACCCGTCCTCTCTCCTTCCATCTCAACTCCCCATTCATCTCAACCTTCAATTCTTCTCAACTCTCAATCCTTCTCAAATTTCGCTTCTTCTCAATTCTTGTTACATCTCAGCTTTCGGTCCGTCTCAACTCAAGTCTCATCGGACCTTCTCCGTACCAAAGCAGAGAAGAAGAAACAAAACAATCACCATGCCTCCACTATTCCCATTCCAGGATTCCGTCCAAAATCTGTCCGATGACGAGTCCTTTGCCCGCGATTATACTTCCTTAATAACGACGATGGATCTAGTGGGGTTCGTTCTCGTTCTCGGTCTGCGGTGCCTTTGCCAGTGCCATTTCAAGGGCCATTTTACAAAACTGGATTTTGGCACAGCCATATGTTCTCTCTTGATCTTTTCCCTACCCTCCCTGGTGTACACACGTAGGTTTCCCGATCAAGCATCAAACCGATGTCGCCCGAACAGCACTAACCCACTTGACAGACCACGATATTATTCGATCTACTACAGGCAGTATCGTCGACGATGACCAAGACGACGACGACACCCCTTTATTGTCCACAGAGCCAAACCGTCACGACTCTGCCAACGAGAGCGACAACCTTGAAGTTGTAAGCCCCAGTGACGACGACCGCCGACATGTCCGCGTTTCGGGATGGACATGGGTAGGAACAGCGTGACAAATGAAGAGTCAAGATGGAAAAGAGGTCTAGATACAGATGGAGACGGTGCAAGGGATGGCAACGTTGATACGTCATAAGTTTGCCAACGGATATGGCGATCTTGAGAGATACCCTATACAACGAGACTTTCGGCACACTGCCGTAAAATAGACGATATGGTGAAGATCAATGGCCAGAAGGTTGAGCCTGGGGAGGTAAAATCGTTTGCCACGGGAAATGGTCTGGCTGAGCACATCAAATCTGTTCACGAAGGGTATACGTATTGCAGGGAGGAAGCTATTGGAATGCCGCAACGACAAGAGCTGGAGGAAGCTCAAATGTAGGAACATGCACTGCGGAAAAGTATTTGTCACGGAGGAGCAACCACATCAACACATCAAAACTGTCCACGAGAGTTGCTGCAGGAGTCGCTTCTAGCTTATGGAGCACAAGAAAGAACGAACTGATTTAAACTATGGGAGACAAGTAGAAACCTCCATACTTCTACTGTCTACAAAGTCTCGAAATTCATGTCATGTATGCATACAGAAAATGATTTGTTGAACAATCTTAAGCGCTCAAGAGGTAGAAATCAAACATCTCCAAATAGATTTGAGAGAGAATTCATCCGAAATCTAATGCAACAGAAGAGGAAAGATTTCATTTGAGCCTGCATAAATAAATAAATGTCAAGAGAAAACAAGACGAGCGGATGATGTACTCCCTTTTATGTTACTAATAGACAATATAAACATGAATTTCTACCTCGTAGAAGCTATCCACAAGGACCCAATACTTCATAAATCGTTGTTATCCCATTACCCAAAGAAAACCCACCAGACTCCAAACCAATCAGTTCGTTCCACATACGCTTCTTCAAGAAGGTCATTTTTCGCAAGCTTTAAAATCCGCCCTCGCCGCGGACGCGCTGGATGGCGCCCACAACGCCCTTGGCCCAGCTGAAGCGGCCGGGGTCGACGCCGGTGGCGCCGTCGGCCTCCTTGCCGTCGGGCCCCCGCCAGACGCCGTCGTCGCGGCTGAGGGTGCCGTACTTGGCCGTGTTCTGGTTGCGGCGGAGGCCGTCGATCCAGGCGGCGCAGACGCCGGGGCTCTCCATCAACAGGTTGACCTCCTGGGAGTGGAACCACGACTGGGTGTCCTGGTTGCCCGAGCCGACGACGGCGATGCGGTCGTCGACGATCATGAGCTTGACGTGGCAGGAGCGCTTCTTGCGCTCGGCCACGATGGGCTTGGTCTGGTCCTTGCCCACGTACCAGTAGTAGTGCAGGCGCTGCCGGCCGGCGAGCGAGAGCGTCTTGTACAGGTGCGCCGCGATCATCTCGTTGTGTCCGCCCTGCATGGGGAGGAGCTCGCCCTGGTGATGTAGTTAGTAAATAGACTACATAGAAGTATGAACATGGGAAAACTTACAGCGTCGTTGTATCCTAGACAGACGTAGCAGTAAACGTCGATGCCCCTCTCGCACGCCTCGACAATGGCGGGGACGAGCGGCTCCGCGTTCAAGGTGGGCGTCTGGATAAAGACGCTCTTTTCGGCATTGCGGAGCGCAGACAACCACGCTGCGTTCTGGGGGTTCGACACGGACTTGTGGTTGGGCGGGCCGTACGGCTGCCTGTTGACCATGGCGATGGGGAAGGGCTCGTGGGCGGGATGCGCCATGTAGGGCGTCATCTCGTCGTCGATGCCGACCTCTGGGGCGTCGCCCGGGAAGTCCTTGTTGACGGTGTGGTTCAGGTGCCGGGAGACGGCCTGGACCTGGGTCTCGTTGGGCTTTGCCGAGACGGACTCCTGTACGCGCCGCATCTCCCCGGCGATGTCCGCGTCGTAGTGCGGATCGGCGTGAGTGTGCTCCGGAAGCATGCCGTTGGTGGGTTGTGCGCCGACAGTCGGATACTGGACAGGGTGGTGTACGTCCTGAAGAATATCTCCACTCCTCAAATCGGCAGGCGTTCCCTTGGCAGGGAGACTGGCATTTTGAGTCGGCCCAAAAGAGCTGATGCCACCCTGCGAGGCCGGTGTGTTGAGGCTTGGCAGAGGAGGGTCGAGCTTCTTGTGCCAAGTCATCAGGGCCATATCGTACAGGCTGTCCACGATGGCTCCTTCGACGTGGACCATCATCTCCATGTTATCGTTGTCCTGGATGTTGTTGCTCTGTACAATGCCGATCTTGCGATCCACGACCATGAACTTGGAGTGAAACGTGCCGAGCATCGGGTCGTGGTAGTTCATGACCTCCAGGTCGATGTTGGGGATCTCGTGCTTGTGCGGCAGACCGACGGCCTTGCCGGTGTACTCCTTCTCCGGGACGACGTAGTGCGGCTCGAGCAGCTGCCTGGGACTGCCGCGATCGTACAATACCTTCATTACGACCCTGGATCCGCGCTCACCGGCGCGGCGGGAGAGCTCCTTCATGGCGTCGGTGATGAACTGAGACGCCGTGCTGTTCTGCCAGTAGTTGGTGGCGAGAAACACTTCCTTCTCCGCTCTCACAATCAGGTTTGACATGTGCCTCACAATGTCGGGTATCCTTTTGACTAGTCAGTGGGAAAGCCTTTTAGGATTTGCGAGGACACTTACACTGAGAGAATAGCAAGAGGCGCAACACCACTGCTGCCGAGCAGGGAAGGGCTCACCATGCCGTGAGCTGGGTTGTCATTCAAGGTACACAGCGAGTCGTGATATAGCTGTGATCATGTATTAGTCATTCATCCGATGAGCGCCTTATATAAAGGTAATATGATCTCACCCTGAGGAACAGTTTGCTCGGCCGGGTGTTGCCCCATTTACCACACCTGTAAGCCATCTCCAGCTGCTCGTCGGTCACATCACCCTTGCCTATGTCCCGGATGTCCTGGAAATCATGGCCATGGTGCTTGTAATGGCTGGACAGCTTCTTCCAGGCCTGGCCGGGAGTGAGGTTTGGGTCTGCAGCGAGAAGAGAGGAGATGCTGTCAGTGGACTGGCAGAACTGGGCGAGAGGCTCGCCGACGTTGAATTTGGTCGGGTGGCCCGACGACGACGACACGGAGTTCCCTTTGGCGTGAGGCATCTCAGTGTTGGGAGGAGTAGTGGTAGTAGCAGCGGTAGAGACAGACGAGGAAGCTTCTTGCTGATCGGGCACTCTTTGGACGGAGTAGGCGCTCTGAGGAAACTCGACTAGAGTCTGATAGAGAACGTTGCCAAGCTTTGGCAGGCCAGTCAGGTCGGAGGATGACATTGGTTATAGGTCAGAGGGAGGGTCTTGGCGAGAAGCCAGGTAATAATAAGAGATGGACTAGCGGGGCGGGGCAAAAAAGGGCTGAGTTTTGGAAATTCGTCAGCCATGATGATTCTGGCTTCTGGTTCTGGGGGAAAAAAGACGTGGGCGGCGTTATGTACGCCAATGTGCCGCAACAGCCGTCTGGTTGGGTAGGAGCAGGGCCACAGCCTGCCATAGCCTGCCATGATCCCTGGGCAGAGCAGAGAGGGAGCAAATCCGGTAATTCGTCGTCGAAACATACTAATGCCAAGAAATGCGGCTATCTTGCGTCACTGTCATATTCCAGTGCTAGAGTTTTGTGCCGTCGCACCCGGTGCGGACGGGGATCCACCGTTCACTATAAGGAAAAGACTGTCCAGTCTTTGGTCTTTGCCTGGCCGATCATGATCCACCTCGGAAGTCAGGCACAGGTTCGTATTTTCTTGGCATTTGGTATAGTCTGGTCTACTGCAATCTATTCAACCATTCAGCCGAAGCAGCACAACAAATCACTCTCGCAACAACGGCACGAGAGAAGAGAGAACTGCATAGGGGTCCTGTGCCACCCACCGACGGACGAAGACCTGTTTCCAAGGTAGCGCTGTAACAGTAGACAAGGTGAGCAGGTGACGTCAGCCGATTGAGACGGGCGTCTTTCGAACGGTCTAGAAAAGCTTGCAGTCTCTTTTTCCCTCTTCTCTTCACAGCTGCGCCCCTAACCTAGGTGCGGGGAGGGAATCTGGGCCCTGGAGCTTCGCCCACTGGACTTTAGAGTACTACTTTATTCACATCGAAGCCTAATGATAAACTCAAAGAGTCAGGGAAACTTTGATTTAAGCTTGATGGTGGTCAATTCATTTGACACATGCGACGTCTATTTAAAGCAAGTATACGAAGATATATCCTGCTGCGGACGGAATAGGCTACCTCATCTATCTACGGTCGCTTACAGCTCCCCGATGCTCTGCTGCTGGCCCTCCAGCTTGACAAAATCAGTGAAACCGAGCTCGTACACAAGACCCAATGTCATACGCGCGTGCTGTAGCATGTGGTCAAACGACAGGTATTCAATCAGATCCTCGGTGCCGTGGATGTGGTCGTCCGAGTCCTTGAACTCGGATTCGATGACAAACGCCGACGGGTATCCGGCCTTGGACGCCGAGGCGTGATCCGAGCAAGCGTATCCACACTTTGTCTCGACCCACGGGATCTCGCAGTAGGCCTCGATCACCTTCTTGATAAAGACCGTCAAGCCCGAGTCCACAAAGTCCATAATGACACCGACGCTCTCGGGCTTGCCAGCAGCAATCGTGCGCTGCACAAAGCCCGTCATGTCCTGCTGCAGCATGGCCTTGATTACGCGACCGGTCTTTTCGTATTCCTTGAAGATGGCCTGAGAACCGAGAAGTCCGCCCTCTTCTGCCGAGTACCAGTGGAACTCGATCGTGTTGGACGCCTTGCCCTGGATAACATCAGAAGACTGCAAAAGCACGCGGAACGCTTCCAGAATCGTGACCGTGCCGCTGCCATCATCGTCGGCACCCGGCGCGGGGAGAATCGAGGGCAACCATAGGTTGATCGAGTCCTGATGCGCGCCAATGACTACGGTGGAGTTGGACTGGCCGGGTATCGTGGCAATGATGGAGTTCTGTCCCCACGGGTGCTTGAAGTGCTGCGCGCTCACACCGTATTCATCGGCGCCAGCATCCTTGATAGTTTCCTGCACCTGCTTGAGCAGCCATTCGGAGGACTGCCGACCATAGTCGGACTTGTAGTATCGGGTACGGAAGCCAGTAAACGTCTCGAGGTGATCCTTCATATTCGACTTGGTCAAGTTCTTGAGCAGAGGCTTGATCTCCGACTCGAGCTGGACCTTGGATGGAAATACGGGCTTTGCATTCGTCTTGACGTGGTAAACGCCGAGGTCGCCATGCTCGGTGATGTCCATGAACTGCTGGCCATTCTAGATGCGCGAGCTGTTAGTGACGGAAATGATGGGATACTGCGACGGGAGTATCTCAGGAATGCAATGCTTACTCGGCGGAGCTCCCATTTCTCGTCTTCCGTCACCCATTTGGTTTCCCCGGGCGCCAGCTCAACCAGGAACTTCTCGGCAAGAAGGTCATCAGGGTAAGGGATCACCTGGTTCCCCTCGCTAGCCTCGATAAAGCGGGCGCTCGCTACTGCCGGCAGCAGGAGAGCCAAAAGTGAGGACTTCATGGTGATGCGATAAGGTGATATGTCTGTTATCGTCGATGATGCAAAGATGGTAAAAGAGAAGAAGAAGTAGAAGAGCAGCTTGTTGTGATGAGCTCTGAATCTGGCAGGCTGACGAGCTACGCGAGGGCGAAGCAGGCGCATTGAGTCAAGGCGCAAGCCAAGCACGCGATAAGCTGCGACACATGACCGTTGCCTGGGACAAACGCCGACCTGCCAATCCGATCAGATCCGGGGGGGAACCAATGACGTACCTGCGTCACCATCACATGGGTCAGTGCTATCAGGGCGCTAATCTTATCGCTGTCGGTTCTACCCATAACCACTGTCAGTGACCTACAGTATAAACGTCTTTGAGGGTCGGATTTCAATGATGAAGGGATCATGGAGAAGATACAGGTGAGTCAAGTACGTGTACTGCTTGTATTTGATGTGAGAAACAACTTAAGGTCACTCCTTGATCCCGCGGACCATGGCCAAAGTCTCTTTTTTACCATGATTTAGTACCGAGGTCTGAGCTCTGGGCAGTGCCGTGTATCCTTTGCTCAGCGCACTCGCCGCTCACCTTCCAGTACTCGCAGTGAACACCTGAGCAGCACCAGCGCCTTTTGATGTGCGAAACCCAGGTATATCGAGGCTGTTGACCTATGGAATGCATCCGTCTCTCTTTTCCAGGTCTTGATGCAATATTTTGCCACTATAGTAATGTTTTAAGCTTATTCTTATTAGAGTTATAGTGGTGCGCAGGACTGCCGCTCTCAGTGCTCGCCTGTATTCTCTCGGCTGCCTCAAAAGAGATGCTTACTAGGAGATCAACCAAGATGTTGCAGCAAGTGCAGCCTCACAAATCATCACAGCCCCGTCGTTGCTGGACGACTTCAAACACGGATAGGATCTGTATGAATTGTCATAGTAATTGACAGAATCGCAACGTGTCGCGATTTGCATACAAAATGAGCTCAACATCGTCCAAGAGAAGGTTTGGAGTGAACCACAGCACATTCGAGCATCATCGCATCACAAGTTCAACATTGAAATACGACTACCAATATACACTGCAGCGCAGTCAAGAACATCCATACATACGGGATATCTTCTTTAAAAAATCTCCGAGTATCTCGATCTAACAGATCGACCTAAGTATTGCTGTTTCCTTCTCTCATTTTTTTATTTCAGCTCAGCATACTTCCTGCATTTTTCACCACAATGCGTTTCGTCGCTGTTGCCTCCATCTCCCTGGCAGCCACCGGCGCGACGGCCAGCTCCTCGACGCTGGCCGAGGCTCGCACTGACTGTGCTGGTACCCTCGGATGCATCGCCGGAACTCAGTACTGCTCCTTGAACAATGGCCAGCTAATCAATCTTCACACTGCTTGCACCGGGGCTGAGGACGACGGCAGCGACGAGGGCGATGACGATGATGACTGGAAGCGTGCTGTTGATGCCCGTGCCGACTGTGCCGGTTCCATTGGTTGTATTGCCGGTACTCAGTATTGGTGAGTGTTCAAAACTGGCATTCTTTATTCTTGCCTATGGGACCCGGCTATATATCCTGAAGTCTCCTTCCTATACGTCCATAAAGTCAAACAGCTAACATAACTCAATGCATCAGTTCGTACAACGGTCAACTGACCAGCCTTCACATCACCTGCGGCGACAACTGGGAGGGGGGCGACGACGGTGACAACTGGAAGCGCGATATCGCCGCCCGCGTCGACTGTCCCGGATCCCTTGGTTGCATCGCCGGGACACAGTACTGCAGCTACAACAACGGCTCGCTGATCAGCCTGCACACTGCCTGCGGGGAGACCTGGGAAGGCGGCGACGATGGCGACGACGGCGACAACTGGAAGCGCTCCGAGGAGGGCAAGGCCAAGCGGTACACGTGCTCGGGCAGCATCGGCTGCGTCGCGGGCACCGAGTACTGCTCGTACGGGGACAACAACGGCTGGCACTGGGACAACATGGGGACGCCGTGCCAGGCCGGCGACGCGCCCATCTACGTGACCGACGACAACGACTCGGACACGTGGACCGGGACGCACACGCGCACCCGCACCGGCGCCGACGCGCAGTCCACGACCTCCTGGACCACCGTCGCGGCCGCGCCCACCACCAGCGTCACCGTCATCACCACGACCCCGAGCGGCGCCAGCGCCGCCAGCACCATCACCAGCTCCGCCGTCGTCACCCCGACCATTGTCGCCGCCGTTACCGGAACCACCAAGGCTACTACTACCAGCAGCAGCAGTGTCAGCAAGGCCGGCGCACCTAGGGCGACGGCCGCAGCTGGAATCCTGGCCGGTGTTGCCGTTGCTGCTGTTTTCCTTTGAGAAATAAGCGAATGTGGCTCTTTTCGAGTGCGAAAATAAAGCATTGACTAGGTCGGTCTGGAAAGTGGTTGGAAAATTTGCGAGTCTGGCTTGTGTGTAACCTTGGAACTTTGTAGATTTTTACTTTGAGCGCGTACTGGTGTTGGAAGTAGATGGGCGTTATTTATATCATGAATGTATTGTTGTTTACCGTACGGAAAACATGGTATTTATCATTCTAACATCCGAGTGTCTTCAGATCTTTCGAGGCTATATGCCATGCTTTACTGTCAACTCCTTGTATCTATATATGCTTTGACGTTACTGTCAGAGCGCTTCCACGAATCTATAGCAGCATGTATCAAGGTCGAAGCATCAAAGCGCCACAGCCCCCTGAGCAGCAGGCCTGATCAACACATCCTCTTCATCCCCGCCGACACCCTTCCCGACCTGACTCGTCCTCCTCTGGTCGCGCCGATGCATGACCGCCACCGCGGCCGTGACCAGCCCCTGCGCGCCAAACATGGCCGTGGTGTACGCGAACCCCCTGCGGAACGCCGGGGCGTCGACCTGCGGGTACGTCAGCAGCGGGACCCAGGCGTTGAACGCGTAGCCGAGCGAGTTCATGACGCCGATCACGACGGCGCGCTCCTCGGCGTCGGCGCCGCAGATCTCGTTGGCCCAGCTCATCGCCAGCGGGCCGTAGGGCACCGCGGCCTTTTGTAAGAGGAACGCCGCCCATTTCAGCGCCGTCGGGACGTGCCAGATGGCTAGTATGAAAGCTGCCGTCCCGCCCAGGACGGTCGATATCGACATGATCCGCGCCCGCGCCCGCAGGGCGTCCGAGATCATGGCCAGGACGACCGTCAGCACGAGTTGTATGGCGCTCGCGGCAGTCGGGATGATGTTCTTGGTTAATCACTCCAAGTCAGCGGGTATTTTTCATGTGATTTGTTCTCCATTCTGCATTCATTTCGAACTTACTATTTGTGCCACGCTGTGTCCGGTGGACTTGAGCCAGAGCGAAAACGGGTTGACGCTGGAGGAGGGCCCCAGATTGATGAAGATGATGTAGAGAACGGACAAGAGGTAGATGTGCCACCGGCCAAAAATGCGTTTGAATGCCGACTTGTCCAGCTTGGCCCGCGGAGCACGGCCGACGGACGCCATACGCCTTTGCGCCATCTCACGATCCTGTATTTTCTCATGAGCAAATTCCTACAAGACTGTTCCTCTTTTCCCTTCGTATATCACGTACATCTTTGCTCATATAAAACGCCCTTGTGTTCTCTGGTAGGTCGGGTATAATAAAGTAGCCCGCGAGACAGATGGGCAGACTAACCAGCCCGTCCATGATCTGAAATATCGCGTTAGCTCACGAGAACCTTCAGAAAGACATCGTGGCAATGTCACTCACAAACAACCACTTCCACCCCGGCAACCCGCTGACGCCATTAAGACCCGTGTACACGCCGGCCTGGAGATATCCGCTGAACATGCTGGCCGCGGCCGACGACGCGTGGAAGACGCACGCCCGCTTGCCCAGCTCGCCCGGCTTGTACCAGCCCCCGAGGATGGTGTGCGCGGCCGGGTAGAAGCTGGACTCGGCGAGGCCGACGAAGAAGCGGATCGCCACGACGTGCTCGGAGCGGGTGGCCAGGGCGAGGCAAAACGTCAGCAGCGTCCAGACGAGCTCGCAGCTCGGGACCCAGACCGAGGGCCGCACGCCGCGCGCCAGCACCACCTGCGACGGGATCTGGCCCGCCACGTAGCCCGCCGTCCACGCCGCGTCCACCAGGTTGATCTGGTTCCCCGTCATGCCCAGATCCTCTTTCATGCCGCTCACGAACGCGTTGGACACGTTGCCCTGGTCCAGGTTCTTGATGAAGTAGCCGAGCGACAGCATGGTGATGAGGTAGACGTCGAGCTTCCGGAGAAAGGCCCGCTCCTCGGGAGTCCTGTCCGGGTCGCGGTCCCAGAGGTAGGATGACCACGACGCTGGCCGTTTTGTAGGTGCCGTTCCGGGAATGCCTCCATCTCGACGAGTTGATGAGCTGTCAGGAGTAGATGTCTCTTTCGTAGAGGATACGTCCTCTTGTTTTGATGCCGTGCCCAGCAGCGGCGTCACTTCGGAAGACGAATGCTGAAGTGCTGGCTCACCAAATGTACCATCCATCGCGTCCCTTCTTGAGCTTCCTTGAGACCCCGATCCGGCCAAACCCCGTAAGGAGGACATGAGTATCAGCCTTGTACTCGCGCGCCTATCTATAAGCTTTCCCTAGGTATATATCGATGCGCCAGATTGTACAAGCCGCCGGCCAGGGGTAGCAATGACAAGACTGTATTCCATTTTCCTAGGCGTCTCATGAACGGTACCTCCTCACCATTCGCCTTGTCGCAATAAGCGGGATGACTGTCGCGATACATTTGCGCGCCGGGCCCCGATTGGCCCGCGTGACTAGAAAGGTGATTTGGGACTACGATTGCGCAATAGCTGAAGCGGGCAAAGCCACTTGCTTTTTCACGCTGATCATTAATAATTTGGAGAACGTTGTTTGACCTTTTATAATCAAGCTTATATAACCACAAATCTTATTATGCAGCCTGTGTTCGCGTGCTCCTGTAATACTGTAGGATGTAGTAATTAAAATGGTTATCTTTGGATATACTGAAAAGTTGTACATGGCACGATTGACTCGACTATTCACGTCCAGAGCTGGAATTTGGACAAGAGAAAAAAAAACGAAGAAGAACAATTAGATGTCATTGGATGAATACTGTGCGAGCGAGTAGGAGTCACGCCGATTGACGGAAATTCTTGAAGCAAGATCTTGCGGTGTTCATAATATAAATTATGTGGGTCTTTCTATTTGATATAATCGCCCTTGACTCCGAAGTCTTGCTAGAAGTCATGCGATTATATACACGCCGCAATAACTCGGTATCAGAGATCATCCCAAGAGCGTAATTGGGCATTATCATCTTTGGAAAACAAATCTAACCTAGCCTATTTCTTTGGCTTTGCAACGTTACTGGCCGTGTTTGATCATGCCAGCCAAGATTCACGCCAACTCCCTTGAACGCCAAAGAAAATCATACCTAATGGACAGGCCGTTGATCATAACTGCTGACGTCTTCAAGTGCCTCTCCCGAACTGCGAAGACTTTTCTATCAACTCTCCTATACCCTCTACCGTCCTTCCACCCATGATCTCAAAGACCGGAACATCGGCCGAGAACTCCTTGGCGATCCAGTTACGCAGCTCAACCGCTACTAGTGAGTCGACACCAAAAGCGTGCAGCGGCTTTCCCACGTCGACATCTTGGGCCTCGATGGCGAGGGCGCGCGCCAGCTTTCCGGCCAGTGACTGAGCTGCTATCTTTGCTCGCTCCTCTGCCGCGGCTGCCTGCCTGAACATCCTGGTCAAGTTGTCGCCAGCTGCATTGCCGGAATCGGTTTGTTCCGAGGATGTGGTCTGGCTGAAGTGAGCAAACAAGGGCCTCTCCATGATCTCCGGGACCTCAAGAGACTGTGTGAGGAAGTCGACGGGAGTGCCCAAGCCCATGACGATTTGGCCCGCACGCGTCAGGGTCTTGTCAATTGCAGGATCACAGATGATATCCAAAAGCGCAAGAAGCTCCTGTTCCTCAATTTGACCGAGCCCGCGCGAGCCTTCACCGAAGTGATTCTGAAGTATCTCCGACTCGGCAACGACGCCTATCGAACGCATCACTCCCAAGTCGATTGAAATGGTCTTTTGGCCATGCTCAGTACGATACCGAGCGAGAGAATCTTGAAATGTGCAACCGGCTGCATAATTGGCCTGCCCGGGGTTGCCGACGATCCCAGAGACGGATGATAGAAGAACCATCCAATCCATATCGGAGACTAAACTGTGCAAGTTCCAAGATGTTGACACTTTCGATTGAATGGTGCCGTTCCACTGGGCACACGACATATTCTCATACACCGCGTCCTAAGATATCGATCATGAGTAAACTCCATGAGAGTGAATAGAGGTTGTCACTTACGTTCAGCACCATTGCTGCGTTGATGCATCCCCGAATCGGTGGAAGTGTTTGTCTCCAGTCCTCGAGAGCTCGGGCAAGCATATCCCGTGAAGCAACGTCGCATTCGACTGTTGTAACGGTGATGCCCTGTCCTCGAAACTCCTCCATGATATCGACAGCCGCAGCGGACAAGACGGCCGATCGCGTTGGGATGATCAGATTCGTGGCACCCTTTGAGACCATCCATCTGAGGATGGATCTACCAACACCTCCCAAGCCTCCCACGACAAGATAAGACGCATCAGAAGCAAACTTCCAATCCCGACGAGTGATAAGACATTTCTGAGACGAAATTAGATAAGACATAAGGAAGAATTACTAGAGAAGAATTTGGGGACTCACCTGAACCTCAATGGCAGGGTCGATATGAATCACGACGCGACCTGAATTCTTTCCACTCTGAATGTATCGAAACGCATCCTCCACAGAGCCGACAGCATATATGTTCAAGGGTTTCGGGTAATGTATGGTGCCTTCATCCACCATGGTCATGGTCTTGTGCAGCAGCTCCAGTGCCACTTGTTTTCTATTCAGCAACAGGTGGCGAATATCGACCGAGGCGAACATGGCGTTCTTGGCAAATGGAAGCATCGGCAAGGATGAGTTTGTGTTGATGTCCGTCTTCCCTATCTCAATGAATCGTCCGTAAGGCGCGATGCACTCCCACGAGGCCCGTAGACCCTCGCCCACGAGAGAGTTGATGACAACATCGACACCATACCCGTTGGTCATCCTTTTGATAGATTTGGCGAATGAAGCGTTGTTACTTCGGCTGTAAAAGATGTGGTCGGCAGGAACTCCGTACAGATCCATAAGCAACTCCTTTTTATTGCTGTAACCAACGGTTACAAACACTTCCGCACCGATGCGTTGCGCAATTTGAATACTCAGCTGGCCTGTCGCTCCCGAGGCACCGTGTATCAACACCTTCTCTCCTTTCTGTAGTTGCGCTAGGTCAACTAGACAATGCCAGGCTGTCATTCCAGGGTTGATCACTGCACATGCTTCTTCGAAGGACACCGAGGGCGGAATTTTGACAACGGCCTGCTCGTCGGCGCGCGGGTACATGCGCATGCAGTCTATCAAGCACATGGCTACACGATCGCCCGGTCGTACCGACGTGCATTGGGAGCCAACGCGTGTTACAACTCCAGCGCAGTCAGAACCTAATTCAGGCTCATCCAGTCGGCCCAGAGCACTGAAGACATCCCGGAAATTGACAGCCCAAGCCTTGGCGTCTATTTCGACATCCATAGGCCCAAGCTCTTGGTAATAGTCGATATCTTCTTTGAAGTGCAAAGTCTCGAGCTGACCGCGACTGCCGACATCAAGCTTTAGTGGTGGGCCTGGAAGCCACGGTGATTTATGCGTCTCTGGGCGGATCGATGCAGACAACTCGTGGTTGAGACGCGTATCCTCGACCAGCCGACCAGTCAGGATCTGATCTCCTCGAACGACATATTCCAATTCCCGTGAAATATCACTGGAAGATGCTGTAAATACCAAGGAGATCTGCGAAGCACAGCCGCTGAAGCTTTTGAACATATCTTCAAGGGACAGACTGATAATGCGTTTGTTGTTAAACTCGGACCGTAGCGTGCGTAGAAAACCATCCTTGATGCCTGCAAAATGGTTCCATTCCTGGGACGTCCCAGCGCGAGCAGATGTGACCCAGAACAGGTTTTCCGTTCGTTGAATCAGTCCCTTGACCGATTTGAATATTGACTCTGACATTTCGGCCAATAGTGGATTGCCCAAATCAGCAAGAAAGATCACCCAGTCAGAGATGGTCGGCGCCGTATCTGCCAGTTCATCGATCGATATGATGCTTGAATGGTGCAAATGCCCGAGACTGAAGCTTTCTTTGAGTAATGCGGCCACTTCCTTCTCAAATTCGTTCTCGCCACTGATCACCAACAGACTTCGTCTGTCTTCACTCGGCAGCTGGGAGGGCTGAGTAGCAGTAGTCACGATGAGGCTAGCTCGATGTGCACCATGACTTTCATAGTCCCTGATGATGAGTTGGCTCCCAGAAAAGCCGTTTTTCCGAAGTGCGGCATCCCATTCGGGCTCCGTCATCAGAGGTGTTGATGCCCGCGCCTTGTCTTCGCTTCGCCACCAACTTGGCAAGATCCCAAGGCCAAAGTTGATAGCGATCGAATCCCGGACCGTGTGCTCGCAAAACAGTAGGTTTCCACTCGGCTTCAAGATAGTTCGGAGGCTCTGTAGCACGGCAGACACGTCTTTCGTAACGTGAAGAACATCTCCGGCGATGACCATATCAAAGCCTCCGGACTGGAATCCTTGAGACACTATATCATGATCAAAATCCAGAGTCTTGTAGGTGATGCGCTGGTCGCTGTGAGGCAACCGTTTGCGAACATCTTCAAACTTCAGATCGGACGTATCGGTAAACACATATTCACGGAATGCGACACCTTGTGTTTCCCTTTCGATCTCCCCGATGATTGACAAAATCAGATCAGCCATATTTCCTGAGCCACCGCCGATCTCCAAAATTCTTAATGCGGAATTTTGATGGACAGCAAGTTGCAAGAAAGAACGAAGTCTGCTGTCATGGAAGCGTCTGAACAGTCCCTCGTAGAAACTGTTCAGCAGTCCAGTTGCAGAGAATAAGTCAGTGACGTCCGTATCGCCTCGTGCAAGCGGGACCTGGTTCTGAGCGACCTCTCGGAAAATTCTCCACTGCGGTTGACGAACGACAATCTCTGAAAGTTTGCCGTACGATGCTTCCAAGTCAATTGTATCATCACATTGTTCTTGTAGCTGACGCAACTGGTTCCCAATAAGAGAAATGTATTTCTCCATGTAGGATGGAGACTTCGTCCAATCTGTTTTCACCAGTCGCTCAAGATTATATCGCGCAATACATAGCAGGATTGAATCAAGCTCGTTCAGTTGATCACCGCTGTGAGAGCCCTCGATAGCTGCGGGTTTGTCTCGATCACAATACCGCTGCAGTTGATCTGAGCTGAGTAGGGAAAGTTTGGGCTTCCAATCAATCCGATGAAGAAGTTTCCTAGAAATGACGTGATCAGATTCATTGCTCGCAATGGGAAGCAACTCAAACTCTTCAAAATGGCAAAGAAGCGATCCATTCTCGGAGAGGATTTTGACTGATGACTCAATTCCATTGCCGGCTGGTTTGAGCCTTGAATCGGTCAAAACCTGAACGAATCGCGTGCTTGGATACTGCCACCCTGCCGCTGAGATCCAGGCATGACGTATTTTGTGCGGAACGGTAGTAGGCAACTCTTCTGCCATTCCACTCGATGGAGCTACGTAGCAAACTTGACAAGCCGCATCAAACACGGCTGGGTGAACAAGTCCATCGTAGGTTTGTAGGGGCGGCCCTACATTGACTTGTGCTACCGCAAGTCCTTTGCCATCCCAGCTGATGTCTCGGGCTATAGAGAACACATCGCCGTAGGACAGGCCCTGTCGTCGATGATGCGCATAGAACTCGGTTTCGTCGATTGGGAATATGGCCTTTGCCCTCGCATCTGAAAACTCGCTGGTGGCCATTTGCGCTGTTACATCGGATTCCTGCTGCAAATCCACTTCATTTTTGAGCTCATCGTACTTGATGTGTATCGTAGACTTGAAGCATTCACTCCAATATTCATCCACCACCGTGAACAGCTGAACCTCAAAGCGAAGAGCTCCTTTCTCGTATGATTGTTGTAAAGGGCGCAAATGTGTGATAACTTCAGTCTCACGTTCAGGTCGGATGACTATTGGTTTCAAGAAGGTGGCTTCTTTGACCTGATACCCGGTAATGGTTTGATGTGGCTGGGCCATTTGTCTCACGGCTTCGAGGGCCATGGTGAGGGATCCGGTGGCAGGAAACAATATATTTCCACCGATGACATGGTCCTCAAGCCATGGGATCTCTGAAACTCGGAGCATCTTGCGCCACCGCGGTTGCAATGGATTCCAGTCTGTTACTCGTACTCCCAGAATAGACCGCGGAACGGCTTCACGGAATCGCCAATTGCGACTGATTCTAGCCTCATGCCAATGCGACTGTGAATGATTGAAAGGGTACTGGGGTGTGTTGACAAGAAATAGCGACCCTTGAGCGTCTTGATCTTGTTGGTTCACAGCTCCGACGGACACAGGATAGCCATGGACGAAAAGTTGGCCAACTGCAGACAGGGTAGATTTTATCGACGACTCGAACTTGGATAGAACTGATAAATATCTGAACTCCTTTGCTCGTGTAACATTACCCAATGTGTCGAGGACCGGCCGCTTGAGAGCTGCATGCGGACCGATTTCGATATAGTCGGATATTGTCTTCAAGCCGTCCGCCTTTGGTGCAGCCAAAGCCAGATACTGCAGAGCGTCAGCGAATCGTACAGGTGATACCAGATTGTCCACCCAATATTGACTCTGTGACAAAGCAGCTGCAGAGATCTTTTGGCCTGTGACGGAAGATGCCATAAGAATGCTGCTTCTTGTCGCGCGCCCTTCCAGTGTTGCCAACGAGCAGCGGTATTCGTCAGATATTTGCTTCATGGCAGGTGAGTGATAGGCCACGCCTGTTTGTAATCTCCGGGAAAAAATTTCGTCCTCATCTAAGCATTTCTTCAACTTATCGAGGACGGTGTCATCTCCAGAAAGGGTAATATTCTGTGGACTGTTGATGCAGGCGACAGTGACCTCTGCGCCAAGTCCAGCCTTTTCGAGATACTCGTCGACATTAGCCTCTGAGATATTCACCGACATCATTCCTCCAGAATCTGTGGAAGATATGACGAGTCTCTGGGCAAGTCGTCCCCTGTGGAAGGCGATCCGACAGGCTGACTCAAGGGACAGCGCGCCAACAGCATAAGCGGCGGCAATCTCTCCGGACGAGTGCCCTACTACGGCGTCTGGATTGATACCAAAGTGCCAAAGCAATTCAGTCAGGGCTATTTGGAGAGCAGTACATAGAGGCTGGCTGATCTGCGGCGCGTGAATTCTATCCGAACTTCTCAGCTCATCTGTTTTCGTTCATGTTAGCATGACTTGCTTAGAAATCGGGGCTGGAAGAGACGAAGATGTTTTGATTTACCGAGTAAGAACCAGTCAGCCCCCAATTGGCAAAACAGATCGCTCGCACGCGACAGTGTAGCACTAAATACTGGGTACACGAGAAGGTCTAGACCCATTTTCACGTATTGAGCACCTTGTCCAGTGAAGACAAAGGCCAGACCACATTCTCGTGATGTACGTGTACATTTTGAAGGCAAGAGCTGTGGGCCTTTGGAGGGAGACACTGTGCTGTTTACTACAGAAAATGACCTCCAAGCCATCAGGCTCCTCCGGGCCGAAAGCGTGTAGGCGAGGGACCCCAAGAAACCGTCTGAGTCGGGTCCATTCCTCTCGAAATAGCTGCTGTAGTCCTGTAGCATGCGATCCAAAGCGGCTTCGTCTTTTGCGGACCACACTAGAAGTCGGAATCCTTGTGGTTTTAAGGTACCATTGACCATGTTTTGTTTGACTTGTTGGTCGTCATGGCTGTCAAAAGTCACTGGTTTGACCTCAAAATTGAGCTCTCCATCATGTGGCTGTGCTTGTCGAGATTGGTCATCGACAAGTGTTGCTTCTTCTTTGGTTTTGTGGCCGTTTGACAGCCCATTTGTGTGACCATTCGTGTGACCATTCGTGTGACCATTGGCCATTGGTCGAGATGTTTCAGCCGAGCTCAGCAAGCAAGTTGGTGTATTAGTCAGCGCTTTTATGGCAAGTGCTTCCATGGTGTGGAAGGCGTCGTCCAGAATGACGTGACCGTTGGATCCACCAAAACCAAACGAGTTGATCGAAATTCGGCGCAGCCCAGATGTTGGCCAAGGGAGGCACGAAGTCGGTACCTGGGTAAGGTAGTTTGTGTCAGTTTCTGCCCCCAAACCTCAAGAGCGAGCGAGACTTAGCGATACCTTCAGATTGTTGAACTTGGCATTGATCTTGGGGTTCCATTTCTCAAAAAGCGCATTTGGAGGGATCAACCCCTTCTCGAGGATCAAAATGGACTTTAAGATGCCGGCAAGTCCGCTCACCCCTTCGGTGTGGCCTATGTTGGCTTTTACGGAGCCTCTGCTTTGTGGTCAGAGAAATTTGGAAAAGTTCGTCTAGTCTCGCCACTCACATATACAACGGCTCCTTGGGCGAGCGAGACGTTCTGAAAACCCGACCGAGTGCCTTTGTCTCGGTGGAATCTCCCAATTGAGTGCCCGTTCCTGTTGTTCGTCTTTAGTCGGCGGATGTCCATCATTAAGCCTCGACAAATGTCACATACCATGGGCCTCAACATATCTCGTCAGCTTGAAGTCGAGCGCGCAGCTTTTATAAACTTTTCTGATCAGTTCTTCCTGAGATGTGAGGCTCGGTTGAGTGATTCCAGGCGTGTGACCATCCTGATTCGACCCCGAGGCCCGGATCACCGCACGAATCATGTCGCCATCTCGGACGGCGTCGCTGAGCCTCTTCAAAACAATCACTGCCACCCCCTCTCCCCTCGCATACCCATTAGCTCTGTGGTCGAAGCTATAGCAACGGCTATCGGGCGACAGAAAACTCATGTTTTCCAGATATGCGGACTTTTCGGGGGTCAGGAGAGGGTTGGATCCTGTTACAAGTGCCTGGTCATTGTATCAGTATACAAATACGGAGGAAGACCATCTGCGACACATGTCATACCATTGAGCTCTGTCCACTTCGAAGACACTGAACGGCTAGATCTGTGGCAATCATGCTCGAAGAGCAAGCTGTATTGACTTGTATGCTGGGGCCCTTGAGATCAAAGTACCAGCTCACTCTATTAGCCAAAATGGAAGGTGAAGTGCTTGTGGCAGTGTTTGCTGCGGCCTCATCTGGATCCTTGTAGACCATCATAGTCCAGTCATCCGCCATTGAGGCAGAAAATACAGCGGCGTCGGTCCCCGCAACCTTTTCTGCTGGTATGCCAGCTGATTTGTATAAGCCATGAGTCCATCTTCCATTTGGGGCTTAAGGAACTTCAGCTCACCATTTTCCATGGCCCGATATGTGGTTTCCAACGTCCAGCGCTGTTGTGGGTCCATTGATGCTGCCTCTTTTGTTTCTTTCAGCATGATAAGTAGGCCATTGGATATCCCATTTCTTACCCTTGGTCGTGATGGAGAAAAAGGGGGCATCGAAAGCACCTGGGTCCCCATTGATGAAGTGAGCTCCCCTGGACAGCAGCTGAATATCGTATCAGCATTATATTCAGACGTGGAAAGATCTATTTCGCGAGCAGGCGTACGGTATTGTTGGCGGTAGACTGTCCACGATGAAGGGCACTGATATTGGCTCGCGACTCTGGCCATTCGGTCATGACATTCCTCCCGCTCTCCAGCATTTCCCAAAAGCTGTCTTCATCTTCGGCACCTTGCGGCAGCCTAAAAGAGAAGCCAACAATGGCGATTGGTTCCATCACGGTTTCGCTCCAGTGAGGATCTCTTTACTGATCATTCGTCGAGGATGATTAATTCAATTGGCGTTTTCACAATCGCCAGCGCTGCTATTAAGCCAGATCCAACGGTCCCGCCAGTTATCCGGTGCTGATATACCGCAAAGAAGGAGAAAGAAAACATGAAAATTACACTGATGGTACACCTCTCGGTCTCACATGGTACGATCAGAGATGTAGCGCATTCTGCCCAGGGAGATTCCGCACGAGCATCCGGAGCAGCCGCTCTAGCTACACGCACGCCCGGCCCTGCAATAGTTTCGCTTGACAGCGCACCCAAGCACATGGGACCCAAAGGTTTACTCCCTTGCATGATCATGACGTGCCGGCTTGAGCTAGAACTAGTGCAAGGCACTTTACTTATGACCATGGTGGTGTCTTCTCGGGCATGGAAGGACGATCGAAGCCCGCCGGTATGGAACCTTCAAACGTGCGCTAGGAGCAGTGCAGTCCATTGCAGTCACGGAAGCGAAGCTTAGATAAGTCGGTCGACCAATGGCCTTCGAACCTCGGCTCCCGCCGACATGAGAGGGTACAGTGGTTGTACCGGTACACTGGCTAGACTGAGCTCATGTGAGAGCGTCTGCCGATTTCCAGCATGGGAGGTGCGTCGCAAGATCCGAGGCCCTGCATTGACAAGATTGGGGGAACCAGAGTCTCGGCCCCAGCAGTACACTACAGCTCCAGATCGAAAAAGAACATTGCCCAAAGCAGAAGCGGTGAAAAGCAATGTCCGGCGACATGGGCCCCGGCCAATGGAGACCTGCTGCATCTGCGACCCCTTGTTGAAGTATGCAATGCAACCATTCCTACGCCATCCCGTACCCTGTCATGTTCCCCCGCCTCATCCATGTGTATACCCGCTTTGCAGCAGAAGAAACCGTTTCGACCGTTTTGCCATCCTCAATCTCCATCATCTCCTCCACCCATGTGAGGATCGCGTCAACGAAACGCTGCACTTGCTCCTCGGTGTTTTCGGCGTGAAGTATGACCCTGAGTCGGCCCTGGCCCGCCGGGACAATGGGGTGCTCCACCGGAAACACGCAAAACGACGCGGCCAGCAGGTGGAAGTAGAGCCACCAGGTATACTTTTGCTGTGTTGAAACGGCTATGATGTGTGCGAGAAACGGACGGTCCTCCCAGCCGTCTGCGAGAGGGACCCGGAGGAGTCCTCTCGTCTTTGCCGCGTCCCATAGAGCGTGCGAGGTAAGGGAGTCGAAGAAGAGCCTCGCGAGATCCTGGATATGTTCCTGTGCCTGCGCAATGGTTAGATATCAAAAGCTTTGGAGCGCCCACAGAAAACAAGGTACAATAAGAGGAGTAATTCTAGAGTCAACATACTTCTTCTGTTTCTCCAGCTTCAAGCAGCTTATAACCAGACTTGATGGCGGCAACGAATGGGAACGAGGGCGCCGTCGTGAATATTACAGACCGAGCAAAGTTTGCCAGCACACCTCTGATCACATCGTTTCCAAGTACGATCGCTACAACATGCCGGCTTGTAAGCAAAACTGTGTATTCAAGTGAAAGAGTTGGTACGGACGTACCTCCAGTAGCACCTATGGCTTTCCCAAATGAATGTACCACGACCGCAATATCTTCCTGCAATCCCAGCTCGCACACGAGACCGGCGCCCTTGGGACCAATAACACCAACGCTATGCGCTTCGTCCACAACGAATTGGATGTTTCCTTTTCCGCTAGAAAGCTCGCTGGCCACATCGACGAGCTCCCGCAACGGGCACACGTCGCCGTCCATGCTGTAGATGGACTCGACGGCCACCAGGATGGAGCGCTTGCCCTGCCGGACCAGCCTGTTGGACTCGAGCACCTCTCGCAGCACGGCGCGGAAGCCCTCGGCGTCGCTGTGCGGGAACTCGACCTTGTCCATGGCCAGGCTCTGCTTGATGCCCTCGTGGGTGCTGGCGTGGACGAGGGCGTCGTAGACCACGACGTCGCCCGGGCGGGGCACGGCGGTCCAGACCGCGACGTTGGCCTCGTACGCCGAGCCCACGAGGAGCCCCGCGCCGGCGCCGTGGAAGGCCGCGATCGAGCGCTCCGCCGCCTCCAGGTACCCGTGGTTGCCGTCCATGAGGCGCACGCCGCCGCTGCCCGTGCTGAAGCCCGGGTGCGCCGCCAGCTCGGCCAGGAACGCGGCCCGCCGCGCCTCGCTGCGGCCCAGCGACAGGATATCCCCCGAGCACAGGTCGACGGCGTCGCCGGCCTGCCACGCGTTGTCCACGATGGAGTAGTACAAGCCCTCGGCGCGCCGCACGTCCAGCACCTCCTCGAGGTTGCGGTAAAACGTGGACTGCTGCTGGTCCCGCGCGCTCGGCTGCGTGCTCCGCGGCAGCGTGTCCCTGAGGCGGGTGATGAAGGTGCTCACGGGCGGAACGTCTGTGTCTGTGTCCATGTCGATTGTTTTTGGAGCAGAGACGTGAATCAGTAAGGTGAGTAGTATCTAGCCGGGTAGTAGAGTTTCATTCAAAATCCTTTCTTCGGGAGAAGGTATTCTCTTGCCTGTTAGCTGTTGACTGTTGGTCATTGTCATGGTATCATTTTCATATCGAGTAGCCACTTTTCCGTGGCCATCTGGTGTTTACTTGCCTACCACTATAGGCATCTCCAGCAGCCAAACCCGGTATGGAGGATCCTATAGTTCACTAGCGCGCTCCAACGTTTTAAACGGCCAACATTTCATCTATCGGACCATTTGAGTTCACGATGGATCGTTCGATGATCTCAAATTTTTCGAATCTCTTCTGTTAATTTCTTTTTGCATCAATAGAAGGGCATGTCTGCATATCTAGCTAATGTCCGACGGAATTAAATCATCACTGAATTGGCTCTCCCACATAGGGGAGGCGGCCAGAGCTAGAATGTGGTGAGGCGATGCTGCCAGCCTTGAGCTGTTGCATGCTACTTGTGCTGTGAATACGCATTCGTTTGTGCGGCAGAGGCACAAGATGACATGACATGCGCATAATAGATGCGATCTGAAAGATCATTGGAGACCAGTCGCATTTCTTGGTTCATGTCGTGTACCGCCATAACTTGACTATGGGAAAGTAGTCCTTATTCCACTGAGCACTTTTGGACAGTCGGTGTGCCAAACAGCTAGACGAAAGAAACTTTTGACCAGAATGGAATGTCCTGCACATTAAGGGACTATTGCCACACGTCAATGCCGGAAAAGCAAAATGACTGACCAATGTAGGCGCAGTCGAAGCCACGATTGGTGGCTTGGGCGTTTCTGAACGGGACATGTCAAAAAGGCTTTGGGGTCTGAATGCGACTCGGAATTATAATTAGCTACACAAGTCTGACTATTCGCAGAGACACATATGCACTGCAGACATCCGATGTATTGGTGCGGGACCATCAGCACGTCAATGACATGGTGGTTGTGTGGATATTTAGGTAGAGCTCTCGGTGCTGCTCAAGATGATCATTGTGCTTCTTCAGTGTTGATTATTGCCAATGAAGGCATTCATAAATGCGTACTCTTCTTTGGTCACCAAATCGGATACTTGACAGAAACAACATAATTGTGACCAGGAAGGGACGCATTTTTACACGCTAGCTACAGCGGAATTGCGCCATCCATATGGCGTCTCGGATGCAGTGGCAGTCGAGAATTCATTCCAAGAAAAGAGCCGTCGGTGCTGTTTCCGCAGCCCTTTTGAGGGTAATGACAATGGCATGGGGCAAAAACGGTCCAGGCAAGCAGGAAACAAGAACGAGAAACAAGATTTGACAACAACTTTGCCTCGATGCTCTTGCAAGTCCGGTACAGTCGGCTTGTCTTCTTCTCCGTTTCTGTCCCTGTTTCCCAAGTTGTGCACCAGGATCTCGCCCTGGGTATCGCAACTGACACCAAGCACAGCCCGTAGCATCATGTCAATTTTGTCCTGGCATACATTTCATCCGGGCTTGATGCTTATGTATGCGGGCACCTAAATGACTCGAATCGCCGAATGGGTGCGGCTTCCTGCCGCTGACCAGAACGTTTTCGAGGCCAGGACGGAGCACAAAGTACAGTAAGCATCGCCTCTGCTCTTCATGTGCCAAGCTGTCCTCTGCTAGGCGGGTTAGCCGCGGCACCGACGGCCTGGACGGTGATCAACCCACCGCGACCGAGGATGCCCCTCTGCATGGGCATTTTCCTGGTCGGCGGGATACGACTTGGTCTACACAGTACGTTGCGCATCAAATAGTAAGTAACGTCGCGACGATGGGAGATTGCCAAGTTCGGTTCGTTTGCGCAAGTATGATGAGCTGTCGCTTGCGAATAGAGTTCTATCTAGTGGCGGACTAGTATATGCTTGACAGTATAACGGCCTGCCTAGCTTCAACAGCGTCCAGGGCCGGATTGGTACAACGTGGCAGCGACACCCTCTATCCTGACCATCACCCCCCTCCTTCGGTGCTGCTTGTCAGTCATTGTCTTGGATCGATACTGCCTGATATATCGTCCGTACGATGCGAAACTCCGCAGTCATGGGTATCTCGTACCACTACTTGTCGCTACCTGCCCATGCCACAGCATGCATTGAGACATTGCTGCAGCACTTGGGATTCCCAAGGACTCGTGTTGTAAAACGGCTCGCCCGGTCCGCCGGGATCGCTGGCTGTCCACCCATTTTGGGACTGTCGAGAGGTCAACTTTTCGGTTTCTTGCCAATTGTTCCCCTCATTGTGGCCGCGTCCTCTCCGTCTCGAGGGTCTGTATTTGAAATCATTCAGAGTGCAACTAGTCCCCTGCCTCCAACATGTACCTGAGCAGGTAGTATCGCGACCAGACGATCGACGAGGACGCAGCCGTGCGCCGGCTTTATTCTACGGTGGATTTTCGCGGGAAAGCCGCCAAACATAAGATTCGGTTCTGCAGATCCTCGAACATGGCACGTACTTCCAATCCGGCAATTGACCCGACCCACAACCCTGGACTGGGATCGGGGACCACCCCTAGAAGCCTCCTGGGAAACTATCAACCCTGGTGACAACTGAAACGATCCTCGCATCTGGTTATGGAGTTCTGTCCTGGAATTTCCCGTAACCGCGTAACTCGTACGCAGTCGTCTGACTCGACACTCTCGTGAGCCCATCAGTCCCTCGAGGAACATGCCGACAAGATAGATGGCCGACTGAGTCTACGCCCGGCGAGTACTGCAATCCGGTAACAGGAAAGGCATAGCCCGCGCAAATCATGGCGTCCTGTAATAAAACGCTGCGTTAGAAGCCTGCAAGACGTGCATTAGGAGGTAATATCTAGTCTTGGATGTAACCTACTCCAACGCCAGCTCGGTCGGCCAGTCTTTCTTCATTGGCTGCTATGCGGACCTAGTATCTTGCTGCTCTGGTCGCTAGACTGCGCAACCAGTTTCCTGTCTTCCAGAACTGGCTTCTCAAGAAACGACACGATAACAGCACAACTTTCGATATACATGTCCGTCTTGTGATCAATCGGATGTGAGAGTCCACCCGCAAAGCCGCATAACCCATATGGATAACGAGGCAATTAAATGCCAAAATCCCTGAACATGGTCGACCAATGCCGAATACCATGCTAAACATGAGGGGCAACAGGTTTATATGTACAATGTGGTCGTTTGGGAATGCAACGGCCCCCATCCCACCAGACAGGCCGACATTTCCGGTCATTGCTCACCACATATCCTGTCCTCTAGACTGAACTCATCACTTGCTTGGCACTCCGAGTTCTGATCGGCAAGAATGGCGCTCAAACTGCAAGACATTGATCCCGAGGTCGACTTTGCGGTGATCGCCAAGGTGCTGCTTGAGGCTTATGAAGACCCACCCCAGCCGTGGCTGCACCTCTGGTATCCCGTCGACAAGTCCTCGGATGAGGCACGCGAGGCTTCGATACTGGAGGGAGCTGAGCGCCTCAAGCTCTGGCACACATACGATCCGTCGAGCCGCTGGCACAAGGTTGTCGACGCCGATACGGGCAAGATCGTAGGGGGCGCTGCTTGGAACCTCTTCGAGACGAACCCGTTTGCCGAACCCCATGATATGGAGATCTCCTGGTTTCCCGACGATAGCTCCCGCAGATTCGCCGAGCAGGCGATCGAGAGTCACGGCCGGCCAAGGTACATCGCTGGTCAGAGACCACACTTGTGTAAGTCGTGATTTGTAGATATACTGGCAATCCGAATTTTCCAGGCCAATAAGCTCCGTCGACTTTGCCATCGCTGACTCTCTGTGCAAGATTTGTTCAACGTCTTCATTCATCCTGACTACCGCCGCCGGGGCGCTGGACAGCTGGTCATGGACTGGGGCATGAAGAAGGCTGATGAGCTGGGACTCGAGTTCTTCCTGGACGCAACTCCCATGGGCAAGCCGCTGTATGAGAAGAATGGTTTCATAGACGTAGAGGATAACACTACCAAGCCGACGACGGATCAGCCCGACGAGAAGTGGAAGGAAATGGAGAAGAAGGTTCCGCCGTTTACTTTCTGGCTCATGTGGCGGCCCGCTGGAGGCAAATACGAGGAAGGGAAGACGGTGAAGCCGTGGGAGAGTCAGCCCAACTAAGCATTCGATGATTATTTTCAAGTCTAAAGAAGTTGAGATTGATATGCTATGTTGATGAATGAATGAAGCCAAACTTGCTCAATAGCCAAGTCTCATCCATGTGAAAGGGTTAACTAGCGGGGTAGTAACGAAGCGTTGTGGTATCATAAGAGGACAGGACTTCATGAAAGAACTATTTGCAATTGGAAGAAATTATCAGTGTGACCGAGAATATCTTCTAGACACATGATGGCCTATGTTTTACACGAATTGCCAGTAGATGGGATAATTAATACTTGTTCTTTTTCTTTCCTTTTCTTTTTTCCCCCTGACATTCAGATGGGAATGATCTTCACGTCGTGAATGAGCTATCCCGAGGCTGATGAGAATTTATATCAGCTTGCCAGGTCACATTCTCGGCCCAGATAGCTATCCACTTGCTTCTTCTAGCTTATACAATTGTTTGTTCGTGGGACGTTTACACGTCTTATAGCCACGGCTGGCCGGATATAGAAACCATGGTGTCGTACAAACAAGCGTAACTGTTGTGTCACAGCCTACCACGAAGGAGCAGAAGGAATTTAAAAATAGACACTTATAACTTCCTTCTTGTCTGAGCCGCATCTTACAACTTTTTACCCAAGCAACGAGGACTGCGGAGGAGGAAGCGCCATCGATCGTGATACCATCGTGCTTGACATCCGACAGATATCCGACCACGACTCCTTTACGTTTGCACTATAGTCAAGATATTCCCATCTCGGCCCACCGATCGTCGTGCAGCGGGCTTGTTGCTAGCGCTGGGCCGGACCGTAGATCATATAAACTCTGCTTTAGCGGCCGCTCGACGATCATCCACCAAGGAAGCTATTTCGTCATTGACGCACCGTAGGGCTGACGATGTGTTATATGGGGGGATTGTCGGAATACCTGCCAAACAACAAAGTCACTCCGCACTGAACAGAAACATCCGCCAAAGAAAAGTCTCAATAGCATTTTACCATGCCGCGATCGGACGCCTGGAAAGAGCAGCCAGATGGAACTTGGTTGCAAGCTTACGAGTACGCATTTGACCTTGGACATCCATTTGACCCTGGACATCATCCCTCTTGTTGTTAAAAACCAGCATCTCTATCGATTTCTCTTCTTCTTCCCTGATACAATACTGACCGAAAATCACAGTGGAATGGAGAAATACTTCTTCGCCATCTCCGCTCCCGACGGCCAGCCGACACCATTCATGATTGGCAGCCGCGTCGCCTTTTCCTACAGCGGCGCGGAGCAAGACCTCGAGAGCCTGCTGCGCGCAGCCTGGGTCGAGCTGCGCTTCCAGCAGCCCACGGTCGCGGCCGTGGTGACGGACAAGGGGAAGCTCTACCGGCCGGCGGACAGTGAGGCCGTTGTCCAGGAATGGCTGGGCGTGTCCTTTCGAATCCACGACGGACCTCCAGCCGAGGACAACCCCGAGTCTTGCTTTGCACGGTTCCGACAGGTGCCGCACATCATTCTGCACTGCTTCCCGCGCTCGCGGGAGCTCCTAATACAGGCGTGCCACGTGCTCATCGACGGCATCGGCGTCCTGTACCTCTGGGACCGGTTCTTCTCGATCCTGGCGACGCCCTCCCCGAGCAAACGGAGTGATCCCGGCACAGAGAGCGCGCTTCTTTTGCCCGTGACGACGGAGCTGCTCGGCGTCCCGAGCACGTCATCTCCGGCCGGTGCGGACCGCGCCAACCGCCTCGTCGAGAAATGGGCGGGCAAGACGTATTCCCAAGATGCGGCCGGCATCCCCGTCGTGCACGCCGGCCAGCCGCCGGGCGACTCGTACCTGCGGCGGGAAGTGCGCCTCCCGCGGCCGACGACCGACGCCGTCATCCGGGCCTGCAAGGCCAACGGCTATACCGTGACGTGCGCGTGGCAGGCCGCAGTACTCCTGGCCATGCGGCGGCACGCGAACCTGCACGGCGTCGAGGAGCCGGCGTGCGCCACGGCCACGGTGACCATGAACCTGCGGCCGCACTTTTCGTCGTCTTCTGCCTCGTTTGACCCGCGGTCCGCGTTCGCGGCGCCGTACTACTTTGCCATGCCGTTCGACGTCGACTACGAGACGCCCCCGTCCTTTGACAAGCTCGCCAGACACAGCGGCGCCTACTTCGCGAGCGCCCTGGCCCCGGGCAGCGGCGACCTCGAGATGATCCCGGCGTACCTGGACCTGTTCGTCGGGGCGACGGCGTCGGAGTCGAAACCGCCGCCGAGCTCGGCGCCGATACTGTCGAGCCTGGGCGTCGTCGACAAGTACCTGTGGTCCCGGCACGGGGCCTGGGAGATTGCGGACTTCTGGCTCGCCGACACGACGACAACCGAGATGAGCCTCGTCTTCTTGTGGACGTTCCGGGGCGAGATGGTGTTGAGCATGTCGCCAAATGCGCGATACATGACGACGGATATGGCAGATCAGTTTCTGGCCGAGGTCCGTGACATTATGGTCAAGGAGCTCAATATCTAGAGATTTCAATATCAGAGCCACTGGATTGGCTCGGCATCCGGGTGGTAGAAGATCTTCAACAATGATGCAATCTTGAAGAAGCATCGAGGGCAAGCACATTTCATTTCTGAGCTCTACACCCCAGAGGCAGTGTCCAAATGATCTTAATAATTAAGCTTTACATGTAAGAAAAGGTATCAACAACTATCAAACAACATCCTCACCCGCATGACCAGCTCGCCGCGTTGTTGGGATCTCCAGTGCCGTCGTAGATGGCCTTCTGGGGGTAAGGGCACAGAGGCCTCTGTCTGGAAATCTGCAGCGTGCCCGTGCTGATGTTGAAAGCAGAAGCAATGACCGAGTCCACCGGTGTAGCCTCTTCCACCCAGTTCATCAGCGCCAGGAGAGCGTCATGCTGGGGATCGATGTTGTAGGGGACCGAGTAATCCGTGGTGTAGCCGCCCAAGGCCATCTGCTGTCCGCCGCCGGCAATCATCCACGGGGCATTGACACCGGTCGGGCTGAGCCAGCAGTGTTGCATGCCGGGGATCATGAACAGCCGGAAGAAGTCGTCGACGTCACCGCCGACGGCCGCCTTGGTCTTGTTGTAAAAGTCAATCGAGGACCTGGTCGGGATGTAGCCGTCCGACCCGCCGTGGTATATGATCAGCTTGCCGCCACGATCGCGGTAGGCCGAAATGTCAAAGTCGTCCGAGGTGGCGTTTCCGGGATCCACCCGGAAGGCGTCGTATACAGTCTTGTCACTGAACTGACTAATGTTCCAGGTGAGGTCATTGTACAGGAAGTACTTCTCCCATGCTTGATCGAAATTCGACGGGTTGCCGTATAATTGCCAGATGTCCCATTGAGCCTCGGAACTATGTTCGAGACCAGGATAGACAAAAGTTCCATTGGAAGTGTAGAAGTCCGTCCACACCTTCTTGGCGTTGGTGATCTGCTCGGGTGTCAGACAGCTTGAGCTGTTCACACCAGCGTTGCCGCACTGTATCACGGACAGGTCGGGGTTGCAGATCTCGGGGGCGCTGACAATGTTGTCCTTGAGGCCGTCGTCCCCGTCACACTGAGCCCTGACCGTGTTGGCCAGCAGCGTGAACTGAGAGATGTCGGTGAAAGTACCAGGAGCGTCGACGGGCAGATTGAAAGTGGCCAATCTAGTGATCCAAGGCATGAGGCCTACCACATCCCAGGCGGGCGCACCGACGAGTGCGCCATCATAGGCATCAGGGTGAAGCTGAATCTCCTTCAATCCTTGCCTGCCTCCTGTGGAGCAACCGCTGTAATAAGAATAATCAATGGTGGCCGCCTGGTAAAAGGCCTTGGTCAGGGTTTTGCCGAGGGCAGTAGAACCGTGGATTGCGCGCCAGCCCCAGTCGGCGACAGTCTCGGGATCCTTATAGCCCCAAGTCAGGTCACCATTGACAGACAAGTGCCCAGTGTCGGTCGAGAGGGTGGCAAAGCCGTAGTGAGGACCAGGACCCATATCACGCCAGTTGATACCGCCCAGGTACCCGCCATTACCAACAGTGAGGATTCTGTTGTTCCAGTTGCTGACTATTGGGAGGAACAGACCAAAACGGAAATTCGAACTCGGGGACGATGTGACATTGACTATGACGGCACACAATTCTGGGAGGTTTGTCACATTGTTAGGGTACCCAAGATCCTTGGCGCCTTCACCGTAAGAGCCACCGTCTGGGACATAGTCGACTCGTTCAATGACGGCATTGGATGGGAGCGCGCTGGTGAACGTGGACGCTGAACATACAGCCGGAGCCACGTCCTGTGCTGTGCAAACACCGGCCATGTAAGGGGACAAGAAAGTGAACAACCCCCACAGCAGGGGCACTGAGAGGACCGCCATCATGAGGACTGTCTGGTTGAACCACTGATGCCGGAACGACGATGACGCTATCAAACTTGGATCTTGCCTGTCTGAGAAGTGGGACGAACGTGTCGTCTTATATCAACAAACGGACGGACAACATCAGTGTGTCTACTCGGACTCACCCTTCCTCCGCCATGGTCTTCCATGAGGCAGCATCATCATGGGCCTCCATGCAGCCTTCTCAGAGCATGCGCCGGAATGATCATCCTGCACAACCTCTCGTAAGACGCGATAGTGTCTGGCTGGCATCCCTCCTGCTCACGATATGCCGGCGCAACAGGGCCAGCAAGCAGGGGCCCGCCCAGGTTGCCTAAGCTACGCCTCGAGAGATTGGTGGGAAGTGACGTCTCCCCCCTGACCAATTCACTCAGTCAGTACTTTGTGCCTGGCCTGGAATAATCATATATCGAACTGGCGGCGGCGGCTGCTGCTGCTCACGAGGACTGGGGTGGGAGTACGAACGTCTAGGTGGTTCAGCACTTCGAGGCAGCACTAGCGAGATGTCAACGCCCAATATTACGACCCACATACCCTATCGCTGTTTGGAGGATGGAGACTGGCGATCTCTGCATCCGTGGCGTGCTTACATCATATAGACTTGATCCAATACCGGGGGGTGTATTGAACTTTGTGTACTTGACGTGGTGCGCCACGAGACCCTTCGCGGCATTCGTTCGTGGAGTATTGGATTGGCCGGGGATGGGACAGCGGTCGGAAGCCACGGTAGTGGTCGAGTGTTGTGCAGAAGAGAAGTGTCTTGTTCTGGGCACTGTCCTTCCCGGAAGTCGGGCACTCTGCAGCACGACAGGACAGAATGGGACAGGGTTGCATTTCTTTCGCCGCGCTTACCGTCCACTGCGTTGCGGCTGACCCCAGAGCCTGGTGAGGGAGCAAGGGAAGCACGCCATAACAGTCGCCTTTCCCGTCATGGAAATATGCCGGGTTCAGTGCCAAGACCAGGTTTTCTATCTATGGACGGGCTACAGAGTGTAATATCTCGTACAGGGCTTATAATTGTATCACGCATCTTCATCGTCACCGGCCGTATATATTCATTCCATATTAATGTCGTGACACCTGATGTCGTCCTGTGCCCTCACGAGAACTTTTTACTGACTATTGCTCGAACCTCAACAGGTATAATACGTAGCTGAGTGGCAGAGTCAGGCATCGAACCAAGTCGGCTCCCAAGTTGGTATTCCGTGGCAAACTTACATGGAGTTGGAGGGGGGAAGGGAACAGTGATGCATCAGTCACCTGCATGTACAAAGCATGTCCGAGTCCTGAACGGCTCTTCTGCTGCATCCTGCAACCCACTGCAATCATCAAGGTCCAGTTTGATTGCGTCCTGGCCAGAAGGGATGCGACAAGATTGAAAAAGATATCTTCCGAAAAGGATCCTTGCCTACTCTACGCCCTCACTTCCTCTCCGTCTCGGATGGGAAGACCCGCGCCGAGCCTTTCTTGGGCTGCCCTACGCAGATTAAATTATTGATCCCATATATAGGCATTCGCATACACATACATGGAATCCAATCTAGTTCTCCCAATACTGACTTACTACGAGGCTCGTCATGCAGGAACACAGATCCTGCCGCGCATTTCCAATATTCCACAGTAAGACGAGCGCCACCGGGTGAGACGAGATGAAAATTATTCACATATCATTTTCGCTTGTAGGTATTTGCAAATTTTCTTCCACTTTTTCATCGCCAGTGACTTGGTTGCATCATATGACCCGAACCAGTACTTTTTACTCGCCCGACCAGAGGAAAAAAGACCCCAACCCTCTCCCGCCTCCAAAGGTCCCCCATCTTCGTCATCTCGTCTTCTATGCGGAGTCTCGCGCAATCCGGAGGCGGCGCACTTTCGCTGGCCCCCTTCCCTTCTTCCGGCTAAAATGGCGTAACCATCCTTGCACATCGAGAAACACAAAAGAATAGAGATAGAGGTGCGTGATTATATGCAAGTGATGAGAGACAAATAAAAAGACGATCCTGGAATTTCCGGACCATGTATTTCGTGCATTAGACACAGTCTCTAGGGGTGTGGATTGGTGGACCTCGACACACCCGGGTCGCTGGTTTTTATGTTTTGCTGGCATCACCTGCTTTTGCGTCTGCCCCGGGGAACGGGCTTCCGGCAGTTGATTGGAACGATGCGTGTATGCACATCGCAGCCGAGCTCCTGTCTTGACGTGATGCTATTCGCAACCAGACTTGGAATTGGGCCGAGCGGGAAAAACGTCTAGTGCTGATGGGAGATCCGGGCCACTTGTAAGTCACGGAGAACCACACACCCTCTTTTTCGGATCACGGGGATGCGGATCCTACTCTCCTAGTCGGCGATGATGAGTGTGAGTGGGCGCGAGTGAGCAGCGTCTTTGTAATAATTCCTCATCGCAACATGAATGCTTTTTCAGTAATCAGTTCGTATAAATGAAAATACGACCTCAGATCTTTCGGCCACACGCCCAACTTGTGGACATGGGTAAGAAGCCGAAAGATGTTCCTGGAGATGAACGTCAGTCGAGCATGTCAATTTGATCATGGTCTTGGCAGGTGACGATGAAGAGATGGCTAGGAACAGCCCCAAAAATCCAGAAATCCATAAAATTCGGCGAGATTGGTGCAGCCTGATTCGCTTGGACACGACCCAATGCCACTGCAAGCATTTTCAAGAAACTTGATTGGTCCTGTGAGGGACGGAATACTGTGGCCGCATCATGAAGATGGAAGCAAAAAGTTATTCGAATTTGACCCGACCTACGAGCTCACGAGACCGATGAGCTCAGGTGAGAATGTTACGACATGTCCTCAGGTATAACAGGCGAACATATAGCTGAGGCAGAGTAATGCTGACAAACCTCCACAGGTGGTTGTAAGACGCGAATATGCTTCGCCTCCTCTCTGAATGTCGATTCACGAGGTGTCTTTGCCCCTCCCTCACCGCTCAAAACCTCGGCGTTTTATTACCATGTCCACTTCATAAACCTCGGAAAAATAATTGAATGTTGTATTTTCGAAGAGAGACGAGCCGACAGAGCCGAAGTCTGAGGACATGATTACCCAGGGCCAGACGTGTCCTATGCACATGTGAATGAGGCGTCGTCATTCGGGTCTGGCCCGACATAAGTCAGAACTTTCGGGTAGAGACACAGGTCGATAGAGCGCGTCGTGGAAGTGTTCGAGGCTCCCACTGCCGGACCGGTCGCTGGGAGTGTCTCTGGGACTGTTCCGTTCTCAACCCACGCCCGGAGGACATCGAAGACTGTGCCGCTCGGATCAAGACCTGGGCCTCCGCCACAGTGACCAACACCGGGAGCAAGGAAGAACCGATAATAGTCGTTGAACGAGTCCCCGTTGAAGGCACTGGCGCGCTCGTAGTAGTCAATCGTTCCGTTGGATGGGATCAGTGGATCTTGGGTACCGTGCCTGATCACACGTTAGCAAAATGCTTTGCGAGTTTCGCTGTTCCGAGTAGACCATGGAAAGAATGAAGTCCGTCCGAGGGCAACTTCAGTACGAGAGAAAATGTGCCACGTACCACGTAAGAAGCTTGGTGCCAGCCTTCTTTAGGTCAGTCAGGTCTGGATCGTCTGTGCCAATGACGGAAGCATATTCAATAACCGACTGCCGGTAGAAGCGATCCCATTGCTCGTGCGTGAGGGTGGTGGTATCGTAGGATGCGTTTCGGGCGAGAAAGACTTGCAGCCTGTGCGAGCATCATGTATGAGTAGATAATTTTTTAGGAATAAGAGCCGGGGATATCGTACCAAGCCAATCCGATCTGCCATGGAATCACCGTGCAGTTGTCTACCGTTGTGCATGTTGTCGACAGCAGACCGCTGAGACTCGCGTCCGGGTTGAGTCCGTACCATTGGAAGTCACCCTCGACTGATCGGGGACCTTGCCAAATGGCATTCGCAAGCTCGGCCATGTCTTCGGTAATGGTGACACTCCCCTGAGGATTGGTGCAGTTGGCCGTTTGTCCTACCAAGGACTTGGCATCGAATTTGCATTGCCCGGGATATGCTATAACGGAATCTTTCACGCCATCCAGCTCATCACAAGAAGCCGTTGCTGCTGTCGTTATTGCCTGGAGGGCACACGAAGGAGGTTGAACACCTATAATGTCTGAGCATTGCAGCGAGATTGGGATTGTTGGGCATCCTACCAAGTTCCTGCGCCTCGAAATCAGACCAAAACTGCTGGAGCTGGAACCTTTCCCAGTTGATCGCTGGTGAGCCGGCAACAATGCCATCGAACTGGTCGGGGTACTTTTGGCCCATCGCGTGGCCTTGCCTGCCGCCGGTCGAGCAACCATTCCAGTACGAATACTTGGGCTTTTCGCCGTAGTAGATCTCCGTGGCGAGCTTGCCCAACTTGGCCGCCTCAACCAAGGCCACGCTCGAAAAGTCCCAGAGCGCGGGCCAGTTCGTGTTGCCCGGGCTCACGAGGCCCCAGTCTGCCGTACTCTGGAGGGCAGTGTGTCCGCCGTCCGTCGATGACGACGAGTAGCCGGCCGCGACGGGGGCGAGGATGGTACTTTCGCCGCCAGCGGTCCAGCCTCCTCCGCCGGCCATCTGAAAACGAGAATTCCAACTGGCAGCGTCCAGTGGCAGCCCGACCCAAGTGTTGACAACGTCGTTTTGGCCAGGATGAGTATACTCGATCGCAATTTCGCAGAGATCCACGCTTCCTGCGCTGCCAGTAGTGACATTTCGTCCGATAGTCACATTGAAAGACTGAATCTCAATATTGTCGAGTGTGAGTGAGCCAAAGGCATCGGCATCACAGTTCACGGCGATCACTGTGCGTGAGAGCGCCGAAAGGCCGAGTATGGCCACAGGTGTGGACCGGATCATATTGATCTTGATTGGGATTCAACTGGATTGATTCCCGGTGACAGGATCCGGGGAATGGTGAACGCCATTGTGGACACTCCTCAGCCTTATATCTCGACCGGATGTGTATTTGTTGGAGAAGGCCAGGATGGAATCCGGGGAAGTGCAGATCGGAAGCACTTATGGCGGCCGTCCCTGGCGGCTCGTCATGGAAGCAGGTAAAGATCCGCGTAATTACGTATCATAACAATGTGCATATTGAGAGACCAGACCGAAGTAGGCAGGCCGGAACGAAAATATCATCACGGTGGTACACGGGTACGACCTGGTCTGTGCCCCGGCTGTCATCGCGGCAATGAATTCATATGATCGGAGGACAAGTTATTACTATACTCGTGGTGTTGACTAACATTTGTAATGAAGTCATGAGCTTTCCCGGTTGCACCGGTCTGCAAAAAGAAACAGACTGAGATAGACTGAGAGAACATCCGAAAACATTGCCGCCCACGCTAGCTAAGCATCCTGGTCGCGGTATCAGACAACGGTATATAATATTTCAGTCGCGTCTGAAAGAGTTGAGGCTGTTGCAGAGCTTATGAACGTATAAGCATTGAGTCTCATATTGCTTAACATCAGTCGAAATGGTTCCTGGCAGTGTCTTACCTATTGAGTTCCAAGCAAATTTAAAATTGCAAGAATATGCGTGTCGGTTTTCCATTCAACGGCGCGCCCACGGTAAAGACTTCGGGTAGCGCATTACTTATTGGTTGTAGACCATTGGCTAAGGTATAGCTCGGCGTGTCCGTTCTTCACCACGACTGGAAGTCCAGAAATACAACAACACTACGTGGAAGCTGTATACTCTCAGGAGATCGTATAGTCTCCAGAGTCATACAGAATGTTTCTCATGTGCAGTGTTCGTGGACTTACTTTGTATATTGACAGAGGTTTACGTGCGTGTAGGTTGCAGGTGATGTCCTCCCCCCGCGTCGTTGACCTTCAGCGGTCACCCCGCTAATTGTGGCTTTGGTCAGTGGCTCAGAACCCCCCGGGAGCAACCGAAGACGCGGTACAGGGGGTCCTTAGCTCGTGTCTTGCCAGCTTTTTCTTGGACGAACCGCAGAGCTAGTGCTCGAGTTACGGTCGGTACGCACGTACTTTACACAAGTCGCGTCTTTGCGTTGCCCAAATCGCGTCTCGCCCATAAACAGCCACTTACACCCTGTACCAAAGTATTTCCTCCACCCAACGCCCACCCGCACTAACAGAACCATTTCCACATCCTCGGAACCCAAAGAAGTTGTTTGTGTATTTGCTTATACTTCCTGTTCCCGTTGCCAGTCAGTCGTGTTCGCCTCAGTGAGAAGACCGGCGCCTCTGTCTCTGATCACAGCATCGCGTCGACCCGAGAATACCTCCAAGCGCACGCGTCTTGTCAGCTCGATCGCCCTCGACAAAAGTCCGCACATTCACCACCAAGCCCGGAGCAACACCCGCGAAGACCCCATGTATGTATTGCTTCTTGTAGATCTTCGGCGACGCGTCTAGATACAGCTTGAACCATGTATCTGCCACGCGAGTTGATCTCGAAGCTCTACGCCCATCTACAAAAGACGAGACACCCTCTGTCGCCGCCGGTGCTCATCCTCGCCGCTCTCGAACCTGATGCCCTCTGCGCCTGCCGCATTCTGACACGCCTGCTCAAGCACGACTACATACCACACAAGATCCACCCCGTGGCTGGATATGGCGACCTCGAACGAGCCGGCCAGGAGCTCGTGGCTCCCATGATGGAGACGCGCGGCGGCAGCGGTGGCGTTGTCGTCTGCCTCGGCGTCGGCGGCATGGTCGACATGGGCACCATCTTGGGCCTCGAGGTCGACGGGGAAGACTCGAGCTTCGGTGGCGTGGAAGTATGGGTCTTTGATGCTCACCGCCCTTGGAACCTGAGCAACGTTTTTGGAGGATACCCGCTCGAGCCCGAGAGAGAAGGCGCGTCGAGTTATCAGGCACGCGCCCCGGAAGGTGTGACGGCAGGGCGTATAGGCCGAGCGTACAAGCCCGGAAAGGGCGGCATCATTGTGTTCGACGACGGTGACATTGTGGAGGGTTTGGAAACAGAGCGCGACGCATACTTGGCGCTGGTGGACATGCCGGATATCGACGAAGAAGGCGGCGATCTCTATGGCGACAGCGACTCTGAGTCAGGGGGCGAAGACGAAGAGGCAGAGAGGGAAGAGCCAACGCTGCCGAAACCCGGCCAAAAACGAAAGTCGTGGTCGGATCGAGACGAGAGCAGTGACGAAGAAGACGATCGACCGCGGCAGAGACGACGGAGCAATTCTGTAAGCATTTTGTACTACGTGATGACACTATACATGCTAACAACCACTCTCGTCAACGCCAATTCCCGACTCACCGCGCCCAGCGCAACGAGGTCTGCTTTCTCTGCGCGACCCGGAGATCATTAGGTCAGATGACGCCGAGGATCCCCCATCCGCAGCACAACCTCTCAGGGGCCCATCAGCGCGCTCTCTGCGGCGGAAACTACTACGGATGAAAATAGAACACGAAACGACACTGCGAAAATACTACCGTATGGGCGCTTCGTATTCCGAACCTGTCTCTGCCACGATATACTCGCTAGCTTCAGAGCTCGGCCGGGAAGACAATGACCTGCTGTGGCTCACCATTGTCGGAGTGACGTCTATGGAGCTTTACGGGCGTTCATCTGGAGGCCTTGCCATCTCCGTCCGTGGTTCTGAGACCACGCCAGCAACGGGGTGGATGGGTGTCCGCGGTGCGAGGATACGGCAATTGCTGCGTGACGAAGTGCGGCGTCTCAATCCTCCAGAGCTCGTGTCCCAGACTGGTCGGGTTTCCCCGTCAGAGAGTGCAGGCATAATACCTACGACCGCTCGCAGCCCCGAGGATACCTCGATCAGGTTATCTCCCGAACCAAGGTTCCTGCTCATCAGACACTGGTCTCTCTACGATAGCATGCTCCACTCACCATATCTATTTTCAAAACTCCGGATTTGGCACGAGAGCGGCCTCAAGCGTCTACACAAATTATTGGCCAAGATGGGCGTAAGCTTGGTCCAGTGCAAGCAAAGCTACACCCACATGGATATGATGCTGAAAAAGGAGCTTCGCACAAAACTACTCAAATACGCCTCGCTATACAACCTCGATGACATGGTTCCTGCCGCAGAAACTGATGGCCGTGACCGCGCCGGTGCAAAAGACGGCTGGGGTTTTGTACGAAGCTGGGGCTGGCGCGCGACGCTCTCTGCGCAAGACGTGGGAGTTGTGATTGGTGCCATTCTCGAAGTCGGTCGCAACGCACCTTCCATGGACGGCGAATACGGCCAATCATTTTCATCACAACTACTGGACACTGCCGACGACGACGACGGCCTCAGTGAGACGGAAGAGTGGGTTTCCCGATTCTGGGAAGCTTACGACGCGTTGGAAAACATCGACGCCCTGAAGGCCGGCGTACCGACGGCACAATACTTGCACCGCGCCATCTTCCGCACTGGTACAAGTCTCATTGGCAAGAAGCAGATCAAGCACCTGAACGCCTTTCGAATGTGCGTCATCAAGGACGGGCCTGATGTGCCGCTCTTTACCCACCCGGCAGCGCTCACGAAGTTGGCACTGTGGATTGGAGAGGCACTCGCCGAGCAGGAGCGTGATGACAAGGGCAGACTGGGTCACGGTGGCCGCGGCACGCCCCTAGTCGTCGCCAGCTTGAACGAAAAGAGGGGCGTCTATGTTGTCGTTGGGACCGGAGGAGGCGGAGGTCCCGACTTGGCCTTTCTGGACCGAGAAGAGGCGAAAGAGAAGGCAGCCAGGCGGGAGGAGAAGGAGAGAGAGAGAGAGACCAGGCGCAAGATCAGAGAAGAGAAGAAGGCTGCCAAGCGGGCACAGCGTAGCGAGGAAGATGACGAGGAAGATGAAGACGATACAGAGTCTGAGGCTAGCGACTCAGACTCGGACTCGGACGACGATGATGAGTTGGAGGAGCGCAAGAACAAGGGCTACGGTCTGAACAAGTTCGGCAGCGCATTCCAGGATGTCATCACCGAGACCAATGCTCGGGTTCGTATCGACAGCTTCGAGCACTGCGTAGTGGAGGTACGAAAGGACGATCTACAAGGGTTCCTGGAGAGTCTCAGTGCAAAGGCTGTTGTCGGCTAAGTCAGACGGGCAGTTGAGCTGACGATAGAGATGACGTCGGAGTATATGTCCTGTTCGTCTTACAACCCCAGAGAGCTCGAGCATCGGCTCTAGCTTTAATGACACAGGAGAAGGGTTACCGGGGTATAGTGCTGGAGGGGAAGCATATCATCAAACAGACAGCTCACGACGCATTTGACGGATCAACGAAAGGGGCAAAAGGGAGTTGGCTCGGGAATTGCAGATTACGGAAGAGGGAAATCTCCCTCGTCCCCGTGGAATCGAGAAACTATTTTTGACAAGCGTTTGTCACGGCAGCATTGGAGGTTTTTGTTTCCAGTGTTTAGATATCATTGTGCTTGGGAATATATTCAATTGACAATTTTTTTTTTGAAACTTCTTGTACGATTGGATTTTACGAGAATATACCCTTGATTATAATGTCCCTGTTTCCAGGGGAGCGAAACTTCAATGAGAGTAGAGAAACGAAAACAACAGAACAGGAACAACTCCAGATCACGGCGTCCAGAACGCCAGACAATATGTAATAGCAGGGCTGTCGAGGCCGCATAGAGCGGAAGGAGTATGGAGACTTGACTGGGTCGGCCAGAACAAAAAGTCTGGGATCACGGCTCCGGGCGACCCAGCAGCGGAGGAGAGACGCGACACGGAAGAAGCGGTTGTTTAACTCAAACTTTGTTTTCTTGTTACAGGATACGAAGATAGCTCAAGGAAATGATGGGACAGCCGGCTGTGTTTTTCTTATGAGTTCATGTACTACGTATTTGTGTTTTGATTATGATCAGATGGCGGGCGAACTAATAAACGTTTTAGCGCCTCTTCAGGGTCAAGTGCTGGTTATCCTTGAAACAGTATCTAGTACTATATTGTGTAATTCCTAGGTTATAGGTTTATGTGCATAGAGATGTTTTGACGTTCGTCGTGTAACTCATGATTGCTTCTGTAGCCAGGCACGAGATTTCGTCATAAAGCTTGAACCGGCTTGACACAAATGCTTATCACTGATCAGAAAGCTTGCGACGGACGAGCTCGGAGTTTGGCAGCCCGGAGTTTGGCGCCGGAACGTCTGGGCATATGCACGCGAGGGACGAAGAGGGCAAGTGAGACGCAAAAGCCAAGGAGTTTTCGGGGGAAGACTGAGAGGAGGCGATCGGACATTCGTCAACTCCCAACGTTGCTGGCGGCGCTAATGTAGAGTCTAGACGTCTGCTTTTAGGTACCAAAGCTGCTTACCCTCCGAGTCCTCCAGCAGGCTCGGCAAGCTCGCGCTCGGGGCTGGCAACAACCGCCCAAAGACCAGATCTGGCACAGCCACCCCTTACATCATTGAGGCGAAAGATCGATTGGCTAGAATAACCTAGATCTCTCGTGATGAAGATCAGGTCCAGATGTTGAGACTTTGGATTAGAAACAACATGTCTTCGGATTTACCCAGCAACCAGCTTGCCACTGTTTTGCATTTTCGTGTTTTCATTTGTATGGTTGTCAGACAGAATGGAGCAGAGCGATTGTGAGCCCTGATCAAGCGATCCCGGCGTCAATTCCGGCCTGGGGATGACAATGCCAAGTCCAAGGATGTTCCAATTGTTGCACATTTGTACCGGCTGTTGGAATTCAAACGGCCTCGGGCTGTATTTGGCAAAACCCCGAAAACGAAAGAGGGTTGGCAAGTATATCGAGGAAAAACTTGGATAGTCGACACGTAGACACGCGGCCTCGAGTCCAGCGAAACTATGGGTGGCCTGCCTCAAGGCTCAAGGTAGGTTCTTCGGGAATTAAGTGAATGGCCTAATCTAGGCTGAAGACCTCCCATGTGATGACATGCCTATAACCTTATGCACCCGGGGCTCCTGAACAGCATCTAGAAACACCTTGGAAATTGCAAAGGAGAATGCATGCGTACGGGTTCCTACATTGATATGTCCGTGCTTCTTTTGAACCCTACGAAGGAGCGCAAGATTTCTTTTCTTTCTTTGCCTACTCGGACTCACCATTGATGTGTTAACCTCGTGCGGGTGATCAACAACAAGGGACCCTTTTCTTTGCCCGCCTAGAATACACGTACCTCGAAGACAAACAGCTCTGCCCACCCGCTAAATTGGATACGTACCACCCACTGCATACATCATCAGCCGCAACTGGCACAGCGCTCCGCCGCCTCTCCTCCACTTGACCTGAGCCTTTTAGTGTAGAGGGCTCCAGCTGCCTGCACCATCTGCTTGACACGCATACATTACATACCTTACCTCACCTCACCTCACCTCACCTCACCTACATCTGCCCCTCCCCAGCACCTACCTGCGTGTATTACTTCGATCGGAAATCAGGGAAACATTGTAGCACGAACAATCTCAACTTTCCTCCCCTCTCGCCAGTCTTGTCATTTTCACCTCCACAACCTACTCCCAGCCTTTCCTACTGCGTATCACGAAATACGTGAACGCCTCTATCGTCCTATCTCATTGTTTCTGGGCACTCGACACGCCCCGCGCCAGCACCAGAACTAACAGCGCAAAAGCCTCGCTCTTGTTGGATCGATCGCCCAGCACCCCACGGCTCAGTTCAACCCACCACCAAATACCCTGTCCGAGCCGCCGCCGCTTAGGAATCCCAAGAATCAATCAATCGTCCGACCGGCCTTCCCACTCTGCTCTTCTTGCCTGGTCGACAGACAACAAATACGCCTGAACGTCACAAAGCAGCCCCTCCAAAGCGATAGAAGATCAGAGACTCCGGCAGTCTTCTTGATTAACCGCACACATTTCTTGTTTCCGCCGAAGCATCCAGTCTAAAGTTGTCTGCAAGATTCTTGATCGTTTCGTCGGGGTCCTCTTTGCTCCCGCAATCCCTCTGCGCCGAGGCCTTCATCCCTCTTTCAAAGCTGCGACGCCGTCGTTTGGATCGACGTTTTGGTCTACCCCTCGCGACCCTGACGGCGCCTACATACGAAATCGCCCCGTCGCCTCAACAGCAGCACGAAACTTTCTACTCTCCAGTGCACGCCAACTTGCGCACTCCATAAACAAATCGCCTTCGCCAGTATGGGTAAATCGTGAGTTGGCATCTCCCCTCCGCGTTGCTTTCTAGCCGCCGGCTCTGCGTCGCGTCCTCGCACATGTCACTAGAGTGAAGATGAGCACATTCGCCCGCGACTTGGTACCCCGCCGCGATGGTGCTCTTTCTTATCACCATGTGTCTGTGTCCGAACAGTTCGCTTTCGCCTCAATGGTGCATTATTCCCGCCTCGAGCACTTCTTGTTAACGATTCCTCTCTAGACAGTCCAAGCTGTCGCAGGATCAACTTGCCGAACTACAAAAGTCGACACACTTTGATAAGAAGGAGCTGCAACAATGGTACAAGGGTGAGCATATATATGCCCGGTGATGCGGAAGAAAGCCCAGCTGGGAACCTCGTGTGGCTGACAAGTATGACCTCGCGCCTCTAGGCTTCCTCAAGGACTGCCCCTCGGGTATGCTCACCAAGGAGGAGTTCCAGAAGATCTACCGCCAGTTCTTCCCGTTCGGTGACCCCTCGTCATTTGCAGATTACGTCTTCAACGTCTTTGACAGCGATAAGTCGGGCTCGATCGACTTCAAAGAGTTCATCTGTGCGCTGAGCGTTACGAGCCGCGGCAAGATGGAGGACAAGCTCGATTGGGCCTTCCAGCTATACGATATCGATGGGGACGGCAAGATAAGTTACGACGAGATGCTCAAGATCGTGGAGGCTATCTACAAGATGGTAAGATTCACAACATTAAGACTCTTTGTATAGACTATGCAATACTAACACCCTGACATAGGTCGGCTCCATGGTCAAACTGCCAGAGGACGAGGATACCCCCGAGAAGCGCGTCAGGAAGATCTTCCGGATGATGGACAAGGACGAGAACGGCAGTCTAGACATGGAGGAGTTCAAGGAGGGCAGCAAACGCGACGAAACCATTGTGTCCGCCCTGTCTCTGTACGATGGCCTGGTATAATAACACACCCCCTCCCGGACGCTGGTAACAATGCACAACAAATCAAAGTTATAAGCTGCCCCTCGCGACACGAACTCCTCCCAAGGGCAAGATGGAACAATGTGAACCTCAAATTATGATGACGAAGTATGGAGGGGCTAGAGGCGTCTGGACAGAAAAAGAGCTGCCGGCAAGAAAGGGAAGACTTGAAAATGAACTGTGCTTTGTGTGATTGGGCGCAGAGGACTCTCTATCTTGACCCTGTTTTCCTTCTGTCTCTGGCTCGTTCTCATGGGCTGTTTTCCCCCTCCAAATGAATACGAAATACAATCGAAATGAAATGCTCAAATATTTTTTATGGCGATCTGTGACGTATCATTATACATCATGATATGAACATGAATGCGAGCGAGCGAGGCTTAGTCGGGTTGCGCGACGATGGGCTGTTTCTCACATGTTTGCCTCACTTGGTTCGTATGATGCGGCACCGATACTTTTGAACACAATATAAAATGAGTGGCAAATGAAATCCTTGTTACTACAATGCTATTATACACAAGTGCCCTCATCTTTCACCATACCCCGAAGAACGCGCCAAAGGCTTAGAGGAAAACCTGGGAAAAGGAAAAGTCGTTCATATTTTTTTGTAATTCACTTCCGATCCGAGTGCCCACCAAACAAGGAAAACGTATTACTACTACTATATTATAAGACCCGCGACGACGACTATGACGAGCCGTATGCCTCGTCAATCTCCTTCTTGTACTTGCTGACGATGCCCTTGCGGTTCAGCTTTTGTGCAGCCGTGACCAGGCCGTTCTGTGGCGTCCATTCCTCGTCCGAAACGACGACGCCGTCAATGATCTCAATGCCCGACAGTCCGCCCTGGCGACCGGTGTTCTGGAGCTCCTTGAGCACGGCGCTCTGCAGCTTCTTGTTGTGGACCATCTCCTCCAGGTTTCCTTCAGGCACACCTACCGACGAGGCAATCTTCTTCAGCGCCGGCTCCATGGGAACGATGATGGCAACCGGCTTGGTCTTGGAGTCATCAGCATACACGCAGATGTTTCCGACAACGGCCGCCGAGCGGTAAATGGACTCGAGCTTCTCGAGCGCAATGTACTCTCCATTCAGAGTCTTGACCAGGTTCTTCTTGCGATCAATGAGCTTCAAGTGGCCGTACTCATCCCACTCGCCGATATCACCAGTCTTGAACCAGCCACCCTCGGCGATGGCCTCCTTGGTCTCCTTGTCGTTCTTGTAGTATTCCTCCAACACGGATGGGCCGCGGATCCAGACCTCACCCTGCGGGTTGGGCTTGTTAGTGGCGTGGTAGCCGGCATCGGGGAAATCAACCAGCTTGACGTCAATACAGGCTGGCATGGCACCCAATGACTCCGATGTCCACTCCTGAGGGTTCATCAAGCAGCCCATGGCGGTAGTCTCTGTGAGACCGTAGCCGCTGATCATGGGGGCAATAGCCATGGAAATGAACTTCTGCGTGTCCTTTGCAATGGGACCACCTCCGTTCATGCACAGCTTCAACTTGCCACCAGTAGCCTCCTTGATCTTCTTGAAGACAATGGCGTCAAGAAGGCCCGAGCCCGGGAGGCCGGCAGCCAGAAGCGTCTGCTTGGCCCACAAGGCACCCCAGAACATGTTTTGGACGATCATAGAGCCAGCAGACACCTTGGCGCTGATACCCTTCTTGACATTTTCCCAGACGGCCGGCACACCAACGAGGACGGAGGGCTTGAACTCGCGAATGTCACCAGCACAGTTTCGGACGGATTGGTCGGACAGAGTCTTCGGGTTACCATAACCCATGGTCGTTCCCCAGTAGAGGGAAGCATTCTCAAACACAAACTCGAGAATGTGGGCCAGGGGCAAATATGTCAGGAGACCATCGCCGGGGCCGATGAACGGCTGAACCACGACACTGACACCAGCGACGGCGGCAATGACATTTCTGTGCTTCAGCGGGACACCCTTTGGTGTGCCAGTGGAGCCAGATGTGTACATGATGCAGCAGAGATCCTCGGGCTGGGGAGGAACGGCGTCGAAGGGGTTCTCCTTGCCGAGCTTCTCGAGGTCCTTGAAGCTGATGACAGTGACTTGAGGGAAGTTGTTCTTCAAGGCGCTGATGTGCTCCTCCTTGACCTGGTTCTGGCTGTTCCAGATAACGTAGCGCACTTCGGTGGCATCCTTCAGCACGTTGCCCAGAGTCGGCAGCAGGTGGGGGTCCAGGAAAATGGCCTTTGCGCCAGTCGCGACCATGGAGTGCCTCAGGCCATCCTCTCCCAGAGTATCGTAGGCAGTAACAATGGGCATGGACTGCGATGCTGCGGCGTGCGACGTGGCCAACCAGTTTGAGCTCGTGGCAGCAAAGATGTGTACGCGGTCCTCCTTCTGCATTCCGAGCTTCCGCAGACCGGAACCAACATTGAGAACGAGCTTCTCATACTCGTGGTAGGTTATGTACTCGTAGGAGCTGAGCTCGAAGAAGGTCCAGTTCTTGTCGACTTGTTGCTCCTGTCCATCAATGATCTTCTTGACCTTCTTGGTCTCCTGGTGGGTGCGCACGAGGCGGCGGGAGCCCAGGGCTTTGGCGTTGCCGAACTTCTCGGCACTGACGCGCACAAGCTCGTAGACGGTGGAGATGTTGTCGACTGGCTTTGAGATGAGGCCGTCTTTCGACAGGGGGTGGCGGCGCGGGATGGTTTCGCCCTCGACGGGTTTCGAGTCAGGAACTTCGATGGAGAAGGGAGCGCGCGCCGACATCTTTGGCTGGAGGGCCAAAGTTCTGTACTTGGCGTCTGCCCATGGCGACGATGATGACGACGACATGATGATGGCGGCGAGGAGAGCGATGAATGGGATAGCCCACTTCAAGAGAGGATGCAGCTTTGCAGATGAACTGTAGAGGTCGACCTCAGCGCGATGGAGGGACCGGACAACTGGGGGGAGGAAGCCGGAGGTTGGTGGAATTCGGGGTTAAGGAGGAAAAGAGTTGGGGATGAGAGATATGGCTAGAGCTCGGCGGTTTTTGGTTTGGGATAGTAATAAGAAACGCCAGGGGTGGAGTGGCAGGCCGAGGTGCAGTGTAGTACTTTTGGATGGCAGGAACTACGAAGAAAGAAGACGACCTCTGAAGAGTAAAAGTAAAGTGGAAGGCCGAGGTTTGAGGGGATCACGACGAGACGAAAAGTGTGTGCGACGTCGCCTTTGAGTTTCCTTGGATTGCGGCGCCCTACACCTACGTACGCATTCTCTCTCCAATCTTGATCGACTACCTAGCTCTAAAGGCCTGGAGAGCTCCCAGAGAGAAATGACGAAAACATTCAGGCTGCGGGTTCCATAGTTATGCGACCACCTGCAGATGACCAATTGACCGAGACCTAGGTCAACCCAGCCCAGCTGCCGAGCGCCAATCAGGACGGTGCGATTCCGGGCGGGGCATAGCGCGGACAGCTGCCAGCCCCCCTGTAACCCTGGTCGAATCGATCAGTTCCTAGGTGGCCAAGGCCAGCTAACGTCCAAGCTCCAGATTTTAAACAATGACGAACTCATCTCCACGCACCCTATGGTTCTCTACCAGTAATTGCCAGTCAGCACTTGAGTCATTGAGGTCACTCACTACTGGCAGTTGACCCACGATGGCATATCTTTTGGAGGATAATCACTAATAGTCTAGGTAGGTCTGGTAGTACAGTTGATAGCTTTATCACAACCAGTCATACCAGTGAACCAACGAGGAGCATCAAAGGTACCCGACAACTGGTGCCTCATGGTTCTTCATCCACGTTGCAGTTAGTTAGGCACTGTACTGAGATATACGGATACATTTTATGGGAAACCTTGATGTACCGCTCTTCCCGAGGTCTTCTCAGTGCCCGGGCCCAGGTGGTCCTTATTGTACTCCATACAGACTACTTTGCACACGTGTAGAGCTTACAACAAGCTGGGCCAGCGTGTGATATTCCTTCCAATGACACTCGGCCACACCAAGGATGACATGTCCCTTATACATTGGTCCTAATCATCCAATGTTCCAGTCTGGAAAAAAGAATTCACTTGCACGCATCTTGTGTAGAACAATAATCCGTCAGATTGCCCAAGCCACACGCCGCTATCGCCTTGTAGCCCCATCACCCGACCCCCTTCCTACTCTTAGCAAGTCCTGCCTACCAGATAGAGTCGCCCAATCAGAATAGTCCAACCCGCCAAATTTAGTGCTGCGGGAACTGAACCAAATCTGTGCACACTTTTGTTTCGGCATCCAATCAGATGAACCACGGGGTTCAAAGATGGACAACTTCTTAGCATTGCTAGGTCCCGAGGTGGATGGTCCAGATGAGGGTATGTTTATTATCTGTCTTTGGAGGCTTCATGATCGCCAACAGATCGCGCAACTGACTCAAAGAAACCCTCGTGTAGAAACATTCCTGCTCTTCAGTCGCGATATACCCTCGCAAAACCTTGGGTTTGTGGACGCTAGAGCGACCAAGCTGGAGTTGACCGTGGCTGGGAGGGATTATGTTATACATCAGTCCCCGACCGTCCTCTCGTCGAACCGGGCGGGTGGGACCACCGGTGCTGGTGAGTTGGGACTCACTCCGTGGTGAAATGAAGGCAGCGATATATCTAACACTCTGGTTTCTTCCCCTCGCAGTGCTGTGGAAGATAACACCCATGTTTGCGGAATGGATCACTTCTCCTAACAATCCTCTGTGGAAGACGGCCATTCTCAACTCAGCGTCGGCCGTCCTTGAGCTCGGCTGTGGCATCTCTGGCCTCACGGGCCTGGCTTTGGCTCCGTCCATCTCCAAATACGTCCTCAGTGACCAGTCCTATGTGTCAAAATTCGTAGAGAGCAACCTGGCGGAAAACGCTAGTCGTGGATCGAGCACTGGGTCCCGTCGAAAGGGAAAGAATGCATCTGCTGCGCCCAAGACTGACCTTGGCTTCACACCTCTCGACTGGGAGCTAGACGAGGTCACCTCCGACTTGACCGGTTCCGACAGCGTCAAGAGTTTCGACGTTGTTATTGCCTGTGATTGCATCTATAATGATGCTCTGATCCAACCCTTGGTGCAGACGTGCGTTGACGTTTGTCGATTAAGAGAATCAGACACAAGTGGGCAAACCCGGCCGGCTGTCTGCATTGTGTAAGCATCCTCCCGGCTACTCTCCAATGACTTGTCATGTCACTAATACCCAGAACTTTGTAGTGCTCAACAACTGCGGGATCCTGAAATATTCGAAGGTTGGATAAAGGAATTCCATCAGCACTTTCGTACATGGCGCGTGCCAGAGGCTGCTCTCACGGAGGATCTCAGATCTAGCGCTGGATTTGTCGTGCATGTCGGCATTTTGAGAGAATGATAGAGTCTCCTAAGAAGCAAGAATGAAGGACACATTCTTGAAAGATCCATTATCAAAGTGAAAGGTCTCCAAACCTATTGCCAACTTCTTGCAATGGTGGATAAGAATGAGCAAATCGATAGTCCACATCTGCCAAAATGCAAACGGCGGCGCCTTCCTCACCAAGCCAGTCAATTAAACTGTGGCTTTCTTGCCAACTAGCAAGTACGTTTCAGAGACTGATGCCTTGTCTACTTGTCGCCGAACAGCTCTTGAAACATCCAACAAACAGAAAAGATCCGATATGGTGTAACGGCTAACATTAAGGATTCTCACTCCTTAGCTCAGGGTTCGATTCCCTGTATCGGAGACTTGATTTATTTTTTGGGGGATATTTTTGTTTCCTCTAGTACTTGCTATGGTTCAAGATCTCTCCTCATCTGCCCCCTCATACATGCACTACCCAAAGTAGGAGCAACGGCAAGATGACAATTAAAATCAGATAATTCGGGGCTTGCCTGCCGGTTGTTCTACACTGGAATCCCTATATCATTTGCTTGCCTCTCCAGTCCACTCGTCTCGAATAACACGACGGAAATGTTCACGGTTATATTCGATCTTTGTCAGTGGGTCGAGGCAACCTGCAAACACGGAAGAGTCGATGAACAAGCTCGTTGAGCAAACCTATACCTTGCGTCTTTCAAGTTGAAAATAAGATCATTCTCGGTCAGGTCGTCTTTTCCTCGAGTTGCAGCATTTTATAGTACGTATTTGTTTCGTATAATTATTCCCTGGGAAACTGTTGACATACCCTCTCGACGGCATGCACAAACATGCCATTCCCAGCAAGTGTGTAGCTCCGCTACAAAGAGTTATATCAGTTTCCGAATTTGTTCCCTCACAGCACCAGCTGATGACTTAGATCCCATCCAAGCCGAGCACTGTGCAAAATCCAGCTGGAAACTGACCTAGTCATCTATGACCATGGCGAGCTCCCAAGAGCGTCCACAGGCTCTCCAAGTCACCGCTGAGCCGTCTCACAGAGCACAAGCACGAAACTAGTATCCTCGTACTTCCATCCTCTAAAACCTCCTCGCCCAAAAGTCCGACCACGCCCCTCCCCATCAACACCGGCCCGTCACGCTCCCACACACCCAATACGACCTCAACCCGCTCGCCATGAGATACAACAGCCCGCACAGGAGAAACGAGCACACCACCACCGTGACCACGGGCTCGCCCCGGCCTCCCGCCGCTCTCCGCCACCCCGCTATCGCCTCGCCGCCGCCGCCGGCGGACAGCTGCGACGACGACGACGTGACGCTCGTCGACGACACGGCGCCCCGCGGCGCCTCGAGGTTCTCAAACGTGTGGTACTGGTACGGCGCGTGCAGCGGGTCGCGGCACAGGGGGCTCATGAGGGTGGTGTTTGGGTCGTAGTGGGGAGGCGGCCGGTGGATCTACATGATCCCATTATTTAGAACCGTCTGGGGAGTAGACAATGGAAAAGAAGAAGAAGAGCAGGGAGAAGAGGGAGAAGAGACGCACCTGGGCCAGATCGTTGGCGCCGCCCTGTTCCGGCTTGGAGGTCAGGAAATACGACGACATGCTGTTGCGCCGGGGCAGGGTCCCCGCTGGGCTGGATGGGGAGCTCATGATCTGCTCTTGGCAGCGCTGTTGTTCTGGGGCTCCTCTTATAACGTGGATTTGATGATCAATTTCTAGCTTTTCTTATCCGGTTTGTTCTCAAGACGCCTTCTCCACGAACACAGTCGACATCAAAAGCGAAAGATGAAGACCAGGGGCCTGGACGACGATGAAACAGGTTGTCATCGCCTTGTATTTACGTTACACCAAACTTTTGACGCGTCAGGGATCTTCGCGGTAGCACCAGCGACGTAATATGTTTGTATACCATCTTGTTTATTGTACAATCCCAATATATACTTTGGACAATGGCAGTCATCTATTACACATATCGTATGATTTCGTGCCCCGACCATATCGACAAGCTCGATTGTTCCGATCGAAAGCAAATTCTTCGATCTTGGGTATCCCAAATATATAACAGTAGCCATGCGGTCTTGTAAGCATCTCCGTCGAAGTGAATGAGGAAATTGATACATCTAGCAGTCCTCCCTGCTGTATGCCGTCGTGTGCTCCCTGATCTGTCAGATTCTTCTGTGAAGATCGCGATCCAAAATTCACATTACATTACACAATGCTCGCACGATTATGTTGTTGTTGAAACTTTCCCAAGCACTCATTGCCATATAGAGAACATACCAGTATTGGTGGGTATTTGGCTTGAAGGTGGAGGAGGCGGTGGTTGTGGCATCGGCTGTGCATTCGGCGGCCCTTGCATGTTCGGCAGCCCGCTGTATTGCTGGAACAGAAAGTTCCAGTCGACTTCGCCACCAAAGTTCACATCAGCAAAAGCACCGGCATACTGGCCCTGACTGGTGTCCATTGCCGAGCTCGTGTTCCATGCCGGCTGTGTGACTGGATAGGGCGGCATACTCGGCGTTGCTGGGTTGATCTCGGCTTCGGGGCTCGAAAAGCTTCTCGGCGTCATGCCCGGTGTCATGGGCTCCGGTGACTTGCTGTTCTCTTTCATGCCCAGGCGAGCCGCAAGCTGTCTCATTCCGGTGATCATGACTGGTGGCGCCAGCGTCCTTCCCTGTGATGCCTCGTGCGCCTCACGCGCGTTCCAAGCCTTGAGAAACAGCGGGGTGAATGCTAGATGCATTGGGCTGCGCATCTTCTTGGTGATTCCTCGGCGGTCATGGTTCTCGATCATGGCTTGCCAGGCTCGTTCACAGAGCTCCCCGGATGTTCGGACTCGCAGTTCCTTGGCGAGAGCGACATATGCAGGAAAGGGGAAATGCATCAGAGTAAACCACTTGAAGCCCTTGAGGCTCTCATTGGCTTGTATCATGCTGTCGTATTCGATCATCTTGATGGACTCGAGGAAGAGCGTTTCGTTCTCCACGGGGCTCAGCGGTTGAGGAGCGGTCGTTGCAATTTTGTAGAACCCCGATATCACCTTCAGTTTGCTCACGCTGGCGCGAGTCATGGTGAGGGCAAAGTAATGCAGCGGTATCTTGGGGTCGCAGTGCTTGAGATAGGTATCCTCGAGATGAGTGATTAAGCGCTCAATGTAGTTCACCATGCGATGATCGGCCACATTAGGCACTTGCGGGCTGGTTTCTGAAAGCACCATCTTCATCTTATCGCTGCCCGGAGCTCTGGCGAATTCCAGCCTGGTCAAGGAGAAGATCATCTCCGTAGCGCCGACGTGCGCGACAGGAGAATCTTTGGCGTGCAAGTGGAGGTCGGCATCGTTAATATTGAGTGGCAGTCTACAGTCACCGCCGTTGGAGATTGCCGTTATTGTCGACCCCGTCATCTCTCCAATGCGGCGGTCGAAACTGACCAGATTCCACCATAGCCGCCTTCTCTCCTCGGTCTCGAAGGGCGAGAGATTGAAACCAGCACCGTCGCGGTGAAGGCCCATACGATAAGCGAGTCTCACGGCAATTCCGGTGAGGCAGAACAGCGACCGCGGATCCATGTAATGCCGGATGCCCATCTATCAAAAGGTGAGAAAGACCGAACACAGACCACGGATCGGGGGTCAAGATGACTTACGAGATATAATAAGAATGCTTGTAGGAGGGTGAGATCGGTGTGGCGCATAAACCCTCCATTTACCAAGGCTTGTTGGCATGCAGTATAGTAGCGCTGCAACAGTTGCCCCTTATCATGACCGAAAGTGAGCTGCGTTTCTTCATCGGTCATGGACGTGACGGCCATGAAGTATATGGCAAACATCAATGCCTCGAGACTCTTTGACACTTTGCCGATATTGGCCGTGGCCTCAATGATGCGCTCCTGCAGGGTCGGAGTATGTGTGAGCTTGAGGAGTGGGTTGACGTTGTTGAGGTAGATCTGCCAGAGCTGGATAATCTGGATGGCAGACGGGTGCTGTGATGTGACACTTGCCGCGCCTCCTCCAGCCATGAACGGAAAGCCGTCTGAGTTGTCAAACATCTTGTCATATGCGCTGTTGATACCGGAACCAAGGTCTTCGTCTTCTGATGACTCCTCAAGCTGTTGCTCCAAAGCCTTGAACTAGAGACAACACTGTTAGCAGTGTAAGCACATATTCGAGTCAAATATGACGAACCTCTTTTTGGAACGGGAACCACTTGAATGTCCTATTTTGCAAAACTTGTCAGCAAAAGTGCACACGATTAGAGAGTAATATCACCAACCTTGGCATATGCGGATGTTCTCCAGGCGAAGATATTAACTCCGGATTGGCCGAGTCGCTGGCCTCCCTGCGCCTGAAATCTGTGTCTAGTTCATCGCCCTCGTGGACGGTGCCAGGGTCCGTGATCTTGATGTCTGGACCGAGACTCTCGAATTCGACGCCGTGCTGAGCCAGCAAGGCCTCATACTTTCTCAGGCGAGCTACCAGGTCCCTCTCGGAGATGCGCTTCTTCCGCCGCCGGGGTGGCTGCGGAGGGACGACACGACACTCGACCCCAGCCTTGACACAATTTCCGCAGGGTTTGTTCTTGTCACAGCGGACTTTCCGCTGTTCTGATCAGTCACGAATATGTCAGCTTCCTGTTGTCATCATTGATATGGAGAGAGATGTCTTGGCGTTTTCGGGCAAGTATTTACAAGGAAGAAAGGACAAGCCTGTCAGGGCATATCAAACCAAGTTGTCCCAGGACTAGCACGAAAGAAAGAAGAAAAGAGGGAAAAGCAGCACATTGCTGAGAGTATGCAAGGAAGGTACTTACGACAGAGGACGCAGGATGTGCCGCGGGTGACCTTCATGACATTGGATAAGTCCTGGGCCTGATGCGCATACTGCTGCTGCGGCGGCTGTGGGGCCGAGGAGCCGGAGCCGGGAGAGGCGCTCTGGCTCTGCCTATATGGGTCGCCATGGTCGTGGACGCTGGATTCTGCCGTGTCCGACATGTCGACCTTGACCTGCCGGTCCCGAGTCTGTTGCATCGGGCACGTGCGGCAGAAACTAAACGAGCGATGGTGGTATGTATGGAGTACCGCACCGTTCCCGGTATGGACTGGATGACTGAGGCGGATGGGCGCGCGAGAGGGGAAGCGAAACGGCCGGGACTGTACTGTGCCTCACATGCGACAGGGCGATAATAGGCTCGCCTGCCGACAGTAGTGCGTGGGCTTCTTGGTATCTGCGACGAGCCTTCGGGACCGAGAGACGTCTACTTCTTCGTTTCTTCTCCCAAGCAAGGTGACTACCGTATGCGTACAGTACCTCACCTCACCGGCATGCCATGCGAGCGCCAATGGGGGACAAGCCGTGAGACAGAAGCGGGCAAGAGAGTATGTATGGAGGCACGGGTACGAAATGAATATGATTCTCGGTTGCCGAACGCTAGCTTGGGCAACAGCAGGGCGGAGGTTCACGCGCGAGAGTTATAGGTAAAAAGTATCAGATGGGTTGATATAGGGGAGGACAGGTCCAACAGTAGGCAGAACCTTGAACTTCTGCTGCTTGCTGTCTTTCTGCTGTCTGCAATCCAACGGGATTCTGGTTCTGCTTCGAAATGCTTTTGAGAATGCGGCACTTTTTTTTTTTCTCAGACAGACGCCCTGCCGCTGCAGCTGCTCCTCGTTTTTTCTGCCTGGGTCCCACGACGACGTGCCTACCTCGACCTTTTTGGGGAGAAGAGACGACGAGCGAGCCGGGTGTGCTAATAAAAGCCTCTGTTCAATTTGCCGCTCGAAATATAGAATACAGATTTGTCTCCGTAGAAACTTGGCTGTGTGCCATGCAAAGGCGGAGAACCTGACTCCTTCGAGGAAGCGAAGGATTCAAAGAGAGGACCCAGCGGCAGGGAACTGGGTGTGTGAGTGAGTGAGTGTCTGGTCTGGCATCGGTCTGCTGCCCGTGTCTGCCCGCGGTGTGTCGGCCAACTGCAGGCGACTGATTGACTATGGTGACACGGCACACAAGGGAGACGAGGTTACACAGTGACCAGTGGGATGGGGTTTAGGTAAGGTAGGTAGCTAAGGTAGTACTGAAGATAGGTCAGTAACCCCCTATCGCTCGATCTGCCTGCCGCGAACCTTGTCGAGGCATCACAGAGCAGATCAGATACAGTGAGCGACTCCTGGGAGAACTTCGTTGGAAAATAAGAGATATTCAGCACAAGCAGCCAATTGGGGCCCATCGGGTGCGTACCTTGCTGCTCGTGCCCGCCGGATATGTCGGGACCGAACGAAGCCTGGAATGGCCGACGCTGGCCAGGCGTTGTGCTAGCCCTGAACAAGTCTAGAGTGTCTGGACACAAGTAATGGCGATGCGCTACTACGGTGTAGTAGTACTGCTACAGTCTGGGCTCTGCTGGACTTTGAAATAAAAGACTTACTACCTTCCTCCAAGACATCCAATGCCTTGTCGTCGTTAAATCGCCAAAAAAGAGTCTACCTTATAGCCATCTCATATGCCAGCGTGTCTATGATGCCATGGATGCGAGGGAGGGAGGGAGGGCGGAAAGATCCAAGTCGGGCTGTACCCGCCCTGCTAGCTCAAAGTACGGAGCAGGACTTCATTTACATCACCGAGTCGCCGACCATAGATTGGGGCACGGAACAAGGACCCTAGAGCGCAAACTTGCGTGGATCGTCAACGGTCGACTATATCATCCGCAATCCACTTCATACAATCGTTACCTAGTCGGTCCGGAAAGGTTGCGCAAAAGGATCATGCGAAAGAACCCCGGAACCTCCTGTCCGTTTCTGTCATCCCCGTACGACTATGATTCGACGAGCAGAGAAACCGATTCTCCCCCAGCTTCAATTTGGATTTGCATCAATTCCCAGCAAAAGCTGTACCCGTCGTGTAAGGTAGCCAATAGCCTGTGAATCCTCGTTGCCGGTCGTGACCATTCAGAGGCGATCACTACTGCATGTCATCCCTTTCTCTTGAGACACGGTATACCTGAGCTGCTGCACGGCCCTTTGGACACATGCCGATGAGACTCTGACTCTGCTATTTCTGGCAATGGCCTCGTTGGAAATAGTGAGACCCAAGTTCTCAAAGTGCCTTCTGACCATGTCTGTCCACCACAGCCCATTCGTTGCTGAGAAGAAGTTTAAATCTATACTTGCCACAGCTCGTGCTGTAAGGATGGTTTTGTTTTAGCACGTGGGATCGTTTCGTCTAATCCTTCGCTGTAACACTGCCGGCCCTCTGTCTGCACGTTCAACTTGGCCAACTGAATCCAATTTTAAATGTCACAAAGATTGGCATTTGGAGACAACCATGGGATTCAGTGCCATGACCGGCGAAAGCTTCCTCGTGGTAGCTGGTCTTGACTGTCACAAGGCCTCGTTCGCATCGTCATTGGCCTGCAACTGAAATCAGAACAGACTATCATTAGCCTCATTTATAAAAAGGTATGTAAACGCCCCTGTACAATTGGTACCAAGCCCTCTGGGCCCGATGGGGTATATAGTATTGTCTTTCCCTGGCAATCCAAGCCAGGAGAAGAAAAGTCAAGTATTCCATAACGATCCATTCGTGTCAACGCCGTAAAATGAGATGCCATGCCCCTATTCGTGACTCGTGCTCCTTCCAATGTCTCATAACCGAGCCGCCACAATCTCCTTCTTGAAGATACGGATGCCCCAAATATCATAGAAGCAGATCCCCTCTATGAGATCCAACTTCAGATAGGCATATCCGCCGCTCAGGTCGTCTTCAGGTTCGCTCTCACTCGAACTGTCGTTCCATCCGTCGGTGGGCAGGATTGGAAATGACGTCGGCCACGTGCCCGACAAGTCCGTCAGCGACTCCTTCTGTTTTCCCTTTGTTTTCTTTTTGAGCTTACGGGGATTTTCAGTTCTCTCTCTTCGGATAATGCGATCGGCTCGGTGTTCATCGCCCATGGCGATCCATTCCAACTGCATTTCTGGGTAGTGCGAGACCGTATCAACAATGAAGCGTCTCGTCTCGCGCATGACGGATAGACACGTGTCATCGACGCGGAAGGAAAGCACATGCAGAGCTCGGAGGTTGACAAGGCCAGAGAGATGTTGCAGGAAGGCGTGTATGGCGCGTATACCTGTCGCCATGGCCAGTTCTTCAAGTTTCTTGCCGCGTCTGCCAATAAGCTGCATGGTCTTTTCGTCCATGTCCCATGTACTGTCCCCATCCTTTTGGTTCTTGATCATCAAGCGTTTGATGCTGCCCATATGCTTCTTCAAAATTGCTCGGCGAATCTGTTCCAGAGTGATGTCTGTTCTCGGTGCAAAACTCTCCGGCTTATACTTGAGAGCCCGTTCCAGCAAGAACAACTCTTGGATAGTCTGTAGCTGAGACGCCAAGTGCAGAAAAGCCGGCGAGACATGATCAGTAAATATCTTGCAGAGTGGTAGGCGTTGAACTCTGTTCTCCTTGGCCATCAAAATCCAAATTGGTGCCTGGTTTCCAACATTGAGAAGAGTGATTCTAGTCAATGATCGGAGATCTATAGCTCTGCCAAGCACAGATGCCTTGAGAGGTATGAGATGAATGCTGAGAGATTTGAGGGCAATACCTCTTGTTGCGCGCGTGTAATCGCTGACCTGGTTCCGCAGATCCTCGTCGTCGTGCTGAATATGTGAAGTAGATTCGCCAGCTTCCTCTAGCTCTGCTTCCATGACATTGATTTCGTGCTGAATATCCTCCAGATTTTGCTCTGTATTTTCTTTTTCGTCCAGTAGTTGATCATTTCGTTCTGCGAAACCGTGGTTGACTTGGTCACTATCCGAATTCTCGACTCCGTCCTGCTTGAATGATTAGAACTACATCACCCCCCTAGAGACGAAGGACTGGGTCCTACCTTTGACGCGATAACGCTCGGAGCTGCGGAGTTGTTATGAGAATGATCGGGTGTTCCATGGCTTGAATTGGTCGTTGAAGGCGTGGGCATGGCCGTGCTAGGGTTAGACGGCTCATTTCGGGGGGTAAGTTCGTCGGTACCCTCATCCAGGACATCGTCGTGTAGATTCTCTTCGGGCTTTGCTATGTCAATGTCTTCGGGCTCCGTGTCGCCATTCTTCTCTCGCATGTGGAGACTTGTCTTGGCGGTTTCTTTCACGGGCTCCCCCATTTCAGTCTCGTCATTTGCATGCTCAACCTCCCGAGACGCAATATCTTGTGATGTGCTGGACTCTGCTACCGGGGGCCAAGACTCGGGAGTGATGTGCGTTTTCTGCGACGCCCTCGCCATGTCCTTTTCGACGTCGTCGATGTACAGCTTGGATGCTGCAGTGATGACCTCTAAAATCTCCTTCTGTTTGGAGACGTCTGAGCCAAGGTGCGTGGTATTTGCGGAAAGCTTTTTGGACACTTCCTGGATTGCCGCAAGGAACATCTTTTGGCGACCTTTCAAAGCTGGGTCTTCGGGTTCTTCTGGGGTGACTTTTCGTTTAGTCTTACGGGCCAACTGTACCGTCCTCTCCGCGAAGGATTCGACCTGGAAGACCTGGCCGAGGACCAGCTCCTGAGCCTTGCGCTCTTCATGGGCCCTGAAGGCTTTAGCAGGGCTAGTACTGTCATCATAGCTGGTGGATGCCATTGGAACAATCTCAAACTCATCGTCTTCGTCGGACTCGTTAGGATCGACTTCGACCTTGGGCTTTCTCGCTTGCAGCGCAAGCGCATCGGAGAAGGATAGCTTCAGTTTACGCAGCTGAGAAGAAGAATTATGAACACAAGCTTGTATCTCGGGAATGATGTCCAGATTGTCGATATCTAGCACGCAGAGTGTCTGCAGCTTCTTGAAGCCCGCTAAAGTGGGCGGCTCTTTCGTGACAATCTGCTTCCTAGGTCCTTTTGTCTTGGCGGGCGGCTTCAAAGAAGGGATAGAAGGGCTGATATGAGCGTTGAATGCTGATGACGGCATGATCGGGGGCGGCGCATAGGTAGTATACTGCGGAGGGACATTCAAACCAAATGGGCCTGCTGTACTCGGCACAGCATTGAAGGTGCTCGGCAGAGGCGCATTGACGCCAGTGCTGTATAGTGATGTTGTCTGTATACCGGCATTCGTCCAAGAACTATCCGCAGACGAGTCTGCACCCAAGGGAACGGGAACATTGGGCCACGGTAGCGGAGGAGGTGCTTCCCACAGCGAGTAGCCGCTCTGCATTCGGATTTGAAGGTGCTTCAAGGTGGTGATGTTGTGCAGCGCCTTGAATACGGGGCGGCTAAGCTCGACGCGAATGTTCCATTTGAAGCCCTCTAGCGCAATTGCTTTGCGCAAGGTGAGGAGCAGCAATGTGTTCATGAACTTGCCGCAGCTGACCTTGTACAGGTACGGCCTATAAGCCTGCTCAGCCCTTCCGCCGGCGCTGAGCGTATCGAGGGACAGGTCCCGAAGATGCTTGGCATAGTTGTAATCACTTGTTACGAAAGTTTCGAGGCCACTGGCAAGACCGTCGATGGGCGAGTCGAAGGTTGGGTCATCTTCATCGGGAAAGACTATGTGGAAGATGCGATACAGCTGCGACGAAGCCAGCTCGTGGAACTGCCGGCTGACGAGGGCGAGGCAGATAAGATCGCATTGCGTACACTGCGAGGATGGAAAGATCAGAACGAGTTCGGGAGGGAGCGATGCAAGAGTCTGGAACTTACATGGCTACAGATCTCTCTTTGCACCTCGAGTGGCAGGCCGAGGATGTTGAGCTTGGGCGGCGAAGGCGGCGGCGTCGTCGGCGCCATGATGCAGAGGATTGTGGGCAGACCAATGCGCCGCCACGATGGCTGGGGATGCCAATGATGTCTTGGATGCACGACGCAGTCCCGTGGAAGACGTCCTGGGGTTCGGGCGCCGTCGAGGATGGAGATGCGGAGGGAACAAAGTATGTAGGTAATGCTGTCGCCTTCGAAAGACGGTCTGAAGGTGCTGGTCGATCAATGGTTGGTTTGAGTTAAAGGTATGCGGGGCACTTATTCCTCGAGACTCGAAGCGCCGGCGCGTGCAGGGTGAGATCAAGGTAATGAATGTACTGTAGCAATGTAGCAGTGGCACCTACGGTACCTCAGGGACTCCCCTTTCAGCGCCTGGAACAGCGGCAGGGTTCTGGACAACGCTAAATTGATTAAGCTACCTCTGTACATACGTTACCGTAGGTACATACCTGCCTGTACTTGCCTTGAATACACGTAGGTAGGCGGTGCTACCCACATTTTGCTGTGCTCTCCAATAGTGCCCGGGGAAGTATTACAGCTCCAACCTAGAATTTCATCTGCACACATTGGGACGCTTGCATTTGTGGATGACAACCTGAATGATCTGGAGAAATGAAATCGTCTGTCTGGAATTGGGTACTGGACAGATCTCCAAGGTTGCTGGGTTGCTTCACGGAGCACAGATCATTCTAGATAGCTCAAGGCATTACAATGATGATGCCGTGAGGCTGGACTTGTAGTTGGGCCAAGGCCTGTTCACGGCACTGTCTGTGACAGGATAAGCCTTAACGATGGAGGGCGGGACGGCGGGGCATTTCACGACGGCCTGGATGGTCGGGTTAAGGTACAGGGATCTCGGAGCTGGGGAATGATCTTCGCTGCTTGGCGCTCACATACTGGACAGTGTCAGCCATGTATACACTTACATTGTGTAGATAGAGGGCATTGTATTACGCTTTGTATAGCGTGGAGATGTAAGATCACATATTTCTGGGTTTCACTTCAACGCACTCTCAGAAACCAAAGAATGACGGTGTCAAATCGGCTATCCGGCCAGGTCCTGCTCTCAACGTGGTGTTGTCCGGGGAGCGATTTCGGAGCTCAGGTATTCACTATTAACAACATGTACAGAGTATGTCAATCCTGTTGGCCTTGTGAGTTTATGACATCCAAAGTATTTATTGTGAGCTTGCACCTGTACTCGTTTATAATCTTCTCAACATACTGCCATGTTGAAGCAGATATAATTGTTTAATAGTTGAGGTAGTTCTAATTAGCTAGAAAGTGGCAAAGGTCGCCTATATAACCTTACCTTAGCGAGCCATACTTGATCATTCCAAGGTATACTGGGATGCCGGGTGCATCTTTAAGAGCGTATTTGGCTACATACCCCAAGAGTCCCTTTCAAACATCATGACAATACTACATTGTATCCATATATTGGTTCTTCTTGCATGACTCCTCCAGAGTTCTGTGATTCTCGCATCACCTCGTAAACATGTCAGCTTCGGACTTGATATTTAGGAGGATCATAGAGCCTTGGAAATAGATACTGGACTACATAGATTAGATGAATTACATGTGTGTACATTCTTTGGTGGTTTGCAGACACCTGCAAGCCTGACTGTACCGAGACCGTGAACGGCGGGCCCGTTGCACTTGTTAGTGGGACCACCTGGGTTAGCTTGGGCGGTCCAGGGGATGGACGATCCTTCAACATCGCCCCACGCGCAGGGCTGTGCCACTTTATTTTCGTGGTAGTGGGGTACCGTTTCTAAATCAGATTGCGCGGTTCGCATCATAAAACAAGCCATTGTCTGCCTACCGACCGACTTTCCCATCCTGCGCAGGCCGAGCAGACCTAGAGTTCGTGAACTTCTAGTCTTCCATATCTTTACTTTTTGTTCGTATACCGTGTCTACAATTCCGTGTATCTGTCCCTCGTTTCTTTATTCTTAATGACCACTCTCATTGAATCCGTGCCACCCAAACCACCTCACCAGAGTGCCCCGCTTACGGACAAGTAATCTAAGATCGGACCATCGTCGAAGTCTACAGTGTCTAGGACAGCGACGCCCCCTGGATCTTCAAGTATGGCCGAAGTCGAAGAGCCCAAGTTCAATTCTCTGGCTGAGCGGATAGCTGCCCTCAATCAACAAAAGAACTTCTCGAGTGGAGGAGATGGTCCAAAGAAGCGACCGCCGCCACCGCCGCCTCCTGGGCGACCCAAATCGGAGGCACAAGGCTTGAATAATGGCAACGGGACTCTTGTGGTGGCTCAGGGCCCATCTATATCTGGAGCACACGAAGGAGATTCGGTGCCTGCACTCCCCCGACGCTCGACTGCGACACCCGCCCTCGAAGCTCCAGATGCTCCTCCTGGTCGACGCGCGCCTCCAGCCTTGCCATCTCGAACGAACACGGGCTTCTCAAAGCCTTCGCCGGCTCTGCCACCCAGGCGCCCATCGACCCAGACATTACAGACGCGGCGAGGCTCCAATTCGTCCGACGTCTCGCATATATCTGCCATATCCAACTTGTCGTTGCAGCGCGTGTCTTCCTACAATAGTACCACTTCAACGGAAACCCAATCAGCACGCAAGCTGCCGCCGGCCTTGGATCAAGCCAACTTGCCGCCACTGCCTCCCACGAAACGTGAACGAGAGGCCCAAGCCCTTGACTCACCAAAGTTGCCGGCGAGAGCCATCAAGTCGCCTCCTGTCCCATCCCCAGTCAATGGCAATACGGCGCGTCCCAGTCTGCCTCCAAGGTTACCATCTAGACCAGTGAAGTCTCCGCCGATCCCTCAACAATCCAGTGAAGATGCGCTTTCTGTTTTACCTCGACGGCTACCGCCACCGCCGTCAGGAGGTTTCAGCGGTCCTCAATCATTCGCACCAAAGCTACCGTCAAAGAGACCAGATGGGCCACCCCCTATGCCGCAGACTACGAGGCCGTCCATGGCGCACATAGACGCTGTCGCAACTCGTGCGGCTACAAACAGCGCGATCACTTGTCTGATTTGCCGTGACTTTTCTAGGGCAGATACTATTGCGGCCCAATATCCAGCCCATTCGTTGCCTCGCAACGACCCCGTAGGGTTTCTGGCCAATGTGCTCTGCGCTTCCTTTCCATCGCACACGGACAAGGCGCGCGCCATCTTCACCTGGTGTCATCACAATATCGCATACAATACCGAGGAGTTCTTTGGAGGATGTATCCAGCGACGAGGTGTCGAAGAAACCATTTTCCACGGCAAGGCTGTCTGTCAAGGTTACGCCGAGGTGTATATGGCGATTGCGCAACGTGCTGGACTCGAGTGCATCATGGTCACCGGCCACGGTAAAGGATACGGTTACAATCCCTTACAAAAAGGACAGCCGCCACCGAGGAGAGATCCGACAGGCCATGCTTGGAATGCCGTGCGCATTGACAATGGAGAGTGGAAGCTCCTCGATGCCTGCTGGGGTGCTGGAGCTCTGATGAACAACGTGTATACCCAAGGTTTCAATGCCTCCATGTTCTACCTCAGTAATGACCTCTTTGGGTTGAAGCATTTTCCATCAGACGAAAGATACTTCTTCAGGACCGACCGCCGAGTTCCGACTTGGGAAGAATACATGATTGGACCGGTCGAGGGTGAAAAGGCTCAAGTATTTGGCATAACCAGCCGGGAGGGCATCTCGGAGTTCACATTTGCCCCAGCTCTGAAGCACATCTCTGTAAACAGCAATGAGGTGGTTCGCTTTCAGTTCTCCAAGATTTGCGAGCATTGGATTGGAGAGAAACACGGTGTTGGCAAGAACTACTTGCTTGTCCTCACGATCCACAATCAAGACGGCCGCAAGGATGAAAATGTACCACTCGAAAATGATGGTCATTGGTGGTGGATCGACGTCAAGGCACGGGATCTGGGAGCCCCAGGGCAAACGTTGGTATTAAGCGGTATCAAGACCTGGGGTGACAACCAGGATGCGAGGGGTCTGACCAAGCAAGAGTTCTATCAAAAGGTCGGCCGAGTCGGCTATTCCACCGACCACTACGTGTTATGGGAGCTGGTACCATAGAATCAAGAGGATGTCGACTTCCCGAAATGCAATACCTGACAAGATAGCATCGAGGCTCAGAAGCACTTTCCTTCCGGACCTGGCTTGTATTGCTAGTTCCCATGTGGATGACACCTGCCAGTCAATAGTGACCATGACGTTGCCCCTTGTCAACAAAGGCAGGTTACGTCTTTGTTCGAGCTTTGCCGGCCTTGTTGACTTGTTGATGCATACACCATCTTTAAGTCCATAGTATTCTGCATACTTTTGCGATTATTACGCCAGAATCAAATACTGCCGGCATTGAATAGAAGTTTTACCTCACACAGATCTCCCAAAGATTACAGACGCAACAAAAGCACTCGACTCCTCCGACTACTCGGGACTCTTACGCATCAAGGCAATCAAGACACTCTAAAGTCCCCGAACGTGTTCCTTGACCGACACCAACATGGACGTGGATCATGAGGAAGGCGGCTACAATGCAGGCGATGACTACTACAGGGACTTCGACTTCTGGCTGCCCAGAGTGACTCGGTTATGTGAGAGCCTGGCGCCCGGAGCCGAGCACCAAATTTCCTACACAAGGCATCATCACCCCATGGTCAACTTCCCGGACAGCAAGGTCTTTACACTATCCTTCTTCTTCGATGAGCCCAACCCCAAAGAGTACTTTCTTATCCTACCAGAAGAAGTTGACGGTTTCATGTCTCGCGTACTAGCCCTGCGGTTCTTGGAAGAGCGCATCAGAAGAGCTGGGTATTCCTTCAGAGCTTTGAAAGTACCGCAGGTCTGGGCTTGGGACGCCAGGATGGACAATGAGCTTAGGTATCCATATGTACTGGTGAAGCGCATGTCCGGAGTCATCCTCGAACAAGCATGGGAGTATTTGTCCATGCAACATAAAGTCGACGTTGCAAGAGAGATGGCAACATTGTATCAAGAGCTCATGCTCGTCGAGGGCCAAGTTTCTGGTTGGAACATTGCAGGCGATCCTGGTGTCACCATACCCAAGGCCTCGGAGGTATGTCCCACTTGCAATGGACGCGCATTCGACGACATTATATCCGAATATGGGTCCGGCCCAATGTTCGAAGCCAGTGGCAGACGGGGATCCAGCAATGGTGGTCCTTCAGTCATGGAAATGGCCGGGCTGCTTGAAAGGCATGGCCGATGTTCGACAAATGCCGGCTTGTTGAGGAAAAGGACTCTACCTCGACGTGGGCACGCTGTCTCCTCTGGGATGGACATGGATGCCAATAACTTTTCATTGTCTGAACTTCTGGAGCAGATGAAAACGCATGCCACTTCCAGCGTTCTTGGGGATGCACTCGGTGGTGTTTCCCCCACTACTTGTCTCTGGCATCCCAACCTTATTCCCGCCAACATCATGGTCAAATTTTCGCCAAATGGCACATGCGCCATCACGGGAGTGTTTGGGTGGGAGGCCCCTCTATTCAATCACCAGTTCATGGTTGCAAAACCTCCCTGCTGGCTATGGAGGAACAGGCGAATCATGGCCGACGGACGCCCTGATGATCTTGGAGATGACCGCGAGCCACTGGATCGGAATCTCGTAGAGGCCGACAGCCCTTACAACGCGGCTATCAAGCGGACTTTCGATGTAGCTGTAGGGGACGAATGGCGTCAATTGGCATATCATCCAGCACTTGGGTTGGCGAGACGAATCATGAACCTGAGCCTCGTGGACGACTGGGGTGCGAGGCATTACCATCAGCTCGAAGACATTGTTGCGACTTGCAAGGAACACTCTGCAGACGAGGAGTTGCAACATGCTATAGATCAGCTAGGCCTGTGAGTCGGACAGGATTGTGTTCTCGTTGAAGAGTCATTGTCTTTTCAGATTAAACAGATAATAAAATAAGCGTTCTTTATGGCAAGACCGCAGAGACCATATGTTTTGTCTTGAGTCAAATAAATGGCATAATATCTCGTCTATCGAATGATTATGCGTTCTTGAACAATCAAACTGGAGGTTGTTAACGTGGCCACTCAGCTCCTCCCAGCAACGTGGTTTCGGTGTCATGAAAGCATTCTGGCAAGCTCAATCTGTAATGAATGTCTGGTTGTGTATTAAAGGAATAGATACAACCCAATTCTATCCTGGCAGAATTCCAAAAGCATGTGTTTTTCATTATAGACTTCCGCCGAGAGAATATATCTCGACATGATCTTCCAAGCGAATAGCCACATTTCCCATTATATAACATTGAGTCGTTTCTCGTTTGTGCCGTTGCCGTAAATGTCTTTCTGGTTCCATTATTTCCTCCCACATTTTCCCTTGATTTGTTGAAAGATTAGCATGACTGTGTATAGTCCTCGTGCCATCGTCGATCAAAATGATTCATCAGTCATCGTCTCATCTCCGAAAGAAGCCATAGACACGCCCCGACGAACGCCATTTATGACTGCGAGTAGTTGTACCCCGGCGACTCGTCCAGCCCCCCGGCGTTCCGGAGCTTGTCGGCGCTCGTCAGTATCAGGCTGCGCGCGTCGGTCCGGTCCGCCGACGCCTCGAAGAAGTACGCGCCCGCCAGCTTCATGCTGAGCACGTAGTCGAGCTTGAGCGACACCATGCCGGGCGTGTCGTACGAGACCAGCTCGCCCGTGCCCGCGTCGTACGAGTACGTCGCGCCCGCGTCCGCCGCGTAGTGCTCCGTCGCTCCCGTCCGGGGGAGGGCTTTGTAGTCCCACACCCCCAGCCCGTCGCCGTTGGCCGGGTCCACCCAGGATCCGAAGCGCGGCATCTTGTACGCCCGCCCGGGCCCGCGCGTCCGCGCGAACGACCGCCCGTACAGGGGCATGCCCAGCACGATCTGCCCCGGCGGCACGCCCGCCCGGATGTAGTCGTCGACGGCGGACTCGGTGTCGTAGTCGGTGGACGCGGGGTTGGACGTGCTCTTGATCAGGTTCGCCTGGTGCCCGCTGCGCCGGCTGTAGCCCGCGCCCATGTAGTCGTAGCCCATGAAGTGGAAGTAGTCGAGGGAGGCGGCCATGGCCCTGAGCGGCCAGAGGCGGTAGTGGGCGGGCCCGGAGGGGGACGCGGCCGACAGGAGGAAGTGGTGGCCGCCGTACTGGCCGCCGAGCACGTCGAGGGCGTCGCGCAGCTCCTGGAACACCGCGAGCAGGTTGGCGCCGTCGGCGGCCGTCTTGGGGTATTCCCAGTCGATGTCGATGCCGTCAAAGCCCTGGGTTGTGTTTGCTCGGTTAGTGGAAAGGGTCTTGTCTGCTGATGAGCTCGTGGAAGTACTTACGTAGCTCTGCATCATGTGTACCGCGCTGGCGGCGAATATGTACCGCCGGCCGGGCGAGGCAGCCAGACTGTTGAACGACTCATCCTGGGAGGCGTTCCAGCCGCCAATGGAGAGGATGACTTTGAGTTCGGGGTTGTTCTGCTTGATTTTCCTGAACTGCTGCACGCAAATGGCGTCCTTTTCAGGGTCGGTGCTGGATCTGTTTCGAGTGATTAGGGATTTGGACCAGAAAATTACAAGGGTCGAGATACTTACACGGTGCCGTTTGTATGCTGCATCGCAAAGGCGTAGTATACGTGACTGAGGTTCTTCACGGGCAACTGGTTTGGGTAATAGTCCCGATCGTATGTTCCCCTGGTGCCAGTTAAATCAAACTTGAATGCTTATTGCGAAGAAATCTTACCAGTTGACAAAGTAAGCGCCATTAACGAATCCAGAACGTGTGACTGCTGTCCTTGATGTTGCCAGCGGGGTCGAGGCTGATGTGCTGCTTGTTAGAATGGCACTGCTTTCTAGAGCAACGGAGGCCATAGACGTCGGTATACTGGTCGGGAATGAACTGGTGATCACGGCTGGGGCGAGTGTGCTCAAAGGCGCCGGGATACTTGTCGAGAATGAACTGGACACAGCGATGGGAGTCAGTCCGACTGTCGGCTCTGTACCATCCCCGGGACTCGAGGTTAGAAATCCACTGAGCGCCAGAGACAGTCCGCTTGTGAGCGCAGAGTCTGCGTCCAATATACTGCTTTCGATTGGAAAGACTTCACTCAATGGGACAGCGCCCTGCGTAATAGTCCTCCTTCTTGTCCTGGTCAGTCTGCTCGTCAGTGTTCCTCTAATCAGGGTGAAATCCGGCAAGCTAATGAATCCAGCTGAAGAGGATTCATCAACCGAGGTGAATGCCGGGGCCGCGATCGTCGTAATTATAGACGTGTGTCTGCTAGTCACAGTCGACACGTCTTCTGCTGTCGATGTTATACTCGTAGGTGAAATGGGCACAATGAGCGGGGAAGAGAGACTTGCCGGTGCTGTCAATTCGGGCTCTGGAGTATACGTTCTCCGGCCGCTGTGTCTACCCGGACGCCAGGTGAAATGTGGAATTCCGGGGAACCGTGGGAGGCCAGTGATGGTCGGCCGAAATGGATGATCATGGTCGCGGTCCGAATCCTGCCATATATTCGTGACATTCCACCGAAAGTCGGCCTTGTGTCCGGGTCGGCAGTCTGCGCCAATTTGGAAGAGGGTCGCCCCGAGGGCATAGACAAGAAATCTTAGCATCTGATCTTGGCTGGTCTTGTTTTGCATATACAGTTCTTGTATAAGGTGATTTTCCAATAACAAGACAATATGTGTGTATAATGGTTGATAGAACTGTTAGATACTCTTAGTTCCTTTTGTCGATAGTAGGCTACACTTATGTATGTGTATTGCAGACGGCATTTTGGATGAGCCGCTGCTGTGGTCGAGGTTTACGGGGCAATCAACATCGATATCACGTCGACTAGACGACGGTCTCGTATAGAGTCGTCAGCCCTGGATCTACGCTCAGCATTCTGGCCAACGGGTGACCACGAGGGGCACACGGCAAAGCGCTGTGGACTTGTCCCTGGTGTTCTCTGGGGTTACGCTGATCGAATTATTCTAGATGGTCTCGTGCATGCCACCGCAGTTGTCGTCCCGAGCGATTGACCACGAGTTCCGATCCCGCGTTATTGAATGGGCTGGGAAGATTGGGTTCGCGATGGGAAGTTCGCCTTGCCCGAACCTAATAACTTGGTTGCGATAGGTCACGCGCCTAGTAATACGATAACATAGATCCTTTGTTCCTCGTTTGGTAGCTGTCAAGCATGTTACAGCGCTTTGCCTTTACTCTTTAGGTCCGGCAATACAGAGTAAAATATAGCCAGGAGGAATCTGGGTATTTCAATGGGCGGCTTATAGCCATTTGTGTGAGGTTCTATGTCGGAATCTTTTCCACCAAGAATTGCCGCTGGGGTCTAGCTAATATCGCCTGTTCAAGCCGTGCTGATACCGCACACGGAGCGGTTCGGACGAGTGTGTGTAAGAAAAAAAAGCAACGAGACCCGGCCATGGTATCTGAGCAACAGCCGGTTGATACTGGAGATCTGGCGATCAATGGACAAAACTAGATCAGCAGTATCAAAGCAATGCTCGTTAGCTCTATGCCTGCTTTCAGGCATCGTGACTCGTGGAATTCATGTGGCAAGTCAGACTACTGCATACTCTTCAATCAGAGACCATGGGCAGAGAGGTTAACGTGCGCATATGACCAAACGATTTCATTTGAGTATCTATTCGTCAAAGACTCTTGAGCTCCAACCAGTAACTCGTGAAGCGGTTTCCGCTTCCTCCGGTAATCAATTATGTATTGTTACAGGTTTATGTTGTTCCCGCGCATAGCTTTGCTAGCGCGCATCCATACCTCATACCCTCGGTCATGGTAACTTCAAGTCAAGTATCGTAAAGACTTATTTACTCTCCTCCCAGTCGGGGTTCTAGACACACAAAGTTAGCCATCTTCTACTTGCAGATCACGGGGGCGGTAGCATTACCTTCTTCAAGATTACCAGTCCCTCCAGTGTGCTGGCCAAACTAATGTACTGCTCGTCTTCAAGCTCGGCACGCTCTCCGTGGGCCAAGAGCACCGGCGTGCTCTGTGTTTGCCAGCCGGTGATGGTCTTGGGTCGGCCGGCCTGTCCGACGACATCCACTGCCTGTCCGACTCGGACGTTGACAGTAAGCGGTTTCAGGTTCTCGTCGAGCGTGACGAGAAATCGAGGTTGCATAGCTGTCACGAGGTAGTAAAGCAGGTAGTGGTGTTGGGATGTGATGAACTGCTTGGCGTCGATCATGGCCACGAGCACGGCGAGGATACCGGCTGTACTGACGCGCGACAAGACTTGACGGTCCGTGTGGAATGGGTTCAGGCTCATAGTGCCCTTGCCCATGTGGAGCAGACCTTGTGCAATGCGGACCATGAATAACGAGTCTTGGTCCCGGTGATAATATGATGCAAGTTGGCGCAGCAGCTGTGCGAGGCGTGCATTGTTGGTACCGGCACCCAACAAGCCCATGGCGAAGATGGCGTTGATGGCCACTTCGTTGTCGTTGTCGTGACTGTATCTGGAGAGTGTGTCGTATACCTTCATCTGAGGGTTGCTGGGGCTGATCAGACCCATAGCCAAGGGCACAGCTCTTCGAATGTTGGGCTCGCCATAGTGCATCAGGTGACCAAAGTGTCGCAGTGTCATCTCCTGGCCAACATCCTCGCCCATTGCCACCAAGCCAATGCCCAGAACGGCATAAGCCTGCAGCAGTTCGTCGCCCTTCTTCTCGTCCGAGTCCTCAACGTGCTCGTTGCAGATGTGAAGAAGTTCTTGGATCTTGAGCACAGCTCCAGTTCCTGCCCACGCGCAGATCTCGGCAAGCAGTCCAGAGGGCTTGGCTGAAGGGTGGTCCACGGCCTTGAGCGTCTCGAGGATGACCTCGACCTCCTCCTGGCGACCAAAGAACAACAGGCCGAGACCGAGAGCCAAGAAACGCGTCCACTTGTCGGTCAGTTGCGATTTTCTCCCGTCGTCCATCAGAGTCTCGACAATGGCCTCGCTGATATCCGCGTTGGAGGTGCCGACAAAGGTTAGACCAAGAGAGAGAGCAGCCATGGAGGATATTTGCATCTCTTGGCTCGAGTCGGTAACGAGGGGCAAAAGTAGGTCCAGCACGTCGTCCTTGTTGGAGCCAGCGTAGGAAAGACCCAAGCCCATGATGGAAGCGGCTCGGACCATGGGGTTCTTGTGCTCGAGCTTGTCAGCATCCCCCAGCAGAGCAAGCGCAGGGTCACTGTCGATCTGCACGCCTGAGTTCATGATACCAATGGCGAGCATGGCACCTGCTTGGATCTGCGGCTCAGAGGCGTAGGTGTACTTGTCGATCTTGTCCAGTCCGTTCTCCACATCCCACATGAGCAACGTTCCCATAGAAGCGACTGTGGACATCATGCCTTCATCCTTGGTCTTCCAAACCCAACTCTCCTTGTCCTGGTCGCTGAGCATCATCTTATCCTTGCCGAAACCAGCATTTACAAAAGCATTGACAAAAGCGGCGGAAAGGTTGTGGCGGGCAGAGTCCAGGTTCGTCATGCCAGCGACACGGTTGCTCTCGAGGTGGCTCTTGTAGATGTCTTCTGTAGTCTTGGGCTCGAGAATGTTGAGCTCCTTGCCAAGGTTCTTGAAATACTCGGACAGCTTGATGTTGCAGAGAGCCTCGTCAATCTCGCGCGTGTCGTCGGTCTCCTCCGGATTCGTAAAACTGAAACTGATCTTTTGTCGGCCAACCAAGAATGCGAGTTGCTTCTTGAGAGCAGGGCTCTCCGCTGCTTCAAAGTCTCGTCGTATCAGCACCAAGTCATTCAGGCGAATGGCAATGACCATGGCCTGGGTGAACTCCTTGTACGTCATGTAGATGTCGTGTGCGACGCGAAGGAACTCCTCGTTGTCCGGGTACGTCAGCAGGTTCACCATGCTGACCAGGTACAGGCAAACACGGGAGTACGTGTTCTCGTCGACAAACTCGGGAAGCTTGTTGGTGATCTCGAGCTCGCTCATCAGGTCGACGGCATCAGCCTCGGCGTTGGCCTTGAGGAAAAGAGGCACCAGCACGAGGGCAAGGTCGACCAGGTCTTGCACGTCCTCATCGGCGGCAACGCGCTTGCCATAGACCTCGCCAATCTCCAGTGCCAAATGCCTGGTGTACTCGTGGCCCCATGACGCAATGTCTTGCGAAGGCGATAGAAGTCTGTACTTGAGAGTATCTTGACGATCCTCGTCGGAGAAGGTCATGCCAATCACCGATAACACGTCCGCCAGCGACGACTTGTCATCGCCCTCGGGCCATTGCTCGTAGAGCTTGACGAGGGCTTCGTAGTGTGGTCTGAGGAACTTCAAAGGCTTCGGTACGGCGGTCATAGAGCTCGTAGATGTCTTGATGGAGGTCTTCATTGCCTCGAGGGCGGGTTTGTAGAGGGATGCATCGGATTCCTAGTCGTCTATAGTCAGCATGGGAGCCCGGTCATTCAGTGACGTATGCAGTAGAAACGTACGCTCAATCGCTCGACGAGCATGTCAAGCTCATTCTTGAGCTGCTGATCCTCCTCGCTGAGCTCTTCTGGGGCTGTTTTGCAGTCAGTAAACATGGCCTCTCGGAAGGGTGCCGAGGTCAATGCGCCTTACCGTCAACAATCTTGTCTTCGTCCTTCTTGCTGGCGGGCTGTCCATCCTTGCCCTTCTTAGCATCGTCGACCTTTTCGTTCTCGACGGCCTTGCCCTTGCCCTTGTCGGCCGACTTTGGGACATCACTGTCTTGCGCCATGATGGCAGATGGGCTGTTTGGATCGGATTCGGGTCGTGCAAGGGAAGCTGCTGGACAGCAGGCTCAAACGAGACCCTAGGTGAGTCGGAGATGTATGCGGATTGGAAAGTAATATGTGGCGCAATTCGTGAGGGCAACCGGACAGATATCGTTGCGGCCCTGGATACGGGGAAGTGGAAATTGTTGGCGGATGGAAAGATGGAAGGTGATGGATTACACAGCAGCTGTGCAGAGCTCCGAGTTAAGTTGATGAACGCTGCTGATGCTGCTGCTGGGCTGGGTACTGCTCTGCTGGGGTGCCGCCCGCGCTAGAGCTTCAGCATTACGCCAATGGTTTGGTTGCCTGCCTCGCCTTCTGGGTCTGCCCAAGAAAGTGGCTTGCACACTAAAATCAGTAATGAGGCTGAAATATGAGCATGCATTAGCTGACCCGACTTTGCATAAAATCTCAGCGCACCCATTAATGCCCGAGAGCCCACCAGGCATATTTTAATGCTTGACATTCTCAATGACATGCTATGACAATGCGGGGACATTGGCCGCAGTATGTGTACAGATGCATGGAATTGCTGTCTTCCTACTTTTGTACACACAAAATCCACCTTGGTATAAAGTTGCCTGTTGCCCTTGAAACAATTATTGTGTTATTGTATTTGTCTTGATTCATACAATGTACTGTTTGTAGTTGCGTAGTTGCCGGGCAAGTACATATACAGGCACGCACCTTGATGTACATACTACAGCCCACCCACCGCGATAAGATAAGGATTTTTCTGTCTTCGCGGGGCAGATCGAGGGACAAGAGAGACTCTTTTCTATCTTATTATAATCATCATTGCTTCGGGGTATAGTGGAAGAATTGGCCTTTGAAACATCTGGTGCAGAAGCTCTCTACTGTTCCCCAATCATCCACCAGCGCGACCCGGTCTCCAGCGCTCACCCAAGAGAGGCGCATCTCTGCTCCGGCGCCCGCCCACGCCCCCAAACACCAAAAGGAAGAACCCAAGACGACCAGCTGCGACGACTCCCGCGCCATGTATCTGGACACCAAGGCGCTCCGGCACCTGACGGCCGAGGACTGGCGCGTCCTCGCGGCCGTCGAGAACGGCACCAAGACGCACGACCTGGTGCCCACGCCCCTGATCGAGAAGCTGTCCCGCCTGCGCGGCGGCGTCAGCGGCGTCCACCGCTCCATCTCGGCCCTGGCCAAGACGGGCCTGATCGCCAAGGTCAAGGAGGCCAAGTACGACGGCTACCGCCTGACCTACGGCGGCCTCGACTACCTCGCCCTGCACAGCTACGCCGACCAGAACGCCGTCTACAGCGTGGGCCAGCGCATCGGCGTCGGCAAGGAGAGCGACATCATGATCGTCGCCGACAGCAAGGGCGTCCAGAAGGTGCTCAAGATCCACCGCCTGGGCCGCATCAGTTTTCGCACCGTCAAGGCGAACCGGGACTACCTGCGGAAATCCAGACAGGGACAGGGCGGAAGCTGGATGTACCTGAGTCGCCTGGCCGCCATGAAGGAGTATGCTTTCATGAAGGCTCTCCAAGAAGAGGGCTTTCCCGTCCCCGAACCGATATCGCAGAGCCGGCACACCATCGTCATGGGTCTGGTGGACGCTTTTGCCATGCGCCAGGTCTCGGAAGTCGGCGACCCGGCCGGCCTCTACGCAGAGCTCATTGACCTGATCCTTCGTCTGGCCAGACATGGACTCATTCACGGCGACTTCAACGAGTTCAACATCCTCTTAAAAGAAGATCGAAGCCCTCCGCCTTCAGACGATCCAGATGCGGATGAAAAGATTACCGTCACGCCCATCCTCATCGACTTTCCTCAGATGGTGTCCACGGAACACCCAAATGCGGAGGAGTACTTTGACCGAGATGTAAACTGCATCAAGCGGTTCTTCGAGCGCCGCTTCCATTTTGTGTCCACGACCCCCGGCCCGTTCTTCAAGGAGGTGAAAAAGACTGTTGGCGCCAACGGAGCCAAGCGCCTCGACGCTTCAGTAGAGGCATCCGGCTTTACCAAGAAGATGCTGAAGGATCTCGAGGCTGCAATTCGCGAGCAGCAGGCCCAACGGCCCGAAGGCGGCGAGGGAGAGTACTCGGAGCCTGAAGATGAAGACGGCTCAGAAAATGGCGACGCGGAGGAGGAGGAAGAGGATGACGACGAGGAAAGAGGAGAAGAAGGCGAGGAACATGAAGAAGAGACGGCCACGGACGCCAACAAGATAGACATCTCCAAGCTGTCGGTGAATGACAAGACTTAGGAGGCCAGAGACGTCTAGAACATTTAAAAAAACACTCCCAATGATACCCTTGATTCTGGTCAGACTCTTTGACTTCTTATCCCATGACTGCGTGATCTCGACCTCTCAGTGCCTAGTCATTTCAAATAACACTTTTTCTTTCACGCTCTGTTCAAGTCGCAGAGTACAATTGTCTCGTCTCGAGAGGACTTCTCGGGGGTGCTTTTCCTCCTTCACGCTCTTCGTAGAAAAGCACGTTATCTGGCCAGCATTCCCTGAAACCCATCAAGCTGTCCCAGTATTACTTGTCACCAATTCACACAAGGATTGAAAGAAGAACGCGGTAAGATACCAAGAACATTTATTACTGTTTGCTCGTTCCACCTAAGAACAAGAGATCATTTGTCTGATACTGCCTTCGATAGACGATGCGGATCTCGGGCCCTGTAAACAGCAGATGATCCACACAAATCACCCTCCCTTCTTGCCTAAAGATGGATTCCTTAAACTACTCCATCCATCAACAAAGACCTGCCCGTCTGTCAATGTGCCCTGGAAATGCCAATCCATTTACACAGAGACCCTCTAGAACTTTTGGTGTGTGGCGTGAACCTAAAACTGAAAGAATTTGCACAGTGTTGCCATGCCAGAAAACAAGAAAAGAAAAACCATGCTGATGAGAAACTGAGTGCAAACGACGCTGTGTCAAAAATCCTCGAATAAGGATACAAAGTGTTGGAAGGCTGAGTCCACCCTATTCTTTCTCCTTCTTGGTCGGCGAGGATCCTGAACTGCCATCCGCAACTAGAGGTGATTCGGCGTGAGCAGTTGCAACTTCGTCTCCGGAACCGTTGTCAGAGTCGGGGCTGTCACCGTTGGTAACATCACTCGACCTGAATAGGTTAGTTCGGAGGACCACGACGCCAGTCAGGGAGCGGAGTGGCATACTTGGTGTTGCCGGTGGTCTTCTTACCACCAAGAGGGTGTCCAGAACTACTGGTCCTGCAGGCCTGAAGTAAGCATTTGTCCCGACACGAGCATGGGTTGCACCTACATGTGGGTACCATTTCCATTGTGAGGGCCATTTCCATTGTCAGGGCCACTTCCTCTGTGAGGACCGTTGTGTCCCTGGGGGACGGCGCCACTGTTGTGGGTGCGTCCATAAATGCCGGTGGGCGGCAGACTCAAGTGAGAGGTGCCATAGGCACCAACGTTGTACTCATTCGTACGGAACTGGCGACGTTCAGTAGTGACACGCTTCAGTTCCTTCTGGGCAGGAGTGTCGGAGTAGCGGATCTGCATCTGGAGACCCTCGTCGCCAACAGCAATACCGGTAAACAGCAGAATGATCTCATCACAGATTGCACGAGACTCGAAACTATACAACAAGTCAGCATTCGAATGTAGTTGGTAACACAATTTCAAACGTACCGAGCAAAGCCGACGCCACGGCTGTTGCCAAGCTGGTCGCGAAGGATCTTCGAGGACATGATATGATACTGGTCAAAGATGGTTGCCAGATCCGACTCGGAGATGCTCTTCGGGAGATTCGAGAAGTACAAGTTGGTATTTTTCTCATCTCCTTCTGCCTTGAGTCGAGAATTGAAGGACTCCTGATCCCAGGCATTGAAGTTAGTGAACATATCAGTGTGAAGGTCACACTTGCAGTCACACTTCTTGACAACAATGGGGTGGCCATCGCCCTGATAAGCACTGGCATCACCGACACTAGCCGGGTGGGCAGCAACCTCCTCGCGGAGACGCAAGACAGCTTGCGTGCGCTCCTCGTAGAGCTGCACGGTATTGGTAACGGGCTGGGAGCTCACTCTAGCGAATCCAACCTCGTATCCCATGGAGTGAAAGCCACGAATGCAGGCTTCAGCATCCTTCATGCTCTTGAATTTGGCAAAACCAAAACTGCAAAACCAATGTTAGCAGGCAACAGTCAAAAAGTGGGATGATGATGGACAAACCCCTTGCAAGCACTAGTGGTGGTATCGATAATGGCCTTCGATGTCTCAACCGGTCCGAAGCGCTCGGCGTACTTCAGCAGCAGCTCGTCGTCAGTAGTGGGATGGAGACCACGAATGTAGACATTCCGATTACCAGGAATGTTGTTAGCGAGACTTTGCTCGACAGTCTTCATGCTCTCACGAGGAGTGAACACAGCGGGAACAGCCAGAGGAATACTGGGCTCCTGCTCAATGACCTGCTTCATGTTGTCATCAGTTGGACCCGAGTTGAGGACGGGAACGGAAGTGAACCCTCCCTTGTCAGTAGGGATGAAGTTGGGGCCAGCCTGGGGAGGCGAAGGGGTATTGTAGGCCGATCCATGGGAATAAATGCCGACCTGGGCGTCGACATCTCGACCGGCAGCATAGAAGGGAGTGGCAGGAGCCGACTCGTTGGTCGAGTAAGAAGAACGGCGGTTCTCCAACGAAGGGACCTGACCACCAAAGCGACTCTGCTGACGCTGCAGATGATCATAGTAGTTGGAGAGCTCCTGGCGGTGTTGCTCAGAGAACTGGGGAAGCTGCTGGGAGATGCCAGTGGTGTCATACGGGTGAGGAGCTCGAGTGAGAGCCCACTTCTGACCATCCTGAACCCAAAACATTCCTTGGGCATCAGCCATGAGCTGGCCACCGACAGACACTGGCAGCCCGAGGACGTGCGGCGAATAATAAAAGCCGCCGTTCGATTGGACCAAAGGTACACCCTGGACCGTAGGAGGTCCGCTTCCCAGGGAAAGCGAACCCATCTGGTCTGCGATGCCAGCCATACCTGGGGCGACTCCAGCATCCAAGTAGCTAGGATGCTGTTGCATATGGCCATTGCCAATGTAACCGCCAGGGGGGTTGATCATATAAGCGCCGTGTCCAGTGGGGACGACGCCGGCAGCTCCAGCCGTGGGAGTGCCCTTGCGGTTGTTCTTGTCGTCCGATGACATACTGACGGTCCGATAATCGATGGACGGGTTGACTGCTTCGAAGCCGTTAGTCTATCATGTGCTCAACGCCCACACCAATGCGAGCAAGGCTGGAAACTTTGAGACGCCGATAGTGCGACAGAGAGGAAAGATGGACAAGAGGGATTGCGAGAAGTGGTTCAAGCTTTATATGGAAGCATGAGTGAGACAATGAAGCCATGATGAAGGGAACGGGATGTGAGTGGTCCAACAGGATTGTGAAGAACAAGACAGGAAGCAAAACTGTCCACCCATCACCTTCTCCGCCAACGAAGGCAAGGTCATGGAGGGACAGGATTGGAAATGGGCGTGGACAAGGAAAAGGTCATTTGAAGGGGGCCACAACGAGAAAGGGTTGGGTGAGTGATCAGGAACGTTGAATACCGCCAACCAAGTTGGACTACATGTAGCCAGAATGTGTCCGTTGTGATGTGATGAGAAGAGATGAGGTGAGATGGAAAACTCACTTTGTACAGTGGATCGATGGATGTCTTGTCTGAAATGAACTGAAGAGTCGATGATCTGAACCAGATGAGACGTCTGTTAGTTGTGGTTGTTGCGAAAGGATGGGACTGGAAAGCCTTGATTGAGGGAAGGTGGACGTGGGCTGGAGGGGTTCTAAGGCCGCCGAGGTCCAACAACAACAACAACAACAACAACAACAAGGGAGGGGGACAAGAGCGGCTTGCAAACGCAGCCGATTGTCCAAGGACGGGGCCAGGCTGGGAGGGGGACGAACGGGTTGGTTGGTTGTGCACAGGAAGAAGGGCAACCGGGAAGGACAATCAAGCTTGGAGGAAAGCTCTGGACATGCCGATAGAGACAACCAAAAACGTAGGACAGAGATGCAGGTGTTGGGAGACGGGCAGTGAGAGCAGTCAACGGCCGGTGGACGCTGGGAGGGGAGATCTTGCACTCACCTCGAGGAGTTCGCCGATGGCACCGAGGTGGGTATGTAGCGAGCGGGTACAAGTAATATTGAAGTAGCTAGCGAGCAAAGTGAGATGGAGAAGAGACTGTGGTGTCGTGATGTGTGTTGATGCTTTGATGGATGGGCGTGTGGTTGAGAGGAGGGAGAGGAAGAAGAGATGGGAGACGCCTCGAATGGATCGGCGAGGAGATGGAGAGACGCTGGGATGGAACTGGCTCGTGACTTACCTTGACGTAATGCTGCTTCTGCTCCCAAAAGGAAGTTGCAAGATTCACAAGACGATGCTTGCTGGTGGGTGGATGCTGAGAAGGTGCGAGCCTTCTGGAGTTGTAGTAGTTGCTTTGAGTTGCCAGTGAGGACAACTGAAGGTTTGTGTTTGGGTGGAGTGGCAAGGTCGGACCAAGAAAGAACGAGCCTGTCAATGTGGGAAAGAATGATGTTGTTGTGTTGAATGAACTCGGGCCCTGCAGCTGGAGTGAAGGAAGCTGCAATTTATGGATGTCCAGGTCGTGGGCAAATGCAGGAGCGGACTGGCTGATTGCACTGGCTGATTTCCTAATTGGGAGGGACTGGTGGTTTTGGGGGACTATGCCAGAGTGCCGCGTGACTTTCTATTGGCCAGCGACTCGCCTGACGGTCTTTGTACCCAGGTACAAGAATCGGCGTCGCCCAACGGGATCTGGATTGTCCTCTGGCAGGCGGAAGCCAGCGCCGGGCCGGACTGGTACTTTGGTGGGCAACAGTTACCAAGGTAATGGTAATGATGCAGCAGACTCTTGGGACGGGGCTAGCTGGTCCCGGCGTTCAAGTGTGAGCTTTCCGATATTTTCAATGTGGCCCCCCTTATCGATCTTTCCAGCTCGAGGGCTCTGGTGATGAAGCCGTTCAGTCCAGACCAGGTCAACGATGCCTACTGGCGGCTCCGACTGCCAACTCGAACCCCTCTTGTGAAATCACGTTCACCAAAAACCAACTCGGCAGTATTGGGCGCGTCTCTACTGCCGGTCGTGCAATGAACTCCCTCTACCTTGGCTCGTTCAAGACGACAAAGGTCGACTGGCGCAATCGTGCCAACAGTGCGGCTCAATACCTGATCCAGTGCCCAGATGGGTGACTCGACAATCCAATACAGTCAGACAACTCTACTTGAAATGTGTTCCAATTACAGGTCGGCACTGCTGAAAATTTCTATCCCATAGTAGTCAGTTTATATAGTGCAGTATGGATGCTGTATTTGTCGCATCTTGAATACATGCCTTTCTTGGCGCCGTGGAGTTGTAGAATGAACCAATGGAGGTGATGTCCAGTACCAATGTATGCGAGTCTTGATATATAGTTTCTCGGTGTGTGCTTTCCCAGCAACTTCTTGTAGGTCCACGAAATAACTCAAGACGACTTGACAAGGAATCCGGTCTCACGAAGGCAAAATTCGGAAGATGGTACGCATATAACTGGGTGTTATCGGGACTCGACGGTAAAAGATGCTCAGCCCAAGGCGACGAACTTAGAGAGAAACAGACTAGAATTTCTGCTTCACACTCTAGATGGAATCGAAATTAACAGATGTATTCAAGAAGAGGAACGTATTGGAACAAGCACATGGAAAAGGGTAGCTTTTTATCATGGCCATGGTTGATAGGCCTGCAGCCCACAACCAATTAGACGTGACAGGACAACAGCCTGACCATGGCTGGATGTCGTGGATCTGAGAAACTTTCTTTTCTTTGCCCTGAAAAAGTGATCATGCTGGGTGCAGTCCTACAACAGAGAGGCCGCGTCAAGAGCCGGTCGCCGCCTATCTCCAACCGTGATCCATGGGCACCCACAGAATACTTTGCTATACCCCTACTTGATCACTTTCAACTAATCATGCCCCATAATGTAAGAGAGCTGCATCATGTATGGTGTACATTGCATATGCCAACAGTGTCCGAGAGAAGTCGAATTCTGGGGGGTTTGTGGATTACATAACATCGCGGGCCGGGGTCCAGTCCATAGAGTCATGTCACCAGTCGGCCAAGGCCTGCAAGGGGAAAAGGCCGGGCCTCCGATTTGGTAACGCTGCGCCTCGCTGACTGATGCAACAATGAGAGACGACCCAGGTAGAGAGCAGACAATAATGTGAAATTACTAACAACGAAACTGTTTCCACTCGATGGAGAAGAACGGGATTGGCGGATCTGCAGAGGACGCAATGTCGCACTGAGAAAGCCTGGGACTCGACCAGTGCTCGGACACTAGCCCTTCATCTGCCAGTTAATGACAGCTCGAGAAGATTCCCCCGACCTCAGCCGCACAAATGGATGGGTGAGTTGTCTGATATTAGCTTGACAGCTTAACCCAGGCGATGCAAATTCAATGCGCCTCGGGGTCTCCAATTGGACCAAGCCTCTCATTCGATGATTACCAACAACTCGGTCGAGTTTCGTGAGATCAAGCAACATGCCTGTCAGATCGCCAGCACGCATATTCGGGAGCCATGTACTCGGAGTGGGGAAGAAGAAGCAAGTTCTGAATCTGACAATGAGGCTTGATCTTGAAGTATCCCTGAATCCTGGTACTAACAATCCCTATTCTGCAAAAGAGGGCAAGCCGAGAGTGCCTAAAACGGGTGTTCACGACCAGTATCTTGCCACTATCGCAGCATAAATTCAAGTACATTCGCTCTGCCCGACCGGTCCGCCAAGACGTCGAGCTGGTAACATTCGAGATTGGAAAAGGAAAAAAAAAGCAATGAGGTTACTAGCCTTCATTCCGAGACATGGATGCCCAAGGGGGGTTCCGAAAAAAAAAAATAGCTTGTGACTGTTGGGTTTCTACAATTCACGAACTAGATCAGAAGTTCTTGGTGTTTTGTTTTGTGTATGTGTATACATGCTGCAGTGGAAAGTCAAACTTCAAACATCTTCCCAGACGTCGTCGAATTTAGGTTGCTCTTCGTAGGTCAGCAACTTGCGCTAATCATTACTTGGTAACTCCGGTGCAGCGATCCCGGGTCGTTGCAGCCTCAGGCTTCAAATGTCTATAGCCCGATAACGCGGAAGATGGGTACATTACATCAATACCTCATGCTTCGCACAATACCTTGACTGCTCACCAGCGGAAATGGCGCATGAGCAGCGATTCATCGCTGCTCGGCACTTTGACGGTCGCCCTCAACCTTGCTTGCCTTGGAGCAAGGTTCCGCACAAACCCATTGACTTGTCTTGTAGTAGACAGAAATCCAGTCAATTCTCTGTCGTTTTGAAACAAAATCAATGGCACCCTACCATCGCTATATCATCACTAGCCTCGTCTTCGTTTCTGCTGATTGGCGCTTAAAAACTCGACTTGTTCCTGCACGAGTCATGTTTGAGGCTGAACCGGTTTGTAGTATATCCTCAGGCTTGCAGCTTGTTAATTTGCTTCTGTCCTTGACATGCAGCCTGTCAATTTGCTTCTGATTGTACGGAATGCCATGGGAGAATGAGACAACTCACCTGACAGTCTATATTCTGCCTGCTGCGTCTTAACTGTCGCAGTCCCGTGACTTCTTTATGTCGCACTGCACAGGAAATTTTATCCTGAGCAGAAACCAGCCAAGGTAGCATGGGAGTAATGACGTGACTTCATCGAACCCGTCATATCTGTATAAACGAAAATCACCCCCAGCCGTCGATCGGGCAAATGAGAGTAGCGTGTGCTTGATCGCAAGCATTCATGTGAATCTTCCATGCTTTGTAACAGACTCATTCCAAGGATTGTCGAAACAGTGGTTTGCATTAGCTAACTACCTGCAAAGGCGCCTGGTCAAACCGATCAACCGACTCCAACCATCACAAGAATCTATAAACGCTCGCATTATATAGTGTATGTACGAAAACCTGTGTAGTCTATGCCAACGATGGGCTTTAGAGTCCGTATCTAGGTACAGTATGGGAGTCAAAATAACGCCACTGCAAGCTCAAGATATGCGGCCCTGACTGACGCCCCATCTATGCTTCCACAACGCCTTCCGGCGCTTCTCAATTCCTGACGTGAATCATTACGACCAGACATCCTCCTGGGATACACATTAGTAAGCGGCAAGATCGAGCTGGAAACGAATGAACGTACCTGGTATTGGTTGGCGGCTCTCATGTTCTTCACAATCTCCTCGGCCTTGGACTCGGGGATGCCGCGGCGCTGGGCAATGATTTGACCAAGCACGGTGTTCACTTCGCGGGCCATGTTTGCGGCGTCACCACACACGTAGATGTATGCCTTCTTCTCCAAGAGGTCGTTGATCTCCTGTGCGCGCTCCTTGAGCAGGTGCTGAACGTAAACCTTTTTGGGCCCATCGCGGGAGAAAGCGTTGATCATCTCAAAAGCATCACCCATGGCCGTCTTGCGTTCCTGTTCAGATGTGAGTGAGCATTCAGCCATGTACAAAATTGGAAACGTAGACATACCTCCCATTCCGACTCATACATGAAATCCTCGCTTCGTTTCCGGCAGCCGAAGAACAACAGAGTCTTTCCAATGGTCTCACCATCTTGGGCTTGCTTTGCGCGCTCCTGAATGAATCCACGGAAAGGAGCAACGCCGGTACCAGGGCCAATCATGATGATGGGCTTAGAAGGATCCGAGGGGAGCTTGAAGTTGGAGTGACGGACGTGAACAGGGACGTGGATACCGTCGTACTTGTTGCGGGGACCAGTAATGTCGTAGCTGAGACCAAAGGGCTTGGGGTTGGGATCGCCGTTTTGCTTCTCCTTCAGAGCCAGTAGATAGTTGGTAGCAACACCCTGGAAGGGGCCCGCTCTGTCGGGGATGTTCTGGGACTCGACGACAGCTGTGATGGAGATCTTCTTGGGCTGGACCATGGAGGACGAGGAGATGGAGTAGTATCGCGGCTGGAGCTTGGTAAGACCTTCGATGAACGCGGAGAATGGGATGTTGTTCCACTTCTGACCACTGCCAACAGTGCGGAGAACGCCGGCTATGTTATAGTGGTACTTGCTGACTCTGTCGTGGAAGTATTCCTTGTCGCCTCCGAGCTTTGTCATCTCGGCCTTGGTGGATTCATCTGGAGCAAAAGCGGCTAGAGTGGCAACGAACTGACGAGAAACGGGGGCGCAGATCTCCATGTGGTATCGCACGATGGCGTCGTAAGTGGTCGGGGTAGGGAACGGCACCTTGGCGGTAGGTTCGAGAGCCTTGACGCTGATAACTTGGTGGCGCTTCTCCGTGAGTCCCAGAGTGTCAAGAAGATAGTCGACTTCCTGGCCAGCGTTGGTCGGCCAGATAGCAATGTGATCACCGGTCTGGTACGAGAGGTTGGAGCCGCTGATGTCAACTTCCATGTGGAGACAGTTTCGGTCCTTGACGTTGAAGAGTTCGCGAGATTCGACAATGGGGGCAATGTACGGGTTGTGGGCGTTGAAGGGACCCTTGGCGGAGCCTTCGAGGTGCATCTTGTTGGGTTCACCGACGTAGACCTCGGACGAGTCCTTGGTCAGACCCTCGCGCTCGACAATACCAAAGATGGGTTCGTACTGGGCTTCGCGCTCCTCAAGTCCAAGGGTCTTGGCCAGGGCTGCCCACATGGGCTCCTTCCAGGCCAAAAAGTCCTCTTCCATTGTACCGGCACCATCATCACCCTCACCGGCCTCACCGATTCTGTGAGCGCCAAGTTTCTCGAGTGCCTTGTTGACGTTGCGGACCATGGAATTGTAGTGCTCGTAGGTGTTGTTGCCCAAACCAAAAGCGACGTACTTCAGGTTACCAAGAGGAGTCTCGTTGGCTTCGGAGAAGCTGACGTCCTCGCCAGTGATGAATTCGTAGAAGTCAACAGCGTTGTCGGTCGGCTCTCCCTCACCATAAGTGGCAAGGACGAACATAACCACCTTATCCTCGGGGACGGAGTCAAGATTCTCGTAGTCGTAGTCTTCCAGGTCGGCGACCATGGTGTCAAGACCGAAACGGCTCTTGCCCTCCTTGGCCAATCTCGAGGCGTAGTCCTCTGCAGTACCGGTCTGGGAGCCATAGAAGATGACACAGTTCTTGCCCGTCTCCTCAAGCTTCTCAATGATGTTTCTAGTCTTTCCGGCCTTGAGCGCATTACCGTTGGCAAAGGAGCTGGCGTAAGGATCCTTGGTGACGCCCCAGAACTTGCCCTTGGTGAAGTAGGCGACAGTGCCGACGAGGATGATCGAGAGGACCACCAGGTCCAGAGTGTCGAGTTGCGCCATGTTATCACCGGTGAGCGGTCGTCGACGCTATGAGGTCGCGAGCTTCGGTGAACGTGCTGGCCAGACGAGCCGCGGGATGTGACTGGACAAACACGATCTTAGTTCAATAGTCCGAGGTGAGTACGAATCTCCCGAGGCAGGGCAAGTAAGTGGTACCACGTGGGGTTTTAAGGCGCAAGCGACGATTGCTCGCGGTAGACTCTTGTTTATCCTCGCCCGCGACACGCACTTGCATCCGGGCCGGAGAAAGTTTACCCAGAGATTGCTTTATTTGGCTTGTGATGGGGGCGGTGGGTTGGGCTGAAGAAGCACTGACTTACGGAAGCAGATCGGATTCGGATTCGGGACAGGCGACGGTCTGGGGAAAATAGAGACCAAGAAACGGGCGCGGGTGACTGACTGGCTAGAGTGCAGTGCAGTGCAATACGGTGCGAGTCTTGGGAACCCAGGACAACAAAAAGGAAAACAGACAACGCAAGCTCGAAGCAAACGGCTCACAAGGCAGAGCGTGGTGTTGTGCGAGGTAAGAAAGGAGAGTCTCTCGACGGACAATAATAATCTCACTTTTCGGAAGGATTCCTGATAAGGACAGCCTAGCCTAAGGTAAGGAATAATAATAGGTAAGCGCTGGGGGAAACGGCGGGCTGGGCTGGCTCTGCGGGACCCTTTCGACAGCCCCTACACATGTAAATGTACGTCGGGAGATGGAGTGGGAGTAAAAGTAGGGATCTCCAGCTGTTATGTTGCAAACAAGAAAGAAGAGAGAGAAAAAACCTCGTTACTACTGCAGCCCCTTGCTTCTTACATAAGTATTTATTATTACCAGTGCCCAGGAGGAGGAAGAATGCCACGCATCATTGATGACTTGCAGGCGAATTTCCTACCAGGAGCAGAGCAGAGCCACGAGGTACATACCTATTACGCGGTGATGGAATAGTAACTCCCATCCGCGCCGGCGACCCTGCAAGTTCTCTCGCCCATCGTCAAGCGCCAGGGTGCTAAAAATGCTGGCCACAGTGGAAACAGATTGGGGGTGGAAGGCTCAAGAACCGAGAACAAGCGTAATGCCCCCGACGTTAAGCCCGATTCGGCTCTAGCGCTCCCGACTTTCGCTGTCTTACTAGTGGGGGCTTTGCGGGATCGTGCCACTCTGAACTCCCCGGCTTCCCGACTGCGCATCCGCCAGTATTACGAGGGCCCGACCGCTTACACAGGTTGGTATACAGTAGGTAGGAGACAGGGAAACTACTTTTGAACCGACCTGCTCATCTCATCTCTCACAGAGTCAGTACCGCCTTGATGATGATGGTCTCGTGCCCGTAAGCCCCACGAATTAATTATATGGAATCCCACTATACTACTGCGTATGTAAGCCAAGTCAACACTAATCCGAGGCAACTCCCTGATAGACCTACCTAAGGCCATGGTGGTTGCAGGACTGTCAAGGCGACTGCGAATGGGCAGGTGTTTTGTTCAAAGTCCAGATGGCCTGTCGGACAAGCCCATGTCGGTTGTCCGTTGGGAGACACCAAGAACCTGGTGGTTGTTTGGAGGTGTTGAGGTGGTAATAGAGTTGCCGTTAGCTTACCTCGCAATCGGCTTTGACTTTTAAGCGCGAGACTCTCAGCCCGGGGTTAGATCAATGTTCTTGAAGCTGGATCTGCAAATGATGATGCCCTGAATCCCAGGCCAGGCACCCAGGCAAACACTTCACGAGGCGAGATGCAATCGAGCTGCGCACTCCCTACGTTTTGCCTCGCATCGCAGTGCAAACTTCGCGCACACTCTACTGAGTAGCATGTCCACAGCTTGAACCTGCTTGGCCAAGTCGCAAACTGGCTTCCTGGCTTGGTGCTGTGGGGGTCTTCAAGTTCGCGGGATGGGACAATCTTGCAGATCCAAATGCTTTTGTGGAAACATGACTCTCGAATTCTCAACAAATGCCGCTATCGTGACATATGCACCATGCAAGTGTGTGTGTATTCGCTCGGCCGGCTCCAATCTCGAAGAAGCTCGGGTTTGCAGACTTGGTCCAACTGATCAACTAAACACTACAACAAAGCACGGGTGGCAGTAGCTAGAACCATTCGCGACCGGGAGTCGTTCTCGGGAAATGTGACTTTGCGACTATAGAGCCCATTTCGTAAAAGACTGTTATTGGCCAGCGGCACGCATCACCGAGGTAGTAAGCCACCAATTGGCGAGTTGACGCCCCGCTATAGTTGCATCGCAGGGAGTCGAGGTTCGGGATGTACGTGGTGTAGGTAACACAGAAGTGCAGAACAGAAAGGAAGCGGAACTGCCTGATAACATCGCCTCCTGCTGGGCGGAATACGGACTAATCTTGTCAGTCCTCCATAGCCACCCGTGAACCTGGTTTACTGAAAAGCGAGCATGTCCCTACTCACAAAATGCCGAGGTGATCTCAAAGGCCACGTTACCTGGTGAGATCATCCGAAAAGGCATGAGGAACCGGAATACGGTGCCACCAACCAACCAGTGAGTCGTGTCGGAAGCCTGGAAGAGGCCGACACCTCCGGAATGGGCGCCAGCCGTCTAGTCTGACCGGTCGGTAGCAGCGGTCGCATCTTCAACGAACTGCCAAGGTACGAGCTTTCATAGCCCCGGAACTCCGACTAGACCCCCGAGCTCGCGAGAAGCCATGCAATTACGTAGAAGTTGCCATCCCGAATTCCATCAGCGCAGCGAGGAACGGGTGTTCAAGTCCCGGCACTAACACACGGCAGGCTGCGAAAGGAATAAATGGTGAGGTCAACCCAGAGTCCTAGTTTCTACAGTATTGCTGTCGAATAGGTTCATATACGTATAATCTACAGAGAGTTGGAATATAGTACTTGTGACAAGGACAACATTCGGGAACAACGCATCATCCTTTGGTTAGGACTTTCATCAGACAGGACACGGTATTTATTTCTGGATCTCAGCTAGTTGGGGATTCTGACCATCAACATCAATCACACCTCAGCACCTACGTTGCGCTACGGGCACTGTACAGGCTACCTACCAGACACATGTGCAGTCGTAGTGCGACTACATTACCTAGGAAGCTACCATGATCAAGAACATAATTATAGCCCAATTTTCCAATCAGTTCAGACCTCGGCTTGACCTTGGTGCAGGATCAATTAGGTCATGGTATAATCCCACACGTGTCGCGACAATACAATCATAATTATGGGTGACACTGTCGCCTTTAGCTACGAATTGGGCCATTCTATTGTGTGTCGACATTACAACTCTGTGGCTACACTAGAATGACTGATAGAACAGCCAAGTATATCAATCTATCCTCGTCACGCATTAAATACATCTTCTTGGCCTCAAAAATCGAGGCTGTTGGCCCCTCAAAGGTTGCTTTTCCGTCAAGCCAGAAAGACTTATTAATGCCTCCACGTCTTCTCTGTACGCCACCATGAGGAGGGTCCAGACCATATCAGTCGGACCCTCATCTCATTGGCCAGTGCCTTGCATTCTTATGGGCCTTGCCTTAGCTCTACCCGTTCCGCGTCCGACAGCTGCAATCAACAAAATGGACGAAGTGAAGCTCATGCTGGCGCGGCAGCATTAATTCAGTGATGTCGATCAGGTCTTTTAGCCGATGATGATGTGCACGTATTAAGCTTTGGCAACCGTGAAGACGGTCAGCGTTAGAATCAGCTCTTGTTTTGAAAGTGTTTACAACAGGATTCGACTTCTTTCCTACCGTGCACCTCGTAGTGGCTCAGTCAATCCAGCTCGCCTCACCCATACAGAGCCCGCAGCTACTACTACTATCTGATCTACAATCTTGACTAGGCACGGTAGGTAGAAAATCGGCGGCGGGCTATTTGACCGACCTTGGAGGTGTTCATGGCTGGTTTCCATCGACCGCATCGCCTCTCCACGTCGCACTCGCAAAGCTTTGCCTGCGAATAAGACACGGCCACGAAAGATACAGGAACTGCACCCCCGACTCAGGACAGCATAGGCCGTCGCCAGATGACGGCTATGGGCTTGTGCCATTCTCCATAATGGGTGAGTTCAGTCCCGCGTCACACGTTCATACAAATCATACCCTTGTCGCCCAGTTCCTCGGAGGGCAAAAAGTTGCGCGCGCAAGCCAGCCAGAACGGTCGCATCGCAACCCATTGGCCCAGGAGGCAGTACGCCCGTAACGAGGCCTGAATGATTGCAACAATCGTCGAATTCGTGCCTGTCCTGTCGCGCCGTGTTTCACGAACGAGGGGGACTTTGCGCCCTGTCCAACCCTGCCCAGGCTATTCAATATCTGAGGTCATTTGCTAACAACGCCGTCCCGCTGAAGCTCCGTCCCAGGCCCTGCCCGGCCCAGAACTCCACCAGCAAGATCCTCTGAAGCACACGCCTCGATCAGCTTCGCGACCGAACCTCCACGACGACGATGAAGCCACTCGGGACAAGCCACTGCGGCCAATTGCTTTAGACCCCTCTCTGAGCCGATCCGCCACTCACTCGCGGGAGTCGTCCCTTGAAAAGCTTCAGTCCGGCCCCCTCGCTGGCATCCCCGAGTCCCCAAGACTCGCCCTCAACGCCGCGACCTCGCCCCGCTCCAACATATCGTCGTCCCGTCCAGGCGTTGCCGCGTTGGCAGATAGAGGAGACGCCAAGGGCTACGGTTACGGGCATCATCGGCAGACTTCGATTGTTCATGGCTTTCAGCATTCGCGGAATGGGAGTCTGGCTAGTTCGTCGTCAAGCCCGCTCAGCCCGCAGATCATAGCTGCTGCTGGTGTCGGCCTGCTCCCAGACCGGACAACAGATATGCATGCAACCGGCCGCATGGAACCCGACTTGACGATGTCCTCCCGACCTCCGACTGCGCTCTCGGGCAGCACCGCAGTTTCGAGCTCGCACCCTACACTACAACGGGCCCCGTCTAGCGCCGACAGCAGTGGTAACACCGTCACCCAGAGGAGCACAGAACGTATGCAAAGCAGAACGAGGCGCGATCATTCTCAACACCCTTCGCATTCGTCACGACTCCACAATGATCAAAAGACAGTGGGAGAGTATGCTCTCCACGTACTATTTACGCATGTTGGTCTTTCCTCCTCTCGCTCACCCAAGCGACCCTCTTTACTGATTCCGAGCAGTTCATAGCGTTGGCCGAAGAAAAGCTGAACGCCTGTGTCACGGAGCCGTTTGAGCCAGAGCCCAAGATCGAGCTGATATGCGGCCCCGGGGCCGACCCTGGGTTCGACCAGTTCATTGTAGCGTTGGGCCATATCGCCAGCCAAAAGCCGAAGCCTCTCATTGATCTCATCATGCTATGGAGGAAACAGAAGAGCGAGGCCGCCAGCGATGCCCGCAACAAACTTCAGCACTCGAGAAATCATCCGCCAGGAGCCGGTCTTCTGCGGCGTAACACGGAACCAGTGCAGGTGGTCACAGCAGATGGATTATCGGATAATGGTCCAAATGGTGGTCCTCCGTCGCTCGCGTCGAAACAGCTGTTTGTAGCACAAGCGGAGCGACGTTCGATCGTCTCCATCTACATCCTATGCCGAGTCCTTCTGGAAGTCATCAGCCAGAGTAATCTGAGCTCCATTACGCCGGAGATGGAGGACAAGCTCGAGGGCATCATCTTTGGACAGCTGAAGATTGCAGACATTGAACAGCTGTTTGTGTCGCCCCTCAAGCTAGCAAACTGGAACCTGTTCTCCCAATTGCTCGGGGTGATGAGCAACATCAACTTTGCCAGCGTAACGAATCGATTCATTGTTGATCTAGAGAAATCGCTCCAAGACCTGGCGGGGAGGAACCCAGCACAAGCAAATCGAGATCCCGAGGGCCAGATGGAATTGGTGCTTGGAGGAATGAAACATTTGCGCCTCAAGATCTCGCCGGACGCCATGTGGGAGCAGTCGTGTGATTTTCTGTCAGCACTCGGCCAGCAGTTTGCAAGATCGCACGGCCAGAAAGTCAAATCGGCGTTTTGCCAAGTCCTCGATACATTGCTCTTACCTATCGCGGCAAAGGCGAGCAACAATCACCTGACGCATCCCAAGTGGAACGAGGTCATCAGCAATATCAGTCCCCGTCTTGCGACAATGTTTGTCAAGCCTCGCCACTGGCAGACTGCCTTTCCTCTGACGGCGACTATGATATGTGTGTCTCCGCCAGAGACTTCCGCATCTCAATGGCTGCAGATGATCTTGCCACTGCAGCCTCGACTGAAGGATCGGAGTTTGAGACCGCTCTGTCTCCAGGTCATCTCTCGTCTGCTCTGGGCCTATTTGTACCGCTGCAATGATTCTTCGTCAGCCGTGACGCGCAAACTGGACGAGGTGATGAAACTGGTTCTCCCGTCCAACAAGAGGATATACTCGGCGGCCGATACAACTGTATCTGGGCCTCTGATACAGATCATAAGATTCATCGGTTACAAATATCCAGAGTACTGCTTCAAGAACATCATCTTCCCACTGGTTAATTCCGAGCAATTCACGACCACCAAGGATCACAGGATAGAACAGCTGGACCCAGATCGTATGGTAATTGGAATCAGGGCATTCCTGGTGATCATGGCCGATTTGGAAAGGGGCGAGCAGGGTCAGCCACCGTTCCCTGTAGATTATATGAACGTCCCAGTACCCGATCAGCAGCTGCTTCCAGCTTCGACCGGTGTCAAGAATTTCAGAGGTCCACCCTTGCCTTTGCAAGATACCTTCACCGAGGACGAGTCGCTCTCGCAACCAGTCGACCTTACTTCAATCAGTAATGTCGTCAAGGAGAATTACAAGCGATTCACCGAGATCCTCGGGTTGATCACCATCGTGTGTGACAACACTTTCGGAGGCCAAGCTGCACTGGATGAGAAGTTCGCCAGTCCCGGACCAGGCTCGGGGCCCAAAACACCCATTACCGACACGTTCAATTTTCGGCGGGACGACCAAAGTCCAGCTGAGCAGAAGCAGGCATTTTATGAGCTGCTCCATGTCGCGGTTCAAGCTCTACCTCGCTGCTTGCCCGTCAACATACCGTTCAACTCATTGATCAACCTGCTCTGCACAGCCACTGCTCATGTTCAATCCAATATTGCAGAATCATCAGCCCAGTCCTTGAAATCCATCGCTCGGCAAGGACACGCGCACCAGGTGAGCATGGGGTTTGCACGCTTCATATTCACCTTTGATGATCGATATTCGACCATGTCTGACGGCGGACTGCTTGGCCCACTTCACATTGAGAATACGTTGCGTCTATACGTCGAGTTGCTACAGATATGGAGAGACGAAATCAGGCAAAAGACAAAGGAGGCCACTTCCGACTCGAGCGAGATAAAGGAGGATGACAAGCGAGGCTTGAAGCTCGATCTGTCCAGCATCTGGGCGGAAGTGGAGCATGTGGAGGCTCAAGGACTCTTCTTCCTCTGCTCGCAATCGCGGCGAGTGCGCTTCTACGCTGTGACTGTCCTCCGGCTGATTACGGAATTCGACACGGCCCTTGGTAAAGATGGGGAAGAAGGGAACGAAAACCAGAGGCTTATCGAAATACTCGACAACGATTCCGTGCAGGTCATGAGTTTCAAGAATGAACAGCTGTCAGTCGCCGAGCGGAGTCGACTGCAGCGTGGTATGCAAAAGAGCAACAATCGTGGCGCCCTCATCGACCTCTGCACCAGCGATGTCTCTTACGATGCCACCTTGTGGTTCAAAATTTTCCCAAACCTAATTCGGATAGCGTTTGATCGATGCCCATTCACGGTGACGATCAGTCGAGACCTCGTGTGCAACCGCATCATGCAGATGTACAAAGCTGTTGTCATCTTGTCCGAACCCCCTCGAGGTGCATATCTTGGAAATGGAATGGACCCTGGCAGTGCTCGAACTGCTCCAAAGACTCCAAGTACACAGCCAGAGATACTGATAGAGCAGTTTAAACTCTATTTGATATTCGCTTGTACAACCCTCGTTGATACCGGTCCCTTTCTCCATCCAATCATCCAGGGCAACCAACACACCCGAAAGACGTCCAAATCGATAGACAAAATTTCGTCAGCCCGCGTCCTCTTCAAGTACCTGAATCCTCTGCTCTCTGTCTCGCACACGGCAGTACGCGAGGCTATTGTTCTCGCTTTGGGTGCGATCAACAAGAACATTTACAAGACACTTCTCGAAGAAATCTCGGGTCTGGTCTCCAGATGCAACGACGACGCAAAGACACGCCTCCATCAACGTTCGGCCAGCAGTCCCAGGCGAAATCGCAAGATGGACGTACTCCGAACAGAGCTGACCCATATTTACAAGCTCACATCTCATTTTCTGAAGGATCCAGACGTGAATCAAGACGAGTGGGTGCTGAACAATCTCTGTGTATATGCGAAAGAACTCAAACTTTTCCTCATGGACGGCGAAGTCCAGATGGACTGGGAGTTCCAAAAGCTTCGACGCCACTATTGCGGATTGGTGGAAGAGCTGTTCGAGGGCATCTCTCGCACCAAAGATCCCTCGCGGTGGATGACTTTTGAGTCTCGAAAATCGTCATTTTCTCTCATGGAAGACTGGTGTGGCTTCTCCCCAAATCAGCCCCAAATACGTCAAAGAGAAGAGAGCATGCGCCAGTCCATGATCGATCAACAGTCGTTGAGCGAACGGGGGTTCCTCACTGCTGCAATGGAGATCGAGAAAAGAAATCTCAGGACTGCAGCGCTCAGTGCCATGGCAGCCCTCTGTGCGGGCCCAATCTCCGTGACCACCGAGAGTGGCGCTGTGCTGCAATTCGACATGCGCCGCATGCTTATGTGGATCGAGTCCATTTTCAATTCGGGCAGCGACAGACTCAACCAAATCGGAAGGCGGGCTCTGAAGAATCTGATCGTCTCGAATCAAGAGTACCCGTACCTCTTCGATATTTGTATTCGCGCTTGTTATACGACTACATCTTCAAAAGTGTTAGAAAGCTACTTCACCGTTATCACGGAAGTTCTTCTCGATAACATTGATTATCCCACGCCGTTCTGGAGGCTGGTTGGCTTATGCTTGTTCGCCCTTGGCAATGAGCTGAGCGACATCAGGTCCAAATCCGCTCGCGTGCTCCGAGCGCTCGAGGAACATCAGTCGGCGGCCCGCACTTCCAAGATTCAGGACTTCGATATTAGTATCTCCGATAAGACCAAGGCAGTATATAAGCTGGCCCAATTTGAGATCTCGAAACGCCTTGCCAAGCAACATCCCGAGCTCGCGTTCCACATTTTCTCCGAGTTCACTCTGTATTTCGAAGGGCTCACAAATAGCGCGAAGCAGAACATGGTCGCAGTCCTCTTGCCCTGGATTCAAACCATTGAGCTCAAGGTGGATCCCAACGGCGGACCGATTGCCAACTCTTACGTGCTTCTGGCCAATTTGTTAGAGTTGACAATCAAGTCGGGATCTTCTTTACACAACGAGGTGCAGGCTCTGTGGCAGGCCTTGGCAACCGGCCCTCATCCAGGCAATGTCCGGCTTGTTCTTGATTTCATTATCTCGCTCTGCTTGGAACGACGCGAGCAGAACTTCGTCGAGTACGCAAAGCAGATCATTGTTTTCTTATCGAGCAGCCCAAGCAGCCCTGGTATCAAAGTCGTCGAGTTTCTTCTCATGCAGATAACCCCGAAAGCCATGGTGCCAAACGAAAAGAGAGAAGTCATCCCACCGCCACCAGATGTCAACCATTTCCCACACTGTGCAGATCTGACGCAGGCTCTGCCAGTCGGTACCAAGCAGGCAGGATTTTCTCTCGGTCAACTGTCCCTGATACTTCTTGTGGACTTGATGGTGTCTCCAGTCCAGATATCCGCCGAGAACCTACCAGTTCTGCTGCAAGTCGTGACGGTCCTATGGGATCATTACACGCCTCTTGTGCAAGAGCAGGCGCGGGAAATGCTGGTCCATTTGATCCATGAGCTGGTGATTTCCAAGATGGATGATGCCACCCCCGCAGAGATTAAGAAGTCTGTTGAGGACATCATCGATGCCGTGCGGCGTCACGACAAGAACGTGGTTTGGGGTTACGAAGACAGCAACGGCAAGACAGCTGATCGAGATACCAAGGTGCCGCAGAGCATGGAGTATCTCACCTCCGAGGTTGTCAAGACCTTTGAGGTGACCTTTCCAGGACTCAAGGAACAGTGGAGCAAGCTGTCGCTGACATGGGCGACCTCATGCCCCGTGAGGCATCTGGCGTGTCGATCGTTCCAGATATTTCGTTGCGTGCTGACCACCCTTGACCAGCTCATGCTGGGCGATATGCTTGCACGCTTATCGAACACAATTGCGGATGAGGACTCCGAGATCCAAACATTCTCAATGGAGATTCTCACGACCCTGAAAACACTGATCACCAAGCTTGAGCCAGAGAAGCTTCTAGAATTACCCCAGCTTTTCTGGACAGCATGTGCTTGTCTGGAGTCTATCAACGAGCGCGAATTCTTCGAGGCAGTTGAGATGCTCAATGAGTATCTCGACAAATTGGATTTCCACAACGAGACCATTCGCAAGACTCTGCTCGATGGCCAGCCGCCGAGGTGGGATGGCAGCTTTGAGGGAATCCAGCCCCTACTCTACAAAGGCCTACGATCATCGCTTTGCCTCGAGCCTACCCTCAAGACGCTTGACAAGTTAGTTGTATTGGCTAGCGATCCTCTAGTTGGTAATGATGATCGGTTGTTCTTCACCACAATCGCCAACTTCCCAAGATTTTTGGAAGCCATGGAAAGAACAGCCGATAGTCTCCCAGAAGACGTCATGAATACTGCCGAGATTCTCTATGCAGTAGCCGAGGCCCAGGAGTTCCACCCGATTTGCGTTGCTCTCGACAAGTATATGACTGGCCAATATCATCAGAGCGGTGAGTTCCTCTGGGAACTTTTCATAGCTCTACGCGATGTCTATCTGCCACAGCTGGATTTCAAGATGTTGGTCATTCTGATGGGTTTCCTGACCAACGGAAACTCCACTGTCAGGATCATGACCATGCGTGTCTTGAGTCTAGTCATCCCGGAAACGGACATGAAGAAACCGGAGATTGCAGGACATGGCACAGACTTGATTTCTCCCCTGCTCCGACTCCTGCAGAGTCAATACTGCATGGAAGCCCTGCAGGTATTAGACAGCATTATGCCAATGCCAGGCTCGTCCATGGACAAGCATCACCTGCGCATGAGCATGACGACGTCTTCTTCGTCCAGAAACGCCCGCAAAGAATATGAGCGCACACAGAGCTTGTTCGGAATACCTGAAGAGTCTGGCTGGGCTGTGCCTGTGCCAGCCAAGAGGACAGACATAACCCGAGCCAACATACATGCAGCGTTCTACATGTGCCAGACTGATGCCGAAGATGGCTCGTTGACGGATCCCACTCCAACGCCAGATGTCGAGTTCCACCACGACGACTTTTCCTACGGCTACTTCCATGCGCCAGACCGCACAGACACGATGATGTCTGATGATGCCCGTGGCGATGGAGCAATGAACGCAGACCTCGTCACCAAATTAGACAGTCTCGATGACTTCTTTGATGACCTGTCACAGAGCCCTCCGAGCGAGGGGCGTTCTTCGCGCACGATTACCGAGTTCTCGCCAGAAGGCTACGAGAGCACCACACAGCTGTATGACGAGCAAATACTGCCAATCTTGCACCAAGCTTCGAGCAACAATTCTTTCCAGAACGGATTTGTCGATCGTCCTGCTCCTGGACCATCCCCAAAAGAAATGCAAGTTGCAAACACGATGAGTCCGGCTGCTTTCAGCGCTGAGCCGCCACTGGTTCGCCCTGGTCTTCTTAATCGGTCGATCACCTCTCCAATGGTATCTAGTGGTTATACTCCGCAGCTGGCAGAGTTCACATCGGATGATGAGTTGACTGAGGACGTCTTTTCCGACGGCGATGACGATCGGTCACACCCAGGCGATGGCTCCTTCTTCTTGGAGAGCATGATCAAACCGGTCAAGCAGGCGACGCGATCTCACATGCGCCGACTGACCGGCGGGAGGTCGAGGGACGCGGACAGGCAGAGAGACCTGTTCAGAACTCAGATCGGCCAGAGCCCGAACCCGCAGGTTCCAAAGGTACCACAAACATTTTTAAGCAATGAGTAAAATGTTTGCCGATGGAGCACAAAGCCACATGAGGAGAATGTCCATGCTAGACATGTAAAGGCCTCATGTAAATCATCGGAATGCGCCGATCCATGTTCACTTCCTGTATACATTGCGAGTTGGAAGAGTGTTCATTCGTTTTTTTTCTGTTTCTGTATACTAAAATACGGGGAGATGCCCCACGATGCAAGAGATACCACAAGATGCAAACAATACCAAAGATTACAAGGGAAACATGCTTCATGGGCCATGTGTACGTGATATTTGTACCCGTGATTAGTATTTCCACATTACAAGGATTCATCATGCTCCTGAGCTGACAATACAGAACACAGCAGTGCGGAATTATTGCGCCCCCAGCTCAGTTGATATTTTGTTTTGTGTATGTAGCTGGGACTTCAGTGCAACACGGACGGATTATGGTCATTCATGTGAGCTTAGCTTTCTTGGGCAGACAAACTTCAAAGAGGAGCCCAGCGTAACATCAGTCACTTCCTCCGGAAGGGAATATATATCTTTTCTTCGTTGAAAGGCATTAGCATTTTTTTTGTTATTCTGAAACGATTTGATTGACTGTGAGACCAACCCTCTGATATTCCCGGTGTGAACATGAACCCCCCGCCTGGTCATTTAACTTCGTGGTCGACATGATGAGTTGTTGTAACTCTTGTGGCATTTGCCAATCGCGATCCGATACTTCTGGCTCAGGTGAGGCGCCGGGTCGCAAGTGTTGCGGAAGAGCAAACGAGACTCTTTTGATAGAGACATGATCCCTTCGTCAAGCGGACCTGGCTCGACCCATCTGAAAAGCTCGGAAGATGCAAAGAGGAAGAAGAGAGGCTCTCGTAGACCCTCTCGACGTGATACAGTTCTTCCCAAATAGCTGCGCCAGACTAGTAGCGATACCTGGTCGAGTAGTCCTTGGGGCTGACGACCAGACCGCGACCCTTCTTGGCGCCCTTATAGATGGTCTCGCAGATGTCGATGAGCTCCTGCTTGTCCTCGAGGACAAAGTTGAGCTTGTTGTTGTTGCCCGTGCCCAGGTCGATCATCATGTGCTTGTTGCGGAAGAACCACATGATGGTGCAGGGGTCGTAGAGCTCGTACATCTGGTTGAAGTCGGGCACCTGGTCGATGTCGCACAGGTAGATGACGCAGAAGTTCTTGACGCGCTCTGCGATCTGTATATAAAACGCTGGTTAGTCTTTTTTCTTCCGGCGCTGTTCCGTGTGTGCTTTGGCTGACCTTGTACAACACCTCATCCTGCTTCATGCAGTCCGGGTCCCAGTCGCGCCCGAATCTGATGCACACGAGCCTTTCCTCCTCGGACAGGATGGCCTGGTCGACGTGCCAGCCCGTGGTGAGATGGGGAAGGACGACCGAACCCATGGCCTTTGCGGTTGTGATGAATAGCTTAGAGTGGCTGTCGCGTATGGAAAGGAACCGATCACGGTGATCGCGGATTGAATTCGGCTCTACAAACAGGCGAGCAGAGAACGGAGGACAAGACGGCGATCAACACAGCAAGCAAGAGGAATGCCAAAAGTCGGACAATTGATAGCAGATAAATGAACGGTTACCTACGTCGCGAGTCTCGAGCGCACCATGGTGGGGCCAAAAGATGGTCACTGTGGAGATCGCGGGGTGCATCTCAGCCCAGCAGGTCCCCTCATCGGGAAAGCGGTCAAATTTTTCCAAAGAAGTCGAGTGGCAGAATCCCGTATCTTTATTCCAAAGCACCCGAGTTCTACATGTTGCATATGTACAATTTCGCTTCTTTTCTTTTTTTTTTTTTTTTCTCGCAAAGACCCTCGAATCGTCGCCTTGAAAGTATCGATCGCATGTCAAAATAGTGGAGTGCCCGAGAACCTGCTTGTGAAGCAGCCTCCTCTTTCTGTCGATTGCGAACTGCGCCCATCGCATAGTACAAGTCAAGATGGACCGGAAGCGCAAGCACGGGCAAGATGCCCACGACCAGAACGACACCACGAAGCCGCCGAAGCGCAAGCGAAACATAGTCATCGAGGCCCCAACATCCGAGGAGGTCCACAATGCGAGGCAGCTTCGCCAGCTCCTGACTTTCGACCAGGATCTCCGGACAGCAAGACATGGCTTGCAGTCGTTCAAGAACCTGCTCGACAGCACCGTCGACGAGGCCGGCCAGAAGGACCGTGCCAAGATCGAGATCGTGACCCAGTACCTCGAGATCACAAAGCCCAGAGAGTTCGAGGGTGAAGTGCCCATATATTTGGCCGATATTATGGAGATCTGGAGCATGGCGTCGCAAATGGGCAACGAGAACGTCATGTCTGCGGTCGCTGTCGTCCTCGCGCTGCTCTTGAGGCTGATCTCTGCCGACGTGGACCTTGTCGACTACGGTCTGGGCATTGGCCGTACCATCCTGCAGAAGAGGCAGCAAGAGCTGTTGTCCAAGAATCTTTCAGCAGACAAGGGCAAAGATTTCATAATATCACCGACCCTTAGGCTGGTCAGAGAGGTTCTCTGCATGGACGGCGGTGCGTTGGCTGTGTCGGCTTTCAGGGCGCGGAACTACACATACAAGTCGTTGGCGAGGAACATGGGCCTGCGCTTCCTTGGCAATGGCGTAGAAGACCCGAAAAGACCGAGTGTGCGGACGAATGCAGTGCGCGTTCTGCTGGCCAGTCTGAAACATCTTCACGCTGAAGCCAAGAGAGATCTGTTGTCGCAAAAGGATGTCGTGGCCGCTCTCATGAGAGGCATCAAGGAAGACCCTCCGTCTCTAGTCTTCGAGATCCTGAGCACCTTGAGAAGCTCCGTCGTCCTCGATCAGAAGCTGTCCAAGGAAGCCAAGATCAGAATATTGAACTCCCAATCTCTGATTCGCATCGCCTCTCTTTACACATACCACCATGCCCAATCACTTGGCGGCGACAAGCAGTCGGTAGAAGATGCGGCGCACGATTTCCTCTTGGCAGCATGTACCACCACGACGGCTGGTATTATGCGTGCTCAGCATGGATATTATCCCGAGGGAGTCGATCCAGAAAGCAGACCCGATACTGACGCCGACGAGAACGACGATGACGGCTTGGAAAGCATTTCTTGGATGAACAAGTTCACCGAAGAAGTGCCCGTGCGCAATCTTCTGTTAGCAGAATTCATACAGACATTGAAGCCGTGGTCAAGTTTGAAACAAAACGAACTATTGGTAGCTATATTTCGCGCTTGTCCGGAGCTCATTGCCAACTACTTTGTCAATAAGCGATCGTTTACGTTTGATCCCAAGCTCTCGGCAACATGGATCGGATACTCGACACTCCTTTTCAACACGATTCGCCTCGATGTTCCAGCCTATCTAGGACACTCGAAAAAGTTTGCCAGGACACCACCTCCGACTGCCGTTGTGCTAGGCAACATCTTGCCGCTTCCACTCGACTTGAAGGCGGTCAGTAAATGTCTCACCCACAAGTCCAAGCTCATATCCTTCTTTGCGATACGCCTTCTTGTGGTTGCTCTCGAGAAACTGGCGATTGTCCTTGATATGTATAAGAAGGCAGCTGGTGCTTCCTCGAGCTTATATCATCAAGCCAGCCGCAGGCTAGTTGATGAGTTCTGCCAAAGAGTGCCCAGTCTCAAAGACGTCATTGGCACGTACCGCAGCATATCAGACGACGACCTCCTGCAACGAGATGCTGCCAGCCGACTGTTGGTCTTGTATCATGAGATCATCCCGCAAGCAGCTCTTGGTGCCAAGTACGATTTCTCCGTCATGCTCTCTGCTGCCATCAAGAGGGTCGACGCAGCCGCTGCGAATGAAGAAGCACCTATGCGCATGATCGAGCTGGAGAATTTGTTCACCACAGCTAGATACTCGCCTGGCATGAAGTGGTTCGCCAAGAGCAAAGAATCGCCTACCTCTCCCTTCATCACGCTTTTCCAGCTGTTCGTGGAGAACGCGCAAGGTCTGAACGCTGCCACTGTCACGAAAGTACTTCAGTTCGTGGCCGAGGAGCACGAGCTCGTCCCTCGCCAGCTACACACATCCAGCCTCCAACCACTCCTGGCAGCATTCAAGGATGCCGAAGCCGTCGCACCGGAGCTTTGGCTATTTCTGGATAACTGTGTAGAGCGTTGCGCGAGGGCGCCAATCCGCTACATGGAGATGATATACGAACTCCTCGGAGAGACCACCGAGGCAGCACAAGAGACCACAACACATGAAACACTCAGTCCTCTGATGATGACAATCTCGGAACAGCTGCCCTTCTTCGTAAAATCGGCAGCGGACAACAAGAGCCTTCAGGCGAGCATGGCACAGATCCTTTCCGCGTATCTAGGCCACGCACAAGCGGTGGGGGTAAAAAAGTCACTACTCAAGGCGGTCTTGAGCAAGTTCAAGTCCGGCTTTGGTGAATCCAAAGCACGGAAGCAATTGACAATCGAAGCTCAGGAGACCACAGCAGAGCCCATGGAAGTGGATCATCCTGCGGCAGAAGAGGAGGCTGGGTCTACGGCGGCCACCAAGGCCCAAACAAGCCAGGACCAGCTGGAGGAGGCTCTCGCTGTTCCTGTTACAACCAGCAAGGACAATAGCGCGTTGATAAAGTGGACGACGAAATCAGCAGAAGAGCTCGTCGAAGAGGGCTACGCCGCTTCCGTGGTGTGGTTGCTCGCCTCGGAGCACTCCAGTATTCGAAAGGAGGCCCTGACCAGCATCACCAAGATAGCCGCCAAGGTCAAGGAGTCAACATACGAGGAGGGCGAGCAGGTTTGGCTGTTGTTGTCGGAATTGATCGAGACGGCCAAGGAGAACGACGGCACCGTCCTGCCAAACACGATCCTGGCCTTTGTGTGCCGGGCGCTCGACATACTCAGGAACCCGACGCACTGCCTATACCCCAAGATCAACACTTTCCTGACGCGCGGCCCCAGCTGGGACCTGGGCAAGATCCCGCTGGTCCACGATATTCTACAGGAGGGGCCCACGGACGACAGCACCTATTACACCGAGGTCAGCTGGCTGCTGTCGTACCTGCTCGACGGCGTGCGGGCGCCGGGGGACGTAGCGCTGCTGCACCGGCGCAAGGTGTTCGAGCGCGTGTTCGCCCTGTACTGCAACCCGTACATGGGACCGAACCTGCGCAACCAGATCCTGCGCATCGTGTACCGCGCCAGCACGATCCCCGAGGGCAGCGACACGCTCGCGACCCGCTTCGGCGCCGCCAGCTGGCTCGAGCTGCAGAAGGCGACGGCCGGCGAGGACGTGGGCATCTACCAGGCGCTGGTGCTGCGGCTGTGGAAGACGTGCGACCAAAAGAGGATCGCCAACTGGAGCCGCGACTCCATTCAGATTTTGGCGGGGGACCTGTGAGTGTGCAAATAAATACGGCGGTCGAAGTGCGAGCATTGGGCAAACTACATATTATATGGTATAGAGGACAATTCTGGTATATATCCCCTTTTCTATTTCAATCAAGTCCTGTCAAGTCCAAAAAACGAAACAGCATTGTTTGAACTATCATCATGAATGAATGAATCGTATCAATCGTAGACTTGTCATAAACCTTCTTTGCAACGCGCCGAAGAGTCACTCAACTTGCCAGCAAGTAGGTAGACGCGAAACGTCAAGATATTAAACAACAAGAAGAAGATTCGCAACGACGCGTCTTCCGCACGTGAGCCGCTTTTTCGCAAAGTAAACACTCATTTCCAGCAAGGCAGAAGAATGTCATTTTGCCACCTTCTATCGGGTGATTGTCACCCTACTACGAGCTACTCCGTAGACGGCATGCCTCTCTTTTGTTCGGCTCTCTTCCTTGTCTCTGCCGTCATCGTATTGAAGAAAGAGAAGGGGGCGTGGACGGAACGGAATCGATCGTTTCTCTCTGGGTAAAAAACGCCCACCCCTCCCCTCCTGCTATCGTTCTCCGGCCCCCAGGGGGCGTGAGACGATATGCAGGAACAGCAAGGAGCCAGACGCCACGCTAGAAGGCCCGAGAGTCACTGTCCTGCATTAGAGATTCCTGGGGCCATTGTCTGTTTGTTCGCGCATGTGTCAGGTACCCAAATTCAAAAGATTGAAGACGGCGGACGGAAGACCTTTCGGAAAGAAGAGAACCTTGATCCAAAACAGAAAAAGGCTGGAATGGGGCTGGGGAGAACGTGGGCAGAGAGCGACCGCGTCCAAGAGCTTTGCAAGTAAAAAACACGCGTTATGGTTTACTACCACCAATGTCATCCGTCTAGCGCCACATTCCACATTCCTGGCATTGGGGATCCAAGTGTCTGTCTCTTTTTGGTCGTGCTACCCTGCAAGATGGTGTGCGCGTATAATCAGTCATTTGCTCATGTCGACTGTGTGCGAAGAAAAAAAAGGCCCGTCCAGCGTGTCATTCGTCCATCCATCCATTCAAAGTGTTCCTGACTTGGGAAGTATGGGGGAGATCTGGGGTCGAAAGATGACCGTCCAGACGAGCCCACTTTGATATGCCGTGGTCCGTTGCATGTTTTGGACGTCTTGAAAAGCTTGATCAGAGGCCGCTAGGAGATAATCCCAGAGACGGACCGTTTGCTGGAGAATGGCGAATAAATGGCAGAGACGAATGGATGGGCCAGCGGCAGGCGTAGTGATTGATCCATCCAGCCTCTGCCAACCGGAATCACATCCAGGCCTTCTTTTCCAGCGCCAACGGGACGGTGCTGGATTGGGACGTACAGCTAGAGGCTAGGTAGCGCTATTCAGGCTCGCCAGGGGTTCCCCCTGGGGGAGATCGTCGCCTTTTGCCCACTATTACTTGGCGGGGCCCCTGCTGTTTCCTCTTTTGGTTGGGTCTAGAATCAAAGACGGAAACGTGTAAAAGACTGCTTGTCGGACGCATTGGACTTTCTTTAGTATACGGTGGTATATCTGCTTGTAAGGCATCTGAAGGCTGCGAGTTGACCTGATTCTGATGTTGCTGCTTGGCAATGAGTCTCAGCTGTCAAGAGCGATGTCGTGTAAGTGATCTCCTCAGCGGACGACATGCCATACATGCCCACGATGCCTGTCTTTTGGTCCACTGACCACCGGTCGAGACCTCGGGAGACAACTGCTCAGCGGGTGAACCTTTTTCTGCTATCGACCTAGGTTGCGTCTGAATGGATGGGTGTGAAAATAAATATGGTGGGTGGTATTTCGGACACGAAAGCTACACAACGCGGTATACTAGGCACCTCGACTAGGTACTGGCTAGCCAAATCGGCCATGTCAGTATGTATGCGTGTATGTAATGTCGTCAGTCCAATACAGTCCAATCGGCACGTCGGTTCCAAGAGCGTTGGACCTCTGGAGGGTCGTCTAGCCGCACACCATCAGCTGCTGACTGAATCAAACGAAGGCCTGGAGGAACCTGCTCAGGTTTTGCCTGCCTTATTACCTACCTATACTTTTTACCGTACCTGACCTCCCAGGGAGTACCTAAGTAACCTATGTACTTCTACGTAGGTATTGATTTCCTTGCGTGCCTTTGCCTGAGCGAGTAAGTGCGACCAATAATACAGCCAATGAGTGAAATCCAATCCCACCTCCAAGTCAGAAAGAGAAGTGACAAGTGATCGATCAATCACGTCAACCGAAAAAAGGTCCTGGATCCTGTTCTAGTCTAGATTCCTGTTCCCCTGCTTTTGCTGACTGCCTATCTTTCCTTCAAAACGTCAAACGCCCTCTAGCATTCTTTCGGCCCCTTCTATTTTTGTGATTCTTTTTGTCTCAAACATATCACACCCGTTCGACAACATTCGTTTGCTCGCTCCGGTTACTTGGCTTTGCTCATCCTTTCTCTACACTCTTTCTTTCTTTATCCTAAGTATCTGCCTTTTTGCCAACCTAGAGATACCGTCGGCATTTCGCTCGCTTTCTTCCCTCTGCGGTGACCACCACAACTTCCGCCATTAATTCATCCCTTGTTTGGCATCGTTACAAAGACTATACACCATGTACACCACCATTTCACTCTTGGCTCTGGCTGCCTCCGTCTCGGCCACCATCCAGGGCTTCAACTATGGCTCCACCTTGACCGACTCCTCGGCCAAGCAAGAGAAGGACTTTGAGAATGAGTTCAAGACAGCACAAGGTCTAGTTGGTGCTTCCGGCTTCACCAGTGCCCGGCTTTACACCATGGTGGTATGTACACAGGCATTCAATTTTGAGCATCACATCGTGACGGCCACCGTTGTTGGATATATGCTGATAATGTTGGGAATAGCAAGCCGGCACTGCCAATGATCCAATTTCTGCCATCCAGGCTGCCATCAACACCAAGACTTCGCTGCTGCTCGGTCTCTGGGCTTCGGGTGGTGAGACGGCATTCCAGAGCGAGCTGACTGCCCTTACACGCGCCATCGAGCAGTATGGCACTGATTTCACCAGCATCGTTGATGGAATCTCCGTCGGAAGTGAGGACCTCTACCGCAACAGCCCCCAGGGCATCGCTGCGGGATCTTACGTCGGCGCTGATCCCGACACCATTGTCGACTACATCAACCAAGTCCGCGATGCCATCAAGGGCACCAGCCTCTCTGGCGCGCAGATTGGCCACGTCGACACATGGACTGCCTGGGTGAATGGCTCCAACAGCCCCGTCTCAGATGCTGTAGACTGGGTTGGTGTTGATGCCTACCCTTACTTCCAGGACACCATGGTCAACGACATTGGCCAAGGTGGCTCTCTCTTCGACTCTGCTTTCGGTCAGACTAAGAGTGCCGTCGGAGGCAAGCCTGTCTGGGTCACCGAGACGGGATGGCCTGTTAGTGGCAAGACGGCCGGCCAGGCAGAGCCCTCTACCGAGAACGCCAAGGCCTACTGGGACGATGTCGGTTGCCAGAAGCTCTTTGGAAAGGTCAACACCTGGTGGTACACCCTCCAAGATGCTGCCCCTACGACGCCTAATCCATCTTTCGGTGTCGTCGGCTCTACGTTGAGCACCACTCCCCTGTTCGACCTGAGCTGCGACAACATCACATCGCCTTCCTCCTCATCGTCTTCTGAAGTTTCGTCCAAGACTGCCTCTGGAAGCGCTAGCTCTTCCGCTACCGGCTCGTCTGGTCCTCAACCAACGGGATCCGACGGAGGAGATACTTCGGGATCTCCTGGAGCCGGTGGCATCCAGAGCTCCCAGATCTCTATTGAGGCTTCGGCTACTGGAACCGACTCTGGCTCTTCCCCTGATGCCACTTCATCCGCCGGTTCTGGCTCTGGATCCGGATCTGGGTCAAGCTCCGGATCTTCTGGCTCTGGCTCTTCTGGATCTGGCTCCTCTGGATCTGGTGGTAACGGCACCACGACCGGCTCTGGCAGCTCATCCACCGTCAGCAGCCCTCCTATTAGTTCCGGGTCCAGCCTGGAGTCGTTTGGTGCTGCCTTCCTTGCCATCTTCGTTGCCATCATGGCTCTGTAAGGAAATGTTGGGAGAAACACGTACGGACTATGTTCCGCTATGAGATCGTGGTCATGGATGGCGTTTTGAGGGATAGGGAGACAAAAAGAAAATTGAAATTCTCGTGTACATACGTCTTTAAAATAAACAATAGACCTTTGTATTGATCCATACTGGCCTCTTGCTTTTGTGAGATTTGTTGCTTGATTCTCGGATATCTTCATCCATAGATCGGTAGCGGCCATGTATCAAATGCTTCGTGCCTCGAAGGATGATCTAGTGGATTGAAAAGGAGCGCGACGCTCGCGCTTGGATGCCAGTCTCGTCTCCTTGGTTTTTAGTTTATACCTCTTAGTTGGGTCACGTCTTAACTTCTGGAACCGGCAGTGAGTCTCGGCGGTGACTGGGCCAGCGAAAGAGCGCATAAGCAAAAACGAGAAAAAGACCGCACATCCACAAATACTTGACTGTAAAAAAAACATTCAGGTCAAGAATACGAATTTCAACAGATTCATAATCCATACAATCATCAAAACCAACGCCGACTTGTTTCTGTGTCTTTTTCTTTTTCCCCAAAAAATAGCAGCCTGCCTCGCGGCAAGTAAGTCTCTAACCTACATTGTGTGGGTTTTCTCTCTCTCTCTCTTCTTTCGGAGTGGAGGGGGGTATCAAACAAAATCACACAAAGCCTCTAATGCCTCTGATGCCGCTGGATTTCTTCTTTTCCTTGTCCTTCTTATCCTTCTTGATGACGTTCTGGTTTTGTAGGCCGCCTACGTCGAGAAAATAAGTTTTGGGGTTTGGTTTCAAGGGGGGCTTCTCGGTCTCTCGAGTTGCTGTGTTGGCTTACCTCTACCGTGATAGCGCTCCACGATAGGAACTGGCGCCTTACCTCCTCCACTTGCTGCTCCTCCTCCTCCTCCCGATCCTCCACCAGTAGATCCCGACGTCTCGGTGCCAGATGGCGTCGACGGCCGCAACGATGACGCCGAGACGAGGCTTTCCCTAAAGCTACCCAGCGGCGGCGTTTGGTTGAATGACGTCCGGTTGGAATCAAAGGCTTCTGGGTCGGAGAACCCTCTGAGCTGCCGGTTGCGGCCGCTGAAGAAGCTCGTGCTGCCAATCTCCCCGGTGGTGTCCGAATCCGGAGAGCGTGGCCTGGACGGATTGGAAAGAGATCGCATAGGCGTTTGTGATTGCAAGTCCAGCACGGCAGTGTTCAGAGCCGCGTTTCTCTTGGTCAGCTCCGCGATCCGCTTACTGAGCTCCTCCTGCTGTCGTCTGCTCGCAGCCAATACGCTGTCCATGTGCGTCTTGAGGCTCTCGGCGCGACGTTCAGAGCCGGTTTGCAAGGCTTCTTGAAGTTTCGCGTTGAGCACTACAATCTGGGATTCGTAGAGATCTCGTGTCTGCTGGAACTCGACGTCTTGAGCGTCCAACTTCTTTTGCAATATCTCGGCTCTTCCTTCCGCTGCGGCTGCGCGCGTCATGGCGGCCTGTCGCTCGGCCTCTTGGGCTTGGAGGTTGCGCTCAGATTCTGCCAATCGCTTCACTTCCTTCTTGAGCCGTTCCATTTCCTCTGTGCTGGCCTCGATGTATTCGATCTGCTGTTTCAAGTTGTTCTCCTTCACCTCGACGTCACACATGAGCTTGACAAGGGCATTCGTCTCAGCCTTTGCTTTGGCCAAATCTTCTCTGAGAGTCTCGCCTTCGGCAAGCCATTTCTTCTGCTCTTCACGAATGTTTCGCAACTTGGATGAGAGATCCGCCTCCCACTTCTTTGCAAGGTTACGACTCTTTTCGGAATCCTTCTTGACTTGCGTCTCGGTCTTCTTGGCTTCTTCCAAGCGCTTTTTCAAATGCCTATTTGCCATGATGAGATTTTGCGTGTCAGCCTCAGAGGCTGCTTCTCGAACTTGCTTGCGCCGCAATTCACCCATGTGCGTTAGATGCTGCTGCTTCATGAATCTCTCGAACGTCAAATCGTTATGCAGCAGCAAGATTTGCCGGTAAAGGTGGTTTATTTGAGCATCTTTGTCTTCTAGCGTGACTGAAGAAGAAACAGCCACGTTCGCAGCGGGTAGCACTGGCTTTGCTGCGGCGGGCAGTCCGTCGACGATGGATTCCTGATGGCTTAGAGCCAGAGACGGCACGCTGTCGTTTCCCAGCGACTGGTTCAGGCTGGACTTGATCGCTTTGTTAGAGTTGAGCATGTCCTGCAGGTTGGTGCTTGAGCCAACCGGGGGAAGCGGGGGGCTGTCATTTGCTTTTCCCGAGGGTCTGGTGCTTGACGAGTCTCTGAGGGACTGGCGGCTGCTCTGGGGCGACTGCTGGAAGATGGCCGATTGAACTCTACTACTAGTTGGAGATCCAATCGGTATGGTGTGATCACTGCGCCAACTCTCACCCTGGAGTGTCTGGAAGGGCGTAGCCGAGAGCGGGTTCGAGCGACTCAGAAGAGCAGGTTCTACGGCATCCTTGTCGGCCTCGTCCCTGAACAGGATATGGTGGTCGTGTCCATTGAACTGTGGGGTCATCATATCAGGCGTGTTTTCCAAAGGTTGTCTCAAAGCCATGCAGTCGGCCACAACCTCGGCGGGTTCGCTCTTGATCCATCTGCCGAAGTCGGTCTTTTCCGAGTCAATTGTGAGTGTATAAAAGTTCTCATGAAGCACGTGGCACCGCCGGAATTGTTCCGAAGCGTGCCGGATCTCAGTAGGCTGCACCTCGATGTCGTCCGAGTTGGAGACTTCGGCGTGGCGCAGATACCGCTGTGGTTTTCTGATGTAATCCATGAAGTTGATAGGATAGAGCCCGTACAAAATTGTGAAATAATTCGAGAGCTGGGGAATTGTAGTCTCATCGAAAGCTGGATCATAGGGCACCTTCTCCCATGATGCATCATTTGGGGATATCCATCGATCCATTGGTAGATCGAGACCGTACTCGGTGGCAGAGAGTTCTCGTTCCCAGAACAGGAGCCGCGCATATATATTAAACAGCGTAGGCAGATGTGGCACAAGAGAACTCGGGAGATGCGGCAGGACCATGGTCAAGACGGTGAGCGCCAGCGAGATCATTGTGGTCGAAGTATCGATCTGAAGACAGCTCATCAGATTGCCAAACAACGGCGTCTGCAGAATCAGATAGAGATGGGGAGGTCGGTTCCGGATGTAATCCGACAGAAGATGCAAGGTCCTGGCCCGATATTGTTTCTTGGCGACAAACTTTCCGATAATGGTCATGAAGTCCCGCGGCCGCTTCTTGCCATAGAGGATGAGTGTCTCACGGACCTGCTTTTCACGGAAATTTCCCAGAGCGTCTTCGGCTCGACCGGCGACCTCGCAGCCCTCTAGCCATAGCTCAAGCATTTTCTCGGCCAGAGGCACGGCGACACCACCACCTGGATTGCCCGCGTCATCACCCCAGTCAGCCGTGAGTATATCCAGGACGGTCGCTTGTCCCTCTTCGGCCAAGTCCTTCTCTTGGCTCATATGCTCCAGACATGGCTGGAGAAGATCCCACCACTTGACTGATCTTTCGGGATGGGCCAGCAGAGGCCTCAGACGGCGGATGATATTGAGAAAGGGCCCGTATCGGGACGGGTGTCCGAGCACATCGTTATCGTAGACGGAGATCAACTCCTCGTGGAGTTTCTGCGACACAGTATCTTCGTCTGACTCATGCTTTTGCACATAGCCTTCGATAATGTCGATGAGATCTTGAGGAAGAGGCAAGGTGGCGTTAGGGAAGAAGTTGTTCAAAGCTTTCGTGAGCTCCTTGAAGGACCTTGAAATGCATGGGCATCAGTTGAGTCCAGCTCTGGCAGACGGTCAGGAAGAGGGATTTTAACATACGGAGCCGACGCCATGCTCGCTACATCGGGACCGGAGACCCAGGTCTACACACAGGCCCAACCTCTGGGTAAAAAGCTTATGTCTGAAGCAAGATTGTGCGATACCAGCGGCTCGAATATCGCACAAAGGTTTGGTGTCGCAGAGGCTCTGTCTTGCATGGATGTCAATCAATCGTATCCATCAAATCGCTTGGAATGTGGCCCGGGCGCTGGAGCAGCCGTCAAGCAAGGTCAGGCATTGGTGAATTACTAGATAAGAGGGAAAGTGGGGTCGGATCTAGCGGATAACGGCGGGGACCAAGCAAAGCTGCAAGTCTGATGTCGTAACGGCAGATGCCCGTTCAGCGCACCAGACCACAGTCATACGACCTGTACCTGGCAAGTGTCGTACGGAAAAAATCGGTTGAGAAAAGCATGAGAGACTCCAGTATAGCGGGTCAATGGTCCGTTGCACAGTTCCACGGTTCTACAACTCAGAATTCAGGACGTCTTTTGAGCAACGGAGCAGAATCTGGGGGCAGCGAGCTGGAATACGGTGCTCATGTGCCCTATTACCACGAATTGCCGTCACTGTATGCAAGCAAAACCATACAGTAGAGCGACGCCCCGACCCACTTGGTGAAGATCACCCCGCATTCTTGCCAGCACCAGGGAGCGATCCCCGGATTTCAGAGGTGGGGCGCACGGCTAGGCGCAGACACAGGCCCCCCTAGCTCTCTAGCTCGCCTTAATAGTAGCAACAGATAGGTAGCTGTTCAAGTGCCTGGGGGCCCTGAATCGTATGAGCAGATACTTTCTTTACTCGCCCTCTTGGGCCCCCCCGTATGGGCAGTCTGGCAGTGGGGCATGGGGAGGTTCCATTGTAACTCGCAATGCTGCGACATGACGGAAGGAACATCTTAAGATCAACGGGCGACTGCCAGAGCCAGACAAGGACGGACAGCACGCGTGACCGTACGAAACTCAGAGGCCCTAACGCTCGAGGTAAACAGTCCAATGAGGAGACCCTGATGCGAGCTGATCGCTCAATTGACCCCTCCTTCTGCTGTCCTTCTTAACCTCGACGACAGCTTGCTTGTTTCGTCAATCCTCTCTCCTTCTTTTCCTCCTCTCTTCATCCCAAAGAAACAACACACAATCGATACCCCTCCCAATCAATCTTCTTCTCCCAGAATCAAAAAACTCTCCATCATCGTCACCTGTGTAATCCATCACTCACAGGCGTCTCTTCCATCTTGTCTCTATTAATCCGAATTACACGCTGACTGTATTTCGTCCTGTCTTGACCACTACTGTATCATCTCTGTTGATCTACGCTTCTCGTTGTTTGTACCACCAAAACCCCTCTTCAATTCATCCACCACCATGTCAACCGCCAAGAATTCTGCAGTGTCTGAGGACCCGGTCGATGTCCTCATTGTGCTGCATAACAACTTCGACCTTCTTGACTTTTCCGCTGTTGTCAAGACTCTGACCTCTGCTCTCCACGACAAGAATGACTCTTGTAAGTGATGGAAGAGCTTCTGCATGACCCCGATTGCCGTGCAATTGACAGAGTGCTAATGTTGCCCTCGTCAATTGCAGCTACCAAGGCCTTCGAGATCACTACTGTTGGTGCCGAATCCAAGGTGATGTCCTCCCAGGGTGTTGTCGTGGGTCCCAACCTGTCCTTCAAGGACGCCTACGATCAGCTCGACAACTATGACGTCCTCGTCATCCTTGGCGGCGACTATGACAACGTTCTCAAGTCCAAGTCCGAGCCCCTGCCGATCATCAAGGCCTACAGTGACCTTCAGATGAAGGACAACCTGCGAGAGCGTACTCTCCTGTCCGTCTGCTCCGGCTCCATCTTCCTTGCGGAGCAGGGTATCCTTTCCGGCCTCGCAGCCACCACCCACCCAGACTACATGACAGCCTTTGAGAACATTTGCAGTCACTCATCCGTCCGAGATGGCACGGACAGAACTGATGTTGACGAGATTGCTCGCTACGTCGTGAACAACCTCCGCTTCGATCTTGGCGACGAGGATGAGAATCCCTACATTCGCCGCAAGTCAGATGCAGGGCAGCCACGACCAGGCCCTGGAGCCCGGTATGTTCTTTTTGATAATCCTTACAATCTTGATAATTCCTTGCCTAATGAATATGTTGTTGCAGAAAGGGAAGCATCTCCTTCAAGGGCATGTCCCGCCGCGAGTCGGTGGCTCGTCGCGCAGCCATGAGACTTGGTGGCCTGCGTGTCATCACGAGTGGGGGTTCGACTGCTGGCATTGATGCAACTTTGTATCTTGTCAGCATTCTGGTCGATGAGGACGCCGCCAATGAGGTGGCTCGCTCTTTGCAGCACAACTGGGTCAAGGGTACCGTTGTTGACGGTCTCGACGTTTAGACGGATAGAGAAAAGCAATCGGATTGAGCGCAACGACTAAAGGATATAAGGATTATATCTGGCGCCATCCAGGCATGGTAGACATGCCGACCGAAATAGGTCTTGATAGCTCCCTGCTCGCACAATTGAAGTTAAATCAGTAAAACCAAAATCATTCTCGTGATGACTGCATCCAATGATAGAATGCAAATTTCCAATCGATGTGAATGATTCTACCTAAACATTGTATTTCAGGCTCACTTGTGTGTTTTCCCAGACCTTGACGTTGTGAAATGAAGCTCTGTCAGCTGGTCAGATGGAGTCTTGGAGAGCTGTTATCCAAATCCGTATAATTGCGGGCAATGCCGAGCTATGGTGGACCCAGTATCCAATGTGGGTCCGAGTCATGCTCCATCCATTTTTTCCTCGGGTGGACCCCTGCCGGATTTTCAGCCGCCGCGACTCCGAAAAGCTGCTGTCGTGATCTCGGGAATATTCGAGCTTCCAAGGCAAAGGAAGGAATTCATTTGGGCGAATTGAGCGACAGCCACTGCTCCGATCTCAGACAAAATGGCCTCAGCAGCAGCCAAGACCTTTCGTACGGGAACGAAGCAGGTCTTTTTGTGAGCGCGCCCCTCTCGCAGCCGCTTCTCCGGTGCAATCAATGTGGTCAAAACTAACACAACTTGCTCCCTTACACAGGCCTGACCATGTCGTAACCCTCTGCCGGCCACACCGGCCGCAACCGCCGCAGTTTGCGACGTTCCAGGTGCCTCTGACCTTCAACAAGCTCGACATCCGAGACTACCTCCTGCACGCCTACAAGGTCAACACGCGCAACGTGCGGTCACACCTAGCGCAGCGCCCGCCGCGGCTGTCGCCGTTCACGGGGCGCATCGGCCGGCCGCCGCCCATCAAGTACATGACGGTCGAGCTGGAGAAGCCGTTCGTGTTCCCGGCCGAGCCCGCGGAGGAGGAGCACGGCAAGTGGCACACGGAGGAGATGCAGAAGCGCGTCGACATGGAGAAGGAGTACGAGCGGCGCGCCAGCTCGTACCGCGACAAGGGCACCCTCGTCTCGCCCGCCATGCGCCGCCGCGACGACGACCGCAACATGCTCGCCAAGCAGGCCCAGGACCTGCTCGAGGGCAAGGTCAAGTGGGGCAACGAGAGGGAGCTCGACCCGAGGTGGCAGAAGACGGCGAGCCAGGGCCAGTCGTGAGGAGAGGCATAGGCTGTGACGGGGAATAGAGGGAGAGGAGAGAGCGACGGACTCGGATCGGGCGTCAGTCTGTCGGCCAGCGGAAGAATAAAGGTGGAAACCAAGAACACCAAAAACCGGGCGTTTTGTTTATGAAAGGCGGTATATTCTCGGGTGTACGATCAAGTGTGCCATATGTGTATAAAGATCTGGTCATGGCAGGCAAAAACAAGAACAAATATGAGGCATTTCAAAACATCGGTCATTGGGAAAGAGAAGTGATACATTTCAACACTGGTTCGGAGTAGACTTTTGGCAGTCTTTGACACCTGAAAGGAGCAGTCACAACTACAGCATTGAGAGAACAAAAATTTGCCAAATTTCAGTCACCTCGGTTGAAGAGCCGCGGTTTTACGAGTTCTTCGTACCTCTCCATCTGGCAATGCAACAGGAAGGGGCCTGGACGCACCAGAAGAACAGAGCTTACCAGGTGGTAAGTTGAACAGTCTCTGGGCCTCCTTGTGAAGTAAGACCGACGCGCTCTGTATCAAGGTTACCCCAATTCCGTGCTGAGATCGTGTCACATTTTGGAAGTTCTTTCCCATGACAGTAGGCTTTTCCTTTGAGGTCTCTTTTGATTCATTTCTCTCTTCTTCTTTATGTCTGCCTACAAGTACTATTATCGTCGGTGGGTTTGTCCGCACATTACTCCTGTCACGGCATCAAGATTGCAGACAACGAATCGGAAGAAGATCTCAAAACCAGTCATGAATTATTCCCCATTACCGGTCACTTCCCTTCCCCATGGCGATAGCCTCTGGCCTTTGGCAGATTGAGTTTTCTCCCCTCGTCAGAACAGCTAGCTGAACATCTAGGCTCGGCTCGATCCATGGGGCATTTGTGCCATTCACTCTGAATTGTTTGGGCCTCTCTGCCAATACCACTAGATGTAGAAAAGTTTTCTAGGTAATCAAAGCGCGAACCTACCATGCGATTTGGCGTTGATTGGCACAATTCCGTAGCCATGCCGATGTTTCGGAGGCAGACGTTTCTCTTGATTCGATGAACTACGACGGCCACAATTAGAATTAACAGTTCAAGGGTTACAAGATGTGACAACTTGAAATGATAACTGGCACTTCTGCCATATTTACATTTGTTTCCCATGAGTGCAGGGCTATGAAAAGCAGCACGAGAATCGGGAATACCACACAGCACAACGCAACCCCGCAAGCGTTCATGCGATGTAGGCTGTAACTCAATTCCATGACCGCTTGAACCATGTTGAGCTTCCCCGCCCAAGGCTCTACGCCGGGTGAAAAATTCAAGTTACTTCTTGGTTTGTCCCTTGACTATTCAGATCGATGGATGAGCTCGGGAACTACGGGAATCACTTTAAACCAAATACGTACATACCAACTGCATATGCAGATGGTGAAGACTGTCTGGATTTGTGTATAACTTGAGGGTCCAGCAAGACTTGATGAGCTTATTTTTTGACCGCTGAACTGTAATTTCCAGCCCTGGATCAAATGGTCCCTTATTACAAGGAGATATCTTTAAGCAGTGTATTCTTTCCTTTGCCGAGCCTTGATCGCTGATTACCGAAGAGGTCAACTCCATGAACTATAGACTCCGAACTACGTCTGCAAGCACTACATGGATCCTGTTGATTACTGAGCATGAAAGCAAGTGTATTTTGGATTTGTGCCTTTGGGCAGTTCCATTTGAATCAGTGTGCTCAGACCAGAAATTTTCGTTCCCTCGAACTTCCTCGGGTCTTATTACCTAGATTCCAAACCCATCACGGAGACCAGTTTAGGATGCTCGGGTCCGGCCAGGTGGTTTCTCGTTTCCATTCCCGGAGACACTCAAATGAGGTTACTTGCTAGAGTAGAGACTGTGTCTAGTTTCTTCCCATCTAACCTAGAGCTGCATCAAGTCCAATCGTGCATAAAGCTGATCATCAATGCAACCTGAGCGTGTGACGCCTCCGGTCAACTAATTTGAGACAGTAGAACTTTGAGACAAGGAGAAACACTATCCCCACACTCCTAGTATAGATGGTTCTTTTGAACAAGACCATTTTCATCACGTTCTTCCGTACTATCCGGATGGCAGTCTGTGATACTCTGATGTTGTAATACAGCTCATTCGTACATTTTCATGAACCTCAATATTCACATTGAGATGGGATCCTACAATGTGCCGGCTCTTGACGGAAAGTGAAACCTTTCCTCCGAGGACGAACAGCTCGTTGGATGCATCGTACTTGCAATGACATCAAACCAGACAGTCAGCATCTTCCTCGTAGTACCAAGCGGGGACATGAACCACACCAAACAGACCATCTCTGTTAGTTGATGCATTATCAAAGTTTGGCTATTAGCACAACTACTATGGGAGAGGCTTGATATCATCATAAGCTTGTGCGATCTTCTTGGCCATAAGGCTGGTCTATATATTCCGCACTCTTCGCCAGTCAGATTTGGTCATTTTGGTCTTGGCCTCATCACCAAATCAAGAGAATCATATTGTCCAAGGCGTCTCACCATCACACCTGGACTTGCTATCATGGCTCCCACAGCAATGTATCTTCCTGAGGATACCTCAGATAAGTTTGGCACCGATAAATTTTCTTCCATGAAGAAGATGGGCCAAGAAAAGTCACACCTCTACGATCTGGATATCAGAGGCTCAACGCCCGAGATCGATCTCCACGATCTCGCTGTGCAGAACCCCTTCCAATCGCTCTCAGGCTCTACTGCGTTTGAGTCTTCCGGTAGCAAGTCGAAGTCGTCCCTCGGGCTCGGCCTCGGCTCTAGATCTGGCTCTGGTTTGAGCTCCAAGAAACATGAGTTCCATTCGTCAAGCTCGATTGGGTCGCTGCGAGGCTCTCATGCCGGACACCACCACCACCACCACAAGATCGGTGGTCTGTCCGGTGCCCTCGGCTCCATCGGCACGGAAACGCAGCGTGTCGAGTTTTCAGAGGAGCTCTCAGAGTCTGAGAAGAGCCAGTTCATGGCGACCATTGACGCCATGGACCAGCTGGCACGACAGAGCAGTTCAATGAAGAGCGTATTCGCCACAATTGTAAGTAAATATTAGTGTTTAAATCGCGTTATATTCTCGATTGAGTCTTTGCAAGAGGCCGTTGTACCACGTTGCGCAGCCGTCACGGTGCACACTGGAAGGTTCTTATCGTAAACCTCTGGCTGACTTGAACAAACGTACAGACAGCGGAGAGAAGGGAGTTGGTGATCACACTGAACAGATCCTACGCTCAGGTCGACAGAATGGTACAAATTATACAGGAGCTAGAAGAAAGGCAGACGAAGCTGAAACGGGAAAACGAAACGAGTAAAACGACTATACTCAAGCTCACCTTCAAGCTGAAAGAGGCGGAGACCAGCATTGAGTCCTACGAGGGAAAGCTTCGCGAGCGCGACAGCACCATCAGCAAGCTGCAGGGTGATCTCGACAAGAACCAGCGAGACACCGAGGAGCTGCGCCGGAAACTGCTCGAGAGCAATGTCGCTTTGGGGGAGGCGGAGACGAGGAACAAATTGCTCGAGCAAGAGCGAGATGTTGAGCGGCAGAGGGCTCTGAGCCTCGAGACGCAGCTATCCACCCTGCAAGTCGCTTTTTCGGCCCTGGAGGAGAGCAACGCCCAGCTCAGCCTGCAGCACAACACTCTCACCAGGGACCTCGACGCCACTAGAGGAAAGCTTGCTTCGTCCCTGAGAATGAGCGACGAACTTGCTCACCTCAGGCGCGCCAGGGAGGAAGAGATACGCACCCTAAAGAGCAGGGTTACAACCCTCGAGGACAAGTTGGAGGACACCAACGAGCAGTTGGACTCCAGCATCGAGACTTCAAATGAGTATCAGAGTATCAACGTCTCGCTCAAGAATCACAATTCCATCCTCGAGCAGAAGGTTACCCGCCTGAGGCAGGCTGTTCAGGACACGGAACAGAAGCTGCAGGAGGCAAACCGCGAGGCTGAGACCGCCAATGATGCCGTGAGCCACCTTACCAGGGACCTGGGAACTTCCAAGAAGGAGACCCAAGCCGTCCAAGCCGAGATTACCAGAATGACAGAGAGTGTCTCCCAGAAGCACGAGGAGCTCCGCGTCGCCAACACGGAAAAGGAGCGTATCATGCAGGACCACCGCCGTGAGTCGTCCAAGACCGAAGAGCACAGCCGCAAGATCGCAGCGCTGCAGGAGACCCTGAGTCGGGTGGAGACGGCGCTCAAGGAGAAGACGCAGATCAACTACAGCCTGTCGGAGCGCATCGGCCGCATCGAGCGGGAGCGCAACGACGCGCTCGGCAAGGCCGGAAGCCTGGGCGCCGAGGCCAAGCGGCTCGAGGCGCAGCTGTCGTCGCTGAGCAAGCAGGTGGCCGAGGCGACGGGCAAGTACGAGGGCGCCAGCGAGCAGCTGCGCGAGTCCGAGGGCCGGTACGAGGAGGTCGTCGAGGCGGCGCGCGAGGTGCAGGAGAGCCACGCCGAGCTCGAGGCCCAGCTGGCCGAGCTCCGCCGCCTCGTCGCCGACACGCGCGAGCAGAAGGAGGCCGCCATCATGGCCCGCGTCTCGGCCGACCACGAGCGCGACGAGGCCGTGTCCCGCTACGAGGAGAGGGGCCGCGAGATGCAGCGGGCGCTCGAGGAGCGCCACGAGCAGGCCTCGCGCCAGCTCCACCACAGCAACGGGCACACGCCGTCGTCCGAGATTCACCGGTCCCTCAGCCAGGGGTTCAAGACGGTGGGACACAAGAAGAAGGCTAAGAAGCACGTCATGGTGGGAGATGGTTTGACGGTCTAACCTTACAGATTGCTTGCACATAGTTTACCTGTGGGATGGCGGTGGTCAGGAAGTATGGGGGAATACTTAATGTAATATGGGAAGATGTAGTCGTCGCTCATTCCAAGGAGAAAATGAATTCAACCATCTTGATTCAATGATGCAATTGAACATCGGCCAAAGTGGAAATCTGCTATCTCCCTATCTCAGCAGCAACTTTGTGCTTTTGCCATTTTCACTTTATTAGCATTGACTTTTTTCTTTCTTTTTTGACATCAAATGGGGTTTCTCAACTAGGACATGTTATCATAATGCCTTCTGTTTTGCCCAGAGATTTATATCTAGGAATCATTGAGACCCTGATACCGCAGTATTTCCGCAGCTGTAGCACCCAACTCTGTTGAAGCTACGCACTCAGTAGAGCCTTCAAGCATGATGGATTCCCTGGGTTCATGGTCATCAAATGGAGCCGGCGGTCTTAACGACTCCAAATGGTGAACTGCCACAGCATTAGACAGCTCATTATTTGATGCTTGCTTGGAGACTTCTTGCCAGAGTTTGTCCTCGGACATTTGAAGCGCCCACAATACCACAAATGTCTTAGTACTTCACAACCGCTGCCACATTGCTCACGGTAAAGATCTTTTTCAATCGGACTTCGGATGTATTTTCAGTTCATGCAGCCCATTCTTCTCCGCAATGGAAGAGTCCTAGAGCGTACAATTAGTCTCACAAATCGTCAAGCGTCAGGACGACACCAAGCAGGCCAACTCACGATCATGCCGTCCCAGCCGAACCACGAGAGGAGCCAGGCCAGCGTCGACTGGCTGCCGTGCCAGAGGGTCCAGCGGGGCTCGGGCTTGAGCAGGTCGGCGACGACGGCCCGGGCGTAGTCGTCGGCGTCGTCGCGCCGGACGTTGTGGATGAACTCGCGGCCCTCGATCTTGCGCGCGATGGGCGCGTACTGGCTGTCGGCCGGCAGCTCGACGGGCGCGTTGTCGTAGAGCCGGGTCTTGACACCGCCCGTGACCACCGTCACGAACCGCACGCCCAGCGGCTTGAGCTCGACGCGGAGCGTGTGCGCCATCTGGTCGATCACGGCTTGTCAGCTCATGCCTCTTTGGCTCCATAGTGTCCGATACAGCTGCAGCACATGGGACAGTTGATCCCAGAGATGAAATCATGTCCACGCAACACATAAGAATTCATGAGTCTTGAAAATCATCCAAATGGATAAGAGACCAGGACATCTGAACTCACCGCATGAACCGCGGCTTTGGACGCATTATACGCCGACTGAAACGGCAAGCAAAAGACCTCCTGCACACTACCAATATTGGCCACGACGCCGCGGGACCTGACGAGTAGCGGCAGGAAAGCGTGCGTCACGACAAACACGGCCGTGACGTTGGTGTCGATGACGCGCCGAAAGTCATCGGGCCGCGAGTCCGCGAACGGCATGAAGTGGTGCACGCCGGCGTTGTTGACCAGGAGGTCGAGGGAGCCGGAAGTGGCGCGCTCGACCTCGGCGACGGCCGCCGCGATGGACGCGTCCAACGTCACGTCCATGGCCACGGCCTCGATCCCGAGCGCCCGCAGCGACTGCATCTTGTCGACGTTGCGCGCCGTCGCGAACACGCGGCACCCCCGCCGGTGGAACTCGGCGGCCAGGGCGGCCCCGATGCCGCCGTCGCTGCACCCCGTGATCAGGACCGTCTTTTGCGACATTGTTGTTGATTTGGCGGTCCTCGTGTTCGTCTGCCGAGAAACGCTTATTCCAGGGCAGAACGAGTCATCGACAGAGTCAGGAAAACTATATGTAGCTGATGGCGATACACTCGGATGTTACATCAGTGGGGTCGAGCTAGGGGTTGAACCTCGGTCCAAAATAGAATTGAAGCTCGAGATCGCCAAAGGTAACACGAAGCTTTTATCCATCGTAGATTGTCAGCAGTGGAAGGCTCGCTTTTGAATCTGTAAACCATCAAGTTCTTATACTCCCAAGAATGATATAGCATGGAGGACTAGCAATTATGGCGTACTCCCTTTCACAGGTTATGTTAGAGGGTTATGCCAGACATCTGGAGGGTTATGTTTGAGTGCATGGCTTGGTCACCGTGACCATGGGTACGATATGGGCTATGATAGATGATTTATACTCAATTCTTTTTGGGCGTATAGTCATCGTCTGTGCGAGCAGTCCCCTTTCAACTTTAATACACGCCTGACTACGTCGCACGTTGTCTTGCATCTCATTGGCAACCCTCATCAAACTGTCGCACCTTCGACTTCCACTTCAAGCGAGCGTATGCGCGACTGCACCATCGACATGAAGTTTGGGTCCTTGTTCCAATGACAGAGAGTCGTCGACCCAGTGGTGTTTCTCCTGAAACAACAATGTCTGGTCTCCCCAGCTCCACCAGCCCGCCGTTAGATTTCTAGAAAACACCTCCAAACCTTGATAATCTTTTGGGAGCACATCGTCTAGTAGGGGACGGATGTTGGGTTTTCGAGAATGGAGGTCAGGTACCCCAAATATGACCTTGCGTTCTAGTTGAAGCTTCAAGGAGCCGCCCTTTCGCCTGGCGAACAAGAGGCGCTCCCAGGGTTTTCTCCAGGCCGACTCAATGTCCACAACTGGTTCTCCCTCGCTCGTCACCTTGACCCAAATCCATTCGCCGATGGACTCTACATCCCATTGATCGAATAAGCCTCCGGGCGACTTGAGTAGATCGATTACTGCTGGCTTATTAGTGACCCACACGGCTACAATGCTGTTGTCCTTAAGATGGCCCGCAAGAGGTATCGTAGACAGAAGGTCATGCATTTCCTGCATGTCATAGGCGGTTTTGTAGCGATCCTTTGTCTTCCGGCGGACAGATCTACTTGGCCATGGAGGATCCAGAACTACAATGTCAAACTGGGGAGCCGTACCGAGAAACGCGGCTCTTTGGCTCTCGATTGACCCCAACAGGTAGTTGCTGCCACTGGGGATAATACACGGCTCGGCACCATTATCACGGTTCGTTTCCGGTTCCCTGGCGGGAAGCTTCCTCTTCTTGGACACCACGGGAGCTTCTGTGCTGTCTTTTGCGGAGGTCAACTCAGCGATAGGACTGCATATTCGCGGCAAGCACCAATCTCCGCTGTACTTGTCTGTCATCTCCATGTGGGCATGTCGCACGGTTTCGCAGATCATGAGCTCATCGATGAGTGCTGATGCTGGCTGAGACACGTTCGGCTCTTGCGACTTGTGCGAATTTTGCCATGGCTTGTCCAGCGGCGGGCAGGACACAAGTCGACTGGACGGTGTCTGTCCTTGCGTTGCTTGTGCGAGCTCGATGGAGCGTGGGATATCAACCAGGACGACAGACTTGTCCGAGCTTGAGAAGAGAAGACAGGACGACATGATGGTGGGACGAACCGAACATGGTCGTTCTACGGTAAAGATCGGCACTTTTGACAGTGATCTTCACCGGGTAAGGCGCTCAGGGAGGTCACAGTGTGGCACAGTTTTATGACTATTGTCTGTAGTCGTTGCGTGCCGAGGCCGTGACTGTTCGCTTCCTCTGAGTGGCTGGCTGGGCGAGGCCCAGCACTGTGTTTGTCTTCTTGCTGCTTTTGGGGAACCTGGAACTTGGAAGGATTGAGATGCGAGATCGAACGAGAGGGGGATCTGGCTAGGGGGTAAATTATCAGATTCGCGTGCCCCACGTTGCACCAGACTGGCCCAGGTATTCGGATCGCTTGCCCACGGCAATCTCCTAGATGACTGAGTGAGAGATCGCAATCTTCAAGAAGCAGGCAGTATCGAAAGTGACGCAGGTTGTTGGTTTCCTTGTTGCCAGCTCACAACGGTCGGATCTCGGTTGCCAATTGACTGGGGAACGACGATCATTTTTCCATAGTCGGTTAGCGAAGAGGGCCGCACTGATGCGGCTGGCGGAAAACAATTGTCCTCGCCCGCTGATAGATAGCTTCGTCGGTCTGTGTGCTGTACAGTACTGTAGCAGTCGATTGTGCCACTGTCGTGATATCATGTCCAATTCGGCAAGAAATGAGGCAGCCACCAGTTCGCCGCCCGCCCCACGTCCAGTAATATCTCTCGGGCTTCAGGCTCGAAGTAGCCTGTGGACGAGGGGTCTTCCTTGGTTGAAGACAGTGCATGTGGTGCTAACCACAAAGGGTCCCCCATATCTTTCAGTCAAGGCTCGAGCAGCCCCAATCAAGCCTCGACGTATTTTTTTAAGCTTAAGCTCCTAATTCGCGGTGCTGATGGCGGGGGGACATTGAGATACAGTTAAAAGCACTGGTTAGCACTCGCCAAAGATGAGAGCCTGGGAAAAAAGAAATAAATAAATCCATAGATGATACATTTCAATCATCCATCATAAATCGCAGCGTACATAAATAGACTTGAATATTCGCATTCTAAGCGCGCGTCTGTCGTCCGCTCTCTGATCCAAAGTGAAAGGTGTGCCGATGAACCGTTGCAAATTAAAAGGGGGTCGTTTACTAGTGACGGGCTAGAAGAGACAAACTCTGCCGCTAAATTGTGCCTCTGATGTCAAAGGCCAAGGGGGCTGCAGCGGCTGGGGGTTCGACCTTCTGGTTCCAGGTTTTGCCCACCCACCAACCACAAAGAAAAGATGCAATCCCAGATGCACCAATTAAATTGACCCTACCGCTTGAGACAAGCTTCGAAAGATCCACCAGAAACACGGCGTTTCACGAACGAGGCCTCTGTTCCCAATCAATCTGGACTTACACGTACTTTGTACAATTCTCTTCCCCCTTCTCGTGCTCTTGACCTGGCCGTTATCTGCTCTCTTTTTCTTCTTGTTTGGTTCGGCTTTACCCGCTCTTTGGACGATTGCGCCCCTCCAAGACATCCAGGTTCGGCTTGCTGTGCCGGTACCTAACCTAACCTGGGCCACTTGCTACGGCGCCCAGCATTAGTACATACCTGCTAATGACTCCATTATTATCTATCGCCTGAATCACCAACCTGCCTCCAAACAGTCCCTCCCATTCACTACTCTCTTGAGACTGATTCCTCCTGATTCAGAGACCTGCTCCGCGACTGGTCAAGCATGAAGAAGGATCAATCCTTTTTTCCCTTCTTTTCTTCACATGCTTGACTGCTTGCGATTACCTCCTACGCTCCACTCGTACCTACCTAAGACGTCTAGCTGAACCACGTACCCAGTCGACGACGCTACTGTTTCCACGCGAAGCCCACGATCGGCCGGCCACGATCCCGCACGTAGAAGCGACCCAGGCCAACATCACGCCTTGGAATCGTCTGCTCAGCCCAATTTGCGACTGCTCAAGAATCACGACTCTATTTTGCGCCTCATCAGTACATCCAGGAAAGAAACCGGTGCTCTAAGTCGGCACGCCGACGACGACATCCAGCACCATGTCGACACTTAACGCGACCGACCCGAGTGCGGGAAGTGCCACAAAGTCACAGGGCATCAGTCTGGTCGCTTTTTGTACCTCTCTCGCGGCTGCCTCGGTGTCCTTTGGCGTCCAGACGGCCTTGTTTCTGCTTTTGAGACAGAAGCTATCGAGAATCTTGTAAGCCATACATGTCCATGTGCACAAGTACATACACGAGTAGAGCCCAGCGTACTGACTACCTTTAATAGCAAGCCCAAGACTTATCTCGTACCTGAGCGCGAGCGGACAGATCCGCCACCAGAAAGTCCATGGGGCCTGGTAAATGCGCTCATGCACTTTCGAGACCGGGAGATCATGAACAAATGCGGTCTCGATGCATACTTCTTTCTGCGCTACCTACAGACACTATTGATCATCTTTATTCCCTTGGCTCTAATCATCATTCCCATCCTGATCCCGATCAACTACATCGGTGGCATTGGTCAGGATGTGACAGTCAACACCACTGATACTGACAAGGGCAACGATGCCAATGTCACGGGTCTGGATACCCTTGCTTGGGGCAACGTTCAGTCTACCAAGACTCACCGATACTGGGCCCACCTCATTTTGGCTGTTTTGGTCGTGCTTTGGGTTTGCGGTGTCTTCTTCGCCGAGATGCGGGTCTTCATCAAGATACGCCAGGACTGGCTCACAACGGCCGAACACCGTCTTCGAGCTTCGGCAACAACTGTCCTGGTCAGCTCAATTCCGGACAAGTGGATCTCGGAGGAGGCGCTTCGGGGTTTATTCGATGTATTTCCTGGTGGCATCCGGAACATTTTCCTGACGCGCGACTTGACCCCACTCCTGGACAAAATCAAGGAGCGCGACAAGATTCACAAACAGCTCGAGGGCGCCGAGACGGAACTGATTCGCGAGTGCAAGAAAAGTCAGCTCAAGAAACGTGAGGCAGAAGAGAAGGCGGCGCGGAAAGAGTCCAAGGACAAGAGGCCAACCAAACAGGAGAAGGCACAGCGTCAACAAGCAGAAGATGCTGCAGCAAAAATACAAGCCGAGAGCGGTGCTGGCGCGAGCAGCGGCGATCACCACGAGGTCCCTCACGGTGTACAAGAAGGATTAGAAGAAGCTCAAGTGATTGAGGAGCAGAGCGGCGAACACCACGACGAGACGGGCCGTCCGTCTCGTGATGAGGGCGGCATCCTGGGCATTCCGGTCCTGGGCACTGGACTGTCCAAGCTGACACATGGTCTTGGTCGAGGAGCGGATGCTGTGGGCAGGACGGGGCAGGGCATCTTGGGCGGCGCCAGAAACGTTGCCGGCCAGCTCGACAATAAGATCGAGACGACGAACGGCTTTGTGACGATAGCACCATCCAGGCCTTCAGCGGATCGTCGCCATGGCAGGCACCCAAGTGATGACCCTCGGCCTTCCACCGCGTACTCTGAAGCTCACAGGGACGTGTACCCTGCGCCAACCAACACGACCGCATCTGTGCCTCTGACACATTCGCGAAATGCCTCGGTCAACTCTCAGGGAAACGTCACGAACAAGGACAGCATCGAGATGAGAACATTTGGAAACACAACTCGCAAAGCAGGAAGCAATCTGGACGATATGTATGTCAACGATAGAGCCCGGTGGTTCCAGTTCTGGAAGCCACCAGCCGGTGGATTTGCTTCTCCCATCCCTCAGCGTTCCGACGATGGCGAGTTTCCCTTTGAAGAGAAATCTGGCTGGCAAAAGTTCAAAGACGCGCTGCCTTTTATCGGAAAGAAGGATGAAGAAGAGCCCGTCGAATATGCCAAAGCGTTCGATGACGAATTCAAAGACGACGGCGTCAAAGATGATGATGAAGAGCGGCCAGAGTGGGAAAGATGGATCAAGAAAAAGGACCGTCCCACCCACCGCCTGGCGAGATTTGACTGGACACCAGACTTCCTGCCAGGGCTTCCGTTTGTCAGCAAGAAGACGGATACTATTTATTGGTGCAGGGAAGAGCTGGCTCGACTGAATGTTGAGATTGAGGAGGACCAGAAGCACCCAGAGCGTTTCCCTCTGATGAGATCTGCCTTTATTCAGTTCAATCACCAGGTTGCCGCCCACATGGCCTGCCAGAGTGTGATTCATCACGTGCCTCGACAGATGGCCCCGCGAACAGTGGAGATTTCTCCCAACGACGTTATCTGGGACAACATGGCGATGAGCTGGTGGATGGAATGGCTCCGCACTGGCATTGTCATTGCAGTTGTTGCCGGCATGATCATACTGTGGGCAATTCCTGTCTCCTTCACATCGTCAATTTCGCAGATTGATTCGCTCATCGACACGTACACGTGGCTGGAGTTCCTCAGGGAGAATGCGATCGTATATAAGGCAGTACAAGCACTCGCTGGTGTTCTCCCCGCCGTTTTGCTAGCTGTTCTGCTGCTGCTCGTTCCTATCATCATGGATCTGCTCGCTGGCTTTAAAGGAGCCAAGACCGGGTCTCAAAAGACCGAGACAGTTCAGCTCTACTACTTTCCATTCCTGCTTGTCCAGGTGTTCTTTGTCGTCTCGTTGGCAAGCAGTATCACGGCGACTCTGAGCGCCTTGGCGAATGATCCTGGCAGCATTACTAGTGTTCTGGCCAAGTCATTACCAAAGGCGGCCAACTACTTCTTCTCCTACATGATCCTGCAGGCCCTCAGTACGAGTGCAGGTACATTGTTGCAGGTCGGTGCCCTGATCAACTGGTACATCATTGCGAAGATCACAAACAACACGGCACGTAACAAGTGGACGACGAATACGAAACTTCCAAGCGTCAAATGGGGCTCATTCTTTCCCGTCTACACCAACTTTGCCTGCATTGGTCTTATTTACTCGGTGATCGCACCGCTGATTTCGATTTTCGCAATCATCACGTTTAGTTTGCTGTGGATTGCCCATCGATACACCATGCTGTACGTCAATCGGTTGTCAGTTGATACAGGTGGTGTCTTGTACCCACGTGCGCTCAACCAGACCTTCGCTGGGCTATACATCATGGAGGTGTGCCTGATCGGTCTGTTCTTCCTGGTGCGTGACAATGAAGGGAATTTGGCTTGCACAGCTCAAGCAATCATCATGGTTGTGGTGACAATCTTGACGGCCCTCTATCAGTACCTGCTGAACTACTCGTTTGGCCCGCTATTCCGATACCTGCCGATTACATTTGAGGACGAAGCTGTCCTCAGAGATGAGGCCTTCCAGCGAGCCCAAGATCGTCGTCTGGGCTTGATAGAAGAGAGCGAAGACGATGAAGATTCGCATAAGGAAGGACTGTCTAACGACAAGCGTGGCAGCCTCCATCAAACCAACCTGGACGGAACGGGAGAGAAGCATCGCAAGGGTAATAAGTTTACAAACTTTGCGCCTGTAAAAGGTCTCACGCACGCCGGGTCCTTGGCGTGGAAAGGCGGCAAGGTCATTAAAGACCAAACATATGGCAGAGCTGAGCAAAGTGTTAAGACTGCAACCAAATACCGAGAAGAACGCCGAAAGAAGGATTTGGAGGCTCAGCGTGCCATCGGCGAAGCACTCTATGGTGGTTACCACGACGAAATCGAGGACTTGACCCCCGAAGAAAGAGATGTACTGGTCCAGCACGCCTTCAAGCACGAAGCTCTCCGAGCTCGCCGTCCTACCGTCTGGATTCCACGAGACGATATTGGTGTCAGTGATGATGAGATCAACCGCACCAACCAGTTCAGCGAACACATCTGGATTTCGAACGAGGGCACTGCCTTGGACAGCAAGGTTCGTGTGGTCTACGGCAGAGCACCACCCGACTTCAGCGAGCTGGATTTGATCAACTTGTAGGATTGGTATTGACCAATCTATCATTTGGGTCATCCGACAAAGCCAACAAATGTGCTTTATACACATACGGTGCCCGTTTGGGTAGACCATGGCATGTACATATGTATGATACGACTAGTATGACGTACACGGAGTTTGGGAGAAGCGATCAAGAATACATGTTTTCATCACCTATTTTTTTTGCTTGCTGCGCGTGGTCAGATGCCATAGAGTCGCGACTGCTTTTATAAACTAAGAATACATAGAAACATACGAACTAATTCTGTCATCTCTTCCGCATTTATAGTGATCTAATGTCGTCTTGTTTTGTAGACCTCGCCATCGACTCTCGACCAAGAGCTATGGTTTCCTTGCCCCGTCTTCCTTGGCCTTCTCCCCCAAACTAAGTAGTATACATCGACATGTATGCTTACATATCTATACTGGCTGCATTCGCTACGGCTGAGCTAGCATCGATGATTTTCCTCACTAGCAATGGTATCGAGTCTAAGGACTCTTTGGGGAACCGGCTCTTCGATTCCTCGCGAGCTCCTTGTGCCCATCACTACCTAGGAAAGAACAACGTCATTCCTCCACTGACGTTTCTCCATTACTCTAGTGCTCGCGGTTCGTCTGTCGCAATACGAAGTTCCGCTCAGATGGGTTCGGGCCGAACAGAGCAGTATTTGGAATGCATTTCAACGTCGTCAGCGAGGCTGAACGTTGTTCCTGGATGCGTGACAAAGTATTCCCTATATCCGCTGGCTCCGAGCGAGAGAAAGAACGTGGTGGTCGCTAAGGTTTAGCTTCGACGGAATGACATGCCATACAAGTAGTTTTGGCGCCCTTCAGTAGTAGTCAGGCAGGGAAAATGACATGCCATGACATGCCATATAAAAATCGTGGGCGATGAGTAAGTGCCTGTACAGTTGCCTGAAATGCGATGTTTTGATCGTATTATATATTCTTGACCGACCTCAGCCTACCTGACCACGGATTTCGCGAGAGAATTTCTTTGGTAATAAAAAATTATTGCAAGTAGGCCGGGAGAACACGCGCTACGATGCAATCTTATCTGCAGTACAAACGTTTCAGACACGCCGTGAAAGCGCAGCTGGAGCGCAAGCAGGCTCAGCAAAACACTTCGGAAAAGCAGGAGGAATCTGGTCTCGCGGAAGGCAGCTTTCCGCTATCGCCAGGAGATGCGCAGAGGGATCTGGAGCGCGGCGCTCGGTCCGGAGGCCGGGAGTACCCGTGCCATCCTCACGAACAGCTCCACGCTCCGCATGGGTATCGTCCGGGCGAGCTGGCTGGACGCGATGGAGGAGGTGGGCCTCGTGAAGCTGAACAGGCCATGGTCGCCACCAACCGCCCACGGGAAGAGGTCGAGCCGCGATATCGACCTTCCGAGTCTGATCGCGAGGAAGAAGACGGGAACAGGGACTGCGAGGAGGAGAGGAGTCATGGAGACGGGCAGCACCGCGAGTCCAACGCCTCTCTCTCGCAGCTCACGACACAGGTGACGGAAGGCACGCGGCTGGGGCGGCGGATGACGGGCATCAACGTGCGCAGGCGAAACACCACGGAGGGCGGCGGCGGCAACGTGTTCGTCGTGGGCTACGAGGGCGACGGCGACCCGCTCGACCCGCACAACTGGTCCTTTGCGACGCGGCTCAAGTGCACCTTCATACTGGCGGCCATCGGCTGCGTCGTCGGCGTGGCGTCGTCGATCGACTCGTCCGCCATCCCCGAGGCGGCCCGGGAGTTTGGCGTCAGCGAGGTCGTCGCCTCGCTCGGCACGGGCTTGTTCCTCATCGGGTTCGGCGCCGGGGCGCTGATCGCTGGGCCCTTTTCGGAGACCGTCGGCCGGAATCCGGTCTACATCGGCACGCTGGTGCTTTATATGATATTTATCATGGCCGCCGGGTTGGCCCCGAACCTGGGAGCGTGGCTGGCATTCCGGTTCATTGCTGGCGTCTTTGGCGCGACGCCTCTGGTATGTGCCGGGGGCAGTCTTTCGGACCTCTGGCGGCCAATGGAGCGGACATGGTCTTTTCCCATCTTTGCCAATGCCTCCTTCACCGGACCCTTGCTCGGGCCGGTTATTGGGGGCTGGATTGCCCAGTCGCCGCTCGTCAGTTGGCGATGGACCGAATGGATCACGCTGATCATGTCGGGCCTCGTCCTGGTGATTGTGATTCTCTTCCAGCCAGAGACATACCCACCCACCTTGTTGAAATGGAAGGCCATACACCTCCGCGACATTACGGGCGAGGAGCGGTACTGCGCCGAGCTCGAGATCATGAAGGAGTCATTCCTGTCTCGGCTGCAGCACGCCCTCTGGCGGCCGTTTTTGCTGACGGCGCGCGAGCCGATCATCATGCTGTTTGCGCTCTACCTCACCGTCGTCTACATCGTCCTCTTCGGGTTCCTAGACGGCTACGACTACGTGTTTGGGCAGACGTACGGGGTGTCGCAGGGGGTTACGGGCTTGTGCTTCCTGGGCATCATCGTCGGGCTGTTCTGCGCGTCGATCCTGGTGCCGGTGATACACAGGTGGGCGCAGAACGACCTGCGCAAGATCCAGGAGCAAGGGGGAGACCGGCTGCCGCCCGAGTTCAGACTGTGGTTCTGCATGCTCAGCGGCGCGTTTGCGATTCCGATTTCACTGTTCTGGATGGGCTGGACTGCGAGGCCTGAGATTTCGATCTGGAGCCCTCTGATAGCAGGCGTCCTCTTTGGCTACGGTGAGATAATTCCCCAGGACCAGACCACACTGCTTCAATTGGGATGAGAGATTGCTGACTGAAATCCCAGGGATTCTTTGCGTATTCATCTCGAGCTACCAATATATCATTGACTCGTACGAGTCGTACTCGGCTAGCGCGCTGGCGAGCGTCACCATGATCCGATACATGGCCAGCGGCGGCATGGTCGTCGCCTCGATCCCATTTTATCGGAACCTGGGCGTCGCATACACTTGCACGATCCTCGCATGCATCAGTGCAGCAATGGGTAAGTGACAACTCGGTCGACCAATAAACTCGTCCCTTGCGTTGCGTCGAGATTGCGGGGGGTGCGAGAAGCAGACCAATGGCTGACGTGTAAAATCTCCCCAGTGCCGGTCCCCTACGTCTTTTATAAATATGGCCCTTGGATTCGATCCAAGAGCAAGTACGCCATCACTGCTACTACGAGTAAGACGTAGGCGATCTCGATATAAGGAGTTGTTGGGTTTCTTCCCCAAATATATGATATATACCTCGTAACGGCGATAGAGCTGTAAGAAAAGAGTTCCTTCGTATTACCCGCCGGCTTCCATTGGGGTTGTAATTACTAGGTAGGAATCTGGTCGCGTGCTCATAATAAACCCGGTCAATTATACCCATGACCCATGTGGGGTCTTCGTACAATCGAACAGCTTGGGGTTGGAACCAGTGCAGATACGAGGTGCATCCAGATGCCATTGCACCAATCCCCCTCGGCCGAGACTGATAATCATGAATTGTTACCTGGGTGAGTAGGCGAGAGTCCGCGAGATTGTCCAAGATGCCAAGCTCTTCGTCGTTGACGCTACGGGGTTAACCTCCAAAGCAGCAGGTCAGCGAATCATGACCGCACGAGTGATGTGCCTCGGACGCAGGTAACGCATGCTGCAATGTGCATATGTGCGCAGGCAGGCAAATCTTCGATTGCTTGCCGCTGCTCTGGCCGCTCTGAGTCGCTGGTTTCGTGCTCGAGACGAAAGCCAATGCAGTTGGAGTGCAGCTCGCCACGAGAAGCGGAAGCAGAAGCAGCGTTAAATTCCCGGGGTATCGTCCTCCTGGGGTTCTAGGGTCCTGGCGTTAAGCTTCTCCCAAGCCGCTACGCACGCAGCAAGAGTCACTATACTCTGTTCCATCAAAACGAGGTTTGGCGATTGGGGGTTGCAGATGCCGGCGGCTCTCGAGTGCGGGACGGACGTAGGACGGAGGGGCGGATTGATTGCCATATGGCCGCAGCGCTTGAAGAAGGGGGTAAAATACTATTCAAAGTCCTCGACGGGTCCTGGGTGGTTCTGGTGGTCGAGATTGGGCAATTACCGAGAGAGGCATTGTGCAGTGCTCATCATAAGCGCTTCTATAATTGGGCGTTCGATAGTCTTCTTTCCCCCCAAGGGACAGGGAATAGCCCCGGGTACAATAACGGAGCACACTATATGCAGATCGGACGAAGCGCTGAGATCAGGATAGCAGTTGGCAAGAGTGAGTACGAGCGATGGCCTTGATACCCTCGATAGCGGTGTATTTATCCACCTCGTCCACGGGGGGCTTTGCACTATTTGGTGGTCGCAGTGCGTGTAGCGATCAGTGCATCCCGAGCTCCCCTTGCGTTCCAGGGCTCTTCATCAAAGGCCGCTTGATGCTCGACTCCAGCGAACGATCGAGGCTGTTCTGTTTCCCCAATTGACCCCCATCCCGACCCATTCTGACCCGCGGCTGCATTACTGTGGGCTCTCTGTCTTGCATTTTGGAGGCGACGCGACCCCTGACCATAACTGCCCTGGCAAAGGAAAGAAGGAAAAGACGGGGCCCGCGATTGCGCCTGTCTGTCCTCACCTTAGCTCGTCTCTCGGCAGTCAACCTTATTAATTAGGGTGCCTTTGCATCCTGCCTGCATTGCGAATTGCTTCTGCATAACAAAAAGGGTTTCTTCTCCTTTTCCCTTCCCCCTCAAAATCCTCTCTCCATCTGATCTGCCTCGTCCCCCCGACTGATCGAACCAGATCTATTGATTCTGTGGTTTTTTGTTTGTTGTGCTCCGTGTCATCCCCACCATCGTGGACGACTGTAGCGATCCCCTGATACGCCCCCGGCTGTATTCCAACTATATCCGAACTTGCCAGACAGAAAGCCGCGCCGTTGGGCGTCTGAAGTCAATTGCTCCGTAACAGTTTACGCGCGTCAGCTCGCTCGACCCCCATCTCGACGGCCACTTTTCTCTCGCCCATTGATTGATTGGGCTTGGACAGCGTGTTAATCCGAGCGATCTTCGCCCTCTTACCCTCTCAACAGCGGCCGTCATCGCGGCATCCTTCGGCGCTCAGCCCATCTTGTCGGCCTCCCAAAGCTCGTCTTCCGGGTACTCCGTACCGATTACACTCGTTTGCCCGACGAAAACACCGCAACGTTTTGAAGCTTACTCCAGACCTCGGTCGCCCAAAAAACACTTCACGCGACGTCTGAGCCTCAGACAACTGGCACCTAAATCCTTCCTTCATCGCTGCGCAAATCCGCTAGCTGCCGCTGCCGATCAATCGTAGCTCTGCTGCTACTACTAAGCAGCAACAGCCACAAAGACGCCAAACCAGTCTGCAGCTATTTGTGGAACGAATTGCATATAGCACGAAACCGCTAAACCTTGATAACATCTTTTCCGGATAGCATTGGGTAGAAACGCCCAGTTGCCAAAATCCCCGTCGGACTCTCGGTCATCTATTCTTTTGATGCATTGTGCTCGGCGCCTCCTCTGCGCGCTGTAGAATCGTGACAATGGGCATCTTCGCCAAGGCAGGCCTGAAATGGCTTCTGTCTTCGCTCGTCTTATCATCTCAGGCGCAAGCCTTCTATATTCCTGGTACGTGCTTGTCGAGATTCATGCCATTGCAGTACACGTGCTCGTGTGATTCGGTTGTCTGACATTTCTTTTCTCCTGCTGGCAGGCTGGTCGATCAAGAGCTACAGAGACGACGAACAAATACCTTTGTTAGTGAACAAGGTCTACTCCGACAACACGCAGCTGCAGTACGCCTACTATGACCTGCCCTTCGTTTGCCCTCCTACAGGAAAGCACTCGGCGGGAGGATTGTTGAGTGGGCAGAGCATCTCGTTGAATCTCGGCGAGGTTCTGCGAGGCGACCGCATCATCACTTCGGACATTGACTTGACCGTTGGCCAAGACAGCGAGTGTAACTTTCTCTGCAACCAGGAGATCAGCCGAAAGGATCTCAACAAGGCAAAGGAGTTGGTCAAGGATGGGTATGTGGTTGAATGGATCGTTGACAATCTTCCGGGCGCTACTAGCTTTGTGACTGTCGACAAGACCAAGAAGTACTACGCAGCTGGCTTCAAGCTTGGCTATGCCGACTATTCTGCGAGCAAGCCGCGTTACTACCTCAACAACCACCACACGATCGTCATCCGGTGGCGTAAGGCACCTGGCCGCGATGGAGACAGAGGTGGCAAGGTCGTGGTTGGCTTCGAGGTCTATACCAAGAGTGTCGGAGATGGCAACAAGCTGGAGAACGGATGTCCGGCCGATCTCCACAACGTTGAAGAGCACTTTGAGCTCTATATCCCGGCCAATAAGACGACAAACTTTGCCCTCCAGTACCCGGACTCGTCGTACTATCCCGAGGATGAAGTCGCTGACGACGATGCCACGTTGACCATCCCGTACACGTATTCCGTTTACTGGCGCGAGGACGACTCGGTCGAGTGGAACAGGCGCTGGGATCTGTACTTTGTGAACCAGGAGGAGGGCTCCAAGATCCATTGGCTGGCCATTATCAACTCTTTCATCATTTGCGGACTCCTGACTGGTGTGGTTTCCATGATCCTGGCCAGGACCATCCGTACCGATATCAAAGGCTACAAGGAGGCTTTGGTCGAGGACGGCAAGCTGCGTGTCAAGAGAGGTCGCAGATCGGGCCTCCGGTCCCCACGATCGGAGAAAGGCACAGGTCTGGGTTTGTTGGATCCCGAGGGGAAGATGGAAATGGAGGAAGAGCTTTCGTCCGAGGACGAGGGTCTCGAAGACGTCACCGGATGGAAACTCCTCCACGCTGATGTGTTCCGCAAGCCTGCATACGGATACATACTCGCTCCTCTTGTCGGATCCGGCATGCAGCTCCTCTTCATGGCCCTTGGTCTGGTTCTGCTCAGTGCCATTGGTGTCTTGAACCCGAGCTTCCGAGGTGGCTTCATCAGCTCGGGTGTTGGCCTGTTCGTATTTGCAGGTCTCTTCTCTGGATACTTCTCGGCCAGGGTTTACAAGAGCTTCGACGGCCAACACTTTGGCAAGAACTCCCTCATCACCGCTACGCTCTTCCCCGGTCTGCTCTTTGGCCTCATCTTTGTTCTGAACTTGTTCGTCTGGGCTCAAGCGTCTAGCACGGCTATCCCCTTTGGCACTCTGATTGCGATCCTGCTGTTGTGGCTCTGTATCCAGGTCCCGCTGGTATACGTCGGTTCGTGGTACGGCTACGTCAAGTCCGGAGCATGGGAACACCCTACCAAGACGAGTAGCATTCCCAGGCAGATTCCGCAGCAGGCATGGTACATCAAGAGCCTACAAGCAGTGCTGCTCTCTGGCCTCATCCCGTTCGCTGTCATCTTCATTGAACTGCTGTTTGTCTTCCAATCAATGTGGCAAGACAAGAGCGGCTACTACTACGTGTTCGGTTTCCTGGCTGTAGTAGTTGTCATTTTGGTTCTGACGATCGCCGAAGTCACAGTGGTGACGGTTTATCTCCAGCTCTGCTCCGAGAACTACCACTGGTGGTGGCAGTCATTCATGGTTGGAGGTGGAAGTGCCGCTTGGATCTTCTTGTACTGCGTCTGGTACTATTTTGCCAAGCTGCACATCTCGGGCTTCGTCAGCTCGATGCTGTTCTTCACCTACAGCTTCATGGGCTGCTGCGTCTATGGTCTGCTCACTGGTACAGTTGGCTTCTTGACCGCTTACGCCTTTGTGAGGAGAATTTACGGGTGAGTTCTTCTGCTTTTATGTTCTAAGGCTTAGACAACTAATACCGCATCCAGAGCTATCAAGGCAGATTAATGCCACTGTGGTAATGGGATAATGATGTACTGGGAAAAAGTCATTATGATAGCGGGATCAGTTTCACTCATTTTTCGTGCTTTTTCTGCAAGCATATAAACGGCGCAGGTGGCTCGAATTCAACCTACTACAGCGTTCAAGGGGGACAACGAACCCAGTTGAACAAATCAGTCCTGAACGTGTATGGCTTCAGCAATGTTTAATCAATACTGTCTGTATATAGTCTAATGTATCAGACCAAATTAAGAAAAGAAATATCTATGCTATTCTTTCATTGCGATTGAGAGTTGCCCGGAACCTTGAAAACACGTACACTGCTCAAATATGATGAAGACAATGGACAATCATCAGAGTTCATTCCACTCTAGCAATCTACCACACGCCCTTTGCTATGCAATGCCCCCGGTAGTGGTATCCAAAATCAAACCACCGCTTCTAGTGTCAAAACCCACATCCCATGTTGCTCTCCCGTTCCTTAGTGGGAACAGCATCGTGGATAATCCAAGACTGTATATACCTGCACTCAAACGTATATGTCGGATCTAATGTTTGTAAAAAATACGAAACGCCCCAAACTCCACTAGCCCATGCGCCGTCATGTAAAAAGGCTTTTTAACCTCCCCCCGTTCGGTATGTACTTTGGAAGGTGCTGTATCTGTGTGTGATGGCCGTCTTCTTTCCTTTCGTCCTAGATACCAAAAACGGTCTTGAGCCTCTCGTACGTGTAGAAGCTGACAGCGACCATGGGAATGACCTTCATGTAGCCGATGGTGAGGCCGACGAAGAAGCCCTGGAGGCCGCGCTCCTTGAAGATGAGGCCGGCCGTCTCGCCGATGCGCAGGCGGTGGCCGTCGCCAACGGCGCCGCCGACCTGCATGCGCCGCCGGATGACCTCGAGCGGGTACGAGACCGTCTGGGAGACGGCGCCCGAGACGCCGCCGGCCGTAAGCTCGGCCCAGGCGCGCAGCGGCGCCGGCTTGTCGGCGGGCGCACCCGCGGGCTGCGGCAGCGTCGTGTACTCGCGCACCGCCGGCAGCCGGAACACGTCGCCCGCCGTGTCGTGCGTCAGGAACGACATGCCCGCGTACGGCACCATGCCCAGGATCGTCGTCGAGAAGCCCCGATAGAAGTTGATCAGGCCGTAGCGGGGCGCGACGGCCGACTGTACGGCGCCCGCTGTCGCCGTTGCTGTCGCGGATGTCGATGTGGCCGTCGCTGATGCCGTCGCCGCCCCCCTCGCGATAGTCCCGGGCTGCTCGGTGTAGATCTTCCTGCAGATGTCGGCGAGCCCGGAGCTCCTATGCTTGGTCTCGAACGCGAGGCGGACGCGGATGACCTCGAGAGGATACGTAAAAAAGACGGAGGTGACGCCGGCCTGGGCGCCGGCGAAGAAGCGGCGCCACCAGGTCTCCTGGGCGGGCGAGGAGATCATGAAGGCGCGGAACTGCTCGTAGGCGACGAACTTGATGGCGGCGTAGGGGTAGATCTTGAGCAGGGTGGCCGAGTGGCCCCGGAAGAGGCCGGCGACGCCGTTGCCCGCGTAGATGTCGCGCACCGCCCGCCCGAAGCCGGCCCACGAGTTCTGGTACTTGGCGAACTGCGGGTTGCTCGTCTGGAAGAGGATCTTGACGCGATCGAGAGGTGCGACTGTCGTCTTGGCCTGGGGGGAGAAGAAGTGTTAGTGGTCTGTCTGTCGTCATCGTGTCCGACAAATGTCCGATCTACTCACAGCACAACCTGCCAGCCCACCAGCAACACCCGACCGTATCATGTAATCCATGCTGTGCTTATCGGGGCGCTTCTTCCTCGGCTTCACGGGCGCATCGACGTCGTCTGGTATTTGCGGCGGGGTGTCGGGGGCCTTGCTCCCTCCTCCAGCAGTCATGACGCCCCCAGCCTTTCTAAGGGCGCCGTCCATCTTGCCGACGATGCTGTCCGCGTGACCTTCTCTGGGTATGGGCGTATCGGACATGAAAGCATCTTGCGTCGGCATTCCACCCTCTCTGTGTTGTATGTCGCTCCTCCCTTTGCGGTGCGAGAAAGTCTGGGGGTTGCTGCGGCGTCGCTGATCGCGTGCGCTGCGTAATTACGCTCTCCTGGTTGGGCGGATTCTTCTTCCGGCTCGCAGGGCTTTGCGCTGAGGCCTTTCGAGAGGGACAAAGAAAGAGTAAGCACGGAGATGGGCCGGAATGTGGTCGGCTTCCTGTTCTCTTCCCTTCTGTATGTAAGGCAACAAATACTCTATGGCAGAAGGAAAAGAATGAGCAAATGAGAAGAAGGCAAAAATCAAAAGGCGGCTGTTACGACACAACAAGCACACACCGATCCGGGGAAATGTGGGCTGTGGAAATAGCGCTGGAGGAGGAAGGAGAGGGCCCTTGTGATTGATTGACTCGGCTCACAGTAGCGCGGGTGTCCGGAGCAGCCAAAGGCCAGACCCCTACGCTAGCCGGACGTCATCTTCCTCCCTCAATCTCCACATTCTGTAGGCCCTCAGACCGAGGTTTGCCGAGCATTTCCGGATTCCCAGCTAAGGAATATTCATAGTAATGATCAAGAACTCTATTGCCCATTTTGTCTATTCGCACCTTGTTGCTTTTATATCTTCTATTCCAAAATGCCCTCTTGATTCTGCCATAACGACAAACAAATAATAAATTGAGGTGGTCGCCAAATCGAGCCTGCTTCCGCTTGCCTTGACAGAATGTTGGGAATGAAGCCATTCACACAACAGATGTCAACGCGCTCAGAATGCGCTAAGAAAACAGTATAATCGATAGTCATCAAAGAATGAACGTCAAGCATTCGTCGATCAACAATCGCGGTGTGGGAGTATACCCTGAACCTAGCCCCACACCCAAAACCCTAGCACCCGAAGTCTGTAACATAGGTACAATGTCGCTGGACTGTCCTTGGCCGGTCGATCAGGCGAGCTGCCGTTGTGCTCATATGTTGCTAGGGCGGCTGGCAGTATCGTCGATAAAATCTGTGGGTGGATCAGCCCGGCATTTGACGTATATCTCGAACATGATGATGATGGATCCTGCTATATAGGAAGTCGCGGTTCCCCGGCGCCCATGAGCTCTTGAAGTCCCTCCAGAAGAGAGAGTACGAGACGTCGTATCCTTCTCCAGGAGACCGTTGATGCACCCTCTTGAAGACCAATCGCTAAGAGAATGCCGATGTGTGTCCCAATCGGTGTCCACAGGAAAAGATCATTGCCATGATCGGGGTGCAGAAAGCTCAGGAAAGCCATCGTCGTACCAATGCAAATGAGATGATAGAGACAAGTTCTGCAAGTGCCCATCATTATTAGTCTTGCGTGTGAGGAGTGGGACCCGGAGACATACGCGATAACCTTGGAGTCCTTGGTCACCTCCAGGAAGGAGAGCCAGACGAAGGCGGCAAAAAGGACCGCCCATATGAAGTATGGTCTATTGTAGTACATGGTTTAGCATTTCCCTTCAATACAAGTCACAGAATATGGACTCACGTAGCTGCTGCGACTAATGTATGGTCATCCTGCTCTGCAAGTATGCCAGTGAACACACTGGCTAGCGCAGGTATTGTCGATATAACGTAAAGCCCCCGCCTCGCCTTGAGCATGACTTCCGCTTGGGGCGGCATAACACAGGCTCTATGTACTTGGTGAGTACAGTTGGGCTGGACTTCAACAGGTATATGAACAGAAATGCAAGGAAAATAGACAGTTAATATCGCTTGGAGTGTGTGGGTAAGTGATGGCAACGGTGCATTTGGAAATCTTCCAGGCGATGATGGATGCTAAAAGCACTGCATCGATTTTCTTTCTTAAAAGAAGGCTTGATCGTTTGAGGGGAAAAAAAAACAAGTAATACTGGGAGGAAGGATGGTAGGCAAGAGCTTACGCTCCGAGTATCTTCTGCTGTACTGCGGAAGATTGAACAAGCGATAAATTGCAAGTGGACGGCAAAAGAGATGGCCGACGAATCTTGGTATTAATAGTGAAGAATGCAAGAGTAGAGCAACGTTCATGTATTACATGCGATTATAAGTCGTCAGGTTTTGGATTTGAACCTACAGAGGGGAGGATGGGAATATGGACCAGGGCGTGGGGCTATCTTCTACCTGCAGTATTATAAGAGCTGCTTTTCCTGGTTGTCTAGGTACGTTCACAATAAGTGGCCCCTATAGGTCAAGAAGGAGCAGCTCGTATCGCGGTTTGGCCCTCTGAGAAAAGTACTTTAGGTGTCACCGCATGGGGACTGAATTTTCTGGACACTTGTTGGCTTGCCACTAAGCTGGCAGGCAGTGCCGTTTTTCGACTTTGATGCTTGACGGCAAAGAAAGAAATTCAATTTAATTATCAAGATGTAAACAGTCCTTTTCTAGACTCCAGACTTGGCTGCATTCGAATCTGCCACACCAAATATGGGCACTGCTTGCAAGCTACATAGTGCCCCAGGTACCGGGTACTGACAATAGCCGCAGACGGGACGATCTGGGTAATGATGAGATGAACTGCCACGGGCAGATGAGAGAGACCCGAAGAGGGACCAGCATCCCCAAGACAATACGTGCCACACCTCCCTAACGCCAATCAACACGTCGATAGTACAAGGCATGATAATGTTGATAATAGGGAGGAATCCATACCAGCAGCCATAAGATGCATGGAAGGCGCAGGACCCCTGTAAGGTCGGCCGCGCTTGTTTGCAGATTTGTCGTCGCTCTGCGATGAGGCTCCCTGCACCCCTGGGCCATAATCTTGAAGATGGCTCTCCAAGATGGTGCGGAGTACCGGTACACGTGCAGCAAGCCAGAACCGGCCGCTTATGTTGACCTTGGCTGCATGCACAGACATGGTGCCTAGTTCAACCGCCTGCCGCTTCATGCACTTCCAAGCTCTTGGAAATTCATGGTGTTGGAATAGCGAAGGGACCGCCTGACTATCCAATTATCGTGATGTTGTATTTTATATCCTGCTGTGAGACAAAGCTCTATATTGTGTCTTCCAGTCTTACTGTCGTCCTTACAGTGTAGATCTATCAAGCAATGGCCCCTCTTCTCCCACAGGAATATGCGCGTTCCATGTCCCATGTTTTATCAGCAGTATTCATATCCTTGTCAGTGTGGCTACGATGTGCTACCCGTAGAGCTGGGACGTCCTTCGAAAGATCTAGAAGCTTTTGTGGAGCCTTATGACAGCAAAGACAGTCTGGTACCGCACAACTCCAAGCTCGTGAAGGTATGTACGAAGTACCTTGCACGTTTGTTTACATGGCGATGCTGGCACTGAGCGACTCGACGGCAGGGTGACGCAAGAAGCCCGAGACTCCTATCTGTCAAAGCAGCTCGGCACCGTCAGCCAGAGCACTTTGGCAATTCAGTGTACGGTCCGAAATTCGAATAAGGATGTCTAGTAGGATTCGTGCACCTAACATTAAACAACAAAAATGGCGACAGGTGTTACATATAGGACTTATATCTTGGTATGCAGTGTTTTGCTCCGCATTGTACAGTACAGATTTCGAGAACAAGTCGTTTGCGGATCGTTTCCTGTCGTTCCGTTCCATGGAATGGCAATCGGCAGGGGGTTCGTAGGGGATTCCCACTGACAATCTACACAGTACTTCATAGGTGCAGCAAGCCACAAAGCACGAGGCTACAAGGAAGCAGAGAAGCGAGCACAGAGGAGCAGACAGCAGACGAATTGACATGCTTGACAGGCCACCGCTTCCCCCCTACTCAAACTAGACACCCATGTCGAGAATCGAGATATATGCAGGTCCTGATCGGGACGCCCACCAATGAGAGCGGCAAAGTAGAGAGTCAAGATCTGATTGGACATCAATAACGTTGAGTGGCTGCAGGTGACGACTTACGGCACCATCCCCCTGCTAGGCATCTCGGGCATCAAACAATATGGTGTCACTAGAAACTGAAGCCCGGTTACCCGGGGGCCGGGATAGTCAGCTTCAGTGGAAATTCCAGATAAACAAGACTAACCGGACGCCAATTCTTGGCCTTTTCCGGGCTTAAAACCGATTTTTTTTCCTTGAACCGCGTCATCGCTGGGCTGTGAAGTATATGCAGACAACTACACGGGAAGCAAGTCGTACCGAATAGCGGAACACAGCTTTGGCTTACGGAATTATAATGTTCCAGGAATACTTTTGTAAGCCCCCGTGTCAGACTCCCATGGATCTCTTTAGTGCTATAATAGAAGCAAGAAGCCACTATTAGTCAGGGCGACTCATCACCGACATAGCGCAGACATGGACTTAAGCACTGAGAAGAAGGTTGCATTGGGGACACTAGCTGTTTGCGATGCAGAATGCTAAAGATCCCATTATCAGGCTGTCAATCACTCTGAAGCGATAAATGTATAAGATACGCATGATCTGTATTATCATCCTGTGACTACAGCTTTATTCCAGCTTTATTCCATGTTCAAAGAACAGAGCATACACCACACATCCAGTATTTCGAGAGACAGAAAAGACATTTTAAATTACGAAAGAGATCTGGTTTCGCGGCAAAATGGATTCTGAAGTAGTTATTCCAGCTCGAGAGATATTCTTGTTATCCCCAAAACCAAGATTAAGACAAAGCTGTACGGTACATTCGTAAATTTGTAATTTCGTTCACTTTTGTTACACGGTCGCAGAAATAAAAACCAGCACTTTAGTCCGGCGTCTATTTTAACCTACTCCAAAACCGTTGCAGATATTATTCGCATGGAAAATGATTGATTAGTGTGACCTGGCCGGGTAAGTGGTGCCGTTGCCACCCAGAAAGTCTTTTGACTACTCTACGCTGGCAATTTGCAGTGTATGCCAGTAGGTTGGACGCGATGATAAATTTCCATGCGTCGCTAGTTCTTGTGTTCATTGGGCAGCTTCATCTTTCCAATGAAACATCATGTTTTCGCTTGACAACGACTCAACATGTCGTTGCGAGTGGACATATTATAGGTGAAGAGCGCGAAGTTTGGCCCTCTTATCTTACCAAGAAGCAGAATACATCACTCTTAGAAATTTTGGAAGACAGGGAATAGCCAGCAGATAGCGTTCGTCTGCACACAAGAGGTCATGGTCCCGCCATGACTCTGATGCAAGTCATAATTGAAATTGACGCTTTTCAAAGGTTGGGACATGTATCGACTTGATTAAGGACAATTTGAGGCTCTATGTGCCGTCAACGACTAGGCGTGGATCTATAGTATCGCAAGATAGGGTAAGTACAGAATTTTATACCACAATTTTCATTTGAGCTCAACCCACATCGCAAATAGTCCACCAAAACATTATCATCATGTTCCAAATCTCAGTACATCCTATTAAGCCCAACTTCAATTTAACGCACCTGAACTCATGAGCGGCGAGATATTGCTAATTCCTGTGCACCGTTTGTCTACTGGCTAGTATCGTCAAGATCACGTTGGTCCACATTCTCAAACCAACACGATTTATGTTTTGTTGAATCCTTTCTACTCCTTTGTGTTAATGTCTTCAAAAGTTATTCCATCAAATATAGGCCTGGAACCAACCGAGGCGTGGCAAACGATGTCTGAAAATCCACAATAAGGAAATACCATTCTGGAGCTCGGTTGCAGCGAAATCCGAATAAACTTGGTGCGCTCGAAACAACAGCTGGTATGCTTAGTCACAAAAGGGCCAAGTCACATCAAACACAGTGTTCTGGATGGTTCGGCTTGAAAGTGTGAAGCTTTGCCCTGCACAACATATATAGCATACCCAAAAGCAATAATATGCACATATGCCTATGTCTTCCGTTCGCAATCTATCCAGACATGAGTAGATGATACGTCCCGTGCACCCACCTCCAAGGTAGTCCTTTTATAATTGACTTGAGGCTCAACAAGACTGAACATGGAGCAACACACTCGGTCATCTCCGCTAACATGACGACCTGGGTGCAGATAATTAGATGATAGTCTGCTTGGGTGAGCATATCCAAGACTTATACCATTTGGGGGATGGCATGCCCATATTCAGCAGATTGCTTTGGGTGAGTGAGGACTGGATTCTTGCAAGGCGAGACAAGATCGATGGCGCCAGGCCGAGCTGATTTTGATGGCACGATCAGATATTCGTCACACGCAAAGCCATCTAACATGAGTTGTAGTTTGTCCGATTGTCTGGGAGGCCATTCTCGTGCCGTGACATTTGTATGTCGTCGCCATCCAAGAGGAATCGGAGTGTGTCTCGGAAGAATAGTACAAGGCCATGGATCTGCCTCCAGACAACTGCAGCACATTCGCGAAGACTGACAGCGAGGAATATGCCAATCTGAGTTGCGATAGGCATCCATAGAAATAGTGTATCGTCGTCGTCGTCGTGCAGAGAGTCGAAGAAAGTCATGGTGACTCCAACACAAAATAGATGATATATACAAGTTCTGTGTTTTCAGAAGCCTTAGTTGAATGTCGCCTGAGAAAGAGAGCGAATTCATTAGACATACATAAATAGCTCAGAGTCATCGGTAATCTCGTGAAGCGATAACCAGACAAACAGTACAAATAAGGCGAACCATAAAAGATACTGACTGATAGAATATGTGTTAGAATAGATTTATGGGCCTGAGATGTGGATACGAACTCACGTAGCCACGGCTAGCAGCACACGATCGCCTTCTTTACCAAGTGTGCCAGTAACCACGATGATCAATGCCAGTACCATCGATGTGACAAAAATTGCCCTTTTCAAAGTCAGCATGACTGTAGGGCACCTTTTTATAGAAGAGTCGTCGTCGGATTGTATGACTGCTCCTAGCTACGGTGAGAGTATGCTGAGCCAGTGTTGATCAACTATTTCGATTGGAGAGGGTAGCATAAGTCGTCGAAAGCCGACAATATTACCAAGAAAGAAGAGACCATGCTGCCTCGTTCTCGCTCAGCTTTATACTAACATTGAACAATTGAGTTTCGTATGTGCCACCGGTTTGTTGAGTGTGCGTGCTTGGTTTTGCGGTGTGTTCGCTCAGTGGGTTGTCGCCCGACAGTGGAGAGTGTATACCCCCATTCGACATGGAAAGGGTGCCACTTTTTCTTAAAATCAGTGGCATGCAGAGTATTCAGCTAAGCTCGCTGGATTACAGGTTAACTGTTTCGTGTCTGACTTGGCATATTGGCCCACCGGCAGCTTTCAGACGACTTTTCCTCTCGGATTCAGACCTAAACCCTTGTTAATTCCACAGGAACAGGCATTTTGATGCGGAATACGGTACACAGAAGGTCCCAGAGCCTATCAAGCTTATATTGATATGGGGCTTGGATTCTTCCTGGCACACCCACCACGCCGGTCATGCATACGTCGCATGCCCTTTTTCCAGTAGCCGCGTGGGTCCATCATCGTCTTGGTCGCTTCGCTCTCGGCTGTATCGATTCTATTCTCCAAGAGACCGACACATATACCCTTTACTCCGCTTCCCTGCGCCGACCAATGCGGGCCGGCCAATTTGGAGCAGGCAAATCTGTGGGGAACTTCGGTCTTGGACTTTTGCTGCTTTCTTCTGCCGAAAGGAAACTTGATTGGCCAAAGAAATCCTATAAAACGAACGAGTTCCTAAATAAAAGCACGGTCTTCTCTGAATGCGACGATAATCGTCTTTGCAGCGTTTATATATCAGCCAATATACTCCCCGTGATGGCTTTCGACGTTTACAAAGCAATTTCGGTACGCATAATTATGACCAAGTCTGATTGTCAGAGTCAATGACTTGCTGAAATACTGCAGTATCTGTCACCAACGCGTGATGAAATGGTGTAAGGATAGATTCTAGGGAAGACATTTAAAGCATTCGGGATGTTTTTGCGCAGTGCCGTGATTAATCGAGACTTGTAGATGCGACTCTGAGATAAATTTTGCACACTTGTCTTTCCTTGATTGAAGCATAACTTCTGCGGCCGGCCCTGTTTCGCTTTGTAACAAACTACTATTCGGTGATAGGAATATAATAAATACCGCCATGAAATCCGCCCAAGCTTGCTTATAAGTATGATTGGCCATACCGATCCATAACGAGAGAAGCATTCAAAAACTTGTGGATGGTTAGAATTGCGCCTCTCGCCTCTCTACGAATGCTGGAATCTAATTCCAACCGCGCGTTCCCAAGTTTCAGCTTCGAATGGGAATGGCAAGGCTCTGTATTATATCATGTCGGCTATGTTCTGTTGCCTTTGGATATTGTTTGTAGCTCAGCGTTGCCTTTTCCATATATTGTGTGCCCCAACTAAAAAGGTCTTGATTGGGATGTATCTCCTCATCCTTGGTAGTTGTCGGGGAAATCACCGTTTATCTTTTGAACAAAAACAATTTGCTGGTTTAAGCACGCTTTGTTTGCTGGTCACTGGACAGAATCGACTCCCCTGCCTCGCACACTGTACGCAACACTATATCCATCCAAGGTGTATAAACCTCGTGAGTCCAACATATACCAACCATATCGATAAACCAATGTCACCAATTCCTTCTCTGTGTCAGATCTGTCTCTGCGGATGTAAGCAGAGTAGCGCAGTGTAAGATAACCTGTCCAATTACTGCTAAGTATCCTATCCAGCGATATCGCGACCATGGACAATCCCCCACGATCTATCAAAGCGCCGGTAGCTGGGTTGAATTAAAGTTGACGAGCCACCTGACTTCCCACAACAAAGAGTCCGCTGGCTGTCTCTAAATTAGCAAACCTGGGGTAAAAGGGCCGAGAGCAACGACCATGCCACGATGAGTTCTCTAGCTTGTCAACCGGTTGAACTAGAATCTGGGCGCCACGCTCATCCCTTCTCCCAATCCGCCCATGCAGTCACAGCAATTTTAATTCTGAATGTCTATACCGAATAACAAAGGCATAAAAAAGGTAAACATAGAAAAGGTTTTACAGCCTAAAAAAATATTTGCAATTTATACTAAACGCTAGAAATGGAGATACATAGACCGGGATACGATTAATAGTCCGGCTGATCGACGAAATGCGGGGCGGCCCAGAACGTGGGTATATTGTCGTTTGCAAGTGCCATGTCCGAAACCCGCTTGATTTTCGTGATTTTATTTTTGGTCGGGCAACCCCGCAATTCTCCCTTTTGACTTGTACCCTCTCGCACCTCCAAATCTAATTAAAACTTTTTAAACTTAAGGTTAAAACGTTAAAAACAGAATTCTGTATATCCTCGATTTAAGTGCATCCAAATGCGACCGTTATACGTAAAGGAATTCGATATAGTATTTTGACGTCGATTTGAGATCTCAGCCCTACGGAGGGCGTAGGTCTTGGCGGACGTGGCACTTGCAAACGTTGCAAAAGCCACGTCCGGTGCCAAAATCTGCTAAAAGACGGCCACGATCCTATCGTCAAAATGATCCCTTTGGATCTTAACAACCATACATGATATGAAAATTATATAAGCACCTTTCGAATCGCGTCGCCGAGGGCTTTTTAACGAACTAGGTCACGATGCCGTATCTTCTTTTTGGGAGAGTTAAGAATTAGAGGAAATGGCAGTCCGACCAAAAATGAGATCGCAAAATTTAAACGAGTTTCGGACGTGGCACTTGCAAACGACAATAATCGACTCGTGGACGGGTACCATTCAGTCGGGTCGCCCGTTGCGGTAGCACGACGTGGGGGGCTCGGGCGGGTTATGGCATATATCGCCATCGGCAAGACAGGGTTTCGGGGCTGTTTCCTGGCAATACTATACTCTGACCAGAGAAGCGTTCCTGGATCAAGACCCATCAAAATAATGTTTTTCGACCAAAGAGGGGAAAGCATAAAAAGGGATGCCCTCTCTTCCACGGGATAAGTACCAAGCATGTTAATAAACATTTTTAATTTTACAAATGTATCTATGTTCCCAAAACTAAGTCAATGTCAATTCAACTTCAAAATGCAATCATTTTCTAATTGCAGCCAAATTAAAATGCTTTTGTGTGTCTAATCCGCCGTCTAGAACCCTCTTGTCAGTGTACCTGACAAAACATTCTACAAAGAGGGAAAGAGAAGAAAGAAAATCTTCAAAAATCGAGTGTCCGTATACTTTATGCGTGTTCTTGATGCGACAGACTCGTGTGTCTGCGGCACGTTTTATCCATGGTACGGTGTAGCAGAAGCTTGCGAGTATGTGTGGTGGTATTGCCTCAGTTGACTTGGAAGAAGCAGGCCACGAAGATGCCGATTTGGGTATTGATCGGAACCCAGTGGAAAGCCGAGTCGCCAGCGGTGATGCGTACGGGGTTGATATAGGCCGTCAGCGCAATGCACACGAAGTGACAAAAGCACTTCCTAAGCGGAACGCGATACTTGTCAGTAACCTCATTGAGTAGACAACGGAGAGGGAGAGGGCGAACCTGATGAACTCAGCGGCGTTGACGTTTTCGGGGTAGAAAAGGGTAATGATTCCTGTCGTCGAGAGGAACCAAGACAGGTAGAACCTTGAATTTCAATTGTGAGCACACTGCATCCCGTGTACGACGAATCTGGAATGGGAACCTACGCAGAAGTGGCGTAGCTCGGCATGCCCAGTATATCGTGTCCCACGACAGCCAAAGCTGACATTGTTGAAAACATATACAAGCCGAGTTTTAAGTTCAGCATTGCTGTAGATTTTGAAGAATACAAAGAGAAATAAGTAGACTATTGCAGCTTGGTGATATGTAAATAGAATGTGGATGATGATTGGATGTGATTGAGAAAACAAAACAAAAGGGGAGCTGGGAGAAAAGTCAGCTTGCCTTATATGTCAAGAGAGAGGGAGAGAAGGAGAGAACGGGACGACGGAGGAATTAAAAAAAAGATAGGGACCACACATCTCTCAGAGCTCTCGACCTATTCAGTCCGCCGCTAGAGTTTGTGGGCGGCGGCAACCAATCAATAGGCGACCGGCGAACCGTCATGCAGGTAGCCGGTCACTATATCGTTGATTCATCAACAGTTTGAGTAGGTACATTGGGGCCAGAATAGAGCACCCAGGCAACCATGGACAAGGCTACTGAGAACAGATGAATAAGGGTAACTTCAGCATTTCTTGCTATCGCAATGCCGGACCACTTGGCTAGACCCATCTTGGTTGATGCTATTCTCTACACGTGTATCCAAACGACTATGTGTGTTGTGGTATTCCGTCTAACGCCGAGGGAGCTTCTTCTTCTTGTTCTTTTTTTTATATATATAAAAAAGGTGAAGGGCAGCATCTTGGGCAGCTTTCACTTTCCCATCTTTTGCTCTTCTTCTCGGCTGCCTTTCCCTGTGGCGATTATGAAGAATACACGGAGGGGAGTATATATCAGACATATCTCCAACGGTCGGCATCGTATAATTCTTTCCTTGCTGGCGGTCTCTTTTTCCTTTGTTTTTTTTGTTCCCTGGCGGCAGCCAAGGTGAGCAGAGCGGACTTCTCGGGGCTATGTATGGACTAGTAGTGCAACTTGCATTCTCAGCTAGATGCATCCGTTCTAGCCCGTCAAGCCACGGAGAAAAAACGATAGCTACCCAAATTCGAGGGCACCTAGTGTCAGACCAGATCGACCCGGGAAGTAGAACCTTAAATTTAGCCCGGCCTTACAGTATGTTTTCATCCCTTGTTCTTGGCCAGGTGAACGATCTCTACTCTCCCGTGAATTTTTGACGTGGATAGAATATAATTCTTTCGATTTCGTGATGCCAGAGCTATGCAGAGAGACGTAGAGAGGGGCCGATTTACAATTCATGGCAAGCTTCTGTAAGCGAATCCGGTAACAGCCAAGAAACCTCCGAAAACCCGAACAGATATGGGGATGGGAAAATGTATGACCGGATCCAGATGACGACCCGGCGCGGCGGCGGCGATGCGGCAACTAGACGATTCAAATCAAGAGCTCCCTTAATAACTGTCAGACAATACTCTGTACCAAATCTTTTTGTGGTATAGTGATACGTCCTTCACATGTGATAATAACAATACCCCTCTTCACCCTATTCGTCCTTGCGGATCGATGGTCACGCTACCTACCCACGTGGCGTTCCTGAAAACAGGGTCTGCCAACCGGTCTGCCAACCGGAATGCATAGACTACGCAGTATGCTTGTGAGCCTGGGTGCCGGTAGCTACAAACCGCGACTTAAACTGAAAAGACCAGGTCTTGCTTCGAGTTAATCGGCGCAACAGCAATACGACAAACAGGACTGGACCATGCCCTGATCGACTTCATCAGGATTATGGTTTCGGGGAGTGGATGCCCTTTCAGCTCTCAGCTGCAGCGGAGAGCTCGTATAAGTGTAGAGCTGTACCAGACAGGGCGACAGGGCGCCAGGGGTCAAAAGCCTAAGGTAGGCAACCCCATGCCTCAAGAGAGGCAATCGTTGAGACGGAAGCCGGGCCACGCTTTGTCCCTTCGAGTCCTCACAGCAAGCACTTCTTGAAGTGGGAAAAGCGTTGGAGCTCAACCAAATTGGATACTTGGGTACGGTCCCCAATGGACTGGCGCAGCATCTTGCTGAGCACGCGTCATCACTCATCACCCCGAAGGCGTGAGCACCTGGCATGAAAATTCGCGACGGATAATATGAGAGGAAGATTTGTGGCCCCTGAGTCTGCCACAAACAATGGATGGTGTCGTTGGTCTTTTCGCGAGACTTGGTCAAATCGTCATGTCCATTGCCGGGACTACGCAAGCCACACTGCCATCTACTCTGACTTGATCATTCTGTTGAGCCCTGCTCAAGTCCCAACTGAAAATTCCGGTGTGGATGGAATGGACTGGGCGCCTCTTGGGCACACGGTGAACATTTTGCCTACTGCTCTTGTGGCATTGTGAAGGGGCTTCTGATTCTGAGGTTTGGCTGGCGGCATGTTTTACCAATCCTAGCCCCTTTTTTATCACAATCACCTCGTTCCTAGTGTCCAATTCATCAACAGCGGAAAGTTATGTCACAAAGCGTAAAATTTGTCAAAGGGACTCCAGGTTATCTCGATCAATGTATACCATTAGAGTGTAAAGGTAACCGCTGCCTTGCTTGTGACACACTTCCGTCGTTGAAATCCATGCATGGCTCTCTCACTCGCTCCTGAAGCGACGGTATATTGTCGTAGAACCAACCTGGAGCTTGACGCATAAAGAGACAAACCATTCTATATGTAGTTTCAGGAAAAAATCCCAAATCCCTTTTGATTTGGTAATCGGGTCAATTATTGATCACATTAAGGACCCACTTTCTTACGGCAGAACCAAATCGAACGCTGGGCCAGAGGAGACTCGAACCCTTTGTGTTCCTGGGCGCCCTGGTGCAATGGTTTTACTCGGAGGCTGGGCGTTGAAACTTTGTCGATTAGTAGAGCTCATGAGGTCTCCCCGCTGGACTGCAGGACCGTTTGTATGGTTGGCACCGAGGTTGACAGACCAAGACTCCCCGACAGCGTTTTACTGAAACGAGCACACCCAAAGCCAGACACTCACACAGCAGAGCTACCTTGTAGGCCGGATCCCCCTTTCTTATACCTCGCACGGTCCCAGCTTGGATTCCCATCGTCGTCAAAGTCCGCCCACTGGAAGAAAGAACACTTCTCCTTGCCTGGCACATAACCGCCGTGACACATCCAAAAGTATCTCGAATGGTTCTCTTTCCTCCTCTGAACCACCTTCAACACGGCGGGAATGCCACACCTGCATTTTGGTGTGAGCTTTGGGTGTAAATTGGCCTTGTAGTCTCGATAGGTGACGTTGATCCTCCTGTTGCCGGCGATTGGGTGTGGGTCAATGACCTGGGCGGGCGCGATCGAGTGCTTCCACTCCTCCTGCATCTCAGCATGCATGACGAGCAGCGAGTTGTGCGGCAGATGGATGGCGATCTGCCCTTCCAGATCGGGAGCCTCCGTACTTTTGTCCTCCGCGTCTTTCGGCACGATCCTCCGTACACGAAACTCCCGAGCGACACCGAGAGAAAGAGAACCGATGACAGCTCGCGGACCCAAGTACGTGAGCTGGTCACTGTGATAGCCGACGTTCTCTTGCGGGCCGGCGTAACAATTGACGAAGGCCGCATTCGGCTTCCAGGTGTCTGGCGACTGGAACTTGAGCTTTTCGCCTCGTGGATATACCGTTTTGATACGCTTCTCGATCTCCTGGTTCACACTTTCCTGGACCAGGGGCTTGACTCGAAGTAGTTGGGTGGTAATTTTACGGACGTCCTGAATGAAGTTGAGCATATTCCCTCCTTCCAAAAGAGCAGGAGTCAAGCGTTGAGTAATTAAGGATAGTGACTTACTGTGAGTCTTGCGCCATTGTAGAAATATTCATGTTTTTGAATATTCAGCTCCTCGTCCGTCTCCACATAGAAAGTCGAGGTGTGTGGACTTTGCACAACATTATCAAAGAGCTTGAAGGTGATCTTCTCAAAAGATTTTGATTCCTCCAGCATCTCCCTGAGAAGGTCATTCGCTATATCCGTGGGCAGAAAATTGTGAATAATGCTGCATGGAGTATGCTCGGCGATATCCTCGGGATCGTATAAGTGGAGCGTGGTACCCTTCTTGGACAACAGTCTGGGCTTCTTTGGCGACGAGAGTTCTCCATTACCAGACGTCTGATTTTCTTTGAAGAACTTCAAGGATGTTTGCGAGCCAATCACTGCCGAGTTTTGAGGCTTCTTTTCCTCTTTTGGGATGTCCGTGCTAAGAGCTGCAGAGGCGGCCTTCACGGACCCATCGTGCTCGAGCAAACAGTCGAGCAAGGCCTCTTGGCCGATATTGGGAAACAAAGACGCCAACATCGCCAACTTCACATCTGTCGATTCGCTCTCATCATCCTGTATCGCGTCTGGTGATGCCTCGGATTTCCGCTTCTTGCCCTTTAGCCAAGCCTCCATGATGATGCTGAGAAACAGCCTCCGAGTTTTGCCTGCTTCCTGATATGCCCATCACGAGTTATCGAGTTTGATGAAAGAGGTGGCTGGCATGAACACCAAATCCAGTTCTTGCTTGGATATATAAATCTTGCAGACAATTTGACTCAGACATTCAGACTTTGTCAAACGGCAATAGGGCGTCCAATAATGATGACGCCTGGTGGTTAGGTCAGTGGTTACCTAACCTAGTGCAATGTAGCGGATACAGTTCCGCGGACGGGCGCCCAGATCAATGGTCTTGGTACAGTACAAGTCTAGGAAGGTGGGCTGAACCCCAGTCGCAAGAGTAACCGAGGCCCCGCCCTCGAACTCGGTCGTAAACCTGCCCCACGGGGACGGCATCTGATAGTAGTGCCGAGTTCGCAAAGCTTCCTCTTTCCCTTCTCTCCACTCGACGACACAATCGACTCTTTTGATTTACTTCCATGTACGACTTATTATAACTGCCTCCCACCCCCGCGGTCATGGAGGCGCCTATGCTGGAGTTCCGGACGGCCGGCTTCAACCCCTACGCCGTCAAGTACTCGCCCTACTTTGACTCGCGCATCGCCGTCGCATCCGCCGCAAACTACGGCATCGTGGGGAACGGGCGCCTGTTCTGCTTGGGACTGGGGCCCCAGGGTATTCAGGTCGAGAGGACGTAGGTCAGGCGCTCTGTTTGAAGCATACAAGATCACAGAAAGAAAACCGAAGCTAACATGCCCGAAAAGATTCGACACAAACGACGCCCAGTATGATCTCGCCTGGTCGGAGCTCAACGAGAACCAGCTGCTGGTCGCCTGCGGCGATGGCTCCATCAAGCTGTACGACACCAACGTCGCCGACTTCCCCGTCATGAACTTTCACGAGCACAAGCGAGAGACCTTTTCCGTGGCCTGGAGCCCCGTCACCAAAGACACGTTTGCCTCGAGCTCGTGGGACGGCACGGTGAAGATTGTAAGCACACGACTCTCTCGACTATACCCACTGCCAAACTATATCTGTTGCTGACTTTCACCCAGTGGTCCCCGGCGAGAAAAGACTCGCTCAAGACCCTCCCTGTAGGAAACTGCACATACAGCACATCCTACTGCCCTTCGAACCCGCACATCATCTCCGCCGTCTCGACCGACTCGCAGCTGCGCATCTTCGACCTGCGCACGCCCGTCAGCGCCCAGTACCACCTGGTGAACAAGATCCCCGTGCACGCGTCCCCCGCGGCGCCGCTGCCCCCCGGCCTCGCCCCGCCCGCCATGCCCGCCGAGGTCCTGACGCACGACTGGAACAAGTACAACGACACGGTCGTGGCCACGGGCGGCGTGGACCGCGTCATCCGCACCTTTGACATACGCGCCACGACCCCCGGCCCCACCTCGGTCATGATGGGCCACGACTACGCCGTGCGCCGCCTGGCCTGGAGCCCGCACGCCAGCGACGTGCTCATCAGCGCCAGCTACGACATGACGGTCCGCCTCTGGACCGACGGCTCGACCATGGCGCCGGCCCAGCCCGACGTCGCCGCCCCCAACGCCCCCGTCCGGCCCGGCATGCAGCTCGGCGTCATGAACCGGCACACCGAGTTCGCCGTCGGCGTCGACTGGTGCCTCTTTGGCGTGGGCGGCTGGGTCGCGACCGTCGGCTGGGACGAGAGAGTGCTGCTCTGGGACGCAAACCAGCTGATCCGGGGAAGAGGCTGAATGAAGCAGTCCTGGGAATGAGTATATATACAAAACAAACACCCCTGCTTCGATCCAAACAATTGAAACGACAAGGGAAAACAAGACAGATATTATGAGTAGGCTCATCCGATTACGATCGAAAGATGACCTATTTGGCGTGGGCCGCGAGTCGTTCACCACATAAAGATGATGACGCTTGCAGAGCACAATCGAATCTGGATTGTCGGATATAGATATTTGAAGGCGCAGAAACTCGGTTCGTCCGAACGACCTGGTTCGCGCCCTTGTGAGGTGCCTACATAGGCCAGACTTACCAAGAAGCGATATAACTTGTACTTAAATTAAAGAATTATCAAGTTTGTTACCGCCAAGACCTGCATCATTCCATTGTATTGTTTTCTCGATTTCCAAAACCGCGGATAACTCGTTATCCTCTAATAAGTTACATCGTTGAGGATACACTGCTGAACCAAGGAGAATTCCACTTCATCGCTCCACAAGTTGTACATTCCATCAAATGCTCAAAAGGGTGAGGCCATTCATAGCATCAGTCGAGAAGCATATTCAATTTATCAATTATAAGATGGTATTTCGGGTAGCGATTATGAAAACTGGTCTAACTTGTAAAAAGTGCCACTTCAAGCGGCGGCAACGAAAACAAAATTGTACAAAGCATCCTTTTGGACAGAGTGAAAGGCAAAATAACCCCTGTAGCAATGCTATTACCTATCTCCCACAATCCTCCGCATTACACAACAAAAGCAGTCGTCATGTCCGGGCGAATGCTTATAATTATCCATGTGATTTCAAAAATATAATAAGCGTGGGGTCCAAATCCTGGCCAAAGCCAATGAATGATCATCAGAGCTTCTAAGCATGGGAAGTCATCCCCCTTGATGGTTTGAAGGTTTCAAGTTGGGTTATACATGTCCGCCGGCTCTAGCAATGAGTCTCTTGCGTTGTTCACAAACGGAAAATGGTTGATCGTAGGCACTCTATTGTTGTGATGGGGATTGGTCCACATCCTTGAGTCGCAGGATAGGACTCTGGCCCGGTGTGGCGTCCTTGGAATATGGTTGCTGTTTCCTATGCATCTCTACTATGCCGTCCAGAGTTCTGTCAGAAATGGGCGCAATCGATTTAATCGACGGTGAATACTTTTGCTGGTTCTCGGAATCGTTGGCGGCCTCGGGCTCCTTGACCTGGAAACCATTGACGGTTTCAAGGCCGTTGACATGGTTGTCGCTGTTGGCAGCCCCGGTGTCCTTGACTTGAAAACCGTTGATGGAATCAAGGCGGTTGACATGGTCGTCGCTTTTGATACCGTTGACTCCATTGTCGCCAAAGATACTGGTGAGACCATTGACATTGGTGAGGCCATTGGCTCCGTTGGCTCCGTTGGCTCCGTTGATACCGTTGATACCGTTGACTCCATTGAATTTGTTGGTTCCGTTGGCGCTGTTGATATCTTTGGTTTTCATACTCTTGATGTCGTCGACATTATTGACATCGTCGCCATGGTTATCGCCGTTGATATGGTTGTCGTTCTTGGCACCGTTGACAACATCGACACCATTGGTTCCGCTGGCGCTGCTGGTTCCTGTACCATTGATGCCGCCGACATAATTGGCGTCCTTGACATGGTCATCGCCGTTGATATAGTGGTTTTCCTTGACACCGTTGTTCCCATTGGCGCTGTTGAGATCCTTGCTTTTGGTACCATTAATGCTGGCGACATGATTGGCGTCGTTGGGTCGGATGCCACTGCCGTGTCGCCTGGAACTGCCTAGAGGTGGCTCCAGACCAAATTCCCTGTAGAATTCTTCATCTACATTTTTCATTGCGGGACACGCGGCGTAGGATAAGTCGTCAGCTGGTTCCTGGGTTCCGTGTATGTCAACTCCGTTGCTACCCTCGTCGGGCGATTTCCCTGGAGATGATACAGGCACAAATTTCTTGTATATTTTCTCCAACTCTTCGTTCCCCTTGATTATGTCCCACAATGAGCCTTCATGCATTGGTTTCTGGGGTTGGGGTATGTTAGTTCCGTTGTTGCACTCGTCGAGCGATTTCCCTGGAGGTAGTTGGGGCACCGGTGACTTGTTCGAAGTACGTTCCTTGCTCGAAGTGCGTTCTTTGCTCTTGTCTCCGTCGTTGGGATCTGCAGTTTGTTGGCCGGAACACAGGGTTGAAGAACTTGCAGAACCGCTGATTCTGTCAGATGTATGAAAACTTTCAGCATCGCTCCAAGCTTTATTGGGTGGGTGGTGCGAATAGTCTCCACGCAACTTGGGTCCGTAGATTGGGTCTTTCACTCCGGCGGCCTCACTAGATGGGACGGTTTCCTTCTTGTTGTCATTGTTCTGTGGACCCTGAAATACAGCTTTCACACCGCTTGGAGCGTGATCACGCCTCGGCTGGAGACTGCCACTCCCGTCGACTTGTGTGTCGGGGGGTACCACGGCACCCACATAGCGGGAGGCATACTAATGCCTCTTGACTATCTGTTTGCCCTCGGCTTCGCGGTTGCGAAAGACGTAGTCATGCACAGAAGTGACGGGCCAGAGGAACATGACACCGAGCCAGCAGAGATAGGTGGCGAAGAGCTGAAAGGCCTGCCAGACCACGCTGGCGCCGAACGGTGCAATGAACTTGAGCCACTCTTCCATCTGGTAGTGGTCCTCCTGGCCCTTGATAAACCAGAGGCTCTTGGCTGTCTGATCGCCCGAAGACACAGGACCATTGGTCTTCAGCAAACGGCCCTCGCCGTCGACGGAGCGTTTGTCCAGAGTGAGGACTGTAACCAGCTTCACGTTGGCCTGCCACAGAGACAGGGGAACGAACCACAAGGTGAATGTTTGGCGAATGGTCAAGTAGAGCAGGCTGTTGTGAGCATCCATGACGGCCGAGTCGACGGTCAAATCGATGTGAGGGCTGAGGATGCGGTACCACTGGAAAATGTACTTGAGAAAAGAGAGAGAGTTGAGCTCGTGACCCAAGACTTTGGTGGAGAAGGAGGGGACCCGACACAATGGATGGATGAAGAAGGCATCGGGGGTGAAGTATTGATCAAGCGCATCTTGCTGATCTTCGATGGTTTGCGTGCAGAGGTCCCTGACGATGCCACGGATCTGAGCTGCTGGGCGCTCCATGGCCGAGATCTATGATTGACTGATTGAGGATGCAGGTATCCAAAGAGCGTCCAGGTATGATTGAGTCTACAGTGAGCCAAGAAGATGCTAAGCAGATTTGCAGGTGTCGGACCAAAGTGAGTGCAGAATGATGGTTGTTGTAAACAAGGTACGCGCACGTAGGTCTGTCGTGGGCGGACACCAGTGGAAGTCCGCGGTGGAAGGCACTGAGCTAGGAAATGATGTCATTATTGTGTCTCACAGCTCCGACAGGGGTCAGGTAGTTGCCCATATTTTGACATGTGAGATTGAAACTTTGATCCACTTTCCGTATGACTGGTAGCTTCGTGTCCGTAGACTGTGTGATATCTTCAATTGGGCAGTCTCTTTGACATACGTTTTATGTCGAGCAGTGAATAACACGCCCTTTCGGCACCAGGAACTTCTGGGCCGAATTGATTACGAACTCCTTGCTCGCTATGGGACGCTTTCAATAGTTGTAATGATGGCATTGAATGGATGTCCGGTCTATCGAATCTTTGAATGCAAGAATACGACTCAAATCGACTAATGTCACTGTTATAGTCCTGGCCGCATTGTGCAATTACTTGCTATTTCTTCGCTAGATCGCCTACAATATCGTATCGAGTTTGGCTCACGAAGCCAGGCATCATTCAGTCAATCAGCCTCATTTAAGAGCCGGAGTTTGCTATTATGAGGACCGGCCAGAGGTCAGACCTCATTGCAGAATGGTTGTGGGAAGGACCTTTCGAGACAAGCTGGTGGCAGTCGCGGTAAATATAAAAAAAAAAAAAAAATTAAAAAAAAAAAAAAAAGCGCAAACCTTACTATACCAAAAATGCATACACTGCTAGAAGGCATAAGATTACACGATACAGGATACATGGTACCGCCTAAATATTTAATACAATTTGCAATAGAGGTATATATCAAAACCAAAACTATCTCGCTGTGCTATTAAACACATATCTACAGACCACCCTCTGCTACAGGAATACAAGACTGTTTGGCAGCCAATATGCATCATAGTATATATCTTTCCGGGCTCCTCCAAACGACCCAAAATATGCCTGAAAGATATCGCCCGTCCCGCTATATTGCCTCACAGTTACATGTGTGGTCCAAACTCCTCCTTTTCTGCCTCTTCAAGCCGTAGGATATCATATGCCCTCGTCGTTCTTCCCTCCCATGAATATTAAATAAAAACCATCAATCATTACAAGTTTCGCTTGCCGCCATCTGCAGATTCGTTTCCTTGGAACCATATATTTTTTCCCAATGTTTCTCTCCTGCACTCCGCTCCCAAATCATGTTGTATGTCACACCATTCAGGGATCCTTAAACATAATCCCGGATCACCGAACCATCTGTTGCTCGTCATCACCGATCCCTCGAGTAACTCCTCCTCCGACTCACGCTCCTGACGGACGCGTCGCCGCCGGCGAACCGGTACGGGTCGATATCCCGGTACCCGCTGCTCCTCCTCCGCTCGCTGCTGCGCCGGCTGCTCTGCCGCCTGGCGTGGTGCCGGCTCTCCCTGCGGCGCGGCGGCGAGTTCTCCTCGATCACCACGACCTCGTCGTCGCTGTCGTCGTGCACGACCCTCGGGGGCGGCGGCGGCATGGGCGGCGGCGGGGCGGGCATGGGCGGCGGGGGCTGGCGGCTGCGGCTCCGCTCCTCGACGACGATGCGCTCCGCCGCGACGGGGACGGGGACGACGCGCTCCGTGGTCCGGCGCACCTCGACCGTCTCGGATCGGCGGCGCGCGTCCGACGCCGAGCGCGTGCGCCGCCGGTGCTGCTTGCGCGACTTGCGCGTCACGACCGACTCGGTGCCGCCGACCGATCCCGTCTCAATCACGGCCGGGGGCCCGTTGCCCAGGTTCGCGAGCGTGTATATGATCCAGAGCACGAGCAGGAACCCGCCGACGGAGCCGAGCACGATGCCCACGACGGTCCCCGCGTTGGGCCCCGACGGCGCGCCGTACGTCTCGGGCACGGTGTTGGCGTTGTCGTTCAGCCTCGGCGCGAGTCGGTGGTGGTTGTTATTATTGTTCACGGAGGCCGCGCTGCGGGCGGCCATCGTGCGAGACGACCATGGCGACAGCGGTTCCGATTGTCGCCGCGTCGTTTCAAAAGGCGACGAGCGCAGGTCGTGACGCTCTGCATTTGAATTTGTGTCGCGCGCAAGGCTGCGCGTGTACACAACGGGCGCCATCGCGGGCCCCAGATATATAGGTCGAGAAGGCGAATGCGCCTCTGATTATATAATATTCGAGTTTCGAAGGGACTGCCGCTGTTTTGATCAAGACTGTACTCGTTTGTGATTACAAGCGAAAGAGGATTGATAACAAAAGACACAACAAAGATGGTGCTTCTCCCCAGAGGTGGTGAGACAGGAGATCCCGTAGGAAGACGCTGATGCGCAGGATGCGGTTTTTCGCGCCTGGCCGCGCGCGAAATGGGTGAGCGAGAGGGCCGTGGTCTTTCTTACGTAGGAAGCACGTACGCAAAGGCCAGCGGCAGATGATTCGCAGATCAGGGAATCAACAACTGGGGAGAGCGCAGCAGTTAAAAAAGGAACGGGCTGCAGCAACCCGGTTTCTTTCGCTTATTAGACCAGGGATGCAAGCGAACGCTCTCAATGGTGAGAGCGAGGGAGAGACGCTGGCGCCGGGATTTCTCTCCAATTGGGAGGAGGGGAAAGTTCCAAACCCAGCCGGGGGTCGACGATCGGATCGACGGCGGGGTGGGACGAAAGATGCCGGATTTTAGAGAGTATGGTAATGAACGAAATACCGAGATCTATCGCCTGGAAGAGAAGGACGAAAGAAGCAAACGCTTCACAGCATGCTCAATGATCAAATGTAGTCGAATTGACTCTCAGGCCTCAGGTCACACCGAGGAGAAGAAAACAAAAAATACTGCCGTCTACCAATACCCCTCGTCCCAGGAAACGCCATGTTTTGGAGGAGGTTGGAGAGATGGGAAAAAAATCCAGCCCAAGCCCAGACTGGGCAACAGGAACCCGCTCTGAGTTCGGGAAGATCCCGCTGGCACCCACAGGCACCCACCTGATTAGATGCGTTAGCGTCTGCTCCTCTCCCTTCACACTGGGTCACTGGCTGCAAGTTACAGCCATTGGCGCTGTCAGTTCTTCTTGCTCAAAAGCTTGTCTTGTAGGCTGAACTACCTATGCAGGACTGTGCTGCTTGTTTCGTCATCGGGGTTTCACCTGAATTCGATACTATATCAATGATATATCATTGATATATTCATTTCAGTCTGTTGTTCACCAATTCGGAGATACCGCAAGTCTCCATCATGATGTTGTCGTTGTTTATGATCTAGCGCTTGATTTTAGTCTCGCTTTCGAGATCAATTGTAGAGCAGGCGACCTCGGGAACTACCCACCGCCATGGCAACGAGATCAGTAGTGCGACTTGACTGATCTGGAGCCGAGTATACCTGTGAACACATGTTTGTCTCACCCGCCCGCGCTCACTGCACGCAGATTTTATAAATCATTTGCTATTGGAACCGGTAGACATGAGCAATCTTCAAATGGGTATCTTGTTCTACAGCAGTCATGGCTATGCACATGTATATAAGAGATATCATCTTTAGGATGCCAAATTTCATGCTGCTGGCGCTCCCAACAGTCAAACTGATCCATGTTATTGTTTGCTTGCTTGCCATGTTTGATTCTTTCTTCAAAAAAAAAAAAAAAAAAAAGCAGCAGTACCAGCGACTTACTTTCCTTGCCAGCTAACACCATGCATGTCTGATATTGAGTCGAGTCTCAACTCTCTTTTCCACATTCCCATCAGCCACTGAACCTATGACATCCCTCCGGCCCCACCATTCTGTTGCCCGCCAAACCAAAATCCGTCCAGGAGATCAACTTGTTGCCCGTCATTAAAGTCGTGATGCATGCCCTCGAATCCGAACCCAAGTCCGCTCAGGTCCAGCTGTCCCTCGCCAGATAAATCACCCTCCATGCCTGTGTTTTGCAGGCCTTGGAGGAACTCCATCTCCTGCAGTCCCGAGTAGCTGAGCTGACCCGGCGTGTTCATCGCCGTTGGCGACCGCATGTAATTTACCCCTGCGGCCGATCCGGCGGCGTTTGCTGATGCTGGCGTCATGCTGTTGACCGAAATGGGAGATTGCCCGGCCTGCTGTGCGGCACTCGGCGAGGGGAGCAGCGAGGGATCAATGGCCGAGTTGTCAGGCTCTTCCTGGAGCCCGCCCACGGTCGGTCTAGATCCAGGCATCCCACGTATCATTGAGTATCCGTCCCTCTCCGTTTTGATGTTGGGCATCGAAAGCGCAAAAGGACTCGTCTGGATCGGCGGCACCTGGCCTGCTCGCCGGTTCACCGCAAAGCTATCACTGCCGCCCATGTCATATGGTGAATGAGACGGTCGCGATCCCGTCTGGTCCATGGATAACCTCTGTTGGTGTCGCTGTCGGTTGGCTGAGGCATCCCGTGCCGAGAGGTAATCGTGATTTCCTCTTCCGGAATTCGCTCGCACCGGCGCTTGTCCAAACCCGCCAGTCTGTTTTGACATTTTCACCGTCGCCTTGGCCGTCCGCTCAAACGCATCTCGGCAAGCCTCTGCGGGCGGACACTTCTCAATGAGATCAGTAAATACTGATGTAGCGGCCAGAATGGTAAAATCGACTTCGTCCATGCTCTGCATCCACATTAGCTTTGATTGATTCTCAAAAGAGTCACCATCTTGTGCAAAGTACTCACCAGGCGACTTCGCACCAATGGAGAATGCCAAATGGCATATAGGTACGAAATTCCAGCCATGAACAGGTGGTGTGTGGCTAGGTAGGTAAAGTTCACCAAGCCCACGACGTGCAGTTGCCTGTAGATGCGAATAATCTTCTGCCCAGCTTCTGCAACCTTCATGTACACCCGCTCCTCGTCTCCCGTCGACTCGGGAGGGTAGAGCGATGGGCTATTGACTTCCTTCGAAGTGTTGTATTCCGTCTCGAACATTTCGGGCACTTCCAGGCTCTGCCGATACAGCAGTATGACGGCCTGCCAATAGTTGAGATCAAAGAAATCGCTGGAAAACTCGACTCCAGATTGCTCCTGAGTCGGCGCCGAGTTCTTCCATTCGTATAGTCGTCTGTCAATGTCCATCCGCCATGACCGGAAGGAATCGAATCTGTTCAAGAACGGGGACGGCAGTTGTGTGTGTATATAGACATTGTGTCTATTTTGCCCATTGGACCTCGCTAGTTGTGTCTGCTGGAACTGCAGGACTTGCAATACTTCGGACTGAAGAAGCCGCAGACGAAAGTAGTGATAAGCCACAATCTTATACGTGGGCTCATTGGGCTGGTGTTGCCGTGTGAAGCCAGACGGGGTGATGTATCGATCCTCCAGGAGCGTCGGAAACTCGGTCGTCACTACTTGATCCGAGACACCCACCGGTCTGCCGACACAGGTGCTTACAAGCCTGTCCAGCGAATACGTGCTCCACCAGAGTCTTCTTCGCAGGTCCCGCACATACTCGCGCCGGCCTCTCTGCCTGATATGCGCATCTTGTAGTTGGGGATCCACAGTCGGGTCGGAGTCGGGAAGACTCGGCAGCTCCTTTCCATCTTCAAGGTATAAGCCCAGGTCAACGGCAAGACGTACTGCCACGCCAACAATGTACCTGTTTCAAGAGTCAGTCAGTGGTGAGAGGGTGACTAGAAGGGCAGAGAATTTACCATAACCCGGGCGGAACTGGCCGGAGCAGAGCAAAGTTAGCAAGTAGGAGCACAGCTTGCAGCTCTTCGAGTCCGCCACCGCTGTTACTGAGGCAAGCCTCCAAGTGCACAATGGCACTGGCATGATATTCCTCGGGCTGTGCCTCCTTTGACGTCCTCGGTCCTTCCGAGTTCTTGGAAGAGGCCGTCTGGAAGATGCCCTTTCCGATGGCAAACACCATGTTCAGCATGTACAGCTCTCGCGGCCCGCGAATCCTGCCTTCGGTCGCATACGCCAGCTCAAACATCTGCATGAACTCGACGCGATGCATCACTGGTATTTGCGGGTTTGCATGCTCGAAATAGACATTGACCAGATGCAATGCCCGCTCCTTGTCGGGGAACTCGGCGGGGTTGATCGTGGGCTTCGTGTGCAGCCCAAAGAAAGAGTCCCTCATGGAAGTCCCGGAAGCAGCGGCGTTGTTGCTGGTGGCCGACTTGGTGTACGGTTTGACGCCGCCTCTCTCGGAGTGCGACTTGTGGTCGCTCACGCTCGATTGTACGGCGGCATAGACGACGCGAGCAAAGGAGATCCCGTTGGTCGAGCCCAGAGACCTGCCACCTAAGCCCGCGCCATGCCGCGCGCCCTTATTCGCTCTGGCCTGCTCGTCCCCGTTGTGGTGCGGCCTCGAAGGCCCGGGTCGGTTGGCGACGCTTGGCGGGACCTGGTAGCTGCTGTCCTTGGGTGTCGCATCGACTGCGCCCTCTGCGCCGGCCCGCGAACAGTATTCTAGGTTCTCGGCGGGCGGGAATTGGATATTGTTGGCCTTGAGCAGAGCCTCGAGCTGGCCAACGCGGGTCTCGAGATAATAGACGTAGCTCCTCGGGATCTCCTTCTTCGTGATGGGGTCGTAGCCGACGCATGCGACCTTGGCCTTCTCACAGCTGACGCAGCTCGGCAGGTTCTGGTCGCAGCGGTTCTTACGCAGGCGGCACCGATTGCAAGCGCTTACGTTTCGGAAGTTGCTGCTCTGGCCGACCTTGCTGGAGCCCTGGGCCGAGCCGGGCCCGTCGATTGGTGTCTCGACGGCGCTGGGCGACGTTGGCCCGCCGGCTGAAGGGCCCGAATTAGGCGAGTCGCGCTCGGGGGAGGATTGTCGGGCACGCTTGGGGGGATGCGGGTGCGGAACCGGCGTGGGCGGAGAGTGCGCCGACATGGTGTCTGATCCCCTCTCTTTCTATCTCTCTCTCTTCCTCTCCCCTCCTCAATGACGGCGGCGGCAATGCGCGTGGGTGTGTTTGCTTTATCCTTCGCAGGCGGTTGCGCGTCGCGCTTTGACGGGTTAAAAATCTGTCTCGAACGCGCTGGGGCTGGGCGGAGCGGGATGGATGCGCGAAAGGCTGCCCCGATAAATGGTGGTGGTTAGGAACTGGGTTATGTCTCCGGGCCGCTCATCTGCTGCCCCATTCCCAATTCGCAACACCAACCCGCGGTGAGTTGTGTTATTTCTTTTCGCGATAATGAGTGGTGAGATGACCTGAAGTGACAGATTATAGCGAGCAGAGCTGGTTCCCAGCGACGGTTCCGATTGCAGGACGATGCGGGGAAGAGAAGGACAAGGTCAAGGAAGGTAAAGTAGGAGAAAGGCACGTAGCAGCAGGCGGTGCGCAACTCTCTATCTTACTCTTAGTCAATATCTCGGACGTATGCAAAGGCGTAATGCAGGAATTGATGGTGACGTTGGAATAAAATAAAGAATCTCAAAAAGGCTGCGTACAGCAGAGGAAAGACTAGTCAGCAATCAGAGTGAGTCGACGAACTCGCGATGCACCTTTTTCTGTACGAGGTACACGAGAATCCAGGCCAATTGGACCCAGATCAGTACACCGAGTTATGACCGGTCGGTGAGAGATGGTGGTGTTTCTAGTACGTATTTCATCTATATTTTTTTCGCTTCTCGTCTTCGTTTCGCATCTCAATCAATCCAATCCCCAATCTTTGGTAAGCAAGCCGCGGCCACGATAAGCACGGCCCAGTAAAAAAGAGCAAAGGCAAATTATTTTGCTGAGCAATTGGCGCCATTACTGCTGTCTTATTGATAAGAGCCCAGCCGACGAATCAGCGGCCACCAATCCCACGGCTGGTTTACCGAACGGGCATAGTCTTGAAGAAACCCGCGCAATCGGATCGTGGATACAATCGTCAATCGTCTCTGCCATGTTTGCGCTTTGCATACTAGAGGGACAAATTCCCGAACGTTGCAACTGGTTCTTTGGGACCAACGTCGAGTCCCGACACCACTGAGAAGCCAGCGCCCCAAAGACAACAGGTCGGTCGATCTGACCCCACGCCGGACATCTCGGCCATCTGGTTCTGCGACTCGGGTGCAAGCAAGGCACTCAATGCTTCGTATGGCGCACATGATTCAAGCTAAGCATACACATATACCCATCTTGCTTGCTTCTAGCTCAGTTGTTTTGGATGCAATTGATACATCTCCCTTTTTATGACCTTGGCAATTTGGTTGATGTGAACAGATGTGGTACCGCATATGCCTCGTACACGATGATTGAATTATAAAACAGCAATTCATCGACTGACTGTAGTCATATTATACATAAATAGTGCATTATAAATATTGGTTAAGCACGAAGTGTTCACAAACAAGCAAGCTTGAAAGATTCATAATGTAGAGATAACCACCTGGGAATCGTATTCTGAAATCAAAAGCTATATGTAATAATCCATCTCAAGCCCGGCCTTTTGATCAGCCTCAGCAAATTCGCGGGATGCAGGCACTCTCTGCCATGCGTCGTCCACGCGGTATGAATGGAATCGTAAAAAACTGGCGCCGTCCCGATGCAATGAAATCCCAGCCCTCTTCCTGCAAATCTCAAAAAAGAACAAGCTCGCTCTTTCATACTCTGTTATGCCCCGTCGCGATGATGTTCCTCCGTGGTATCTCAAAAAGCTCGGTGAGAGTCGCCTCCCGTTCCTGTCCCGAACTGCCAAACCCCTGGAAAAAAAAAATTCCCAAATTCCCGACGCCTTAGAGATAGATCCCTTCTCTTTTTATCTGACCCTGATACCCATACAGAAAACTCCTGTTCTTAGCCATGAAACATCCTTGGTCGTCTTTTGGCTTCTCTGCCTAAACCCGGTATGTCGTGTGTGTGTTTGTGTGTGTTGTCTAAATACGAATGTCGCTTGCCTTGCTTCCCGCTTGATGAAAAAAGAAAATTGCAAAATCCAGAAATCAAATACATGTGTGTGAAGGGTTCCGTTCCAACCCGCACCCTTGCGGTGAGTCATGCCAACCTGGTGCGATCGGATAAATCTGTCCTCGGTGGGTGAGCTGTCGACAGCGCCATTAGGAAGCCTGGGCTTCCAGATCGTCGGCGCTCTTCTCGCACATACTGGGCTGCTCTGGGATGGACATAGCCACAACACCGCCCGCGATGGCCACGAAAGCACTGAACCACCATGCGAGACCAGAGTAGCCGGTTCGCAGACCGACCGAGTACAGCATGCCCGAGACAATGGGGCCGAAAGCGCGGGAGAGACTGGCCGTCGAGGCTGCCACGCCGTTGATGCTTCCCATGACGAGCTTGCTGGGTGCGTAGTTGACCGTGAGGATGGCATTGCTGGGAAACGACATGCTCGAGAAGGTACACTTCCACACTAGTAGTACATAGATGCCCGCCGTCTGAAGTGATTGCGGGAGAAGGACGACGTAGGGCGTCAAGAAATACAGAAGGCAGTATGACACTGCCAGGAATCGGAACAGACGCAGGGGGCCGAAGCGCTGGATGGCCCACGGTACCACAAGCATGTTGACAAGGAGCGAGTAGATTCCTTGGGCGCTGAGGATGATGCCGATTTCCTGTTGCGGCATGTTGAGACCGTCCGAGAATTTGAAGGGCAAGCTGACGGTGGAGTTCTCAGAGTGCGGTGTGCTCAGGAAGACGGGAAACAAGGAGTCGTATGTCATAGTGTGGCTGGTGAACTTGGTTAGAGCTTGATCATGGAATGGCTTAGGTGCTCAAGGTACTCACAAGGCCAGGATGCCGAAACAAATGACGTTCAGCACGACGGGTCTGGTGAAGATCTTCGAGTTGGGGTGGAAGCCAGTAGCAAGATCCAGGGGCTCTCGTGGCTCCTCGGCGACATCCGAACTGACAATCCGTGGTGAGTTTTCCGGCGAGTTCTCCGAGGTCCTGTAGCCGGGGAGCTGCTCGCTCAGGAGTGGCTGGCTTTCAGATGACCACTCGTCAAATTTGCTCTGGTTTGCAACAGCCTGCTCGGAGTTGTCCTCCGCAGACGACCTCGAGAACTTCGAAAGGAGCCACTTGCCCAACTCGACTCCGCGGTCTCTCTGCTGCTTCTTTCCAGAGTGAGTCTCCTCCAGGAAGAGGAGTCCGTTTACCAAACCAATGATGCAGACTGCGGCACTGAAGAGGTTGGGCAGGAGGTAGGGGAACTTCTCCCAGATGGTGCCCGTGCTGAAGATTCCTGGGTACAGCTCACACGGCTTTGCCAGAGCACCTCCAATCATGGGTCCAATAATCGAGCCCAGACACCACACGACCGGCATGATGGTGTAAGCTCGCGGTTGGTGCGCCTTGTCCGTGACGAGTTCGGCAATGGTCGACTGGAGCACGCCCATGTTTCCATTGAGAAGTCCACCCACTGCTCTCGCTGCCAGGGCGACGTACAGGTTGGGGGAGAATCCAAAAATGACGACACTAATGGCGGTGCCCATGAGGCCAGTCAGTAGAACCGGCTTCCGGCCAATCTTGTCGCTGAGTCGGCCCCAGAGGACACCGGTAGAAAACTCGGCAAAGGTGAAGGCGGCTGTGACCATGCCGGCGTAGAGGGAGATTTTGCTGTCGTCATCGGTCATGTGGAAATCCTTGACCATGAAGTAGATGTATGGAAAGATGCCCATGAAGGCAATGGGCTCGCAGATTCGACATATCGCCAGCACCAGCATCTGCCTGGTTGGGAACGGTGTTTTCGTTTGTGTCGGATCCATCTCTGCGACGCTTGTTCTTCTCAATTGGCTTCTCATCGTAGTCGTATGCCAAGAGGCTGTAATGGCACGAGCCTGGATCGAGAAGTAGTTATAGCCGTCCCGGGGCTTGGTATAGGGCGAAGTTATATGGTTGTCGCCTCAAGGTTTCCTCGGGTGGGTCGATGTGACTGGCTTCTTGTCCTATTCGGATGGAAATCTATCTTTAATCCTGCCGTCACTGAACCTTAAATGGGCAGATGTGGTGCGGTCAAGTTGGAGTTGTTTTGGTAGGAGGAGGAAAAGATCATATGAGGACCACGAGTGGAATCAGGTGAAATAAGAACGGGAGCAATGAAGTCGAGGGTGAAGAGTAGAGTCAAGTCTTTTTAAGTTACTCCCTCCCCCGAGACCGAATTGGGTGTGACTAGGATAGATAGATTGTGATGCAATAAAGGGAATGTTCCGTAGGGCAGAACTATTCTACTAGCTAAGGGGCGGCACGAGGATATTAATGACTTTTTAAGATTGAACCAGCGGTGACTGGATCCAAGACGAAAAGCAAGCGAGGGTGACTTGTAACGGTCGATCCCTCCCACGACGCCCGGTCTCCCGGCTTGTGCGGTGGTAGTGTCGAAAGGGTTGTATGGAGACATCTTGGAGAAGACCCGTGAGGTTGGACTGAGAACATGGATCATGTGGAGCTATACCCACGGATGTGAGGTTGAGACTTGAGAATAATCAGTCGATAGAGTGTGTTGTAGGTACGTACGCCTCGCTGCTCGTACCTGAAGAGCGGAAGGCTATGCATCTCCATCGAGGATGCCCATTGGATTGCTCGACTATTGCCATTTTGACCAGGCGGAAGTACTAGCAAGGAACATTCAAAAAGTCTGACTGGCCAGGGGGCGCGCAGCAAAAAGCAGAAGCAGAAGCAGGCAAGGTTTCCAAGTACTGTACATGGTCAACCAAGAGGGCATCTCTCGTCTCGTACTCGCTGTCTTCCCTCTCGCTCTTTTCCACTCTAGCAAAAAAAGTGAGAAGCTTACAGGTTTGGGGGCATCCCTGTTGGATTGATGAACTCCGGCAATTGACTAGGGCCGCCCAACGACTTGCATGGAGCCGGGGGCCTTTCGAAAAGGAACCAAGAAAAGAAATAATGGGGGGAACTATGAGATCAAAGAAGGAAAGAAGGAAGAAGGAAAAAAAGCATGGCCCCCCTGCCGCTGCCCACTTGGGTTTAGGGGAGTTGTTTTCCGCTGTCCACGTACGTATGTACCTTTTCTCCCTCCCACTATGATGGCAGCATCAGAATTGGATGGTCCCGATACTGGTTGGGTTGCCGCCCAGCGTAACCAGGCAGTGGAGCAGGCTTTGCTGCCGAGGATCTGAGCGAACGAAAAGCACAGCGCTCTTGCCTGAGGCGGTGAGGAGCCATGTGCAGGAAGAAAAGGTGAGAAAGTGTTTTGATGCAGTCATCCTTCTCCACGATATCATGACTTGGACGGATGTGACTCGTCCATCGGCAGGCTCGTGAGGCACTGCCGAGAGCAAAGGCGGTTGACCGGGTGTGCGGGCGTGGGGAGTTGGACATCATCGGCGTCACACAAACAGCGAGTCGGGCGCTGTCATATAACCTAGGTGGGTAATCGGGGAGCAACAATAACAATGGAAGAGCAGTGTTGTAGGTAACGTGGCTGCAATGTACATAGTACCATAGAAAGGTGGTTATGGGGGAGAGTCGACTATCAAATGAGCTGCTGGTAGGTGGCCGATTTGGGCGGTAGGTACCTGTGCTGACGAATATTGTCTACGGGACGGATTGCTCGATGTACCCAAACAGAAACAGCCATGGTGGTCGTAATACCACCATACCTAACCTACATATGTTGGCAGCGGAAAGGATATGTACATTCCTTGGTGGTGGTATCCGACAATCTGGGAAGCCGGAGAGCCGTCTTTGGGAGTCTGATCCTCTAGGCCGGGGGTTTGTTGGAGCCATGTGCAATGCAATGCAAGAGTAAAGTGGATGGGACGCATCCTTGCACCTCGCACCTGAACCCTGCCCTTCGTTCTCCCCGAAACAATCATGGCCTGCCACCGTTGCCGCAAGTCGACAGACAGCTTTCTCCACGAGGCCACGACCCGGTGACATAGTGCTACGGTAGTAGATCTGCCAGCCATGCGAGAGGTCCTTGAAGGGGAATGTGGTGTGGATTTGAGTTGGGAGCGGTAGTATCCCGTACTCTAGCGCACGTTTGCATACCCAGGCAGGTAAAGGGCAGTTCTCAAGTAGGACGTAGCGTAGCAGAATCCAGATAGGTAGGCCCGTCGACGGGTCGCTCGGCGGCGGCATCCCAATGGGAGCTTGAGGGAAGCCGGTCGACTTTTTGCTTTCGCTCAGCTGTGCCAGACCTGGGCTCTAGGGCAAAAGAGCCTCCAAGCCTCCCCAATCCAGCCAGCAAGCCAGCCAGCTCCCTCCCTCGAGGAAGAGGTAGAGGTAGCGCTCTCGCGGTGCGCGGTTCGTTCGCCGCCTGCTCCAGGCGCTCCGTCCATGGTGCAACCACCTTGGACTACTCGTTTTGTGGACTGGCGGGGCCTCGACGGAAGTGATCCCCCTACCAATGATATGGCGAGAAGGCGAAATTAGAAGTTTATACTAGGCATTGGCGCTGATGGTCCGGGTAGGCTCCGCGCCCAACTGAGCGGCGCGTCAAAGTGTAACACAAGAGGCGACGGGTAGCTCGAATGGGGTGGAGCTCGGGTTCCTGGCCTGGCTGCTGGGGGAGGCGTCAAGACTGACTGGGAATCGCTGCCAAGCAGGTACCTTACCTGAGCACTTCCAGGCACGCGCGTGGCTGATGACGAGCAAACGAGCAGCAGGCAGCTTTGAAGAGCGAAGGGGAAGAAGACAACATGAAGAAAGGTACCGTCACATACGTACTATGTGATAGGGTGCGGGTGGCAGGAGCCACTATTACGGCGTGGGCGAGATGATTTTGGGTCCCAGGTGTGGGTACAGGGCCCCACAGCGAGAGCCTCCCGGGGTGTCCTGACATTCACCTCAACCGAACGGACTCAGGGGAATTCTCCATTCTCCTGGGCGGACTAGACAGTAGTCTCTGCCCTAAAGAACTTCTAGAAGGCCAAGAAGAGGCGCCCTGTCAGTCCTGTTGATCAAGACCTGAAATTTTCACTCCACTCGAGCTGACTATCCCGGGCTTCAGCTTCTAGTGACACCGTATTGTTTGATGGCTTGCCGGGGGTAGTTGGGACTGAGATGACGCCAGGTCTGCTGACATCTGCTCTCTAATTGTACAGGCCGGCAGGTAAGGTAGGTACCTACATGCTGTAGTAGTATGTGCTGCCTCAGCCTCCTGCCCTGTGCTTGCCGTACGTAGCAGATGTGTTGGGGATGTGACGACGCCCCCGCAGCCCTTCGGTCCTATCAAAGATAACGAGAGCAATATGCGGAATTGCGGATAGCACGATGCGATGGGGGCATTTTTGCGGAGGGGAGCCTCTGGAGCACAAGATCCCTCACTTGAGGATCCGAACTGATATGAACACGAACCCCGGGGGAGGGACCATAAGGAAGAAGAAATTCGTTCAGTACTACAGATATCTACGTATAAGGTAGGCGGCTGGGATGTGTGCGGGACACCAGTCGCCGCAAGTCGTCGTTTTTTTTTGTTTTTTTTTCGGTCGTGGATCCGCTTCGGTGAACGTCACATGCAGTTGGTAATGGAATAAGCTGAGCATTTGCCAGGGGAGCTGCAGCTTTCTGCAGAGTTGCTGGAGACTTTTTTAATTATTATTATTCTTCTTCCTCCTCTCGATCTCAGCTGATGCATCATTTCGCGGTCCCAGGTGATTGAATTTAAGGTACCTCGCATGCACGACGGCATCATCGGAGGGCGATTACGACAACTGGGGGAAGGGTTTGGCTCTGTTCCTGCCGACGACCATTGGTTGGCGCACCTAATCGGGCTTGAACGATAAGGGCAAAAGATATGCACGGGAGATTATATCGACTTGACTCTGCGAGCGAAACCTGCACCTAACCTAAACTTACCCACGTACATGCCGGGTGCATACGACAGCCATACGAGGCGCCGCGGAGCAGCACAGCAGGATTCCATCGTGTCGGCAGCGAGAAACGAAATAAAAGAGCCGATACGATACGCGAATACATGCCGCAGCAAGCAAACAAGCAGCCTCTGGGCGACGACGGGAGCTCCAAGAGGGAAGCCATTGGAAACTACATCTGCTCAGCAGGGCTGATCCCTACCACTCCATGTGGCATTTGTGTCGCATCGAGCTACAAAAATTCCCCATGTAGGCTTAAGCGAAGGCGATATGCAGCGACGGCGGGGATCCGGTGAACTAAAGAGTTTGCAGTAGCTGCTGCGATGGTTTTTTGCTACTGAAAAGTACGGTTCGACTTGCCCGCTCTCGGTAGGCAGGTTGGATAGGTTAGGTTAGGAGCGAAAGCTGGTTGGCGATCTAGCAGCAAGAGGTTTGCTCGATTCATACGTAAACTATCCGTACCTGCTGCTACTGACGATTGTAGTGGCTCCATTGTGGTCTTGGTAAGGTTCCAAGGTTGTGCCGGGCGCGGCGTCTGTCATGATCCATCAGATAATCCGACTGCTACCTTGCTACCGCATGTACCGTTTCCCCGAGTTTGAGGATTGTGCGGGATACAGCAAGTTGACAGGGCCTTTCCTTCCAGGCCTGCCTCTACCCGCATGGGTCACCCGTCAAAGGAAGAATAGCAAGGTCTGCTGATCTCCGACCCGAGAAGCTGTGCAATCCGACGTCTGGTCTGATTGAGCGGATCGTGCAATGAATCTCTGGCGCTCCAGCGCTTCCGGCCCGGGTGCCCGGTGAGAATTAGCGTCAAGAGCGCCTCGCCTTGGTGCATGGAACTACCTACAATCCAACACACCACTACTACGTACATTCCGTCTCGAAAAGACCAGTTCATTCGGAATATAGAGTTTCCCAATGTCAGCGAGCGACGTGGCGTGATGGAAAACGTCACTGGTAAAAGCAATGTAATAATAAGCCCGACCGAGGCTGAGGCTGCTTTACAACACCGCCCATAATTCGGAGGGATCATGTTTTGTTTGGCATTGAGAGAGCCCACGTCGTCTTGCATGCTTTGATAGCCTGAGCGGATAAGGGTTGCCTTGGTACTTTTGATGATGGTCCAGTTGAGTTGGTCATTCACGTTCATGCCTTTACCAGGGGTCAATGGCAGAGGAAGAGGAAAAAAAAAGAATCCATGACTTGCATGGAGGTGGGTGTATGCAATAGCTCTCACATGAGGAACATGAAAATCGCTGCAGATATGCTGCCAGCATGCGGAATGCAGTCGACCTGTTCATATTCATCATTCCATGGATCTGGCCGATCTCGTGAGATATATTGTGCAGAAGATAAACGGATCAGCGCAGAGACTATAGCACAGACGTGGGCACAGATCTCGTCACATATCTCCTCTTTTCCATTCCCGTTTTTATTATTGGCTTCCCCTCTTCCTTTGTTTGCTTTCTGGAGAAGTGGTCTTTTTCTTCTATTGCTTCTTTTCTGTCCCTCTCGCTACGTACAGTACACGTCTTTTTTCTTTCTCGCGTGCCCGTTATCTGGCGCAAAGAGTGGGCTTCAGATCGATGATTGGAGACTGGGGCGTGGGACCCCCATGCCGTGTCAAGGTTTCCAGCTTGTCGGTGCCACGAGGCATAGTTTGGCGGAACGGTTGCCGAGCGTCATGCTCGCGTTCGAACCCCAGCTAGTTGCAGCAGCAATTCTCCCTGGTCCGGACCGGCCAAGGCCTCTTATTTGCCATCCGGCTGTTCGTCACAATATTACTACTGGCAAATATTGTTTATAATTATTGGTTATACTACTGCTACTGCCCGAAAAAGCAGCGTTCTTCTCCAGGCCCTCCCAGCATCTTCCATGCTCACCGCGCGCTACAGAGACCAATCTTGTCCCCCTTTCAGCAAGCCGTCGCTCGGGAAAGGGAAAGGGAACTGTCATCAAATTTGGATTCCTGGCCGTCTCCCCTAAATTGGACCTGGGGTTATCCTTTCACTCGCATGCAGACGGGGTCATATGACCAGAGCTCCCCTGAGAGCCCATACACTACGTGCGGTATCTGTAGTGCGGAAGCATGGCTACCGGGTTGGCTTGTGCCCTCAGGGGGGCTTGGGCTTTGATCTGCGACTCCATGACAGTCAGTCCTAGTAAATCTCGCTTTGTTCTAGAAAAATGACGACGCCAGTCTGCATGAAACGGCCAGCTCCCCACGCTTTCGGTGGTGATCTCTGCGGAATAGATCAGGCTGCTAGTAGAAAGTGATGCTGGAAAATGCCCGTCTTTCGATTTGCGTAGTATAAACCTACTACGCCCGGCGAATGGCATTGTCAGCATGTGGGATTGTGCTCAATCACGCACTCCCCCCCATTTGCCCCAGCGCATTATTATCGCGGGGGTGGCCAGCCTCTCCATGATGACAATGCCTTTCTGTCTCAGCCTGTCTGTCCTGCCAGGCTCACCGCTCGTTGCGGTGCTTGCTCGCATCAAGGTCTGGACGGTGCAACTTAACCAACCCTTGGTGTATAGGCAAATGATTTTCCTGTACTTTGGGGTGGCGGGTTTGGGTTGGGCAGCTGGTGGTGATGACGGGTACGTATGTGTGAGCTGGCCGAGATTGATGCGCTTTATCCCCGGATCTCGGGCTACAAGCTCTGGCTCGCGACAACTCTTTCTCATGGTTGATCCCAGGAGAACCGAGACAGGTCCAAGCAGATCCCAGGTGCGGACTGGGTCTTGTCCTTACGCGGACTTTTTCTAGAAGCAATATGCCAAACCGGTGTTCGCTGTCGAGAGCCTGGCGCTGGTTTCATCTGGGCGCTGGGGCTTGCATACCCTCCTGGGAGCGACCCGAGTGGTCGGATCCCACACGCCGTTGCCCTTTGCGCCGCGACCGTTTCCTTTCTAGCCTTTGCCGCGAAACAAACCGACAGGGGAAGAGAAAAAAAAATTGAACGAAATAGGAGATGCCCAAGTACGGCAGTGCAAAGCAGCACAGCATAACATGGGCATAACAATGGCACAAACCTCTGCCAACTCGCGACCGGACGTCGCCGGTACACGGCGGATCCATATCGACCCACGGGTCTGATCCCTTCTGGATCTCAGTGACGATGAATGAGTCAGTGCGTGGTGCTTTCTCCTTCCGCAGAGCAGAGGCCCATCGATAGAAGCCTTCTCGAACAGGGACAGGGAAGGTACTCAGCCCAGAATGGGGAGCCGCCAGACTGCAAGCACTGGACAGAGGTTGGCATCGATCTGCCAGCTGGTCCTCATGTAGTGGAACTGTAGGTAAATGTAAACTTTGAAGATTGCTCAACGTACCCAGCAGCCGCAGAAGCCATGACCTAAAGCGGTGAGCTCCAACATACCTTCACGTCAGTGCAGCCACGAATTATTACCTGTCCGTACTCCAGTCTCCCGCCAACATATCGTCCCTCCGCGACTTCATCGCGAGAGAGAGAGAGAGATGGATCCAATACCGGCCTCTGCAAGTATAGTACCTTCGTGATCGTTGGTACTTTTGGATGGCTACCTTCAAAAGTGCATACAATGTTGGTTGTACGGCGCATCTAGTGTGTCCATACACCAGGTCTCAGGGATCGAGAGGGGGAAACATGCCATAGTACAGCCAAAAAGCAATAATCATTAGGTTTACCAGCATGGAATAATCAAATTGCGCCTTTGCGCATGCAGCTCACCGCGTTGTAATATGAGCTTTTTTTTTTCTGATGCATTTATTTTTTTCTCTCAACAAAATTTTTAATTTTTTTTTTCACATCTGCTGGTCTGATTTATTGAAAAATAAGTTTCCGTTTTTGCTTTTCTTTTCTTCCTCTTACCACCACTCCTGGGCCAGGTTGCCAAGTTCAAGCTATCGTATCCGTGTTTAGAGGTCCTTCATCGGCTCCGCTACCGCAAGAACCGGTGAGAGCATCACGAGATCGCATTTGCAGGGGTCCATGTGCAGCAAACACCGCGACCGGGAGATATGGCGGTAGTGCAGCTCGGCATACCCAAGTTGCGTAATTCGAGAAGACGCGATCGGGGAGGGATGATATGATACCTACCTACTACAAACCTGATTCTCGCGATGCGCTCCCCGATGTGACAAGGTGGGCACTGCGATTTTACTACATATTACTTCCTACTGCGTACGATAGATAGATAGATACGTGGGAGATAACCAGGCATAAACGACCGGACTCCAATGCCGTGCCCCTTCGGAGGCGCAGTACCCGCAATCCGGCTGTAGTAGGCCGGGCATGTGAGCACAGGACCAGCCTTGTACATGATATCTCGATCGACTCGATATCAGAACAGACAGATAAACCGGGAAATGAGAAAGAAAGACACTGCAGACTGCAACGAACGTCTCACCGTTTTGCGGCTCGTCACATGCCGCGCTGCCAATCCTCGATGGTGGTGATATGGACAACTGAATATTCGTCATGCAGACGAGCCTTCTCGGTCTGGGTAAGATGATGCCTACCTACTTACAATCTTGCTGCTGCTGCTGCTGCTGCTGCTGCTTGCCCATCCTTCCCCCAGCTCCCCACGCCCGACCGAACAGCGTCGCAACGGGTCGCAAGTGGTCCGCGATAATTGCCTTGTTCTGACCTCCGAGCCCATGCGTTCCCTGGCTGGCTGGCTGATGGACTGAACTGATTGATTGATTGATTACCCGGCGGCAAGCCTGGGCAATGGGCGTTGCTTGCTTGATGCGATGCCCGGTGCCGGGTCGATCATTGCAAGTGGACGTGTTTCAACTCAACCGGTGATGCGTTGTCCAAGGGCCTGTGGTGAGCTTCCCAATTCCTTCGTTGCTTTTTGTCTTCATCCCCATTCGCCACCCCTACCTAGGTTACCTACCTCAGGCGATTTGTGCGACACCAACGCAGGCCCAATGAGGGGGGAAGGGTCATGTCTGCGTGCTTGCCGAATTTAATTTTTGTTGTCTGTGCCCATCGATCACGCCTGCCACGTCTGCATATCGGTCGGCGAAGAATTGTCAAGATGGTCTCTTTTTTTCTCATGCTACCCTTGCCCGCAGCCAATGAGAGACGAGCAAAAAAAGGAAAGACAGGAAACAAAACAAATTCCGTGGATCGGCCATCAAATAATCCATGGCGCGCTGCCCTCGAGAGGTCCCAGCGAGACCCAAGCGGCTCCCGAACATCAATCGACCTTGCAGCTTACCGATGCAGCCCAGCAGCGCATGCGAAGCAATTATGCATCTGACTGGCGTCGGGCTCGCTGCATAACCTACCTACCTCTGCCCAGAACCCCCGTCCGTCTCTCTCTGCATGATGGGCCCTGTTAGTCATTGTTGCTTGCATGAAGCGATGGAGATCTGACTGAGCGCGCAGGTTCGTCACAACCCTTTTGCAGCATCGTGAAGATCGCCAGCGGAGCCCTTAGCAGGAAACGGCCACGGCCCCCCGCAACCTTCGAAATGAAGCAAACAATATACTTTCCCGTCGACCGGTGACAAGGTCCCGACTGCAGGGAGAAACGGCCGAACAGTTCGTTGGCCGCCGGAGCAATCGCCGCCATCTTCCCATCAATCTGCTCGCAACATTAACCGATGTCCTGATTTGCAGGGCCCCATGGTGCGGCATGTCCCATCGTAACCCATTATCAGATGTTTATTTTATTTATTTCTTATTTTCTGAATTCTTTTTTCCCTCCCCGTCGCCGCACTCTTTACCGCCTCTCTCTCGAATCGAGGTCTACCAGGCTCACAGCGCCCAATGCGTACGAAGCCTCCATCCATTCCTGCCTGACGACGGGCTCTGGCAGGCGATTGGTGCAATCAAAGCGCAAAAGGTCCCAAATTCCTTGATTGCTTTTTGGGGATGATTCATTACCGACTCTTCGTCTGCAGATCGAGCACATGCCATTTCGGGAATCACATTGTTACGGAATGGGATCAAAGAAAAAAAAGCCTACAGCTCTCCACAATTCTGGAATCTGCAATAGCAGGTTTTGCATGACTTCCTGCAGACTTATTACGTTTGGCTAGGTATGAGGTACCCAGCCAGAAGCTAGGACTCCTGCTGCCTTGCAAGTCCAGAGGAGAGCACGTCGAGATCTTGACCAATTGGGACATGCCACTGCCGGATCAAGTGGGTGTGTGGCCTGAAGAAACAGAGTCCCTTGCCAACTGGATCATGTCAGCATTGACCTATGGCCTATCAGGTCCTGCACATTCGTAGCCAAGCGTACGCTTATGGTAAAAAAGCATCGGCCGCCTGTTGCTCATGTGATTCTTATGATCCACGGCTTGAAACGTCGTCGGCGCCTACGGAAAGACAAGAGGAGAAAAATATCCCGGCAACCAAGTCTCAAGCGACTGATGTACCCAGAGACGAACAGGCATGTACTCTGTATTCCGTACGTACAGGCAATGTCATCGTCGGAGCCAAGCGGTACATGTGGTCAATGCCTCATCAACGTTGGCCAACATGCTTACACCGACCAGTCCATGCCACGACCCTGGGCGTGAGCCGTGGGTCGATGCAGTGGATCCATGTGGCATGGAACTCAGCCTTGCAGCTGGGGGGAAGGACTGCTTTCCCGTCGATAGATTGCTCCTTGGGTCAGACGGCAGCACCGCCTCGGGCCGCTACGGACTGGGCGTAGCCTTCTGCAGGCTGTCAGTCTTATTGTCGCCTGATTCGTACGTACCTCGACTCCCATGGGCCTACTCTGGGCATGATACATCGGAAAAGGACTTTCGTCAGATGACTGATCAACGAGAGGCACGACAGCAAGGCAGGCGTCTTGGTTTCTGTTGTGGTCTGCAGTAAAGGGCCCCTACACGGTTCTGTTGTAGCTTGCTCGTCAAGATTGCTCGGCTAGGGCAACTTCTCTAGGGCATATTCGCGCCTGACGCTCGACTGGCATACTTTCCCCGTAAACGTGGCAAGTCTGGACTCACCAACAGCAGGCCACGACGGGCTCAGCCCTAGGAGTTAAGCGTCAGATCAGATCCACAGCCAAGGCATCGGCGCTCCTTTCGTTTGGCTGATATTCTTCTTTCTGTCCTGGTGAATGTTTCTAGAGACCAACGTTACATGCCTCAGACAGCTCACCGACCAGTGTTCCTCCTTTGAAGCACAGGCTGGCCCTTGAATGCCCGGTCATCCTCTGGAGCAACGCGTCGCAAACACTTTCCCTCACGTCAGGTGCGTGCCTTCCTGGTTCCTTGCCGGTACTCTAGATCATGAATACCAAACCGCCAAAGCAGAAGACATGGGCTAACGACTGGTGTACCAACACTGCAGAGCTCGACAGGGCATGGCTTAGTGCTGGTGAGTGTGTACACCGTGCATCCGACGTCGCACTGCCTCCTAAAGCGGTCTCGCGCTGCTCATCTTCCCGCCTTTGTCACTGGCCGGAATCCAGTCGCAGCTCTCAAGATGGAAGCTCGATCATATCGGCTTCATCTTGTCCTACATCAGATCACTTGTGTTCTTTGACGCGCCTTTCTCACCGGTCTCCTGGTCGTCTGACTATCCCAGGATCGCCAGGGACGTGGGATGGCTTCCAGGCACTTCGGTGTCATCTGCCACGTCTCGAAGTCGAATGATCACGGGCTATAGCGGTATCAGAATGACCATTATAGTCTATTAATCGAAACGACATCGTAAGCGCTAATCACCCCGGGTCCTTGAAACCTGCTATGGTAAGATGCCGTCGAGATGCAGGCTGAATGCATCGCTAGCACTATCCGCGCCGAGGATTTCGCGACAACTACTATTGAGTCACCGCTATGGCGATCGACAGCATGTCTTACACGTCATGGATTCGTCAACGGTATGCCTCCAGTCTGACAAGCAAGCATCAGCCCTCAGGATCAATAAGCTACATGTATTGAGCACGTCTGCTGGGGCTGAGACAACCTCGAGCAACGAACTGATATGAGACCCCAGAATATTGTCCCGACTCGTCCAGCTGCAGCTGAACTACAAGGTTGGCAGTCTAGGAATTGTATTCATGGGTCACCAGTGGATATTGGCAGGGCTTCACGAATCCCAAGGGGCGTGCTGACCCTGATGTTTCGCGGAATGAGGGCCCGGCGTGGGGACAGCTGCTGTCAAGCTACGGCACCAAACTATCGTGGTATTCCCGTATTCCTGTCCAGTGAGTGGATAGACTACCTGAAACCCATATTCCAGCTGAGCAAGCATTCATTTCGAGTCTCTACAACAAGCTGGGCAGGTATCGGTCTGGGGGATCCAACGGGGCTGGCCCGCATCTCGAAGCACGGTTCGCAGCCTGGCAGAGCCTGGCTACCCACCGAGAGGGAACCCAGTTGTTATCTCGACTCGGGCAGGGCCTGTTGCTTCCGTGATGATGGCCCTGTCGACGTTACACAAGAACATGCTAGCATACTTTCCGGGGCGAAGATGGGGCAACAGCCGCCGTTCTAACCTTAGTGTATGTAGTCAGTTATGCCCCATGTTCCAACAGCCTTGCCTGACGTTTCGTCAACACAAGATATCGGCGTTGCGCGGCTTGTCCCGGCGGATACTCGAGTATACAGCAAGGAAGATCGTCATACTCATGGCAGGGCTTGGAGCGCCTAGCGCTTCCAAAGCAGCCAAGTCCAACGGCGGAACTCCTCCTATATGAGCACATGCGAAATCCAGGCGCAGCGCACCGTCTTTCTGGGATAGCAGCTACCGGAGCTGCATCCGGTATATGATGACTAGCCATTCTGGTTGCACTTTTCGAGTAGCACAAACGCGAGATCCACCGCGACCATCCTGCTACGTACACAGTATATTTCGTACAAGGTATACAGCTATCATTCCAAGGCCCTTCCGACGAATCTGAGTCATCTCGCACAGGCCTCCAAGACCTTGAGGGTTTTTCAAACTGACCTTTCCGCTTCTATGAAAAGCTGCATTCAGGGCGAGCGGGCGGCCGGGCGCGCACGCATTGTTGCCATCATGGTGACCGCCCCGACGGCAAGCGGCAGGAAGGGTACTGCCAATTGCCACGCCTCCGAGATGCCGCATCCTCCAGAGGCATAACGAAATGCAATCATCCCATTGCGTATGTCCGAAGTTCTGCCTGCTGCCTAGATTCTATGGCCAGGGCCACAAAGTATCCGTACCCAGCACTACGGAGTAATCAAGCCGAAACTGACAATGATACTCTGGTATTTCGCAATGCTACTGCATCCTCCCATTCCCACAAGGCTGACGGGGTCTTTTAGAAAAGGCCTTTGCATTAGAGCCTCTTGGTATCTCCCTGTTCCATACGCTACTTATCTCCCTGAGAGATACACCCAGCCAGTACTACTACTTCACGGCCGAGTTATCAATGGATAGGCCCGCCAACGAGATCGATACTTGGAATGGCAAAGTGCGCTTGTGACAACCCCTGGCGGAAGATAAACGCCCGCGATACCGCGGAGCCGACGGCTTACTTAAACCTGGGATACTATGGGGTTGGTAGTCCCGGGAATGGGGACACCCTGGGGTCCTGCTGACGATGAGTTTGCATTCTTTCGCCCCCTACCCCTAACAAGAGCAGTCTTCGTGCGAGCAGTCCAATGGCCGGATTGAAAATATCAAGCTAGCATAGCACGTAATGCAAGGCTGTTGATCTGCCGTTCGATAGCTCTTCCTTGGAGCGAATCCAGCAACACGATAGGAACACATCATTGCCCCTTTCGGCATATCCTCTGCGTTGCCTGTACCATGCCACTGGGACCCTGGCCTGTGGCCTTTGGGGTCGTATTACCAAAACAACATTGCTTCGGGACCGCAAGTACGCCTGGGCCGTTGGTCGACCTTATGCAGTCAGAACGGCGAAGCATGTGTACGGCTGGAGTCAATTTTCTGGGATAGGGGAATGAAATTCTCCAAAATCTCCAAAGTCTCCAAGAAACCAGATGTGCAAGGCTAGGTATCCATTGGTCACTGCTGCCGCAAATACCAGAAAGTGGTCTGTCTCTCGTAAGACGGCATGGATGCCGCATGAAATAGATTCATTCCCCAGAGCTGACAAAATCACTCGGGGCCTGGACTTGAGATGTCCAAGAAAGCCGGCCGAGCCGAGAAAGACTGTCGAGTCCTGGACCTTGTCGTAGCTTCACGGGATGAGTTCACCGCCAGTGGCCAGCGCCTCCACGTCTTGGGTCTGGATCGCAGGGGCATGTAGTGATGGGGAACAGAGCAGAAAGACCACGTGGGTTTTCTACCGTTGCTATCGTTGGCTCGTTAGGTCGGTAGTAGATACAATGAACAGCACTTTGATAGTCACGCATTGACTAGCTTTTGCCTGAGAATCCTTCATACTGGTCATACGGTGCATGAAACAGGAAGTCACCCAAAGGACAAGAAACCCCTTTGTGATGAAAGGAATTTGTGAACTTGTATGACCCCTATTCTGGAAAATCGACCGCAGACGCAGTTTCGCCCGGGCTTGAATAGGGACATCCTTGACGGTCCAGCCTTGTTCTCACGACTGCTCTTAATGGTGTTTCGCAGGCGGTAACTTTTCTTCCATTACTACGATCTGGCTGTGTTGCATAGGAGTGGAAGCAACTCGATTGCCTATCACTTTTGATTTGTCCCCTCTGGACTTTCGTTCATGATCAAAGCTGTTGAGCAGATAGAATATGCGAATCGAGATTGTATTGGTAGATATTGGCACTCCCGTATATGGGAATCTCGTCACGATTGATACGCATCTTTCAGGCGGTGGTTTTCACTAATCACTGACCGGTCTGGAATATCATGCCTATACACTGCAGTGGACTCATATTTCTCAAGAGGGGAAACTATCATCAAAGGACACAAGAACGATGTAAATTCAGTGACGGTTTTTGTCATGTAGACCACAAACGATAGATTGTGAAAGTCAACTTGGCCGAGCTTTATCATGTGTGCTTCCTACAAGACCAGTCCAGTTGTTTTTGTTTGATCTGAAAGAAAATAAGAAAGAGTAGGGAAGTTTTCATGGCGATTCCATATCCTGATTGACGAAAAGATTGTTCGATTACTTGTGAACCGCGAAGCTCAACCAGCCAGCCGGCTTTTAGTATGCTTACCTGAGAAGAAAGACGTCGGAGCGCTGTCATTAAGCAAAAACGTCTCCCTGGTTATATATTGCTCTCTGTCTCTCTTTCTTTTCTTACTGAATGTAACCAGAGCGGAATCCTCGTGCCGTTGCAGTTCCTAATCGGACAGATCGGCGAATCAATCGGTTTCCATCCTGGAGTCCTCTGTTCCATCTTTCTCGCTCTCGTTGTTCTCGGTGGCCATCTAGTCTCGCGGCTCAAGACACGTTCTTGTCTCGGGGACGTCCAAGCTGCAAATGAGCTCCTGTCTCGACTTGCCCGTGGACTTGGTATTGCGTTCTGCCTTTCCTGAACCTCGATTACCGGCGACACGACTCAAACGGAACATCGGAGACGTTGGCAACGGTGATAGGTCTGTATGCTATATTACGGATGAGCCATCAACCGTTCTCATCGCACGGCTCCCGAGCTGGAGCTACAGTCAAACTCCAAGCTATTCCACTGGGTTTGGGTGAACCTTGATTGGCATAACGCCAGCACGGCAGTGACCACGGACGGAGACAGCCTTGTGGTATGTATTGTCGTCCGTCCAACTGTAAGGACAAGAATTATATTCCTGGTGAATGAGACACAGACACCAGTAAAGTCAGCAATTGCTGTCATTCGCGGCAGAGCTTATCATTGCGATCGGCTAGGAATTCGTTATCTTATTCTACTCTGGGACGACGTACTGGGCTTCCTATGACTGTATGACGCCACATACACGCTATCCCTACATAATGTACATATTCCAGACCAGAAGTTCAAACAACACGCAAGACTGAACATATTTGTGGCATGTGAGTTTGGAGAACCCCTGGACCCGAGAATCCGGGACAATGAGATTGCTCCTATAGACAACTACTTAGTCAATACCATTGAGCTACACAGATGAATGTATTCCAATCAGCCGGAACAAGACATGTCTTTACTGTGGGAGCCATGGGAGTTGAGTCGCAGGAGTCGGGCGTGTAGGCTCAAACCAACTGCGTTCTTCGCAATTCATTCGTGGACCTGTCGCATTACAAATAGCAAAAATGGCATGACGAGCCTCGAACTCATCTCCCTAGACGTGTGCAAACGTCACTCAATTTGGTTTTCGTTACTGTTGGCAAACAGTCATTTTTGCGTGTTGACTGACTCGACACTGTTGGTTGGACGATAGAGTTGAGACTTGTGCGACTCCAGTCCATGCGACCTCTCGTGGCGTCTTGATTTGAAGATCTTAGCCGCGTTCTCCAAGGCCTAGTCGCTTAGCCTCGAGGTCAAACTTCACCTCGCTTGTACGTTGAGGTGGATGAGGCGCAGATATTCACGATGATTTGGGGAGCATGTATCGCAGGTCTAGGAGCAGGGCTGCGCTCGTCATGACCTACCTGTCTACTTCGCTATTGTCCCAGATGTTATTGGCGCCCTGAGAGCGCCGAATAAGTAGATGCCAATGGTCGCGCTTTTTCGTTACCAAGATGAGGTGAATCGCCCGCACGCACCATCGCCGGAGTGCGCCTCAGCCGAACTAGCCGGACCTAAGGCCAGGGACTACCTACGTTAGCAATGTAGACGAGTGGATCGGGCAGGTTTTGTCTGGTCGCTTCAGCTCCCGCTCCGATCAAGGCCGCGCGCTCTGCAATGTGCTCCAGACATTTGGTGCTGAAGAACAAATCAAATATCAACGCCGCTCGAATAGACATCTGCTCTGTTTGCGGAGACTTTTTGTGATAATTGTCGATTTAGAGGCTTGCTTGTTCCTAGATTGAACGAGCCCAGCACCAGCCTGGTGAATTGCTTGCATTGGCCGTTGGACTTCGGACCAGTGACCGGGGTTGTTGGGCGTGCTCCGATAGGTCGATAGTGGCACACATTTTGCGCTGTGCTCGCACACTTTTGCTGCGTGGGAATAGTGGGCATCCATCTTGATCGCATCCAAAGCAAGAGAGGAGAGGCCAAGAAGCAAGCAAACATCATCTCGACGTCCCTATACGTTCCCGACAGTCTTGAGCTGCCGATTCGAGCTTCTTGCAGAACTTGGCACCCAAGGCACTGTCGACCCGAGCCGCAGCAGCCGCAATTTCGAGCCCCAGTATTCCGGCTGTCATCAAAAGAGGCCCGAGGATCGCCTTCTGACTCAATCTGAACGCAAGCCGAGATCTCCAACAACGGACCTCTGGCCCCGACAAAGCTTCGAGGATACTTAGTCGCTGACCCCAAACACACCATCTCCCACATCCCACCAAGTGTTCGCAGTTCCGACATGACTTTCGATGACCCTAAATCTGCGCGCTCATTGGAGCGTGATGTCGAGGCAGGTGGTTCGGATCATGAACACGGCCACTCGGGCAAGACATCTTTCCTCGCAGTCGAGCCGGGAGCAATATACAAGCCAGAGGCTGCGAGCCACCCGAAGTGGTATCAGCGTCTCTTGGATGCCGGCGTGGAAGAGAATGGTGTCAAACCTGTTCCAGTCGAGGAGAGGACCAACACTGCGTACAACAACTTGTTTAGCGTCTTCTTTACCGCCCTGCTCTGCGTGCTTCCGTAGGTTGTCGGCCTCATGTGTAGAAGTCCAACACTGACCAAGTCGCAGTATACCGACCGGCATGCTCGCCACGCTCTCGTTTGGAATGAGCCTGAGAGATGCGTCCCTGACCATCCTGTTCTTTTCCATGCTTACTTGCGCGTTCCCCGCATTCATGGGTTGCGGTGGTTGCAAGACCGGCATGCGCCAACTGATCCAAGCCCGATACTCATGGGGACTGTACGTTGTCATTATTCCACTGCTTCTCAATGCTGCCACCATCACTGGCTTCTCTCTGGTGGCAGCCATTGTTGGAGGACAGACCCTCGCCGCCATCAATCCGGGCCACGTCAGCGTCAACGTTGGAATCGTCGTTATCATCGTGATCAGTTTTGTCGTGTCGCTGTTGGGCTTCCGGGCTTTGCATGCTTGGGAGCGTTGGAGTTGGATACCCAATCTCATAGCCATCCTCGTCACTGTGGGGTGTGGTGGCCATCTGCTCTTCCAGCAGGCCGAGGCACCACCCGCTGTGGCATCCTCCATTGTGTCGTATGGAGGTCTGATAGCTGGTTACTTCATCACATTTGGTGGTACTGTTTCCGACTATTCCATCTATCACAGTCCCAATGCCTCCAAGTAAGCATACCCTCCTTGTCCGACTTGTCAATCAGAAGCGACTGAACATGACTGACGCCAATAAAGGACAAAGATATTTGCGTACACCTATTTGGGATTGCTGACACCGTCGGTACCACTCTTCGTGCTCGGTGCAGCGATGGGCGGCGCCGTCCCTGTCGTTGATGGCTGGGCTGATGCTTACGAAGCATACGGTGCCGGCGGTGTGCTCGCGGAAATGGTCAGCGTCGCTGGCGGGTTTGGCAAGTTCATCTTGGTCCTTCTTGCGCTGAGTGTGCTGGGTAACATTGCCATATCAATGTACTCGGTTGCTCTGAATCTTCAGATGATACTGCCATTCTTTGCCAAGATCCCACGCTACTTCTTCATTTTGGCGGTCATCGTTGTCATGATACCAACGGCGATCAAGGCTGCCGAGCAATGGGAAGAGTCTTTGGAAAACTTCCTGGCTCTCATTGGCTACTGGGCTGGCTGCTTCGACGCCGTGCTTATCGAGGAGATGGTTGTCTTCCGGCGCATGAATTTCGAAACCTATGACCATGCCATCTGGAATGTCGGAAGAAAGTTGCCATCAGGCATAGCGGCGATAGCAGCCTCCATCTGTGCCATGGGCCTAGTCATTCCAGGTATGGCCGAGGTTTGGTTCACCGGACCAATTGCCGAGACCACTGGCGACATTGGCTTCGAGATGGCCTTTGTCGTCACCGGCTTGTTCTACTTGCCCTTCCGTTGGCTCGAGATCAAGCAGCGAGGACATCTCTGAAGCAGCCCTGATTAGAGGATGGAGGAGAGACGGATTGCAGTCTGGCCAGAGAGGAGAGCGTGTTGAAAGAAAGAGGAGTAAAATTGGAGGCTGATCGTGCGGGCAAATCGATCATGTGCTCATGTGCGATGCGCAAAAGTAAGGCAAGCTGGGACAGGGAGGAGGAAGACGTGTAGCGAAGCGATGATAAACGGGATGGAGAGGGGAAAAACATAGCCATTTTTCGGATACGTAGTAAACGTCGCGACTGCTGTCCTACTGATCCCTCCGTCAAGCGAGTCTTCCGCAGAGCACAACATCTTCGCCTAATGGAAGCCAAGCAGTGTCGGCTAGCCGGGCTGCAGGGACCGGTGTGCCGTGGGAGTCTAGTCGTCGTGGCGGAGACACAACGACGCCACCTTGACCGAGCCAGGTGGGAGCAATGGTCAAAATGACCGAGTTGACAAGGTGGCTCGACCCAGCTTCGAGCAACGAATTAATGATCTGCCCTCCGCCTTCAATCATGATGCTCTGCAGGCCCTCGGCAGCGACAGCACGCAGTATATCGGACCATTGAAAACGCTGGTGACCCGCCGCGCCGTGATCAAGAAAGATATATTTCCCGCCATGCTCCTCCAGGAGGGCCTGCTGCGCCTTGGGCGGAGAGCGATCCGAGGTGAAGATGAACGGAGCGAGGCCCTCCCCTGCCCGAACCAGCTGAAGCACCTTGCTCTCTCGCGTGAAGCTCCAGCGAAGCCGAGGGTCTATCACGACGGGCCGGGGCTGCCGAGATATGTCGAGACCCTTAAGGCGACAGTTGAGGCCAGGGTCATCAGCAATGGCAGTGCCCACGCCGACGCAGATGGCATCGTGTCGGCTTCGCAGGTAATGCGTCATGGCCTTAGACTGGGGGCCAGAAAGAGCAGTCCTGGTTCCGGGAGCCAGGGATAGAGCAGAGTCCAGGGATGTGGCAAATGTCAGAGTAACAAATGGGGTGCCGGAAACAGGTGCAGATGCCGCGGCCGTTGGCCTCAAGTAGGGCTCAAGCTTGTCCGCCTCCCCTTGAGGGAATTTCAAAGTCCGATCGCTCATTGTCGGTTGGGTGAGACGGTACAGGCAACGAAGGAATGGCGGTCTTGCTTGCTGTGCCGGGGACGAGACGAGAGACTTGAACCTGGGACAAATCGCAGTGGAGGCCTCGACTGATTCGCAAAGAGGACGAACGGGAACTTCCACGTGGCTACGAAGTGTATCTGTCCAGGGACTCGATATCGTATGCAGCTCCGCGTCTAGAAAGAAGGGTTTCGCTGTATCATGTAGTACCCAAGTCTGGAATTTTGTGTAACTTGATAGCACGGCGACCGTGGCCGTGACGAGTGATACGGTGTGGCGGTCGGCACAGCGTGCTGAAGGGCAGAGAGAGAGGCAGTGGTATGGACACAGTTTTCGCCTCTTCCCTCGGAAATTCCGGACTCGATAAGCTCTTGCTGGTAGACAAGAGAGAAGAAAGTAGCAAAAAGTCAACAAAGAAGTTCTGGAACGATGATTTTTGGTGGTAGGGCGAGGGTTTTCGGTTGGCGGCTGTCCTGGGAGAACCCAAAAGAGCCGACAGGGCATCGAGTGGCTCCACCACATTGGGTGTCGACCCTCCAGCTTACAGGGGGTATCTAGGCGCTAGATGTTAGCGCCTCTCTCCCGGCAGGCAAAGGCGGAGTACAGAGTATAACTTTTTAATGTAAATTCATCCTTGCATGTACGAATACGTACCGCGACCCTCCAACCCTTGTGCACGACGGCCCTGGACGGCGGCATGCTTTGGCTGATATGTAAAGAGATGGAAAGTCTTGCCGTGCTGCACGAGACTTCTCGATATGCATAAGAATAGCGCAGAACCCGTCGCATCGTGTAGTACGTAGTATAGGGAGATAAAATAGGTATATATGCTTGGCATAACGAAACACACCGGTTCAAATCATGGCGACTGATCTATGTGCAATCCGTGAGAACAACAACCAGATGATTCATGATCAGCATCGTTCGATGCAAATAGTCCGCTTCACGAGAACTCGGGCCTATCAGATTTCGTTCACGGGTATACCCAACTCAAACTGATCATATGGTGTCCACGGTCCAGTGCGATCCCATGTACGTATGCATGGAACTTTATATGTAGGTAGGGTATAATGCACGGAGTATTTGCTCTTGGCTTCACGGGTCCTGACATTTGAGATGCGATGCAACTCAAAAGGGACTGGGATTCTTGTTCTCGAGGCTCTGACATCATGGGTATTGGAGTCGTTTATTCACATGTTTACGTACATGTGTCTGCCATCACATCTCGACGCTCTCCAAGGTTGATCTCAGATTGTGTTGTCCATCGTATCTAAGTGCCAAAGTAGGTGTAATACTCGTTCGAGAAAACTTGGCAGATCGCCAACGGAAGATGCCGCAACCTTCTTTGCTTTTTTCATGGCAGCATAGTATGCACCATATGCGCGGCTCACGCCTTGATCTTTAGACATCCTGGCAGATTTCTATCTATAACATATGACTGGTAGACTCGACGGGTAGATGCCGGTCACGTTGAGCCGTGATCAATAATCATGAGCATTGGAACGACGACAGAAATCTGAAAGAGATAGAGAGATCATTACTTCATGCGGCGCCCGGCCGATGTGGTAATGCACATCATACTACATACACGCTGCACAATGTACGCGCTGGACCCATCCATACACGCGACAGGACGCTCGCGGAATTGCACCATATATATTTTTAATCGTGAATAAGCGCTTCTCTACGGGTTACCGGGAAAGGGACATATACCCGTCGCAAACTATGAACAAAATTATCGTCCAAGATGTGTAGAAATCAATGCAGGTACAACTGGTCGGTGCTGGTTATCTGCCCATATATCCCTGTTCGTTGAAGTACCAGAGAGAAACGGAGCCTCCGAAACGGTCGGCTGGAAATCGCGGTAGATATCTGATACATTGCTTGCTATGATTTTCACACTAAAGATAGCTTCAAGCAGTTATACACTACTGTGATTCACACAATGAACAATCAGAATTATATCGTGAATTTCGGCCGTCGCAGCGAACGAAGTCAAAATACTGCTCAACAGATGGCCTCATATATGGCAGACCTTGTTCGTGTCCTTATTATCCACACAGTGACAAGCGTTTCGCCCAGAGGGTGAAAGTATAAAATGGGCTTCACCATTTTGAGCATGGCATCATGGGCATCAACTTAAAAATGTGACCCCACGACCCCTCGGCCCGAGCATTCCAAAGCATTTTCAACTCGGCCGTGGTAGCATAAGATTGTGTGACCTCGACGCGATGACAACGTTCAGAATGATGCCGGGGGACATGTTGGACCGGTTAGCGACCGATGCAAGCAGCGTTGGCGTGGTTAACCGAATTGGTTGCAAAGTGAACGTCGTCCCCAATGAAGTCATCCCGCCGGAGAAGGCCTTGGAACTCAATTATGGTTTGTGTACGTTGTGCTGGTAACACGGCGTTCCGAGGGATGTTGTCGGCCAGCGATGTGGCGGCGGTATTCATATCATGGACTCATTAGCCAGAGATAGAGAGTATTCCGCACCTACCTACTGTATCTATCTGGGTCGTGCCGGTGGACTGCCGCCGGCAAAGCGCCCGATCTACTTTTCTTCTGGGGGTCATGTCTACTACTGTACCATCGCTGCCGCCTCTAAGCTTTACTAGTTAGTCTGAGCTGATCGTACGTCCGAGTCCCGAGGTTGAGACTGCACAATATTCAGCCCTGAACTAGGCAAAGTAAGTAGGTAGTAGGCAGGTAAGTCAGGTAAGTAGATCCCCAAGCAGGCCTCCAGTCTAGGTAGTGTTAGGTCAAGTATCAATGTCTCCCCTCTACCTAATGTATGTAGGCCGCCGGATGTATGTACCTAAAGCTGCCTATCTTGGTGCCGGGAAGGGTCTGGTCGACCCACTTGGGCGGTTTCCTAGCATCGATTTATATATCTAGATCCTGGTCATCCTTCGGTCCAAAGGTTCCTGACGCCTCTCTGGAAATGGTATTACTTCAAGACAGTATTCTCTACTTTCACTGAGGACTGTCATATATTTGTCGAATCTTCCGAAATACAATTGTTGAGTGGACTTGCACAGCCCAACCTCTTCTGACACCAACTGCCACCCTGCCCCGTCACCGTTCTGCTAGCCACTGCGGGCTTCACTCAGCATGGGAGCCCTCCGGCACATTGAACCGGTTGCGGCCTTTGGCGCGTGCAGTCAGTCGGCGTTCATGACCAGACCGACTGAGAAGGATCCGTACAGATACCAGGTGGGCTTTGGGAATGTCTTCAATTCAGAGGCCGTGTAAGTCCCTAATCGTCCTCGTCTCCACCATCTCCTACTGAACAAGACTTGGCACTGTAGCCCTGGCGTGATACCGGTAGCACAGAACACACCACAGGTTTGCAAGTACGGCTTGTACTCTGAGCAATTGACGAGTACCGGCTTCATTGCGTCAAGAAATGCCATGCAGCACGTATGGTTTTACAGGATCATGCCGTCCCTCGCCCATGGCGTCGCCGAAAAGCTGCACGACAATGAAGAGGTAAGCCATCCTAGCCAAGATGGACACCACGGTTGATTGTCAGACCAGTCACTAACCACAACGGAATCAATAACAGCTCGAAGCTCGATTCTCCATGAACAATGACAATGTGGAATTCCCACCGCACGTCCTTTGCTGGCTCCCATTCATCATCCCTTCCGATAGCGAAGAGGTCGACTTTGCTCAAGGACTTAAGACCATAATTGGCAACGGGGACGCCATCATGAAAGAGGGTCTGGCAATTCACATCTACACGGCCAATGTCTCCATGAACAACCGAGCATTTTGCAGCAACGACGGAGACATGCTCATCATTCCGCAGCAAGGACGACTGGATATCCAGACGGAACTTGGAATGTGAGACTACCATGATGCTTGTGTCACTTGAGCACCGCTGACCTTGGGCAGGCTCATGGTACGACCCGGAGAGATGGTCGTCATACAGGCCGGCATCAAATTCAAGGTGTCACTACCAGATGGACCATCAAGAGGCTGTAGGTCGATTTGCATACTTCCTCTTTACTAAGCTTATCTAACGCTATGCAGATGTTCAAGAGGTGTTTGGAAGTCACTACGAGCTGCCAGACATGGGGCCAATCGGTGCCAATGGCATGGCACTTCCCAGAAACTTTGAGTATCCGGTGGCGTCTTTTGATGAAGATCTCTCGGAATGGGAGGGTACGTCTGAATCTCGCCACGTGGGCTGTGCACGCATTGCTAACGGCCATTGCAGTTGTTGTGAAGCTGGGTGGGAAGCTTTGGTCACACAAACAGCAACACACGCCGTTTGATGTAGTCGCTTGGCATGGAAAGTAGGTTATTCCCCGCTTGACCCCGGAAGAAGCGCAAAGACCGCTGACAGTGTTCGTGTTTGTTTCCTTGCAGTTGCATCCCTTACAAATATGCCCTGGACAGATTCATCAACACTGCCGTCGTCGATCGCGACCAGAGCGACCCGTCGGTATACACCGTCCTGACGGCAAAGTCAAAAATACCCGGGGTTGCCATTACCGAGGTGATGGCCTTTACGCCAAAATGGAATGCCACGACCAACAGCTTCAGGCCGCCCGTGAGTCCGCACATCACACCCTGCCCTGACTAATGTAGTGGCCCAAATAGTGATGAATGTTCGCTGAAATGACTCTCCTAGTATTACCACCGCAACATGGCTGCCGAGGTCATGGGGATCATTCAAGGGCCCTATGCAGGGAGCAGCCGTGATCTCCGCGCCGGTGGACTTAGCTTCCAGCCCAGCTATATGGCACACGGCGGTAGGTCAAGACCTTTGGATCTTTTGCTCTCCCGAGTCTCCCTGCTCTCTTTGCTGATCCGTCCGTGCGACGACACGTTTACTGATTCTGGCAGAAACTTACGAGGTTTACGAGCTCGCGACCACGGCTGAATTGAAACCGGAGAGAGTGGGAGAGGGTTTCTTGGGTGAGTCTTCTGCCTGCTCCGGGGCATCGTTCTAGATGATTTCTAGGTCAACTCTAGCCCAAAGGCTAATTCTCGATTTAGCATTCATGTTTCACATTCCCACGCATCTGGGCGTGACAAAGTACGGACTCGAGCGCAGTGGCGTGCTTAACCGTAAGTTGTTGAAACAAACTGTTTTATCTTTTCGCTGTCAACGTGACCGCGGCTTGACCTATGGCTAACTTGAAAAATAGCACCGCCTCCAGCCTTATACAATACCATGAGACCACATTTTTCGGAGCGGACGGAGGAGATCAACGAGGACTTGAGGAAGATGGGCCTACCGCCTCTGGGGACGGCCAGATCTTGAATCGAGAGAGGGATGTGGCAATGAGACAAGGATGCGAACAACAGGTTTGACGATACCAACAATACCTGGGCCATTCGGACGCTCCGGAGCTCCCTAGTGTAATTCTTTTCTACTTCTTCCATCTGGTTGTATGCTATATCAGAATGATTATATAAACATGCTGTATAGTTACCCAGTACCTGGAGTTTTCCATTGTCCGAGGCTGTAAACCATGAGAATAAATGGTCCCTTTACACAATTGCGCGTCCAGGCGTGATGCTACGGTTGACTATAGACTCTTAGTTCCAGGGCTACTGACGCAGGTGTCCTCGTGCGGCGGCACTTTTTCTCTAGTTCCCTCTGGGAATTCCGTCAAGTCCCAGGAGATTCGGAGATGGCTACAACGGTTTAGCTAAGAGGGTTTGCTCCCAGAGATCGCGGTTCAGAGCTGCATAATGCACAACATTCCATCTTGATTTACTTGCCTGGCGGCCCTGCTTGCTGTTGTGCAACACGCCGCAGCTTGGCATATTCTTCTTGCGCACAATAGCCGGGTATTGAACGAGTTGGTAATTGATCGATAATCTCCTCGCATGCTATACGGTGTACAGGCAAATCTCACAGTCGCTGTGACCTGTCGCCTGTCCAAAGACACGCAGGTAGGAACGGGACTAGAACAGATCGTCACAACGGGCGGGCTCAAGATCGTCTCGAATAGGATGTCAGTTGCTTCTTCTTGCAGGTGGTTCTCCTCCCGGTAAACCGGATTCGGTGTAGCTCATCGCCTGCCATGTGGTCGACGATCCCGTTGGCCCGTCCCAAAGAGCTGCTCGAGGCCCCGCGTCAGAAGGTGCATATTCTGTAGTCGGCTCGAATCATGAATTAGAAGTTATACCGTTTCTAGTTTATAAAACGAGCACCTAAACATTGACTACAATATTACCTATCATATTATTAATATATGCCGGGAGGCGGATCGATCTCGCTCCATTTGTGCCGACGCGGCGTTGCTGCCGGCGGCAACGTGCCTCTGCTCTCTCAGCTCTCATCACTGCGGGCATTCAGATCAGGGCATCCAGGGCATGGTAAGGCAGGTATGCGGCTACATTGACAGGGGACCTTGGTTGGCTCTCTCAACTTGGTCCGCTCCTTGCCGCATCCATCGCCCATCCTTGGACGTACATACATACACGCCCACCACCATGGTGCTCAGATCCCGGGCGCGTTGAACCCTTCTTGCGCATCTGGCATATGGCATGGGTTTTCTTTTACGCTCCTCAATGTGTTAAGGTTTCCGACGTTGCTTTGGGGCTTGCCTCTTTGGACTTTGGTGTTTCTGCAATGGATTTTTGCTAGTCTGCAGGTTTCCTTTTTGTGGTCCACCATTGAAAACATGGAAGTAGTTGCCTGCGACCGGTAAGGGATTCTTGACGAGCCAGGCAGCTTGACCGACTGCACGAGAGCGGCTGATCAACTGGAGAGGAATAGGGAACAGTATCGTCAACTCCGCTTCTTCGGGGTTCCTCGAGGTTATCAGGCAGAAGCAGTCAATACTGGACAAATAAATCACAATCTGATAACTGTGCATTTCTCGAATAGCATCCAGTAGTAGTAATCCTACTGTTGCGTATCCGTATGCCCGTACTCGAGAGTCCAACGTCCCCACTACCCGCAGCTTCCGTACGTTTTGGCGGAAGGAATCAATTGCCACAGAGGGCCCGTCCACCAGTCCGAGGCCCGCCAGGCGCTAAAACCAACAACTGGAAACGTGATCCTGCTGCCGGCGTACCTAGTTCGCAGTGCCGACGGATCGATTTACATGAGGCTTGCATACAGTAAGACATATAGACTTCTCAAGGCCGTTGCGGGTTTTGGTTGTGATTGGATTACCGCGAGATGATTTGGCAGCGCCTCACTTCTCTGCCCGGGAAGAAAAAGCAATGCTATTGGAGAAAATGTCACCCGCGGCTCACTGCTATTATTATTGCCTTTGCTGGCTTCCCGGGCTCTCTCTACTGTACTCTGTACTCCCAAGCTCTCAGCTGCTCTCCCCTCCCGGCCGAGTTTGTGGTATGCAGCCGAGCAGCCTACCTGTGACATTCGACAATGTACTCCGTACCCCTCCACTGAACAGAATCTTGAGACACTGAAGGTTTGTGAATTCGGCCTGCGACAAGAAGAGCGACTTGCAACAGTGTAAGTCAAGGCGAAGCTTCCCCTTTCGGGGGCCATTCACACCAGATCACCAATCGCCCCTACCTCGGGTCTCGAGCCGAATGCACTTGGCCCTTTGCACTTGCACACACATTGCTGTCGCGGGTTCACTTGGTATTTTCTACACACTCCTTCTATGGTAGCCCATGTTTGTAATTGCTGAGCACTTCATTTTCCTGTGCTGAAAATAGGCCTTGACAAACATTTGTTTGCCAGTCGCAATCTCGTTTGAAATTCCTCTCATTTCGTTGTTCTTTCTGTGCCAAGACTGTTTGTCGTAATCATCTCTCCCTCTCCCTGCCGAGCCTCGACTACCTCAACTAGGAGCTTGGATCCGAGATATCCCCTCGTGACAGCAATTGATTGCTTCGCCACAAAAAAAAGAGCTGCTGCCAACCAATACGTCCGTCCGCTTCTCGCCCAGCTTCCAGCGGCCCCGAGCGTGAAAGATCATCACAGTCGCGCATTTGCCTCTCCTTCTCGAAACCGAGTCATTACTCTGCTCTGCCCACCAGTCACAACGACGACGATAACAAGCCGCACCACGTTGCCTTGCCTTGCATCGCATAGTACCAAGGAGAGCTGCCGCAACTTTCGGCGTCACCCGTTTGCGCCAAGCAACCTCCCAGAAGAAAACGAGAAAGACTGTCGCTCCAGAATACATATCTGCCGGCTTCAGATTATCTGCAACGTCCATTTGCTAGCAATCGCCAAATTTCTGTACAATGTCGAAACCGTACGATCAGCCCCCGGCCTACGACAGCGGCCCGCAGCACCCACAAGCCGCCTACCAGCAGCCCGGACAACCATTTTACGGCCAGCAGCAGCAGCAGCAGCAGCAGCAGCAGCAGCAACAGCCATACGGCAACAGTGATTACTACCAGTCGAATCCCAACATGGGCTACTACCAACAACAGGGTCCTCCTCCTGGAGGCTACTACCAGCAGCAACAGCAAGGCTATTACGGTCCGCCTCAGCAGGGCGGCTACTATCAACAAGGTTATCCGCCGCAGGGCCGCTATCAAGACCAGGGCAGCTCGAGTGGAGGTTGTCTACAGGGTATACTAGCCGGTCTTGCATGCTGCTGCTGTCTGGATTTGTTATTCTAAACCTTGTTCTCGGGAGATATAGTCCGAAAAGGGCCCAGAAGGTGTTGTGAACGGACTCCCGTGATGTGGGAAAGAGGACACAAAGTGTGGATAGAACGGCTGCCAGGCTGTGCAACACACACTACAACACGAGTCGGACGATAAGGTGGCCGCGAGCCGCTGATATGTTCCGCCCGGAACGAGCTGGAATATTGGGGTCTTTGATCATTTAGCATTGGAGCAGGCGTTGTGGTATAGGCGGCGCGGCCACGTCTGTGACGTTGGACCGCTGTCTTTGATATTTTGGACGGCACTGATCTTTTAGCCCTGCCCCAGATTCCTGTACTTTTTGGGATTTCTTGGCTTTTCGAGGTATACCAATATAAGTTTGTTTTTTCTTTCTCAAATTTATCCAGCGCTTTATCACGACATGGGATGCTTGGCATGAGTCTATCGCACACGCAATACTGACCTAGATTTCCGCAAGTTTCACAAGGTAACGAACAAGACAAATGGTAGCGGCAAGGAATCACTTGTATATATGCATAGAATATTGACACAAAATCGCCTCACTAACACCATACATCAGACATGTCCAGCGTTATCCACACTCCTCCTGGGTATCAGTCGAGCTCTCGAGGACCGCTCTCACGATAGCCCCTGGTACAACTCGTCAAACTTCTCCTGGGCGTTCGTCATGCAGTCGTGCGAGTAGATCATCTGCTGGACGTCGGGGCTGGCCCACTTGTCGGGCACGGGGTTGCCCTTCTCGCGGGCGGCGGCGAACATGCGGTCGCGCTCCTCGCGGGCGCTGCCCTCGCCCAGGTGCATGGCCTTGCCGTTGAGCGCGGCGAGGTTGACGAGCGTGGTGGCGCGGTCCTTGCGGAGCAGCTCGTAGACGCGCAGGGCGCGGGCGACGGCGCCCTCGGGGTCCGAGGCCACGGGCGCCAGCGCCAGCGCCTCGGCCAGCACCGCCGAGTCCTCCATGGCCAGCGCCGCGCCCTGCGCCAGGTGCGGCAGCGTCGGGTGGCACGCGTCGCCCACCAGGCACGCGCTGCCGTGCGACCACTGCTCCAGCGGCTTCTGGGAGCGCAGCCGCCACTCGCAGACCTCGCCCTCGGGCACCAGGTTCAGCATGGTCTGGACAAGGGGGCAGAAGTCCTCGTAGACCTTGAGCATCTGGCCCTTGTCGCCCTTGGTCGTGTAGGTGGCGTTGGTGGTGGCGGCGAAGTTGGAGTCGGGCTGGGCCGTCGACAGGTTGTAGATGTTGTGGTTGGCGATGGGGTAGGCGACGATGTGGCGCTTCTCGCCGATCCAGCGCATGGCGCAGTTGGAGTCGAGCAGCGCCAGCAGCTCCGGGTAGGGCTGGCACTGCTCGCGCGTGAGCATGATGCGGTACGCCGCCTGGCCCGTGTCCTCGACGTCCGTGTCGATGCCCAGCTCGCGCAGCATGGCCGTCCGCACGTTGGACTTGATGCCGTCGGCCCCGATGAGCACGTCCGTCTCGACCTCGTACGTCTTGCCGCCGCCGGCCCGCTCCGAGACGGTGAACCGCGGCCTGGACCCGAACGCCTGGACGTCCTGCAGCGTGGCGCCGAACACGAACTTGATGGCGCCCTCCTTCTGGCACGCCTCGTACAGGCCGCCGGCCAAGCTCTCGCGGTGGCCCGTCATGTGCGGGTAGCCGTACTTGGCCTCGATGTCGGGCATCTCGACGTGGGTGAGCTCCTGGTTGTCGGAGCCGCGCACGATGCTGGTCGCCAGGATGTTGGTCGCCTCCTTCTCGATCCGCGTGCCCTTGTAGCAGCCGAGCCGGTCCAGGATCCTCAGCATGTTGGGGGCTAATTGGATGCCGGCCCCGACGAAGCCCAGGGTCGAGGCATTCTCGTATACTGTGATGTTCTTGAATCCTTTCTTGGCCAGGGCGAGGGCAGTGGTCAAACCGCCCATGCCTGTCGTATAAATCCGAGTCAGTCTATAACTGTGTATAACGTGAACGCCTCACGTGCCGAGCTGTGTAACATACCTGCGCCGGCGATGTCGACCTTGAGGTCTCTAGGGTCTGCCATATTGAGTATAAGGAATGAACTACTATGATTGGACAGAATGAAGAAGAAAGATAACAAAGTCCCGGCATTCAAGACTTTATATCAAGAAGCAGAGAGCCAGTGGTCAGCTCATGATTTTCAATCGCCGCCCGAAGGGATGGATATTCATATATCCATTTGACGCGCAGACATGGCAGGCAAGGAAAGTTCGGGCGGCTGTGGGGTTGAGTATTCCCCGGTGCGGGGTCAAAGAGCCGTTGAAATGTGCTATAAAATGGGATAAAGTCTAAGAAGAATGATAGTACTACTGTGTAAGTCAAGTGATTGTGAATCAGGAAGCAGGTACGTAGTATTGTGGATGGAATTATTGGAGCGTCATCACTAGAAAGTAGTAGGTAATGCCAAATACTACCGAGATGCCTGGCTTAATTTGTTGCCATCATGACTTGAGAGACTGGACGGGCAAATGAATGTCCTCTCATCTCAGTCTAACAAGGTCACAGCCACCGCAGAAGGACGACTCGAGCATCGATACGATTCATCAAACGTCGACAAGCCCACAGGAATCGGACTCGTAATGTGGAAGACGACCCGGAAGATGGGCATTCTGGTAGTGTCGGAATCCAGAAATACAACCGATAGATGCCCACCGAGGGGCAGAATATCGGCGAGCTTCTGCAGCCCCAAGTCAAAAAGGTACGTCACCGGCACTACTAGAGACCCCTGTTCACGTTCCTGGGGATCACTGAAACCCGCCGCCAATTGACTTTGGGGGGATCGGATGGAGGGGGAGGGGCACACTGAGCTGAGCTGAGGCCTTTGACACATGCATGATCGCTTTTTCTTGTGCCTTCTTTGCCGAGTTCAACGTTTCCCGGGACATTGATGACCCATCACCAACCGAAAAAAGCTACAGATCAACAAAACACCAATAAAGGAGATCGAGGCTGAAGCGATATCTCCGAGCCGGGGACATAAGCCTACCTCCGAGCTCGTAACCAGTGACTGAGCTGCTCCCCTCTCTACCGTGTATCTAACCCGATCCCATCCCGCTCCTCTGACCATGGCGCCTCTCATCACCGTCCTCGGCTCGCTGAACATTGACCTCGTGTCCTATGTGTCGCACCACCCGCTGCCGGGCGAGACCATGACGTCCAACTCGTTCGCCGTCTCGCCCGGCGGCAAGGGGGCCAACCAGGCCGTGGCCTGCGCCAAGCTCTCGCGGTCCAAGAAGTCATCCTCCACCACCGATGAGACGGCGCACGTCCGGATGGTGGGCGCCGTCGGCGCCGACACGTACGGCGACATCCTGCTGTCCAACATGTCGGAGCACGGCGTCGACGTGAGCGGCGTGGCGCGCCAGAAGGACGGCAAGACGGGCATCGCCCTCATCGTCGTCGACGAGCCGACGGGCCAGAACCGCATCATCCTCAGCCCCGAGGCCAACCACTCGCTGCAGCCGGCGCAGTTCGAGGCCGGCCTGCCCGCGCCCCGGCCCGACCTGCTCATCATGCAGCTCGAGATCCCCATCCCGACGGTGCTGCAGGCCCTGAAGGTCGCGAGGGACGGCGGCGTCGACGTGCTGCTCAACCCGGCCCCCGCCGTGCCGCTGCCCGACGACGCGTACCGGGGCCTGGCGCACCTGGTCGTCAACGAGACCGAGGCGGCCACCCTGGGCGGCGTGCCCGAGTCGGACCTCGACACCGAGGCCGGCCTGGCCGGCGTGTGCAAGACGTTCCTGGCCCGGGGCGTCCGGAGCGTCATCGTGACGCTGGGCGGCCGCGGCGTCTACTACATGAACGACCGAGGGGACTCGGGTCTCGTGCCGGCCGAGAAGGCCAAGGTCGTCGACACGACGGCTGCCGGAGATACCTTTGTCGGCTGCTACGCCCTCGAGGTCGTGGCGGCAAAGGCAAAGGGCGTCGACTGCGACATAGCAGCGGCCGTGAAAAAGTCAAACAAGGCCGCCGCCAAGACGGTAGAGAAGCTCGGTGCCCAAGTCTCGATACCATGGCGCGACGAGCTATAAAATATACATATAAAATAAAAAACAAGTGCATAATTGCTTGTATACCTAGGCACTATTAAGTGAGATCTGCTAATGATGCTTTCATATGTGCTTATCATTATCAAGAACTTGACAATTGCCAGTTTTGTTTCTGTAGCGTATCAAAAGTCTCCAATCATCCTAACAGAATCACTCAAAACCAACATCACGACACATAAGCAAACATCAGAGCGTTGGTGAAATATTAAATTGGTGCTTCTATCTTCTGTTCTCTGAATAAGTCCTAAGCACTGAAACGTATAAATTGTTTTTCTCATCACCACCACCCGTTCAAATTCCACTTCCTCGTGGCGTCTTTCCCATTCCCAAATGCCTTGCGCGACTTCCGAATATGGTGCATAATGTCCTGCGACCTCTTTGCGCCCCAGTGCGCCTCGATGATCGGCCCGAGGTCATTGGACAGCACAGGTTGTGTAGATGACCAGACAGAGGTTGGGTTGTGTCGTTTTACTGTGCCTGTCGCCATCGTCTTGAGCCTTGTCTGATGAAACCCTGAGTGGCAGTATGACAGTCCAACTTCCAAGAAATTGGTCCTCGTGTCTCCTAGTTGGTGCTCCAGGTCGGCAATCAGACTGTCCGACTGGGTAGTGTCCGTCGACAACTTGCGAGGAGTCTTCAAAGGGCCGAGGCTCACGAGCGCCAGTGTCAAATGGCTGGACCCAGGGCAGATGCATCTGGGGGTCCTTCCGTTCATCAGTTCAACAATGGTGTTGCCTTCCGTGGGTCTGATGTCCAGCTTTGTCTCGTATAGATAGCCCTGGATCTGTCCAGAAACCTCAATGGCCACCTAAACCGTTGCACTGCCATCTCGGATTGTTGTCATTTCGGGAATAACCCTCACCTCTGGTATCAAGAGATTCGGGTCCAGTAAGGGGTCGACGGGCTCATGGAAATGTGACACTGGGTCGCTGTCCTGGCGTAAACCATAAGCACCCAACGTGTGTGAGTCGTAGTGCAGCGGCATGACCGGGTCTGAATCATTGGAGCCTTCAGATGAGCTGCTTCCAAAGTTGGAAAACCCGTCCTGGGTAAAGTGAAGTTGTCCTGGTCTGTAATTTGCATCAGATCCGCTGCTGGAATCACGACTGTCTGTGCTGTAACGGCGACATGTGGCTCGGGATGATGAAACTCGCCCATTGGAAAACGAGCGCAGTTTGGTCAAAAGTTTTGGCGTCTGGGTCCTCAATATGCTGTAGCTTGACGATTTCCTGTGATTGGTAGCTCGGGGAGTCGCGTCGAAAGAAGTGTTTGCGTTGTAGTTGTCGTCCATGTAGATGGCATGCCTCTCAGACGGGGGTCTAGAACTTCTCCATGTGCCGATTGGGGATGGAGACTTGTCCAGTTTTGAGATTCGTAGTGGACGTGGGCTCAGAGAACTTCCGGCCAGGTCTAAACCTGCCTGTTGCGATCCGGGACTGACCATGACGATGACTCTGAGACAACACCAGTACTAAATTCGACTTCCTCAAAGTAATGCGGGGAGGAGGACCTGATTTTCAATCCTACTCGTCCAAGCGGCTGTGTGGCTATTGTTGTTGTCCTCCTTCGATGTGCGCCCCTAGGTCCTGCAACTGGATGGAATTTCCTGGTCCTCTGTGCCTAGGACGGAGCTTGTTGCGACAACGACGGACAAAGCGCTCCCACTCGCTTGAATAACGCAGGATCACGCACACGCCAACAAATAAACTGATAAAAACAATGCCAAAAATCACTGGGATGAACAACCAAAATAAATTCGAACTTGCTCTAGGTTGCTGTTGAACGAGCGGTGGCGCAACTTGATTCTCCATCCCGGACAAGTACAGGCGAAGGAGGAGTAGGAGGCCGCTCTGCTTCCGACTGGCCCGTAAAGCGATCGGAGGCAGTAAAGTCGAGTCCAGAGGTACCAAGCCTGTTTTGCTCGACGTCGGGTAGGCTGGTGGATAGGCTGGAGTCACTGGAGTTCGTGACGGAGAGGCAACTTCGTCTAAAGATTCCACGTAAACCCGAAGTGTGATTCGGACCAAGATCGAATCCACGGATGATGACAATGATGATTACTACAATGGGAAGGATAAGAAGTAAAGTGATGGCGGCGATGAATCCGGGTTGCGGCGCAACTGAGTCTGTAGCCATGCACAGCGTATACAATAGATGCAGCTGGCGGAGTGTAGAAGGGTGGAATCAAAATGTGTAAAAATCTCTGTTCAGGGTATCATTGTTTTGTTTATGTCCGGGCAGGCCTCATCTCTACCTTGAGTAGACTACCTAGGTGGGCTTGGTGTCATCTATGTTTGCATGCTGATAAACCCAGTAGGGGCGGCTGAGACCGGTCAAGCACTGAAGGTATTGCCTTCCTCACGTTACAGTATGCCCAAGCGTCCTCAGAAGGTTGCCCTTGACTGTCTCGATGTCGTTCTCTTCCATGCTGAGAAAATGGATCTAGCAAATGATCAGTACGTCACCAACAGTAGAGGCGGCCAGCACGGGGCAAACCTACCACATCGTCTCCAGCTCCTGCTCCTCCATACAGCACGGGCTCTGACAAGCTAGCCGCGATCCCTTTCTTCACTCTTTCCTCCCAAACCCCTTCCCAATTCCATTCGCCAGGTTTCTTGGAAAGACCGGCTGGCGCTGGTGTGCTGTTGGCAGAGGATGCCGAATCGTCTTCGCCGGAGCCAGGTTCTGTATACACTTTACCATTGCTCTGTTGACGAGTGCGCCAGGCATGCCACGCTCCAGGGTTACCCGCGGCCTCCAAGGGTATGGTGTCGAGAACATCTTCATCATCAAACGTGCTGCGCATGTACTTGAGCACTTCGAATGTGGACGTGTCCTTGCGGTCCGTATCTGCAAACCCGGGAGAATCGCCGACGGCCGAGCTGCTCTTGGAGCTCGAGGTTTTGGCGCTGCCCAAGGAAGGGACAACTTGACGTGGCGGAGTCTGGGCTGGATGAGGCAACACGCCAGTGACTCTGGCTCGCCTGCCGTACCAGTCTGGAAAGCCATGACGGAGACTGAAACCGCCCGGAGGAAGGCGTTCCTGATCTGTCGCGCTTACTGTACCATTGTCCTGGATGTCGGTGGTGTACATGTAGGTTGTCAGAGGAGTGACGAGCGGATGAAACATGTCCGTCGAGAAGGTGACCAAGGGTGGCAGTCTAGGATATGCATCGGGGAATGATATCTGAAATCGCAGGACTGCCGGCGCGTAGGGTCCTTGCCAATGTTAGCTTGGACACAGCCAGGGCAGATTGAGCCCGCAGTTCAAGTGGCGCTCACCCTCCCGCACAAAGATAATGCCAGACCAGAGACTCAAGTCTCCAGGTGTGAGGCTCACGAAGATGCCTTCGGGACATGCCTGCTTCAGGCCGGCACTGGAGACTGGAGGTTAGCGACGGATGGCCCCCGCTGTTGCTGGTAAGGACTCACAATTCGGCGAGAAGATGCTGCCGCCTGAGCGATGGCAGAACGCTCAACTTGGCGGACGCCATCTGCTTTCGAAGAAACAATGAAATGAGAAAGAAAGAAGAGTTCCCAAGAGTCTTTAGTTGATGAATGTGCAGGCTGAAAAGGTTGAGACGCTTTGGTATCAAACGCGGTCGAGGTCCGGACGAAGCATGGAGTGGGGCGGTCAGCCCAGTGATCGCTCGGGAGCTCAAGGGCAGTCAATCAATCTTTAGACATATTCATGCGGTTGATCCCTCAGTGGTTCATGCGTCCCAGAATTTGCATTATCAGGACTTTGACCACCAAGAGGCACTCAACTTTCATTCAACGTCTCTCGACTTGACTTCTGCGTCGGCAATGTCTGCCTCAGCACAAATTATCCCTCCTCACCGAAGTGATCTTTTGCATGGTGCATCATAGCAGGCAAGCGTATTACACTAAGCGGCAGCAACCACCTAACCTTCAAATAGGTGCCCCGAATCTGAGGTTAGCGTATTGCTCATGCGATTCAAGTAAAAGTGAGTGAGAACAGGAGATACCTGATGAGTTTAAAAGAGTATGTTTTTCGTCTCTCATCCGTAATGAGTATCTATTGATGTTGCATTTCTTGCATTAGCCACTTTTATGTTTTCTGACTGCACGCTTGTACAGAGTATGTACCTACAATATGAACTGAACCTGGGATGGTGCATCAAGCTAAAGATAGGTGAGCCTAATTGACCTAGGTACCCGAAGACACCCCGCCGATATCAATCGCGGGGTTCATCAGTGATACAATCAAACCACGGTCGGGCAAGAGGATTGCGATACGTAGTGTGCATTCCACTGCAGTGGAAAGAGTGCTGTAATCGGTGACTGTGGCTTCTTTCTTCCGTATAACAAACAGTTGAGAAGCTCATTGTGCTTTCCATCACACGTATGTTAATTACATAATATGGTGTAGCGGCTGCAACCGGCCCCTCACCATTCAAATCAAATTCGCGCTTTCTGGAATTCCACCCTGTGCTTCCGCCTTCGGCGCATGACGCATTATTTGACTGGGAAGCTCGCCCATCTTCTGACCACCTTTCGAAAACCTCCCAAGAACAACAACATTCTCGCCAACCTATACATTTTTGATCACCATATCCCTACACCCGTCTTCAATTTTTGTGTTCTTGCCTAGGTAGTTGTCCACCTCCGGTCAACTAGATAAATACTCTACTGTCTTCTATCCATTCGTTCTAGGACTTTCCTGTTCTCGACCCCTCCAAACCCCACCATGGCAGGCAAGAAGGGCGCCGGTGAGAACAGCAAGAAGGCTGCCGGCAACGCGAAGAAGGCCGAAGCTGCTGCCAAGAAGTCTGCTGTCGAAGACCAGAAGAGGGAGGCTGCTGAGGCCAATGACTGGGCCAAGGGTGCCAAGAACACCAACAAAAAGTGAGATTCCCCTCCACTAACAACACTTCTCCTCAGTTGTCCTATAGACTGTGTTTGCTGACCCCAGCAGGGAACAAGAGGCCGCCAAGAAAGAAGAGCAGGCCCGCAAGAAGGCTGAGAAGGCTGCTCTCGAAGCCGAGGACGAAAAGAACACTCCCAACAAGGGCGGGCCCAAGAACGCAAAGACTGCGACAAAGAAGACGGGTCGTGGCACACTCGACCTGTCCCAGCTTGACTCGGCTCTTCCTTCGCTCAATGCGTCTGGTATCGACAATGCACTCGATGCCCTTGGCGTGGCCGGCAACTCCCAAGACAAGATCGACAAGCATCCGGAACGTCGATTCAAGGCCGCCTACAATGCGTACGAGGAGCGAAGGCTGGAAGAGATGGAGCAAGATGGCAGTGGTACTGGTCTCCGTCTGAACCAGAAGAAGGACAGGATTCGAAAGGAGTTTGAAAAGTCTCCCGACAACCCCTTCAACCAAGTCACGGCGCAGTACAACGCCACGAGGGACGATTTGTCCGAGATTCGACAGAAGGAGAAGGGCAAGGTTGAGGCCAGGCTCGGTTCGAAATAGACCGTTGACCGAGAGACACACCCTTGCCGACGGACTCGGGAACGAAAGACAAAATACTCCCTTCGTACTCGGCAACGGCAACGAAAGCGACGAAACCACCGGCGTACCCGGGTTCGTGCCCGTGTGGCCGGGGAGCGTACTAGCCCGCCTGTGCGAACGCAAACGCAAAAGTGGATTGAACGCAACCGACTGTCGGCCACAGTCCGACCTTTTCTTGGTACGGCTTACTTTCATAGGCTCGATGAATTTTGGAGTTGCGTTTGCCCCAAACACGTCCAAGGTGATTTCTGCTCGTGGCCGCACCACATCTTAGATCCATTGCCTCGACGCGAGGCGTACCAACCGCCCAGTCAACGCAAGGCTCGCAACTATCAGAATCCACCTCCTGAGGAGTTCGATGATTGGGTAATCCCATTCAGGAGACCCATTCCTGGTATGTTGGAAGATGAGCCCGACGACAAGGTCCATGATGTGGTCCATGATGTTCTCGACAACGGGTTTGATGATCGGTTCCATGATCTGTTCAATGAGTCTGATGAAAATTCCGGGGATGCTTCCGACGATGAGTCCAACGATGAGTCCGACGAGTTCGACGAGTCCGATGTTGATGAGGCGGTACCAGCCGAGAACGCAGGGCAGTAGTGGCTATAACGGCAACACAAGGATGGCGGACAGTATATGCATAAAGAACTTCATTTTTTACAGAGTATCTGAGAGAAGCGTTGATTTCTAGTGGTCTCGATCCACGAGTCTCAATGAAATACAAGTAACATGTTAGCCTGATTGACGAAGCTTTCATTCTGCTACCTGATTGATATGATCTGATGGCACCATACCATGCTTGTGCCCGAGGATACGCATTCCCACTTTGCAACCTTTGCCATGTGCTACTTGAGCTTCTGGGCCGCGTCCTAGTTCATTGGTACAGCAGAGCCTGCCGGCTTTCCTTGCAGACTCAAAAAGTAACGTTGGATGCTCTTTATAAATCAAGGGTTCTCGTATTTTGGCAAAATGTTGTTCCAGCCATCGATGCGCTCCTTCTTGAGGCGGTTGACATCGAAGCCATCGAGGATCCTCGAGTTGGTAGCGCGTTGCGTTTGTCCGCGGTCATACCAGACACGGGCACCTTCGGGGAGGGCTGCTCTCTGCTCGTCGCTGAGCTGCGACGCTTTATTCTCAACTGGCGTGGCGCAGATCTTACAAAAGCCCTTATTGAACATTCCGCGTCCCATCTTGTAGTAGATCAGATTGTCACCGCCCTCCATCGAGATGAGTTCTTTGCGAGGGTAGACCCAGACCGAACCATACTGATAGGATATGTCAGTTCATATCTCGTGATTTTTGCTTCAGAATAAATTTCGAGGTTACTTGGGAGACATACCCTTCCGCAGATGCTACAGTTGCACTCAATCACACGGTCATCAAAGGTTTCATCAAGAGGGCGTGATCGAACGGCGAGTCTCACGGCGCCGCAGTGGCAGCCGCCCGTGTAGACCTGAGATCCCTCGAGCTCGGCCTCGGGAATGGTCCCGGTGAATTTGGCCGGTTCGTACGGGGCACCGAAAGCAGCACCGTCCATACTGGAGCAATTCCGTCAGCATGGAGGGTTCATAGCGAATGCCTCTTCCTATTTCTTGAAATATACTCACGTTTTTGTTTCGAAACCCCAGATGTCGAGATCTTGAATTGCTCTTGCCTGTATGGCGATGCATCTCAGCAGCATATCCTCGGCAACGAGTGGCATGAACATTGTCTACTCACGTTCAACGCAAAGGCCGGCTCCCTTTCTTCACCAGGCTTGAGAGCCTCAAAGTAGCCGACGCAGTATAGAGTGACGCCGCAGGTAGGACAGGACTACAGAACTCCACCGTGATTAATATGTTTCTATCGAGATGCCACACACACGCCCCCGTCCCTCCCCAGTCCGTGGTTTTAGAATCCTTACCATGTAGTGCATGCCCTTCTTCCCGAACGTGTAGTCGGCCAGACTATCCTCGTCGCCTTTCACCCAGACGAGATCTTTGTGTTTGCCGTAAGCCCATAACATGCCCTTCTTAGTACAGGAGCTGCAGTTGCAGCTGCCGAGAGACTTGATCTCTGGGATGGTGATCTCGTAGACGTGGGCCTTGCAGTGGCAATTGCCTCTGTAGGTGCGCGTAGGGGCTGATGATTGCTCTGCCATTGTGATTCAACGAAAAAGCGATGTGCTGAATTATGAGAACTGTTGGCTTTGTAGAACAGGTTGGTGTGTCGTCAATACAAGAATTGAAGATATGGAATGTCTCGGGAGGAGATGGGCTGGGGGCCGGCAAAGTCTATTATACTCCAATGGGAAAGCCATAAGCTGACAAGTCGGGGGGCCGAGGAGTTAACTTGTCTATGTCCGGCGATTTTCTAGTGATACACTGGAAGTCCGAAACATGTCTGCCTGCTCTGATGACCATAATAACAAGAGAAAGAGGAAAAGCAATACTAATAGCTGATCCACTTTTCCTTGAGTTGTCCGAGTCAAATGTCCGCTTATCAACCATTGGCCAGTGGCCCAATGCATGAATTCAAGGAATACGATAGTCTGAATCCTGCTCAACACTTGCGCTCCATGTTCAACGCGGATTCTACACAAAGCGGTCTGGCTCGCGACGGGGTAATGACACAAAATTGTCACGATATCAGGTGACTCATTGGCCGCGCGAAACAAGGATCCAGATCCTGCGATGCGCCTTTCCTTGTGTAGCTCACTGCTGTGCGATGGAGTATTGTATGGCATTTTGGAGAGTGTCAAAGAGAAACGCACCAGTGAGAGCTAAACATACAGCTAGATAGGCATTAGGTGCTTACTGTTGCCTAAAAGTTGGAGATCATGCGCAGGAGCTGAGCGTTAGAGATCTTTGGGCAGCTTGCTTTCATGATTCAGCCGCAGCAAGTTGTTGGCAACTTGGAGATTTGGAAGTTGAAACTATGACCTAGTGCTGCTGCAGCTACATCTTCACACTCTTATCAAATCTGTTGAATCAAGCCAGTAGTGAAATATCAAAGATCTCATGCGGCTTGGTACAAGCAAGTACGGAGTACGAAGCCCTTGTATTGTAACAAATATCAACTAGGAACGCCATAGCTAATGTGAATTCACTGGGTAGAATGGTTGAACGAGCACGGGGAAATATGTCTTGGTTTCGAAATTCAAATGATCGGACAAGCGAAAATCGCATCAATAATGCTTTGAAGGGACTCTGCAAACTGGGTCACTATAATTGACATGGTCTTGCAAATACTCAAGGTGAGAGGTGAAGAATTGTAACTTGTGAGCTATTCGATCTTGATGTTTCTCACTCGAGGGCCCCACTTGAAGGTCCAAGTCAAGGCCCCCGCAGAAGCTCGAGCCACAAGCACCAGCCACTCGCTAGCCATTAGCGCCACAACGCGACGTGCAACCAGGAATCGCATCCAAGCTCGTAATCTTTTTCTTCTTCTCGAGTGACGACAATCTCACGACTGCCTTCCTGCAGCGTCCGCCATTCCAAAACCCCATTTCACACGCCCAAACAACTTCGAGATGCCGGTCGTCAAGGGAGGAGTTTGGACAAACGCTGAGGATGAAATCCTCAAGGCGTCCGTCTCAAAGTATGGTCTGCACCAGTGGGCGCGCGTGTCGTCGCTGCTGCAGCGCAAGACACCAAAACAATGCAAGGCCCGTTGGAACGAGTGGCTCGACCCGAGCATCAGGAAGATCGAATGGAGCAAGGAAGAGGACGAGAAGCTGCTGCACCTGGCCAAGCTGATGCCCACGCAATGGCGCACCATCGCCCCCCTAGTCGGCCGCACCGCGAACCAGTGCTTGGAGCGTTACCAGAAGCTCCTGGACGAGGCGGAGCAGCGGGAAGCCGGCGGTCTTGGTCTGATGGGACCCGATGGCGGCGAGACACAAGCACCCACTGCCGACGATGTACGACGACTCCGACCCGGCGAGGTCGACCCAAACCCCGAGAGCAAGCCCGCGAAGCCCGACACAATCGATCTCGACGAGGACGAGAAGGAGATGTTAAGCGAGGCGCGAGCACGTCTTGCCAACACACAAGGAAAGAAGGCGAAGCGGAAGGCAAGAGAGCGCCAGCAGGAGGAGTCGAGACGCTTAGCAACCCTCCAGAAGCGCCGCGAGCTGAAGACTGCTGGAATCAACATCAAGGTCGTCACCCGCAAGAAGGGTCAGATGGATTACAATGCCGATATCCCCTTCGAAAAGGCTCCGGCACTCGGCTTTCACGATACCACGGAAGAACAGTCCCTGAATGAGCGGGAGCGCGCCGCCTTCGATCCTCGCAAGCAGCAACTCGCCAACAAGCGGAAAGGCGAGCAGGACGAAGACGGAGAGAGGAAAAAGCGCAAGAACGAGAAGGATGGCAACTCGGGCGCAACGCAAGCTGCCATGAAGGCAGGCCAGCTGCAGAAGATCCGCGAGGCAGAGCAGAGCAGCAAGAGACGTGCCCTGAACCTGCCAGCACCCCAAGTCAGCGAGGGCGAGCTCGAAGAAATTGTCAAGATGGGCATGATGGGCGAGCGCGCCAACTTGGTGGCACAATCTAGTGACAACGATGCCACCAGAGGGCTTGTCAACTCTTACTCTACGATCACATCGCAGACCCCCATCAGGACGCCCATGGCACCAGCCCAAGAAGACCATATCGCCAACGAGATTCGCAACATCAAGGCTCTGACAAACAACCAGTCGGTGCTGTTGGGAGGAGAAAATGCCGACTTGCACGAGGGTTCTGCATCAACCGGGTTTGATGGCGTGACCCCGCGCCGACAGGTCGTTGCGACACCAAACCCTCTAGCCACTCCTCTCAGAAACGGTGCCAGCGGCGTGGGGGCGACCCCAGGAAGAGTTGGACAGACACCTCTCAGGACACCACGGGATACCATGGCTCTCAATGCCAACGGCGGCATGGCTCTAGTTGCTGGAGGTATTGGTTCGCGCCTCAAGCAAGGGCTCGCATCATTGCCGAAACCGAAAGAGAGTGAATGGGAGCTCGAGGCTCCAGAGGATCAGATGGATCTCGTCGTGGCAGAAGATTTGATCGAGGATTCAGAGGACAGAGATCGCCGTGCGAGGGAAATAAGAGAGGCACAAGAAGCCCTGGAACGCAAGCGCCGCACACAGGTTCTGCAAAAAGAGCTTCCACGACCCGACATTGTGGACGTCGAAGCACTGATGAAGGAGGCTTCTTTGGTGGAAGACCCAATAGAGGCATTAATTGCCAGGGAAGCTGCCCTTCTCATTGTAAACGACGCCGCCAGATATCCCTTTGCTGGCTCGAAACTGAAGGGCAAACCTGTTCACCTCTCACAGCTGGAAGATGCGGCCTTGGCAGAGGCTCGACTTAAGATTCTGATGGAGGCGAGAGACCAGCCGAGGACGGATGATGTTTCGGCCGTCTTTGAGCGTGAAAACTGCAACGCCATCATGCTTGGTCTTGGCTACTATGTCGACGACGATGAGGAGGAGCAGGCGGTCGCCATGCAGAACGCCTACGACGCAGTGCAGACCTCTACCATGTCGACTGTGGAAAAGTGTGCAAAGCTCGAGAAGCGGCTCACAGTTCATCTGGGAGGTTACCAACACAGAGCCAAGATCCTCCGTCAAAAGATGAACGAGGCCTTGGAGGCCCTCGAAAAGGCCCGCAGCGCACTCGGCGGCTTCCAGTCCTTGGGTATATCGGAAGAGATTGCAGCCAGGAGCCGTCTCGATGCCCTTCGTGAGGAGGTGGCCTTCGTGAGCCGCAGAGAGCGTGAGGCACAAAACATGTACAAAGAAACTAGGGAAGAGCTGGACGCAGTCAGCGGCGTCAACGGGTATCACTGATGTATTTTTGGGGGGAGGCTTCTCATTGTTGATAGGAGTGTATTGTAGTAAAGATTGTATACCCAGAAGCGCCGACTAGGTTAATGGAACAAAAGAAAATAATGATTGTCCCATTTCGTATCCATATTGCATCCCTTTCTTGATGTACCTGAAACTGAAAGAAAATAATGATCGTTCCACATCGTATCCGTGTAGCAGCCCTTGACCGATGTGCCAGAAATTGGAAAGACGATAACCGCAGTACAAGCAAAGTTCCTACTCGACAATTTATACGTGGCTTATGGCATTTTCAGTCTTTATACGTGCCATTTTTTTTTTTTACTACATTTGGACAATATTGCATTGATTCCTTCCAGCCTCGATAATTGTTTGGTAATCGACTACGATACATAATAGAACGGAAAAAAGAGAGATGCAATCTGTCAACATCCATTTCACTTGTGTGCCTCTTCTCGCTGAAGTATCAAGTCAGCCTCCTCGAATTTATTCTCTCTCCTACCTCCTCTTCTCCCCGAGCTTCGGCAGGCGGATGGGAAAGACGAGAATGCAGCTGACGAGCGCGAGGCCGACGCAGCACAGCAGGGTCAGGCGGAGGGCGTCCTCGTAGCTGCGGACGACCTGCTCGAGCACGTCGCCCTCGAGGCGGGCGACCTCCTCGACGCTCTCGCGGACCCTCTCGATGATGGCGGCGGCGTCGGGGCTCGCCACGTACTTCTCCAAAAAGGACAGCAGCGCGTTCTGCATGATGAGCGACGAGCACGCCACGCCCAGGATGGCGCCGAGCGAGCGCCAGAGCACCAGCGTGCTCGACACGACGGCCTGCTCGCGCTGCTCGCTGGCCGCCAGCACCGCGAGGAACGTCCCCGGGAAGTGGAAGCCCTGGCCGGCGGCCGTGGGCATGAGGCACAGCAGGTACGCCCACCACGGCCAGCCGCGCTGCATGCTCGACAGCACGGTCGTGCCCAGCAGCGTCAGCGACGTGCCCAGCACCAGCGGCCACTTGAGCCGCTTGGTCCAGGAGATGAGCAGGCCCGTCGCCGTGCCGAACGTCGCGCCCGTGACCTGCGGCACGATCAGGCGGACGCCCGACTCGGTGGCGCTGGTGAGGAGGACGGCTTGAAAGTACAGTGGTCTGTCAGGAGAGAGGAGAAGTCAGCCTGTGTGTTCAGGTAGGCCGACGGGAAGAATGTAGAATGGAAGTCGCTTCGACTTACACGTTGAACAGGACGGCATTGGCAATGAGGGCGCCCGTGAAATTCGCAAAGATGAGGTTTGCCCGTGGAGCGCTGTGTAGCAGCGCCAAGGGCATGATCGGGCGCTCGGCCTTGGACTCGGCCCAGAGGCAGGCTGGGAAGCAGACGGCGAAGAGCACGAGCGACGCCGTGATCAACGGATGTCCCCAAGGCAGAACGTTGCCGCCCAGATTCTGTTAGACAGTTCGTCAGTATATACTCTCTCAACGTCAGGGCTATATGAACCTACCAGACCCAGGATCAAAAATGTCGTCGAGGCGGTCAGAAGGATAGACCCCTTGAAATCAAAGACGCGCATGGCCTCCATGAACGTCTCCCGCTTGCCGACGAGCCCCAGGTCGTTGGGGACAAGGATAATTATGGCGACGAGACACAGCAGGATCGCCGGCACCTGGACGCCAAACTCCCACCGCCAGCCGAGCGTGTCGGCCATGAGCCCGCCCAGCGCGGCGCCGGCGGCCGAAGCGAGTCCAAAGACGACGTTGACGTAACTCTGGTATGTTCCTCGCTGTCTATGGTCATACCATGCATTAGTTTCCTGACTCGAGTCCGGTTCTCCGAGAATATCGACATGAAGACTAGCTTACTCGATGGGCACCAGATCACTGATGATGATGGTCCCCAGGGCCATGATTCCGCCGGCACCAACGCCACAGACCGCTCGCGCGATGATGAAGCTGGTCATGCTGGTAGCGAGGCCGCACCATGCCGTCGCGGCTGCAAATATGACCGTTGTGGCTATGTAAGGAGGCTTGCGGCCGATTGACTGGCGAGAAAGTAGTTGTTAGCACTAAGCGGTTTCTTTATAATTTTCGATTCAGTCATATATATATATGTATATATAGTATAAAGTGCACAACTCACTACAAAGTATAATTAGTTATCATCATTAATAGTTTTAAGGGGGAGATTCTATCATATTGTTGACATACCATCACTTAATCGTCCCAACAGAGGCTGCGATGCCGTACTAGTGAGCAAAAAAGCAGTCGAGAGCCACGAAGCACTGTTCGAGGAGTGGAAGTAGGAAGTGATACTACACAAAACACTCATTGTCAGATTTTGAAAACTTTGGTCTCCTGTTCGGGAAGAGTCCCAACTTACACGGGGTGAGACGAAGCCATAATGGTACCATCAAAGATGGACAGAAAGCTGCCGAGCATGATGGCCGCGAAGATGGTCACAAAGCGCCGAAAGTTGGTGTTGATCAGGTACTGCCTCTCGGACTTGTCGTCTACTGCTGCCGTCCCGAGCAGCGGCGCGCCCTCCTCGACATCGTAGCCCGGCGTCGCGGGCGGGAACAGCGAGCCCGACGAGCGCTGCTTCTGCAGCCGGTGCTGGAACATGGCGCCCTCGGACGCCGCCTCGGGCGCCAGGCCGACGGCGCTCGATATGGACGCCGTCCGGGCCAGGAGCAGCTCCGAATCGTGGGCGTCTAGGCGCTCGCCGCAGTCGCCGTCGTCCGACTCCGTCTCGTGGCCGGCGTCGTACAGATTCTGGTGCTGGTAGTGGTGCGAGCGGGGCGCTGCCGCGAGGAGCGCCGTGCGCTCGTTGGCGGCGCCGGTGATGCTGCCGCCGCTCTCATCCTGTGCCGGTGCTCCGTGCTCGTCGCTCATGGTTGCGTCTTGTGTATAGTGTACGGAGTAGCCGAGCAGAACAGAAACCGGGAGAGTTTTGTCCCTGGTTGGCCGGACAGACTTTTCCTTTCCTACCAGAAGTAAAACTTGAAATCTCAACTGAAGCGTAGGGTTGTTTTTTGTTTCCTGATCTCGTTTCTTCCGTTCTTCAGTCTATTATAGATCAGATCATCAGTCAACCGAAAGAATTAACCGTGGTTGTTCGCTCAGCAACGGTGTTCGCTGAGCAACGGTGAGTCAGTATGACTTTGCGCAAATCGTTGATAGGCTGGCTATACACACCTCCTTCCCCTCCGTCTCTTTCCCCCGCAGCAAGATAATTTGGGACTAATATCTCACTCCTATCACCGTGTGAGCACGACACTATTGTCTCTTCAAAATAGCAACTTTAGGAATATGACGTGAGTTGTCTTGGGTAGTTCTTAGGTTGTAAGAAACTGGGGCGCCGACGGTTTACCTAAATCCAGGTAGTCGGTGCCGACCCCGACTCCGCACCGAGGACCGGGGCAAGATTCGCGAATCGCAACCGACAGGGAAAGAAGAGAATATAATCCAGCCGCCGCAACCTGCGAAACTTGGAGAAAACCGCAAATTTGGAGACACGACTACGATGTTCTGATCCGATTATATTTGCCGTAAAGGATGTTGAATATCGAACGATAGAACCATTTTATAATACCTGGCAAATCCATGTCATATCCTGTTGCATATGCAATCTTATCAAGTCTCGTGATATGGCGCAATGGCGTGCTCGCTCACAAATTTGAATTGAGAAAAAGTTCTGCACAGGGAACCCTTCTTTTAAGTTGGACAAATACCTACTTACGCTTTGATCGTCTAATGAAACAAAACTAGTATACAAGTGTACCAGGCGCTCGTATCAATATTCCGTAACCGCACGCAAATGCTTACCATGACTTGTAAATATATATACTCGCTCAATGCTGCCCTCCCTGTGTAAATGCATGCAAACACGGCCGCCATGAGCCTGAAGGACAAAACGCGACATTTTCATCGCCTACCGATGGTCCCCCCAAGGCATGCAGTTGTGTGCCGGTGTCTGCCAGATCAGATCAAAAGCCTGATTGAGCCGGCCGATGATCTCTTCATCCACAAGCAGTTGGCTTCGCGGTAGAAGAGCCAGCCAGAACACCGGCACCCTTGATGCCACCATCGTGGCAAGGGCTGAGCAGTACTCGTACCGGCGCTTCTTTGCCGAATTCTGCCTCGATCGCCTGGTCAAGGAAATCCTGGCAGTCAATCAGGTAGTCCTGGAAATGCTCTATGCAGCCTCCCGTGTAACCAACGATGAGTTCAGTAGTGTCGGGGCGACCGTTCTGTTGCCCGGGCTTGTTGGTCTGGTCCCGAGGTGGCTGCGCTCCAAGGGGCAAATCTCCCGCGCAGGCCAGAAGACCAATCGTGGAAGCAGCGATGATACCGGCAGCCCTGACCTCTATGATTTTCGCAATCTTGTAAACCACCAATGCAATGTCGCTGGTCCACTGAAAGCTGCTGTCCGAAGTAGGAAACTCTGTCTGAAGTTTCTCTAAGAGTTCCGGCGCATTGGGAGGACGGAAATGACTGAGAAATGTCGTCGTCATGTTGAATCGCTTCAAGAGTTTCGAGGGAAGACTGTCAACATGGTAGCCAAGTTCTTGGCTGAGATAGTCTACTAGAACGATTCGGCCAAGTTCGCCCAGGTATCGACCAGCAGTCATGTATTCTAAAGGCTGAAATCCCGGTTTGTCGCCTTCGGCGTCAAGCCTCTTGTCCCATTGACTGATGAGTCCGAACTTGTGCAACGCTGGAGCAGTTCCGTTGATCGATAATTCCGTGTTGACGGCAATCTTGATGTGCTCGTCGTGGTCTTCCTGAGAAGTCTTTCCAACCTTGACCGGTAGCTTGCTGTGATGGAGCATGTCTTTGGGGAGGGCTATCGTGGCATTACAGCCCGTGCCACATATCAAACCCATCGATGCCTTGCGCGAAGAGGTCTCGCGTGACTGATAGATGAAAGATACCAGCGTGGCCACTGAGTCGTTGGCGATGGCGACAACATCTATGGGTGGAAGACTCGAGCCTTGGACGGCTGTCTTGTATCCTTTCAAAAGATGGGATCCAAGGTCCAGATTGGAGGTGATGGCAAAGCCCTTCCCCATAGACATGAGTGTGGCTTGTGACAAAGTGCTCTGTACCATTGGGAAGCTGAAAGTCACACCCAATGGTAAAGGGGTATCTGGAAACCCCCCGTAGTGATCACGACCGTTTTGCACCACTTCTGCAATGCACGTGCCTATCCAGGCGAAGAGAGCATCCTCGGCCTCGTTTTTGAAATGTTCGAGAATCGGCCATGACTTCTCCAGAACTCTGCGCAGTCGTGGCGGTTCCGCATGGCCATTCTGGCGCCCATCACCATTCGTCCCGTTGGCGCTAAACCGAGTGGCATCTCTGTCGTCACCTAGAAGCTCGATGAAGCCGACCCTGAGATTAGTGCCTCCGCTGCAAACCCGTCAGTGTCAAACGTCACAGAGGACTGGGCATCTTGAAGCCTACATATCAATGGCAAGATATCTGGCGGATACGTTAGTATAGAACTCGGGATAGAAAAGATGGAATGAAGCAGCCAAGGGAAAAGGACGATTTGCGATATTTCCATGGGATAAAGGAAACAACTTACTTGCCCTTCTCGCTCCCAGCAGTCGGGCGAAGGATACTTTCAGTTATGGGCGTGGGAAGAAATTGGTCTTGCGACTCTGCTGCCAGGTACCGAAATGTCTGATGGAACTCGTGTGAGAGCTGCTGGACGGTGGCCACGTCCATGTGGAGAGGCCGCAGGAAGTCCTCGACAGCCATTCTGAAATGGTAATATCCTGGGTCTATTGGAAAGAGATGTGAAAGAGAAGTGAGAAAAGAATGTATGATGTCAATCGTTGGGCGTAGACCATTGGAAGAAAAAACAAGTGAAACACTGGACGGGTGCCTATATCGCGGGACGGCAAGCGACTGATGTTGCCCGGATCGGGACCCCGGAGGAAACGGTGCACGTGGAGATAGATGGATGCTAGGTTGATGAGTTTGATGTGAAGTAAACAGGATGTTTACTGCGGGCGACTCACTGCAAGGTGGGCTGTTTTGGGCAAACCGGCGCCCTCGAAACAGAATGGCGCGTTGTTAGGAGAATAGTGCCTATCTAGCCAGGAACGCTGTCGAAGCGTGTCTCTCGAGATTGATACTACGGCGAGCTTTATATAGAAGCAGTCTCGTGGGTAAAAGGAAAAGAGGGTCGTGGGAAAAGTGCCGCCGCTCATGTAGCATTGGCAAACCTGATGCGATGCTGGGCCATGGAAATAAGAGGTGGTACTGTGGAAAAGTTTGGTCCCGTCGTATGGGTTCGGGTTCAAGACGAGGAAACGTTGCAGTGAGGATTTATTTATTAATACGTCTCGGCCGCTTCCAACTTCCCCAGTATTTGATCAACGGCAAGCCGGCTTGGGCGTTCCTTGTGCTCGAGGGCTTTTTTATTGATTATATCATGATGTGTGTCATGTCTTCTCTTAATCACCGTCGCCATATTCTTACATTTGACGCTCTTGGTGTTCTCGATGACGAGAATCAATACGTCAATTGCCACTTCGGCTTGGCTGGAGCTCGACGTCCCTCTTGGATCTGGCCAGACCACTCACTGGTGGTGATTTTAAACACGGGCGGCAGAGGCCCCATCAGATACCTAGGTAGTATATAATCGTCGAGGCCAAAAGCGCGAGAACTCATTCCAGCATTTGGTAGCTGAATGCCGAACAAGATATCGACTACCTAGATATGTACAGCATTCTTCCCTAGTTGATAGCCAAATTCAACTGCATACCTACCGTCCCTACGTCTTACTTTCATTCATCGTCCACCATAAAAGGCAACGGCCCTGATAGAATCGGACGACGAGCTAAAGTTGGCGTAGATAGCGCATTCGATAGCGTCTTTCCGTCAGCAAAATCAAGCATCGACATTTTTCTCTGGACCCCTGAAGCTCCTTCGGATTCATTATGCACGATTTGGTAAAATAGAATGTTCGGAAAGACTCGAAAATTAACGTAAGATCTGCATGATCAGTTAGTTGCATTGAGATCATAGCTTTTTGCCGTGTGGAGATCATGTAACCATTCACCTGGACCCTTGACTTGGATGGATTCATCCCTCATACGTACATCAACAGCAGTTACAATGGGTAAAAGGTGAAGCATTTACCGACCCCTCCATTCAAAGCCAACTGCAGTGCCAGGTCACTCCTCCACTGGCCCCAGGTGACCTCGTCCCAAACTTTGGCAGGGATTACAGGGATGTATCTGTTGCAAATCCACCTGCAACGCTCTGGATTCTAGCCCGTTGCGCACCTATATTCGTTAGCTCCGACATGTGCTCGCGTCGCCGAATCGTTGCGTGATCTGATCACATTTCCACCCCCCGCCTCCTCGACGTTACTTACCTACACCAAACACCATCATGCGCCTTTGAGATATCCATTTTGGTCCTCTTCTTGGACTTCTAATTCTTCAGCTCCAAAATTCTCCTCTCTTGCGAGGATAGGCCTGCGCACGAGCCCTATTTCAACCCATGGCTGGCCATATCAGCCTGCCCATCATGGATGAGAAACGCCCATTTCTCCCGACTCGCAGCCGGTCCCTCCGCCGCAACAGGCCCATCTTGAATATCGCCATCATCGCCGTGCTATTATTTCTTGTACTTACATTTCGTCCGTTCGCCAACTATGGCGGTGTATCGGTCTCCTTTGGCGAAGGTCGGAGCAGCGGCTCCCGCGAAGGCGACAGCTCCTCCACCTCGGCATCCACGACCACCAAGGACCTAGTGCCGCTCGAGGCGCACATCATGAGCAAGTGCCCGGATGCCAGGGACTGTCTGAAGGAGCTGGTTCTGCCGGCCATGATGCGCGTCAACAACAAGGTCAACTTCACGCTGTCTTACATTGGAAAGCCCACCGACTCTAATGACGGCATCGCGTGCAAGCACGGCCCAGACGAGTGCATGGGCAATATCATCCAGCTGTGCGCTGCGCATCACTACCCGGACCCCAAGACCTACCTTGGATTCGTCATGTGCTTGGAGAGGGATTACAAACTGATCCCGCAGCGTGAGCTGATTGAGGACTGCGCGCTGGAACATGCCGTGGATTTTGAGTTGTTGAACGACTGCGCCGCCAAGGATGACGGTGCTTTTGGCATTTCCTTGCTGAGAAATAGCGTCAAGAGGTCGAGCGATGTATGGCAGTTCTATTTCTACCCCTTTTCTGTCTTGCGATCTCGCAAAGAGGCTGTTTTGCTGACGTTTCACGCTATCTAGGCCGAAGTCATAAAGAGCTGCACCGTACGACTAGACGAACAGATCTATTGCATAAGAGATGACGGAGAGTGGAAGGACTGCCCGAATGGCGCAGGTGTAAACGACCTCATTATCGCGGTTGAGAAGATTTACCGGCGCTCTTGAGCGGCGCGAATATATCCGTCCACAGATCTGATTCCTCTCCAACAGTGTAGCTCAGCGCTACCGTGTCCATACCTGTCTCGTCATCTCCTTCCATCTTCTCCAGTTGTTCAATAACGCTGTCCACGCCGATCGCCTTGCCCACCGACTGTGTTGAAGTGGCCTCCAGCATGACGTGAACCACGTGGATGTGCAAGTGGTAATATGTGGGGTGGTAGTGAAAGAAGAGCTTCAGCTGGTCCTCTTCGATCTGAGGGTATTTTTCCACCGTGGCATCGACGAGCTTGGCCTTCATGTGCTTGAGCCATGAAATATGCTTCTTCTTCAGGTCCCGCAGACTCCACAGGTCTCGCCTCTCGACGATCCCCAGCAGATGTAGCGCCTCGATTGTCTTGCGATCCCAGTGCAAGTTGGGCAACATGAGGAAGCCCTCGTCGCCGTCTCGGCCCAGCGGCGTGCGGTATATCACGTCTTCGACCTCTTTCCGGCCTTCGATGATGTTGTAGACCCAGTTCAGGTGCCCTGCCTCCCGGCTGGCCTGCATGAAAGGCCGTACATTGTCTCGGTATATCTCTGGCGTCTCTACCACGAAGCGGTATCCCTGTTTCGAGTGCTTCTTGATGTGCTTGTCCGTGCAGGGGCAGATGAGCGAGAGCTTCAAATCGGCAAACTTGTCCTTGTCGTTGTCTTCGAGCAGGGGACCACCGCTTCCGAGGAACCAAGAGTATATATCATTGTTGCCCAAGTTGGTCAGGCTGCGCAGGTTGGTCGGTAGCACGGACAGGTACTCGGCGGCGTCTGGGAAGGGAGCCCGCTCGAGAACGAGGATCGCGGGCTTGGATTCGACGTGGCCGTAGAGGTTGATGCGACAGCCTCCTTCATCTGTCTCTTGCATCAGCCTATCTCCGACTGATGTGCGGGCGCATCGGGCAACTAGGCCGCTGGGTTGAGGGCCAGGCGCTTTAGGCCCTTACCTTGATTGAGTACGCGTTCGAATTCGAATTTGGGGATCAACGCTTCGGCGCTGCGCTTCGCTTCGTCTGTGGCCATTGCGACGACTCACAGCTCGTTGTCCTAGCGTCCAATCGTGTATTTCTTGCAGCTGAACGAATTCAAGTGAGGGAATGATAGGCTCGAGCGTGGCCACGTCGAGGCTCGTGACAAGACAGCGTTCCCGTTCCGGTCTGCGGCCGCTGGTTCGAAGGATGTTTCTACGAAAAGTCGCCTTACTTCGTACAAAGACTGCTAGTCAGGACATGGAATACCCCGCAGGACCCTTCGAACCACCAAGTTACCCCCACCTCGTAGCCTATAATAATAGCACCAACTGGGCCAGCAACCATGCAAGTGCTTATACTCTGTGTCTTGTCCCTTGTTTCGAGGACAGATACTGTATACTGAGTATGTGGTTTAGTATATTATTCCGCACGTGGATCTGAATCAAGGTAGCTGATAATATTTACAGTGGATACTCAGTACGACATAATCAAACCCGCACCAATCAAGATGCCTCTCCATACTATAATACAATGTAAAGATCACTTTGGTAGTGGCACCTCGAAGCAGAGTCGCCGTCTCAGCGGTCAGCCATCCCATCACACAACTCGAACCAAAATCCTCCACGTCTTTAAACTTTGGTGCTAAACGCGCTTTGTTGAACTAAAGAAGAGCTATAATCCTTTCTCATCATGGTTGGAACTTGGCATTTCGGTCGAAAGGGGCTATATAAGACCTCCTCTCTCGACTCGAACCAACCTCGACGATATCATACGGCTGCCACAGATCTTTCCTTTACAAGAGACGGACTTCATCGAGACACGGTCTCTGGATTACTAGGTCTTTAAACGATTCGACCATATTATAGTCTCATCACACAACCATGGCCATGGAAAAGCCAGTGATAGTACTCGCTCATGGGGCTTGGCACCCTCCACATTATTACCGGAAAATGATCGAGGCTCTGCGGAAGACGGGTTTCGTTGTGCTTGCTCCTCCGCTACCGACAACTGGGCTCGACGACTCGGTAGCAGACAAGACCTACGTGGACGATGTCAAGCGTATTCACGAGGCACTCGTGCCACACCTCGACGCTGGTCGGCAGGCAGTGATTGTCAGCCATAGCCAGGGTGGCATCGCTGGCAGCGCGGCTACCGAAGGCCAGACTGTCGAAGAACGGAAAGCGAGAGGACTGGGTGGCGGTATCAAGGCCATCGTCTACCTCACGGCTTTTGCCTTTTCTGAAAAGGGAGCGAGTCTGATTGGGAATCTTGGGGGCGAGTGCGCACCATTCTTTGGGCCAGACCCAAGTGACGTAAGATACCTACCACCTTCTCTACTCAATACATCAGAGAGAAACTTGTACTGATGCTATAACAGCCGTCCTTTCACAAACTCAACGAGAAAGCTGCATATGCGTTTTACAACACTTTGCCAGAGCCCGCCCGCCTGATCATGGCCGACGGACTCATGTACCAAAGCAGGGCGAGCCAATGGGCCAAGGCACATTTCGTTGCGACCGATGTGACGGTTCCCAAGACCTTCGTCATCTGCAGCGATGACCAAGCGATACCCTCAGAGGTACAGAGACACATGGCTCAAGCCACTGGATGTGATATTATCGAGATCAAGAGCGACCATAGTCCCTTCCTGGATGACGACAGGAATCAACAAGTGGTCGATATCATCTGTCGTGTTGCTGCCAAATAGACGACCGGACGACAAAGCCTCATTCAGACACCGACATGGAAGGATTGTAAGATCATACGGGTAGACTCAGAGGCAAGAGCCCACATCATCTCTCTTCCAACTAGACATTCCCAAATTCGTTCTGAACGCTCGACATGGAAGGAACGTATGAAAATGAATCCGCTTCTGCCTGTGTCCAGTCACGTTGTCAGACAACATCACGTGCCTCTTCTCGTTCACACGCAATACGAGTTCAACTATTATACAGCCTTTTCATACTCTCCAAATTTTCTCATTCAGCAAATCAAATTCAGCGGGTGGGGGTTTGAGGGTAGTTTGGCCGTATTCGGTTTGAACTGTCCCGGCTAAATTGCATTGCATGAGCCTAACCTCTTTCCCCTCTGCAGCCAAAAGAGTATAAATTCGACCTGGCCATAGTCGCATAGAACCTTCAACCGACTATAGGACGGTCACTCTGATATATTGCAACCATAGCGAACAAGCTCGAAACCGCCATTATGCCATCTGTATTGAACCCTATCCTCCCTGGCTTTAACCCGGACCCTTCCATCCTGCGTGTGGGCGATGACTATTACATTGCAACGTCCACCTTTGAGTGGTACCCCGGCGTGCAGATCCATCACTCCAAGGACCTGGCCAACTGGGACCTGGTCATCCGGCCTCTTACTCGCAAGAGCCAGCTGGATATGCGCGGTGACCCGGACAGCTGTGGTGTCTGGGCTCCCTGCCTGACGCACGACGGCGATAGGTTTTGGCTCGTCTATACGGACGTCAAGCGCAAGGACGGGTCCTTCAAGGACACGCACAACTACATTGTTCACGCACCCGCCATCGAGGGCCCTTGGTCCGATCCCGTCCACGTCAACTCGTCCGGGTTCGACCCCTCACTGTTCCACGATAAGGATGGACGCAAGTGGTTCGTCAACATGCTTTGGGACCACCGCCGGAGACCACGGGCCTTTGCCGGCATCGTCCTCCAGGAGTTTGACCCGTCCCAGGGCAAGCTCGTGGGACCCAATAAGAATATCTTTCTCGGCACGGAACTCGACCTCGTCGAGGGGCCCCATTTGTACAAACGAAACGACTGGTACTACCTCCTGACTGCCGAGGGCGGCACTGGCTACGACCACGCGTGCACGCTGGCGCGGTCCCGGGACATCTGGGGCCCGTACGAGACGCACCCCCAGAAGCACATCCTGACGTCCAAGGACCAGCCCTCGGCGGCCATACAGAGGGCCGGCCACGGCGACGTCGTCGAGACGCCCGAAGGCAAGACGTATCTGGTGCATCTGAGCGGCCGCCCGATCACACAGGCGCGGCGGTGCGTGCTAGGCCGCGAGACGGCCATCCAGGAGGCGTACTGGGGCGACGACGAGTGGCTGTACATCAAGGGCGGGCCGGTGCCGTCGCTGCGGGTCGAAGTCCCCGGCGAGCGCGACGAGGCCGCGTACTGGGCGTCCCGGCATTACACCTTCGGGCACGGGCTACACAAGGACTTTCAGTGGCTGCGGACGCCGGAGCCGGAGCGTATCTTCAAGACGACAGCGAAGAGCGAGGGAGACGGGGGGAAGCTGGTGCTGATCGGGCGCGAGTCCATCGGGTCCTGGTTCGAGCAGGCCCTGGTGGCCCGGCGGCAGACGCACTTCTCGTACGACGCCGAGACGACCGTCGACTTCGCGCCGACCGACGAACGCCAGTTCGCCGGCATCACGGCGTACTACTGCCGGTACAACTTCTTCTACCTGACGGTGACGGCCGACGCCGCCGGCCGCCGCGAGCTGCTCATCCAGTCGTCGGAGGCCTCGTGGCCCGACGGCAACCTCGCGACGCCGTTCGCCGAGCCCGTGGGCCTGCCGGACCGGGGCAAGGTGCGGCTCGCGCTGAAGATCCGCGGGAGGGACCTGCAGTTTTATTACGCCCTGGAGGGCGAGGGGGGACTCGAGAAGGTCGGCCCCGTCTTTGATGCGTCCCTCATCTCGGACGAGTGCGGCGGCCACAAGGAGCACGGCAGCTTCACCGGCGCCTTTGTCGGCGTCGCCTGTTCGGATCTCAACGGGACGGCGGCCGAAGCTCTGTTTGACTATTTCACGTACACGCCGGTCAAGCATGAGAGCGATCGGTATGAGATCTGAAAGATGCTGAGAGCATTACGAAAGCAGGGTCAAGTCGAGGAATTTATGTAGTCCCAAACAGATGAATTGAAATATACTTATAAAAAAAATGAAAGCTCTGCACTCACGACCGGTCTTGATCGGTCATATCGACTCATGAAAGCAGCCGAAATTGAACGATTTCGTGCCAGACGAGAAGCTCGAATGTGATGAATAAAACCGGCATCCTCTGACTTGCGACCTACTTTTTCCCACGTTGACTGTCTCTCAATGCTCATAACGGCAAAAGCAGGAGAGATGAAGTAAAAGAGTACATCATGTCTCTCTCGCAACCCTTCGCCGCCAAAGTATAGACGAGATACATGGTACCCCGGCCGTCATCCCCGGCTGCTTACACACCAAACACTCCAGAACCGATCGATCATAAGTGACTGTGACGGACGAATCCGCCGAATGTCACCTCATCGCAAGGCGAGGCAGACACGCTAGAATCAGTCAGGCCGCAGCCCTTGCCCGTCGTTGTCGCTATACTCATGTACCATATTGTACTTCGTACTCCGTATCGATGTACCGGAACATCCAAACCGAACCCATGTCGAACCCCCCACCCCCAAGTGGTTGTCTCGCGTATATTGTTTAAGCACCCTTGATTTGGACCCCGGCAGGCACTATGATTGTATTGCCTTTGATATAAAGGAGTTACCCTCCGCGACCCGAAACGTGCTATTTTGGCTACGATCTCTCTTTCGCACACTTCAGTTGCTGATCACTCGCTTACCTCCTCCGCTCCTTCAAGATCGCCGGGTGTGTACGTCATGCCTATATTGGGTTGACGGATGCGGACTCACCCTCTCCATGATTCGCTGATTCTTTGGTATCGACTTTCTGTGCCCGGAGGAGGGGAAAAAAAGGGAAAAAAAAAGGAAAAAAAAAAGAGGGAGAGATAAATCAGCAAGATCAAGTCCCGGATAACCCGCCAGGCAACTCAGTCACCGGATAACCTCGGAAAGGTAAATCAGTGGCCGGTTGCGTTTGAGTAAATCAGCGTTCTTGCCGGATAACCCTGGAGGAGCGCTTTGTACCGCTCGACCAGTTCCCCGATGTTCTTGTTAGCAGTTGACTTATTGGCCCCGATAAGCTTGCTTCAGGTGCTGCAGCCGGGATAATGAGCCACGGTTTTGCCAGAGTTCACCCAGAGCAGGAGAGTGCAAACGGAGCGGGCGAGAGTCGGGTTGGCCACGGTTTCTAGGGAGCATGGTGTAGAGGGAATGGGCGAGAGGCGGGGTTGTCACGGTTTCTCGCGTGCAATTCGATGGGAAGTACGGCCAAACGATTCACGATAGATCAACACGTCGCGGAGGAACTACACGGCGATGGGAGTGGTGGAAAAACTTGAGCGACACGAATACAACTAAAAGGCGGAACATGGGTTACGGCATCGACGTGAGTTGGATCACGCTCGGATCTCGACAGCCTTGAAATCAACAAGCATTGTCTCGATCATTTTTTGGGCTCAAGGTGGCCTGAAGAGGATCGTATCGGCCAGAACCGAAACATGACGGCGCATGATGCAGTCGGCGCCACGGTAGTCGATACGATGTATGCTTGTCCACAAGACCGGATGGCCCGACTCCCGGGCCGTCACGGAGTCGGCGCTCGACGAACAATGGTGACAAGGCGCCGAAGATGTCTTGTCAAGAATCCATCAAAGGAGTGCCTTCGCCCCTCGGGACCGATCTCCGCGGAGACAAGGCATTGGCAACGAAACCTCCCCATTGTGTGGTGGACGTCAAACAAAGCTGCAAGGTAAAGGAACTCGTGGCGTCTTTTGTTCCACGATGAACAATGCTGTTTATGCCGAACAATGACAGAGTTCAATGAGCCTGTTTGGCCCAACGTCTTCATTGTTCTCTCAAACTGCATATATAGCAGCTCGATGATGAGAACTCGTCACTGGTCCGAGCTACGCAAGAGATGGATCGATTGACTATATTGTTTATGGCGCAGAACCTGACTACTTGCTAACAGCAGGACGTTGGGCCTGTACATTTCGACAGCTCTTTTTCGCTACACTTTTCTTTTGTAAGATATATACTAAAACCAACAGCCATCATGTGTCAGGGACACACGGTCCGAATGCGCTGCGGGCACCACCTCAACCACTACTCCGTCCGCTGCGGCCGGCGGTGCTGGGACGTGTGCGCGATCTGCGCCTCGGCGCGGGACGACCCGCGCGTGCGGCGGTGCGGCAACGCCCGCCGGGGCGAGCGCTGCGAGCGCGACCGGCCCAGCGGGCCCGAGCACAGCCTCGATGACTGCTGCGCGGGCTGCGACCCAGCGTGGCGGCTGTACGAGGCGCGCTCGCTGTACGAGGATCGGCGCGAGCAGCTCGAGCGCCAGCGGCACGCCGACGGGTCCGACGACGAGCTCGACGGCATCCTGGCCGCGCTCGGCGCCGGCTACCGCGAGGCGTGTCGGGACATCCTGGATGCGTACCCGGAGCCTAAGGGGCCGGGCGGGGTCGCGTTTCTGCCCTGCGTGGATATGGCGCAGCTCGGTCTGGATTCGCGGTGGGTCGGGAAGCGTTGTGTATGGGACGATGCCCGAGATAGTTCCAAGCAAGCTCAAGTAGTACGGAGAGGCGATGCCGAGGACGAGAAAGATATCGATACGTCCTGGCAGGTCGAGCTTGGCTGGGGCAGCGTTCCAACAAATCGCTCCGACTCCTTTGTCGAGGAGATGGAAGACGAGGAGTTCTACGACGAAGATGATGAAGAGGAGGAAGAAGTCCAAGCCGAGGTCCAATACAGCGAGGTGGATTGGCTCGAGATGGCAGAACTTCAAATTGACGAGAAGAAAAAGCCCAAATCGACTCCGCCAATACCGCAGCTGATACCAGAGCTAGACAAATTGCCTTCCTTGCTGCCTCCAGGAATGGAAGGCCACGACAAGAATCTTAGAAAGAACCAGAACCAAGACGTCGTGCAGGTCACGAAGTCTTCAGATCGTTCCACGCCACTTGTCTCAGACTTGGCTGGGTCCAAGAACAAGAGACTGGTCATCAAGAGAGATGCTCTTTCACGCTGGGAAGAGTTCAGGATAACGAAATCGATAGAGTCCCTACGTCAGTAAGTATTGCTGACAAGGTAGATAGAGTAAAACATCTAGTGAAGCGCAGTGTTTCTCTTCAACGTACGATAGATGCTCAAATTTCTTTTCCAATCAATAACTCCTTGTTCTTGTTATGCAATATGCTATGTATGCTGATGGATGAATGCCCCTATTTCCAGTCTGGGGCACTGCCTCTCCAATGGATATCAGAGAAAAAAAGTCCGTACGATGAGATTCTAAAAGTGTAAATGCTCCAAAGAGATAGAACGCCGTGTGTATGTGTGTAGAATGCAGAATGCCTATGCAAATGTCGTGATCGTGTGTGCTGTTTTGCCGGTTTCCTTTTTTTTTATGAGCCAGATAGCTTTTGTCCCCCGAGCCGTTCATGGCAATGCGATTACCGGTTTGCTGGTGTTTTTGATGCCCCCAACCTGAGCGCAACGTCCTTTGCACTCACCACAGTCTCGTCTCTGGCGCCCTCGGCCCTTTCGCGTCCGGTCTCTTCTCGTTCTTTCAAAATGTCCCGCTTCACACTTCGGTACTCCGCCTTTCGACTTCGGGCCACCTCGCCCGCTCGTCGCCGATCACTGGCGCTCACCAACAATGGAACGCCAATGATGGCATCGTACACCTCCCTGACCTCGGAAACAGCGACATTCTGGCGCTTTGCAACGTCCTCAAAAGGAAACCGCTCGTGACATGTCTCGGCTATGTCAACAATGAGATTGCGTGCCGGCTTCCGGTGTTTTGTAGATAGCGCTGGATGCGACTTGGCCGGGCTCGTGGGTGTTGGTAACGTCGAAAGCGGGGAAGGAGTTGGTGGTGTCTCTTGGCGCGCATTGTCTCGTCTGACTCTGTTTGACGTCTGCAGTGAGTCGTTGCTGCTTGAGTCGGGCCTTGACTGAGATGGAGTTGAGGGAGGCTGGTGGAAGTGCATGGGGCCGTGATGCTGTAGGCCCCCCTGAAAGCCGTTGGCGTGCATTGGCATCATCATCGGATGGTAGCCTGGGTGGTTATATGGCGACATCGCCATGTATTGCTGAGGAGAGGGCGGATATGAATGCATGGGCGGACATGGTATCTGTGGCATTGTATGCGAGGTCATCTTCGGCATACTCATGATAGGCGTGGGCAAAGCTGGAGCTCTCTGCATCATAACTCTGTGGCTCTGCGCAATGCAGGCTTGACATGGAACCTTGGCTCCACTGGGGTGACTGATAGCATGCGGAGTTGTCGGTGTAGGTGGCAACGTGGTAGGAGGAGTCTGCTTTGCTCTGTCAGGTGGCTGTTCACAAGATTGTGTTGCTGCGAGGGATGCGGGTAACGGCGTACTTGACATTGGCACATCGACGCTTCCTTGCGGAACCGGCGATGGGCTGTTTGTGGGTGTCATTGTTTGACTGACAACGACTGCATGCTGCTGATTTGTGGCATGTGGCTTGGTAGGGAGGTTTCTGGGAATATGTGAAGAATCCGTGGCGAAACTGTGAGGGCTGACCACTGCCGTAGGTGAGATGGAGGCGTCCAACATGGAGAACGGTGTGGTAGGACACATCTGCTTTGGAGACAGCGGAGGCGAACTCATGGGCCTCGGCCTGCCAAGAGGCTGATTCAGAACGAAATTGTCCAGGCATGTTGCGAGGGGCAGGGAGACGCCCCTCATGGCATTTCCAGCATCTATATCATGGAAGCCAGACGGCAGGCCGACCATGCCTGTGCTTATCCTTCGATCTTCAGCGTAAGCATTTGACTTGTTCTGCTGCTGCTGACCGCCATTGTCTGCCGCCATGACAGGAGCAGGTGTGAACTGTATTTCAGGCACTGCGAATGGCGAGGCTTGATTCTGTAGTTGTCCACCATGTTGATATGGCGATTGCTGTTGTTGATGGTGGTGGTGGTCATAGTGATGCTGCTGCTGTTGCGGCTGCACCGCATGATAAGCCGGCCCTGTCGTGGATGGTGGCGTGATCTTGATCTGCAATTTTGTTTGGCCCATCTTCTGCTTCTTTACCGGCTGGGATGAGATGAACTGAATATCGTCGTCCGATCTCTTCGAAGGCACTCTCGAGCTGGTGTTATAGGTTGGCCGTTGAGCCGACGACGAGAATGTTCCGAAATGACCATGGTTGCCCTGGCCTGAGGTGCCCCGAGCTGGAGCGCCGTTGGATGTGGTAGACATTGCTCGTGACTCCTGTCAGTGTCGACGGGGAAAGTGATGTATGGATATGAATGAGGAACGGGATCAAGTCTCCGCTGGCGAAGGAGACGGGCGGAAGTGCCGTCGAGCAGCGAATTACCTGTTGCCGGATACTTGTAGATTAAAAAGCGGGATGGATCGGGGGAAAGAAAATCGATGGGATTCAGCCGGGCTCCGGAAAGTGAGCCAGGAGCAGGAAAGAAAAAAATGGGGAGAAGGAGAGACGATGAGACTCTCCCCGCAGCAAGCAAGCAGTGATCGTCAATGAAGCTTCTTCCTTTGCACAGGTATTGTCCTTCCTTCTCCAATTGGTGACTGAAACGAAAGTCAAAGACTCAAAACCACCCCTGCATGGACGGCCACTGGCGAGGAAGGAAAAAGATTTGGTTGTTCGTCGACTGGTATTGATGGATGGATTGGGAGGGGTTATCTTTCCGGATCAAAGATTCAAAAGCACCACAGATACACTGCCAAGCACTTCATTGTGATCACATACAGGAGCGTGCGGGTATCAAAGACTGTGCGCAGGGCAGAAAGAGAGAGCAGGAAGAGAGGGGAGGGAGGAGCACGGAGTTCCTAGATAACGATGATAGAGACAAGAGTTGGCTTCCAAGATGAATGCTGCCAATCTGATCTGACAGACTGACATGTGTTGTAGTCCGTGGTCAGGTAGGTGAGTTATTAGGGGAGGTGGTTCTTTGCTGTCCTCTATGCGTATGTAAGCGCATACATACACATACAACAACAGCAACAAGATGCGTGCCTACCAGACTACAGTAGTGACACCTGAAGAATGCAGTAGAGGGCAACAATATAGGTGAGACCTGCCGCTGGCTGACAGGCCCAGCGGTGTCGCAAGTGAGCCCGTTGTGGAGTCTCGTTTTGGCAAGGACCAGTATGGTATCATCTCGCTTATCCCAGTCAGTCAGCCAGTTCGGACGTTGAGAAAGTCTGTGCCAACGTAGCTGCTTGAAGAGGCACCCATCACTCCCCACTGAGGCAAGATTGATTGATGCGCGCAATCGATAAGGCCAAGATCATGTGCGTCAGACACAAAGGTCAGGTACCAAAAAGGGAGAAGGGAGTTCAAAGAGGCAGCAGATCGGTCCATGTACGATGTACACAGTAGGTTTGGTTAGGTTAGGCTATGAAGACAACAAAAGCAACGCCCTGACAGTATAGTCGTGAACTTTCGTAATGCTCATCAATATACAACCTTTCATGTTTCCAGCGGGCAGACAGACACTAGAAGTAACATTGCGTCCTGCGTACTTCGTACAACATGATCTGCTAGTAAACAGTTGCAGTACATTTTTAGTTACAGTACCTTCCCTAGTGCCCGTCACTAAAATTGAAGTACCCGGAGCCTGGGTCCCGTCAGGGTCAGTGCTTCTGGAGATGCCCCGCGATGAAGCTGCCTAACGCTCACCCTAGCGAGGCTGCATCTTGCTTCCTTTCCCCACGTTTGTCCCAGTCACTCACCCGCTGCCACAGCTGATACCTAGCCCGAGCTGTAGCATGCTCCCTCCAATCTCGCCGTAGCCTTGTGCTTGAAACCTCAAAACAACATACCACAACGTCATAATCTCATTACCCGTGACAGATCGTTTGACCACTGGGATAGAGGAAAAAGACAACACCATGGAGAACCCCCTGCTCTCGTCTCAGAAGTCCTCGGACTCGGGACTCCAGGCCGTTCTTCACCCTCTCGTCCTCCTCACCATCTCCGACTACATCACCCGCCACACCCTGCGGGAGCAGAAGGGCGTGATTGCTGGAGCTCTATTGGGACAGCAGAATGGCCGCGAGGTCACGATCGAGCACGCCTTTGAATGCGCCACAAAGGTCGACAATGGAAATGCCGTGCTGGACCAGACCTGGTTTGCACAGAGGCTCGACCAAAGTAGGTCTTGTCCCATCTACAAACGCAAGCCACGGGTAGCTAGCAGTTACCCAGGCCACAAGAAACAAAGCTGACATCGGCCCTGCAGTGCGGACCATACACAAGTCGCCTCAATTAGACCTTGTTGGCTGGTACACATTACTGCCCAGGGCCGGCCCGAACCCGTCCGTCCTCCCAATTCACAGCTGGCTCCTCTCGGAACACAATGAATCCTCATTGCTGCTGGCCTTCCACCCGGAAGAGGCCGTGGACCAGTCGGCAGGCAGCAGACTCCCCTTGACCATCTACGAGAGCAACTACGAGGTGGACGAGCCAAAGGCAGACAGCAGCGGCGAGGACAAGGAGATGAAGGACAGCGATGCGCCCCTCAAGCTCAAGTTCCGAGAGCTGCCCTACTCCGTCGAGTCGGGTGAGGCAGAGATGATCAGCATGGACTTTGTCGCACAGGGCGCCGGCAACGCGACGCTGGTCAAGCCCAAGGAGCCAGCAAAGACTGGCAATGTGCTCCAGGAAGTCGAGGGCAAGGGCAAGCAAAATACTAGCGAAAGCGAGAAGAAGCAGCAAGACAGCAGCACGCCTGTACCGGATGAGCACGTTCTGTCTCGGGAAGAGGAGGAGCTTATTGGGTCACTCACCACCAAGGCCAACGCCATCAAGATGCTGCAGGCTCGTATCAAGCTGCTGCTCACGTATCTCGAACGGCTCCCCCCGTCTTCCATCTCGGGCGGCTCAACACCGTCCGCCGCAGAGAAGCAGTCAGACGCCCACACGACACCGTCGCACACTATTCTCAGGTCCATCCAAGCTTTGGTCAACCGACTGGCCCTCCTGGTGCCCTCGGATACGGCAGCGTTCCAACAGGAACTTCTCAGTGAAGCCAACGATGTATATATCGTCTCTCTGCTCAATGACGTCATGCAGAGTGCCACAGGCATTCGAGATATCGGCAAGAAACATCAAGTCCTGGATTCTGCTAAGAAGCACAATAGGGCCATGTCGCGTGCTGCAGACCTCGACAGCGTCACCTTCCAGTCTGGCGCCGCACTGGCTGATTTCTAGTAGCGGCCAGCGGATCCGACAGGAATTGGCAAGGCCTACGGGAGGATATGAACTATGCGGTTTGAGGAAAGGCTTTTGCATTTGCACGGCGAAAAATGGCGTTTACATTTGTAGAGACAAAAGGGTCAGTTGGAGATGATTTTTTTCTGCCAATGAGCATCAGAACTCTTGCAAGCATCACAAGAACCAACACATTACGATAGATGAGGCGGTAACGAGCATCATGAACGATTGTAATTCTCCAATCTACCGAGATATCTCACCGTGCCCTCTCTCGAACATACTTGTCTCGTGCCTTTTCTAAAAATCCCTCCAGCATTGGTACATGTATCAGCTGTATGAAAGGAAGAGGAAACCCAAGTCCCAAATTGGGAATCTATGGTATCACCATCGCGTCTTGTGTGTGTGTGTGTGTATGCCTTGGGAACTAAGGGGAAAGGAAATGTGTATATCGCCGGGATTCGGAGTGGTACTCCTGGGGGTATTTGTTCCACATTATTCTCATCTTGTTTTCGTGTCATCTTTCTCGTCTCCTGAAAGTCGGTATCTGTCTCTTCTTTTTTCTTTTCTTGTCTTATTTCTTCTTCTTCTATTAAGCCTCAATGACGACCTTGAGGACCAAGTTGCCCTCGTCGTCGACGGTTCTACTGGCGAGCTCGAATGCGTGCTTGGCAGCGCCGAGGCCCTTGAATCGGTGCGTCACCATGTCGTCCAGACTCGGTAGGTTGTAGCCCGCACCGCCCTGACCCTGGCTGCAGAGCAGTTTGATGCCTGTTGGATAGGTGTTGGCATATCGAAAGATGCCGAGGATATCGACCTCCCGGAGGTGAGCGGCAGAAATTGGCAGTGTTTGGATTGGAGTGCCCATGCCGACCATGATGAGTTTCCCTCCTGGGCGCGTGGCGTAGAGACATGTGTGCATACAAGTCTCCTTTCCAGTACACTCAAAGGTCACATCGACACCTTCGTCTTCATCGTCGGCTTCCAAGCCGGGCGGTGGTGCTGTAAGAGAAAGAATGTCGGCAGCCAATGCTTTGGCGCTCTCGAAGCGTCCTTGTACTGAGTTGGAGTAAATACTTGCTGGTGTCATCACGCCCAGGTCATGCGGCGTCGAAGTACCCGAACTACTGGAAAAGGACGAGCAACTGGAAGAGCTATGGAATGGGCGTGACACAACATAGCCATGTGTTGCGAAGCCTCGTTTGACCGCGTAGTCAACCCGACCCGCATCGACATCTGTGATGGTGACCGAGGTACACCCAGACCGCCGCGCCATTGCTGCGGTAAGGAGTCCTACGGTGCCAGCTCCCATCACGAGAGCTGTCGACCCGGGGGTCGGAGCGGCCCGGTTGACCGCGTGTATAGCGACAGACAAGGGCTCAAGGAGAGCTGCTGCTTCCAAGGAGACATGGTCCGGCAACCTGTCCAGTGATTAGAGACAACTTCGATACCAGCCATGGACAATGCCAACTTACTTATGACACCACATGGCAGGGTGGTTTATTCTCTCCTGCAAGGTGCCTTGGAAGTGAGGAACGCTCTTGGCACTACTTCTGAACCGCATCTTTTTGCAAAGATTGTATCGTCCCTTTCGGCAGATGGAACACTGACCGCAGGGCAAGCCGACTTCTAGAGCCACTCTGTCGCCGAGCTTGAAGCCTCCCACCTGCGGCCCGATGGCCACGACAACACCGGACGACTCATGCCCGAGAGACAGGGGTGAACAGGCACAGAGGTCGCCGTTGGCGAATTTCTTATAGTAAGAAACGTCTGAGCCGCATATTCCCGTCGACTTGACTTCAATCTGCAGTTCGCCAAGGCCAGGCTCCTCGATGCTTCGCGTTTCCTACGTCAGTTATCACACGTTAGTGTCTCAGCTTGGATATGACAAGACAAGGGCAACAAGTCCCGGCTATTTTGACTGTGTAACAGTGAGATCCAAGGAGATATTGTGAGACAACTCACCAATCGCAGGTCTCGCGGGCCATGCAGGACGGATGCATTGATCGTAGAGCGTTTAGAGTGAACGGGTAGGTGCATAGGCGCGATCTCGTCAATCATTACGGAGGGAGCCATTGTCATATGACGACAACTGCGTGGGATGTAGTGCGGGATGAGGTTGGGGATCACTTATAATGATAGGGTTTATTTTGGAGAAGCGTGGGTTACAGATAGTGGAGATGTATGACCGCCACGACTGCCAGGACTACCGTGTATATGATAGGTAGATGAATCGATAGGACTTGGTAGATATCCGTTTTCTCTCCGCTTGATAAGAGATTTGAATGGGGTGTCAGAATCAGTGACAGTCTGAACGAAGAGAAGGACCGGAAAAGTTCAGAGAACCCCCCACTCGTCTTATGTAGGTGCGAGAGCGAGATGGTCTTGTCGTCTTGATCACCGATATATGCTATACGATTCCCAGACTGATGTCAGTCATGGCCCAGTGGGTATAGAAGAGGAGTCTTGGGCCAGGAGCCGAGCCCAGGGGGTCGACAAGTATGAAGTGTTAATGGAATCCATCATGCCCAGTCACGTATCGATGAGTTATCTTTGACAGTCAAGATAGTCGTCTGGAGCACGACATAATCTCGGGAAGCCTATGCAGGCGGCTGGTGACCAATGCAACAGGACGCGCCATTCTCTCTACCCGGCGGGCAGATCCCTGGGATGGTGTGGTCCCTGAAGACCGATTCGGTGGGTGTCACGATGTATCCGTACATTTGCAAAAGCTCGAGCGGCAGTATGTGTGTCTAGTCTCAAGCAAGTCGGCGGCTCAGGCTGCCAGGCTTGGTTGTAGTCTATGAGCAGGGAGAAATTCTCGTCTGCCCCTTGCCTGAAAGGTGTGACGCATATGCATACCGCCAGCTGAGTCGAGTCGACCAAATTGGGTGCCGATTGACATCTGATATGGATATGGGAGTCTCGATGTTTTGTCTGGACGATTTGGCACTTAACAAACAACAGAATTCTCAGAAAAATTCTCTTGTCCTCAGTAGCTTGTTCTGGGCGGAGGATAATGAAAGAAGGAGTGACCAACCCCCTGAAACAGGCTAGTCTGGATCTCAAATCAATGGCTTGATGCTTTGGCAAAAATGATAATTGTGAAGGCGCGATGGAACTGTACGGAAATAGTGACTGCCGGCGGGATGTGCCGTCTGTCAAGAGATCACCTGAACCTACCTACGTTTGCATGAACCAAGGTAGAGTGTTATAGATGACACGAACGATCGCCACTCCTTGATGAAAGATCGCCAACGTTGACGATAGCCACAGCCATCAGAAAGAAAACAATGACACTCACTGGTGCTGGCGACCGGGGATCAGCAGTTCTCTCCAACACAACCCGTCAATACAGTGAGAGTGTACTTCGGTGCTGGTTTCCAACAACGTCGAGGTCGGTAGTCAATCGGATGTCGAAGCGGCTAGCCTCTGGTCTCGTATGATACTAGATCAGTAGTCTATAACTGGACTTGCCTAGGTTATAGTACTGAACGGCAGCCCCACACTACCCCAAGGAAGTTACATACCTCCTTGTACATGTAAGTAGGTACATCCGAGCAAGTACTTTGATACCTGCCTACATGCGTAGCATCTCCCCAAAACGGCCCCTCGTCTCATTGGCACGGGAAAATGCTAAAGAAAACTCGTCTTCTCTTCTCGGATCCGCCCTTGTCAGACGGTACACGATGCCCTCATTTCGAATGTTCTTCTTGATCCTCCACGCCTGGCTGATGTGACCAGCATCCATGCTCAACAAGAACATGGCGAGGTCTCTTCCGGGAACCTCGGATGACAACGAGCAAGCGAGCACATGAAGAAGAAGACACTTCTAGTCTTTTCCTGCCTCAAGACACCTGCCGCGGTCGAGTCAAGAGCAAGCAGGAGAAATTGTTGCTTGGCCGTCTATACTCCGCAATCTCGGCCCTACAGACTACGATGGATGGCCGAGGTTACTGCTAGTTACTGCACATGGCAGCAGGGGTCTCGACAAGTCAACTCACTCCCTTGTCCATGTCCTCGGTGCGGTTCCACCGATATTGCATATTGGGTAGCGATGATGTTGTCCAGGGTCGACGTCCGCCATCCCTCCCTCCCTTCCGCATCAATGGGGACTAAGAAAAGCTCTCTTCTTCACACAGCTTGAATTTTTGCAAGTCACAATTCCTACCAGGAACAGTCACATTAAATCCGATCTTGTGACTCGAGCGAGGCCCATGGCTCTATCAACGGATGAACAAGTACGGAATGGCTTGCAGGCGCCAATGGGCATATCAAAGCCACGAATAGAAATGGACAGCCATCTCTGCATGGGGATTTCTGCCGTTTCTCGACCTACTGCGGCAGGGAGTCCAACGATCCGTTAGCGACCAAGTGGATTGATAGTCTCTCGACGCCATCAGGCCGAGATCTGGAGGGATATGAGCTGCGCCGTTAGCCTACTATCCTTACACTTTCCCAATCACCAATGAGGCTTCTACCGAGAGCCTCGTTATTCCTGACCGCAATTTTGCCCTACAGGCGGGAGAGGGGAGATAAGAGCACACTGCAGCCATTGGGATACCAGTCATGTCTCGACATGCCGTCTTGTCACCAAGAACATGTCGCACTCCATGATACCGTACAACGGAACGCCGCCTCTCACTCTTCTTCCCTTTCCGTTTCGTTTCGGGTGTCACCAATTTCCACTCGTATGCAGCTTGTTCTATGCATGCATGCACTTGTAGCTTCTCCAACTTGCAGGGCCAGCTCTTGCTATCAGACAACCCTCTGCCAATCGGCCCCGTCCCACCACAATACTACACACCTACCTCGCCGTAGCCCGCAGACGCTCTTTTCTCATTCAGGCCGACTAAGTAGTCGAGCTTTCTCCGGTCTGGGCTGTGGTCCAATGTCATTACAGAATGTCCGACCTAGCCTCCAAAACGTAAGGCGGAGCGACCATGAGTTCGATTAACATGTGAAGCGCTCCGAAACTGATGATGTAGGTACTTGGTTGCGAGAAGGATGGAAAGTCATCACAAAACCTTGATCTCGATAGCTGTTGCAATTATACCGGACCTCGAAGACGAGTACCACATCGACTCAGGGAAGACTTGGAGAATTGGAGTCAAGGCAGCATGCTAATGAGACAAGGATTCGAGCCAAGAGCTCATTTACTGTTATACTTGCTACTCACGTCCAGGCCAGATAAGATACTTTCTCAGTGGCCAGTACTTCATCCCTCAGATCGATCAACGCGTGTCACATACGAGCGAGCAAACGCTACAAACCGCGAGAGAAACCACATACTTTCAATAGATGCATATGCTCTTGTCGTTCAACGCGCCCTTCAACCAAATGAGGAATCAACAACGTCCTGTTTTTGTGGCCTCGGTGTCGGCAGATGTTGAAATCGTCATACAGACCGAATTGTCCAAAGTCTTGGTACCTTCAGCAATGGTATATCGGCATATCACGGCGGTCAAGACCCAAGCCTGTCGTCGACTAGTAGACACAACGGCCGTTCATGTATAATGAACACTATATAGAGGCCGGACCCACAATCGGGTCTTCCAGCCGCCCAACTCTAGTGTCAGGTCATGATCGTTGATCTGAGTAGAAGACACAAGACTTCCCAGTAAGAAAGAAACCAATCGCGGACTTGATATCCACGGATTTTGCCGCCACCGGATAACACGTTCTGATGTGCAGCACGTCCGAGACCTTTCCTGGAAATTCGATCGTCCAACATTGGCGAGCGAATACTTCCTCGCGGCTAAAACACAAGACCCATTCTGAGCCACGATTGGAAGACTATAAATTGTCGTTACCCACTTTGCGCTGCAGAGGAACCTGGACGCCATGACAGGGAGAACAGACACCTCGTCTGATAACCAAGAGAAAACGCCACATTTCAGCGTCAATGTGCCGACAGCCATGAGATGAGAGTGCCTATGCAAATGCTCTGCATAGATGCGACAGCGGCATTCATTACTGGCAGCGTGGCATGCATAAGCATCACACAGGCCGCTTTCGACTTGAATAGTCAATATTGCGACTCATTGGTGTGATCAATGCTGAGCACGAACGTCGTTTATCCTCTAATACACCTTCTCTCTCGATCAATCATTTGCCCGTATTACGCCACGATGCTCCCATGCAAGTTGGCAAGCTATCTGCAAGGGCGGCACGGATATGCGCCAGCTATATTCGGAGCCGGTGTGGCGGCTTTTTCTTCCACTATCGAAAGAGAAGCGAAGGACAGAGGTGTTGCCTCAACACCATCTCGCTTAATACTGAGACTGCCGTGCTACTATTCATACCATAATGGTCTTGCCGCATTGATTCGCTCCTTCCAACGAGTAGGGAATCGAAATTAATCAACATGAAGCAAGTGAGTGCAGACGAACAACGTGCCGGGTATGCGGTCAGGCGTATACCGGCCGACTGGCAAAGGTAGTATGACGATGGGATCTACTCTGTATCTATCTTGCTTGCTTGCTATCTCCATCTATCGATGCCTGCATCCATTGAAGACAACGCCCCCGTCCGGATGGACGCATCCGGCAATGCTCTCTATATACACAATCTAGTGGCAACTGAAACATCACGATCTTGGGATTGGGACTTGTACAAGCAGATCCCTTCAGCCCCTGCGGCCCGACAAGACCGAGATCGTCCTCCAGGAGTACACCCCGACTGACAAAGGTGAATGCGAATTGTATCTTTTTTTGAAAACGGAGTCGACCCCCGCGTTTTCTTTCTTTCAATCCCCCACATCTTGTTTTCTGGGGCAAAAAAGACCGGGGCAAGATCTGAGGTCAATGACCGATATTACAGAGTACATACATACTGCTGTACACTACTACTACCCACGTAACCGGTCTGCTGCTGCAGCATCCGCAAGGGATGATGATGTATTGGGAACCAGACGACCGCGACAAGAGTGGGCTCCCTCGCCTCGACAGATTTGCATCGTGATGCCGTGTGACGTGGGAGATCTGCTATCGCTGCATGCGTTAGTCGTCCAGCGAACGTGCTGCGATGTGGCCTGGCAAGATCATGGACACTTAGACGTCGCGAAGCTACAGAAAGGTTCATCGAAAAATATAACTTTAGAGTAAACAGCTGGTGAGCATCCCAGTTTCTCTTCTGAGCGACGTCGCTGCAAACTAATAAATTCCAATACGCGAGCCATCACCACCACCACCACCATCACAGCGTGGCGTGACGTGACGTGCGTGCCGTTTCCGCCCCTCCATCTTCTTTTTCTTGTTGCGTATCATTCTACTACAGTCCGCTCACCTAGAACGTGCTAGTCGCCAGTCGGCTAGCAGCGTTCCGGGCGTCAACCCTGTCCTCGTCGTCCTCCTCGGGCAGACCGCTCAGTCCCTTTCCGGCGGCGGCGGCCTTGTCTGCCTCAGCCGCCTCTTCCTCTGGCAGGCCACCCATCAGGCTCCCCGAGATGCTCCTGTTCAGGTTCTCCGAGCGTCGGGGCACGCCACTCCATGCATCGCCCTTGGGACCCTGGCTGGCCGCCACACTGGTGCGTCGTGTCGCAGGGTGGGCTTCGCGCCCAAGTCTGCTCAGACCGCCGGAAGCGTCGATGGCTCTGATGTCTGGCCGTACGCTCTCGAGCAGAGCCAGAGTGCGGCGCTCGGCGTCGATTTCCCGGATCACGTACTCGCGAATGCTGAGACGAAGGTCGGCTGCCGTGCGTGCGAACCAGCGACGGCGCTCCTGCACGAGGTTCTGCGACACGCGCTGAGTTTTTCTGTGGAGTTCCAACTCGTTGCCGCGAGCATCGTCTAATGCAGTGATAGCTTCATCGACCTTGTCGCGGCGTACGTTTGAGGAGGCCTTGAGGCGGTCGGCCGCATTGAGTCGGCTGCGCGTCGACTCCTGCGCCTGTAGAAACTCGCGCGTCAATAGCTGACGGTTTGTCAACGTTTCCTTGACGATGAAGGCGTCCTGAGAGTGGTACTGGAAGGGATCACCAATGGTGGTCGCTTCAGCAGTAGCCTGGGCAGCGTGGCAGTCTCCGACTGTCTGCACAATCTTTCCAAGTTTGCGATAGGCATTTGCCAGACCCTGGTGTGGCTCTTGGACGCTCATGGCGCCCAACTTGACGCCAAAATCCGATTCCGCAAGACCCAAACCTAAACATTATTAGCACCGGTATAAGGGATGCTGCCGCTTTGTTCTCGTAACATACCTCGGCGAGCCTTGACCAGCTTGTCAACCTTGTGTCCGGCATCCATGGAACCAAGGTAGAACAGCTTGACTATGGGCCGAGCTTCGGAGAGCTCAGGGGTATCATCCGGCGGAGGAGCAAACTGCTTCAAGACCTTCCGTCGCACACCAGTGGCGGGCTGCTTCATCTTGTACATGGGGCTGTAGCCAAAGTCGCTCTCCACGAAAAGCACCATCTCTTCATCCCTCATGAGCACCTCGTTACTGCAAACGTAGTTGAACCATCTCTGCATCAGCGCCTTGACCCGCGTCTCGTCCTCGTCCGTGCCGGCACCGGCAGAGGTGACGGCGGGTGGGACCGCGGGAACGAAAGCATCCGGGTTCGCTGATATTAAGTGGTCTGCGAGCTTGACGAATTCGGAGTGCATGCGGCGGACATCGCGGAATTGTGTTGTTCGAAATCTTGGGATGTTTGTCTAACATTGGCACTTGGTCAGCGTCGTGATTGGAACGGAATTGTGTCGTAGTAGGACTCACGTGAACATCAAACCTCAAGATTGGGTCCTTGCGACCAGTCCTCTCCAACCCAGTGATCTTTGCCTGTAATTTGTATTGCGGCTGTGTCGGTCGTCGCGCGGGTTGCCCTTGAGCGCCTGGCTGTCCCTGACCTTGCCCATCATGGTGTTGCTGCTGCTGTTGTTGTTGTTGTTGCGCATCTTGTTCTTGAGGATAACCCGGCTGCGCTCGCTGCTGCTGCTGCTCTGGCTGTTGCTGGTGGTCCAAGGGGTCGTCTCCGAACCCGGATTGCTGCGACGCCTCGGATTCTTGCGACTGGCCAAAACCGCCCTCGGCGGCGCTGTCGCTGGGCCCCTTGAAGGGGTCGTCAGAGGCTTCAGGGTGAGCGGTATCATTGTTCGTAGATTGCGATTCGTAGCCATACGTGGACTCGTTGCCGAGAGAGCTGTAGCCGGTATCGTTGCGCCGCGGCGTAGTGGGAGGCGAGGAGCCCCACGGCGAGTGGCCGGCCTGGTCGTCCTCGGCTATGCCACGATAATCCATGGCGCTTGATAATTAAGAAGCTGTCACGGTGTTCCGCGAGCTCGAGAGTGAGAGCTTTGTGGGTTGGTTGATAGCTGTCCGAGAGCGTGACTACCAGAGGTATGACGTTGTGGCAGAGAGGGAGCTATTGACTTTTGGGTGTGTTTCGGGCCAATTGAAGCTCCTAGGCCATCGCAGTCGAACTTGTAGCAGAATAAGATGCAAGATGTAAGGCGGCAGGTATAGAATGCCGACTACGCCGAAGAGATGCTCGCCAGAAGTCTACAAGTAGATACACAAATGTCTTCCTTTGAAAGACTTGCGCTGGTTCAACCCCCCGTTTCGTTTGGGAACTGCGAATCGGCCTAAACGGCTTGTTGCTGCTGCCTCGCTCCCCAATCACTGCCCACTGTGCCGGGATTGCCAGTGGCTCAGCTCAGCTGTTCCCAGCGATTCTTTTGGCTGGCGGGGCCACTAAGCTACCTAGAGCTAGTGTTGACCCGGCTCGAACATGGCCCGTGCTTATGAGCAACTGTCACTGAAGGTTGGTTGTCAGTGATAGTGATTCGTGAAAAGCCAGGAACGAAGCTAAACTGGAAGAATCATCAACTTGGTCAGAGTTCAACCGTAACAAGCGTCTTCTCGTCTTTCGTTATTTGATGGAGTTTCTCTCTATGGTTTTTCGTTCTTTTGATGTTTGATTGCCAGCATGAGCTTCACAGCGACCCTGGCCAGGGCCTCTCTTCGCAATCCTGTCTTGTTGAAGAGATGTCCACGTCCCGCGAGGTGGAAACCCGATCCATATACCTTTAGGACACTGGCTACAGCACCTAGGCATGATGATGCCATCAGCAAGATCAGGAACATTGGCATCATTGCCCACGTAGATGCTGTAAGTGTACCTAGTAACATCATGTACATCTCATCAAAAATGTATATCTAACTCAGTGATTCAGGGCAAGACGACCACAACAGAAGCCATGCTCTATAATAGCGGCGCCACGAGGCATCTTGGAAGTACGTTTTCATCATGACAAATTCCGTCTATGAGGGAGCAAGATTGGATGCAGCTTCTAATTCCAGATCGGTTTTTTTTCCACCTGCTTACATTATTTATAGACGTTGATCATGGTGACACTGTGACGGATTTCCTTCCCATGGAGATGCAAAGGGGCATCACCATTCAGTCGGCTGCAATCACATTCAGGTGGCCCACGCCGGAAAGAATGAGAGAGGGCGAGACAGAACATTTCGTAAATCTAATAGACACACCCGGACATCAGGACTTTCGTTTCGAGGTCGAACGTTGCATCCCCGTTCTGGACGGCGCCGTCTGTATCATTGATGGCGTAGAGGGCGTGGAAGCCCATACTGAGCGGGTATGGTCGTCTGCACATGACTTCAAAGTGCCGCGGATAGTCCTCGTCAACAAGCTCGACCGCGATGGTGCGTCGTTCAAGAAGTCGGTGCAGGACATTGGCTTGAAGCTCGGTGGCATGCCCTTGGTGTGCCAAATACCATGGTGGGAAAATGACACCGTCAAAGGCGTCGTCGATGTCATCACCCGGACCGTCGTCAGCTGGACAGGCGCCGGTAGAGAGAACCCAACCGAATTGGCCAAAAGGATACCGCCGTTCCAGGACGAAATCGAGCGCGCTCGTGACAATCTCGTGGAGAAGCTCTGTGAGCACGATGATGAGTTGATGGAATTGTGGACAGAGAAGGGCAAAGACCTTTCTGCAGATGAGATCAGACAGAGCATTCGCCGGGTCATAGGAAATGGCGAAGCCAATCTCATCCCCGTGTTCGCGGGAGCCAGTCTGAAGAACATTGGTGTCTCGCCCCTGTTGGACTCTGTCAACCATTATCTGCCCAGTCCACGGGATCGACCAGACCTCAATGTCCGTGTAGGACCGAATACAATGCCACTGCGGCAGATCATCAAGGAATCCAACGACCCAAAAGTCCCTGCCAAGAAAAGAACTCCGATCGAGGCAGTAGCATCGGTGTTCAAGGTCGTCAACGATCCCCGGCGCGGCATGCTGGTCTTTGTCCGGGTGTACCATGGCGAGATCAAGAGAAACGCCCACATGTGGAATTCGAATCTGCAAGACTTTGAGAAGCCCCTCAGTATTTCACAGATTTCGGCCAAGAACCACATCGACATCCCCCACCTCTCCGCAGGCCAGATTGGTGCCCTAACCGGTCTCAAGAGAGCTCGTACTGGCGACACACTTCTGGTCTATACCGGAAACAAGATCCCTACGGGAAATGTGGCACATGTCAAGATTCGACCTCCTGAGATTCCTCCCGCCGTCGCGTTCTTGGTCATGGAGCCGCTCACCCCCTCAGGCACCAAAGCCCTGGAGACGGCCCTGGACAATGTGTCGCGAGAAGACCCAAGCATAAGATGGTCTTTGAACGAAAAGGCAGAACAGTATACGGTATCTGGTATGGGAAAGTTGCACCTCGAGGTGGCCAGAGACCGCCTCGAGAACCACTACAAGATTGAGGCACACTGGGGCGGCATTGAAGTCGAATACAAAGAATGCGTCTCTGAGTCGACAGGTAAACACAGTGCCGTCTGTGACAAGGTGATCGCTGGCAAGGCAGGCAAGGCCGCTTGCACTGTTGAGATTCAGCCCCTGGAACGCCACGAGGTAGAAGCTCTCGCACACACTCACACGGAAAGAGACGGAAACATCATTCAGGTCAACTTCTCCGGAGAACTCCCAGTCGACACCGAGGAGATCAGACCTCACCTGGTGACGGGTGCTATTGCGGCCTTGGCAAGAGGCCCCCGGAGAAACTCTCCCATGAACCAGTGTCTTGTCACCATCACATTCGATGCCGCGACCGACTACTTCGGCGCAACACCGCCCGGCCATTTCGTCGGAGCTGCCAACCAGGCATGTCGGAACGTACTAAAAGAGGCGCACAAGCAGGGAAGCGTGGCTATCCTGGAGCCGGTCATGAGGGTGACGATCGCGCTCCCCGAGACCGCGGCGGGGGCCATCCAGCACGACCTGCACTCGTCCCGCGGCGGGCAGGTCCTGGAGGTGCGCGATCTCCAAGATTCCGGCGCGCGCGACGAGGGCAGCCCGATCGACTTATCGGATATCTACGCGCCGCCGGACCCGTACGAGTTCCAGACGACGCTGCGCGAGACGCGCAAGGGCAGCCTGCGCATGCTCGAGATCGTCGCCCAGGTGCCCCTGGCCGAGATGCTCGACTACGACAGCCACCTGCGCAGCAAGACCGCCGGACGGCACGCCATGACCATGCACCTCGACACATTCGAAAAGGTTGTCGGCTCTCGTGAAAAGTCTCTATAATTCGTCGAGTCATGTTGAGATGTCACGTGGTTCTGTAACGACACTTTATCACTGTATCAATAATATCATGCATGTACACAATATTACAACTGCCGTCTCAACACTTCATCAGGGATCATAGCGGAGGAAGGTTTGGCGCGATAGATCAACTTACCAGAAATGCAGAGTGCTTTTTGTGTTTCGAGACTGAATGGCCAAAGTGCTGGTGATGCAAGGGACAGCCCCAAGATAACGGAAAAGGATGGAGGCCCGGCATTATCAACCAGCTGAAGTCTGATCCACGTTCTCAGCCCAGTAACAGCATGGACTGGAATTTCATTCACCACCGAGAGGTTGGGCCTTGAGCAAGTCTTCCATGTGATCGCGAGCTTGAGGCACTCGAGGGCCAACCAGGCTTCAGCCTCGTGAGTAAGCGCAGGCCCAGATGCACAATGGACTCCAACATGCTTCTGCAGATCGTATCTACCACGGCAGACTAACCAGTGACGGTGATGCTTGTGGTTGTGGTTACGCTAGGTAATTATCGCATGGACGACTGATGGATTTCGCAGGAAACGCACTCATGGCCTCGAATGGCAATGCCGTTCGCTTGGTCGATCATGATGCAACAACCTCTCACAATTCAGCAGCTATATCGAGCTATATTTTCAGCTCATGAAATAGGCACAAATGGAACAACCTTCTTCGATAGGCGTTCTGCTAGTAACAGTCAAGTAAAGAAGCAATTTTGGCTCGCAAAACGTCTACACGGTCAGAGTTTTCGAATAGACTCTAATGACGATGATGCATGCTATACTGTACTAACAAAAGCCTCTTCAAGCCTTTTAGTTACTATTGGAACCTCGCAAATCTAATATTCAGAGACAAGTTTTGTTTGCGGGAGGCAGTGTAGATTGGTCACAATCAACCCAACACAGCACCTCGCGATAGTATATCAGCTATAGCAAACTAAGTGTTCAGCCTCTATGATCAGCATAGCGGAAGTAACCTTGTCTGGTGCATACACACCTACCGACGACCAAAGGATGGATCCTAAGTTACGCGGTGTATCCTTGGCGAAAGAGCCCAAGTCAATATGAACTTTTTGCTTAGTCAAGCCCAGCACCAGGCCAATGTGTAAATTATACTTTTATAGAAGCCAATCATGTTCGATTGCTAAACCATGCACATTTCGAGCACTTGCAGAGTCTTTGAGTACGTTATACTCAGTCCGTATTGGGCTGATCTCCATCTCGAAAATGAAACCGCCAAGAAATTTGCATATAAAACTTCCTAGATCCAACATACCTGTGTGATGATTCAGATTCTCCCGCAGATCCTGTCTCATGTTCTGATATTGTGCCAAATGGTAACATAATCTTTAGAATCACATTTCCATTTCCAATATTGATATTCGATCATGAAAGATCCCGAGATTCTCGCCAATCCCAAGATGTCCGTTCCCAGTTGCGAGATATGTGACCAGAAACAGGACTTGAAATTCTGCGAAGGCTGTGGAAGCTATTGGTGTGGCAGCGACACTTGCTGGCGGATGGTAAAAAAGCACAGAGAAAGTCAACAGGGTGAAGGCGTAAGACTTCACGAAAAGTCCGATCCTGGCATCGTGAAAAGAGTCATGGAGTCCATGGCCGCGCCCAAGAGCGAAGAAGAAGAAAGACAGCAGCACGAAAACGACGAGGATACTCTTTGACTGGGTTGGGATAAAGATGAAAACGGAGATCCTCTCCTTGCCGAGTATTCGCGTTACGCCTCCATGATGATGGAGACGTCGCAGGGTCGAGCAGAAACAAGGTACCCAGCGCTCGTCTCGTTCGTGGGCCAGACTGGTAAGACAATGATGGTCTATGGCCAAGAAGCACCTTATTGATGATAGTCACCGCCTAGATGCCGGCAAAAGCACGCTTATACGACTGTTGATGGACTCTGATAGTGGTGCAACGACGACTGATGGTGCATCTGCGCATTCCGCGCCAGTCATCGGTCGCAGACACGCAAAAGTACCTACCTCCGCCGATGTTCACCTATACATGGACCCCAAAACACTTCACAGTCAGCGACCGATACTGTTCGCAGATTGCGAGGGTTTCGAAGGTGGCGAGATGGCCCCTACTGCAAATCAGGCCCGGCGGGACAACACAGAATCCCAACCGGTCGCAAGTGGAGGCAAAGATCGGATCAACAGGATCGGGCGGGCGACCAAGAGGTATCTGCAATGGGGTTCAAGAGATGCCCAGGGTCATGATAGGAGGGGCAAACGACAATATGCCGTGCGGGAGATGTACCCACGTATATTCCACGCATTTTCGGATGTGATCGTTTTCGTTCTCGACAATGAAAAGTCAGCGCATCCACTTTTTAGCTGCGAGGATAGAGATCATGCTAACAAAAAGTTCTAGAACGATCGAAAACGTCGTGGAAGACTTTCTGAAATGGGCAGATCAGAACCACTCAGCATGGATCAATGTGCCGAGCAAGCCCCATGCTGTGATAGCTCTTAATAAGTTGGATCCTACGACACCAGACGGAGAATGGGACCGTGCCAAAGCGACCGAGGACTTCCTGGCGTTGATGAGCAGTCAATTGCGCGTGAACCCGACCTTGAAGGACTATGTACAAAAATGGTCTCTCGTTGGCCGCGAGATCAACAACATGAAGGAAATGTTCGAATGCTACTATGCTGGAGTCCACGTCATCAAGCTCCCCGATAGTAGCAAATACCAGAGGTTGCACCAGCAACGCAATCTACTTGACAACACTATCGTCAAAGAGTGTGAGTACGTCTTTGACAAGAAGCGTAGTCACCGCATGATGGCCGACGTGGACCAATTTGGTCTCTATCTATCCTTGGCATTCGACCATTTTTCGAGGACCTTGGATGTGCCGTTTGACTATGTTCAAGCATCACTGAAATGCCGCCCGTCCCCAGAGACACTGGCCGAGAACGTGTTTGAGTTTGTTGAGTTGGTTGCCCAGAAGAGAGGGATCGAGGGTAAGATCCAAACGCTCTTTGACGACGTCACCGATCTTGTGGCGTCATGCATCACGCTTGATGCTTCTAGAAGAGGACTGTTGGGTAAGTCATGGTGTCTGATTATTCAGTCTTGTTCTCTTGGCGGGTTTTCTTTCGGTAGTCCGTCACTAATACAACACCTCACTAATACAGACCCAGGTCGAGCGATGGAATGGTTTGAAGCTTCTGAGTCGAATGGCCAACCTCGCACCGAGACGAAAGACAACCGACGCAAAAAGCAAAGGGGACTCGCGGAGAGTGGCAACGGCTCGTATGGTGCTCTTTGCCGAGCAGCGATCGACGAGTACCAATTCACTCGTACGCTCTGCGCTTACAGCGGGAGTCAGGACTCTGCATTCAAATGCGACCAGTATGAGAACACACACTTGACGGAGCATCGTGAGAAGGCCAAATTTGGAAGATATCACAGTGCTGCGGGGGGGTTCGAACACCCTTTCGACCAGAGGCATTTCGACTGGCCGCAAAGGGTTCGAAACGTGGTCATCGGTTTCAGTAGGGATTGCGGTTGGAGCTCTGGAGGCGATCATCGGCGAAAAGCCGTGGCAGCACATACAAAAGCACTCAAACGATTCTACGGATCCATTGTGAGCGACCCGTTGAGCTTCATCAGCCACACCATCTGCTTGTCTTGCCTGTTCCAACCGGCACAGTACCTACTCAGCTGCGGTCATGTCATTTGCCTGGAGTGTGCATTGGATTATGGCCAGGCCGAGGCCGGCAGGACACAAGTTGTTGTGAAATGCTGCCCGCTCCACAGCGAATGCACACAAACAGGACCAAGCACGATTCACCTCAATCCTCCACATTCGGGTCTGAGGATTTTGACTCTTGACGGGTGAGTATAGTAGCCATGGCATGCTTGGAATCTGCTAACTAAGCACACAAAGGGGTGGCACACGCGGTATTGTAGAGCTTTGCATTCTCGAAGCCATTGAGAGCCAACTCGACATCCCCTTGAACAATCTTTTCGACCTGATCGTTGGCACAAGGTAACCAATGCGCCTTCATATTACTACACTTTGAAAGTGTGAAAGCTGATCAAGTCATAGTACTGGTGGCATAATCGCTCTAGGCTTTGGCCATAAGCAATGGTCGGCAGTTCAATGCATGAAGATGTTCGAAGAGCTTGTGGAAGGGGCTTTCAAGGAGCGTCGAGGACAGAAGCATAACATTGTCATAAGTTTCATTGAGCTACTTATGAAGAAGAGCAAGTACGAGACCACGTCCCTCGAGGATGCCCTCCGGAAAGCTTTCAAAGAGGAGCAATTGTTCGCATCCAAGGAGGTCCGCCCCAATGTCCTCAAGGTCGCCGTCACGGCCACTACCGGCTCAGGAACGGAACCATACCTGTTTTCGAATTACAACGTCAGCAAAGTCGCTACGGGTGCCACCAAGAAAGGTGTGTCCTCAATGAACTATCGGAGACATCGCACGGTGGACACGAATAAGAGATTGAAGATATGGGAAGCGTAAGTGCCCGTCGTGCCCTCAACGAACATCAACGTTGCATGCTAATTTACAGCAGTGCACGCGCAACCTCTGCAGCTCCTGGTTTCTTTAAACCATTCGAATTCGACAACATGGTATTCATGGACGGTGGCTTCCTCCACAACAATCCTCTCGATATTGCGACGGAAGAGGCTCAACGCATCGCAGACTCCCATCGTTTGAGCACTACTCCGGATTTCCTGCTTTCACTAGGAACATGTCTCTCACAGGACTACAAAGATCCACAGAGCTACCAACGTCAATTTGACAAGTTCTGCAAGAGGGAAGAGAAAGATTCTATGTTCAAGTTCGGGAAGCTCAAAGCGCCTGTCCTCACGGCCAAGACGATATTGAGAGCAGTACAATTCCAGGTCAAATTAAACATCGATTCAGAACGCAAGTGGGAGCAATGGAAGGATCGATCTCCTCCGGCCTGGACGTCACGCGCTCTTCGGGTCAACCCAGATCTCGAGGAGGAACCGCCAGCGCTGGACGAAGTCGACAAGGTGACGCCGCTGCGGCACACCGTGACTGGCTGGTTACAGGAAGCGGAATCTGTTGCGCTAATCAAGGACATCTCCTGCAGACTTGTCGCCAGCTCTTTCTACTTCGAGCGGCATGGCCAGTCCGAGAAAGAAAGAGGATCCTCGATCAGGCTCCACGGCTTCATTCGATGCCGCCTTTCGCACTGTGAAGCCTACACCAAAGCGCTGGGGGTCTTCCTAGGAACCTGCACGACGCCTGCGACCTCCGTCATTGAGAGCTACGCCGGCCCACGCTGTGAGATAGACGTTCCCATTCGAAGCATGAAAGAAGACGGTCGATTTCAGGGGGTCGAGGTGGAAGTTTTGCTCCCTGGGAAAGACAGCGTCACGTCTATATCACTCAAGCTGACTAACGTTGGCGACAAGAGGATTTATCCCCTCAGTGGATTCCCGCGAAACCTGATGAAGCATGATTTTGGACCAACGTATCTGAACGGGTCGGATCCATCGAATGATACGAGTTGAGGGCATGTACTTCAGCTTCCTAGTGCGCTTGTTTTGTTCCAGTTTGAGTTGGATTCATTCATTTCTGTATCCATGTATCTGCCGCCATGTTCTGTATCATCCTGTTAGGTTTTCGGCTATCTTGCAGAAATTGATTTGTCATGAGGAGTAGTCAGCTTTCTTCTTGTAGTTCTAGCTATCAGTCACTCTTTTATCAATCATGCGACTGTCAACATATGAGTCCTGATACAACGTCCATCTGCGTGACCAACTTGGCCTTTTTCGGGCGTCACAGTGAACCTCCACAATCTTCTTCAAAGAGGTGTATATTCGTCCCAGGAGCGCCGGGTTGTAGGTACCAATGAGTTGAAAAAGCTTTATTAGGGCTGAAATATGGCAACACATTGAAACGAGACTGTACGGCTCACGAGACACGAGTTGAAAGAGGACATGGAAATAAATTAATCCCGACGACGTCTCGTTTTTCGATCGTCCAGACAGTATACCCGGGTTTTAAATATTCGAGGACACATTTGTTATAATACCAAGTTCCAAACTTCCAATGAAGCAGATAACGCCCAGCAAACACGATATTAACCAGCGGAAAGCAAGTCAGTGAAAGTCCAGGTAGTTCCCAATGCTCCATCTTGTCCACCATTAACGCCGCGCAAACACACATGTAATCAAGACCTTCCGCATTTAATTCCAGTATACGCCTGTTTTCTTTAACCGCCGCCCTGGCTATTCGGCCAAATGGATGTTAGTCATAGAAAAGTTGTTGACATGTACTTCCACCAGGTGCTCTTCACTTCCCCGTAGGATAGTCTCGATGATGATGACGGCCACTTTCGAGATTCAATTGTTCCTGGTTTGATTTCTTTGCGAGTGTTCTCAACTCGGAATGTTTCTGTCTTCGAATGTTTGGGTTGACCATTTGATCTCTATGCTGAGAGTGCACGAGGAGGTTGAATGACAAGCGGCTTTTGGTATATCTGTTGTATCTTCTGCACAGGAGGAGCACCTGGGCTCATCGCGCGCAGGTAAGCATCAAGGTCGACCTCGAGCTGGGCCGCTCTCTTGCCCATGAGTGATTCGGCCCAGATGATGCCTCGGGCGACGCCGAGGCCTTGGGCGGCAGTCCTGAGGTCCATAATGCTCATGATGCCGGCAATGACCTCAATGTGCCACCTGCGGTTTTCTTCGACGTCCTCCATGAGTGCGGCCTCCACGTGCGCCCACAGGTTCAGTTCGGGCACGACGGCCCAATCGACCAGTGGCAAGCGAGAGATCTGGCGGAAGGCGTTGAGATGCATGCGAACCTCAAATGCAGGAGCGTTGAAGCGGGCCTTGATGTCGGCGAGGAAAATGAGCGCAGCGCGTCGAAAGGCCTCGCGGGCGGCGACGCCCGAGTACTGGTCATTGAGAGCGTCGTTGGGGAGCGCCCGGCCGGGCAAGGTCAGAATCTCGTACGATGCCGGCGATAGGAGGCGGGCCAGAGTAATGTCGTCGCACCAGAACTCGGGCTTCCGGCCGTACTTGTCAACGTAGGCTGCGACCTTGGCGGTCGCGATAAGGGCGTGCTGTATGTCGCCAAGGCTGGGGCACTGTGAGTCCCACCTCTGCAGGAGGCAGTTGAGGTACTCAGATTCGTACTCGACATCATCGAAATGGAAGGCAATGCCTTTCATAGGAGGGGGGAAATAGGGAGCGTCATTCCGAAAGGTTGCCGCGTTCAGATCAAGCCTATATGATTTCATGAGTGTGATGTTCTCTCAAGGCATGGCTGCGGCAACTTACCAGGCAATGGCGAGCGGCAGAATGGGCAAGGTCAGTTTGTCCATGCCTCCTTTTCTGTCGACCATTCTTTTCAGTCCTAAAAGATGCACATTCACTCTGTCAAAATTTCCCATTGTCGCCTGCCTTTGATATTAGCATTTCAATTTCTCAGCAGACCAGGATTGAATAACGGTAAGGGAACGAAAGAGCAGAGAACTGGCTTGACTTACATCATGGCAGATACATCCGGCGATGGCGACAATCTACAGTTTACAATCAATCGCAGATTTATGAGGGGTGGTGTGAGATTTACTGAGCAGAACTTACAAGACCTTCCAGCTCGCTATCTTCGGGAACATGCTTCAGCCTCTCGCTGATGGATTTCAATGATTTCGAGTAGTACGTGAGAGCCTCGGCGCTGCCTGACATGTCTTTCGTCATGGCGCCCCAGTCGCCATCTCTCCAGGCGGCCGAGTTGGCGAGCGTGATGTACCATGCCGCCTCATCCGTGACAGCAAGGCTGAGCCACAGGAAGCGGAACGGTCTGAATACGTATCGTGATTCCTCAATCACTATGATAGCAGATTAGAATGAGCACGACCCTTTCCTTGGCTACTGAGACTGTCTGTGATTGACGTGAGAGAAAGGACATGACTTACAGAAGCGTAGGAGGTCGAGTTTGTTCTCGTTCATCTCGATTGGATAAACCATCTGACTAATCAAACCCTCCGCCCAGGGGCTGACTGGAGCGCGGGCGGCGCAGTTGCTCATGTCGCGCTCCCGACCGACCGAGACTTGCATCGGCCTTCTCCTGCCGGGGGCACCGCGGCCTCCTGTCCCATCGCGCCTCGACGTTGGGACGATGTCCTGGTCGTCGCCCGTCTCACGTCCCGCGGCGGCGGCGGTAGTGTCGTCGTCGGCGGCGCTGTCGCTGCTGCTGCTCTTGCGGCTGCCCGCCGTCTTCTCCTTTGTCCTCGACGTCGGCGACTGCTGCTTCGGCTTCCGGCGGGACTTGCCAATATCCTTCATGACATGGCGTCGGACCTTTGTGGAGTGCTTCTTGGCCTCCCTGGGATCGGAGATGGTGACGAACTCGAATTGCGTCATGGTGTATATATACTAAGTAGATATATACTCAAGAGAATGATGTGAAGGCTGGGCTACATGACCTTGGCTTGCGGTCGCATGTGATGTGATGATTCTTTCTGTACGCGAGACCCCTTCGGCATGGCAAAGGGACTCGGGCGAGGAGGTTACGAAAGAAGGGGATTAATGAGAGAGCCAGACCCTCCCGAGAGCTCCACAGCTCATGCGGTGAAGCTGGGTCGGTCTTCTGAAGAATTTCGCCCGCAGAAGGAGCTGATCATCGGCAGTTTTGGGGGGTTAACGCACGTATTGGCTGGCATACATATGCAGTGCCCTGGGGGAGAACCAGAGACATGGACCTCGTGGGGGGTGGGGTCGGGTTACCTTTTTACTCGAGGCAGGTTATGTAGGTCAAGGTTGGGTTGGTGACCTGTCAAGCTCGAGCAGTCTGTCTCTCACTCGAGTCTCTGAGTCGCCTGATTGATTGATAAGTGTGAGCCAAAAATGAGCCCGGTGAGCTGGAGTCGGTGGCGGGCTAATGTCCCCCAATGGCGGGTTCCCACAGCGGGCTCATGCGGGATGCAACCGGGGAGGATCCCCTAACTTCTACACTACCCGTACCTTGAGGTTAAAGCCTGTAAAGCCTGTAAAGCCTGTGAGGTGGTTCCCCCTAGGGACTAGCGCCCGCTGTTATTACCTTACCCCGGACTGCTGCACATGTGGCGGCTGATGATCAGCCTATTGTTAGCATACCAGCTGTGTACATCCAAATATTGCCGTGCAACTTATCATGAGGATTAATGGGCTAGGTAGATGAAATGACTCTCAGCTGAAACATGGAGTTTATTTTTCTATCTCCGTGGACAGTCTTCGCACTATTGAACGGCCAGGCAAACAGCTCCTCGGAGGGAGTGTGGTACAATAAGCCAGGGGAGGGCCTGGAACTCCCCACAGGTGGCGAAAGATGTGAAGATCATATATTACACAAGGCAATCAATTGCGAAACCCCAACCAACGCACGAATACGTCAATGTCGCTTTCTTTCTTCCACGGAGTCCTCATATTGACTAATCCAACATGTCTGGCTGGCAACAATTCAACGACGAGCAAAGCACAACATGGAACTATCGAGGCTGGCCATTGACACTTATTCACAATGAGTAAAGTAGTGAACAGCATGGACACGTATCATTCAATAAGAGTTGGGTAATAAACAGTAAAGTTGTTTATTCGTGATATCATTGATATAGTAATAAAAGAACAACGCCAGCCATTTGCTGCTGCCAATGAGGAAAATCCAGAAGCCAGATAGATACGCCTTTCCTTCTCGGGATTTTACAGAGTCCCAGCTAGATACCTAAACAAGACCATAACACACCCGCGCGGTTTCACCTCTCTCCCATTCCCTTAGTAGCGGGGGAAGGCCCGGGGGTAAGCCCGGAGACCTCGCTTCTTGGTGTTGGCGGCGATGCAAGCCTGCTGCTGGGTGTCGCAGTCGGAGACGGAGCCGCCGCCGCCCGAGTTGGCGGCGTTGGCGCACTGGTTCTTCTGGACGTCGCAGGCGCGCTGGACGGCGGCGCCGATGTTGATGAAGGTGTCGCCGTTGACCGAGAAGGGGCGGTCCGAGGAGGCCGAGGACTCGACGGGGACCGGGGCCGCGCCCGTGGAGCCGGTGAAGGCGTTGACGTTGGTGCCCGAGGCCGTGGTCGCGGTACCCGAGGACGCGGCAGCGGCGGAGGAGGACGCGGCCGAAGAGGCGGAGCCCGTCGCGGTGGCGGAATCGGCAGTGTTGTCGCATGTGTCATCGGCAGCAGCGGCGCCAGAGGCTGAGGAGCCGCTGCCGACGGTGGCGGTCGAGTTGGAAGCGCCGGAGCCGGTGGCACCACCAGCCGAGACGGCAGCGTCGATCTCATCGGCGGTTGCGTCCTCTACCAACAGGTTCTGCGCGTTGATGCATCCCTCGGCGACAATGTCGTCGCAGGAGTTGCCCTTGCCGGTGGCGTCGCTGGTGTCGCCGGGGGCAAAGGTGCCAGTCTTCAGGGCGAGCTGGGGGTCGGCACCGATGGAGTTGAGCTGGACGGCGAGGTCGAGGACGATCTGCTTGTTGGTGGCGGCGGCGTTGTCCGAAGCAGGGTCCTGATGCTGGGTGACGGCGGCGACCTCGGCGTTGGTGGCCGTCTCGTTGCAGATGACCGAGGCCAGGCCGACCTTGCCCGTGTTGCGCTCAACAGCACGGAACATGAGGGCGTTGGCCATGGCATCGACATCGCCGGCGGCCTTGGCGTTGGTGAAGGCCTGGTCGGCAACGTGCTGCTGGAGACAGTCCAGGTTGGTGACGCTTCCGGCGCCGGCGGCAGCGGCAGCGTTTCCGAGCAGCGAGAAGACGGCATCCTGAATGTTCTCGGGGTTGTCAAGCTTCAGAGCAGTGTTGACGGCCTGGAGGATGTCCTCGTGGGAGTGCTCCTCTGTGAGACATATCAGTCAATGTTGCATTTGCCGATCCCAGCAGCAATCTACTCACGAGGAACCTCTCTTCGGATGTTTCCTGAACCCATGCGCACAGCATCGGGGCGGGCAGCGGCCACGCCCATCAGAGCCACCAGAACTGTGCTTGTCTCAAACTTCATTTTGACTGATTTGTAAAAATGACGAATCGGTGATGGTATAAATAATATCAATAACTTCCAAACAGAGGCCCGGCCTAAGGATGGTAGATTGTGCTGAAAAGAGCGTATAGAATACAATAAAAAAAAAAGTTCACAGAACTGAGAAAAGAATGTAGTGGAGAATGAGAGACACTATTGTTGGATGAAGTGACAGAGGAAACAATTCGAACCATACATGAGCCAAGTCAAGACTCTATATACTCCCCCGGAGGAGAACCTATTGCAGATGTCACGGCCTCGGCATCCAGGGCCGCTCGCTTACCTGTCTGGTTGGGATGAGCTCAATCTGGACGTCTGATACCAAGATGACATGGCCCCTTGGCACCTGGGGCTGCGTCGATCAATCTTTGGACGGAGAGCGACGCAGGGTCTGCAGAACTTGCGGGATCCAGCGCTTGTTCGGCTGGCTTGGATTCCGGGAGGCAATTACCTCATCAGGAGCCATCGAGGGCCTGCCCGAAGCGCCAGACTGAGAGGCGGCTCTGCGAGATCTCGCCAGGGCTTGATCCATGATCGGTCATGGGACCGATTGGTCGGTAGAGTCAGCAATGTATGATGGTGACCAGGGCGCCCGGCTAGACCGGACGGTTGGTCTGCGCGACGGCGTTGCAAGGCCTGGTATAATGGCCACGATACGGAACATGCAAGTGAGAACTCATGGCTAGATGCACGGTGCGCCCGCAGCAGAGCACCCGGAAGCGTAGAAGGCAAAGGTTGCGAGGTCCCGTCAACTATGGTCAAGGCGCACTGTGCCCAGTGGGGGAGGCATCAATCATACGTACATCGTGCGTGGGTCCAACCTTGGTGTTTTGAGTCTGAAGATGAGATGAGACTGCGCATCCGACGGTGCCTGTCTCAGATTTCTTGAGCCGCAAAGATGCGCTGCGGCGCCCACCGCAACTGGCCGGCGGTTGGGGGGATATGGCCCATGCGCCCAGGGGAAAAGACTGTTGACAACCCCCAGCCAAGCAGGGATCTCGGAGATTTCCTCAAACTCCATAAGTTTAATCTCAACGTTGTTCTGAAGTCGTCGTGAGAAGCGAGATGGACATTCTGCATTGGCGCTTGCTCTCATTAGGTATGGTATACGGATTACCCGTATGTATAGCAGCCACCGAGATTCCCTGTGGCTGCTGCAGCTGTTCCTTCAGACGAACCGAATTCCGGATGGCTGCCAGGTTGTCACGGCAGCCTCCATGCGGATGGACTTCAGATGGCAAGTTCATGGTCTCACCCTCTCTGCTGATCGCAGCATGCCATTGATTTTCGTGCGACTGCCACGGGGCATGATGCGATGAACATGATGTCGATCATGGTAGTACGAGACTTTAGATGGGACACATGTCAAGCATCTACGTACCTACTCCATTTGTATGAGTTTGAGCCTGTTGAAATGGGAACCAATGTTGCTGATCAGTATCTCCTTGGCGTCAAAGACGGCAGACGTGATTATCGTTGTGAGATCTCTCTCTCTCTCGCTCCCAAATGTCCCGGCCTGTCGAACTGTTTTCTTGCGGATTCAGAGAGGCCTCGAGACGGCTTGCTGGGTCACTACCGCCCTTTGTCGTTCGGCTGATCCCACAGCTGATCAGGTAGACCCAAATTAACCGCTTATGCGATACAACACATCACCTCTTGTGTGCGATCAATGCAGACAGCCGGAATACCTATTGGCCTTCATTAAAGATTGGCTTCTCGCCTTGGTGGTGCGTGTGTCAGACACGATCAATGGATCCTGGAGATAAGATTGTAAGATCCAGGCAGTCGGTTCAAGCACAGTCGCGGGGTGTGAAATCTGGTGTTGTGGAAATTCTGATTCGTCAGGTTGCAGGCACACCAGCATCCGCTTATTCCGTGCTTCTGGTCCGGGTGTCTCGAATGCTCTTCTGCCGGATCGCGGTGAAATGCGCCCCCCTGTGCAAGTCAGTATAGAAGCCAACTGGCAGCTGCCTCTGCTTGAGCTGTCGTTGTTGCTCAAAGTAAAAAAAAATTCGTCTGCTGCAACGCATAGCACGCGGTGGTTGAGTCTGGACACACTGCCATGTTCACATCAAGCCCAGCGCGGGTTTTTTCCAATATTCTCTTTTGTACAGGATTGGCGGACGCCAAAGAACGTCTAAAGAAATGGTCGGGTCTCGCAATGTCTGCGCGAGGTCTATTCACCGATATGGTCGAGTTGTGCCCATCCTCCCACCGTTCTAGTATTCATACAATCCACGCTTAACCGATCACCAGGTTGCTCTCGTCAGGGAATTCGTAGGCAGGGATCTCGAGGTTGAGAGGAGCAGGGCCCTTCCTTATACGTCCCGAGATATCGTAGTGAGAACCGTGGCAAGGGCAGAACCAACCACCAAAGTCACCAGCCTCGCCAATGGGCACACAACCCAAGTGCGTGCAAACACCTAAGAATCGATTCATGTTAGTTGAAGGGTCCCCAGGCATGCATTCGGATGGATTGCCAAGGCATAAAGGTAGCATTGATGGCGAAGATTGCTCCAAATGATGCGAGCGTCTCAACGAGGGCCATGAAACATACCCAGCATGACGAGCCACTCGGGCTTCTGGACACGGTCGTCGTCGGTCTGGGGATCTCTTAATGCGGAGACCTCGACCTTGTTGGCCTCGTCGATCTCGGATTGTGTGCGGTGTCGGATGAAGACGGGCTTGCCACGCCACTTGATGATGACGTTCTTGCCCTCGGGGATGGCGGCCAAGTCGACCTCAACCTTGGCCATGGCCAAGACGTCTGCGGATGCCGACATGTTCTTCAAGAACTCTACAAAATAGATTTATAGGTTAGCGACAGGTCCTGTTTACAATGCCGGTAGAAAATGTGTTGTTCTGTTTCCGTGCTGCCATCACTTGATGATTTCCGTCGATCCCGAGCCGCGCAATCGCGACAGTCAGGTACCGCGTTTCGATAGCGACCGAGCGTGCAGAGCTTGAGGATGACTTCGGTGTGTTCGTGCTGGATGATGTACGGCGTGACCGCGCGGTGGCGGCTGCGATCCCGATGCCGCCAGCATTGTGCTTCCGGGTGTCTGGTGTCGAACCCGAAGGTTTCCGAGGCTTACGCACCTTGGACTGTAGATTTGGCACCGGCGGCGGTGATGGCACCCATGGTACCGACCATGAAGTAGCTAACGAGGGAATTGGTGTTCCAGCTGCCCTTGGAGGCATACTTGCTGAAGTCGGGGACCTGGGTGGACTTCTGCTCGCCCTTGAAGGGGCTCGAGTAGGAACCGGCGGCGGCGAGCGAGGACGAGGTGGACAGGGCGCGCACAGCGGTGGACTGGAAGGATCGAGAAGCCTCCCGCGCGAGGGCGCGCGATGCGATGGTCAGGGGCGCCATGGCGATGAGAGGGGAGTGTCAATTGGGGGTGGGTGCTGGGTCGGGAGATGTTGGAGCCTTCAGGGCGGTTTTGAGGCTTTTCAAAATCTTGAGCACTTGGATGGCATGAACCGAGCTTGGACTGTTTTTTGTGGCCTCAGGCCGCCGCTTCTTCAAATTGACGTTTTCCCATTGGCCAATTCTTTCTGCGGCCCACTTATGCGCTTCCGGGCGCCCAGTCCCAAATGGCATTGATGTCAGCTAACTTGGCAGCGGACTCTGGCAACGAAATCTTGAATGGCTTCATGCTAGATAAATACTACCCGTGACTCTGCAACAATCATTCAATCTTGGGTTCCCGACCTCGAGAATGATTGACGAGTATAGAACAGAATGTCTATTTGTATCTGTGGTTATTGTTATCTCACGACGGCCATACACCGTATTTCATATGCTAACCATCCCGGACCCACTCAGACCGCTGCCAAAGAAACAAATCCATGGCATCTCTGGCGGGTTGAAGGTAATAGTCGAACACTTGCGTACCCAATATCCAAGAGGGGTGTAATGGAATCTCACTACCTCCAAAACGCATCCAATGATGTGTTCGTGGTTGGTGGTGTTCAATCCTGTTCCTTGGAAAGGGAATTGTCGATGGTCATACACAATATGCCAACGATATTCGGCCATGTGACACGACCATTCTATAGAGTTGAGTGCACTGCTCCGAATCAATTACTCAAGCTACCCAAGAATCACACAATTATATATTCGACTACGTGAGCGGACCCTGCTTATATGACATTGTGTATGTCATTATGTCTCATGAACATCATAGGATGATCAGAATCATTTTTTATGACTTGCCTAGCTCAAGCTGCAAGCCGTGCTACACAGCTTGAATTTCGCATTTTACTCGATTTCAAGCATGGGGCTGTACTTTTCCTCTCAATGACTAATCAATAAATACGCATTCCATTCATGCCACTTTGTCTCGCTTCTCTGTTACCTGCGTCTTGTGCTGAGTTGTGTTATGGAGCTCGTGCCAAGATTATATATGGGGTTATTACGGTGTACAAGCTGCCGTGTACTCTGTGAATATTAACAAGAGTGTTGGCCAATTTCAGGATATGATCCAGAATAGCGATAAGATCACATTTCAGGTCATAAATCTATAATTACTATATGTCTGAGTTCGAATGGAAAACATGACAATCATAATTGTGTAGAATTGTTTGACTGGCTGATCATGACGTGGCTCCGTTTGCCTGCGTTAGCGCCAACATAATACCTACCTACATAATAGGGATCGTAGAACGCCCAGGGTCGAGCACTTTCTTATTTTATTGTATACCTACGGTACCTATTCTTGATTTCGCTGTTTTTCAATCACAACGAGACCGTAAATAGTCAAAACTATCTTTTTTCCCGCGCAAGTAAAATGACGGTGACGGAGTTGGCACATTTCCACACTCAGACGGGCGACTGCCCGCGCGAGCTGCGACAACTGGTCAGCTTGGCGATCAAGGCGCAGGACAAGTGGTGTGCCGAAAACCTGTCCAAGACAACCGGGTACATGTCAGACGGCACTGTCGCAAGGGGCGTTGGCTGTAAGATACCTGCTTTCTCCATGTATCCGACCTAGAAACACATAAAAACTAACCGGACCATGATAGTCTTCCAGCAGTCTGGAAACCCGGGGGCGCTGCTGCTGACGGCGTACTGGGACAGTCCCGAGCAGCACAAGCGGTGGATCGACTCGGACGTGAATAAGGACATCATGCCTCGCCTCGCAGAGTTCCTCGACATGTCCAAGTTGCTCTTCTACCACGTCGACGACGTGGCCGCCTTCACCTCCCGGCCGAGCCCGGGATCGCACGCCTTCGTCCCGGACATGGTGATCGTGTCGCGGTACTTTGTCCCCAAGGCCCGGAAGCGAGCGTTCGGTGCGGCCATGGAGGAGCTCATGTCCCGCGAGGGGCAGGACGGCAGGCCGATCGCCACGTGCGGCTGGCGGGTCGAAAAGGACGAGGCCATGGAGAGGGACGGCATCGAAGAGCTCAACGTCGTCGTGGCTGGTTCTGGCAATAACATTTCGGACTATAGTAAGATCACCAACGCAGCATATTTCAAGACGATTCTCGGCGACTTTAGAGAAGAGACGGAGTTATACCAAAAGATGTTGTAATTAGCGTATTATGTGTTTATTACAACGCTCCATGAGAGTGCCATCAACATTGTCTAATCTCGAGCAAGAAGAAACTGCATATCTAAGGGGGTATCCGCTTTACTCTGGCTCAATGCTTCTCAGTATAGCTCAAGAACTCGCCTAAGAACTCCAGAAAGAACCGCCGGCGATGGCGGAAATGCTTTGGGCCCTCGGCACGGATGAGCTCCTCCGCCGTCTCCCAGAGAATGGCCGCGTGCGAGTCGCATAACGCCGCGACACTCTCTTCATCAATGTTGAGCTGGGCCGTCTCCGGGTCGGACAGGTGGGCGGTGATCTTTGGGTTGTTGACGAGCTTCAGGGAGAACACTTCGAAGAGCCCGTGGCACGTCAGGAAAGCAATCAGGTCATTTGGTTTCTCACGATCATGGATCAGGTAGGCGAGTGCGTCGGTTTTGTGATCCTCGATGATCTTCTTGATGCGTATAGCGACGTTGAGCTCGTCGATGAGACTCTTGGGGGTGATGTCCAAAAAGCTGCTCACATCAGGACGGTCGTATCCCACCTTTTGTCGCCACCAGATATTGCAGAAAAAGGACGATATGATGACCGGAATGAGAATGACGTATCCCCACCAGCGCGTTGGCGTGAGCATGGAGCCGACTGCGCCCATAATCGTGGCCGTTCCATTCACGACCGAGTATAGCTGAACGTTTGTGCACCGCTTCCGGATCAAGGAGAGAATATTTCGATCCTCCACTGTCCTGGCTGCGGCTTTCTTGTGGTGGTGCATCTTAATCCAGACGACGACCTGCCACGAGGCATTGATCAGGCCAAACAGGCCAATCGGTGCGTTTCCAAGGTATCCAGATAGCAGATTGCTGACCTCAAAGACCGTCCGGTTAGCACCTCCAATGGCCATGAATGTGCCAATGGAAATGAGGATTGCGCCGACGCCCATCAGCACATCCATTCCCCAGCGGCTGATGGCCTCGGTGTAGAGTTCGCGCTTGGTGAGCTTCTCGATCACTCTCAGCGCCGTCTGTGACGTTTGTGCATCATCGATCCGCCGAGCCTGTTCCGATCGAAATATTGCCTGTTGTTGGCGGAGGAATTTGAGATTATGCCACGATCTGATCGAGTCCAGGTAGGCAAAGATGGATATGATACCTGCAGCCGTCCCACCGATCGCCATGAGCACGACCGCATAGATGGGGACTGGTATATCGTTCCATATGTTGGCGGCAAAATCGCCCGCGTTGGCAAGCTCGAGAAAGCCAACGCCGAGGATCAAGTTGTTCTCCAGCCGCCACCCCTGCGGGAGGATCCAGCTGCGACGGCCCTTGATGATAACCACACGGTCCCGACCCGGGAAACTGGAACCTAGGTCACCGGCGGCTCTTCTGGAGATGCAGGACGCTTCCTTATTCGGCAAGGACTCATGCCGGGTACCTGGCGATTGTGGCAGTGCTGCCGTTAGGCCGTGGCCGGCATCTTGAACCGGCGCGCCGGACGCCATTGAAGATGAAATCGGATGCCGGAATGCGGCTCAATCGGCATAGAAGAGGAGAAGGAAGGTGTGACGAGGTGCTAACAAGACGACAGCATGTCCTATTGGGTGGCAGTGCTCGAGTAGGACCAGCAAAGAGACTCTGGGGTTGAAATACCAACTTTGAAGGTTTGGGCAGGCCCGTAAGTAAGGAGCACTTTGAATTGGCTAATCGCCTGCGCTCGAGGGGACAACCTTTGACCACGGTGGCACCCCGTTGTGGAAACCGAGTCGTAATCGACCTTGATGGTCAGCAGCGGTAGATCAAGTTCTTCAGCTCTCGCCATGGCAGAAGACGAACAGGCGACAGGCTAGCATCAGGCATCCGGATTGCCCGTCCGTGTGATGACCCCCTAAACGAACTCTGAACTGGAACCACTGCTTATACTAACGCCTCTTGATCCACCATTGGAGATCGGCACGGAAGAGACGGCTTGGCAACCACCCACCATACATAGTATCCAATCTTTTTGCTTTTGCTGCACGATCAGTGCATCCTGTCTATGCCAGATTGCGTCCGTGTTATCAAAAGGAGAAACGTTTTCTATTTGGGGATATCCAAAAGCCGCGTGTCCATCTTTGGAATCTGCTATCGCCGAGGACGGGTATTACGAATAAGAGGCGTGTGTGATGGTCCCGATCACCACCACTAACACTCAACTCTTGAATCTAAAAATGGTTTCCATCTTTATCTCGCTCTCGTCCCTTGGATTTTCTTGCTCGCGAAAGCACGCACACATATAAGAAAATATTCTGCCGATCAGCCCATATAAGTGTGACAGCTCAAGCTGAAATCAGCCGGGCCAAGGACGATGATAATAATGAACCTGCAGAGCAGAGCTGGGTCTTACATACCAGTGACACTGCCAAGTGCTCATAGTTGTGGAATGTTGTTTCACAAGCAACGGGCAGCAAGTGCCAGTCTCCGGGATCGTCATCTGAAATTAGTGTCTTTCAAGAGCAAAAACAAGATTGGGCTCTCGATTCTCCAGAGAACCCGCAATTGGGGGTTCGAGGCAACATCCCGACCACACTGGACCTCCAACTTACAAGCTCGGAACGCCGAAGCAGGGCCTGCGTATATTGCACCACGGAGCACTAGGCAGTTCTTTTAATAGCAACAATGGGCCTTTCAAGAAATGTCCAATTACACAGAAATAGAAATATGAGATCCAATACCTACCTGCTGCTACTTTCCCCCATCTCTTCAAGCATTTGCGTGCTCTCGCCTGGCGGAGTAATGTAAGTGCGCGTTCTTCCGGTTGACCAGAATCTTATTGCAGTACCTACCCAGACCAGACTTCCTGTAGCCTCACTGCTTGGGAGCTAGGTACGTATGTGATGTGCATACTATTCCGGGCACGCAACTGTAAGGTTCTGCAGCCTGAAGAACAGAGCACGCGTCACAGCATCGCGACTCTAAGAAAAAAATGACCTCGGGAAACATTCCAGAAATTCGAACGTCAACAGCGCCAAGTCCAGTGCCCCAGCCCGTTAGCCCGGCAGAGCGGCACGAGTGTGGAGAGATGCCGACCCTGCAAGCCCTGCTGAAAATGTCAACGCCTTGCCGCCCCGTCGGGATCATCATACTGCCAGAACGGGCTACACCCATCTGGAGTATAGCTGTCATTTAGTCTTCTTGGGTTTAGCCTTCCCCCCCGGCATTAAATCTCCAATCATCGTCGTTTCGCATGTCTCTTAGCCCCTCTCCTTGTCTAGCTGGGGAAATCTGACGACAGAACAACAAGGCTTTGGGCATTCATCTTCTAGAACGAAACGTCTTGTCTGGAAAGCCAACCGTCTAAACATTTCTCTACTTTTGGAAACCAACCGCCAAAAGAAAAGAAGACAATCACGCCACATCTGTTTACAGAATACCCCAATCGCATATTTACAACCAGAAAACATGGTGGGTTTGCTGCTGCAAGGAGGGCATGCTCGTGGAGGACAAAAAAGTATAACAAGTACACTAATGCCCGCACTGCCAGGACTCAGCCTTGACGGAAGAGCAGATCGAGCAGTTCAAGCTCGCCTTTGATCTGTTTGTAAGCTCTGCCCACAAACCCCCCAGATTCCTCTCCACAAAAGCTGACAGTCGCTGCTTAGGACAAAGACAAGACTGGTGTGTGGACCGCGGCAGAAAACCTTCTTGGTGGGAGTGAGCCTGTGGCTAACGAATGCAGGTGACATCACCGCCGCCGAGCTCGGCGAGGTCATGAGAGAGCTGGGCCTGAGCCCGAGCGACGCCGAGCTGAAGGACATGGTGGACGAGGTCGACGTCGACCAGAACGGCTCCATCGACTTCAATGGTGAACATTCCTCTATATTGCCAGACATCACATGACCTAGGGGGCGTTGTTCTTTTTTGGCTGACCCCGCTTCCCTCGCTCCAGAATTCCTGACCATGATGTCGCACAAGGTCGAGCCCAGCGACGCCGAGAAGGAGCTCCGCGAGGCCTTCAAGGTCTTTGACCGCGACAACAGCGGCACCATCTCGGCCGCTGAGCTGCGTAACGTGCTGAGCTCGCTGGGCGAGGACCTGACCGACGAGCAGATCGACGAGATGATCCAGTCGGCAGACAAGGACGGAAACGGCGCCATCGACTGTGAGTCGGGCTCATAAACCGCTGCCATCATGTGGACCAACTGCTAATCCGTTTACGATAGATGATGAGTTTGCCCTCCTCATGACCCAGGGCACGACCTAGAGGGTCAGCGAGGAGGAGAGGCCAGAGCGGCCTGAGAGGCCTGAAGGGCCTTTGCCTAAATTGCCTACTGTGCCTACACAACAGGAGCTTGGCCAGAATGGGTATTGCCTCGTCGCAACAAAAAGTGTTCCAGATGGTGCTTTTTCCGGTGCATGGATCAAAGACGATAACTCACCCAAGGCTTTTGGACAGTTTATGGACAGTTTATGGTCAGAATGCGAATTGCTCCAACGTACGATCTGCGCCATCGGAAAGTCAGTCTACCTTGAATCTTTCAGACCCCGATCAGCCGAAAGCCCTGGCTTCACTGCTGGCTTCAGGAGTACTCCATTGACGGAAAGGACAAAACGAAAAACGAAAAAACAACCACACGGAATGGTCATTAGCCACACCATTATGGCATGAGTCGACTTATCGTGTAGCGTGGGATCCCGCAGCGGGCTCTGATTTGGCCAGTATTCAAATAAGTAATGAATTAAAGATGGTTTATATCTATCGAAAATGGGTAAACAAAGACGAAATAGTCATTCCCTGGTGACCAAACTACTGTCACTCTTATTAATCACTCTATCGCCCATTATGCGGTCTCAGTAGCAGAGATGAATGTCGCTTCGCTGAATGTCTTGCCATTCTCTGTGAAAGTCTCGTCGCCAATCTTCAACTGTAATGTGAAGTTGGGAGGAGCAAACTAGGAGAGGTTAGCTGGCTGTACGAAAAGCAAGTGTCGATAAGAGGGAGGCAAATACCTGGTAGATGTAGGGCTTGGTGCCTGCAGCACCAGCAACGATCTTCTTGACGAACGCAGGGACTTCAGCCATGACGTCCACTCGGTCCAGACGCTGCTCGAATGGTCCCTCAATGGTTGCTTCGACAGGCTTGCCGTCCTTGGTCTTGCCAGACCACGAGAACTTGACCTTCTTGGGCTCAGGCCACTCGTTGTCGCCATCTGTCTTGGTCTCGATGTGTACTGCGGAACAATCCGTACCGGCGATGATGATCTCGCCATCCTTGGCGATACCTCCAACACTGACAGACGTAGCGCCATACGACGGCGGCGTTGTGTAGTCCATCAGGACGGCGGAGTATGTTGGTCCTTGGAAATCGAGGAAGTTCCACTTGGCAGCGGCGTGGTGCGGCTTCATGCCCTGCAGGGCGTGGGCGAAGAAGGCCTGTCCCTTGAAGTCGATGGGACCCTCCTTGGTCATCATGCTGCCCTCGGCAACGCAACGGGGCCAGAAGGCATGTCTCATGGAGCCCCATGGGTTTTTCAGGTCGGTACCGTATAGCGTCTTTCCATCCTTGCCGGCGACGAAACCGGGAGCGACCTTGGTGATCTTCAGGTTGACGATGCAGCGCTGGTCGTTCATGGACTTGATCGTGTAGGTGTTGCCATCCTCGGACAGCTCGACGGCGCAGTCCTTGGCGTAGAAGTTCAGCTTGTCCTCGCTGAACTCGTAGTCGCTCAGGGGGTTGGAGCACCACAGGTGAGGCTTCGAGTTGTCGACATAGGAGATCTTGGAGTTGAATTGGACTGTGGTCTTAATACCGCTGCAAGCTCATGTTAGCCGCTATGGCAGAGACTTCCACAAGCCGAGCTGCGAGCAGGTCAAGGGGAGCACACGTACGCAACATTACTAAAGATGACCTGGGCAAGACCGAGATATCCGCTGTCCGACATGAGGTAGAAACTCTGCGTCTCGACAGAGGTCGAGGTCATGGCGGCCCACCTCATGTCCTCTCTCTTGAGCTCCGTGTAGGGCGTGACCTTGGCATCTTCGGCGACCGACTTGATGGCAGAGGGCCCGTAGATGGGCTCCTCGGTGCCAGCGACGTTGGCTAAGCTTCACGAGTTGGGAACATGTCAGTGATTATAGTTCTGGGTGCTGCCATGCCATACCCTGGCAGCAGGCTGCACGCGGGACATGGCGGGGCACGGGAAGAGGGACGGTATGACGTTTTACAACAACGTACGTCTGCTTAGCCCAGTTGAACATCTTCTTGGTATTGTCTGTTTCGCTTGTATGTCTAGCAAGAGGAAAAAGGAACCGCGTTGCCTGAATGACAGAAAAAAGGTGAGAGGAAGAAGGTCTTTTCGATCGGGTTGTAGATGAAAGGCGGTGTTGTTCGAGAGTTCTTTCGGTCTTCAATTACTAGTTACTACGGAGAGCGAATCATGATGGCGGGTCAAAATGGGCGAGCTCCAGTGCTGCAGGACATGAGAGGGTCCCCCGAAAGTTCCTAATGTTGGCGGCACGGGACTAAGACTAGCAGATCACAGAGGCGCGCGACAGGGAAGAGACGCGGCCCACCTTTGGGACATCGACCTTTTCGGGGCAGGCCTGGCAGCTGTGCTACAGGTGTTTTTGTTAGCGTCAAAATTTGCCAAAGAGTTGCGATGCGCTTCTGAACTCAAGTGCCTGAACTCGGGTTGCCAACGCGCGCTTCAGCTCTCAACTACTCCATTGACCACTTACTTCGTTCCGAATCGTTGAATGTGTTGGTGAAGTCAGAACCCGCCCGCCAAAATGTCGAAAAAGGGAGCCGCCGCCGGTGCGGACCAGATCGTCAAGCTCATCGTAGGGGCTGGTCAAGCATCTCCAAGTCCGCCAGTCGGTCCTGCGCTGGGTAGTAAGGGTGTCAAGTCCATGGACTTTTGCAAAGTGAGCAGATATGCCTGGCGTATGGTAGCTTGGGACGTCACTGACAGCACGGCCTAGGAATTCAATGCGCGCACACAACACATCCTGACCGGCACGCCAATGCCCACGCGAGTTACCGTACGAGCAGACAGATCGTTCCACTTCGACATCCGGACACCACATACCTCGTGGCTCCTGAGGAATGCTGCCGAACTCCCCATTGGAAAGAAGGGCAAGAGAAAGGGCGCATCCCAGCCCGGCCACGAGACTGTCGGCAGCGTCACTCTGAAGCACGTATACGAAATCGCCAAGATAAAGCAGACGGAGCTGAGGTTATCAGGCCTGTCGTTGGAGGGTCTGTGCAAGTCCATCATCTACCAAGCGAAATCGATAGGGCTTGATATAGTAGCATAAAGGGAAATCGGGAGCAGTGCAGCCATCCTGGAACGAGTCAACGGACTAGAGGGTTGCTGGTGTACGTGTATGTGACGATGAAGGGTATTTAAAAAGTCCATTAGGCGTAAATCCGGAGCAAACATATGCTCTGGTCGGTCAAAAATGGTCATCTGCAGCGAAACAATTGTGTAAGATATTGCGTTACGTACAGTTAAAGAGAGAACGCTGCTCGGTTTAGCACAGCAGCTTGTATGATGTATTGTCAAGGCTAACCTACAATATAGGATCTGATGAGGCTTGCTTTTCTCTTGAGGAAACTGAAAACACCCCCCCCCCCCCCCCCTCAGGTGACCCAGAAGGTCAGTAAATCAGGGCAGAGACCAGGCAGATTATACCAAGTCCATTACTCAACTCACATTCGACATGCACCTTACATCAGTGATCACCTTCAGCAAATCACTGTTTGAATTGTGGTGCAAAGTGGCTGTATGACAAAATACATCACTTCATGCCGAATTCTATGCGCTTTTGTTCCGAGAACACCCTAAATCACAAGATAATGTATAAGTGAGCAGAGCTTGGCTGTCCAAGCCTGCAAAGTCGGGATACGGAAAGCAGCACATGATTTGACAGCCAGGTCATATTTTCTAGCCAAGGTATATGTGTTACGGCGTGAGTTTTTATTGTCAAAATATCACTGTTGCATGCTGTAGCATCGTAGCCATACTTTGCCAGAGTTTGATGGCCCAAGAAGTGCAATACATCACTAAAGACGAACTGTTGATACCTATTCTCTCTTACATGCACATGTGATCCTCATGTCCAAATTTATTATTCAGTTATTTGATGACTGCCCATTTTAGTGCAGCCGCGTAGCAGACGCTCTTATTTACTTTTTTTTTCTCATACGCGAAAAGCTAGTTCCTTCCCAAATCTAATTCCTCAAGTCCTTCATGTGCTTTGGAACGTGGAAGGAGCGTACGCAAGCGGCAAGAGTCGAGACTGACACAAAACGGACGTTTTGGAAGCTACGGCCGCTGTGCTGGAGCCTTTCTCTCCCTCTGCAGCTCCTCCATTGACAACACCACTCAGCAACTTCATATGTTATTTTTATTCAGCAGCCATTCACCCAGCATCATTATTCAGTTTTGTTTCCAGTTGACCACTGAAAGTGAGGTTTCCTTCCGTGCAGGTCGCTGCCATTGATACCACCAGCCACCAGCCACAGACTGTGAGCACTGAAAGCCACTCGGCTGCCTGACATTTGGGGCGGGAACAGCAGTGTGGGCACATGTTTTCGTGTTCTAGCGCGACTTCCGGAGGCTTATCTGCGACACTGATAACAAGCGCCGTCTTGCCTCCATTGCCACCCCCCCCCACCCGTTACCTTCAAGACCGCGTCGACCGTTAATGACTGTCTCAACTCGGTAGCCGCAGCTGTCATCACCGCTCTCATCAATCGCGCATTGTTGCGGGCAACAATCCATCGCGCCCTAGACCGAACTGTGCGCCATGGCTGGCAAATCCAATTATTCCTCGTCCGGCCGAGGAAAAGGATCAGTCGGCTTGGGCCTGGGTGGAAAAACCGGTGCGAAACGCCATCGGTAGGCTTGTGACCCCTCAATATTGCATCTTCGCACGTTGCAAATTGTAGACGAACTGGCTGACCGGTTTTGTTATTCCTCTGCTGCAGTAAGATATTGAGGGACAACATCCAGGGTGTCACAAAGGGATCAATTCGGTAAGGATTATTTGCGGACCCTCCCGGTGCAATACCAACTTGACTTTGAACTCTTTCTCGAAGAAATGTCTGGCAATGGCGTGTATGCGGCTGCCCGCATTGCACAAGTTCTGCACCATTCAACACCTTGATACATTGTACTGACGCACGACGCACAGACGACTTGCACGACGTGGAGGAGTCAAGCGCATTTCCGCCACGATCTACGATGAGGTCCGAGGTACTCTGAAGAGTCTACTTGAGAGTGTATGTTCCAAGCTCATCGTTTGTTCTCTGTACCTTGCTGCAGCTGTCTAACGATGTGGTGGATTTAGATTCTCCAAGATGTCGTCACTTATACCGAATACCGTGGCGCCAAGACTGTCACAGTGACCGATGTAGGTAACATCTTATACAATGCTCATAGCCACCTCAGCTAATATATCTAGGTCATCCATGCGCTGAAAAGACGAGGAACGCCGATCTACGGATTTGATAATAGTAACGATTTCCGTTCGGCTGCTGCTAAAAAGCGATAAGCGTCCCGATCACCACCAGTTACGAAGGAATGCAGCGTTTTGTTTTCTATTTGAGAGTCATCTGAAGGTCACGCTCTGTGTGTATATGGTAGGGCAAGCATGACGGCAGAAAGTTATGCTCAGTCTAGGCGGAGAGAGTCGATACCCCCTTTTTACACAACCACGTAACGAATGTTATACTACATGGACATGGACACTTGTCTAGCTATTATTGAAGAAGAGACCCTTTCTTACAACAAAGTCGTGCACAAAACAGTGTGACACTAACACTTCTACAAAGTTACCAGATCTAAGCTATAAAACCATTTTATTCCCTATAAACGAAGGAACGGGGTATCGACCGCCAGCCATCTAACCTATGACCGTTGTAATTAACCGTGACCAGTTCTACGCCAGAAAAGAGCAAAAGCTATTATATCCCAGAGTCCCTATATATGCAAAGTGATAGACAAAACGGGCTGGTGCGACGAGACGAGAATAGTGAAGGTCTAGATCTCCGAAGTCTTTCCTCTCGGTCTACCTCGAGTTTCCTCTCTTGTGTCGCCTCGCGTCCTCCCACTCGTGCACGGCCTTCTCGAGCGTCTTGGCCGCCCTCTGTTCGTCCTTCCTCATCTGCCCGTTCAACGCCTCGGGCAGCACATCGGCGCTGTTGGCATGCTCCTTGGCAAACCCGACGGCGGCGTCGCGGCCGCACTTCTCCTTGGTGATGCGAATGGCCTCCTGGAGCATGTCGGTGCCGACGCCCTTGCCGCGGAAGCGCAGCTTGACGGTCCAGGCGCGGATGACGCCCTTGCCGCCGCGCAGGGCCGAGGCGCGCGTGCGCTTGCGGCCGGTCGGGCTGGAGCCGGGCTCGAGCCGGAGGACCAGGGCGCCGATGACCTCGCGGCCGAAGCGCACGCCGACGACGGTGTCCTCCTCGCCGTCCTCGGCGACCATCCAGTCCCAGCGCATGGACTCGGCGACGCTGACGTAGCGCCCCGTCAGGTACCGGACGGCAAGCAGGTACGTCATGACGACGCCCGAGTGCAGCATGAGCGCCATGCCCAGGTCGCGGCGCACCCGCCACGAGTACTGGAAGGCCAGGGCCAGGGCGGCCGCGAGCGCCGGCAGCAGGTACGGGTGGAAGACGAGGTGGCGCGAGCTCGTCTGCCGCTGCTGCGCGATCGAGTCCGTCACCAGGTTCAGGCAGTCGAGCTTGTCCGCCTCGGACGTCAGGACGCCGCACGACAGCGGCGGCAGGTCGTCGGGGACGGGCTCGAGGTTGAGCGACGGCGACTGCTGCGCGGCCGGTGGCGACGATGCGGTGGCGGGCGCGTCCATGGTGACGAGGGGCGACGGGGACGGCGGTGGTAGCGCTGCGGAGGAGGGCGACGTCGGCTGCAGGAGCGGCGTGTTGGTATTGGAGTTGTAGGCGCTCGGGTTGACGTTCAGGTTGGCGCGCAGGAATGTGAAGAATGCTGTATTTTCCAGAATGGTTAGCGACGGGTATCTTTTTCAGAAGACTTCGCAAGTTGGCAGTTTGTGCATAAACGGTGTAAGTGGAATTCCCCGAATTGGTTGGTGTTTAGAGTTTGGTAGGTCTTGTCAAAGCCGCGGTACTGGGTGAATGATTCTGTCGAATGCGCTGGGCCTTTTTGCAGGACGGATCGGTTTGTGGTAACTCGAGCGACTATACGCGATTTCGTGCGGCTCGACGTTGCAGTTGCTGACCACTCGATTGACCACCCCCAACAACTTGAGCTCCAATCCAAATCTCCCTATTTGCCGGAGACCTTCCAACACTTGCCGGTATGACTTCACGATGCGACTTACACACACCACCCCACTATACTTTGGAGGCTTAAAAGATACGCTACTCGGTGCAGCAGGCGGAAAGAAGAATGCAATGCGACAACACTACAGGGTATATCGCAGGTGTTGTGTTGAAGGACCGAGAAGCAGAAGAAAAAAAAAGGGTTGAAGTCGATCAAGAAAATATCAATCCTACTCACCTGTACTTGTTTTCAGCCCGGGCACGGCGTTGATATTGATTTTGTCCACATAATTGTCGTGGCCGTAATGGCTCAGGTCCAGCTCGCGTGGCACCCACGTGCTCGCAGTCTGCATCTTGTATGGGCGGCCAGCGCTGCGATTTTTTGGTGCGAGACAAGGCCTGCAGACGGGGAATTGCGATTCTAATAAATAAGCAGCAGCTGCTTGGGTAGCCTGTGTCGTAGTGGATATACTCGGCAGGCTCGAAGGGAAGAAAAAAAATTGTCAATCCAAGCCTGTACAAGCGTCGTTGGGTTTGCCGTGTGATATGAGCCGGCGCGTGGCCCCAGCCAGAGAGAGAGAGAGAGAGAAAAAAAAGTTGTCTTTCCTCCCTAATAAAGCTGGGGAGGGGCTGGGTTCTGGCCTGGACTGGATGGACCCTGGAAAGTTGAGAAATCTTCCGGATGAGACTCTGAGGCTCACAGGACGCCTCACTCGAGATAACCTTCTTCACTGGGCTGCCCTTATTCGATCGCAAAAGCAGAGAATATAATTCGTGTTTGGCAATGGTAAGAGTGCGAGATTAAAACTTTTAGAGAAAAAAGGATGAAGAGATGACGACACAGCAGGAAGAGGGTGGGCTTTGCTTGGGTTCAAATGAGAAGAGAGGAAACCGTAGAGAGGCTTGATCGACAGCGTGAGGGTCCTCCTGGAGCACGCTCGAGGGTGGACGTAGGGTAGATCACATCAAATTCGATCGCAACCGTTGGGTCCAAGCAAGGGTAGAGCCAGCAAGCACGAGGAAAATAGTAGTCATGATAGCAAGAGAGAAGAGAGGGAGAACAAAATATTATCGAGATGGAACCAACCACACAGCATGTGCCAAGCCCTTTAGATGGTCAATATCAGTCTCGAATTATGCATTCGGGATGCTCTCACACCCCCCATGGCTGCGCTCCGAGCGATCTTGTCCGAGAATGCATGCCACCCCCTTCTTCTTTTTAAGCTTCCGTACCTATCACAATGGCTCAACGGGTCAATATGTCATCCTGCGACGGGAGCACGATCTGCTGGGTTGCTGCTGGGTTATCTGATAAGACCTGCCCAGACAGTCTACAGACGAATAGCATCGTCGACCAGGTGATTAGACGGGGCGCCACAACAGCCAACAACAGGGAAGCAGCAACTCGCTATCTCTGCATGTGCTGCTATAGATTCTGTTGGCTTCATTCACACACGCGAGTCCGGCCCATCATGTGGTGCTGTGTGCATAGCTCGCTCTGAAGCCATGATAGTCGACAAGTCTGGGCCCTCGAAACCCGGGTGGGAAGAAGGCCATTGATTTGGTCCGCGTCCTGGCCCATACCGGAACCAGATGGAGTCGACTCATCACCGCGTGCGGCTGTCATGGATTCGTACCCATGTACCAATTCAACTTGCTAGTATTACTACTATCAGCCGGCAGCTCTGATCTACATACTACAGTACACACTCCGTGCTGCTGCAGTAGTGCAGTCCAGACGACTCCAGACTAGACTCGTCGAGGTGTAATCCGTTCCAGTCTATATGGAGCTACGACGCCGCCTCGTTTCGAGAACAGGGAGACGAGAAGAGTGTTGTGCAGCAGAAGTCGAATGGTGAGAACAGACTGGACGACACCCCGGTCTGCTGGGACGCTACTCGTTGATCACATTCCCGACCGTGTCTTGCGAGTGAATGACTTCCCATGCCCCAAAACGGCCCGGTGGGGTATAGTCGAGACGACGAGACAGGAAGCTTGAAAAAAAAAAAAACCAGCCAGAGCTGACGCTTCAACGCTTGAGGTTCCCGCTAAAAGTCTAGCTGGGGATGTAGCGAAAGCAGTTCTCGATCAATCAATCCCCGGAACAGGCTTTCCAACCATTTTACACAACCAGCAACCAACCAAGCAACCGCCTAACTGTTTATGGGATCCTCCCACCCACCCGAGCCCATCCTTGTCGAAAAAGCTTTGGGATTCTGATCTGAGGTGCATACGGGGGGAAAGAGTTCACTCGAGCCAATGGATCACCGCTCGAAGGGGGGCCCGTCTACGTAAATCTGAAACTCGAGGCTCGTCAAGCTTTTTGCGGGCACCACTTGGGTTCCATTCCTGGGGGTGCGGCAGTATGAGGAGGACCCTATATTACCATGTATCATAGAGCTATGTGTTGCCCAGAGTGGTGAGAGGCGAAGAGCATTGCGCAGATCTCGTGAGAATGATGAAAGCGGGAGCGTTTTCGATAGAGAACGGGCAAAGATGGGACGCAGGACATGTGAACTCCAGCGTGCATGGGGTGAAACGGATCTAAGCTGGCAAGCTGGGGTAGAAAAAGATGGTGCTCTCTTGCGAGGAAACATGGCACAATATCTCTCTCCTCCCACACTCCCACAGACTCTGGAGACTTGATGCGCGAGCAGACGAATGAATACATGCGAGAAGTACGAACCAGAAGCCGTACAAAGATGATCTTGCATCACATCTCACCGTCCAGGTAAGCCCAAGGGCGGCACTCGCTGAGAAATGTGAAACGAAGCATTGGCATCCACAAGCTATATTAGCATATATGCAACTCATCGCGATTCAGAGGCATGCCATTGGTGATCCATCTCAATGGACGGTATGATCAACGGGAAGGCCGGCCGCTCATTTTCTCTCGTTCTGCTCTCGTCCTCGTCGGTCGGCGGTTTGGTATGGGATGGGGGGATCCCGCTCACTGGCTCGGGTCCGATGGAGATGGATGATAAGCTGCAACGGCCAAGACGCGGAGAGGTCAGACGCTAGTCAGTAAATAAAAAAAGACCCGCGGGCTCGGGAATGCTACGAGGGAGGGGAGAAGAGTGGGAATCTTCCCAACTGGAATAATAAAGTTGCCTCTACGGAATGAACTACCGTGCATACTCCGTACGGACAATTTTAAGTTATCGCTGTGAATAGCGCTTCCAAGAATGAAGCATCAGCCATCTATCCCTGCGATTTGACGTTGACGGTTGTTTTCGTTCTCATCGAGGTATCGCTGTAGGTTAGATACTGTGGATGCAACCGAGACATGTCGGCAGTAGTACCAACATGTTTCCGTCAACCACCTAAGATACACCCATCGGTGTGGAGATTCTGACAAACTGCGAGAATTGAAGAGGGAGAAAACCAAGTATTCTCCGTGGTAGTACTCTGAAATCTCATAGTTGATGCAATATAGTCTGGGCATTGGCCCGCCTATGACTTTCATTATGCTAGGAAGAAGGTTGGGTTGGTATGAAAGACTAAAGTATGAGCGATATGAAGAAAGATATCGGCGTCGAATATTGTGAAGAGCCCGCGCTAGCCGGCGTCAATAATGAACCAGAAACTGAACCACGTACAAGAACATGCTTCTAGAACCTCTGCAATGCTAGGCATTCCCATCTGGGAGAGATGTTTTTCACACTACGTACATCCCATGTTTCCATGGCTGCGGGAAACAAACACCATGGGAATTCCGTATTGTCGCCGCTCATTCATTCCGCATCCATCATGATCTGGGTCGCCAGGTCGCACGGTGTCGTCCCAGAAGAGAGGTCGGTCCTCGGGCAGGCAGTTCTTGTCAGGCTACCCGCCACGAGGACAACTCGACTGCCGAAAGATGACAAAAAGTCCTACGATGGACAAGGGTCGACGTGGACGCTCTGCTCTGCTCCACTCCTCTCGATAATGCTCCTCGCTCTTGGCATCGCCCAGCCCGCCCTTTCGCCTATGGAAGGACTTCCGAGGTCATGAGAGCCCTAGGTAACGAACCTCCAGTGACTTGACAGTGTGACAGGCTGGGCTGGTCCTGATTTTCGGGAGTCTCCCTGATGATGATAACCACCACAGTCAAAGCTCTCAGCCCTATGGATCGATGACCCGAGTTATGTCGAAATCTAAGATCATGTTCTGCATCAAACACGGACCATAACTTCGTATCTGGGAACAGGATTTAAAGGTTCATATCAGCGCACCCGCCCCTTCGAAGACACTTTAGCGCTGCAGGGCACCTCCCATCCTCGCTGACTGAATACAATCCTATCCGTAACTATAATGGAAGCCAGCAAAACCCGTAATTTAAAAAGCTGGCCTCCACCAGCTTTACGTTGTATGTGATTTTGAGACTGGGCCAGTATCTTGAAAAACCTCGATCCGCAACCAATCTCGTCGCTGCGTTCCAAGCACCTTTACGGTGTGCATCGCGAAGAAATCCTACCCAGGGAGCTACAGGAACAGATTAGGTCATCTCATTTACCCGTCTCGCCATGTCGTCCGAGACTTGCATAGGTAATGATGCATCAACGCTCTCGAAAGCTCGAGGTTGTCAGGACATTCGCCCACGACCGAGGACGACGCATCCAGGACTGGATCAAGTGTCTCCCTCCGCTGTCAGTCTCCTGCTCTCCTGGCTGCGGCTGCAGCCCGCGGTCAGCAAATCTCCCTCGGCTGCGCCCCCCAATTGGCGGGCTGCGCGAGGATTGGGAAGGGAAGGACTCTCTCTCTCTCTCACTCTCTCGACCCTCGCCCAGTCGCCAGCGGTGTTTATCCACATGGTCGGAGGCACTTTTGGACCCCCGCAGATTCAGCCTTGTTGCCTGTCGTACCTTACCGAGTAAGATCCCGCCCCCAATCCCGTTCTGTGGTCCAATCCTTTCGCGAGCGCCGGCACTGTAGGCAAGGAAACCTGCCAATCAGGCGTCCAGGCCTCCCAAAAAGTCCTACGCAAAGTACCATGTATCTCCGGGTCAGTCCTAAGTCAGCAGAAAGAAGACCTCGTCAGTCTCCTAGAGGCAGCATGTGCAGGATGACATCCAAATAACTTCGATACCATGGGCATCTCATGGTGCAACCGGTGATTTGCCACTTAAACTTAACCACCCCGTTGGGAATCCTCAAAATCTCCGCCCCATATCCCATCGTTGTCCATTGACCTGGTGTTCCGTGATATACACTAGCCAAGATGGAGTCAGAGAAGAGTCCCAGCGGCGTTCGAGCACGCCCGGCTGCCACGACCACCGACAGCTCCATCTACAACGAAGACTTTCCGATGCCGCGGCGCATGTCACAACACATTCGCGGTTCGATCGAATTGAGGAGGAGTTCGAGGTCTAGTATTAGCAGCTCAGAAGTAAGGAGATCAAATTCGGTATCATGCGTGTAAGCCTTGACCATTACTGTTTCTCGATTCCCACCTCGGCGACAGCCGGTTGACCTCTAGTAGGAGTCGCCTGGCATCTGAAGATGACTGTGCAAAGCAACGCTTCATTGTCTGGGCCGCCGTCAAACGCAACAGATCCATACGGATGGCGGCCAGTGACAGGCTGAGATGTCCTCTGTTGAGATGTGGTGAAAGTTTCGATGATCACGAGACCATGCTCCGGCATCTCCATGGTTGTAAGCACCTCACAGCAGGAGAGTATCTGTGCTATGAGTGTATGAGGGTGGAAAAGTTCAACGACGGAAAGTGCAAATGCTGCCTCGGCCACCAAACGAAAAGAAGACGCATCATCAACGCAGCGAAAAAGGTCTTCTCAACTCTAGGCCACAAGTCCCGGAAGGATGGCACCGCCGAGCTTACCCAGGTCGACTTTGCGATTCCACCTCCTCCAAGTTACGAGTCTCTCAACATCGAGGAAGAGGTGCAAGTACCGATGCAATCAGAAATCAGTGGGAACCCAATCTGCGAGATGGATGCATCGTCAGCTTTCCCCATGGAATTGGGTTCCGTGAATTATGAAGCCCGATTTGATATACCACAACCTTCCGAGGAGCCAACAACACTTCTGCCAGTGGTGTCGCCATTTCTGGTACCGCCACCACGGCGCGACTTACGGGCCCTCCAACAGAACGATGGACGTCGACCATCGCTGACGGTCGATACCATTAATACGGGACGGCCGAGCAAAGTACCACGAACCAACTACCTGTCTCCTAGCTCGTCATTGCGGTCGGCCAATAGCTCTTTCGGAATTATATCTCCAATGAGCGCCGGCTCGGCGGGTTGGACCGGGGCATCGGCACTTGATACAACTTTGGCATCACCCATTACCCCATTCAGTTCCGATGTCGAATCGAGCTCACTATCAAGCTCAATATCTCGCGAGAACAGCTGCAAATTCCCGAAGGACTTTCCACTGCCATCGTTCTGCTCCAACTGGAACAACGAGTCAGGCAGATCAAATACAACCAAGAACATTGATCTGTGTGGACCAGGGGACGATTTCACACTTGGAAACTTGCCCGAACTCCCCGGTGACATTCCCTTGGGCATGGGTTTGGAGAAGGACTGGGCTCATGATCCCCTCCTCTTCTCGTTTGGACCGAAAGAGAACTATTCGTGGTCTTCCACAGTCGATACCGAGGTCAACGTCGTCTTTACCGAGAACGACGCCAACCCGGATAATGGAACGGAAACATTCAGCTCGGATACCAAGACGCTCATCACCGACACCTGGCACACTCTTCAACAGCACATGTCGTATTCAATACCCAACATTCGAGCCATGGAAAATAATCTAGCTCGGCGGCTAAGGGGCCTCTCAGCAAAAGACATCACCTTGAAAGGCCTGGCGGCCCTCAAGAGTATTCTCAGCAACGTGGATCCGGCAGACCCTCTCGACTATTTGTGCTTCATCCATGTGATATACGCCTTCACTATTGTCATTCATGAGGAGGAAGCAACCCTTCGCATGAGCAGACTATTCAAGCAGGCATTGGCATATCGGAACTTTGTGTCGGCGTCAGACTGTTCTGAATACGCCGCCATCGTAACAGCAATTTGGGAGCCAATCAATTCGGAAGAGGCAAAGAGCGTACTAGGCCGTTCATCTAATGTGAAAGGAAAGGGCCCAGAGTTGCGGGCCAACTCGAGCATCCCTTTCAGCATAGACCCCTTGGTCGAGGTAGCCCAGAACTTCCTTGATGGTAAGTCATTCCCACCTTCTGGCGACTTCTATGTCTATTTGACAGCCGATATTGTCTTGGCTCATTGCCGGTTCTACTTTTCCTTTGCAACGTCGCCACACATGTTCATCCCACCTCGAGAGTTCAAGGCTATATTGGCCTTGCATCGTACCAGAACTTTAGAGTCCATTGCCTGAACCTCACTAACATGCCACAATATAGACCTCGAAAATGCCATGTCCACGGGAGTCAATAGCAGCCAGTCGTTGGACGTGATGACTTCCGAGCTTTATTCTACCCACGTCGCCGAGACTGGGCCCAGAATTGAGCCAATACCCGATGCTTTCAGAATCACTGTCAACTATGTCGTTCAGATGCTCAGCCAGCATTTTGGACCTCTCAGCAGTAGCCTAGCCCCGAGGTTACGGTCGATCGGCCAGAAGGTGTCCACCGGCTTGATCACAAGCGTCCGGCGGATGGAACTCGAGCTTCTGCAGACAGGAAAAGCTGTCCTGAATTCACCAGAACTATTCGACGAGTATATCCCCGAGGTCAGAAGACTTTGCGATCCCTTATATGACCAGCAAAGTTCGAATACAAGAACACAATACCACAGGTTGGCGACAGCCTTGGCCGAAACCCTGATCCGAAATATCGATTCGCCGAACAATTTGTTACCCAACATAGATCCGTCGACCGCGATAGAGGAAAATGTTCTAGACTATACCTTTCAAGGGGACCCACTGGCCGATTTCCTACAGAATTTTGACAAGGACTTTGACGGCACCGATTTTGTGGTGGATGACTTCCTCCAGCCCTCGTTAGAAGACAACAACAATGCCATGGTACATTCCGTCAGGCAGACGTCTGGATCTTCAGAAACACGGGACAAGCTTCCACATTCCAACCCAAACGATATACCAAAAGACGCCCCGGGAAGAGAAGTTGGTGCGGAGAGCAATATAAGCCATGATATCCCGCCCGTTGCAGAGGAAGAATATATGCCACGGCCAGCAAAATCCCGTATTCTGCCGACACTCTCCATATCAAACAGCGAAGACACCGAGCACACGCCCGCTGCGGCCGAGGCTGGACCCTCGGAACAAAAGGCAGAGGCCGACGACTGCTGCGAGATCTGCGGCTACCGCCCCAAGGGCGACCCGCAGTGGTTCAAGGGGTCCATGGCCAAGCACAAGAAGCTACAGCACTCGACGGAGCCGCCCAAGATCTACAGATGCTCGTTCCCCGGGTGTACCAGCGCCTACAAGAACCGGCCGGACAACCTGCGGCAGCACCAGATCGAGAAGAACCACTTCGTCGAGGGCGAGGGCAAGGGCAAGCAGAAGAGGCCGGGCAAGAGAAAGAAGATGGACGACGAGTGATGACTGGGACTGATTTGCATTTCGAGTGATTTCACATTGGGATTTTTGATTTAAATGCATAGCTTGCGTGGGATAAAATGGCGCCGGGAAGATCACCGCCTGGTGCTTAGGGTTATTATAGCGAGGCTTTGTAATGTTCTTGGGCCTGGATACCATTTGCTAGAGACGCGTATATGCCTAGATGCGCTATCGATTTTGAAGAATGTTTGGCTTCGAGGATGCATGTTGGTGTTGCCTTGTGTGTTTTTGTGTTGCATTTGAACATCCACTTCCTGGATTCCCTCCGCATACGTGATCTTCTACTTTGCGCCATTCTGGCGCCTCCAAATTACCTCATCTTAATAACGTAATGTCTTGTTCTCGTCTTGGACCGACTACACATTTTGGACAAAATCTTTCGCATAATGCCCGCGACGGGCTTTTGGATCATTCCTATGATTTTCTTTTTGCTATTTCGCCGTAAGAGTTTTTCTATTTGCCGAAAGGAGGCAGCAGTTCTCTGTCTGGTATGCACGGCCCATCAAGACGAGTATACAAGTTTGATACGAGAAGCTTTATTAATTTGCCGCATGTTGCTATAGAGACCGTGTAAGCTACCGTTCATATCAGAGCCATCGCGATGCCAACTACTATAATACCAAGAGATTGGCCACATTGCTGACTGATCTTTCGGAGCACAAGATGCACGAAACACGTCTTTGAGTGTTTGTAAGTTGTGTTTTGAAAGTGTTTTGAAAGTTCCCTACCTAACCGCCGAGTTGGGTAACCTTTCTACCTAAGTGGCGGCCAGCCACGGTTATGTACCGCTCAGTGGCGTCCTGACGAGGCGATCGTGAATATCTGCATTGGAAACGCTAGGTATTGTGAGACCGATAGGCGAGTTTTGACTTGATTTGTAAATGCAGTGTAGGTAAAGACTTGAGATGTCACCACTGCCACACAGATTCACATCTCGAGTGTAGCGTCCCTGACAAGCCCGACAGATTTATCATGGCCTGGACAGACTGTTTCGCGGTAGATTTCCAATCTTGACTATGAGGCGAAAACAAGAAGCCCCAGGGTACACGACCAATGATGGAAATGTAATCTTTTGCCATTACTCTATACTTGTCGTCATATTGTTTGTGATTTGGGCCCTGGTCACAACATTCTAGGCCAAGCAGTACGGTCCTGTTTCGCCCGATTTAGTTAGTGGCACCTTATTTGAGCATCAGCCGGTCCCAGGAAATAGAACCACGACAAAACCCTTTAAGTTCTATAGGGAGGCAATCCAAGAAAGTGCCATCTCCTTGAGATGTGAGTCGTAAACTATACGGAACTAGAATCATGATATGTATGTACCCTACTGATGTCTGGGTAGGTTTGGATATGATGTGCGAAATTTTATATAAACGTGCTCTTCCCGCGAAGAAAGTCAGGACACGTTCGTACTAACCTTTAGAGGGAATATACAGCCAGTGAAGCCTGCTCAGAAATTCAGAAAATCATCAGAATCCAACCAACATCCTTGACTTTACAGAGCACCTACTCTCCAAGAAAGACCCCACACCTCGTCGCCCGTCATTGTCGACAATGTCTCACTACCCATTTCAGGTTAGCACAGATCTATCTCAGGCCAAACTGACTCGGCACCCTCCCGAAAGTCCTAGCACACTAGCTGGCAGCAGCAGTTCGACACGTCCGCACCCCCCGGGGGCCCGGTTCCCCAAGCTGCGACGATCCCCCATCTCGCAGCCAGGCCAGTTTTCTAAACCAAATCTCATTCAGCACACACCCGTGTGAAAGATCGTGATATACCGACGCCTCCCACCCATCATCAACGCGCCAGCCAGGGTTGTCTCTACGTAACTGCCATCGATCGCATCCTAGCTCGGGTGTCGTCTGGGTTCTCTGGACCTCCAAGTGGTGATAGTTGTCATCATCACCGTCGTCTCCGTCGTCGTCGTTTGTTCCACCTGGGTGGCCCATCTCCATCCGTCCCGGCGTCGACTCGACCATGTCGGGCTTGGGTCAACCCGGGCCCAACGGCCACAGCTCCAACGCCCACGCCGTGCCCGGCCTCCAGTTTCCTCACAGCGTGAGAGGACGAGGCTTCACGGCATCACACTCTGCAACGCCGCCGAAACCCTCGCCGACGCCTCAGCAGCCCCAACACCAGTCGCCCTACGGCCAGCCCCAGCATTACACACCTCAGCAGCCCGCTCAGAGCAGCTATCCGGCCCCTCTCTTCTCGACGACGCCTTCCCCGGTCCCCGGTGTCCACAGCGTTCCCAACGGAAACGCCAGACATGCCCCGAACCAGGCTCACGCCGCGGCCGCTGCGGCAGCCTCGAGACAGCGAACCGCCTCCCAGCGTCACATACCCCAGCAATCCCAGAACCAGCTGGCTTTCATGCAGCAGCACATGAGCCAGCAGGTACAACAGCAGCAGCAAAAGCAGTCGGTCGGACAGGCCCAGCCCATCCAGCAAACGCACCAAGTATCCCAGCAGGTTCAACCTGTTCAGTCTCAACAGCAGCCTGTCCAGCAAATCTCGCAACCGCAGCAGGTACACCCGCCGAGCGACCCCAACCTGATGAACCAAGCTCCACAGACGCAAACACGGCACCAAGCGCATGCCCAGCCACACCAGGCCCATCAGGCTCATCAAGCACCCTCGCAACAGAACCACGCGCAGGGCCATCAGCAGCAGTCGCACCAACAAACTCACGCCCAATCCCACCAGGCCCCTCAATCTTTGCCGCCTCAGGTCCACCAGCCACACGCTCCACTGCAGGCAACGGCATCTCAAGCGCTCCCGTCAAGTGCTTCTGCGCAGGCCGACCCAACACCCCAGTCCGACGACCATCATAGTGGCGAGATGGACGTCGATAGCCAGGACGAAGGCATAGATGGTGATGATAGGCTATCCCCCAAGTTGATTGAGGGAACCCCGTATGTGCCTCGAACACCCCAGGGACCTATGATGTCACCGCCCCCAGAGGGTGGCAGTTACGCCAGTCTTGAAGCCGTCCACAAAGAGGTTCTCTCATATTGCACCTCGGTAGGCTATGCCGTCGTCATCGGAAGATCGAAGAAGACTGTCCCTGGCCTGAAAAAGGTCCTGTTCGTGTGTGACCGAGCCGGAAAGCCTCCCTCCCGCGTGGTTCCAGAGCAAAGGAAACGCAAGACCACTTCGCGCAAGTGCAACTGCCCGTTCGGATTCTTTGCCATTGAGCAAAGAACACAGTGGACCATACGCTACCGGCCCGATTCCGTCCATCTCAGTCACAACCACGGACCCAGTGAGAGTCCGCTGCTGCACCCGGCAGCCCGGAAACTAGACAGCAAGATGGTGGCATCTGTGAAGCAGCTGAAGGAAGCAGGTATGTGCTTGTAATGTCCGTTCGGACGGGGCTGGTGTGCTAACCTTTTACTCAGGCATTGGAGTTACTCAGACTCTAGAAATCCTCCAGCAAGAGAACCCGCACGTGCCTCTTCTTCCTCGAGACATCTACAATGCTCGTGCCGCCATCAATCGCAACCCAGGAAAGGTAGATGCCGGCATCGCAGATGCTAGACCGGCAATCTACAGCAAGCCGGCGCCCACGGCCGAAGAACGCATACGGGCTGATCTGCGCAGAGAATTGGCCAGCGCCAAGAACGAATTGAAGAAGCTCAAGGAAGAGAGTCGAAAGGAGATTGAGAAGATGAAGGAGCAGTTGCGTGAAAAGGACCAGATGATTGAGAAGTTTGAGATGTTTATCGACATCTGCAACCAGCGGGTCATGGTACAGAGACACAAATTGGATTCGGGCGACGGCGCAGCAGAGGGTGGCGCCTCCAACAGTTAAGAGGAACTGCTAGGTACCCAAGGGATGGCGTTTGTCTGGTGGATGTCAAAAGCGTGTATCGGACGGCGTAAGATACGGACCTCGTGAATTATGGAACAGGAGTCGGCGTTCTGATCATTTACAAGGCGAAACACAAAAACAAAAGTGACCGGCGTCAAAGATCGGTGAAGGATCGCTTCTGTGATGGCTGCGCTGTTTGTAGCGCTGTGTGAACTGATAGAAACCAATGGCAGTACAGAACACAATAGCATTTGCAGGCGTACGACTCAGATATATATATATATACTGTATGTGCAATTTAGGGTTTCCTTCCCTCTCTCGACCGATGAACTGTGGCTTGAAGTTTTGAAGTGGCAAAGTGGCTTCTCCAGACATGAAATGTGCTCTTCAGGCCACGATGATTATACAGAGTAATAGTGGTGGTTCCTATTATAATGAGTGGAAGTTTCATGATGTAAGCAAAAGACAACGGGCCCCTGCAGGATGGCGGCAGCATGAATCAACTCTCGCGGTACGTTCCTTGTCCACTAAAAAAAGCCAGCATTGACGTCGTGATTTACCAGCCAATCATATAGCTACCAGCAGTTGGTGGGTAGTCCCTTTTTGATGCGTGTCGAGCTTGTCAAGCTGGGGCAGCTGGAATGGCCACGGCATTTGGGGCGTGGGGCAAGACCTCAAGCTTGTGGTCACCCCCTTACCCGCGGCGGGTTGATGTGCTGCTAAACCCAGGAAGGCCTGTAATGGTAGGCTAATGCTGCTCGACCTCCCTACATGTGCTGGGTGCCACAGACGTTAGCTGGATTGGGCCGCCCCGTCGCGACCCTAGCAGCGCATCTCGCATCTCTGGGAGCGCGTTGGAACGTTGTCGATAGGGCCATTCGAACCCAAAACTTTGGACTCGCATTCCCATCCTTTGTCAATACTAGAATTACAAGCTACCCAAAGGTAGAACGTCCATCCGCCCACACGACGACTACCACTACTTTTTTCTTCAGGGTCACTTCAAGAAAGGACAACATCTCCTTTCGGACCCTTCACATTCATTTGTTTTGCCTTTGTGCTATTGCAGATCCACACCATAGACCTGTCGTTCGTAGAGCTTCCGCATCCGCCACCCGTCCCCTATCCCATGCCGAGGCTGCTCGACAGCATAATAATCCACGGCCGCCGATGCTAGCACCAACGACACGATAAAACCTAGAACTGTTCGGCATCATGATGGAAACGGAGGGCTCCCCGCTGGGGCCCCAGGATTCCATTGCTAATGGCACCGCTCCCCCGTCTCCCTTGGCCGGCATCGACCCGAGCAAGCTGGTACAGCACCTCGCCGCCGTCGTGACGATAGCTCTGGGAGCTACCCGGGAGGAGCTCGAGCGAGAGGGCAACCTTTTGTCCCCGGCAAACCGCGCAGATACCCTGCAGCGATGCGCACGATTTGCGAGCGACTCGCAGGTGGCGTTGTATGTGCAGAAAGAGATATTGCCAGTATCGGAAGAGGCAGAAGGCCTCGCTGATGAGAGTATGTTTGGTGGTCCTTCTTTCGATTCACTCAGGTACAAGGAAGTATGTACTGACACAGGCCATGAAGCTGTATCCGCCCATTTCTATACAATCACATCCGAGATCTCGCCATCGCCGACCATAGCAGCATACCTCGCGTTTCTCAAGCGCCCGCAAGCGATCGACCCTTCCATTCCATTGACTGCACAAATTCAGATCCAGACACTGCCTGGCGCTGCTTCTCTGAGCAACGTCGTCGCCGAGCAAGGACCTTCTGCTTCGCCGTTCGAAATTCTTCATACTATTATTCATAATGCGCTGGCACCTTACTTCGACGCCAGCACCCGGTCTTCGCAGGCGGCTCAGGGCGCCAGGCGGGCAGATGTCGACGCCAAGACTGGCATACCCGTCACGAAGAAGCGCCTGACGGAGCTCGAGCTCAGTCTCCTACACCTGCAGCAGAACGTAGAGATTCCAGAGCTTATGCTGCCCTTCCAATCTCATGTGCAAGCTGCCCTCGACGCCGCTGCTGCCCAGGGCACTCGGCCGTCCCTCGACTTGATCCCGAGCAGCTTGCTCTCCGACAGCGCCTTCATGAACAACCTTCAAGCGACGGTAAACAACTGGATCAAATCGATTCAGGGCATCACCAAGATGACAAGAGATCCGGTCATGAGGACGGCGACCCAGGAGATCAACTTTTGGATGTCCATGGAGTCAGCTTTGGAGGGCATCGAGCAGCAGCTGCGTAGTGAAGGCGTCATGCTCACGCTCGAGATTCTCAAGCACGCCAAGCGATTTCAGGCCACTGTGAGCTTCTCGTCAGATACCGGCTTGAAGGAAGCCATGGAAACTGTGCAGAAGTACAACCAGCTTATGCGAGACTTTCCGCTCGATGACCTGCTGTCTGCTACATCCCTACCCAAGGTGAACGATGCAATCATTCAGATTTTCGGTCACATGAACAGGAAGATGCGATTCAGTAATTATCCAATCAAGCGCACATTGGATCTCGTGGAGGCGATCTCGGCCGAGCTCAAGGACGTCATGCACCGTCTCTTGCCCGGCACGGACTTGGTCAACATGGAATACGACGAATTCAAGGCCCTCATGGGGACCGCCGACGAAATCTTCCAATGCTGGGATGTTCAGATCAAGGAGTTCACCAATGTCGCGCGAGAAACGACGCGAAGGCGTCAGGAGAAGTTCATTCCGATCAAGATCAGCGCAAAGCACAGTGATTTGCAAGCCCGGCTCAAATATATCGCTACCTTCCGAGAGAACCACGAACAACTGCAACGGACAATCGTAATTGTTCTCGGTCCCAAGGGCAACGTCGATGTTAATGGTACAGATCTCGCGACCAATGGCGACGTGCTCGGTGAGGATATGGGCGACGTGGACGCCGTGGAAGAAGTACGACAGGCATGGGAATCATTGAAGAATGTAGACCTGCTCGACGTCTCCGAGGAAGGTACCCAGCGTTGGGCCCGTACCGAGAACAACTACAATGAGCGCACAACTCGCGTGGAGAACTCCATCATTGCCAAGCTGCGAGACCGTCTTGGAGCTGCGGATAAAAATGCCAACGAGATGTTCCGAGTCTTCTCGCAATTTAATGCGCTGTTTGTGCGACCCAAGATTCGAGGCGCCATCGCCGAGTATCAGCACACGCTCATCGACAACGTGAAACAAGCTATCGCCGGCCTCCGCGAGCGCTTCAAGCAGCAGTACGGCCATTCCGAAGCTCATGCCATGGCTCAGCTTCATGATCTTCCCCCAGTATCTGGCGCCATAATCTGGGCCAGACAGATTGAGCGTCAATTGGACGGCTATATGGGCAAGGTGGAAGACATTCTGGGCCCCGATTGGAAACTCCACGCAGAGGGCCAGGTGCTCCAGAGAGACATTGACCAGTTCAGAGATAAGCTCAAAACCCAGAACATCTACAAGGCTTGGATCGATGATGTCCTGCGGAAAAACATCACCATCTCCGGCCGCTTGTTCAACATCAACAAGATTAGATCGGCCAACAACGCACTGGATCTCTCGGTCAACTTTGATGCACAGATTATCACTCTGTTCAAGGAGACCCGAAACTTGGGCTGGCAAAGCTTCAATGTGCCTCACTCCGTGACTAACACCGCGAAAGACGCCAAGCGAGTTTATCCCTTCGCCGTCAGCTTGATGGAGAGTGTGCGGACATTTTCCCAGACATCGCGCCAGATCGCGGAGATGTCCGAGGTTTCCATCCTGCTGGGAGGCTACCAGCAAGAAGTTCACAGCCTTGTTGAAAAGGGTGTGCCTCTGAAGTGGGGATCATTCCTAGACGCCTGGGACGTTCACATGCGGCAACATCTCCCCAACGGCACTCTGGAGCACGCCTTGGGCAGGAACAATGCTGGCACCAAGCACGTGCAGTTCGTACGCGATTTCGCCGCGGCCGTTTCGCTTCTGCAATCCAAGACTATCGCGTTGGCGTCCACTTATGCGGATGTGCAGACTGCCGCGAGAGAACTGGCAACGTGCCCTTACGTGGCAACAGAGTTCGAAAAGAGATTGCACATCATTCAGGCTGCTGTTGACAAGTTGAACCTGGAGCAGTACGTGAATCTGGGCTACTGGGTCGAAGGCCTGAACGCTCGCATCCAGTCCATTCTGCTTGTACGGCTTCAGGAGGCCATCGGACATTGGATCACTGCTTTTGAAGACGAAACTCCTCATGACGATTCTTCCAACCGTAAGGCTTTGACTCCTGCAGGGGATCTCATCAAGACGAACATGCCAATGATGAAGGCGACCGTGCACGAGATCAACATGAAGAACCAGGTCATTTATCTCGACCCCCCGCTTGAGTTCGCTCGAGCCAGCTGGTTCTCGCAGTTGCACGACTGGCTAGGCATTGTCTGCAACCTGCCCAAAATCAAGGCGTCCAGATATCAGATGACTTTGTCCCTGAGCACTACTGCCCCAGAGGAAGTTCGCTTCACAGATCTGCCAGGCTCATGCACGGACATCTTGTCAAATGCTTACCTCTCTATTGAGAATAAGTTGGGGAACATTGCTACTTACGTGGACAAGTGGTTGCAATTCCAGTCCCTATGGGACCTTCAGACGGACCAGGTCTATGACTTGCTCGGCGAACAACTTTCCAAGTGGCTGCAACTGCTTCAGGAGATCCGCAAGTCTCGTACTACTTTTGATACTGCCGAGGTCAGCAGATCCTTTGGCCGAACCACGATCGACTACGAGCAAGTGCAGACCAAGGTCAACGCCAAGTACGACCAGTGGCAGCATGATATCCTCGGAAAGTTCGGCAGCAGACTTGGTGGTCGCATGAGGGAAGTTCACGGTGAAATTGAGCAAGCTCGAAGAGATCTCGAGAATCAAGGTCTGGATTCTTCGACCACTGCCCACGCTGTTTCGTTCATCACGATCGTGCAGTCGTGCAAGCGCAACGTGAAGATTTGGCAACCCGAGGTGGACGTCTTCCGACAGGGCCAGCAGATGCTGCGTCGCAATCGTTATCAGTTCCCCAACGATTGGCTGGACATTGCTCAGATCGAGATGATGTGGGATGCTCTCAATGAGTTACTCGCTAGGAAATCCAAGATCGTCGAGGACCAGACAGATGCGCTCAAGGCCAAGATTCTGGCAGAAGATAGAATCGTCACTGACAAGATCGCCGAAATCGATATCCAATGGAATGAGGAGAAGCCAGTCTCTGGTACCATTCCCCACGAGGTGGCATCCAAAACGCTGAGCACATTCGAGGCTCGTGCGAACAAGTTGCAAGAAGATTTTGTCATGGTTTCCAAAGCCAAGGAGGCACTCGATCTTCCCCCTAGTCCGGCAACGTCACTCGCCGAGATCCTTGGTGAGATTGAAGATTTCAAGTCAGTGTGGTCGAACCTGTCCACTATCTGGAACAGCCTGAACGAACTCGGCGAAATTCCATGGGCAAGCGTCCAGCCTCGGAAACTTCGATCTTCCATCAATGGACTCATCGAGACAACCAAGAACCTGCCAAGCAGGATGCGCCAATATGCTGCTTATGAACACATGCAAACTGTGCTCAAAGGCCACTTGAAAGCGGTCGCCATCTTGACTGACCTCAAGTCCGATGCGGTCAAGGAGCGTCACTGGGAGAGACTCTGGAAAGATCTCAAGCCGGGCAGACGATACTCGCCCTCATCTACCACACTTGGCGATGTGTGGTCACTCAATCCAGTTGCGGCTGAAGTTATCATCAGGGATGTCATCACGCAGGCGCAAGGCGAAATGGCTCTGGAAGAGTTCTTGAAGACGGTCAAAGAGCATTGGGAGAACTACAACCTCGATCTTACCAACTACCAAAACAAGTGTCGCCTTTTGCGGAAAGATTGCCACGACGACATGATGGCCACATCAAGCGAGCACCTCAACTCCCTCCAAGCCATGAAACACTCGCCATACTACAAGACCTTCCAACAGGATGCCGATTTGTGGGAAACGAGGATGAATGAAATCGGTCTATTGCTCGATGTCTTCCAGAAAGTCCAACAGAAGTGGGTGTATCTTGAGGGTGTCTTTACCGGTAGCGCAGACATCAAACACCTGCTGCCGAACGAGACCAGAAAATTTGAGAACCAGAGCAGTCAGTTCCACAGCATTCTGAAAGCAGTTGCCAGGAAACCCACCATCCTCGATGTACTGCGCATTGAGAACGTGGAGCCCCGACTTCGAACGGTAGAGGAAGCTCTCAACTCGGTCTCAAGTGGTCTGGAAGCCTATCTGGAGAAGGAGAGAGCATCATTCCCGCGATTCTATTTCGTCGGTAATGACGATCTCCTTGAGATGATTGGAAACAGCAACGAGACTCTTCGCATTACCAAGCATTTCAAGAAGATGTTCGCCGGTATTAACAATCTCATCATGGATGACGAGACCACCATTTCTGGTTTCACTTCCAAGGAGGGGGAAGAAGTTCGCCTCAAGAAGCCCATTTCTTTGACCAAGACCCCCAAAATCAATGACTGGTTGGCGCTGCTTGAAAACGGCATGAAATCAACCCTCGCAGAGCTGCTTGCAGAAGCCATCGATGCCTATACGCCGATCTTGACCTCCGACAAGGTTGATCAGGACTCTCTCAACACGTACATCGATGAGTATCCCAGTCAGATGATGGTGCTTGCCACGCAGGCTGTATGGACAAGAGCCGTCGAGGACTCCCTCCGCGATGGTGGCAAGACCCTTCAAGCTATCTACGAGCGGGAGGTTGAATTGCTCCGTCTCCTTGCAGATACCGTTCTTGGCGACTTGCCCATCATTCAAAGGAAGAAGTGCGAGGCACTGATCACAAACTTTGTGCATCAACGTGATATCATCGACAAGTTGATGAAGTTTGGCGCAGCATCCCCGACGCATTACTTGTGGCTGCTTCAGATGCGCTATGTGTATACTCCCGAGGGTGATCATGTACAGCGTCTCCGCATCCAGATGGCCAACGCGACTCTCAACTACGGCTTCGAGTATCTCGGTATACCCGACAGGCTTGTTCGTACGCCATTGACGGACAGGTGCTTCTTGACCATGACGCAGGCTCTTTGCCAAAGGCTCGGTGGATCACCCTACGGTCCAGCTGGTACCGGTAAGACAGAATCCGTCAAGGCTCTCGGTGTCGAACTTGGACGTTTCACACTGGTGTTTTGTTGTGACGACACTTTCGACGATGGCGCCATGGGCCGCATCTTCCTCGGTCTTTGTCAAGTTGGTGCTTGGGGTTGTTTCGACGAGTTTAACCGTCTTGAGGAGAGAATATTGTCTGCTGTTTCGCAGCAAATCCAAGATATTCAGCTGGGTCTCAAACACGAATCCCAAGTCAAGTTGAAGGAAGACTCTGCGCCCATCACTGTCGATACCAACAGTGGCATCTTCATCACCATGAATCCCGGTTATGCAGGCCGTTCCAATCTGCCAGATAACCTGAAGAAACTCTTCCGCAGCGTTGCCATGTCCAAACCCGACAAGGAGCTCATTGCCGAGGTCATGCTTTACTCTCAAGGTTTCAAGCAAGCAAAGCAGCTCTCCAAACAGGTTGTCCCATTCTTCGACCAATGTAAAGACAAGCTGGAGCACGAATCCCACTACGACTTTGGTCTACGTGCCCTGAAAAGTGTACTCGTTAGCTCCGGTGGCCTGAAGCGAGACCGTATTACCAACAACGAAGGGGACATTGGCGCCGAAGAAGTTGTCGAGCCAGAAATCATCGTGCAGAGCATTCGCGAGACCGTGGCCCCAAAGCTTCTCCAGAAAGACGTTGCCATCATGGAGTCAGTCGAGTCAAACTGCTTTGCAGGAGTGCAATATGTCCCTGGTGCTCTGGGCGAGCTCCAGGACGCGATCCGAAGCCTGGCGAAAGCACGCAACCTGGTTGTTGGCGACACGTGGATGACAAAAATCATTCAACTGTACCAAATTCAACGCATCCACCATGGTGTCATGATGGTCGGAAGTTCTGGAACCGGAAAGTCCGTTGCTTGGAGGTTGCTTCTTGACGCCCTCAAGGAGGCAGAAGGTATCCAAGGTGTTTGTCACGTCATTGACTCAAAGGTCATGTCCAAGGAAGCCTTGTACGGAGTGCTTGACCCCACGACGCGCGAATGGACCGATGGTCTGTTCACCAGCATTCTCCGAACCATTATTGACAATCTTCGGGGAGAGGACAGCAAGCGCCATTGGATTGTTTTCGACGGTGATGTTGACCCAGAGTGGGTAGAAAACTTGAACTCGGTCCTCGATGACAACAAGCTTCTGACGCTGCCCAACGGTGAGCGTCTGAACCTCCCACCAAACGTGCGTGTCATGTTCGAGGTCGAGAACCTCAATCATGCTACCCCTGCTACCGTGAGTCGTTGCGGTATGGTATGGTTCAGTGAGGATGTCGTCAACACAAACATGATGGTTGAGCATTACCTCGAAAGCCTTCGCAACAATGTCATGGACAACTTGGACGAAAACCTCTTGGACAGCCTGGCCGATGATGTCCAAGTCAATCTCAACAGCACACAGACTCTGTCACTACAGAAACAGGTGGCCAATTACCTGGAGGAATGCCTGAAATCAGACAGCTTCATTCATGCTGCACTGAAGGATGCGCAAAGCTACAACCACATCATGTTGTTCACATCCAGCCGTGTATTGGAAACGCTCTTTTCATTGCTGAACAAGGCCGTTCGCAATCTCATCGAGTACAACGCCAAGCATAGCGACTTTCCGCTGGACTCCGATCAAATCGAGGCCTATGTATCAAAGAAGCTTCTGCTTGCTTTAGTCTGGGCGTTCACCGGTGATTGCCCCTTGGTGGACCGCAAGGCTTTCGGTGACAGCGTTTCGAACATGGCCAAGTTCGGCCAACCGCCCATTGATGGAACCAGCTCGCTGATCGATTTCGACGTGTCACTCCCTCGAGCCGAGTGGATCCCCTGGCTGAACCAGGTGCCAGCGATTGAAGTCCATGTTGACAGCATCAAGCAAACCGATGTCGTCATCCCTACCATGGACACGGTGCGCCACGAAGACGTTCTATACTCCTGGCTTGCAGACCACAAGCCGCTACTGCTTTGCGGTCCTCCGGGTTCCGGTAAAACGATGACGCTTTTCAGTGCCCTGCGCAAATTGCCGCACATGGAGGTTGCCGGCCTCAACTTTTCGAGTGCCACAACCCCCGAATTGATCGTCAAGACGTTTGATCAGTATTGCGAATACAAGAAGACACTCAATGGTGTTGTACTATCACCGACTCAGACCGGCAAGTGGCTTGTAGTCTTCTGTGACGAGATCAACTTGCCGGCTCCAGACCAATACGGAACTCAGAGGGCTATTTCCTTCCTCCGACAGCTGGTCGAGCACAACGGTTTCTGGAGGACAAAGGACAAGGCTTGGGTGACGCTTGACAGAATTCAGTTTGTTGGTGCTTGCAACCCTCCAACAGATGCCGGACGAACCCCCCTCACTCCCCGATTCCTCAGGCACGCGCCCCTGATTATGGTTGACTACCCCGGTGAGATCTCACTAAACCAGATCTACGGAACTTTCAACGGCGCTGTGCTCAAGACTCACAACGACATTCGTGGCTACGCCGCAGACTTCACGCAGGCAATGGTGAGATTTTACCTCGAGTCTCAGCAGAGATTTACCGCCAAAGACCAGCCGCATTACGTGTACAGTCCACGTGAATTGACAAGATGGGTGCGTGGCGTGTACGAGGCGCTGCGGGAGGTTGAATCTATGAACTTGAACGGACTCGTCCGCATTTGGGCTCATGAAGCCTTGCGTCTCTTCCACGATCGACTTGTGACAGAGGCTGAGCGACAGTGGACGGTGGAGGCAATCCATAAGATTGCCCTCCAGTACTTCCCTCAAATTGACGAGGAGAAAGCCCTTGGCGGTCCTATCTTGTTTTCGAACTGGCTCAACAAAAACTACGTTCCGGTCGGAAGAGAGGAGCTGCGCACTTTCGTCAAGGAACGGCTCAAGACTTTCTGCGAAGAAGAAGTTGACATGCCTTTGGTCTTGTTCAATGAGGTGCTGGAGCATGCTTTGCGCATTGATCGTGTGTTCCAACAACCCCAGGGTCATCTCATTCTCATCGGTGTCAGTGGCAGTGGAAAAACTACGCTATCGCGATTTGTTGCCTGGATGAATGGTCTCAAGGTCTTCCAGATCAAGGTCCATGGCAAGTACTCTGGAAGCGACTTCGATGATGACCTGCGAGAGGTTCTACGAGCCTGTGGAACGAGAGATCAGAAGATGTGCTTCATCATGGACGAGGCCAATGTTCTCGATTCAGGGTTCCTCGAGCGAATGAACACTCTGTTGGCTAATGCTGAAGTGCCCGGACTCTTCGAAGGCGACGAGTACACGACGTTGATGACAGCCTGTAGGGAAGGGGCCCAGAGAGAAGGTCAGGGCCTTGATTCCAACGAGGATCTGTACAAGTGGTTCACTGCAAAGATTGTGAAGAACCTGCACGTGGTTTTCACCATGAACCCCCCTGAAGAAGGGCTCTCTTCGAAGGCTGCCACCAGTCCTGCACTATTCAACCGCTGTGTATTGAACTGGATGGGCGACTGGTCTGACGAGGCGTTCTTCCAGGTCGGCAAGGAGTTGACAGCCAAGATTGACCTTGATCGAAATGACTTTGTTTCGGCCGACACAATCCCGGTGGCCTACCGAGGCTTGGAACTGCCTGCATCGCACAGAGATACAGTTATCAACTCCATGGTCTACGTCCACCACTCGCTCCACCGATTCAACCGGCGCCTTCGCACGCAACAGAGTAAGACCACTTTCTTGACGCCTCGACACTTTTTGGACTTTGTCGCACAGTATGTGGATCTCTACAACGAGAAACGTGACGAGCTGGAAGATCAACAGCGGCATCTCAATGTCGGTCTTCAGAAACTTGACCAAACTGTGGAGGAGGTCAATGTTCTCGAAAAGCAACTGAAGGTGCTGGGAACGGACCTGGAAAGGAATATCAACGAAGCAACAACCAAGATGGAAGAGATGGTCGATGCAAGGACAGACATTGCAAGGAACCAAGAGACGGCATCGCAAATCCAAACACAGTTGGAAATTCGAACCCAGGAGATGAAAGAGCGCAAGGACACAGTCGATCGAGAACTTGCCGACGCGGGCCCGGCCATCGAAGAGGCAAAGAAGGCCGTCAGCTCAATCAAGAAACAACACATTCAGGAACTTTCTGTATTCAACACTCCTCCGACATATGTCAAGAACACGATCTATGCTGTCCTGGTCCTGCTTGGACAGCCCGAGAAAGAAGGAGATTGGGTCCAGGCCAGAAATGCGGTGCGCGGCCAAGTGTTCCAAGATCAAGTCGCCAACTACAATGCTCAAAAACAGATGACCAAGCGTATTCGGGACAGCATCAAGAGGAAATACCTGAATGATGACAACTTCACTGTGGAGGCCGTGTACAGATCCAGCAAAGCTTGCGGTCCATTGCTTCAATGGTTGAAAGCGCAGGTCAGGTACTCTGAGATGCTCGAGCAGGTCCAGCCGCTGAACGACGAGGTCGTGGAGCTTGAAGCATCATTGGTTGAGAACAGAGCCAATTACGAAGCGATCAAAGAAAAACTCGCCACTTTGGAGAAGAGAGGCAAAGCGCTCAGTACCGAGTACAAAACACTATCTGAGGACATCATCAAGAAGGAGGACAATCTAGCCCAAGTCAAGGCCAAATTGGCACGCAGCAACAAGCTCATCATTGATCTCTCATCCGAAAGGACCCGATGGGATGAGTCGATCAGAAACTTCGCCATTCAGATGAGCACTCTTGTTGGCGATGTCTTGTTGGCGGCTGCATTCCTTGCATACGGTGGCTTGTACGATCAAGTATTCCGAAAGTCCATGATGGATGATTGGACCCAACAACTGTCAGCTTCCGGGCTCCAGTTGAAGCAAGCCAACTCAATTACAGAATACCTTTCGGTCGCCGATGAGCGACTAAGTTGGCAGACGAACGGCCTGCCGGTCGATGATCTCTGTACCGAGAACGCCATTATACTGAATCGCTACAACCGCTACCCATTGATAGTGGACCCATCTGGTACAATCACGGAGTTCCTAATGAAGAACCTCAAAGACCGTCGCCTGACCGTCACGAGCTTCCTCGATGCCAATTTTGCAAAGCAGCTCGAGAGTGCCATTCGTTTTGGCAACCCCATATTGGTGCAAGATGCGGAGTACCTCGATCCAGTCCTCAACCCTGTCCTGAACAGAGAATACCAAAGGACCGGTGGACGTGTCCTGATACAGCTGGGAAAGCAACAGATCGACTTCTCGCCATCCTTCAAGCTTTACCTCTCCACGCGCGATCCGTCAGTCTCGTTCCCACCAGATATTTGCAGTCGCACGACATTTGTCAACTTCACTGTCACCCAAAGCAGTCTGCAAACACAGTCGCTCGACCAAGTGTTGAAGGCTGAGAGGCCCGACGTGGATGAGGCACGCTCTATTTCCATCAAGGCGCAGGGAGAATACAAGATCACGCTCCGCAGACTCGAAGACAACCTTCTACAGGCCTTGAATGAATCCGAAGGAAACTTGCTCGAGAACAACGACGTCATTAGCAAGCTCGAGGGCCTCAAGAAAGAGGCCACCGTAATTGGCGAAAACATGAGTAAAGCCGAGAAGGAGATGGCAGAACTCGAGGCGACGACACGTCAATACAATGTCGTTGCTCAGTCGTGTAGCGCGGTTTTCTCTGTTCTGGACCAGTTGCACAGTATCGATCGCTTCTATCAGTTCTCGCTCGCGTACTTCCTCGACATCTTCACCAAGGTTCTGCGCGAGAATGACAATTTGGCCAAGGAGCCCAAGGAGAATGGCGAGGCGCGTCGCAAGATCATTGTCCGAGATCTATTTGTCAACACCTTCAAGCAGACTGCATCTAGCCTCTTCCAGAAACACTTGATCATCTTTGCCCTTCTTCTCCTTCGGGCGGCACCAAAGCAGCTCTACGCCATGGACAAGGATATCCTTGACATCATCCTGAGCGAGAGCACGGAAGGCCAAGATCTCTCAAGCCAGACAGACGCGAAAGCAGAGGCAATCGCACGAGCAAAGAATATCCCAGCGCTTGGCAGCAGGCTCGACAACATTTCCGATGCCGCCTGGGACAAATTCTTCACCGAGGAGAATGCTGAAGACAATGTTCCACAACCGTGGGACTCCGATACCGTGCCTTTCGATCAAGGTCTGCTGTCTCTGCTCCTTGTCAAGCTATTCCGCGTGGACCGGTTTGTGCCAGCGGCGGAGCGTCTTGTCACTTCTGTATTTGGTCGTGGCTTCTTTGACATTACTGAAGACCTCAAGCGAACGACCGATCAAGTGAAATTGGGCACACCGATTTCCCTTGTATCCACTCGAGGATTCGATGCAAGCTACAAGGTCGACCAGCTAGTACAACGACTGGGAGTCTCTTGCACCAGCGTGGCCATGGGTTCCAGAAAGTCACAGGATATTGCCGACAAGGCTATTGCCGAAGCGTCTAGTAATGGGCGTTGGGTATTGATCAAGAACGTGCACCTGACCCCAGACTGGCTTCAGTCGTTGGAGAAGCGACTCGAGTCCAGAAAACAGCCGCATCCCGATTTCAGGCTCTTCTTGTCAATGGAGGCCCAGCCCAAGATACCGGTCAACTTCCTGCGCGCTTCTCGCATTTTGATGAACGAGCAATCCGCGGGTGTCAGAGCAAACATGCGGGACACCATGACCTCGTTCTCAAGCAAGGCCGCCAAGGACCCGCGCGAGAGGACCAGACTCTACTTCCTCTTGTCGTTCTTGCATGCCGTGATCCAGGAGCGTCTGCGATACGCGCCCCTGGGCTGGAAACAATTCTGGGAATTCAACGATGCTGATGTAAGTCGTCTTTTCACCAAACTGGTGTGTTGAAACATGTATTAAATGTATTATAGTACGAATGCTCTGCATTCATCATCGACACTTGGCTCGAGAATGTTGCTCAGAACCGATCCAACATCGACCCAAAGAACATACCGTGGGACATGATTCGCAGCCTCGTGCGCGTAACCTACGGCGGCAAGATTGACGATGAGGGCGATTATCAGGTTCTGGACGACCTGGTGGACCAGACTTTGCACGTGAATGCCTTCGAGCACGACCACAAGCTTGTCGAGGATGCGGAGAATGGTGGACTTACGGTGCCTGCCGAGGGTAGCCTGCAGGCATTCCAAGACTGGATCAACAAACTGCCGGAGCGAGAACCGCCCACGTACTTGGGACTTCCCGCCAATGCCGAGAAGCTCCTCCTGGCCGCCCAGAGCAAGGAGGTCATCAGCCAAACCAGAGACCTCAGCGCAAAGTTGGACGAGTCTGAGCAGCTCATGGATGAAGGCGGCGACAGCCACCATGCATAGGCTTCCGCCTGAGTGGTTGAGCGTGCAAGGAGCGCCGATAAAAGGGGATCCCATTTCCTGTATTGTACGTGTACTGTTGAGAGATGGATTGTGTCTTTCACTTTCCCGTTTGATACCCTTGGAGCATTTCATGCCTGCTCATCCTGTATCACCAACATCCGAACAAGCATGTTCATTGCGTAATTCTTATGTTTCGTCTGTAGATATTAGATTGATATTATTGAAAAGAGATTGCCAAGCACATTGACTTTGTGTTATCATGTGTACATACCTTTGCCAATTGCATTTATTCTATTCATCAGCGTACCTAGATCTATGTCTGCCTAAGATTTACCGCTCTACCGGCGTTTTGTCCAAGGCCCCCCTAATCTAACCATAATTGCATTCTACTGGGATCTACCTCCTGTCTAAGCTCTTATTCTAAACATCAAGTGTAGAAAAGAAAGCCTCCCACTGTATTTTGACTCCTCACTTATTCCCCAACAGGGGCAAAGCATACAAACTCACATGCCAAAAACACCAAAGCCTCCACGTACGAGCATCATCTTGCTGCTGGCGCTGAACCAGGACTCTAAACGCGATCACTGCCGGGACAAGGCAGTAGAACACGGAATAGAAAAGACCCAACCTCCAAAAGCAAATAGTCACCACGGACCAGAAGGGAACGAACACGGCCAGCAGAACGCGGCAGACACCGTCGCCCACGACGAGCGGCAGCGTCCTCCGCCCCGCCCGGCGGTCGCCGACTTGATCCTTGAGGTCCTGGACGTGCATGGTCGTCAGGATGATCATGCTGACCAGCAGGATCCAGCAGTCCCCCTGCGCGGCGATGGCGCTGTCCTGGCCGGCGGCGAGCTGCAGCGACGTCCGGTTCGCGAGGCCGTACGAGACCGCCAGGATGATCTCCCGCAAAAAGCCCGCGCCGCCCTGCAGCTCGTTGTAGTAGTAGCTGAGCACCTGGACCAGGAGCCCCTGGGTCCACACGCCGAGGTAGTAGTTCAGACCCAGGGCCGCGGGCGCCAGGCGCAGCAGCAGACTGCGCGTCTGATCGGGCGTGATCAGGCCCGACGGGATCGGCCGCCACGGCTTGTTGGCCGCGTCCTCGCGCGCGGCCTCGGGGGACCGCTGGTTGGCGAGGGTGAAGAGGAAGGTGTTGTACAGGAAGAAGAGGAGGACCCGGGGCGCTCGCCGGAGCAGCACGTCGGCGAGGTCGGGCGTGGGGCCGTCGAGGAGTGGAGGGCCCGCCAGGGCGCTTGCGAGCCCGAAGAGCGTGTTGGGGACGACGAAGGTGAGGATGTCGCTCTCGATGAAGAGCCAGGCTATGCGCCAGACTTCAAGCAGTTGCCTGGAAAGAGACATAGGCCCCGAATCGTGTTTTTGATGGCTATCATGAGTCGGAGGCGACATCGTACCGAGCAGCATGGCCTTGTCTCCGGCCGTTATTTAAGTCGAAAAATACGAAGAAACACGTCTTAACGGAAACAGATGAAGAGAAGAATGAGATCATGTACCCAGTCCAACAAAAGAAGAATTGATCTATGCAATAATTTTTCAATTTTTGACGACTTCACGTCAGATTTGATTCCTACAAACCGTTGTGATACTGCATGCTTATGATGCTTACGGCTTTCTGTAGAGCTTTCTACTGGTGCGATAGCACACCCACCATCCATTCCTTTCATCGTTACGAAATAATATTTCAAGGAGTAGTGATTTGCTTACACATCCTTGTCAATCGGGAGGAATATTGGCTCTATCGGGATTCGGAACTTCCTTCTTTGTCTTCTTTCCTCTCGCAATATATTGCGACCTCGTGTAGTGACGGCTTACATTGTCTGAGTAACGATCTGTTGCGATTCGCAACGATCACTTCTTCTGCACGCTGGCGTATGGTGTTAGTAAACAAAAGTTTCATGTTTCCATAGGGTAGATGGCTGTACTCGGCATGCACCACTAAAAAGCCGGTTATGAATTGTTGCACATATACTTGACATATGTTGTGTGATCTTTTGTCGTACAATCGACCATCTTTGTCGCAGTATTGTTTAGAAATCAGAACATGATATATCATATAAATTCCATTAGACCAGGAAATTCGTGATCCCCAATGAAGAATACGCATCGCTGGCTCCGCCTGTTGAGTTGTTGTGATCCAACATGCATGAGAATGTGGACTGACATGGATCTTACCCCGGGACCGCCTCAGCCGGCCCGGCTGTCATGACGGTGATTATGTGTCCGCCCATCTCCCTTACCTAATTGTGGCGCAAGAGTCGAAATGCAAGTGACATGTTGGCAGAGCCGGACCTCAGTTTTTGTATACCTGAATTTCCCGTGTCCAATCAAAACATCTCCTCGACTTGTTGGTCGCCACGTATTGGAAGTCGAGTCGTCCAGAGTAACGATGAAGTCTTACGACTGTCCCAGATCATTGCTGGAAATATGCACATCTAGAGTTGGTCATTCAGAATTAGCATGTTCACCAGATATAAGAACAGGCCAAGATCCCAAGACTGACAAGAGACGTGTGCTCCAAGAAGAAACAAAATTGATTCTCTAGACTTTGCACTCTGCCGCTCTCCTCTGTCAAGAAATCCTGCACAATGTCTGAAGAATCATACGACGTGATCATAATCGGTGGCGGCACCGCCGGCCTAGTCCTGGCCAACCGCCTCTCCGAAGACCCAAACCTCCAAGTCCTCGTGCTCGAGAGCGGCAAGGACCGCAAGGGAGACCCCAACACCCTGACGCCGGGCGCCTGGCCTCTGCTGACCAACTCCCCGTCGGAGTGGACATTCCCCACGGCGCCTCAGAAGGACCTGAGTAGGAAGATGACGGTCCCTCAGGGAAAGGCCCTGGGCGGGTCCAGCGCCATCAACAGCTTCCTCTTCACCTCGACGTCCAAGGCCAACGTGGACGGGTGGGAGAAGCTCGGGAACGAGGGCTGGGATTACGAGGCGTATGAAAAGGCTATGAAGAGGTCCTTTACCTTGCACAAGCCCCAGGGCGTGACGGAGGGCGAGGGACCGCTCCAGCTTACGCTGAACGCGCCCGAGAGTCTATTGGAGAAGGCCTGGATCGATGGTCTGGAGTCGTTGGGCTTTCCAAAGTCTGATGCCCTCTCAGGCCATCTTGGAGGGCCAATCATTGCGCCCGAGAGCATCGATCCTATGACCAAGCAGAGAAGCTATGCGGCCAACGCATATCTGGACTCAATCCGGGACAGATCGAACCTCACAGTTTTGACTGGAATGACTGTGACGAAGGTTTTGATCGAAAGGCCTTCATCGGGCGACGAACTCGTGGCCATGGGAGTCCAGGCCGTCTCTCAGGATGGTTCTCCTCAGACCATCGCAGCCCGCAAAGAGGTGATCATCTCAGCAGGCGCCATCAACTCGCCCCGCCTCCTCGAGCTGTCGGGCATCGGCGGTGCCGATCTACTCGAGCGTCTGGGCATCGACGTGCTCATCGACAACCCGCACGTCGGCGAGAACTTGCAGAACCATCTTTTCACGGGCGCCGTCTTCGAGGTCAACGACGACGTCGACACCATCGACGCCTTCTTCCGCCAGGAGCCCGATGCCGTGGCCGCCGTCATGCACGACTACGCGACCAAGGGCGCCGGCCCCATGAGCACCAGCAACATGGTCACCATGGCCCAACTATCACTGCCCGAATTCCACACCGCCGAGGGGCGCAAGGAACTCGACCAGTTGTTGGCCACCAAAGATGCCGACTTAGAGACACGCCTTGCCACCTCTACCGCCCCAGCCTTTGCCGCCGCACACGAATCCTACGTCCGGTCCATCCTGACAGACCCCTCCGAGGCAGTCGGCAACTACGTCTTCGGCCCCGCCTACGCGCCCTTCGAGTCCGCAGACCCGCACTACCGCGCCCCGGGCAAACACGTCTCCGTGGCCATCGAGCTGTCGCACCCGCTATCCCGGGGCTCCGTGCACATCACCTCGGCCTCGGCCTTCCTCGCCGGCACCAACGACGGCCTGTCTGTCGACCCGCGCTACCTGTCGCACCCGCTGGACCTCGAGGTGCTCGCGCGCCAGTTGCGCTTCGCCGAGGACGCCGTGCTGCGCGCCGAGCCGATCGCCCGGCTGCTCAAGCCGTACGAGAGGCGGTCCGGCGATCTCGACGCCGCCAGGGAGTATGTCCGCCGCACCGCGGACGGCGCGTATCACTACACCGGGACGTGCGCCATGATGCCGCGCGAGATGGGCGGTGTGGTGGACAACAGGCTTCGCGTGCATGGTTGTTCGAATCTCCGCGTGTGTGATGCTAGTATCGTGCCCATTGAGCCGACGGCGAACCCGCAGGCAGTCGTTTATGGAGTTGCCGAGCTGGGGGCCAATCTTATTAAGAGGGACCTGGATATCAAAGGCCGTTCTTGATCTGGACTCCCGTGATCAGTGACCACGAGACAAGATGCCGTCCTTCGAAGGATATCTGTGATCTACCTCTGGATTTCCTTAGCATCTTGAACACCACGGAGTCTGAAGAGAAGCAATTATCTACCACGTTTCATTTGTTACCAAGACTACCTAGTCTATCCATTACTGTGATTCACATCTGCCATTCCTTTCAGAACAATCCCTTTGACCAATACCATTTATACAAGCGTTATCGAAGAAACGCGGTTTTCCTTCCTAATAGGCACATGGCCGTCCAGATCGTGCCCACGCCAGAAGAACTATGCCATGAAGCTGGGAAATGTTTCGTACATTCTGAGTCCTTCGGGTGAAAACTTTACCCACTTATTGTAAAAGCAGATATGGTGGCAGTTCATGTAGCCTTCCACAATACGCTCTGGTTCCAGTTTTGGGCCAAGCCAGTCTGCTCTGCCATCAGAATATTAGCCCACGTCCCCTTGAGAGAATCAAATATCTACTTACTTGTCAAAAGATTTTGGGCCACCCCAGTCTACTCTGCCGTCAGAAAATTAGTCAACGTTCTTTTGAGAGAATCTAGTACTTACTTGTCAAAGGCTTTGCTCCATTGGTGATTGTCGGTGTGAACGAATCAACATTGGGAGATGCGACCGGGCGGTTCGCTGCATGGTAGTAGAACCCTCCAAACGAACCTGGTCCGGAGTATGGGTTGAAAGTTGCTCCATCTTTGGTCGAGTCTGGAACATTTGTGTTTCCGCGACCCATGAAACCACTGCTGACTGGTTGAGTAGGGGCCGGGGCGGGAGACACACCGCCGCTGACTGCTTGAGTAGGAGCCGAGCCGCCGAACAAACCACCGCTGGCTGATTGAGTAGAGGCCTGGCCGCCAAACAGAGGTCGTCCAGTAGGAGCCGAGCCGCCAAACAAACCACCGCTGGCTGGTTGAGTAGGAGTCGAGCTGCCAAAAAAGCTACCGCTGGCTGGTTGGTAAGGAGCCTTGCTGCCAAACAGAGGTCGTCCAGTAGGAGCCGAGCCGCCAAACAAACCACTGCTGCCTGGTAGGGTGTTTGTAGTACCAACAACATTCGGAGCTACAGGAAGCTGACCACCAGAAGTTTGAACCGAGGCATCTCGGCCACTGGGTGCCGGCTTGGTGTCATCACGCATGCTCTGTGACGTGGGGAGTGTCTGAGTCTGTTTGTCAACAGAAGTTGGCGATGCAAGAATATGAAGCTTTTCCACTTTCTGGAGCAATCTATCTGGTAGCATCGCTTGACTCTCAATGCGCGCCGTAGCCAGTCTCGAAGATGGAAACTCTAGTTCGGTGAAGACTGCAATTGGTCTTTGTCAGTTCTTTACGGCCATGAGCTCGAGAGTTGAACACCACTTCACTTACGCGGTATTTGACGCCTATGATACTTGTTGCAAAATTGAAGGCCCTTCTTCAAGGACTCGCACTCTTCCTGTAAAGTCGATCGTTCAGCCCGGGTTGCGCCCGATTCCGCTGCAAGCTGTTCAAGCTCATTTTCATCCATTCGGTTGACTCGATCAGTGGTAAACACGTTAGGAAGGTCTTCCAAAAGGCAGTTTTCTATGCCCAGAATGATAACGTTCTCGGTGAACGTGCGTAGTGAAGCCTATAAGCCTGTCAGGAATATGCCTTCGGTGTACGACGCTGAGCATACTTACCTCATAATATGCCTCGGCCTTGTCGACCAGACCCTTGGCGTCAAATCGACCTCGAAAAACTGGATCGATCTTCTTTCTGAGGCTTTCTTGGAGACCACCGGTAATGGTATGTGGCTGTCCGGCAACGGATCCTTGAAACACTTGGCCATCCATACTTGTCTGGTGTCGGCTGGTCAGAATCATTTCAAACTCCAAGCCCAATGGCTGCGGGCGTCCGTGCTGATAATGGTGAAGGAGCTCCTTGATCTTGTCCTCCACAGCAGACTTCTTGGACTCGAAGAATGGATCAACAACATCGCTTAGAATGGCCGAACGGGTTTGATCGTCTGCACTAGTGAGATGGCCCAGGAGCTCCTCAACAAAAGCTTGAGCTATTTGTAAAATCATCCGAACATGAGCATGCGCGATAGCCTCCCAAGGTCTGGACTGCTCGCGAAAGAATTCGAAAGCTGTCCGATCATTGGACATGCCCAAGAAATCAGTCCTGTGGTTGGCCGATTCCATCTCCAAGAGCTCAGAGGCTTGGTCGAAAGTGATGCGCTGTGGGTCCTCAAACTGGTAGAGGTCTACCAGATCATTCAGGTTGAGAGACAAACCCGGGTAACGAGATTCTTGCTGACGACTTGTATCGTTCTCGGCACTCACGCCCTTGCGAAGTATGATATGCGTGGAGCCCTTCGTCGCCAAGACATATGCAAAGGCGCGATTGAAAACGCCGACGAGTGTACGCAATTTTCGGATCCGTTCCTCCTTCTGGGTCAAGCCTGCTGTGTCAGGGTACAAGCCACCAAAGAAGTCGTGCAAGTAATTGCCGTCTACAGCCTGAAGTGACACAATTTGGAATTGTGATGCGATCCTGCCAAGATATGACCGTATCTCTCTTGGACTCGACCGAGGCTCTCCAAGTAGGGTGAGACGAGCTTGTCGCTCGCTGATCTCGTTCTCAATATCCTCGACAAGACGGGGTAGGTTGGTCTTGATGTGATTGTAGAGAATGTCGCTCAATCTACGGCGCAATGCGTCGATTCCTCGGTTCTCCTGCGGGACTGAAGACCAAGAACCTGACTGGAAGAACTTCTCTTCTTGGTCGTCTCTCTCATCGTCCATAGTATCAAATTCATCCTCGGCACGGTTTCGCAGAACATGCCAACCCAATGATAGACTGTGAGACTTGTCGAGATTCTGGGCTAGGGAAACAAAGGTCTTCTCGTCTCGAGAGGACTTGACGGTATCTGGCTTGGTGATGATGCCGAGTGTGCGGACATTTTCCTTGTCGTGAAGCTTGACTTTCCAGAGAACCTTCTGTAGAACCAGTTGGGTTTGTGCTGAAACGACGGCAAGAATGATGCTGGTCTTCTTTGCCATGTAAGACTCAATTAGGCGGTCCACGACTGTTCGATCGCCGGCAGATTGATTGTTGTCCTCGAAGGGGAGGAAACCTGGGAGGTCGACGATTACTAGATTGGGTAGATCAGGACCAAACAGCTCGATGCGCAGAATATCCTCGGAAAAGCCGGCGCCATCTTGCAGCATTGCGCGTTTTGCACCCTCAATGATATCTCGCAAGTCGTCGTTATTCGAACAAGTTTCGTGAAAGAATTGTGCATCCTCGTTGGCAAATTCAGCGGGCTGGATCTGGACATTGAAATTCAATTCCGGCCCGGTGCGAAGGATCAGTTCAGTTGCAAATCTTGTGCAGAGTTCATCCTCGAACGAAAAACGGACCCGCAAGATTGACTCGAGAACGGAACTCTTGCCGGAGGACTGATCGCCGACGACGATGATCTGAGGAAGATCAATCAGCTGGCCGACCCCATGATTGCGTAGACCGTGAATGGTATCGAGAAGGGGTTTGTGCTCTCCGTTCAACTGCTCGAGAGCATGAGCATCCAAGAAGATCCCCATCGCACTTGATGAGAGGCCAAACTCGATGGTTTGGACTGACAAGTGCGTGATGGAATTTTTTCTTCGGGATGGAAATTTGTGCCCACGAGTTTGTGCTTTTGAACGCGAGCTCGAGTTTGAGGTCAAACAGGTAGGTAGGTAATGTAGACAAAGAAGGCGCCCTCCAGCAACGAGCCTGCTGATTGGCCGAGAGCAGGAACAGCCAATTCGGCGCTAACCTATTCCAGTACAGTATAGGTAGGTGACTGAGAAAGTGGGGCAACAGCCGCTGTGAACTCTGGGTACGTACCAATGACGGCGCTGCACTGGGTGTCAACTGTGCACACATCATTCAATGTTGATGCTTGGGGTGTTCATGTTCGTGAAGCTACCTACAATGTACCCAGGTACCTACGTAGGTACTTCACCTCTTGGAACCGCCTAAAATGGTAGCAGACATTCGTCACATGAAGTTGTGTGCAGGCTTATAAGTGTGCAAGTGCAAGTGCAGTGTATCGGGCATCTGAATTCTTTGAACAGGACATATCTATAGTGCAGTAAAAAGGTCCAAATGCAAATGGCTCGACCCAAAAAAAGATGCCCGCAGTAGGTACATGCTTACTTGAGATCGAATCCGCGTTCCCTGAGGACATCATTCCAAACATGCCGCCCGCTGAGCGAGTCCACCGTCGCGACCCTCTTGGCACACCTCTCCGTCCAGGCCGGGATGCCCTCGCGTTTCTGTCCAGCATTGAAGGAAGCCAGCGCATCATCGTACTTGTCGAACTGACCGGCCTGCTTCTCCTTGTCGTCCTCCCACGTCTCGCGATGTAGCACCTCGGCGAGGCCGAGCCGGGGCTTGACCGAAGCCGGACTCGCAGGATCCGGGACGCCGACGGCCAGCCCAAACAGCGCAATGACGCGATCCGGCAGCTTCAGCAGGTCTGCCACGTCCCGCGGCTTGTTCCGGATGGCGCCGACGTAGCAGATGCCCAGCCCGAGCGACTCGGCCGCCACCGAAGCGTTCTGCGCCGCCAGCGCCGCGTCGATCGATGCCATCAGGAACATCTCCGTGTACTCGAGCCCTGTGCCCGGGTGGCCGCGGCGCTCCGACACGCGCGTGAGCCGGCTCAGGTCCGCGCAGAAGACGAGGAACAAGGGCGCCGCCCGGATGAACGCCTGGTCGCCGCTCAGCGCGGCGGCCTGTGCCTTGCGGTCCGGGTCCTCGACGGCCACGACGCTCCAGGTCTGCAGGTTCGAGGACGTGGCCGCGCTCTGTCCGGCAGCCACGAGCACCTCGACCGTCCCCGAGGGCAGTTGCTGAGGGAGAAAGTTCCGCACGGAGCGGTGCTGCAATAGCGTCTCCAAGGTGGGGTTGGCTGACCCCGAGCCGCTCGGCGAAGCGTAGCCGTAGCGGGCCTCCAGCAGCTTGGATATGTCTGACATGATTGGCGATATGAAAGGATGACTTGGCAAACGGTAATGACAAAGCTTGGAGAATAACAATTCTATAGAAATGCAAGTTTAAAACGCAGAGAAAAGAGATTAGGTATAGAAAGTCTTGGCACAGAAGACAGATCGGCTTCGGAAGCGGTCCCGGCTTATCAATCTGGTCGCGTCATTTTCAGTATAGATTGTAAAGTGGATGAATGATACAGCTGCAGCTGCTTGCCACCTGAGTTTATACAACACATGAATATAGCAACACATGAAGCTGTCCGATTTGGCAGCATGATCTTCACCAAAGTCGAGAAGATGGCAAGTTCAAGAACATTATCAATCGGATACACCCAATCTTTGTTCTTGTTTTTCCCCACAATCTACATTGCTGTATGATACATGGTACAATTGTCTGCCAGCTGACTTGAATGGCGAGACTCGAAATATGAAACTTGTGATCATGGGTATCTGTAATGACTGCGGTGATTCTTTGGTACAGCCTTTCGACTGTATCGAAAGCCAATTGGCAAAAAAGAAGTAAATTCAAGAAAAAGAAAATCGCCGAGAACACCAAGGTATGCTTTGCCTCGCATAAATGATTATAGTAGACTCAAATCTGCACCCACCCCTTCTTCTTGTCCCTGACGCTGTCGCTCCTGACCCTCGTGTGGGTGCCGGGCTGCTGCGAGTGCGACCTCTCGAGGGGCGCCGAGCCCGAGTCGTCGTAGAAGTAGTGCATGCTGGTGCTGGTCTTGACGTCGAGCTGCTTGAGCTCCGTCTGGCTCGAGGGGCGGCCCAGCGGCAGGCTCTTGAGGCTGACCGAGCGCGTCGTGGCCGTGCCGCCCGGCGAGCCCTTGGACTCCTCGTCGGCAAAGTCGTCGCGGTACTCGTGCTCGACGCTGACCTCCTGCGTCACGAAGATGGCCCCCAGGTACGGCGACAGCACCGGCCAGAAGATGGGCACCGACGCGCATATGCTCGCGCAGTCGCACTCGAGCGTCGCCAGGATCATCGAGATCGGTCCGTACCAGGAGGGGTCGTGGGTCGGGTAGCGTCCGGCTTGGTGTTCCACGAGGGTCTGCAGCCGCCAGATGGAAAGGAAGTTGACCCTGAGGACAAGAATGTTAGTATCTACGACTTGGCGACTATTGGAGAGATGTCGTCAACGTACAAGGCGCCCATGAGAAGCAGAGCAAGAAGTCCCATCCGCATCTTGAAAGTCATGTCCGTCTTAAAGTAGAGGTGGAAGGGAATGGCGAGAATGATGATGTCGAGGATCATGTTCATGGCAGTATGGCTGTAGAAGGTGCCGGTGAGCTCGGCCGTCGACCATGCTCCGTAGCCCCAGCACTTGGCACCGGTCGGTGAGTACCAAAAGTCGGAGACAGGCCAGCACGGGAAGAGGGCCAAGATCGTGTACGCGATTCCCCACATGGAAACCAGACCGATGGTGCCGAGAGCCGCTCGGTACGGCCACGAGCCCTTCTCGAAGATGCGTAGGTACTGGAATAGGAGGGAGAGCTTGATGAATGTCGCGGCCATGTTCAAGCAAGCATTGAACATGTAAAAGGCGACCAGATATCGTCCAGCTTGGCCCACCGTCAGCAACAGCGTGTGTTGGCCGGCCCCGAAATGCGTTGCTGGATAGTGTCAGATACGGTCGGTATAATTGTATGGTTGACTTACACATCAAGAGAGCAACTGAACCACACGTGCCGGTGATTAGGTATAATACTACAAACAAATCATCCCACCAGGGAGATCGCACAACTCTGAATCGCACCCATAATCTGAAGCACACGAACGACCACGCTAGAAGCTATATCGAGGGTCATCGTCAGCAGGAGAGAGCAGACGATGGGCGTAATGACTTTTTGGTCTTACCATGAATGTGATGGTCAATCCCATGATGGTCGATTTTTGATTGGACCATGGCGTCGGTTCGTCAAGATTGTTGTAGTCGGGCGGTCCCAAGATATCCCACAGCAACTCATTCTCATCGTATCCCGACGTGGCCGCCATTTTTCTAAACTGCCTCTTCGAAAAAATCACCCAGGCGACGTCGAGCCGCTGTAGTTGGATAGTAAGTTGCGAAAGGAAGTGATGGACACGGTCAACGAGTCAGGAAGAGCCTTCAGAGGCCATATGTGGGGGGAGGCCGTCGTGTTTTTAACCATCAAGTGATGCTACCGTCGTGTCATACTCAGTACGGGTTCCGACCAGGACATATGTCCCTTTGCAGCAAGAGTCTCCCGGGGACGAACATGGTCTCTTCTGCACGGTTGCCAGAGACTGCGTAAACCGCAAAGAGCACCGTGCTGACCTGACCGTTGAGCACACTACATACGGCGGCACCAGGGTAGCACACGACAAACGGACGGGGGGTCGTTGGACAGAGAGGCTTGCTGATTGCGCAACTCTGCCGCAGCACACTGAACCGAGACGAGTGAGCTTTGAAACAAACCCACGGGCCGGACGCCACGCTGCAGGCGCTCTTGCTTTTCTGGCTCCTTGGCCTCTGTTAGCCGGCATTTGATCCACAGGGGGACGAGAGTCTGCAGAGAGAGTTTGCAGTTCTGGTGGCAGCATCGCAGAATGCCAAGTTCGTTGACAGGTCTGTGCTGAATGTGCGATCCAATGGGCATCGTTCGACTATACGGGGGTCCTAGTGCGCCGTCAACTATAAAGTAACATTTGAGCGGATCTTCCCCAAGGTCCAAACGTAAAACCTGGCCAATGACAATTCCCTGTTTTGTGTGCACGAACCCCTACTATCCAAGTGCCTCTCGCTAAATAGCATGTAATGCCACACTGACAGCCACCCCGGTGCTATCAAGATGCACCGACAAACACCACAAGCACAATATTTATTGCTTCTTGCAAGTATCCTGTCATACACGAAGTATGCGCGCACAAAAGCAGGGGAAGTAAAAAAAGTAAAGCTGCCATGAAGAATAATGTAAGGCTTTCCGTCAATCTTCTCGGTTTCCAAGAGCCTTGGGCATAACCTAATGATTACTATTCAGCCTACACGTAATTCGTTTAGGGCCCAGTATTTCTCATTTACACAGTAATTATTCCCCCGCTCAATCAAGACTTCGCCTTCCATTCATTCTAGCAGATACGATCCTTCTTACGCGTACTTAGAACACCATGTCAGCGCCAGAAAGGCCCGCCCAGCATGGGTTGTATATAACCCAGTGGATGCAAGCTCACGGATTGCCCATCTGACCGTGCTGCAGAGATCGCACCAAGGTGCTGCTATCCCAAAGTAAAAAAAATCCAAACTGATCGGAAAAGCCCACTGCAGGCTGCATATCGCGGTTCAGGCTTTTTCTAAAATCTCTCAAACGTGAAACAAACCACACTACGGCACTGGAGGGGACCCCTGCTAGAGCCTAGAGGCCAAGAGAAGCTTGACCAGGGGATGATGGTACTGTACTCTACTAATTCAGAGCAATTCAGCATTGCAAGCATGGTATTTTCTTGAATCGCAACGCTAGTTTATTTAACCTTGCAGGTTCATCTTATAATTATGATCTATTTCATAATACAGACAATTATATGATTACATTTTCGTAAAGAGAAACCCAAGACATTGCGCTGGTTTCGAGTCTTTGGGGTCTAGTGCACATTCGGAATTGATTGACGATGCCTACCTACCTCCAGACGAATACAATGGTAGCATCAGCGACGCGGCGGCAGTACGCGAGAATGTGCCTTGGGAACTGGTTTGGTGACTTGGAGGCTACACAGGACTCACGAGAAGTGGGTGTCGTTCCGGACTATCAGCCCAACTATCATTACTCTCCGTGCACACAAAACTCTCGCCTTCGGATCGATGACATGCGACGGCGGGAACAAGAAAAAAACAAAAAACATGGCCGCCAGTATCCTGCCCATGTCCAGCCCGCGGAAAAGAGTGGATGCAGGCCCCGATCCAGAGAGCCATGATCTGTGTCAGGATCTCTGTCGGAAGGAAAAACACGTGGGTTGAGAACCATATACCCCGCGACAGATGAAGAGATTGCCCAAAAGAGTCATAGTGAGAGGTCTGCGCACCCGGTGTTGCGAGACTATTTCAGTCCTTTTCTCGATGGCCCATCCCATCAGCTGGGTCGCCCGACACAGACGTCGGGAGATCTGTGCGCCCGGTGTGTCGTCAAAGCGGACGGGCTGGTTGGCTGACTCCTCTCTTCCGGCGGCGCACAAAATGGCACCAGATCCGGCCGCTGTCGTGCATTGGTTAGTGCACCTTACCATACCATACCCGACTCCACTCGGCCCTTTCTGTGAGTCCTTCTTCCCAGCCACTGGGCTGATACTGATATGCATATCATATGGATAGGCAGGTGATCATGTCGACTACAGACCAGTAGGCTGATAACAAGACCTTTCTTTCTAGAAACATGCAAGTGTGACAATGCTCTAAGTGCACACGGACGCAATATTCCATCGAGGCTTCGGCGACATGTTCTAAGTCCAGATGTGAACTGTGGCACAAACCCCTCCCGCCGACTGGGAGGCTGAACGAGATGCTGAATCCATATCCCATGAAACCGATTCTGCATTCCAATCGCCACCAGTATTCCAGATTAGAGTCGTTCCTCCGCTTGACTCGCATGATCATGTTGTCGTTGAATGTCCTGCAGCGCTGCTCGCCTGTCGGCCTACCACAGCGGATGAACGTTCCGTGACACGGCCGCATCGGATCTTCGCTTCCAAGATATGATGGAATCTAGCGGCACGGTGCTTTTGGCTGACTGCAGCGAAGCAAACTACGAGATCACAAACTTGCAACCCATCAATGGGCAATTGAGAGCCTAATTGTTTTTCTCACATGCAGCTTCACAGACTCGAGAACGGCGGTTTCCCAGCCTGGCATGCCTATAGCGATTCTCTTCTCGTGCACTGAGCTTGCTGTCATTATGGATTTTAACATATATTACAGAGCGAAGGAACAGATGACATCTCCAAATCCTCATCTTATCAAATTTCATCACAAATACCTCAAAAACATTGAATTTGGCTGCTATTGGAAGAAGAATGAGCGTCCAACAAGCTAGGAACAAGACTACCTAGGTATCGAGGATTGATTCAATCGAGATGTCAGATGGCGAGCCAGATCCTAGAGTGCTAAGCATTGGACAGAAATTCAAACACTGAACACCTTGAAATGCCAAGCAATCTTGACGAAGTGCATATGACTTGGTGCAAGTGATATGATGCAAAGTCCAACATGAAGCTCCGAAAGATAAGGTTGTCAGTCAAGATTCAGCGAGAGCAATGTAGATGGTATTGGAGGGGCCGGCCACCTTGGCAGCGATATGCTAGGCTAATGTAGCCACAAAGAGGGCTCACCAAATGACACATCTGCAGAGACTCGATGTTTCCTGTGCAAATTATGTCTCATTGAACTGAATATTAACTCACATATTCACATTATTTCGCTCGCCATCGGAACCAAGTGAGTTGATGTGCAGTTGCAGAGTCACAATCCGGTGATCGAAAGAGTGGGTTCTTGAAAAAGACCCCGCCAAAAGTCTAGGCGCAGCCCCACTGAAAAGTGCGTTTACCGCCAAAATTTCCTAGAATTCTGCCGGTCCAAAAATGCGACTCGACATCACTTTCGTCAACCCACCACCCAAGACGACGACGACGACGACAAGATGGCGGACAGTGGCATGATCTTGAACTTCGACCTCGGCACAGGAGCTGCTCCTGTGAAGCCAAAGGTCAAATATGCCGGTGGCCGCTGGAGAGACCGAGTGCATGCCCAGCGCCACGCAAAGAAGGGCGGCAGCGACAAGGTCTGGGACGGCGTAAACGGTACACCGGTAGAGAAGACGCGCGAATTCGGTCGCAACGAAAACGACGACAGACCTGCGAAGAGACAGCGCACTTTCGGAGACAATGCAGGCAGCCCAGACTCGAGGCCTCGTGGCGCACCAGCCCGATCAGCATTCGGCGAGAAGACGCAGTCCTACATGACCGGCAAGCTGCCACCGGGAAGCATCACATCAAGACTGTTCACTTCGAATCCAGAACAGAAGACCGTTTTTGAGGAACCCGCCGAGGAAGTCGAGCCAGCAAAGCCTACGAATGCGCCGCTCTCTGAAGAAGCCGAGAACTTCCACGCTCTGGGCCTTTCCAGGCGAATTGCTCAGCATCTTTCAAGCAAGCTCGAGATGAAGGCGCCGACTTCGATCCAGAAAAACACCATCCCGCCACTGGTAAACGACGACAGTGATGCCTTCCTTCAGGCCGAGACCGGTTCCGGAAAAACGCTGGCATACCTGCTGCCAATTGTACAGCGCATCATGGCACTCAGCCACAACACGGACGGTACGCCCACGGGCACCAAGATACATCGAAACTCTGGTCTCTTTGCCATCGTCCTGGCCCCGACCAGAGAACTTTGTAAGCAGATCGCTACTGTACTGGAAAAACTCCTGCGCTGTGCGCCATGGCTTGTAAGCACAACGGTCATTGGTGGTGAAAGCAAAAAGTCGGAAAAGGCACGCATCAGGAAGGGTGTCAATATCCTAATCGCAACTCCCGGTCGTCTTTCGGATCATTTGGATCACACAAAGGTTCTCGACGTGGGGACGGTGCGATGGCTCGTGCTCGATGAAGGTGATCGATTGATGGAGATGGGTTTCGAAGATGAGCTGAAGATGATCGTGGGCAAGATCAGAGAGGAGGGTCTCAAGAAGCAGAACGAGGAGGGCGTCAAGCTGGATAAGCTGCCGCAAAGGCGTGTAACTGTTCTGTGTTCCGCCACGATGAGGATGAACGTTCAGAAGCTCGGCGAGATCTCGCTGCAAGATGCGACCCACATCACTGCGTCAACATCGGATTCGTCCGGCGACGTTGAGGCCAACGACTCCATGTTCTCGGCTCCGGCACAGCTCAAGCAGACCTATGTCATTGCAGCTGCAAAGCTCAGACTTGTCACATTGTTGGCATTACTTAAATCCACCTTTGCACGAAAAGGATCGGTGATGAAGGCCATCATCTTCATTTCCTGTGCCGACTCGGTGGATTTCCACTTTGAGCTCCTTCGTTCTATTGCATCATCTGCAGCTACCGAGGACGGATCTCTCACAGCGAACACGGTTGCAGAGGCTGCTTACATTACGTCGCCCGCCAATACGAGAATTTCGTTATTCAAGCTGCACGGATCCCTGAAACAGCCCGTCCGTACGGCGACTCTGGCAGCTTTCAAGGCGGAAACAGATCCTTCGGTATTGATCACCACTGATATTTCATCTCGAGGTCTCGATGTCCCAGCTGTGGATCTGGTCATCGAGTATGATCCTGCATTCGCTGTTTCTGATCACGTTCACCGAATGGGACGTACTGCCCGTGCCGGCCGAAATGGAAAGGCTGTTCTTTTCCTACAACCTGGCTGCGAAGAAGGCTACATAGCTCACCTCCAGGCCCCCAACATCTCCGGACAGTCCTCGGACGACATCATTCAGAAGGGATTCATGTCGCCAATCACCTTGCCCAAGACCTCGACCACGGACGAAGCTGCACCAACTCTCGAGAGCGAGAAATCTCCTTTCAAGCGCGCCGAGGCCCTGCAGCTGCATCTCGAGCAGAGACTACTGGAGTCCGAAAAGAGCGGCAGCAAGCTCCTTGACTCGGCCCGGCAAGGATTCCGATCTCACATCAGGGCGTACGCGACGCACATCAAGGACGAGCGCGTCTTCTTCGACATATCGCAGCTGCACCTCGGCCACACGGCCAAGAGCTTCGGCCTGCGCGAGGCCCCCGGCGGCATCGGCGGCGGCCCCACCAGGCGCGTCGTCAAGGGCGGCCAGCAGGCCAAGTCTGCAAAGAGGAAGGCTGGCGCTGAGGACGGCGCGGCGCCAAAGAGCAGGAACATCGACAAGGAAGAGCTGGGCGAGGCCGACGAGGACGCTGCCAAGCGCATGCGCATGAAGATGAAGGCCGCCATGAACGCCGCGAGCGAGTTCAACATTGGATAGACGGGTAATAGTCGCTTTTCAAAGGGGGGATAAAACAGAAAAACCATTTGGCATGGCGTCGGCGTTGGCAGCCTTGATTTCTTTTGTTCACAAGGGCGCCCGGTTTAGATATATGGTAGGGACAAAATCGAGAACCACATGCAAGTCCAAACGTACATTTTCAACAGTTGAGTGACCAGTGTTATGTCACAGGGCTGCGAGCCGGGCACTACTCTATGGCAGATCTATGAATATCTCCAACAACTTGGGATACTGCACCGTCCCTAGCCCGGTCGTCGGATCCCAGCCCTCGACCGCTTGAAAGCCCGACACTCCGCACATGGAGTTGTTGCCCTTTGTGATGTCGTTGAAGATCGTCGGGTTGGCGTACAGGACTGGATTGATGAATCCGACCGGGCCCTTGCCCGCCGCAAGCCTCTCCTCATTGACGCGGCTGATCATGGCGCCGACGAGCGGCGTCGAGGCCGACGTGCCGGCCGCGGTGTCGAGCGCGCCGGCCACCGCGACGGCGATGTTGTAGCCCACGGCGGAGATGTCCGGGATCCCGCGGCCGGAGCGGTTGAAGTACGAGTCGCCAAAGCCCGGGTCGTGGTCGGCGAAGTAGGTCGCCAGGGCGGGCTGCTGGTACGCCGGCGCCGGGTAGTACCTGGAGAAGCCGCCGGACGAGGACCAGGACGAGTCCATGGCGACGCTCTCGGTGCCGTCCGTCTCCAGCTTGGTGGCGCCGACCGAAGTGACGTACGGACAGCTGAAGGCGGTCATCGGTTACTTTCTGTGCATACTGATGGTCATAGGGGGGAGCAACTTACTTGCCGGGACTCGACGCCCAGAAGGTGCCGAGATTGCTCGCGCCGCACTGCGAGTTCGCGAGGGGGCCGCTGTCTCCCGACGAGGCGACGACGGTGACTCCCTGCAAGCCGAGCTTCATGAACCTAGTTTCCGGGTTAGCGAAACAAGTACCGATTTTCTTTGCGCGTCAGGGGTGCAGGAAACTACCTACTCGTCACATTGGCGCATCTGGTAGTTGACGTTGAAGTTCTTCTCCGCTGAGCCCCAGGACATGGAGATGACGTTGGTGGGCTTGTACACGCCGCACATGCGCTCGCCCTTGTACGTGCCCGGATCGAAAGGGTCGGGGTTGCCGGGGGTCACGACCGTGTGGGTGTCGGGATATACGGCATCGTACTGCGTTTGGGGAGCGGTGGTCAGCTCACTCGGGTCTCGATACTGCGGGGGAACTTCTTGGCTTATTTGGATACTCACCGTCGGGTCATCGCCTGTCTCGCCGTAGGCCGAGTAATTGCAGTACGACTATTGGTGGGGATTTCGTCAGCCAGAGAGGAGACATCACGGTCATTGCGGGCTACCTACGCTGTCAATGGCGTCAAGGAACGTATTGAACAGTCCCGTGTATTGAACTTGGTACAAGTGGTAGTACTCATCGTCGACCTGGTACACAGTCACAGTCTGTGGGTAGATGATGGGATAGGCCACCTCGGTGTCCAGGTCCGCCTCGGTCGGGATGCTGATGCTGGTGTCGCTCTCGTTGTAGTGCCACACGGCGAGGTCGATGCTCAGGTTGAGAGGACGCGTGCCCTCGGGGATGCCCGGCGCGTAGCTGGCGAAGAAGAGGTCCAGGTCCTGGTCCTGGTACCAGCACTCCCGCTCGTAGAGTCCAAAGGAGTTGTTGGGGTGCGCCTTGTCGGCCGGTGGGATCTCGTACAGATCGGCGATGCACTGGGGAGTCACGACCTCGGAGCAGCTGGGCGTGTCCTGGCGCTTCTTTGCCGCCTCGACCGGCTGCGATCTCGCAACGTTCTTGTGGCTTCTCTTGGACTTCGGGGTTGTCCTGCTCTCGGCCATGACCACGCCCGGATACACAAAGTCGACGTGATCTGCAAGCTGGGTTGGGATGCGATACCTGCGGAACTTGTGTCAGCGCACAGAACGAACAAAAAAAGCTCATGATAGCAATTACTCGTCACAACCGGCCATGACCTGTCCGTCATCGTTTTCGTACAGCCAAAAGCTCGCATCCAACAGTTTCTCGGCCTCGTCGACGGTCGCGTTGAAGACGAGCCAACCGCCGCTCGCGCTGTGCGCAATCTTGGCCGCTCCGATGCCCGACGACACGACCCAGTCCTTGGTCACATTGACCGTCGTCGCCGACGGCGAAAACATGTCTGTGATCTCGTCCTGCGTCCAGTGGCTCCCGTAGTTGGCAGAGCTCGGGTCCGACACGTCCATGAGCAACTCGTATCCGCGGTGCAAGTTCCGCTGCTTCAGGCCGATGCGCATCTCAAACGAGTGGGACGCAGGCATGCGGTCTCGCTTGACCCATTCCGCCTCATGATGAGCGCTGCGTCTCTCGTGGACTACCGTCCTCTGAGAGATGGTTGCGGCAGAAGCAGTAGCGACGAGCGCCAGGAACCCAGCGACTGTGCGTATGAGCGCCATGGCGAGAGTATGTCGACAGAAGAAGCACGCCCTTCGATGATACGATCATGGCCGGCGGCGGCAGTGGCCATTTCCGCCTTTTGATCATCACGCCGTCTCTATATCCAGATCGCATGAGACTTCGTGATGGGCTTTTCTCGTATTGGCATCCATGTTCCCTGGCATCCATGCACTGGACGCCCACTAATACGGCTGGTCGTCCAAGGAAATGAGACAGGGGTGGGAGCTCGATCGGGTAGAGAATCTATCTAGCTGGATAACCACCTTCCAGAAAGACACGTCCGCATAGTACGAGGTAGATCATCCATATGTTGAGTCTAGTAATCGTTCTAGTGCTATCGATTTATCCTTTACGAGGTTACCGAGCAGCGGCTCGGAATTAAAACGCGAGCCGAACAATTCATTTTCTGAACGCCGTAATACAAGCCATGGCATCCATTGTCTAACAGAGTCCAAAGAGTCCTTAAAGGTGGTGGGATGCTTCTATACTTCTGGTCAATAATCATGAATTTTGTTGTCTGTCTACAGAGACGGATACAAATTTATGATTGCATGTTAACTTAAGCAATGACGTTGACAGGAATTAATATTCGTATCAATGATACGAACTGAGGCGGAATCTAGAGCGGAGTTGTACAAAAATTGGTAAACTTCGCTTAAAACTTGTATCCTATTTTCTTCTTAACAAATGGTGGCACTTTGGACCATCTTGAGCTCTGAAATTGACTCCATCATCAAGTCCAGGACGAGTGTTCACCGTTATTTTGTTGATGTTCATGGATTGCCCTGTACTCTGGGCGTATCGCCTAGTACGGCAATCTGGTGGATAATGGCCAACATCATCTGCCATGATACAGCTCAAAATACATCAAGGTCAGCAATTTGTACTGGAACTACATTGTGTCGAATCAAAACACAACTGAAATTATTGCCGGTCTTGTTATTGCTGAAGTCAAAGAAATAATCCAGGTAAAAATAAGACAGACATATTATATATCTACTTCCAGGTGAATGCACCAAGTGATTGGGTGGGTTCTTTGTCATGTGGAGCTCAACCACTAGTTCCAGTCGCTGCAGCTGTAAACTCTTAGGGCGGCGCAGACTGCTTGGCTTGCCTTTGACTGGAGCGACGGAATCCCGCGGTCGGCGTCAGTGGGAGCAACTGAAATGTATCGACTTCTGCCACCTACGGCGACCCCCATCAGTTAATTGATGTCAGCCCGCTCACTGCGGATATCTTTTGTGTGCAAGTCGATGCCATGGTAGTGGTCTGACTGCCTCGAATGGACTGAGCCCGTCCCTGCCTACAAACTCTCTCGCCATTGACACGACCATCTCTTGTTGTTGCCCAACCATCGACCCGCCCTTCCTCCCAGCGAGACTGCAGATGCCAGCATCGCCGGCCGCCCAAGCAGAGTCATGGCGTCCAGCTTCGACCATGACTCTCCAACAGAGCCCATATCCGCGCCTCCCCTGGCTGCGTCCTCGGCCGCATTGAAGGTCCAGAAGACCCGGATACAGTCCATGCACGGCACGCCGCTCTCCCAGTCCGAGGTCACCCTGCCCGTACGAGACCGCCGCTCCGCCCCATCGGCCGCCGCCCTCTATGCTTCCACCCTTTCGCCCCCGGGCTCGCGCTCGTCCTCTCCCGCTCCTCGCCCCATCTCCCGCATGACCTCGGGCTCCGGCTCCGTCTTTGGTGGTGTGGGCTCAAACAATGCGCGCGCCCTCCTCGATGGTGCCGGCGACACCCCCGGAGATCCTCTGAACCTCCTCGTACACGCTTTCGCGCCACACGTTGCCGTCTACGCATCCGATGATACTGAACAGCTTTTGAAAGAGAAGGGGTTCGACCGGGGGCTTTGGCAGCTTCTCCGGCCTTTTGGCGAACGTGTGCAGGGCAAGGTCATCATCCGGGACAGCAACGGCGCCAGCCGTACATATGAGGACTACTCGATACACTTTAGGAGGTTTGGCGAGGACATAGAACATCCCCAAACACTCAAGGGGCCGCTCAACAATGGTAGCTCGGGGTCAGCTGGGACGGGAGAGAAAGAACAGCCCTCCAGAACGGGGTTGCGGCTTGACCATGTCGAGGCAGTGGTTGGCCGTCACCTGGAATATGCGGAAGAGGCTGCCCCCTTCTCATCACAAAGCCCGATAGCGACCAAGCAAGGGCTAGACATCGATGTCCCCTCGCCGTATTACTCGCTCTATCTACGTCGCCTGCTCTCTGGTCTGCCTGTCACACCACACGAGACATTTGCGCATCCCGTAGCATGCGTAATCGCCATCAGCTCGAGGAACACGGCGCCTATTGAAACGTTGAGGAAATTATACAACGACTCAAGTTCGGGAGATAAGCAACTGCCAAGCTGGGTAGACTCGGAATATCTGCGCTACTACGTCTTGGTGCACGACGAGGAGAAAGACGACATCACGAAATCCATGTCGCTATTCGATCAGATGAAGCGCAACCTCGGATTGCACTGTCATCTGCTCAGAATCCGGGGCACTCAGAGTGCTGCCACAGATGATGACAGTATACCACTGCCTACGAGCGAGTGGATGTCCGCGTCCGAAGAGATGACCAACATTCAGAAGCACGATGCCCAGGACGAATTCGACGACTTTACGAGATATATTTACGAGTCCGACGCGACTGCGATACGGACCTTTGTTCGCGAAATGGTGACACAGTCGATCATCCCTACCATGGAGAGACACGTGTCAGTTTGGAACGATCAAGTGGCCTCGAGACGGAGAGGTGTTGCGGGACGCTTAATGGGCCTCACCCGCCGCTGGGGCTTTGGCAGTACGACCAAGGGGTCGGGAAGCACCCAGATATCGGGCAGCAACTACGACTCGACGGGATTTTACCGCCAGGATGCACCCGAAGCCATCATGCGTAAACTTGCCGATTACTCCTTTATGCTCCGGGATTGGAAACTAGCATATTCGACATACGACCTTCTCCGAGGAGATTTCAACAATGACAAGGCTTGGAAATACCATGCCGGTACCAACGAGATGGCCGCTCTCAGCTTGCTGATCATGCCGCAGAATCTCAGTGCCAAAACACGTTCTGAGACCATAGATGCCATGTTCGAGGCAGCACTTTATTCTTACATCACTCGATGCACAGCAAACTATGGGGCGGTGCGCTGCTTAATTCTGGGAGTAGAGCTGCTTCGTCTGCGGGGAGGATCTAGCGTCGACGACGCTGCCAAATGGGGCCTTCGCCTACTCGAGAGTAAGATTCTCGGCCCTGTGGGTGATGCGCTCATCAAGGAGCGCCTGGCAGTGTGTTATGCATCCAAGAACGGCCTCGGTACTCAGTTCCTTGGTGGTCGGCGACGCAAATCAGCTCTCTGGAGCATATTCGGAGCTGATGCCTGGGTGGCACAGTCCAAGTACATTCAGGCCCAACGATGCCTCAATGAAGCACGGCAGATGTACAGTGACCTGCCAACGGAGCATGGCATCGACAAGTTTGAACGGGCCAGCGCGTTCATGCTTGGAATAGGTCAGCGCCTGAACGAACAATTAGAAGCCGACGAAGACAGGCAATACTCTGCCAGCGACGACAATGATGTGGACGAGGAGAGCGAGGTCCTCAATACCAGAGGACGTAGAATTAGCACGGCAGGTTTCCCCGGTGGTACAATGCCAACTCTAGAGGCAGCGCCCTTGAGAGACGCGACACTGGGCGAGGAGGTAGAAACTCGGGGCCCCGACGATGACTTTGGATGATGTACGGAATAGAATACACGGGTTTTAGAATATTTGATCATTGTCAAATCATATTCCCAGAACCAACACCTGTACTCAAACTCCAAAGAGCGTTTGATAATCAAAATCTGTACCAAATCAATATCCACGATGGATGGTCGGTGAAATACACTACAGAATTTGATGGGTCAAGGAATTCGTAAAACCGATATGGGCAAGAGGTTTTGGGCCTCGGTCCAGAGCCCCGACGAGCGAGATGTTTACGATTTCCCTTGTTCTTGCCTTTGCTCGCAGGCATCTATTTGTCACCAAGGTCTTGTGTCCCGAGAGAATACGTACCAGTCCTCAGGCTCTAGCCTGCCGCAGAATTGTATATGTCTGGGGCTGAGTAATCGGCACAACACAAGCCTAGCACAGAGGTAATCGACAATGACGACGAACCAATGGGAATACTGAAATCTCTCGTGGCTGCAGCTCGCTAGGACGTGGACAAGCTGACTGACCATCGCCAATATAGCCGAGGAAGACTCGCTTCCGTGTCTGGCTTATGAACTGAGCCGCATTACAAAGTGTGCTGGGGTCTAGCACTTGCTGATTGGCAGTCCACGAAGGGACGAATAGCAAACATGCAGGGACGATTACACGATTCCAAATATGCGGACGATTCCATGTGACCATGTTCATGGGAACGGAGTATATATAATCGCTGGACGTCGGGCTTCAATAGGGTAAAATATCACAGTCATATAACATCACAAGCGATAGCCTCCAAATATCTCAACACCATAGAAACGCAGATAAATACCTAGAACAAAATGCCTCTCCCTGCGGACAAACAAGTCGTTGAAACAAGCCATGCTCTTGTCGACACCCTGCGCAGCCTTGCAGGACCCGATCCCAAGTTTCGTCCCGGTGAGTCTTCGTCGTGATTCTATTACTTATATCGAGCTAATCTCTCTTTCTATATAGCTCACGCCAAAGGTCTGTTGCTGAAAGGCACATTTATACCAACAGAAGCAGCCAAATCGCTGTCCAAGGCACCGCACTTCAACAACCCATCGACGCCCGTCCTGGCCCGCTTCTCCAGCTCGACGGGCATCCCCGACATCGCCGACACGAACCCGAACGGCAACCCGCGCGGCCTCGCCATCCGCTTCCTGCTGGCCGAGGCCCCGCGCCGCGCGCACACGGACATCATCACGCACTCGGTCGACGGCTTCCCGGGCACGACGGGCGAGGAGGCCCTCGCGTTCTTCGAGGCCTTGAAAAACGGTACTATACAGGACTACCTGGCGTCCCACCCCAAGGCCCTGGCCTTTGTCCAGGCGCCCAAGCCCACGCCCGCCAGCTTCGCGACGGAGAAGTATTTCGGCGTCAACGCGTTCAAGCTCGTGTCCTCAGAAGGCAGCGACACGTTCATCCGGTACCGCGTCGTCCCGGCCGCCGGCGAGGCACATTTGGACGAGGCGGCGCTGGCGGGCCGGGGCGCCGACTTTCTCTACGACGAGATCGCGGAGCGCCTGAGCGCCGCCGCCGTCGAGTTCAGGCTGACGGCGCAGGTCGCGCGGGAGGGCGACGTCACGAACGACTGCACGGCCAAGTGGCCCGAGGACCGGGACGTCGTAGAGCTCGGGACCGTCAGGCTCGAGGGCGTGGCCGACGATCAGGAGGCCCGGCAGAGGCGGATCATCTTCGATCCGATCCCGCGCGTCGAGGGCGTCGAGGCGTCTGACGATCCGCTGCTGCAGGTCCGCGCCGGCGTGTACCTGATCAGTGGAAAGGGGAGGCGTCCAGCATAGCAGGGGTGGGATGGACCATATTAGCATTGTCCTTGTAGGTAGGCCCGAGTGTAGCCGGGCCACACAGTATAGTACAGGAAAAAGAAAAGACTTTGTCAGCTTGTAGCCTCACTCATGCATTTTGATTCATGATCGCCCAAAAGCCATGATCCTACGCACCGCTCTCGCATCTGGAGGTGGTGGGGGAAATCTTTTGGTGTTTCCCCGCAACAGTGTCCTATTGGCGAGTCCCTTTTCATCTTTTGGACTTTTTTCTGGATATCGAGTTCCTGGTACCAACCAGGGCACATGGGTGTGAAGAAAAGCCGAGTCATGTTTTCCTTGCTTTATGAGGTCGTATCAGATCCGAGATGTATAAAGACGGGCACTTATACAGTGATCTGAATGGATTGAATCATTAACTTGATAACAAGGAATAGCCGAGTTTACTTCAGTGGAAAAGAAACCCTGCTATTACTATATTCACTGACAACTTCGAGGTCAAGCATTTCGATATTCAAGAATGGGATCCCGAGAAGAACAAAAAGTGGCCATCGTGACCGGCGCAGCTGTAAGTCAACTTCACGGACTTCGACCAGACATTGTGCTGAATACCTCACAGTCGGGCATGGGCGTAGCCCTTGCCACCCATTTTGTCGGCAAGGGCTGGTTGGTTGCCCTATTTGACGTAAATGACCAAGGCGGACAAGAGATTGGTAACGGCGCCACTCAAGATATTTCTCGTCACTATAGCTGACTCTTCTAAAGCCGAGAGCCTTGGACCCAATGCGGCGTACTTCCACGCGGACGTGTCGTCGTACGACTCGCAGGCGAGCGCGTTCCTGGAGGTATACAAGAAATGGGGACACATCGATGCCCTGCTGGCCAACGCCGGCATCGTGGACCGGTCGTCGGTCTACATCCTCGCGCACAAGAACGCCAGCGTCGAAGACGTCCCGCCGGCGCCCGACACGAGCTGCACCGATATCGACTACAAGGGCTTCGTCTACGGTACGCAGCTCGCGATACACTTTATGCGTCACAACAGCCCGCCCGGGGGAAAGATCATCGGCACGGCGAGCGTGGCAGGTCAGTATTTCAAGAAGTGTCGGGATGAGAAACTACAACTGTTGTTTTCTTTGGAATTGCTGACTTGAAATTACTGGACAGCAATCCAACCACATCCCACGTACCCCGAGTACAACGGGGCCAAGGCGGGCCTGCTCAACTTCATGCGAGGCGTGGCCGGCGTGCTCCAGACCAAGGAGAACATCCAGATGAACGTCGTGTGCCCGGGGCTGGTGGCGACCAAGATCATCCCGCCCGAGGTGGTCGCCGCGTTCGAGGAGCGGCACCTGACGCCCGTCGAGACGGTCGTGGCCGCGTACGCCTCCTTCCTCGAGGATGGCGACGGGCGGTATGGGGTCGCCGTCGAGGCCTCGGTGGACAAGATCGTCGAGGTGCAGAGGGCGCCGCTGGGCAACGGCGAGGCCAGCGTCAGGGCCATCACGGTGTGGGAACCCCTTTTCAAGCAGATGCACGCCGAGAATAGTGGTCTGGATGGGACTATACATTAACAGATCGAATACAGAGTATACGGTTGCAATTTACAATTAACCAGCCATTGGCTGTGTTCTATTTTTCCTTGGGAAACAATCTCTGTGAACTGGTCACATATGCGTGCAAGAAACCCAGACCACCAGTGGTCGTTATCCTGCAACACCTAACTCAAATAAATCTCTTTTCCTATTATGATCCAGGTATAACAAGGAGACAGCAATAAATGGCGCTTATAGTACACATACGACAGCGACGGCAATGTCCAAGTGCTATGTTCGAGTGTAAAGCAGGCAACAATCAGTCACTCATCATCGATGAACTTGCCCTGGCCGGACGGCCCTTCTGGCAAAACTAGGAGCAAAGCTCCGGCGAGGCTAAACATCAGCCTCTTGCTCGTGATGCTTCTGCCGATCAGGATGAAATTATGATCAGCTCCCAAAGACTTGGATTAAGAACAAAACCCAGCTCGTGGAGCTGATAGATATTGCGCCATGGCATTGACGCTTCCCACCTACGGCATTGTGGCAGTCTAGTCGGGGTTCTATGACACCTATAATTTCCAGCATCACAGCGAGAGAAAATCGCGCGCACACCACCACGAATGACCAGTAAAGAGCGTACAGGGGAAAATCAAAACTTTGGGATGGCCATATGACCCGGCGAAATTTGCGCTAGAGGTCGCATTCTCTTACCGTGCCTACCTACTGGATGCGTAGCAGAGAATTCTAGATTATGCACCACTGGCCCTTTTGAGTAAAAAAAAAAAAAAAAAAAAAAGGCGACAGAATCCAGGCTCCGACCGAAGGGCAGGGAGAGGCTGCCACTGACATATTGTGATGGACGCCATGAGCGAGAGCTTTCTCCATCGGGAAGGGAAAAGAGGTTTCATATCGGCGGCCAGCAAGCGAAGCTCTCTCTTTTCCGTCCTTTTACCAAAAGAAAAGAAAGGAAGTAGAGAGCGGAACGTCATCCGCGAGCCGTGTCGACGTGTTCGACGCGAACAAGCTTTGACAAACCCGCGAAAAAAACGCCTCTCGCGCGAAGAAAAAGACTCTTTGGGGCTCCCGGGCAGCCTTTCTTCCGAGGAATGAGAAGATTGCGCCGGCGAGGTTTGAAATCAGCCTGGCCTCCCTGTCCGGCGCTCTCGACGATGCTCAGCTGGTCATCAAAGCCACTTGCTTGTTGGCTCATCCCGGGACCGAGCTGCGAGGGAGGGGCGCAGTGATGACCTGGGATATTCCAAATTACCGATTCTTCACCAGCCCACCTGGGTCGTCGTCGTCGTCTGGGAAAGAAGGATTAAGTTCACTTGGAGCTGGACGGCTATAAACTTTCCAGAGCCTTTTTCTGCTCGCTTGCCTAAGGTTATCCTGCCCTTACATGTCACTAATGGTAACTCCCGGGTACCTTGCTGTAGCCTAGGGAGTGAGGAAACCCTCTCCTCTCCTCAGAATCATGTAGTGCCAGAGCTACCTTTTCACTTACATACGTGTCCGCGGGCTGGTCTCGAAGAGGGTGTATGTGTGTGTGTGGTACCTGCGGGCCCCAAATTTCTACGTTGGGGCCGTTTAGTTTGTGTTCCTGATAGAAAGACGACCGCGTCTTTAAGGTTCGTAATGACCGAACCTTGATGCTCTCGACATGAACGCTTTGGGAACAAGAGACATGCAGAAGAGGGCGACTGCGCGTCCAAAGCGGATTAGCATGGCTCGACAACGGCCTTGGTTTGGGCATGCAATGACCCATTTCAGCCATCTCTAATCCCTTGGCTGAAAAGCCAGAAAATCTTGAAGGCAGTTAGAACCATAGGAACGACTGGTGTACAGTACATGATATGCAGGTCTTGGGCTTCTTTCTCGTTCTTCCCTAACATTTTGGGGAAGAAGAGATGCTCCCTGGGTATTTTCTGAGTCGGCGCGGCAAGCCTCCTCTCGGGGCTTGTTCTTTTTTACTCCTCTCGTCGTTGCTTCTTCCCGTCCCACCTGGCATGGGAAAAAGAAACGACAGCGGGCAATCCCCCCAAGTATCCGGATGATCACCCTCGCGGGCGCCTCCTTGACCTCCTCCCCCAGATCAAAACGACGAAACAAAGGTCACCCCTGCCTTAGCTTGGCCCAATGGGGTCCCACCGCGAGCGAGCCTTGTCTGAGATGTCCTGCGTGTACCCGCAACCTGGAGGCCATTGGGAGCGCCGGAAAGGCCTGGCCGATTCCACCATCTCATGCAGGCGGATATCAGAGGGCCTTGGCCTTTGGGGGCAGTCTGTAGTCGAGGCTAGGCTGCTCCGTGATTATTGGAAAGCACTTGGGCGCCGCGCCGGGCCTCGTCCAGTCTGTACAAGAGTTCCACCCGTCCAGAGCGGCTGACATGTAGAGGGGGCATGACTGCTGGCCGACGAGAAGACGACAGACGCTATGTCTTGAAAGAGTGAGCAGCAGCGTTCTCGGCCCCAAGTTCCCGCTACGATCCAGCGCGCTCTGATCCAGATCCGGCAATCCCTGACTGTCCTCGACGGAATCCGGATACTTGCATGTAACCCATGGAGAAGGGAACGATGCTGCCATGGCACCACACCTCTTTTGCCAGAAGGCTTACCTGGGCGGTATGTTGGACCATCACCGCACTACTGGAAATATATCGCGCACCCTGTTTTCCCAATATCTAACAAAACGTAACAGTAAGCCATCATCAAGCCATCACCAAGGATTACCATGTCGCATTGAGCCGGATGTCTGAAGGTGTCAATGTTGTTGACAGGTTAATTAGACAGCGCGGCGCCTTAGGCACAGCCAAAGAGAGATACACAACGACTTGCGGCTTTTTCTCCTGGCTTCCCTATCCATCTCAGAGGATTTGGTGGTGGTGAACACAAAACCCACGCGCTCGATCGGGGCGCCGTGAGACAGGTCTTGAAGAGAAGGAGGAGGGGAAGAACCAGAGGTTGCCAGCGGTTCGACGGTCGTTTGGCAGCGGAAATCCGATCCTCTGTCTGACAAGGCGAGACTCAGAGCATGGTGTCTTAATGCTCCCTCCTTCACACTCCAACGCGTCATCTCAGCAGAGAGGGAGGATAGAAAATAAAAAAGAGAGTTCTGAATTGGGACCAGGCTTTGAATCACACGCTCCAGGCAGTCTCAGGTGGTTGTCTTCTTCGTTTCCCAGAGAGTTCAAAACTTATTCTTAGCCCGAGACGAAGCGCGCTCGGGTTGTGTCTCGCGGCTTCCCAAGTTCACACCCTCCCTCCCCCATTCTGTGTCCCAGGCGGGAAGTTGCAGTCTTCTTCTTCTTTTTGTTGGGCCGGGTTCGCTGGACCGGTTTGTCTCTAGAAGTCCCGCACGCTCGGTACCTACTCGAGGACCAATCGTTCAGATCACATTTTCCCATGCCCGTCAACCCCTCCCTCTGGAATAGAGCATTTGCGTTTGTGTCGTCATATCTGCTGATGCCAGGCTGGAAGGATATCTCGCGCCGAGAGGAATCACGTCACACTGGCGACAGTGCAGAAAATCTAGCCCTTGAGAGACCGGGAACATTTGCAGTGAAGGAAAGAAATCCGAGGAAAAGTACCTGTCGCCAAAGTCGCAAATGAAGCTCTTGACTGGATCCAAAGGACGAGCGATGATGCATGTCATCGGCGGACTACATGATCTCGGGGAAGTGCACAGTTCTCACGGTGCCACGCTGCCGCTGCCTTCTCACCGGGTATACTCGTTGTAGCAGATATGGTGCTGAGAGAAAGACTTTGGAGTACCATCGCTCGCGATCTAGAAAGTATCCTCTGAAAAAAAGGCGGCATCAATGCTGGCCACCCGCGTCAGTTCTTGTCCGCTGTGCGAGCCCGTTCGTGCCTAGGAAGCGCTTCCGTTTCATGGCCCACCTTGATACCTTGAGGGGGCCCTAGAGCTCTCTGGCCCGACCGAACACTGTCAAGTGACCCGTCACGCACTTGGCACTGCCACTCTATATGCTCATACAATAGAGCTTTGACTCAAGCAGCTTAGAAACCCGAATTAGGAAATGAGCTTCTGAAACGGCCGTGTTACGGGGTGACAGGCTTCACGGCCAGCCCGTAACACAGCCCAAGGGTGACGTCCATCGGGAGAAAAAGTCGCCTCCCCTTTCTCCCTCTCGCCACAGACGGAGAAGAAGTCGGCTTTTGCCGCGCAAGAGGGTATTCACCTACCTAAGCTTGAGCGCCCGTCGCACCGCAGGCTCACGATGTGTCTTACGGGCGTAAAGAGAACCAGAACTTGGGAGAGCACACAAGAAGGAAGAGAGAGCACTGGGAGTTGAGTGACACGCGCGTTGCTGCAGGATCGAGAAACAAGACCGAGATGAGGTACAATGAGGGGCGAGCGGGTGGTTGCCTCCCTACCCAGTAGCACGATTACTCGGTCACAGAGGAGCGCATCACAGAGGCGCCGCAAGAGGGGAGGGGAGGCTATATATGAACGTGATATAATAGTTAGAGAAGGAGAAAGGTTTCACTTGGTAATGTCTTCGGATGTGTGCTTTTGATATGGAATATATTACCAGCGTCGTGCATCGAGACCGTTACGGTTTCTGCTTTTTGCTTATGCCAAGATCGAGAAGCGACAATGTTCTTCAAAATGTTTAGGCCTATATCGTGCAATGATAAGTCTCGTCGACTATGAGATTGTCGTTGAATAGGTAGATACGTGACTAATTCCTAGACCCACGAATGGATCTATCTTGAGCCGCTGTCTTTCCATGCTGGTATACCATAGTCTTTTGCTATCCGTGTTTCTTTCTTGACATCGTTTTTTGAATCCGTTGTCTCTGTGCGAGCCGCAAACCACACGTGCGAGCCAGAAGGGAACGAGATCTGAGGCACCCGTGTTCTACACTTACCACGATATAGGGAACGACGATGAACCGCGAACGGCACACGTAAGACAGTGCGTCAGTCTCAGCCCAACGTCCATCGCGAGAGAGAAGAATCATGGAGAACAATTTTGACGATGGGTATGTGTGATGTTACAGTACACGATGACTCTTTCTCGTCTCTCGCGAGTGAGAAGGAGGGAGGTTTAGACGCGAGAACCGCGGGACCCTGAACACTCCCAGGCGGCTCCATCGTCCTTCATGCGAGTTCGCCCGCAAATGCCATGATCATATATAGTCAATGCGAGCAGTAGTTCCTAGTATGGTGACTTTTAGCGAGCAATATAAGTTGTGTAATGCCAATGGGCAATATCAATCCACAACTGGGCCGCATAATCGGCGGGCAGTATCTATTGATCAAGAAAAGGATGGAAAGGAACGGGCACGGGCGACCGCAGGTCATGTCAAGCCTGGGATTGCGCGGATGAGCAGCATGAATTCAACTATTTTTTGCAAGACTTGTTCAGAGCGGCCTATGATCTGGTGTATCAACTGACACGAGTGATTAGGTATGCGATGCCGTGCCTGGCCAACCAATTGGCTCTCCAATTGGCCGGACCCCTCCCATCATCACATTTGGCTTAATTGTGCACTCTCTGCCAGCGCGATCCATCGCAGTTGGGACGCCGTGTCACAGTCACACAACATGAGGTCGTAGCGTTAATATGGGTTCCCAGAGGGCAGGGCCCCCTTCGGAATAGGTCGTCCCAAAGGGAGGCCGCAAGATCTCGAGACACAGTCTCCCCGCCGTGCGTGATCTGGATGTAACCAAGCGTTGGTCTTCGTTTCCCATTACTGTTCTCGGACAAGTCAGGGGTGCGAACGACAGATGAAACGCAATTGTTTCCGAATAGTCAAGCATGTTCCTCGTCTTTACTGGGAAGCACCGCCCGTATCGAGGGAACGACTGCGCAATGCAACGTATCGATCTCGTTCTGCCATGCAGACGTACGCTTGCAAGCAACCAAACCTTTCCGGAAAAAAAAATCAAGAAGAAAAGGCCCCACCAATAAGCCATCCCTGCTCGAGCGCAGTTCCGTTTCTGTTGAGAGCCGACGGTGGGCTGCTGTCTTGTCGAGAGGATGCCAGCTCGAGTATCATAATCAGAACATCGAGCACACATCGAGTAGATGGAGAGACTTCTCGAAGACTTAACTCGGCCTGAGCCGAATGGCCTCGTCCCATGTCCCATGTGGCTGCATGAACACTAGTAAGAATGTCTCAGTCTCTTCCACCAAGTATCTCCACCTTGTCAAATAAGATCCGGGAGGCTCATGGCAATATTACGCTCTACCTAGCACGACGACAGAGCGGACTGGGAAGCTTTTCAGGCCAGTAGAAAATAACGGCAGATGAGGTGGCAGGTCAAAAGGCTGATGTGGCCAGGAAACCCCGGGATATCGTCCTTGGGGGCCGACTCAAGATGGACCGGATGTGCTCGAAATGGACAGAGAACGGTTGTCAACAAGATAGTTTCCAGCCACAAGGCGCGCCACTCCTTTACTGGATAGACATTTCCATCTCCCCGCAGTGAATGTTGAGCATTGACAACGGTATGTTGTTTTTTGGAAGACTCGATGGCGCCTCGATGTGAGCGGGAGCTTTGATTAGTTTCCCACAATCTGACAGCAGTTGATGTGTCACAGCATCTTGGTCGGCATGCGCTCTCATCTCTCTCCTCTCCAAGATATCGGGTCTCCAAAAATGATCAGAACTTTTGATCCCCCAGGAGATTAGATGATGCGACGTTGGAGTATCTGCAGGTCATTGATCAGTGACATTGTCAGATTGGGCCTTGGACCTTTGGTCAAAAGCAAAGAATGCTCCCGGTTCTCTCTAGGTTTGACTCAGAACGGTTCCCATCTGCAGCTACGGTACAATAGCGCGCATATTCCTGGAGGGAGGGAGACGCGAGCACTTGACGTAGGACGCTCAGCCGGGTAATTCGAATAGACAGGTACCTACCAAACTATGACGAGGGGGAGATAATAAAACAACACGAATGTCGAATCAAGCCTTGCTGGCATTCTGCAACAAGATGACGAAGGTTTCCATGCAAATCAGCGTACCTACATGGGCGGACGCGGGACTTTGAGCAATATGCAGGAGAAATGTAAGTACAATTCTCAAGTTCAATGCTGGGTGAAGCACAATCTGGTTTGAACCTGCGTCTGAACCTTGCCCTGACTTCTCCTTGCTGGCGAGGTCACGGTCACCCTGCTTGTACTTGAGGTGAAGAAAACTTGAGCTCAACTGTGCGTTTTCCCCAGGATTGTACCTACATGTCAGTCCGTGTCCAAATTGGGATAGGAGCACGGTACGGCCGTAGGTCAACAGTCGAGTAGATGTACCTAGCGCTGCAACGTTCAAGTTGCGAAAAGATATCTGAAGACGTACACGCCAATTCCCATGTAGACGAGGTTACGATGGACTTGAGAGAGTTGTGCTGCTCTGCAACACTTGAGACAGGAGTGAGTACTGCAGTAGAAAGCGTGCAGCGAGCCTCAGTTGACCCTCTATCGACGAGGCGTCACGATTGTGGACTTTTGGGCAAGTGAACAAAAGTAGATTTTTGGACATCTTGATGAGAACGAGCGCAACATGGTCGGTCCTGCCGGACGGGAAGGGTTCTCTTCCTTGCCAAGTGCGATGGATGATCGTGATTAGAAATCGGCCCATGTGGAAGCGACACTGACTCGATGGCTACTTCCTACCAACTGCATTCTGCAGCATTATCCTTCCTTGTCGCTCTTGCTGCTCTACTCTACTCTCCCCCGTGATCAAGGCTCGAGGAAGGAAGCATGAAGAAATAGAAAAGAAGAAAGACATTGCGACAGAGTTTCGACGGACTCGGCGCCGTCCCTGACTATGGCCATGGATCGAGGGAGCCAGTCGGGCAGAATCGAACCTTGCGGTTCTACCTAGGTGAGCTTTCAGGGAATCAGGGCAGGCTCTCGGTGGGGTCAGACGCTGGAGGTGACGGGTGATCGCCCACTAAGATTGCCGAGTCCACTAAGCAAGGTTTTCCTAGGGGGCGGGATCTTGCATGGGTCGCCCTTGCTGGGTCCCCTGGAAGCGCAGCAAGCTTGCAAGCAGCGCTCCGCTCATTGTTTCTTGTAAACGCCCTGCCTTAGCCCTAACCCGTCCAAAAGTGACCAGTTCAGTGAGAGTGATGGGCCCCTACCTGCCTTACCTACATACATACATACCTGGGTACATCGGAGCAATCGTATGTAGCTGGCTGCAGCGGCGTCGAGATCAGACCGTCAAATGATTCGAGGGTGCATTAATCGCCTCCACGAGCACTATACACAGTAGTAGTAGCCCTATCTAATGTATGCAGCTGAAATCAAAAGCGTCCAAGAGCCAGAGAACTTACCACACTTGGATGGAGGTGCAAGGCACGGGGCTGACGTTTTCCCTGCCTAACCAACTTACGTTTGGGCAGCTTCATTCTTTGGAACGGCCATTTCCGGTGCCCGACCCTTTCCGAACTGCCGCCAACGCAAAGAAGTTGTTGTATCACACAACTTTTATACACCGAAGATAACTTTGCTGACATGCCTTCCACAGGCCAGCCTTGCGTAGCGGGTTGTAGTCTGCATGTAGCTCATAGGTTTCGCATCGTCGGGGTAGTTCTAGAATAGAATACATCGGCTATCTGCATTGTCTTCTCGTGTGCATTATGCAGACTTGATCATGTTTACGCCCGTGATTTCATGGCCCGCCGGGCAGGTATAACAAGCAGTTGGGAAGCAGCCGCGTGCAAAGATACCAGTAGCAAGCCGATCCCGATGCAAGTTCAAGCGTAGCAAAACCACATGTTCATAGCCGGCTGGTACTATACCCCCCCTTGTGATACTCCAGCTTGTAAGATGCTTGGGCCTTTCTATAATGCCTCGCCACCGAGCGCCATGCTTTCCATGAGGCTTCTTCTGCGAGTTGCCTACGCATGGATGTACTGTTCCGTCCTCCTGGTGTCTTGTCTATTCTGCTCTCTCCGGGTCTCCTCGACATAGTGAGCAGCAATGATCTCGGATATGTGCTGGATTGTTGTATCATCACATGACCTGAAGCCAATACTGTTTAGCATTACTAGCAGATCAAGTCAATCCCGACAAGCTTTCTCCCACAACCGGTAACCGGACTCACCAAAAACCAGATGATTGCCAATCCCGTGGCTCTTGGCATTTCGTTAGCATTGACCGTTTTCCATGAACGCCCGCGCCGGTCAGCCGCCACGCACGACGTCGACGGAGTGTTGAACCACACAATCGGTGCAGAAATCCATTCGTTGTGATCTACTCAACGACTCGGACGCCGTCAGAATCACGTGTCTGCACATCGCCTTTTCTTCACGGAGCAAGACCTGCATTGACTCTCCTCGCCAGTGGTTTCTCCTGCAAGCAATCAAACTATGAATAGCTTCATATTCGGTAGCACGCATGGCCCGCTTTATAGTATGTGCTTGCCTGCTTCAGACTGAGTAGCATTGTTTCCACGGCGAGGTCCAATTTTTGACATGGCAGTATATTATATTATACCTGAAGGCGGACTGCAGCAGGCCGCACCGGGTTCTATACTCGTGCGCCTCCCTGCCTAGGCAGATACTAGTTGCTCCTCCAACAGAGAGGACAGGTCGGCTTACGGCGCAAAATAGTAACAGAAATAAGAAAACTGCATATGCATATTCTGACCGTTGTGGATAGGTAGCCAGAATTCATTCTACATGGAGCACCCAGCATCCGTAAATAGACCATTTGCTGCTTCAGGTGTAGCTGGACACTTGACGTCATGATCCGATTGCGTTCAGCAGTCACATATGCACAAGGCTGCAGACATCAGATCTACAACACAAGAGATATGGATTTTCCACAACTATTCGGTGGTTACGGGCGAGCGAGATTCGCGCCATCTAGATCCGCAGTCGAGTCCATCCTTCGAGCACTTACTAGCGTCAGGTAGGTAGGTAACGGATCAGGCCGCATATTTCACACTAGTGCAACAGCCTGCGCCCGCAGGAATTGTCAAGAAAAAGAAATCACAGCAAGGCGATCAATCCGCGGGATCATGCTGCGTTGCCAGATGAATAGATTGATAGATACTTGATACAGACAATAGGCTTTTTTCCAATCTATCGTACAGATGCACAGACACTCGTAGAGACGACCCTCCAATACCTGCACAGATGTGCAATTGATTATATTGTACACTAGGTAGGTTAGGTTAGATTGAGTGTGCAATACTCTCTGTGAATACTACATACTATTACCGTTCCGTGCTGCCCCATCCGTCGGTGGCCCCGGCTCCTTCTCCTTCTCTCCCTTTCCCTCGTTCGAGTCGCTAGCTCATGTTGCGAACCGCCAGGCATTCTTTTTCTGCTCGATCGGCATCGTCATGGTCGCAACGCATTCCTAAGCAGAGCAAATTACGTGGGACGATGGGCAGTTTCGAGGCGTCAAGGTATAGCACTTCGTCTGATATTTGACCTTGTTAGCCCTGTGGGGTTGCCGACGGCAATAACCTCACCTCGTTGGCGAGCTCGTTATTAGGCTCGCCCACCAACGGCACCGAGTGGTAGCGTTCTATAGCGCCCACGTAGTCGATTCCGTAGTCCAAGGAAATGCTACGAGCGGAGGAGCCAAACCCGGGAGCTGGCGCGTGAAGCCGGGGCCCGACTAATGAGGTAAGCTTCAGCTGTCACCATAAACCTGCTCCAACGCTCTCTCTACTCGCGTTCCACATGATACCGCATCAGCTCTATCCACCCAAATACGCGCCAGACTGATGAGAGGAAGGAGCAAAGACACATGAAAGAACGTGGGTCTAGCTTACCTCGACTGCCACTGCCACTACTACTGCTGCTACGGTCGCGCCTGCCTTCACACAAGAGTCCTTCTCAAGATAAAAAAAAAGATACATGACAGTATTTCGTACCTCGTAAACAGTAATTATTGCCCATTCGTGCCTAGCTGGCAGCCCGTCTGTCTGTCCAACCCATTCGACCCGCCCGTCCGTCTTCTCGACGCATCACACAGCACAGGCATCTTGAACACAGCACAGAACAGAACAGAACAGCACGACACAACACGACACGACACGACACGACACGACACAGCCCGCCGCAGCAGCTGTTGTGCCCTCGCGATGAGGTTATGAGCCGGTTACACGTTTGGAGACGACAAGCATTTCGTCCCATGAGTTCGGACGTAACCGGGGTCACAGCAAGTACAGACGAGGTACATCTGCAGAGCCAGAGAGATTGGCGAAGTAACCTGGTCGTCCTACCGTGCCAAGCCTCTCCACCCTGCCCGTCGCCAAGGGTCCCTATCCTAGGCACGCACAGATGTTGCTTGTCAACCCGCTGCAAGCCTGCTGCTTGTGAGTCTGCCACTACCACCACTACTACGACTTACCCAAGCTACCTCTAGCGACCCCCCTGTGCGGATCCCATCGGAGATGGTCCAATGACCGCTGCTGAGGAACGAATGTTGTAGCCGCTGAGCCAATGACATGACATGTCCGGCTATTGCCCATCGATCGTTCACAGCAGTAGCAGCAGCAACAGTACAGAGTAGCAGCAACAGCAAGTCCATCGTAGTCATCGAGTCACCCACTCAGGGCAGTCTCTACCTAGCCAAACGTACAGTTCGTTTCCTGGTCTCACGCATTTACACTTTAGATTGCCGGCCGAAGTCCCGCTAATGACCGTCTTCCTCATTGGCGCGTCGCATACAAGGCGCTCATTCCATCCGTCTTCAGGGTGGATGCGGACTCTGCTGTCACTGCCTTGTCAAGCATGCCGATTCATTATGGTCGTAAGAAGAAGAAAAGGTGACGGCCATGGTGGCTAACTTGCCCGTCGTATCGGATACACGACATCGCGGCTTGAACTTCGTCGCTCCGTTTTTCTTCGTTCAAAAGTTCCATTATCAAGCCAGCTGTCCACCTACATACTACTCTTCGTGGCGACTATCACGCTGGGCTCCCTCCTCTGTCGTCTTGGCTGGGATGGGCATCTGAGAGCGACCGGTAGCCAGCCTCCGGTTCTCCACGGACACTACACTTGTACGGGACTGATCCTTCGGTCGTACATTTCAGTACAGCACGATACAAGGGCCCTTTCTCTCACGCCCGCGCGCGCCCGCCCTACACATAATCGTGAAATGGTGCTAGGCCTCCCCAGATGAGAGAGAGCAGTCTAGTTGATGATGTAAGTCCAGCTATCACTGTCTGTCACGACCCTCCCGTTCCTCTACCTGGATGCTTCTTCTGGGGGTCTTGCTTTTCTTTTACCCTTTCCACCTGCGTCCACATATATCCTTGTACATCATTAGCCAAAGACATGGTCGATCGACTCAGGGAACCTCTACCTCCCCCTGTGCCGAGCTTCCTTGGCTTGTACGTAGGTATATACGTACAGTCCATGTTGGCTGACCCACTGTCGTCCCGTCCGGCCCAGGGTGGAGCAAAAGACTATCTCCCATACCATCCATGAAAACCATAGCATACATACATTACATTACATACCCAGCACCAGAGCATATACTTTGCATACTCTGCCTATGCCAGGTAGATACCTGCTACTTTTCCGCCTTCCCCATCATGAGTACTGTACCTCAAGCCTCCCAAGAAAACTGTGGCTTCACTACTCTCACTCTATTTCCTCGTCTAAACCATGACCCTTGCATTGATTTGCAGTTGTGAGACATGATTAAATCTCAACGGCCGGCTCATAGCTCATCCCTGCGCACATACCTAGATACCATCTTCTTTCCAGGCTCTCACATTACCTGGACCACCGTCAAAGGCCGACTTCAACCACCTCTCGCGGGCAGTCTCACCCTGCACGTGCGCACAGATTCCTGGGGAGAGCCGAGAAAAACAAAAGGCAGTCGCTCGTCGAAGCAACAGAGGCTCCGGACCAATTTTGCATTTCTGCCCACCGCCACACCAATCAGCGAGAGCATTCACACTGGGCGCTACCGAAAAGAAACGCGGTGAACCTCATAACAGGAACTGCTAGGCGCAGGTACTTGCATGGTCTCGACCCTGGTCACTTTGTATTCTGGACTACAAGCCCCGGTCGACCCAACTACTTGCCCATCTACATACTTTACTCTGCTGGACACCACCAGTGATGCTTCTTGTCTCTCTCTGCATCTCTTCTCATTCTTTACTTCCACATTTCTTCATCTTCTCCCCCTCCCCCTCCGAGTTGTTCCAAGTTGAAAAACAACGTCTCACACATCTTCTGCCTCTTGGGCTCCGTTTGTCGAGAGTGCTATAATTCTTTTCTGCTTTTCACGACACCACTTTCCAAAGGCCGTCTTTCCATGGTTCGTCCATCCGTCCTCGTTTTGACTTGCTAGTCGGCTTCGTTCTTCCCATCCCTCATGTTTCTGGTTCGGTCATATTCGACAGGAACCTCGCGGGAAGGAGACGCGAACCATTCGGGAGCCCGGGAACCTGCCGATTCTGATTGCAGTCCTTGCTAACACTCTTTTATGCGAACAGGTTCGGGCTGCCTGCATCCACCAACGAACCATTTCTCCACTCGTCATCGACGTAATTGGCCCGAGTGGTGAGATTCTCAATCATCCATCTTCAGAACGCTTTGTTCCAGAGACACCAAGTAAGATCTGAACTACTAGATTTTCCTTTTGTGTCTGGCCTGCGTGGTGACAGCGGAGCACAAGAATTTGCGCAGATTTTGATACGGTCGTGGTTGAAGGAAGGAGCATCGCGGACTGACCGATCATTGTATAGTTGTTTCAAGCAGTCTTCTCAACAGGTGGAGAAGGACAGTTTTGGACGCTTCCATTTTCCGAGACTCGACTCACTCAGTTTGTCAACGAGCCGCAGAACCAATGAGCGCCGTCGTGGCATGAATCTCCATCGGTCTGCTGTGTCATCAAAGAGCATCAACGTCTGTGCAGAAGGAGACTGGTCACTATTAATCTCCCACAAGACTTCAGAAACGTGTGCAGTCACTACCCTGCGTTCATCATCTGTCAGCGGATCTGAACAACGCCAACGACCATTCCAGTCGGATTTGTTTCACTTGTCCACCAACAGAAGCAACACCTTCTCAACAACACATCCAATCCCAGCTCCGCTTGAGCCGGACTGGACCTTTCCTACACAATCTGATTAATCAATCGCCTTAATTAGAGCGAAGAACACTCCCATTTTTGCAACATCGTTCCCGAAACAGTTGTTGCATCCGGTTTGCCCTCGGACCAGACACGCAATATACTGTTGGAACCGCCGATAAATCAGCCTGAATGTCTACCTCCAAGTTTGGGTACAATTTTGAGGTGAGTCCCTGAATGGAGACTGAACATTTGGTCGCACGGCCTGCCCAGCCTACCCTGTGGCAGGTGTCGGGAAGCATGAAAGTCCTGACAGCCTTGACAGCCTCACTTCCATCCCGATAGGCCAATCATTATCGACCCAGACGTTGAGTCCCCAGAGACAGTGGCCTTGAGATACGAGGAGGAAGCTGCCAGAGCCAGTGGTGGAGGCCAGCGCGGGGATTCCCCTGGTCTCCTGAACTCGTCCACATATCCCAAGTCACAGCCTCCCCAAATGCATGGTTCGTCCCTTGTTGCTTCTCAGGCTCCATCAAGGATCCAAACTGATCATGACCTGTTGTGGTCCACAGGATTTGAATCTTCCAGGTCTTATCAGGATTCACAGTACCATTATCCAGCGCCGTCGTTTCCATCTCACCAGAATGCCAATGTTGCTGCTCAACTCAATCAGATGGCCTTTGCGGCCAACAGCTCAGCGGCTCCATACGTTGCGCCGGTGTTGCCCACTCTGCTCTCTTCTTGTGAGCCCAGCTCTGGCATGAGCGGAACCAAGGTGATGATCAAGGTATCGGTTCCTTATGACTTGCTCGCAGGGAACAACCATTTCTACCTGATCTTCGGTCAACAGAAGTGCAATGCGCACGCTGTGAGAGATCACCAGGATGCGAGCGGATGTGGATACGTAGTCAGCGGTGTTGCACCACATTTCAACGACACGAGGAGCGCGGCAATCAGCGTGCCTTTATCATTGTTGATTGAGACGCCTGACGCCCAAGCCCCTGCGACTCTCGAGGTCGGCACGTTTACTTATCATGACAGCCAGATGGGGCCAGCTGATCCAATAGGAGAAGATATCACGCGCTCCTCCAAAGTGCCCCCATCACCTGAACACCGCGAGGATACACCAAAACAAACACATCACCGATTGCAAGAGCCATCTACAAATACATATGGCTACCCTCCCGAGGCCCATCAAGCCGCGGAGCCGACCTATGACCCTGGTTATGCGAGCACTGGAAGCAACAATAACAACATGATGGCGGCTTACCACCGCTCTTCGTATGCCGACGATTACTCTCGCCATATACCGCCTCCGATCAAGACATCTTCGTTATGGGGCAACTACGCACCTTCTTTGAACTCACTCCGAAGCCCAGGAATGGGACCTACCAACCACACCACGATTACCCGACCAAGCATTGCATCGCTTCCAGCACCGGCTTCTGCCAATCCTCAGCTTGTCCGCACAAGTACTCTCCAGACGTCAGGATCACCTAGCTCCGCATTCCACCCATACGCTGTGTTCCAGCAGTCGAAAGCCAAACTCAACATCGCCGGAGATCTCGAGAGCATGACCGACGGCTGGACTACGGAAGAGTACGACAACCGCAGGCGCATTGTTCTGTTCAGAAAGCACCAGCAAGGTGCGATACTGACAGCCAGCTTCAAGGCAGTCAGCGTCAACGAGAGGCCGCCCAATAGCATTTGCATCAGTTGTATTTATTGGGCTGAGAAGGGCGATTGGTATGTGACAAGTGTTGACACAATACACCTCCTCGAGCAACTAGTCGCGGCTCCGGCGAGATTCACCGTGGAGGAGAAGAACCGCATCCGTCGCAACCTGGAAGGGTTCCGCCCCGCGACCGTCAGCAAGGCCAAGCCAGAGAGCGAGGAGTTCTTCAAGATCATCATGGCCTTCCCGAACCCCAAGCCTCGCAATATCGAGAAGGACGTCAAGGTCTTTCCCTGGAAGATCCTGGCACAAGCGCTGAAGAAGATCATATCGAAATACGTGAGTACTACTGTTCCCAACTACCAATAGGTTGCACCATGTCCGGGGTGACCCTGCCCTGTAGATGGGATGGGACAGGATTGTTATTTTGGCCTGAGAGGTTGCTAACTTCTTATGTAGTCAGCCTCACCCTCTTCCCAGGTCGGACCCGGCAATGGTCATATGTTACTGACCCCCGTGAGCAACCCGAGCCCAAGCCTGTACCACCACCAGCAGCATCCCCCTACACCCAGCGAAAGTTCATACGGCCACCATGACCACCATGGGTTAACCTCACCTCGATCCCTCTCGGGCAGCTCTGCTTCATGGAACACGTACTCTGCCCGGCCGCTGTCACCGGGCCTCAAGTCTCACTCGCCTACAACAGGCGGGATCCGCATCCCGAGCCTGTCATCGTACGGTGCCAGTGACGGCAGACACACGGCTTCGTCGGGTTACGGGCTCGCGTCCCAGCCGCACACAAGATGGGACACGACGAGTACAAATGGATACATCGACGCGGGCGGGATCCCAGCATACGCCGGCCACCACCAGAGTCATGTGTATAGTGCTGCAGCATATGGAGATGGTGGCCAACGGGCATGACGATAGGCAGACGACCAACACGAGCTACAAAACCGGACTCGAGGCTCTGCTCAGGGTCTCAGGGTGTGAGTCAATGTCGCGGGTGACCGATTGGTGTGGATCTCTATGCAAACGACGCGTCGAAATGGGGGCTGGCGCCCAGTCACGCTTGGGCCAGGGTATACCTAATCATTCTCCTCTTCTGGGTGTCTTGTTGCTTTCTAGCAAGGCACTGCGACAGCTTGGCACATACTAGAAGAAAGTGTGTGCTCGTGGGCGGAGGACGGAGGCTGGGCGTCGCCAACAACAGACACAAAACGACTGTCTATATCTTGCCATGTGCTGGGCAGGCAGGCAGGCAACAAGCAGCACCGGCAGCAGCATTATCAACAACCATCATGAATTTCTGAGGGTACGTACATACATGATGGCATTTTTTCCTCTCGCATTCTGGATTGGGGGTCGCCTGGGAGGAGTCTGTGGGGTATAGCATCGTATCAGGTGTTGTGGCGTTTCGTGGCGCACACCAATCAGGGCGGTTAGCACCACTCCATCTACCTGATGTGTGTGCTCTCTGCCGCCCGACCCCTTCGAATTGGCAGACAGTTTTTACACCATTCATTCGACGCATCCTTTCTTGTCTATAACCTTCTCAGGTGGTCGGCGACATATTCTGTTACACTGACCGACGCCAAGCATCAGCACGTTCCCTGTCCTGCTGACCCTCCTGGAGCGAATCTTGCCGGACGGGGGCCCCATCATGGAATGTTTCCTGATGTGGAACATCCAAGTTCAACAACCCAACAAGTCAGCCATCATGATCGAATGACGACGGACATGTTGGTCGAGACCAACAGACGGGGCGGTTTTATCACTTTGCCTTTTCTTTTCTTTTTTGGAATCCCTCGAAACCAGCTGAGGAGCCGGACCAAGACCCATGATCCCCAGGGGTTTCTATATTAAGTCTAGCCCCAGAGAACTAGGGATGCGGCTATGCATACTGCGGTACTAGTGCAGCCGGCGAGGGAAGGGATCTAAAGGGACCCGCCTGATCCCGCTCTGTTCCCGAGCTTGTTTCGATCGATACTATTCAGTATTAGTCTGCAGCAGAAACATCCTTCTCATGGTCACGACAGGACGCGGGAAACCTTGGGACGCAGAAGGTGACGCCAAAAGCAGTCTGCAGCCCTGAACTCATATCCCTGGGCTGGCCCCGTCCCGCTGTGTTTATTTCATGAGCCTCCTCCCTCTCACCAAGCCCCGGGATGAGTGAGGCCCTCGCAACCAATCGCTGGCGCCGATTTGACCGACAACTACATATTTCTCCGCTCTGCAATCATGGACACCTTCACTATGACGGCCGCCCGCCAACGACATGTCATCTTTTTGTCAATTTCGATTTCTGGCCATCATTTGACTCCGTCATGCCTCGCCCCGGTCCACTTCTATTCAAGAGTGCTGCTGCCCACCCCTCCAAGCTCGTACAATACCACATGCAGCTTGATTCAACATGCTATGCTTGCATATCGCCCTCCTTTTCCCCATGATTTTTTTTTCCTTTTTAATTGTTTCCACTGCTTCGCTTGGGCTCAGTTGTTTCGGCGGTGCATGTACAGGTAGATTTTTTTTTTTTTTTTTTTTTGTTGTGTTTATCTTCCTGGTGGCAATGGCTTTGGATTGTGTCTGCTCGGGGAGCATTCTGGTTGGTGGGAGTATCGGATGGACGGGGGCGGACCACTAGCATTATACCCTTATCACTACTACTGCTTTCAATCTTCTAGAGAAAGAGAAAAAAACACACAAACAAATACCATTCATGGTACTGGGTGCATTTCATGTGCGAAAAGGAAAAAAAAAAAAAGAAAGAGAAGAATACAGAAAACACTGTACAACCAGCTTGGGTAGGATACATGGGCTGAGTTCAAAGGACAAGGAGCTCATGGCTGCATCTGTTGGCTGGGATGCCTTCACATTGGGACTACATGGTTCATATTCTACCAGACTAATAATAATAATATTTACTGCACTAGATGAAGAAGTTGTCTCTTGCGCCGTATTGTACCGTCTTGCTTATGCTGGCCGAACGTCGGTGGTCTTGGGCTTATCCTCGTATCCTTTAGGTATTCTTAATCCTATTTTATTTTGGAGAAAATAATCATTATTGGATTGAACTATCCTGGTATGGAGCGGAGTAGGCCCACGCCTGCGTGGCGCTCATAGAAACACAAATGTCATTGCAGTACCGATCCTCGTCGAGCTTTTTATCGAGAATATACCGACTGCCGCTGCGTCCCGGCCTTTGCGCTTCAATGCCTGCATAGACATGATGGACATGTACAGCCCATTCATCATGGTAGGCTGGTGTGCCGAGAGGTGGGGGCAACTGACATTGATCGCGCGACTCGGCTCCATGCCGCCGCTTTGTGTTGTATCGGCGTCGCAAACTACAAGACCACGGTACTCGAGACTATGCGAGGGCTCACAAGGAAGTCGCCACAAACAGCAGGTTGGGAGTAGAACTTGCGCTCCAAGGGTCTACCCATTCCAGACATTGAATGAATGTATTTGATTGCTCGTGTTGTGTGTCTGGAACCGGCCATCAAAGCCTGAGAGCGGAGTCAAACATACATCCGGGAACGATGCCCCCAAATTTTTTTTTTTCAAGTCAGAGCATTAAGTACCCACGGGATTTGGTTCTACACTCGTGAGCATACTTGGACACAGGTCTGAATAGAAGCAGCTGTTTATCATTTTCTACAGCTTTATCTCTGAATTAGACCATCTTTTCGTCTAGTGCGCGGCGAGATACGCGGGCAATGATTCGGTACTCCACAACCATTCATACGATTCGGGTAGTCTCTGGTCTTCGGCACGAGCAGGACGGGTTCATGATCTAATTTCAAACGAATTCGTATTGACCTGGTGGAATCTTTTGATGTTGATGTGTGTAAATCTGTATAGATAAACTTCAGAAGTCGACTTGACTCTTCTGGAAACTCAGGGAGACACAATAGACTTACAGTCCATAGGAGCGTCGATATGTACAGTGGAGGCTTGACATAGTGTATCTCTGAGAAAAAAACAATTTGATCAGGAAGAGGCGGTACTCATAAGTACTAGATGGAAACTAACTGGCTGTATTGGAGATGTCGACTGGCTTCTGTAACCTCAACCCCGCCGGCAAGACAGACACCACATATAGTGGAAATCTCGTCATGATGGCACTCCTCTTTCTTGATTTGAGTCAATCAAAACAACAGACATGTTGATTCTGGTACTATTAGTTGATGCAAGTAGCTATTTGCACTTTGATGGCAGGATTGTCTCACGTTTTCTTCTTTCAACGATCGGTATAGGATAGTACAAATATGGATCTCTGATACCCTTCAAATACGGTGACTGAGAAACAAGGAAAGTAGTAATTTGAAACATATACAACGCCCCAGAGAGAGTTCTGTTCAGCCTATCGATGAGAGAAAACCCAAGTATGAAATTTCAGAAGCAAAAGTAAGAACATCAGACACCCTCAGCAAAAGACGCGCCGCCGGCATTCATGTCCACGGCCATGCTGTGCTTGAGCCCGCACACCTCGAACAGCTTGACGGGGGTGATGTTCTCGGGAGTGCCGACAACGCCCTGGTTCTTGAGGCGGAGGAGGGTCTCGCGGATGGCGATGTAGGCCGGGGCGAGCGTGGCAAAGCTAAAGATCATGATGCGGAAGCCCATGTCGCGGGCCTCGTCGACGGTGATGGTCGGGCTCTTGCCGTTCTCGACCGAGTTGAGCAGCAGCGGCCAGGGCGCGAGGTCCCGGACGGCCTGGCGGGCCTGCTCCTTGGAGCTGAAGCCCTCGAGCAGCCCGACGTCGGCGCCCTCGTCGCGCGCCGCCCGCAGCCGCGCGATGCACTCGTCGTAGCCGAGCGACTGCAGCGCGTCCGTCCGCGCGATCAGCACAAAGTCGGACTGCAGCCGCACCCGCGCCCCGTGCGCCGCCCGGATCCGCGCCAGGTACTCCTCGCGCGGCACGACTTTCTTGCCGCTCAGGTGCCCGCACCGCTTCATGAGCACCTGGTCCTCGAGGTGCGCGCCCGCCACGCCCGACCGGATGTACTGCTCGACCGTCCGGGCGGCCATGATGGGGCCTGATGTTGTGTGACGGTGTTAGCATGGCTTGCTTGCTTGTCGTGGGAGGACATTGCTTCTCTCTTACCCCCGTAGCCCGTGTCCATGTCGGCGATCAGGGGCGGGCCGAATGGGTCCAGATTGGCGATCATCTCGGCGTTCTCTCGCATCTCGTGCAGCTGGGCGATGGCCAGGTCGGGCTGGCCGAGGCGGGAAGCCGTGGTTCCAGCGCCAGTCTGAGGCAAGTACTATTAGTCCAGATACTTCATGTTATGGATAATATGGTGAATGATTTAATTACCATGTACATGGCGTTGAAACCAAGCTCAATGGCAGTCCGCGCTGACAGGCCGTCGTAGACTCCGGGGCAGATGATGAGCTCGTTGGTCTCGAGCAGCATCTTGCGGAGCTTCTTGGCCCCGGTCGTGGGCTCCTGGACGCTCGAGGCGACGTGGTTGAGCTGCAGCCACGTCTCGTTGATGCTCTTGAGGGCAGCCTGGGGGTCATCGTGGGCGTGGCCGTTGACGCCATTGGTCGCGGTCTCGGACGGGAATGACTCGACGAGTGGCTCATCGGGGGTGATCTTGACCGCCTCGACGCTTGACTGGGGCTTCACGGGTGTCGCAAAGTTCTCGGACAAGGCTTCTGCCTGGAGAACAATGGACGACTCATTCTCCAATCGGGAGATGGGATCTTGGGGCTGCAGTGTAGCGACTGACATGATGGATTGGGAAAGAGATGTACAAAGATAAAAAATTGTTGCAAAGTGGGTAGAATGTGAGTCAGGTGTAGATCTTGTGGCAGTGCTCAAAACATCTCTCTATTCATCTGGCTGATCGGCCCTATTTATACTTTGAGAATGAGTTCCTTCTCCGTCGAGATTGAGATGTCTTCCTCGAGTCTCGACTTCTCATCAATAAATCGATCGGGAAAATCCCGAGTCACCTCGCGGAGAAGGCGAGCTACCCCGGGTCCCGAGGCCTCTGGCGTTCTCGGCGCATTCGCATACTCAACTGGTGGCTTATCAGCCAAGACAGGATGAATGCGGGATTGATACAGCAACTGATCCTCCAACATGTATGCCAATGTTTCAGACGGAGGACGGCTCCCCATCTTGGAAGTGGTGGTGGGACTCGAGTGAAGGGATCAAGAGATGGCGAACTACCCAAATCGTCGTGGGCCAAGGACACATATCACCGTTAGGGACGGAGATGGCTTGGCGACGAGACCTGGAGTTTCTTCATTGTAAGAACGAACTGGCTCGCGGCCTTGGCTGGCCATGGTGATGCGTTGATCATTGCTCGTTGCTTTTTCAAAGCCCGAGGCGCCACCGCAATACTACCATGAGCATCAGATTGCACTTGGCTATTCGCTCAGGTCTGACAACCGGGATCGGAATATCACGGCCTCGCGAATCACTATCGAGAGCCGACTGCTGGCCAAGGGAATTCTTCAACACATGATATCTTGGCTTCTTCAGCTTTTGTTGTCGCTTTGGCCGTATACGCGGCCTCAGATTGCATTCAAGGATCGAGTCAGGTAGGTTACACTGCGGAAGAATGCTCTCGGGGTCTTGGTACTGCATCAACTCAAACTTTTACGAATTTGACAGACTCATGAGGGATAATCAGTCCTGAGACAGAAGGCAAATTTGCGAGATCACGGACACTTGGCGTGTCTTCATCCCTTTCACACCCTCGGCAGATATCTACAGCACTTCGAGGCCTCCAGGAGAGTTCCTCGTTACTCGTTATCATGTATCATCTTGATTGTTACGTTTGTCCTTCATAATTATGTCGACAATGGTAATTCTCCCGCGGTTATCATGATTTCTTTGCAAATATCTGATTAGAGTCAATGAACAACACTCATCTTGTACAATAGCCTATTGGTCAGTTACCTCGGAAGATTGGCACGGGACTATCGAGTCTGGCTACTCAGAGAGCGAGGGCACAACTGGGCTGAAGGGTTCTCTTAGCCTACATCATTGATTATAAACCATAATAATAAGCAGCTTGCCAAGTTAAATAGCTTCATGTTGGCGTCCACGGTGGGTATCTCAGAGGCCGTAACCAATATCAGTCGAGAATGATTAGTTTACTGCGGGCCGTGCCGAGCTCTTGGAAAGCTGCAAATGATCATTTCCGGTCCATACGGCCCATTCGTTATCTCTTATCCCCGAGATCAAAACAGCATGGTTTCTGTCTTAGGGGCCTTTACCTTTTCCAGCAACAGCTCACCTTGCTGGTCCTCGATCGCATACATGATAGATTACGATGACGCGTCGGCTGAATCTGTGCCAATACTGTGAACGACCCAATCAGCGGCCAGCAGTATCAGAGTGAATTAGTGAAAGAGGCTCAAACGATCGGCATATAGCTTACGTGCATACAATCCTGGTCTTTTGTTACATTGACGCCATGACATGCCCAAGTTGCGTAGGAACGAGCCGAGGGCCAATGGCGATGAACGATCTGCGGGATAATCTGCTCATACACTACTACCCTCTGAAGACTTTCAGTATCCCGAGATAATACCCAGCAGTCAATGGCAAATACCATATGTTCCAGGAACTAAGCAATATGGATACCACAACAGTGGTTTATCTAGATATAGTAGACCATGTGAATGTTACTCTGAGATACACAAGATGGCCTGGACATGACCCCACGAGCGACTGACAACACATGTGACGGGCTGACCCAGCTTGCCAGCCACGCCGCCAAAAAACGGCCGAGCCGGTGTGAATAAGTCAAGCCGGCGGACTCGCAAGAACGAGCTTATATGCATCGCCCAGGCCCGGGATGGTCATCCGCTATCTGGCCGCGAGCGCCTTAGCAGACTCTTGACCAGATGCTTGCGGTGCATCTTCTGTGGTTCCGCTCCGGTACGTGCCGCGTACCAAGACCCTGCCAAGGCGCTGGGCACAATCTGATCTGCAAAACGGCTTCTCCATTCTGCTTGATAACTCCGTCGTCGTAAAGGCCTACGACCCCGATGTCTCCGGCGGGCCCCCCGTGGGGTTGGAGATATGGGCCCCTGGGGGAGATGTCGCGATGCTTCCGATCCTAGATTGACTCCGCGATGAATCAGACACCTTTCCTAATCACGAAGTTGCTGCAGACGTGACGACTCGCAACCCAGGATTCCTTCACGACCTGGGCAGTGGGACTGAGTGGATCGCAGCACCGGCTAAAGTTCTAAAAGATCCCGGACAGCCAAGCCAGAGCTGAGACGGCACGCATGTGCTTGAAAGTCTCGTCCGTAACCGCAGACAAGTATCCTTAGCTAGGACTCCGGCCTCGCCCTGGCCCCTTTCAATACTTGCCAGAACTTGCGCGCCGAGACCTGCCACGACTTCTCCCTTCCGCCGTTGCATACTTGGCCTTGAGCCATCGCCACTGACGCCCCGGGTCGGAGGTCCCAAGAAAACGCCCAGCCACTTCCAAGACATCCCAAGACACGCCCAAGAGCTCCCAAGAAAAGCGGAAAGCCGGGCATGGGGAAAGAAACCCCGAACGTGGGGGTCTTCTCTGCTCTCGGATTTCTGGCAAAGAGGCAGCGGAAAATGGCTTGTGATGTTTTTTGATCCTCATCGCGGCCGTTTCGAGGGTCAAGACTCGAGCGAGATTGCATATCTTGTGTTTCCACCCTGCATCACCTGCGTCAACCACACTGCACGGCGGAATGGTGATAGAGTGAGCCAAGACGGAACATCTCGGGAGGCCTCTTGACCGCCCGTCAGAACGTTGCCGCGAATCCGAACGCTGTCGTCGTCGTGGTCGCGATATTGCAGCCGTTTTCCCTCTCTCTTTCCTGAGGATAGATCGCACCTGTTACCTCGACGCATTGAAGCTCCCACCTTGGTAGGGGTTCGAACGTTCAGTGTCCCTCACATCCGTCTCCTTCATCTGTACCCGGTTCTTTGGCTACATCTGTGAATCTCGAAAGACCTCGAAAGACGTGTCGACACGATGTCAGACGAGGAAAAGGTTGTCGAGTCTCCCCTAGACCCGACTCTTGGTCAGCACGATGAATCCACGAGTCGCAAATACCGCTTGAAAAAGCACTTTTCAGAGGAGATCGACACATCAGCAGGTTATTTGCCCCTGCTAATCTGTTGTTTTGTTACTGGACTGACAGATGGAACTCTGTACAATGGTAAGAAATTCAAAGCGTCCAAAACTCAACAAATATATATATATATATATATATATATATATATTCCTAACGTATTTAGTATAGCATACGGCACTTTCGTTTCAATGCAGACAGGTAAGCACCAGGCGGCCGTCGACGTACAGCTGGGCACATGAACACTTCTGACAAACGTTGCGCAGGAAACACAATCTTCGTGGCGCTGGGCACGTCCGGACAAAACAACAGACCGTACGGCTGGGCCCGCTCGCTGTGCTCCATCGGCTGCTTCACGATCGGGTGCCTGATCTTCGCGCGGCTGCACGCGCTCTGGGGCGGGGCGCGTCTCCGGCGGACGGTTCTGGGCTCGTTCCTGCTGCAGACGGCCTGCGTCGCGGCGGCGGCGGGCATCATCCAGGGCGGCGTCATCGACGGGGCGTACCCGTCGCAGCGGGACCCGGCCGACGTCAACTTCACCGAGCTGGCGGCCGTCGCGCTGCTGTCGTTCCAGGCCGCCGGCCAGATCGTCAACAGCCGCGGCCTCGGCGTCAGCGAGGTCCCCACCGTCGTCATTACCAGCCTGCTGTGCGACCTCGTCGGCGACGAGCGCCTGCTCGCCCGCCCCGGCGCCAACCCCAAGCGCGACCGCCGCGCCGTCGCCTTTGTGCTCACGCTGCTCGGCGCCATCTGCGGCGGCTGGATCTCCAAGGCCACGGGCGCCGTCCAGCCCAGCTTGTGGTTCGTGGCCGCGATCAAGGCGGCCATTACCATCGGCTGGCTCGGTTGGGGCGGTCTGCTGAACCTCCGTCGGCCATAGTCTCGTATTGCTCTTGAGCTCACGAGGCTCATGGCAGCTAGAAATGTCTGCTGCGTCCGGGCTGCCTACAAGTAATGAGTGATTCGAGGTTACAGTCCGTTGAGCTTGAGTGGGCTAGACCAGACAATTCAGACGGCCTATAAACCATCAAGTCCAGTTCGGATTGGTCATATCAATAAAAATAACTGCGAGTCCTTGATCTAATTGTATTGAATGTAGAAAATTGGTATAGCTCTATATACAGATCAACGAAGTATGCTGGTATCTTACATATAAAACAATCTAAATACATTATTCAGTATCCGCTGATGGCGCCGGAGCTGCAAGCTTCCTCTCTTTTCTCTCCTTCCTCAACCGTTTCTTCTCTTCTTTGTTTTTCCGCCATTTGATGCCATTCTTCATGATCAAGAAAAGGACCGGGGCCAAGACCAGCTGCAATGCACCTAGAATGAAGAAGGCCCAGCCGCTGCCGATGCCCTTGATCATCGGCTCGATGACAGCACTGGCGGCGGCGCCGACCAGGCACCTCGTCAGGTTGTTGCTGGCCGTCGCCGCGCCGGCGTTGCCAGGGTTGACGTCGACAATCAGCGTGTTGACGGTGTTGCTGAAACCAATCATGCCCACGCCGATCAGAAACAGGAGCACGCAGGGAACCGCCAGATTCGCTCGGTACTGCAGCGCAAAGCCCCAGGCCAGAAGCACCACGGAGCAGAGCAGCAGCAGCGGGATGCCAATCTCGAGCCGCGCCCGCTCGATGGGGAAGTCGGAGAGGTCCTGCTGCCTGCTCTGCTCAAAGGGAATGCCCAGCTTCTTGCAGTGGCGCCGGTAGTTCCAGTTGACGAACTTGCCCATGATGATGGCGGCTACGACGGAACCGCCGCCCATGGGCAGGTACATGAGGCCGACCTTGAGCTCGTCGAAGCCGTAGAGGTCGGCAAACTGCGAGGGCATCGAGGTGGCGATAGCATAGAATCCTGCAAAGACCAGGGAGCTGTACATGAGCAGGAGGAACATCTCCAGCTCAAACAAGATCTTGAGGCTTCGAAGAGGGTTGGGCTTCTTCATCGTGAGCTTGCGCTTCTGCGAAGTCTGAGTTGTGATCTTTTGAAGGGCCAAGTCATCACCGCTGCGCTTTGCCTTCCACTTTGCGTAAGCATCTCCGATAAGTTGCCAAAAAGTCCGGAAGAAGGGATGCGGGCGTATGCTGCCGTCGCCAACGACGTTCCGGCAGGTCTCGGGCATGAAGAGGGCGTAGAGAACAAGGCAGGCACCGGCGAGGATGGTCAGGAACCAGAAGATCCACCTCCAACCCAGAAACTGTGCGAGCAGCCCGCCGATGACGGGACCCAGCGACGGGGCGAGGATGATGGGGACCGTTACGAAGCCGACGTACTGGCCACGTTCGGCGGAAGTGACGATGTCAGCCACCACGGCCTGGCAGAGCGCGACGGTGGTGCTCGACCCCGCGGACTGTAGCATGCGCAGAATGAGCAGGGCTACATAGTTCGGGGCCAGCGCGCAGCCAATATTGGCGGCGATGTATATGACGAAACAAATCAAGTAAGCAGGCCGACGACCTGTACTATCGGCAAAGGAGCCAATAAACATTGGCGTAATTCCTTGAAATATCTGTAATGAAGTTAGGTACGTTGGCCCGAAGCACACACACAATCTGGAGGAACCATACCATGTAAGTCGTGACAGTCAAGTTGGCTTGTGATGCCGTTATGTTGAAATCTTTAGCAAGGAGATTCAGTGCCGGAAGATATATCTGGGCGGTCAAAGGAGAAAAGAAGGCAGCCATGGCCGCACCGAGCACGATGCATCGCTTCTCCCATGTCGTAAAGATGGAGTATTTTGGTGCAGTATTTTCTTCCACCGGCTGCTCACTGGCAGGTTCCGCGTCTGGTGGTATCGCCTCCACGGATTGCTCGCCGGTCTTGTTCTGAACGTCTGCGGACATGGAGACGTTGTGTTGTGTTGTGACTTTTGTGGACTCGATGCCTTACCACTGGCTAGATGAAAAGTCAACACTCATCAGGACATGGTATCTATTTATCACGATAGACCGCCATATGGCGAGTCGCAATGCACCCGTGACGGCAGACGAAAGTCGCATTCTTTAGCAAGGGCGATTTCTATCGGCGGAGGAGGGTACTTTCTGTTGCATGTGTTTGGCGTGCCTATACGGTGTACCTGCTGTAAGCGGCTTCGGAACCGACGTCGGCTAACAAGCAACTGGAAATAAAAGCCCACATATTCGGGGATAGCAAAGCCTGCTCGGCTTCCGGTGTTAGCATAGGGCTGTCCACTGATCAGAGAGGAGCCCTGATAGCCGGCCCAAGCATCCAAAACCAAGGGTCTAAACCCTTGACAAAGTTTCGATCATGACGATGATGATGTTGGACGCCGATGTTGCTTGTGTATGACCTGGATCATACTTTCGAGATCTAGAGAAACGTTCCAGGTTACACTAGGAGCGGACGGTTACCTAAAACATTCTCCATAATTAGCCGCACAATTGAGGATCGAGGGATTAAGGATTCTCCGCTGTAAGCTCATGGAACACTCAAGGTGCACATGCACCGACTTTTAGCGCTGGAGCTTGCTACCCAGTAGGTATTTCGTACCCTTTTCCAGGGGGCCGCATCGCTAAATGCAGAACCCAGGGCCATGAACGAATGGGAGAAAGCCAGATTGCTAGGTTAGCTTTAAAGGACAGCAACATCGTGAAGTAGACTTTTAGTTTTTTATTTTCGGCGATCAAACAGATGCGCACTCACGGCAACATTACTACACTACATAATCTGAAAATAGCTGTCAACTAAATACCTAGCTTGTCAAACATTGGAAACCTGGTCAACTGTTTCAGAACCTACCTGCAGGAAGCACGCCGCGACGACAAATACAAGATGGTCAGTTCGCCCTGACACACGCATCCTCAGTACGGAGCTGACTAGTCGCAGAACGTGCAGTTCAACACAGCTCTAAAGCAGTCGACTGCTCTCAAGAGGGAGCTCACCTCTGTCACCTCGTCTGGCCAACCAGCCACACCTTCAGCGCTCGGCTCGCTATCGGCATCGCTCACGTCCTTCTCGCGGACGCTCGACGAGTACAACCAGCTGGCGAAGCAGGAGCTGGTCGTCGCGAAGCAGGAAAAGGCCTACGAGCGCATCAAGAACTTCCGAAGTGAGCTGTCCGAGTTCCGCGAGCAGTTCAACGCCCTCAAGACGGAGCGCGACGAGTCGGCCCACCTGCAGAGCCGCGCCGAGCTGCTGGGCCGGCGGCCGTACACGACCAGCACGCCCGAGAACCCGTACGCCAACGTCGGCGCGCCCGAGCGCGCCGATGGCGACGTGCCCACAAACCGCTACGGCAGCGGCGGCGCCGTCGGCGGCCAGATGAGCATGGGCAGCAACGACTACGGCCGCGAGGCCCACGCCCTCCGCGAGCAGAACTTCTTCAACAGCACCAACACGGCGCTCGACGACTACATAGCTAGGGGTCAGGCCGTGCTGGGTGACCTCGGCCAGCAGAGGGAGATGCTCAAGAACACGCAAAAGAGGCTCTACAGCGTGGCCAACACCCTCGGCGTGAGTGGAGACACCATTCGCATGATTGAGCGCAGGGCGAAGCAGGATAAGTGGATATTCTGGGGCGGCGTCGTCGTTTTCTTTGGATTCTGCTGGCTGTGCCTGCATTTCTTGAGGTGAACAGGATATGACCTTTTTGGGCGGTCGATTCGAATCTCCCGACGTTTCTTTGATGGTCAAAATTGCATTTTTATGGGCAGTCATAGCGTGGAGTTTGGGGAGTTGACAATGAGCCATCGCGACGGCCTAGTCCCGCCTGCAAGAAAAGAATATTCACAAGTTATTCCACCAGCACATGTCCCTTGCGCAGATGGCGACTAGCTAGTCGCTTGGTCTCCGTCTGAATCTGTATGGAATGTTTTCGGAGCTAGAAACAGCGACTTTGCCCTCAGCCCGTGCCGGCTCGCCCGTTGAGAGCGATTGTGAATAATACATCTTTGCTTGTCGTAACCTCCACAACCTGCGTTTCGGGCAGCACGTGGTTACTCGTACTGATCTGGCCGCCAAACTCCGTCGGCCAGTCCGTCACGTCCCACTCGAAGCCCTTGAGCGTGATGACGCTGGGCTCCTTCACGGGTATGATGCCGGCGTACTTGGCGAACACCTCCTCCGGCGCGGCCCCCGAGTTGCCGTTGCAATGCGGCTCTCGCACGTGGATGTGATGCGATCCCGCCTTGAGCAGGAACGTCAGGCTCTCGCCACTGACGAGGTACATCTTGCCTTCGGCGTAGGTCGGCGACGTCTGGAACAGGTACAGATGATGGATCTGGCTGAGGCCCTGATCGACGCGCCCCCCGAGGCCGCCCATGGCTACTACGTCCATGCCGGATCCCTTGGCTGTCGCCCGGGCATGCGATACTGCCTTGGAAAAGTCTGTGCTATATTGGTCCTCTACCGTGATGATTTGTATCGACGGGTTGACCTTCTCAAAGTGATTTCGCGCTGACTCACTCAGGGAGTCCAGATCTCCTATGATGACGTCCAGGTTGTCCTAGTGAGAGAATCAGCACTGTTGCGATAAAAACCAAATAAACGACCTACGAAGTTCTGTCCATCGCGACCACTGTTCTTCTTTTGGTCTTCTTCCCGTTGCAGGTCGCACAAACGATTTGCCCCTCCATCGGCGGCGATGCGGAGTGAGGCTGAATATGTCAGACAGAGAGACAAGAACAAAATCACGGCCTCGACTTACAATTTCGCCAGAGTCTCCCGAGGGTCTGGGCGTCGTCCAGAGGCTGGTTCAGGACGACGATGGCAAAGTCATGGTCTGGGGAATCCTCTTGGAGCAAGCGAGCTGGCCGCCAAACTGTGGTGGTGTCCATAGTGGACGATGCCCATAAAGTATACGGATATCGCCAAGACAAGCAGTTATACAACTAGACTTGCAAGGGGGTGTTTGTGGCGGGACTTGAGATTCTATGACTGGGTCATATCACGAGGATACGGAAATGGCTCACGTCAAGTACTGTAGGACAAGTTATCCTCTCACAATGGCAAATATTCAGTTGCACAAACAGTTCCCCAGAAACGCTATGACGTGCCTCCTGGACTAATGTCTGACGAGAGATTGTGAGACAAAAGTAAATTGGCACAATCGTCAGCCGACCTGCAGTGTACTAGGTTAGTCGTTCAGAAGAGCACTTGAGAAGAGCTGAGCAGAAAACCACTTTGCTTTAGCTCGCCGGGTAGCGGGGCAAGCCCTTTGGCGGCGGCGCCCGGCGATGGAGCGGACTTCATGGTGTTTGTCCCGGCCATTACGGCTCCGACTGAGACATGATGAAGTCGACGATCGGCCGGCAGCATTCGGCGGGGACGGCAGTGATATATTGACAAATTTCGGAGGCTTGTCGTCCGTGCTTTAGAGATGGTGTTGTTTCTCTCAATGGACGACTCCGAGTCTGCAATTATCAGAGCACTTTAGTATCCTGCTTGAATCTTTCAGGAGTTATGTTTGCCCAAAAATATCCCGTGCATTATTCACTTGCTTGAGATCTGACAAGATGCTGTACGACAAGCCCGCAGGCCTGGCGATGAAATGTAAGACGAATGAGGATGATTTTTATCAAAGTTACGTCCTGCAGCGTGCAGATTCAGCAGTGCCGCTATTGCGGATGCTCCAGGCTTCGGCTCATTACCTGACTGCTAGGCTTTCTGAATATGATTTATAGTGGATGGAATAGCTGCGTGGGTACCTGAGTGTAGCGGGAAGCTGCTAGAAACCGCCCCAAGTGGCCCGAGCTTCATCTTCGTTCCAGCGTCTCTGCCCATGCCGTAACACAATTGACGGGTGACTCCGGATGCGCGTCACTATCCAAAAAATTTCCGGACAACGATACTGGTACGGTGCGCAAAAAACATCCAGGCCTGCCGACGCTTACAAAGCTCAATTGAAGCTATCTACGATTTCTCAGCAGCACAAGGCCAGCGGCGCCCTTTTTTCCTTCCGTGGTTTTGTTTCTTTTCACGTCCTTCATTCGAGCAGAACACAACACGTTTGCGACCATGTACAGATCAGCGCTGCGAACCGCACCGCGCGCTACGGGCGCCGTTAGACAAAATGCCCTCAGGACAACAGTGCCGCGACGATTCGCCTCGACAGTACCAGCAGACAAGAAGAGGAGTTGGAAGAGCTCGGCAGTGAGATGGGGACTTGCCGCCGGTGCTGTATACTGGTACAGCACGAGCCCGGCGTTCGCGGAGGAGCTTCAACGTATGCGCAGTCTACGCTTTCCGGAAAATGAATTCAAAGCTAACTTGCCACGGAAGCGCTCCACGTTCAGCCGCCGCCCCAATTCTCCGATGACGACCTCCCTACCGTAGAAGCCGTGATTGCGGAGAAGCGCAAGGAAGCAGAGGCTCGGGCAGCCAAGGCCGCCGCAGCAGAGAAGGAGCAGGCCACTGCCCCCGTGGCCCCAGCAGCCGAAGCCCACACCCAAGTTCCGGCCAACGAGTCCGAGGCCGAGGATGCCAGCGGACCGGAGGCATTGGAGGCCGAGGCAAACCAGCAAGGCGCCTTCAACCCCGAGACGGGCGAGATCAACTGGGACTGTCCCTGCCTGGGAGGCATGGCCCACGGTCCCTGCGGCGAGGAGTTCAAGGCTGCATTCAGCTGTTTCGTCTACTCCAAGGAAGAGCCCAAGGGAATGGACTGCATTGACAAGTTCCAGTACGTGTAGCGAAATCGCGCGATGGCGAGGACCATAGTGCTGTAATTGGGCTGCATTGACTGACATCACTCTAGGCACATGCAGGACTGCTTCCGATTACATCCCGAGGTGTATGGCGACGAGCTCGCAGACGACGAAGAGGCAGCAGCTGGCGAGACGGCACCAGGGGCTGAAGTTGCCGCCGCAGACTCGCCGGCGCCAGAGCGCGACGCCACCACTGCCAATGATGCAGTCGATGTGAAGACGGACGTAAAACCCACCACTTCGGACGAACTACCGGCCGCACAGAAGCTGGACCCCAAGACTCCGGCCTCGAAAAGTTCCTAGGCTTGCTCATCCCCCGTCTCGACATGGATAGTTTTCTGGACGCCGCTTGGGGTCGTCATCACCACCGCCCGCATCAACCCCAGGTTTTTTGATCATATTTCACGTGTTTTGCAGGGGACTCTCGGCGTTTCTCACGGACACATGAAGTGAGTGTGTGTGTAGGTGTGCCATGGCTCCCGGACGTTAATACTGTACAAATACCTGTATCATTGTGTATGAGATACGCCATATAGACAGACCACTCAAGAAGAAGGCCCCCCAAAAATATCTACTCTACATCCAGTAACTACTCCATCCAAACCTGCACAGCACAGGGGTTCGCGACCACTACTGACAGCTGAGACGGCCGCCCCGGGGGTGCTGTTTGGTTCGCCCAACCCCGCATGGCATGACCTACCTAGGTCATTATGTATGTGCGTATGTGCCAGCAAGCATGCCGATGGGCGCCTCTGCCAATTCCGGAGATTATCTTCCAAATCTGGCACCTGGGTTTCTTCATACTTATTGCTTTCCATATGATCAAGTGACTCCAACTTCTGCTACATTCCCAATTCTTCCGTTTATAGAGAGAGACAATGTTGACAGCATAGACCGGGCTCATGATGAGCACGGGCACGGCCACAACATCCCAGCCTGCAGGGCTGATTTCACCAACGTCTACCACTGCCACCACCACACCGCCCGCCGTGGCCGTGGAAGCCAGCAAAACTGCGGCAGAGGGACGAGGGGGAGGGCGAGGGGGAGGGGGAGCGCCGCCGTCGGCAAGGCGTTCGGCAGAGGATGACTCGTCCAGCGGCAGCGGCAGCAGACAGGCCGCCACCATGGCACAGCAGCGCAGAGCGAAGCGAGCCCAGGTGTCGCGTGCCTGCGCGAGGTGTCGCCGGCTGCAAAAGGGTTGCAGCGAGTCGCGACCTTGTCAGAGGTGCATCAGGACGGGCCTAGCCGAGCAGTGCCTTGCTGGAGGTGCCAACCCGGCGTCCGCCGCGCCGCAGTCGCGATTTGGAAGCGGCACGGTCGTCTACGAGCTGGGCACGACGTCGGCCTTGATCACCTCGCCGACGCTGTCGACGCTGGGCCTTGGCGGCCGGACGCACACCAACTTTGCCAGGGAGTCCTTCCAGAGGCAGCCCGACCTCGCGCCAGCCCACGTCCTCGACCAGTGCGCCGAGCGCTTCTTTCTCCGCTTGAGTCCCACCATCCCGATCCTCTCGCCAGACTATGTCTCCCACCTGCAGAGGCGGATGCTGGAATCGTCGACAGAGGCCGGGGCTGAAGCATATTGCGTACTTATTGGAATGTGCGCCATGGTGCTATTGCAGGTCGAGGAGCCCGGAGGTCGGAGGTTCGGCGACCTGGTGACCGCGGAGACGAATGCCGCTTACGGATGGATGCTCCTGGAGGAGGCTCTCGCCGCCCACCGCCATCTACCCCGGAGGTCGAACCCCAGCTTTGAGAACGTGCTTCTCACTTTCTTCATCTACGCCTGTCACGCCGCCTTGTTACATCACAGCCAAGCATTCTTCTTTCTACGCGAGACTACCACGTTGTATCTGCTCTTCAAGCCGGAGACCCTGCCGGATTCTGCCAGGACCTTGGCCGATCGTCTATACTGGGTGCTTATCGCCTCGGAGCGCGGGCACGCCATACGCTATCGACGTCCAATTACGCTCCAGGTCACGTCTGCCAGTCCCAGCGTCCCTCTTCCGAGCACGAGCCCCGGCCACTCACACGCCCTCGGCGGCTTCTGGTCTCTGGCGTCGCTCTTTCGACCCCTGGACACCTCCTTCATCGCGATACTGAACTCGGAATCCTTCTCCTGCCCTCCTTCCCCAGGTTCGCTAGACGAGATCGAAGCCGCCATCAATGCGGCCTTGCTTCACGCCCCACCGTCGCTGCTACACCAGACGCAGAAAGCCAACCTGAGGGTGACGCAGCTCTGGCTTCGCATCATCATATGGCAGGTCCGGCTCCGCCTAGGACTTCTCTCCGAGGCGGCCCTGGCCAAGTCGAGCCACACATACCATTACCCTCTGGAGGTCGCAAAGGACTTGGCCCTCAGCACCCGAGATCTGGAGCTCGGGGCCATGACGGTACACGGAGTAGGTCTGACCGAGAAGCTCTTCGACATTGCCTGCGTCGTGGTCAACGTGCTTGCCAGAGTGCCCGTGGGGTTCGAGCGAGGGCCGGCAGAGGAAGACGTCAAGTATATCAAGGGCCTGATTACGGAACTACCTGGCGGCAGGACTGTGTACGACAAGCTGATGGTCAAACATCTGATGGCTGTATTACCTAGTCTTGTAGGCAATTGAAGACGCAAACAGGAACCAAAATGGGTCTCAATGGTGGGCTTGCATTATTATGATTCAAACTAGTGGCATATAGGAAGAGGCAAACAGCGGATCGGGGTATAAACCCAGGCCTATAGACGGCGGCCTGCCCGAATCCATCCAGTCCTCAACTGCTCGATGATATATTACACGAAGTATATCCGGTTCGCGATTAAACGGCGGACACATTAGTCTCATGGTGGGCCCGTTTCTCCTCCAATGTGTGGCCGGGCTCTGTAGTCGACGTTGCATACGGGTCGATCTTGGTCTTGGCAAACTGGCGAGCTGGTACTTGATGCTCAAACAGCATATCTAGCTCGGCATATGTTCGTCCTAACGTCGCGGGAGATATCAGCAAGGATGCAAGGATTGTGCGTTAGCTTCACCTCGACACGAGGTATCATAGCATAGCGGCGAGGGGAGAATAGGGCAAGCGAGAAAAAAAAGGACAGAAAACAAGTTCCCACCCACCTTTGGGCTCCGGCAGACGGAGATACACCCAGATGGCGCTCAGCAGACACGTTCCGGCCCAGAAGTATGCAGCCTTGGCTCCCCAGTTCCAGGCCGTGGAGCTCAGCTGGTAGTTTGTCATGACGTTGACGAAGATGTTGCTCGCGTTGTACGCGGCGCGGGCGAGCACGATCGTCTTGGCCTTGAGCCGGGTGCTCGACAGCTCGGACACGAGCGTGTACGTGACGGGGCCGACGGTGAAGTCGTAGACGAACGTGAAGAGGATCAGCAGCGCCCCGATGGCCCAGACCGACGCGTTGGTGCCGGCAAAGGCGAGCGACCCCACGATGACGAGCAGGATGAACTGGGCGAGGAGCCCCGAGAAGTGGATCGTCCTGCGCCCGACCCGCGCCATGAGGAACCAGGACCCGGCGGTGCCCACCATGCCCAGGGCGTACTGGGCCATGGACAGGGAGAACGAGTTGGACGCGGGCATGCCGGCCTGCGTCAGGAAGTAGGCAAAGTAGCCCATGATGTTCTGCCCGCCCAGGGTCTGGACGAGCCAGATGCCGACCACGATCTCGGTCCTCCGCAGGTCGACGCCCCGGAAGCAGTCGCGGAACGTCGTGCCGGCCTTGACCTCTTTCTCCAGCTGGTTCGTGTGCTCGATCATGGCGATGGTCTCGTCGGCGTTGAAGCTCGTGTCCCGCGGGCTGGTGAGCCGCAGCAGGCTCCGCCTGGCCGCCTCGCGGTCGTCGTGGCGGACGTACCACCACGGGCTCTCGGGCGCGAACACCAGGCCCGCCAGGACGGGCACCGGCCAGACCCACTGCACGCCGAAGGGGATCTTGTAGGCCCACTCGTCGGCGCGGCCCACCGAGCCCTTGTTCACCGCCGCGGCGAAGAACTGGCCGATGACCCAGCACATGTTGATCCAAGTCGTGAGGTATGGGCGCAGCACCAGAGGGGCCACTTCGGACGCGTAAGCTGGGGTGACGGACTGAAATGCGCCCCACGGAATTCCTGTATACCAATCTTAGTCGCTCGCTTCCAGGCCAGACGTGTAGCATGTGCCCTTACCACAGAGTATCTCTCCCACCACGAGCGTCTTGACGTCGGGCGCAAAGAACAAGACAAAGACGAAAAGGATCATCAACAACAGGCTGGCGATGGCGGTGTACTTGTAGCCGAACCGGTCCGCGGCCCAGCCGGCGAAGACGAGGCCGAAGATCTCGCCGGCCCTGGCCCCGTTGGACAGCCCGGACTGCCACGCCGCCGACACGGCCCACTTGCCGGTCTTGGGGTCCTGCGTGCCGAACTTCTGGTTGAACGCGGGCGACGCGTAGAGGGACCCGAGCAGGGCGAGGTCGTAGCCCTCCATGATGAGCGTGCTGGACAGTAGCATCGACCATCCTATCGCCTTGGGATACAGCCTGAGCGCCGCGCGCAGGGTCATCCGGTGCTCCGCGTCCGCGGCATGCTTCGCCTCCGTGACCAGGGCCGCATTTCCGCCTGTCGTATCGGCGAGACCCTGTTGCTGCTGCTGATGGGACGAGGAGGAGGATCGAGGGTGGGCGACGGCTTCCGAAGGAGTGTGGCTTTCATTGGCGAGCCCTCCATCGCCTACTAATTCGGCATCTCCTTGCTTCTTGGGGGATTCCGCCATCTTGGTAGCGGGGTGCTGCTCGCTTCGACCTTGAGCCTCACGGGCGGGAAATCTCAGAGGCGAAAAAGAGGAAACACGAGCTAGATGGTGCCAATTGTTTGTCCTTCGCTGTTTCTAAATACTATTCGGCTTTCAGTCCTGTATCTCTTCGTGAGATGTCGCGTCTGTGTCCCGTGCCCGTTGACCGAAATTTTCTCCTCCCATCTGACGAGAACCACGCGTCTGCAACAATAACGCATGTCACGAACGGCCCGAGTTATCTCCTCGGTCCTTCTGGGGTCGCTTCCGGGGTGTTTGGTGATCTGATGCCAGATGCGGGGAGCAAAAAGCTGGAGTTGGGTTCTGCCCTGGACAACGCTGGGTATTCTGGCCATTGCTCCCTGCGCTATCTATCGAATAGGGACATGTGGGCCGAGTATAGCATGGGTGTCGGACGGACCTTGATGCCATTGGTTGACCTGACATCCGCCATATATCACGGCGGACTTGAGTCGGACCCTGGCCTTTGCGTCGGAGTATGCTTGCGTCGTCGGACTTACTGTGCAGAGGTATTGTATATCCATGGGTCACATATTATGATCTCTGCTCGACCCCATCTCCATCACATCCATCCCATGCCGGTTCGCAAGACCTGGACTCGACCCCACACGATAGCTAGCCCTAGATAGAAATCATGCAGGTGGTTACTCGACATGAACATGACCCCTTTGCCACCCCTCTGTGCCGCGTTCATGGCTGCATGCATACACCTCTTGGCGGGTTACTTCGAGGTGTTATCGCATCATTTCTCTGTAGCACCATGTCCCCAACAAAACTATAACAGACCTTACCACTAATCCTACTTTAGCAGACCTGCCTCACAAGCTAGCTTCCGTTACCGACGAGTCAGAAAATTACAAAGACTGGGCAACAATCTTTTGATAGTGAACTATTTTTTGCGAAGCTCGCAAGCCATTCCCAACATAGGTGCTCGCCGAGGTCCAGCCAGGAAAGCTCCGCCCAAGATTCCGCCTCTACACCTAAGGTCTATAGACTTATAGTCGATGGAGCTAGTATTCGGCATCGGATGGCCAACATGCAAATACGGAACAATAAAAGGGCTTGGCGCTCGCCGATTTTGACCCGATACAGGCTTTCCTTCTGGGATCATTGATTACCTGTCACCCAGTAGACGAGACAGATGGGAAGAGATGAGATTAGATTACACGGCAGCGCACACCCACACAGAAACATCCGGCATCCGCCTACGCGATGCAACGACATAGACATATCTACGGTCGCAAAGCGGGTATGCGGGTCGGGCGATGGGGCAACTTGATGGAGCCCCGTCATGGTTCGGCCCTGGATCCGATGCGGTCGTTCGGCACTTGAGGTGTGTCACGCGCGGATCCCAAAAGCAAGGGGCGGATACCCTCGTGTGTGAGGTAGGACAGGAATGACGAGCTGCTGACCTTGCTGAGCTAGTCTAGACTCGCCGGGGGTTCTTCTTCTCACGACGTTCATTTTGTGTTGAGGACGGGCTGGCTGGGTACATGAGTCAAGGTGGTATAAATGCTATACGAGCGATAATGCTGTCGATTCGGATAGATAAGAAGGGAACCCAAATGGCCTTTCCCATCAGATGTCAACTCACCGGTCTATTATATAAGCTGGGCAGAGTGTTCGTTGCTAAAGAAGAAGAAGCACTCCACGCACAACAATGCACTTGAACAACATCTCGATCATGGCTGAGAATGCCGACAGGATCTCACCCGCGACTCTGTATCCAAACAACATTCAGAACAAGTCCTTCGACAGCCTGAGCCATCAGACAGAACAAAATGGGACACAACTCCTAGGCAAAGAACCCTGGTGGAAGGCCGGCGTCTTCTATCAGGTGTACCCGGCTTCCTTCGTGGACAGCAACGGCGATGGATGGGGGGACATACCTGGTCTGATCTCCAAGCTCGACTACCTGGCCGACCTGGGGGTGGACTGCGTCTGGCTCTCGCCCGTCTTTGACAGCCCCCAGGCGGACATGGGCTACGACGTGCGGGACTACCAGGCCATATATGCGCCGTACGGCACGGTCGAGGACGTGGACCGGCTGACCGAGGAGTGCCACCGCCGGGGCATGAAGCTGATCCTCGACTTGGTGGTCAACCACACGAGCATGGAGCACGCGTGGTTCCAGGAGTCGCGGTCCAGCAAGACCAACCCAAAGCGCGATTGGTACATATGGAAGCCGGCGCGGTATAATGGCCGAGGCGAGCGCATCCCGCCGACCAACTGGCGCGGGTACTTTGCCTGTCCCACGTGGACCTGGGACGAGGAGACGCAGGAGTACTACCTGCACCTCTACGCCCCGGACCAGCCCGACCTGAACTGGGAGAACCCCGAGTGCCGGGACGCCATCTACAAGGAGACGATGCGGTTCTGGCTGGACCGAGGCGTCGACGGCTTCCGCATCGACACGGTCAACAAGTACTCGAAGCGGACCGAGTACGAGGACGCGCCCGTGACGGACCCGCGGTGGGAGTCGCAGCCGGCGCCGCAGATGTGGTGCAACGGGCCGCGGATCCACGAGTTCGTCCACGAGATGCACGAGAAGGCCCTGGCGCCGTACGGCGCCGTCAGCGTCGGCGAGCTGTCCAACATGGCCGGCCCCCGCGACGTGCTGCCGTACGTCGGCGCCGCGCGCTGCGAGCTCGACATGGTCTTCGAGTTCAGCATGATCCGCCTCGGCACCGGCGGCGGCTTCGGCCCCAAGTACATCTACCAGCCGTACGCGCTGCCGGCGCTCAAGGCGCACGTGGCGCGGTTCCAGACCTTCATCGAGGGTACCGACGGGTGGACGACGGTGTTCTGCGAGAACCACGACAACGGGCGGGCCGTCTCGCGGTTTGGTACTGACGAAAGCCCCGAGCTGTGGCGGGCCAGCGCCCGGAGTCTGGCTCTCTGGCAGGCGACGCTCACGGGCACGCTGTTCCTGTACCAGGGCCAGGAGATCGGCATGACCAACATGCCGGCGGCCTGGGGCATCGAGGAGTACAAGGACGTCGAGAGCCGCAACTTCTACGCGGACGCGGCGGCCTCCGGCGACCCGGAGCTCGTCGGCAAGACCATGCACGGCCTGCGCATCCTGGCCCGGGACCACGCGCGGATCCCGTTCCAGTGGGACGGCGAGGCCAAGAACGCCGGCTTCAGCGACGCCGAGGAGACGTGGATGCGGGTCCACGACGACTTTGGCAGGATCAACGTCAAGAGCCAGCTGGGCGACCCGGGGAGCGTCTTGGAGTTTTGGAAGAGGCTCTTGAAGATTAGGAAGAAATACCCCGACGTCTTTGTCCACGGCGCTTTCAGGTCTCTTCACGATGACGACCTCAACAGGTATACCTATGTAAAGGAGAGCAATCTCGATGTGGCTGGGAAGCCCGGTATCAAGAGGCGGGCTTTGGTAGTCATGAATTGGTCCAAGGAGCCACAGGATATAGAGGATGCCCACAAGATCTTGGCCTGCGAAAAGTTCGTTGAGTTTCTGTTGGTGAGCACGACAGATGGGTACGAAAAGAGATCTCAAAATGAAAGGACCCTGAAGCCGTGGGAGGGAAGAATCTATGTAAACTTTCAGCCATAAACCAGCGGTGCTATAGATTAATTTGGTGAGAACATTCATACTTTCACTATTGCCATAGTTTGGCTAGCTCAAGGATTGTATAATTTTGAATTTCATGCACAAGCAATGGCTGGCAGGTCATTGTAAACATTATCAATGGATATTTTATGTGGTGGACAATACGTTCAAACACGAGAGAAAAAGGAAAAGGGGCAATTATTAGGCAAATACCCGCTTTGTGCTCCATAACACCGATTTTATTATCCCTATACAATTTCAATATGGTGATATAAGAAGAGAAAACAGCGGACATCTTTGACCCTTCTATGGTTGTACATAAACGATCATCACGAATGGGAACCAGAGTGGCTTGGAACAATAAGAAGTCATGTTCCTTGAACTTCTTAGTTGTTATTGGCGGCTTTGGTGGTCTTGGCGGCAGCGGAGGCGGCGCGAGTGGCAGAGCTCTTGGAGCTGGACGAGGTCGCCGATGCATTATTTCCACCAGCGGCCTTGGCCCCCGAAGCAGCGGTGGCCGTGGCCGACGAAGCAGAGGTAGCGCTGCTAACAGAGTCCGTGGTGGTGCTGGAAGCAGCAGAAGCATCTCCTCCCGCGGCACCCCCAGCTGCGTCTCCAGCATTGGCTGCGGCAGTACTGGTTGGGCCATTAGTGATCTCGAGACAACCGGTCGGTCGGCTCGCCGTGATGGTGGAAGAGCCTGCGGCGGCAAAGTACTTGTCAATGTTGGGAAGACTGTTCAGTAGACAAAGGTTAGTCACGGCCTGTTTCAGAGAGCAGGTGTATGCTTACACATTGACACATCGGTTCTGGTTGATCGCATCGACATCAGCCTGAGCCGTGTCGGGACCTCCGTCCACCATCTTCTGAAGCGTATCGACGACCATCTGGAATGTTCCCTGCATGGCCAGCACATTGTTGGCATCTTGAACGTCGGGCTGCTGTCCCATGGCGGCATCGAGGATCGTCTTGTGGTTGAGCTCGTCCTTCTCCGCATTCAGCGCGATGGTGGCCTGCTTGGTGAAGTCGTCGCCGGTGAGAGACGTGGCCGTGTCGAGGAAGTTGGTCACTTTTCCGGTGTCGTTCATCCACGAAACGACGGCGTTGGCGATCTGGGTGTCGCTGACCATTTTCATGCCCATAGTCACGCCGTTGCCGTCTTCGGCGGCGGGGACGGCACTCGCAGCAGCCGAAGCCGAAGAAGAGCTCTTGGCTGCTCCCGAGGCGCTGGACGAGGCACTGCTGCTACCGGCCGCGGCTCTGGCAGTTCCAGAAGAGGCAGCAGCTGCAGCAGAGACAGTCTTGGATGCTGCTTTGCTCTGGCTCCTGGAGCTGGTGCCCGCCGGCACTGCCGCACCAAAGATGGGCAGCATCGCGACAGCGACGGAGATTATATAGGTGGAGCGCATATTGACCAGCAAGTAGTGAAATTGTTGATCAGGGTGGTAATCGTAACGATGAGTTATTAAGAAATAATTATATCAGAGTCAACCTTGCAAAGGGACTCGGAGAAGAAAATACAGAACGGATCGTTCCAGGCCAGAAAAGAATGAGAGTTTTGGTTTCTGCAAATGAGAGTAAAGTCTGCACCGTCAAGGCGCTAGATCAGCTATGCGTTCTGTGTCGAGAGGAAGGAGAGAGGTCGCACGCATTCTAAAAGTTCCACTTGTGCACTGCCAGGCTACATATACCAGACGAAGTCAGAGACCATTGTAGGAGGTGAGGCTCGCTGTATAGTCGGCTGACACTGCCAAGCACAAGCACTGAGCTGATCGAAACCATCTAGCCTACTGCCATGTGCTTCAAGGTCTCGTCGAAACCGTGTGTGCCAACAGGGGTCATACTGGTGCTGCAGGCGACAGGAAACCTGGGGAACTTGGGGCTGCAGCTGCTCATCTGGTAGTCACGGCATATAGAATGTGGCCTTGTATTATGGCGACGTTTCGTCAGGGCGAAGATCTTGGCGTGCAAGGTCAACCACAATCATCCTAGCGGCCACGGGCAGAAAAGAATATGCATAAACGTCGATCAGGACGTCGATTGCTCGCCTTCAGCCAATCGCAACTATTCCGAACTCTCACAGGCGTCCGAATGCGGCAAGTGCCGATCTGAAACTATAGAGCCGCATTGACTTTCCTTCACGGAGCCTCAACTCAATAACCTTCTTTTTGAAGCCGATCTAGCGTTTTGAAACACGAGACACTTGACCAATCGTTCGTCCTTCTATTGTATCTGCCGCACGGTTCGCCAAGAAACACCCCTTGCGGCACATCATCAGGCCAGACAAGAATACTACATCGCCAAGACCACCATTGGCCGCCGGAGCATTGCGATCCGCTCTTGGGGGTCACTCGTGGGATATGGATTCCATCATTCACATATGCCTCTCTCATCATTGAACATTCGTTGAGAGCCTCCTCGTCGACGGCAACGCACGGAATGTCATCGGCACGGCCTCACGGAGGAGATATACGAGACGGATCCGGGGCCGGCTCATGCTATTGAGTCTGTGGCAAAGAGAGGGGAGGCCAATGGTCTCCTAGATGCTTTCCGAGTGATGACTTTTTAACATCTTGCCCGCCCATATAGTCAGACTGATGGAGAGGCCATCTAGCTGAACTCTGCTTCATTCCCTGATCGATCACAGGGCAGGCCTGGGCCGTTTCATTCTCTTTCTATCGTCTGTCATTACAACTCTCATTTACTATACACAACCCCGGTGGTTGATACAAAATCTTTTTCTAATAACATAATGGCCTTCTCATCAGTATGCGTGTCAATTCTTGTGCTGGGCAGTAAGCTTGGCATGCTGGTGGCTGCACAGCAGAGCCAGCAGGTCCAGTTCAACCAAGTCATTAACCTCAATGGCGATGTGAGTATACCTGCCTGTCGCAAGTGCCCGACCCATTACTGACTTTGATTTTCAGATGCAATTGAACAGCCTAATCTTCCCCGACAACTCAAAGATCGAGACCTTCTCCCAAGCGCAGAAGCAGATCATTGTCAACCAGAATCCCAACCCCCTCTCAGCTAATCATGTCGTGGGATCTACGGGTCAGCCCTTTGTACAACTGTCCCAGAACTCCATGACGATCCAAACTAATAAGGCGACGGACTTGGTTGGCGGTCAAGTCGAGATGTCCATTGACCCCAACATCCTTCAACAATCCGGAGTCAGCCCTGACAACACCTTTGTAGCCCAGCTTTCACCTGATAGGCAAGCTTGGATCATCATGGAGCCCGTCAAAAGCGTCAACACGTAAGTATCTCTCAGAAAAGGAATATCTGCATCGTCACATGCATCGGCTGACTCTTGACCCAGTACCGATAATACCGTGCGGATGATCAAGATGACCAGCCTTGATGGGGAATACATGGCTGTCGGGCGACAGACCACGGAGACCGGCAACGTCCTGACCACCTTCAACCAGAACCAGCAGGTCCAAATCTCCGGTTCCGGCATCCAGGAGGTCGAGTTCACCGACGGCTTCCGCATGTCCATCAGGGCCAGCCAGCCAATGACGCTCAAGACCGACGTTGTCAATGGTGTCAGTTCGAGCATGACCACGGGCGGTATCATGCCAGTCAGTAAGTGTTTCAGGTCTTCCAGCCTGTATCATCTTTTCCATGAGCTTACTCGACTCTAGACAACTTTCGTTACAAGGTCACTTCCAACCTAGCTGGCGTTGCAACCGATCTCAACTCCATGGTCGCGGTTGTCCAATTACCTCGTAGGTTCAGTCCTTTTCTGGCTGAGATTAAATCGTGAATGCTAATGAGTGTTTAGTCAATGCTCAACGAATCATGACCATGGCCCAGCAAATGGGAGCGTCAGCAAATACGCCAATCTCTCTGGGTGTCGCGCAACGTGTGGTGCTTCAGAACCCCGGAGGCTCTTCCGTCCAGGGCCTGGCGCGCCGCCAGAAGAAAGCCGGCGCCTCGTCCGCGGCCACGTTCTCCAACACCACCAGCAGGGCTGTGGAGGCGGCCGACGCTACCTCAGCCAATGCCGCTGCTTCTTCGACATCCTCTGACGCCGCGCAGGATCCTGCTGCTGCTGCAACCGACGGAGCCGCCACTTCTTCCACCTCGACCGCGGCCGACGGCGCGACGAGCTCAACGTCGTCGTCGACGAACACTTCGCCGACTACCGCCCAGAACGCCGCGACCCAGCCGGCGCAGCAGCCCGCGACGGCTCCCACCCAGACGCAGGCGCAGCTGCCGGCGGCCACGCAGCTCCTCCTATCCCCTACCTTCTCCCCCATCTCGGCGCAGGCCATCCTCGACACGCAGAACAGCCGCATCGCGATCCCGGTGAGCCAGATCGACGGCGAGTTCATCGTGACGATGGGCATGATGGGAGCCGGCACTGTGCAGGTCGCCGCCCCAGGAGCAGCCGGGAGCGCGCCCAGCGGAGCACCCCAGGCCGCAGCTGCTCAGCCGGCAGCCGGCCAGGCCCCCGCGCAGCCCGGCAGCACTCCTGGCGCGGCCCCCGCGGCGTCCGGCGCCGGCGCAATCCTGGCCAGACAAGCTGCCGCTGCTCCCCTCGGCACCATCACCATGACCATGGCGCAGATCGAGGAGATGGCCAAGGTGCAAGCGACGGGCGGCGTCGTCCCGGTCTGGAGCATGATGAGCGACTACGTGTCGCAGTCTTCGGCCCAGGCGATTCAGGCGCGCGAGGAAGACGAATACAACGGGCCCAGGAGATTCGTGGCCGTCCCGTTTAAGGTTTGAAGCGAAAGAGAGAGATCGCGGGATGTTACATAGCCACGGAAAAGCCCCCCCTTGATCTGGTTGGATTCGCAGATTTGGACCAAAAGGTGTATCATTCGTATGTAGATATTCAAACAACTTTTTGTCTCTCTTCTCTTCCTCCCCCTGGTAGTTAGCAGAATGAACAAAAACATGGACGTGGAGAACGCTCGGAGCATTTAGTGTAAGTGAGCCCAGTGTAGATCGCCCATCCTGCTGCCCACTGTACCCATGCTGCTATTTTGGTCCGTTTCCGTGAATCTCAGCGTATCCGCAGGTCGGCCCGTCATCTTCTTCCATCCCCAAGAAGTCGTGGAACAGCAAGGTCGCCTGTCTGGAAACGAAATTGGACAGGCCAAGCTTTCTGTGCATTCGGCGCGAGGGCCGAAAAGGGCCGTGTACCCATGATTCTGGCGTTCAGGGCGTCCCAGTGGGTGGTATGGGCGGCGGCTGTGCGGCAGAAGCTCGTATGAGCGCTGCCGGATCTGGTCAATGAGCCGATCATTATATGCCTAGGCACCTGTGTTTTCTTTTGCATTAGCGCCAGGGGGGCACCTTCAAAGCAAGCTTCGGGGCCATGGCACTAGTATCCCGCCGGTTATCTTGGTACTCTTGGGAGGCTGAGCAACTTTCCCCATTGATGGGGAACAGGACCTCTCTCTTTGGATTCGCTCCTCCTTCTAGATCAACTCTCGGATGCGTGTACCAACGTGCCTGTGCGAATCGAGTGTACACAACTAGGATGCGTCGTATGCACAATTGAATGCTGACGGAAGCGTCTGTCTACTATTCGAAGGAATCATGTCTTACACGACGCCCCCCATCACGTCGACAACGGTCTACGGGGCTCTGGAGACCTACAGCGCCGTACACGCGGCGCCGGCGCTGTTGACGCGGTTCATGCCACCTGCGCAATGCGAAACGGATTGGTATTGGGATACGGCCGCCTTGCGATCTTCGAGTACGGCCTTTAGCGATGGCAACCACAACACGGCGTGGAGTACGTGTCAACCGTACAGCGTGAGCACCTCGACGTACTCGGCCGGCATCTGCCCGTGGCAGTCCGAGTTCAAATCAGTGACGCAGGTGTCGTGGGATGGGGTCTCGTCTTCATACTACGTCGGCGCGTGTTGCGCAAGGTAGAACGATCCATCCCCCTTCTTCTTATCAATTGCATTGAACTGATCATGGACATCAGCACCGCGTCATATGACACTTATCAAAGCGGTGCTGCAACGGGGTTATATGGATGCATCGCGACGGTCACTTCAGATGACGTCGTGGCGACGATGGTGCAGGAGAATGACGAGCCGACCGCCGTGACATCCTCGGGCCCCATCACCGTAATCGCCGAGCCACTGTACATGGTGTGGCACGAGAGCGATACGACATTACACGCTGGATCGGACTCGAGCTCACTCCTCGCCGCCATGAATATGGCCATGCCATCCGCGACCACGACTGCTACTTCGACTCCCACGCCTTCATCGGGAACGGATTCGGAAGATGAAGCTGAGGAGGAAGAGGAAGAGGAAGGAACCGGAATGACCAACGCAGCCGTAGCAGGCATTTCGGCCGGGTTTGCAGTATGCGGCATGCTAATTGCAATGCTCTCTTATTTGGCCTTTGTCCGACCCAAGAGACGCAATGCAACAGAGCCAACCCCAGCGTCGGGCTCAGGATCAAAATCAGGGCAGAGTCCTCGAGGCGGCCAGGCATGGAACGATGGGGCAGTATACGCCAACGAACATCAGACCCCAACACCGAATACGATAGACAAGACGCATTCCTTGGCCAACCAACACAGCGCCGAAACATTAGACAGCCGCGATCCCCAAATGTCACACGCATTGCGCTCGGCACACCAAGACAAGGACGAATTCTTAATAGAACAGAAAATGCTGCTCAGATGAGCAATGATCATGACGGCTACCCGCTTCGAGGAATCAGATGATCGGGACGATACAAGCTTCGGTAATCGTGGCAACAACAGATGAATCATTTTTCGATAATACCCAGAGAAGATCGCAGTGCCACGAAAGGCCTGCTCGAGAACATGTGCAATTTTGGAGCGGACTATGAAACAATCACAGGGACTCGACAACTTCGAACCCGTAGCGAATCTATGGACCGATACTTCAACATTTGGCTCATATCTCAAGCGGAAGGTCTACCCAGAATAATGACCCCAAGCAAGCAATATCGAAGATCAGAATCACCATATCTTGCCAAGGCTTGACCCACAGGAAGATGTAATTTTCCACCAGTCATACGGAAAAGTTTCTGAGGCACAAGCTCGACCCCTCGAAAGACCTACTTGTACTTGCTATATATCGGCGCGAATCCGCATTGCAATTTCCAGGCTTCAGATAATCCGTCTATCTCAGAGCCTCGAAACGAATAGAATAGTACTTGCACGTCAAAATGTCTCTCGAAAATCACGCCACAGCTCTGCGGGCTTCGCTGGAAAAGGCCAGCCTGTCTCCCGGCTCTGCTGCAGGGCTGATTCCATCCTCGTTTACGCCAAGCACGGTGCTCAAAATCAGCTTTGGCGACAAGCTCGTCGACCTAGGCAACTTCTTCCGGGCCGGGGAATGCAAAGTCGCGCCTACAATATCCTTTGGGCCGGAAGAGGCCGCCGCGTCCTACACGCTGATCTTGACGGACCCGGACGCGCCGACACCAGACGATCCCAAGTTCGCGTTCTGGAGACATTGGATCTTGAGCGGTCTGCAACCCCTGGCCGGAGGCGCCGCGGGAGAAGTCGCGTCGACCAAGGGGCCGGTCACAGAGTACCTCGGCCCGGGACCCAAGGACGAGTACGTTTAAGCCGGGCGCTGAAAGTGAGGGAGAATTGACACAAAATTACACAGTTCAAAACCGCATCGCTATCTTTTCCTACTGTACCGAGAGCCCGAGGGCCTCGATCTCAAGAAGGAAGATGTCGGAGGGGAAGAATTCGTCGAGCGGCGGTCCTTTAAGCCCGCGCAGTTCGCCGAGAAGTTCGGCTTGAAGCTTGTCTCCGCCAACTGGATGACGTGCGCTGGTGACGGATGGTCAGAGTGAAACCGGAAACATCGTTACATCATGGTCTTCAAAGACTAATTATATACATGCCAGAGAATAGACGAGTCGATTGGTCAAAGCACCCCATTTATCTGGCTATTTCATGTGTCTATGTGCCATCATTTTGCGACCTGGGCACCTGTAATTGCTGCAGAAACGCTGCTATCTATCTATCTTGTCAGTTTGGACGTCGACGGAGGGTATTTCCAGGTACCTTGGTCCCGGAGTATATTGTCCAGACCCGATTCGTCAACTACCCGCTGAGCCTCGCCCAGTATACACTACAGCCGGGCGTATGCTCCATCCACTTCCATTTTCGTCGTTGTGTTGCGCCCAAGGCATTCTTTAACAAACCAAACCTGGAGAGAACAGCAAGCCCACAAGAGTATCGCAAAAGTAAAGGACTGCGAGAACCATGGACGGCATATCGGCCGCAGCGAGCGCCATCGCCATCGTCCAGGCGGCGGGCGCGCTCGGGGTGGTGGCAAGGGCATTCTACGACACCTTCATCAGCAAGGACAACCAAGATCGAGGCAACGATGCAGCTCAACGGGTGGAAAGCGTCGCAGAATTCATCCAAAAGATCAAGGACTTACAGCTTGCGGCGGCTTCATCGCCACAACCCGCCGTGGCGAACAATGCCGCAGGGCCGGGATCCGTGATCGTGGCGGCGGCGGCGGCAGCAGGGACACAGAACGCCGCTAGCGACGCCGTGGACCAGCTGGGACTCGGCCAGACGCTCAAACAGTGCGAGGATCAGCTCCAAACCCTCAGGAAGAAGATCCAGAAGATGACGGCCCCTCAGGGCGCGAATCAATGGAAGCAATTCATACAGAAGGTCCGCGCCAAGCTGAGCGAGCCCGAATTCGCTTATTTCGAGGCGATTATCACGACCCTGCTACAGAAACTCACTCTGCTTCTCGTGCTGGCGAGTTTCGAACGTTCGGAAACAAGGTAAGCACATAGAGGCTCCCAAGTGGCTTGCTCACTGACTGACCTTTTTTTTTTTTTTTTCCCTCCCTCGCAGCATTGCACAAAGCCACGTGGCACGGAATAAAGCATCAAGACTTCTCCAGGACATGGAACAGCGTGGCCAGGTTCAAGCGGCGATGCTCCTCGAGATCCGCAAGGCCATAGACCAGCAGGCGCTGGCACTCGAGAAGCTGACAATCACGCCGCACCTGGACAGAACGGCGAGCGGCTTGTCCGGAGCTACGACAGCTGTCACGGGTGTCACGGGGGAGCCGATGGATGTCGAGGACAGTCTCCCTTCTACAGCGGCGGTGGATATAGTACACCACCCAGGCTGGGACATACGGGAGTGCCGTTCCGAGGACACGTTAATCTCGAAACCGATTCTGGACTGTATCAAGCGGTGGATGAACCCCAACGACCAAGACGCGTCGCGGGTATGCATACGGGCTTCTGGAAACGATGACAGAGCCCATGACCTCTGCAACCGGGTGGCAGAGGAACTCACGGTGGCAGAAGGGTCGTTGCTGTACTACAACGGGCTTCCGAAGGATGGATCGCCGCCGGCCGAGGGGTGGTATACGATGGCACACCTGGTCTGGTGGCTTACGGCGCAGATGCGTATTCCTGTACCTCACACTGATGGGCATATGCCATCGAGCGGCTACCAGCCAGACATTGACTTGTTAGTCGACCAGCTGCAGAAGAAAAACGACTTGGTCTATGCCATCCTCTACCTGCCGACAGAGTCGTGCCAGAGTGATTCGGATTACAAGCATTCACTCATAAATCGTCTGTGTGCTATCCAAAGCAGTCAGACGAGGTTTCTGCTCTTCTCGGACGGCAAAGACGACTTGGCTCTTAAAAGCTTTGGCCGGAACATGTTTGTCATTGACGACTTGACTCGCCAAGAGCAAATGCTACTAGCCGAGTGGCAGCCGCAGGACACGGAAGAAGAGTGGTGACGGCTTTGTAACATAGCGACTATCCTGATGTGCACATCTCGCTTTACATGTGTGGACCAGTTCAAGATGTGATTCGTGATTAAAAGATTTGTATTGGTGCAATCATCTTTCAGTCTATCGTGCTGAAAGAGTCGCTTGCCGCAGACCCCAGCCGAGAAAGATTTATGCCCGCATTTTCATGACACGTCCATCATTTCGTATCGCGTATTACCATTGCCTTACAGGACGAAAAGGAGATTGGTATCTATAAATAGGTCAGTACAGCGTACCTCGATGCTCAAATGCGAATGTCCATACCTAGGGGGTGACTGCAGCTTAGCTGCGGCTTTTGGGTGTATTTGGTCTCCAACACCTCACGGATGCTGTTGAGAAGCTGGACATAGCTTTGCTGGCTGTTCTTGTTCAATGCCGTGATGAAAGCCCAGCTCATGGCACCGGTGGCCTGCTGAGCAATGGTTGCATCTGCAGACGTCTGGTCGTCCTTGGATCCCGACCACATGATCACGTCAGCCGGCGAAGTTCGGGTATCCTTTGTCTTCTTGTAGGCATCGTCTCCCTTGTACGCCTTCTTTGCGAACCCGAGAATGGAGCTGGCAACACCGCCCATATCTCCGCGAGCATATGAGCCGATGGCAGACAACAGTCCCTGTCCAGCCTCGGCTGCCAGGTTGGGCTCCTTCAGGACACCCTTGGTACTGTACATGTACGGCAGGTCAAGAACGGAACCAGAGTGGCATGAGTCAAAGATGGCCGTGAGTCGCACACCAGCTGCGAGAGGCTTCACGACCGCGGCGTGCAACTCGTCATCCACGATGTGGCCCGCGCTCTTGTAGTCTACCGGGTAGATGACCTCGTCGGTTCCATCCTCCTCGTCTCCGTCAAGATCTTGGGTCTGGCCTCCGTGGCCGCTATAGTGCAAGAACAAGGCATCGTCCGGGCGCGCGCCGGCCACCAACCACTGCATTGCTCTTCGAATGTTCGCGGCAGTCGGCTGCAGGACCTGATCCTGCGCATCGTCGGTAAGGATAATCATATCCTCGCGCTTATAGTTGTAGCGTTCCATCAAGAAAGCAGATACATTCTTGGTATCGTTGATACAGCCGCGCAACTCGCCGTCCTGTCCAAAGTAGTTGATGCCGATCAATAAGGCCTTTCTCTTACCAGTACAGTGGGAATACTGGAACGTGTACTCGGAGGGAGCGCCGTGGCCGAATTGTTGTTGGCTGTGCGGAGGCGGAGGAGGGGCATTCGAGCGTCCCTGGTTTCCGCCGCCGTATCCGCCCGAGTTATATCCTTGAGGCTGGTTCGGATAGCCGTACTGGTCGAGGCCCTGGGGAGGCGGGTAGTTGGGCGGCTGGTGATGACCATAGCCGTGCTGCTGATACTGGCCCGGAGGCGGTCCGGGAGGACCACCACCGTATCCTCCTTGCTGCTGCCATTGTCCCTGAGGAGGGCCCTGTGGAGGTTGACCGTAGCCGCCGCCGCCGTATCCTCCTCCGTGCTGTCCAGGATAGCCACCATGCTGACCGGGATGACCGCTGTGCTGGCCGGGATAGTTGCCGCCAGGGTAGCCGCCGCCGCCGCCGTAGCCTTGGTTGTAGGACATGATTGCGATGACGATGGCGGTTTGCGAGAAAGTCGAGAAGAATGCGAAGGAGAGAAAGGAAAGAGGCGACGCCAAGCAAAGAACAAAGACCCAAGAATTTGAACCACGCAGGTGAGATGGTACGTCAGGCACGGTGATGTGAATGTAAGAGGTCGGTCCAGTAGCGCAGGGGCGGGGCGTTCTTTGTTGGAGGGGCAGTAATCAACAGGCAACCTGCAATGCGGGGCACCGCAACAGCTGACGAGGGATTCGAAGGCCCCTGGAACCTGGAGCGCCTGCAGCACCCCCACTGACGATGACTGGTCGAAGCGGCCAGAACAACGGCCCAGAGCCGCCCTAGAATCCTCGCTACCAAGCCGGAATTCGGCAACTTCTGAGGGCTTGACTTGCTTGATATGCGCCGGGAGGAGTCCAATCGCCAGGCCTCCAACGGGATGCCAATGCTGCGTTTTCGCGACGAGCACGAGATAGGGGACCTTGGGGAAACCTCTAGAACCTCTGGTAGGGCTGCGTTTGCTGAGAGAACCACTTAATGCCACTGAAACACAGCACGGCATGCACCAGTATTGGCTTGGCAGTTACAGCAGCGGGTCTGATTGTCTGCTGGCAGCTGCGGTGCACCGGATTGTTGAATGAGAGTCATCTCGAGAGGTGTCCGCTTTGCCCAGTGATTTTTCTCGGCGATTGCTAAATGTGTAATATAATAAATGAACTCGTTTGAGGGAATCACTCAAACCTCTCACCGATCTTTGTATTAAATTGAGCTTGCTACCGGAAACCCCCTCCCCCATCACCCCAGAAAGAGACACCTTTTAGCCGCACAACAAACACCATCGCCATGTCATTCTTCAAGAACCTGGCCGACAAGTTCGACGACCTTAGCGTCGGTGGACGCAAGGAGGAGCAGCAACCGCAGCAGCAGTATCAAGGTAAGCTAAAGTGATAATTAAGCATTACGTTCCTATATGACAGGTGACCACTTGTCTACATACCTGGCCTAACCTGCCGCCAAAAGAACGACGGCGTCTCCCCTTGCGCATAGTATAAACGCTCTGCCACAGCTCCGGTTTCAGCTTTTAGGTTAACCATTCTAAACTATGACCAGGTCGCCGGGACTTTGGAGACCCTCACTCGGGCTCTTACGCGTCTCCCCCTCCGCAGCAGCAATACGGTTCGCAGTATGGACAAGGCCAATACTCGGCTCCACCTCCCCAGCAGTACAACCAGTACAGTTCTCCGCCCCCGGGTTCATACTCGTCACCTCCGCCGCAGCAGGTCAGTATAATCAAGCCCTCTATTCCCTTTCCAGACATATCTTTCTGTAGAAAATATACCGCCCTTGACTCTACCAAAAGAGGACATTGCTGACCCGGATGTCTTGTGAAACAGGGATATGGTGGCCAGTCTCAGGCTCCCGAGTACCGTCCTCCCCAGGACAGGCCTCCCATTCCTAGCGGCTGGACCCCGAAGTGGGATCAGCAGTACCAGCGTTGGTATTATGTAGAGGAAGCCACCGGCCGTTCCCAATGGGAGGCTCCCGGCTATGATGCCAGCCGACCGCCCATGCCCGGCGCCGACTCCCGTGGTCACGAGTCTTCGTACGGCGGTGGTGCTGCGCCTCCTAGTGGCTACGGACACCACGACTCGGGCTACGGAGCTGGTGGATATGGCGGCGGCGGCTACGGTGGCGATCACGGAGGCCAGGGTCAGTACGGTGGAGGATACGGAGGCGACCAACGTGGCGACAGCTACGAGCCCGAGAAGAAGGAGAAGAAGAGCAGCAACGCAAGCGGCATGCTCCTCGGCGCTGCCGGCGGTCTCGCTGTCGGTGCCGTAGGCGGCGCTTTGCTCCACGAAGCCCTCGGTAAGTCTTTCGGGAGCCCTCTCTTCCGCGGGAAACCTTTCGTCATACTAACAGAGACAGATGATTCGTCCGACGATGAGCACCATGCATCCTACGCAGCACCTCCGCCGGCCCCTGTCTACGCAGAGCCGCCCCCTGCGGCTTATTACGCACCTCCTCCTGGCGATGAGAGTGATCGTGAATCCCTCGAAGAGGCCCGCGAGGACTACATGTAAGCAATTTCTTATGTCTTGTGGACCATCCCGAGAGCGGGTGCCGCCTTTGCCATGTCATGAGACAGCCACTCCAGATCCAAGATGCTCGACAGAGCTTTTTGCAGCCCATATACAAAGTCAAGTGCTAATCCATCATGTTTTATAGTGAGGCTCTAGAGGATGCTGCCTCGAGTAGCGCCAGTAGCAGCGATCGTGAGGAGCTCGAGGAGGCCAGAGAGGAGTATCAGGAAGAATACGAGGAGTACTACGGAGAGGATGACTAAAAGCAATGCGTTTTCGACTGATGATGATAGACTGGTCCGTCGTATGTGGATGGTCTTTTTCGGCCGCGAGCATGGCATTCTCATATTGTGATGAATACAAAGAATAGTATCAAATGGAATCGAGTCGGTTTTCCAAACTTGGACATCTGCTCTGTCTTTGACCGTTTCCTACCCATTTGGCGTCTTCTGATCACTGCCCTGCATTATTATTGTTTTGGGTACGTGCTGGTGTTGGCTGGAGAAAATTCAGAACACAAAGAAATAATGTCATGCACTATTTTCGAACAATCTACTGAGTGCTTATAATTTGATACCTTGCCCGGGCCAAGTCTTGCCTTATACTTATTAAAAAAAAAAAAAAGGGCCAGCAAACAATAAGGGGGAAAATGAGAAAGGAAAAAAAAAAGAAGTCAAGGATTGAAAATCAGGGTCAGCAAGGGACCGAGCCCCGAACTTCCCCCGGTGTAGAAAGGAGCTGGCCAGCTCTGAACCACTCGACTAGTCAGTCTGATATTGTGTTAGAAAACAAGGCCATTAAGTTTGTTCAAGGCATCGCAATATCTCGTCGAAACATCTTATCCTACAATCCGTCTGGTAGTCAACCGCAACGGCATTGTGTGAAGCATGCAGCATGTGACGACCCACTGGGCGGTCCTGCTGGCAGTCTCATTTGTATGCAGCTTCTAGATCCAGCTGCAAGTTGATTGTGTGTTTGTCACCAAAGGTATTGAAAACCCGCAGGATATCCAGTGCTGTGGCGGCGAGGATATATTGCCCCCTTGGGAGTGTTCACCACACAGGGCAAATACCATGTTCTCCCAGAGAGTGAAGGTATCTCCGAATCCCCTGCTGAACAGAGTGATAGCTCCGATGGATCGTATTACATCCACCCAGCCGTATCTCCGTCCCCGAAGAATAGCAACACGGGGACTGAGATCTATATGGGTCACCAGATCAACACAGTCCCGCCCTAGGAAACGGATACGAACTGTCGTATTGATACCAGATCAAGACCAGTAACCTCAAGCTTGCGCTGATCGGATGTTTAAAAGCAATATAGTACTGACGCTTTGATGTGTTCAAACCCGAGAATACCGTGACCTCATCTCTAGGCGGGAGGGGAGAGTAAATATCGACAATGTCTGGGTGGTGTAAGGTAGCCCCAGAACCGAAATACAGATGCAATTGTCGATGTAATGATATTGACGTATAGAGTACCTACCTCGATTCACGACTCGTGAGAATGTACTGTTCATGTATGAACTCAATGTACATGGCCTTTTTTCCCTCTTCCGGCACGAGATCACGTGTATAATGAAGTGCACTGGCCGGACTGCAGATCACGACTTATGAATATGAACCTGCTCGTGCAAAGATATTCACAATTATGCTGATGACAAGAGACTATCGCACATCAAACCCTAAGAGGAGAGACTCCGCAAACCCCCAAACGACCCGCCTTTGGACTCATAATGCGTGAAAAGTACAACTGAGAATTGGGAATAATCCATCTTCGAAAACTCCAAGACCAATACGAATTAAGAAGAAAAGAAACTGGCTCGTGGTATGCTTATGACTGCTTCTTGCCCTTGTAGAGGTATCTGGGAACGGTCAGCATTCGGCCAGGCATACTATTAGTAGTTAAATGAAGCTTACCCTCCAAAGACGCCCTCGACGACGCCGACAACGCTCAAAACACCAAGTCCAAGACCGATGTTGTTCCAGCCCAGGCGGCCACGCTCGTGAAGGTCCCAAGCCTTGTAGCCGAGGAAGCCAGACAGGCCAATAACTCCCACCAAGTTGCTGATGACGAGAGCGCTGCTAGCACCATCGCTGAGGTTGCCAAACCATTTGGTCAGGAAGCTGTCGGCCTTGCGGGCCTTGGCAGCGGCCTTCTTCTTGGCGAGCTCGGCCTCGGCGCGGGCCTTCTCTTTGGCCTCCTTGGCGTCCTCCTCGTGCTGGATACGCGCTGCCTGGGTGTCGGTCTGGACATCCTGGTCTCCAAAGTCGGAGGGCACTGTCCGCACGGAGGGAGTGTCGACGTCGACGAGAGAGGCGGTGCTGGCGCTCTCCGAGGACTGGATCTCCGGAGGCTGGGGAGCGGCGGCCTGTAGGAAACGAGAGGGTAAGCTCGTGGCAATCACACAGGACTACAGGAGCTTAGGAAGGCAAGCTGCGCGGGCAACAGCTTTGGGAAGCTACCGCTCCGCCGTATGCAAGGTGAAATAGACATACCTCCTCGGGAGACTGCTTGGGGCCTGATGCTGCTACTGATGCGTACGACACTTTTGGTTTCGGTTAGCCATGACCCAGCATTCTCGAGTTTGAAACGACTCAATGTCCCACGCGATAACTTGCGGGGCTGATAGCGGTGCTGTACGTACTATTGATGTTTGTGCTTGTCGCTGTGTTGATGACGACTTGAAGAGAGGAAGATGGTTCAATGTGTGAGGAAAGAAAGGCGACAGAGCTTTCTCAATGGATGGTTTGGGATGTGACTGGAATGATGAAGCGCATGCGATGCAGGTCTGAGTCGAAGGAGAAAATCGGGTGGGTGTTTATTATGCGTGCCATCCGCCGCGCGCTCTTTCAAGCCAAGCTTAGGCTAGTTCGCAGCTCTCCCGAGCAACAATGACGTAGCTGCGGCTCCATAATTTTTCCATAATTGCGAGATCCAAGGAAAGAAAGCTCCTTCCTAGCTAAAATCGCAAACATGAGCCAATCATGATGGTAAACCAGCCAAATCTAGAACACCAAGGCGGTTTTCATGTTTGGCGGCCTCACATGCTCAGCTACTCTCTATCTAAAGCAATACGGTCATATATATTCTTGCCATGTCCCTTTCACCATTGTCAAGGAAGCCTTGAGAGCCGAGACTGATGCAGCCAGCTGCATTGATCCAAGCAGTAGCAGCTAACTCGAATAGGCCCGGTCATAAAAATGACGCTCAGCAGCGAGACTGCAACACGCCGTGGAGGTCCCAGTAGGCGACGTGCATCTTGTCTCTCGGCTGGAAAAGGACACGGTCTTGAAGACGTTGCCTGACCAGACGTCGAACAAATAAACTTTGCGAAGCAGTGCTTTTCTGACTCGCAGTCCGACCCCAGCCGTTGCTTCGAGGGCATGATCGCAATAGTACAGTGATTGCGGCCGCTATGCATTAATCTGTGGAAACATTCATCAAACTAAAAGAGCGAGCAGCATTCAACGCATGAGAGCCGCTGCGGTGGGGAAAGAAGACGCTCGAAACTTCTCACAATACTTTCGCACTCGACTGCGCTCAGAGTTTTAGGACCACTTTCGCATTAACGAAGCATCAGGCTCATTGGTGCTGTGCCGACTACGAAGCGCAAGAGATTGCATACCTATGATACGGAGTACATAGGAGACCTGACTGCGACTGCTAATGACTTCCCACGAATGCATGTACAGAGTACTCCGCACTGTAGCGATAAGACAATTGTAGGGTGCCCCGGCCTTGGCGATGGCATTGCCCAAGTGCCTAGATCTTCAAGGGGCCAAGAAACGAACCAACCAAGCAATGGAGAATCGACTGTATCACAAAACAACAAAGCTTGCAGGCCGAATATTCATGGTCGCCGATAGCGATCTTGTTATGGAAGTTCAAAGGACCACCAAGGGACTCGTTGGAAGGCCGACCAAGTTCAGGCGCACTGGGCATTACCCTCGAGGACACGGCTCTGAGCATCGGATTACAAGACGCTGGGCTTCTGCTACGGATAGCGGTTAAAGATTCCAGCATATACTCGGTATCCACGTGTTCGCCTCTTCGTTTGACGGCCTGCGATCCGTTTGGACTATACATACTACCTACAATGAGCCCCTGCTCAACGCGAACCTATGCAATGTAGCCATCGCATCACCTCGACAGTTATTGGTTCGCTTGCCGTCACATCGAAAGTCACTCTTCTGGACTTTTTGCCCGACATCTCACGTACGCAACCTGCTCATCGCTCCACTCCACCAAGGCCTAATACCTCGGAGATGTCTACGTGGATGCTTTTCAACTCTTGGTCATATCAGGCTGTCTCTTTGGTTGTACTGTGCCGTCCAAACCCAATGGCTGGCACTGTATCTGAGCAATAGATCCTTTTGTCGGCCTAGGATGCTGCCCAAGAGTTTCGTTCAGGAGATGACGAATGCGCTGTACTTGGCACATATTGATGTCTGATATCCTACCATTGAGAGTGCTATGGTCGTCGGCCACTGTCGATGTGGATGGACATCTGTTATCATGCGTATGTGTCTGCAGTGATTCAACTTGAACATGCCAACATACTATGGTCATGCCACTAAAGGCGTCATGTTGTCAAATAAAACCGGTTGGGCATAAAGACTCCTACCAGCCTCGTGGTAAAGGTGATCCAGATTCGCTTGTCTGGCGGCGCTGCATGCCCTCGGGCAAAATTACCCTACGACAGCTCACAGACACTCGCCAGTAACACCTGATTCGCCTCTCCGCCTCTGGTCCTGCCCTGCGATCCTCGGAACTGAGCATACTTAAACCAAAGCTGAGAGCTAGATTTTGTTACTGTGAGTGAACGCTAGTATTGCACCCATACTTATCCGCCACAATGTGCAAGGAAGGAGACCCCTCGACCTTTCTCGAGGGCTTCATACAGCATGTCCAAACTCTTTGCCAGGACAGTTCTTTTCAATATCTCAAAGGAGTCCTCGAGGAAAACAGCAATCTCAAGGAGCGGAATCACATCCTCGACATCACAAATGACGAGAATCATCGGGCAATCGCAAAGCTCCAAGTACAGCTCGATGACTGTTCAAAACGCCACGAGGAGCAGAGCGAAGAAATGGCAGCCCTGACTCAGGAGAGAGCTTCACTAGACGAGAAGATGTCCCAGCTTGAGGTCGACGCGGAGTCAGCCAAGAAGGAGCTGGAGAGCAACGCGGATGCCTTTTCCAGACTCCAAACCGAAGTCTGCGAGAAAAGTGCCACTCTCGAAGCGAAAGACGCAGAGCTCGAATCCACCAAGACTGACCTCACCAAGACCAGTGTCACGCTCGGTAGTGTCCTTTCAGACCTCGAGGCAGCCAAGGCCAAACTCGATGAAACGAATGCTACTCTCGATTTGGCAACGCACGACCTGGACACGGCCAAGATCCAGATTCAAGAGTCGGATGTCGCTATAGAGGCCAAAGATGCTCTGCTGGAGTCTGTGAATGATAAGCTAGAGGAGGCATCGGCGGAGCTCGAATCTACCAAATCTCAACTGCAAGAAAGCACTGACAGGTGCTCGCATCTCCAGGCCGAGAACAATGTTAAAACCTCTGATCTCGAAAGTCTTCAAGTCAGCCTCGAAGAAGAGAAATCTGCTCTAGCCGCAGCTCAAGTCGCACTCGAGAAAACAACAAGTGATCTTCAATTGACGCGGAAGGACTTGGATAAGAGTAATACCCGACTTGGCGAGCTCAATGCGCTCTCTTTCAAGCTCAAAAGCCCGCCACAGGATCAAACGTGAGTAGCCCCGACTTTGACGTGTACCCCCATCATTGTACTGATATTTTCAAAGGCAACAGCATCTACAAAGCATGTTTGCTCTGTCTTACAACTGGGCCGAGAGCCTTTTTGCAGATGACCTTGAAGAAACGGCGTTCATCCCGGCAACCTCGAGTACGACCTGGGCCAAGATGCGCAACCACAGCCGAGTCAATCGACTTATACCACTTCCGCTGTCCAACACCCGCGAGGCAAAAAAGATGCGCATCTCAGCCATACTTGCCATACTCGCGTGGGCATTGGCACAATACATCTTTCAGCCTACGTACCTTTTGCAATGCAACGAGCTCTCCGACCTCTTGGCAGGGCTGGCAGACGATGACCCGGTGCGTGAAAATTATCTCCGCAGCGTCCTGTTACCCGTACAGCCCTCGAAGCAGAAGTCAAATGGAAAGAAGCGCATCGATCAGGTAGTGAAAGAGGTTTTTACGACCGTCTCATCCGTTCTGCCAGGCAGCAGACATGACGCGGCCCGCGGCAGCCTCGAGACTGCGTGCAAGCAGATCTGTGGACAGTGGATGCGTCTCCAGCTCCTCGACGAGAAGATCGAGCCTAGCTTCGACGCGTACGACGAAGAGGACTGGAAGCTACTGAACTTGGTGGCCCTCGAGGGGGACACTTCGGGCGGAGACCCCAACGCACCGGCCGACGTTGCGAATGGCGAGTCGGCCATTGCAGACGACGACAGCCACACCGGTGTGCGCGACATCGAGGAGATTGCGGCCGTTCTATGGCCATCATTCCTATCATTCCGCGGCGGCGAGTCGGAGCTCATCTCTGAGGGTTTCGTCCTCGCAAAGGCCCAGGTCAAGCCGGCATCCAGCGAGGAGAAGACGTCTATGCTGCAGGGGATGCACCGGGCAGCGCGGCAGATCAGTCGCAGGGACCGTACCAAATCGTTCGCGACCAACGGCGAAGACATGAATTCGGAGAGGACTTTTTTACTCGCAGAGCCGGCCGGGCAGGACGGAGGACAGTCAGTCCAAGACGCGTCCAGCGCCGAGCCGGCGAGCAAGGAAGCAGACACCCGCTCAAGAAATGGGCAGGTAAATGGAGGTCCAAAATGATGAACGGCAGTTCCGAGCTTGTCTTCGGCGGTGTCTATGATGACGATACCGCACGGGTCGCCCATTCTGATTCTGGGCGTCGCAAAGCTCCGGCGGCCGGAGGAAGTACTGAAGGGAGTTACAGGAGCAGGAGAACTGTATAACCAGTCTGCCATTCATTCGACTTATATGTTACTGTAGGATTAGCGCATCTTCGGTGTTGGCGCTTGCTTTGAGGGATTGTTTGTACGAACAGCATTCATATGACATCAGAGGTTATCACGCATTTACGACTGGGTATAATCAGCCTTCACACTCTCTTTACTTTTCCTAAGTACCGATTTACGAAAAGATGTCTCTTACGATTCAAGCAAGAGTATCTCAAGATTTTTTCACTTTTCATTCAATTCTAGTTTCGTTTTTCTTGGTTCGCTGTATCAAATTATTGATCAGGGTGATCATAGATAGTGCGCGGAAAATGGATCTTCTACCACACGCATTAAAGCAGACCAAGTTCCTTCCAAGCCAAGACCTCCCTGATAGGAAATCCAACAGATCTCGCAACACACATTGCTCTTGTGCTCCCCACGCATTCCCACTAAAATCTACCTCTCATCCTGAGAAAACGCATCAATGAACCCAGCAAAGTCCGTATCCAGCTGACTGACCGCCGCGCGCACCGCGTCCCTGTGGTCCTCGGACGAGACGACCCACAGCGTGGTCGCGAACCCGTCGACGGCCCGCTTGAGGTCCTGCACGCCGTCGAGCACGGCCGGCGCCGCGCCGGCGCCCTCGAGGTCGGCCTGGCGCGCGAGCAGCGCGGCCACGGCGCCCGCCACGCTCGGCGAGCTCGTCGTCGTGATGTAGTCCAGGACGGCGGCCGAGTCGGCGCTGCTCGCGACGTCGCCGCCCTCGGACGCGTGCAGGTTGGCCGCGTCTACGAGGCCGACGAGGGCCGAGGCCGAGGCGTCGATGGCGGGCGCGCTGGCCGCCGCGCCGTCCCACGCGTTGGTCGTGCTGGTCAGGTTGTCCGCGCCGGCGGCGATGTCGTGCAGGTCGGCGAGGGTGGCGGCGGTTTTGACGGTGGCGGCGGCGAGGACCGCGAAGAGGAGATGGAGAGCGGTGGTGATCATGTTGGCGATTATTTTATCAAGCACTTGGTCGACTACGGCATAGTTTTCGTTTGAGAGGTGTCTTTGAGAAATTTCGTGAGATATTGCAAAATCATCGCCATTTATAGTATGTCCTTATCGCATGTATTTCTGTGGCTTTAGGCTAAAGCTCCGGCAATCGTGGCATCCATTCAGACTATAGGCAGTATATTGCAGAAAGCGCCAAGGAGTGTACAATTGCCGAATGTACCCCCAACTTAACCCAGAAGTTGACGAGGTTGTATATTTCAAATTCTTGCCCGTGTCGGCGGCTACCAAGAAAAGAGGAGAGAAGACCAGAGTCGGCCCAAGCGATGGTCAACGAGAACCATTTAGATCCGCGAGGCTATGGGATGTAGTCTTGGTAGCATTATAAGCGCCGAACTCGCTGATGAACAAATTCACGTGTCAATAAGAAAAATACCCAAGCAATTAGAATAAGTTGCATTTGAAAAGTAAGTATTTCGGGCATTCACAAGTAGAGCTCAATATGATTGTCTCGAAAAGAGATGTTGATTTGGTATATTATGATTACATGTATTTGTTTTCTAGTCGCCAAATTTCGCACAAAAATGCCATCTAGATCCCAAGAGCTCGATCAGACTCTCTCTCCGCTTAAGAGCTGAGGTTGAAGGCGGTGGGGCCGGTGTAAGACTCGACGGCGGCGTTGGGGGCGTCGGACTTGACCAGGTCGGAGCTGGGGATGGTGTAGGTGCCGGTGGTGGCGCTGCTGGGGGTGACCTGCTGGGAGACGGCGAAGACGAGGCCGGCGTCGCCGCGGGTGACGGTCCAGGTGCGGGACGAGTTCTCGCAGGTGCCGTCGGTCACGTCGGGCAGGGTACCGTCGTTGTTGGCGGTGACCAGGGCCTTGCAGGTGACGGGGGTGGTCTCCATGGTGCCGGGCTGGAGGACGCCGAAGGAGTAGGAGCACTGGGTGCTGTGGGCACTGGATCGGGTCATGTTAGTCTCTATACATTGTGGGTGAGTAATGCGTTGTAAACACTTACATGCAGGCGGCGCTGAAGTCAGAGACGTTGAAGACAACGTCGCGCTTGCCAATGGCAGCGGCCGAGACGGCGGTGGCGGCAAGGATGGCGGTGGCGAAGATCTGCATTTTGAAGGTTGGTGGTTTTGATTAAAACTTGGAAAAGTTTAAAGAAAGTGTGTTGTAGTGTTGGTAGTGAGTGTGAGAAGAGTGAATGTGTTGACGATGAAAGAAAAGTGTTGACTTGAGAGCAGAATTCCCGACATCTTTATACAAATCGTTCCCAGCGTGTTGAAACCATCGACACGAGCCTCTACCATATGAATTCCCATACAACTCACATGAGGTCTGCTCCGCAACCCACAGATCATAACAGCTGGTGGACCCTGGGGCCCGGCAATGCTCATTGCACGCCTCGTATTCGGTGGGGTGTGTTGGTATGGAGAAAGGAGTATTCGGACGGCATCGCAACAACGCCACAGTAAAGGGTCAGTATGGGGATTCCTTTTCATGCAGCAATGATTTCCACGAAATAGGGATGCTACAGAGTGCAGGTTCAATATGGCTTAGTAGCCTGTCCGAGCCGTAGAATCAAGCTGCCGCGAACAGCAAGTCGAGACGAGGGCACAAGTATACTGTATACCAAATCAAGCATGGTTACACCTTGTATCCGTTGCCTTGCTCTGAAGTAGACTCGTACGGTCTGGACGACATTAACCAGACATTGGTTCTAGCAGCATGTTTAGACATCACCATGATCAGTCCTGGCTGAGTGACATCTCTAGCCGTTGTGGCCAAGCTTTTCCGAGATTCCGATCGGTACTTCCAAGCGACAACCGGCCTCAATCTCCCGAATGGCGCTTGTCCGGTAGTGGAGAACAGCGGGGGACAACCAGGGACAACTGCCAGGCACGTTCTTGGCGCAATTGAAATGTGAACAAAAGCACTTCTGGTAATAAAAGAGAAGCCTGTCAAGCGCCGGCAGATTGACCTTTAGGCCTCGAGTCGCTGGGCGTCGACCGTTTGACAATGATCTATTATGTGATCCAGTGCCCCATTGTACTTCGTAAACAATACTAGTACGGCGTACTCGTACTTCATACTGGATTAAATCCAAAGTATTCGCGCCTGGACGTGCTGCATAGTGCACGGGTTCATGGCAACGGCCAATCAAAGTCAGTTCCGAGAAAGTACGGATAATACTTTGCCAAGACCTGCGATTCGCCCGTTGTCTACTCCAGAGGAAAACTTCCAGAAGCATTCGAGATTCCTGACGACCTCACAGTATTTCTTAGCTGCGGTTCATCCGATGTCCTCCCGGGTGGCCCAAAACGATCAGGGTATAGTAGTATAACTGTGCAACACCAGAAATACACACGATGCTACCTCTGTCCACATAACAAGAATAAAACTCACAAATAAAGTTGCGCATAGAACACAAAGATCATCGTTTGAGGCTGCAATCGCTAGGGCTACGGGCATATGCTGGGCATTGCTGGCCGGTCTTGGACTTGGTCCGATCCTCAGCTAAAGCCTCCTGTATTAACCCGATCGGGGGGCACCATGAGTGTTGTTGTGGACCCTGATGTGCTGCGTTCCTGGTGAATGCCGAAGGCTGAAGCGGCCCCTTGCGACTTGGCTGCGGGGATGCCGGCGGCCCGTTGAAGTGACACGCCCTTAGTGTAATATTGTTATAAACTGGGTCACCTGAGGGAGAATTGTTCTGCTGAATTTCTTTCGGACGCGCCGATCTTGTCTTTCGCCGGAGTTGCGGGTGTATCGGTAGGGTAGGCTGTTGGTTGGTTGGTGTAGGCCAACGGGCAAACGACGAGCGGATCACTTCTCTTGCCACCCAAAATTGTGATGAGCCCCTTGAGCCCACTTAGCCTGCGCGCACGTTGCATGTCTCGACAGAATACGAAGTCTGTCTCATGAGCCACGACTCAGCCTGGTTCGGGAGAACACCGAAGGGCCGAACATCGTCAAATCCGAAAAATGTCACGACCGCTCCCGACAATTTGCCGTTGCGCCTCAGACCGCATAACTGGGTTCGTATGTCGGGAGTCGCTCCTTGCTCTGGCGATACGTACTTGATCACAAGTTGCTAGTTCTCGTGTCGATGTGATACCCGTCACGTTGTTCTGACATTGGCAATCCATCTAGAGTTGGGAGTCACCTGCTCTCACGTCGACTCCGAGGAACTCGAGCCATGCGTCGTCTCCCATGACCTCGTCCGCGACTTCGAAAGCATTCACATTGGGCCACATCATGGGGAACACGCTTCCTAGCTGTGTCTGAGGGCTCTCAGAGATCGGCTCCAGGTTCGTTCGGGTCGTAGCATTGAGCGCTCCGTGGACATTGACATGACTGGTCTCGGGTATCACGCCTCTGCCCGACTGGTGTTCACCAGTATCGAGAGGAGCCCCAGTCGTTTCTGCTGCGCCTGGATGCTCCGCTCCGCTCAAATACTTTCCGCACAGGTCCATGATCACCTGATAACAACGAGAGGCACTGCTGTTCGATGGACTGAGTGCCTTGATCGTGCGCAAAGTTGTTTGGATTTGCATCGCCCAACTCGGAGCGTCTGGCTCAAAGGGACCATTGCGGAGACAGATGCATGGTATCAGAGCGGCTTGGAACAGAAAGTATCTGCCAAAGTCAGCCATCGAAAAAGAGCAGTGTGAAAGAAGATAAATATAAAAGACGGATAAGACTTACAGTGCGTACCACGCATTCAGGTTGTTATGGTTGTTTTTTTGAGACCAGTATTCACTTATCATGGAAATCGTGGACTCGGCCTCCTCCAGGCAACGATTAAACGCCATTGCATCGGCCTCGGACTCTTCACTCAGCACTCCTCGCGCATTGAGAGCTTTCCGGATCACGAATGGCCGATACATGATGATGCGAAAGTTGCGTCTTCGCCATTTCATGACTGCGTGCGCAAAAGCATACTTTGGTGGCACCGTGCTTGCCTCGTCAAAATATGACGGGAGACTTAGTTGCCACGGCTCCAAGAATTCTTTATCGAGCCAAAGGAGTTCCTCCGCTGTTGGCAATGGCTTCGATATGACTCGTGAGTAGATCTCATTGGTGGAGACATGAAAACGGGCCTGTACGTTGACAGCGGTGTAAGGTGTCACGCCGAGATTTTCAGCGGGATAGATTTTTGTGTTTGCTGTGAGTTCCTGTTGGAAAATATGTTAGATTTTGGAAAGTCTCATGGTATACCTACATACTGACTCACCCGATCTGTTACATTCAGAGGGAAAGAAACCTCGACTCCATCCAGCGGCCAAAGTATCGGGCGGCTGAACGTGATGGTGGCGCCGACATCGAAGACGCACAGAGCCCACCAGATACGGCGACGCATTTCCATCTTCAATGGCGATATATTCCAACCGGGAAACTCCTTATGAAAACCAAGTCCAGTGGCCATCCGGACAGCCAGACCAAGGTAATTGTATCCAGAATTGGGCTTGTCCCTCTTTTGCTGGTAGTTGGCAAAGAGAGTGATTGCAGAGACAAGAGAGCTATTTCCCATCTCAAGGAGGTCAAACGATAGCATGGACCTTGCGTGGGAGAAGAGCTGAAACTCCAGATCGCTGTATTGCTGCGTTGACCCGTACACGCCGAGAGCAGCAACGATGTAGGCCAAGATGTGCCAGCTGCGCCCGTGCGGTTGAGGAATCACCTCCGAGTATTGTGCTCGGAACGTCGGTTCGTGAACAATTGGGTAGCTGACATGATATGTAGAGAAATACGCATCAATCATGGTGTCCGTGATGTGTCGGTTGGGATCAGGCTGTGCCAGCATTGGGACATGAGGACGAGGATGAGAACTATTCGAGAATGTTCTTGTTCTGCTGTTTGGCTCCAGGATACGGAGGAGAGCGGCGCCAGAGGCGACGCCCAGATATCCACCATCTTTCTCATCGACGGCGAGTGAAGCCATTCCATCTTTGATGGGGCCTTCGCCACTAGCATTGAGGGCAGCATCTGATCCCATGGCAGCAGGGGTGGCAGCGTCGAGTTCATCCCATTCGAAATCTTCCCGAGGTGGTGTTTCAACAAGGTCTTGCCTTCTTGACGAGTGATTGGCAGCCGAGGACTGAGCCGCAAAGACTCGTGTGTTTTGATGAGCAGCTGCAGCCGATGTCCTCCGACCGGGCCGTTCTTCGAGGTGTGAACTAGCCCTCCGCGTCTGTGTCTGGCGACTTTCTTCGCCTACTGGCAGAATACCGGGTGCAAAATCTTCATGCGCGACATCACCAGTGCGATGCGGGGGCTCAAATGAGGAAAAGTCTACCTCCAATTCGGCCGTTGGAGTGCTAGAATCGTGGGCCGAAACGGCCGGAGCAGGATTTGTGACGCCGCTGCTCTGTCGCCGCAGATTCCTGATGAGTGCCTCTGCTTTTTCGAGACGGGCTTCTACTTCCGTCAGATGCCTAAGGTATTGTCAACTCCATGTTCAGGTAGCCACTAGATGGATGAACACCCAATGCCATCTTCTATCATGATACACTTACCTCCTCGTCAGGGGTGTTCGCGCGTGTTTCTCATAGAGGCAATGCCTGCTGTACTTGACGCAGAGAGAACATATCGGAAGGACCTTGTCACATCGTGCTTTTCGTCGGCGACACTCTATCCCGGCATCACGAGATCAGTTCCTGAACAGTGCGGAGGGGCATATGCACTCACTCACCTTTGCAACTTTGATCCGCAACACCGAGAGTGAGCTCGGATATGCTACTGCCACTTGCAGCGGCCGACATGTGGCACAGCAAGAAGATCGACTCTAAGGAGTGCTTGACTGTATTTGTATGGAATCGATACTGGCATATCAGATGCGTCTGATCTCGTCAAGTTGCAAGGGACTTGGCAGAATGTGAAATGGTCTAACTGCTCCCAGCTCCCGAGATCGGAGTCAATTCGAAGCCGGCTGCCTTACCGTTGTCGACTTTGGTATCTACGGGTAGACAATCAATAGATCTCAAGGCCAGGGAGTATTGGATCGTATATACTCGAGTGCTTATTGCTTTCCCTGGGGTGTTAATTGCTCAAGAACCAATTCACAATAGCATGAGTGTATAATTTAGTTCGTCTTCACTTCCTCCTGATCAGTTCCCCGCGTGGAGAAGGAGCGCTAAGTGGTAGAAAGTACAGTGGATCAGACCCTCTTCCGCGGGGTTCGTTCTCGGCCCCATGTCCACTGAGGCGATACTGCTAGCTGTACGAAGCATTGCAACAACCCAACACGATGAAGTCATTCTCAAATATCATAAATATATCCAAACTAATGATGGCAAGCACAAAACCTTGCAATCATACGAGCATGAAATCAGTTTGTATTGACGAAGTTACTATACCACCTCAACCTGAGTAACAGTGCCCTTGGTGTCGGAGCCTTTGACCCGCTCAATATCCAGCGCCTGCTCGCCATCGAAAATAACGGCAATCTCCTCGAGCGAACGCCCCTTGGTCTCCGGGAAAAACAGATATACTACCGGCAGGAACAAGGCAAGCAGACAGCAGAAGACGATGTAGTATTTCCAGCCAATATCTTCGATGCCGATCGGATTGCAGAACGCGGCGATGATGAGCGACCCGTAGATCGAGAAGAGTTCGACGGCGATTCCCTTGCCTCTGATCGAGTAGGGGAGAATCTCGGTGGTATACCCGAAAAGCAAAGGTGTCTGTTTTGAAATCATTTGTTAGTGGATGGAAAAAAAAGTAGTATATATCATGGACACGAGGAGTTTCCACTAGGGGACAAAGCAAAAGTAGAACTTCGAGAATTCGGCCACTTACCCATGCAATGTCGTAGTGAAAGTAGTAGACGAACAGACAGACCACCACCACGATGCCAGCAGCACTGGATCCTGTGTCGGCATTTACCGCAGAGCATGCCGTCCACACGATATAGGAACCCAGCATGCCGATACAGCTCCAGAGGAACAAGGTCCGGCGGCCGAGGCGATCGACGAGGAAAGCGGCCGAGAGCGCGGCCCCAAAGTTGAAAATCTGGAGCAGCCCGTTGATTAAGGTCTGGTCGTAGGTCGACGTGATGCCGACCGTGTTGAGCACCAGCGTCAGGTAGTACGAGACCACGCCGATGCCGTTCCACTGGGCGAACATGCCGACGCAAATGACGATCGCGGTCCTCTTTCTGTTGCCCGGCGTCGCCAGGAGAGCGCCCCATCCTGTTGTTTCTGCCTCCCTCTCCTGCTGGATCGTCTGGACGATCTCGGACAGCTCTCGCGTCACGAGGGGTGTGGGCTCCTCCCCGGCAAGTGCTTGACCAGCGTGGTACCGCAGTAGCGTGTTTGCGGCTTCGTCTTCGCGGCCTTGGGCGATGAGCCACCGAGGGGATTCGGGTACCCATTTGATGAAACAGAGCTGGACAAGTGGGAGGGCGGCTTGGATGATGGATGGTATTCTCCACGACCATTCACTCTCGTACGTTTGCGTTCCGTATGTTCTATATATGTATGTCAGTATTTTCGTGCGAGCCAAGCACGACTGGATTGTGAGATGGGAACATACGACCACGAGGCAAGGATGGCGCCTGGTATGTTGTTAGCCGAGCAGCCTTTTGTTTCATTTTGGTGAACTTGCCTAGATAGTACATCGTCCAGAACGCGCTCGTATATTTTCCTCGATGTGTTGGATATGCTAGCTCTGCGATGAGCATCGGGCTGGGCTGTGTCACAAACATGCCACCGAACCCAACGATCAATCTAGACACAATGAACATTGATAGGTTGATGGAGGCGGCTTGAATTATGGTGGCAGCGATGATCATGAGAATACCGGCCAGAAGGATGGGCTTTCGTCCGAACCTGGTAAGAGATTCTATATTAGAACACTGTGAGATATAGCAAAGATGTTTGAAGCATTCACATACCGGTCCGACAAGTCACCAATGAATGGAATAGCCAACACGGATCCAATGGACTGAGCTGCATTCACGAGGCCAAGCGTTACACCCGCAGGCTGGCCAAAGTAATCTTTCCACTGTTCGAGGGACTGAAGCCCATTCATGAGCGATCCTGCAGCATCGTTAGTGGCATTATAACAGGGGGTTTGACATTCGAAGTACAACGTACCGTCGTAACCACTAACAGAGGATGACAATAATGGTATCAGAAGGATGAGATTGAGTCTGAGTAGGTGCGGCTCCTGGAACCAGTAACGTCCAGTCTGAGGCAACACCTCCGCCAGAGCGGCTCCGACAATCTCGGAGTCTTTCATTTTGAACTACCTAAGACTCCTTGATGTAGACAGGCAAATGTGTTCAAGAACACAGAAAGGGATAGATGATATGTATCAAAAACTCTCGGACTCCAACGAACGAGTTTCATCCAGACATGGAAAGGAGAAGTCGAAGGATATATACAAAAACAACTCATGCATTATTACCACCGGTGCAACTTGGCAAACCATCTCGATGGTATCGTCCAAGACCACGAGCTGACGACCCACAAGCCCCCCGGATCTACGTACAGTAGTCGTCGCAGCGAGACTCCACTCCCTCGCTTCTGTACCCCAGACCACTATGGTTCGATTCAATTTGCGGGGGTTAGTGCCGGACATCAGTCACCCTCGGTCTGTCAGCCCAAGAAGCGGCACCGAGACGCGGATAATGACTCGGGCAGGAGATGATGTCATCCTGATAGTGAAGAGTCCCCAAAAGGCCAGCTGAGCTTCTTGCTTCTTGCATGGTGAACCCGATTATGGAGGCCGGTTGTCTTTTGAGCTCCGTCTGCGGATAATAAGCATACTCGGGTCTTTTATGTTCCAGCGACCCGGAGCAGTGTAAACCTAAGGTTGGGAAACTAGAGGTACACTCGACATGCCAGTTGACGACAGGTTGAGATTCTACCCAAGTGTATAATAAGAGACGAATGCTTGCAAGAGCATATTCCACAGTTTGGCACCACATCCTGTGTAAGGTTAAGCATCATCTTATGCTTTTTCGTCCGATTTGTCGCGGTGGTTTAAATACAAAGCAAGTCATATGGAGAATTTTCTCATCACAGTAGAGTAGCATTTTTGTATTAGCCATCTGAAGACATTTGTATGATTTGGTGAATTAGAACTGCAATCTTTCGAGACGAAAGAATTCTACCTAGCTGTATATCCTCCATCAACCACAAAGTCGGCACCGGTAGTGTACGAGCTAGCGTCACTGGCAAGATACAAATACACTCCTTTGAGCTCTCTTGGGTCGGCATCCCGCCTCAACGGAGTCAAGCTGAACCACTCCTCTTTCATCTCGAACGGGCAGTCTCCAGATATCTCAGTGTCGATATAGCCTGGCGAGACTGAGTTGATACGGCCTCCCCACTTTGCCCATTCAACGGCCATGGACCTTGCGAGATGGATCTGGGTCAAGCGTATCAGTATGGCTCGTAGACTCGTGACTTATAGTGTCCATTTACAACACCAGCTTTGCATGCATTATAGCAGCTCTGTTCTTGGGGCACGTTCGCAGCGTGGCCACTCATGGATGCAGTCAGAACGGCAACGCCATGTCCCTGCTGTCGGAAGACAAGCCCGGCGGCGCGAGCAGTGTAGTAAACTCCATCAAAATCGATGGCTCGCACCCGATCCCAGTCTTCGACCTTGTCGTCCAGAGCACCGGCTTTCGATGGGACTCCAGCGTTGGCTATCAGAACGTCCAGGCGACCGAAATCCTGGATGACCTGCGATACCGCGGCCTCAACGGCGGCATAGTCGCGCACATCGACCTTGTAAGTCCGAACCTGGACCTTGAAGTCTTGTGCAATAATTGCAGCTAGCTTTTCGGCCTTGCTTGATGTGTTGTACCACAGCGCGAGCTTCAAAAATCAGTTAATGGACGTTTGTAATGATGGGGACATCACTCACGTTTGCGCCTGCTTCAGCTAATCCCCGGGCAACTTCGTACCCGATGCCGCCCGCGCCGCCAGTGATGATCACCGTCCTCCCGTCCAGGCGGAAAGACTGGAACACACTGTCCGCAACCGGAGGGTTCGGGGCTCTGATGGACTGTCTCGCGGCCGGCATGGTAATATCTGTGGAGTTTTGTGGGATAGAAAAGTGTGTGAAATGTCTCTCTTACGCAATCAATGGAAATCGACAATGACTTATCAGGTTTCAACAAGTAAAGCTACTGTCTGCCTAGTCTGTCTGCAGCACCGAGACTCGAAGATATACAATCCCAAATAAGACACATGGAGTTCTATGAACAAGCAGTACTGAAAGTCTCGTGAGACCCCGGAGCTTGTGACCCCAGTGGGTATAGGTGAGCTTCGTCCGCACCGGATCCACACAACCTACTACGGAAATCTCGTCGCATACAGAGTGAAGTGCGCAAGTAGGCCTGGTAAGCGGGACATGTTGCACTAAATGAGACGGGAGTTCGCGGCTGCGGAATGGATATGACCATGCCAGTTTTCTTAGGTAATTGTAGATCTTCGGCATTTCTCGCGTTGTTGGGTTGCACCCGGCATCGTATGAGCAAAACTTGTGTCAGTGTTTCGCATTCCAAAGGGACCGATTTGGCAAGACATCACAATGCGAGTATGCTTATTATGCTCCTGTAAAATAGGACTTCCGGAGGTCGGTTAGCAACCATAGGAGTAAGTCACGGCTGTCGAGTAGCTGGACTGGAAGGAAACATTATTACAAAGATTGGAACAGGAAAAGAAAGATGAATGATCCAGTACTCGAGCTGCCAATATTTTGCAATTCTAAATTCTCGAATCGCAGTCATTGTGTCTTGACTAGGTTAGATCATATTACTTCCTCGATACTAGGTATGAGTCGATCATACCGGCCCCTGCTACTCTCCATAACGAGGCGCCCATTCGGCACGTCATTGTAGTCTGCCCTGACCAGCGCCTGCTCCATCGTCGCCTCGATCCCACTCGCGACATGTCTTTCCGCCACCCTGGCCCGCGCGACCGCGGGATTTATATCCAACAACCACCTCTCATCCAGCAACTCCGCAATCGAGGCCCACGCGCCCTGGTCGCTCAGCACGTAGTTTCCTTCGACGATGCAGACCTCGGCGTCCTTCTCCACAAGCAGCCCACCGGGCGCGGGATCCTTGATCGCATGATCAAAAGTCGGGACGAGAACGTCCTCGCTGCCAAAGGTGCCCTTCAGCCGCTGCACCAGTTCCGCCGCGGCGGCAGCGTCGAACGTCCACGGCGCGCCTCGTCGAGCAAACGCTTCGGTGGCGTTGGGCAGGGCGCCGAGCTCCGCCCGCGTCAGATGAAAACCGTCGAGTGAAATGACGGCCACTTTGGGCCCCGGCGGTAATGCCTGAATCAAGCTTGCGACTCTGTAGGCGAGCGTGCTCTTGCCAGATCCCGGCGAGCCTGCTAAGCCGACGATGATGCGTCCTGTTGCTCCTGCAGGGCCGCAGGAGGGAGGTGCTTCTGACTTGGATCTCCAGAGCTCAATGACTCTGGTAGCAAGTTCCTGGTAAGTTGCATCCATCGTGGTCAGGGGACGGAAACCAGGAAAAGAATGTGTCGCCTCTATACACTCGACCACGCCATGATTGTCTACCGCCGCGTCATTAAAACAAAGCCGCAACCGATATCAGTCACAGCTCAACACCTGCCGATGAGTTTTACGGATTTCTCCAGGTGGATAACAGCGGACGACTCTCTACCAGGAACTCCTGAGACGATCATGATTGCGCCTGGCCAATCACAATTGCGGGCGACAGAAGTCCGTCGCCAGGAACCAGAGCGTCCCACCATAGATGTGGAGACTGCAGCTAAAGCACAGAATGCTGGTTTTGTTCACGTCAATATAGTCGCCAAGTTGGCTCTGGTACAATAGGAATGAGAGACACGGCCATAGCTACACCTACTCACTCGATTAAACTTGTCTCTGGGATATCCTCAGTCCTTATATCGCAACATCGAAACAACATCATACCATAACAAACGCGTCATAATGACTGAAATAGTGAGTCCAGCCTAGCCGTATACTACAGCAGGGGTGCTAACAATATTCGCAGAATCCCGCTTTCGTGCTGCAAAAAGTCAACGAGGTCACTTTTGAGGACCGCGACGTCCCCAAGTTGCGGGACGAGCACGATGTCCGCGTCCACATTGAGCAGACCGGCATATGCGGCAGCGACGTCCACTACTGGCAGCGCGGCCGAATCGGCGACTTTATCTTGAACAGCCCCATCGTGCTGGGACACGAGAGCGCCGGAACGGTGGTCGAGGTCGGAAGCAAAGTGAAAAATCTCAAGGCCGGAGATCGTGTTGCCATTGAGCCTGGAGTGCCGTGCAGACAGTAAGTTGTGGTTTCTTTTCGCCCCCAAGTGCAAGTAGTGTATACTAAAGGATTCCCAGCTGCGACTACTGCCGTTCTGGAGCTTACAACTTGTGCGCCGATACTGTATTTGCTGCTACCCCTCCATGGGACGGGACTCTACAGAAGTACTACATCGTGGCCGGTGACTACTGCTACAAGATCCCCGACCATATGTCAGCCGAGGACGGAGCTCTGGTCGAGCCCGTAGCTGTAGCTGTCCAGATATGCAGAGTCGCCGATCTCCGCGCCGGACAGACGGTCCTCGTCTTTGGCTGCGGACCCATAGGTGCGCTCTGCCAGGCCGTTGCAAAGGGGTACGGTGCCTCCAAGGTGATCGGAGTAGACATCTCCAAGTCAAGGGCGGTGTTCGCAGAGGGCTTTGGGGCAGACGGGGTATTCATCCCCGAGAAGCCGGATCCTTCTCTCGACCCGGTCGATGCATCCAGAGCAACGGCCGAACGCATCGTCGACCATTTTGGGCTGGGCGAAGGAGCCGATATTGTTCTCGAGTGCACCGGTGCCGCTCCGTGCATACAGGCGGGTGTCTTTGCGGCCAAGAAGGGTGGTACCTACGTCCAGGCTGGTATGGGCCAGGAGAACGTCGTATTTCCCATCACGACTGCTTGCATCAGAGCACTCAACATCAAGGGGTCCATCCGATACACGACTGGCTGCTATCCCCAGGCCGTGGAGCTAGTAGCCTCGGGCAAGGTCAAGCCGAGGGCATTGATAACGCACAGGTTCAAGTTTGAGCAGTCCTTGGAAGCCTTCGAAGTAGTCAAGAAGGCGTCGGAAGATACATTGAAGGTCATGATTGCTGGTGTGCAGTAGACATAATATTGTAGAAGTTTGTCGAAGCGTTGCCAGAATATTGAATACAGTGAATAACTGGGTTGAAACATTAATTCACCGGGTTGCGACAGGCCGAAGACTCACAACATCGAACATATCACTTAGTGAAAGATCAACTGTTTCAAAAAATCCTCAAGTCGACGATGAACCGAGCTACTGATCCCTTCTTGGCCGCGATTTCCCACGTCGACGTAATCATGAGATTGATACACCCATTATTCTGCATAGTGACGCGACACGCGGTCTCCTCATTCGAGCTGGTCTGCTACTCCCAAAGGAACACGCTATGATCGGGCGATTCCATGCCTGGACGCCTGGACGCCTGGACGCCTGGACGGGCTGAGGGTGACAGTCACCCTGACCCCATTAAGATATCCCCGAAAGGCGGGGAAATCGAGCCCAAGTGCCCCGGAAAATAGCCCTGTAGGATTGAGCTAGCGGAGGTCACTCGGACGCCGTGGAGCTAACATCTGGATCATACAGGGGGTTTCCCTACAATGTGCCGGATCGGGAAGAGAATGGCAACGCTGATAGTCCTCCGTAGTCGTGCGTGGTTCTCAGCGCGCCTGTCTGATGGCCGTACAATGACGAAGTATAGATCCACTCATCTGGCGGAACTCTCTCATTCATGATCGTGGCCGGCCACGACCAGTATTTCCACAGACGAGTTTGCTTTCACTTTCGTATTCTTTTTTGACTAGAGGATAGCCCCCTGTTTCTCTGCATCAGCAATACTCTGTACCAGTTCCCAACAATTCCAAAGCGTCATCATGGTTCTGGCACCGCACCCCAACCCAGACATCCCAGTGCTGTCTCATTTCGACCTCACGGGCAAGACGGCTCTCGTCACCGGCGGCTCGAGAGGTATAGGTCTCGAGGTCGTCCGTGGTCTCGTCGAGGCCGGCGCAAAGGTCGCCTTTACTTACTCCAGCACACCCCCGGCAGAAGCCGAGAAGCTCGCTGCCGACATCTCGGCCGCCAACAATGGCCGGACCGTGGTAGCTTACAAGGCCAACGTGCGGTCCAGGACCGAGATAGAAGCCGTGGTAGAGCGGACGGCTAGGGAGCTGGGCGACGGCGGCCGGCTGGACATCGTCGTGGCCAACGCCGGCATCGCCGACCACATCCCGGCCTCCGAGTACCCCGAGGACAAGTTCCGCGACATGTTCGACGTCAACGTCAACGGGGCCTTTTGGACGGCGCAGGCGGCCGCCAGGGTGTTCGAGAGGCAGTGGAAGCAGGGCGGCCAAGGCGCGCCCCACCGCGGCTCCGTCATCTTCACCGCGTCCGTGTCGGCCACGCTGGTCAATGTGCCCCAAAAGCAGGCGGCGTACAATGCCAGCAAGGCTGCTCTCGTCCACCTTTCCAAGTCCCTCGCGGTCGAGTGGGTTGATTTTGCCAGGGTCAACAGCGTCTCTCCGGTAAGGTTTTGTTCGACGATATCCTCATAAAGAAAGTAGAGAAAGCTGACAACTTGCATTCTCGCAGGGATTTATCGATACTGATAGTAAAGCCGCCACTTCTCATCATGGCAACGTGCGCCAGCCATCATTGTGTGCTTCTGCTGACATCTTATAGTGCTCTCGGTCCACCCAGAGGAATGGAGAAAACAGTGGTTTTCAATGATACCCGGCAGGAGACTGTGCAAAGCAGCCGAGCTCAAAGGCTCGTATGTCTACCTTGCCAGTAATGCCAGCAGCTATATGACAGGTATGCTACCTAAACCATGGGTATAAAAAATGTGTCTGACATGAGAAACAGGAGCGGATCTAATAATTGATGGCGGATATACACTTCCTTAGGCCTAGAGAAGAGAAAAACCTAAATTTGAGCTATCTGCGATACAATGGGATTTAGTTGAAATTTTGACATACATCAAAGAGTAGAACAGTCCATTTCAGTGCCTCAGATCCATTGTGCAGCTAGATGATAACTCATGCTTCGACTACAATCAGAGGAAACCTGTCAAGACCTTTCATAGGGCGTGGTGTACGTTACTGGAGGCCAACCAGTCGTTTCAGAGCTAGCTGTATGTGATTGACATGCCCTGGTACGGCGTATTGGCTATATCGAAATCTCGTGTTATTCCTCTTCCCTGAATGTGGCACAAACTGATTGGCCGCTTTATGGTGGTAAGCATGCCCTCAACTAATGGCATCCAGCGTTGAACTGCTGACTTAAGAGCGCACATATTGGCACAAAACTGCAGCGATGCAACGACCAGGTCAGTATCTAAAATTAGCTTTGGCGTTCATTGCGTACATGGAAAGCGATGTGCCCGTTTTGAAACTATCCAAAAACAGTCAATACACATTGCATTTTGATCGTCACTACGGACCGCGGATCCTTTGGTGCTGATCAAGCTTGGTCGATAAGCTTATTTTAAGGTCGTCCTAGTTCGACGCCCTGATGACCAGCTCGAGTCCGAGTCACAACTCTTGCATAGAACGAATCTGTGGCAATCACGTATTTCTATTTATCATGTCCTATTGGAAACACTGGCTAGCCACTTATATGAGTCCAATGCTAGGTGCAGGTAGCGCATCCTTTTTCTCTTGGCAAAGACCGTAGGTAAGTCCGCCGAAGCACAGGGTACCAGTCGTCAAATATCGAAGCTGTCCGTTTGGAGCTCACGATCATCTAAGGGAATTGTCGCGAGATTTCGCTTGCTAATGTGTTGTTACATCAAGTGAAATAGAAACAAGAATCCGACAGCTCTCAAGGTGTTGACACGAAATGAAGCAATACTGATCAGGTTGTGGATGATTTTGCTGCCAAGCCTTTCCGTCTTTCAGCTCTAGGTCAGAGTCTAGGCCCGTCATGAACCTATCCTTGTCCAACTCATCTTAGAGGTGAGCGTTTTTCTGTATCGAGCCAAGCACATCGCGCTTCAATCTCATAGCCCCTGGATTTCTGAGCGGCACAGCAATCGCCGTCTGATTTGTTCGGCATCACGAGAAATGCAAGTTTTACTTCTAGAAAAGATTTTGCATCCTGTCAGATCAGTCTTTATTCTATTACATACTTGAGATAGTTCGTCTGCTCATCTCAGTCGTCGTGTCGTCGCTCTTTTGTTCCCTCGCTTCATTACGATTCGCTCACTCGATACTTTTCAATTCCATACATTCGTTATCTCCGAATTTGTTCTTAATCTCCGACTTCTGCTTCAATTACTATGGCCCGCCTGTCTGCTGCCCTGCTCCTTTTCGGCCTTTTGGGCTCTGCCGTGATTAGCGCGTCGCCTTACGACCAAGAGCAGCAGAATCGCGACGCAACTTGCGATGTAAGGCATCTTTTGTATATCCGCACTCGCGGACTCGTGCATCTGTTAGTCAGAAAGGCTGCACTGGACTGACAAATTATATACTACAGAACGGCTGCTTCTTCAGTAGCTTCGACGGCGGCTGCGCCGATGACGCCGCCTGCATGTGCGACCAGACCGCCCACAGAGAGGCCTACTTCTGCTGCATGGCCGAGAAATGCGACGCGTCTGTCCTGCCCGGTAAGCACAAAAGAGCCCATCGCGTCCAAAGATTGAGAAACAGACAAGACTGACCAGAATATTCGGCAGACTCCATCGTCCGGCAGACGGCCGAGTGCGAGGCCAGGAACATGCCCTTTGGCGACTTTGACGTGGAGGCCGTCTGCGGCATCATGCTGAGCACATCTTCCACCACCACCGCCGCCTCGTCGACTGGCACGGGCACTGCGACGACCGGGACTGCGTCGTCTGCGACCACGACGGACTCTGCCGCCGCCAGAGACACCACGGCGGCTTCCTCGTCGTCCACGGCGAGCCAGACGAGCTCGGGCACCGCTTCGGCGACGCCCACTTCAGGCGGCGCATCATCGCCCCGGGTGATGGCTAGTACGGTTGGTGCTCTGCTCGTGGCGTCGGGAATGTTGCTCTTGTAGATTATAGACGCACATTCACAGCCTGCGAGATTAATAGGTATAACGTCTTGATCGTAATATAAATCGTGCAACATATGTCTGAGAGAACGAACGGTTAGCGTTCGAGAGTTGTATCATATCATATGCACGCGTTAACAGGCAAGTGTTTGATGATTGAACGCTTTAATTTGCAAATGCTGTCATAGGGAGGATTCTATTCAAAGAATCCTTTCCCTAGAATTTCTAAATATGTCTATCCTCTAACATCGTAGTCTATTCGTCATGATCCATACAATTGTCGTTGTACTCTGGACGTTTATGCGCTGTCCGATCCCGACTGGAGAACCTGCTCCCGGTGGACGCCGCCCTCCTGCTTCATGTTGTCCTCGGAGCGGTACTCGGCCTCCTCGGCGCGGATCTCGGCCAGAAGCTTGCCGTGCGCCCGCCAGACGGGCTGGATCTGGAACAGGCGGTCAACCCGCTCGAGCGGCACGCCGCTCGTCTCGGGCACGAAGAAGAAGGCGAAGAAGAAGGCCAGGAAGGACAGCGACGCGAAGAACATGTACACGCCGTAGCCCATGGCCTCGAACATCTGCTCGGTGAAGCGCGACACGAGGAAGTTGAAGAGCCAGTTGCTGGCCGTCGTGGCGCCACTGGCCAGGGAGCGGAAGTTGGGGTCGAAGAATTCCTGGAGATGGGATATTAGCCGTATGTTCAAAACATTGAGAAGATGAGACTGCGAGAAAACTTACAGAGTTGAGGACCCAGGGGGTACCGTTCCAGGTCGGGGTGTAGATGGCAGTCCACAGGTAGAAGAAGAAGACGGCGGCGATACCGCTGCTGGTCAGGTGATCCTGGGGGTTCTTGGTCGGGTCAACCACGTAGATGTAGGCGCCAATGATCCACATGCAGATGGAACCACCAATGGCACCGCCGAGCAGGAGCTTTCTGCGGCCGAGCTGGTCGACCAGGAACAGCAGCCAGACGAAGGTTGCGACGGCCTTGATGACACCAAAGATTCCAGTCATCAAGTTCACGGTGTTGGTGGCGATACCGATGCTGCTGAAGATGGTGGGAGAGTAGTAGTTGATGGCGTTGATACCCGAACCGTTCTGCCAGAAGAAGAGCATGCAGCCGACGAAGAGACGCCACTGCAGCTTGGGACGGGCGCCAAGGGCCTTGAAGGGCTGCCAGAAGCCGAAGCCGACGGTCTGCTTCTGCATCTCGTAGATGTGGTCGATGCCGGCGATCTCCTCCTCAATGTAGGTGTCGGTGGGCTCCAGCTGGCGGACCCAGCAAAGGTTCTTGATGGCCTCCTCGCGCTTGTTGTGCAGGAAGAGCCAGCGAGGCGACTCTGGCAGCAAGAAGGAGCCGATCAGGAGTAGTCCCGACGGGATCAGCTGCACGGCGAAGGGGATGATCCATTGCTCACGGCCCTCAGGGAGACCTTTCTCAACACCAAACTAGGGAGGAATTCATGTCAGTTTATGTTTTTGTGATTGAGATGATATACTGATAGGCGAAAAACTCACGTTGATCCAGAAACCGACCAAGCCACCGATTTGCCAGCCGAGTTCGTAAAGTCCGACCAAGCGACCGCGGATGGCTGGTGGTGCCAGCTCAGAGATGTAGATAGGAATGATGTTCTATACGGCTGAGTAAGTATTTATCATTCAAATTACGTCATATCCAGTTTGAAAGGAAGCTGGGTCGTCGCCGAGAGGAGTCATATATGAGTGTATAGTATAGGGGTAACTTACCGATGCAACACCTGTGCCCAGGCCCGACAGAACGCGACCGGCGTAGAGTATTCCGAGTCCGATGGAACCGTTGGCCGCGCAAGTCAAGGCAGCTCCGACGGAAAAGACGGCGGCTCCGATCGTCAGACAGACCTTGCGGCCGACGAAATGACTCAGGCAGTAGGTGAGAAGGGCACCGAAAAAGGCGCCGGCGACGAAGAGAGACACAATGTTCTCACTGATCAGATTCCTCTGTGCCGACGACAGGTCGGTCAGGTCGAACTCGTTCTTGAAAGATGTGATGCCGACCGTGGTGCCGATGAAGGCGCTCGTGTAGCCAATCATGCATGATCCACAAGAGGCCGTCGCGGCGAGGATGTAGATGCGCCAGTTGTAGACCGACGGCGGCGTCGGCCGCTCTTCGACGACTGTGAGGATGCCCATTTGGCCTTGACCTCGTTTGTTTCCCTTTTGAAAGCAACAACAAAAATTCCAGTGGTTGTTGGTGCAAGTGTTACTGTTTGTCGAAATAAAAAGGAGGAAGAGGGTCGAGGAGGATGTGTTAGTCACACAAAGGAGGTGTCGAGTTGGTTGAGTGAGTGAGTGAAAAAAATTCGAGGCCCTAGTGATCCATAAGTACTTCCAGTTTCTTCGGCGAGCGGAGCATCAACCCCATGACGGGTCCCCCGTAACTCGACTCAACACTTGCTTTGTCGTACCCATTACTCTGGGGGAAATAATCCGGGGCAAATTGGGAACTGGGGATGCGAGTTTAAACTGGGGATCAAGCGAATGAGCGGTTGTCGAATCCATTATCTCCATTCTAATATTTGATATCGCCAAATGTAATTCGTGTCCATTGTCGTCTGCGGCGGCGTCCCGAGTCCCGACAGGGCGGGCCAAAGCTCCGGGGTTGTGTTTTTCCCCGTGGAGACGAATGGATCTGCGATAGCGGACACAGGCGTCATCTGTGAGAGCGACGGGGACCCAGTTTACCTTAATCATGACTCTGTGCGTGAGTGACAATCCATGATTATGCCGCATCTGAATGGACACCTGCGTCTCTGCACAACTCCCGAGAATCTCGACATGTCGGACTAGTTCGATGTTGTTCATGTTCAGTTGCGGCTCCCTGGACTTCAGCCGCATTCACCTTGACCTATTCTCACCCTGGGCTAGCGACAGACTTCACCCTGTCGCACACCCGAGCCAAGAAAGAATCTGCACGGCATTGGCAAGCCTCTCCCGCCTCTCGGGGCGCGCGGCTTCGCCATTCGCCGGCCTTCTCTTATTCCCTCCCTCCTATGCCCGGCGTGGCCAAGGAGAGGCCAAGAAGGGCCAAGGTCCCCGGGCGCTCAATTAGGGGCAATGAACACATCCGGACGGGCGCGCGTTGCACTAAAACCGCCTGCGCTGCCACTACCGTACATTAGTGCACGTTATAAATACCTAATGCTTGCTCAACTCGCTCCCTGCCCAGCTTGGACCTAGCTCTGCCCCCAGTGGCTATACACTTATCCATCAGAGGAGGCATGAGGTATGTGCTCTCACCTCGTGCACCAACACCTGCATTTATTCCGGATTAGAGCTTACGACATGGGCGACGTGATTGGCCGTGGCCTGGTGGTTATACGGAGTATGCGCTGGTCCCATCCCCAAAGCTGATTGCCGACCGTCCTGGGGATGACGCACGCTGCGGTTGGAACGCTGAACATTCTTCCCTCGTCGAAAGCCTTAAAGAGTGTATGATGGGCAGCCAACTCCCGAAGCGCCAAAACACAAACGCGTTCATTGTTTTCTCGCTCACCCCAATGACCACACCAATTACACAACCCAATTGCCAAACTTGATAAGATGTGGAAACTCTTCAAAAGCAAGGCGCTCCTCACATGAGATCACCGTGCTTGAGACCGGCATGGCTTGTTACTACTTTCCTACCTGGTAGTCGCAGACTGTTGAGCTAGCAGCAGCAAATGTTGAGCTATCAGTGTGTTATGCAGGCAGGTCCCCTGGTGGATGGATGGGTGATGAACCGTGAGTGAGGGCTCGTCTCGTGAAACCCGTCCCCGTCCACGCTGCCCCGGCCGCCTGCTGTGTCTGCTGACTGGAAAGCCCGGACGCAATCTGGGCAATCTCATCACAATCACAAGCGATGACCCTTTCTGGCGGGGTCCAATAGTCCCGCCACCGCTCCCGGACATCCCGCTGATCATGGCAATTCTAGAACAAGTGTGGTCTTGGACTCTTGGTCAATTACGGAGCAGTTGTGATTCGTTTGAATATATATCCTAGATATCGTAGCCGAATATTTGTCAACCAGGAGAGGAGAGCTGACACGTTGCCCATTCCCACACATCCATTTGTCACTGATGGAAATGAGAGCTCCCAAGACCTTTGTTTTCCATCCACGAAAAATCACTCGGCAGTAAATAAACCACACAAAGAAGGAAGAAGCAAAAAAGAAATCAAGTTGAGACATGTAGCTCGGTTCTGCCACCGCCGTTGGTTTGAAAGATAGGGGGCCTAATAGTCCCAAGTTGCCAACTCCATCGCTGCCCATCATGCCTTATTTTAGTACCCGGTAGGAACTGCGTCTACGCAGCTGGCGCACCCGGGACACGATTTGCCGCTGATGGAGACGGTACAGCCCACAGTCGTCGTGATGCTGCGCGCCGGGCCCGTCGACTCGCCCGGCTTGCAGATGCTCGTGGGCTCGATGCAGGCGATGTCGCACATGAAATGCGGCGTCGTCCTGACCGTCGTGATGCTGATGCACTTGGAGCTCTTGGGCAGGCACGCCTCGCAGGCGCACTCGTGCAGCACCGTGGCCGTGCAGGCCGAGGTGATGGTAGGGAATGGCCGGAGGCTCGACTGGCCCTTGGAGCAGGTAGTCGTGGGCAAGATGCAGGCCGGGCAATTGATAAAGCCCGTGGGCGTGACCGTGACCGTCTTGGTAGGAACGCAGGGCGTCAGTGCCTGGGCAATGACACCCTGGAAGACGGCTACGGCAGTGATGAAGGAGGTTCTCATTTTGTATTGCTTTTTATGCTTGAGTTTCTGGATTATTCCTTATGAGTTCTCTCGTTCTTGGCGGGTTTGTACGGGCGACTTGGCACTCATTTATACTGCTTCGCTTCGATCCTGTCTCACCTCCGACACGAAGTTCCTTTTGTGGTATACCCGTGAAGAGGTCCTCGTAATCATTACGGGTTTACAGCAGCGTCTGACTGGACAAGTTCCTTCGTTCCCAGGGCGGAATCAAGGCAATCCGAAAAGCCACTCAAAAAAGGGATGAACAGAACTGGACCAACTGGACCAACGGCGTTCGTGGGGTGCCAAGCCACTCATCAATGATTCTCCGAGTGCGGAATAGGGATGGCAGAAGGCGTGACACATTCCTTTTGCTAGTGCTGAAAATGTCGCCCGTCGTGGCTTCAATCCTCGAGAAATGTGTTAAGGTTTGAGACGGCCTTGGGGTCGTCAGCAGAGATCGAGAAGCTACGTTGCTGCGGGCAGCAGTAGCAAGCAAGCTTTTTGGCATGTCAAACTAATTGCCGGTTATTTCAAGGTTCATTATAAACAGGCTGCAGCGAAGGAAACCTGCCGTAGTCCGAGACATTCGTTTGATAGTCCTTGATAGTTTTGCTTTTTTGATGATCTTGCAACCAGAATGCCGCAGCTGTCAGCGTCATCAAGTGCCTACAGATGTCTTATATATATCGTCTGAACCACAAGCGAGCAAGATATACGAGCACGCATTATACAACCGGCTGATACCGGATACTATAGTCATGTCTCTGGTGGATGAAAGACTCTGTTGAAAGGCAAAAAGGGAGTTCCTGAGGTCTGATAATCTCGCCAACGAGAGCTTTTTGTTACTTATTCTGGCGCGAATCCCAGCATAGGACATGGCATATTTGTGTTGTCCTATGGTCAAACGGACTCGTATGAGAGGAATATTACCAAGTCAAGAAGCAAAGGAATTCCATAGGGCCATCGTGAAGTGGTTCATCTTCACGAAGCAGCTTCGGCCGTACAGTTCCGTGCTTGTAATATGAGGAGAACAAGTTACTTGCTCGTGGACGTTGCGTCAGTCTATGCTGATAGGTCCCTGTGCATAAGCGGGGCAGCATTTTAGCTTATTGGGAGGGTTCGCCCGTTGTCAACGCTACTGCCGCTCTGGCACTTGAGCAAACCTTCGGACGTACAGATTGTCCCCGCACAAGGGCACGATGTGTATAACGCCCTTGACTGGAACAATTATCAAGCCACCCGAGATGGCCAGGCATCATCTCTGGTAGTCTCGTACCTACCTCACCTACTTGTCCAACGATTCCCCCTAAGCAGCTAGCGTATGGCACAGCTCCATCAATACGAGGGGTGCGGCACAACTGCTGGTCACGGTTCTATTATCATCAAGGCCTCATTTAGGCTACATCTTTGGCTGCATAGCTCTGATCACTTGGTTTCTACACTTCTGAGTTAGCGAGGGTGGTATGTAGACAAAGGCCCCAGCAGCCATAAGATATATCGACATGGAACGACTGATATCGATGTTCAATCTCATTCTATATTCGTTGTGTGGCCGGGCATTGTATACAACCAATGATTCGGATCATATATTGACTCGAAGAGGCATATTTCTGCCAGGAGCTCCTGTACACCTTCCTGCATTCTTTCACCGGCGAATTTCCCGACAGAGAAGTTGAATAGTTGCACCAAACATAGGCAGTATGTTTCGCACTGCATTTGTCACTGCATTCATCGGTGATAATGTGAAGGATTATGTATTAGTGGCACAATCAGTAGCACGATCAGTAGTACAAGGGCCCACATTTGTAAGCATAACCATACGGCATTGCTCTCTGACTCTATCGTGGCGAGACTGTAGTCGAGATATATTTTATGTAGACAAGTATAAAGCCACGAGCTTCCTTTGAATCTTCCGAGCATCGTTTTTCTTAGCTACGTGGGCAACTTTGCAGTATAAGTTACAGAAAAACAATAAAATATGGCATCTCATCCCCCTGGTAATTGTTGCGGCCAAGGCTTCAAACATGAGTGGGTACACTATGAATTGTAAGTCGCTTTGGAGTATACTCAATACTTACTTTTGCGACAGAGGCGAGCCCGAAGGCAAGATTATCAAGGTCGCCTCCAAATGGGACGGCTATCTCGCAACACCCCCACCTGGGACCGAGCACAAGGACGTGTCTATTCTTTACATACCAGATATCCTCGGTCTCTACAATAATGCGAAGCTGCTGGCGGACCAGTTCGCGGCCAGGGGCTACCGGACCTTGGTCATTGACGTGCTCAACGGAGACCCGGCCCCGCTGAACTTCCACAGCGAGCCAGGCTTCCATCTGCCGACCTGGGTCTCGGAGGGCACCGGCGGCAAGAACCCTCACACCAAGAAGGCCATCGACCCGATCGTGTCGGCTGCGGCCACTTGGCTTCGAGAGGAACTCGGCGCCAAGAAGATCGGGGCCGTGGGGTATTGCTTTGGAGCAAAGGTGGGCATTCCCTCTCTCGCTCACCTGCGTTGCACTCGCAATGAGCCAACTGCTGACACTTTTACTCTACAGTACGTCGTCCGCCACCTGGTCTCTGAGATAGACGCCGGCTTCATTGCGCACCCGTCATTCGTCGACGAGGACGAGCTTGCTGCCATTACCAAGCCGCTATCCATTGCCGCGGCCGAGACCGACACCATCTTTCCGGCAGATTTGCGTCACAAATCTGAGGAGATTCTGACCCAGTCGGGCGTGCCATATCAGTTGACTTTGTTCTCGGGTGTATCGCATGGCTTTGCTGTCCGCTGCGACTTGCAGCAGAAGGACCAGCGCTTCGCCAAGGAGCAGGCCTTATTACAGGCGGTCGCATGGTTTGACCATCACCTACTGTAGGTATTGCAGTTTCCATGTGACTTTCCGTTGCGGATGTCAGCATAACAAAGCTTAATTAATATCACACTTTTGCCTTGTGAGGTTCTATATTGATTCGGTCTTTGAAAATTGCAATCCGTCTTGTTCGCGGTGCTGGTGCTGGTGCTGCGGGTTCACCATAATGTTGGTACAGGTGCTGATGCGGCGCAGCATTCGCTACATGTTCAGGGGATAGATGGAACTTATTTGCTTACTTTCTTGTCTTCCCCCTCTCAGCCCGATTTCAACACTATTTTGCGCATCTCAAGTCATCGTTTCATAGACCGAAGCGCATCATGTTTGGAGACTTTCAATACCGACACCTACCGGCACTATTTACAGCCGCCGCCCAGTGCTGGGGCACCATTTGGCCGATACTCAGCGGCAACACCCGCGGCGTGCTGCTGCACTACGGGCTGCCAGAGCGCATCGCCGACGTGCCCGAGACCTGGACCGTCTGGCACGTCGGCAACGCCCGCACCGCCTGCCTCGGCCTGCTCATGTTCGTCTTCTATGCCCGGCGCCGCTACGACGTCCTCGATACCTTTCTGGCCGTTACCGCCTCGTACCTGGGCTTTGTGGACTGTTACATTCTGTGGAACGAGGGACTCGTGTCGATGGGCGTCTTTCGCCTGCTGAGTTCCCTCGTGTTTGCTGCCCTCGGCGCTGTTGGTTTCACGCAAGGGGCTTCGTCTAGGGAAAGTCAGCGCGAAAAGGAATAGCGCGACTATGCGGTCTTCTGGTGTTATAGTCTAGCACGACGGATATCATATCAGAAGTATAATGAAGCGACCATGGTTCTATCTTATGCATCTATAGCCTGCACAATCCGCTACTAAATCATTGAAGGACGACACTCAACTCCGAATTGAAAGTTCTCATTCTTCCTGATATTGGTACTTGCTCACGATCGAACCATACTCGTCGAACCTGATGGGATCGTACTTCTGGGGAGCATCATCCGTGATGAACTTGGGCAACGAAGCGACAGTACCCGCAAAGTCGGGGCAGGTGAAGAACGGTATCGAGTAGCGGGGCGGAAGCCCGTCTTCTGATACCGCATCAAGTGCTGGAACTGTAACACGATGCAAGGCCGAGATGAAGTAGTCTGCGACATGTTAATCAAGTGTGATCGATCAGGTCGAGTTTGACTTGTGAAAAAGAACTACGCACCATTTGTAAAGCGCTGGAACATGTCGCCAATGTTCAGCACGAAAGAACCATCCTCGGGTTCCGCTGGCAAGTAGTCCTTGGTTTGGGGGTCTTGGAGCTCTAAACCCCCACGTTCGTCCTGGAAAAGCAGAGTAAATGTGCTAAAGTTTGGGTACATCAGCGAGAGTCAGGATGGCCATTTCAGAACCACAATCAAATAGTCAAAGTTGCTTACCCCCAGTCGTGATGCGCAGGTAGTCTGGCCAGCATCTCATTCTCCAATTTCACTTTACTGATCGGCGGGTAGTGCAGCAGGCGCAATTGACAATGACGATCCGAAATGAGACTCAGCAAGTCACGGTGGGCTTCGGTATCTCGGTCGATTCCGAGGCCTATACCGATGACTTCGAGAAGCAGCTTGCTCACGCCGGCCAATCGCTCGTACCATCCCGACATGTATGCTCGATAGCCAGGAAGAACCTCGTCTGGAAGCCAGATGTTGTCTTGTACGGGGTCGTGTTCGCTGCCGATCTCGTAGCTTTCCTATGATAGTGCATCGTGTTAGCACTGGGACTATACGGATGCACTACTTATGAGCAGGGTATAATGGAAATGCTTTCATACTTTATAGTCCGAGATTTTGCGCAGACCCTCATTGACGTCGCCGTTGCCATTCTGAAGCAGCTCAACATCCTCTTTGGAATAGACCTTTTCCTTTCCAGTACCAGAGTATCCTCGATGCGGCATGGGGCCCGATGGGTGAGGCGCCTTCATCTTGTCATCGTAGGGCAGACTGAACAGCTTTCGCGTCCAGTCCAGCGCCTCGCGAACCTCATCTGGGCTCAAGCCATGGCCAATGACTTTCACGAAGCCGAGGTCGTGGAGAGCTGCTACCAGTGCCTTGGCAGCCTGGAGCCGTTCCTCTTCCAAATTTGAGGACGAGGTGCCCGAGTCGGCAGTAAAGACGGACAAATCGATGGTCTCAATATCTCGAGAAGACATGATTGTCGATGCGCGATGTTATGAGAATCTTTCTAGAGGCAAGCACCACAAGCAGTCTCAGGTTTGAGTTAACTCCATCTCGCGAGAGGATCACTGGAATGGAGGGGTACTCCTACAAAATCGTCTTTTGAATTGTTACTCTACCAACTGCTAAAGGACATGCCATGTCATGTCAGATTACCAACGTGCATGACAATGATACCTTGATTTTGTGACCCACATCGCATACCACCCCTTGCACGCATGCATGGCACCAAATGCATGTTCAAGTAGTATCTCGTAGTAGGTAACATCATGTGTCAAGTTGGCCTTTGGATTCAGGCAAGCTCTCGTTGCTCGCCTGGTCTTATACGAACTTCTGAGTTTTCATAATGTGCTACGATTCGCCACTCTTGCCGTAGAACACATGTCATGATGCCATAGCAACTCTACAATTCTTCTTCTCCAGCAGCCAATTCCACCTGCCTCGTCGATTATGCTCGTGATTTTGCTCTGGTACGTTGACTGATCGAATCGGTGGAATCGTTGCCTGATGTGGGGGTCGAACTGCTCGAGTGCTTCCTCTTCCGAGTGTTGACATTTTTTTGGTCACCTTTCCCCGCAGTGGCTGGCTCAGCTATCGTCAAGAACATGGTCAGCAATGAATACTAAACAAACTGCCACTTCTGAATTCGTTTCTCACCATTGCTATCGGGCGCCACAAACTGGCGGCAAAGCTCAACCCCCTTATTCAGTACCGCCAGTCGTTGCGTGAGCTCTTTCCTCTGACACTGCGCCTCCTCACTTTCCAGAGCGAGACGGGCTATAAGCTCGGGTGACATCTCAAACACCTTGAGTGGAGATATTATGTCTGGAAGAGCACCCATGAGCAGAATCTCGATGACCTCAACCGCGATGCTGTTCGAAAACTTCTTCATGGCAACCTAAACCGAGAGAAGGAAAAGTTAATCCAATTCAATGTCTCCTTGCAATGGAGAAGACTCGAACGTACCTTATAGTAGGCGTTCATCTGGTCTAGCATCTCCGGCGCAGAAGTTTGATGGACTGCCGGCTCAGAGTGATCATCCACAAGTGCTTCGAGCAAGTCATCGAGGCTCTGTTTTCTCTTTTCACGATTGGTATCAGATATACTAGTCGAGAAATCTTTGACTCCGAAGAAACGGCGCAATGTTTTCGTGACACGAGTTCGTTCCCTCTTCTTTGCGAAATCTTGAAGAATGTTCTCAAAGTCGTCGCTGTAAGCGAGCGGATGCGTGTTCTGATGAGCCGCCAATATGTCCTTGGTCTTCGCGTTCATCTTGATCTGTATGGATTCCATGGCTGGCTTCACGATCAGGCTCATTATGGCCTCACATGTTCCGCTATCGGCAACATGATTGACCACTCTCCACACAAACGTTTCACATGCTTTCCAAGCCTCACGAACATGGAGGACAGCTAAACGTTCCCAGAAAATCTTTCGATCCTCGAAAATATCCACCAATACCATGTTTTGAATCATGCCTGGAAGCTGTCGGCCACGCGGTGTGCGTATCTTCTCCTCGATCTCTTCAATGAGGTCATCTCTGGTGAGATGACCACGGCGTGGCGCTCTTCCGCCGGTGTCGTTTGCATCCACCATTGTCTGGCTGCGTTTCTGGCACGACAGTGTGTCTGTAAAGCTTTCATTGAGATGCTGGACAATCGCCCGGATATGGTGGCCAAACACATCGTCCATGTCCAGCCTGAAGAATTCATCGCTGAAATCACCGTTGATGCCGCTTTTCACAAGCACTTGGAAAAATTGAACAATATCGATCAGGTACCGCTGCTGCTGTTGCAAAGTAGTCCTTGGTTCGCCAAGGCCCTCGAGACTAGACTGACAGGTCTTGCATTGTTCCTCGATCTCTTTGATCAACGCCGGCAGTCCTGACTTGACTTCATCAAGGAGCATCTTGCTCAACCTGATGCGCAGCTGGTTGATTCCTAACTTTGAATCTGGCAACACTTTCCAAGCTCGAATTTGGAAAAATTTCGTCTCTCGGTCATTGCGTGCAGTCGATGACCCGCTGGATCTGGGTTCTTCAGAACATGCCAGTCATGTTTATATTTGCTCATCTTGTACTGGGCTAGGGACAGATATTGGGATTCGCTTTTGGATTTTGGAAGCAAGGTATCCGGCTTCGTTATGACGCCGATGGTTCGCTTCCCACGTGAATCAACCGAACGTGCAAGTTTGAGCGCTCTCTGATCGTCCAAGTCACTATGAGCAGACACGATGAGCAGGATGATACTCCTTGACTGCTCCATGGATGATTGCAACATTTCCATCTTTACGCCGACGTCTGACGCCGACATGGCATCTGACTCCTCCATACCTTCTCTAGCCGGGAGGTAACCTGATCCTGGCGTGTTCAGAAGAGTCAGATCAGGTTGCCTCGGCCCGAAAATTTCGATTCGGAGAATATCTCTCGATTCGACTGCTCCCGGGTTTGCGGCAACGATGGCGCCCTTCGCATTGGTGATAAGGTCGGACAAGCCGTCGAAGTCGTCCAGCTCTTTGTGCACACCAGCGAGTTCCTTCTTTGCGGTATCCCCCTTCGCACAATCAGGCAGGATAGTGACACTAGCCCGAATGTGAGATGTTTTGCGCAATCTGAACTCCGTGGCAAACTGAACGCCCCGGTTGCCCCTGATGGGAAGTGACACACCGGATATGGCTTCAAGCACAGAGGTCTTGCCTGAACATGGATCTCCGCCTACAATGATTTGGGGAAGCGAGACAGACTCGTCAACGTCCTTATCTTGTTTGGTCAAATGAGAGCGCAGTAAATCGACGAAGTCCAACAGATCGGAAGGTTTCCTCGAGTAGATTGCATCGAGAACTCTGGAACGGAGAATTTCGGGCCTCATTTTGCTTGACAGACATCCCAATGGAGCTGCTTTTTCAAGTGTATGGGGAGTTCAAGTATGATGGTAGAAGGATTGAGGAGAACAAGGCACACGATCGCATTATAAAGAAAAATTGAATGGAAAATTTCTATGATTCTATCCTGGTCGCAGACTTGAAGCCTTGTCATTGTGTTTGATCTAATATTTAGTCATTTAGGCAATCATTACCAGCCCTTCTTCCAGATACGTGCCCAACACAGCGAAAACGTGCGTGCCTCATTGGACTCTGATCTGCAGCACAACAAGCGATACATGCTTGCGATCAGGGGAGATTGTGATATCTTAGGACATAAACGACACTTTTCTCTGCATATGCATCTATCAACATGGTTGAATGTCACCGTTAAGGCGTAACACAATTACTCTAAGGTCTCCTGAAACATTTCGCAATACAGTGATCTAAGACTACAGCCCTCCTAGGCCATATAACTCCAGATAAACCATGCCTATAGATTTCCCACAGTCATCGTATCCTCATTGACAATCGATGTGCTGCGGCGTTGTTTGCAATCAGTTTCAGTATTACCGCTGGAATCAATGTCGCATCTTTATAAAACAAATATTTCTAATTTTACCAAACAATAGAGCCCATCAAGGTGTCAAATAAACCAACAAGAAGAACAATATCGCAATTGAGGCCTATTACCGGGCGGGTTGGGCAAGTGGTAAAGGTAGATCTGGCTGAAAACACCAACCAAAAAAGGCGGGTGATATTTTTGGACAGTGAAGTGATGAGGGCCAATACTATTGTAGAGGAATAGGACTCGATAGACAACTAAACCAAACATAATCAGAATTTCACAAAAAAGAAAACACGGCTGCTAGACCCCTCAAATTTCCCGGCACATACTAGGTAGAGGCACTTTTGGAACTCTTAACGCCACTGATGGCCGTATGGTGTCATTGGGTCATCTGGAGGGCCCAACCTGCGTTGCCCTGTGGAATCCAATAAACCAATATGTATTCATACCAAGTAGATTATTCGAACAAACCTTCGTCAACTGTCCTGTGGTGACCTCTGATTATCGGAAATCAACAATACACTTGTTTTGTCAAAGAAGAAACAATGCAACGATATTCCACCGAAGACAGCAGCCCGCTCCTAATTGTGACAACATTGAACCACGCTTCTATCTTTTCCAGCCAGCCTTACGCCACATTCTCAGGCCTTTGATTCATATTGGAGGTTGTTCGTGGCTCTTGGAGGCTGAAAAGGATGCAATCGAGCCGTCAATCGGTTTCGAACTGGTCTGAGTTTTAATCCAACCCAGGTTCTTGGCACTCTTGGCTGTCAAGTAAGTACGCTGTGCTACGGCACGCACAACTTTGTTTGCTCAAGTCCCGGGCTGCATGATGACCATGCGAGACAGTCCTTTTCGAGAAAAGTTGTACTGATACTCAATTCATCTTGCAATAGGAAGCCTTCAATATTAGTATCGGCCATCTGATTTCCCTCATTACAGTCAACGTCGCATTTTGCATTTTGCAATAGGTATAGTGTCAACCCTTCGCTTCTCGTGTATCGTTCACAAAGTCACATATTTCCTCCAAGTCATCGCAAAGTGAACTGATCCATTTCTTTATTGTCGAATTTGACTTGCCTCGCTCCCGCTCCCGGGTTATTGCCAGAACCCTGGTGTCGAAATCCTCTCAGCCGTCCTTGACTTCCAAGTCATTAGATTCGGCTCAGACTTCCTTCGTAGCCATGCCGCCTCAAACCAACTATATTCTCCCGTGTGGCTAAATTTGAGAAACAAGACACACCCTACTTTTCTTTTTCCCTTTCCCTTGATTAAGAATGACTGTCACGTCACAGTGAGGAGCTTATGAACTTACTATGCTTGCTGTCAATAGTGTATAAATATAAAGACTTTGAATAACCACGTCAGTGCCGGGATCATATTGTTTTATTTATCGAAATTCCTTCAATAATTCTGACTTACAAATATTGATCGCCCAATCAAAATGCTACTCTCTAGCCATTTACTTTTCGTGGCCACAGCTGTCGCAGTGTCAACAGTGTCGACTACCCATCATGCGACTCCGCTTCATATGTCGCTAGCACCACGACTTACAGACTGCTTCACTCTCGGGGGACGCCTTGCTGATGGAAAGCGCGCCGGAGTTTTTGTTGATACCGATCGGGGTTTGAATCAAAATTACCCTACACTTTATAACTACAGCTCAGGTGGTACACTACTAAGCATCGATGCGGCCAGCAGCGATCTCGTTGCCTACGACGAATGGCAATTCCTCGACGGCTTCATCGCTACAGCCACTTACTTTCGCGGCGTCCCTCTCATGCGCCTCGAGCGTCCTGAACAGGCTGCAGGTATCCCACTCAAGTGCCATCTGAGCCCCACTGGTGGTTACCTCACCTGCGCGGTCTCAGATCAGCCGGATCTACGCGTTATCAGCTTCTGCCGCCCAGAGCCTGACGACGATGACCCAGAAGACGCTTATTTTATCATCGGGAACAGCCCACCCCTCCCACCAGACTGGTATTGTGAGGCCGTGAATTTAAAAGCGACAGCAGCGACGGGCTGCCCGAGCCCTGCATTCACCGTTCCACCCTCAAGACCGACAACCACGTCTAAACTGTCACAGACTGCCAAGACCACCTCAAAAGTCAAGACCACGGTCACGTCTAAATCACCACCGACTACTAAGGCGACCTCCAAAGCAACCACAGTCACGTCAAAGTCGTCACAGACTACTAAGGCCACCACGTCAACGTCCAAGACAATTCCAACCTCAAAGTCGACTACAGTCACGTCTAAATCATCTCTGACTACCAAGGCCACCCCTTCAACATCAAAGACTAGTACGATCACAACTTTGCCGACCAGTACTGCCGGCCCGCAACAGGAATTTGTTTGTCCGAGCGGCTCTCCCACGCTTTGTGCGGATGGTTTTCTGGTCAAGTGCAGCGATCAAGCAATCAACTCTGGCGTGAAGTGGTATGTTTACAGCAACACGATCTCGGAGCTTCAATGTCACCAGGCCTGCGTGCTCGATCCAACTTGTACGGGATACTACAGCTATGATGAGGAGATAGACTTGACTCTCTGTCAACACACCAACAACACGTTCAGCCCAAACACACAATTTCGCTTTCAGTACTATTTCTACGCGACTGGAGTCCGAGGCTTCTGTAAGTGATACGATCATGGGTGATGCATTCTGTCAGAGTGTGGGTTGGGCAGACGATGCAGTCGCTGGATCCTATTTGTCTTCTCCCTCGGAATGGGAAAATTCACCAGATCAGATATCCAAGGCGCTGAACTATCATGGTCTAATGCAATGATTATGCGGAGAAAATATGCCATCTCTCCATCATTTCGGGGTTTCGCAGTATTCTTCTGCCGCGGGAATACATATCCGACGCCAGGCATGCGACGGTCATACAGTGTAGCTTAGCATTTCGGATACTGTATTTCGTCACGTTTACGGCCTCCTCTCGATACTGCCTACTTAAGTTGTCGCGAATGTCTTCAAAAACTTAAACCAGCACTAATTACTCATACATAGTTTGCATAGACTGGCTTCAGTCCGGCTTTTCCTGTTCTGTTTTGTGAATTCTGCAGCACGCACGCTGACCAGTCAAACATGTCTCCACCCGTAGCCATCGGGAGCATAGACTTCAGCGCATCTCAAGATGAGACCTCGTCGAAGCGCCCGCTCTTCACCATAGATGAGCTGATCAGGGCACGCGCCGAGGAGATGGGGGATGCGCCCCTCCTCGGCTATCCAAATGAAGGCCTGCTGGACTTTGAAGAGCACAGCGCCAAGAGCTGCGATCTTTACGCCGACGCGGCGGCACACAAACTCAAGAAGATCGGCCTGTCGGAAGTGGTAAGCTTTGGGCGCCCCTGGAACTGCCTATACCTAGCACCTTGGCACTGACCATTGCTGGGCGCTATAGGACCCGTCTCTGACGAAAGCGCCCGTTGTAGGAATTCTAGCACAGTCGGGAATGCATGTCATTGCGACCACATTTGCGCTGTTCCGCTTGGGCTATTCCGTCTTTTTCATTTCGACCCGACTCCCAAGTCCGGCAATCGTGCAGCTTCTCAGGTTGACAGACTGCAGCACGGTCTTGACGACACCAACGTATGAGCCCGTCTTGGCGGAAGCTGCGAAAGTGAGAGACATTAGCATCCTACCGCTCTTGGAGCGTTCGGATTACTATGGCGTCGAGGCTCCCAAGATCTCGCGCGAGTACAATCCCGAGGAGGAGCGCAAGAAGATTGCCATCATCTTGCACTCATCGGGGTCGACCGGACTGCCCAAGCCGATCTTCTTGACCAACGGCAACTGCCTGAGCACGTTCGCGACCAACATGGGAATGAGAGCGTTGATCACCTCACCTCTTTTCCACGCGCACGGCGTTCTGGAGTTGTTCAGATCCATCTACTCTACAAAGCCTCTGTACATCACAAACTTCAAACTCCCATTGACGGGTTCCGGCCTCGTGCAGGTATTGAACCACATCAAGCCAGAACTGTTGCACTCTGTTCCGTACGTCATCAAGCTCTTGGCAGAGAGCGAGGAAGGTGTCCGCGCTCTCGCGGATGTCAAGATGGTCTTGTACGCTGGAAGTGGATGTCCTGACAGCCTGGGCGATTATCTGACCGAGAAGGGCGTGTATCTTGTCGGAAACTACGGGTCGTAAGTTCTGATGTCGCTCAGCCTCTAGGTAATTGGCTACTGACACTGAACGCAGAACCGAAACAGGCAGACTCATGACCTCGGCCCGGTTCTCATCAGACCTGGATTGGAGTTACCTCAGAATGATCAAGCCGTCTGAGCCGTATGTGCTCATGGACGAGATCTCTCCAGGTCTGTATGAATGTGTGGCGCTGGACGGTCTTCCTTCCAAGAGCACCATCAATTCGGACAATCCGCCTCGATCCTTCCGCACAAGAGATCTCTTTACGCGGCACAAGACCCGCCCCGGCTTGTGGAAGTATGCCTCTCGTCTAGATGATCGGTTCACCTTGATCAACGGCGAGAAGGTCCTGCCCCTGCCGATCGAAGGTCACGTTCGACAGAGCAGATACGTCCGAGACGCAATTGTTTTTGGCGAGGGAAAGGAGTGCCCGGGCATATTGATCATTAGAGCAGAGAATGCAGCGGGCCTGTCCGACGAGGATTACTTTGACAAGGTCTGGCCCGTGATCCAGGAGGCAAACAGCAGGGCCGAGACGTACTCCCAGATCTCCCGCGAGCTGGCGGTCATCCTGCCGGCGGACACCATCTTTCCGCAGACGGACAAGGCAACGTTCATCAGGATGGCCACGTACAAGAAGTTCGCCAACGAGATCGAACAGGCCTACGCCAACTTGGAGCCGGACCAAGGCGGACATCTGAAGCTCTCGGGAGAGGAACTCGAAAACTTCCTGCTCCTCAATCTCAAGGTCAACCTCGGCACCGACGTCTCGGCAGAGGACGACCTATTTGCTGCCGGTGTGGACAGCTTGATGTGTATTCAACTGCGCAACATCATTCGCACCCAGATCGATCTTGGCGGCAGGCATTCCGACCTGGGACACAATGTCATCTACGAGACTGGCAACATCCGTGGGCTTGCCAAGCACCTTGAGGCACTGAGAGATGGGACTTCTGTCCAGGCCAACGACGAGCTACAGGTGATGCAAAATTTGATCGAAAAGTACTCTTCGTTTACACCGCATAGTAGTGGTGGAAAGCCACCACCAAACCAAGAAGTCGTCGTGAGTGTTCATATTGGAATTGACATGGCCTTTGCGGTGCATATCGTAGCTGACATCTTTAATAGCTCTTGACAGGTGCGACCGGTGGTCTTGGAGCACATATGCTGGCTCAGTTGGTGTCACGACCCAACGTCTTAGCCGTATGGGCTGTAGTGCGAGCTAAGTCTGACGAGGCCGGTCTTGAACGAATCCTGCAATCTCTTTCCACCAGAGGCATTGATCTCAGCGACGAACCAAAGCGAAAGATCATCCCCTTCGCAGGTGACCTCAGCCAGCCGGATCTCGGCCTCGGCTCCGCAAGAGTGTCCGAGTTGAAGTCGAGTCTCACCTTGGTGATCCACAGCGCCTGGGCCGTGAACTTCAACATCCCCGTCCAGAGCTTCGAGGCTCAACACATCCGAGGCGTTCACAATCTGATCCAGTTATGCCTGTCGGTAGACACGACGAGCCCGGCACGATTCTTCTTCTGCTCATCAGTCTCCTCTGCCGCAGGATCTCCGCGTCCCGGCAATGTGACCGAGACGCCCGTGGCACTGCCCGAGTATGCCCAGAAGTTCGGGTACGGAAGGTCAAAGTATGTCAGTGAGCACATTACGATCAACTCTGCGCGCAAATACGGAGCGCCATCGCGTGTACTGCGTATCGGCCAATTGGTGGCAGATACACGCGTTGGCGAATGGAATGCGACCGAGGGCATGGCCTTGATGATACAGACAGCAAAGACGATAGGTGCTTTGCCACAGCTCGACGAGGTTTGTCTCCCCTAGCAATGATACATAGTTGCTTTCTGCTGACCTCCTCGATAGGAAATCTCGTGGCTCCCGGTAGACCTCGCCGCGACCACCATCCTGGAGCTTGCCGGAGTCATTGGCGGTGGCACCCTGAACCAGGCCGTCGATAACGTCACTGCAGATACTGACTTGGTCTACCATGTCCTGAGCCCCAAGAGGTTCCACTACACCAAGAAGCTGCATCCAGCCCTCCGCGAGGTGGGCCTGGAGTTCGAAGCACTCCCGCCGACCGAGTGGATGGAGCGTCTGCGGAATTCCGAAAAGGACCCATCCAAGAACCCCCCGATCAAGCTACTCCAGTGGTTTGAAAGCAAGTATGGTACCGGCAAGAGTGATCAAGCCGGTCAGGATCTGCTGTATTTGACGGAGAAGACGACCAGGGACAGCCCGACCTTGCAGCAGATTCCAGACGTGACAAGCGTACCATATGTGCGGAAGATGCTAGAGCGATTGCAAAGATATTGGTAGCGGCCGTTTGGTATTTGATTTATTTAGAACGTTTGATACATATGTTTTGATCATTACGGTGCGGATTGCGACTCAGACCCTACGCCGCCCAATACTGATATTGGCCCATGTCCCACGCCTGTGCGCTTTATGTGAATCGATGTATAGTATACAGATGTATGAAGTCGAATATAGGTCAGATTTACGACTGCCTTTAGGAAGAAGAATGCGATCTTCGGAATATGGAAGCCGTAGGCCCCACAGCTTCTGCACGACGCCATCGCACGTAATCTGTGATATCCATGGTATTTGCCGCGCCCCCGGGAATAAGCGTTACGCAAATCGGGGCCATATAAGTAATGCCAACAACAAGGACATATGGGATCGTATTCTGACATGTAGGATTCTCGTCAGGGTCGGAAAGAAGTTATTAATTGGTAGCAAAGGACAAACCGTCATGTCGGATACAGTCGCTGCTCCTTTGCCCCAGGGCGCCGGCTACGGTGTTGTCGTTGGCCTTGGCGCTGTCTTCGCTCTGGGTGAGTGATTCTTGATGAGGTTCATCAATGTTGGTGTCTTTTTTTGGTGTACTGAAAAATATCTAGGCATGATATGGGTCACCAGAGCTATGAAAAAGACACTTAATGAAGACAACCACTCGACGGAAACGTAAGTCCCAACATCAGATCTCCAAAAGTCGATATACTAATAACGTTCTCCAGTTTCATGGTAGCCAACCGCAGCGTCGGCACCGGGCTGACGGCGGCCGCCGTCATCTCGTCATGGCTGTACAGCACCGCGCTCCTCGGCGCATCGCTGCTCACGTATCGGTACGGAGTCGCGCTGGGAGTCTGGTGGGGAGCCTCGGCGAGCACGACCGTGTGCTTCCTGTCGCTCATCTCGATCGAGGCCAAGCGCCGGGCGCCCCACGCGCACACCCTGCTCGAGCTGGTCAAGAAGAGATACGGCTCCGCGGTGCACATCCTCTGGATCGTCTTTTGCCTCGTCAACAATATGCTCGTCTTCTCGAGCATGCTGCTGGGGGCTGGTACGGCCGTGGCTTCGTTGACGGGCATGAACGTCGTCGCGAGCGTTTACTTGATGCCGGTGAGAGACCTTTCGCTTCATGTTCCGGAAAAGGCTATATGCTGACCTGTCCGTCCGTAGCTTGGAGTGGCCATTTACACCTACTTTGGAGGCCTTCGCGCGACCTTTTTGACAGACTTTGTGCACACCTTTATCATCATGATCATCTTGTGCTGGTTTACTATCAAGGTCATGACTGTTCCGGAGATAGGCTCCATTGGCGCTCTCTATGATGGAATCATGGCCAGAGATAAAGAAAACCCAGTTGCTGGGAACTGGCAGGGTAGTCATCTCACCATGAGGAGTGATGGCTGTCTATATTTTGGGATCCTCCATGTAATGTAAGTACCGAATCTTCTAGGAGTACCCAACTCCTGCAAAAACAAGATTCTATAATCTAGTTTCTCATCTGCTTTTAGCTCGAACTTCGGCAGTGTAATAATGGACACTGGTTTTTGGCAAAAGGTTGGCTTCCGAATAACCACAAACATCTGCTAGAAGGTCACTGACAATCACGATTCAGGGCTTCTCTGCCGATGTTGCTGCTGCCGTACCAGGATATGTCTTGGGCGGGGTGGCCTCCTTCTCAGTACCTTGGACGGTCGGAACGATTGTGGGACTCGCTGCGTTGGTTCTAGAGCGCACACCTGCGTTTCCGATATACCCTCGAGTAGGTCCTCTGAGTGAAGATTCAGCCATCAAAGACTAATACGTGGAGATGATGACCGAGGCGGAAATCAGTAGTGGCTTAGTGTTGCCATACGTGACGCAAGCCGTCGCCGGAAAGGCTGGATGTGTCGCCATACTACTGACGATTTTCATGGTACGTGGAACTTGGCACGGCTGACTGTTGGCCCTGCTCACATTTTTACCAAGGCATCAACTTCAATTGCTTCTGCACAAATGATTGCCACAAGTTCGATCATTTCTTTCGATATATACGGAACTTACATCAACAAGAATGCTTCAAATCAGCAGCTGATCCGATGTTCGCATATCGGGGTGGTTCTGTCATCTGTTGTTATATCTACCTTGGCCACCGCCTTCTACTATGGAGGGGTCGACATGTCCTGGCTCTTGTACGTGATCGGCAACGTCGTCAACCCAGGTGTTTTCCCTACCTGTTTCACGCTTTTCTGGAAAGGTCAAACAAGAACGGCAGCCATTGTGTCACCCATCGTTGGAATCATCTGCAGCTTTTCGGTTTGGTTCGGCACTGCTTACACGTACTACGGCGAGGTATCCATCGTGTCTACCGGAGGGACAATGCCCTGCCTTTTTGGCTGCGTCACTGGGTTTTTCGTCCCGCTACCGGTGTCTGTTGTGATATCTCTGATCAAGCCCGAGTCCTTCGACTGGAACGTCTTTCAGAAGATTAGAAGGATTCAGACAGGAGGAGAGGGATCAGAGCCATGGCTAAGCCCTGATAGAGCGCAGTACATGAAAAGAATGAGGTGGTGGGCAGCTTTCTGGTCGGCAATCACCATTACAGGGCATGCATTTCTGTGGCCACTGCCAATGTATGGCGCCAAAATGGTGTTTTCAAAGAATGTGAGTCTATCCCTTGGGCTCAAATGCATCATATCTGACCAACGGACAGTTTTTTACTGCCTGGATCGTGGTGTCTTTCATATACCTCTGGTTTACTCTGATAGTAAGCAACGTCTTTCCGATAATCGATGGTGGTTACCGGAAGATCCGGGCGGTTATCTGCGGTGAACGATCCGAAGATGCAACTTTCCCAAATACAGGAGAGACTCCGTCCTTGCCATCTTCACTACAAGAAGATCAAAAAAGAGTCGATGGCGATAGGAGGGATGTGTGAGATCTCTGTATCTCTCATAGGACCCGGGTATATTAGTGGACATTTGATATAGGTTTCAACATGTACAGATGTTATTGATAGACAGAAGCCCTACTGGATATTGAAATCTTTTGCAGCCGGCACATCACCAGTCTGGCTAGTTGACCACAATTCTGGGGCCGCATCTTGAACATAAGCATCACCAATAAGCTTATATCTCTCACCTACACGCCGGAGAACAAAACAGAGCGGGCTTCCAAAAAGCAAAACAACTTCGTCACCTACTTTCGTACACTTTGGCCCGAGGCCGACGCGAAAACCGTCTGTGACGAAGAAGCACCGCTCCGAGTATAGAGCATTATCCAGGCTCACAGTGAAGGGCGAGAGGTATTTGTTCAACTGCATTTCCTTGGAAACCTTGTCATCAAAAGAGTCGGGAATCGGGTCGAGCGATACGAGTACGCGCCAGAGGTGATGAAAATTGTCTGGCGCCGGGGACTTGGGCTCGTCCCGATTGCTCGTGTCCATGTCTAGAATGAACGCCCTCCAGGCTCTCTCTTGCACGTGTTTCGGCAGAGACAAGTACAGCTGGACAAGCTCCAAGAACCTTTCAAACGTTCCTGCCGCCACGTTGATCGGCCCATCGTTGTCGTTATTCTCGTGCTGGTTGAAATCTGCAGAAAATGGGCCTACCACTCGATCTAACACGCCAAGACTGATCCCTAGAGCTTTGAGTGTGTTGTCATTCTCGATAAAAGATACTGCGACGGGAAGTCGTGCGGTCTTGTCGTCTAGTGCTGCGACCTCGAAAGCGTAACCATCCCATACTCGACTGTAGAGTTCGGGAATCCAGGATGGGCCAAATGTGTTTGAAAGCTCTCGATTTCCATGCAGACAAAAAAGGTTCCGATCAGATTCGATGCAGGCTTGTACCCATTTCATGTAAACTTCCGATGCGCTCAGGGTATAGTCGGGAGTGACCCGCTGGCTTTCAGCGAGCTCTAGAAATGCATAGAGTTTATCGCGGGAGTCTGTTGCCTGGAACTTGCGAGACATCCGTAAAAGATGGCCCAGAGATCTTTTCGCGCGAGATTCCTCATCTTCATTGAAAATGGCGTCGAGGCTCCAGATGATCTGGAACATGGCTTCGACCGCCGGGGCACCTCTTGTAGTCAGCAAGCGAAGCGGCGGCCTTGAGCTTTGTTCCATCCACTGAGCGTTCCCTCTGATGATGCCGAATAGGAAGACGAACGCCGAAAATACGGTGAGCGATATCCATGCTGACCCACAACCGACGATGCATCTGTTCTGGGATGCATTGCGAAAAATGTCGCCGGCTAGCGCCAATTCTTGTATGATCCAAACACGGTGCCAGTACGAACGCTCACACAAGGCCCAAATAGCTTCCCAATTCATCGTGCCTAGGCAGAGTCCGAGCTGCTCAAAACCCTCAGGTGAAAGGCTTCTCAGATATTCAAAGCCGTTGTCGCTCTTGGACCCGTCGTCTTTCTCGCCGCATACAATAGGCCATAGAGTTTTTCCGATCTGATCAATTACCGACATGGCCTCCTCGCTGCCTGAGTCTGGTGGGCCGAGCCAGGCGAGGACCGAAGAGGCCGTGGAAAAGATTTCACCCATTCGCTGCACTTGGCGGCCTTTTTCTTCGTGGTCCTCTTGGTCGATACAGAGAGCGTCGATCCATAATGTTCGAGGGCTGTCCGACCTGCGCAGATGGTGAAGCGCAATCTTTAAATTAGCGGTGATACCAATAGAGGCATCGCTGACGGCAATTTGGTGCAAATCACGCACATCCCCCCAAGTGTATGAGAGAGCCTCGAACTTTCTCTCCCTAGGATGCGACACGGTTTCGAGATTGCAGTTTAGTTCCTGTTCCCAAGAACCAGGCTGCAAGATGAGAAGTCGGAGTTCTGAACCCTGTATCTCGAGCCCGCGATATGGATCACGTTTTTGGCTCATCGGTCCTTTTATTGAAGCGGTGTCAGTCGACCTCTGGAAATGGCAGGTATGGGAATGATTGAATTCTGCTCGAGTGGCGTGCCAGAAAAAGAAGGCTCAACTGATAAAATAGCACACCACGCATTAGAGAATAATGGGACAGATTACGCTGTTCGCTATCATCACCAGAATACGACGATGAGACCCAAAAACGCAATAAAGCTAGAAAATTGAACCCTGGACGGCGGGGTCAAACACGCTGTCAATCACGTGATCACCTTTGTTCCTGATTCGAATTATTTGCAAAATAGTATTCTCAATGTGGTATCTACCGTTTTACTTGAGTAAAGGAGTCCCGAACCTTGGCATGTTTAACAGGTCCGCATGGGGACTTGTTGGTTGCCAAGCTCCAGTTGCTGGGTGCAAGATATGGCTCGAGTTATTCGCTGGTAGTCTTGTCTCAAGGTATACTATAATTATTGGTCCAAGAATGCAGTTGCCGTTGTCACAAACTCTGTAAACATCAGCCATGGAGACTCCCTATCATCCTGTCGTCTGCCATCCTGATTTGTGGTAGATATTGCTATCATCATGGAGTTCTGTAGCAACCAGATTAGCTGCTTCATGATGACACGTAAGAAACTATGCCAAGACATGGTCAATGAGAAGTAAGTAACTCGAATCAATGTGATCAATAGAACACTTCGTGAAGGTCGGGCGTTGATGGACCCAGCTACGATTACGATATGAATACAACCAACCAGTGTATGGTGGGGGACATGACGCAGCGCTTTCTCGCAAGTCGGCTCCAAGGCCGTTGACTATAGCCCAAGGAAATAAATAATTCCGCCAGAGTGCATAATGCCTTTCCGAAGCCACTACGTCCAGTATGTCATGAGCATCTCACCGCGCTGAGGTAACCCCACATGGTGATATAAAAATAGCACAGCTTGGAACTTTCTCACGGCTACAGTATTCGGCGGGCCATACGCTGGGCACTAGGCTAATAAGATGCCAGGGACAAATACACCGTTCACTCGATAAATGGGATGCCCCTTGAAAAAGCATACCCGATGAGTAGAAATGAATCATAATTTGGTCCCTCACTTGAAATGCTTCAGCAGCCGTTGGGTTCTAAGCGTGGCGATCTTGGGACGCATTGTAAGCAAGACACGGGTTAGCTGCTGCCCGGCTTTAGTGAAGACCCGAATTTGTCCAAGCTCGAGGATGATCATCTCATCAGTTAAATAAACACGAGGAGGAATGAGCTTACTTCACATTCGGGGCTATGATCCTTAATTCCATGGGACTAAATTTTAGGGCTGAGGCACCCGAGGCGGCTCGTAGCTGTGCTTGCTACCTTGCCGGACGTAACGTGGCAAGCATAGCATCGTCATCTTCTTTGGTAACAAAAGCGGCCGCATAGTGATTGTTGATGACGCCGCAGTGCAAAGACGGTTGCAAATCGTATGGTCTCCATCAGCGACTGTATAATATACGCGCAGTATTCGAGACTTTCCGTTGCGAGTAGAATATGAGAAGCGTACTTGATAATGGAATCAAGCAACCTGTTGAACACGGAGAATTGCAGAGCGGCAAACCTTATTCAAGGTTTCGATGTGCCGCCCAAGAGATCGGAATCTTCCCCAGATTTCTCGGCATCAGATCGCGCATAACGATGGGTATGATCCCGCTGTCTTGGGTCTTTGCTGCCATGCCATGGTGCTACCATTGGCTGCTTGGGTGTACAGCGGCCCGCTGTAAATTGCCAGCATTGCCCCAGACACGGGCGCAGATCATGAGTGAGCTTCCCACTGGCTTGGGCTCTGCGCCACTATATTCAGGGCTGCGATCTAACGTCACATAGCGACGGGCCGCCTTCTAGTCGTCTGCGCTTTTCTTTTAGATGCGATAGTGCTTACAGTCATCGTATTGTCCGAGCATGACTTTTCTCGTGTTTGACGATGCACAGATCAACTGGGAATTGGAAACAGGTAGATAAAAAGGCACTGGTTGCTCCAGCATCAAAGTCGTTTCCTTCTTCATCACATCTTCATCCAAACCAATCAACAAGTCTGCACTCAGATCAATAACAAGCTTGGTCTTGCATCTTTGCTCAAACAAACTACAAACAACCACATTTCAAAAAACAATCATCATGCGTACCTCTTCCGCCATCGCCTCGGCCGCTGCCCTTGCCGGCATCGCCTTTGCCGCCCCCGTCGAGTATGCCACCGCGACCATTGTGATCGAGGCATCACACGGCGGCGCCGGCAGCGACCTGACCAACACCACTATCAGCGTGCCCATCGGCCCCGTCTACACCAACGAGCAGGCCCTGGCCGAGGTCTCGACCCTCTACCTCACCGGCGCCGACGGCGTCGACGTCACCACCGTCACCTGCACGCCGTACAAGGCCGAGAACGGCACCGGCACCGGCGGCCTGCCCTTCACCAGCTCCAAGCCGTCGTACCTGTCCACCAACACCGTCGTTGTCGGCAGCATTGTCTGCGACAGCGCATAAAATGGCAATCTGATGAATCAGGAGCCATCATTGTTACGACTATGAGGACGGATATGTAATGAACGACATTTGGTGCATATCGTGACATGCAGGTGGCATTTTACTGCATGGGCATGGCTGAGGCATTGGAGCATACGACGATGTATAGAATGGCATATATAGAAATTGCATTGCATTTATTATTCATAACAAAACCGCTTGCATAATTCAGTGGATGAGCTTTTTGTGCGAAAGAAGCCAAGAATCTGAAGAAAGGAACAAGGACACTACGATGTACATATATGATCAACATGATTAATACAGGTCATATATATATTTACCATAAACGTTAGTTGGCATTTTCCACAGAACAAAAACGAATCATACACCCGAATCGTAGACAACGTTATACAAGGCTCGAATATACGAAACGTGCAAATAAGCAAAAACGACAAAATTAGGCTTTGCCCCGGGATCGAACCGGGGACCTCGTGCAATTCAATGAGCAGATACCCAAAGCACGAATCATACCACTAGACCAGCAAAGCTCGTGATGAGTTTGAACTGATCTTATCATGGCCTGAGACGTGTCGGTGAGAAGGAAAATGGCGCATGTGGATGTCCCGGGGTTGGGAGTGGGGATATTGGCGGTGGGCCGATACTCGGGTGACACGGGGTTCTGCAAGTCCACCTGGCAGATTTTCTTTGTTTGAATGGTTCAATTGCGTTGGAAACTCTTGATGCGGTATGCCATGCTGGTTGTCTGTCTTTTACATGCCAGGCACCGCGAGACGGACCGGGCTTGACAAGATCTTTGAGAAACTTGAGAACTGTCCGCCGTACCATCCAAGCTAATTTGTGTTTTATTGACTTAGATGTGGATATTCAGTCGCTTCGTCTCCATGGGATCCCCATTGTTCGAAAGATAGAGTTTGCTTGATATTGTGGTTGTGGGCAAACTAGATTCCGTAAGGTGTCTCGGTACCTGCATGATTTTTGCGCACTGTAAGTAGGTTGAAATCAAACAACCGCATAAACCCAGGATGAACAGGATTGGTGAAGACAAGTATTGTTGGCGTTGAGGCATCATTGACAATTGAAGTGCTGTGGTTCCGATTATACTGGTCCATAATATAATAATATATCGCATTCTTTCGTGTCTCTTCACATGCTGGGACCGTAGCGATACTCCAAGCCAAGCCATCACCTGTTATCGTTGTCCTACAGTGAACTTACAGCATTGGCCTTGGTGCCATCATGTATGATGGTAAACTCTTCTCATGTTGCAGCAAAGGCAACACCTCGCTTGGTGAATCCAGCTACCACCTCGCGGGCCGCCGGGTAGCCATAGATCAGGTACGATCAGATGCCAAGAAATGTTTCGCACAAATCCGACATATCACACCGACTCCCGAGCTTTGCTATACCCATAATGGTGCCTACTTCGTGGTACCTCACGTCAAATCCTAAGCGACAGAAAGCTTAACTGACCTTGAGCGGGACAATCCTGGCCATATATTAATTACCAAACCTCTTACTATGATTCATGACTGAGCTCTATAGTAACGGTCCCAGGGGCGGGGCTGACTCGATTTGGCAGGGCACCGACCTGGTCGCCAGTCGGCATCCGCAATGAGAATGGGCTCGGCAGTGCCTTGGCCCACGTACCTGCCCACTTGCACACTCGCACCGCGGAACAATAACGAGAGCGCCGATGCGCGCAGCAAGTCCGACTGCCATCGCGATCGCCATTTTGGCCTGGGATACTGCTGGAACCGAGAGGAGCAAGAAGGTGCCCCTTGAGGCTCGTGATATTGCGGCAATGTCTATAAGAGCCGGCGGTGCCAGGTGCCCGTGATCACTCATGAGGAATGCGGGAGCACACACCATTCCAATCTCCACCGGAATCACAACATCGACAGTTCTGAACTTGATACTATAAGATCAACATGTACGCCCAGAAGCTTCTCGTCCCGGCACTGGCGGCGCTCGCGACCGCCACTCCCGCGCACCGGCCGGTTCAGCGCGCCACCAACTCCACTGGGGATGGTGTCAATCCCGCGCTCTACGATGGATCGTGCTACTACCCCGTCCCCGATACCCAGTTCCCCGACGACCTGTCCGAGTACCTGGGCCGTTGGTACCAAGTAGCCGGCACGTTCGCCATCTTCACCGCGGGCTGCCAATGTACCACGGCCGACTACGGCCTCAACGACGACGGCACCGTCAGCGTGCTGAACTCCTGCAAGATCTTCGGCCTCATCCCGAACGAGATCAACGGCACCGCCAGCATCGTGGACAGCAAGTACGGCAGCAAGGGCGCGTTCCAAGTCAGCTTCCCGTCCGTCCCCGGAGGCGGCGTCGTCTGCCCGGGACCGAACTATATTGTGCAGAGTAAGTCCAGGCTTCATATTGCTGCGAGAACAAGGAGAGAAACAGCAGCTGATCGCTTATACAGAGTACGACCCCAACTGGGCCATTGTCCAGAGCCCGTCTTGGGACGACTTGTTCATCCTGAGCAGAGTGCAGAACCCGTCCGAGGAGGATCTCGATGTAAGTTTTGGTCGCCAGAGATGATGCATTCTTTGGTCGAATGAGAGGAATCATCCATGCTAACCAATTCATAGGCGTGGATTGCCGAGGCTGCCGTGTTGGGAACCGATGCATCCTCGATCAACAAGATTACCCAGGGCAACTGCACGTCCTAAAGGATGGTGGTCAAACTGGAAGTCGGAGCATGGAAAGGCATAATCTTCTGTACATGTGTACTTGAGAACGCCTTCAAGTCATGTGCACGACGAGCTGTATATACAAAATGACGATAACGACGATTGTAAAACATCAAATTTGGGAAAAGTCTTATCCTTTGTGTGGTAATTGAATCTTGTTCGGCTGTGCTCCCCAATCTTTCTTGCGCTTGAGCATCAGTATCGGAGATCCCAGTGGATCCATTGTACTGTTAGCCTGATCGCATTTTGCGCTGGAGGCCCCCCAAATGCCGAATAGGCGGGGGATTTGGTTAGCGTACACAGCCCAGCTGCAGCCAGTGTTCACCATCGTTGAAATGGCTAATCAGAGACTGGCCAGGCCTCGGGTTGGGCAGATAATATATCGACCAGCGGTGTGCGGTTTCATGTGATTCTGCAGTTTGGAGATGATATGATGAACAGTACAATTAATCCTGGGGCACGCGTGGTTGTAGATGCAATTTCAACTTCTACCATATATGAAGAAACCAAGCAGTTATAGGGGCTCGAATGTTGAAACAGGCTACCGGAAAGTTTTTTTTAAAGCAAATGCGCACAATCAAAAACGTCAAGATTCAGAGACGGACTCTAGATCTTAAGTGGGGGAGCACTACCAAAACCGATGACGAAAGGTCTTGCTTCTTAGGCGGTGGTTTCACAGGAGATATGACATCGTTGCACTAGGCTCCCGCAAGCTTGAGGCTGAAGCAGCAAATCAAGGAAATCGGGGGACTCTGCAGATGCTCTGATCAGTGATTCAGACTGGCGGCTCCGATATAATAATTGAACCTGTGCAGAGAGTGCGATCAGGAGAAGGGTTTTACTACCATTTTCTTCCACTTTTCAAACCTCCAGGTTACATACCGACCAGCAACCTGACACAAACACAGGACCCAGCAACCATTTGAAGCCAGCAAGCAACAGTTACCTACCCTCCGCCCGGTGCCCCGCGACTGACTCTCCTGGTCGCTCCACAGCAGCTGAACCTCTTCTCTTCTGCCTCGAAACCTTGTCCAAGCCAGGCCCAGATTCCCCCAGTCTCACAGTAGCCGCGACCTACGCACCGACCACGGCGGGACGCTTTCCGAGCTACGAGGCACAGGCCCACCCGTCGTCATTTTCCCGCCCTCTATCCAGCCACCTCATCTGCTTTCCAAATCGATCGTCTTCCTACCCGATACCAAACACCAAAAAACTTGCGCACGCGAGAAGTTTTGCGATTTCTTTCTTAACCCAAACCACGGCGCAGAACTTGCACAATATCTTCTACTGAACACAAGCTTCACCTGCGCTTTGCCATCAACGACAACTCACAAAATGGCCCCTCCGCCTCCCGCCAACCTGCCTCTGCAGGAACGCCTCCTCGCTCTCGCGAAGACCTTGCAATGTACGTAGTGATACAGCCTTGCCCAAAGTCTCAGTACTCCATTCCATTGTTCGAGTACGTCGCTAACATATCGTCTTCGCAGTCGGCTGGTTTACCGGGTATGTACATCCAACAAAGGTCCCTCGCGCGCAGCGTTGAGACACGCACCTCCGAGCTTCCAATCCTCGCGATCGTATTTACCCGATGGCGCAAGAATAGCGGAATGCTAACACATGTTCAACAGACACTTGGTCCTCCTCATCTCCATCTTCAGGTACTCTCTGTCATTCATCCGATTCAACTATTACTCGAAGACGGCTCAGACATGTTACCGACTCTCCTTCGTTGCCGCCGCGGTGACATACGGAATCGTTATCTACAAGACGTTCCGAGCCCGACAGAAGGTTGGCGCAAAATACCCGGCCGGTGCCGTCGGTCTGCTGTCCGATGAGAACGTTCAGTACTTTGGTATGTAACCAGCATCGCATCCGTTCGCGAGTCACGCGTGCTGACTTGAACACAGCCATGGCTCTTGTCTGGCTTTTCACTCCTCAGTACCCTCTTGCTCTGCTTCCCTACGGCATCTACTCCGTCTTCCACGTGGCAACCTACACTCGCGCCAACGTCATCCCTACTGTTGCCCCGGCTCAGGGTGCTGCTCCTGGGGCCAAGGCTTCCAGCCCCATCGCCGATGCCATTGGCAACTTCGTGAAGACTTACTACGACATGTCCATGTCCGTCGTGTCTGCCCTTGAGGTGCTGCTCTGGCTCCGCCTCTTCATTGCTGCCATCCTCTTCCAGCGCCGGTCGTGGATTCTTCTCGTCCTCTACACCGCGTTTGTTCGCGCTCGTTTCGCCCAGAGCTCGCACGTCCAGTCCACCGTTGGCCAGGCGACGTCTCGCATTGATGCCGCTGTCGGAAACCAGGGCACTTCTCCCTACGTCCGCCAGGCCTGGGATAGCGTCAAGGCAGGTGGCCGCTCGTTCCACGATGCGACCGACATCAGCAGATACACCAACGGCGGCGCCGTCCCCAAGAAGACGTCATAAATACCCACTAATTTGCTCGACTGTACCTCGGACAGCCGTCCCAGTCCAGCGGGTTGACCATTATACGGCTACGCTGCAACTGTGCACGTGTCGGTCGACTCAGAGACATAATAACGACGCCACGATGACAGCTGATCATGACCGATCATGAGCGATTCCAGGCGATGAATCACGAGGAGGCAGGTAGCAGATTGAATGCGGTGAAAACATAAGTTTATGGCTACGAGAGAAGGTTGAGGGGGGCTGAGGTTCTACGCGGAGGCTTGAATTCAGAAGTGTTCCTTACGGAGTTGGTGAGCAAGCATTGCAGGCTGAGTTTCCAGGGAGGTACACCATTTTCTTCAGCCGAGTATCGGTTACGGATAGGGCGTTGTCGCCCGGAATATAAAATATCGTTGCTTTAACTGGACTATTTTGATATATGGTTGATGCTATGATAGCATGTTCCTTCAAAAGCTGATCGTCCTGGCACGTGCATCTGCCAGGAACGCGCTGCGTAATGTGTGCATAGATGACGTCGAAGCTAAGGCCACCACAGCGCCGCTTGCCAACTCAATGCCAATTACGAATATTGATGAGGACGAGAAAACATGGAAATACCGGGAGACAAACGACGTCGCGCCGGTCGAAGCATTATCGTACACTTCCATTTCCGCATGACATTGCTGCCCAGCAGACCGGCGACAATGCTCCGAACGTACAGGGCACCCATATCATCGTTTACAGCTTGAGCCTGGGCCAGAGGTTCACAGTTGCTGGCCATCCATCAAAGGTCCCCACAACGGGATGACGTAGCGGGGATCTGCCGCCGATCTTGCATTCCCAGCATAAACCTGCCAGAGCGCACCCGCTACCTAATCACGTCCTAGGTAGGCAATCAGCTAAGGTTACGTAGATTAAGTCGACTTGTCTGGGTTAGCAGGGACCCTCGTGACAGCTTTCAATCTGGTCTTGGTCTTGGCATGTCAATAGCTGCTTGTCCCTGATGCTATATTGAACACTTGTTTCCTCCAAACACCGACTCCAAACATTGCCCCATATCCCATCATGGCTTCTCTACTACGACAGATTGTGGCAGGGCCGCGAGCACGACACCCCGAGGCCGGCTTGGATTTATGTTATGTGACGGACAACATCATTGCAACGTAAGCCCGCCATCAGAACATTCCCAACATTCACAGAGAAGCAGTCACTAACAGCAGCGCGACCGCAGCTCTGGCCCCTCGGATACTTATCCTCAGCTGGCCTACCGAAACCCCCTCGACCAACTCGTCAAGTTCCTAGACTCCAAGCACGGAAAGAACTGGGCAATATGGGAGTTCCGAGCCGAGGGCACTGGATACCCAGACGATGCCGTCTACAACCGAATCAGGCATTACCCGTGGCCCGATCACCACCCACCGCCCTTCCGACTGATCCCAATGATCATGGCGAGCATGCGCAACTGGCTCAACGGCAACGACCTACACGATGACGTGAGCCAGGAAGACAGCAAGAACAACAATCTGATAGGCAAGGTCCTCGAGGCGTGGAAGGACAAGAACAACCCCAGGGTTATCGTGGTCCACTGCAAGGCCGGCAAGGGCAGGAGCGGCACTTCGGCCTGCAGCTTTCTCATCTCAGAGTGTGGATGGACGCCGGAGGAAGCACTGAGCAGATTCACCGAGAGGAGAATGAGGCCAAAGTTTGGTCCTGGCGTCAGCATACCAAGTCAGCTTCGCTGGGTCGGCTATGTCGACCGATGGACCAAGGGCGGCAAGAAATACGTCGACCGCGAATTGGAAATCGTCGAGGTCCACGTCTGGGGACTCAGGAATGGCGTCAAATTCGCAGTCGAGGGATTCGTCGACGAGGGCAAGAAGATCAAGGTCTTTCACACGTACAAAAAGGAAGAGCGCCGCGTCGTCGAGGGAGACGCACCTGGTAGCGCCGGTATTATGGATACCTTCTACAGCATGGCGGGTTGGGGCGTGAACCCTTCCGGCGACGGACCGGGACTGAAACCTGATCAGGAGCAGGATGTTGTCGACAGCGCCAAGACTGCGAATCCAGAGAATGACCCGGTCACCGCAGGCACAAAGTCGGATGTCGACAGCCCAATTAGTCCCAATTCCGGCCCATCCAAGCTCACCAAGCGGTACTCGAAGCTGATTTCGCCCATTTCTCGAAATTCGTCAACCCGCAGTGTCAAGCGCTCCAAATCGAAAAAGGAAAAGGCATTACAAAAAGTCAAGTCATCCGGCTCCTCCACCTCATCTTTGGCATCCGACAACAAAGCCCAGATGGACACGGAGCCCGGTGGTCAGGCGGTGATCTTCAAAACCGCGAAACCCATTCGTCTCCCGACTAGCGACGTCAACATCACTGCTGAGCGACGCAACCGCGCGCCATCCTCCATGGGCCTTACAATGGTCACGGCGGTGGCTCACGTCTGGTTCAACACTTTCTTCGAAGGCAATGGTCCTGAACAGGACGGAAAGCCCGAAGAGAATGGCGTCTTCGAGATCGAATGGGACAAGTTGGACGGCATCAAGGGATCCTCGCAGAAGGGGACTCGTGCTTTTGACCGCATGGCCGTCGTATGGCGCTTCGCCGACTCTCCTCAGGCTGCCGCTGGAGTTGTCATTTCTGAGCCCGCCGAGGGTGAGTCTGTGCCGCAGATGAAGGCGGCCGATTGGAAAGGCGAAGACCTGCAGGACCCAGGACTCGAGAAGAAGCTGGGACTCCGTGTGCAGAGCCCGGAGTCTGCAAGCGTTAGCCAGGCCAGCAGTATCCGCAGCGTCGAAGTGGGGTCCAAGGGCAAGGGAACAGATGATGTCGACAGCGACTCCATGAAGGGCGTCAAGAGCGACATAGGTGGTGCCACACCGGCCGCCGTTGACGCCAAGGTAGAAAAGGAAGAGGCATATCGGGGACGGAAGGGTAAGGAGGTGGCCCAGGAAGACCAACTGGCTGCTTATGCCGAGAAGCTACCAAGTCCAGAGGGTTCTGAAAGCTCCGGTAAACCGGAAAAGAAATAGCATTGAAGCCACATTGTCGGCTGCTTTCTTTTCTGAGGGTTGATGCCCAGCTCATAATGACGGAATTGCATTCTGTACGGCACGGATACGATGATTTGTTACGAGAAACTACTTAGACGGATACACAAAGATTGTCTACTATGTACTATACAGCGATCAGCCAGACTCGAAGTAATACTTATTTGTAGAGATAGCTATGTTGTTACTATAATTTTGGTACCAACTTTTGTGCGCCGGTTTCTCATCAAAAACATGAGAGACGTTCTGAGAAACGGCGGCTTCAAATCGTCTTGATCGCATGTGGACTGTGTTGCAAATGTTTGAATATCCTCAGCATCTCGGTAATCATTTGTCACATATCGGGCCGAGCATGTCGAACGATGATGCGAGTGACAGAGACACACGCATATGCAGGCGGATCCACCAACTAGGTATGGGACGGGACATATTTCCAGAATTGTGTCCTTGCAGGATTTATTGATCCATATCTACACATGTGCCTGGGTCCTTGTATGCACATGCACATATGATATCTATACGTACGCGCCTTGCCTGCATGATGCGATCCATGAACTTGGCTGTCATAGTAGCAACTTTCGCTTTGCAGGTCGTTGTCCTAGAATATTGGGTCCCTTTGTGCATGGTTGATCTAAATCGCCGGGTCATTCGATTGAGCGGACTTGTTTGATCATGGTGAGTCTATTTTCTTGCAACAAATAGCTTTATTTGAATTGATATGTGCGCTTTGAATTTCCTGGAAGCGTTCACCGAATTCCGTCTTCTGGACAGGCTCGATCATGATTGCCCGCTGCTGCTCGCTGCGTGAGTTGACGGCGCTATACCCGACTTTGAGGTTTAGCTGCAATAGGCATATCTGCCATATTTGGATTTATGGTTTCTTGTTGGAGCTTTGGAGATCATGGTCATTGGAGCACCGATAGCTACCCCAATACAGCTGGGGAAGTATGGCTCGGATTGCCAAATCCAGTATGAATGCTTTCGGGATGTGACAGGCATGGCATTGAGCTATCTTGTGTCTTCGAAAAAGCTTGAGATGCTTGCTTCTCAGGAAATCTGCAGTTTCGATTCTTTGGCTGTAGCAACGGGATGACCTGGTTTGGTTGTGCGGAAATCGTGGGAAAAAACGTGAAAGATCACAACCTACGTGATTCCACGAATTTGAATTCGATAGGGCTTACGGTCGGTCTTCTTACTCCAAGGAATGTTTGGTGGCGGTTGTCAAACCAATTGGTCATTTTGACGTCGAGATATTCCCCAATCTGACAATAGAATTTAGACTCCTCACTTAACAACGTAGCGGGGTCACTCAACGCATATCTATGTCTGTGAAGTTCCGTGTATGGACTTATATTACTCCATAGATCATCAATGAAAATGGGCTTGCATGATCTTTCTGCCACGCCAATAAGTACTCAAGTGATCCGATTCGCATGACAGCAGGGCACCAATATGGCCGTCGAAATACCACAGCTGGAAAAGCCCACCATAGATGGAGTCCCCTTGTACGTAAACGGCGGACTCTTGTCTCCCGGCGAAGTCAAGCCGCTGCGACCGTCTGACCCTTCGGAGCCCCTCGAGACGCTGCGCGAGCGCTACGCGGAAGACGGCCACGTGTTCCTCAAGGGCCTCCTGCCGCGGGAAGACGTCATCTCGGCGCGCGGGTCCTACTTCCGGCGCCTCCAGCCCTGCGGCGTGCTGCAGCCCGGGGCCGACCCGCGCGACGGCATCTTCAACGCCTCTGCGGGCGCGGGCGCCGCGGCCGAGTATCCCGGGGTAGGCGTCTCCGCCGGCAGCGCGGCCCCGGCCAGCGCCAACGAGAAGCTGTTCACGGAGCTGGCGCTGAAGGCACACACGGACGCGTGGTACATCGGGTCCGGCGAGAAGCACGGCCTCGTCAACCACCCGGCGCTGCTGGGCTTCGTGGCCGGGTTCACCGGCTGGGGCGCGGACACGCTCGGGATCCGCCGGACCCTGCTGCGGAACAACACCCCCGGCAACAGGGCCATCGGCGTGCACTACGACCAGATCTTCCTGCGGCACGGCGAGCCGAGCGTCTTGACGGCGTGGGTGCCCATAGGCGATGTGGCGCTGGACGGGGGCGGGCTTATATACCTCGAAGGCGGTAAACGCGGCTCTTGATGCGATCACCTTATGGCATTGTGCTGATGGTGAGAATCTAGGTGACCGACTAGGTCAGAAACTCGAAGCAGAGTGCACGGAGAAAGCCAGAGCCGCTGGACTCGACGACGACGAGGTGCGGAACGCCTTTAACAAGTGCATGATGAAGAGCGGGTGGCTCAGTCCCGACCCGGCGGCCTTTGGGAGGGAGTACGGCAGGAAGTGGCTCGTCACGGCCTACGAGGCGGGCGACGTGGTGCTGCACTCGGCGCACATGGTCAGTTTGGATCTAATGCTTGCCTCTTCTTTTTCTTCTGCGTACCGAGCACGTTGCTGACTTTTTCTCTGAAAGATTCACGCTTCAACTGTCAATCATGATAAGCAGGGGAGGATTCGGGTCGGCACTGACCTGCGATTTGTGGATTCATCGAGGCCTTGGGACACTGTAAGCGGATCTATATTGTCCAGAATAGGATGCTAATTATTTGCCATCAGCGCTGGTCGAACCATTTTACTTTCACGGATGGGTTGTAATGACTGGGCGATGAGGACAAAGGAAACTGGTTAATATGAAGCTATCCAGGTAGGCTGATCATATGATTTGTATCACACTGGGGAAACTACAACATGATCAATTTGTGCCTGTAATTGACGGTCAAAGACGATGAAAAGCTCACGTCAATCATTTGTTCATAATTCTTTACTTCTCAAGACTAGTTTAAACATTAATTGCCACGCGTTGGTCGTTTAGATGGTCGTATGTCTCTTGTATATATCAATTCGTCATTTCAAAATTTCCCAGTCAGCTTCATCCCCAGTTTGAGGAGGTTCATGGCCCTCGGGCCGCTGAGACCCAATGTGACAGCCTTCTTCGCCTTCCTGGACGTGGCGGACTCGGTAGCATTCCAGTGTCCGATGGCCTGCTCGATCAGCGTATTGTTGCCAACCACCTCGCCGAGAACATCCACGATGGAAGCACTGCCGCCGCCAGTGAGACTGTTGATCACGTCGCTGGCCAGCTTGACCACGGAGGTGTACGACGTGACGCGCTTGTTGTTGAGAATGTGCTCGATGAAGGGGATGTGCACGCCGTCGACCGTGGTGGCGTTGCCGGTCGCGTCGATCTGGATCTGGCCCTGGTTCAGGGCGTCGGCCTGGGCGTCGAGGATCTCTCCAAAGTTGGAGACCAGGTCATGCAGGTACAGCTCCCCCGAGAAGGGGAGGCTGTTGTTCCCCGGCGGGACGAGCACGTTGAAGATGGTGATGAGGCCGAGCCTGACGTCGCCGGAATACAGGTTGAGCGAGACGTCGCCGAGTCCGAGTGTTAGCGCCCCCCAGTTGGGCAAGTTCAGCGTGCCCTGGATGTTGGTGCCGTTCTCCAGCGCTGGGTAGATGAGCGACAGCTCCTCGATTCCGAAGCCGCTGAGCTGGTTTAGCGACTCGACTTCTATCGTCTTGTCAATGTGCGCATTGGAGTGCAGTGCGCCCAAGCGAACGGTGGCATCGCCTCGGACAGACATGGACGTCTTGGCATCGTCGAAAACGTTGTTGAACCAGTACTCCAGCTCCGTCTGGTTCATGATGGTGACCAATTGGTCGGTCACAATAATGTTGGTGTTTCCATCGATATGCACACCGGGCAGATCAAGACTGATGAAGGGCGAATAGTCGGGCGTCTCGGCATTATACAACTGCAGCGTCAAGGGGTCGAGATTCGCTGGCAGTGGAGTATCCAGCGATGTGTTGAGTGACACCTTCATCTGCGTCGGCGACATGGCCAGGAAAGCGCCGCCATTGACTGGTAAAGATTGGTTGTTGACAATGCGCTGTACTATGGCTGGAAGAATAACGAGGAAACTTTTGCCAATTGTTAGAGCATATATCCTAAGCCAGGACTTCGTATTCGAAACTCACAGGATGGGCAGAAGAATGGCGAGCAATATTATTGCGGCCACCAGATACCACCACTTGAATTTCCCACAGTGCCGCTTGAACTTCTGCTTCTTGGTGAGAGGTACAACAGGAGGTGCCTTCTCTGTGACATGATCTACTGAGGAAGAATCATCGGCACCAGTTGTCCCTGCGGCGGTTGCGCTTGCGCCTGTGGTCGCCGCACCACCGCCATGGCCGCCTTGGACAGAAGCCCTTGGGGTGTCTGGCTCAAAGTGCGACGTATTTTCGTGAAATACCGAAGTCATCTCGAACTATGGCCCTCACTGGAAGTCACACTAGACAGAAACACACACGAGCGACGGCTAGTAGATGAAAAAGTGCCAGTCGACTCGAGGCGCTCGCAACGATCGAAGGCAACAGCGCGGTGGGACTCTGGGCAAATCTGGGAATCTGAGATCTCTATCTCATGCTTCGAAAAGCGCACAGATGAACCGCGGCTCGCCCGCGCAGACAACACACATGGCGCAGATCACATCACATTCTCGACCATATCATCGCGAACTAGCACCAGGATTAGTGCCCAGCTCGGCAGGATAGTTGTGGTAACCCAAGGATGCATATCCTCGTTACTCCGCACGAGGAGGAGTGAAATTTTCACTCTGCTGCTCAGTGGCACTCACAGCATCTCGCGATATCAACCTTGTCGATGGGCACAGTCAATAGAACCAGGGGCCTGGTCATGCTTCTATCTGCTTGAATCGCCATTGGCCAGGATACTATGCCACGGCTCACCTCATCACTTCTCAACAACCCCACCGACCAATGGGTACAACGGGTAGTTTTGGACGGGTTGCGGGGGCCCCGGCACCTAGGGCACCAGTGGGGTTACAATATTGAAGCTTTTCCGGGTGCCGATCCTGTCCTCGAATTGTCCCGACCGTAACGTTCGGATATGGTGATGTGCTGGTCTGCCGGTCGCTGTGATATCATACTGCGTTCAGCCTCTGCGACCATGCCCGAATCGTCCTCTTGGCGAGCGTCCTTGTTTCTCTATTGGATCGGCACCCTGGCATCTCGACCGGGGCCGCCCAGAGATCTCTCAGAGTCTAGAGAGAATGCGGGGTCTAGTACTATTGTCTGCTGAGCGGGCGAGGCTTTTCCAAGCTAGAAACAAGAGGCTGGCAATTGCTGGGGTAGAAGGGCAGAGTTTGCAAATCGCGAGAGGCGGCATGTAAGTCATGGCTCAATCCGGATAGCTTCCACTAGACGTGGTCCCACCTGGTCGATGCTATTCCGTGATTGCACACGTGCCTGGTGCTGCTCGCAAGACTGTCACGAAAAGATTATAGTGTTGGTCGTCCCTTGGTGATCCCCCTTAGCCAAAGCTTGACTAAAAATAATCATTCAAACCGAGGCGTTCTAGCTTCTTGTCCTTGTTCGGCAGATGGCAACTTCATCCCATCTCTATTTGCGAGTTCCGCTCGCCCTATGGATATTGATGTTGGGTATAACAAAATGGGACGCGATTATAACAGACGAACGCACACAAACTCAATTTCAACAGAGGAAAACGCGCGATTTTAGGCGGTCAAGGCTCAATCATACCGGGATGCAAGGTCACCTGCATTCATGTCAGCCCACCATACATACATAGACGCTCGACAGGGGATATACTCGAATTCGAGCTATTGCAGCTGGCTTGGCTGGGGGCCCCCGGTCGTAACCACTTCCTCTTCGGGAAGAAGCCGAGGAATCTGGGGTAAGCTTAGAGCTGCCAGACTGCTAAGAGACCCGAGCTCTAATCCACCGCATGTGATTACCCCATGTCGTGCAAACGGGCAAAGTGCCCAACCCGGATAGGATCGACTGCAGCTCATTGCAATAGGCAAGGCTACATCGATCATCTTCGTGATGGCTGAGAGGTGGACATCATGGCGGGCGAGCGTGTGTTGGAGGATGAGGCGGCAGTTATGTCGTCCATATTCTAGCCGTCGCCCTCCTTAGGTCGCCCAATCCCCTCGACCTCTATCTCCGTCTGCTGCTCCTCCTCCCCAGGCTCAGGTCGGTTTCCTTCATCGTCAGTTGGAAAAAGGGCCCAAGTTTCCTCGGTGCTTTTCAAGATCACTCAGTTACCATGAGGTTTTCCAGGTTTCTTTTGGCCGCTCTGGCCCCGGTAGGCCTGCTTGCAGATGGCGACGCCAGAATCTCCATATCTGAGCTGGAGCTTGATGCCTACCTCGCAAAGCACAATTTGGCATTGGTTCCTCGGTCAGATCTCACAGATGCCTTGACGGAGCTCAATGGGCTTCTCAAAAAGAACAACCAACTCCAGCAAGCCCGAGTCACAAAAAGGACTGTTCCTCTATACCCACGGCAAAATAGCACTGGCTCTGGGTCTAGCTCTTCTTCAAGTGGCTCGTCGTCGTCGAGTTCTGGTGATCTGGGAGATATCGTTGGGGATCTCTCTGGGCTAGGCGATCTTGGAGACATCCTTTCAAGTCTCACAGACCTCATCACGCAGTTTGGCGACATTGCGGGATACCTCAAAGCACTCCAAGGACTTCTGAGCGATGAGTTCCTTCAGGCTCTTCATGATGCCATGATCTACCTTGCTGCAACTCTCGCGCCACCAATTCCGGATATCACCAGAGATATCCTGACCAAGACACAGCCACTCATCGACTTGCTGGGTTCGTTGGACCTGGCAGGAATTGTGGACGAGGTCAAGGACATTGACTTCCCTGGGCTCATCAAGACGGTGCTGAGTCTTCTCACGGCACAAAATTTGGATGACATCCAAGCTCTTCTGTCAAACGGCGCAGCGCTGCTGACACCAAACTTCGTCAATGAGACGCAAGCCTTGATTGACGGCGCAAGCCCATTGCTCGCATCGCTGTCGGGCATCGACATCAAGGGAGTGATAGACGCATTATCACCTCTGTTGACGGCAGACTCCATTCAGGGCCTGGTCACACTTCTCGGAAACGCCGAGGCGCTCCTGACCTCCGATACCGTGTCCTCGCTGCAGTCGATTCTGAAGAGCGTCCAGCCTCTCATCGACAGCCTGTCCCAGGTTGACCTCCAGGGTATTCTGGACGCCCTCGCACCACTCCTGACTCCTGATTCAATCCAGGGTCTCGTTGGCTTGCTCAACAATGCCGAGGCACTTTTGACTTCCGACACCGTCTCGTCGCTGCAGACGATTCTCTCAAGTGTGCAGCCTCTGATCGACAGCCTGTCAAAGATTGACCTGCAAGGCATTCTTGACGCCGTACAGCCTCTGCTGACACCCGATTCTGTGAATGGTATCGTGGGTCTTTTGGCGAATGCCGAGAACCTCCTCACTTCCGACACGGTTACTTCACTCAAGACCATCCTGGCCAGCGCGCAACCACTGATCGACAGCCTCGGCAAGATTGATCTACAAGGCATCCTCGATGCCATTGAGCCCCTTCTGACGCCAGACTCGGTCAATGGCATCGTGGGTCTGCTAGGCAACGCTGAGAACCTGTTGACCTCGGATACAGTGACGTCTCTCAAGACAATCCTGGCCAGCGCACAGCCGCTCATCGACAGTCTCGGCAAGATTGATCTACAAGGCATCCTCGATGCCATCGAGCCGCTCTTGACGCCCGACTCCGTCAACGGTATTGTGGGTCTGTTGGGCAATGCCGAAAACCTGTTGACCTCGGATACGGTGACTTCTCTTAAGACGATCTTGGCCAGTGCACAACCGCTCATCGACAGTCTCGGCAAGATAGATTTGCAAGGTATCCTTGATGCCATTGAGCCACTCTTGACTCCCGATTCCGTCAACGGCATCGTGGGTCTACTGGGTAACGCCGAGGATCTACTCACGTCCGATACGGTCTCGTCACTCAAGACGATCTTGGCCAGTGCACAGCCGCTCATTAATAGTCTAGGGCAGATAGACCTCCAGGGCATCCTGGATGCGCTTGACCCACTGTTGACGCCAGACTCTATTCAGGGTATAGTAGGCTTGCTAGGCAATGCAGAGTCATTGCTTACTACGGATGTGGTGACTCAGCTCAAGTCTATACTCTCGGGTGCCGGACCACTACTTCAGAGCCTCGGCAAGCTAGACCTCCAGTCTCTCATCGACCAGGTCACGCCAATTCTCAATGAGCTCGGCCAGATTGACCTCAAGAGCCTATTTGATGCCATCAGCCCGCTGCTGACGGGTGACTCGATCAAGGGTCTCGAGGGACTGTTGGTTAATGCCGAAGACTTGTTGACTTCCGACTTCGTCGACCAGACTAAGTCACTCATCGCCGGCGCCGCTCCCTTGCTGGCTACTCTCGGCTCCGTTGACCTGCAAGGATTGCTGGATCAGGTCGCACCTCTGCTGAACAGCCTGAGCAAGCTTGATCTGCAGGGACTGTTCGATGCCATCCAGCCGCTGCTCACAACCGACTCTGTCAATGGCATTGTCGGCCTTCTTGGCAACGCCGAGAACCTCCTCTCGAGCGACTTTGTTGACCAGACAAAGACGCTCATCTCTGGCGCCGTGCCGTTGATCTCGGCTCTCAGCAACGTCGACCTGGGAAGTCTGATTGATCAGGTCTCGCCACTGCTCAGCGCACTTGGTAAGATTGACCTGGTCGGCCTCGTGAACCAGCTCCAGCCTATCCTGAACGCATTGGGCAAGGTCGACCTGTCGCAACTCATCGACCAGATTGAGCCGATCCTAAATTCGGTGAGCCAGATCGACCTTGCCGGCTTGGTGAAGCAGATCACGCCTATTCTCAATGCCCTAGGCAAGGTCGACTTGTCGCAGCTCATCGACCAGATTGAACCAATTCTGAGTTCTCTAAGCCAAATCGACCTCGCGGGCTTGGTTAAACAGATTACGCCCATCCTCAATTCGCTCAGCAAGGTAGACCTGTCTGCTCTGATAGATCAGATTGAGCCGATACTAGACTCGCTCAGCCAGATTGACCTCGCCAGCCTGGTCAAGCAGATCACTCCGATCCTTAACTCCCTCGGCAAGATCGACCTGCAGGGCATCTACAACGCGGTCGCGCCGCTGCTGACGCCGTCGTCGGTCGACGGCCTGGTCGGGCTCGTGGACAACGCCGAGGACCTGCTCAGCAGCAAGTTCGTCAACGAGACGCAGACCATCATCGGCGGGGCGGTGCCGCTGATCGCCTCGCTGGGCCAGATCGACCTGCCGGCCCTCATCAAGCAGGTGACGCCCCTGCTCAACGCCCTGGGCGAGGTCGACCTGAGCGGCCTCGCCGCCGCCGTCAAGCCGCTGCTCGGCGCGCTCAACCAGATCGACATCCAGGGCATCGTCGACGAGGTCACGCCGCTCATCACGCCCGCGACAGTCGACTCGGTCGTCACCCTGCTCGCCAACGCCGGGGACCTGCTGTCGACGACGTTCGTGTCCCAGACGCAGGAGCTGATTGGCGACGCCACACCGGTAAGTTCCCCCTTCTTCGCTCTTGAAGCAAAACCTTTTCATGAAATACCGTGCTGACTTGCTTCGTTACAGCTCGTGGCATCCGTGTCGGACTTTGCCAACGCCATCTTGCAGGCGCTCATGTCGCAATGATGAGGAAATATAGGATATCCAGGCTGGCGCGGCACTGAGAGAGAGAGCTGGGAAATAACCTCTCCCTCCAGTTGGGTCACAACATACAGGTTCTAATGATTAATGTAATGAGAGTCACGACGATATTATACGAATAAACGTGAGCAAAATATACAAAGTGACAAGTTTTTTGGGTGTTATGAAAAAGGTATAAAAATATAAACAGGTGAAGTAGAAACCGGTCCCCGGCATCGTTACAACAAGTGTAGCCCGGCTTGACAAAGTATGACCGAGGACCCTTCAAACAGGAAAGTGTTTGGAACTCGAAGTGAAGAAGGAAAAAAGAGAGGAAAAGTTATATGATATGTTGCTCCATCTTTTGCAAAGTGTCCCGCCTTGCCAAACCGGGATCGAGTCCATCCAAAGTCATATACAATTTCCTTGCCCCTGAGGAGGGCTCCGCCGAACCTGTGCGGAAGAGTGTGGGCTTCTCGCGTCCGTCCTCGAGGTTGATGTCCGGCTGCGACCGAGCAGCAAAGGTTGCCAGTCTGTCGTCTTGAGATTGGATGCCGTGGTAGTGGTCATTGATTGTCGGGAAAGTCCCTTCAAATGAAGAACTATCGTGTCCATGACTGATGATGATCATGCAGTATCCACAACCACGACACTCAGGCAGCCGGATGCCATGAGTACTCTACTGGCGTCCGGGGACGCGGAGAGTGATGGGGGCGCTCCTCATAGCTCTCTTGATGGCAGCAGCCGACTCAGTCTCGTTGGTGGAAGCAACGGTGCTGTTGGTGTCGGTAATGTTGGCCGTTCCGGTGATGTTGGCACGGGGGAAGTAGAGGCCCCGGACGGCGTGCTCATGCGGGACGGCCAGGGCGGCGTGGAGCATGGCAAAAAGCATGACAGCGATAGCGAAGAGGCGGGCCATTTTGTCTGGAGAGGGTGGCTTTCTTTTTTCCTTTTTTTTCTTTGATGAGAGAGCTGGGGGGCTAGCTTTCTGAGAAGAGGGCTTCGGTCAACGAGTGGTGGGAAAGAATATAAAGAGAGTGGGCGGTCCAGATCGTACAACGACTGACTGACTGTATACTATTGTTCAAGCTGCTGCTTGGGAAGGGAGAAACAAAACAGACGAAAATGGAAAGGACCAGCCACCTGGTCATATACTGTTTGTGTCTGGACAGACATCGGCCTGGGCAGTCCATGTCGATGACACCATCCTTGGATTACCTTGGATCAGCTTGGATCTTCCTTCGACGACTCACCTGCATGCTCTCGAGTCAATAAGTGACTTCATGTATCCCTATGGAGTTTACCTATCTCTCTGCCTGCTGCTTTTTGGCATTGGCCCTGCTTGTGCATGCATGCGTCGAGAACGCACATCCCCCTTAAGCGGCTCCGGACCGAGTCAAGCCCGGGCTGCATTAGCCTGGCCATGTCAAAACGGCCGGCGCTGGCACCGTCGCCGCATGGAGCTCGCTGTGCAACTGTGGTCTTCGGCTCTTGAGATTTGGCGCATCAGAAAGCAGAAGGAGATAGACTTCTTGGATGGTGGCACCCCCAATCCGTTGAGCTTCAGGCTCTCGATGGCGATCATCCCACTTCTAGAACCCCCTTGTGGATCCAGATAGGCGTTCTTGGCCTTCATATACTCAGTCTTGGCTCATGTAGCCGCTGAAGCTTCTTTGCATTAGTCATTCCACCACACCACCATTTTCCCACCTGTTCCCATTCCCGGGCCCGTCTTCCCGCCGGCAAAAACCCTGAACCAACGTTCGCCACAAGCTTTCTTTCTCTCCTTCTGTCCTGATAACAACGTCGTATAGCTAACGGTGACGGCACCTATGCGCGAAAAGGGAGCAGCAGCCAAGATGCGCTAGGTTACGGAAGAATTCGATCAGCGCCCTCTACTGATGCAACCGACATGGCTGACCGGTTCTGCCTGCCTCAATCCTGAATCCTGAGCCTGTGCGCAGAGCCCATCGGGCCAATGAGCAGCACCGCGATATCGCGGCGGTCCGATGAGGCTTGGAAAAGGTGGGAAAGATTGGCCACGCTTATGCAGGAACACCGTGGATCGCTAGTCGCAGAAAGAATGCCTTTGTGATCTGGCTCTTTGACTCTCAGCTTGGCTTTTGCTTATCCCGTAACGCGAGAACTAGGCGGAGGAAGGAAAATGTTTGTTTTCTCGCGTCTTCGCAAATCTATCTGGAATAAGAGAAGTGATACGAACGCTTGCGCTCGTGGCGAACCTTGGACCGCGCAATATAACCCAAAATCTATGTTTGGATCTGCCGAGACGAAGCCTAAACGACTGTACGGCGGCACCTGTAAAAGTCTGGCTCGGTTCCCACCACAGGCTCGAGCCCAGACGCCGGGTAATGGCTGATTTGGGTCCGGGAAGCGCCTCTTTCTTTATTTTTTGCGTGACGGTCCGCAGTTGCAGCCAACGTTTATAAACAACTATAAACAAAGCCTCTTGTACGGTGTACTCAAATCTCTTGTTTGGAGGAGGACTTGGGAATTGAAGGCGCCTCCAGACTTTAGGATCAAGAGTTCACGCGAATTATGCAGCGCCCACACACTCACAGCTCACACACTTCTGCCACCAGATCTGAATTTGTGCCACTCCCGCCTCTAGAGCTTGCTAGCACAAAAGCTTTGCGTCAAGAACGTTCCCTGAAATTCCAATCAACCATTGTCCATGGATAGCCACCACAGCCAACATACAGCCGAACACACCACGCAAGCTTTTCATCCGGCTTGGCGGGGGCGTGGCCAACACTGGCATATGCCTAGAACGAAAGTATATACTGCTCAAAAGGACATACAATTCGTCGAAATCCCAACAAAAAAGACATCTGAGAAATCTGCAATCGTGGCATCCATATGGCTGATTCCCGAAATATTGGCCACGCACCCGAGTTCCCTCGTTCACGATATTGGACATGCAATGCAGATGCAGGCAAGGTGATACAGAAGACAATAGCGGCAGCCAGCTGGTCGGGGGCCACAGATAGGTGATTGATGGATGGAATTTTCCTTCAGGGGATGCAACCCCTAGTACCTCCCACCCCTCCCACTCCCAGCTGCTGTCAGCTTTCTAAGTTTATAATCAGGAGGCAGTTCTTTTCTATCGCTTGCATCCCACAAACCTCACAAGATAAGGACACGGAGGAATTCTGTTTTTTGTTGAGCTCCGATGCGCACCAAAATAATCGATAAGATGTAGGTTCAAGGTAAGATTTCCATTGAGTTGAGTACAGGTATGGTATGGATGTATCTATCGTATGCAAGAAGGTAAGTAAGATAATACACACAGGCCGTAGATCCTGGTAGTCGCGCAGGCTAGGTAGGCTAGGGACATACAGCTGTATCGGCGGTCGGTGCTTATCTCCGCCATGATCATCGCGTCTCTCTCCGCCGCCCACTGCACTGCACCGACACACACACGTCGTCTCTAGATATGGTCACTCAATTTTATCGTCTCCGGCGGCAGTGGAACCGCGACCGAGCCCCAGGCAAACATGCGAGGCGTCTCTCCTTCTCCGTCATATCTGTTGGCGCCCCTCGACTTTTGCACGGCAGCGACGCCACGCTCTGCCACCTCATCGTGGTACTTTGCGATCGATTCCGCCAGGCCCACCGAGGGCTCGGAGGATGCACTGGTCAGCACCTTGGCCAGCGATAGCGCGTCCCTCATGGCATGTACTCCCCCTTCTCCTCTGACTGCTCAACATTTAGCAAACCGAGCTTCTGCCGTCGCTTCTGCCACGGAATAAGGGCAGACTTACACGGAGTCATGGGGTGAATGGCGTCGCCGAGCAGCGCGATCCGTCCCCGGGGCACACTCGAGATCTCCGAGTCGCGGTAGACGAACTCCTCGTCCCTGATGCCGTCGGCCGTGGTCAGCTCAACGATCTCGCGCAGCTGCGGGTCGAACGGCGCGAGGGCCTTCCGGACGTAGGCGAGCTTGTCCTCGCGCGACGCCGTCTGCAGCCAGTGGCCCGGCTTGCCGACGCCCGCGTCGTCCTCCATGTGGAACCAGTAGTAGTCGCCAGACTTGCCGTCGGGCGAGACCTGCTGCAGCCCGACAAAAGTCCTCGAGCTGAAGCCCGGCGACGCGATGTAGCAGCTGTGGCCCAGGGCCAGTTGCCGCTCCATGGCGGCCCCGGACAGTCTGACGTCGCCTATGATGGTGGCGGTGGGAACCACGTTGAGCATGTCGCTGTTGGCCCGCTGCAGCAAGTGCTCTCGTACTGTCCTCTTCTGTTAGCTATGAACTCGTGATGCGCATGACCTCACGCACCAGTACTATTGACACCGTCGGCCCCAACTAGGATGTCTCCCGTAGCAGAGGTGCCATCAGCGAATACCAGCGTCACCTGTCCCGCATCGGTATCCTCGATGCGCAGCAGCTGCTTGCTCCACTGGATGGGAACGTCGGTCGCCAGCCATCGCCGCAGTTTAGGCCGGTTAGCACGCAGACATGGCGTCTCGGGAGTGTCCTGAACGCCAACCCGTTGCTCAGCTCCGCCTGTGTAGAAGCATATCTGTGTCTTCAAGTCCAGCGGCGACAGGTGGTTGACGGCCTCGCGGAGATCTGGTAAGTCTGATGGTACCGAGCTCTGAAGATCGTCGAGTATACTTCTGAATGTCAAGATTCCGTGAACATAGTTGGTCATTGGCAGATACATACGAGTGGATGCCGATAGCCCATCCTTGTGATCGGGCATCGTCGCTTGCGTCGCGTTCGAAGATCTCAAACGTGATCCCTTGCTTGCGCAGACACTGGGCGAGCGTTAAGCCGCCCAGACCAGCGCCGACGATTAGGGCGTGTGGGCTTTTCTTGTTTGGTGTCATTGTGTTCATCTATTGCCCTATGCAGACACTCTTGAATTGAATTCCCAAAGTCACAATTCGATCACGATGTAATCATTTACTTTATATGCTTCGAAGTTGTTTGTCGGTGCCTGAATGCAGGACGTCATGTCGGTCTTTAGCTAGTCGCGAGACCGTCCGGAGTCTATGATGTCCGGAGTCTATGATGGCCCATCGAGTTCATTAGGCCGATGCTTACATTGTATAGTGGCAGCGGATCTTACTAGTACCCGTCAATTTCGGTCCTAGCCCCGGGATTGCCTCGCAAAAGAATGGCGCTCCGATCGGTCGCCGCCAGTTTTGTCGGCAGTAAATGAAACACTTGCGGAGACCGGCGACTGGCTCGGCGTCGACATCGCAGCTTCGGATTTTTGCAGTTTGTATGTCTAGATGATGTGAATGACTTGTCCAGTAATTTGTTATCATATGATATTTTACCAGCCCCTAATTCAAGTGGAACACGGTCAGAATGAACGTTATGCGTTATGGGTGAGAATTGTTTAATCGTAATCAAGATGTAGGAAGGCGGGGATTTGATTTCGAACTCTACCATGGTTGCTGCCCATCGCCATGATTCTGGCTCCATGTAAATCTGCACAAAACTATCCAAGCAGTTCCTTCTGAAATGAATAGCTGGCTGACTAAGATTTCAGATATCAATCGCGGACCGTAGTTTCGGGGAGTGATCCATCTAAGCAAAAATAAACGCCGCCTTGTGGCTGCAACAAAATCAAGACCTTCCACTATGATGCAGAAGGTATATATACGCCGTTAGGACAAACAACCGTGTGATTCTGATGACTTTCCGACGTTCGTGAATGCTTGGGTGAAGTTCAGGTTCGCCATGGAGTTTTTGAGAAAACTTACGATGACTGGCATTCATCTACAAATTGAGACTGGTGACGGCCTCGAGAAACTTTCATGAAAACTTAGGTCAGGGCTAAATCGAAGCTTTTGATATTGTGCACGAAACTGCAGACATCCTTTCCCAGCGGTTATAATGTTATTTACTCCACTTTCTGCAGCCGCAGTGCTGCTCTCATATTTAGCATACAGAAATCTGCGATATATACGCTTTCAACAATATGCGCGCTTCCCCCAGTATACGAGCTCGATGGTATTCAGTCATCTCAGAACATTTCGTGATTTTAACAAAAGCAACCAGTTCGATGCCTATGCCGACATGGCTATTGTAGCAATGAACGGAGCTTTGGGTCGTCCACCGCCTATGTTCATGGATATGAGGCCAATCATGAACATACGGTCGTGGTCGGCGAGCACAAAAATGCCGACCAGCTCATCAAGGCCTCCAAGACGTTTTTCTACAAGCCCTCCCTAGTAGACTCAGGAGGCGCGCTGCACTGGCGGATTGAATCACCAGTATCCTAGTGACCATCGTGCGTAGCAAGCATATCGAGCTTCATAAAAAGAATAAAGGCACGAATAACGCGCGAGGCGTTTTTCCTCTTACCTTGAAGGACATCAAGAACCTAACACCTGGCATCCCGGTTGAAACTTGCGCTTCGCACACCTCTGTCTGCAGCACGATATTACCGGCATACTGCGGTCATGGACTTCCTACGAGTTGTCTCGCAACCCTCGTGCCATACGTCTTGCTACTGCAGCAGCCCTGCCGCTGTACGTGCCCGACTCATCGAATGTCGCGATTTGATACAACAGATGCCATATATATCAGCCGTGGTCAAGGGGACACTACGGCTGCACACCCACCGGGCGGCACTGCCCGTATGATACGACCCCGATCATCGGGATTTCGAGTCCTTATGCCAAGTGGCGAGCAGCAATGTCTGGACGGATATCAAGGTGAGCCCTGGCGAAGTCCTACCGGAGGAGACCGGCCAGCCAGACATGGACGAGACGACGGGGCAGTATAGAGTGACGACGGAGCTGGATACAGACAGTTCACGAGAAACCATTAGACATAACATGCACTCGAGTAATCGTAAAAATTCAGATCAGACAAGTAACCATCGAAATCAGTCGATGGCATGGTAAGAGTCAAGTCCATATATTAGAATAATGGTATGAAGCCGCCTTTGTCAAAACTGCAATACAGACTTGGTGTATATCGTATCGTATGTTCTCTAACATATGGGGGGAAACATGATCTGAGCATGCCACTTGGGCAGATAGTGCTGTGGTCTGGACTCGAAGAATTGGTCGTGACTCGTGAGGACCAGATCAGAATGATAAGAGTGTTCCAACGAGCACTCGGGCAGACTTACGTATCAAATTAAACCATAGAAGCCACTGAATTGCCACGACTGAATTGAATATTTCTATAGTAGTAGAAGCATAACAACGATTTGTGTTATTCTCGCGGTGAATGGTATTCGAAGCCAACAGTGAGCCTGAGTCAAGACGTGACAGCTCAAACCCGACGGCGGACGCGGAGGCCCCCGCCATCAGGGCCCCGAGCCCGCCGCCACGCCAACTTGGACTAACGTTTTTCCTTCCGCAGATGCTGAGGCTCCCATCTGGACGCGCTACCTCCAGCTCAATCCACTAAATAACCTGGGTAGTATTCGTGCCGCAGTGGCCCATGGATCCTAGTCTTCTCGATTACACCTGTCATTAATTGATCGCGAGAAGCATCAAGCCATTCGCGATGGCATTGGTGAACAACGATCAGATCAAGAGCTCTGAGCTCTTGAACTCTTTGTCCACCTTTCGCCATTTGTATATATGGCCCTTTGCCATCATCTGGCCCATTTTCGCCCGCTACTACCTTGATGCCGACCTCTACGACAAGCACATTGGCGGACAGGAGTGGACTTTTGTCTGGTGCGGCACAATCATCACGGCGCAATCCCTCGTCTGGCTCAGCACCCACTGGAGTGTCAACCTGAGGGCCTCTTTCACCGCGAGCAAGGCCAAGGACATCGACGATGCCGAGCTCATCAAGATCATCCCCGGCGCCAACGCTGGCACCCCCGAGATCTGCAAGCTGGAGCGCGAAAACGTCGCCGGCAAGACCAACACTTCCTTCCTCTTCCAGAAGCGCCGCTTCCTGCTCGACCCTGCCACCAAGACCTTCAGTCCTCTCGCGTACGCTGTAGATGCCGAACCCAAGCCGAAGCTCGACGAGTTCCAGAGATCAAAGGGAATATCCAGCCAGGCAGAAGTCGCCCGTCTTGAGCAGTACTATGGCACCAACACCTTCGATATTCCAGTTCCGACTTTCACGGAACTCTTCAAGGAGCATGCCGTAGCCCCATTCTTTGTGTTCCAGATCTTCTGCGTCGGCTTGTGGATGCTGGACGAGTACTGGTACTACTCGCTCTTCACCCTCTTCATGCTGGTCGCGTTCGAGTCCACGGTTGTCTGGCAGCGCCAGCGCACGCTCAACGAGTTCCGAGGCATGAGCATCAAGCCATACAATATGTGGGTTTACCGCTCAGGACAGTGGACCGAAGTTCTGAGCGACAAGCTGCTTCCTGGCGACCTTGTCTCGGTCAGCCGAACCAAGGAAGACAGCGGAGTTGCCTGCGACATGCTTCTGGTAGAGGGAACCGCCATCGTCAACGAGGCTATGCTCTCTGGTGAGAGCACACCGTTGCTGAAGGACTCCATTCAACTCCGCCCAAGCGATGCTCATCTCGACACCGAGGGTTTGGACAAGAACGCGTTCTTGTGGGGTGGAACCAAGGTTCTCCAGGTTACCCACGGAAACCCGGACGAGGAAAAGCCCAAGCTTGCATCTGGAGTTCCTCTGCCTCCAGACAACGGAGCCATGGCTATCGTCATGAAGACCGGTTTCGAGACTTCGCAAGGTAGCTTGGTCCGTACCATGATCTACTCTACCGAGCGAGTATCTGCCAACAACGCCGAGGCACTGTTCTTCATTCTGTTCCTGCTCATCTTCGCGATCGCCGCATCTTGGTACGTTTGGGACGAAGGTGTCCGTAAGGACCGAAAGCGATCCAAGCTTCTGCTGGACTGTGTCTTGATTGTCACCAGTGTCGTTCCTCCTGAGCTGCCCATGGAGTTGAGTTTGGCTGTCAACACTAGTCTTGCCGCTCTGGCTAAACTGGCCATCTTCTGTACCGAGCCCTTCCGCATTCCCTTCGCTGGGCGAGTCGATGTCGCCTGCTTTGACAAGACTGGCACGCTCACAGGCGAGGATTTGGTCGTTGAAGGTATCGCCGGACTCGGTCTGGGTCATACTGGCACAGACACACCCGTCGAATCAGATGGAGCACACAGCCATATGACAACAGTCAAGGATGCTGGCATGGAGACCACACTCGTTCTGGCCACTGCCCACGCTCTTGTAAAGCTCGACGAAGGTGACATTGTTGGTGATCCCATGGAGAAGGCTACACTGGCCTCCCTTGGTTGGGTCCTCGGAAGAAACGACGTGTTGAGTGCCAAGCCTGCTGCCGCTGCTGCAGGTGGTATTGCCGGCTCCGTTCAAGTCAAGCGCCGATTCCAGTTCTCGTCTGCCCTCAAACGTCAAAGCTCTGTTGCTACCATCAACACCATGGATTCCAAGACTGGCAACAAGATGAAGGGCACTTTTGTCGGTGTCAAGGGTGCCCCTGAGACCATCATGCGCATGCTTACTGTCGTTCCCAAGGACTACGAGGAGACTTACAAATACTTTACTCGCCGTGGTTCCCGTGTCCTTTCTCTGGCCTACAAGCAGCTGACTACCGACAACGAACTCGGATCGGGCAAGATCAATGATCTGAAGCGCGAGAACGTCGAGGCTGACCTTACGTTTGCCGGATTCTTGGTTCTGCAATGCCCTCTGAAGGAAGATGCCAAGCAAGCTGTTCAGATGCTCAACGAAAGCAGTCACCGTGTTGTCATGATCACTGGAGACAACCCCTTGACTGCTGTTCACGTCGCCCGCGAGGTGGAGATCGTTGATCGAGATGTACTGATTTTGGACGCACCCGATCACAACGAGGGTGGAGAACAACTCGTCTGGAAGAGCGTCGATGACAAAGTCAGCATCAATGTCGATCCCTCAGCGCCTATTGACTCGGAGATTCTGAAGACAAAAGATATTTGTGTCACCGGTTACGCTCTGACCAAGTTGAAGGACAAGGACAACCAGGCAGCTTTCCGATCTCTACTCCGTTACACCTGGGTCTATGCGCGTGTTTCTCCCAAGCAAAAGGAAGACATTCTCATTGGAATGCGAGACCTTGGCTACTATACTCTGATGGCTGGCGATGGCACCAACGACGTCGGTGCGCTCAAGCAAGCCCATATCGGTATCGCTCTTCTCAATGGGACACAGGAGGACCTGACTCGAATTGCCGAGCACAGCCGAAACACCAAGATGAAGGAAATGTACCAGAAGCAGGTCGACCTCATGAAACGTTTCAACCAGCCTGCACCACCTGTCCCTGCCATGATTGCGCACCTCTACCCTGCCGGCCCATCCAACCCTCACCTGCAAAAGGCCATTGAGCGCGAAGCCCAGAGGAAGAAGATTACACCTGAGGAGTACATTAAGCAGCATGGCATCGATATGACTGAAACCGTCACCACTCCTGCGGCTCAGCAGCTGATCAACAACAACGATCCCCGCCAGGCCAAACAGCAAGCCGCACAACAAAAGGCTGCTGGTTTTGCCGACAAGCTGACCAGCGGTATGATGGATATGGAAATGGATGACGAGCCTCCCACTCTCAAGCTTGGTGACGCTTCTGTTGCAGCACCCTTCACCAGCAAGCTCCGCAACGTCATTGCTGTGCCCAACATCATCCGCCAGGGTCGTTGCACTTTGGTTGCTACGATTCAGATGTACAAGATCCTCGCACTGAACTGCTTGATCAGCGCCTACAGTTTGTCCGTGCTCTACCTTGAGGGTATCAAGTTCGGCGATGGGCAGTACACCATTAGTGGTATGCTCATGTCTGTGTGCTTCTTATCCATCTCGCGTGCCCGAGTCGTCGAAGGCTTGTCAAAGGAGCGTCCTCAGCCCAACATTTTCAACTTCTACATCATTGGTTCTATCCTTGGTCAATTTGCTGTCCACATCGTCACACTCATCTACATCGCCAGATACTGTGAGCAGCTCGACCCGTAAGTCCACGTTTCCCCTCTTGAATGAAAGCATATCATTAATGATTACAGGCGTGGTGAACTTGTTGTCGATTTGGAAGCAGAGTTCAGCCCCTCTCTTCTCAACACTGCCGTCTACCTTTTGCAGCTCATTCAGCAGATCTCGACTTTCGCCGTCAACTACCAAGGCCGTCCTTTCCGTGAGTCCATCTCGGAGAACAAGGGCATGTTCTGGGGTATCATTGGTGTCACTGCCATTGCATTCTCCTGTTCGACCAAGTTCATTCCTGAGCTGAACGAGAAGATGATGCTCGTGGACTTTTCCAATGAATTTAGCACCACCTTGACAGTCGTCATGATGCTCGATTTTGTCGGGTGCTATTCGATCGAGGTTGTCTTGAAGCAACTCTTTAGCGACTTCCAGCCACGAGACATTGCCATTCGTAGAAAGGACCAGGACGAGCGCGAGAAGGCGCGCAAGGCCGTTGAAGCGGAAGCCAAGGCTATCGAGGACGAGAAGGCGCGTCTCGTCAAGGTTGAGGAGTTCGAGAGGAAGGTGGAGGAGAGACGCAGAAAGATTCAGGAGTGGAGCCAGGGCCGCCAGCAGCAGCCCGCTGTCGCTCAACGCTAAAGTGTGAAGATGAATGTACACAATCGCATAGACTAGAAGGAGCATAAAGGAATCCATGATTTCCAGCTCCGCCGAACCTGTACCAATAGTCATAATAACCCCTCTCGAGAACGGACGTCGGTCCAGTTCCACATCAGAACAATTCTGACGTACAATCACAGCCGGAAGTCAATGGATATGAAATGAGAGGAGCTTCATGGCATATGCGGTGGAGGAATGAATGTTTTCCACACTGGCCACGTGTTGGCCATAAGTATAGTGAAGCTTGGTCTTGTTCAACCACTTATATAATGGCCCCAAGATCGAATTGCTCGTAGTCGGCTCATCTTCGGATGGAACTAGGTTAGCAGTTGGCGTCTCATCTGACTCATCGTATAACACTATTTGTCGAGAACACGTTGCGGGATCGTAGAAAGAACATCAAATCGATACAGTAGTTTGTAATACGAGTCCACGTGTACAATTTTTGTATAGCCAGGTTAACCCGCAATCACTCCCCCATAGTTTTGGGTGGAAAGCCAGATATAAAGTGGCGGTACAAACCTGGCTGCCCCTCCATCGACTGGCAACTGCTACTTGGACTAATTGGCAGTGTGAGAACCCCCTTTACTTTCCATTCATTGAACAACCTACATATTTGGCCCTCTCCGCTGTTCGATTCAAATTTATCCCAGTGCTCTTAATACTTGAAGATCTTGTCGTTTTATTTCAGATTTTCTTCTATATCCAATCATGGACTCACCAAGGCCAAAAGGCATCGTCGTGTTCGGTGGTGGAACCGCCACCAACAGCCTGGTCGACGTGCTGAACGACCTGCGCGAAAGCAGAAAGTGTTCGCTGAGTTATGTCATCCCCATCAGCGATAATGGCGGAAGCTCGTCGGAGCTGATTCGTGTATTCGGCGGACCCGGTTCGTGACCAAAATCTTTCTCCAAATCCATCCACCCCCTCGGTGATGAGAAGTACAAATAGAGCTCTGACGCGCGAAAGCAAAGGAATCGGCGACGTGCGGTCCCGTCTGGTCCGGCTGATCCCCGACAACAGCTCGGGCGCGGACGCGGGCGGGGACCTGGCGGCCACCAAGGCGCTGTTCAACCACCGCCTGTCGTCGGACCCCGAGGCGGCGCGGTCCGAGTGGCTGGACATCGTGGACGGGCGGCACCCGCTGTGGGCGCGCGTCGCGAGCGACAAGCGCGAGCTCGTCCGGAGCATCTTCAACATGGTCAACATGGAGATCGTCAAGCGGGCCCGGCCGAGCTCGACGTTCCACTTTGGCAGGGCCGCCGTGGGGAATCTGTTCTTGACGGGGTGAGGAAGCCAGCGCTCGCAGAGGACACGTGAGGGATCAGAAAGCTAATCAGCAACGATTAAAAAAAAAAAGGGCACGCATATTCACCGGCTCCCTCGAGTCGTCCATATATCTACTCTCTCAGATCTGCTCCATCCCACCGTCCACATCAGTCCTGCCCGCCATCAACAGCAACTTCTCCCACCACATCTCGGCGGGCCTCGCGGACGGCACCGTCATCACGGGGCAGAACGCCATATCGCACCCGAGCGAGCCGACGTCACTCCCGGACGTCCACAACAACAACAACAACGGCGCAGCAGAGGACACGGACACGGACGCCCACGACCTGATCGAGGACGCCAACCTGCCGGGCAGCCTGCCGACGCTGCGCCGGCAGTACATCGAGTTCTCCAAGTCGAGCGAGGACAACGACGACCTGCCGAGCCGGATCGAGCGGGTGTGGTACATCAATCCGTACGGGCACGAGATCCGCCCCCGGGCCAACCCGCGCGTCGTCGAGGCCGTCGGGGCCGCCCACGCCGTCGTCTACAGCATCGGCTCCCTGTACACGTCCATCGTGCCGAGCCTGGTACTGCGCGGCGTCGGCCACGCCATCGCCCACGCCGGCGTCCGGCACAAGGTGCTCATCCTCAACTCGGGCAACGACCGCGAGACCGGCCCCAGCGCCGCCCCGTTCACAGCCGTCGACTTTGTCCAGGCCATTGCGCGGGGCGCGGCCGAGAGCCAGGGCGAGTTTGGCGGTTTCGGCCGGCACAACGAGGTGCGGCGCTACGTCACCCACTTGGTGCACATGGAGGGCGAGGGCACGCCAGTCGTGGACAAGGATGCCCTCGCAAGTCTGGGAGTTGACTGCATCAGAGTCTATGGCCGTAGGGTCGATGGTGTGTTGAGGTACGACGAGCAAGGCTTGAAGAGCGCTCTCGAGGCCGTATTAGGGAGAACAGAAAGGGGCAGAAGCCGAAGAAACACTAAGCAATAGTCATTGATACGAAAACTTCGATTTCTCACAATGACTTGGGGAAAATGCAACCTCCACGTCCAATGGTTTCGTCTCATAATGTATTCTTGATGTATGGTCTCATATATATGTGTAGATATATATAACCTCCGCTAACCTGTAAAAAGCCATCCCAAGTATGAAGCACCATCCCTTTGATCGGATGAGATAGCAAGAAAAGCATTCTATGTCTGAACTCGAGCTTGTGAGGCTCCGACAAACTCCATGGTTAACAAGAAGGCGTAGTGACGGCACAGTGGCGATAAATATGAATAGTCTGATCAGAGCAGCGATGGTCGGGTCTCTTCACTGGGAGACGGCCAAGACAGGCGCAGCACAAGTCCTCAGCATTTTAAAGAGTACAAAGCCGACTCTCGGTTGGTTGATACCACAGTGCGTTTTGTGGTTCCACCGTTCATCTCCTATTGCATAAATATCGTTCGTGATCGACGTGCACGACAACAAGTAGAAGCGATATACCCTGAGACAGACACAATAACGAGGACGAGGGCATGTTTCTCTTCCTAGATCGGAGACTGGTTGATCGCACAGACTGGTTGATCGTACAGACAAAAAGCCGGTCTGACGGCTGACTGTATGATCTTTGGTCGGACTGATACTCTAAAGTGTTAGCACTCGCTGTGTTTGAAGTGCTTGCGGTGGTTGGGCCGGAGTGGTAACGCTGTTAACTGGTTTCGATGCTGCTGAAACAAATCGCCTTGTTGAAAACGCCGAATGCGAATTCGGGACTGCCATCTTTTCTATGGGTGACAAGAACGCTACAATGGTGATTGTTGAATAGGTGGGCGTAGATTTGGAGGCCACCTAGCTGCCCCCTTGTTATATAACGCTGCTGCCCACTCTCTGACGATACTGATCATGTTTAGCCAAGACGATTGTTTACAAAGCCGTGTTCATCTATTGACCAGATGTTCCGCTGGGGTACGCGATGCCGAAAGCTGCTGACGGAGAAAATGTCGGCTTGGCCGCCTTGTTGTGGTTCGTAAGTTTCTATGAATCTTCCGAGACGCGATCGTTGGAACGGCTTCGATCTGTTTCTGCTGTACCTTGGGCGTCTCTGGCGGTGTATCTTCTTGCGTTCTCTGTCTGATAAGAACCCAACGATGTTAGCTTTCCCTCATCTCGTGGGCGCACAAGATTTGAAAATGTCAGATAGAAAATCTGCTGATTTACATTCGGGGAGGACAAAAAGGAAATAACACGTGGGATGCGTTTCTCGGAAAAGTGAGCGCGAGAGAAGATGGATTGCTGCTCAGAACTTACAGCAAATATATTTAACACCCATGTTGCGACATTGACGCGCCTTGCACATTGCACTTTTCATGCGCGTGCATTCCGAGAGTGCATTGCATTTCATACGAAGGCCTTCGCGATAACCGTTGTAAATGACCTTTGTCGGCACGGGCAGGGGCGATTGTCCTTCGTTCGGCACCGAGGCGAAGCAGAAGGCTCTGAAATACCAGGCCGATTCCAGGCGCATTCCGTTGCAGTTGGAGCCGGAGCGGGCAGAACCATGCTTGTAAAAGACAGTATTGACAGCGCCAACACCATCCACATCGGCCGGCCCATCGGAAATGTTTCTCAATGCTTCGGCGAATGTATCAATATTGATATTGGCCGTGCTTGCACGCTCAACTTGGGTTCCCGCGAGTGAATAAGTACGCAGATGAGAACATCGAGTTGAAGAGCAGATGTGGGGAGATGATATAATCGCAGAAGATGTGTTGGTAGAAGGATTGAGCAGCAAAACAATGCAGGCTTGAGATGAAATATGTAGTTATGTTGACAAACGGAGAGGCGGAGCACAATTGTAAACAGAAAGAAGCTCCAGCCAAAACCTTCATCTGGAAGCAGCGAACGCCTATCAGCATATCAGACGGAAGGTGCAGAAGACTTCGGGCAAATTTGAACCCTGTCTGATTCCGTATCGATAGAACGTTCTCCCACAAGAAGGAAAATATTGATTCCCTTCGTCGTCCGTATGATACTTGAATGCAGCCCATGCAAAAATGTCGACTTCCTCCTCGACATAGCAAGAGATGACTCAGTCGTCGATGGAAGCATCAGTATCTGTCTCCCTTTCAGAACATAACAATCAATTGGTGCGATGTTGCTCAAAACGATATTTTAATATAATACCTCTGTTGTTCGGATGATTGGCAGGGAAGGGGTGCTTTCCTATGGGTTAGAAGCCATTATCTGCGCTGTCCTTGATATCGCCCCGCAAAAGTATTAGATACCACAACATTATCAACACTTGGCGCCAGAACATTCAACATGTTATTGAATTTGAAAGGATTCATATGTGAGCGTGGCATTGTTTTCTGTCTCATCATGACAGCACGGAGCGGGATTTCAGTCAAACCCCAGCAGTTCATGAGTTTGACTCTCGCAATAACCAGATTGACAATGACGCCAAAAATATACCACTACACAGATGTTTGCGCCTCCACCGCTTGCAACACATTACGATCTTGAGTTGGAGGTACTCTTCTGAACAACAACAGTCGTCGCAGTATTGGAGCAAATGGGGTCATGGTATCCGGGATTTAGGTACAGTTCAGGGGTGGATTATGTAAGCAATATAAAATCCCCGGCCAGAATTCCCCGTGGTGCAGAACGATGTATGCAGATTCCGCGAATGCAATATAGTCTTGAGGGGTCCGAGTGGGTGACCATGTGGCGAGGTGGTATTTGATAGACTGCAAGTTTAGAGTAGAGTAACATTTCTGGGCCCAATACGGTTGCCTGCCTGAGTGACCCGTGCTTCTCTATAGGGCTTCGTTGTTCATCCAATACCTAGGTAGCCCTGGGATATAACGTCTTGGTCGATGGGCTGAAGGCAGGTCAGGAAGACGTGGAGTCCCTGCGAGTTTGTACTCGTGCTTACAAAACGGTATATGTGTTGTGCGTTGGAAACAGGCCATGTAAACCTTCAGTACCAGGAATCTGCTGTAGATCTTTTCACGGTCTTGCCCCAAAGAGTGACGTTACAAAGTTTATTTATACACCACCAATCAAAGATTCGGGAATCTCTAGATCTGGACACTCTTCTGAGGTATGGCCACTACGTTACGCAGGTACGGAATATGCTTCTTGATCACCATCACAACCTCTAGTCGTGTAATATTATCCAGTCTCTAGATATGAAGTAACGAATTGACAAAGATGGAGATCTCGTATCCGAATTTGATGTAGTGGCAATGAAATGAATGATCCTTCCGGATGTCAACGCCCAGAAGTCTTACCAGTCATGCAACAGCGCATCACGAACCCTGTGCATATGGAAATTCCGGCGATTCCATTCACTATACACGACGGATCTCTTCACTGAAGCACTCCAGTTTTGCATACGCCGATGGTTCCAGAACTGGGCTCTGCGATTCCGAGTTGCATATGGCAGCGTTCAGAAAGGCAGGTGTGTACAGTGTAGACGGCCAACAAGTGCGAATTCACCAGACACCGTAATTAATTACGATCCATGCCAACACACATACAATTCGGGGCAAGGATATCAACGGCAAGAATAGTTCGCATCCAAGCGCCTGGCGCCTTCCCACGAAAGACTTCGGAGAAAAGCCGGCAAACTATAATCCAAGAGCGCTCCTTCCTAGCGGTCAGTCTATCTCTGCGGCAGGCAAAGTTCAACTCAAACTCTTTAGGAAGGGGCGATCCCTCGACGCGGCGATAACGGCGATCTAGACAACCTGGGCATTACGTACTAAGACCCAAACGGAAGCGAGATGCAGATGCACAGCTGACCGACAAAGCTGCAAGTGTGGGAGGAGCACCACTGTGATGAGTAATAAGTCAGCATCGATGAGCAATTGAGCGAGCGAGCGAGCACTTGCTGTTGGAACTCCGAACAGGGAACGTTTCGCGCAACAGAGTTGCCAAGACGCTTCCCCCCGGACGACGAGCCAAATGAAGCATGGCGTTTTGCGAAATGCGAAATGATGCCTGCTCCTCCCGGTCCAACGACGGCGCTCGAATCTCAAAGCATTTTCGAACCTCCCCGCCGGATGTCGCCCGCGCGCCCATCTCCATCCTCATCCTCCCGCGCGCTGCCGTGCGCTTGTGTGCTTACGTGCCTCATCACGGCAGACATGGGGCAATGGGGTAGGAAGGAAACACTACTTGGAGACCCCGGGTCCTTCACATGATTATTCGACCTTTTTTTTCTGCAAGCGGAGCACACCATAACGAAAACACCAGATTGCGCAAAGCCGGTCTGCGGCTCCCCAGTTGTGCGCGCTTCTGGAAATGCGCAAAGGGCCCACCTATTTACCTCCCCCAAAAAGCAACCCGTGGGGTCGGCCAACGTCGCACCCACCGGTGGACTCCGGGGAAGAGAGACGTTGCCCAGAAGGCTTGGTGAGCTTGTGCGCTGGGTCCGAAAAGGAGTTCATGTGTGTGTGGGTGTGAGGGCTTGGCCTTGCCTGCACTATAAAATCCCGACTATTTTACCCCGTCCTCTTGGGTCCTCTTGGCCAACTCTTCTCAGCTCCATCGCCTCTTGGCGCTTCGTCAGTTTTCCCACCTTTTTGGGACATGGATGCCCTCTCAGTGGCCGCCCGACCCCTTGGTTTGCCCTTGGTCTACTTGGCACACTGCTCAATGGTACGATTGGGACACTGAGCCCAAGAGAAGGGAACACGCCAGACGCCAACCTCGAGAGAATGCGGGGACCCCACCAACTTGGCCTCTTGGCCGCGACACGAGCCCTGGGGTTTCTTGTGGTTTCTGGGAAACTTGTGGGCTTCGGTTCCATCTCCAAGGGCCCAGCTCGTGGTGTCAGTGGCAGAGCCCACTTTCATACACACCTGCTGTCCTGCTGTACCACATATCGGCCATGCATTCGTACACACATCACCGCGCCCATGTACCAACTATGCACGCACGTATCTGGGGAGCGATACTAGGTAGGTCGGCCAAGCCAAGCTGTAATTATGGAGTATGCGGGGCGTGCTGATGAATGTCTGACATTGGGAGCCCATCTACTCAGTCTATCTGACGGACAAGTGAACAACAATGTGATCACAAACATTCGACGCTGCAGGGATACCTGGTGAATGAGTCGAGGCGATCCTCTAATCCCAACGTTCTCTCTCCCATTCGCCGCTATCCGTTGCCGGCAGTGTATCTCGTACACGGCACGGCCTTACGTCTTTCTCGGGTGACTGTTTGCCGAATCGAGTCCATATAGATGATAAAAGCCCTTTCTTCCCCTCCCTCTGGAAGGGTAGGTTCAGCTCGTCTCTTCCAGCCTCTGTAGGATTTGTTGCGTAGTTCCTACCCTGCCCGATTCTGTACACCATAATTGTACGATTGGACTTATCAAAAAGGCGCAAAAATGGCTGGAGGAGTCAAGAAGCCCGTCAACATCTTCAAGTTGAAGGACTTGAACGAGCCCCAGGGTGTCTTTAACTGGCGCCTGTGGTTCGCCGTCATCTCTTTTGCCCTGCTCGGTGCCGCTCGTGGTGTCGACGAGGGTTTGATTTCGGGTGCCTTTGGCTCGAAGGATTTTCAGAAGTCCATCAACTATTCCTCTTACTCTACCACGGAACAAACCAACATCAAGGCCAATGTCTCGGCCATGGTACAGATCGGCTCGGTTGCCGGTGCCCTCTTGTAAGTGTTGATCCTACATCAACAAAGTCACCCTCTTTCTCTTTCGCACCACTCACTCGATCTGTAATCAGTGCTTTCTTGATCTGCGATCGTATTGGTCGTATCTGGGCCACCCGAGAGCTCTGCGTTGTCTGGATCATCGGCATCGCCATCTTTCTCGGCAACAACGGTAACCTCGGCGCCGTCTACGCAGGTCGTTTCATCGCGGGCCTGGGAGTCGGTCAGACCCCCGTCGTCGGTCCTGTGTACATTGCCGAGATTGCACCGGCGTCTGTTCGTGGTCTTTGCACCTGTATTTTCACCGGTTTCGTCTATCTCGGCATTGTGTTGGCCTACTTTGCGAATTACGGCGCCCAGCTCAATCTCGGCGACGTGTCCCATGTTGTAAGTAAAAGGACCGACTTTTCTTGTATATTCGCGCCTTCTCTCATCATCCTGGCCTTGTCCTCTGTCCCTGAACATGGCTATACATTCCAGAAACTTGGTCTACCAATGAAAAAGAGATTCAGCTAACGTATGATCTCAGCGATGGATGGCTCCTACTTCCCTGCACATCATTTTTGCCGGGTTGATCTTGATCCTCTCACTGTTCCAGTATGAATCGCCGCGTTTCCTCGTCAAGCGTGGTAAACTGGACCAAGCCCTGGAGACCATGTCCAAGCTGCGCCACCTCCCCAAGGAGGACCCTTATGTGGTCAATGAAGTCAGTGCCATTTGCAGAGCCCACGAGGAAGAAATGGAGGCCACCAAAGGTGCTGGCTGGTTCGGCGTGCTCAAGGAGATGTTCCTTGTTCCCAGCAACCTGTACCGCATCTACCTCAGTTCCATGGTGCAGTTTCTCAGTCAATGGTCCGGTGCTGGCTCCATCACCTTGTACGCTCCGGACTTGTTCAAGCTTCTAGGCATCACTGGACAGAACGAATCCCTGCTGGTCACGGCCGTGTTCGGTATCGTCAAGCTGACTGCTGCCATCATTTGCGCCCTTTTCCTGGTAGACGTCATCGGAAGAAAGCGGGCTTTGCTCATCGGAATCACATTCCAAGCCATATCCATGCTCTACATCGCCGGTTTCCTTACCGCCGTCCCCGAGCTTGGTGTTGTCGACGACTATGTTCTGCCGACGGCGGAGGCCGGTGCGAGTCGCGGCGCTGTCGCCATGATTTACATCTCTGGAATGGGATGGGCTCTTGGCTGGAATAGCGTAAGTTGTGCTGATCTGTTGCATACATTCTCATTGATCGACTCAGAGCTGACATTTCTTGCCCCCCACCAGATGCAATATCTCCTCACGGCTGAATTGTTCCCTCTTCGGATCCGAGCCGTCGCCACGTCATTTAGCATGATGCTTCATTTCGTCAACCAATACGGCAACTCGCGTGCAGTAAGTTCAAATTGCCCACTCCCTTGAGCTCTCGCAAAGCGACAGCAACTAATATGACGATGCTCCAGGTTCCCAACATGCTACTGCCCGAAGCCGATGGCGGCATCAGCCCCAAGGGTACCTTTTGGTTCTTTGCCGCAGTCACCATCCTCGGTGGCGTCTGGGTGTGGTTCTCGGTGCCCGAGACCTCGGGCCGGTCCCTGGAGAGCATGAACAGGCTGTTCGACCTGCCCTGGTACAAGATCGGCCTGCACGGAAACGAGGACGCCGACCGCCAGGATGTCGTCATGAACGAGAAGGAGCGCGAGGTCGGGCCGGCCGAGCAGGTCGAGTATGCTCACCCGGAGAAGCGCGATGTCTAGTCTTAGGAGGGGTGCTTAAGTCTTGAGCTGGACTCTGTTTACTCATCATTGGTATATACCCACTATGCACAGGTCATATGCTGCCTGTTTGAGGCACAAGTTGCCGATGTATAGCTAAATATATTTACGACTATCCATGAAGAAAGAACAAGTATACTGAAATGTTCGACCTGTTTTGAAACCATGATATTGCAACGATTCTCGCCTGCTCGGGACCATGTACGAGTGTCTATGATATCGACAATTCGTCATCATGTATCCAGAGTCCAATGTCCTGCCAGCTCCTTGCCCCAGAGTCTATTCTACTTCCGAGGAGAAGACAATTCACGTGCCGCAGAAGAGACGGCATCGAATGTTTGTTCCAAATAAATCAAAGCATATAATTTGTAAAAGAGGCTGTTGTGACATGATCAGTTTCAATGTAAAGCGAAATTGCCAGGTTGTAATCGCAGATCCGCATTTGCTGCCGTTAACTATTTCTATTTTTCGTTTATATGTTGATATCATGGACTCATAACTCTAAAGGAAAAAAATAATATACATATTTACACTGGCTCCGAGACGACGACAGCCGGGGTATCGTTATTCGTCACCTCTGTCTTTCCTTCATCCTCGTTCCCCTGGCTCTTGTTTCTCTTGAACTTCTGCGCCGGCTTCTTAAAGACTCTCGCAACACTGGAGAAGAAGGCGCCTAACGCTCTGTACACAACGACAACGGGCTTTCCGACGATATGGGCGATCTTGGCGAACCACGGGTCGGGAAAGATGCGGACCAGGACGGCCCAGGGCAGTGAGAGCGAGGCCAGGACGAGGCAGATGGCCCACTGCACGCCGTTGAGCTCCTTGATCGAGAAGACGTCGCCACCAACAAAGACGATGGCGACCTGAGCGCCGACCATGATACAATTGATGACAATAAAGAACTGGTTGCGGTGAACGCCCTCAAATATGTTGAATTTGTTGTCCAGCCGGCGGTTATTAAACTGGTTGAAGATTTGCATCCAGACAAAGGTGTTGAAAACGATTGTGTCCAGCTCCTTCATTTGATTCTCGTCGTTGGCATCGTAGCCGAGAATTGTCTGTCCAGCAAAATACAGCGTGATGGTGATGGCAAGTTGGAAGAAGGACTGTCCGGTAATCATCTTCCACATGTTGGTAGTAATGAGCGGTGCGCTCTTTGGCTGCGGAGGTCTGTCGAGGATCTTTTCTGTGGGCGGGTCCGTGGCCAAGGCCAGAGCTGCGAAGGTGTCCATGATCAAGTTGACCCAAAGGAGCTGGATGGCGGTCAGAACACTGGTGAAGTCCGAGCTAGAGACACCGCTAATAAAGGCGAGGAGGACTGCGGTGATGTTGACGGTAATCTGAAACTGTAAAAATTTCTGAACGGCGTCGTTGACGGCACGACCCCATTTGAGAGCGACAATGATTGAGGCAAAGTTATCATCCATCAAGACGATGGCGGATGCTTCCTTGGCAACTTCGGTTCCGGCAATACCCATCGAGAAACCAACGTCGGCTGCTTTGAGGGCTGGCGCATCGTTTGTACCATCGCCAGTTACTGCGACTGTTTCGCCAAGAGCCTTGAGGCGGGTGACGAGAATTCGCTTATCTTCGGGAGAAGAGCGAGCAAGCACTTGCAGCTTGGGCAGAGTCTCGTTCATGGCTTCGTCGCTTAGTACCCTGAAGTCCGGTCCTTCCATGACAATTCCATCGCCGACGAGAATGCCACACTCTTTTGCGATCGCCTGAGCAGTGAGGCTGTTGTCACCCGTCACCATTCGTACGACGATTCCAGCCTTCTGAGCCTTCTTGACAGCTTCGGGGACACCTGGTCGTACAGGATCCTGGATTCCGACAAGCCCAAAGAATATAAGGTCATGCAAGACGGAGGACAGTGTAACGTGACCATCCTCGGTCTCGACTCCAGCAGGAGGCCACTGAGCGTAATCGCGATATACGAGGCCGATAGTGCGGAGTGACTTCTTTGCATAGGAATCAATGGTGGCCTGAAGGGCTTCGCGGTCAGATCCACTCATATTTTCCCGTTCCAGTGACGCGATGTCGGCCTTGGATGTACAGTATCCAAGAAGGATTTCCGAAGCGCCCTTGAGAAGTAACCGGTAGGCACCAGAGCGAAGTCGGATGACTGCACCCATACACTTTTTGGTCGAGTCAAATGGCATCATCTGGACAGTCTCCTCGTTCGCGCGTATCTCAGACAATGATTGCATGCCGAGGTGGTCCTTGGCCAGTTGCAGGAGGGCGGTCTCCGTCTTGGAACCGATGAAACCAGTGTCTCCGCCATCGTCACCCTCGAATGCTGTTGAGTTGATTGCGACCGACTGTACAAGCAGATCTTTGGCAGAGGTTGACAAGTCCGATGCCCACTGCGACAAACCCTTTTCGTCGCCATCGTTGTTGTCAGCCTTGACGAAGCGAGAGGTGCCAAATGTTCCGGCAACGACTGTCATCTTGTTCGTAGTCAGAGTACCAGTCTTATCAGAACAGATAGTGGTGGCGTTTCCCATTGTCTCGCATGCTCTCAGGATGCGAACCAAATTGTTCTCCTTGACCAGGCGCGTGGTGGCGAAGGCCAAGGCAAGCGTGACAGCGAGAGGAAGACCTTCCGGGACCGCTACGACCTATGAACCACGTTAGCTTCTCGTCTTTTCTGTGGTGTTCTTCGAGTCAATACTTACAATGATGGTTACAGTAACGATCAAGATGTCGAGAAACGTAAAGGCTTTTTCCGTGGGTGTTCTAGTGTCCCACGAGAGACTGACCAGGAACCGGATGAAGAGTACTGTGAAGAGTAGACCAGCCGCGGCACTGCCAAGCTTTGCAATCGCCATTGCGAGACCCTCCAGTTTCTTCTGTAAAGGTGTCGTCTCCATCTCAGTGCGCACAGACATCATGATCTTTCCGAAGCTCGAGTGAACACCGACAGATGTGCAGACGAATGTACCGACACCCTCGAGGACCTTGGCCCCAGAAATGATGAACGGATCCAGCTCCTTGTGCATGGTTCCAGACTCCAGAGACTTCATGACTTGGTCTCCCGGGGTCTTCTTGATCGCATCAGACTCTCCAGTCGCTGAGGACTCGTCACACTTGAGATCGTGTCCCTCGATGAAGATGCCATCGACAGGGATCAGATCACCAGGTTCGAGGTGAATGACGTCTCCGACAAGAACCTCGTAGATGTTGATCATGAACGACTTGCCGGAGCGGATGACCTTGATTTCACGATCATCCTTCTTGGCGTTGAGTTTGACGAACGCGCGCTCCTTTTGCCAATCGTTCAGCGACCCTACAGCCACCACAATAACAATGGCAGCAATAATGCCAACTCCCTCGATCCAGTCAACAGCCGGTGGGCTTCCTGCAGGGTGGGACACACCCAGGGATTCGTAGAGGCCGAGAGCCAACGAGATGACGGCGGCAATTGTCAGCAAGATGAGTACCTTGTCATTATAAGCATTCCACATCAACCGCCACAGGGGCGTTGCCTTCTTTGCGGGCAACACATTCTTGCCGTAGACTCGGGTGCGGTCATCAAAGGCTTTGCTGTCACCCTGTGGTGCTTGAGCCTTTTCTGTATGATTTATCGTTCCCGAGACGGCCTCGTCAAATGTCACCCTGGCGGGCACGCCGGTTTCATCGACGCTGAGGCCGGACTCGAGGTTGGTCTGCAGTCCTCGTTCAACGCCTCTGAGTCCACCAAGTGCTCTGAAAGCGGGAAGAGACTTTGGGCCGAAGAGCTTGTTCAGGTGCCCAGGAGCGAACCCAAATGGATTATTCTCGACGTAGAAATCATTTTCTGTTCCAGGATCCGGTCGCAGTGCTGTCTCTGCATCTACGGCTGTCGTGGCGAAACTCGATGCTCGACTTCTATTGCTTGGGGTTTGGAATGGATCTGACCTTGCCGACTTTGAAGGTGTGAGAAAGGGGTTGGATATGGTCGACGCGTTTGATGGAGTGATTGCTTCGGGCAACAAGGTAGTGGCATTACTATTATTTCGAATATGAGTGTTGACTGTCAGTGTAGGCGGTGGGGGCGCCAAGCTGTCCCCTACCATATTGGCGAATGAGGTGTTGCTGTGCAGGGGATAGACAATAGTATACGATTTCAAAAGAGTTGCTGTAATAGTATAGAACAAGCACACATTTGCTCGTGAATCTCTATGAATCGGTAAAGACGGCAACAATGATACAAAGATTTGTGTGCCGAATTTCCGAACGACAGGACGATCAAGTGTCATATAGTACAACTACTGCAGCACTGGGGAGGGAACATCGCCTTCAGGGGCAGTGCAGCGTCTGTCTGCCTTGATCGGGGGCCAGAAGATGCTGACATAGCTGAGCTTCGACTCAGGTGAGACTGGGGTTCAACGTGTGTATGGAGACCACCAAGACTTCGGCAGAACGCAATGCGGCAGGAGGAGTGGCAGAAAAGTGCCCGCCCAGGCGCTTCCTGAGTATGATGCTCCATTTCAAGGTGGAAAATGACCGCAAGGACTCGAGGCGGTGCAGATGTAAACTTGAGCCCAGAGCGGCTAAGGAATGTGATGATGTTGGCCCAGAGGAAGGTCGAAACCTTCGGGTTCGGTTATTGAACTCGGCTTGCTCTAGAAGGGAAACGAACAGCAAGGGTTGCAGTGCTGTCAGAGTATGTTTCGGCAGACGCAGATCAGAAGCTTCAGATACCTACGAAGTAAACGGCCGCTAAAGGAGTCAAGTAACAGTCTGCGACCGTGGTCCGTGGCCTTGGCCCTGGCTAAGAGGGGCAATTCGTTAAGGTGACCAAGCTCTTGTGATCGAATCAGCTCACGATGGAGGTTTTGCACAGCCTCAATGTTTGGTACTACCGAGCACTTGGCAGGAAAAACCTGACTTATTGCCAAGCGTGACCAACGACGGCCGAAGCTTCGAAGAACGGCGGAACGGCGGGGTGCGCTCTTGCTTTATGCTCTCGACTCGCCATGGTCAGAAGCTGGTTCGACTCGCCCGGCTTGGCGCTTTGATGATGGTGATGATTATGCCCGCAGCGGTGAGGGCAACTTTTAGAAGTGTAAAGGCAGAATCTTGGTCTGATCTCAGGGAAATGCTGCTGAAGTGACTTGCGTTTTGCCCGGCTTATCAGGATGGCTCTGGCAGGCACGACTCCCTCAGGCGCCAACACTGCCCAAATGTTTGGAAACTGCAGAGAGCCTAGCCATTGAAACCAGATCGCAGTTTCCATTTCTTGAGATCAAGAATCTAGTGTCCTAATATCGGCATGGGATTTCACCCCTGCTTGGGACAGAATCCGATTGGGACACGTAACAACCCGCCACTTTGCAATGCCCCATTTTGGAGGGCTCCTACAGGTGCGACGAACCAATGACGTTCGCCACTCACATTTTGTACCCAGAGGTTGAAACATTTAGGTATTCGAGCTATCTGTGTAGGTTAAAACTTAACACTCTACATTTACTTTTTAGGTCAATATACTGAAAACTGACACAATGCAAAACTAATATACTTTATACTTCCAGCAATTTGAAAATTGTTGTTGATTTGGACTTATCCACCCTCTTTGAACGCCCGGGCCCTAAGCAACACCAAGCATCATCATCAGAACCCCCCTTGCTGCGAAATCCTCCCAGTTGGTCCCTGTACAAAGTACTACGTACAATCGAGGGCTTGAAATATGGCGTAAATGACGTGATTGAGCAGCCTGGGATGCATCAACGAGATCGGAGATAAAAGCAAAAGAGCGGAATCGCAAAAGCCTCTTCCGGTAAACCTCAAGTTGTCAACACCAACCCCAACGAGGTACTTGAGCGGATAATTCCAAGCAATATCAAACAAATAACCATCGGAAATCTGCCGATGATCATGGAAAACTTTTCATCGGAAACAATATACAGCCCCGCAGATGGAATTTGGCCACGACCAGATCCTGTCTGCCTTCCTGCCTCTTCGAGACAAACGGTGCAGGGCCAAGTGTGGCTATGCTAGAGATATGAACTCAATATTGGTGTTGGTCTGCATTTATTTACGCTATCGATACCGGGTGGATCCAGTCTGGAATCCTGCCTATGTTGTATTGCCCAGAGTACTAAGGTATAAGTGCCACTCGGTGCTGCTCTCGGCATCGTTTGATCTTCCGAAAACTTCTTGCCCGCCAGGTACAATGGGTAAATACGATAAACTCGTCTCGGCTCTGGAGACTATCAGGTCCAGACACATATCACATCTCGTATGCGCTCTCTTATACAGTAGGTACTCAAGAATTGAAGGCGATCCGGAAGGTGTCTGGGCAATACGCTTGCCTCCTGTCACCATGAGCCAAGAAAAGGCCGATGAACTTCGCCTCTCGGCTGAGGTTTTCTTCTTCTAGTCCTCAGCAGACTGAGCATTATCCTGCTCTTGGCGGCGCATTTTCTCTTGGAACCATGAAGTTGGCTCGACTCTTGGCAGATCTTGAAAAGTATGATTCCAACTATGACGACCGCCATGCCCATGAATTCTGCAGTAAGCTGGAGAAGAAAAACAGATCTGCTGGTGAGAAACACGAATAATCCATACTTGTTGCACTCTAGTTCCTCGAGAGCATCCGAGCCACAACACAAGAACAGTACTCTGTAGACGAGTTGCACAGCCGAGGCATGTACACATGAATCGTAGAGGAGTCCCTTCATACCGGACTCTGGAAGACACCGACAACGCCCAGAGTCTCATACTCAGCCTCATAAAGTACAGCCTCAGCGACCCTTGGAAACTGAGAAATCTCTCCGCCATATCCATAAAGTCGAGCAGATGCAGACAAGCCACGATGACGATTCAGACGAATCCCGTGGCAAAGAGCATTGATCTGATGCATTTTACCCGAGAAACGAGTTATTGGGCTCATGTGTTTGACATTTTTGTTTATCCCTTGGCCCATAGCTGAAAGCGTCGGATATGTGAGAACCCGTACACTGCGCCACACAAAAAGCATCATCATTTGTTTCCAACATGAGATACCCTAGCTCTCTTTACTCGGCCTCATTTTGAGTTTTATCATGGTTGGAACATATCCAAGGATATTTTTCTCTCTATAAGGAAATTCGTTGATGAATAATGGTAAGTAGGTATGCGCTGTTCGTAACCTTGGAAGTCCACCCGGTGCGGCGATGAACAATCATGACTTTGCAGACATTTCTATGCTCACACGGATCATGCATATCGGCTACTTTACTCTCCAGGTATCCGACGCCATCCATCGACTCTAGTGTACTTCCTGTCCTGGCCAAGAGCCTCTCTGCCCACACCACAGAAGCAACTGCGCCAGATCCTCGGAAACCTGCTTGTGTCTCGGAATCTCATGCCCACCCCCGTGGTCGTATACTTTGCGTATATACGGATCGCACAATCCAGCCAGCTGTACCGAGGCCGGTAACCTGGGGTCCTTCCTGCCGTACACGTGCACCGTGGGTATCCGAATCTTGAGCTCCAGGGGTATCGTGTTCAGGTTGAGCCCGAAGCAGTCGTCCGAGTTGAACTGCGCCCGCCGCACCACGCTCGCGTAGTCGGTGAGCTGCCACCTGTCCCTCGTCACCTCGGCCGTCGTCTTCTCCCGCAGCTGCCGCTTCGTCGCCGCGTCCAGCTCCTCGACCTCCCTCGAGACCGGCACCCCCAGGTCCTTGAGCGCCGCGATGGGCACGCCGCCACACATGAACATGGCGAATCGGAATGGCGCGGGCAGCTCAGGCTCGTACCACTGCCGGTAGAGCATGTAGCTCGAGACCAGCGCCGCGCCCTGGCTGAAGGTCAGGACGCCGTCATACGGGCCGCGCGCGCTGAGGATCTGGCGGAGCCACTCGTGCGCCTTGCGGATCGCTGTGATCTCGGTCCCCTCGTAGAAGGCGTAGTGTGGTGGGCTGTAAAAGAGCGGTGTATCTGGCGCCGGGGCGGAGGGCTCGGGCGCGTCCACGAAGTCGAAGGCGAAGTCTGCCTCCGGGTCGAGATCCTGTAGCGTCCTGCGCAGGGATGCAGTCTGCGTTTGGAAGATCTTCCCGCTCGTCCCTTTCCCGTGCAAGCAGAGGATTTTCATTGTAAAGTGCCGAGATCTACGTGATCTTCCAGCTTAGAATAAGAGGCGGAGCCCAATTAATTGGAATGAAGATGAGACCTTCGATCATGAGGTTTTCAAAATAGTGCCTCCGTTTACAGATCGATTCTCTGTTTCGGTACATGCCGTCTCCAATATTACTGCCATCACCGTGCTCGGCGCCGGACCTCCGGAGCCACTCCGGAGCTCCGGAATGAAGTCATAGAGCAGGACCACAGTTCTCAACGCTCCTCAAATCTCTGTCTTGAGCTGGCAGTAGATCGGATTCAACAGGTTTCATTTTCAAAATCATTGATGGATTTCAATACAGCTGACGAATTGTCGAAGCACAGGGACAGTGGCGGAACATCCACTGCCGGTTTACTGCCACGCAACCCATCAGCAAATACGCCTACCATTCGGTGGCTCATGGAATAGAGAAATTACTGCCATAGAACTTTTAAGCCTAGATGAGACAAGTCTCGCATTTCTGTTTTGACAGATTCTGTTCCTGCGCATCTACCGCCACGTCTTCGAGCTCCGCCTCCCACGAGGGAGGCTCAGCCACCCCCATATGACACGATGAGTGACACTCGCACTTCATGACTCGCAAGCCGTCCAGGCAGACGCAACCTCGCGTCCATCATACAAATGCCCGTGTTGCGCGTCGTCTCTCTGATTCCACATCACCCAAGACACTCCGCCTCTCAGCAAATTGACCCCAAGGTCGAGACTGCCCCGGTGCGCTGCCTGGCGCTGCTGCGAGCCGGCAGTCAGCGACGGCATCCTCTGATTACTGTACTTTTCTCGGGGATCATGAAATATTTGCTCACTGTCGCCCGAGTGTTATGATCTTATCGAGGCTTAGGAGAAGTGATGTTACCAGGTCATCAATAATCATCACACGATACTGCCTCAGGCATGGATGCGGGTCAGCCTTGTTCGACTCCGATGCCAAGTATCCATCATGAAAATAGCTGCATGAAACAGACGGCCCTCGCATGTCATCGGAGATGTCGATTTTTGGCATCCAAGGCACAGCGCCAATGTTGAGTAATACCCAGCGAGGACAATCGTGAGATATCGATCAGCTGCCACTCCAATCTAGGCATCGCTGCTTGTTGAGATTCGGCGACGCACGGGAATTCTGACTAGGCCTCACCTCGAGATCTCCGGGCGTTCTCACAAGGGAAGCCTCCCGGTCGGTGAGAGATGCATATCGCAACGGTGAGCTGTGCCAGCTTTCTCACCACCTATCACGAACTGAACTCGATGGATGGTAATCCAGTAAATCTACTCTTTCCTAGAACTCAAGTGTTTCTGACCGCAAGAACCATTAAAGTAAAAATTCGTACTTCAATGTGCTAATTATGTAAGATAGAAACTCGAGCGTCCGAAGAGATCTGTGCACTACTTTGTCCGAACATGTACAGCCGGCTGCAATTTGTTCAATTCCATTTTGTGATGTAAAACAGACAGTCTGTTGAGCAACAAGGAACAGCTCGAGTGTCGTGTCCCATCAACGAGGGCATGACGAGGAAGAATGGAGAAAAGCACTGCTACAGACAGTGATGAACCTTTTTCTCTTTTCTCTCTCTCAATACTTGTACCAGCCGTGCGCTCTCGTAAACTAAAAGTCATGTTATGAAGGTACGGACGTGCAGAGCTTCATGAACAATAAACATGCCTGGATATATACAAGTGAAGATCTCCAACCGTACGTCAGGCATCAATGAAGCCCACGCCCTAGTATTGTTTGTACACATTATATCAACAAGACATTCTCGTACCCCTAACATATTGGATCGCATGTACTTCTTTACGGGAGACTGAAAGCAATGAGGTCGCTTAATGCCTCTCTGTTTTTGTTTTTGTTTTTGTTTGTTAGAGAGTGGGCACCTACCTACCGGGATGGATTGTTGAGCGCGATATATGCAAGCCCATCATCCATGACCGGTCGGGATGGGCTATGGGTCCGCTATAGCATCGGAGGCTCCGCGGCTTTGAAGATTCAATACCTACCTGGATACCGGTATCAAAGCAGATTCGTGACTTTGTAGGTGCACAACAATGGCAGTGGCGTCCGAGCTTGCACTTTGCTGTCTTTTGCGACGAGAGATGAGGAGTCCTTGCGTTAAGATCGAGATCGGGAAGATACGGAACTCAGATCTCTTTTCTTTTCCTCTCATTTGTCTTGTTCACGAATGCGACTTTTTGGTGGGATTGATCTGCGATGTTCGGCTATTGCCGAACCCCCCACTTGATAGAGATCCGCGGGGTATTTTATAGCAACTGCATGAACTCGGGAGGGGCGAGTCGCTAGGCCTAAAGACCCCTGGAGGCCACCTCCGTCATTCCTAACCCAAGAAGCCGTAGCGCATTGGTCAGCACCCAACGCCAGCCAATAGGCCTACCTAGTGTTTTGCAGACAGCCGAAAGAGAGGAAAAACATCGCAATTCCAATAGGGAATAAAGGAAAAAAGTCAAACCTTGGCGGTCAAGAGTGTATATGCGGCATCAGTATACTGGCATGCCCAGCGTATATCTCTTGTCGCAGCGCTAGTAGTCAATTACCTTTCCAGTGATTGACGCTTTCGCGTTTTCATACCACACCTAATTCCACCCACCTGCCTTGGCCCTTGGCACCTTATTCCTCTCGCCCTCCAGCCATGGCCTCCCGACCTGCGCCTCCATCGCGCCAGCCTACCGACCACGCGCCGGCGACACCCAGTGCTCTTCGCAAGAGTCACACAGCTTCGTCCTCGTCCTTGTTCAACCACGGTGACGACGCCGCGGCGGGATCTGATCAGCAGGCCTCGGCGAGCCAGGCCGGTCCCAGTGCCAGTGGGGGTGCAAACAACGCCTCCGAAACCACCTCCCTTCTCCACCACCACGATCGAGCGCACCCGGGGCCATGCGACCATGGAACCTTCTCCCCGCGCCCCTCGAGCCCCGTCGGCAGCAGCTTTCGGGGCTCTGACGCCGGCTCGCTGCTGGGCTCCGACGCCTCGGTCACCAAGGGCAATTGGAGGAAGACCCTCTCGAGCAAGATGAAGACCAAGACCATGACCAACTCCCGGTCGCTCGCCGAGAGGCACGGCTTCAAAGACTCCAAGATGATGTACCTGTCGTACTATGTGCCCTCTCTGATCTGGATACGGCAGTACAACTGGTCGTGGTTCCGAGGCGACGTGACGGCCGCCATCACGCTCGCGTCCATGTACTTGCCCATGGCTCTGTCGTACGCGGACAGCTTGGCGCACGTACCGCCAATCAATGGATTGTACGCCTTTGTGTTCAATCCGTTCATCTATGGTCTGCTGGGAAGCTGTCCTCAGATGGTTGTCGGTCCCGAGGCAGCTGGGTCGCTCCTGGTGGGCTCGATCGTCAAGAGTAGCATCGATTCTGGGCAGGGCGATGACGATAATGCCGCCATGCATGCCCGGATCGCGGGTGTCGCTGTCGGCATTGCCGGTGCCACCGTGTTCATCATGGGCTTGTTTCGCCTGGGCTTTTTGGATAGTGTTCTCAGTCGGCCGTTCCTGCGCGGCTTCATCTCCGCCATTGGTGTGGTCATCTTCATCGACCAGTTGATCCCTGTTCTAGGCCTGTCGTCTGTCGCCGCCAGGACAGAAGGTGTCGGCCATGGCAGTTCGGTACAGAAGTTGGAGTTTTTGTTTACCCATTTCAGTGATCTTCACAAGCTCTCGGCTATCATTGGAGTCGTCAGCTTTGTCATTATCATGGTTCTGAGGTAAGCCAATCAGATCCGATTCCGCTGTGTCGGCATACTAACTCCTGTCGCAGAGAGGTCAAGAGACGTCTCCAACCGAGATATCCTGGCGTTGCATATACTCCCGATCGACTTCTCGTGGTCGTTATATCGGCTTTGCTGGCATGGAGGTTACGCTGGGACGAACGAGGTGTTGGCGTGCTCGGCGATGTCCAACAAGGCACTACCGATATTTTTGAATTTCGCAATCCGTTCCAGACATCGCATGTTTCGCATATCCGCGAGGCCATGGGTACCTCGTTCCTTATTGGTATGCTCGGCTTTTTCGAGTCCTCGGTGGCAGCCAAGAGTCTTGGAACTGGAGATGCCATTGAGGGCATGCAGCTCAGTCCCAATCGGGAGCTTGTCGCTCTCGGCGTTGCGAACCTGATCGGCTCCTGCTTCATGGCTATCCCAGCGTTTGGCGGCTATGGTAGAAGCAAGGTTAACAAGTCAACTGGAGGCAAGAGTCCTATGAGCTCGATTCTATTGAGTCTCATCACTCTCTTCTGCGTTTTCTTCATGCTGCCATGGTTCTACTACATTCCCGTGAGTATATCTTTCGCTTTTCCTGTCCGTCTCTTCGCGCGGGGCTAGAAGCTAACCACCAATCTCAGAAACCTGTCCTTGCAGCGCTCATTTCTGTGGTGGCATTCTCGTTGATAGAAGAGGCTCCCCATGATGTGGCCTTCTTCCTGCGGATCCGAGGCTGGACTGAGCTTGCCCTGATGGCGGTTATCCTGCTCGTCACTGTGTTCTTCTCACTCAACCTGGGTATTGCAATTGGAATTGGCCTGTCGCTTTTGCAGGTCATTCAGCATGCAACTCGCCCGCGTATCCAGATTCTCGGGCGCATACCAGGCACGGTACGCTTTGAAAATGCAGAGGACAATGCCGACCGCCTTGAGTTCATCGAGGGATGCCTGATTGTCAAGATCCCCGAGCCTCTCACTTTTGCCAATACCGGCGATCTGAAGAACAGGCTTGCAAGGCTCGAGCGATACGGCACATCGCTCGCACACCCTGCGCTGCCGCGATTACGGCCCCAGAGCAGCCATAGAAATGTCATCTTTGACATACACGGCGTCACTTCTCTGGATGGCTCCGGCACGCAAGTCCTCGAAGAGATTGTACAAAGCTACCGGTCCAAGGGTGTGCGTGTGTTCTTCAGCCGCGCTCCCAGCAAGAACAACAAAGTCTGGAAGCTGCTGGAACGGAGTGGCATTGTCGAAATGGTTGGCGGAGAGCGCCAGTTCGTACGCGACGTGGAGGATGCCTTGCGGCTGACCGAGGTCGAGGATCTAGAAGAACTAGGATCGAGTGTCGCGCCAAGCGAGAATTCCTCATGATTTTGGAGTACTCTGTACCAACATCATCTTGCCTACAAGATACACAAAAAATCATGTATAAATAGCTTCTTAAGCTATAAAAATGGCGATAGAAGAACGACGAAAAGAATATGACATAGCATAGCGTTATTGATCTTGTGAATTTCTCATTGTATTCAGTGTTATAGCTCTTGATTTATTGTCAATCTGCCATCCCTACTTTTGTCTGATCGTTTTCCACTATAAATGCATGAGTGAAGTTTTTCAACCCTTATCAAGCACGTCAAATTCCTCAGAAGTAAGTCATCCATATGGATGGGCTGGTCACTCGACTTGACTTGGAGAGTGTGACCAGATGTGAGACCAAATGGTAGATACAATGTGGCCACGACCATCAGGATATGCAGGATAGGCTTTCGCACACGGGATTGAGAACAATCCTCCGTCGACGCAGCCTTGTGCAAGACCGAAGCGCGAGTTGGCATGCGTCGCAGGCGGAGAACGAAGGCCATTTTCTCACTGGTCGAGTCTGTCACGGGGCTCCTTCTCGAATTGCAACTGCCTATTAGGGGCACGTATCGTGGGTTCATTCAAGCAGCCACTATGTTGCGCTTTTCCACCCGTTCCGTCATTCTCCAGTCCAGCTGTAATTTCATGCTCTTATTTCAATATAAACAAATTAGGTAATGACTCGTGTGAAACTAATCGAGAACAATTGACACTGCCCTATAAGCTAGATCTAGACTGAATATTATGTGGGGGAAGATGGACCATGTCATCCGCGGATTCTTACACTTAATGCTGACATGAGCAAATAGTGTTGGACACCGTCTTGGATACTAAAAGTGTGATGTTATGTACGTCTCGTTTCCGTGCAATCGGTCAGGCATCTGCAGCCCGGAGACTTTGGCATTTAATTGCTTTTTTTTTTTTTTTTTTTTTTTTTTTTGGGTTTTTTTGGGAGGAGAGGTCACAAGAGGGAGAAAAAGTCGGAGGGTCGAAAGACGCGGCCGCCGGAGTCGTAACGAAAATTGTATACTCCGTCTCTTTTCATGTGTGCGTCTCTGCATTATAAATGCAATGCAGTCTTGTCGGCTCCGCATATTGTTGAAGAACTCCAAATCCCCGCATATCTATAGCCCGCTCGCTATTTCGCAAAGGAGCGAGTTACGATCTGCTTGGCCATGATTGGCCGGCGAGGGGATGTTGCACCACAAAATACTTGGCCTAACACCGAGTAGGTGCCAACTAAAACGCATTTTCTCCTTCGGACTTGTCGGCATTCTCATCCGCCGTTGCGCCGGTCGACTCAAATAGGTGAGGAGGGCATTGGAACCTGAGATCGATCGCACTACTCGGTGACTAGGAGGCCGAATATGTCATTTGTTAGCGGGGATGGAATGGCCAGCAACCCGGCGCGCGTTGATGTCATGGCACGTCGTTGTGCTCAAAGCATCAATGCTCCATTCTGCGGTGTAGAATTGGTCGGATGCGACAGCAGCGAGGAGCAGCAGCAGCAGCATCTCCGATCACCGTTCAACTGTCTACGGAGCGGAGTTACGAACCCAGAGTACGAATTACTACTTTGTCTCGTGTCGGTTTAGGATAGGGACGCCGCCCGAGCGAAAGCCGTTGTCTCCGCCATGGTAGTGGCAAACTCTCATTCGTATAATAAATGATCGAGTTCTGCCAGTTTTAGAGTTTCTGGAATCCCTTGGCTACATTACACAGGAGAATAAACATCACCATATTCTATAGCCATTTCTCTCCGATCCTCAGTATGCTGGAATCAAGCATCAATCATCTCTACCTGCCGGCTGCCGGGCTGGCCATAGCAGTCGCAGGAGTAAGTAACCGAATACTCACATTCTGATACCAAATTCTGCCATGCTGACATGCATCGCAGTGGGTATATACAGTCTTGAGCAGCCCAATGGCCAAGCTCCCCGGCGATTGGATCACCATATTTACGGATATTCCATACAGATATCATGTGGTGAAAGGAAACAGACCGCGCTGGGTCCAGAGCCTGCACGAGAAATATGGTAAGTATAGGCCAATTCAAGATCGCCACGGCAGAGGATCTCGTAGTGCTAACCAGTGTTCCCACGTCTCCAGGCCCCGTCGTTCGCATCAGTCCTACCGAGGCCTGCTTCCAGGATCTGTCCACCACGCGGGAGATGTACCGGGTCAAAGGCGAGTACCTCAAGGGAAAGTTCTACGACCAGCTGGCCAACGGGCAGGTCAGCGTCTTCAGCACCCGCGACGTCGAGGTCCACAAGCGGCAGCGGAGGCTTCTTTCGTCTGAAATGTCCGAGTCCAGCCTGCAAAAGCACCTGCCCGTCGTCGAGGCAAAGGTGCGCCTGGCCATCCAGCGCATGGAGGAGGAGATGCAGCAGCGCAAGGCCACCGACGTCTTTCACTGGTTTCTGTCCATGGCGACGGACGTCATTGGCGAGTTGAGCTTTGGCAAGTCGTTCGATATGCTCGAGACTGGAGGAGTAAGCATTGCAAACGTATAACACGACATGTTACAAATAGACTGACTTTAACTTCCAATAGAAGAGCGAATATATCGAGAACCTGCAGCAGGTCGCAAAGATCGGCAGTATCATCTCGACATTCCCGGTTCTGGCCAAGCTGTCCAAGTTTGTCCAGATCCCCATCGTCAGCCAAGCGACCGACAAGCGTCGCAAGATCACCGGGTACGCCCAAGAGTCCATCGAGCGGCACCAGCGCATCGTCGACGAGCAGGGGGACGACGCCCAGCCGACCCTGCTCTCGAAGCTGTACAAGTCAGCCGGCACGGAGAAGCTGACCTTTACGGAAGTGCGTGACAACGCGTCGGCTTACATCATCGCCGGATCAGATACCACCGTAAGTCTTCAGCTTTATATATGTTACGAGCATGGCTCTTGCGTGAGCACACCACGACAGCCCGCTAATTTGAAATACCAACAGGCCAACACGCTGACCTACCTCGTCTGGCTGGTCTGCCGCAACCCCGACGTCAAGGCCCGGCTCCTCTCGGAGCTGCAGACCCTGCCCGACGGCTTCGCCTACGACGACGTCAAGAACCTGACGTACATGAACCACGTGATCGAGGAGTCGCTGCGCATGTTCCCGGCCGCGCCCTCGGGCCTGCCCCGGGTCGTGCCCGCGGGCGGCGCCCAGCTGTCCGGCCACTACCTCCCGGCCGGCTGCGTCGTCAGCGCCCAGGCCTGGAGCATGCACCGGCACCCGGACATCTTCCCCGACCCGCACCGGTTCGACCCGGCGCGGTGGGAGAGCCCGACCAAGGACATGCGCGACGCTTTTCTGGCGTTTGGCGGCGGCAGTCGAGGTACGTTACACCACACGAGCCACCCTGGTCATATGAACCCCTATTCCGACTCCCGCGTGTCCTTCCTGATGACTAACCCTCCTGTGAACAGTCTGCCTCGGGCTGCATCTCGCCCGTATGGAGCTGCGGCTGGCGACGGCACGCTTCTTCACGACCTTTCCGAATGCCCAGGTCTCGACGCTCGAGGGCTTCGGCGACGAGGAGATGAACCCCAAGATGTTCTTCCTGTTAACGCCGAGCAAGCACAGGTGCCTGATCGAAGCATGCTAGAAGCATGTAATCAAGCGGCACAGCCTTTTTGCTCTCGGTAATAAGTTTATCGTTCCATCAGACCATGGGTTCCACGCATTGACAGGACTTGGCATCGTTTACCAATCAGGAAAGGGCTAGGCAATTCCGTTTTTCTGTTTCTTCTTCTCTGCCAATAAGCATGGGTTTTACATCATCTCCTTTTTTTCTTTCTCGTCCCTTGTTCTCTCGGCATTGGATGGATAGTGTCAAGCATGGGTACCATATATTACCACGTGAATCATAGACTACCCTTCATCTCGGCTTTCTAAATTCGTCCCGTGTCACACGAAAAATCGGTCCCCTTGGCGCCACTTATCTATATCTTTTTTATATTTTCTCCGGGGGTGGAGCAATAGAAGTGTGTGCTAACCGACCGATTGCGGATGACAGCGAGCCGCGCAATACGGGCAAAGCCGTTGGGCCCAGCCCCCTTTTGGCAGTGGTCGTCTGTTTATTCCGCCCAGAATGGGAGTATCCGCCGCTGTGGCTTGGTCGAATCCGGGACCCATGGACTTTTCCGAGTGCTTCTTTTTCGACGTACAGCGCTCACGATTGTGATACCGAGTTCGATTCCGTTTTCGTTTCGTCACTATCTTTATAGCGCCGACGCTGGTTTCACTCGGGCAAGGCCCAATTATTGTAGACTGGGAAGATATGGTTTTCTTTTCTTGGAAAATTCAAATCGCTCAATTATGCAAATCGCTGTTGCTATCGCTGTATGCTTTTTGTTTTGTTTTGCTGAATGCGGCGCCAAGTAAATAGACCAGTATATACAAAGGAGTGGCTTGCTCTGGTTGCGCAAAAAGCTTCTTTTCTTGTTGGCTCTAATAGACATTGATTTTTTTTTCCTAATCCCTATACCATTGAACCCCCGTATTGACGTGTAGAAAAATTGTAAGTGCCCTTGGACTTGTCGACGAGCTCGAGCTCCGACTCGCTGCCGACCGACTTGTTGTCTTCGCGGTCGTGGTGCGTCCGCTTGACCGAGATGATGGTCGTCTTGGTGATGGCCGGGCCGCCGGCTTTAGACCCGCTGAAGGTGTCGAGCGCCATGGACGCGTTGTTGCTCGACCGCGACCGGATGTAGTCGGTGCCGCGCTTCTTGAGGCGCCTGAACAGGCCCGCCATTCCGGGCATGCACGCGCAGATGACGCCCACGTCGAGCTCGACCAGCGACCACGAGGCGAGCTTGGCAAAGTCCATGGTCGAGTTGGTGCTCGCCGTCCATCCGATCAGGGCCCTGAGACGGATCATGCTGCAGATGGTGACAAAGAGACCGACGAGGAACGTAAGAATGATACCGGCCTTCTTCTTCATGTTCAAATCGAGCTTGAGACTAAATCACAATTGGTCAGCATTTGTTTTCCGCTGGAATTTCGTCTGTTGTGAGATGTGCGCTTACAGTTGCGGAATCGGAATAAAGAAGATGACGAGATCGAGGATAATGTTGAGCGCCGCGCACGTGTAGGTCTGAGCGTTCATATCGATACACTTTCCAGTCTTCTCGTTGTCCCAGCGCTCCCAGGTGTAGTCGAACGGCAGGCAGTAGGTGAGCAGAGTGACGACAAAGGCGACGCAGAAGAGCGCCATGATGCCCATGAGGATGAAGATGTGCTTTCGGAACTGGCGATCGGGGAAAATTCGAAGGTACAAAAGAAGAATCGAAACTTTGGTGATGGTCGACTCGATGACGTACGCGAACTCAGCGACGTAGAAGAGCTGTGACTCAGGTAAGTAAGAGCCTAAAGAGAAGGCGACGACTTCATAGTCAGTAGACATACAATTAGAACAATGTTGATGTGTAGATCGTCGAGCGTCCACATATCGAGGCCCAGGCCAAAGATAACCACTGGTATACAAGTCAGCGACGGCGCAGAGCACAAGGCATAATCTGGTGTCCAACATACTCAACTCGGCTCCGATGGTGACTGCCGTAAGCACCACCCAAGAGAGCACGATGGCCCAGTCGTCCATACCGAGAGACATGCCGCCAAAGTACGCAGTACGGGCGAGCAGGCGTCCTGAAAGAAAGAAGGTCGCAAAGGCCCATAGTGTCCAGGCGATGGCTCTGATCGATGTCTGAGTATTCCGTACTTCGGTGCCGCACGTCGCAGTTATGAGCTTCTCAGCCGCTGTTCAATTATAAGCTACACGTCCGAGACATCAAGATGTAAGCCAACTGACCCAAGTACTCGTGTGTGGTGCATGCCGAGTTCAAACAAGTCGTCACATCCGTAGTGATGAACTCTTCGACGGTACTGCAGTTCGCCGATGAGGCGTGCTGGGTGAAACATGAATACTGCAAAGCTATTAGTATTCTGATATCTCATAGAGTGCCAGATGTTTCGAGGCGACATACTGCGCATGATGGTATTTGGTCCTCGATGCTCGAGAGGACTGTGACCAATTGTCCGGATCGGGGTTGAACCTCCGCAGCCACGAGAACGACTGCCAGAGCCAGGACCCAGAGGCATACACTGCGGAATAGGAAAGCCATGTTTTCCTCGACTGTTGTGACCGACTGACTACTACTCAGGACCTCGACGTCAAAACAAGCATGATCTGTTCGTCCGGGGCGATATGATGATCCAGCAGGTATAAGTCGGAGCAGAGCAGATCGGATTCACGAAAGTCTGGAGGGCTGCGGCGGCGGATCCGTTAATGATCAATCAAATCTTCAGACCAAACAACTTTCTGGCAGGTCTGGGGAGGGGGCACCATTTGCGGGCTTATGGTACCGAGAGTTCGCGGCGGCAGACACGGCAGATGTCAGGCACAATGGAATCCTTACCATGGGGTTACTGTGGCCAGGATTTCTAGACTGGCTTTTTCCGTCACCAATCTGTGCCTGCTGGTGCTCCGCATATTCGAGAACAACCTTGTATCTAATATAAACCCTGTAGGATTGTCCAAAACAGTCCCCGATGCATCGTAGCTCAGGGTCGGGTCGAACACCCTAACCGTGCCTGGCCCTAGGCGTCCGACATCTGGATGGTTCTGCCCTGGATCTAGGGCGAGCTGCTTACCGAGGAGTGCAGGATGAAAGAACGTGGTACATGAGACCATCGTCCACATTGGGTAAACGAATACGTCCGCGGCTTGGAGAATGCAACGGTGCTCCATACCGTCGGGACAGCCAGGCTGGTTGGGATACCCTGGATTAGTGCAGGAACCTGTCGGACCATTCCTCTTAGAACGCTCTGCATATGAGGGAGGGACCACGACCAGCACGCCGCCTCATCCACAGCAAATATGTCCGGCCAACGGGCTGATAGTCAATTCAATTAGTGTAGGGCATGGTGTCGATGATGAGTAATTGGCGGATATTGGTTAGTTTCGCCCAGACTTTGGTGTCGCTCTTATTTCGTGTTCCCGAGACGACTCTATTTCCCTTTTGCTGAGAAAGGCAAAAGGCGATCTCGGTCCCGTGGGCGTGGACGAGATCAAGATTGATCCACCAGATTGGAGCGACATCCGGCTACCCTTGGTCTGATCATGGCGACGATCTCTGGTTCTCTGGGACGGTGTAACTTGTAAGAGCAACAACAGAGGGGAGCCAGAGGGGGCCTGGCTCCATACTGAAAGGCCTGGGAAGCCTCAAATTGATCAATTGATACTGCAGAAATAGGTTGGCGCTACCGGTGGCGGTCCCAAATCTGTGCAGACGGACCGCCCTCCGCGGTCGAAATAATGGATCCATTATCGTGATCCAGGTCGGGGCCGCGTCGCCCGCGAGTCATAGCTTTTTCGTCTAAGATCTCACCCGCGGCCTATTTAGGTTGTCTGCTTGCCAAACTTCAATTCCCCTGCTGCTAGCAGATTGCCTCTCTGGATTTTAGCATTGTCTTCTAAAAAAGATGTTTCAAGTTCCAGATCCGTCTAAAGCTGGTGTCCGGCCGATGAGATTGGGATTGATGCCGACTGGACAAGACTAATAATAAGGAGAGCGAGCGTCTCGCGTCCTATCATCATCATGTCGAGCCGGACTGGACCAGAGAAGAATGTTTGCTCGTGTCGCAGAAGCACGACGTGCGTCTCTTGTCTGGGTAGGCATGCGGAGACTGCCGTACTATGTGTCGTGATCCATAGTGTACATAAGTACTCGTCCCCTGCAACTGCATCCCTTGCCGTTGTTCTCTTTTCCGACGGGCTGCGGCCGAAATTCTCTCGTCCGAATGCCCACTCCGCCAAGTGGCAGGGTACGTTGTGCGTACGAATAGCACGACGTTGGGATATTAGTGAGCCACATTTATAAGTGGAGAATGTGTATCTAGAATTGTATAACCCCTTGCACATGCAACTAACAGTCTAGCCTCCATGTTCTAGTCTGAACCTGAGACTGGCCATCGTGGTCTGCGAATTAGAAATTGCCAGGGCAGTTTGTCGGCGACCTGCAATGACGAGCATGGTGACAGGCTCGACAGGCTGGGCCGTTAGCTGTCTTGCGGCTTTTGTCCGGCCTAGCCTTCCACTTCCATATCAGTGGCTCCATCAAAGAAGGCATTATTCCCTGAGACCATGTGTCTCGATAGGCCGGAGCTGTGTGTCGAACCACCATCGGTTTTTCTTTCCTCGGAGTTTCATCAAGGATCCGTATCGATAAAGAAGTAAAAAGGAGAGAGGCACGCCCATTCACTCTTGTATTGATAGTCAGCCACAAGGCACCGTCTTTGAGTTTGTCCTCCTTGTCCGCGAAGAATATCTTTCACAATTCAGACACAATCGCTCGAAATGGCTGCCGAACAACCAGCAGGCTTCCGCGTCATCGTCGTTGGAGGTGGCCCTGTCGCCCTGACAGCGGCACATGCCCTCTCCCAGGCCGGCATCGACTATGTCATCCTAGAGCGACGTAGTGCCTTGGATACTGATTCTGGCGCCTCCGTCGCCATTTGGCCACACAATGTCCGCCTCTTGGACCAGCTTGGTCTTTATGAGGAGGCAGAACGCACATACATGCCTGTGTTGAACAAGTGCAACCTGAGAAGGGATGGCACCGTGTTGTCGAGGAGTAACATGTTTGAGGCCATCGGTATTAAGTAAGAAGAAAAGACCCCTGGAAACCTCGCTTAAGATGCTGACGTAGGGACGTGCAACAGTCACGGTCATCCTTGGATGTGTTTCCACCGCGCCAAGTTGATCAACATGCTATACCAGAGACTTCCGGACCCATCAAAAGTCTTGCTGGACAAGGAGGTTGTGTCGATAGAAAATACTGCCGATGGCGTCACGGTGACAGTAAGTTGTGCTTTTCTTCTTCTTTCGAGTTTTATGTCGGTGTGTTGGTATGTTGGCTGCATCGGTTCTCGCGATAGTTCGCCAGTGGAGCCCACTCTGAACCCTCGATACGTGCCTCCATGATGCAGGACCTCAAGAGCCAATGCCTCACACTCGATCCTTGTTATCGTGATGACAGTTTGCTGACATCCATCCTTGCAGTGTGCCGACAAGAGCACATACTCGGCCTCCATTATCATTGGTGCCGATGGAGTGCACAGCAGTGTCCGCAGACTGGTGAACGAAGCTTCGGGCAAGACAGAGGAGCCTTTCATTTCCTCCTACCGTGGCCTTTACGGTTATGCCAAGCGCTCGCCTGAGCTCGAGCCTGCGACCCTTTACGAGACGCACAGTGCCAACCTGACCATTCAGCTCATTGTTGCTGAGCAGCAGCAACACTTTCTGGTGTACGAGCGTCTGCCGAAAGCCACACGTGATAGGACGCGGTACACAGAGGAAGATGCTGATGCCCTCGCAAAGAAGTACGCCGATGTGCGCTTCCCTACTGGCAAGGACGGAGAGTTTGTGACCTGGGGTGACATCTGGGCTCAGAAGCAATGGTCGGTGCTGGCCAACCTCGAAGAAGGCATTGTCAAGACTTGGCACACTGGTCGTGCCGTGCTGGTTGGAGATGCTGTCCACAAGATGACACCCAACACTGGATTCGGTATGAACAGTGGCCTGCAGGGCGTGGCGCAGCTGGTGAACAAACTTCGTGCTCAGCTCAAGGAGACGCCAAACCCAGATGTTGCCACGCTCACGCGTGTCTTTGGCGAGTACCAGACCGCCCGGTTGGCCAACTCAAAGGAAGCGGTGGAAGTATCAGGGCTGTACACGAGACTCGTTGCCTGGAACAACCCTGTCTGGAGATTTACTGACCAGTACCTGCTTCCATACGTCAAGGGCGACAACACCTCGTTGAACGTCTTGATGTCGCCGATTGTGCAAAAAGGTGTTCCCCTGGACTTCCTGGAGGAGAAGCGTTTCAAGAAGGGCACATATGCCTACCACACTGGGCCCGTCACCGCAAGCGCCGCTTGAGATTTCTGCAAACAAGAAGGAGAGGAAAGAAAACTCAAAGACAGAAATCGGATGACATTGGACATACCGGATTGTTTTGACGGATATACTTTTAATAGTCCATTTTTTCCTCAGTTCAATATACCAAGAACGCGTTAACTTTCTCCGATTTTCCTGTCTTGGTATGAGCTGGAGTAGGTGTGCAGTGAGTGCTGACTGTTATGATTTAATCTGCAAGGCCCGTAACTTTCGGCAGCTTGAAATCAACGAGATGGCCATATTATCTCATTCCCCAGTCCTGATGGCCTCGGTTCATACTTTCATACAGGGTCTTTGCGTACTGGCTGCCTGCGTCCAACCATCCGAGCTCGGCTGTACGCCAAGTGAGCCAGTCAGTGGCACTGACGCCTACTGGTGCTCTGAAAAGACCAACGGCGATGTTGATCATGTCGTTATGGTCATTTGTGTGGCGCGTGTTGCTCCAGTACAAGGCAGTGGCCCCGCAGATCCTGCAGAATGTCCGTAGAGCACCTGGAGAGGAAGCATACGTTTTCATGGTGCCATGCTGCAAGTTCCTGCTGATCTTTGGCTCAATCAGCTCCAGCGGCACATATGCCCAGGCAGATAGAAAGGTAGAGCTCAATAAGCGGCAGTCGTTGCAAGCATCCGTCATGGCCTTCCATTTCGTGCTGTCCTTGGGTGAGACGAAGCCACGCATGTAGGGGTCTTGGAGAACCTCTTGGGTCGGTCTCTGAATGGTGAATGAGATGCCGCCACAATCGCACTGAGCTTTGAGTCTCTCACGACCGTCGCTGCCTACTTGAGGTTCGGGGGATAAAAAGTGAGCCGCAGTCCCGATAGGATTCGTGGAGTCTAGAGATCGATCACCAATGCTGGGAAGCCATTCGTGGAGGCCACCAGGGGCAGAATCTGTAAAGCAGTGCATGTCGACCCTGAATACGTTCTCATTGTACGGAAAGAGGGCAATGGACAGATACCAAGTATCTTCAGCTTCGTCGCGGCCACCCAGATGACAGCCACACATAGAGCAGAAGTAGTGGTCATACTTGCTACCCAGTGGATGGTACTTAGTGGCGCACGAGGTCAAGCTGGAGGGCCCGATGAATTGGAGGCTGGTTCCCTTCGGAATCGTGGCGTGAGCAATGGACAAGGCCCCGTGAATGTAGCGACAACGACTACAGTGGCACACGTAGGCACTCAAAGGCAGCACCTCAGGGGGAAGGTCAAGGCCATACTGAAGAGAGCCACAATAACATCTTGCCTTCAATGATGGGATCGACGGTGGCGATTGGATGACGGGAGGCATCATTGTGGTGGTGACTTTGGGTGAGGATCGGTGAGAAGTTGAATTTGAAGACACGTGAATCAATTCAAGGAACAGGCAGATACAGAAAGGGCGTGAATGATTGCTTTTTCTTCAGCTGAAAAAAAAAAAAAAATCCCGAATTGACAAGTCAGAATGCGGGGTCGATCTGAGATGCGCCTGCCAACAATCAAGGGTTCAAGGGTCAGTTCAAGATGATACCGAATAGAGAAGGCACGCTAACAAATGAGCCAATGAGGGGAATCTATCAGATCCTTGGGTAAGGTCCATTTGCATACTATCTTACCTAAGTAAAGGTGGGGTCAAAGCCTTCATGTAAAGCTTCAAGTATCAGGTTGGTTGATAGATGACTGAGAAGTCCCCAGATCAATATAAAGTCATGCAATCTGGTATCTGTTACGTGATCCAACGTCTATTGCGTAATCTGAACTGTTGGCCTGGCATCGTAGGGACGACATTACTCACTGCATGATCGGCATCTTAGTTACTGAGCCTCTGTGCTTGACACCTTCGCAGTGTCTAGACGTTGGGTTTGTTTGTTCGGGCGCGAAATCTTGCGATGCATAGCTGTGTTTAAGGAAATGCCCGTTGGCCAAATAATGAAATTACAAACTCATGCTGCACTAGGCAACTGCTTGTTGTTAGAGACGTAGCCTCCACGAGGGAGCGCCGTCCCGATCACGAATGGCAACTCATGCGCCCGTCCAATATTAACAGGTACCAATCGTGAATATGCGCCATCTTTGGAATATCTCGTGCGTGAATCAGAAATTTCAAGGTGACGAGACTGCCGGAACGTGAATAAACATAATATGCCTCCTGGGAGCTCTATAAAACGTGGCCCACCGCGTCAACTGGGAAACCAAAGAAATCCTTCCCCCAGACCTCTCAGCTTCGCCTTTGTATCTTCATGCTTTCTATCATTGGCAAACGGTCGGAGGAAGCAAACAGCGCCATTGTCGCACCCAAACCATTCGATCTCCCACACTGCAACAACCCGTCCCCTCCCTCGAGTTTGCACCACCTCGAGTTCTCCAGTTCAAACGTCAAGCAACGAATAAAATTTCTTCGCGCACGTCTTCCACGTCCAGCGCAAACTTCACACCTATGCCAACTTCCAGAGCAAACCGGAACACTTAACGCGCCTCAAAATGGCAGGCATCGACACCAACATCTCGAATGGCACCTGCTACTGGACTGCAGACAACAAGTTGAGGCAGGACGTCATACCGTGCGGGAATGCTTACAAGAGCGATATCATCTTCTCGTGCTGCGGTGTCGGAGATTGGTGTATGGATCAAGGAACTTGCTACCATTCAGACGGTGAGCTAGAAACTCCCAACTAACCTTGAAATGGTTATCTTGCTAACTGTCCAATGTTGCAGACCATAAGTTCTATGTAGCTGGTTGTACGGACCCGAACTACGAAGATGCGGCCTGCCACGACAAGGGCAAATATGTCACTCAAACTTTGATGCCCCTCACTATTTGTGGCGACGACGTTGGGGATGATTCTGGCGATGACGCTGGAAACAACAACATGAACGACGATGGTGGCGACGGCGGTGACGGTGACGGCGATGGCGACAATGATGGTCCAGCCGAAATCAAGCTTGCGGGATGTCGTGCGCCGGTGGGAAATAAGCCCGCCCCTGCTTGCACATGCGATGCCAGCAATCCGCCGTTGCTGACCTTGACTGCCCCCTATGTACCGACCGCAGTACTCCCGACAGAGCTGGGCGGGAGTATCTCGTTTGCTGGAACACAAACTCAAACCACCGAGTCGACCACATCAGCCCCGAGTACCACTTCCACAGCTCCCACAACTTCGCACAGTCCGAGTAGTCCGCCTATTGATACAGCCACAGCTACGCCTACATCGGTGCTATCTTCTCCAACAGCCACACTTGATGCAACGGCACCAGCGCCCCCTCACAGCTCTCTGTCGTCTGGACAAATCGCAGGGATTGCAAGTGGAGTAGGCATAATCGTACTCATCCTCATCGCCGCTGGCGTAAGATGGTTTCAAGAACGTCAAAATGAACAGGGGAGACAGAAGAGATGGTGGCCCTCGCTGAACCCGCGAGCTCCGCGACAACCAGACAGCATCGACCCTACTGGCACTGCCCTGCCGCCCATCGCAGAGATGCACGAGTCCCCCCGGACAGTTCCTCAGCGGCCAGCCCGCCCTTCGGACTCGAACGAGTTGCATATCACCAGTCCTCTGATGTCGACAATGCCACCAAATCTTCCCGTTTCTCCGGTCGCACAATATCAGCGTTCGATTTCTCCTCGGAGTCCTCCGCCCGCGCAGCAATACCAAGCTTATAGCCCCGAGAAACACGGCGACTACTCAAGATATTCGTCGAGCCATTACAGCACCGACAGTCCACAGCAGCGACCTCAGTATAGCTATGGATCGGGCCAGCCAAGGAATGGTCAGCCCACAGGTCCTCAGCATAATGGCTATGGAGTTTCTCAGTCAAATGGTACCCAGCCCACAAATTCCCAACATAATAGCTATGGACCGGCTCAAATGAACAATACTCAGAACACAAGCCCTCATCATACTGGCTACGGACTGGCTCAGTCAAACAACTCTCAGCCTACAAGTCCCCAATCTAATGGCTATGGGCCGGCTCAGTCGAGCAATACTCAGCCCACAAGCCCTCAGCATACTGGCCATGGATCGGATCAGTCGAACAATGCTCAGCCCACCAACCCTCAGCATAATATCTATGAGCCAGTCCAGTCACAAGATTCCCAACCCACAAGTTCCCTAGATACCCAGGCATCGCAGGGTCAAGGAGCCGTTCGTAATCAGCACTGGGTCAACTGTTATGAGCTCGCTTGAATGGAAAAGACACAACCCAGCCATGATGGCTTTTGCATTCGATTGATTTGGGAAAATATTGCGAGGCATTTTGACTTCGAGATTTGCAGGCCCTTTTCACGAGAACGGTCACGGAAGCATCAAGGCAAGTTTCTGCGCAGGGCTTCAAATATATATCGCAGGGTCTTCTGTGCGGAGGAGCAGAGTGGTACCGTACAAGACGTATAACATGTGCATAAAGTTATACAGCATAAGCTATGCAGACTCCAAGAATAACTTGAACCTCGGAAGACTTTAATTGAAGCCACGTGATCTCGTGTACTGAGGCCCAAGCGTCATGCGTGTCGCTGGGTGCGCTAAACTCGCAATTGCTGAGATTTATTATTGTTTTTTTTTCTGGCCCGCAGTGCACAGTCTAGCGCCTGTCTAAAGATGCCCCCGCGATGGTCACCATTTGACAGGTTCAGATTGCATGAGTCGAGGGGAAGACAGCAAGGGTTCAAGTAACAAGAACAATCGTATGGAAAGAGACGAGACCAAAAAACAATGCAATGCATATTCGATGCGTAGACAAATCAAGCGTGTGCTGATGACACGTATTATTTGCGTTCAAAGAGGACTCGGCGAAGCGATAGGCAGCCATCCAGGCCCATCTCAGCACAAACGCGGAAAAAGCCCAGCCACAGGATCCGTGTCGCTTAAGATCATTCGTCTGGAACCTGATCTCAGTTTTGGCAGGATTTGGCGTTTTTACGGTTCGCAGAATGTTCCATAGAAAATGGCGCCAGATGGTGACCAGTGTCTCTTGATCGGCACACTTCAGGCAAAGCAATTAAAGCACGTTGATGGTAGCAACGGGCGGTTGTAGCTGAGAAAGCAAAGGGAGGCGTCAGGGATATCTTTCCGGGTAAGCAGCCTCGATGATGAAGAGGTCATCCGTCTATGGATGCGTCGCGACTCTGTTGGTTGAGAGGACGCGTGCGCAGGCATCAAGGTAGTCGTTCATAGTGGCGGTCTTTGGGTCATATTTAGAGTGCGCGGAAGGCCTGAAAGAAGGCCACCCCGGTCGGAACATGGACTCTCAGGCTTTTGTCGCGTGGGTAGTTCCCGCCCAAACTTCTTCGTACACGACTTCCAGACTCCTTCTGCAGCACCTACCTAACCTACCTGGAGGGGTACGAGGTACCGCTAAATTCACTTCCCTAGCAAGGACCAGACTTGAGCACTCTCTCAACCTACCTACATCTCGTTCCTTTTTCACCTTTTGCATATATTGGTAGATCTCCCGAGTGGTTGCATAGTCATATTACTCGGTTGTGTCTTTCTAAATTGCTTTTTTGTTTCTACTACTCCCGCTTCCCAATGTCTCAGTGCTGCACGTGTTAATCGCAGCAATTGGACCTCTGACTCGACTAGCTTTGGCCACCGACGCGTATTGGGCGTGTCTCGCTACCACAGAGAGGAAAAGCCGCATCTGGCAGTGCAAAGCCGAGCACTTTTTCTGTAACAGTCACTGCCACTCGTGGGCGGGACCAGCCGAAGAGGAAGAAGAGGGCAGACAAGACTCGTACGCCTCTGGCGCAGGTTCAATCTTGCTTCATTTCCTTGCTCAATTGCTGCATCAGCGAGCGCAGCCACGACGGCCCATCACCCAACCTCTCTGCGCTTACCTACCGTACAATCGCGGCCCGCAGCCAGAGGACCCCCCGACGCGACGGAGGCTTCTATTGCTTGGGCTTTGGTATCCCACCGAACTTACACACCTTGCCCACCCCCCCTCGCCTCACTAGACAGTCCGGCGCCGGGTAGCGATCCAGCAACATGTCGCTCGTGGATTCGAGGGGCATTCATGATCCTGTGCTCGGTCCCGACGCCGCTCGCGAATCTCTTGCCCGCAATAACACGACCCAGCAGATCAATGACTCCAGCAATGACGAGTCTCAGGACACGACCGCGACGCACGATAGCGACCGCGATCGCGTCTTCACCCCACCAGGGAGCGATAGTGGCGCAAGCAGCGGCCCGGTGCATGCCAATGGAAATGGTTCGAGCCAGGAATCACAACTATTGCAGCTGTCACAGCTAGCTGCTGCCCAGGAAAAGCTGGCAGAGGGCGCACAATCAAGAAAGAGGACGGCGGATGGCGCGGTCAAATACACCAGAGATAGTATGAGTACTTCTCCCGTTCGCAGGTCTGGGCATTCGAGGAATACGAGTGCAGTGAGCGCGACTTCCACAACCGGGAGCCGCATTGGCGATGTAAGTTGTTGGCACGCACAACCTTATGCAGCAGAGAGTTTAACAAGACTATAGCTTTCGTCCGAACTCAAGGCGAAACTGTCATATGCCATGATGAAGGTCAACCATGGCTGGCAGAGCAATTCCATCGACGAAGTGGAATCGCTGGCTTCGCAAGCTGCTTCACCTGTATCCAGCACGTCGACTGTGCATGGCCGGGCGGGCGCGAATCCTAGCCCCAGGCTGTCACTGACAGCGTTGCGTCACGGGACACAGAGCGCAGGCATCAGTCCCGTTGGGCAACAAGGGCCACAAGGACGCGCAAATCAGGCATTCTGGCGCGACACGAATGTCAGCTCCCAGAACCAGTCGGCCTCTCCGCCATCTTCTCAAGCCTCCATGCTAGCTCCCCCGGCCGCCATACAGCCAGGACGGTCTGGCTATCTCAACCCGCGTCGCAATTCCAACGCACGACATACTCCCGCTTATCTTTCTCATCAGGCCTCGCCCCGTAGCCCAGCCCAGCCAAGCCCGCTTCAGAGTACGCCCGGAACAGGTACCTTGAGGACGCCACAGGTCGACCAAATGGTCTTCTCTCCGCATCAAAACGTGAGAGAACAAGAGGCGCTAGAGACTCTCCTTTTCATGAGTAGTCCGGGTAACTCGGCCAACATGAAGCATACGTTACCATCCTCAACACAACAAGGACCCATCAATACCCAAACGCAAAGAACAGCCCTCCCTACTTCCAGATTGGTACCAAGCAGCCAACCGCGGAAAAACCTGCCAACAATACGGCATCATGCCCACGGCTCGGTCGGAAAGCGTGTAGGCTTCGAAAAGTCGCCGAGTAACGTGAGCGAAATGGACGTAGACGACCATTATGGATCGCCTCGAGGAACGCCGCGGCGGAAGACCATTAGTGGATCTCGACCATCTCTGTCCGTATCTGCCGGGCTCACTGCCCCGTCAAGGCCGCGGCCACAGCTACAAGATGCCGACATTGAGCGTATGCTCGACCGTGTAGCAGCCAACGACAGCTCGGACTCGGAAAGCGAGATTTCTTTGCCAGCTGGCTAGAGATCAGGATGGCCCCAGTACCGTTCGGGATCTGGGAGTCTCTGCTATTCTGCTCTGCATGGGCTGTACAACGATGAAATAATGAAGACACCTGCCTCGGCGTGCCTGTTTTGAGGTTTATCCCTTACGAGGAATCGACTATATCCACGGCGTTTACAACAGCATTGCATTTTATCTTTGAGTTTGTCTCGAGCGTTCGATTTTCAACAATTTCAAACCAGCCGCGGCGCATACCTGCTTACGATTATGATGCATTAACAATTGCTGTTGGGATTTGGGATCGCGCGACACGCGACAAGGCGTTCGGTGCACTATGGTGTCAAATGATGATACGATGAGGAATATCCAAGAGGGGATTTGCGGGCTATATATATTGAGAACTGATATTTCGGAACAGTTCGAAAAGCCATCCCTTGCTTTCTACTATAAATGGAATGTCCTACATCGACCTAACACACATTCCAAGTGAGACGTGATATGTGTTTATACTTGGAAAGCGTCTAATGCTTAGAATTCCGGAGCGTTTATATCACAGCTTGGCGCCAACGACGATTACACACCATGAGGATCTGGACAACAGAGCTGATACTATTACCTGGTATTTGTCGTTGCCTACTGACCTGCAAAGACGCGCTAGAATCCAGGATTATGCTTGCAATCTTGTTTATCTGCTTCGCTGCCACTGTATAGTGGTCAACAATGGCGATAAACACTCCAGGACGGATCGGAAGACGGCATTGCCTCCCCACTCGTTCTTGAAGCTATTCTAGCTATGAGAGATCGGCCAATTAGTGTTGGTCAAAGGCCGCCTGGCCACGGCCCTGCGACCTCGGCACTGTCGCGAATTGCACCAAGCGGCCACCGGAGTTACCTGCCAGTATGACACCGACGGGTCACGGCACAGCCCTAGGCTCTGCTAGTAATAAAATCCGCCACAGTCATTGTGCTCAAAGGCCCCAACAAAGACATGCCACCAATTGTGTCGAGCAAGCTGATTCCCTGAACGACGACGATTTTGTACTAAAAACTAAGCTCAGCCTCTCCGCAGAAATGCGTAAGCGCTGCGGTCAGTAATCAGAATTCTGCTATGCATACGCGTATTAGAATTCAAGCGCCGCGAAAGGCGACTAAAGTCCGAGGTAGGTTTGATCTATAAGAGGTTGCGTTATTCTCCTCGAGCGACTCGCTGGCTTTGTTCTTGTGATTCATCAAATAAACCCCAATCTGTCGACTGGAATACAATCTAGTGACAACCACACATCGTCACAGCGCCATTCGATCAAATTTAAGAAGTCAAAGGGCTTTTTTTTTTCTCTTATCCTTCATCCGTTTTACGGAATCCAATATCCTCACGTAAGACCACATTATCTCGATTCCTATTTGCGAAGTCTTCTGGTAGAACAGAAACCACAATGTCAGCATCGGATTACTATGGCACTTCCGGCTCTGGCGGCCAGTACCCGTCGCAACCGCAATATGGCCAACAGCAACAATACGGACAGCAGCAGCCCCAATACGCATCATCTCCCTACCCCTCACAGCCAAGCTACGCATCCCCGGCGCCGCAGTCGTCGCAACACCTGGCGCCCTACCCAGCGCAGCCGCAATACGCGCGTCCAGGCTCCGCCCATTCCGATTACCCACCAGCGTATGACAACGGCTCCCGGCCGACCAGCGCACAGCCGGCCTCGCCCTACCTTCCGCCGCGCTCGCACTCGGCCGACCCGTCCTCTTACGGACAGTATCCCCAGCAGCAGCAGTACAGTCAGCAGCAGGCCTACCGGGACCCCAACGACCCCAACGCGCAGGACGGAGAGAAGGGCCTCGGCTCCACACTGATCGGCGGAGGCTCGGGAGCCTTCATGGGCCATAAGCTGGGCAAGGGAAAGCTGGGCACGATTCTGGGCGGTGTCGGCGGTGCCGTCGCCGCCAATGTCATCTCGCACAAGCTCCACGGTGGCAAACACGGCCACCACAACAACGACCCCTACGGCGGCCACCACGGCGGCCACTCGTCGGGCGGGCTGCTGGGCAGCGTCGGCAGTTTTATGAGCGGCGGCAGCAGCCACCACGGCAGCGGTTACTCGAGTCCCTACGGCCCTCCCTCGCATCACGGCGGCGGCCACCACGGTGGTCACCACGGACATCATGAACATCATGGACATCACGGAGGACACCACGGAGGACACCACGGAGGCCACCATGGAGGCCACCACGGTCACCACGGTGGTGGATGGTAAATGCAACAGGAACTTGGGTTATGAATTTATGAGGCACTTGGTTTGAATTACACGGGGCGTACACGGTGTGCACTTTTGAAACTCTGCATCCTACAACAGGATATACATGAGAGAGCATTGATACCAAATATTTTCATTTATATAGCTGAATTAAAAAGATGATCTTTCGCAACTGAAATCTAGATACTCTACCTAAGCGCGCTTGGGTTCTTGTTTGACTTACCAGGATTCATCGCATGCCCTATTTCTAGCATCAACTCCAAAGTATAATGAGCGGGATACATCGTGAGCCTTCTCGTTTGTCAACTACGAAATGCCACCCAATTCCGCGGCAGCATTCAAAAATATCCGCCGAGACAACACGCAGCAGATCATTGGCTATCCTGAATCACATGCGATGACACCAAAACAGTAATTGACCCCTCGTCGACGTCATCATGGAAATCGCGTTATCGCCGCGGTGCGGGCGTAGCTGTGAGGCGTTGGCAAAAAGGGCCAAAAAGACAAAAATTCGACACCTGTGTGATTCGAACACACGCTCCCGAGGGAAATGCCTAGGATATCTGATAGATAGCAGGGCATCGCGTTAACCACTCCGCCAAAGTGCCGTGGTTGTTACTTGATTGGTTGTTGAAATATTTTGGTCCTATCGCTGCTTATGACACATACCAAACCAGCTGGAGCTTGCCAGCAAGACATGGTGGGGTTCTAGTACCCAAGGCGGGGCAAAGCTCTCCCCAATCATTTCTGATTGCTCTGGGCCTTTCCTCAACTACAAGTTTTGTCAACCTGGCACTGTATGAGGTACCTTTGAGGAATTTCAAGGTATATATTCTCTATGGTTCTCAGAAAGCGACCGAATAAGACGGAATCTTGACTATCTCGCCTAGCTTTTGTTACTCTTGGATGGTTCTAAAATGTGCCTTGTTGGTTTACTCGTTTCCGATCAAACGGTTTGTTGCGGATAGACGGATACCCAACGGATATCCATTTGGGGGGACGGACGGGCGGATAGTTTGGCGATTGGACGGTTTCTCGTCTCGAACCGGTCAGACCTAGGTCAGGTATCCTTGATGATAGAATATTATGCTACATATATCATTTGTCGTGTAAAGAAATTCTATTAATACCACGTATCCGCCATTGTGACGGTCTACACATTCTTGGTCTTCAGCTTCCATCTCGTTGGTCTACTCGTTTCCGACCAAACGGTTTGTCGCGGATAGGCGGTTATCCAATGGATATCCGTTTGGATCAACGAACGGACGAAGGGTTGGACGGTTGGCCGTAGACCAGCCTTCTATGACAACTTTCGAAAAGTGGCATGCATCCTGTATCATTCGCCGTATGAAGACATTTGATGGGTATTATGCCTTCACCCTCACGATAGTCTACTCAACCTTCCAAATGCATCATTGGATGTCTGTGATTATCTATCTCGTGTCGCCGACCGAGTCCCGCCGGCGCAGGTCTATAATTCTATAGTCTACCTAGATACACTTTCCAAGAATGCCTTCCCACGGCTTCAGCGGCACCATGGCCGTCCGCGGCTTGCTGACGCGGCCCTTGGTGTAGTTGCCGCCCGCCCAGAAGTCGACCTCGAGCCCGTCGGGGAGGTACCACTCGGCCTGCTTGCCCGAGTAGTTGAGCACGACGAGCCACTTCTCGCCCGCGGCGCTCGTCCGCGCGTACGCAAAGACCTGCGGGTGCTCGCAGCCCAGCTCCTCAAAGTCGCCGTACACGAACACGTCGGCGTGCTCCTTGCGGTCCGCCAGGCCCCGCTGCCAGAACTGCCACACGCTCAGGTCGCCATCCGGCGCGCCGGCCCTGGTCTGCGCCGCCGCGTTGATGGTCTCGTAGTCGTCCATGACGCGCATCCACGGCTTGACGTCGGCGTCGCAGAACCCGGCGTTGGCCGTGGCGTCCCATTGCATCGGCGTCCGGGCGTGGTCCCGCGCCTTCATCTGGATGACCGTCCGGCCGTGGTGCAGCTGCTCCTCGTCGCCGGCGTGCAGCTCCTTGGTCTTCTTCCAGTAGTTGACCGTCTCGATGTCCTTGTACTCGTCCATGTCCCAGTCCTTGGGGATGTTGCGCATGCCAATCTCCTCGCCCTGGTAGACGAACAGGGTGCCGCCCAGCGTCGTCTGCATGAGGGCGATCAGCTTGGCGCCCAGGTGGCGGAACTCGTCGCTGTCGTCGGCGTAGCGCGACACGGACCGCGGGTTGTCGTGGTTCTCGATGAAGACCGAGTTCCAGCCGTCGAGCTCGATCATGACCCGCTGCCACCGCGAGATGATGGACTTGAGCTCCTTGACGTCCCAGGGCTTCAACGCCATCCGCACGTGCGGCTTGTCAATGTCCACGACGTCAAAGATGAAGATCATGCGCAGCTCGCCCGCCTTGGCGCCCACCGTGCGCAGGACCTCTTTCTCGTCGCTCACGCCCGGCATTTCTCCCACCGTGATCGTGTCGTACTTGCTGAGGACCTCACGGTACATCTCCTGCATGTAGTCGTGCAGCTTAGGCCCGTTGACGTAGTACTTGCCAGCCGGCTGATACTTGTGTCCCTCGCCCAGCACGATCTCGGCGTCGGGGTATCCGGGGACCTTGGAGATCAGGTTGATGACGTCCATACGGAAACCGGCGGCGCCCCTCTTCAGCCAGAAGTGCATCACATCCCACACGGCCGCCCGGACTTCGGGGTTCTCCCAGTTGAGATCGGGTTGCTCGGGCGTGAAGAGGCTGAGGTAGTACTCCCCCGTAACCTCATCGTACGTCCAGGCCGAGTTAGCCTCGCCGAGGATCTGTGCCCAGTTGTTCGGGGGCTCTGGAGTGCCATCAGCGGCGACGCTCTTGGGCTTCTTCCAGATGTACCAGTCGCGCTTGGGGCTGTCCCGGCTGCTGCGCGACTCGGTGAACCAGGCGTGTTCGTTACTGGTGTGGTTGACGACGAGGTCCATCATGAGCTTCATGTCGCGCTTCTTGAGCTTGGCGATCAGCACGTCGACGTCCTCGAGCGAGCCGTAGCACGGGTCGATGGTCTTGTAGTCGGCAATGTCATAGCCCATGTCGGCCTGGGGCGACTTGAAGATCGGGCTGGACCAGACGACGTCGACGCCGAGCTCCTTGAGATAGTCCAGCCGCGACGTTATGCCCTTGACGCTTCCCCATCCCGACTTGTTGCCTGGGTGAGACTGGAAGGAGGACGGGTATATCTGGTAGACGACGGCCTCCTTCCACCACTGGGGAGTCGAGAATGATGACTTCTTGTACGCCTCGGTGACCATGATGATAGAATGGGCTGATCAGAGGTCTATTCTTTTTGACTGTAGCAGAAAAATATGACCAAATCCACTCGATGGATGTTGTGATCGGGATTTATAGAGAGTTAATTGCTCAATAACATGCGACGTGCACTGTCGATTCTCCGAGAATATCACCGGAAGCAGTCGAAACCCCACCAGGGAGTCTATGATGGGTGGCTGCTGGGAGCGGTTAGAGTCGCAACACTGACACAACCCCACACTCGGTCTCAACTGGTATGACGAATGACCATTGATTATAGTGGGGGGACTTGGGCCCTTTGGGCCTATCCCATGTAAGTGTATAGCGACTCGTCCATCTCGGACCGAGGTCTAGTCGAATTGTCAAGATTTGGATCTGCAAGCTGCGTTGATTCCGACGCTGACTTGTTCATGTGGACTTATGACAGCAAGCACATTCATCAACAATAGACGCATAACCTCTCTTAGCCTTTCAAAGTGATTCGGGTTACTGCAGCCAACCAGTGCGTAGCTCCTCGCGCCGTGATTGGCCATTTGTAGCGTATTGTGCACGGTCTGCTTTGGGACAGACATCCATGGGATCTTGCATTGTTGATGTGCCAGATCAATTCATTGGAAAGCTCCTTTTGGAAAGAAAAAGATCGTCTGAGTTGGAGAATGTGCTATCTGACCACGACCTGGTTATTTGCAAAGAGGTCTTGCCATACTACAGGGGTCACATTGCTACTACATATTACGACGACCCCCTGTAGTCAGATTTACACTTGATGTATATGAACATATCGATCGATCATAATGACAAGCCAGACTTACCATTACACCTTCATTTAAGTATCCGTATAACTGCAGCCCCTGGATTGTCATTGCGTTTCGACATTTTTCCCGGAATATCAGTGACGGCCTATCTGAGAACAACTGCAGGCTCAACAGAGATATGCACTAGATGGCTCAATGCTACCAAATGCACAGGTACGACTGCCGGTCGGATGCAGAATTGCGAGCCTCCAGCCAATAGTATACCCTCTAGTCATCGCAACCATGTCAATCGCCCTGCGGACTTCGTGTAAGATTGCCGATAAAGACATTTCCTCGGTGACGTCCGCACCTCGTGTGTTTTCTCATTCCGTTCATATTCGCTTCATTACTCGTTGGTCCGTGACCGACACATGATATATCACCATGCGCAAAACTCTACACCAGCGACTGCGTTTGAATAGTCCATGGACGCAAAACTTCATTAGCGGTATAGGCGTCGGATGTTCGGCGGGTCTATATGTCGCCTTGAATCTCCTTGGCGCAGGAGGCGGTCGTCCCGACTCTGCGCAAGTTGTCCAGGTGGTCAATGCCACTCTATGTTCCGTATGGTTCTTATCGTCCTCATTCGGAGGCTCGATACTCAACAAGCTGGGCCCGGGTCCAACAATGTGTATTGGCGTGCAGACAGTAAGCAGTTGTTCAGATCCACAACATTTCTTCTGCCTCTTGCATCACAAATTTTCATGACTTTGTGCGCTGGCATCCAATGTCTGCAGAATCATAGGCTCATTCCCAGTTTTCTAGTACGCTGTATACGTTGGATCGTTATGGTATTATGACGAGACAGGCAAGAGAGACTATCCCTTTGCCTCTGGGCCCATCATCGGCATCGGTGCCGGCTGCGTCTTCATCACGGCCGGCTACGTCGCGACCGCGTATCCGGAAGAGAACGAAAAGGGCGCCTACGCCACGATGCTCATGAACATGCAAGCGCTCGGCTCTGTGATCGGTGGCATCATACCGGTCATCATCAACCGCGACTCCAATACCACCGCTGGCGTGCCGCGGTCCGTGTACATCACCTTCATCGCCATCATGGTCGTGGGCGGGCTCTTGTGCTTGTCGCTACAGCGCCCGCACAAGTTGAAGAGGAAAGACGGGTCTGTCGTGGCCGTGAACCCGCCGAGGGGTGCATGGGAGGAGTTCAGGGACAATTTGTCCGTGTTCAGAGATCCCAAGCTGCTCATGATGCTGCCCGCCTTTTTTCCGTCGGAATGCTTTCTGGTGTACAGCGGGGCTGTAAATGGTGAGAAGCGCTCCGTCTATTTGAAAATCTGACTAACGGTAATCTCTCATAGCTTATTTGAACAACTTGAGAGTCCGCTCGCTCCTGAGCTTTATTGCGGTTGTGTTGCAGATACCTGCTGGCTACGGTCTACAGTGGATTCTTGACCACAAGACTTGGGGCAGAAGAAAGCGCGGGCTGATTGGACTAACAGTCGTCTCCGTTCCGATCATTGCGGCTTGGATATGGGAGATGGTACGCATCCCCGACTTCACTCTCTCTCGTATTCTGCTAATCACGATTGACAGGTTCGAGTTCGTGATTTCAATCGGGCCCAACCACCAACAGCACCCACGGACTGGACAGAGCCAAGATTCGGTGGTATATTCATTCTTTTCATGCTGACATGGATCTCTTGTGTACGTCCCCTGCCGTTTTGAAATACGGAACAAGCTAATCGTGAGATAGCAACTCTGGCACAACATCGTGTATTACTGGATCGGTGCCCTGACAAACAATCCACGAACTCTCACTCATTACGTCGGCGTGTTTCGTGGTGTGCTCGGAGCTGGTGAGGCGCTGTGCTTCGGCCTCGACTCAATCCAGATTCCGTTCCTTGCGGAAGCCGGCGGGGTATTGTTGTTCTACACCATCGGCATTTCCGTCTTCTACTATCTTGGCTTTTACCACATGGCAGAGACCAATTACGATAAAGATGAGCAGGGAGCCGTTGTTCCAAACCATGTGCTACTCGAAAGGAATGCCGCAACAGATGCGGATCTCTCTCATGCCAGTGCAAGGACACTGGACTCGGGTAGAACCGAAGACAAGGTGGTCTAGAATTCTCATCTTCGCGTCAGCGAGGAGAAGGAGGCCTAGTCAATAACTTCGAAGTTGCTTCAGCTTTGGATTTTCAGCAGTGACTCGAGCTCTTTTAACTGTGTCGTGCGACTGGTTTGATCGTGGTGGTCAACTGTGCGCAGACCACCGTCGAAAGCCAATTTTAGCTTTTGCAGCTGCCGGGACTGCACACTCTGCTCATCAAAGTCAGTATGAGACTGTATATCTGCTTTCAAATCTCATCATACGACCTACCTCTTCGATTGTGTTATTTGTGATGTACCTAATGACCGTCACTTGTCTATCTTGGCCTAGGCGCACGACCCGACCTATGGCTTGCTTCTCAACCGATGGATTCCACTGAGGCTCAACGAGGTGAAGACGACTAGCCACTGACAGGTCATTAAGACTAGTTCATAGTAACACGTTAGCAGTCACGCATGTAAATCGCAGAATCTTGGACTTGACGTAGGTCGTGATAGCATACCCAACAGCACCGGTACCCAAAGTCATCATCAATATGCGGACGCTTGAATCTTGGTGGAATTGTGACAGCCTTTCTGTTCTCTGTGGTGTACTCAGTGTACCGTCGATACGTCGGAATGAGATTGCTTTCTGTCGAAACATCCGCTCGATGATGTCGAGTGTACTGATCCAATAAGTGAAAACAACGCTGCGCTCGCCATTAGCATCCACTAGGCCAAACCATTCTCCAGGAAGGGATCACACCATTTCTCTTCCGCGTAGTTTTCCATGACATCGTTGAACAGGGCCAGAAGCTTGGAAGGGGCAGCTACCCGAGACTCATTTGGCATTGTGTCTGGCAATGATTGAGATACTTCGGCGAGCTGGTTAGTCTTGTCATGACCCGTGCCACAGATAGTGCATGGTTCTGCTGCCGTTTGTCCATCTGTAATCATTTCGGAACAGAGCTTCGGTACACAGCTGCCGCATACTAGACGATCGCAGCTTGTGAGATGGGATGACTCTGCTAAAGCAATTTGGCCGTTCACAAGCACAGGTGCCTCACAAAAGACACATGAAGTCTCGGAACTCTGCTCGAGAAGGCTGATTTTTTCGTCCAGAGTGCATTTGGAAGTTTCTGAGGATTTCGCCTGCTGCTCACAGTTATTACAAGACTGCCTGAGCTTGAGTATACCTTTGAGTATTGCTTGGCTCGCCCCTCGCGACTTTTGGGAACTGACAGCGGCGTCAAGTGAATTTCTCATTGCCTTGCCGATCGAATCATACGCTTGCCGCTCCGTTGCTGTAAAGTCTATGCGTATATCTTTGGGGACAACACCAGTTGTTGCCAGATGTGACGAGCCACGACGGATGCAGATAGCTTTAAGGACCAACTTGAGGTTCTCTAGACCTTCTTTCGATACGGCACCGGGGACTTTTGTCTGACCAATGATGTGTTTGCGGAAAGTTGCAGCATCCTCCAATAATGGTATGCGTAAGAATCTTAATAATGAGGCAAGGTCGTCGATTGAATTCTGGATCGGAGTGCCACTCATGCACCACCTGATATTGGCAGACAAATTCATGGTGGCTTGGAATTGCTTAGTTGCAGAGTTCCGGATGAAATGTGCTGGAACCATCAGTAACGAGGTAGAATATAGCTCAATTGCGCTGTAACCGACATACCTTCGTCAAGTACTAAGCGGTACCAATGAAACTTATCCAATACACCGCCTCCTCGACCGTAATCTGCGGCAACTGTCGTGTAAGTCGTGAGTACCACGTGGTAGGGAAGTGAGTTTGAAACGTTCAAGCGCCTCGTAGGTCCGTGATATTTGTAGTAAGAGAGATTTCCTTCTACTACATGCCTATTCATGTCGATAAGCTCTTGTGAGGTTAGGTTTTAACTCTAAAGAAACTTACTTCTTGAACTCGCTGATCCAGGTATCCATTAGCACTTCATGTCCGAAAATGATACATTAGTGCAAATGCTCTGGTCCAATATCTCAGATAGAAGCTATCTTACAGGCAGATGGAAGGACGATCAGAGTACTCCCGCTGGGTATGCGACGAGAGGAAGACATTGGTAATGGTGAAGATGAGACTTCAGAGCAGACAGCCTCTCGTTTCAGGCTTGAGACTATGGCACATATCATTGTCAAGGTTTTACCGAGGCCCATGTCATCGGCTAGGATGCCACCAGGTGAATCTCTAGGCACAAGACTTCGTGTACCACTGATTCGATGATAGTATCTAATACATCTGTCAGTGTGTAAAAAGGACGCCAGTATTAGTAGGTACTGATACTAACAGCGGCTCGCTTTCAAATGAGTAGTGCCTCCTCCAGAGACTATTTGGGTCCTCGGGTGTGGGTGTCTCTCGGCGAAGAACGAAGCTGACACCTTCTTTTTGATGCCTTGTGCTTTAGTTAGACTTGTTGGATAATCATTGAGACATTCATACCGTAGCAGTTTTGTTTTTACCAAATCCTCATCTATTTCAGCTTCCTTGAGGTCGTTTTGAATCGTGATGTGGCTTAAAATGTCCTCTGCTTCAACCACTTGTGTAGACTCGGAGGAAGCAACACTATTTTGGTGCATATCCAGCATGGTTGAATCAAGCAAAAGCGGACGTAGAATGGCTCCCTCAGATAGTTTGGAACCCGGAAGGCCGAGATACTGCGGATTGTCATATACACTGTGATCAGGGACGAGTCTGGGATGTTGAAGGAATAGTCTGGACTTGGAGAGACTTCTACTCAGTGTATTGCGAATTTGTTGCGGCCCGCATATGATCATATCCATGGAGCAGGTAGTTTTGTGTGACTTTGACGAGTGAATGGACGTTGAAGTGATAAGAACTTGCTCGAGATCCTCTTGTCTCACAAGGCCGATGCAGAAGAGTGATGATGAGTCTTGATTTTCGAAAGTTAATGCCCGATAAGTCTTGAGGTTCAACAGTGCAATTGGGATGGCATTTGGGGTTTGTATGATGCAGTGAGAGCGATCGAACAAGATATCCAAAATCTTGAAGTTTTCGTGATCGCTCCAATGCGTTCTGAGATTAAGGAGATGCTCGGGCTGGATTGAGTACAGCTGTATTTGGACATCGCATAACTGCAAGTAGGTATGTTAAATTTCCCCTTATTCTTCCATGAAGTTTGGTTCTGAACGTCGTCTTTGCACGCACCATTCCAAAACATATCATGTGGCTCTCATCATTTAGAGTAGAGATGGTGGCTGGGGACTCTTCTGGCTCTGCGCAAAGATATGATGAGCGTCGTTGATCCTCTGGCGACAGGAGCGCCTGCCGCTTGGCCAAATGTATGCCACCTGAATCGCAGCCTGGCAACGACCGTTTTGGCGTGGATGTCATGATTTCCAAGAAATTTCAATGAATTCAACTCCAAAACAAAGAGAATCTGTCGATATCCAATTGACCGTGTACGATGGTGATTCTTTTCAATTCAGGTCGGTGCCAGGTCTCAAAGAGATACCAGCTACCTACCTGGTGATTTGCTCCGCCCATGTGCTTTGCACCGCCACCATATGCTGCGCCCAGATCGATTCTGCCTGCATCAGACAGTAATATACTACACTTAGAAAAGTCTCCGGACGGACTCCAGGATATGTTTTGTCCGAAGGGCGCAAATTTGCCGCTTAAAAATGAATTTAGATGAATTCTGGGAAATAGGAAAAAAAAGAATTTCGAAATAGTTTTGTGCTATTTCTTTAAAATAAGTTTATTTTGGTCTTGTCAAGAGAGAAAAAGCACAATCTCGACGATATAACGTGGGTACGGAAACTTTTGTAAGATTATTGTACCACTGCGGGGTGGGAAACAGGCGTGGCTCGCGCACCAGGGTGCAGTTGCCTCTTCCAATGCCCCTCCTCAGCCTCACTCGAACTTTGAGATTCGCGATTTCTCGTTGAATCTGGATCAAACACGGGCGGAAAGGAACTATACGCGTGGAACTGATCAGCTCTTTCCCTCTTTTCGCACAACGAGAACACCGACGTCATGGTGACGAAAACGCAGAACGGGCCGGCCTTGAACCGTGAGTTCACCGAGGCTTTATGCGCTTTCAAGCAAAACGCTCGTCTCTCAAGCTCAGAAGAATCAGAGTTTCGCATGACGAGCCTCGAGGAACTAAAAGATGCTGTGCGCAAGATGGAGCAGGACCAAGAAAGCAAGCGGCGCATGATGAACATGAAGCGGCTTGATCCGTTTCTAAAATCGATGGAGCAATACGGAAAGATCATCGAGGTCTTCGGGAATGTGAACGAGGTAGTCGCCTTCGTATGGGTATGTTGAGGTGGTCTCTGTTCAACTCTCTACTTCAGCTCTGACATTGAGTTACAGGGCCCAATGAAGTTCATTCTACAAGTACGTATTTTGGAACCCCGAAGCAAGGTTTTACTCCCTACAAATTTGATGCAAAGTCTGACTGGCCTCAACAAGATCGCGTCCACATTTTCAGAGGCCCTACATTGCATACTCGATGCTTACCAGGAGATTGGGGAGGAAATACCCCTTCTCATCAGCTATCAGAGCATGTTCACTACCAATCAGCACATGCAGCAAGTTCTAAAAGATATATACATTGATATTTTGGAATTCCATCGAGAGGCCATGAAACATTTCAGATCCAAATGTCAGTCACCAACTTGTACTCCTGGATCTGTGGAGCTCTGCTAAAATCAAGACCTACTTAACAAGTGTGGAAACAAGTCTTCCGAGCTACTTGGAAAGGTTTCATCCTCAAAATCGAGCACATCAAGAAGAATATGACGCGCCACAAACGACTGATTGAAAGCCGTGCCTCGTTGATGCAGTTTGAGGAAGTGCAGCATATTCGGAAACGGGAAGAGCGAGAGTTCGAGAAGATGAACCAGTCAGAACATCTTCGCCGCCATCGTGAGGTGATGCAATGGCTGTCGCCTTTCATGCCAGAAGATCTACAAGACTCGTACAGGGCGATCAGGTCTGGCTATCCAGAATCTGGGCGGTGGCTTCTTGATAACTCGAAAATTCAAGACTGGCTCAGTCCCCGATACTGTTCTAATCCACTGTTGTGGCTTAATGGACTCCCGGGTGCAGGTGAGTAATTTCGATGACTGCATAAGAATCAATTCGCTGACTCTTCCAATGGAGGCAAAACCATTCTTACATCACTCGTCGTGGACGAAGCCAAGACCATTCCAGATACATCAACTGCATATTTCTACTTCAAATTTCGAGACCAGACGAGAAACACGATGTTGGGTGCAACCAAATCGATATTGGCACAACTGCTTGGCGAGGACGGTAATGGGGATCTATTATTTCAATGCTATGAGAACAAATCTTTCACAGGCGGTGTACCTCTGACGTTATCAAAAGCGAAGGAGTTTCTGCAGCTAGCGCTCAAAGGTAAATCGAAGACAAAGTTTATTGTCCTTGATGGGCTAGACGAATGCGAAAGAAAAGAGCGCAAGGACATAGCGACGTGGTTCCAAGAAGAGGTAGAAAATTTGCCGGTCAATGAGTTTGGAACTATTCGCGTGTTGTTTGTGAGTCAAGACGACGGCGCAGGACGTCATGACTTGGCTCAAGTCCCTGGGATCAAGGTCTCTGCAGCGGAGAATAAGACAGACATACAATTATTCGCCGAGGACTGGCAGAAGCGAATCGAAGGGCGTTTCGTGGGCCTCCGAGCGTCAGGCTTTCACGTCGCTAATATCATCGTGGCAAAATCACAAGGTATGAAATTCAACCACATCCTTTCCGGGCCCAATATACTCATAGATATCAGGAATGTTCATCTTTGCACGACTATTTGCAGAATATCTTCTTGGTCTGGAGTCCACAGACCGGATAAAACAAGAGCTGCATCCTTCAAAACTACCTATCAAATTAGACGAAGTGTACGTTACCCTAACACATTTGAACCACCAGAAACTCATACAATTCCAAAAGATACGAGCGCATTTTGGAGCGTATCCTAGAGTCTCGCGCGGAGATAGTCTCTATTACGATTCGAAAGGTCCTGGGCTGGATCGTCTCAGCGCAGAGACCATTGAGATGGCGGGAAATCCAAGGAGCCATCTCAGTGGACATCGATAAACAAAATGTCAACTATGAGAAAAAGTTTCTTGATTCGCCCAATGTTCTCTTCGCATCACTAGTCCAGCAAGAATCAGACGATAATATCACTTTAGTTCACAGCACTGCAAGAGAGTAAGGAACACCAAGCACAGGACTCACTTTTTGATGCTCTTCAACTTATGATTATACTAAGCAGGTACCTCCAGAGGACAGAGTTCATTCCATGGAGAGCTACGGATAACTCTTTGGCCTTGTTGAGCTTGGCTTACCTGTGTCTCCCGCCATTTGATGATTCAAGGTCCTTCCCAGACATCACCGCATCAATACTGAACGGATTCTACTCGTTTGCAGAATATGCGCTATCATGTTGGGCATTAGACCTTGAAGCCGGCGTTCAGGATGCATCCGAAAATGACAGCCTTGACGAGTTGGTAGAAACTCTGGAAGTATTCGTGCCTCTTCACTGGAAAAAGTCTTCCAAAGTGCTCACAGTGCCACAACTGCTGAGGCGCAGGTTAGCTCGACTAGAGAAGACGGAGTGTTACCATGACCTACTCCAAGCGAGTTCGTGGATGAAGATGCAAATAAAAAGCTTCGACGAGAGTGTCTCAGAAGAGCCGCTCAATCTGATGCAGGTCATCAGATCGGTCAGAAAAATCCTTGAGCAACAAGTCAATTTGGGCTTGACAAGTCAAGACCGTGATGCATTGACTCGGTATTACGGTACAAACTGGTTCAAATGTCACCGGATCAATTGTTATTACTTCCACCAAGGATTCATCAACGCCAAAGAACGGGAAGCCCATGTTGCGCGACACGAGCGACCCTTCGTCTGCACGGTCACGGGTTGTCACTGGGCCAAATTTGGATTTCCCGCCGAAAATGACCTGCGAAAGCACATGTTCGATCTCCATGGCTTTGACTTGTTGGATGAAGCCGAGTTTCCAGAGGAAAGCCCGAACACAGCCTCTCGATCACCTCTCAAACACCCACTGGCTTTCAACTGTCATCTATGTCCCAAGAAATTCACGAGAAAACACAATCTGGAATCGCACATTCGAGTACATAATAATGAGAAACCTTTCCAGTGCTCGATTTGCAACGAGAAGTTTACTCGAAAGAATGATTGCGACAGACATGAGCGTCTCCATGGAGAGAAAACATCCGTGTGTTTTGGCCAGCTTGATGATGGCACCACCTGGGGCTGCCAGGCTTCGTTTGGAAGGCCAGACAACCTTGCCGACCATCTTCGCAGTCGGGTCGGAAGAAAGTGCATACGGCCGATGATCCTACAGCAACTACGGAGTAAAATGATTGATACTGGGGGAGACGAAGAGCAGCTAGAGCAGCAGGCGGACTCGCTGCTGAGCGAAGGATCGTTGCCTGCATTTGAAGACTTTCTCAAGTTGTGTGGACTGGGTCAAGCGTAACAGGATTCAGCCAACTGCGACAGTTGCTGTATCAATTGGCTTTTTTGAAGGCGAATCTGAAATGCAGGATATTATTGCTTTCTTCCTATTTCTATGGCGTGTGTCTGATATTGTTACCTACTTAGTGGAATATCGATGGGGGCCTTTTCCCCTGCAAGACGTTGAGCACTATTGTAGCATGCCCTCGAAAATGAATGATACTGCTAACTCTAAGTGGGCATATGTCGCTAGCCACAAGATGTTATACGACTCTACGAAGTACTACAGTTTTATTCTTATCTAACTTGGGTATAGTATTGTCAATTTGTCACCATGAGATCCAACCTCGCCAACCGCTCCTATCGGTGTCTTTAGCTTTAACTATGCTAGGTAGGTAAATACATTCCCACCAAGTTTGGCAACCAATATCATTCTGCTGCTAAAGATGCAACTTACCTTCTCTTATTTTCATGTCCCTGTACTCTGTACAGAGTACTTAAGCACAATGGTAAAGCGCACGTGACCTACGTAGACAGGAGATTCAATTTTCAAAAAGTAGGCAGTGAAGCCCGAAGAATAGCCAGCGATAATGATCCAATCATGGCGAACAGTGGGTTTCGGCCCCCCTAATTAGCCCCCAATTCACTTCTTGTTGAGGGGGGCCTTGAAAAGTCGCAGGCATACACCAGGGCGCTTGGAGACACCAGAAAAGAAAGCGTCGACGTATGCCAATAATATCCTGTTCCATCCCTCCATGTCGCTCGCGAAAAGTCCCGGTCGCCTTTATTGCTCTTATGTAAGCTATATTTTCATGGACGGTCCAATATCGTCAAGGTATGTTTGGACTCTGAACGACACAAACGATGAGAAGAATCCCGTTGGGTTGCGCAGTATCTTAACGCATCTATTATGTGGTAGGCAACTGCAGATTCAGTAGCTGGCCTCAGTGCATAGGTATTTATGGTTATGGCCTTCATGGCCTTCATGGTGGGTTTACTTGTAAACTTGCGGAATTGATTTCCGGCTTGGTCAGGCAAAACAACCATACCCCGGAATTCCAACATCATATGCATCCAAAGAAATCATGGGCCCTCAATTTCTGCAAAGATAGGAATAGAGAGCTCGGGACAATATGATGAAGTGCATCTCTCCGACGTCCGGCCTAGGCGCACTCAGAACCTTTCGCCAATCCACCCCACCAACTCCGAACCAGGCGCCTCCTTGGGCTGCCGTCATACAGCTCTTCTGCACGGATGCTCGGCCCTCTATTCCAAGAAAACAGCACGCACTGAACAGCAACCTCCGGACGCAATCTTTCATAATCCTCTCCTCCTCCTACCCCTCCCCCTCCTCGTCGCTACGAACCACCAGAGCCGCCACGATGCCGGACAGGAAAATGTCGACGAACAAGATGGAGCCCCCTCCCCCGCCGCACGTCAGCACGGCGGGCGACCTCGTCGAGTCGGCCAAGCGGGCCGCGGGGCAAAAGGCCGTGGCCGAGCACCTGCACCCGTCGTACACGCGGATCGGCATCGGGTCCGGCTCGACCATCAAGTACGTCGTCGAGGCCATCGCGGACCTGCCGCGGGCGCAGACGGACCGCATGAAGTTCGTGCCCACGGGCATCCAGTCCCGCGACCTGATCCGCGTCGCCCGCCTGCCCCTCCTCGCCATCGACGACATGGTCATGGAGGCCGAGTACGAGGAGGGCCAGCAGTACCTCGACGTCTGCTTCGACGGCGCCGACGAGGTCGACCTCGAGCTCAACCTCATCAAGGGCGGCGGCGGCTGCCACTACCAGGAGAAGCTCGTCGCCGTCTCGAGCAAGAAGTTTGTCTGCGTCGCCGGTAAGCTTTTCTCTCTCTATCCTCTCCTGCATCAGGGCCCTCGTGAAAGTATTGTACTAACGAATGCATTGTGCCCAACCAGACTACCGCAAAAAGGTCGACCGCCTGCTGACCAACTGGGTCGGCGTGCCCATCGAGGTGCAGCCCCTGTTCACCGAGCGCGTCCGCCGGCAGCTCATCACCATGGGCAGCATCAAGCCCTTCATACGGTCCGGCCTCCCCGGCAAGGCCGGCCCCATCGTGACGGACAACGGCAACCACATCATTGACGCCCCCTTCCCGCCCCTGCTCCTCAACAGCGAAAAGGACAAGACGGACCCCTCCAAGGGCCTGTGGACCGTCGATGAGCTGGCCAAGCGCCTCAAGAGCATGCAGGGCGTGCTCGAGACGGGCCTCTTTTCGGGCCACAACGGCCCCGAGTCGAGGACGCTGCTCACCGACGCCGAGAAGCCCATCATTGTCTACTTTGGTATGGCCGACGGCTCGGTAGAGACGAGAGAGGCTCAATAGACGCGGGTGGCTCCCAAGGCGATTGCTGAAAACGGGCAATGTAAGGGATTATAGACAAGGCAGTATAGACAAAAGTCTTGACCCTCCTTTATGCCAACAATCTAGCTCACGAAACGAAATAAAAATCGGAAAATCAAGACGAATGCAGATCTCAATGCTTGTGTATAGCTATCGTATTGATTCGTCCAGTTCATATCTCAATTGCGCTGAAGCGAAGGCGTATTACATATACTAAATTCCATATCGGTGTAAATGCCCCGGTAACTTCTCCCCATTGGCTTCGTTCATGCAATGCGCAGCGTCGTGTGGCCTCCCAACCATCGTAGCTGCTTTCGTATATCATACAATCTCTTCGATGAATCATGTCGTGTGGGGCTTTGTAAGCCTCCGTATCATCCTGTGTGTTTGACCTTGATCCGTTGTCTGTGATACACGCTCTTCGGAAAGGCTGTCGACTTAGGGGATATCTTAGCATGCGCAGCCCTCCTGTTGCGTGGTCTGGGTGTTGGTCTTGACATCGATCACTGTTTTCCATATTAGCCAACAGCCAAGCGCAATTGTATCCGCGCGGGCAAGAATTCGGGGCACACGTACTCTGAGAAGTTGCCTGTCCAGCGGCATCAGTGCCTTCCATTCCTGGCAGGGCCTGTGCTATTCTTCTGAACAGAGTCTTGACGTTGTGGCCGAGCTTTGCACTCGTCTCAACGAACATCAGGTTGTTCTTCTTGGCCTCGTCTTCTCCCTGCTGTGTGGTGACCTCCCGCTTGTCGTTCAAATCAGTCTTGTTGCCGACTAGCACGATAATCACATCGTTGCCTCGCTCGGCCCGGACGTCGTCTATCCACTTCTTGGTGTTTTGGAAAGACTTTGCATCTGCGGGAAGAAAAACAATCGCGTAAGCTTCCACTGTGTTCTGCGCTGGAGCAGGGTATAGGGTGGACGCAACGTACTTGAAATGTCGTATACCACCACGGCCACGCTCGAGTCTCTGATGTACGAGGGGATCAAACTCCTAAATCTTTCCTGTCCCGCGGTATCCCAGAGTTGCAGTCGTACAGTCCGGTCTTCGAGGTACATGGTCTATAGCGCGCAATGTAAGTGTTAGTTTCTGTGCTCAACGCTGACCGCAACAATCGGTCCATTCCCCTCGAGGTGCAGTGATAGTGGATGCTTGCCTTGGAGAGGAAATCGATGCCAATGGTGGCCTGGTACATGTTGTCAAACGAGTCGTACATGAACCGCGTAATGAGCGATGTCTTGCCCACTGTGAAGCGTCAGCATCAGCGGCTGTAAACATTTTGTACAAGGGGCCAAGAGTTGACACTCTGGCGCGGGAATGCATACCGCTCTGTTCGCCGAGGAATACCAGCCTGCGCAGATGTCAATGGTTAGCCATCGCAGTCATGATACCGAGCTCGTTCTACAGAGCCAAGAGCTCTAAATCTTGGGTTGCGTTTACTTGAACTTTTTGAGGGGGTTGCTGTACGACCCTCCTGTCCCAGCTTGAGCCATCTTAGCGGTTGGATTCGGGAAGCGCGTCCGTGTCGATATCGAGACTCTTTCTTGTGTGTGCAAAGGCGAGGCGGGAGAACAATGGAGCAAGCAGACGGGCAAAGATGTTCTCTCGAGTCGGGATCGAAGCTTGGATAACGTCGGACTTCTGGTGGACGGGGGCGGGATGCAGAAAGGGGGCGCGGCTCCGCGGTGCTGGTCCCTCCCAACTAACGGGTACGTCGCTAAGGCGGGCTGGTTCTGGGGTCGGGGTCTCAGCTACTATCTATCGACGGGCGATGGTGTGGATCATGTGTTGTTCAAAGAACAAGTGGGAATATTGGCGCGACGGGGTGAATGATGGCTTTCTACCACGTCTAATTGTGTAGTTGGTATGTATTGGCGCATCAAAGGAAAGAAGTCAATGAGCTTACTCAATGGGGGAAGAAGAAAAGAAACTATGATTTATTTATACTGTCAGATGGTCAGATCAGAATTGAGAATAGTTGTCAACTTAAAAATTCATTCCTCCCGGCAGTGACTTCCGACCTTGCAGCAGCATACGGCAGCGGTCTGTCAATACTGGAGACAAGAACAGCGCATAGACGGACCCAACATTGAACACACAGCTGCTGTCTGTAGCCTATGATGGCGCTGTAAGGAAGGACCCTGGGCCCAGCCGAAAGCAATCACAAGCCGAAAAAAAGCCACTTCAATCTTTGTTCGGCTGGCGCTGATTTGAAGCTGGGTCGGTATCGATTTGGCGGGCGCCGGCAGGTGCCAATAAAATCCAGGCACCATTTCCCCGATAAGAACTTTTTTTGGCCTTATCATCCCTGCCGTATCGAAATTTTGTGAAAGTTTGGCCAAATGATTGCAAGTCCCCGCCAAAATTTGGGGGAACCGAATCTTTTACCAAAGCAAGCCGCCAATCCAGAACATCTCAACACATCACAATTCTGCTGCGACTTCAAACGACAGCAGATCAACATGCCAGTTATTAAACCCCTCGCAGGGTCGTCGACGGATGCCCCGGCGACCTACAAGCAGCCCTCCAGAAAGGGAAAGAAGGCGTGGCGAAAGAACGTCGATGTCACCCAGGTCGAGAAAGGTCTCGAGGAGCTGAACGAGGAAATCATCAAGGGGTTCGTCCACTACAGTTTACGCGCTCGCTTCGAATCTAGGCTGACATGATTTACAGAGGCGTCGTGGCAGAACGGGACTCTGCGGATCTCTTCACACTTGATACCGTCGGCGATTCAGCAACTGCAAAGAAGTTCCCCAAGCACACCGCGAAGAAGCTCAAGTCGGACGAGATCTTGGCTGCGCGCTCGGCAATTGCACCTGTAGACTCGCGCAAGAGAGCTGGCGATAAGACCACCGATGGCATACTTGCGCCCAAGCGACAGCGCACTGGATATGTTACGCAAAAGGAGCTTGCTCGGCTCAAGAAGGTAGCCGATGGTCACCACGATGACGACATTGAATTCTCAGAGACTGTATTTGATCCATGGGCTGTTGCGCCCGAGCCCGAAGAGAAGAGCGAGCTACACGATACCCGATTCGACCCAAGGAAAGCACCAAAGTCCCTCACCGAGAAGCCCATTTCACTGGCAGCAAGTGGCAAGCGGATTCCGGCTGTCGCAAAACCTACCGGCGGCTACAGTTACAACCCGGCCTTCCCAGAGTACGAGGCGCGATTGGCCGAAGAGTCAGAAAAGGCGATCGAGGCTGAGAGAAAGCGCCTTGCTGAAGAGGAAGCCGACCGTATCAGGATGGAAGCCTCTGCACGGTCCGCGGCAGAGGCTGATGCTGCCGAGGCTAGGGCTGAGCTCTCCGAGTGGGAGGAAGACTCGGAATGGGAGGGAGTTGCGAGTGGTGGCGAGGAGCTCAAGGTCTCGGCCAAGCGACCTGGAAGAAAGAACCAAGTCCAAAGAAACAGGATCAAGAGGCGCAAGGAGGAAGAGCGCCGACTGAAGCACGAACAGAAGACCAAGGTCAGGAAGGCCCAGTTGGAGCAGATCAAGGAGATCGCCAAGATGGCGTCCGAAAAGGATCTGGCCCGCGCCCTCGCCAAGAAGGTCGAGGAGAGCGACGACGACGACACAATGGACGGCACCGATGATGCTCTCCGCAGAAAGCGACTGGGCAAGTTGAACTTGCCGGAGAAGGACCTCGAGCTGGTGCTTCCGGACGAGCTGCAAGATTCCTTGAGATTATTGAGACCCGAAGGCAATCTCCTAAAAGACCGGTATCGGAGTCTCCTGGTGAGAGGAAAGCTGGAGAGCCGCAGGAGGACGGTGAAGAAGCAGGCCCGGATGAAATCCACAGAGAAGTGGACATACAAGGACTTCAGAATATAGGCCGGGTTCCATCGGGGGGCGGCTGGATCTGGCAAATGCCTCATATAGTTTATTTAAATACCATAGCTGTCAGACCCAAAGAAAGAAAATTTCAGAATTGAGGATCTGATAAGCATTATCTCTGATCTGGACCAACCGGCGCAGATAACGGGTATCTGGGCATTCTGATCAGCCTTATTGTTTCTTTTGTTGTACATAATGGTTGAGTGAGTCAATTCGCCGCCTTCGCGACGCGAGATTTCCGTTCTCGTAAGAAAAGGTCCCCAGGTGCCGCATCAGCTAGTAGCTAATAAAGCGCAACACCAATCTGAGCTGACGGACCGTTTTCAGGAGCCCGGGAGCCCGATACGAAGGAAGAAAAAAACTGTGGCCAGGGTATGAGTTCAAAGTCTGCCACACTTTTTATACAGTTGATTGAAAACTGTAACCGAAGCAATGTTCAAGCTCATAGCCTCTTGCTCCTGAACCCTACGGATCGACACCTTTACACAATAGACTGATGTATCATAATTCATCTCCATACCGTCAGTCCCGGTACGAACCGGTATCTAGCAGCGCCATCAACTGATCGAATCGATAAGCCTGCCTTGCTCTTATCCTGAACTAAAAGCTGCTGTGCATGTGCCATGTATAAGCAACCCCCGGTCAGTGGGAGTGGATCATGGACAGCTTGGTTTACGGCATCGATACGTGGGAAGGCCCGACAATGCCTTAGCTTATGACGCACCACTGCCCAGATCGACAAGAGTCGAGACAGCTCCAGGCAATTCTTCTGTGCATGGAAATACCTTCAGCGCGCCGCCTTCCAACAAACCACCCCTACCACCCCGGCACACGCCAATTGCTTTCACTCCTACACTACTACACACGCCCGATTTTATTTTAGATTCTTTTGCACTTGTACGACATGCGGTCACTATAGTAGAATCACGTTAACCTGGTCGTCTTCTATCTTTCAACACCCCGACTGCCTCAATGCCTCCTCCTCAACCAGGAGCGATTGTGGCTCGCGTCCTGCGTAGTCGAGGGCCGCAGCAGTCTGCTATTTTCGGTCCGCGCTTCACGTCGCCGTCGCAGCCCGCGAGCTCCCTCGTCCTCCAACACGTCCGTCGCTTCACCCAACCCACCAAGAGGCCTCACAGTCCTCAGCAGCAACACGACAATGCCACCTCTGGTCTTTATCCCTCGAAGCTCGCCTCGAGGGAGCTGTCTGGTGCTCCCTTGCCCCAGCGCCGGTCCTTCCTCCTGAACTTCATGTACCGCTCTGCCGCTGTTGTCGGCACCGGCGTCGGTTTTGTCGGCTTCCTCTTCGCCGCCTTCTTTCTCTACGATGCGACTACCTACAAGGAATCCTCCGATTTCAGCGAATGCCGCGTCTCCGAATATGCCCTGAACCCTCGCATTGGCGGCCCCAAGAAGCTTCCGATCGTCGACTCGCTCCTGGACGATGACGACACGGAGGAAAAGACAGCTCAAAAGACAAAGCCGCGATTGGTTATTCTCGGTGGTGGCTGGGGAGGTGTCGCCATGTTGAAACAGCTCAACCCCGACGATTACCATGTCACTGTTATTAGCCCGAAGAACTACTTCTTGTTCACGCCTATGCTGCCTTCCGCAACCGTGGGAACATTGGAACTCCGAAGCTTAGTCGAACCGATACGCCGAATTCTCGCAAGACTCAGTGGCCACTACATACGCGCAGAAGCTCAAGATGTTGAATTCTCGTATAAATTGGTCGAATGCTCGCAGCTCGATGCTCACGGCAACGAGATGAGGTTTTATGTGCCCTACGACAAGCTGATTATTGCTGTTGGATCCGTGACAAACCCTCATGGTGTCAAGGGCCTGGAGAACTGCCATTTCCTCAAGGACATTAACGATGCCCGGATGATTCGCAACCAGGTCATGAAGAACCTCGAACTCGCTTGCTTGCCTACTACCTCGGATGTCGAGCGCAGACGATTGCTCTCCTTTGTGGTCAGTGGTGGTGGCCCTACTGGCGTCGAATTTGCTGCCGAATTGTTTGATCTTCTGAACGAGGACTTGAGCGTCAAATTCCCCAAGCTCTTGCGAAACGAGATCTCGGTCCACTTGATCCAGAGCCGCAGTCACATTCTGAACACCTACGATGAAGCGCTCTCCAAATACGCCGAGGACCGGTTTTCACGCGATCAAGTCGATGTTCTCACCAACTCTCGCGTTCAGGAAGTCCGACCCGACAGGATCATCTTCAGCCAAAAGACTGAGAATGGAGACCTCGTGACAAAGGAGTTACCCATGGGATTCTGTTTGTGGTCTACCGGTGTATCGCAGGCCGAGTTCTGCAGACGGATTGCGGAGAAGCTAGGCGATGCTCAGAACAACCGTCACGCACTGGAAACCGACACCCATCTTCGTGTGGCTGGTACCCCTCTTGGCGATGTCTACGCGATCGGCGACTGCTCAACGGTTCAGAACAACCTGGCTGATAACATTGTAACTTTCCTACGTGGACTCGCCTTCAAGCATGGAAAGGACCCCGAGAACCTCGAGCTTCACTTCCAGGATTGGCGTAACGTTGCTATGGATGTCAAGCGTCGTTTCCCCCAAGCCGCCGCCCACCTCAAGCGTGTTGACAAGCTTTTTGGTCAGTTCGACAAGGACCAATCTGGCACCCTTGACTTTGGCGAGCTTAGAGAGCTTCTAGGACAGATTGACAGCAAGCTCACCTCTCTGCCTGCCACTGCTCAGCGAGCCAACCAACAGGGTATCTACTTGGCCAAGAAGTTCAACAAGCTTTCCTCTTCAGCCTCGGCACTGAATGCCAACGAAATTCGCGATGGTGACCTCGATGAGGCTGTCTACAGCGCTTTTGAGTACCACCATCTTGGCGCTCTTGCTTATGTTGGTAACTCAGCTGTCTTTGACCTTGGCGGAGGATGGGGTCTGACTGGCGGCGTGTGGGCCGTTTACGCCTGGAGAAGTGCGTACTTTGCGCAAAGTGTAGGCGTGAGGACCAAGTTCCTCATGGCTATGGACTGGATGAAGAGAGGTCTCTTCGGACGAGGTATGCAACCCCTTTTAACTTTCCATAAGCCAGGAATGGATACTGACTTTTGTACAGACCTGGTGAGTTTTTAAAATCTAGAGACGCATGCAAGTACTTGACCGTACTTTGCAATCTGCAAAAGATAAATGGCGTTGGCGTTTAAAGGATATCATTGTATGCTGGATGCTACGGCGTACAGGGTGCAAAAACGTAACAGAAAGAAGACTTCACTTTGTATATATAGAACATATGGATATCCTAACGAAATGACGACCAATCTAATCACTTCAAAGAATGCGGGCAGTTTCAGATGAATGCTTTCTACCATGCTTGTCTATCAAAACAACGCAAGAGCATTCGGCGGCGATGCCACCAGGCCCGATATGTTGAGAGGAGCGGAGGTGAGCAAGAACGAATACCGACCGACCTTGGCGCAATGTTCGCCCAATGCCCTCAAGTTCCACAGCTCGCCAATGTTCAAGCCAAACATGTTGAGGAAATACATGTGCAACACTACGAATTGGCGTCAGCACTTTCGGCGGAGCAAAGGTTTATCTGTCCGAGGCTTACCGAGATCTCCAAAGCCCCCGATCATCCCATCTGGCTTCTGTGGAGGGAACACCTCAAATGCGAACATGTCGCTGGCCACGGCAGCAAAGTGCTTATTCCAAAACCACTATCAGCAGTCAGTCAGCTAATCGATCAGCAAGCTCGAACGGGCGAAGACGCCCTACCTTGGCACTCTGCTCATTCCCCTCGACGCCGACCATGGCGCCCTGGCCTTTGACCATCATCTCCGTCTGCTGCTCGCCCGTCAGACCCTCAAAGGCCTCGGCTATGCCCGCTCTGACGAGCAAGATATCGCCCACCCTGAGCTCCGTGCCCTGCGCCGCGGCGACCTTTTCCAGCTCGTCCGTCGTGATCACGTGTCTGGACATGGGCTCGTACTCGATCCCCCGCGCCCGGGCGTACGCGTAGTAGTCGAGCAGGACGCCGCGGCCGACGACGCCGCCGCGCGCGTGCCAGTGCTCGAGGCTAGGCAAGTCCCGCGCCGTCGCCGGGTCCGACAGCCCCGCCTTGCTGGCCACGAAGCCGTTGTACGTCCGCCCGCCGGCGCCCGCGTGCCCGACGTGGCAGAAGCCGTCCCACTGCGAGCTGGCCTGCGTGTTGAAGCTGACCTCGTCGTCGTGCACCACCAGGCCCGCGCACGCCTCGGGCATGATATCGTCGGCTCACGAGAGTACGCGGTGAACCGTCGGCGCGCGCGGGCCGCCCGGAGCCCGGACCAGGTCCAGGGGCGCGTTGAGGGATATGGATACGCCGTCCCGGGCCTCGGCGTAGGCGGCGCGGATGCGCGCCGGCGTGAGCAGGTTCAGGCAGCCGAGGGTGTCTTTTTTACCATCTTTGTCGCTGCATTGAAGGGAGAGGGGTCAATTTCGGGCCTGTCAGACAATAGGGCGGCTTACAATAGACCCCAGGCGCAACCCCTCGGGAAGCCCTCCGCCGCGGGCAGGGAGTCAAAGTCCGGGAGGTCGCTATAGTCCGTCATCTTGTTGTGTATCACGATTGGCAGCGGTTGACTGAGAGAAAACAAGAGACATCGTCGTTATATACTGCAACGTGCCAAGCCATTGTTTTATTATGCTGCCTATTCGGACTTGTTTCCTAACGCCGTAGTCTGCAGTAGCGCCCGCCCATGTCAGATCATATTTAGGAAACATAACGTTTATAACTGTGGGGCGGGTATCGTGGATGAGGCCACAATAGTACTTCGTTATACTAAAATAGACCCTGACGATCTAGAAAGAACGACTACAGTCTTTCGGTTCTTCATTCTAGACAACATGAAACAAACTGCTAGAGAGAAATCTAACAGGCTTCCCAAGTCATTGCTGTCGGATACTGAAACCATCCTACATATAAGCTGCATGCAAAAAGATGGACTAGCAGCATAACGAGATGAGTTCTAAGAATATTCAAAGTCGAGCTGCAATGCCATTTAAAATTTGACTCTAGAAGGATACAGCGAACAAAACTGAAATGATAGTACGATCAAAGAAAGCACCATAAGAGTGTCGACTCGCTGACTCTCACCGAGCCCGACTAATGCAAGGTGCAAGGATAACTCGTATACCTCGTACTTCTGCGCAAGTCCTGCCCAGAAAGGACCAGGCTCTCTTGAAAACGGAAACATGTCTTATGCTCACCTACGTGATCGATCTAACGGAACAAGTTCGGATTGGTTAGGTATGGGGGAAAGAAGTCATCTTTGTGTGATACAATATCGGCATTATGCTCGGCTTGAGTATGATGCTACATACACATTATGTACAACTTGGTGGCTGCTCACTGCAGAGCCTTGAGGGGCTGTACCTACATAGAAAGACCAACTTTCACGAGAATAATATGTCTTGGATTCCTAGTCAGGATACACCCGGCGAGGAGCACGACAGATATATTTCTGAGAAGTAGCCTCGCTTACGGGTGTGACAGAGAAAGCACTGCATTTGCGCAGCTGAAAGTCCCGACGATCAATTTGACGGAGCAGAGTATTATTACATGAACTTGTCCCCAACAACTTAAGGCCTCCTGACTCCTGCTGGGTCTCAGTTTAGCATTTTTCAATCACAACCTTCTATCACCATTACTTTGCTCGAGCTACTACGCCACAAGGCTTCTCTAAACCATGTCACAGAGAAGCGGTTCGCAATATTTTACAATCTCCCCACTAAATCTAGAAAGCTTAGATCTGCGAGAATCAGAGTATTTTTTACCCTCACCAGATCAAGAGACCTCGACATTGCACCACGAGTCCTTCCCTGGCGAAGTTTCTGCTTCATCTCCACAACAGCTGAAAGATAACCTCGTTGACCAAGCCAGCGCCGAGACTGAGCACGATTCAGATGAGTCGTTGCACTTGATTGCGCTCTTCCAGTCAACTTCAGAGAACCAATCGAACGACAACGATGTTCCTGGCGAAGTAGGGGACCGATGGAGGCCATCGTTTCTAACCAAAACCAACCTTTTTGCCTTCATTGCAACACTGGCACTCCTCATTGCTGGCCTGGAGACAATCTGGGGTGTGTCTCAAAAGAACAGCGGGCTTGCCTCAACCGACGCCTCCTTGCAATATTTATGGACATATGGGCCTTCGGCAATTCTCACATTAATCAGCGCAATCTGGAATTGCGTCGAGTATGAGGCAAAGGCCATAACACCATGGCTGCGAAAAGCCAAAGCCAAAACTCAATCTCTCGAATACCTCACAATCGACTATGTCTCCATGAATACGCTAGTGGTGCCTTTTCGATCATTGGCCCGCCGCGACTTTTTGGTCACGGCTTGCGCCATCGTATCACTATCGTTGAATGCTCTAATCGTAATGAGCACCTCGTTGATCACATTGACGAGTACCAACGTTACCCAACCAGCGATACTTCGTACCCGCTTCGTGGATGATCCATCACGCCTTTCTAAAAGTGGTTTGGAGCCCCTGGTATACGTTCTGGGCCACGAGTTATACGGACTGCCGTGGCCACACGGCACATCCGAAGAGCTCGTCTACCAATCCATAGGGCTACCAGTGGCAAACATTACTGAATTTCATGCCATAGTCGAAGGTTTTTTGTTTGGCCTAGATTTCCAGGTTGGTACGAGTGAGGCAGCAACTGTGAGCCAACTGCCCACTGGGAATGGGGAATATAATATCACATTCAGGATTGATATTAGCATCCTGGACTGCAATTTACACGTTATGTATTCCTTCTCAGAGTTTCGAAAAGCCAATGCGACATACATAAGTTTGGAGCGTGACTTCGGATTTCTTCAAGCTGTTCAATGTGCCAACCAACCTCAATCAAACATTGAAGGTCGACGGCTAGCCTGGGTATCTGGATCGTCGGACCGCATCATCAATCGGGTCAACAGCCCCCTTGAAACAGTCTGGTTCACTCCAAAAAGACTGCAATGTCTTATTTGCAGTCCTAGCTACAATATCAGTCAAGGCAGGCTAGAAGGACAGGACAACAATCTTGTGCACATCTCCTCAGCAGAAGGCGCCCAAAGCAGATCCCTTGTCCATGTCGAGGCTTGGGATATCATGAATAGCATCTTGGATGCACACAATGATGTCTCCATTGCGATGCCAGGCTTCCTTTTACCCACTGCTCTTTCGACTCAATTCCGGTTCGAAGGACTTCCCAATTCAATCTTCGACTCGGACCTGGACGGCATCACTACTATCATCGCAGGACTTCACAACGCAACTTTTCAGCAATCAATGGCAGCATTCAATATCGAATCACTCGGATTCGCGTTGCAGCATTACTGCCGCCTGTACACCACATTTCTCGTGCATAACTCTCTCATGGGGCCAGAAGCAGATTTGACTGCTGATTCTATCAGCTTTCAGCAGCAGCGACTCATTGTTCAGACCGTTTCATGCCAAGTCATGGTAGGGCTTTGCATTGCATCGATTATTGGCTTACTAGTAATATCACTCATGGCCTTTCGAATTTCAATACTCTCCGGAGATCCTTCGACAATCACCAGCATGGCCGCCCTCTTATCATCTGACATCACTCGGTTTCCTCGCGGCTTTGGAGCTATGGATCATGCTAGTCTCAAGGAGGTTTTGCAATCTCAGAAAAACCCGGAGCTTCAAGTTCAACAGGAGAAACTACACAATCGAGGGATGAATCATACCATCTCGCAATTTCATCAGCCAGCCGTTTTGAACCCTTTGGCACGAGGAATAATTGCTATCTTTGTTATAAGCATCTTGATAATGCTTGAAGTCCTTCTCCGCCATTCCAAGGCAAATGAAGGCTTTGGGCAAATCAGCGACCAGACCTATGTCCACTATCTCTGGACATCACTTCCAGCTCTTTTATTCACAATCATCGGCTTATATTTCAGCTCCGTTGGCTCAGAGCTTAGAGCACTTAGCCCCATCGAAACTCTGAGTCGTAGAGTAACGGCAGGCTATGTCTCTCCGAATTTGCGGCTCCTCGGGAGATTATATCCTCGCACTATATATAAAGAGACCCAGACACGCAAGCTAGCAGCATCTTTTGCTTCAACCTGCTCGCTCTTAGCATCTTTTCTGACTGTCACATCTGGATCGGTTTTCTTTGAAGCTGTTGTACCAATAGCCTTTCCAACAAATCTAACCATGGTGGACACGTTCTCGTCGAACTTCTATTTATATGACGGAAACGATGGGTTTATGGACCCTTCTATGGATCGAGACGTGATTTCACCATTGGTCCTTGGAGGCAACTTGTCATATCCCGCGAATACATATGAAGGATTTCTTTTCCCATCTGTTCATTGGCCAGACCGACGAGATGTCACGAACCCCCAAAACGACACATCTACTTTTGATGTCAAAGCCATTTTGCCTGCTATGCAGAGTCGACTTATCTGTCACAAACATTCACAGTCGGATATCAAAGCTTCCATTCTACGCCAGTATGATCCCCGGGACTCTCCATCCCGTGATGCCATCGGAGACATGTTTGGCCTATTTGGAGATAGACTATTGGTCAATGTTACGAATGAAATTTGCGATGCGCTTCGTGATCTAGTGCCTGAGCTATGGGTATCTGGCGCATTTTACCTAGGCCACGACGCACCAAGGCAGGGTGTATTTGCCATGGCTGGAACTAATACAGATCTGAGAAATTTTCTGCCCTGTACGTCTAGCGGCTTCGTCTTTATTTGGGGCAGTTTCGAATCGGACTCCGTGTCTGCCTCAGCAGTGACCTGTAACGTTACTGTCGAGACGGTCGATGTGGACGTTGTGCTCTTCGGCCACGACCTGAGCATCAACCCAGCTTGGAGCCCCTCAGTCAAGAAGGATAGTTGGCAGGACGCTTTGCCTAGACAAAAGCTTTCCGAGGGTGAGGCTACCTCAATCACTTATTGGTACCCTGATTTGCTTGATCAGAACTCAGCTTCTTCAGATATTTTGCAAGGCCGGTCAACCTTCTTGGACCCCTTCTTTTCTCTTCTTACGTCATCACGCATCGCACTTCCCTTGAATGCCCTTGCGAACCTCGAAGAGGAAGATACAGTTATTGCGGCTATAGCCCGACAGCATAGCATCCTCTCAGCACAGTGGATGAATTCTTTCGCCCGCTTCCCTTTGCCAAGTAATACGACTATGACCGATTACCCATATGATATCGATCCTGGCGTTTTCGCACTTCGCGAGGATAATGGCACGACCAAGAATACAACGTTAATCGAAGCCTCGGCCGTAGATTATTCCAATGCTCAGAGACGGGTTGTTATGAACGCTACGGCTACACGCGTCTTGGAGGGGCTCCTCGCCGCATCACTTGCCTTGGCACTTCTTGCGTGGGCTTTCATGCCCAAGACGGCTATCACTCCGCATCCAGCATCTAGTATCATGGGTATGATGGCGTTGTTGGTTGATGGCGACCTGGTTGAGAAATGGCATAGTCCTACAGGGCGATGGAATGTGGCAGTCGGAAATGATGAGATGTTTCGACTGGGATGGGGCCCATCGGGAGAGGGCAACAAAAGTGAGGTTGGAAAGCGGTTTGGAATCTAGACGGTACCTAAAGAGACACAAAAAGCTCTTCCATGGGAGTACCTATATTTAGCAGGATTTCTTATATATACTATATGATTTATCGGGACGGCTACAGATACTTCAGTAGACGCTGAATTACAGCCACTGGAGAAATGCGATTCATGGTTGTTTAGGAGAACTAAATCTGCGATATACGGAATGGCAATCGTTCAACTTTTCAAATCATCGCTGAGCCTTCCGACCGACTGCAATCACGATCTGTCTTTGGTGCATGACGACGCCCTGCTCCGTCTCTTGGGCGGCTTTGATGAACAAGTCTGCCCAAACCTCTTTCGTCATCCGAGCCTCTGGCTGCTCTGCTTTGGACGGATACAGCACATGGAGCTCTTCCAGGACCATCAAGTAGTCCTCAGTCCAGGCCTTCAAGTCCTCCTTCCTCTTCTTACAGATACGAAGACTGGCGTCTTCGAACCCATGCTTCTCTAGATGGCTGTCAAGGACATCCAGCCAATCGCCTTCCATGCCTCGCGCTGAGGCACCTGCCATCAACATGTGCAGTATGGTCTCGCAGGCACTTTTGGATATCTCTGGAGATGGGGATTCCGCCAGAAAGCCATCGCTGCGGGCGTCTGCCCACTGCAGCCATCCGCCCGGCTTCAAAAAGGCCAAGGCCGTGGATAACAAGGGCGTGACATTCGAGTTCACGATCAAGCTTGTGAAGCCTCGGATATTGACAACGTCGTAGGTACCGACCAGCTCGGGCGGAACCGGCTTGGCGAGGACGTCGAGCTGCCTGAGGGTAACAGACTCTGGCAGGAAGGCAGCAGCAGGATAATGGGCGGAGTTGATATCAAAGCCGTCCAGCTGAGGCGTGATGTCTTTGCCGACGAGGTCGGCGTGGAGGTCTATCAGCCATTTGCCATTGGCGCAACCGAGATCGGCAATCTTGACCTGCTTCGACTCGAGTATAGAGCTCTCGATACGAGGGTCCAAGAAATAGCCGACGGTGTTCAGGTGGAGAAAGTGTTGCAAGTGCAGGCGTGCGGACGTTCGGAAATTTCTGGCTGGTGCGATCCAGTATTCAGACTTGTCGTAAGGAGTAGAAGTGGCCATTTTCAGGATTGTCCAGATTTGAAGTAAATGTTTGTTGCAAGAAACAATAATTGATTGGTCTATGTCAAGCTATGGTACGTAAGTTACAGAATGGTGGCGGTAATTTATTTGTATAGAATGTGGAAGTGAACATGCAGCGTGGCAGTTGGTCACAAAGATCAGTTGGGGATACTAATAACTGGATCCGAGGCAATAAGTGGCCATAAAGCCACATTGGAACTATCCATGCATGTACGATAATTGTTGGCTCTCCTAGTTGCTGGACCGCTGACCCCTGCTGTAGCCTCTAGGTAGGTGTGCATGTATTCTATGCACTTCAAGTGATACTACGGAGCAAATTCAATCACGATAAAAACAACGAAATGTTATCATTAAGAATTTACTGCCTGAATAAAGCTTTCAATCTGGAGCCCTAACTCTCGCTCAGCCAAAACAATATTTGTACATCAGCTTCACAGTGCCAAGGAATGATGACCCACCGCTATTCACCAAGTATGAGCTGAAGCTGAAACTATTCTAGGCTTCGATGCGAAATATTATACGACACTTGCAGAATGTCAAATATGGGTGAGATGAGATTGAAGTTAGTAACTTAGCATAAAGCAAGGAATTAGGACACTGCGCCCTGTTGGTACACGATATACGATTGGCATCATGCCATGAGTCCGCCCATACGACATACGGCTGATGGAAGAATATTAATAACTTCGCAGCGACTCAATAGAGGAAAGAATAGAGCTGGGGCTGACATGATGCCCAGAGATGTTAGACGAGGAGAACTTTTCCTGTTCAGAGCGTTCGTGACACCCGTGAAACTGTGTTGTCCGTAGATATAAGTCAAGTATTTAAATAATCTTCTCGCTCTTCCCGAAGGTTTGATGAGCATTCTCACATTCATCTTCTCACTCTCCTAAACATTATTGGTTCTTACAACAGCGACTTTTGTTTGCAATATTTATTAATATTTCCTGGGCATTGAGATACAGGCATCCTAAGATCAATCAGCATGTGCTCATCCAAGGTCGGCTTGGCATTCAGCAGCGTCCTGCTCGCAGCCAACGCGCAAGCAATTTTCCATCCGGATTGCGACTTTAGCCAATGCATCGCGCGTACATGTACCAATGCCAGACTGCCAGTGAGCACACCTGAAGCTATCTGCGCTCTTGTCGCCAAAACTCGGCGGAGATCCTGAGCGAGAAATTTGCTAATCCTCTTGCGATGCTATAGTCAACCAACTGCTCCACAACCCCGACGCTTTTTGGGCAGGACCCGGATGCACCCGAGTCATCAAGGAGGTCGACTGTGCACTGAGCATCTGCAACGAGGGAAATATTGGCTACAACGTGCCGTGGAGATCGATGGCGGTCGCTGGACAGGATATTCTGGCCAGCTGCCGGGCGGGATTCGACCAGGGCACAGCCGGTTCGGTTAACACCTTGGGACATTCAGACGAGAAGCGCGACGTCGAGTTTACCGTCATCCTCGGCAACCCGGCGACCATGGATATGGAACGCCGGGCAATTCCGAAGACGAGCGGTGCCGAGCGGCAAAGAGAAGCTGCTGAAGCAGAGGAGGCAAAGCGCGCAATCGTCACAGCCAGGGACGATGAGACTGCCTCGGTAGTCACCCGAGACGACAACCCTCGCCGCGAGATCCGCCCTGGTCTGGAGCTTGAGGTCGTTACAGAGCAGGGCGGCCGCTATGAACTCGACCGGCGCACTGCAGAAGATTTAGAAGACCACTTCCTCGACAATTGGCGAAGAGGAGGCGCAGCTGGCACTGTGAATGACCGCAGGTTCAATCAAGGTTCGCGAAGTCTTCGATTGACTCTTCACGGCGATAATGTGACGGAACACATAGCTAACAAATATTCCTTAGACACCCAGTACTCGCTAATCTACGCGCCGACAGCTGGGGACGATGTCCTCAACATCGATCCCCGCGACCGCTTCGACCTTCTCCAGGGAATGCAGAACTTCCGTCACGATCGCGGAGATCCCCGCCTGTTCGTTGCCAGAGTATGGAGCGGTGCGCACGTTCTTGGCTGGCTGGCGTGGGACATTGCGCCTCAGGAGAGATCGATGTTCTGAACAGGCTGAGTTGGGGGAGCGACATGTTGGCGCGTGGGTGAAGCTGAGAGCAGCCACAATGGGTTACTGGATAGACTGCCATCATTTGCGTATACAGTCTTTTTGTATTCAATTGATGTTTATATTCTAGACACGTATACCAGAACATCTTCCTCTGCTGACAGTGAAAATGATACAAAAGAAGTAAATTTTGCTTTGGCTCTTAGAGTCGTAAGTGAAGGCAGAAGCATACTATATCTATTGGGTTGGTTTTTTCGCATCTTACAATGCTTTAGTTGTCCTGGTTGAGCCAATAGGAATCGATAGTAATCAGATGGAACTCGGTATCCCCTCACAGCTTATATATCAGTTACATTCCAACACAGGCATGTCTGCTATAATATTTAACCGCGACTTTCAAGATAATATCACAAAGAAGTGTCATTTCAGGCGCTGCTGCCTTGCCATCCCCAACCCCAAGGTTAATGGTACCCCTATTCGCCCGATCGATAGCCAGTACTGGTGAGCGCCGATATATTCACAACGGTTTTGGCGAACCACCCTTGAGCACCATTGAATAAACAAGTTGTTGAAATCACCATGACAAGGAGTTGTGCTACCAGCTCGGCAGCCAGCTAAGTTTCGCCGATATGCTGTTCACACAAGAGTGAACATCAACAATCTCTACGGAAATATAAAAAAGAAATAGAACATCAATCATAACCAAGATAGTTTTTGCAGACATGCGAGCGCACCAAGGATTGAAAAGTGGTCCACGGACGTCTAAAAAAACATAAAAAGAAAACGACTGTCTCATACTTTAAGCAACTGTACATCATGTGCTGGTCTCTTCAAAAGCAATTTCCCCGGGGAGTGAGTCCCAGTTGAGTGCCGGACCTTCAGTTCACCAACGAGTTTGTAATCATCGAGAGTCTTGCAAGCTAACCGGCTCGACCACTCGGTCGGAGCTGCTGCCGTCTTGCTGCTTGTTGAAAGAAGGCAGATTATTACGGACCAAGAGGTCTCCTGTGCCTGAACGAGGGGTCGATCGGGACAAAAGACGGGACTAGAGCTGCATATAATTAGGACACTGGGCGAGGTTGTCGTGACTAGACGAGGGGTCGATGAAGACAAAAAAAACGGAGCACAGCATGCGCATGGTGAGGAGGCAGACCGAGGTCATCTGTTCAATCCCGGGCAAGGGCAAGTCTTGGGGGACGAGTCTCGGTTCTGTTTCCATGTGCTCTGACCCCCAAAAAGACCTATCGAGGGCTCCTAGATTCTCATCAAAGTCAATTAGTTCAGGGCTTAACCAAAAAGAAAGAAAAAAGAAGAAGAGAAAAAAAGAAGATGCCTCAGAGTACTAATGAGTATTATGCAATCACTTGATTATCATCATGATTAGTTTTTGAATCATCGGCAAATATTGTTTTCTTACCACTCGACCGTGGAGACGAACTTGTTACCTTCTTGTTGCTGTAACTCGAACCATATGCCTGGTGTAGACTGTTTGCGTAGCTAGACGAGGGTCTGCTGCGGGTGAGCTGCGTGATCCTCGAGGGTTGACAATGCAAATCGCACTAACACATGCTGTGTACTTTGTATCTTTTTGGTGTATCTGCAAGCTGCCTGTCTCGAGGGGCTTCTGTCATGGCATCGGATGTTCTTGAGAACAACTTTGATTTTGAGAAGTTGTGTCAAGGGTACAGTTGATGCGGGTGTATATAGGATTGTGTGATTCGAGAAAAGTGATGCCCTCTGCACAAGAAATTGCTTTCTTTATGGCCTGTCATGCTAATAGTGGATTGATAATGTCAGAAGAAAAAGCTCACAATTTGTCAGTTATATGTGAAGGGTTTCGTGAGTGGCAGTCAGAGCCATGTCCGGTCTATCAAGAGATAATGACTCAAGACAGTAGTACAGAGGGCAATTAACAGTTACTTCTCAGTAATAAAGGCACATTATAGAATTTTTGTGTGATATAATGTCATTGAAACGAAGACGATAAGAGGTTAAATATCTACTTTGAATACTCATTTATAGCAGCAAAGCACTGCAAGGCCTGTAATTGAAAGTCATAAAGAGCACACATCGACCGACGACCAAAGGTTGAAGAGTCATTCAATAATGAATATTTATTTATTGAGCTTCCCGTCTCTTCGCACCCTAGTAAAATACATAGTGTATGCGGGTTGAAGAAATATCAGGCCAAAAGATGTATCATGACGATTTCTCGCCTGCCAACAAGTCCTGAACCCTCTTCACCTTGTCCGAAGCGGACTGCTTCTTATCCGTCCTAGAACTTTGTTAGCAGCAGGAATGATTGACAGCTAACTCCAACAAATCCGACAGAGGGAGCTTACCTGGTGCCAACTCTCATGCTCGACTGCACTCGAACCACGCCCTTCTGGTGGACCAGACTGTGTGCTTGGCCAACGACACGAAAGACATCATCCCAGGAGCCCTCTAAGGAAGAAAGTTATGTTAGCTCATATCCATATTTTATCCTTCTCACATGAGAGAAGGACAGCCAAGGAAATCGTAGGAGCATATCAAGACTAAACAACTTACCAACCGTTGTGCCGGCAGAGTGCATGGTATACTGCAGGCCGCTGTTCTTCAACAGCTTCTGGACCTCAGCAATCTCCTCGGCGACAGAGACGCTGCCGGTGCCGACCTTTGCACGGCAGAAGAAGACAAATTAGTCAAAAATTCAGTACTTTGTTATGGCAAGGCGCTTCGGTGCCGACCGGGAGGGATGCGTATATTCATTTCCCGCCATGTTCCTATTCAATCTCCACGTCTCCACACGAGTAGCCCGCAATCACCTCCAGGGTTGCCGGGCGCGCGGCGGGGATGCTCATATATTGCCGCCAGGGGAGCCCAAGAATATCAAGAGGCACTACTTACCGGAATGAGACAAAAGTCGGCGTAGCACCTCTCGGGCGTCTTGATGGTGCTGTAGTCCATGCTGGCGAGTACTCTCCGCGAAGCTATAAAGCTGCTGCTAGTGCTGTTCTGCTGGATCCTGAACACGGAAGGGCGGAGCAGGGAGCGGGATATCGGCATTCCTCCGGGCGGGAAAACACAGACGGTGGTCGCTGCGAGTCGGGCAACGAATGAGCCAACGGAAACCCTCGTGGTATCAACGCTGGGCGGACGCAAGAGTACGTGCGACTGCCTTTCGAGGTACTCACCAGATTCACTGCAAGGGGAGATTTGGCTTGCGCGGCGTCGTGATACGGCTCGTGCCTTGGATGGAGTCGAGGATGATGCGAAATTGAGGTAATGACCCAAATGGATTAGGCCGAGTGGAGAAGTCCCAGGCTTTGGGATTTCGAGGCTGCCTCTACTTTCACCATTCACCCGCTAGCAATAGGCACGTACGTACGGCGCTTGCGTTGCACCACAGCATACCGGCCTACTCCATCTCATACTTGAATCATCTCACCAAAAGCTCAATATGATTGTACTTGGAGACCGCGCAATAGAAACCGTATAAAAATTTAATCGATCAGTTGGATTTTCTCTGAAGACACATGCGAAAAGAAGAGAGAGAGAGAGAGAGAGAGAGAGAGAGAGAGAGAGAGAGAGAGAGAGAGAGATGTTTGAAGTCTTTCAATCTTGTTATTCTACTCAAAAGTATAGAGAAAGCGCCCGATGTCCGGGTATAGGGGCTCCTTATGCTGTTGCAATTTTTGCTCAAATCATCCCAAATACAAAACCCATCGTAAAATAATGGGTTCAAGACGCCGTCGCTATGTCATAACATCGTTCATCGCTGAATTTCACAGCGAGTCTCCCACTGCCTCCCTAGGTTAACCTAGCAGGACGGCCACCACGGCCGCCGCCAGCAGAGCCGCCAACGATCCACGGACACGACCTGCATCGCTGCTTGCTACCGAGCCGTCCGCCGATGTGCTGTTGGACCGACCGGTAGCAGTGATTCCATTGAGGTTGTCGCCAGTGGTAATGGCAGGCCCCTTGTTAAAGAAGTCTACCAGGACGAACGTTGGCGCCATCGACCATTGACTGTTACAGTTCTGGGCATGCAGACCAAGAGCACCCTCAGTGGTGGTAGACGGGCTGTTGGTTGTCTCGATATCGCTGGCATCGGGGATCTCGTAGGTTGCGACGACCGTGTAGGCAAAGTGGTTCATGAGCGGCATCATGCCGGCCGAGATGGCTGCCGACGCCGAGTCGTACGTCGAAGGGCGATCCAGCGTGCAGTTGAAGCCCGACAGCGAGGTGACTTCATATGCAGTCTCAAAGATGTAGTCCCACTCGTTCAGAAGGTACGTGTACGTAGTGTCGGTGGTGAAAGAGGCGATGAAGACAACCAGACGCTTGTTTGCATCAATCATTTCGCCGAGCGTCGGCCATGTGGTGCTAGTTGGCGTGTAGGCGTAGTTGTCAATGTTGGTAGCGGAAAAGACCTGACCGAAATCCGTAGCGTTGAACGAGTCCGAGTTCACAATGAGAATCGTCACGACATCGTTGGGGTTGTTGTCCATCCAAGCCTTGACGGCGGAGAGCCAGTCTTGCAGCGAGCCGCCGTCGAGGAGGCTGCACGTAGTATGGCACGCCTCAATCGTGCCGTTGAGATCATGAACCTGGAGTTGCAACAACCGCAGACCGTTGTTCAATGCGTATGTGGCATTGAAATACTGGGTTCCGGCGATGGAATTATCGGTGCTGTCGTCTCGCAGGAAGGGGGAATCGTGGGCTCCGATGTGGGTGACATTATCATATGTCCGATCGCAGAGGTCTGGCGAGCCGTTGCAGGCTGTGCCGTCTTCGACGGTAGAAGTGGCCGTCGTACAACCGCTATAGCAGCTGGTTGCCGACGCCGCGGTTGACGACCCAGCGAGGCTGTATGTTGGTGTAGCCGTCACCTGTGATGAAACTGCATTGCCGCCGCTTCCACTGCCGCTCCCGGACTGATCACCACCTTGACCACCACTGCCGCCCCAGCCTTGAGGAGATCCATGGACTGTTGCTGTCAGGGCGGCAGCAACAGTGAGAAATTTCGATAATGAGGACAGCATCTTGGTTGTGTGTGTAGGGATGAAGCTGCAAATAAGAGAGTGACGAAGAACGATCTTGCTCCAACCGAAGTCAAGGATCTGAGAGGGTATTTATTCTTTTGCAGGAACAAATCTCCAAAATGAATAAGGAATATGCCTTCGGGGAAGGGGAAGGCGCCCCCAGGCTGATATATACCTAATATTCAAACCCATCCGAATGTTTCGTTGACTAATAAAAGTCTACCTGGGAAAGAAGGGCCGCATTAAACATGAAGGCGCCGAAGGATGGTGGCTTGCAAGAGCCGCTAGCTGCCCGGCGCCCCGGGGGTAGCCAAGCGTCCCACAGCCCACAGCCATTCTGGACAGTGGACCACCCCCGGCGCCGTGGGGCTACAGACTCGACTTCCACGCCCTAGCAGCGAAATCATGGAGGCTGAGTCCCTGCGCCGACGTCAGCAGCGAGTCTTCGTTTCAGAGTGCCCGCTGGGACGCGCGGTTCCCACCCAGGCCAAAGGGCGCCGCGCCCATTCTGTTTTCCTGCGCGGAGGGACCCGGCAATATTTTTCATAAAGTGAAGACTGGTGTCCATGGGGCATGAGGAAGGGCACTTTCCAATCTGCGGTACGGAGTACACTAGTAGTCAAGTAATTGCCAGCCGTCTGGAATTCGCGGTTGGAAGCCACCCTTCGAGTCTAGGGCTCTGCTGCGAGGCCTTTGTTTCTGCACCCAGGCGCAGTCAATAGTTCACGATATGTGGTACGTATACGTAGTCTTATCGTATGGTCAGCTTCTGGTGGACGCGTCAACACGACAATTCTGTTTTTGGCCAGGAGACAGACCACCGAGACCACCCAATGACTCTGTGTCATGTGTAGTACTTACCTTAGATGGAGTGCCCAGAATTAGGTAAGGTAAGCAGTGTGCGATGGCAGGCGTTGATGGAGTCCCGAGTGACGTGAATAGTAAGCCCCGATAATCCATCAGACGCCCGTGATCTGCACCTAACCTCCAACATTCTCTTCAATGTTGATTTTTCTCGAATTCCCGAGTGAAACCTGCTAGCTGGTGGTTGCTGGGTGTTTAGGTGTCGTCGGTCGTGGCAAGAGCGTGGCTGGCAGGCAGCACTACCCAATTGCCCCAGTATAAAAGTTGTGGGCAACCAAGAAATTGGCCACTCTCGTCGTCCATCGCCTTCGTTTAAGCCAAAATTATCGACTTATTTGTTGTCGAGAATTGGCAACGGATTTATGGAGACTGGAGAGAGCTGAAAGGTCGGTAGCGAACGGGATTGCACTGCCGACCGATCGCCTGGTCGTCAGCCCAGAAAAAAACAGGGGCGCCGTACAAGCAGCGCGCTGGGTGAGGCTGCTCGGCTGCCATTTGCCAGCACCACGTTGAAGATCAGAACCTCGGAAACATTGCCCCAGGCTTTTCTGTCTCGTATCAGAATCGGTTGGTGGAGATGCGGGCAGCCTGACAATTATATCCGCCATTCCCGCCGTCTTCTGGAACAATAAGAGGTAGCTGCCAGTGTTCGTTGAGCTTGCAGCGCTGAAGTGTTGCATTTGCACGTGTACCATGGCCGACTCGTGAAAAAGCTATTTTTACAATACAGCACCTGGGCAAAAAAGGGTACCCCCACTTTTAATGCCCGGCCAACATTGAACTACCGGCAAGGAAGGGGGGGATGGGACGGCTGGAAACGTCGATCTTCAGGGTCCAGATTGGCTACTGGACACCAGCAACCAAAACAGGGCATCTGAAATCTCGCTATGCTTTGCACTGTTCAGTATTGACATCACAAACCGAGTTTCCAACCCCTCGATCGTCGCCTCGAGTATGTAGATCTTGGGGAGGTTTGCCATGTCACTCTACGCAAATGAAAATAGTAATCCTTGTGTAACACACGTGGTAGCGTGTCTCCCCCCAGCCACTTCTTCTTGGAGCCGTGACAAGTCACGGCATTCTCGCCCCGGGTGGCCCGGTGGTGTTGAGGCGGAATGGATTAATTTTTAGGTGTGCGAATTTTTTTTTTGAATTTTTTTTTTCCGTTAAAGACCGCGTGACTACAGATCAAGCCGACCAAGACATGCAGGCCTGATAAACTACAAATCCACTGGCTGTTCTGTGATCATACCATGACGAGTAAGATATTCATCGTCCACCGCGGTTCAGCTGCATTGTTGAGAGCATGCCGCAGCTACACTGCTGACTATATAGTGTTGACTGATACATTCATCTTGTTGCCTTGCAGTTGGTGGCTGCTATGATCGTACCCGTCTACTTCGGCAGGTACTAATGTATAGCCTGACTGTTCACGACTGTGCCAGGCATGTTGATTTCATCTGGGCGTCAAGACGGCTTATTCTGGGTCCTCGGCATACGAAGACGAGTCCAGCGCGGCTTGCTTCTCCATCTCCTTGAGGTGCTGCTGGCCCTCTTCTGTCGTGGCATCGATGATCTCCTCTTCCATGCTGAGGACGCCAGCCTGTGATTAAAAGTCAGCTTCACATTCATCACTTCAGGGCTGTATTTTGACAAACCTCGCTCAACAGGCCCACCAACGCCTCAGCTTCGGCAATCTTCATCTTGCCCAAAACCTCATTGACCTTGTCTAGACTTCCAGTCTCCAGCGCCTTCTTAACGTCTGGCTTGAAAGATTCAAAGATCTCTCGGCACTTCTGCTCCTCGGGATCCTGGCTGTCCTTGGGCGGAACCTTGATGTTGATCACGGTGCCGGGCTCGACTGCGTGAAGCTGGATCTGTTCTCTCTCCTCATCGCCGCCGGCAGCTCGCTCGGCATTGATCTCTCTGCAGCGGTTTCTAATCCGCATGTACGTGTCCTGAACATCCTTGAAGAAAACATCTTGAGCGTTGTGACCCTTGGTCGTGATGCGCTTGAAGAAGAGCGCAACACCGTCCTTGCCCAAAGCGCGGCAGTACTGCACGAGTAAGGACTGGTGTACGCAGTTGCGGGCAAAGTCGTCCTTGCCTTCCAGTTGGGCGTCGAAAGCGAGCATGAGAATGCCGTCCTGCTCCTTTTCCGAGAGAATCTGGGGGTGAGACGAGATGAAGTTGTTGCTCTCCCGGTAGTCGTTTGCCTTGATCTTGGCAAAGGTCTTGGCATCTGAGCTTGCCTGAACCTCGTCGTCGTCGTCTCTCGGCTCGGACTCGCTGAGTGAGTTCGGGTTGTTGATGTCGAACTTTGGGTTCAGCAGCTCAACCTTCTCTTCCTTCTTCTTCTCCCCCGCTTCTTCTGGCTTTGACTTGGCGACATGCGAAGAATTGAAACCCGTTTGGTAGCTGTCGCTTGTGATCTTGCCCGAGTCGGCCTTCTCCAGCTCGGCAAGCTTGACGTGAAGCTGCTTTTGTAAATCCTCGACCTTGGCCAAGTGATCACCAATCTCTTCAACCATGGCTTGGTAGCGGTTGTCTGGCTTCTTCTCGTCCAACGCCTTGTTGACCTGATCCAGCAGCGTTGCCATCATCTTTGTGTAAGTCGGTGGGTTCTCGACCTCGCTGTGCACACCTTCAGGCCTCTGAGGGGGCTTGTCCTCGGCCTCGCTGCTGGGAGCGCTCTCCATGACGGCCTGGAAGGCCACCTCGGCGGGATTCCGAGTCTCTGCTTCGGAGGCATGGCTCTTGAGGGAGTTCAGGAGGCCAGTGATTCTCTTAATCAGGCCATCGTTGATTTGACGCTCGTACTTGAGTGTCTCGATGTGTAACTTGCGCTGCTGGCGCTCGGCATGGATTTGGTTCTGCTTCGCACGGATAAAGGATCGCTTGTCGACGTTAGGATGAACCTCGACATCAGAGTCGTCGCTCAGCTCGAGGGCGTCCTGCGTTGAAGAGAAATGGGTCAGTCAAGGCGCATACGACCAAGCCAGAATGCGAGAACGAGAACAGCTTACCCATTTGCTGTAGTCGAGCGGCATTGTGCTGGTGGAATCGGCGTAGAAGATCACAACTTCTATGAGATTTGGAAAATGAGAGCGGTACGTTGTCGGCTCAGATGGTTCTTGGGAAATGATTTGGGCACAGCCAAGCTATGCTGAGATCCAGTACGTGGTTGGGCAAATTGGTAGGTGCTTCCGCAGGCAGCTCTCCTCGTGTCGAACTCAGAAGATGATGGAATCAGGTAGAATAAAACGGACATCACTCGGTCTGCGGAATAATTACGATTCTTACTAGATACTCAGAAACACGACAATCATATTGTATTACCATTTATTATCAAACTGCTCCGATGTCCATTTGCAATTGTGTAGATGCATTCTTCCGTCATCGTCACTGCAATGTGGTGAGGCCAGATGCGGGGTGACGAAATGCCCCGCGTTGTGTTGCTCGCGGCGCGCTCCATTGTCGAGTCTAACGTACTTCCGGTGACTGCAACGGCTATAGGCAACTACGCATGGTTTAGATATAATGGTGGATTTCTTTTTTGTATCTATGCAATATTGAAGCACTTTAACGGCTTCATGAATGTTGCCGCAACCATGCTTAAGCTTTTCCTGTTATACTCCATTATACAAGCGCTTCAAACAAACATGTAGAAATGCTACCAGGTCTGACAGTGCCTCAAATTGGGCACAGCAGTCAACAACATTAAGTTTGTTCCGACGATATTCGCTGCCGGCGAGGCTACCTACTCAACGAACTCCAACGTCAACCACGACGGGCTGGTGAGCTGAGAGTTTCGACTGAGAAAACATCTTGGCGCTACGCACACGCCACAACGTGGGATTTGAGTTAGATTTCTTAGCCCCTGACAGTCTGCTTCTTGTTGGCCTTGCGCATCTGCTTGTCCTTCTCCTTGTCCAAATACTTCTTCTGAGCCTTGGCGTCCAGGGCATTGAGTTCGGCATCTCGCTTAGCTCTCTTGGCCTTCTCGCGCTCGATGGCTCGCTCCTCGGCCTTCTCGTCTTCGGAGAGCTTCTGAATCTGCTTGATTGTCTCGTCGCGGACATTCTTGACCTTGCGCAGAACCTCGGGACGGAAGTGGCCCGATGCAGCTAGGTGGTCTGGGAAGCGCACGAAAACATTGAAGAGGGGCAGCAGGTTATCGTAGTTGTTGTCGGAGGGCAGCCTGTAGCGAAGGAAGAGTCGCTTGCGAGGTGCGGTCTCTTCGATGGTGGAAGGCCTGTCGATAGGCTGGTCGCTGATAATCAAAGCCTCGAACAGATCACCAGCCTTCTCGATAGCAGCAGCCAAGTCCTTGGTCAGCAGGGCGTCCGTGATCTCGGCACTCTCGCTCATGCAAGTTACCCAGATGGGCAGCTTTGAGTTGTCCTTGGTGAAAGTGATGGACAGGTCATATCGGTCGTCGCGCAGCTGCTTCATGTTGTCCTTGTTGATAAGAGCCCAGACGAAATTGTCGTAGCCGCTCTTTGCGTCCTTGCTTCGAAGCTCGGCAGCACCAGGGAGGTTGGGAACGATGGCCGACTCCTTGCCATCAAAGGGGTAGATGGTGGCCTCGACCGAGTCGACCGGAGAGCTGAAGCTGTCAAAGAAGAAGCCCAAGACAGTCTCAATAAAAGTCATGATGGGGTTGAAGCGCTTCTTAAGAGTCAGAGCAACGTCCATGAAGGCAATGTTCTGGCGGCCAGTGGCATAAGATGAATACTCGAACAAGCTCTTCTGCTTCAAGATCTTCTCGGGCTGCTGTTCAGCGTTGGGTACACCACTGAAACCAACCAGCGCGAACTCGCTCTGGAGCGTCGGAGCATGCGCCTTGGCCCATGCTCTCGACTTTGCCTTGTTCAACTTGGTGCCAATGAAGTGCAGAGTGAAGACAACGGCGATGACGGCCAAAATCACACCCTCGGCCTTGAACTCGGAGAGGCTGTGGCGCTCATGGACATTGTACCACTTCGTATATGGGCGATCCGTGACGGCAGGGCCGCTGCCAGAGAGTGTCGCACCTCCGGGGGGCTTCTCAAATGGGATCGGGGCCGGAGACGGCGCCTCAGCAAAGTCTGCGAAGTCTGCAAACAAGTTAGCGGCACAGCTCAGATCGATGGTGGTCTCTTGGACAACGGCCTCCACGAGTCGTCGTCAGTTGCGCCAACACGTAGAAGGAGCAAATCAATGAATCTCATTTGACCCATGACACGCACGGATTGGGCGGTCTCATTGATTGCTCGTTGGCCAGCACTCGAGCCGCGAGTGCATCGCAGGCCTGAGCGTCGCCCATCTCGTCACGGGACAGCAGCACGCGCCATGACTGCTGCGCCGCAGGGCACGAGAGGAGGAAAACGGGAGAAGAAAAACGTACCCGAGTCTGCCGAGGGCACCGGCTCCGCTGACTTGGCACCGCCGATGATGTTCTTGAGGAAGTCGGCCATGATAGTTGTCTCGGCTGGCGCGCTGGTTGAGACACGACGGAGGAGTACACGGTAAGGAAAGGGAGCTGTTGGGATGGCAGCTCCAGAGTCGGAAAAGGGTTCAGGAATTGGCCAATGCTGCAGGTTCCCCGTCTCCACTTTTTAGTGCACCATGCGGAAGACGCCGACCAGCTTCTAGAACCATTACCTAAGACAATTTACACACGCGCTGAATCGTTATTATTTTAGTCTCCCTGTCAAGCTTACAACATAATTTGACCGGGCTCTCTAGTAATTCCCATGTTATGAACCAACTTCAACTTTGCAATTCCCAGAGAGTCACTCATCCAAAAGGCTATGATCAGCCCCATCGCAATAACTATAGTGGCAGATGCGGAATGCTTAGGTTTAGTATATCTTTTTAATTAATTCTCAATTATCAACACACTAAGAGTTTTATTTCCAAATACTTTAGGAGTCTATTTCAGGTGTGATGGCGATGCTTTTGGGACCCTCCTCCAGGAGGCTTTCACCGACGCCAACGCCATTATTAGTCTCCCTTTCACGGTCTGAAGCTATCAACGATAAATTTGCTTATGCAATTATTTCGGGCCCTTCTTGGATTACCTTGCTGATAGAGATGACAGACGTTGAACATGGTGGATCACCTCAACCTTGCCATCGACATGTACCTAGACGATGACTCCGGTGAGCTCAAAGATGAAAAGGAGGTATCAACAGCCCGAACTTTTGATGATAATGATGCTCTCAACTGCTATGCCCGCCTGGTCACTGCTCGTTACGGTGGACAGAATGTCGACATCAATGCGGACGGCTTGGAAAAGCTCAAGGCCACGAGGGGTGGGTAATTCTTGTGCGTACCGGCAACACTTGTGCTAGATTTATAACTACGATCAGGACCTCGCGGTGAACATACAGGGATAGTTTGCAAATTACCTATCGGGGAAGACCGTCAGTTGGACGCGAGGCGGATTCCCATGGCTGTACATTTTCTGTGGAGACAACGACCTATACCCAGCAACCGAAAAAGAATGGAATGAGTTATTATGGAGGTGAGTTTCTGTCAAGAGAAGGGGATGAAGCTTCTCCTATAACGATAAACAACCACTGACATTGAATCACTAGAGTTCAGACACTGGTTACACCAATTTAAAGCATTCTTGACTCCGGTCATCATTTATACCATAATCTAACTTGAAACTTGAAAGCCGGCGGTGGTGATTGGTCGCTGTCGCAGAGCGAAGGCGTATTCCTAGGAGAAGAGGCCGTCTGGGCGCCCAAGAGGATCGTCTGTGACGACGACTCAGCCGGTACGACGCAGTACAGCATCAACGTGCCTGTTGACAAGATAGTCAACGCCTACACCTTCAAGACTCATTGCCTAGACCATGGTCTTCTGCCACAATAAGTTCGACGAGTGGTGGTCGCGAGTGATGGTCGATCGAGTCCACGCGTGTCGCCAGCTCACTACTTCTGATATCAAGACCGTGGGCCATCTCGGCAGCGGTGTCAGATGGCGGAGCCAGTTTGTAGTGGGCACGCTCATTCACGAAGCGACCCACGCCGAACCCTTCACCGGCGGGGGCAATACACTCAGTAAGTTCCATATGACGTCTCTTTTGCTCTGTCAATCTTGCCGTGTATGTCGCTAAGCTCATGGTCTCAGTCGATGTCAGCTGCGCCAACCTAACTGGGGGCGTGTTGAAGACGTCCACGCCCATCATTCAGCAAGCTGTTGCCAAAGAAACCCAAGGCGTTGACCTGAGCGGAAACGCTGCAGGCGGTGAGAAATATGCTGAGATGTTTGCCAAGTATGCCATGGATAGGTCAACATCTTATATCTTGGTCCATCTGTGACCGCACCATGACTAACATTTGGCACTGCAATGCACGTCAATGCAGTGAGTTGGTTCAGAAGCTATAGGGCGAATGTATTACGATTGACTGAGGAGATGTGACAGGTCATCTGCAAGCCATTTCACTCTGATAGGAGGTGGCTGTAAAGATGCTTAAGGTTCCATGGCACTTGCATCTCGCAAGCATGCATTCGCTCTTGCCATTTCTTTGTTCTCCGACTGCTACCAGACGTCACCGCCAACAGCGATTCGTCGCTTCCATTCTTTGTCTCAAATCACTAGCTTGAAGCCATGAAGTCGGGACCGTTTGTACGTGATCATGTTACCCTTATTCAATTCTGACAATTCGTTCTTCGACTACCTTTGTGATCGACTACATATTTAGGTGGACTATCGCATATGAACTGAGTCTTCTGTTGGCATTGTGCCGAGAGATTGCCCGTTACTGCCATGTGTCAGTGTCAAAAAGTTGAAATCAGCTCCCTATAGCCCAGACGCCTTCTCTAGATCTTATACTTATTCTCACAGTCCTGGTCGCTGAACAAGATGAGCGCTCTCGAACGCTTCGCTAGGAGAAACCACAGCACGAGGTACCGTCGAGATGGGTTGCCGAACAAGCCAATGCCATTGCCAATCAAAAGCTTTGAAGATGATTCCTCGCGTTTGTCCCTCTTTGGGCGGCCAAAAGAAATCATCATGAACCAGGTAAGTAGAGTAACACAATGGTCGGGGCGGCCTGGGATCTCCAACATCCGAACCAATTAAACTGACACAACACAGCTTTTGACTCCAACAATACGGCACTTTAGCTTTGATGGGGCAGGTCTTCCCTTCTCGCGAAGGTCGCCATCGCCGAGGAGTAAGTTGCACCCCTTACCGCGCTGTCTATAGCTAAATGCTAACCGCTCCCCCTGCAGCACAATCGACCGAGTCGCTCCAGTCAGACGACTCCGCAGACGAGACGTGGGACAAGGCCGCACTATTGAAGCTCTCGGACTCGGTGCGGGCGTCGATCAGACACGATGAGTCTCTGGGGCCAGACGCCAGCAAATTGAGCGCCTTCCTGGAGGCCGTCATCAAGGACGAAGAGCGCAAGCATCCGACGATGAGCTTTGACACTATCGAGCATGCACGCCTCGACAAGCTACTCGAGGAGCTCCTGCACTTTTCCGGGCTCATGAAGGCAGCTAGCCATAAGGTTGAGCTGCCTCTGCGGTTCAGAGTCGACATCGCACACTCTAAGAAACTGCGCGTTCTATGGAGGCATCGCTTTCGAGAGCAGTATGTCATGATTGACCAGCTGCGATGCGCCGTCATGGTCAAAGGCGGCCGGCTCAAGGAGGTCTCCTTCACCTCTGCGGTCGCCTACGATTTGGGCATGTGGCAGACAGCATCAAGCAATCTGGTGGGCGCCGAAGAGGGCAATCAGACATTCGAACCAGGGCAGTAAGTATTTGGAATCGGCCCCGAGCAGTGAATCTCTCGCTAACTTGTATGATAGCTGGTGGCTGAACATTGTCTGCGCTCAACGCGATGGTATTGTCGGGGGCCCTATGGAAAAAGCAACAAGTGGTCGGTATGGCATCACAGCCTTACCGCTACTCACGGGCCGCGAGGAAATACAATCGCGCAGTCCAAATTTCATCAAATACATTCGTGAGGGAGGCCCTCTAGATATGCATATTCCCCTCATTTCAATGGTTGGCCGGCAGATTCGTGTCCTGAGAGGATACAGATTAAAAAGCGTGTTCGCACCTCGGGCTGGTCTCCGATATGATGGACTGTAGGTGTTATTCGTGTCCAGGAAACGTAATCATACAACTGACCAAAGACGTATAGATATACCATCCGACAGTATGGCACTAAGCTGAACGAGCTGACAAACATACACAGGCTGGAGTTGACTTTGGAAAGAGTGGAGGGCCAAAAGCCAATGGAACAACTGAACAGATTCCCAAAGCCGTCGCAGCTCGATGACTGGAGGTTGTACGAGAAGCTTGAAGGAGACAAGATCAAGCTCACCGAGGGTGATGCAAAATTCTTCGAATGGAGCGTCCAGCGAGATCAGGAACGACGAGGGCGGGAAGACTACAAGCGCGACTGCGAATTCCGCGCGTCTTTCTCCTAGAAGGAGAGGAAACAGTCGGGCAGAAAATAAATGTAGTACCAACAGGAATATGAACACATAACTACCTACTTGATTCGTTCATGGTAGATCACTCCGTGGTTGACTTTGCTGAGTCCTCTGTTCCCATTTGAGCTTTTGTATCAGTCGTGAAAGCCAAAAGATGACGAGGAGCCACTCTGACGGTGAACTCCGAGTCTGCAGAGAACTTTCCAGCTCATCTGCCGCCGTTCTCCACCGCTCCTCATTGTGCATATCCTTCACAACTTTGGCTCTCCATTGAGAGTATTTGCCTCGGAATACCGACGCAATGTTCTCTAGGTTGAACGCGACCAGCAAGGTTACCAACCCAACAACCACCGAAGTCACAACAAAGGAGTTCAGTGTAGCACGGTCCGTCAGGTTCGGAATAGCCCAGAGTGCCTTCAGGGGGAATGGTGTCAGACAATGTCAATTTGCAGGATTGGTGGACGTACAGCGCAAAATGCCAAGGGCAGATAGAAGATGCTGACATATGTGAGCAGCATTACGTTCTGCCCCAAACTGGTGGAGATCCTGCTCTCGGTGATTGCTGCCCAAGCGAATTCCTGAATATGATTAGCTCGGGTTGAAAGAGGTTGCGAATTTCAGCGTACAATTTGCAAGAGCTACTTGAGCGTTGATTCCGAGTCTGAAAGCCGATCGTTGACGCTGGTTTCGAGATCAACCAGTATTTTCAAAGCTTCATCTTCGTATCTTGAGCGTCCTCCGTTGACGTTGACATGGTCTCGAGAAATCTGAAGTTGGTCCCGAAAATTCATCCGCAGGGTTGTCAATCTCTGTGAGTCTTTCGCCAGCCGACGCATCATTTCCAGGCTTCTGCCCTCTGCGCGGAGTTGATCGAGGCGCTTTGAAATCTATATGTCAGCTGGTGATGTATTGAAAGGTAGTCTCGTATGAGCATGATTTACGGAGTTGACTAGTCTCTCAGCAATGAGATCGCATATCCTTGTCCATATTACCTTGAGAGACTTTAGAAATTGCACGAACAAGTCCACTTCATCTTCTGGTATCCAGAAGTACTGCAATGAGCTTAAGCACAATGTAGGCTGCACTGGCTCGCCTGCTTTTGCTGATGGCAGAGATTTCCATCCGACAAAAAGGTTTGAGAATCCAGGGAAGCCAAAGTGGCTAGCATTGAGACCTTCGTTGGATGGCAAACCAAGCGAAATCCACGTCTCGGTATCTTGATCTTTTGGTGACTTTGTGATGATCTGAAGCTTGTAAGGCTCAGGCTTGGACGGAGGTGTGGTCTGGAAGAAATGCTCGGTCCAAGATAGTCCGTCTTGATACAGCCTAGGAATGACTCAGCAACCATGATTCTACAAGATCAAAATATTTACAACCTACCAAATCCTCGTCTTCATGTTCGTATGTGCTGGTGGAGTATTGTGCGGCAGAAGTTCTATCTGACCACGACCATACTCTGACACTGAAAGCTGTAGAATACCAATTTGATGTCCAGTGAAAGCCTCAAGCCACTCCATAGCCTGAATGCCTCGGGAGGACGCTGAGTATTCCAACAACAGTCCTACAAATTCGGGTCTGCGAAGCTGCAAGGCCAAGCGCAAAGGTGTCAGGCCGTTACTATCGACCCTTTCCATGTTGTATCCTGCCTTCAGTAAAATTTGAGCTGTGGCCGAATCGTTACCCTCTACCATACAGTGTAATGTCCTCTCATCTTTCTCAATCAAGGTCTGGGCTACTCCGTGATGACCGTTGAGAAGAGCCAGCCAGAGAGCCGTATGACCATTCTTATCCCTTATAGACAAGTTACCCAGGTCGATCAGCCGCCTCACTACTTTTTCATGGCCATTGCTTGCGGCTATTAAAAGAGAGGTCACGCCATCTTCGTCGCGGAGGTCTGTGATAGCGCCGCGCTCTAGCAGCTTCTCTACTGTATGAGCTTGGCCACAAGATGCCGCCCACCATAGAGGTGTTCTTCGTGTTGCATCCTGGGGATTCGTCCCGGAGGACGCGTCGAAAAGCAGTGTTCTCACAACCTCCCAGTGACCTTTGGCCGCTGCTATTGACAAAGGAGTGTGGCCATTCCAATTCTCACCCGTGCTCCTCATTTTTTGATTTGCGCCATGGCTGAGTAGCAGCTCAGTGATTTTAGAGGAGCCACCTTCGGCAGCAAATGAGAGCGGCGTACGGCCCGCATTCTTGCTACCCGTGCGGGGGGTATCGACAACTGGGATTCCAGAGATGATGTACTTGGCAAAATCGTAATGTCCGTGTAGCACTGCTAGGCACAGTGGCGTTTGATCTTGTGCATTGAAGATGTCCAACTGGCTCCAGTCTTCAATCTTAACTCTTTCTTGCATGAGATCGTGCTTCCCATATCGAGCGGCCCAGAGTAACCATGAGTATATGTGAGTTTTGTGCGAAAGGTCGTCGCCGATGTGCATCAACTCTGTGATGGATTCCTTTTTGTCGACCAAGGCTTTATGCGGCATGTGCATTTCCTCTTCTGATACGCCACTGGTGATATGGCCGAGTATGAGTTCAGCAAACTCATTAAATTCAATCGAACCAACCAGATGATCAGACATGTCTTCTGGTAATGGTATCACATCTGGATACGCGCCCTTCTGAATCAAGTGTTTGACAATTTGAGCATGCCCGTTGTCGGCGGCGAGATATAACGGGGTCTTGTTGACTGGAACTGGAAGATTTGGGTCTGCGCCGCACTGAATTAGAAACTCGACGACATTGAAATGTCCCTTTTCTGCTGCAATAGACAAAGGGGTTTGATCGGATTCATTTAGCCAATTTGGTTCTGCGCCGCGGTGGAAAAGGACGTAGACGATTTCAAAATATCCATTTTTCGCCGCGGCGAAAAGAGCAGTTTCATTAGATTTGTTCTGACAATCTGGAGTTGCGCCTTTATCAAGCAGCCACCGGACGAGCTCTATCGACCCATTTCCCGCAGCCAAGGTCAGTGAGTCGTGCAAAGTGCTCGGGCTCACATCTGAGCTGTTCTCAGCCAGGAACTGGACGACTTCAGTATGTCCATTGTCGACCGCAAGTTGGAAAGGTGTCCGACCGCGTCCACCTGGGCTGTTTGGATTGGCACCTTTTCCGACGAGGACTTTAACAGCTTCGACATATCCATTTTCAGCGGCGATTGACAGCGGTGTTGAGCCCCGATAGCCTGCGCGGTCCGGATTTGCGCCCACCTCAACCAGGATCTTGATAATTTCGATGTTCGACTTTCGAGTGGCCACTACCAGCGGTGTTGGGTAGAAATCTTCTCGGCCGTTGGGATTTGCACCCATTCTGACTAGGATTTCGACAGCTTCGAAATATCCATTTTCAGTGGCGATTAATAAAGGTGTTTTGCCCTGATCATCTGCGCGGTCTGGCTTGGCACCATTAAAAATAAGAAACTTAACAGTTTCGATGTCCGACTTTTGAGTTGCCACCACCAGCGGTGTTGGGTCGGAATCTTCTCGACCGTCTAGGTTTGCGCCCTTCTCCACGAGGATTTTCACGACTTCATAGTGATCCCGTTTGATTGCTAGCAATAGAGGGGTGTCGTAATTATGGCCTGTCAAGTCAGGACCAACGCCCTTGCTGAGAAGAAGCTCGACAACATCCGCGTGACCATGTTCGGCTGCTGCGCACATGGGCCCTGGACCGCCCGCAGCAACATCCGCAGTTACTTTTGCACCTCGTATCAATAGTTGCTCGACAAGCTCGATAGAGCCAGTTGCCGCTGCGTACGACAACGCTGTTTGCCGCGCATCAGGTGCCCAATCATGAACGTAATCTAGCAATCCTTCATGTTCATCAAGCAGCGCATGTGCTGTTCCAAGATCCCCTCTCCTAATAGCCTGCAGCAGAGCCATTACACCAGGCGATGATGGCAGGCCAATTTGACGCGAGGCTGCGGAAGTTGTGTCGTACTGTAGTTGCTCGTGCGAGTGTGAATCGGGTCTCGTACGTGAGGAGGACCGGTGAAGTGAGGCGTTTGGTGATATGAAGTCAATGACGATTCCCGGCTCAACCTATTCCTCATTTTCGGGTATGTAGACTGCGCTTGATCATGGAGAAAACTGACTCTGAAGTGCCTCACCTGAGACTCGAGAACTGAATGCCCCGCTTGGCTGAGGGCCCCTCTCGACGCATTTTCTACCGTGCCACAAATGACTGCATTGGTCATTCTGATAGGCGGATGTGTCGCATGCTGCACGGGGACCCAGTATCTAATGTATGGCATCTCTTGCTTACTGCCGTGGTCTCCAGCCCGGAGCCTAAGTGTCTGCTTTTGCCGCCACCCGGAACCGAAAGTCTGCCTGGTCGTCGACCAGGACACAGGCCACGGGCCTCACAGTTTATACTAATATAAAAAGCGGTATATTCCCACTGGAGGCTTAGCTGCCTGTGAACATCATAAGCACCGTCTTTGGACGTCGATGAGACACGAACGCCCATGGCGTCTTAGAGAGAGTTCATTTGCGCGATTGCTATCTCCCATCGCGATTTTTATTTGTCACAATGGCCCGACTCTGCAAGTGTCTACTTGCCCGGTCTATTGACCGAATGCAAGACAATGAGTAACATGGATCTAGCACGAGTAGCATGATCTCGTCATCGGGGTGATAAGTGAACCACAGAAGGCTGCACAAATGTCCTCGCATCAAGCAGTAGTGGCATTGATATCCTGATGATCTAGGACTTCCTTGAGTATCCGCTTCAAATCGTTCTTGATATCTGACGCGCGGTGCATCTCCGTGTGTTTGCTCCTCGCATACTGATCGAGGCATGATTTCCCATGCTCTACCATGTCGGACATGACACTTTCCTTGGCGCATTCCACATATTCGTCCACGGCGCCTGTCCATTGTTCTGATTCCTGGCGAATCTCTGACAGCTCTGTGGTGAACGCATCACATTTGAGCTCGACTGCATTGACATCAGTTTCGACTTCGTGTACCTGGACATCTAGAGAGTCGAGACGATCATCCGCCAGCTCTTGAGCTTCTTCGATGTGACCGACCCGACCGTCAAGTGCGTCTACCTTTTCCATCAACTTTTGGATTACTGCTTTTTGCTGGTCGATGATCGCTTTGAGGACATGTATCTCATGACCCGCTGTCGAAACACTCGTACCTGCGACACGCGATCTCTTCTCAGGTTGCAAATTCACGTCCGCATCGTCATCAGACAAATTATGCTTAAGACAGTCTTCAGAGAAATTTGACAAGCGCGTCTTCCCTAAGCAAGTATACTTGATTAGCCTAGTGAAGAGTCTGGCTATTGGTATTACAGACATACCATCATAGTATGGCGGAGGCGCAAGGTCATCATTCACTTTCTGGCCAGCATTCTTGTACGCCGGAGGAGTGGTAGCAGCAACAGTAGATGCCTCAGACGCGGTTGACTGCTGTGATGCTGGCACTGGCAAGGCGCCTTCATTGCTGGTTTTGGGGCTTGGCGCAAGACACTGATCCGTTGCAACTCCCGAACGATATCGAGCAACATCAAACTTGGAACCACCCTTTCCATTGTACATCGATCGAATATCGGCAGTTCGGAAATGTTGGCGGTAGTCTTCGTAGAACTCTTGATAAATCGCCTTGGGAAGGCTGTCAACAGGCATGTAGAGCGAGAAGTTCGACACAGTCGACAACATGGCAACAACCTGGAAAGTGGTTTGCGCCCGGGATTCGTGACGAGTTGGATCGAATTCTTTGGGCGTGATGACATCGCGATTACGAGACAGCTGGAACTGAATGCTGGTGAACACCTGATGGTTGTCCAAATGACGGCTGATGTCAAGGCACCGGCTGCTCTCTTTTCGGTTGTGAACCAGCTTTTTTAAAGATACAACGTCGTGGGATGTAAACCGAATGTAGACGACGACATCGCGAGTGACAGAGATACTTAATGTATACTGTATCACAGATGATGATTTATTTGCCACGAAATCCCATGATCGACCTAGGTCAAGACTACTGGCCGTGATGGCTTCATCTTGGTCCTCGCACAAAGCAACAACTTGTCGGCGAAGTAATGGACCGTGAGCTCGTCCGCGCTTGGCATCCGTCGACATTTCGATCACATAATCCTAAATGTAGATGTAGGGTTAGAGAGTATAGCCTAGTGAGATACGTACGCCAATATATAGATGGAGGAGCTACTCGTGGGGAGCAAGTTTGATGGAGAGAGATCCAGTCGCACTCATCCAAGAGCGACGTAAGCTGCCAGGCGTAGTAGAATGATCAGGTACGCAGATGACCGGTCTATGTGTGGTTATACCACAGAAGACGAGTTCTGGCGTGATCCCGATCCTACGCCGACAACATTACACAGCTCTTGCACGAGTGTTGTGACTGTTGAGTTGAGGATGAAGTTGCGATAGTAATGATAAACAAAAAGCGGGCAGTGAAGGAAGAGGAGGAAGGGCAAATTTGGAGGGAGGTCGGGGACATTCAACAGGCAGCAAGCGCTACTCCTGATTTGGGACAGGCTAAAGCCATCACGTGTGCGAGTGCACCAGCACGGACTATTAAATGATCTGTGGGGAAAATCTGCGCCTTAGGCTCTTTCCCCGCATATATTATGAAATCTTTATGTATTCCATAAGTATGTAGGTACGACGATATTCGTACTCTTGGATCTATAATCATCGCCTGAGGGTGGCCCAGAGTTCTCAGGCACCTTGGGTGCTCGGCAACGCAATCTACAGGATCGTTGCCTTGTGCCAGAATTCTTCTCGTTGACGGTTGTTTCCATCTCTGTCATTTTCATTCGTTCCATCTTGCCGTGGGACATGATGTCCGTCTGTTGGGCCGAGGCAGAAGAATGAAGATAGGACGAATCTCTGTTCTTGTCTACGTCGACCTAGGCATATTTCATTTTCTATCGATACCCGCCTGCATAAATGATTGCCTCTGTCTTATCTAGCTCTTGGCGCCATGACATCTGGATCCTATCAGCAGAGACAAGGTCGGCCCCTGCTTCTAACACGGCTTGCCGATTTTGCACCATGCTCGCGTTCTCACGATCCACGACTCGCTGATACGCACCATTAGGCCCAACATCTCTAACCCTAGACATAAGGGGATTTTCCCTCACTACAAATTCTCTCAGATTGGGCAGTCGTTCCTCCCTACCCTCCCGAAACCCCATCAACAGCCTGGTCCAGTACTCTATATCAAAGTGAGACCACTGTCTATCCTGCATCTCTACAAAAAGCTCCAGGCTCTCCAGCGTGCGCGGCAAGACATCAATCAGGCGAGGAATGTCGGATTCTAGGTCCCAGCTGGACTCATCCGTATCCAAATTAGTGCGAAGCTCTCGCTTCTCGCCACTATCAGGGTTAGGACCGAGAAAGACGCGGACGTCCAACGCCAGCCTCTTCAGACTCGTAAACTGTTCAATAGTCGCCCCAGTTACACCTGTGACGATATGCCCAAGGAGAGATTCGAAGCCGACTGACAGGTCCGTGATACGACTGGCTAGGTCTGGGTCTTTCAAGTCGGCACTGCGGCTGTCTCTTGACGCCTCTTTATCATCACTCTGGTCATTCTGCCGGCGAGCGTCATGTAGATGCTTATCTACACCATCACTACAACGCGGGTGCGCAATCGCCTTCAAAAAGCAGCCTGCGTCGAAATCATAGCCCGCAGTGGGATCGCCCCGAGTAGGCCCGGCCTTGGCTTCGTGTGTATAGCGAATTGTCGTCAGTGATGGCATGCGCTCCACGAGACGCGCCATGCCCTGCGGATCTATGCAGCAAGAGACAAGCTCCAGGTGCTTTATTGCGCTGAACTCACGTGAGGCTAGTAGCACGGGCATGGCGTCGGCGAACGGGCGCTGAGGATCACCGCCTTGTACAGACGACTGACTGCCCGTACCTGTCAGCGTGCTGTACCGTGATGCAGGCCACGTGTAGACATGATCCAGGTTGGATGCGACTCGAAGGTTGGTTACGCGTAGCCGTCGCAGCTTAGGTGAGGCCATGAATGGATTCAAGGCGATCAACTCCGTGGCTCGGCTTAAGCCGGCTGGTGGGCAGTAGTTCAGCTCGGCCAGGCGTTCGAGGGGCGACGGAGGTAGGCCCGAAACTTTGAAAAGCACTTTGTCGATCGAAGGGCTACTGCTGTTGCCGACACAGATGGACATGATGTCCAGCACTTTCCTGGCTTGGCTCAAGACAGGACTTCCCTCCTCCACGTTCCAGCTGGATGGGTTGTGGAGGTCGTACTTAACATGTAAAGTCTCAAGGTGGGTGAGCTGCGTCAGGAGCAGTATGAACAGCGGGGAAACGGCTCGTGCTGATTCTTCATGCGCCTCTCGACTTACCCCTCTGCTCTCGTTCGCATCACGTACTGTAGTGACCAGCGCGACCCAAGCCGCCAAGTCGCACCCTGCAGCTCGCAACCACGGACTGTCGAGAATCATGTCTTCCACGGAGGTCCAGCTCGAGAGCTCCAGTTCGGCCGGACTCCCCTCGCTACCGCCTAAGCGTAATGCAATGGCGTCCCTGCGTGGAATATTGTAGAGAGATTCTTGTATCGTGAGGATTCGGATGTAAGCTGCAGCCCTAGGGTCTGCAGCAATGATGCGCAGAAGCTCAGCCAGAGCGCGCAATAGCTCGAAATAATTGCCCGATTCGGCTCTTAACCGAATACGAATATTGCGGAAAAGGCGTCTGTAATTATTGTGCTCTGCCATAAACACCATCCCAGTGGCGTGCACACGCTTGCAGGTTAGCATCACGCTCTCAAAGTCGTCCGGCTCACTCTCCTGCAACACCTGGCGGAGGACCTCGGTGGGAAGGGCAAGGAGTCCCATATTGGTGGATGTCAAATAGAAACAAGTAGAGAGTGGTACGCTCAGAAGACGTTGGGCTGTCTAGGTACGGCATGCTGCAGAAGGACAGCGATTAACCAACTTCGTTGGATGTGTTGAACGGACTGCAGCAGGTGCCAGCTGTGAACCAGCTGCCACCCCCTTAGAAGGAGAGAAGTAGTTTTCTTCCGTACCTAGAACAGAGCGACATACGAGAGTACATCAATTTACATGCATATCACTTTTACAGCTACCCTACTGCTACCTGACTGTTTGTCAGAATGTTCTGATTAGCGCACCTATCGATGCGGTTACGGTGCATGAATCCACGACTTCGGCTTGTTCCGTTAGTGACAGGCAGGAGTTCCGTGGCGTGACACACGTTACAACATCCCTAGCCATCACGGGCTAAATGAAAACGGGGGAGAGAAGTTTAAATTGATGTTTACGAGTTGAATGGCACTTTTCGTTTCTCTTTCAACAATCCACCTTGACGTCGTTCAATCTTCTTCGACCTACCTAGATAGATACCTAGTCAACCGATTGAAGTGATGTCGACCGCTTTTGCATACCAGTCTGTTTTGTTGTTCATATTTTTATAGCACGTGTCCGGACGTTTCTTGGTAGTATATCGGGAGTATATTCGCAGCAATTATATCTCAACAACAGGCTAAAGCAGGTATGACTGAAACCCATCACCCGATCGAATAATATGCTTGCCGATATTCTGATGAATCTGATCGACCGGGTGCATAGCATCAGATGTATGACCCATAATCACAATCTGCAACTGTTCGCCAGCATGGAAACGCATACCAACAGGCCCTATAGCGATATCCAAGGCTATGGGTTCGCCAGGCATGACTGCTTGGGGAACATCATGAGAGAGCACTGGGACAAGCTCTGTGGAACGCCCAACATCCAGCTGGCGATGGGAGGCACGTAGGCGACCGGTCGCCCCTGGCCAAGGCATTCCCGGGGGGATTTCGGCAGACACCATTGAACCCTGGCCATCTGCCTTGCGGACGCAGACAAAAACGTCTGCCTCATAACCAACGTCTGTCTCAAGCCAAAGACGTAACTTCATGGGACCAATAATCTCAACATCTTTTTCCAGGCTGTAAGCAAACATAGCCTCGCCATTTTGCGCATCGTAGTCAACGTAGGACTCACGGACAGGGTTGGAAGCAGCCATGGACATGGTGCCGGCTATTCACAGACTCGAGCATGGCGGCGCCCATATGTTGTCCGCGGACATAAAACCGGACCAAGCGGGTTGTGTCAACGTCCGAATCTACCGATGACAAACATCTTCGATCAACAATAAGCATTTTACGTGATGTTGGCGCAGGTAGAAGTTGTACAGGTATAGCGAAAGTTTTTGAGATGGACGAAACGAAAAAGACGAAAAGTATATGGGTATTCTTCTTTAGTGTAATGCGGGTCATTTTAAGGCATGAGCTCCACTAATTCCTCTGGGCTTACAGGGTTAAGCCTCAAGGGCTATCTAATGTAGAGGGTGGCTACCTACCTAACCTACCAGATACACAAGGTAACATGCACATGGACTCCTTCAACAGCACCTATCTCCTCCAACTCCCTCCATTGAGATCATCTCATGCTTCTTCTTACAATTTCATCCAGATTGACAACCCCGGATGCACAATATACCTCCCACGCCTGGTGCGCAACAAGCTAAGGAGGGGGAGACACGAAATCGTCCATGAAAACATCAATCCGTCGCTGACCCTCTTGAACCGCTTTGACGGGAGTGCAACAACGCGACATGGTAACAGCTCTATCTAAATGACATGCGAATGTTGTCCGAGATGGCCGGTGTGCTATCGAGGTTCTTAACACGTCGCTCTGGCGACAAGGAAGGAGAAGCGCTGGACGAGTGGGCACGTCTTGCTAGAGAGAAGGGCGTGCACGACTGGCGCTGTTGGCAACACTGGAAGACTGGGATGGACTCCACCCACATAGCTGCGCAGGCTTACTCGAACAAGCTCGAGACTCGGAAGACACCGAGGTCGGGGCATATGGGCAAGGACGAACAAGTTTTTGTGAACCCGGATTGGCACTTGCCGAGAGACAGCAGGAGAGGAGAGGCAAATCCGCGGCGACTTCTGTGCCGACAGGGTCTTGTGCAAGATGCAGACAAACTGGAACCTACCCCTTATGCGGTAGTGTCCTATGTGTGGACAGAATTCCCAGAAGTGGACTTGGACGAGATCAGGATGGAGCTGGAAAGAAGAACAGGGATAAATAATCTCTGGGCGGACAGGATCTGCATAAATCAGAATGATTCCAAGGACAAGGCTAGGGAAGTAGTCAAAATGTCGTCCTACTATCTCGGGGCAAGCGCATGCCTGATTTTCACTAAACAACGAGGATTAATGGAGGCGATAGAGGAATGGAAAGCAGCGGGACGTTGTCCTGATACAGAGGAATATCTGGCCGCCTTGGAACAGTGCGTCAACTTGATCAAGTCGGCCTACTTCAAAAGAGTTTGGACCATGCAAGAGTTGGAGCTGTCAGCATTTTGCTACATATTGACTCCCAGCGGCTGGGTGGCCGGCAATGATATAGACGCACTACTCACCACCGCAGTAGAAAGAACATGTAGAGCAGTCCCCGCTGCGGCTCGCCATCGTCCTGACGAGTGCCGACGTGGAGTCTGGAATGCCGGAGATCCGGAAGGGGGATTCGAGAGGATGGTGGCAGTATTTGACAAGAGATGGACGCGCTGGGGAGCAACAGATGCTGAGTGGTTGAAGAGCATTAGGAGGCCGTTAATGGTCGTGTGGCACAGAGCTAAAGGCAGGCGGTGTTCCGAGCAAAAAGATTACTTGTGGGGGGTATCTGCACTGATAGAACAGTGGGAGGACCTCGGAGCGAGCTATGAAGAGCCGATGGAAGTCAGCATGCGGAAAGTGCTCTCCAAGGACAAGTCGGCAACAGCAATACTGAGATACCGAGACACTCTGAGTGTCCTTTGCTGGATGCCAGCGTTTATGGACGGAGTGCCTGACCTGGGCACCGGCTGGCAACTGGACGAGGAGCATGCAGAACCCGTGTTTTTTTCCGGAGAACGCATAGTTATGGATGCAATGCAAGTATGGCCTGGACGGGAACTCTCGGAGGGAAATCTCAGGATTGCGGATGCGAAGGGGGAGGTTTTACATGATTTGTATCTGGGAACAGCACGACACCCGCCAAGGAGATACGACTGGAAGAGGCTATGGGTGGTGAGCCAGAGAATGAAACCGGAAAGCGTTACAGACGCACAGTATCTCTTGCTTTTCGACAGAAATGGGCAGGGAGAGATCGTGCAGAAGGTCGATTCAATACATTTCTCCCCTCAGTGGCGCGAACATGGCATCCCAAAAATCGCAGGAATTAGTACAAAGATACACATAGGATGATAGGTTCTATAAGTTTTGTTATCAAGGGAAGAAGTCAAACAAAATCTTTCATGAACTCGGGATGTCATCATTCAAATTAATGTTTCGATATACTCTTGCCGCAAGCTATGGTGCTGTGTATGTCACTTTTTGTTGCCAGTGTAATTGCAAGTCGCCACTACGCGTTCATCCAATGTTGGAAGTACGTTACATTCGATACCAATGACACACTCAAAGTGATCTTAAGTAATAATAAAACAATCATGTTAGGAAGAATCAACAAACCAGGGGGAAAAAAAATCTCTTCTGAGTGGCATAGTCAGGCATGGATCACACGTTCTGCACAGGTCCGCGGACTTGGGAGATCTCACTGGTGTAAAGCTTGATCAGACCTCCCGCGCGTCCAGAATGATGCGCCCATTCGCGCCTTTGGACCCATGGCGGTCGTGTTCATTATATTATAACCGTTGATAACCGTTGAAGTGGAATTCGCTAAATATGTTAATAACACTGAAAAGTGCTTGGCAGCTGCCTGCTCCTGTCCTAAATGGCTGCCTGGATCATACGAGGTAGTCAAGCTTAGACCATATCAAAATGTGGATTTTGCGCCATTCTGATCTCGGCACGGTTTTGACGTTTCTGTGGTGTAAGTCCCCACCGCGACCTGTGTATACAAAAATAGATGTATACAAATGGAGTAGTTTACTAATAAGGTTTTATTAGATACAGTGCAAGTGTTTCAACCGCTCAACTATCACATATCCTATAATGGCAGTGCAAACATTTACATGTCTTTGCGTAAATCGATCATGGCGGCGCTGATCATCCAATTTGTTATCATTCTATAATGGTACCTGTGATGATCAGGTTCTTCAGCTGACAATAAAGAATGACCTGTCTCGTCATTCTAAAAGAGATGAACTGGGACTGCCTTTGTTTGCATTGGCCATCGATCAACTTACAGCGCATTTTCAGTCAGTCGCTCCTTTATTCGTCCTTTCTCACATGCTGCCTTGCAAAGGTTACGGCGTATGTGTTAAAGAAACAACTCGCGAGAAACTCAACCAACATGGCTTCTTTTATCCGCTGGAACTTTCGAAAATGCTCAATCATCCTAACACTTGCAATTGTCATTTCCACCATCATCCATCAATTAAGCTACCTGGAGCTGAACAATGTGACAGACACGATCACACCCCTCGAGAAATGTAGTACCGAAGAAGCTACCCAGCTTTACGATCGCCACACAAACACGAGCCGCGACATTCCAGATACGATTCATCAAATATGGAAGACCACGGACACTACTACGTATTCGTCGCAGGCGTCATACACATTCTGGCAGGACAACTTCGCCCCCCTGAATTACACAGTGACGCTGTGGACGGATGAAAAAGTTCAACACCTCATCGAGTCCGAATACCCTTGGTTATTATCGACGTACAAGGGATACACGCGAGACATTCAGAGAGCGGACCTAGGCAGACTTGTGGTGGTTCACGCAAGAGGAGGGATATACGCAGACTTGGACGTGTTCCCCAAGAGTCCCAGTACGATCGACTGCGTTCGCCGGTCCGGGATACAAGCGATATTCAGCTCTACCTCCAGCAACTCGGGCTTCAGCAACCACTTCTTCATGGCCGAGAAAGGTTCCATGTTCCTATACGAGACGCTCCGCACAGCCAAACAGCGTGGTGGCTCACGTCATAGACGGATACTACTCCCATACCTACAAGTTTTCTGGTCGACCGGACCGACCATGGTGACGGCCGCGTTCTGGCAATACTGGACTTTGCGCGATGCGCCGAGCGACGAGGTGGCACTGCTGAATCATAAGTTCACACAGAGGATTGTGGGACATGCCGCGGGAAGATCATGGCATAGTGCAGATGGAATCTTTTTCAATGAGTTTGCCGACCACATTAAGTTGATAGAAGCATGGGTTATCTGGTCCGTCGTGACCATTACGCTGGGAATTTTGTTTGTAAAGATATGTCGTCTTCTCAAAAGAGGCCTTCCATCCTAAGGCAAAAGTCATTCCATCAACCATTCGAATTGCTGCTTGACTAGTGACATGCAAATGTCAGTATCGTGGTTAGCAAATAAAATAACTTTTCATATTCGAGTGTGCTTTCGTATTTGATAATGTGTACGTAGGTCTCCGCAAACTAAGCATGTTCGAAGTACTAGCTTCAATAAGGTGGAAGAGACTCAAACCACCCTTGAAGCAAATCAACCACATCGCTTGAAGCGATGGGAATAGGTCCCCATCCGTCGCCTAGCTCATGTGTAATCATTGCGTCGCCGACCTGATCCCACTGGGTCACGTTGCCTCCATTAGGATTGCCAGTCTTGATAAAGTTGACCCAGTAGTCGTTCATCTGAGCGGCGATTTGATAATCCACAGTCTCCCAGGGCAAGTCTGTACCGTACAGGTTGTTAAGTACGTAGTTGATTTCCGACTCGTGGTACACACCCCTATCCTGCCCGGGCGGCGCGTGATCCCACAGATAGTTGTACACGGGGCTGCTGATGCTGGTGTTCGAGATGCGCAGTTGGGACCACAGCCAGGTGCCGACCTTGGAGCGGTCATGCCACTGCTGGTTCTCCTGCTCCGAGGCCGTGGCCGAGTGAGCTGGCGAATTGCGTTACCCTCGATTGCAAATGCAGTATTTTGATATGGAAAGTATGTGTGCCGTCCCGTTGGCACTGTACTGATCATGAGGAAATCATATCGAAACGCAAGAAGACTGTGCAAGCGAGGTGCAGTTGCATCAAGCATTTGGTCTTCTGCAACGTAAATGAACTTGCGCGTCTTGTATAACTGCAATGCGCCAAGCCGCGGCCGATGATTGAATAATAAATATCCATTTTGGTTTCCCTATTCAAGGACAGTAAATCTCGAAGACACGGAGTAATGTTTTTTTACGGAAAGTGCCACATCATCTGTCGACATCGGAGATCCGTAGTTCGGAGATCCGCAGACTCGAGATATTAGTACCACAGTAGTCGCCGAAGCCTCGGAGCCGAGCGCAACGTGCGGCTGTCAGTTCATGTAAGGTTCCGAGATGGCACGGCACAGGATCTTGAGTGGGATCGTTATACCGCCTTCGTATTCGTGTAACAGCATATTCTTTCTTTTTGACGTCTATAAGGGCAAACAGATCGCCCTGGGGTTGATTATTGTGCATTGTAGCTACTATTGTGTCGATCATATAGAATTCCAGTCATGCTCTGAAAACATCCCGCAGGAACTATCAGGGACACTAAGATCAGCCTATAGGGAACTGGCCTAAAGCACCATCGTCGCCGCCATCGAACCAACCGTGTAGGTCATCCATGGCGGCAAAGTGTCGCGCATATTTCAAACCCCTCTGGCGTTCCGCCTCGGTGCGTTTCCACGTCCACTCAGACATGTCGACGGCGTTTTGCTCACCAATGGAGTCTTCATTACTTTGAGCGACGGTCCATCCACCGGGACGATCTGGCAAAAGCCCGCTCGCCTCGAGCATGATGGCAGGATGGATTGTCAAGCGGCCGAGCTTGAACACATAGGTAGTAACAGCCGTGGCGAATACTTTCTTCTCCCAGTCTCGTGGTTTTCCGGCTGTGTTCCTCGTCGGGCCGAAGTTCTGGCCGTCCCAGGACCGAGGCTTCACGGCGCCCTTTTCGACAAAGTGTGTCATGATGAAAAGCCATTTGCGATCCCACGTGATGATCCGCGACCACATCTCGTATTTCTGGTAGGGCTTGATTTCCCTCTTCCAGGCACAGTGAACAGCACCTATACCGATATTGAACGAGCCACGCGCTGGCTTAGTGGGAACAGATGGGTCCATGACCAAATGCGACTTGGCATTGCGCGCGGCCAAGTGCCCAGCACGGGCGACAAGATGCGATACCAGATGCGACCGGCTGATGTCGAGGTCGGCGAGGTAGGTCGAGTTGGACTTGTGCCATCGGTAATCAATCTCGCCTATCGAGGCGTGAGACTCGCTGATGACCGGATGGAAAAGCTTGTCGGGCGTGTGGGTATGGAAATCGCGGATAAACAAATGCATAATCATGCAGTGCCATATTCGAAACTGCGTGAGAAATGTCAGTACTCATGCTTCCGGGGGTCAAATTAGCTGTGATAGCACAACCAGCACGTACATTCCATGCGAAAGGCAAGCTTTTCCAGTTCAGCACTAGGACAGCGGCTGCTAGGATGCGACTGTAGCTCCCCGGTCCAGAGCAGAATGCCTTGATGGCTTCGTCAACTTGCAGCGTGTATAACACATATGTAGAGGCGACAAAAAGTCCTAGCAATACAATCCGGAATCTGCCGCTGGCAGGCATTTTTGCAAATAAGAATTAGGAGGGTAGGAATGGCGAGCACCCGGCGCTGAAGGCTCGAAGACTGATGATGCTATGGGATCATAAGGGGGTCTTGAGTGCCTGACTGTTTGTTTATGTAGTCTCAAACACCACGTTCGGGGAAAGAAGGGACATGTAAAGGCTGAGATAGAAGGAGCAATGACCAGCCTTGAATGCTAGACTCCAAAATGGAACCTCCAATCCGTACAATGTAGATCAAACGGTTCACGATGAGTATTGGGTCAGCCAACAAACAGCCAAGGCTGCATATGCACGTTGGCGATAATGACCCACGCCAACGGTACCACTCCGTACCAACAGACGAGGTACAGAGTACAGTCTTGTGTAGATGTATTACCAGTGTGATTGGTTTATCATGCAACAGGGATAGAACAGAACAGACTGCCGATCCCATATGCATGAATTACTTTACCTTGCACCAAAAGTCCCAACTGGCAGTCAATATGGAAGCAATTGCACCAATGGAAAATCACACTTCTCCGATGGTTCATTCCATCGACCTCGGGCGACCAAGGAGACGATCAGAAAAATAAAAGTTGCTGCCCACACGTGTTCCGGTTCTCCAAAGACCAATTCGTTTCTCTCTTCTTAGCATTGCATCTACTCAATCAAGAACTCGCCAGAATTAGACTACGAAAACCAATACAGCAACCATGCCACCGAAAACTGCCTTCGAGGTCCACGGAAGGGTGAGGAGATGATTCTCTCCAACGGGTGCGTCTTTACTGACCTTAAAAGACGGTAGTAGTAACCGGCGGCTCCCGCGGTATGGGACTCGCTGTGGCGCATCAACTCGCCGCGAAGGGTGCCAATGTTGTGATTGTCGCGCGCGACCAAGCCAAGCTCCTTGATGGACTGGCGCGGGTCAAAGTATGATTGACACGAATAGCCCATATGTATCGTTCCTTTGACCATGAAAGCTAACTCCACCAAAGGCTGGAGCCTCGCACCCTGACCAGCAGCGGTTCCATCAAATCAGTGCGGATCTTTCATCGGCTTCTGAAGCAGTTCGCGTGGTTGAGGAGGTTGTCGCATGGAATGCAGGAAATCCGCCTGATGTTGTGAGTAGCGCCTTGAGCTGTCATCTCCTCCTCGGAAAGGACAGGATCTGCTTGCCTCTTTGCGCATGCCACTGACGAATCCTGATCAGGTGTGGTGCTGCGCCGGTAGTTCGTACCCAACGCTCTTCATTGACACTCCAGTCTCCGAATTCGCAACGCAGATGAACAGCAACTACTTCACGAGTCTGTACATGGCACATGCGGTTCTTAGGAGCTGGCTGCAGACTTCCGGGAAGAACCCGAGCGCAGGAGCGACAGGCTCTCCGGACAAGTCCACTGGTGGTACTCCGCTCCCCCGTCACCTCGTCTTCACGGCGTCATTCTTGGCCTTCTACAGCTTCGCTGGATACGCCGCATACAGTCCCGCCAAGGCCGCCCTTCGCTCCCTTTCCGACTCTCTTTCTCAGGAGATGAATCTGTATAGTGCAGCGCACCCTCATGAGCCCAGAGTCCGTCTGCATACTATATTCCCTGCTGGTATTCTGAGCGAATCCTACGAAGCTGAGAATCGCATCAAATCCGACTTGACGAAGCATCTCGAAGAGGGCGATAAGCCAGAAACACCCGAGGTGATTGCGTCTAAAAGCATCAAGGGATTAGAAAGCGGACAAGAACTCATCACGACCGACTTCCAGACGGGACTCGTCAGGCGCAGCATGTTGGGAGGCAGTGTGAGAGGCGGATCCCTCAGAGTGCTAGGAGACTGGGTCCTTGCCGGTCTGCTTGCAATCGTAATGGTTCTCGTTCGAGCAGACCATGACAAGAAGGTGCGCAGCTGGGGAAGTCAGTATGGGACTACAGGCCGCAAAAGAGGTGTTACACCAGCTTGAAGGATTTCGACAGCATGTCAGATTTGGGATCAGGGTGGTATACCTATCAATACAGGCTTGTGCCGCGCGACAGCGTAGTCGCTAAATAACGCCACGCGAACAACATACCTTGGAGGGGAACTACGCTGACGGCTACGTGGATGGCGATTGACAAGACGTATAGTAGAGCAAGGCTCCCCTCTTTTGGATTGGTATTGAATCATCGCGTAGACAGATCAGGATTTGCTCCTCAACTCTCAAGTCTCGATATTTCCCTTTTTACAAATTCGATATGTTCACGCCAGAGCATTTGATCAGTACTCCTCGAAGAGGGCCAGCCGTCCCCAACTCTGATGGATCATTGGCGATATTCTCTGCATCGACACACGTGATAGGAGGGCAGACCAGCAAGGGATATTTCGTGTTGAATATCAAGACTGGTTCGATAGATCAATTGATTACAGATGATAGGGCAACGAATGCTGTCTGGCTCGGCCACGACAACAGTACTGTTTTGTTTCTTAGCCGAGAAGAGGGGGGTATGACTTTGGTCAAGAGCGTGGATGCAACAGATCTTTCAGCGGAGGCAATAGAAATTGGTCGAATCGATGCGCGGGTCACCGACTTCAAGGTGAAGGCCTTGAAAGATGGATCACTTGCCATAGTAGTTGTCAGATTGGTGGGGACAGATGGTGCTCTCTACAACAAGGAACGGCAAGAATCGCCACTGCATAGTGGTAGAATCTTTGATAGCATGTATCCTCGCACTGTAAGTATCCTCTGTCCATGGGATCTACTCTCTGACATGATATATATAGTGGGACTCGTACGTTGAGCCCCAGAAACACACACTCTGGTACACAAACCTCCGCAGGGAGGATGGTGCGTGGCAGCTCACCAATCCGCTAAGAAATATTCTAGCGGGCACAAGTCTAAGTACTCCGCCTGACATGTACGAGCCCGTCAACCATGGGGAACATTTTGACATCAGCGACAAAGGCATTCTGTTCTCTGCTACGGAAGTTGATATTGGCGACCCCGACAAACCAGCTTCGAACCACATTTATCATGTATCTTTCCCCCTGCCAGCAGATGGCTTGATGAACACAACTATCAGAATATCACTGGACAAGGACTCTGATGAACAGTCAACGACAGGCCAAGGATGGTGCTTCGGTCCAGAGTTCAGTCCTGATGGTACCACAATTGCTTTCATGAGAGGCCCGGCAAGGAATTCGCTCGATCCGTCCATATGGTTCAAGTTTGCTGAATCAGAAAAGGCTGTCGACGTGTTCAAAACAATCACCAAAAAGCCTTGGAATTTGATACCTGATGGCTTCAAGTTCTCACCCGACGGTCGCTCCCTTTACGTTGAGGCTCTTGGCTCGGGCAGAGATGCGTTTTTCCTTCTTGACCTGTTACCGAATGCTGTACCTGCGCCCATCGTGCGCGATGGATCTGTCTCTGCTTACCACAACCTCCCCGCCGACAATGAGCATGGAGACCATCAGGTTCTGGTAACCAGCTCCAGTCTGGTCGAGTCTTGGTATTGCCAGATCGTGCGGTTAAGGAGGTCCACCGAGTCACCTCCGCAGGTATTGTCCAAGATCTCCTGGCAAGTCAAGATTGATCTGTTACGGGAGCAAATCTCCGAGATACATTTCCCGGGTGCCGGCGACTATAGCGTGCACGCATGGGTCATCAAGCCCCGCAATTTCGATTCGAACAAAAAGTACCCCTTGTGTATACTTGTGCACGGAGGCCCCTACGCTGCGTGGATTGATGGTTGGAGTACAAAAGTATACAATTCTCTTTAAACTTGTCTCCCTGAAAGAAACAAAGTCTGATGGCCGACAGTGAAATCCAATCGTCTGGGCTGAGCAGGGATACGTTGTCGTCACTCCCAACATCACGGGAAGCGTGGGTTGGGGACTTGATATGGCTGCCGGTTAGTCACATGGAATCAATGGCTTTCTACGCTCATTTGAATGCAGGAATACGAAACAATTGGGGCGGGTGTCCTTTCGACGATTTGATCAACTGCCTCGACTTCGTGAAAGAGATTCGGGGCATCGACGTGGAGAACGCAGTGACAGCTGGCAATAGCTATGGAGGCTACATGATGAACTGGATGCAAGGCCACCTCTTGACCGTCGTGTGAGTATTCCCGTTATTACTGCAAGGCTTATTCACTAATGCCATGCCCTGAAGTTCAAGGCTCTTGTCTGTCACAATGGCATCTTCCATATTCCGACATTCCTTCTCGAGTCCGACACGCTCGCTGCTCTGTCCGACGAATGGGGTAGTTCGCCCTTCATGTGGAGCAACTCTGATGGACTTGAGCGGTACAACCCGGCGCGCCCCGAATTGTTGAAGAATTGGAAGACGCCAATGCTTGTTGTTCATAGCGACAGAGATTACCGCGTCCCAGTCACCCAAGGCCTCGCGGCCTTTCATACGCTCAAGGCGTTGGGCACGCCGGCAAGGTTCCTCAACTTCCCAGATGAGAATCACTGGGTATCCAAGGAGGAGAACTCGCTAGAGTGGCATCGTCAAGTATTTGCGTGGATCAACGAATGGACTGGGAATACAAGCAAGTAATGCCAGCGTCTGAGAATGCTGCCGGTCCTTCAAATAATGATAATAATATTCAGTGATACATCCTAGTTACCATCGCTCGGACCAAATATACAAAAAGATTGGCTCTGTTTAAAAAGTCCCAGTTTGTTTCGGGTGTGAAAACAGGCTGCCGGACCCGGGTTGACTCGGCGGCGAGGCTGCGGCGATCTCCTGCGCATCGATCGCGACCGGCGTCGGCGACGGCACCGGCGCCTCGGGTGGCGACGTCGGGGGCAGGGCATCCAGCTCGACCTGCTCCCGCAGGTCCCTGACCACCCTCTCCAGGGCCCTCATCTCGCGCGAGCAGCCCTGGTCGCCGCACGCCTCGAAGCCGAGCTCCTCCCGCATCTCCTCGGGCGTGGCCAGGCGTGACGAGTCGCTCGCGTCTTCCACGACGAGGCCGACGCCGTCGATCCAGCGCTTCTTGTCTGCTGGGATAGCGCTCGGGCCTTTCTTGTAGACAGCCTGCAAATCCTTCTCGTCATCGTGAGTGTCGAACCACGTGTCATTGTTGAATAGGGCGTAGCCCGGGTGCTTGGCGCCGTTGAACGTCGGCACGCACTCGTTGTCCTCGATGCCGTAATCGGTGTACCCGTCTAGACCGGCAAAGTTCATGGTGTATGCTGTGCGTGTGAATGCGACCTTGGTAACGCGCCACTCGGTCGGCACGTTCTTTGTCACTTGCTCGATCTCGGTGGTATGGTCCGGGTGCCACTGCGGGGGCTGGCGGCACTTGTCGAAGAGACCGCCGGCGTCTTGGTTCTCGGCCTGGTCCAGATACCGTACCATCTGGCCCTGCGTCGCTGCGGGCTTGTTGCTCATGTATTGATCAATCTGTTTCCAGCTCGAGGCCATGCTGGTCAGCAACCCGTAGCCGTCGTTTGGCACGGCCATGACGGCGGGTGGGAACTCGTCGGGCGAGCAGCCGCCCGGTGCGTCGGTGATGTATGGCTTCCAGGCGTCACGTTTGCGCTGGTCATCAAACTCCGAAAGCACGGGGCGTGCCTTTGTATCAACCTTGCGATAGCCGCAGGTGATCGTAGCATATTGTGGGTAGTTGTGCACAATAGATTGGTAGTTGAGGCACGCCGAAGGGTACCCAGCACCTCCGTCGCACAGGATGCCCCCAGCGACGTGCACCGAGGCGATGGACACCTCAGTGGTGATGCTCTTGAAGGTGACGGTACGCTTCCTCTTGCATCCTGTGTCACCAGCACGCGCAACGAGTCCAAGGTCCCTCGCCTTAGCATTTGACGGGCAAGAGGAGGTCTTTGCGGAAGAGTGGCTAGACTTGGATGGTCGCGAGACGGTCTTGGAGGGCTTGTCGAACGTCACAGAGTGCTCCTTTCCGAACACCTTGAAGACGGCCTTTCCTTCCTTCTCGATCCCGTCAGTGCACAACTGGATCAGCGCTGGCGTGGCTGCGAGCTCGGCAATATCCAGAATCTCACCTGGACCCAAGGTAGGATACATTAGCTCCGCACTGTGATATATGCCAAGGATTGAACGCGTAGGATTGATTATTCTTACCAATGATGGGAATCGCCGCCTCGATAAGCTCGAGAGGCGCCAAGAGAGCAGGAATGGCAATGCGGCAGAACGCCTTTGCGGCGATATCTAATGCAGCCTGCTCTGCTGCCTCCTCGGCCAGTTCTTCAGCCTTCTCTTTCGCCTCTTCCTCGAGCTCTTCCTTGGTGGGGGCGGACTTGAAGCCCTTGCAGCAGTAGCTCTGGATACCTCCTGTGCACGTCTGGTCGCCATTCTTTCCGTGGTTGTTCGTATCCTGCAGCACCTCTGTTTCGTCATCGTCGCATCCCCCCATGCAGGATAGCCCAAGGCCTCGGTAACCGCGCCACTGGCATGTACCCATGGTGGTGCCGTCATCGCAGCAAAGCGTGCGGTACTTGTTGGCATCGCATCGATCGCTGGTCGACAATTTCCCGGGCTGCCCGTTCATCTGTGTGACCTTGTTAGTTCCCTTTTTGCAGTCGGCCCCACAGTCTGTCGTGTAGCAGGACACGCCGGCCGCAAGATCTTGGCTCATCTGGCTGGCATCTTCCTGCTGACCAGTGGTGACTCCCGGCGCGGGTGCGAGACCGTTATCCTCGCCCTGATCTCTTTGATCCATTGCCCATACCTATAGTATCGTAAGCCAGCTGTCAGTAAATCCTCTTAATCCTGTTTCCTCGAATTCGAAAACCGAAGGATGAGGGAAAACGTCGAAAAACTCACCATTGTTCCCCCAAGGCATCTCTTATTAGCAAAGTTGCGTTTCTGATCAAATGTGTCATCGTCGTCGTATGATACCCACTGATTCGAGTCCCACGTAACATATTTGACCATGGCTTCCTTGTCCCACAGAGGCTCAACGCCGTTGTAGCTGATGGTGTCTTGAATTTCTTTCAGCGTTAGGATCCCGCTGGCGTTAGAGCAGGAGCCAGCCTCTGCGCCGCCGCTGAACTGGCATATGCCGTTTGGAGTACTACAAGATGGATCAGACAGGGTGAAGCTACGACCGTACTGTGATTGTTACCGGTCAGCTTCCGATGGTATCGAAATTTTATAGAAAAATCGGATGGTGATGCGTGAATCTCTACGCTGAGACACTTACCCATCCCAGGCCCATCACTACTTTAGCAGGCTTCACTCCCGCTCGCCAAAGAAGATCCAATCCCAGATCGATTTCAGTCACCTGTAGACAATGGCCATCAGCATTGCTCCATTTCATCAGTCATATAAGTCTTGACACAAGGGGCACTTACATTGGTATGTGGTGCAATGTAGGGGCCAATGAATTGAGACTGCGCGTCCCAGACACCATGCACTACGTGTAATGTCAGTTTATCCATCGACATCATATCACTTTCGAGGAAGTGAGATGAGGCGACCTACGATCGTACGTCATGAAATTGAACCAATCGACATTCGGTTGAATGGCAGCCAGATCGAAGTGCTGAAGATACCAATAGGATGTGGGTAGGGTCATCGAGATACCATAGCGATTTCCTGGCGTTGGAGTCCTTGATCAGCCAATAATTCGTACAACATTATCACTCAAACGCGACAATATCTTGGAAATTGACGCTGGCAGCCGTAAAGGCCATTTGTTGTGCCACTGCGATAAGAAACTTGGGGACATACCAAATGCGGCTTTCAGCTCCTTGGCCAAAGAAACATAGTTCGCCTTATCCGCAGTGATTCCACCGCGATCATCTGCCTGTGGATACTCCCAGTCCAGGTCGACACCATCGAATCCGTAATGTTCCATAAAGTTGATGAGACCCGTGATGAACTTCTTACGATTATCCGCAGTGCTTGCCATGTCGCTAAAGGCAGTGCGAGTAGGACCTGGATCGGTAAAAGACCAGCCTCCGACTGATATCCATGTTTGGAGACCAGCATTGTTTTCTTTGAGAGCCTTTGAGAGGTGGAGAACATTAGCTGACGCCAAACATGGATGATATCCCACGGTGCTTATTGACTTACAGTAAATCGGCTGTAGAGCTTGCCACTGGCCGTGTCCATGGGGGCGATTTCAAAGGTAGAAGGATCGAAGAAGGCAAATGCAAAGTTTATGTGCGTGAATCCATTCAGATTCAGGTCTTCGGGCGACACGACATCGCACGGCCTCGTATTCGCCCAGGCTTCATAGTAGCCGATGGTGCGCTTGCTGATGGAATTTCCAGAGCAGCTCGGTCTGTCGACGTCGCCACAGCCTCCGAAGTCCTTTGAGCTGTGAGTTGGTTGAAGTCACATAATTTCGCGGGTCATTTCTCAATACATACCTTCTGGCAACCTTTTTCCTTGTCACAAAAGTCGCTCGTAGATCCACAGAAGCTACCAAACACGTTAATTACACGGCAACACTACAGATTGCAGATTATGAGATGAGGTGTCTTACCCGAACTGCGAGCAACAAACTCCCAAAGGACAGTCTTGAGAGCCTTCCTTGCCGTACTGGCCACATTCTGCCTTGGCGTCGCAGTTGGAGGTGCAATTACCGGCGCCACACTCTGTCGGCGAGTAACCACACAAACCATTGGTACCGCAGCACGCGGCATTGACGCAAGGTGTGTTGGCGTCGCATGTTCCCGTGGGGAGGGCACGACCGTCAAGAAGAAAATGAGAGTAGTTTGGCGTCCAGCTGTTGTCTGAGTTCGGCACGACGTCCCATAACGATGGCTGGTCCAAAGGGATAGCTTGACTGAGGGGGATTGTGAAAGCTGCTGTGAACACGCCCAGCACGAGTGGAATTACCAACATGTTTGCATGCAAGACCCGAAGGACGTGGAATACCTAGAGTCTCACTCGGGAGAAACACTGCAAAGCTTTCAAGTCGAGGGGAAGACCTGTATATTGTTACTGGATGAACACCGGAATGTCTATCGTCCACCTCATGCAATAACGCTCTAGCTTACACCTAGTCCACATGATGGCACTATTATCAAGCCAGGATCATGAGCCTCAATAGTGTCGACGGGAAGGAGCATGTAACATTGCGCGCAGGTCCCATGCATACAGACGCTTGTAGGAGCGATATGCCGCTTCAGATGCATGCCTCGTTTGTACATGGAGATTCCTTTCGGTGGAAGCTCGGACGAGCAGGGGTGTCTTGACCTTGACCGTAATCGATATCACAAGACTGTCTGATGTAAGCATGCAATATATCTCATAAAATAATTCAGAATGTCTGACTGATCTCTTATCTTTGCCCTCGGCTTGGGAGGGAGGCCCGAGAGGGGCAGAATGCCAAGGCTGAGCTATTCATGTCAGCCTGCCAGGTACGACGCACACGAAGGATTCAGTATGCAGCCCTGCGGCACAGATCTCGGCGCAGATTCAAGCTTTCTTGGTAAGCTTAACCGCAAGCTTGGCTCGTTTCAACCAGGCACGCACGTTTTGGGCAGTCGTGCCCGAATATGAGCCCACCCGGCCGGAGATAATATTCTTCAGCGAAATCAATACACAAGCCGATGTAACCACAATGCATCAGATAATCATGTCATGAGTCTAATTCAAGTCCTGGCTTTTTATGCATGTCAGATGGAGTTTTCGATAGTGTTTTTGAACCATTGACAAAGGAGTCAGGACCATGTCTGCCAGTGCTACGTATCCGAGGTGTATAGGCATGTTCTTAGGTCATGCGCCTTGTCAACGGATACATGGATGCGGATTGACTGGGTAAGACATGCTTTGCGATAGTATACTGTAACAATCCCAAAAAGGTCCCTGTGGATAGTAGAGAGACGCGGAAACGGATGCAGACTCTTAGGTGGCACATCGCCCACTATTTCGTCAAAAGACTGCCGTTGTTATTCACTCTAGAGTTTTCGAGGGGCCATTTATTTCTCGAGAGACCCGTACAAACATGGCGTCTCAGTCCTATCCCTTCTATCTATTCTGGGCGTGTCTTTGGTTTGGCCGCGGCCTGGCGTCCTTCAACCTCTATCCGGGTGTCATTGCAGATAAACTCGCGCAGTCGTTGAACATCACTTCAGCATGCGTCGAAGCACTGTAAGTTGCCATAAATGAGACCCATAATCACCGTAGCTGACAAGAAGATGGCAGAAACCAGACAATCACAGAATGCGACCAGACGCTACTGCAGATGACACAGTCTCTAGAAAACTACTGGTGGACCGATGACAACCTCACAGATGTCTGCACCAGTGGTTGCGCAGGTGCCGTTTCACAGTGGAATGGAGACGCCGCTGCCGCTTGCGACGAACAATACTTCACTGCATACGGTCGTCTCGTCCCTATATGGACTGTGACAGAACGCTTCGTCGATAATGTGAATTTTGCTTGTCTTGAGTCTTGGTACGTACAATGACCCGCCAACGAGGAAGTTCCTCTGCTGATGGAATGCCAAATAGGTCAGACAACTTCACATGGTGCCTGACCGAGTCCCAGACTTGGGTAGGAGCAGACGTGCTGCGTGCCGACTGCGACACTGATCCGTCAGATCCTACTTGCTCAGGAGACGTTACTGCCATTCCGGAAGATAGCATTCGCATGGCGAATCTCTATGAGGACGACATTGTAAGAAACCGAACTTCTGCACCTCATCTCTTGGTCCTGACATGAATATATAGCTGTGCAACAACTGCTTCATCAACCAACTATACTCGCGCGTGACGTCGGATTTCCTGCCCAATTCGGACCATTCCGACTATCTGGTAGACCAGCTCTTCGATATCCAAGACGTGTGCAATGTTACCCTACCAGATTTCACCTTGCGACTGCTGGACTGGTACGACACAGCACCGCCATTGACTTCGACAGATCTGGGTTCCACGAGCACAGCATCGGCAACGACTAGCGCCCCAACGTCAAGTACGACTTGTCTCGGCCAAAGCGTGGGCGGCAGCACCGGAACCAAGGTCAAGAAATGGGACAGTCCCAATAGAGTACGAGGTAGTGCCCCCGTTTCTGGTGCGATAGACACTCGACAGGATGCATCATCTTGCGATGCGCTCTCGCAGCAGTATGGAGTTACTACTGGGGCCTTGCAGTGGTTCTCGGATAGTGACACTTGCGCTTTCACGAGCACCGCGTGTCTGCCACTGGCGTGCAGTTTGCAACAAGTTGCGAGCGGTGATACTTGGTGAGTGTCAATCATTACACGCCCTGTTCTGCAACGTCTTATCACCAGAATCCCTTTCCAAGATCAGAAGACTGACAAACCGTGAGTCAAACAGTACGAGCATTGCTGCCAGTATCGGCGGTGACACAACGTTAGCCCAGTTCATGAAATGGAACCCATACATCCTCGGGCTCTGTGACAGCCTCACCGAAGGCCAATATGTCTGCATCACGTAAGGCAGCTCAGTGAATCCCACATGGGTCCGTTGACTTTTACTGATACAGCCTACAGCTCACCAGGAACGACTGGCACCTTCACCTTGCCCGCACCGCCGCTCGGCACTGATGCCGATGCAAACAATCAGCAGCGAGGCGGCGCAGGCGGCGTCGTCACTCCAACTACCACCGTCACTACAACGGCCGACCCTGTATCGGGAGGCAGTGCTCCCAGTCCCACGCAAGACGGCCTTGTCACCAACGTAAGGGCTTTTTTATAGCACAGCGCTGTATCTGTTTCCTGTTCGAGAAATCCAAATACTAATGTGTTCGATCTGTAGTGTAACAACTATGCCTCAGCGACCGCCGGCCAGGGCTGCTATGACTTCGCCACGGGTCACAACATCCTTCCGACCCAGCTCTACGCCTGGAACCCCGTCCTCGGCCTGGACGGGACCGACTGCACCACGGCGCTGTGGGCCAGCGAGTACTACTGCATCGGCACGTGGACGGCGACGAGCACGGCGCCGGCCACTGCCCCGGGCCCGACGCAGACGGGCATCACGAGCGACTGCAACAAGTACGCCAGCGCCATCAGCGGCGACGGGTGCGAGGCCTTTGCCGCGCGCAACTCCATCACGACGGCCGAGCTCTACGCCTGGAACAGCGTGCTAGGGGCCGACGGCGCCAACTGCGGCACGTCGCTGTGGGCCGACGAGTACTATTGCGTCGGCGTCGCCCCCGCGGCCTCCAGCACGACGCCTGCCGCCACTACTGCTACTACGAAAACAAGCAGCAGCAGCAGCAGCACGGCTGCGCGGGTCACGGCGCCCGGGCCGACGCAGACGGGTATCGTGGCGAGTTGTAACAAGTATGCGGAAGCGACGGGAGATATCGGCTGCTACGACTTTGCCACCAATAACGGCATCACGCCGACGCAGCTGTACACGTGGAATCCCGTCCTCGGCTCGAATGGAGAAAATTGCGGATCGTCTTTCTGGGCAGATGAGTACTACTGTGTCGGCGTGAGCAGCTAGTTCCGATATTAGACTATATGACTGTACATATAATACAGCAGATCTGGCCGGTTATTCTATGATGTACTTCGTAGCCGTAGCAACTTGACCAGATCTCTCACCACTTGACTGCGTAGATTCTCGTCGATCTGGAAGCAATGGTTTTAATTCCTATGTTTCCACCATTCTCTGATCGCCGCGCGGCATTCCTGGCCCTTGTAGTCGTCCGGCCATCCATGTGCCTGATAAATCTTTTTCATCGCCTGGTAAGAGAATAAGCATTAGCTACGGCCCATCTCCATTCTTCTCTGACCCTGCAGTGTGGAAGCAGAAGGCCGGCTACAACTCACCTCAGCCTCGGCAGACATGAAACCGCCCATGGCCGGATGCACCAGCACGCTCGGCCAATCCAGGTTCCCCGGAATGCCCAGAAACTGCAGGCTCTGGTACTTGGCCTGCCACTCGCGGACGAGCTGCGGCAGCGGCACCGTCCGGTCGTCGCACCACGCGTCCCGCCACGCGCGCGGGTCGTCGGGAGGATAGCGGCCTGGGGGGTCCGGGTAGACGGGGCCCGTGGCGACGAACTTGGTCAAGGTGCCGTCCATCGTGTCCAACATGTAGCACGCAGCCTCGCTGTCCGTACCTGACTTGATTTCAACGAACCGTTTCTCGCCGTCGTGAATAGAAAGGAGAAAGGCTACTCACCACTAGTGAGCTGCACCACCCACGGCGGAAACCTGGGCGGATCGGTCTTCTTGCCAGGACCGCTCAGATCCCACAGCCAGGGCCTGTTGCCCCTCGACGCGCCGACCACGGCGCGGTAGTCGACGGCGGCGGCATCGGGCGCCACCCACGGGTTGTCGCCGCTTAGGTAGGGCAGGCGCCGCAGCAGCTGGACGACCTCGGCCGTCTTGACGAGGCCGCGCGCCGCGACCGAGGCCTCGCTGATCTCGGGCCACCCCCCGGCCGGCGCGCGGCAGATATCGGCCGGGTCCACGTGCGGGAGGCCCTCGTAAAACGACGCCAGCGCGGCGACGACGGCGTCGCGCGAGTATGTCGTCGGGTGCGCGAGGCGGGGATCGGCAGGGAGCTGGCCTGGATCCGGTGTCGAAGACATGACAGGCTCTGGTCGACAAGTGCAAATTCAAATTTGGTGGCTATTATATAATCTGGCCAATCCCGAGCAGTGGGTGCACTTCTGACAACTCTAGTTCAAGGGCCAAGGAGATTCGCACGGGGTATTGCAGCTGGGTATACGCTTTTATTTAAGATCTTTAGGTACCTAGTCGCCGGGGTGCCCCGCGGCTAGGTACCATCTCATGCAACTGCGATGGGGCTCAGCCTATTCAGGATCATATAGGTAGGTAGGTAGTCAGCGGCACAGCGCTGACAAAATATATTCTTATTTCAAGGCTTTTTCGGGCGGATGTCGAAATCCTGGATAAAAATCACCAAATATCCCGAGGAACAGAATTCGCTAAAACTGGCATTGTTAAGTCTTTGCGTAAATCAACGAGTGGACAGAAGATTTGAAAGCAAACCATAGCGATGCGAGTATAGCTCGCTGGCATGTTTCTGTGATAACGCGGTTCATTATAAACTTATATACGAAATAGAATAATAACTAACAGGGCGATTATATGTAATATTGCTGCTGTTATGAACGGCAGTCCGATCCATACGCCGCCCAGGTTTAGTCCGAGATTGAATAGTGATGACAAAAGCGGTCCCGCAGCAATTGAACCTATACTTTCGATCACACTAATGATACTATACAACAAGCCGGCTCGCTCCTTTGCGACCAGCGATGAGATGATGCTGCGGGCAAGTACAGCAAACCCAGCACCACATGCCATTAGTATGATACCTGCCCAGGCCAGAAGGCGGATTGCAGCCAGACCGACAAGCATGGAACCTATGGCAAAGACAACCACGCTGGCTCGTGCCATGAACAGATCTCTTGATGACGCTGTAAACCCTCTGCGCAAAAGCATGCTGCCGAGCGCCGGCAGCACGATAGTTAGTAGAAGCAGACTCGCAATAGATCGAGTCGAGACCACGAGGCCGGCCTGCATGTACCAGTCAGATTGATACCACACGGAATTTGTAGATATGCTCACCGCTTCCCATGATAGGTCATATCGCTTCGTGACGTACTGAAGCTCCAAAGCAGCCGCATATTTCGCCATGACTGTAATGAGAAGACTCAAGAGCATGTATCCAACCGGTCGGTTTTCATATGCTATCCAGTATAGCGCGGCGCCAAGCTTGTCGACTATATTGTGGGCCCAATTGCTTAGCCCACGACTTTGTTCAGCATCGGATTCGCGGGTCTCCAGGACATCCTCGGTTTGAGAATGTCTCTTCAGCTCGGCTGTATTGCTCGGCATAAGCATGCAGAGGATCGTGGCCACGACGAACAGCCCAAACCCTAGGTACATGGGGATCCAGACGTCGCGACGCATCGTGGCATACACGATCGGGCTCGATAGTAGCTGGCCAAGTTGAGCCGATGCGCCGATGTAAAAGAAGGTCGTCGATCTGGTTGATACAACGTCAGCATTCTGAATTATTGAGCACAGGAGGATGATGGGTTCTTCACCGTTGGGAGTCGGGTATGTTGTCATTGGCCACAGCATATATCATTGAAATCAATACCGCTGAGCCTCCACCGATCAAGCCGAGGATGGGAGTGAACCATATCAGATGGAGTGGTAGGATGTCCGGGAAAGCGCCTTGGATAATGAGCCATATTCGTTTGATACGAGGTTGGGACACCGGTGAGGGACATACAGATGATTATTTGGGCCAAGACATGGAGCATCACACCGATTGACGACAGAACCAGTACAAGTTTGTGGCCAAACCTATCAGCAATCGTTCCAAAAGGCACAGCAACTAGCAGTCCAGGAATATATTCCAGCGTAGCTGACCAGGCTTGCAGGGTGGCTAGCTCGGATTGCACATCTGGGGCCTTGCAGCGGTCTTCTTCCAGTGCACGGCGACCGTTCGATTGCTGCCGCACATATCTCTGACAGATTATATCCTCGAAGATCTTGGCCATCGGAGTAAGCAGAGTTGCGGATCCCAGTGAGTAGACGAATATAACCAAAGCGCACAGAACCGCGGTAAGGACCGCTCGGCGAGTTGGATCGCTACGTTGCTGTCGCGGAACCCTTTGTGCGCTGGAATCCGGTGATCCCAGAAGTGGGCTCTGTTCATCATTTGAACTCATGGCTGGCGTAATCAATATCGTCTGCCCGTTGAATCGAACAGATACGATGATATATAGGTGCTGGATGGTGCCTGTATTTTCAAATGGAGGTCCACGTTTCTGGCCCCGTAGAGCCCAAGGAGAACAGTCTGCTTAGAAAGGCGCAGGAAGAAGAAGGGCCAAAAGTGGAGGAAGAGGAGGGATAGAAGTCAGCTAGGTACTGAAGCGGACGGCTCGTAGAGGTAGGTGACATTATGCTGTATGCAGGCACGGCCGTTATGCTATCGGGTATACGTGCCGTTATGACAGAGGCGGGTTACGGGCCGAGCAGTGATCCGGCGGTTGTGGCAGACTTCTCACACCATGAATGGCACTGGGGAGGCATCGAGATGCTTGAGTTTATTGGACATTGCTTGCGCAAGCGAGAGCGGTCCAATTGAGGACCAGTCATCTTGGAAAAGCAAAGCACCTGGCCGACTGCGATTGGTCAAATCTGTCTGTCACAACGTCATAGTGCCTAAAGGGGCGAGGTATCAAGTATCATTTCGAGCTGGGAGGGTGCTGAATGGAGACAAATAAGCGAGCTGCACTACGCCTGAACATACAGTGACGTGATATTCGCGTACAGCCGCAGCGCCAGCAAGAAAAAGAAGGCTTCTGAGGTTCCAATTTTTCGGCTCCCATCGAAGACCAAATCCCCCGCGGGGCCCCTGCAGCCTGCGACGCGTTCTAAGGCCTTGCAACGCGATGGATGGGACAGGTGACAATATTTAAGGTAGTATATTCAAGCCGTCAGGCCGCCCAATTGCCCACCTATATCTCCTGTGTTGAGCGGCCGAACCCGACCAGTAAAAGTCGTCAGTTGTATCGTCTAGCAATGGCACGCTCACGCCGTACATTTCCTTGACCTTGAAACGCCTGGAAACCCTGAACGGTGCATTATTCCACAGAGAGGGATCATCTTGGTTCCAGGGCAAATATAAATCGAACCGCTCCAGATGACCCATCGCAAGGAGCGGCGCAAGCATGAGTCTTTCCATTTTGACAAACTGTGCTATTCCGTCGCCAGAAAGCCAGACCACGATCCGCAACGTCCGCAGGTGCGATAGTTTAACGAGCTCAGCGCAGACATTGTTCCACAGCGCTTCCGTCTCGGGTGCTGGGACATCCAAGGTTATGTCCCAGGCTTGAGGATGGCTATCGTAATATTGACTCACACCGCCAAATAGGTGCCATCCGACTTCGATGTGTCGCATAGCAGCAACATGCTGCTTGGGAAGCATTGTGTCGAGCGACGTGAGTGCTAACTTTGAGCTTGCTTGGCCAAAGCCAAAGCAGAAGGTGTTGTCAGAGTAGAGGTACGAGATGGACTCCATATATCTAAGGTAGGATGAAGTCAGTAATGCTTCACTCTCAACCCGGCATGGCAGGTTGTATATGACATCAATTTAGCGGGCACACATACGCTGCTCGGCAAATCAGTGGGACTCTCAAGAGTCCCATCTGTGGCCACCATTGGTAATTGCTCGATTCGAACGCAGATTGCCTCAGTCGGCCGCGATGCACGGTCAAATGCAGCTTGTGATTGCCTACGACATGGCACCAAATTTGCGTGCGCACTTCCGGCGGCAGTCGGCTGAACAGTAATGATTTTGATTGCGCCTTTTGGAGTGAAACATCAGCTGAGGCGGCGGAGAACTTTTCTTCTAGTGATTGCGTATAAGAAACACTCCAGTCCCAGGGGTCAAATATAGGCTTTTGTTCTTTTGGTAGCGCCGCGTTGTTTACGTGCGTCTCAGGATGTAGCTTCTTGTGCATTTCCTCGATCTCGCGCGGCGTCAGAGGTTCTGTTGGGAGTTTCGTGCCCCGATACTTGTAATTAGTATCGGAATTTCTCCCGAATAACCGTTTCAAGAAACCCATGGTACCGGTCTAAGGTAATTTTAGATCTGGTATATGAATGAGCCGAAGGGGGAAAATAGTCGTCACGTTGGTGTGGTGTGTATTTGAGTAATGGGGACACCACTGCCGAAAGCTGCAATCATGGATGGGCGGCCTCAGACTATTTAAGTGATGTCTTCCCTTCGCGGGATTTTTGTCATATATTGGATACGAACATTGATATGGCAATGGAAAAAAACATGGTTCAATATCTGGGGTCAGGATTTGACTGCAGATGTTGACTGACAGATAATTGTTTGCGTGAGGCAGCAAGAAAAGGTGTACCGCTATTCCCATGTTTTTCACTTTCCGGCGGCGCAGCTCTCAGCTCTGCGCCTTGCCTGACTACTAGCGAGACGCTATACTACCTATATAGGCCAGCCATCACAGACCTAATCTAGACTTGGTAAATAAAGCGGGCCCAGTTCAACAAGAGTCATTCCTCTAATTTGAGTAGCCAAAAACCTTGAGCTGAACGCTAGGCTGAATGGTGGGCTGAATGGTAGGCAGAACTCGGCTCTGGCCTTGGTGCCTGGTTAACGTCAAATTATAGTTCCGCGCTTCGGATCCGTCCTTTCTAAAGTGCAGTGATACAAAATGAGAGGATCTCAACCTGGTCGGTTCGCATGTAGAAAACCTGGAGTACGCAGTGCAACAATCACAGCTAGATAATTCCAGACTTGCCCAGAATGACGACCCAAGCGGATGATCATGACCCTTTGGCCGGTCTCAGCGACATTGACTGGTCCAATCTCGAACACGCTTATGGTCCAGCCGATGACGTTCCCCCGCTTGTACGAAAACTGCAATCTTCAGACGAGGAGGAAATCACTTCGGCTTACCACGTATTATATACCAACATCTCCCATCAAGGCAGTCGGTACTCGGCCTCAAGCGCTGTAGTCCCATTCTTATATCGCCTTGCGATCAGCCCCAAAACATTATTCAGAGAAGACATCCTCCGGCTCCTCACCCGTCTGGCCGTTGGCGAGCCCACGCACCACTGGCTTCGAGGTATCGACGTCAATGGATGGCGCGAAGACGTTTCTACATACCAGGCTGCCGGCTGGTGCGAGGAAGAAGAGACTCGACGTCTTGAGTGGATCGATGAAGGTGCCGATGAGGCCGAGCGCAAGAGCCGCAAGATGCGATCCAAATTGTTTTCTTCGCCCGAAGATATCGTCAAGTCCAGTGTTGCCGAGCTCGGGGTATATGATGCCGTCAAAGACGGCCTTCAACACATGATCGATCTCTTGAAAGACGACTCCGCGGCAGTTCGACAAGAAGCCGCGTACGCGCTGGCATGGTTTCCTGAGGAGTTGGACCGAATCCATCCAGCGTTGCTCAATCTCATCGACAGCGAGACGAATCCCGTTGTTCAAGCCACGGGCCTGATCGCGCTCGGTCAACTTCAAACCAGATCGGAGGGCGACCTTGAAGACACTCCCGTTGTGCGGTGCCTAGAATCCATTTATGCAAATGGGGGTGGGTCAAGCCTCGGTCGCTCGGCCAGTGCTATAGCGCTCATCATGTTGCATGTATCTCAACCCGAACATGTCAACGAGGTATTGCGCAAACTGAGAGAGAACGAGTACCTCCAAGAATACGAGCCTTGGAATCTCAAGGACGTCAGCTTCGAGTTTGCCGATCCGGATTTGACCTCTCTCGCCACAATGTCGTTGAGAAATTTGACCCGAGCAAACAGCCAAGGTTCAGAGATGGTCATTATAGAGACCATCCCGTCTTCCCGCGGAGAGACGACCCTTGTCCTGGCGGAAATCGGCCTCAAGTTGCTCTTTGAACATCCGGCATCTGAGCCACTGACTCCGGAAAGTCTGACAGATGACCAGCGGGAACTTGTCCGGGCACTGACCAAAGTGGACAATTTCAATTGGTCTTTCGCGAACTTTCTCTCGATACTAAGGGCTTGGGGTCTGCCCATGTCTTTGCAACAGCTGAAGGCTCTGGCGGGCGATGAGTGATCAAGGCCACGTTCAGCTCGTGTATCTTCATCAATTCTACAACCGAGTGCGGGATCATTGCATTACCGTTAAATCAAATGAAAAGATTTTATGTAAGAAATTCAGATTTTGCTAGAGTACTACCAGGAGTATTACAAAAAGAAGCATGATGAGATCGTTTTCGCTAGGCAACCAATTCCCTTCCCACTCGCGTAGGCTGATGTTCGTAGCCAAAAGTTGCCAAGTGACTCCGGATTCCCAACGAGCTTCAAAGGCGCATGTTCGTTGCGTTGTTTAAGATATACTCGTACCTTGCTGACCTAAAATCATCCGTGACAAAATTACTAGTGAGCGACGAGAACTGCATCAAGTACCGCGCCTCGCTCCACTCTGGCCACGCCGGATAATCGGCTGTTCCCACGTTGGGATCGCCGTTGGTGATGAAATTCATGAAGTACGTCTGAGTTGCACCGCTGACATAATTCGGCAAGATTCCGTAAAACACCTGCAAGCGTTCGGTTGAACGGGACCATTCCTCAAGGCGAGGTCGCCCACCCTGTAGGCCGCAGTCCAATATCATGAACCACTAAAAAGGCAACTGCATCAGTGGCAATCCGCAACGGTGCTGTACGGATTGTTATTGGATCAAAGTCTTTCTGATATACTGAAAAGTGATTCGTCGAGAACCTACTGCCGCTTTGGATTGGATAGCCTTTTGATACATCTTTTTTTGCCTATCTTTACAGTGTATACAAGTAAACGATAATATTAAAATAGTTTTAGCTGGTTGCTATGGTATCAGTCTCTCAAGCAAGCAATATTTCCAATATCATCTCAACGGCCACAAGCAGGCTGTGGGGGAAAGGCTTGATGCATTTTATTTCCTCGCCCAGACTGCTTGGGCGTTGCACCATCCCTTGATTCCGTCCAGCCCCGATTCAACTCCGATGCCACTCTGCTTATGGCCGCCGTACCCGACTTGCGGACCAACTTCGAAATGTGCATTCACCCACACAGTCCCGGCCTCTAGCCGCCGCGCCATGCGCTCGGCCTGCTCGGGATCGGCACTCCACACCGAGCCGCCGAGGCCCATCAAGGACGCGTTCGCGCGCCGCAACACGTCTTTCTCGTCGGCCCACTTGAGAAGCGGTACGATAGGACCAAACTGCTCTTCAACGACGAGGCGCGAATCTTCGGGAGGGTTGTCGACAACGGTAGGCGGCAGGAAGAAGCCACCCTTCGTCTCGGACTGCTCAAGCTCACCACTGTAAGCAACCTTTAGTCCTTGCTTTGAAATGTCGCTGTACAGGTCCAACAGCTTTGCGTGTTGCATGCTGTTCTGAACAGGACCAAGTGCCGCCTGAGCATCAGCAGGGCCACCTGTCTTAAGCGTCTTGACGAAGTCGACAAAGGCAGCCAGAAAAGCATTGTAGATGTCTTCGTGGACGTACACACGCTTAATGCACAGGCAGACTTGGCCGGTAAGCACATATGCTAGAGTAGCAATCTAGATAAGCGTAACAAGTCAGCCAAGCACTTTCGCTATCAGTTAGTAAGACGCACCTTGGGCACCGTCGCTGCAATGTCGACGTCTGGGTATACGATGGCCACATCGTTGCCGCCGAGCTCAAGGGTGAAGCGCTTCAATGTTGGTGCACATGCTGCTGCTACCTTCTTCCCGGTAGCTACTGATCCAGTAAAGCTGACTTTCGCAATATCTGGGTGGGCTGTGAGCATTGGACCAAGGTCCTCCTCGCCGCCGAGAACGTTCACAACTCCGCCAGGAAAGATCTTGGCCGCCAGCTCTCCCAACTTGAGAGCTGAATAGGGGCTGTACGGTGAAGGCTTCCAGATGAAGGTATTTCCGGCGAGCAGCACCGACACAAGCTTGATGATCCCTAAGAGCATGGGAAAGTTCCAAGGAACGATGCCGACGCCGACGCCGAGGGAGACGTAGCGAAGCACAATCTTCCGCTAGATTTGGCAGCGATTAGCTGCGGCTGCACAGAAGAGGATACACTGACCATGTCACGGGGCATGAATCAGCAACAAGACACGTACCTCGTCTGTATCCTCGATCACATCTTCGGATAATCGAAACTTGCCGACTTCACGCAATTGATGGCACAGCAAGAATAGCTCCATTCCGACGGCCTGTGGAGGCCTTCCGGTCTCTTTTCAAGCAGCTGCGCGAACTCCTGCTGGCTGGCTTCGATTGCTTCCGCAAACTTGAGTAGAAGGCCAGCTCGCTCGTCTTGGGTGAGGTCGCGCCAAGCTGGGAAGGCTGCCTGGGCAGCTGCCACAGCGCGGTCAACATCATCCTGTGTTGAGACGGGTACCTCGGCGAGCTGCTGCTTATTGCTAGGATTGACCGCTCGACGAGTCCTTTTCGTGGTCGAGAGTTCGTTCCCGATCACATTGTGAAAGTTCTAAGTTTCGTATTAGAGATGAAAAGCATAGTAGGGCCGCACTGGAAAGTGGCATACCTTAAAGTCCCCAAGCTTGTAATCCGCCATTTTCACTACACAAATAGTAGAATGAAAATGAATGGAGTCTTTCGAGTTGCGAAAAAGCTGTCTGGACCGTTTCTCAGACAATAATGCAGATCAAGTAGAGTTGGAGATTAAGAGAACCGTCAACCTTCTGGGATCGGGTGTTGGGATTCTACTCCTGCTCTCACTGGAACGACCGGCCATGGCCCATAACGCAAGAGATAAATCACAGTGATTTGAGTGATATATCCGGGGGTTACTGCGCCTTAGAGTTGCATCTGGAAATCTGCCTAGTCAGATCATATCAGATCATATTCCACAATTTTCATGATTCTTGTCACCGACAACCTACATGCAAAGACATCTCGGGCTGGCGCTCACCATGGCATCCCTCTTTATGGGCATGCTCTGCGAGACTAACTTCTTCTGTCGATACAGCTCTCTCCTCGCATTTCTATCTTCTTGGTGATCATATTGCAAGCCTCGATCTTGAGCATCCAGATCATCATGTATTCACAAAGGAGAGCACAGTCGTCGTCATCGGACCAACGGCTCGCTGGCCAACCCCGTTGCGATACTAATATCAAGGCTCTGCGCGAGGCCGTCGCCAAAATCCCTGGAGCCCGCGTCTCAATTAGGGCCATCGATCTCGGAAACCTCCAAGCGGTAAACGAATTTGCCGGCCATATCGCGGATGAGTTTCCCCGAGGCACACTTCCCGGGCTCTCTAGTATTATCGGCACTGCTGATCACTGAAACCTCGTCGGTCCACTGGAGCTGACTAGGGACGGCTGCGGGAAGACGTTCCGTGTCTCCTACCTGGCGCGCTTTGCCCTCGTGCTACGCTGGCTCGGCAGCTTCCAGGCGACCGGCGGCCGAGTCGTCCTGTTCACCGCCGGCCGCCACGAGCCGGGCCGGGGAAGAATCCCCTCGAGATCCTCCCCTTCGATCCCATCCGATGCCGCCGAAGCGGTCCGCGACGCTGCTAGACGGGCCACCGACGAAGCCAACCCCGGTGAGCGTGGATATCTCACGCTGCTCAAGCCGGAGCCCGGATCCAAGGACAGCCAAGACGAGGCAGCACAAGAAGCACTCTGGCCAAAGAGCGCACAGGAGGTAGGCCTTGAGGCAAAGTACACAAGGCGCTTGCAATTGCGTTAATTCAGGGCCCGGGAATTCGTGCGCCTGCGCACCGCATGTGCAGGTAGGTGAGGTAGATAGGTAGGTAGAATGAATGTAAAGTAGGTAGTACATTGATAGAGGCAATTTGGCAGGAGAAATCACAAACGCTATTGCCCCGACATCGTAAAGAAAAGAAAAGGAAAGAGTAGTCTAGACCTAAAAAGGTATTCTACATACCCTTCGAGCGCTGCATTTTCCCCGCTAAAAGATAAAATGGAATTTTTTGCGCATCCAAGTGGGGTTTTCTGCTTGGCCATCATCGCCATTTCCACGCCTCAAAGAGAGCAGAGCAAACCTCGCGTCCATCCTCCCCTCAATCTCTCGCCAAAGATGGCCGGCAAGAAGAGCAAGGCGGACTCCAAGTCGCAATCGAAAGGGAAGCCCGAGGCGGCGGCGGCACCCGCCAAGAAGAAGGGAGCCCAGGCCATCTCGGCCCGCCACATTCTGTGCGACAAGTTCTCTCAGCGTGAGGAAGCTCTCGCCGAGCTGAGAGACGGAAAGGACTGGAAGGAGGTCTGTGTCAAGTACTCGACGGAAAAGGCTCGATCAGGTGAGCACGATACTATCGCCGGCCTTTGCGGTTTTTCTTCTCCGCCTTTTTGCCCTCATCCTAATTTCCATTTTTCAGGTGGTGACCTGGGAGGTTACAAGCAAAAGGGCTCTCTCCAGCCCGAATTTGAAGAGGTCGCGTTTGCCATGGAAACGGCCGACGAGCACAAGGCTGCGGTCAAGGGCGAAAAGGAGCCCATGAAATCGTACAACTATGGTACCTGCAAGACCGTCTTTGGCTACCACATCATCCTTTTGGAAGGCAAGAAATAATTTTTTAAAAGAAAATCAGATCCACGTGGAAGAGGAGGTAGTTATACAATGCTATTCTAACCCTCAAGTTGGTCTCTTATCTGGCTCGTCTGGGCCACCAGTGGCCAGATCGCCTCGGTCGTTTTTCCACTCATCAATTCTAAGACAGGTACTTTGGCCGCGAACTCCTTGATGATCCGGTTGCGAAGCTCTGCAGCAACAAGGAAGTCGACACCGTATAAGCGCAGCAGCCTGGCCTTGTCTATGTCGACTTCCATGGCGTCGATGGACAACGTCCGCGCCGGCTTCCTAGCATGACAGAGTAGTGATCAACCTTGGACTTCTTGTCGGCTAGGACAAATATAAGCCTTGTTAGGATGGCCTTTTTGGCAATATATCACGTTATGGTTGGTGCGCCGGGACCTAGACCATCTTCTTGACTAACAGGGTTGTCTGTCTGCTGTGCCGCCGTTGCGGTAATGATTCTTTTTATTTTTTAGCATTGATTTCTTCTGTCCGGGGTTTATAACATATCCCATATTCCCTTAAACATCTACAATCGATAGATACGGTCAGACACAAGACGGAAGGGCGGTGCTGGCAAGAGACTTCAGTGTGAATGGTCAGCTGCATGGGTCACTTCGGTTGAGCCCAGTAACACGAACCCGCGAATAGTATCATTTTTGAACTCACGGGCTGTCCCAGAGATAAAAACGAAGTCCTCATCATGGGAGACGTCGTCACCAGCAATGCGGGTGCAGAAATCCGCGGCATGGGTTGCCAGTAAGTCTATACCTATGTCCTCCCCCAAATGTAGCAGCAAAAAGGGCGCTATCTGACCCCCGAGCCCACTATAGTGAGGGCTACCAGACGGCCATGTACTCGCTGGACCAGTACGTTATTTCCTGCCGCTACTGCCCCCTACCTGCCCTAACACGCCCTGAAGCGCTGCCGACGTTCAAGGCCAAATTCTACGATGCCGTGGCCCGCGTCGTCCTTGACCAGCCTCATATGCGCGTCGGCATCATTGACGAAGATGCCGCAAACCCTTATTTTGTTCGCCTCTTTCGTCTGGATCTCGCCAATCATATAGAATCGAGGACCACTGGCGACTCTGGCCAGCTCGAGCCCGAGTATTTACAGTCCATGCAAACTCAGCTAGATTGCAGATTCGATGATATCTCGAATCAGCCTGGGTGGAGAATCATCGTACTGTACGTGGCCGCCTCTGATTCTATAGAGGTCTTGTATGTCTGGAATCCCCCCCATCACGACGGTATGAGCGGTAAGATATTTCACCAGCACCTTCTGAGGAAACTGAACGAAGGCTTTGCCCTGGATCCGGAGCCCGTTCTGAAGCACGCCGAGGGCTCAGATAGCTGGCTTCTCGACCTCCCTAACGATACTGACAGGCTACCGCCAAACCCCGAAAAGCTATCCTGGTGGCTCATGACACCAAAATTCTTCTTTTCGGCGCTTTGGAAGGAGCTGAAGCCGCCTTCAATATTTCCTCCCGGCAACAAGCATGCCCACTGGGCCCCTGTCAAGCTCACGCCCTTTACGACCCGGTTTCGTACCTTCAGTGTCGATATTGATACTGTCACGAAGCTGGTGAATACTTGCCGCGAGCACCACACCACGCTGACCGGGCTCACCCAGGCCCTTTCCCTAGTCTCACTGACGTCTGCTCTCGCCAGAAGGGATTCGCCAGCAGAACTACCTACGACCTGCGCCACATCTTACCGTCAAACCCTTCAAATTATCCTTGGCTACGACCGAAAGAGACCATGTGCAACTACGTGTCGGTCGGGGATCACGAATACGACTCCAAGCTGGTTGCAAGCATCCGATCCAAGATGCCTTCACAGACCAAGAATGCAAGCCTGCCGCCCGGAGTCGTGGATATCGTCTGGTCCGTCGCCGCCCGAGTCCGCGGGGAGATCGAGGCGAGACTGGACTCTGGCCTGGTCGACGACTGGATAGGCATCATGAAGTTCGTCTCCGACTGGCGGGCCCAGCAGCAGGGCGAATTGGGCAAGACGAGGTACCTATCCTGGCTCGTTACCAACCTCGGGGTCCTCGACCGAGACATTGGCCGGGCGCGGGGCCGGGTGGATGCCTGGTCGGCACGCCGGGCGGAGCTCGTGCTCAGCGCGGAAGTGCCCTCCGCCGCCATATCCATCTCGCTCGTGACGGTCGAGGACGAGCAGATGTGCGTCACGTGCAGCTGGCAGGACTGCGTCGTCGACGCAGAGCTCGGCGCGTGCGTTCCCGGAGATCTGGAGCGGTGGCTGAACGAAATCGGATCCTAAACGCCACGCTTGCGGCTTCCCTGTCCGGTCAAATTGTTCGTGGACTAAATTTGGGAGCTTCGTTCAATTGGTTCTCATGTGTAACAACTCGTAGTTGTCAACTTGTCGGGCCACTTGTCGCCATGCATTATGTGTCCAGCAAATGAATCGTTCGTTGAGCTAGGCCATATTGCACAGTCACTTTGATCTCATTCCTTCGGTCAAAATCACTTACTTTTCAATGGAATCAAGTACACAAATACAAGATAAACACATTCAGCGGAGAACGCAATAAATCAATCACTCCAGCTTTAGCACAGCAGATACGATTAATGTCCCCCACCACACCCAACCGACGGCGGAGCAGGATTAAACTGCTTCTTCACCTCCATCGGGTGGCCAAGGCAAGGGCATTGTTGCTCCTTCTTCACTTGATCCCCGGTAGCAGCCTCTCCCGCATCATGTTGAGCAGTCTTGTCTGTCTTGTTCTTGGCATCATCTTCAGCCATATGGTGCACTCCAGCGCAAACGCACTCGACAGTCGCAAATGTCCCTCCGACCGTGCTGGCACCTTGCGGCTGATACCATGGCGGGATGGAATCCGGAACCGGCTGGGTGGTCTTTATCTCGTCGTAGTGGGACTTGCCAAACCCGTTGAAGCGAATCTTCCACGTCATGGGAAAGGGCACGAACTCATCCCAGGACGGAGTCAGGTACGCATCGGTCTCGGGCGTCAGTTTCTGTTTGTCCCATATCCCTTGAGGCGCATGCTGGCTGATCCATTTCATCCGCTCCGGAGCCATGAAGTTGGCGTAGCCCTCCTGGGTCTCGTCCACAAGAATCTTCTTCAGTCTTCCCTGTGTATCGTGACCGCGGCGGGGGTTTTTCATCAGAGCTACGAACTTGATCATCGAGGTCAGTGCGAGAGTGGCGAATGCCTTTGGTGAGAAGACATTGTGCTTGTCGGCGATGCCAAGCCGGTGATGGAGAGCCTTGATATCTTCGTCGCCGTCGGCTCCTCGGTTGGCTGCTTCCTTTATGGCCTTTGACTGTGAAATTTTGTCAGTTTGGAATCCTGGGAGGGTAATCATTCTGGTATACTCACAACTTTGAGAAGAAACGTCTGTCCTTTCACTACTGGTCCGAACGGGTAATCGCCGTCTGCTGTGGCCTTGCGCACCACTGGTCGTCGAATGATGTCTCGCCCCTTGGCTTGAATCTTATCTTTCAAGACACTGTCATGGTTATCCCAAGCAAGGTCTTGAATCTCGGCCCATTCTGGCGTCGGCTTCATGGCATCTTCATGAGTACCAGCAGCCGCGTGAGGATCCGGCATGTAGTTGTCTAGAATAGCCGAGAACTGGTACCAATCAGTCAAGTCCGCAAGACAGGTCAATCCACGATGACTTACCGAATTCACTGAATTGTAGGCAAAGTCGAGACCAACCAAGACCATGATAGCAGCGGCCCTACTTCGGTCCCCAACGTAGCCCAAGACATGCTTTGCGACAAAGACTCCGAGTTCATGCATGGGGTTAGTGTTCCTCTTCTCAAACATGCCTCCAATGCTCCATGGATTGCAACAGGCGCCCAAGACGGTTCCCTGTTGAGTCAAGTCGATGAGCTTGTCCATGGAGTTTTGAAAGGCCTGGCGACGCGCCATCCACTTGGTTTCGTCCGCGTTGTACGACAAGAAGATTTGACAGTTTGTGATATGCTGATTGACCTGGTTTTCCGTCATCTTGTGGGGCTCATTGGCGACAGTGCAGAGGTGGTCGTCAAAGCCAAGAAAGGCGGCCACAAATCGTGTCACTACGGGAATTGCAAAACTGTCGAAGCGTCAGCGGGCTCTAATCGCAGTCAGATCAAGGGGTGTTGAAACTTACTCCCTGGTCGCATCAATCTGGAATATCGAATTCGTCATGGAAACCGAATCTCTCTTGACAATCTCTCTCATCTGCTGTACGAGATACCTTTTGAAAACATCCTCACGTCCTTTGATGTAAGCATCCAATTTCTCATATTTGAAGCCGGACTCTCCCAGACTTGGGTCCAAGACCTCCTTAACTACTGCAGGCAAGCTTTCCTTGTAGTAGTATGCAGGATTTGTAAACCCATCTCGCTCGAGAACGATGCGAATGTCTTGGATCTTGTCGAGATAGACAGGCTTATGGGGCTTCTCCAGAGGGGCGACAATGACGTCCGCCTTGGGGTTTCTCCCTGCTGTCTGGACTGCTGTCTCCCTGAACTGACTGGCGTAGCCTTGAGCCGTGGCAAAGGCTGCATTCTGCTTGGCAGTGTAGAATGGATGGAAGAAGCGGATGGTATCGCGTGGGAACCATCCTGGAAAGGCACGCTGGAGCAAGCGGTGGAAGACTGAGCTCTTGCAGACTTCATTGTTCGGCGTGACCTCCTTCATGCCCCAAGAAGTCAACGAGTTGGTGTTCCAGTCGACGGTGTAGAACCGGTCCGAGCGGACGAGGGTGATGGCGTCCGAGAAGATGGCAGTCCAGAGCGCCGAGCTAGCTTGACTGGGCCCGGGATCCAGACCCATGAACTCATCCGACTCGCAGAAGATGCCGGGGTACAACTCGATCTTATCGGGGTTCTCGTACAGATCCCGGAGCGCGTCCTGGATCTCGACGTTCTGGGTCACGCTTTCAAAAGTCTCGTGTCTGACCAGGCCAAAAAACTCTCTAAAGTCGTTCAACGTACCGACTTCCCATTTGCGCGCTTGCATTATGCCCATGATCTCCACCGCCTTGAGAAACCTGGGAACGTTGCGAGGCCCAAAGTTGGAAATGGGATCGTCCATTGCAGAGGTCAGCTCGTTGAGCATCTGCTGGTCATCGAAAAGATTCGTGAAAGGGTCGCGACCGAAAACGTTGGGTTTGTTTTGTGTATTTGGAGGAGGAAGAGCCTGCTTGGGTGATACCGCTCCGTCAATATCAGACATAGATACGGCGCTGTCCCTTCTGTCATGACCAGCATCCTCAGACATTGCAACCGGTCCAGTGCTGGTTGTTGCACCGAGACTCTTGCCGTTTGCAGTTGCCGGTTTGGAACGTTCTGGAATACCAAACGTCTTGTTCCATGGCTCTGTTTGCTCGACTCCATCGTCGTCGTCTTTCTTTTTTTTGTTTTCCGCGTTTGTATTGGCCTCGTGCATCTTCTGCAGGAATGCCTGCAGCGTTGAGTTCTCTGGGTTCTTCAAGTTCTTAAAGTCGTAGAAGTTCTCCATAAACTCCTTGGTGTACTGTTCATCCCTCTGGGATATGGCACAGTGGAATCGGTACAGCAGATTGAACTCGACAGTGACCTGATTGCCTATGCCGCGACTTGTCCGTCTCTGGTCAAAGTCTGCACGGGGATCGAGAGTGAAAGTAGTATTGAATTGGTGAAAGCCCATCAATGCTCGCAGATAGTCGTGCACTGAGATCTGGACGTACATGCCGCAAGTGATGAGGCGAGCGGTGTTGAAGAGGTCGTCATCTTGCTTTTTTCGCGCCGCCTCCCAAGCGGCATCGAAGTCCACTTGCTGTTCTTGGAAGACTTTGAGCTCTTTCTCATTGAGCGTGGACTCTTCTTTTGCCCGGAGACGACGGTTGAGAGGTTCAGCGGCCGTGAGCAGGTCCTTGTTCTCTTTAGAAAGCTTGAACTTGTCGATAAGAGCTTTGGCGTTTTCCTGCTTATCTTTTGAATCGCTCTTGACTACATCTCTAGGCCTCTTTGCTTCAGCCTTCTCAAATGCAACTTCATAGATGTTGCATTCTTCGAGGAATTGGGCATCTGGTTTCTTCTCAGAGAAGAGAAGTGCATTGATCTTGGAGACGAGCTTTGTCTTGTTGTACATCTGGGGAATACTGAAACGACCGTTCTCATTGATCCGAAGCAGCTGTCTTGCAGCATAATTGTGGTACCGATTGTACATGACGAGCATGATGCAGACGCCGGGTGGCTGCCTGAGCAATCGGTCTTCCGCAAACGCGTCTGGCTTTAGAAGACCGAGCCTGTATTTGTCGTCCCGAATCATGCGCTGCATTTCGGTGCTGTACCCATAGAGGGGAGACAAGTCGAGATAGGACGAACTGTCCGAGATGTTCTTGTCCTTGTCATTCGTCCTGAAGATGTCGTGGATGATAATGGTGGCGTGGTAGAGGAGCATGGCAGAGAGTCCCGACTTGCTCGGCCGGCCGCCTTCCTCTCTCGCCATCAACTTGTCAAAGAGGTCCCCGGCATCAGGGAGAGCTCCGAGAGGAGCTGTCTGGGACGGCACGGTCTTGGCATAGGGGGCTCCTGCTTGACCGAGATGCGGATTCAGGGCGCTGTTGAACTTGCCGTCCGCAGTTCGATACTGGAAAGCATCGCCAAGGTATGTCAAGGGTGCTGCGCAAAGTCAGATCGACTGTAATAGCTGTTCATTGGATACGTAAACTTACGGTGCAGCATCCTGTCATATTTGTCTTTCACTTGACGGTTGACGAGGTACTCCCGCAAGGGGCTGTAGGTATCAAGACTGCCTGCAATTGTTGCAGCGTCGAGGACCTACACTTGAGTGTTAATTCACCATATTCGAAGCAAGAGTCAGACGGCTTACATCAAGGTTGCGAAACCTGTTCTTCAAAAGTCCATCGGCGACTTTCCCCAATGCTGGCCAGTTTTTGAGCTGCAGTAGGGTCACCAAATCTTTCAGCCAGCCGATATGGGGTAAGATCGGATTCTGGCTGGGCTGTTAGGAGTGAAGTTCGAGGAACAAGGACGCTCACATACCCCGATGAGGTTGTCACCGTGAAACTTTGCATTCTTGTCATTTTCCTTCTTGTTTCTGAGCTGCAAGGTGAGTTGCATCAGATCCTCTTCTTGCGCGCTCATTGCCGACTTTGATGCGCGACTAGCCATGGTGAGAGGATCTCGGCTGGTGTCCATTGTAAGAGAAGTGACGATGAGAGCACCGTCGACTCAAACCAATGGCGAAACCCAATACTGGATTTTGCAAGTTGTAGAGCGCACTTGTAATTATCTCACGGAAGGTACAGTGAGCGCAAGCCTGGCTTGGCCAGAGTTTATAGAAGAAAGTGCCAGCCAGTTTACTTCCATAAAAAAAAGATTGAAAGTACAACGACACGGAATGTCACGCTAGCGTACCTGCTACAGCCGCTTTCACTTACTTTCTACCGTAGATACCCCTTCAGCACATCTCTTTGGTAGCTCGACATGATCTATCCTTTACTTTTCTTCACGAAACTTTGGTGTACACTTAGTGAGACTGGCATGTGTGAGGTACGAAGCATAACACAACCAATTTGATTTCGATACTGGGCCCTCTCGGCACCTATCATCAAATGTATTTGCATCCTGGAGGGCCTGGACCGCTCGCAAACATTCGGCAGATGTTGAAAGTTTGAGCTGGTCATGGTCACATGCCGCAGAGCTGAGGATTCCTTCTCTTAAGTTATTTATCTTTGACTTTTCTCAATGGATCAACTCGTGACCTTCAGCAATGCGGCTGGCTGAATTCGAGGATCAGGAGTCTGGACAGTTCCTTTGTGAAGACTAGAATAGGTGATTTCAGCTTTAAGCTTGGTCAACCTTGAGGCAAAGCTTCTCGGGGGACTGAATTATTAAGCAAGAACCCAAAAGACAAAAGTTAGTTCAAACCAGACATCAGGCTTCCAGGCATAGGTTGAGAACGAGGGTTTTCCACGTGGTAAGCGAATGTGCCGGCAGGGCATTAACCGTCCGGCCCGTCGGTGGAAGTTGAATGCCACAGCAGTTAGGCCGTCAAGTTAGCCCACAATTACCTTTGGATCCCCGCTGGAAGTAACCGTGCCGCTTGCAGTTGAGACGCGGGGGGAACCGTTCCCACGCTACAAAAGAGTTCATCATGGAGTGGAATGTTCCCATAGGTACGCTATGGAAGTTTATTCGCCCAAGTAGCTATTAGCTCAGCCCCATCACAGTCCATATTTCTTTATACTTCCGACTTCAACCATTCAGCTCTTCACTAGAGCTCAGCAGTAGCTCCAGGCTTGTCTTAGCCCATAGCTGGAGATAGCTTCGAGCATGTCTTAAACCCTGACTGAAATGGCATGACAGATTCTGGGGTGTTCAATATGTGCAGGGTTCAAGTAGACTTCATTCTTTCTTCCAATTCCTGAGTCTTCGAGCCCAGCCAAGCCAAGCAGTCCCCGTCGGAGAGATATCCTCTTTCCATGCACTGGGGCATCCATTTCGACTTTCATACCTCCAAGCCTTCACAAATTTGTTACGGCCATTTGTCGCAATGAGTCCCTCTCTGGCTGTCGGCGAATACGCCAAGGGTCCTTCGAGCGCGAGCAGAAGTCCATGCCCTGTCGTCAATGCTCTCGCCAACCATGGCTATCTCGAACGCAGCGGACGCAGAATCTACATGGAAGATCTCAATGCGTCCATGAGCCACGTCGGTATGAGCAGGCTGCTCGGCTCCGTCTTTGCTATACCAACTTATTTCGAATACCATGACCCGGCCAAGGCCTACATGAGAAAGCCTGTCGGCATCTGGCAGAGACTCTGGTCTCTTCTCAAAAACCCCTACACTTTCTTCGACTACTTTGGCTGCTGGAATGCCAACCAGATTAACGACGGCAGGAAGTACATCGATCTCCACAATCTTGCTGCTCATGGCGCCATTGAGCACGATATTTCTCTGTCGCGTTTCGACTTCAGTCAAAAGAAGGGAAACAACGACCTCCAGACTGAACTAGTTGACGAGATGCTGGAGTACTCTGAAGATGGAAAGTACCTCACTATCGACGATCTTGGCAGCTTCGTCAAAGCCCGCATCCAGAAGCAGCTCGAGACAAATCCAGAGTTGGTGTACGGACCGGATGAGCATCGAGTGAATTGTGGTCAGATTGCGTTGATGATGGGTTGTTTTGGAGACGGCAAGACCATTCCCGTCAGTTACGTCAAGGCCATCTTTGAGGATGAGAGACTGCCATTCAAGGAAGGATGGAACAAGAGGTCCTGGTGGAGGAGTATGGGACTTGTCGAGTTCTTTGGTGCCGTCAAGACTTTGGTCACAACAGTTGGTGTCAATTTCTAGCCGGGTCAATTCTGTTTTCTTATTTGAACGTCGATTTCATTTTTGTGGTGAAAACATATGGATCTCGAAGGCCAAGTTGTCCTTGCAAAATCGCAATACTATGCTAGCCAGAAGTGTACAGTTAAAGCTCGCTGAAACAAGTTTTACAATCGCTGTGAACCACTTCGCGTCTACACCACCTTATTTGCATTCCTAGTGGGCAAGTAGAGCACCGGAATGAAGAGTCTCTGGAAAGGTGCCACCTGCGCTAGTGATTTCAGTATTCCTTTGACTTGGTGGTTAGGTATGCACATGCTCCCATTACTCGAGGTTTGAAGTATATGGTTGACGACCGAGTAGCTAACAAGTGACTTTGGCTTATTTTCAGCTCCCACACTACTTTCAAGTCTGTTTATGCAGCATACCCAGATTCGTCCCTTTGACAGCTTGTGCATTCAGCTAAATTGGGCCGCTTGAACCTAATCAAGACGACGGATCAGCGATAGAAATTGCCGGTATACCCAGTTACCCCTCTACCTATGTCGAGTAGAGCGTACACAGTAGGTTGGCTTCGGTTGAGCGTAGAAGTGATGGATGCAATAGCATCGGGACTTCATTGGCCAGAGTATAGAGGTGAAGGTATGAACTAAAAACTGTTTTCACTCGACTTGAACCCCAAGCTTGCAAAATCAGCTGAAAGAATATGTAGGTTGATTCCATATCTCGTGTCATATTTTGCTTTCAGCGAGCGACTATACTGAGGGGCTGAAAATGCACCAACTGAAATACTATTCGGTAATTAAGGGTCTCAAAGCAAGACATTCAGAGTTCCAAGGCTTCATTTTGCCCCCGGATTTCACATGTTAGTGGAAACCCATGCGCCCCTTCTCATTCATGGTTCATATGACTTTATTATAAGTGTATATTTTGTCGGCCCCTCATCTAAGGGTCGCCTGGTTCTCCTATTTCCAAGAGCGGTCTTCAGAAGTCAATTTTACTCGACCGCATTGATCGACGGCGCTCCTCTTCCTCTACATCTTTTTGATCGCAATGTCTCCAATTCACATCTATCTCCCTGCCCTCAAAGGCTTGGCCATCGCCGGCAGTCTCATCAATGGCGGTACACTGACATCAGGCTATCGTCTGCTGCCTGCTGTCTACCCAGCAGTGCAAACGTCACTCCAAGATGCCGCCAAGCAGTGGGAGTACTTCTACAATTCCATGTCTGCCACGGTGCCCACAGTCGACGTGGCCACCATCGTCGCCATCCTCACCGTAGCCTACAATGAATACCAGGTAAACAGTGCCGGTATGCCCTGGAAGATCTGGGCCACAGCGGCGGGACTCATGCCCATCGGCTGGGCGTGGGTGAGAAAAGTAATGGCGGCACCGTCGAATGAGTTACTAGCAATTTCCGGTACAGCGCCTCATGGGATGGGAGACGTCAAGGCGAGCTCGGAGAAGACGCTGAGTGTCTTGAGGGAGTTTAATACGCAGATGAGCTTCAGGATGATGATCCCTTGGGTGGTTGGTGGACTTTGTCTGTGGGCATCTTTGGGGTTTTAAAGCAGTACTCGGAGAGCTGAGTCATGTCTACCAAAAATATATCTCGATATACTATGCTTACAAAAGTCTCCGTACGGACTACGAATATGCTTTGTCTAGAGGTCGTAATTTACCGCTGAAGAAAAATCTCTAGATTCGGATGAATTTTTGGGAATACAAAAATCTATCCGAAATCTTTTGCGCTATTTCTGCGAAATCATTTTATTTTTGTATTATCGTAAAAAGAAAAAAGCGCCGCCTGCCGACGTGACCTAGGTACGGATACTTTTGTAAGATTATTGTACCGTACATGAGATATTGACTGCCAGTGAACTGCTGTATTGAATGCATATTGCATTTATTATCGAAATTTCACACAATTGCTTATAGAAGAGAATATTGGTTGTTGGTAAAAGGTATATGATTATAGTACATGAGTATACTCCCACTGTCATCTGCCACTTTTGCCTCGGCGTCAAGACGGCCAGTACGAACCGATAGACGAGTCCACCAAATCCCTCTATGATTCGTACTCAGTTTTGTCTATGATAATTGACAGCTTCTAACATATTTTACCTAAAGACCTAAAAGGATCTTCCCGCCGTTACATAATACATAGCCCCAGCTATTGTGGTCGGGTCAATGGCCATGCTGGGAAAAGCGACGAAGAAAGACCCGAGAATGGTACAGATCATCACAGATGCCATCGCCACAGCCAACCATATGCAGGAGAGGAAGTATGGTAAGGTGTAGACTGTCCTGTAAGGCACGTTGACCAAGATCGCAGGGAGCATGTGCGATAGAATTGAGACAAAAGAGACAATGCCGAGATACATGTCTGGGTGGCGGCCAGACACTGTGCGATAGAAACCGCTGAATGGGTTCGTGGGCGGGCTCAAGTCGAGGATTCTCTGTGTCTTGACTCTAGCCTTTCCAGCTATCCTGTAGGGACTGACCCATGCCACAGCTAGAAGTCAAAGTCAACACCATCTAGGCCATAGAAAAAAAAAGATATATCCAACTTACCCTGAAAGAATGAAGTCCAAAGTGTCGTCAGTACAACACCGGCAGTCGAGAACAATAGTCGAACACCGATTTTCTCGCTATCCATAAAGTGTTCAAACCCATTGTCTTCTGAATTCTGAGAGTAAACCAGGACTGTGATCAGAGTCCCCAGAAGAATGAGCATGAGAAGTATTCTACCCCATATTGTCAAAATGAATGAGTAAGCACTGGCAGGCTTGCTGTTTCTTGCACGTGGATCGCGAGACTTTTCAGAGGAGTCATGAGTCTGCGTGCTCATCTTGCTCTCGTCGCTGGGACCATCGAGTACGACAACTCTGCAGCAGTCTTGTGCATTCTTGGTCTGCGCATCGATGGTGTACGTCCAGGGATCAAACACCCGCACATGGTCCTTTTTGTCGTTAGACCTTGCACTATGGTGAAGTCGCGACAACATTGATGAAATCATTGGATCCGACGCAAACTTTTCCATGAAGGAGACATTCCACGGCTTCAGGGGCACTGCAGTGCGATATCTTCGTAGCCGAGTCCATGTGAGAATAAGCAAAGCGCCCATCAGCAGGAGGACGGCCATTGCCAGGTGCGCAAATGTAGGACTCACGCCCACGGTCATGGCACAATTATCGGCATCTCCAACACCAACATGACAATAACGGCCGTGAAGATTCAAATGGATGGCTTCGGCACTGATTGGGATCAATACAGCGCTCAGAGCCAGTAACGATATTGTTGAGCATGTTATTATGTCTCGGTCGACGAAAAAGCTAGATAGCCCCGTCGTGGGCAAGAAAAGCGATGATGCTGCCGTGGCACCATGCGGATGCAGCAGGTTGTGGAACGGGCGGTACAGCTTGTAGTTGAATTCGTTGCTCCGCAGAGGGATGGCCAAAAGGGTGGCGAAAAGAGTAGGCAGCATGAGACCCATGAAGTATTGGCCCGTCGTAATATCGTAGGCTTGCCAAATTTCTTCCATTGGCGGTGGACTCTGATAGGTCGATGAGTTGGACGAATTCGAGCTGGATTGATTTGGCATCGCCGTGGGTATGGCCGGAGAGCTGTTAGAAGAAGTTTCCGTAGGTTCTGCAGGTTGAGGCGATGCCAGCGGCGTATATATCATGGAGCTAGAAATGTCTCGCTTCGAATGACCAGTTCCAACTCCTGGGGTCGCCGTCGGAGCAGCGGCTGTAACTTTTGTGTCATTTGGCTGTTGCAGCGTACCCCTTAGGTCTCTATCTTGCGAAAAGCCATGGTTATTGTGGGTAGGAATTTGTGAACCTAGTGACTTTGGGGGTATGGTTGGCTGAGCGGTGCCGACTACCATCGCTCTTCCGATTGCAGAAGGAACTGTACCACCCTGTGTGCTTCTAGTAGCCCATGTAGGAAGGGTATGCGGGTTTGGAAGTGTGAACGGGTTTGCGCGCCCCTGTACAATCGTTGATCCGATCTCCATGAAGGACCCAGTCGGAGTTTGTGGGCGCGCTTCACGCTTGGTAAAATTCTTCGGATAGGGGTATAATGCAGCACTGGCATGACTTGAGTGTCGTACGGATCTCGGATAGTGCTGTTCATTGTTCCAATTGACATGCGATCCTATATCCCGCTGAGTAACGTTCCCATTCGTCTCTATCTGAATAGGAGGGGCAAATGTGTTGCTACCGTCAGGGAGGGTTTGTCTAGCCACCACCGTGAGACAGAACAGAGTAGTGATGACGAGCAAAGTCATTCCTAGGTACCAAGTGCGAAGAGGTGATGGTTTGTAGTCCGCAGCTCGGCTCAGATGGGGCCCATCATCGAAGCAGCTTGGTCCTCCACCACCAGCCGAGGGAGTTGAGGGAGGTCCAGACACAGATTTGATAATCTGCAGTGTCTTGTCATTGGCTGCAAGCTCGAACTTCTCGGAAGGAGAAGTTGTTCGAGATCTCATGGTGTGATCGCCCGAAATCCGGGACTGTTCTGTGCGTCGATCCGATGAAAGTCTCACGTGCGGTCTCACATCAGTTTCTGGATGGGGATCATCACGATGAATCTCGCCCATTATTTGTGTACTCCCGTTCGTTTCCATAGTGTATGTGAATGGTAGCGAATTGGCGCGAATCATGAAACCTGGCAAGGGCTAAAGTAAAGCAGAACTTTTGTGAGGATAGAGTGCAGTGAGATCGTCATGCAATCAAGATCTCAGTTGAATCACATTTGGGGTGACACTCAATTTATAGAATGCAGAAAGTGCTACAGCGACATTTCAGCACAATCGATATCGCCAGCAGCATCTGCTATTGACAGGAGGATAGTGCATGGTACCATCGCCATTCGGCCTCAGGATGATGTAGGGGCCATTCTGAAGCTGAAGACCTTTGCATGGCTAAAAGAACTATGTATTTTTAGCTGGTGTTCGGTGCATACCCTGGCTTTGCCTGGGGAATCCAATGTATAGAAATAGAAAAGGGGTAGATAAAAAAGTGTTTGATTATTTGGTTGTGTATGTGCACGTTGTCAGTTGATAGATGTAAGTCCGCTTGTAATACCGTGACGCCCGAGGTATACGAAGCTGAGGGGGGGGGGGGGTTTCCTACCCTTTTTACTTCTTCAAACATAAGACAAACCACCAAAATGTCGGTTTCTCCAGACTTGCTTCTTAAAAAAAGATAAAATAATGAAAGGAAATCAAAAAGAAGTAAAACAGTTGCTCAAAAATTGTCTCCCGCTTCTGTTGTACATTCGAATGTGGCTATAATCGTGACAAACGAACGAGCTCGCCAGCCCGCCTAATTCAAGCTCGAACGGCAAGGCTATCAAGAGACATCCCGGTCAGGCAAGGTGAGTAAAATTAACAATGTGCACTTTGCTGCAGGCGTGGGGGTACTGAGCAGCAAGCTGAAGATATGCTGCAGGTTTTTTGTGTCAATGTTCTCATCATGTAGGATTCCCAGTGCCTGTCAATGCATATGTACGTAAGCCTCTGGATAGCATCCTTAGGACTTGACACGCTTTTTCTTGCTTTGACATGTGCAAATAGCTTCGGTGAGGTGATTCGTCATAACTATGCAGGTACCTTAAAAAGTGTTTGCCCTCTAGGCGGCAGGCCAACTTATCGTGCACCAGTTATTCACCCCATTACCTGCCAACGCAGCGGCACAGTACTCAAAGACAAACCATCCCACGCAGCTCGGATTCCAGGGCGGGCCTTATGCAGGTACTGGCCAATTGATTTGAATGGCACTCATGCTGACCCAAGGCACTGGGGTTTCCGTGTATGACAAGGAAGTAGTCGACTGACAACTTTTCGATGCGTTACACGGCCGCCTGCTGCTATAGAATTGACTATAGCAGGTGCGGTGCATAGACATTCTTCTCTATCTACATCGTACGTACGAAGTAGGTAGACAGGAAACGAAAGGTGTGGCCGGGCAAGGAGGTAGCCATGCTGGAGAGAGCTGGAGCTGAATAATTCAAAGTCCCAAAACAAGCAAGAGATTTGCACCTCATATGTGCGTTGATACAAATAGGAACGTGTTGCATACTGCATACCTTGACAGGGTGCATGTTGTATACCTACATCACCAGTCCTGTACACTTTATGCAGCCGGCATGCAGCGTCAGCGCACTATGAGTCAGCGGTCATTCAGGGGCTGTAGTACTCGATCATAATGAGTTTCTGTACAGCAGGAGTCAATATCTCGCAGAAATAATATACAAGCCCTGCACCATCTCGGCGTTGCTTATAGCCATGGAAACTAGGCGCTTCAGCACCTACTCGGCGATAATACGGAGAGGCTATGGCCCATGACGTCTATTGGGGGCATAGACAGACCTGGGCAAAGTGATCGGCGCAAATCCGGCCCCTTGTACATGAGTATCGGCGAGGGCATCAGCATCTCAGGCGGCGACGTTTGGGGGCGCCGCATCCTCCCCTATCGCCTGCGGTGAGTTTTGCCCCCAAAGCGTTGTCCACAATGGCTGAAGTGGGCGTACGATGGCCGTAGACCGATGAATTTCAGTAGTTTTTTTTTTCTTTTCTTGGACAGGGTCATGTGAGATTTGAACCGAAGTGAAGACATGATGCATTGGATTAGGTTAGAATTGTCATATGTTTCGGTAGTTCTTGGGTAAAGATATGTATTGTGATAACCGGTCCCGGCTTGAAAAGATGCATGACAGACACATCATAGTCATTCAGTTAAGCTCGGTGACACAGCCAGGAACCGCGCCATCGACTGGTTGAGCAGTTGTAGAGCAGACACGAAAAGTAAGAATGAATCAGAGTTATCGTACCAAGACACGCGGAAAGTTGAATAAAACTCATGGTTGCTGCAGGGAAGCGAACACCAACCGACTGACAGCAAGAGAGATAGACCTAAGGCATGTTGCGGATAGTTGGAAAGTACATTAAGTATCACCACTGAGGGCTGTTTCGTCGTAAACACATTCCACCGAGAGATTCCTGTGCGTTGAATATTTTTTTTGGTTTATAGCAAGCGGCGCGAAGGGGGGACCTCGAGAAGGAAACGCAGGCTCGGGATGCGCTCATCGTCGTGAGTAGTCGCGAGCAGCGATACCAAGCTCGTTGGCAACTCTCAGATCGGGGCCAACGATGCTGGGCCACGACGGTCACGACTTGGAAAGCCACTGACCTTTTGCGTGTCGCCTATCGCGCTCATGATTATGGCTTCCATCTGCGCTCTGAATACGTCGATGCTTGTTGTTGGGATACCTGTGAGCTGCCTCTCCAGCATCCACATGTATCGAGCTGTGCGGACTAACATGATGCAGTCTATAGTGTTTGACCTCGACCGAACGACATGGGTCTCGCGGCCGGCCTGCTCGTGTCATTCCGCCTCTTTGGCGGGCTCATAGAGCTGCCAGTGTCGTCAACAATATTGAACGCCTTCTTTGTAGACAATATTGGACATCTCGGCCCTCTTTCAGGTGAGCTGGCTGCTCTGGGCGACGTCAGAGAACATCGAGTGATCCCACTCCTGGGACAAGTCAAGGTGGCGCTCGAGCTGCTGAGGGGCCTCATCGAGGCATACCGGCGATCCATCTTTTAAGTCTTTGGATGATTGCTGGCAAGTCTGTCTTGGGCTTTTTGACCGCGTGGTTGAGAAAGAGGATACCATTGGAAAGGGCAGAGCTTGGAAGACAACAGTTTCAAGAGGCCAGATAAAGCTCTGTCGAGGCGTTAGGTCAAATAGAGGAATCAATATGGGATAAACACGTCCCGTGAGCTCATCCACATCACTACTTGAAAACTCCGCAAACTGGAAGCCGCCAAGTATAATTGCAGCTTGATGGCAGAAACAGTAGAAGCTGGTCAAAACCAACCAACCAAATGAGCCTCATGAAATGTGACCCAACAAGACTCGAAAAGATGGACGAATCACCTAAAGCCATTATCCAATGTGCCCACTGGAGGTCGTGTAGCGGCGCATGATGCTTCTGTCGACTGAATGCTGACTTCATGCGGTTCGAGATCACGCCATGCCATACTACCCCAGGACCAGAAAAAGACCCTGATCACGACTCCTGGTTTTATGCCCAGGTGGGAAATATCCGGGACACAATCACCATCACAGATTTTGGAACCGTATTGTTGTTTCTCAATGCAATTTTTCCATTCCGATGCAGTATGGTGCCCTGGCCTTGTTGGATATGACTGATTGTACACAACCCAATGAGCCACGGGGGAAGATGAAGCAAGATCTTAGAACCCCTCTCTACCTTCTATACCCCTCCTACCATGCAAACGCCACGATTTGGCAGTTTACTGCTCAGTCTGGAAGTAGTTGAGAAGGACGGAGCGCTCGGACGACTCCTCACCCCAGTCCTTGACGACGACGCAAGAGCAGTTAACGACCTTGCGGGCGTTGCCCTCACGGTCGAGAACGCCTGGAATTGATTATTAGTTCGTGTTCGTAGGTGGCTTCGAGATTGGTTGCTACTCACAGAGACCGGCCCACTCGCCGAGCTGCTTGCCGTCGGGAACCTTGATCAGAGGGATCTTGTGCTCGGAGCACAGGGCAATGACAAGCTTCTTGTAGGCCTCCTCCTCGCAGGACTCGTTCAGGACGCACATGTGAGCCTGGCGACGGTCGAGGGCCTTGGAAGCCTCACGGAGACCACGGGCAAGACCGTCGTGCATCAGAGAGAGCTTCAGGACTCCCTTGAGGGCGTCCAGAACGGACATCTGACCCTTGGAGGCATCGGCAGAGACTTCGACTTCTTCGGGAGCCTCGGGGGCGTTGTTCTCTTCTACGTCCGACTAGAAAGGGAATCGTGAGTTAGCATCGTGTGCAGCAGGCAATTGAACGTGTACGGCATGTCGTCGCAATGGGTGATCCGAGGGGCATGTGCCATGTCGCAACAGCGAACCCGGAAAGATCCCTGCCCCATCGGCCGACCAAAAGCCCAACAGTGGAAAAGAGGCAGCGGGATTGGTGGGCGACTCACCATCTTGGATTGTTGTGTGATGATACCGGTGCGATCCTCGAAGAGTGTCGGTTGGGCGAATGGGTGTTGAGGTGGTGGTTGTTTTGGTGTGTGAAGGGATCGTGTGCAGAGTATCCAGGCTAGGACCTTTTTTCGAGACTTTCGATATGGCGTCCTTTGCCCTGCTGCGTTTGCTGGGTGATTTTCGTGCCTCGCGCTTAACGTGGGGTTCCAGCGCTAGCAGCCAATTGTAGGCTGCTTAGGGTTGCCAAAAAGTTTACCCGCTTTTTATCCGGCGGGCCGTTGGGTCTGTGCACCACACCGAAATTTGCTGCCGCCGCGCGCTGGGGAGCACCGCACCAATATTGTGGAAATAGGCCCACTCCCTCGACTCCGAAACTTTTTATCGTCTTGATCCCACTTCGACGACAACTTTTCCAGCACACCACATCAACAGTCGCTTACGACCCCAATTGAGGTACGTTCCATCACAGCAACGATGTGGTGATTCAACTCGCAAGACGCCCTTCAAGAAGCCGGAGGAGAGCAATCAGGGAACCCACCGTCATGGGCCGACGCGCGCACCTCGAAGAAGCTGGTGATCACCGCCGCTGCCGACCGATGATGGCGGGCTCGCTGATACGCTTCTCCTCTCCAGTATTGAGCGGGCAGAACCCTCTTGCGGGGGCACTCTCCACGCTCTGGGCTATTGAAGGCTAACCAAGAACCCAAATCTGTGCAGATACCTCACATCCTTTCACCACGATTTGAGAATCTCATCCAACCGCCAAAATGGTCAAGACTTCCGTCCTCCACGATGCGCTCAACGCCATCAACAACGCCGAGAAGGCCGGCAAGCGCCAGGTCCTGATCCGACCTAGCTCCAAGGTCATCGTCAAGTTCTTGACCGTCATGCAGCGTCACGGGTATGTGCCACAACTTTTTACTGCGCAATGATGGAGACTGGATGCGACCGTGGAACGATATTTCTCTGCTCGTGGAACACAACAACACACATTTTTGCCCCGCGCCACCCTTCGGCATGATAACTGGATGACGGTCTCAATATCTCCCACGACCATAGTCTTTTAAGTTGCCGATATATCAATGTGTTACCACGAGCGAGGGAATCTTACACGTGTCTCTGATTCTTCACATGAAGTTCTCACGTTTAGTTCATCGTTACATTCATACTGACATTTGTTTGTTCAGCTACATTGGCGAGTTCGAGGAGGTTGACGACCACCGCTCCGGCAAGATCGTTGTCCAGCTCAACGGCCGCCTCAACAAGACCGGTGTCATCTCCCCCCGCTACAATGTCCAGCTCCGCGACCTCGAGAAGTGGGTTGTCAAGCTGCTGCCCGCCCGTCAGTTCGGCTACGTCATCCTGACCACCTCGGCCGGTATCATGGACCACGAGGAGGCCCGCCGCAAGCACGTTGCTGGCAAGATCATCGGTTTCTTCTACTAAGCGGAACGCTTCGATGAACAAGTAAAAATGGGGAACGAGAAACAGGTGTCACAAAAGGAAGCATTTGCGGGCGGGCGTTTGGGGGCCAAGACTTGGCCTAGATCTGGCCGAGATTTTCTGTAGCCAAATGAAGCAATGAGAAGATGATATGCTCGTCTCACCACCCAAAACAATCACGGAATCCATGAATGCAATGTTGATGCCAGTATGTGAAATGCAGTTGGGAATGCTTGGCGTAGTTGAGACCTAGGCCGTAGCCTTGTATAAGCCACTTTTATTTTTTCCTCCTCCAGATAAGACATTTGTCGGAATTGTTCTGCGCCACCGAGCCGTGGTCTCGGTCTTGATTGACCGAGGCACTAATGATTCTATACAATGCGAAACAGATCGCACAAGCCTGGTATCTGATGATGAAATGTTAGTCAGTAGCCAGGGTGTGACGAATAGAGCGACTCTGAATTGATGCCGAGAACAACCACCAATTGATTACATGGATCACAGCTTCAATCAGACGCGCTTGAATTGATGCGGCGTCATTGCTGGGGAAATGGCCCAGGCTTTTCAATGCCAAAGGCACAGGCCAAAAAAACGGGCGCGCATCAATTCTGCAGTATCAATGGCTGGCTGGTAACAAGGAAGCTGGCAGCTTTAACTTCCGCTAACCTTACTCGACCTGGGTACCATTGAATTGACCCCCTGGATCCACATGCACCTGCGTCTCTCCAACTCGAATTGATGCGTGCCTTGTGCCAAATCGAAGTTTTGTCGCGACAACTTCTCCCAACTCCATCACGACGACAATCTCTGGAGGTCGCTTGCTTAATATATGGCTTGATCATATTTGCTTTTTAGTTGACGGAGTAATGCGACCTGCATTCTTACTGTAAACTCTCGGATTCTTCTTATTCGCCATCTCAGAAACAGTCTGCCCACATCGACCCAACGACGGGGCCGCTTTCTTCCCTGTGGAAAGAAGGGCATGGGCGCTGCGACCATGCGCCCCAAACAGCTTGTCCTCACCGGAGGCTTTCTGTTCTTCGTCATCTGCGTCTTTTCCTTGCTTCACTTCTCGCCTTCCGGCACGCCCATCCCACATGCCGGCAGCTTCACTCACACCAGTCACGACGATGGCTCCATGACGAACGCATCGCCTCCGCCGCCCGGCCCCAACGACCCAAAGACGAAGCCTGCTCCCGCCGGGTCGCACCCCATGTGGCATCTGATCACGGCCGCCGAACGCGAGTTGGAGGAGACCAAGACGCGCCAGTCCAAGACGCTGCAAGAGGCCGTCGCTGAGTACAGGAGGAGGTACAAGATCCCGCCGCCCCCCAACTTCGACAAGTGGTTCGCCTTTGCCCAGGCCAAGGGCGTGCAGCTCATCGATGAGTTCGACATGATTCACGAGTCCCTCACGCCGTTCTGGGGCCTCAAGCCAGAGACGATACGACAGAGGGGCAAGGAGGCATTGGGCTTCGACAATGCGCTACTGGGCATTTCGATTCGTGGAGGCAAGACAACCCACGTTCAGGGTGGCGGCGAGTGGCAGCGCGAGGCCACCGTGGGTATGATGGGCAAGTTCATCGAGTGGCTGCCGAACATGGACCTGTGCTTCAACTTGCACGACGAGCCTCGGGTGACAGTCCCGCATGACGACCTGGCGAAACTGGTGAAGAGAGGCTTGGATGTCAATATGCCCCGGGCATTCTCGAACCAGAACCCAAAGAACGAATTCACAAAGTCACAGAGCGGATTGACCACCGGACATGGCTTTGAGGAGCAAAAACTGACGAGATTCAATGTGTTTGCGCATCAGCCGACCTGGACACATTCACGCCTGTCTTGCCCCCCAGACAGTCCAGCACGCGCTATCGAGGACGAAGAGAAGCGGGATGATGTTTCCAAATACGGCTTGGGAGAGTTGGGTTTCGTCTACAACATGACTGCGATGGCCGACATTTGCAACTCGCCTTCTCTCAGCTCGACCTTTGGCTTTTTCGATCGGCCGAACGCATACAACATCGTCCTTGATCTCTTCCCCATCTTCTCCCAGTCCAAGATGTCCTCATACTCGGATATTCTCTACCCGTCGCCGTGGTATTGGTATGAGAAGGTGAGCTATGACGAGAAGATGGATTATGCCTGGACGAAGAAGGAAGACAAGCTATACTGGCGAGGCAGCACCACAGGCGGCTTCAGCAGAAACGGCGGCTGGCGTCGCCAACACCGACAACGTTTTGTACAAAAGATCAACGCCGCCGAGGGGGCCAAGATCCTCACCAACAAGGGCAGTGAGGCAGACCAGCAGTGGGAGCCCCTGAGCGTCAACCGTGGCGATTACCGAGACCTCATGGACGTCTTTTTCAGTGGAGTTGGCCAATGCGACCCTGGCGACTGTGATGCACAAAAGGAGTTCTTCACAATCAAGGGCCATGCCGAGCAGCAAGACGCTTGGCAGTACAAGTACCTGCTCGACATTGACGGCAATGCCTTTAGCGGTCGTTTCTATGCATTCCTGAGGAGCCACAGTCTGGTCTTCAAGTGGTCCATCTTCAAGGAATGGCATCTAGAGTGGCTGAAGCCATGGGCGCACTACATTCCGCTCAGTTTGCAAGGCGATGACTGGCTCGAGGCCGTCCGATTCTTCGGCGATGGTGACCTCGGCAGGAAGGAGGCCGAGAGGCTCGCCAACCAGCAACGGGACTGGGCCAACAAGGTTCTAAGACACGAGGACATGGAGGTCTGGTTCTTCCGACTGCTCCTGGAGTACGTATAAACGAAATAGCCCTTCCCTGACGATCGCACCAAGCTAACAGTGTACAGGTATGGGCGGGTAATAGACGATGATCGAGACCAAATCGGCTACTCGCTCGGCGGTGCATAAATGCATACGGCAGCCAGCTGGGAGAGTTGCCGACATGGAATACATGTATATTTATTTAGTACTTTGCATTCTGCCCGATGCGGTCGATTTGGCGTAGGCGTTTGCGGAGTCTTTACTTGGGTACGAGTGCATACGCATTCACTTGGGGCTTGGTCACAGAGGACAGAAAGGCCCAATAGTACTTGGATAATGGGGCAATAGGATAAAGAGTCATTCCGTCCACCTCGGTAAGAAAAAGATTCGACACTTACATAGGCTGGAATCTACAGGTAGATTGTAGAGTGAACATAAACAAGTTAACGCATGCACTATCGTGACACAATCTTGTCTGTTCCATGGGCAAAGGGGAAGAAACACACGCTTTTCCAAAGGTCGACGCAGACATTGCCACTAGCCATTTTTTCGGGATTTCCGTCAAATGGATGAGGTCTTCCTGGGAATGATTCTCGTTCACTCGTCTGACGCCCCTCGTGAAGACATGCAGCCAAGCAAGAAGACACTATGCAAACATCATGCTTTCCTCCCGTCGAAACCGACACAGAGGTCCTCTCAAGAGAAAAGAGTTTTACCCAACGGCAAGCCGCCTATATATAGACAACGCCTTGATCGAAAACCAGCTGGGAAAACCAGGCCCCGAGGATCCATCCCCCAAGGCATGGGGATAGTGGGTATCTCTGTCAAACTTACTCAGCCCGCCAAGACGCATGACAAAGACGCCTACATGCGAATATCATCTCGCTTTCGCTTTCGCTTCCCGATCGCCCCGGACTCTTTTTCCCCCAGAACAATGACTACGCGGGTTTCCCCAGTGGATCGATCGGTCCTCGGCTAGGTAGATATATGGGGAGAAAGTCCGGGGTTGGAAGTTGTTTAAATCAACGTCGACCGACCCCAAAAACTTCCCCAACCGAGGCTGGTTTTGCACTGCGCGTCTACTGCGTCGAGTTTGGCCCGATTCCGTACGTTTTTTTTCTATAAGTCCAAACAATATTCGCTCTTTTTTTCCTCCATTATCATCGTCGCCCGCTCTATATTGATCGCTTTCTTCTCCCAGATTTTTATTCATCATAATGATTCATCCAGTAACGAAATCAAGCCGAGGTTGATCATACTCTCACTTATTTCCAAAAAGCTTTACTTGCATCGATCTTTTCAGTGTGTTCATTTACTCGTTCAAAAATATATACACAGAAAGGTATGTAGTAGCCTCTCGTCTGCATGTCTAGAGTCTACCAAAGAAAAATCAAGAGTCCATGGCAAACCGCCCGGTGAACTTGAAAGTCGCCAGACCGTCCTTGAGGTCGCCCACGAGGGAGCTCATGTCAGACTGGAAGTAGACGCCATCCTCGGTCTCGGTGATTCCGGCGGAAGTGATGGAGGAGCTGACGGTGCCGTTGCCGCCGAGGTAGCCGATGGGCTTGCCGAACAGGTATCCCATCTGTGCAATCTGAGCCGGGCGGTCCTTGGGGTACAGAGACGAGGCGGCGCTGCTGTTGAAGAGTCCGGCCTGGTCGGCGGCGGCGTCGATGACGATGGCGTCAAAGTCGGTCGCGTCGGTGGCCGAGTACGTCTTGTTGACACCGGACGCGAGAGACTCGGCCACGACGGTGACGACGAGACCCTCGGCCTCGAGCTGCTGCCTCAAAGATGTGGCCTGAGTCAGGGACTTGGTGGTACCCAGGATGCCGACCTGCAGGGTGGCGATGGTGGGCAGAGTGCTGTTTGTGATGGATATGCCAGCCGTCACGTTGTCGTGGTAGTACGTCTCGTCGGGCGAGGGGGTATCGAGGCCCAGGGCGGTGGCCACGCGGGCGGCGACGTCGTTGCTGATGCGGTTGAGCTGGTCGACGACATTCTGCTGGACGGTCGCAGACGAGAGCTTGGACGTCTCGAAGCGAATGGCGTTGATGAGAAACTGCTGCTCGACGGGGGTCAAGGAGTTGTAGAACAGGCGAGGCTGCGACCAGTGGTCATCAAACGTGGAAGAGAGCTCGCGGACCAGGTTGCCAGAAACGGTACGGCTGGGCGCCGTGAAGAATCCGCGGCCATTCTTCTGATCGGCCTGCTGCGGGTATCCACCATTGAGGGTGTTTGGTGAGTCTATTCAGGAGTGAGTACTAGGGTTTCGTTCATATTCTGGACATCAATGACTTACAGTGAATCTTGTTCTTGTGGATGAAGTTCTGAGCAGCACCGTCGCGGTTGTTGTTGTGAATCGCAGCACGAGGACGGTTGATGGGCAGCTGCTCAAAGTTGGGACCACCGTGGCGGTTCAACTGGGTGTCCAAGTACGAGAAGATTCTGCCCTGTAGCAGAGGGTCCTCGGTGAAGTCGATACCGCGGACGATGTGGCCAGGCTGGAACATGACCTGTTCGGTCTCGGCAAAGTAGTTGGTCGGGTTGGTGTCCAGCTTCATGACGCCGAGCAGCTGGACGGGCACGTACTCCTCGGGGAGGATCTTGGTAGGGTCGAGAAGGTCGAAGCCGTAAGCCAGAGCCTTCTCCTCGTCGACGATCTGGACTCCGAGTTCCCATTCGGGGCCATTTCCAGACTCGATGGCGTCCCACAAATCCTGTCGGTGCATGTCTGCATTCTTGCCAGCAACAATCTGGGCTTCTTCCCAGACCAGCGAGGCCTTTCCTTGCTTGGACTTCCAGTGCCACTTCACGAGCTTTGAGGTACCATCATCGGTGACCAGGCGGAAAGTGTGGATACCAAATCCATCCTAGCTCATGTCAGCCAAATCCTGCCGATATTGGCTGTTGGAACTTACCATGTGTCGGAAGCTGCGAGGGATACCGTACCCTGCCATAGCCCAGAATAGAGTGTGCAGACTGCTTGCCTGCTGGCTGAAGAAGTCCCATGCCGAGTCGTGGGCCGTGGCAGCTTGAGGAATCTCATTGTCCGGAGATGGCTTGACCGAGTGGATCAAGTCGGGGAACTGAATCGCATCCTGGATGAAGAAGACTGGGATGTTGTTGCCGACAATATCTAAGCTACGCGTAAGTATAATATTCAACGACTGGTGCAAAAAAGCATACCAAAATTGCCTTCATCAGTATAGCTAAGATTCGTTAGTACAGATTCCTGAAAATCGAAGTCTACCAGATGCTTACAATCTGACGGCAAATCCGTGGACATCACGGGCAGTGTCGGCACTGCCTCTCGATCCAGCAACAGTCGAGAATCGTGTGAACACTGGAGTCTGCTTGCCAGCTTCGCCGAGGAACGAGGCAGCAGTGATGTTGCTCCAGTCCCCGTAGCTGGTGAAAGTGCCGTGGGCACCGGCACCTCTGGCGTGGACAGCTCGCTCTGGTACCTATGGTGGAACCCCAGTCAGTATCAAGGCCAAACTACAAGAACGCCCGTCTGAAGCAGGAATTCTGCCAGACTGGGCGTCAAAATTATGTTATACTCACACGCTCGTGATCAAAATGTGTGATCCTATGAAGAGGTCAGTACCAGGTTCGATATCATGAGCCGGAGCCATACTCACTTTTGACGAAAGATGTAGTCCTCGAGAAGGGAAGGGCCACGCCTTCCGGCCTTCAGCGAGTTCTGCTCCGAGATCTGACCGCCAACATCATCGGTCATATAGCCAGTGCTGTCGTCCAGCTCAAACTCGGCAAGGTAGTCGCTGGACGAAGTATCATCGCGCGCACGGAGAGTCTGAGAGCCTGGGTTGGCAAAGGGGCAGCCGACGGCCGAGGCGAGGCCCAGGAGGCCAAAGAGGGCAAATGATCTGGCTGTTGAGCGGCCCATGTTGTTTACCAGTCTGGCGTTTCCCACGTGTTTAATGGCGAGGAGAGGGTGAGCCAAGAGCAATCGACAGGATTCCTCAGAGAGAGGAGGGAAGAGGCGGCAGGTTTATACTCGAGCCGGAAGCCCTGGGCAGCGGAGCCTCGAGGGAAAAGTTGCATCGGGTATACAAAGTATGCTGGGTTGGATAACGGAACTCGAGGGCGACATGGAGGTACATGCCCTCGAAACATGATTCTGCCGAGAGGACATGGAGCACGAGCATCACGTCTGCGTACGACATCACCGTTTACCTTCCTGGTTAGTCTTGCCAGTCCCTAGCCAGCACCAGGCGCAAGGAAGGCCCCAGCCCGCGGCGTCCGTCCTTTTGCAAGCATGGAAAAGAAAAGTGGTATGACTGAGCGACTTTCCTTGCAATTCGATGGCGCCAAATCCCGTCCGTCTGATGCCAAGCTGGAGCTCAATTGCCGGAACCGCACCGACCGTCGACAAGGTTTCACACAAACACCAGGTGCCGAGGGGCCAATGGGAGGGTTGATTATAATATCAGGAGAGGATCCCGGGCGAGGATCTCCTGGGGACCCGCACCGGGGGGCAACCTGGACCGGGCCACAGGTATTCTTTTGGAATCATTGCTGCATGGACCGACTTTGTTTTGTGAAGTGCCCCCACAGGTTGATGAGTGCCAAGCGGGACGATGCCCTTGAAGTTGCGGGTTGCAAGAGCTATCATCATCTCGGTAGGGAGCGTCCAGGGCGTCGTTCCAGGGCAAAAGTGATGACATGCGCCTTGGGCTTGGCGGCACATATGTCGTCACACAACACGATCCACCTCAACGGTTTGTGTTCTTGGCGCACAGAGTTTTTGGTTGTCATACAGCTGCCACGAACGGTCGTCAAGAGATGGGACAAGACATTCAAGAAGAGACGAACTGGCTGATGTGAGCAGCTTGCCAACCTAACAAACTACCTACAATGTAGCTCTCTCCAGGGCGCAGTGGTTTTTTCTTGTTTCGTGCGCTGGTTAGGTATAGACAGACCTCGAGAGGGACGGCGCGAGCTAGGCTATTTACCTACGACCCCCGTTGTCGGCCTGGCGGCGAGCCGGCAGCGTGTAAACGACACGATACTACGACAAAGCAACATGCCACGTCCTGCCACGTGACTATTTGGAATCAGGAAACGAAGGCGGAGAAAAGCGTGGACGGTAGAGAAGGCAGTCGAATCCATCCAGAACAATTTTTTATTTTTTTTATTGTTTCTCCGGCACTGACTAGTTCGAGATCTATGGATTGTTTCTTCTTCAACTTGGGATGGTACCCATAATACAACCCGGCAGCCGAAAGAGGGACCCGTCCAAAAGACCAGTTAAAGGCTCTGGCATCTTCCCCGGCGGAGTAATAAAGGATGTGGAATCTCGATTCTCCAGTCTTCCCCATAGCTAGTATAAGCTACAGTAGACCCGGGCCGCTGGCAGGAGGAAGATTCGTCAGCCGATCTTGAAGTATACATGGCATGATCTCGATCAACATCGACCGACTGAGGTATCGGTCTGGTTTTTTTCTCAACAGGGGGCCGGTGCGGTATCGAGCAATAAATTCCGCAGAGAGCAGGGGGGAGAGACAAGCGATGAGATTAGATATGCACAGCCGAATGGAATACATATGCAAGATATACAAGCCGGTGGCCCCCAGCCACGTGCAGTTGGAGTGTGACGTGAGAGTCATGAATAAAAAAAAACACCCCGGGTCCGGCGCCAAGCTCGAAATGCTATTTTTGACCCACTGGATAACTGACTGGTTGAAATGCCCGATCTAGCAAACGTCGCTAACGGTCCACTGCCGTGCACCTCGTTTCGTATTAAGCACAGGTTAAATACATCAGTATGCTAGATGCCACATGTTGAGACAATCTTTCCCCATTGTCGCCTCAACTTTAAGATTCTGAAGATCTCGGAGGGAGCAAACCGCCTGCGATTACAACAGTGTCCTGTTGTTAATCTTATTTTATTGGTTGGGCTTGGTTTGTCGAGCCTAACTGCAAGGTAGAGTAAGAGAAGTAAGTACCCGCTGGCCGTTGTAGTGTTGGAGAGACGCAATGGAAGCATCAGTCAATTGCTCTACAGACGAAGGGATACGTCTCAGACTGGCATACTTAACCATATATCCGCACGATACTACCTGTATACACTCCATGAAAGAAGTCACGAAATCTAGAATCGGACGCGTTTACACACCCGGACGTTTGAAGTTGCCCAGCGGCCAGTTCCCGATCTTGGCCGGATCGCCGCCAATCCGGACATATGTGCCGACGGCGGGAATACCGCCATCAAGGACAAACATCTGGTACCAGCCAGGAGGAGCAACGTGGGAACCCGGCGGCGCGATGACGGTGCACGAGGTGTTTGTGCAGGATACGGCCGGGAAGAGCGTTCGGGCGCCCATCGAGTTCCCGTGCGTGCTCGACACGGCGCCCAGCAGCGAGACTTTGATGGCTCCGTTCTTTGCAGCGACGCCGAGAGAGAAGGGTACGGTCGCACCGTACGCCCAGTCCTTGCTTGTGACGGTGAAGCTGGGTCGCGGCAGGCCTTTGAGGAGGTACGGCGGCGTAAAGACCTCGACACGAATTTCCTCGGGGTGTACGCCGTCCTGCGGGTCCGAGCCGGTGATCAAGACGCGCCCATCGAGCAGCGTGATGGCCTCGCTGTGATACAGGCGCGCCACCGACGTGTTGGTCATGACGGACATGCGAGCGCCGACGGGCTTGCGCGGGTCGTACAGCACCGCGTTCAGGTTCGGGTCCGTGGCCAGACCGAAGCCGGCCACGCCTTGCCGTGCGCCGTTGGCGATCAGGTAGGTACCGTCGGGGAGCGGTGACATGCAACTCATGACGCGCTTCGACGGCATGCGCTCGAGCGTCCACTTGGCGTTGGGCACCTCGGGCTGGATCGAAACGCAATTGTCCAGGGCCAGGCCGGCGCCAGGCGTCGAGCCGCCGCACATGAGGATACCGAGAGGATCGGTATACGGGGCGTACTGTGGTAAAAGGACCGCCGTGCCTTCTAGGGGATATGTGCGACCACCTTTAGGGTCATTGACCGCACCGGGCATGTTAGGAAGTTGTTTTGTGGTGGCAAAGGTCTTCTCATCCAAAATGAGAGCCTCGTTCCAATAGCCGACAAAGATTCCGCCACCAGGAAGTACAGCCGCAAAGGGATATAAGTTATTTGGATCAGTCCGGGCAAGCCAGTCCATAGTCAGTGGCTTTCCACCCGTGGCAGGTAGAATTTCGAGCGTCGGCACAGCCCTTCCATTCGATCCCTCTTCGCCTCCAAGGACGAGGATAGATCCGTTTGCCATTCCCATGGCGGACGGATACCACCGACCATTCTGAAGTCTTAGTGTGTTGACGTCTTCCTCCCAATCGTTGGTACCGTTGACCCCTGGGGGTCCATCTGGCCAGTACAGGCGGACGCCAAAGGTCGAATCCAGAGACCATCCACCAATGATCAGTTGTCTGCCAGCCTTGTCTGGGAGAACCAAGCCTGCGGAACAGAAGATGTCGGTCTTGACGTGCATTTCTCTCCACGCCTTCCATCGGTCCCCGTAGGTGAGGTCGAGTTCGTATGCCCCAGTGCTGTTTGGCGCGCCCGTGCCTGACTTCTCTAGGAATGTGACCTTGCCAGTTAGGGACTGCATGGTCATGAGAGGGGTCACGACGCCGCCAACGAGATTCGAGTATGTGCCCGCATTGTTGCCGCTCGGGTAAGAGAACTGCCACAGCGGCTGCTTGTCGGTCCAGTAGTACATTGAAAGATGAGAGCCGCCGCCGCAAATGGCAGAAGCATTTCCGGCGCAGGCGATATTGCAATCAGTCTCGGGCTGTTTGGCTGCACCGGCACTGATCACGTCGCCTGTATCGCCACAGTAGCATTCTTGTCCATACTCCAGACCAGCAGCCATGTAACCGAACTTGCCGCATTGATACAGACATTGCGTGGCAGTCAAAGTGCCCGGGAAGAGAAGTTGCCACGGGAGAGTCCTCTTGTTGTTCAAGTTGTCAGGGAAACACCCCTGGTATGTCCAGGTATTGCTGAGACCACTTGTCTGGGGAACAGGAGGCTGAAATGTGGGAGGCGCTCCATTGGATATTATACTCAAGTATCCGGCACCGCCGCACATGAGTTTGCCGTCTCCCGAACATGGCGTATTGCATTTCGTCTGGTCGGGCGACGCTTTGCCTCCGTTATAGATGGCGTTGCCGCAGAAACACTGAGCGTAGTACTCCGTGCCAGAGACGTTGTAACCCTTGCTGAAGCATGTCTGGGCACAAGACTGGGGAGTCAACATCTGGTTATCAGGATCCTGGTAGGTAGGGATGATTCGACCGTTGGGACCGTCCTGCCAACAGCCTTGACTCGTCCAGCCCTTGGGGAAACCAGTGACCACAGCCGGTGTGGTTTGTGTTGTGCTCGACACCACCGAAGGAGTCGCTGTCACAAACGTACTGGAAATAGCAGGCAATGATGAACTGCTGCCGCTACCCGCGGGAAACGTCATGTTGAAGTCGTAGATGCTGAGACGATTCGCGCCTCCACAAATCTCCGTCTTGTTGGCACTGCAGAGCATGGTGCAGCCGTCCGTTGCTAGAGAGGCATTGTTGGCGATGGCGTTGCCACAGTCTGAGTGTTGCTTTAGTATGTACAAAGTCTCAAGTAATCCCGGACTTGCCCATTGGCAAAGACTTACAGCACTCTCCTGAATACTCTGTACCGGCGAGAACAAAGCCGCCGCCCTTGCAAGAAGCCGTGCAGTTGGCACCGTTAACCTGGTCAGCGGCGAGGTTCGCCTTGTAGCCTAGGGCACGACCGTTCATTCCCTCCCTGGCGGTTCTGTCAGCGGGCAGCTCTTCGGAGATGTTAATTGATGATGATGACTCACGTAAAACAGCCAATATATGGCCAATTTTGTATTCCAGTGTTCGGTTTGGGGCTCTGGATGCCAGGGTTATGGAAGAGGGTGAGCCGGTTGCCGCCACCGCAGGGCTGCGTGTTGTCGCCCGAGCAGGCCGTGTTGCAGTAGCTGTCTGCGACCTTGGTCGCGCTCGCTGCTACTTTGGTACCGCAGTCTAGGAGAGAAAATATCAGCAATCTGACTAGCTACGACTTGAGCTTGAGAGATATAACGACTCACAGCATTCACCATAATACTCTGTGCCCGCGAAAGGGAATCCCTTGGACGAGCAGTATGAGATACACGATTGGCTCGTCATCTGTTGACTTGTAGTATAGTCTGAATTCAACGTACGACCGACGTCCCTACATCAGTATTAGCCAAGCCGATAAGTTTGGTTATTGGAGGGTCCAATACGTGTAGCAGCCGCTATAGCTCCATCCTTGTGGTAGAGTGTTTGGGACACTGAGAGCTGACACCAGCTGCACTATTATTCAGTATCCAAGATGCCATGCGAAGAGCTTCCTCCTGTTTTCGACGTACCGTGATTGGGAGCATGACTAAGGTGAACATCCTGTGTAGATATGAGCCTTCAGCTCTGTGCGCGAAGAGAGGGAGAACGATGGTTCTCATAGTTGGGGAAAGGACTAGAACTTCAAGACAAGGTGGCCTGATGATGGATAAAAATAATGACCCTGACTGTGTAAGTATATCGGCAAGGTTAGATAACCTGTGATGGTGGATGCTGATGCGAGAGCGACTGGTTTGATTAATATAGAAGATCCAATGGTTACGACCGCTTTCCACTTGGCTTGTTGTCTGTATTTTGAGAGTCTCGGATTTTCGATAGTTCTTGCTGCAGCGCCACCAGCCAGGTTGACCTGAAAATGGACAGTGGACAATGGGTAGTAAGCTGTTGATGGAAGCCCAAGCGCAGCCGGCATGCAACCACGGCATGTGAGTCGATTGAGGTACTCCTTTCGTGAAAAGGTGTCAAAATGCGCCGTAGATGCTCAAGTCGGTTTATCTGTCAGTGAATTACACAAACTCGTTCTGGTCGGCAGAGAAGTACATCTCACTTGGGCTGCCAATTTCAATGTAGTTATCCAAGTGAGATGCTAGCCTGTGGACAAATACGCCACACGGATGAACAGGCGAGCAGATATTGGGTCACCGGATATGATGAGCAGACTCTTAGCAACTGTGGCATGAGGGCCTTGCGTGGTTGAAGTCTTCCAAGTGGAATATGATCCTAACAGGCTGCAGCGCGATGCAGCCACGAGGCCGACTATTACCTCTATTGCCTGAGGCTGAATATATCCAGACTCGGAAGCCGTCCATTAGATGGGAATTGGACTTGGGCACGCTGGTCACAGGAGCCAACAGTAAGCGTCTCCCATCACATGGATGTGACAGGCTGATTCGGTAAGCGAATACAATCAGTCAGTCAGTCATTAGTGACCTCACGTCAAAAATGTGGAGGGTCCGGGGCAGGCATATGAGTATAGCAAATGCCCGTTCCGCATCAGGCTTGGGACGAACTAAGTGCGATCTGCTGGTGGCCAGTCTCTGGCTCATATGTTGGAGGCAAAAGAGCATTCCAGCCATCGTTGACGCAAGTCAAGTCTTTGTTTCGATTAGTGGGGGAGAGAACCTAGGTTAGATAGGTCGAAACAAGAGTTTACAGAGCTGCCCACAGACGTGATTCCAAGAGGCGACCGAGGCTGGGGGAAGATCGTGGATGCAGCAATGTGACACAGAGCCATAGAGGAGAAAAGCCGCGCGCAATGAATGGGGAGCTGCTTGAATTCATGTGGACGGCTTGCAGAAGACTTGCATCATACGAAACTGGGTTGCGTGACACAACCTGTCAGTCTTCCGAGAACGTGCCATCGCGCGGCGCATGAATCGATAGCTGAGAAGCCATTGCTTGTGACGCCCGATTTCTCGTCATGTCTGCCTCGCTTGGCCTGATCGTGGTCTTTGGAAACGTCGCTGTAAATCCGCGAGCTTTAGGAAGTTCTTCGGGTCGTAATATTTTAGCATTCTGTTCTTATTTCGAGAACATCAATGTGATCATTTGAAAGAAAATACGAGTGACCACCTTTTAAGGAAATCACGCCAGCTTTGAAAACTCCCGAGTCAATGATGCCAAGTTGAGGAAGCGCAACCCTCTCGATCCAGGCCTAGCACAAAGATTGCAACCGCTGATTGGCTGCGATGGAGAGATCTCGGGGGGAAAAGCTTAAAACCTTATTGAGGTGACTATCCTTGGCTCGGTGTGGGGCTGAAATGATACAGGGACCTACCTCATGCTACCGTAGTCCAGTACGTACCCTGATGAATCCCATGAGGTTTTGTCAACATTAAAGATGGGCAAAGCCCCGAGAAGAATTGTACTCGATCGTGCATCCGTGACAGGTAACACCACTAGACACAATATGACCCGTACGGTGCAGCCTCCCATGACAACGGAGGTAAGCAGTAGTGGCTGCATGACTGATTCAGCTCGAAAAAGTATGAGCTGTAAAATCCAGGTGAAGCTCTTTTCCACCGTTGTCCATTTGTCTCAGCTAGGTTTGGTAGGCAATATCGTAGGGCTGGCACTTCCATTAGCCCACAAGGACGCTGGCTACCTACCTAGAAACTGCACATAGTTTGACGCAAGATCCCTCAGGCCCCGACGCAGTTGACTCGATTTGCAGATGTATGATTCTGGTCAAGAGATATGTGCCAGGTGCTGGCGGCACACAACGGACTATTATCTAGCACTGGCCGTGCGTTTTCATATGATCTGCAGCCGCTAGTCTAATGCAGCACCAGTATTTGATATACTACTCCTGTCAAAAGTCGTCAGGCATTTTGTGTTGATCGGCATTGAACCATACGCCACGGGCAAATACTCGTACTTGAAAATACAGACTCGAATACAAAATGAGATCGCTGCGATGCCAGGATAAGTTCATGTCATTGCAAGATGTGCATCCGTCTTGTTTCTGAGCCTGTTACCAGGTGTTGTGCCCAGCAGTCGAGCTGCATGTGTCAGCTGCCAGGGACTCACTCCGAAGTGCTCTAAACAACCATAATGTAAGCCAGTACAGTACCATGATCTAACAAGAGTCTCCGTACACGGGTAGGTTTGCGAGGCAGGCCTTTTCATATTCTCATGTTGGTAATCAGATGAATAATTCCGCAAAAGAAGCACAAACGCACCAGATATTCAGATAAAAAAACCAACATTGAAGGTTGTGGCTGCGGACATGGAGACCTTTGTTAGTACACTTGGGTACCAGCGACGCTTGGACCCTAGCGTCAAAAATTCACCTGGGCCCTTCCTTTCCATCTTCTGATTCGTCATCATTCTGAATCATCAAAGATATGAGTCAACGCAGTGCGGCTGGCGCATTTTGAGCCATTCTGCAGGTGCAATATTGTCAACTTCGCCACACTGCGACGGAGAAAAGTCCAAATCCCATCCTCCACTGGCACAAGGTTCAAAGTTTTTATGTACCAGCCAATTTCCTTCCTAGAACTCGCACGTTTTATTATTGGACTTTCCAAGCCAAACTTTTAGCGACCTCGTTTGTTTTCAAGTCGTTGCACTTTCCTTCTATCCTCCGAAGACGCTGTATTTCAAAAAGCGCAAAACGATCAATTGCCCTTGTGGGGTATTCATCAGCCAAACAAGTCACCTGATCAAAGCAAGTTGCACAACGGCAACGACAGAAGCAGCTTCTCGCCGCCAGCAGGCCCAACACTCCAGACTGGCTTCGTCCAGCCAAGGGGAGACTTCAATCACTTGTGTCATGGTGGAGTCGCCACCAAGCACCGCGACAATGGACGGCGGAGAACGCGGTGGACGAAACCCTCGTGGTCATGCTGGCAGACACCGCGGCGGACGAGGAGGACGCGGAGGCCGTGGCCGAGGTGGTGGTGCAGCGGCTGCTGCAACAGGGCAACAAAATCAGTCGTCGGAAGCCGCACCAGCCGCTGCCGGCACAGCATCGTCAACACATACCCAGCCACATTCTGGACGCGGCTCCAGAAGACGAGGGAACGCAAACCCCAGACGGGGCGGCACCAATGCCGGACAGAGACCGACATTCGGTTCCCAGAGGACCTTTGGTGGCCAGCTCACTTCAGGACCACAGCGGGAAGCAGAGGAGCAAAACCCGTCTGGTTCTTTGAGTGTCAACGCCCACGACTTTGTGCCAGGCCAGTCTTCCCATGAAGCACGAATTATGGCGGATGACTCTTCTCCAAAGGGCATGGCCAAGCACGTACGGAGAGGTTCGAGATCCAACGCTGCAGACTTGGCCACACGCATCCACGAAGACATCACCAATGGCCAATACGAGTGTGTCATTTGCACAAACGAAATACTTCCCAATTCGAAGATCTGGTCATGTACCACCTGTTGGACTGTGGTCCACATGTCATGTGTGCGGACATGGCACAAGAACCAGACCAAGAAGCCCGAGCAGCCCGGTGCCCAGGCGCCAAGTGGCTGGCGATGCCCTGGCTGCAATTCAACCATGACCGACGAGCCCTCAACATACCACTGTTGGTGTCACAAGGAGGTGAACCCGAAATCGATTCCTGGACTACCACCCCATTCTTGTGGCCAGACGTGCTCCAAGCCAAGATCAACTTGCCCTCATCCTTGTGGATCTATGATCTGCCACGCAGGTCCTTGTCCACCATGTGAGATGATGGGGCCGAGCATTCCGTGCTTCTGCGGCAAGCAGGTCTCGACAAAGCGCTGCACCGAGACAGATTATGTCAACGGCTGGACCTGTCAGGAGGTTTGCGGGGACTTGCTGGCTTGCGGAGAACATGAGTGCTCGCAGCCTTGCCACCCCGGCCTCTGTGGCAGCTGCGAGATTATGGTACCTTCGCTCTGCTACTGTGGAAAGGAGTTTAAAGAGATACCTTGCGAACGCCGTGGTGATCGAGAAACATCGTTTAATCACGGGCAGCTGGCTGAATCTCCGGCAATGCCACAACCTCTGGAATCATGGTTCACCGGCAGTTTCGACTGCGGTGCCGAGTGCGGAAGACCATTCGACTGTGGACAACATCGATGTGAGCAGAAATGCCACGTCCAGGATGAGCAACCTCATCACTGCCCCTTTTCTGCCGACGTGGTGACCCACTGCCCTTGTGGGAAGACACCCTTGACAGAACTCATCGAAGAGCCACGACAGTCTTGCTCCGATGGCATTCCCAATTGTCACAAGATATGCGATAAGGACCTACCTTGTGGACACAAGTGCCAGGATATTTGCCACGACTCAGCATGTCCGCCATGCCTGCAACACATGGAAATCACCTGTAGATGCGGGAGAACCACGTCCAAAACAGTATGCCACCAAGGGTCTGCACAGGTCCCGGAGTGCATGAGGGTTTGCCGGGCCCAGCTAAATTGTGGGAGACACTTGCACGACTTACACTGCTGCCCTGGCGAGAAGAAGGCCATCGCGAGAATGGCTGCCAAGAGGAAGAAGAAGAATCTGGGCACCTCGAACGAAGAAGTGGAAGGCGAACACATCTGCATCCGCCAATGTGGACGAGCCCTGAAGTGTGGCAAGCATGAATGTCAACTGCTATGTCATTCTGGGCCTTGTGCCTCGTGTCCTGAAGCAGTTTTTGACGAGGTCAGTTGCCATTGTGGCCGCACCGTACTTCAGCCTCCTCAGCCGTGCGGGACCCGACCGCCCGAGTGCCGCTTCGACTGCGTCAGAGACCGAACATGTGGCCATCCTCCTGTCTCTCACCACTGCCACCCGGACGACGTACCTTGCCCACCATGCCCTTTTCTTGTGGAGAAGACGTGTATCTGTGGCAAGCAGAACCTCAAGAACCAGCGCTGCTGGTTTGAGGAGCCGAGATGTGGTACAATATGTGGCAAGAAGCTCAAGTGCGGGACTCATCTCTGCACGAAACCCTGTCATCGCCCAGGCGAGTGTGAGGACATGGGTATCCGCGGATCTCACTGTTCTCAGCCTTGCCTCAAGGTCCGGAAATCTTGCGACCATGTCGATACAGACCAGTGCCACGCCCCGACCGCCTGCAACGAAGATAGGCCATGCCAAGCCAAGACCTTTGTGACTTGCGAGTGCCAGCACAGGAAGCAAGAAGTCAAGTGCCAAGCTTCAAAGTCCAATCCCTGGCCGGAACGCACGCCGCTCAAGTGCGACGAGGAGTGTCTTCGACTGCAGAGAAACGCAAAGCTGGCAGCAGCATTGAATATCGATCCGGCCACACACACTGATGACCATGTTCCCTACTCCGACACCACCCTCAAGTTCTTCAGGGACAATGCCAAGTGGGCACAGACTTATGAACGGGAATTCCGAGTCTTTGCCTCGGACCCTGCAGAGAAACGAGTCCGGTTCAAGCCTATGAAGTCTCACCTGCGCGCGTTCCTGCACTCCCTGGCAGAGGACTTTGGCCTCGATAGCGAGTCTCAAGACCCCGAACCTCATCGCCACGTCTCCATTTTCAAGACGCCCCGGTTTGTGTCCGCGCCAACCAAGACGCTGGGACAGTGCGTCAAGATTAGAGACACCGAGGCACAGATGCAGCAGACTCAAGGCCCTAACATCATCGTGCCCACCGAGCCCTACAATGCGCTTATCCTGTCCTCTCCACAGTTCGGACTCACCATCGAAGAGCTGGAGTCGTCGCTCAGGACGGACCTCGCCACCCAGCCCAGCATATCCTTCAAGACCAGCTTCCTGCCCTCAGACGAGATCGTCCTCCGCGGCTCGGGCGCCTGGACGCCGCAGGCCCTCGAGGCGTCCGTCACGGCCCTGAAGCCCCTGGTCGCGCAGACCGTCGGCCGCCTCGGCTTCGCCAAGGCCGTGTCCCTGTGCCACGTCGACTCCTCCCTCAACGTCCTGCGGCGCGAGGCCGACGCCGCCAAGAGCAGCGCAGGCGGCTGGAGCACCGTCGTCGGCCGCTCCGCCGCCAGACCCGTCAATGCCGCGCCCCCGGCGCCCGCCCCGACCCGCAGCAAGTTCGTGGCCCTGCTGCGGCCGAGCAAGAAGAACAAGGTCGAGGAGCAGCAGCCCGAGCCCGTCGAGGACGACTGGGAGGCGGCTGCCGAGAAGCTGGACGATGCCGATGGTGAGCAGTAGATAGGGGCAAGGATGTTGCCACAGGCATCGCGTGTATTGACGCTAAATGAGGTTATGAGTTGGTTTGGGAAAGAAGGGGGAAGAAAAGCACAGGATGAAAGCTCATGTACAGAGCATAGGTTCAATCCACTATCAGCGAGTTGCAAATAAATTCTAAGCATGCCATGCTGCACAAAGTCTTCCTTCCATCTCAAAATTGTGATTATATACAATTGCCCATTCAAGTCAATGCGCAGAGTTGTTTTTGAAGTCTTGGATATCAGTTTCTTCCAAGCATATCGAGATACGTCTCACGAATTTCAGGAACGAAACGATACAGTCATATCACGAATAATAGTAGGTTATTAGGGCTAATCCAGCCGAACGAATAAATGCTCAATCCAATAATGATACTGCTCCTGAAGTTTTTGCAAATTCAGTCTCCATTCTATAAAGCAAAGGAACCGACTCTCCTGCCATGAAAAACACCAAATGGATCAGGGGCGGGGTATCTTCAGTTTGCGAAGAGGAATACGGGGTGGAAAACACCGACTGAGAGCGTCCTGCTCCCGGGATCTTCGTAGTAAACGCCGCCCAATGCAGATGAAACAGTTTTTTGTACAGTCCTCAACGCTTCTTCATGCTTTCATTACCAAAGACGCTGGGTCGCTTCACCTCCTCCTCTTCTTCTCCGGAATCTCGTCGCCGCCGACGTTACAGACGAAGTCGGATATCGCTTCAAAGTAGCCTTCCTCCAGCACACTCGAGTTGTGGTCACCAGCAGGCAGCGGCTTCCAGATCTTCGTCGGGGTCGTAGCTAGCTCATACAGTTTCCGCATGTGTGGAGGGCTAAAGAGGAGCACATGATGTTAGCAACTAGCATCACCCATGAGGAAACAGGCGCTAAGAGGATATGTCATGGATCGCAGTCAGGAAACAAAGGTTGAAATCCTTGCCCGCAGAGCGAACTCAGGTTTTGTGGATGGTTGTTTATGATCATCATTTGATCCAGTGACACTGGTTTACTGTTTCAAAGGGATGGAGCTGACTTACGGCACAATCTCGTCCTGCTGCCCGCTGAGGAAAAGAATGGGAACCTCTGTAATAGTGGGAATCACGTTCTCACTCGGCCAAACTTGGTGGCATAGCAATGTCAGGTATTTGGCTGGAGGAATGACCGAAGGAATCAGGGAGCGCATCGAAAGGAAGGTGTTCTCTAGGATGAGGCCAACAATGTCTCCGGCGTTCTGGTTCTTGGCGACGAGCTTGATGCTTACTGCCCCTCCCAGACTCTGTCCGTAAACGACAATCTTGTGTTGGCTCGTCTCGGCTCGGTCTCGTAGGTATTCCAGGGCGGTTTGCGCATCGATCATGAGGCCCTTCTCGTCGGGGTCCCCTGTCGAAAGGCCGTAGCCGCGGTACTCAAGCATGAAGACGTTGCAGCCAATGTAGTTGATGAGCATGCGGGCGATCGGTAACCGGTGGCCAATGTTCCCAGCATTGCCGTGGAACATGAGGACTGTGCAATTCGAGTTGCGCCCGCCCTTTCGAGCACGTATATAGAAGGCCGATAGCTTCTCCCCATCGTGGGTCGGTATCGTTAGCTCCTCGAAATCCTTGATTCCATATTCCGGCGGTCGAGGGATATCAGTCCGGGCATTTGGGGGCATATGCGCCGGGTAAATCAGGGATCTGTAGCGAGAGCGGTCATGGTCAGCTTCTGGCTCTACTTTCTGCGGGGGTGACGACCGTGGTGTAGGACGAAGCTGTCAAGTGGCAACGGCGGGGATCGAAGCTCGAGGTCTACTGACTTTTGCTTGAAATAGAGGAGGGATGTCAAGACTGCGGCAGCGCCCTGGACATCATCTATTAGCTCGACTGCGGTCCGGCATCGGTGCCTGATTGCGCTCTGAGTGCGGCGACAGACGCGACGAAAGGCTGGCGACGAGGAGAAAGAAGAAGTAGGAGTAGTAGAAGTAGTGGTAGTCGTCATGGTCGCAGCAGAGGCCGGCGACGGCACGACGGGGTAGCTAGAAGGCATTGCATACCGTAGACACCAGAGCCGGGAGGCGCATGTACGCGGAGACGGAGCCGAGGAGCGAGACAGTCTGCTCCAGATAGCTTCCGCTCGGATTAGACGAGGAGGATGAGGGAGGCGCCATCCCAACGTTGAGACTGCGTTGTTCGTACTCTGTTCTTAGGTCGTGGTTGCTGACTGGGGGTGTGGTGTGGGCTCTCTCTCGGGTCCAGTCAATCGGCCTGTGGTGCAGACAGGCAGGCAGGTACCGAGCGCGGAGGGGGAGTAGGGCTTAGCCGAGACTGATCAGATACAGCGTAGGTGTGCAGAAGAGCGGAAGGGCATAAAGGAGTGCCAATGGTGAATGCAGCGGTGAAACGGGGAGTGTATTGGTTGGGATGCTTATGAAAGATCCATCACCGTCGATCACCCCCGGTACGCTATTCAGAGAACGGAGAGACGGAACGAGACTCGAAAGAAAAAAAAGTTGAGTAGTACAATTATTGGCGACGTCCCAAAACAGAAAGAGCGAGGGTCATGCCCAGATTAGGTGAAGCGGCCCCCGGAAAAGATGTGCTACGTACGATGTAGCTAGCTTCTTCTTATTATAATTGTAATATAGAATAGAAATGATGTTTTGGTAATAAAAGACAAACGGGACGGGTTGAAGAGATGGATGTACGGGATGGATATTTGGCCCGCCAAGTTTATTGACATCGGAAGCTTGTGGTTGATTCTGGCTTGCACAAAAGCTATCAGGTAGGTAGGTAGCTGCCTAGGAGCAACTCTAAAACCAGCTCCTGCTACAACTAGAGGTAATAAGGCAGTACCTGGAATCTCTTTTCATGAACCGCGGGTAACGTCTTTTAATTTGACTTTCTCTCACGAAGGCTGGATATTGCACAGCTCCTCGGGGAATCCTGAGGACCTTGCACAATTGATATTCGCGCTCCCGAGATGGAGACGGGACTATGGATGAAATTCCCTTTGATTCCGCTTTGAAATGATTTGTCGATTTCACCAGACATTTCCAGCGCGACACTAGAACACAGCCAGGCTGGCTAACGGTGGGAAATCTCCCTAGCTCCTCCATTCATCAGCCCAGGATCTCGTTGGGATTGGCGTCCACATCGGTCACCATGCTGAGTGTGGCGTAGGTCGCTTGAGGCTCTATCAACGGTCTCCTGAAACGCCAGTTGATCCTCAGGTAGATCAAAAGCCCTTCCTTGGTTCGCGCCCATCAGCATGCCCTTTCCTTCTCCTGATCATCCGTGGTGCATATCCCACCTCGACCATATCTCTCTCTCCTCTCTTGTCTAGTATAAAAGTTGGCAGACCACCCATCCACACCCCGAGACGAGAGACGAGACCGACGCCGCGGGGTTCGAGCACCATTGCTGCATCGCCCGGACAATTTGCAAGCTAGGCCATGCGCCATCTCATGCTAGGCCGATGGAAATGCTTTCTTTTGCATCCGAGCATTCGTCGTCGTGCCTAGCTCTTGGCTAATGTGTAATCAAAGCAAGAGAGCTACGGCCACTTGGTCGGCAATAGATTGCTCGCCATGTGGCATCTGTGCCCCAGATTGTGGGGGTCTGATCCAATCGCAACGCTGAGCCGGAGGGCAGCGCCGGCAACAAGAGCTTGCGGAAATATGGCCACTCCGGACCTACGTTCCAAACGCTTCACAGTCCGACAGTGGCTTGTATGTTAGCTACTCCTTGGACTGTCGGGCATCTCCCGATGATCTGGGATGGCGTTTTCTATGCACCTCCAATCTTGCCGGCAGCCCGCGCATCACTTCATGAGCACGACGAATGGACGAAACGCACATGCTCATGGGCGTCGCTCTTCAGCCGTGCCATGCTATGCATACTGCAACGCGTAACCTCGGCCACCAAAGATGATATGGGATGAGCACAGGCTCGACCAAGAGATGTAGCTACGCGGACCAATACTAATAAGACAACCTGGCTCATGGATCGAGTTCTAGAAGCAATGAAGAACATCGACTGGAGCACGTTCAAATCACCTCGGTATGCTCAGCCGAGTTTCGGCCATGTTTCTTGGCTTTATGATAAAGATATCCAGGGGACGGCATTATATAGAGACAAGTAGAGCAATAGATGATAGACAGCCTACATCAGTACGAAGAAGGCAGTTCACATCGGCAGCAAGATAGGAGATAGAACTAGGTATGAGGTTCGCTGTGTCTGATGCTGCACGCTAGAGATTGCAAGTGGCGATACCATAGATACGGTGGGCATGTGGAGAGAATAGTATATAACTTGTGAGATGAGGGCTCTGGCCAACCAAGTCAGTAATCCGGGATTAGCAGTGTCGCTCTCAATAGCTACTCGTTCAACAAGACACCATAATGGTCCGTGTGACTTTGGCAATCACCAGGCCTGGTTGCTGATCTCTGCGACGCCACTTTAGCGTAGACCCGATCTCATGGCGAAGCTTCCCCTCATTGTTATGTATGTATGGCATGACACTGAATAGTAGTGCTGGATAGTGTTGGGTTAAAGGCTATCTCTAAGACAATAGGACCCGATGACTTATCGGCACCTAAAATACTACGATTATCCAAGGGCAACGTTATTGACCATGTCTTGCTTGGCGCTGCTAGTAAGCATTCCACCATCACGCATGACTAGATCATGAATATGATGTGCCGACCTCTAGCTTTGGTCCAAGGGCAGGTCATACAGTATTGCTCCGACAGTCTCCATACGTTCTTCTAGAAGATTACTCGAAGTTACAGGCGACTCCTCTTTTTGTCAATATGTTGTGGAATGGAAGAATTCGCTGAACCGCGACCGCGGGCCCTCTTTGGGACACGGGAGAGCCCTTGGGGTAAAGGGGGCTTGTTCCAAAAGCGACAGAATGCTCTTTCGGGTGTGGTCGAGTACGTAGATGAATGGCCGTATGAGCGTATGGGATGGACGGATGGGCGATGAGCGACCGGGGCCCTGGCCAAGGATGACTGTCAGAGGTGTCCAACCCTCCAGTCGGGACTGGCTGAACTGGCAAGCCAGAGGCAGACAGGCGCGCGCGACACGAAATCGGCGTTGCGCGGCCGTGCGAATCTGTCTGGAGTTTAATTGGTGTTTCATGGCATTCAATGCTAATGGAAGCAGCAACTCTATTCGGACTATGGGCTGCGTGGGCTGCCAGGGACGGGACTGCGCGTGTCTCCTCCAGGGGAAAGGCAGCAATCTGACACGTCGCTTTTATTTCTCGACAGGAACAGCCAATTGCCCGTTCGCATCCAGCAATAAGCTCACGATTCGCTCGCGGAATTGAGTTTTGAGAATGTCCTCGGCCTGCCTAGGTGCTGAACTCAAACATGTGCCTTGGAATCCTTCCTAGCGGCTTGGACGCGGCCGACGGAAGAGGGGAAAGGATCTCTCCATATCTAATGTTGGAAATGGTCAAGTATGTTGGTGGATGATATCTTCCATCAAGGACAGAATTCAAGACAGGGCCTGGATCCATCGCTCGATTGGAATCGGCAATGAAGTGAAGCTCTCGAGAAAGGGCGCCTCTCTTCGTAAAGCGAACACACATGACAGACAGACTCTCGAGGCGTTCTCTTTTCGACAAAGCCCCCGGATAGGCAGGGTTCATGATAGGCTCACAAATATGTCTATTCCTGGGCGGTTTCCCCTTCATTCGCCCTTGCAGATCGAGCCCGAATGTTTCTGCTTTCCGCATTCGTCTGATGATTGCGAATATAGATGTTGCTACTATATCGATCCGAGCGAGCGATGTACTCCGTGCCCAGAGCCCAGCAGCAATTGACTTCAGCCTGTGCCAGGCCAGAAACGTTGGATGTCAGAGCCGCCGACGACAAACGCTGCTGTGCTCTTGTCGAACGGAAAGGCATAATGATACGTGTGCTGTTAAGCTCGGCGTCGCCCAATGATGAGAGCAGCATGCTAAAATGTAATCATAATCATCATGCATCTGGCCAACCAACATCTGTCTAGTCTGATGGTACCGTCTAGACCGTTCCACATCAGCAGCACAGTGAGGCTTTCGAAGATCATGTACAGTACCGTAGCTTATCGTATTGGATTGCCTATTATAGTGTACAGTATACTGATGAATAGGCATGGAGTGCAGTCTACAGTAGGTACGAGGTAGGTAGGGTGTGTTTTATGTCGTCTAGAATTCTGTTTTGATGCGCCCGCCCCTCGTCAGCCTGTAAGCCTGCCTCGCCTGCTTCTGTGGTCGTTCGTTCGTTGTTTCCCCACGCAACGAGTGGATCTTTCCCTTCCCTCTTATGCGGGTGCTGCTTGCAGTAGATGCATCGGCGCCCAACGCTATTATTATTTTATTGCCGTGAAGAAATCTTTGCGCACTCAAATTTTCGTAAACAAAAAAATTTGTCTTTTTTCCCTCTGTGTTTTGGCTCGTCGCAGCTGCGCGCATCCGGTCGTCAATCCAAGTCCAACTTCACCACGGATACAGACCGACGCTCTATCTACCCTAGGTTACCTAGGTAGGCTCTTGCACTTGTGAGAAGTAGTCCTTCTCTTCAGCTTGATCAGCCGGCCATTCTGTTGGATCTTCAGCTCGCCAATCCTGGAATAGCGACCAGCTGACAAGTCCCCCGGACCCCGAACATTTTCGTCAAAACATACTCGGCGTGGCTGTAATACTTACTGCTCAGTACCACTACGGTATTCATTCTACATACCACAGACGTCCACGTACACAAACCAGAGTGGCCCCCCGGACTGCTCCAGTTTCTAAAAACAAATTTTGAAGCAAGCAACACATCGTGGGCTCCGTGCTCCCCTTCGTATCTCTAGGCCATTCTGCAGGACATAGTTGCTTCTCTGCCCGGACATCCATCTCGAGGTCCCCGTAGCCAAAGTCGTGGGTCGCTCGCTCAGCAAACATCTCACGTCAATCCGGGGTCGACCCAGGCTTGTGCAGCATAGTTCGCCTTGGATCTCCAGGCTAGTCACCATCCAGCCGGAATAGCAGATATCGAGCAGCGTGTGTTTGTGTGTTATAGCCCAACACCACCTGACTCGAACCTGTCGCACGCGTTCGCCCTCGCTGGGAAAAAAGAAACCTCCATCCAGTCCAGTATACAGTACGCGTCCCATTCCTCCAGACGGAGCACACTAGTTCGTGGTTGCCCAGATCGCCCACCTTGTCTCCCGGGAATCCTCTTTTTTCCCTTGTCGCCTACTTGAACAGGAAGGAATCTGGACATTTTGGCATACTACGCTCCCGACCCTCTCTACCAGACAGACGTTTCTGCATCCGGTCATCCGTCTGACGGAACAGGATTTCTCTCGCCTCTCTGCCCTCTCGCCCACTCACAGCGCCGCTGTCTCATCTGCAGTCCAATCGGCAGAAGACATCGACACATCCAGTCACGACAAACAACAAAGGAAATTGTTCACCACCAGCGCCAATCAGAATCTTATTGCCCCCGACTGCGCGTCAGTCCAAGACCATTCAGAATCATGGTTTCATTCTCGTGTGAGGTAACTATGCCCCTCACCCCCAGTTCAAATCGTCCATAATAGTCGCCCATGTACCTAGCAGTAGCTACTCCATGCTACTTACTACACACTCTATCGTTTAATGCCTGACATCAACGTCTGGTACTGCTCCCTGCCCAACACCATCACCTGCTTTAAGCAACACACGGCGTTGCGCGTTACGCCACACCCTCCATTCCCCATTTCCCGTCTTTCATTCCATATCTATCTCTCTGGGCTTGTTCGTTGATTGCTGGGCTGCTGTCCTGGGTACTGATCATCGTCATATCCCGTCACTGAATCCCACCCCAATTGCCGGCCACTGTTTCCCTTTTTAATATCTGCTGTCGTCCCGTCTCCTGATCAGTTTCACCCCTCCGCCCCTCCAACCAGATGATACACCCCCCTTTGTCACCCAATCCTGATGTGCTCGTTTATTCCATCATCCACCCTTTTGCATGCATATCTTCTCTAGTCTGCCGTTGCTCTTCTTGTTCCGTCGTCCAGATCTAACCCATATCAACAGAACTGTGGTGATGTCCTGACCAAGAAGAAACTCGACCCACACAGGAATCGTTGTCGCGGCGCCACTTTCACGTGTATCGACTGCATGACCTACTTTCCCGGCGCGGAGTACCGCTCGCATACGGTAGGTGCCCGCGCGAGGCGCATTCCCATGGCCATCTCTCAGCTATCTAACGTGCCGCCAGACTTGTATGACAGAGGAACAAAAATATCAGGGAGCTCTCTACAGACCCAAGAAGCAGAAGTTTGGACAGCAAGCCCCATCAGCGCCTTCAGAGCCGGAACCCAAGAAGATGATGTCGCAGCGCGCCTACGTTGAGGATATCACGGAGGAGTACGAGGCGTACCGGGACTATGAGATCCATGACTCGGACGACGACAACAAGTCGGCGGCAGACCTACCACCCGAGGCACCAACACCGCCGCCAGCTGTTGATACGAGCGTAAATGTGTTCGACTTTCTGGTTGCCGCCACGCCCAATGCCTCTAACCTAAACCTCCCCAGCAAGAATGAGGAAACACAACTGGTCCGCTTCGAAGAGAAGGAGGCTGACAGCTTTGTCGACCCAACCGGGTACATGGTCGACGATGATGATATGGTACACTATGGCTCTGGCCCCGTGTCTGCTCAGTATGAAACACCTGCTCCCAAGAGCAAGAAGTCCAAAGATGGAGAGAAGAAGGATAGGAAGCGCAAGCGGTTGCACATTGAGACCAACAGCCCCTTGGCCATCGACAACGGGCCAAGCGATGCCATGATGATTGATGCGCCGCCCTCGGAGCTTCACTCGGGACTCACTGGTGGGCTGAAAGAGCTCATGCGCCCATCACAATTCCCTCCATCGCCCGACTTGTCCGGGGGTGACGGCGGCGACCACTCACCAAAAAGCCCAACCAGGAAGTCCAAGCACTCCAAGTCGAGCAAACCCAGCCGAACCGAATCACTCGGGAGCAACCTAAAGGCTTTGATGTCGGGCACATCGAAGACGGGCAAAGTCTCAAAGAAGCGCAAGCATTCGTCAGAGCGCAAGGAGAAGAAGAAGAAGCACTCCAAGGCGGACGGCGAGAAGGCACCGAAATTGATCGAGTACCGCCCTCAGAGTGGCGACGGAGCTGACGCCAACGACCAAATGATACTGTACAAGCCGCGATCGGAGTTATTCCTGAGCATGTGCACAAAGGACGAGAAGAGCGCAAAAGGCTACAGCGTTAACAAGGCGTTGAAGCGCTTCCACCGCGAGCGATCGGCGTCAACCACAAGCTTGAGCAAGACATTGGAAGAGAAGGAACTCTGGCGGTCGCTGCGGATGCGACGTAATGACCGAGGAGAAATTGTGCTATTTTCCATCTAACTTGTCACGAGTTCATCAAAACACCATCATCAGCAACACGAACACACAACAATGGGACAGGGATAGAGGTGTTCACAACGGTTGCTTTTCCGGCTCAAATGATACCACGGATGACCTCGAAAATAAAAAGGGTCACCTTCTCGCCACTAGGATATGTACAATCACACCACGCATCGAAGGGATGAATGGCATCTTTGCTCCTCAGCTGGACTACGAAGGGCTTATAGAGTACATGTACACTGACTGGTCCCAGCTGATCTCAACGGAGGTGATCAGGGGAGGACAATCTCAAAAGAGATCCTCCCATGGAAAATAATAAGAAATTCCGTGTTTTTGTTCAAAGAGTTGTATTTTTTTTTTTTTTCAGAACTATGCTTGGGGAATCACAGTCCACGAGAAGCATCTATCTGTTGTCATCTGCCGTTCTGCCAAAAGAGGTGATGTATTGTACGTACGGTCAAAGCAAACGGGAAAAACGCATTGCCACGAGTGGTTTATTTATTTTCTTCGTATCCTGCTGGCCTAGACTTGCCATGTCAAACCGTTCCTCTACCGCTTTGAACCTTGATACGTACCCGACCCCTGCTGCGCTGTTGTTACCTGTTACCTGTAACCTTAACTCTATATGCCGTTGCGTGCCTTTTGTGTGTGTGTGCTCTGCCTCCTACATTAGCTTGTCATGCCGGGCAGTCGAGCCTTTCGACCGCCCCCTCGCGCCGTTGCCCGGCTTCTGTCGACTGTCGACATGCATCGAGAGGTTCGTCGTGTTTGCAGAGAGAGAAAACATATTTTCACACCGCCTCGCCTGGCCTCGGTTGGTTGCTTGCCCAGAAAATCCACAGGGGGGTGGCCCGGGTGCTGTTTTGCATCCGGACGAGTAGGGCTTGACAAAAAAACAAACGAGAAAGGGGAGAGAGAAAAAAGAAAATCCCAAACATGTTTGCCCGGAGAATATTGTGCGGCACAATGACCTCATTGTTTTGATACCTGTTCAGCCCTGTACCGGCGGGGTCTCCTCGAAGGAAAAGAAACGTGCCGCGTGAGTGTATGAGCGCCGCATACATATGCAATGCGCTCATTGCTTGACTGCATGCTTCCAAGTGGTGGACGGCTTGACCATATCGGTAGACTTGCAATACTAGGTTATGTACAGTGCATTTGAAATTCTTATAGAAGTATACCGTGTCTCATTGCATCCGGCTAAGAAACGCGTGCCTCGCTTGGGGCATACTCCCTCGTTGAGATGCACATCCAAGTGGTGAAAAACGATATTTTGATAATCTATGTCTAATAAGTCGCTATCTCGCTCAAGCCAAAGAAAAGGCTCATGTTTCATGAGGACTGCCAAACATATGGTAATAGTTGCATGATCCAAAATCGCTGTATAGTTCGCTTGAAGCGGCAGTCCCTCCCACAAGAGAATATCCCAATGATGTATAATGCATATTACTTCCCATTCTTCTCATTAGTTCCATTGGTCCCATTTTCCCCATTCTGATTCGGGGTGGCATCCACCGGGCGCGTCTCTGTTTGCGAATCTTTACTCACCTGTGGAGATTGTGTTGTTCCTTGCAGTCTTCGTGCCAGCGAATATGGAATCGCTGGTGGGGGTGGTTTCACTGTAGAGGTATTTGTTGACTTCGGTAAATATTTCTCTAGCCTGTTGTTCTTTAATTCCATGATATATTCCTTTATGGACTTGGCGGTGGAAGACTCGGGTGCTGGTAGTTTTACTCGAATGGGTATTTCCGCTTTTGGCATTGTTCTGGGCTGCGGAATTTCTCTGGGTCGTGGAACTTCTCTGGGCTGTGGCCAGTCTTCAGGCTGTAACATTGCTCCGGGCTGTGGAGTTTCTTCGGGCTGTGGTAATGCTTCAGGCGGTGGCATTTCTTTGGGTTGTGGCAATGCTTTCGGCCGTGAAATTACTCCAGGCTCTGGTAACACTTGAGGTTGTGCAGATAGGGAACGACGTAAACTCGCATCCCCGAGGTATCTTGGTTTGTCTAGACGGTTCGCAGGACGAACAATGCCAAAAACCTTGTGTTGTAGTTCCTTCTTGAAAGCTGCGACTCTGTCGTCCTTCAAATCGTCATTGACTGCAAACCAGATGGCACGCCACCAGCCGCCCGCAAACTCAACCTCTTGCAAAACTTGGGACCAGCAAGAGGCCATACTTTGAGCCTGTCCGGGGCCCATCTTTCCGCATGCAACAGATCCGAGGACTAGAAGCTCATGCTTGTGCATGGCCGCGAGTCGCAATACTTGTCTCATGATGTTCATGGCCCACAGTTGGTGCTCCTCAAAGGGCGTCCCCTCGACTCCGATCATGGTGACCGTGCTGACAAGTAGGTCCCCCTCGCCAAGTGTCAGGCGATCGAGGTCGTTTACTGCATCTAAGGTATATATGCCACAGGGGCCTGCCTGAAGGACCGCATTATGTGTGTAGGCAGTCCTCATTTCCGGACGGGCATAAACCTCCTCGCAAAGTACAAGAGAGAACCGACTGCAACGCTGGCACGGCTGTCTTTGACCGGCCCCATTCTCGTTCGCTTTCTCTTTGCCCTTCCGATCACAAGGCGGCACGATGTCGAGAACGAGCACGCGGTCATTTCGTGCCGGCTGAGGGTCGTAGAAGCCATTGCCTGCTTTGTTCTCGGGTAAAATAGCTTGGGAAACTTCGAATATCTTTCGGGTAGCATCTAGTATGTTCTCCGCGATGCCACCGCTTATCGTGCCGAAGGCCTCGGGCGGGCCAAACTGGAACTCGGGCCTATCCCTGGTCGTCTCCTCCTCCAAGCGGAAGCGTGGGCAGACTTCCGGATCCATGAGCGGCAAACGAGGATACATGGTTGAGTTTGGCAGATATGGCGCGCTGCCCTGACGAGCAATCTGGGCAGGGGACATCTATCACGCAATTAGGTGTAAGCAAAGAGCCAGCTATACATGTTTAGATCATACAATTCAAACAGAAGCCGAGAAAGCAGGCTGTGATAGCCAAAGGGGTTGAGAAAATAGAGCCACTTACCTTGTCACCTTCCCGCGCCTTTGATGTCAGTTTCCAATCGTAATCCGTATCCATTTTGCGGGTGGGTTTGGATCTCAGGGACCGGGAAGAGGTAATCCAGAAAAAAACATCCAAGATTTGGGCAAGATAAGAGTCTGCGTGCTCGTTTCCTAGGTGAAGTGATGCTGGCAAACTTGGGACAATGGTCTAGGATTCGAATAGGGAGGTAGATGCGAGAGAGCTGTCGAGTGAATAGGTAGAGATGCTTGCCCCAGCCGAGGAAGGCGATGTCGTCAAACAATGTGGATGTTGATGATGTACCTTTACAGTTACTACGTCTTAGGGTGTGAGCTCGATGGGGCCAAAAAGCAGGGAAGCGTGGTAGTGATGATCGTTGTAGAGATCTAGGAAATTGTGTAGCAGCAGAGTTTGTTCCTGTTGTGTATCAACTACGAAGACTGCTAAAGGAAGTGGACCAACCTACGACTACCCAAAGCAAGAGTTATTGGTTGCAAGCTATTTTACCTCAGACTTTCTCGTTGGACGGAAAGAAAGGGCTCTCTGACCCAACATCGTGACTTCCAAGTATATCTATCTATCACTTTGAACTCGCGATGTTGAACAGACAAGCTGCAGTTTCCCAAACTTCCCAACGTGCACAAAGTCTCAGGTAGCCTACTGATGATTCCTTCACGTTCATGCCAACTCAGGGAGAATCATATCTTCAATTCATATAATATATACCCTCAATGGTTGCCGGGCAGTACATCATGAAAGGACTGCAAATAAGCTATGGTGTTACCTAATTAGGTTCAGGTAGCTGCTGTTAAATCCTTGGCGGTGATCACTCCGGATCTGCAGTAGAATCTTGCGAATCAGAATTTAGAGGCTCTGGTCATGTTGAGTAGTATACTATACTAACGTGTTAATATCATACTTACTTAGGTAGGTATATTTTCAACAAGAACCAATGATCGGGCTGCAACGTTAATGCGGGGAAAAGGGGTATAGCATGCGAGTATTTAAAGGCGACGAGGACCGCTGTCATGGAGAGTTGGGGTCGTTGAAAAGTTGGAGACTGCTCACTTCACTTTCCAGAAAAAGAAAAACGCTGCTGATTGAAAATCTCTTGTTTGATACAAATCAAATTGTGCCCGGGCCGTCATGGGCCAGACAGAATGTCTCGGGATCTACGCTATTGACCTTCTTTCAAATCATACAGCCCTGGCCGACTCTCTGTCAGCTCGAGGTCCAAATGCCAACCACTTCTTTCTCCTCCTCTATAATGCTCGCAACGGTGAACGGGCAATCTAACTTCTAGATTCTGATCTATCGCCACGTCTTCTCTCATGGCGTCCTCTATTGGGGGGTATTCTCTAATCTTTGGAATTTGCTGCTTTCTACCTTATTCTCGCACATCTTTAAGCGTTGGTGGGCTTGAGAGTGAAACCCTCAGTACCCTCCTTGAAGGGAACACCGAGCTCGAAAAGCTTGACAATGACGGAGCTGAAGTCCTTGAAGAAGGCGTCATTGTCGGCGGCGTACTTCTGAACGTAGGGCTTCATGGCCTTGTCGTTGATGAGGGCGACGTCAGCGGGCAACATCATCAGGGTCTTGCCCTTGTCCTGGAACTGCTTGGGGCCGTCCCACTTGCGGACGTTCCACTTCTCGCTGAGCAGGAGGGTGTAGTAGTCGTTGGTCATGACGGTGGGGGAGAAGGTCCAGGGGCCATCGAAGCCGGATCGGTCAGTGTGGCATCGGCCGAGGGCGTGCGCACCAGCGAGGGCAACAATCTCCTGGTCGTTGAAGCCCATGCGGTAGAAGATGTCACGCAGGTGCTTGGTGCCCTGGGCAGCGTCGGGGAGACGACCATCGGGAGTGCAGGCGGCGACATCTCCGTCGGCGCGGCCAGGGCGCCACGGGATGACAGGGCCCTGCATCTCCTGGATGGCAGCAACACCAGCAAGTGTCCAGAGATCAGAGTATGTGATCCATGGGAACTTCTCTAAATCAAGGTATTAGTATCTGCTCCTTCTGGTCCGGAATTACCCTTTTGGGGCGCAACTTACCCTTGACAGGCTCGAGGAAGTCTCGGGCGTGCTTGAGACCGGCATTGGCACCGTGGTCAGACTCGGGGGCGAATCTCATGGTAGCACCATTGCTGCCACCTGTGCCGGTCTCCTTGTCGTAGGTACCGGAAGCGTGCCAAGCGAGACGGACCAGGACGGGGCCGTAGCTGCCATCATCGTAATCGTCCTTCTCCTCGAGGCGGCCGGCGATCTCATTGTACACCTTCTGGTAGTCGGTCGGGGTGGGCACGAAGGTCTTGACCGGGGCGGAGCTGCTGGAGTTGTAGAGGTAGAACCCAGCACCACCGGCCACGGCGGCACCGGCAATGTAGACGAGCGCCGACGAGGTCGACTTCTGCGTGGGCTCTGAGGAGTAGAAGCGACGGCCGCTCTGGCGGAAGGCCTGGCGGGACGATATCGCAAAGGTGTTGCGGGCACCGGTGCGCAGCGCAGCGCGGGCGAACTGCCTGGAAACGTTGGAGGCCGACATCTGAGGAGAGGGGCGAGTCAATTATCGGATCGTACGATTAGATTGAGTAATCGAAGAGGGAAGGATACAAGATCCCCGGGTGAGTGTGAGAGCTATGAAACAGTGACTTACAGTTGTGGTCGCTGAGAAGTGATATGGGTAGGGAAAGTGTGGGAAATGAATGTGAGTCCGAAGCTATCACCGAGAATAAGAAATAAACAGCTTCTGAAACAGAAAGAGGGCAGGCTACGACTTGAAATCCCAAGCCAGGACAAAAAGTCGTGTCTTATCGAGACGTTCGGGCAAGCACAGAATACAAACGAGCCGTGATTGGCCAGAAGGAGGCCAGGGACTAGCTGGGACCCCTAGATTGACCCGCTCCTGATTACAGATGGAAGTCGCGCGATTGGGAATCTTTGAAGAAAAAAGCGGCGAAAACTGCTAAACCGACTCCACCCCGGCCAAGTTTCCGAATTTCCACTTCTCCCTCTCCAGACTCTCCAGTCTCCAGCTCGTGCTATGGGCCCAGGTGGATTCCGCTGTGATGGGGCTGCCCCGAGTCAATGATTCCACATCATCGAAAACGGGGAGTGACTGTTCTGCTGTCTGCTGTCTGCTTCCCCATCGGTACCTATGTCAGCCTGGGCTGGACTGCCAATCACTGCTCTCCAATTACCCAGTGGCCCAAAAGCACTGATGTACAGGTAATGGATGTTACGTACCGAACTACACTATCAATAACTCGAACAAAACCTCGGGCGAATCACGGAATCAAGGATCTGATAGATGTCGTGTCACGGTGAAAACTGTACACTACATACCTCAAACCCGCTGACAGGCCGATACAGGCTGACGACATCACTTGTTTCTCTGGATTACCAACCACATTGCTGCTGTCCGAACCTCAGGATCAAATGCAATTGTCAAACAGCGAAGAACCTCGTTTCTCGTATCCTTTACAAGAGAACCGGGTTGGAAAAGTATGAGTCGTTACCCGGTCCTGAGCCGCTGCCTCTCGGAATCTGGCGCTGTTCCGCGGTTGCGCTCGGTTCCAGACTAGTCATCGACCCACCAGTTTCGAATGCCACGCAGATGCCGTGCTGGGAGCCCCGGCAAGGACCGAGTCAGTATTGAGCAAAACGTCGCTGTCAAGACTACCTTGCCTGGCACATGAATTTACAAGCAATGGGAAGTATCTTGCAGTCCTGCGGTCTCACGCAGCCACTTGTAAACACATTCCGGGTCAGGGTCTGTGAGTAGCAAGAGGTACGTTTCCAAGTATAGAAACACAAGTTCACAGGGAACGAATAACGTGGGTAATTTGTGTTATTAGTTATGGCTCGCGAGCGCTGTATATTATACGGAGTCTGGTTGGACGACTATACATGCATTTTGCGTCCATGCCGGAGCCCAATGCTACACTCTTTTAACTCCAAGTCCTGAACTTTTGCCAGGATACTGTTTTTTTTTTTTTAACCTTATCTCGAAAAGTCTTTGAGATCCCATGTAAAAGTGAATGTCATAAAAGAAAAGCACGGGAATTGCAAACAGTCTCACTATACACGCGGCCAACCGTGTAAGTGTGGCTCACTTCTATAGCCACCATGCCCAAGGGGAGCAACGAAAGCTGCGGCTTCTTTAGCCTTTAGTCGAATGATGCTGTTCCTGGGGCGTTTGCGTCGGCCTCTCTGACGAACTCGTAGTACATGGGGTAGCTACTTTCAGCCTTGATGCGAGTGGCGTCGTCCAACGGTTGGCGCATCGAGCCATTCTCCTTCAAGGCTGGCTTGCTGAGTATGGACGTAGATGTGGGACTGGTATGCATCGTTAGTAATAATTCGTCCCATCTCGTCTTGACTTTGACATACCCATAAATTTCTCGATCAAGGGCAAGAAACTGCTTCATGGCATCCTTGCCACCCCTCTCCTGTAGGTATGCCATGTATGTGAGGTACAAACTCTTCTTCGCGGCAGCAGAGATGCGGCTCTTAATTCGCAGATCATCGAATACCCGCTTGATACGCTCGGCGTGTTGACTCTCGAGTTCGGCATTGGTGGGCTGCTCCAGCTCAAACTCGAGCCACTTCTGCCAGAAGTGACGGCTGTCTGCATACCATTGCACATTCTTGGCGAACACGATTCTCGCCTCGTCCACAGAGCCCTTGATCTTCCACAGTAGGAATGCCCACTGCGTGACCAGAACCGCCTTGGTGAACAAATCAATGTGGGGCGTGTCAATCTGTGCCTTGTAGATTTCAATGGCTGCATCAAGTCCGCTCTGGCGTCTCTGCAGGTTCGCCAAGGAGATGATGGCCTCTACACAGTCCGGAAGTTGCATCAGTACTGCCTCGTGGATCTCGCGAGCCATGTCAGCACGGCCTTGAGATTCCTCAAAGTATGCGAACTCCAGCCGGATGCCGGGTCTGCTGATGGGGACGAAGATGGTAGCGGCGCGCATGTATATGTGGCGCACCTCCTCCTCCTTGCCAGGCTGAGAACCCATCCATTGAGCATATCGGAACCAGAATTCGTCGTACAGTGCACAAGTGACGATGCATCGTTCGTACAGGAACGTGATTCTCGCAAAGTCGCCCTCGGACTCTTCAAAGTCGAGGTATTTGCGCCAATTGGCAATCTGCGAGTTCTCGAGTTCCGTCACGTGGAAATACGGTCGCTTGACCTCGGACTCGTAAGTCCATCTCTTGGTGGTTTCTTCCTGAGTCTGGCGGAAAGTCTCATAGTAGACGGTGTCGATCTTTGCGCGAATATCACGCTCAACTTCGAGCTCCTGCCTAGGCATGCCGCCGTAAGCCGCTGCGCCTTCGGCTTCGACCTCGGCGCGCAAACGTGCCAATTCATCCGACGGCACCAATTCATCGAGCGGTCGGCTGTGGGCCAGCTGTCGAAAACGCTCAAAGTATCGGGCGTACTGGTGCATGGGAATATGGATCACTCGCTGCAGGATGGTAAAGATCTTATCATGCGCCTCTTGTCTTTCCTCGTACTCAATGTACTTGTCCCAGAAAGGATGCGCCAGAAAGTCGAGGCCTACACAGTTGGCAGCGCGTTCGAATAGTCTAGTCCATGGTCAGTCAGATATCACACACAGGGGAAGGGACATGGGTGCATGGGGGTTGGAAAGGAGTGTAATACAGGAAGGGGCAGTCTGTGTAAGCAGCGGTGCCGAATCCAAAACAAGCCGAACGGTTCTAGGTAGGTAGACCAGGAAGAATGCCAGGTGAAGGCGTCATGCCATATTGACGACTGTGAAGAAAACCAGAGCCTGAGTACGTTTTGTGAGAAAGCCCCCAACAATAAATGTGATTTGTTGGTATCTCTCACCGTCATGACTTTGCTAGGTGTGGTTGTGGAGATTGCCCCGTAGGGCTGAAGCCATTTTGTGCTTTGTCGCGAGAAGCTGCTCGGTGGTTTCTGGTTAAAGGGAAGGAAAGGTTCCATCTTTACTTACTCTCTCACCAAGTGCGGAGTGTGAGTCGTCTCCATCTTGAATGAGCAATACGACGCCCAAAGATCCACGCAATTTGTGATGCTGGCGCAGCCGCGCTCATAGATCTGGAACCTTCGGTCAGCACTGCTTCTCTTTCCACGGTAGAACTCATGTTGTGTACGCACCATCTCAGCCGACTCCGGCCCTGATATATTAAATTCGAGGTCGGCGTACTTCTTCCAGTACCCGAAGAGCAGGGGAAATTTGAGCAGAAACCGGTCGTAGACATCGCGAAGAGTGGAGAGAGCTTGCGCGCTGGAGTTTCGGTTGAGACCTCCTTCTTGAGCCTCACAGGCGCGAATGAGCTTCTCCCATGCCTCGAAACTATCGGTGTCGACCTCCTGTATACGAAATAACAATCAGTTCATAGACTCTCGATGAGTGAGGGCTCCTGCATGTGCGCTGCATTGCAGATGATATGTGGGGTACCTACAACTTCGGCAGCGAGCTTCTTAATCTCAACGTTCTCCTCGGCATCACCGCCATACTGCGAAAAGTCGGCCATGGTTGACGAGATGCGGTCGCGATCAAGCGAGCGACAGACGCGAGCTGCGGTGCAGGCGGCGCTCAAAGGTCTGAATCGGAGTGTTGCGACGACGAGGCTGGATACGATGTCTTCTGTGCGTACAAGAGTGCTTGGCGGGAAGCCTTTTCAATTCGTCGCAAGCAAAGAGATGTTTGCGATTGCGGTGCCCTGGAAAGAACTCGTGAATACAAATTCGATAGAGGTAACGATGTGCTTGGAACAGGGCAGATGAAAACTGAGCGCGCAAGGAAGGCTCCAGCTTTCTCCAAGGCTAGGTAGGCGCAGATCTAAAAGGAGTTTGGACGAGAATGGGCGCGCGGACTGTCGCGCCTTCCTTAGTGCTTGCTGTTGGTGGCCCTGTCAAGGGAGCTTGGCCAGCCACATATGCAACCATTTTCTCACTGCACTTGTGAGGCTTGGGCCTAACCTAGATATATTGTGGCGCTCGTACCCCACCAGCCTTTAATTGGCCTTTGGTTTGGTTCAAATTTTTGCGCTCTCGACTCCATTGGCAGAAAACGCACAGTTCTTTCCAGACTTCAACACACACAACACAACAATCCCTCGATTCGAAATGTTCATCGGTCGAGACCATGTCGAGATACCAGCTGGTGCTGCTCAGTATTGAGGACAACTTCTCTTGTCAGATGCTTGCCAAGCGCGAATTAACCTCATTCCCTTGAAAATCCTTTGGAAAGAAAGGACATCGGCCCTGGACAATTGAATCCCTCGAAATTTTGACAATGCTTCAGATTCATCGAGCAGCAACTTCTACAAGCGACATAGCTGTAGCAACGTTGTGCTCGACTGCAAAGTCAAATCGTTTCTTCACTGTTTTTCTTCTGGACTGTTTGAACCTCGAGTGAGGATCATCAGTTCTGGAAACTCGCGATCTCACAGTTGGCTGGTGATGAACAATATGGATACAAAAAGTATCTATATTCAATAAAATAGGAAGAGAGTGACGGCACATGCCGTATGATCTCAACATGACACAAGTCTGAAGCCTCTTATACTGTTTGAGATTGCTACACGCATTTTCCCAAGTACATAGCATTTTCCTAGATACCTACTTAACTTCCTCACGAGTGCCCACCACTCGTGACAATACCAGCACAGTCGAAGCCAGGCTACCTACCAATGTTAGGTAGACTTTAGAACTTGACAGCTTCTCGCCGGGTTATCGAGATGGATAATGCGAGCCAGGACGAGCCTACGAATGTTAGGTAGCGAGAGGCTGGTACATTACATTACTCGATCAGGAGTCGAGCCTCGGCCGTAAATACAGTTGGTCTGATTTTATGTCGCTGTAACAGCCAAGCTCTTGATACATAGCCTATGAGGCCTTAAATATGCACGAACACATCATCTTCGCGGGATGCTTGAAAAGCGAGGAAGGCATATCCCGAAGTGCATACAAAGCTTTGACAGCACTTTGCTCTGGATATGACATGTCTCATGGTGCCCAATTGTGGTTGACGGCCAACATCAAATACGACCAATTATGTAGGTAGCCTTGCTGTAAGCCATCTTGCTGCTATGCATGGAAGCAAGTTCCATGGATGCTTCGATTCCAATGCGTACAGTATTCTTTTTTCTCCGGCAGTGCAATGTATGATAGACACCCAACCTCAAGCTTGGCAGTCAGGCAACGTTAGGGGCAAGACTTGGCTTGCCAGGGGGTCCGGCTCCCCTGTGTCACAGCGCAATTAAGCTAGGAGTCCAACCTGCCCCACCAGTGACGTTGGGCTTCTCAGCTAGGTATTGTTCAGTTCGCAACACTTCGCATTGCCGCCGAAGACTGACTGACATACATCGGCGCTTACGGACGATTGCCTGCTTACTTGTCTTGGTGCATATGCCGGAGAAGGTGCCTGGTCGCTCACATGGGAAGCTGCGCCGAAACAGCTTGAGAGCGCGCGCCCGGCAACGAACAATTCCACCAAGACCGCACATGCCCCGTGATGCTGCCGCCGCCGACCTGGCAACAGCACGAGCATGGACCAATATCCTCGCGCTGCCGAACGCGACCAGCCGGCCTCTGACAAGTCGAGTCGACTCCTGATCCGCGAATACCCTCACCGCGCAATCGCCATCGTTTCCTCGTCGCACGCCCTGATCTTCCGCTACAGCCCGCCCACCAACGACGGCCCGAACGATGGCTCAACGCGATCGAGGAACGGCCCCGAGGGCCTGGTGTCCAAGTGCATGGTCGAGTTCTCCCACAGAACAGACGAGCTCCTGAGGGACTTCCGACCTTTGACCCCTCAACCGATATTCGGAACATTGGGTCTCATCTCCATCAACCAGGATGTCTTCATATCTGTCATCACCCAAGCCTCCCGAGTCGCTTCCGTCCGCCCAGGCGAGACGGTGGAAAGAATCGGTAATGTCGACTTCTACTGTCTCAATAGTGCCGAGTACGACAATGTTTTCTCCGCCTCGAATCCGTACGACGACGAGTACGCCGATTCGTACGGTCAGCAACTGAATCGCAGGGAGGGCGAGATGGAATACCCATACCATGAACTGCAGAAGCTCCTGAGCAATGGAAGTTTTTATTTTAGCACAGACTTTGACCTGACAAATCGTCTTCAGGATAGGTCAGTTCGCCAGTCCTTGATTTTCTTTGGAGTTATTACACAAATGGCGGAAGAGGAGACTAACTTCTGCGCAGGCCCGTGGATTCAGACACCTTTGACATCGACAACTTCGACGAATCGTTTCTATGGAACTCTTTCATGATCAGCCCACTGGTGCAGTTCAGATCACGTCTGTTGGTCCACGAGAGAGAAGCCTTGGACGCATCACGGTTTCTGACTTCTGCGATCCGAGGTTTTTGCTCAACACTCAACATCCCCCAAGCCGCTGCGCCAATGAGTGCTACAAAATCAGGTCTTCCATCATTTCTGACAGTGATCTCACGCTTGTCTTGCAAAAGAGCCGGCACTCGCTTCAACAGTCGCGGCATCGACGATGACGGCAACGTAGCCAATTTTGTAGAGACCGAGACCATCTACTGGAGTCCTTCCGGGGTCCTATTCTCCTACGCGCAGGTTCGTGGCTCGGTCCCAGTATTCTGGGAACAGGCTGCTGGCCTTATTCCTGGCCAGCAGAAGATTACCGTGACCCGCTCCGCAGACGGTACTCAGCCTGCTTTTGATAAGCACTTTGAAGAGTTGGAGCATTCGTACGGCGCTGTACATATTGTCAACCTCCTGAGCGCCTCGAAACCAGGAGAAGTGGAATTGACGCAACAATACCACTATGGCGTCCAGCATTGCCAACTTTCCTACCAAGGGGAGAAGAGATCCCAAGACCACGCGTTGCTGCGTGAGACAGATTATGACTTCCACGCAGAGACAAAAACCATTGGTTATGAGGCCGCAAAAGGCATCAGGAGGTACATTGAGCATTCGGCGGATGGGTTTGCTTACTACCTAGCCGAAGAGATGGACGACTCGGCCGAGCAGACGACGGAACGGAGAACCGCCAACCGCATGGTTGTTGTCTTGCAGCAAGAAGGCGTCTTCCGAACAAACTGTCTGGATTGTCTCGACAGAACAAACTTGATCCAGACAATCATATCACAATTGGCGGTTGAGTCATTCATCAACCACCGCGCAGACTATGCTGCCTCGGACTTCTGGATGAGGCACTCGACATTGTGGGCCGACAATGGTGACGCACTATCCAGGATCTATGCTGGAACTGGTGCACTCAAGACATCATTTACGAGACATGGAAAGATGTCATTGGCAGGGGCCTTCGCCGACGCGCGGAAGAGCGCTACAAGACTATATATAAACAACTTTGCCGACAAAGCCAGACAGAATACCATTGATATGCTTTTGGGGAGGCTGGTCGGCCAGTCCCCGGTGCATCTTTTTGACCCCATCATGGACTATATATCAGGAGAGCTTTCGAAAAGAAGCAGCGAGTACTCTTCAACCGAGTCTATCGATATGTAAGTAGCCCTCTCAGAACTTCTCGGCGAAACTTCAACTGACTGGATCCAAGGTGGGTTGGGACCTTCAATCTCAATGGCAAAACCAATGGCATCCACGAGGACCTCTCCCCGTGGCTACATCCGGCCATACTCGGCAAAGCAACGCAACCCGAGATAGTCGCTGTCGGCTTCCAAGAGATTGTCGAACTAAGTGCACAACAAATCATGAACAGTGATCCCACGCGAAAGCAAGAGTGGGAGAAGGCCATCAAGCGCTGCCTGAATGATCGAGCACAAGAAATGGGAGGCGATAAGTACGTTCTCCTCCGAAGTGGTCAGCTGGTGGGTGCTGCCCTGTGCATTTTCGTGAAAGCCTCGGTGTTATCAAAAATCAAGAACGTCGAAGGCAGTGTTAAGAAGACCGGAATGTCGGGTATTGCTGGCAACAAAGGTGCAGTGGCCATCCGCATGGAATACGCCAACACCCAACTGTGCTTTGTGACGGCGCATTTGGCGGCCGGCTTTGCAAACTACGAGGAGAGAAACAAGGATTATGCCACGATTCATCATGGAGTTCGATTCCAGCGAAACAGAGGCATCGACGATCATGGTATGTCAGCTCCTCTAAAGTATCAGATGTTTCACTATTAACACGATCTAGACACGGTGATCTGGATGGGAGATTTCAATTACCGAATTGGGCTGAGCCATGAGATTGCCACCGACCTTGTACAAAAGAAGGATCTGGGGAAGCTCTACGAAAATGATCAGGTGAGTCTACCCGATGCCAGATAAAATCAGCATACTGATGATTGGTAGCTCAACCTGCAAATGGTTGCCGGTCTATCTTTTCCTTTCTACTCCGAGGCTAGAATCACATTCATGCCAACTTACAAGTTTGACATCGGTACCGATAGATATGACACCTCGGAAAAGGCGCGAATACCTGCTTGGACGGATCGAATCTTGCGCAAAGGAACCAACATACGGCAGCTGTCTTATGACTCTGCTCCACTGAAATTCTCTGATCATCGCCCAGTCTATGCGACCTTTCAATGCGTGGTGAGCATTGTCGATGAGAGTCTGCGCGAGACCATTAGCCATCACCTGTATCAGCGTCGCAAAGCAGAGCTCGGCCAAGGAGGAACGGCGCTGGACCTTGATGAGTCTGACGAAGAAGACTTGATCGGGTACGATGCCATTGAGCCAGGCTTGCCCCCAGCAAGTTCAGATCGCCAGAGGTGGTGGCTAGAGCATGGAAAGATGGCACAATCCGGCGTGTCCCCGCCCAAGTCCGCCAATGGCAGTTCAACGATCATCTTGAATCCAAATCGTCCTCCGAACCCTTTTGCCCCTACTGAGGAGTCCGATTGGGTCGCCGTACCGCGTGCCAATTCAAGGCTTGGATCGTTCTCCAGCATGTCCAGTTCGCCGTACGAACACATCAACCACTCCACGCTGCTGTCTACTTCCGCCTCCAGTACCACACCTAGGAAGCTGCCGCCACCCTTTGAAGCTGCTAAAGTCGGCAGGGTGAATTTGATGGATGAGTCACCGGCTGGGCATGTCACCAGAAGAGAAGAAGCACCACCGCCTCCGCCTCCCCGGCGCCAGACTGGACAGACTGGGACAACGGCAGCGCAAGCCATGCCCAAAGCAATCCCCATCAACTCGCGGAAACCGGTGCCGACCCCAACGCAAGCCAGACGCCCATCAGTCACCTCGCAAGCATCTGGGACATCGGGCAAATCAAAAGCGCCCCCGCCAGTAGCCAAGAAGCCCGCTCATTTGGCATCGATCTCACCCGCCACGAGTCCCTCGCTCCAGAGCGATCATGAATTTGACGATGCACGATTCAAGCCAAATCTGCCACGCAGGGCTTCGACCAATATACAAAGCCTCACATCGAGACTCGAGCAAAACAGCGGCGGAAACTTGACTGGAGGAATGCAGAAAGCCTCACCTTCCCCGTTGCCACCCAGACGGTTTGGGACCATGCCAGCAGAAGCAGTAGCAGCCACGGGCCCTCGGGCGTTTAGTGGCGGTGTCAGTCTGCCCGGGCTGGGCGAGAAGAAGCCTGCGCTGCCAACACGCCCAGCGCAGCAACACCATACCCAACAAAGTGCTCAGCCTACGCCTCCGCCAAAACCTACGAGGAAACCAGTAGTAGACCTCTTGGGAGATGACGAGGGAGGAGAAATGAATGGATGGGAAACTTTGCGACCCAGTTAGAATAGCGATCAAGAGGATGGGGACCACATGAGTATACATGACATTGTTCTTGGCCGTCCTTAGCTGCAGGCGCTAGAGAGACGAATTGCCCCATATGATCGTCTACATGCCTACCTACATGCTGTGCTCGGGCATGCGTAAGTTTCTCTCGGACAACCCCATCATCCCCAATCCTGGGCCACTCAATGGTATCTTGACGGTGCCTCATGCTCCGGTCCGGGCGCTCCAATTTTTTAATAGCTAGAAACGTGAGGTTTGGATGCCTCTACTAGAATTGTATGTCCAAAGACCAGGTTGTCATTCAGGAACCACTTTGTAGGCAGCTGCAGGCTGCCGATTCTCGTTGTCACAGTTATGCTGCAAATTGCATATCCCGACACAATATGCACAAAGCTTAACATGATGCAAAAATTCAAGCAGGGAAGGAGCAGGAAGAAGGAAAATAAAGTCATATCATACTATTCTGAGCAACAGCGTTTGTAGAGTAGATAACACCCCCAGATTTCCCCACCGGGGGGACTCCTAGGTTGGTGGACCTTCTCGACGGGCCGCAGAAAGGGCCAACATTGGACTTGATTTTGTGCCTCTTCTTCGTCTCTTACGACAGTCTTGGAGTTCCTTCTTTCCCTTCCCTACCTCCCCTGTATTGCGTTTTTCTTTCTCCCAGGCGGTGCTCGAGCCAGCCAAGACAATATAAAAAGGATTATGACTTGCACAATTTGGAGGGCTCGATGATCCCATTCGAAAGGGGGGGAGGAAGGAAGGGGATAAAAAAAGGAAAACCCAAAAAAAAAGATTTCCGCCGCCGCCGCCGCCGCCGCCGCCGAGCGCCCCCATTTCCAAGTCTCCCTTCCTACTCGTACGGTGTAAGCGCCGAGCTATCTACCTTTTTGACCACCAAAAAATCATACTTTGTACTACATCCGGGGGGATTTTCTGGGGAACATCTTTCCAGCCCCCCTTTTTTATTATTATTATTATTGCTATTATCATTTGTCGGAAACATTTCGTAATTCGCCCTTGAGAGAAAGAAGGGAAACAGCCATGGTCGCAGCAGCATCGCCGCCGGCGCTAGGAGTACCATCCCCGGACAAGATCAAAAAGGAGGAGGCCAACAATAACATATCGGCAACGGCGGCAGCGGCAGCGGCAGTCACCCAGCAGCAGCAGCAGCAGCAGCAGTCAGCGCCACAACCGGCAGCGCCTCCTCCTCAGCAGCAAGACCTGGACCCGGTGGCGAGGCAGCTCCTGGGCGACGCCAAGCGCTCGCGCATCGACCGGTGGCGGTCCGAGATCGACCCGTCTGAGGTCGTCTGCAGCTGCTCGGAGCACCCGGGGGAGCCGGGCGGCGGGCTCATGAGCCGCCGCCAGGCGCTGCAGTACTGCGGCGGCTGCGGGAGCCGCGTCGCCAGCAGCTTCGACGAGCTCAAGGAGCAGCAGCAGAGGCAGAAGCTGCTGCTCCAGCAGCAGCAACAGCAGCTGTCCGCGGCTGCTCCGGCCGCCAGTGGTGCCAAGAACGGTACCCCTGCAACTAGCCGGGGCTGGGAGAGCCGCTGGTCAAGGCGGAGGCTCAAGGGGGACTCCTCCGGCGCGGTGGCCGACGTGTCGTCCTCGTCGGGCGGGTCCCCGACCGCTGCCGGAGGCATAGCGGCCGTAGCAGGAGGCGGTGGGTCGACGTCCTTCATCAAGCGCTTCTTCTCCTCGCGGGGCGCCGCCTCCCCCTCGTCCCTGCGGCGAGGGACCCCCGACGACGAGAGGAGTGGTCCGGCGGCAGCGGTGACGGCGGCCGCGACGCAGATGTACCGGCAGGACGAGGCCGACGACGAGGCGTCCGGGCCCGAAAGCAACAGCGACAAGGCCAATGCGAAACCGAAGCTGAGGCTAGACGATGCGGCCGCGCGGATGCGAAGAGCCCACAAGCTTTTAAACGCGCAGAAAAAGACCTAGGATTTTCCCCGTTGCTTATGGTTTCGGCGGTGGAGATACGCCCAAGGGTGAAGTGAGCCCCCATTGCCACTTGATGTCATGTGTACAAGGTCATTGATACTATGGCTCTCACAAATTATGTTGCAATAGCCGCTGGATATGAAGATGGCGGCAATAGCAAGTAAAGATGTGCGATACACAGTTCATGTTTGTATAAGTTGTTTCAGCATGTATATAATAGGGTGGGTGCATTGCATTGCGGTTCATGGGTTTACGGTTGAACGACAAAATGATTCAGAGGCTCCCCAGTATCAGTGTTTATAGTCTGGGAACAGAGTCAATACGCATGCGAGGTGGTAACCATAGGTCATGATAGAACATTCAACATAAGAAGCATGTTTAGTGAGTAAGTTTTTTTCTCTTTATTCTCTGGGTATGGAGCCATAGCTTGTGCACCTGCAGGACGGTACAAGTGATCACACGTGCTACATAGGTCGCGGGGGCGCATCTTGCTGATACCATTCCACACGAGATTGTGTACGGGAAAAGCAATGGCCGATTCTTCTTTGCCAGCCAATATCTCCATTGTGCGCGAGGACGCCGCTGCAGATGTCCAAATCCAGAGGCGTGGGTTGTGGGTGTGGGGGTGTCAAACGAAAACAAAAACTTGGGGGGATCGTGAGTCCGGGACACAAAAACAAGAACTGAGGAAAATACTGAGGGGAAAAGAAATCCATATTGACGATCGAGAAGAATCTTCTCGAACCACCACTCTTTCTGCTAGCCTTTTGACTGGCCAGAGGGTGGCCGTGGGAAAACACGAAAGCATTTTGTCGTGAAAGAGAGCTACCGCCAAGCAGAATGCACACACACAACGTTTTGCGTAAATAGTGCATTGGCTCCCGCTCCCGCCGAAGAAATGACCATGGCAGCATAGTCCGCAGTCTTCCGGCCCCCTGTCAACAAAGCTGACTCCGTTATGCCATCCTTGACCAATCCCACAAGTTGCTAAACCATTTCTGCCGGGTATCGACGCGAGTCCTGACTTCAAAATAAGTCGCGTAAGAATATGTCAGCAGGCCAGAGATGGCGGGAGAAAGCCCATCGGAAAAGGCGTGAGCCGCTTAGGACTCGGGGGCGGCGGCAGGAGCCTCCTCTGCCTTCTTCTCCTCCTCGGCGGGCTTCTCCTCCTCCTTAGGGGCCTCAGCGGCGGCACCCTCACCCTCGGCGTTGTCGGACGACGTCCACAGGGTAAGGTTGTCACGGAGGAGCTGCATGATGAGGGTGCTGTCACGGTACGACTCCTCGGACAGAGAGTCGAGCTCAGCGATAGCGTCATCGAAGGCCTGCTTGGCCAGGTGGCAAGCACGGTCGGGCGAGTTGAGGATCTCGTAGTAGAAGACCGAGAAGTTCAAGGCAAGACCCAGGCGGATGGGGTGAGTAGGGGTCAGCTCAGTCTGAGCGACATCGGTGGCGCTCTAAATAAGGGGGGAAAAGTACGAAGTTAGCGACGTGATTCTAGTGGTCTTGATTTGTCTTGTTCAAGAGCTATTTACCTTGTAAGCCTCGTGGGCAGCGGTGGCAGCGGTCTTACGCTTCTCGCCAGAGGCGAACTCGGCCAGGTAGCGGTGGTAGTCACCCTTCCTGTTAAAGGGGAAAGAACGCCGATCAGTGGTCTGCAAGCAAATGGAAGCCGAGCCAAAAAGGCACGAGAGGACAAAGACTCACATCTTGTGGTAGAAGACCTTGGACTCGCCGGTCTGGGCCTTGGGGATGAGGCTGTCGTCCAAGACGTCGAGGACGTCCTGGCAGACCTTCTCGAGCTCAAGCTCGATCTTGTTGCGGTAGTCACGGATGGTGGAGACGTGCTTATCCGAGCCCTTGGACTCCTCCTTCTGCTCAATGGAGGAGATGATGCGCCACGAGGCACGTCTTGTGCCGACAACGTTCTTGTAGGCAACGGAGAGCAGGTTGCGCTCGTCCACGGTCAGCTCACCGTCAAGGTGGGCGACCTCCTTCATGTAGGTGACCATCTCATCGTAACGCTCGGCCTGCTCGCAGAGGCGGGCGAGGAAAGTCTTGCTACAAAGAAGGTCAGAATCAAAGCACGCGCGGGTTTTGTTGGGCTATCATCGTGGGTAGTCAAACCTTTCGCGCTAGAAGGGAGCATAATGTTAGCATTGGCAGCGAGATAAAGACGGCAATCGAAAATAGTGGCAGAGAGGACAGAATACGAAGAGCGCGCAGGTGGACGTTGGGCTGACCGGCTGGACGCGAGGTTCACAGCCTTCGGCGGCTCAACGAGGTCAGGCAAGGGAAGAAAGGGGATGGTCGGCGAGGCAAGGCAGCCAGCTATCTGGCGGACAAGGAAAGGGATGCAGGAGGAGCAAGACTTACTTCGGTAGCCATCTTGATTTGATGTCTGGTTTTTGATGTGAATGGGGGAGAGAAGAGTGTCGAGTGGTGTGGGATTGGGGGTCGTCAAGAAGGACGGAGAAGATGGCGTGTGTTGAGGGTGAGGAAGATATTATTTACTTGATGTTGTTGATGGGTTAGGACGGTCGTGGACGTCCAAGTTCACACGAGGAGGAAACAAGCGTCGGGTCGGGCTGGCGGGTCCAGCAGAAGCCACAATGACAAGGCCCAAAGAAGACGTGCACAGGCCGTACTATTTTTTATTTTATTTTTTTTTATTTTGCTTTGGGCTCTTTTTTGGGGAGGGGGAGGGGGTTCTCGCTCAATGGGAGGGGGGGTTCCAAGGGCTTCTGTCTGCACTCGGATCTGTTGTTAGGTACATTGGTCAGGTCGACATGTACAGTGCTGTACTGTACGTACTGAGAGGTACCTGCCTCACTGGCTCAGGCCTGCACCGTCCCATTCATTCACGTCCCTTTCTTTGCTGGGCGCTTGGCTGCAATGTACATTACCGACTCCCAACTGCCTTGCCTCTCCCCCTCTCGTACCAGACACCCCCCCCCCCCCCCCAAAAAACCCTTTTGATTGCGCCCCCCAAAACAGGCCGCCGCCCAAAGCTGGTTTTGCTGGCTCCTTCATCACTTCCACTTCGCCGCTGCCAAATAGAGGGGCAAGGGGGTTTCCGCCGCGCAGCTGATAATTACAAAGATGGGGCAGCCACACAAGGCCGTTTCCATTCATACGTCAAGTCCTGATGATGATAGACCGACAGTCTGTCCAGGAGTGGCCACTTTGCCAAAGGCTTGAAAAAGGACCCGACCAAACTCGTGTGGCTTGTCCTCAATACAATATTCTAATTTTATACCAAATTTCTCTCGTTTTCATCTATTTAATCAATCTGGGAATGGAGACGAGAGCATCAACCTATCCAGCTCGTTTGCCCAGATCAAAGAGACCAAAGAACCTCTCGAAACCGCCGCCGCCCGGTTGCCCCTGTTCTAGATCACATGGCATTGCCGATATTTCTTGCCAGCCAGGTCTGTACGGTGTACCTGTCTACTTTTTTTAAGGTAAGGCAACATTAGGTGATGCCGATTATTTGGCTATATCTTGTTGCTATAGCCCTCGGAACGTGACGACTCCTGCCTTGTCTCGGGATGTTTTATACCTGGGCCGGAATTGTAGATGCTCCATACATTACATACCTGACACTGCTGGTCCTTTGCTGCATTCCAGAGGTTTGGACAGTTACAACGACGTATCATCCAGATCCTCTCTACATTACACCACGAATCTATCCCCTACCCGACCCGACGTACATAACTGGAGAATGCCAGATATGGACATGGCCCCCCTCAAGTTCCCTACGGGCTTCTGAAGGCTTCCATGGAAGATTGGCAGCCAGGCCGGGAGCTCCCCGCAGCTGGCTTTAAATCAGCCTGCTTATTAGTGCTTCCTAGGCAATAATATCAACGCGCGTTGTGGACCTCGACCAGAGCCAAGCCCGCTCACCGTCCCAAGCGGACTCGGTATTGAGCCTGAGGCTGCTCGACTAGCAGACGGATCATCCTCCTATTCCGACCCTTGACCCAGGACGTCCCAGCTCTGGATCTGGGTAGGCATTTGGTAGGCAGGTAGGCCCCCTTTCCCTCTATGCCAATTCGCGAGATTGTTTCCAGGGTCCAGGCGAGTCTCGACAATGCGCATCCCTTCGACGGTATCGTGGTCTGATGCCGGGTGACCCCGCTGGGCGATCTCCCAGCTGCCAGGTTGTCCAGCAGGCAGGCAGGCAGGCATCCAAGGTGTCATGGAGATCATTACGTTGCTTTGGAACAGCACTTGTGGTTGAGATACTAATAAACTTTGGCTATATCTTGTCATATGGCACTCGGAGTTCGACCAGGAGGGTGTCCAGCATGCTCTCTTTCTCTTCTTTTGCGTCATCACATAAAACACAAAAAGAGACGGCCAAGCGATGCGATTCATCACAATGCCGGCGCCCATCATAATTGATGCGAGTAACCGCCAAAGCATTACTCCGTGCTCAGTCCAGCATCGTATCTAAAAACGGCTCCCTTCTTCTCCAGTCTCATGGCAGCCTTTGCCTGCCAGCATATCTCTCACACGTGCCCCAAAATAGGTAAATAGGCACTTTTGCTGGTCTCTCAGCCTTTTTTCCTCGCGGCCTCGACCTGCAGACCTACTTACTGCTGTACCTACCCCTCAGTTGACCACCACCCCAGCCTTATCGCGTGGCATCGACTGGGCGAGACGAGGTGCGTTGTCCCGCGCCCGAGAGGCTGTGCTGGCGCAAACGTCTTCCAGTTACGTCCCGTTTGGGTACGCAACTGTACATGCCAGGACAATGCACTTCGTATGGTAGGTTATTGGCTGGGGCTTTTACCCTTTCTCCCCTTTGTGTGCGAGACAAGATTTCGACCCTTTCCCGTTGCAGAGCATCAAGTGATCTCTCATGTACGTACACGGCTTATCAGATCAGAAAAGAACCTGCAGTCTGCACATACTGCTGTACGACTCACTTATCTTCCCGGCGCGCCGTATCTGAGAGGGCCGGTCCCGGATGGATTGCCATTCATTCGGCCTTCTTTCATTCCCATGTGATGATTCGGACTTTGTGTGTACTATTAGCATATCCGACGCGTCCTAGTTCGCATCTGTTCCTGCGGCTAAGGATACGGTCGACGTTTGGACCGTTGGCAGCGTGGTGCCCAACGCTAGGTACTGTGTAGATCATCTCTTCCGCCTCACTAATACCAGTGGTTCACTATGCAAGCGAGCCGAATTTTTTCGCCTGCTTTTTATTTTCACCGTTCAAGCTCACTATACAATTGATCTTCATGCTACTCCGAGAGCTGTCGGCCTCGAAGCATGCGCCGTACTTTCTTGAGAAACTGTATATGGTTTCTCGACTCGCCGGCTTAGCTCATGGCTCCCTGGACAGCATTATGCCATTCGATGTGCAATTACATATAAACCCGCCAGCTGCCCTTCGAAGCGCTCGGTGAATGTTTCTCGGAGATTGAAAGATGATCAGCAGATTCAAAGCGATATTATCAAATACGAATTCCGTGCAAATTTGTGTCTGGCATTCTACCAAACTACCAGATAGATTACCGATATACCCAGCACAACCAAAGTCTGTTGTTGGATTGCCCATTGCATGCATATACACCACGACAAAGCTGTCGAGGCCCGGATGGCCGAGACCCGGATCTCCCGTCTTCTTCGAGCAGCGGAACCTATTTGCCCCTGTCGGGCTGAGTGCTGGCCCATCGTGACCGAGATACTGGCAATATAGGCATGCAGCAACCACAATCACCTCGCCTGTTGATTTTCCAGCCTCCTTCCTGACAGCACACCGATTTGGGGTTGAGAAGGATAGCCGGCAACAAGTTTTGCCCGGTTGTTTGGAACACGACATACTGTTTTCTCGGCTCTACTGTCCGGCATCTCTCAAGCCGAGTCTCGGATACGCCATGCTATGCCCTGCTCAAGATATGGACATAATTAAGCATTGCGTCAACCTGGTAGGTGCTCATGTATGTACTGTTACTGAGGCAAAGCAACTCGGCTTCTGGATGTTCAGCCATGTGCAATAAGTGACCAGTCCAAGTTCAGCATCGAGCTGCTGCCCACGCCGAGCTTGTTTTTCACAGCATCTCCTGACTCCAGTAGGCAAGGGAGAGAACTTGTCATCAGGTATTGCGTATTTATTAATTAAGAAATAGAAACCATTCCACTGGCTCCCAGTAATGATCGTTTCCGTAACCTATTTTCCAGTGCCATGAAAACCTAAATTCAGAAACCCTTAGTACTGCAACGCCGGCGCAGAGGATATCCCAACAATTTGAGTGCAAAAAAGATGATACCAAAGTCAAGAAAAGCACTGCCAAGTCACTCCACAGGAGGCATGCTACAGTTCTGTCTGCGTTTCATCTTCATGGGTACCGGGATACCTGCTTCGGCCCCAATCGAAAGGGTCGCCTCCGGGCATACACAAGCCTAGGCGCCAGAAATAATCTCGATGTGCAAAGAAGAGCTGCCAGAGCTTGAATCGAGTGGGAAATCCCCACCGTTTCTCTGCATGTATCTCTCCTTCTTCTCTCTTGGCAACAGCAAGAAGTTCATCCCGAGCGGCTCTCGAAAGCTCAGCTTCACCTTCCGACCCGGCAGCACATTTCGGGTCATAGTCTCCCACGCACGGCCAGATATCCTCGGGTGCTGGAGCCAGGTCGGATTTCGAGATGAAGATCTCACCAGCATGTGATCTGTAGCCCCAGTCGTGAAGTGGGAGAAGCGGCACGGGATCATCGACATGAGTGAGCCGTCTGTATGTCCAATCCTCGGGGTCTGTTTCGTTGTTATTGAGCCCAAAGGTAGTGTCCAGATATCGCACAAAGCCGCCGTTACCCACCCGGGGCTCCCCAAAGGTGGTCACTGTGATGTTATGCCAGCCCAAAATGACCTTCATTTCCAAAGCGGCTAGAGCAGCCACAGCGCCTCCGAGGCTGTGTCCAATGAGGTAGATGGGATAATCAGGATATTGAGAGACCAGCAGCTTGAGCGTGGGCAGAACGTCCTCTCGTGCGACAGTCCATGACGCCAAGAAACCCATATGCACGGTACAGTTATGACACCGATGTTCGGGTCTCTTTGGGGGACTATCGCCTCCGTCCTCGGGTGATGGATATGGCACGTACTCCTGCGGTACCGTACTCAGGTCCACGACGGTATTCGTGATGCTGTAGGTCCCTCGAAAGGCGACAATAATAGCGCCATGCTTATCATTTCCATGGGCCCCCGTCTCTCGACCGGAGCCTAGCTTTGCGCCGTGGTCGACTGCAATGTAGCCGCAGCTGTCGCTCATCAAGACTCCCGTGTTCCATGTCGTGACCAGCTGCAAAGTTGGAAAGTCCTTGCAGCGCGAGGCGCAGTCAAAAGGTCTGGTGAGACCCGTAGTGCCAACGCAGTAGGCGATATCGACTAGTCGGGACAGCCGTTCGAGTGCAGCAAAGAAGTGGTTGGAGATGCTCTTGTGGTGCGCTTCGAGGGGTTGCTGCGTCGGCGGCTGCGATTGGGACGCCAAAATCAACGTCGCCTGCAAGACCAGCAGCAGAAGCATCGAGATGGTCGAACGTATCGACATCTTGTCGTTGTTGGGCGCAGGTGTGTAGATTATAATAGCGATGATGTCAGTATCGTGGGACAGCTCGCGAGGTGCCTGCGGACCATAGTGCGTTGTTGCGAGCTTCGTAGGTTCCAGGGAGCGAGCAGGTTATGTTGAATTCCGAGTCCTAGGTCGTGTTGTTGTGATTGTCAGAGTACGGTGAGTAAGAGCCGCTTGAAGCGCTCATGATGGCATGTCACTGCCGCCCCAGAGCAGTCGCGTGATGGATGGTTGAGAGCTGGAAAAGCCCATGCTCAGGTAATAGAAACGTTGTTGAGGACAAGCTTGTTTCGGGGCTAGCATCACCTGAAAGTCGAAATGCTGGGGAAGGGCCACGGGGGGTCCTTGGCGCCAAGGGCCAACGCGGGGTGCCGTAGTGAGTACGTTCCCTGCCTGCTGGTGATGGATCGGGAATGGCTCTGAGCGCCACCAGATCTGGTTCCGTTCAACGTCCTGGTCAAACTTATTATAACAGGCCCTCTTTGTGCTGGAATGCCGTACACGGCTATATCGACGGCTATTGAGCCTAGTCTTTTTTACCCGAATCCACATCGTAGCAGATCAAACATATCGACCGTGATAATTATTTCTTGTTCTCATTGTCATCTACTCATATTAAGCAGCTAGGAGTCCTCGCGGCGCCAAAATAAACTTGGTGGTATGTGCTGCGGGACAAAAAGGTGATGTGCTCGTAGCGACTCATCTAATAATAGCCTTTCTCTGGTCCTGGTACTGTTCTTCGTACCGATTATAAAATTACGAGGTGGTTTCGAGACTCTCCATTATGTCTCGATAAAACGTTTCAATCGCCACAACACAACCACATCTTAGTTGGTGCTGACAGGGTCTATGGCCGAGAAGTCCTCGGTGGTGGTACCGTTTGACCGGCACGTCTTTCCCTCATATGTGGTTGTGCAAGTCAGGTTGAACCGGGCAGTGCCAGATGCCTCGTACTTGGTTGTGGTATCACTAAATCGGAAGTCAGAATCAATTCAAAACATAGACGTTAAAAAGGAGAGCAGACGTACCTGGCGGGACAGGCCTTCTCGATCATGGTCAGTCCTACGATTCCGGTCGTCTGGTAGATGAATTGGACATTCTCGTCGTCGCAGTAGTACCGCGCAGTTCCGCCGTTGGGACTCGTGGAAACCGAGGTGGAGTTTTGCTGGCAAGCGGTGGTGATGTTGGTGCCGGCATCAGCAAAGTTGAACGATGTGAGTTCGACTGTGCCGTTTGACTTGTCGCTGAAGGTCATGAAGTTGGAAATGGTGAACTGGGCAGGCATTGCGCAGCCCGTGACAGCGAGCTCGACAGGTGCAACAAAGGCCGAGGTGGCAATCTCGGCCAGGAGACCACCGATGAGAGCAGAGTAGCGCATGATGGATGAAGGCGACTGTGGTGATGATTAGACGGTTCAGAGGAAGCTTGTCGTCAATTCGGCCAAGTGACGGCTGTTGTAGATGTGTGTGATTGATTGTGAAGGAGGAAAGAAGAATGACGAGCAAGAGCGAAAATGGTGTTTGCAGAAAAGGGCAGATACCTTCTATATCTAGACGATCCGCAGGATGATCTCAGGACCCTCTGCGCACGTTTATACAAATGGACCCCGAACCCGGCAACAAAATCCTACATTACAATTACTACGTACCACTATTACCAACTTCCCGCCCAACCGCCCATCCATCGTCACTTCTGCTTTTTTCCGGGTCTATGACTAGATAATAGGCCGACTATTCGCCATACAGCGTCCTCCTAGGCCACATTAGCCCTTGGGCTTCCCCTGCCAAGAAGGGACTGAATCCGGCATTGCCCATGGTCTGGCAAGCAGCAGGTTGGTAGTACGACGCTACGATGGCTGCGCAAGCTTGCGTCCCTGGCAGAAAAATGCAGGTCATGGCTGCAGATCGCTGACGCAGTCACCCGAGCCGTTGTCCGAAAGGGGCCATCGAGGCAGCCAAAAGGCAGCCGAAGTGCTCCGTTATGGCTGTCGGTGCCAGCCCACTTCAGATCTCACTCCCAAAGCAGGACGGCTCATCCATCTGGATCGGCGAGCTTTAAGATGAACGGTCCATAAAAAAGGCAACCGAAACGCCAGGTACACCCCGGCCTATACTCAACTACAGCCCGCAATACCCGTCCCGCGTCCCTCCTTTGATAGGCCGTGGTGGACTGTTTCGAGTTTCAAGTCTACAGATAGCAAGGGGGTCGGGAAGCAGCTCGATGGCTGCGCAAAGAATTGTATTCATGCAAGCAAGCAATGATGGAAAAAATTGATTGCTTTCTTGGGCCATTCGCAGCCTGTCAGTCGAGAAACATTACACAGACGATGTCTTGGCTTTTGCTTGGCTGCTGGTGTGTTGTACTGTGCTATAATAAACGTGCTGAGATGCTGTGGCCGCATATGCCATGTTGGAATTGTCGTTGCGCAAAGGCCTCAAACTTTCCGGGTATACGAGAATATCAAGCTGGTCAAGGCAAGAGTTGGGCTTCAGCACGGACACGTACCACTCTGTCAACTGCGATAAAAGTTGTCAGCCTGCCTCTCGTATATGTTGACCCAACCAACCAAGATGATACAGAGGCTGACCACACGGAGGTTTGCAAATGTGACCGTCCGAACACTGCCACGGACAAGACGCGAACAAAGTACTACAACCTACTGTTCTGCCAGCGAGTTGGTGCACAGCAAACATGTACTACATACTCCCTGTGAATGCCTTTATGTTTACGAATGATAATGATTTCAACGCGCAAGGCCTTGTTTCCATGGAGCATACGAAGTGGACCGATGATATCGTCATGGTGCAAGGTGACGCTAAGGCGTCTAGATTTTAGACTTAACTGGCGCCGTTGGACGGATGAGTCGATACCTGCCGTCCGGCACTGAATGCTCAAATAAATGGTATACACGGTGATCCCGAGACCGGTGTTGGCAGCTCAACAACTCAGGGACAATTGGGATCATGATGAAGGATTGTAGGAATCTATTGTTCTTCGAAATCGTAAACTCCGACATTTCGATAGTCATATCTACATTAGCTATTGGAGGTGATCTTCTGGATATCGGCAGTACGGAGTTTCGGAGTAGGCAGGCGAGCAAGCGCGGCAGGCTTTGCCAGCTGCTAGCGGCCCGGACCCTCGGCATGCGTCGGCGGCCGGAAACGCCACATTCATAAGCCACAATGAGCGCAAGCCACAAGGCGTCTGATTTTCCAACTCTTCACATTTGAGCTCAATTCCCTTGGACGGGTGATCCTCGGGCCACCAACAATCGCACCAGCCCACCCACCTGCTGGCGAAAACTCCATCGTGAACTTTTTTTTCCGGCTTTTCGAGTTTCCTCTCCTCAGCCCGCCAAATACTAACGACACCACCCACCTAACAGCAAGACCATCAATCAGTCAAGATGGCCAAGGAAGCTCCCGCCAAGACCGGTATGTTCGATATTCCTCATTGCTCTGCGATCTCTACGCGCGCTCTCCGTCGAGCGTTTGAAGCCACAGAATCGCTCGAGCCCGCATGCACAACTCTACGCATCATTTGCTGACAAGAATTTCAACAGGCCTGTCCGTTGGTATCAACCGCGGCCACGTAAGATGAACCCTCTCCCAAATCTTTTACTCGTGCCGAAGTCCAAGAAGAAGAATCGAAAGCCCGCATCAGTTTGAGATATCGACACGAAGACGAAGAACGAAAAAAGAGAAGCCACACAAAATACATGGAACAACGACTCTGAAAAAGAGGAGGGACATCCAACAAGTCTTCTCACCGTCTCATCTCGTGGAGAATCTCTGCTGCTTGCTTTCGATTTCAATTCTTGAACAAGGCACACTTGCAGACGATGGACGCTGGCTGACATTGGGCTCTTTCCCCAAATATAGAAGACCACCTCCCGTGTTGTCAAGCCCAGAATCTCCCGCACCAAGGTACGTTCCCAACGCCCTCAATCATCACATTGGGAAACACACATGTCTAACACCGAAACTAGGGCCACCTGAGCAAGCGCACCGCTTTCGTCCGTGACGTCGTCAAGGAGGTCTCCGGCCTCGCCCCCTACGAGCGCCGCTGCATCGAGTTGCTCCGCAACTCCAAGGACAAGCGTGCCCGCAAGCTCGCCAAGAAGAGGGTACGTTTTTTCTTTCCATGTTGTCTTCCACAGCTTTTCTCATGCTGACATTCCATCGCAGCTCGGTACCTTCGGCCGTGCCAAGGCCAAGATCGACTCCCTCCAGGGCGTCATCGCCGAGTCCCGCCGTGCCGGTCACTAAATTGTTCCGTCCTTCTACGGGCTTGATTGATGATTTGGGTGGAATGGGAAAAGTAAAAACAAAGTCTTCGCGGCATGGCATGGTCTCTCGGCGTTCTTTCACGACATCTGGATTTCAGAGCTTCGGTCATGGATGGATGATGGTATGCAAACAGGCAGACAAGCAGGCTGCTAGTTTAGTCATTTGATCAATACCACAAGAACGGGAGCAAGAAAAAAAGCTCCTCATGACATGCCGCACTTGTTCTTGTCTCTCGAATGAAGTAAATGTGTAAACATCATAAGCATCTGAAACATGAATTTGCGCTTGGTACAGACGATCTATCTTGGAATGTCTATAATTGTGCTTCACCCCATCCAATAAGCCAAAACACCGACGCAATGCACACTGTCAGACCCTATGTTGGAATCTTTCTCTAGGCTTTCATTTCTTGCCCAGCTTCAGCCACTTGGGCACACCTTTCCTCTTACCCTCTCCGTCGTCATCCTTTCGCTGCGGCACCGGTTTTGGAGCGGCTGGAACCTCATCTTCCTCCTCGCCCTGCGGCACCTCTGGCACAACGACCTCGACGGCCTTTTTCTGATGTTCAGCCTTTAGAAACCGCTCTTTCCGTGCCTTGTCGGTGGCTGAGTTGTCCCAAACGAGATTGACCAATGTATTCTGTCTGAAGCCATAACCTTTCACCAGCCGGGAAGAAGGCGCTTCGTCGTCCTTTATTGTGACCACTGGCTGGCCGGGCACCACGACATGGAACTTGGCGTCCTTGTGCGCCATGACATCTCGTATGGCTTTATAGAGTGTGTGGCCTGTCCAGTCTGGTGTAATTTTCCATTGGCCCAGGGTTTGGTCTGGAAAGCGCACGCGGACGTCGACGGACTTAACGGCAGCAAGCTTGGCCTCTTCGGCGGCAGCCTTCTCTTGGATCTCTCGGTCCGAGAGTAACCGCTTGTTCATACCGGCCGTCTTGAGACGTTGTTGGTGCAACTGCGCATGTTGGATACCGGGGACATAGACCTCATCGGATTCGACGATATGTGCTGCAGCTGGTGTGGAGTGTATCGGAGCAGAGAAGATGGCTGTTGGTGCCAAGGGATCAGAAGGCGTATCAACGTCCATGGGCTCTGGTGCAGATGGCTCAGCCGTTGTGGGCGCCTGTGCTGCAGGTTCTTGAGCGGTCGGCGCTGCTTCTGGCACAGCTTGTGCGACTTGTGGAATTTCCTCTTGAGTGCCGGTGGGTGCGGCCTGAGACTCTGCTTCCAATGCCGTGGCATTTACTGCTTCTCTTTCCTGCTGTACGCTGGCCTCCTCCTCAAAGTACTGCGAGATATCATTGGTCGCATCGACAAATGTCTTCTCTGTCTTCTGAAAGGACAACCTTATCAGCACGTTGCCCTTGTTGTAGCCCAGCTGGCTCATCGTCTTCTGGAAGTCGACGAAGCTCGACAGGCTCCGGCTCTCGACCTGGAGATTGGGCAACTCGTAGTACAGCTGGCCACTCCCGCTGCTAACGCCGGTCTGGGGAATGCCTCGGGCTGTAATATTGATTCTTCCACCGCAGACGGCACTCTCGAAGTATCTGAGAACCTTCCATACGGTCGTATCGCTAGGTAGCTTGGCCGTCGCTCTTGGGGCGCCAAAGGCCTTGGCCTCGGGCTCGGGCAGCTGAAGGGCGATATTCAGGGCGCCCGGGGTTTTGGACTTGGTAATGAGCTCGAGTTTGGCGCCGGCGACCAGACCTGCATTGCGGAAGTTGTTGGAGAGATCGAGCTCCTTCTCCTTGTGCTTGAGCAGGTACTTGTCCGGTGTCAGGTTGAACTTCTTGCAGGCCTGCTCGAGCACGTCGGTCAGGTAGGTCGCGGGAGTGACCTTGATCGAGGCTTGGCGCATGTCAACCGACACGACCTTGACGATGGTCGCCATCTTGTATAGTAGCCACCGGCTTGCTCGTTTCTAGACTATGGTATGGTATGTCGCCGAGAGTGTTACAAAAGTTGACTCCCTCTGGATAAACCAACTCGACGTATGGTGGGGTCCTCTGTTGGAATAGCACGAGGAAGACAGGAACACTGGCGAGTTATGGTGATTAGTTTATGACCGTGTCTAAAGCAACAACCCAAGAGCGCGAGTCTGAATATTAAAAGAAGGGACCAACCTGTTATGTTACCTGAGGTGCCAGATTGTTCCACGGATTACGTTATGCCTGTCGACTGCTTCAGAAGCGCTCCAAAGCGAACAGGTGCAACGCTCATAGGCAGCTGTTAGGATGATGTATGAATGAAATGTACCTAGAGGGGCAGCAACGCTAAAAAGGCAGTCGGGACTGAGGACTCCAGCCTATAATGTGTGGCCCGAGCACCCCGCGGCGCCCTGTGACCCCTGTCAGCTCCGACCAGCATTGATTGAATCAGCAGCGGAAAGCTGGAGCTTGCGCATGGGGTCGGTCCAGAGCTGCCGCGCCATAGCGTGTTTGCCTTGCCTTTGCTGGTGCTTTCCTTCCCTTAGGTAGGTAGCGAGGCGCTGGACGACGACAGCAACGCAACGACCAACCTTCAGCCTGATTGACGATACTCACTGCCATCAACCATCGACGAACACCACTACCACTTGCAACAAGCTGGTTACGAAACTTCCTGCTCCTGTCCCATCTTTCACTTTTCAATTACAGCGAACACGATAAACACGATAGACGATAGAGATCGGTAGCTCTTGATTGAGCTGCTTGCTACCTTCCAACTCAGCACACACAGAGTCTCACAATGGTAAGCTCATCCATTCATGCTTCATGCATTGTGACAACAGCTAGCTAACACTTGCCCTCAGTCGTCGCCCTTCAGCATAAGTTTGTCTGCCCCATAGACCCTCAAGCTTCCTCTTCAGAGCTATCCCCTCGAGAAAGAGAAAACAAGAGATCGAGCACCAAGCTGACAAGAGATGCAACTTCAACAGATGGCGGCGCCTGCGTGGCCATGGTCGGCAAGGACTGCGTGGCCATCGCCTGCGACCTGCGCCTCGGCCTCCAGGCCCTGACCGTGTCCAACAACTTTCCCAAGATCTTCCAGTACGGCGACGTGTTCCTGGGCCTGACGGGCCTGGCGACGGACGTGTCGACCGTCTCGGACCTGTTCCGCTACAAGGTTAACATGTACCGGCTGCGCGAGGAGCGCAACATCGCCCCCACCACCTTTGCCAACCTCGTCTCCTCGAGCCTCTACGAGAAGCGCTTCGGCCCCTACTTTGTCTCCCCCGTCGTCGCCGGCCTCGAGCCCAAGACGGGCAAGCCCTTCATCTGCGGCTTCGACTCCATCGGCTGCATCGACTTTGCCAAGGACTTCATCGTGAGCGGCACCGCCACCGACCAGCTCTTTGGAATGTGCGAGGGTCTCTGGGAGCCCGACTTGGTACGTAACCTTTCTTTTCTATACTCGCTTGTTGTTCTGGGGCGGGCAAACCGAATCGCTCTGCTCGTCACACGTGGAGATAGATCACAGGCACATCCAGCTAACAGAAAGGCACAGGAACCCGAGGATCTGTTCGAAACCATCTCGCAAGCTTTACTCAACGCCGTCGACAGAGACGCCCTTTCAGGCTGGGGAGCACACGTTTATATCATCGAGAAGGACAAGGTCACCAAGAGATTACTAAAGGGTCGCCAGGACTAAAAGGCTGGAGTCAACGGTTGATACAAGAACAGTGGCCTCGACCGCCGCTGCGATGAGGTCAGGGCCTCGTTTTAACGGGACTCGATGTGCAGAAAATACATTCTGTTTCATCGTGCGGAAATGAGTCGAGTCGCAAAGCATGCATGGAGTTAGCTAGATGGCCAGGAAAACAGCTATTCCAACGAAGATAGAGCGCCTTTGTGGCATGCCATGAATGCCATTTTGTAACAGTAACAATGCAATTTGTTCTTGATGACGTTTTCGAATGGGAGAGTTGCTGCAGGTGTCTTTTCCAGTGTCCACTGAATACGAGACAACTTTCGATGTAACCTTTTTTTTCTTCCCAGAGGATTTGGGTCGTGTTCACATTCTTTTGCCACGACAGAAGCACGATAATGTCATGTCTAACGAGACATGGCGGTTCGGGCAAGGTTAACTGTTTTGATTAATTCGATGCGAATATTCTGGAAACCCAGAGAATACCTGGCTGAATAGATTTCCGAACTTGATGCAATGTAGTTTGCATGTCAACGTGAAATCTGGGTGCAACGGCACAGGCCGAGACCCCGTCCCCATTGGAAATTTACCTACTTAGTATGCCGTTGCGTTGATCGGTACAAGAAGAGGACTGTGTTTGGTACTTAATTCGACGGACTTTTCTCATTCATGTTGGGGATTCTTCATTTGTCCTCGAAATTGGCACTATATACTACGACATGAGCTGTGTGGTGGGAAAGAGACGCCCCAAGGACGTCGCATCCTACTCTCTATCTCTAAATCTATTGAGAATCACACGTCTAGATCATCAAAGTCGCATCTTTTACGCCTCCTTCTTGGCCTTGGTGACCTGCTGCGTCGAGGTAGTCTGCATGAAGAACTGCCTCTCAATGACCTTCAGCACCTCATCGATGACACTAGTAATCAAGTCAGCATTTATGATAGTCTGATCTGCGGGTGCTGTTAAACTTACATGACGGGTGCGCTGATGGCCAGGACAGCCTTCCACTCGGCCCAGTTCAAGGGCAAGATGGAGAACAAGGTCTGCAGGAAAGGCGTGTAGAGCAGGGCAAAGTGCAGGGCCATCGACAAGGCAATGGCGTAGACGAGCATCATGTTCTTCCAGAGAGGCAAAGTCAACAGAGACTCGCTGGAAGACAGCGCGTTCACGGCGTTGAACATCTCAATCACGACGAGGATCGAAAGGGAGACGGTAGAAGCAGACTTGGCCATGTCGTTGCCGAACATCTGGCATCCAATCTCAGGGAACTCAGAGGAGCAGCGGTGGAAGCTGGCCAGCTGGGAGAAGGAGATCTGTGGGCCCTCAGAGTAAAGCATGAACCACCAGGCGTAGCCAGCAACCGTCGCGACACCGACGTAGGTACCGATGACGAGGTATCTGAAGAAGAGCCAGCCGCCAATGAGGGGTTCGTCACGCTTTCTCGGAGATCGCTTCATGATGTCATGGTCAGGCGGGTTGAAGGACAGGGCGGTAGCGGGGAGACCATCAGTAACCAGGTTGACCCAGAGGAGCTGGACAGGAATGAGAGCCTCGGGCATGCCAAGAGCCGCAGTCAGGAAGATGGAGACGACTTCGCCAATGTTGGACGAGATGAGGTACCGAATGAACTGTTGAGTGTTGTTGTAGATGGAACGGCCCTCCTCAATGGCACTCTCGATCGTGGCAAAGTTATCATCGGTAAGCACCATATCAGCAGCCAACTTGGAGACATCAGTGCCAGATCCCATGGCGACACCAATATCAGCCTTCTTGAGAGCCGGGGCATCATTGACACCGTCACCCGTCATGGCAACAACTTCGTTGAGAGACTGAAGCAGGTCGACGAGCTTGGACTTGTGGCTGGGCTCAACACGGGAAAAGAGAGAGGCGTGCTTGGCGGCATCCAATTGCTGGGCTGGGCTGAGATTGTCGAACTCTCTACCAGTGAAGCTCTTTCCAGTCAGATCCTCGTTGGCGCCAAAGACACCAATCGAGCGGCAAATACTCTCGGCCGTGTTGCGGTTGTCTCCAGTGATAACGATGACACGAATTCCAGCAGCCTTGCACTTCTTGATGGCGCCAGAGACTTCGGGGCGAGGGGGGTCCAACATTCCGACAAGTCCAAGGAGAGTCAGGTTCTGCTCGATCTCGGCGTACTGGGCAGTAGACTTGGCAGAAGTGAGAAGAGGGTTTGATCCGGCGTCGTCCAGACTGGCAAGCGCAATGACACGAAGACCACGGTTTCCATATTCAACAACCTCCTTAGACAGAACATCGTAGAGCGCCTTGTTCATGGGAACTCGCTTTCCAGCAGTACCGACCAGAGTGTGTGTGCAGCGCTCAATGATGGATTCGGGGGCACCCTTGACGAGGAGCTTCTTCTTCTGGCCATCCTGAACCAGGACGGACATGCTCTTGCGGTCGCGAGAGAACTCAAAAGTGGCAAGACGGGGGTATTGCTGCTCATAGGCGGCACTGGCGTGGTGGAGGCAGTCTTCAGGGTTGGCGCTGGCGGGTGCACAAGGACCAATCTTCTCGGCGAGGACACGCAGGGCACCTTCGGTAGGCTCACCAACATTGGAGAAGTTTCCGCTGCGGGCATCGTAGGCTAGACGGGCGTCGTTGCAAAGAGCAGCAACCTCATTCATCTGGCGAATGGTGCTCGAGCTTTCATACAGGTTGGACACAACCTTGCCGTTGCGCTTGACATCACCCTTGGGAGCAAATGTGGAACCCTCGACATCGAGCTCTTCCAGGTCGGTGTGGTTCTCGCTGATGAAAACCACCTTGTTGACGCTCATCTGGTTGGTGGTCAATGTGCCGGTCTTGTCCGAGCAGATCACACTGCAGCTTCCAAGAGTTTCGACCGAGGGCAAGCTTCGCACAACGGCATTCTTGGCGGCCATCTTGCGCGTTCCGAGAGCCAGACAGGTAGTGATGACGACGGCCAGGCCTTCGGGAATAGCAGCAACGCCGAGAGATACGGCAATCTTGAGGTAGTAGATAGCGCCCTTGGTCCAGTTTCCGTGACTGGGATCAGCAAAGTGAGGAATGTTGATCAACCAAACCAGAACACAGATGACAGTAATGACCTTGGCTAAGGAGTCACCAAAGTCGTTGAGCTTCTGCTTGAGGGGCGTCGGCTCAGAGATCTGAGCAGTAATGCTCTCGTGGATATCACCAATAGCAGTGTTTGAGCCAGTGAGGACGACGACCGCCTTTGCGCGACCAGTGACCACAGTAGTACCCGAGAAGAGAATGTTGACCTGGTCCTGGAGCACAGCCTTGTCATCCTTGACAACGGTGTTGGGGTCCTTGCTGACGCTCTCGCTCTCGCCCGTCAGGATGGCCTGGTCCACGGAGAAGCTGTTACTGTCAATGGAGACGATTCTGCAGTCGGCGGGAATCCTGTCGCCGACGGACACAGAGACGATATCGCCAGGCACGAGCTCCTCGGCCTTGACCTTGGTAGCATGACCGTTGTTTCGGATGACCTTGGCTTCATTCGCAGAGTATTCTTGTAGCGCGGCAATGGCCTTCTCGGCGCTGCTTTCCTGAGAGACACCAACAACAGCATTGAGAATGAGAATGGTCAGGATCTAGTAGAGCGACCAACAGGTTAGCAATGGACAAGCGCGCAAAGCTTTCGACGGATCACAGAGGCGATCGTCAAGACACGGGATGTACTTACAACGGCAGGGTCAACGAATGCGCTCCAGCCGCCTTCTTCTTCGAATAGGGCCAGCACAAACGATACGGCAGCGGAACCGAGCAGGATGATGACTAGTTGATCCTTGAACTGCTCGAGAATGAGCTCCCAGAGGGGTGTCGGTGGTTCTTCCGGGATGGCTAGCAAGCAGGCGAATGGTCAGCAGTCGGAGCGCAGAGGGACGGGAGCAAGGCAGCAGCCGGGAAGATTGTCGCATACCATTCTTTCCGTGTTTCGATCTCAGGTCGATAACCTGAGAGTCTGTAAGACCCTTGGCCTGGGTGACGCCGAACTCGGCCAGGACGTCCTTTATAGGCCTCGCGAAGGAGTTATCCATGGCGGGCAGGATTGATTGGGGGGATGGGTGGAAGGGTGGGGAAGTTCTCTATGTTGTCTTAAGAGGAACTGAAGACGCAATTCTATAACAGCGATGTTATGTCAAAAGAAAGGCTGCACCCGCGGCAGAGGTAAGGTATATGCTATGCGGTGGGCAGTGCGTCGGTTGCTGTGTAAGCGGTTTGGACGGGGGGAAGCGTCAGCGGGTTCAAGATTTGGGTCTTTCTTGTCTTTCCGTCAAGAGGAAGCTAAGGCCACATGTCCAGAGTGTGTTTCAAACAAGTCTCGCCGTAGAAAGAACAAGTACGGAAGGCGTCGAAGGGCAGGAGAGAAAAATGTCACGACAGAGAAGCGAGAGAAAAAAAAAAAAAGACGAAACAGGTCGTATCGTCTACTGTTGCTTTGGTGGATCGGATTTGCCCTCCCGCAAGTCACAACGTGTTCTTAGCTACCGGTGGTACCTAGTATGACATGCTAAACCAACTGAGTTGAGGCTAGCCGACACTGGGCTGGGCCTGGGGTCTGGTGCCTGCGGTAGGTGCCAGTCAGCCAGTAGTAGTGTAAGATAGGTACCATGACCTAGAAAAGTCGCCGCCGCCTTGCCAGATCCTTTCTGTGCCTGTTTCCAGCTCGGACAGCTCCCTTGCCATTCTTCGCCCAGGGTCCCGGGGTCTCCATCCCGGTAATGAGGGGTTGAGGCGTCGGTGCTGATTGGACTCCATGTCAAGGTCCTGCATCAGCGTCGCGAGGCTGCCAAACGTTTGATTCATGTATGCAGGTAATACCGTCGTACTGCGAGTCTGCAACTGAGAGGAAAATTCTACCCACCTAGGCAGATTCGCTAGCAGCAGGCAAACTTGACATGGCGCTGCTTAGCAGCACGATTACTCGCATTGCATTCTAATCATCTTTTTTTTTTCTTACCATTTGCTGGTGGAGGGAGAGAGACACTGGACTTCCTTGTTGGAAATCATGCTACCCACCCCCATGCTAGTACTCAAGTGCTCATAGTCAAACCCCCTCCCGCTGACCAATCTCAATTAACCTTTGGTATTCTCGAGATGTAGACTTGGCCTCCATTCTCAATGCGTAATCCTTATAAATCGTGTCGTTCTCTGAGATACATTCCTAAGCATAAAATTTGACAGTATACTGAATACTGAAGAACAGCATGTGCCGTACGGAGAACTCCGATGTGCTTTGTCTTGAAAATCTTCAAAAGGCAAACAAGGCGAGTCATATCAGATGCACATCCGTGGCCTACCGTGCATATACAACTGAAAAAAAGACCTCTCTGCAAGCCTTGCTGGGTCTGTTTGCACGTATCTCTTCTTGGCCAGTGCCGAGATACCGAAATGCAAGAGCTGCTGGCCGGGCTATGATGTATTCGTACGGAGTACTCCAGCGTCCAGACACTTTTCCCAGCGGCCAGCGCAGCACCGCCCCTTCAAATTATCAACTGAAGCGGTCCGCGGGCGATCTGACGCTCGGATTGCAAAGAAGAAACGCTGCTGTCCAGTACATAGGTGCTAGTTTTCCGCCGACGATGCCCAGAGGTGGAGTTCGAGCGAGCCGCTGTAACCGAGCCATCTTGGTCTTTTTGGACTTTCCGTGCCGGGATCCTTTTGGGACGGAGTACGTACCTTGACGTAGCGCATAATAGTATTTATCTTCTACATCGACACCAATGCCTAGTAATAATCAGCTCCAAGTTCGGTACGTCTACGTATATATAAATATATCTAGTCGTGTAACGCCGGCGGGCTTTGCTGGCTTCTCTTTGACCGCCTGTTGACTTTTTAGTCTTTGGAAATCACCATCACCCATGCTTTCAATGCTCCTTTGCCCATCGGTCTCGTCGTCGGCCTCATGTGTAATCCAATGCAGCCACTGCATAGTACAGAGCCAGCAGATTGGCTCATGCGCCCCGGGCACTTCCTCCGTGACATCGAATGATCCTTCATCGAGACTTGCGAAACGAAGAAAAATACAAAATGGGCCAGCGGTTTCTTAGCTAATGAAGTCTCTGGCTCTCAGGTTGGGAGACGATATACCGGACATATCGCATTAAAATGTCAGCTCCGAGTAAGCCCGGCACGGATTCCAAAAGCGCCCAACCAATGTTGCTATACCAGGAAATCTGACCCATCTCCTAGATCGAACCTCTCGATGCCCGGCATAGGTCGCAAAAGCATGTGGCCGATATCTATATTCTACGGGACTTGACTTGTGTATAACGACACGATCGTAATGTAGCGGAAGGCGGCCGGTATGACGACCTGGACAACGAACGAGACGATTCCCATCGTCATGCTGCATATGTGGATGCTATTCCCTCTCCGATGCGCGTACGTCGATGGCAGAAAAGACATACAGTTTACCATTGGTATTCTACAATGCTTGGCCCAGCTTCATTACAGCAACCAGGCCCGCCCGACCAAGGCTGACATCGAATCTGATATTCGTTATTACGTCTGCATTACTTGGCTCAATATAACCCAACTTGCCCTGGTACAGTGGTCGGCAAAAGACGACAACAGTCACTGGTCAATGGGAATGCACATAGGTCGGCAAATCGACAAGGTTTGAAGGAAACTTCGAACTCGCCTCACTTATTACAGTTTGCGATCAGTATTGCTTACAACAGCTATCAGGGCGGCTCATGTTGTCGCATCGATGGCGCTCAGTATTTGCACGAAACACCCAGGTAGACAGGCACATCTCGTTTACGGAAGCCATCACAGAAGCCATTACAGACCCGTGTCGTTTCTAATATGGCACAATACAAAAGGTCAGACATTACGCTTGTAGCTCACAAGACATGGAGTATTCCGCCTGGGAAGTGGGACGATGGATTTGTTTGTCTTGATCGTTGACATTGATCCCGGTGTCGTCTACGGATGTTGCTATCTAGAAGCTGCGAAAAAATGCAGCACATCATCAAAGAATCCGCCTGTAGCAGGGGTGTTCAGTCTTTTCCCCCAGATGCCGAGCGTCGCGCAGCCATGGCGCTGCTTGAATAATTATCCATTCCCTCGCAATATCTCTTGGACGACATCATCCATGTGTATATGAGTAGCCGTTGCTACATGGAAGCATGTCTCTTTTCGTAATCTCGTCATGACGCATATGCGCCGGCATGACCCGCATTCACAGCAGTAGTGATAGCTCTTTACAAGTCATCGTCCTCCTCCTCACCGGGCAGGGGCATGGCGGAGGCGGCCACCATCTCCTCGTGGTACTTCTTGAGAAGCTCCTCGTCGACCTCGGCGGTGGGGGGAGCGAGAGCGGGGGCAGCGACGAACTCCAGCTGGGGGTTGCCGGCCAGCTTGCGGGCGAGCCAGAGGAAGGGCTTCTCGAAGTTGTAGTTGGACTTGGCCGAGATGTCGTAGTACTGCAGGTTCTTCTTGCGGTGGAAGGTGATGGTCTTGGCCTTGACCTTGCGCTCCTTCACATCAACCTTGTTACCGCACAGGACGATGGGGATGTTCTCGCAGACACGGACGAGGTCACCTAAGTAAATATGTCAGATTCTTGTGCGAGCTGTAATTTGTGACGGGGGCGGGGACTTACGGTGCCAGTTGGGAACGTTCTTGTAGGTGATACGGGAGGTGACATCGAACATGATGATACCACACTGGCCGTTGATGTAGTAACCGTCACGGAGACCACCGAACTTCTCCTGACCAGCGGTATCCCAGACATCGAAGGTGATCTGACCGACGTTCTTTCCAGAAGTTAGTAAATTGAGCGCAGGTTGTGGGCGGGCGTTTGGGGCCTTACGGTAGAGAAACCGAGGGGGTGAACCTCGACACCAAGGGTGGCCATGTACTTCTTCTCAAACTCACCAGTCAAGTGGCGCTTGACGAAGGTGGTCTAAAATATCGCGGGAGAATGGTTAGCATGTTGCGTTGAAATGAACGGCGGTTATCTGCGTCATGCATCTCTCGGGTTGCCGTGGTGGACATCGTGAGAAGGCATGACGGCGGGGTAGGACAAGCAGGGACGGAGATGCTCACCTTTCCGGTACCACCATCGCCGACAAGGACCAGCTTGAAGGTCGCAACGGAGGCTGAAGCAGACATCTTGGAGGATGGCTGACTGAGGACCGTTCTGTGTTGATGTAAACAAGACGGTGGGAGGACTGCGGCGCAAACGTCAGCGGGGGGGTTGTGATCCTGAGCAGATATCGTTCGGGCTGCTGAAAAGATGCAGTTGCACGGGGGCAAGAGCAAAGAGCCGGGCTGCCCAGCACGCAATAAAAACCAACGGTGACTCAGCGCGCTGGCGAGAGTCGACGGAGATATCGCGAGCAGAGAGCGTGGGTATGGAGGGGGTGTTTGCGATGTCGACGTACCTTTGACCGCTGGTATGCAAAGTCAAAAAAATGTGTGATGGGGAAGCAAGTGGCTTTGGGTAGACGGATGGTGTGGTGGTTTCTTGACCGATGGGGTCGCTGTCAAAGTGGGCTGGGCTGGGTTGTTTGGGCTCTGTTTATGAAAAGCAGGGAAGCCGGGCGCCTCAGCAACTGCACGGATCCTGGGTGGCTGCCCAGCGAAAATTTTTGTGATAAAATTCACAAAGCGCTGCACGTGACCTGGCTGGCGGCGGGCAGGAGCTCTGATTTGCTCAATTGTAGCCAGGAGCGGCGGCCTCAGGTACTCTTAGCTACGGCAACCTAGCACAGTTACGTAGGCACCGATGGCGGGGTCGTTTGGCAGAGAGCAAACGGAAGCCCAGGCCAAGACAAGATAGATGGAGGGGTAGTAAAAGTCTCAGGCGGCGCTAACAGGACAAGCCGTGAAGTTACAGTTTGTGAAGCTATGAACCGTAGACGTTTATTACCATTTGTTCACCCCTTCTTCCGTGGCTATCACCGATAAGCAAATTGCCCGGCCAAGAACCAGGTCTGCTTCAGATGGCAGTTTAGCTATGCTGACCCAACTGTTTCTGTTTGTACAAGTGAATCCCTCTTGATTGTCTGGACCTGTGAGTCAGTAAGAATGAGCCTGATAGTCAAGCCAGTCCTTTCATCAATCGGCAGACCAATGCCACTTATATTCCCACAATTGATGCCTTGGACGCAGTATCATGTTGGGCAGAAATCGTTCTTGAGGAAATAGCTCTGCTGAATAATCGTGTTTATTCAAGTTTGCATTTCTAAGCAGCTGCCATTAGGCAGACTTGATTCTCAACTGCATGGCAAATGAGATGCTCTGTTTTACCGGCTGCCTAACAAAATGCTATACTATTCCAGTCCAAAAGCCTTGTTGCATTTGCAAGACAGGGGTGATATTGGGCTGTCTTTCGCTACATCATTCAGTGCCCCGTTTCGCTGCCGCGAACCATTCTTTCGTAATCCATTCAAAGAGTAAAGAAAGGGTTTCGAGTGGCCCTCATCCTAGTCACTCCACGCGGAAACCTCTATTTTCGCAAGTGTACCATGTGTAGAGCATCTGACACAGTTCAGGATGCAACGTAGACAGGAAAGCATGATGCGCCCAACTGTGAGAGGCAGGTACGGGGGATGGCGGTAAGAGGTGCTTCTCTTTGATACAGTTCCGGATCAATAGAAGAAACGAGACTTCCAAGGTCTTGTCTGGCCTCATATCGGGAGAATGTGGCATCCCAGCATTCCTCTGCCTCCCCAGTTCTGACGCGGCGTCAACATGAGCTGCAATTCTTGTCGCCTAGTCGCTTCGCCTGGCCGGGAGATCTTGACGAGAATGTTTTGCTATCAGTTCTCTGTTAGCTCCGCCGTGGCACCAGTATACATATCTAGATGCGATGCTTACGTTTTCGTTGCCCTGAACGCATTCTGCAACCTTCTTCAGCCCGTCGTGGTTGGCTCTGTTGACGTAACCAAAGTTGCGAATTTCATCGCCAGCCTTGAGACCAGCGGTATAGGCTGGGCTGTCAGGGACGACACTGTTGACTCTCGCAAAGGGCTCATCTAGCGTCGGGGTGATGCTGTCGCCTAGCATGCCTGCGCCTGTCCTGGCAGTCGGCAAATCATCCGTCTCGTCCAGACTGGCGAAGTGCTCGTGCAGGTGCTTCTCGATGGCGTTCATCAGGTCCTTGTAGTCATTGCGAAGGTGGATGATGCGGGATCGCGTGGTTCGAATCTGCGCGACATCGATGTCTGCCCTGGGGAATCCATCTCTGGTCAGAGGTGTGTCCATGTTGACGCCGTGAGAATCCAACACGCCGCCGAGGGCTTTAAGCTCGGCTTCCATGTCATCCTTCTTCTGAGATAGCTCGGCAAATGACAGCTGCTTCGCGTTGCCATTGGTAATGGGTCGCGAGGATGGCCCCGAGGGGACGGTTGGTGCGTGAATGTTTTCCATTCTTAGAGGTCGTCCCATAATCGAGCATGCAAGATGGTCAAGTCATGATTCTGTCGGCGGGACGACGAGAGCGGGTTTGCGTAACAAATGCCCTCGTCAGAGCGCAACTCGAAACTAGAGTGAATGCCAAAGGCTTTCAGCCAGCAGTTGTACGCGTCGGCTTGGTCTTGAACGTGATGTGATTGATGGTGGCAGCTGGTAGTTCCAAGTGGGGGGAGCGTTGCTTGCTCCATACTACCTAGAGGAAACCCCGGCAGAGTTCCGCGGGGCAAAAGCCACTGCGATTAATTCAATTGGAAGCGGCCCTGGCTTACTGCGTGCCTGGCTCAAGGTACTTTTTTTTTCATGTGTTCATCATGGGTTGCTCAGGTTACCTACCTAGGTATTATATCAAGCACGGCATGCAATCATGCTTATATAAGTCGCAACTGCTGTCCACGGGCCTACCGGGTATCCATAGGGCAGCGGGATGGGATATTAGACGGGACGGCAATGGGCAATGTAAATCATTTCATTCATTACTCAAGTGCGAGGCAGCTGGGTCCGGGTCCAGGCGCGCGGCGTCTTCGTTTGGGTTCTGGGCTACATCATTGATCCCGGCTTCCAGTCAACCAATCTACCTACTACGTACGGTCCAGCACTAGGTTGTTAGTCTTGTTCTCCTGCCTTGTCGTTCGACTTTCCGGTGGCAGCAATGATCGCGATCTCATGTGAGCAGGTGCCCTTAACAAAGTTGGCAGGTTAGAGTTCATGGAGCATCTCAAAACCTAAGGCAGACGACGCCGTGCTGTCAGTCAAGGCCTTTCCTTCCGGAGGGCACATTTTGCCTTCCCTGGGCTCGCCTGGAAGCTCGTGAAGCGCTGGAGATCTAAGACACGGAAGATCCCCCCGTGTCAATGTGGACACTGTGATCTTCATTATATTGATCTCGTTCGTCCCCGGAATGCCACCTGGTTGGCTGTTCATGATGAAGGACGATGACGCACCATTTCTAATTAGTGCCCGTGTGTCACCCTGGACACGGCGACTTGTGTTACTCGTGCCAACAACAAAAACGCTGCTCACTGGCCGCCGAAGACGCGAAACAAGCTGCAACCAGGAACCGGGCATATGTATTATTAAGATGGGATGGGCCATCTTCCAGTCAAGAAGCCAAATGACTTTTAGGTCAAGGAATGGTCGATCCCTCGACGGCACCCGGCCATTTCCCATGGTCCAGCAACCAGATAGTCGGGCACTTGACTCCTTCCCGCAGGATTTTCCATGTCCTCCCAATGCAGTCACTCACTTTAACTTACTAAAACCACGTTCTGCATTAGAGGCTGAACTTTAGCCTCTTCTTATTATTTAGTCGCTCTTTCTCGCTTTGCGTCGTTCTTGTTCGAGCATGTTACTACCATCGGCTGGTCTTGACCCGCGTCGATTACTTTTCGAAAGAGGCAGGCATCCTTTTTCTAGACGAGCAATTGACTTTGGGTCACTCGACTCATTTCCAATTTATTCCGTCTTTCGGCCATCTCTTCTAAAATACCATGTTTTGATCCCAGACTCCAGTCTTGTCTTGGTTTCCTTCCTTGTCTTGGAGCTTTTTGGTGTCTTGGAAGTCATTTAGCATATTCAACAAGTCTTTTCTTTTTTTTTCACTCCTTCTTTTTGGTCCCTCTCTTTTTATTTGCCGTTTGTTGGTCGTTGGCGTGCCGTTCTTTGGTTGCCGTTTCTAGTCTCGAATCCCGAGCCGTGGTCATGGCACTGGTTTTAAACAGTCTTCCGCCACGGCCAGTCTTGCGAAGTAGCTCGTTCAAGAATCGCAGGAAGAGCTCATGGGCAGCTTTGCTGCAAGAACGTTCCATCCCGAGAGCAAACCGTACTGATCCCGAACTGCCATGCTACGACGATGGAGTGGTTCCTGTCAGTATCACAGAACCCTGGAGGAATTTGGATACGTTCACCAGGTTGGGCTTGACCCTGGACCACGAAGATGACGACCATGTTAGCCGAGTGCTCGACGTCCAGATACCCTCGATAGAAATCGACCATGCCAAAGCCCAGCAGATGGAGCCATCGCCTGATCTCAAGCCGTTCCACCGGTGGATGAAGACGCTGTCACGCAAGTCTCGCCACAAGCGACTCCAGAGCAGTTCGGCCGATCTGGAAGCTTTCCCTGGCCTTGTTGATGACTCCTCCGCGAATAGCTGTCATCGCAGGTCTTCGTCCGACTCGTCATTTGGTTATGTTGCTGGTGTTAGGAGTGCAACAATAAGCATCGATGGGAGTGCATTGACCAGGTCCAGGCGAAATACTGCCCAGTCATCAGCATATGCCCGAACAGATCGCAGTGCGAGAGCTTCGGTGTCCATTGGGAGACGATCAGAGGATAGTGTCCGTTCGGAACGAAGTGTTGCTGATCCCGCAGTTACCGAACGTCTTCTTCAGCGTCGGCGCATTCTAGAGGAGCTCATCGGGACAGAGGAGAGCTACATTGGAGATGTCAAGTTCTTGATGAATGTTCGTCAATCGGAGTGCAGTATGGCTTGTTCAACATCACTAATCCGGGGTCCAGGTATATGTCACAATTCTTGCCTCGCTTCCGACGCAGCACCCAGGTCTACGCTCTTCCATTAATCGCAACTTGACGGAAATAGTCGAGCTCCACGAAGAGATACTTGGAGATCTCTACCAAGCAGTACCCGAGTCCGAGTATACCCCAGCTGAGCAATCACACGTCATGCCCAAGCCAGCCGCCAAAGCCGCACGCCATCAAAGATGGCGTAGCCTCGATTCAGTGCCAGAAGACGAAACGGGAGCATCCTGGCTTCATACAACTCTAGGCATGACTGCGGATCCGGACGTGGCAGCACACGTCGCTAAGATCTTCCGTGCTCGGGTCAGAATCACTAGGAGAATACACCATGAAAAGTTCTGCATACTGACTAGAAACTAGATGCACCGATTTTTCGTTTACGAGGAATATGGTGCCAAGTATGAGATGATGATCAGAGACGTGGCATCGGCTCCACGAGCTATGCCTCAGTGGGAAACATATCAAAAGGGCCTCGAAGCTCTCGCGGCTTCGCTCGGTTCGGTGAACCACCAGCTGGACTGCTCGAGAAAGTCTCTGACCATTGGTGATCTCTTGGTCAAGGTAGGTGGTCTCTCACCACTCGAGGATCTCAGGTGATCATGCGACTGACGCCCAACAGCCCATCCAGAGAATTTGCAAATATCCGTTGCTATTTGCGGAACTGCTCAAGCATACGCCAGTGTGCGATTGCCCAAGCTCTCACTCCGAAATTGAAAGCGTCCTCGCACGGCTTCGTGAAGCAACTTCGGAAATCAACCGGGCCACGGATGATCCGTCTGTCAAGACCTCGATGGAGACAACATGGCTCTTACAGGATCGTCTCGTATTTCCGCACCACGTGAGACGCAAAGATCCTGCTCTTGATCGTCACTACTGACACGATTGACAGAACATTGATCCATCATTGAAAGCCACTGTTCGTTCTTTGGGCCAGATACAACTATGCGGAGCTCTACACATCTGCTGGCAGACACGTGGAGGAGCTGAAGGCCAGTACATGGTATGCCTTCTGTACAAAGAATGCCTCTGTCTTGCAACTGCGTCTAGGTCCGACCAGCTCTATACTATCCAGGCCTGTATCGGCCTGAACACCATCAAGATTGAAGAGGCGGACAATGGCCGAGGTGAGAATCACTGAGCTGGACAGAGGAAACGTAGGCTAAACAGATGACAGGATTACAGTGTCATACCGCCCCTTTCTCCTGGAAACTCGTGTTTGAGATTGACCATCAACTCTACGAGGTGATCATGACGGCTTGCACGCCCAGAGAAGAGAATGAATGGAGGAGCCGACTTACAAATGCCATTCCCAGCGAGGCTCAAGAAGCAGGAGAGCCGCTGTTCTGCAGCTCGCTATCCTTGAATATCAAGAGTCTGGGAACTGTCTTTGGGAAGCCAGGTATGCGGAATCTCTCGAGTATCTATACGGCTTGCCTTGCTAACAGTGCAGGTTCCGTTGCGCGTCGCTTGTCGATCCATCGAGCGACTACTGTTGGCCCAAAGTCCCCTTTGTGTCAAGTAATATTGAAGAACACCACGACAGTGAAAGAAACCCCGAATCCGACGGCCGACGTACCCAACATCAATCGCTCTCAGTCCCTCCTCACGACGACCACGAGGATCCCGATATTGGCGCCGCCTCGTGGAGACCGCGCACGTATCGAGGCACAGCTGTCGGATGTCTGGAGCCGCAAAATCTTACCGTTTCCTGGCATAACACCTCGGTCTCGAAGTGAGCATCTCGTCCGTGCTTCTGCCTCGACCATGATGCGCAAGCTGAGTGTGGCAAGCATCACAAACTCATTTGCAAAACGATCTGGGAGCTCGGCAAGCATGAGCACCATGAAGGCAAGCGAAGAGAGCGCATACCACGCGAATGAGTCTACGGAATCAATGGCCAAACGGAGCTGCGACTCATCGTCTATCACGTTGAGTGCGGACCAGGATCAGGTCGACGTTCAGAGACTCCCGGTCATCAGGGACGCAACAGAGAGGACCAGCGGCTGCAGCGCGAGGAACTCATTCGATGATGGGCTCGTCATGTCAGGGATGACAAGGAGACACTGCTCAGAGAAGTCCCAGACCAGCGAATCCAAAGGCTCTGAAGATGTGATCAAAACGGCTCCTAGTAGGGACGCCCTAGCACTGGTATCGCCCACGGATAGTGTGCCACGGCCACTAGCGCAACACGCATTCCAAGCAGTCAAATACGAGGCGCGACCAGCACCAATGAAGAAGAAAGAAAACGTATCAAAAGCGAACCTGGCGAAGCGGCCTGTCCAGGAGACCACGAGCCCTGTGAAGCCTAGTAAGCGATCGAGAGCTACGGGAAGCGAGCGGAGTGGTGTGGCTGGCGCCATCCGCAGCTTCTTCAGATGAACACAAGAACAACAATTGTAAATCCATGTCGGGAAAGACGAGTCATATATATGATGACTTTTTGGCTAGACATAGATATTCGGTAGGCCAGCAGTCTTTTCCGTCTTCTGCTACTTCTTCCTTTTGTTTTCTGTTGTTTGGCGGCCATGGATAAGGTGTTTACGGCGGACAAGGGGCATTTCCTGGAGTGCATGGATAAATTGCTAGGGCTTGGACGATGGTAGCGACCTGTATATACATAAAAAGCTGGCGTTGTTTTGAGGTGCGACGAGATGATGAAGTAGATATGATATCCAATAAGGAAAAATGAAGATCAAGACTCAATGCTTTCCCCTTACTTCATCTTTAGCCACACCTGTTGGCATCATCATTTTGATAGCGGCTCTATTGTGTATGTAACAGGTGTTGTAGTATTTTGGCATTACAAGAGAGATCTGTACCTTGAATACTACTACTGTCATCAACCATGGCGAGGCTTTGCGAGGGTCTAATCCAACATACTGCCAAGGTCCACAATGACTAATATCGGCACGTAGGTACCTGACAGTTCCTGAAAGAAGAGGGAATGCCCGTTCATTCGGCCGTCGATCATCACATGAGAAACTTCCGGTCGGTCTTCGAGTGAGATCAACCAGACCAAGTACATGGACCAAGTACATGCTACGAATTAGAGACAATATCTGCAATGAGGTGTCCAGTCCAGTCCAGTCCAGTCCAGTCCAGCTCAGATCGAGTGAAGGCCTGGAAGTGAACAGAGTGTTAGATTTGCTACCTACCGCTCCAGGCGAGCCAGAGAGCATCGAGTAAATTGACCATGCCGTAAGCCTCCGGCCTCGTTGATCTGTGCACATGTGTTCTTCCGCTTGCAACCGTGTCTACGGTATGTAGTTACCAAATTGGCACACACAAGAGGGAGAGAGAACAAAAAAGAATGAGGCCATACACAGTACCCAGCCAACATAACACAATCCCTGCCCCGAGCTCCATTAGTGACGTAGGGCGGCTAGAATCCGTGTGTAATAATGGCGGGGTAGCTTTTTGGGTCCAGCCCCGGGCACATGGGTACCTGTCCGGGCTGTGCTGCGCGAATACAAAGTGCTGGTACCGTCTCTAGCGGACGCAGGAACCCCAAGCAGTTGATTGATGGGGCACGATGAGCTCAAATTAGCGGCTGTGGGTACCGGGTGGTGGAAGAGCCCGTGGTTATGACGTATGCACTCGCAAGTCTCAATATGGAATGCGGGACAGAATGGGAAGAGCTGTGGTAGACGGTAGGAACACAATCGAATCGATTGGCAATTCACAGACTTGGGCCTCGTCTGATTGGAGTAGCATACGTACTAAGTAATAAAATCAGGCAATCGAGCAAGAAAAGCCAAGCAGGAAAACCAGGCAAACGCAGCAGCATTAGGTTAGGTACCCGTACCTTGCCCTCGTGACTTCCTGCCGTGCTTTCCTCGTAGCTGCGTAGCAACCATAAATGCCACCTTTCGAAGCTCTCTAGCTGCTCTCTCTCCTTCTTTATTCTTCATCTACAACACAATCCAAACGACGACGACATATTCACACAAGATCTATCATACATCTTGTTCCAATTCACACACCATCACTCACTTACAACCTCAAACCACCACTACAAATCAGTCAAAATGGTCAAGGGAGAGTCTTCGCAGGTCAAGGTCCACTACAAGGGCCAGGAGGACGACTTCCTCATCTTCATTGACGACGTCTCCGACTACAAGAAGTGGCAGGAGGACAAGTCCATCCCCATGGCTCACTTCATCTCTGCCTTCAAGATCTTCGTCACACACAAGTAGGTTATTGCCCGCCCAATTGGTCTTCTCTGCCTCCCATCTGCCCGCCCCTCCTCGCTCTCGTGGCGCCTTTTTGGTTGAGAAGCGGGGTTCACGCGCATACTCGCCCACCCCTCCCTCCAACAGGAACTATAAATCTTTTGCATAGACACGGCAGACGGGCAGGAGACATGAGAAAAGAAGAAAAACAGCTGGCTGACATTACACCACCAATCACAGGCAAGGCACGCAAGGTCAATATGACGGTGCTTCCAAGGCTACCCTGGAGAACGAGTTCGGCACCTCTGTCGACGAGGAGGTGATCAAGCAGATCTTGGAGAAGGGTTCCCTGCAGGAGACAGAGGTAAGCAACACCTTGGAGATGGCATGTTGTCGTCTCGACAAGTTCTGCCACATCAATTGGAGACACAGCAAGCTAACGATTGACTTCAACAATATAGTTCCCCGGTCGCCAGGGCCCCAAGAACGACGCCCAGCAGGGCAACATCGGCACCGCACGATAAATGCACTTGATAACTTTTGAAAGAGACGGAGTTGGTTTTTTTCATATGACGGTCCCATGTGCCGTCACTTTACGAATTGCATGACTGGAATGGGCCTTTCAAACGCATGGCATAACGAATGGACTCTACTACTGCTAAATGATAGCGAATAAGATTCCCCCATAAGAAGTAACTTGATTGGTGTCCATATTTGCGACGTGATGAGATGTTGGCGACCGCGCAAGATGCACATGATTGTGGTTGTAGTTACATTCGACGGGATGTGCCCTATTGGGCTTTCGCTGGTGTCATACCCGCGCAGCAGCATACAAGAGCATTTCCAAGTACAATATGGTTATACGTCTTTGTCATCAGCATCCATAACACTACGTTATGTGTGGTCGCCAGAAATCCAAGATGACTGGTACCTAAACACCTACGAGCTATGCTATTCTTCATGGTAACATCTAGGCCTGTACAAAGTATTGACCACTATGAAACAGAGATGGAAGATACAAGCAACAATGATGTGAAAAGTGTTAGGGATGACAGATTGGTTAATAGAGCAGGTGGTGCCGACCTTGTTCTTCTTTTCTACCTGACGAGTCATGAAAACGGTCTGGTCGTTCGCCTCTCTTCGAATTTCGTTCCTTTTTTAGTCCTTCTTTCAGCCTCAACATTTCAGCCTCGAGTTTCATGTCATCTTCCCTTCCTTCTCCCCTTCCCAGAGGCCGTGCACAAAGCCGCGGGAAAATCTTTTTCTCTTTCTCGGGGGTTTAGGCCAAGTCTAGGCCAAGTCTATTATTATGTTTGGGTAATTTTGTCATGTCAAAGAGTCCCGAGGAAGAATGGATATTTCTTCAGATGAAACGCTTGGTGTCTTGGGTCGGTCATTTTTCGGGGAAGAGCCAATGTGTTCTCATGACTCGTCTCAAACATCCCAAGAGTCGAGGGCTTTTTAATTTCTACGGGGGACATCTAGAAGGCGAAGAGACGACGACAATAGACGTTGAGAAGCATACGGTGGGGAGTGTAGAGAGGTGTGATCCATTATTCAGTTGAAGAGAGATTTCTCTCGCTGTCACACCCTGGGGAAAATCATTTTTTGTTGATTTCTTTGATTTGTAGTATCGTCCTCCTTGCATCCGCCAGCACCAAGTCTCGCAGATGTAGACTGGCGGCAATGGCTATCCCCCAATAGATTCACCCCTTTCCCTTTATTTCTTTCTTTGTCATCACATGCGTGAGATCAGCCTTCTTTAGTACCCCGTCGTAGTGTCTTTCCAAGAGCGACGCGAGTCGTGCGTAAAAGACATTGGTAAACATATTATAAGAAAAAAAAACGCCGTGAAATTGTGGTTTGTGTCGGCCGTGTCGAGAGTGAGATTCGTAAGAACAGAGCAGCCCGTTCGTTTGCAAAACATGGTGATAAGACTCGGCGGATATCGCGTCCTTTTGCTTGTCTTTGCTGGGTCGATATGACCTCGCTTCTCTGTTTGCCTTTTTTTTTTCGACGGGGCCCCGAGTGGCTTTGAATTGGTATTTGGAATGGTCGTCCAGTCTCCAAGACCAGAATATCGTACCCGGATTACGCCTTGCCACGGCTGCCCCTTTGAGGAAGAGTCCAAGGCTTTGCACAAATCATCTAGTGGGTTTCGTTAGTAATAAGCCCCAGGAAGCATGAGACATTCTTCTATAACACGTACCTCTCCCTCACTGTATGCCCAGAAATAGATGACCATGGCGATCAGGTAGTAGAGGCCGGCGTTGGTGCCTTGGTAGGTGAGAATGGCAGCCAGGGAGAACAGGGGCAGCGCGGCGAGGCGGGCCTCGAGGCTGCGGTGGATGCCGGTGCCGGCGACGAAGACGAGGGGGTACTCCCATGCGATCATCCACAGGCCCATGACCAGGTTGATGATCTGCAGTATCGGGAACGGCTTCACTGCCGGGTCGAGCGTCTTGGTCAGGAAGTCGAAGAAGATCTTGGGCCAGAAGAAGCCCTCGAGAGCGGCGGCGATTTGGTCTGTGTCATGTGTAAGCGTTTCTGCTCGAGTAGTCTTCTCTTGTCTGGTGTTACTTACAAACGCCAGCCGTCAGGGTGATGAGCCTCGCCCAGTGGTTCTTGATAAGTCTGCCCATGTTGACGGTTTCTTTTCAAGTTTCCTTCTTCTCGTTCTTTTTTTGTAGTCGTCCAACAAATTGATGCCTCGTTATACACACGAAACCCTGAATATCCCAATACGAAAAGTCGCGATGTAAGAAAAGAAGGTAATACAACAGATAAGTCGGAAAAAAGAAGGTAATACTGCGAGGTAGCCGGACCTGCGGATGGTAGAAGAAGAATAGGTGGTCGAATAAAAGAAGTCGATATTAAAAGAAGGTTACCGACGGCGAGTGCACAGCGCTGGCAACCGGAAGAGAAGAGAAGAGAGGGAGGCAGAGGAAAGCCAAGAGGTTTGACAGGACAGGCCCTGGGGAGGGTCTGGGGGAGACTATATTGATCGTCTGGCCCTGCGGCTTACGGGCAAACGAGGCGGGTGCTGAGAGCAGAGTGGGGAGCGGCGCCCCCGTTGAGGAAGAGGCTGTATCAGAAGGGACGAAGCCGGGCTGGGGGTGATACCTTCAGATGCCTCTTGGGTAGATACTAGTGTCTCGTTTGAGATCCAAGTTCTGGTAATCTGATCTATGATGACAGCGGGCATCCGAGCGGCATTCCTCGTTTCCGCTCTCGTCCAGATGGAAAGATCCCTGGGTGGGAGGAGGGAGTCTAGGTTGGGAAAACCTTATTCAGGATAAGAGTATTAATTCTTGAGCCGCAACTGGGGACATGTGCGGCCCCAAAGTGGAAGAAGATGATCGAGTTCGACGTTTGAGCCGCCTCGGTAGCAGTGGAAGTGCGGCTCAGATATGTCTATGGATCCTCTCGAGTGTCTGATGTTCGGCCAGGATGATCGGTCTTGGTGGAGACGGTCCTATGGGTGGCAGTGTGGCAGTTGCAGTTGCAAGTGCTCGTGCGGTTGCGGCTCTGCTTCGTCGCATGAAAGAAGGGTTGAAGATCAGACAAAACCCGTCGCCAGGGAGTCGAGGGGTATTATGAGGCAGCAGGAGGTCTCTCTCATGTATGAGAAGTTGTGTATGTATGTATTGTAAGGTAGGTTGACCTTGGCTACGGGGCATGCGAGTTTAAGAGACGACAGGCGTGTATAATTGGGGCCGCGCTGGGGGGCCACATGCAGTCTCATCAGCCACCGCTGCCAGCGAGCAGAGTGTATTCACAGCCAATGCCAGGATGCAAGAGAAAGAATACATGGGTATAATCTGGGGCACTTCCGAGGGAACCGCAACGAGTATCTTCAAGTCTCGTGATGAACAGACAAGGGCTCAGCTTGAGCTGGGAAGCGGTCTAGAGGCCGACGACCATCGACTTCTTGGGCCGTGAAGGAATAGACGGGGAACCAGCGGGTACAGTCAGAGAGAGCAGTCCAACGAGGAGATCTAAAGATGGGCGGTTACGCAGCATCATGCAAGGACGGGTGCTAGGCACTTGAATTGATCGAGGTCTTTTTTCTCGATAGTAGCAGTTGAGAATTATCAGTAGTGATGGGAGGAAAAAGCGAGGTGATTGGGCTTGGGCCGGCGGTTAGATGTTGCCCTATAGCCAATCAGGGTCTCGACCTGGTCGGTCCATGCATTGCCAAGCTCGACCTCCGACAAGGGGGGTCGACCCCAGGTCAGCCAGGGTCTAGAGAGGACCTTGGTCGAATAATGCGAACCTGCCCTTCTTCTCGAGGCCGCTTCTTGGGCAGTGAAGAATCATCAAGTATCGAATTTTATATGTTGGCTATCACCATCTTGGTGTATTTGGCCTTGGACAGGTTGTGTAGTTAGGTAGAGACGAGTGACTAGAATCCGGACGACACAAGCAGGGTAGATAGTATTCATCTGGCATTCAGAAAAATGGTAAGTATATCTTGGCAACCATACACTACGTACTGTCGACGGCGGACGGGTGGGTTAGCAGACCCGTAAATACAATGCACAAAATTCTTCAGCGGAACAGCAATCGTGGTTGAGTCGGCCATGTCGCGCATGCGTCCATGGTCGTAGCATCTGGCCCCCCTTGCAAGTGTACTTGGTACAGTACAACATCAGCCGGATAGTTCATATATTAAAGCGGGGGGCCTCTTTGGGGGAAAGACCTCACCAACCTCTTCATTATACAGATCCTCCATAATTAGAACTGAATGTGGTCGATACTGTCTGATGACATCGGACCGTAGAAACAAGCAAGAATGAAATGAATGAAAAAGGCATCGATGCCATCCGAATATCTGCGACGACGCCTGGAGGCGATCAGGTCGGGCTCAGACAAGTTGCGAGTTTCGCAACTGAGGCAGATCGGGTTTGACGTGGAACCACAGACGACCAGGGGGTCCCACCCCATTCCATTCGTCTTAACCGCTGGCGCATCGCATCTCTCAGCACTTTTGACAGCTGAACTGTCGTCCATCATCTCATTTATGGATTCTATTTTCTGGTACTTATCCGTTCTTTGTTGATAAAAGGCATCGCTCGACCTCGAACCATCATCGGCCGTCGTCGTGGCCGCGAATTTTGGGATCTTCGCCCCTCGTGTCAAAAGCATTGGATGACATTTGCCATCTAAGCGTTCATTCATCCGGCATGTTGAGATGCTCCGCCACTTTGGTTTCCATCTCAGTCTCGAAGTCAAGTAGATACGAAGAGCACTTGCACTTTCAATAGTGACCATGTCTTCCATGCCACGCATCTGGCAGCAGTGACCGTTTAGAAAACCGGCAGGTTCGGCTTCTGTCGCTCAGCCCGAACATGAGTCTGGATTCTTTGGTCCGCAAGGATCGGGAACATGTACAACCATCTATTTCCGAGGCAAGCACCGGAATTCGGCCATTGTGAAGAATTGCAGACGTCAACCTCGAATCCACATGGAATCTCGAATAGAACCTGAAGAAGCCTGCTGTGATTCTGTCGAGAACTGCGGTGTGCACCTGGCAACTCGCATGGGTACTTGGCACCACAGCTATCCGTCCCTCTCGGCGGCTGCACCCGCTCACTGATTGGCCCTGCGCTCCGTATAACCAAGTATGTGGCTAGCAATGCGCAGGGCTAAAGTAGTCGACTTGACGGCTGGGGGGTCCAATATGGTCGGTCGGTCTCCATGGCTACCCAGGGTCGTCTTTTATAGTCCGATCCAATAAGAGTTCTCTCTCTTTCGACTCGTCCGTCCCCGCATCCCACGCTAGAGGTATATAATCCCGCCACCTTACAGTAGGCAGATCTGAACTGATCTACGCGAGGTCTGCTGAAGATTGTGAATTCCCCATCGAGACCCAGTCACATACTAATGTAGGGTATATCATCGCTTTACCAAGACTTGCAAGACTAGGATCAGGAGTCCACGCCGACTTTGGCATATATGCCCGTCCCGTCACCGCATTCCCGTAGCGTGGGCGGCGTTCTTGTGGTGAATCCCTTGAGCCAAGCGGTGATAAGCTGACTCTATCACATACGGGCGGGCTTATCGAACATCTCCAGTGAAAGAGCTCTCAGGCTTTCTTACGAAGGAGCCATGACTCGACGCTTCTTGATGGCTGACTTTCACTCAGGATGTCCTGGCCGGTCCACGAACGTGTTGAGCAATAATAGGCTCAAGTGTGCTGTTTCTGGTCAGGTAGCCATAATCTTGCCGGACAGGTCCAAAGTCCTCCTGATACATGAGTGGTCCTTGAACACAGCCAGATCCTGCTAAGAATCAGATACAATCTTCAGTTCTAGAAAGTCTAGACCTGGACATTTCATCTGGATAAGTTCAGTGTGCTCGAGCTACATAATTTCTTTCAAGACTAGGCTAATGCTCGACATCGCCAGCCAGTTCATGCAGATTGCTTTTGTCCATCCGTCCGCATTGACGTTGCAATTTGACCCCAAGATTTAACCTAGGACAACAAATGCATGCAGTTCAGCACGCAGTCCGACCCAATACAGCTTGGCTAATGCTATTCTTGTCACTCTTGTGTTGCTCTGGGTGGCACGAGTATGTCACCTCACTCCCGTCAGCACATGGCTTCGAGCCGTCGGCTTGCACGCTGATACTGGCTTCACTGGAAGGCATACTCATCATGCCAAAAGCTTATCAACCGAATGGCGTCGTCTCCCAAGTACTCCTGTAGATGCTGTCGGCCTTCCGCAGTTGTCGCATTCGTGATGACATCCTTCAGACTGGTGGTGATGTCACTAAGAACATTGACTGTATGCTCCGGGAGTTTATTGACGTCGGAACAATATGGCAACAAGTCGCGAACAGCACTCGGTTGTCTAGTCGAGGTCGAGCTGTGGAGCAACTGTCGATGGAATGCCTGAATCATTGTTGGTAGTGCCTCTGCTCGCAGAATCGGGAGCACAGGCATTTCACATCCACCAAGAAGTCTGCCTCCGGTTTAGTGATTCGCCATTGTGGTATGTTGTGAGGATCTGGATAGCTTCTCTCAGGAAGCCATCAGACCATGCTGGGGCTGAACTTACTCCATTTGAAGTCTCATCATCATATCATGGCCACCATCTTCATCGGCTGGATTAGAAAGCACCACTACGGCCACGTACTGGCCGCCATTGAGATTGTAGAGCCTTTCCAAGCGCTTGCGCGTTTCGACCGTGCCAACATCCTGAGTTGACAGGCAGATGGCCCGAAAAGCGAGGTGAGACGGCTGGCGAGGCTGATGGAGTGGCATGGCCACATCATGAGTTTCAAGTTGAGCCTCTACTCGAGCAAATAATTGAGGGCTTGTCAGCACTATTGACACCGGGCGCTTAAGCCCGAGAGGATCAGATCGAAGCTGGTATATTACCTTTCCAACGTCCTCCGGGGTTGTCACTCCGCAGAAGCGCTGGGAAGAGTGAGGCCCAATCAGGCCTCTTCCGCATCGAAGAGCAAATCACAGGCAAGTCCATATCTTTGGGCACACACTTGAGATCAAGATCCTCTCGATTCCCACAGCCCTTTCTGGATGCTTACCAGATTCTTGAGTGCGATAGGAACCTGGTCAGGTGGACATGATTTTATCTCCCCGTTCAATCGAATCGTCTGCCGGTGTCTTCAAGATAAGCGCAGTCGTTCGGGGGCAGGCAGCAGACAAGAGAAGATGAGTTTGTAAGATCTCGTGCTATTTTGATGCGAGCAGTTGGTCTGGCTTGAACAGTGTTGCATTGGTTGGCAAGATATATGAGTTCCTGTCCGTATTTCTTCAATTTAGCTCAACGTGCTTGCCTAATGAAAAATGGAAGTCCCAGATCTGAGCGAAGGCACGACCTGCAAAGTCCATGGCGACCACTTAGGTACATTCCTCCAAAAAAGAGGTCAACTCGATACAGAAATATCAATGCAGAGACCATGATACCAATACTTCACCAATACATGTTTGATTTCCTCTTTTATTTTGATTTTTGTAGTTTCCAGAGTTGAGATATGGTACAGGCTGTGCGCAACAGCGGTCTATCTCTAAATATCTATTGGTCCCAAGTCTATTTCCAAACACCCGCCCGTGATATAATAAGTCAACGCTCCGCCAACCGCCATTGGGCATTGCCAATGTCTCCAGACCATGTATGCCAAATCTCGGGGCAGCGCCAGAGCAATCACATGTATATTTACAATATTCAACGTTCGATTCATTCAGAGAACCTTACATCATCACCCTCACGATGCCGGTGGCGATGCTGTTGGCGTGGGCTCGGAAGTTGGCTCTGCGGCTAACAGCGGCTGCTTTGTCTTGGGGTCCTTGTAGTTCCTCAATGCCATCTCCAACGTCAGGATGCGGCTTTCCTGACGCTTGCGCTCGTTCTCGCGCTCTTGTTCGAGGGCCTCAAACTTGGCGTTGAGCGCCTTGATCCGTTCGGTATTGTGATCTGGTTTCGTGGACGACTTGTACCATTCGTAGATGACGAGGGCGACAGCCACCGTCAGGATAAAGGCGTCGCCAATGACGTCGGCGAACAGGTCGACGGCCTTGGGCTCTGGCAACGGCCTGAACTTTCGCTTCCAGACCGTTAATATGTTGGCTGGCCGCTTTGCGTTCCGCCGTGCCTCCTCGGCCGTGACTCCGTGCTTTGCCTTGAACTCGTCGTCCTTCTTTTGCTGGTCCGCCGTTTTCACCGTTGGCGCCTCGGCCTTTTCCTTGGCTCTCTGTTCCGCTTCGGGGTTCCGCAGTAGCGCCACGGACATCCTCATGTTCAGTTGATGTATGATCTGCCCTCCGCTCGCGGCCCAAGCTCGGAAGGCCGGGTGTTCGTGTGCTTGTCTCTTGATACGATTCTGAAGCGCGGTGACTCAGTCAGCAAGTCTCTCGAGCCACATGGAAGCACAGGCTTTGCGCGATCACTTACAGCGCCATACTTGGACACATGTTTCACGAACAAGGACGCGAGCTTGAATAGAGGTAGTGCGACCATCTTTCCAGTAAACCCGGAGGAAGTCCTCGGCGTATTATGGCTATCGACGCCCCCGGATCCCAAGGGCATAAGTAGCTGTCAGCTTTCGCACAGGCCGTGTCGACGTTACGCAGTGAACATGGTCCAGCGACAAGACCAGGTGATCGCAGTCTTCGTAGCTCCTCGGGAGGTCGTCAAATATTCTTCAATGCTTGTTGTCTTGTCTCAATTGAGGTCGCGCATGATTAATAGTATTTCAGGGTGCGCGCCGGCCGTACCGCTACGATTGCTTCGTCGTCCCGCTCGCTGATGCTTCTGTGGGCCCAGTGGAAGCACAGCGAGCTTTCAGGCGTTTCAGTGGACCCTCGGGCTCTGTCGGGGGTCGGTCAAGGGCTGCCAAGACCCGGCCGGCGTGGTTGCCGGGCCAATGTGCTATGGAGTAAACGAAAACGTTCGTGCGCTGGATTTGTGAGAATGCCAAACTCGCAGGGCTTAGAATCCGACTCCATCGTTCAAAGGACAAACTTTCGCCGGCATCTTCTTTACAACATCATTTGTTGAATTCCAGCTCCAATCCCGAACTAGAGGTCGCTCTGCATGACGCCACTCTTTTCTGGCTGAATAGGCTTCTGTTTTTGTGCAACCACCATCTACATTGTAAGTGTTGTTGCCCATTCGCGATCTGCATCTCTCCTGTGTTTGCTGTTTCGCCCTTCGATGTTTTTGTGCCTCTCTCTACTTGTGACCAAGCGACAACGAACGGCACGCGACACTCGACCTCGCAATCAGCAGCCATACGCGCCGGCTACCACGCATTGGCTACTCAACTCTTCGCATTCCGGCCGTCTCCTCCCTCTCGTTGCCCCTCTTCCCCATTGTTTATTCACGACGCATCACCAACCACGAAACTCAATGCTTGAAATTGTCTAACTCTTATTGCTTTTTCAGTCTGCCTCAGGGACAGACTAGAATAGACGGCCCAGTAACTACACCACTTGGCCAACAACACACCCTGCTTGGCCGACACTACGCTGTTCCTGTCAGCCAGAAGCCCCAATGGCGGACAGAGTCCTAGCGACAAAACAAGGCCTTGACACAGACGCCTTGTCTCCGAGGGACGTCAACGTCCAGATACTCAGCCGACCCGTGGTCGATCCCGCCAAAATAAAAGCCACGCTGGCGGCCAAAACGAACCCCAAGGACAAGGACCACCCTCCTCCTCCGCCCCCCATCATCTACGAGCCGCCGAGCAATGATCGCCGCGATGGCGCTTCATACCAGGTCGGGAAGATGTTGGGCAAGGGAGGATTCGCCGTGTGCTACGAGGGTGTTCTGCAAGGCACAAGAAGACGCTATGCTCTAAAGATTGTCAAGAGCAAGATGCCTCCCAAGATGGAGCAAAAGGTGGGTGCAACAATAGATGCTTGGTGAGCAATTCTCAGCTGACCTCTGCCGCAGTTCCAAACCGAACTCCAGATCCATTCCAAGATGAAGCACCAGAACCTCGTACAGTTCCTCCGAGCCTTCTCCATGGACAAGTGCACCTACCTCGTTCTCGAATTGTGCCCGAACGGCTCTCTCATGGATATGGTCAAGCGCCGCAAGGGACTTACAGAGCCCGAGGTTCGATTCTACTCGGTGCAGATCGCAGGTGCCATCAAGTACATGCACGCAAAGGGCATCATTCATCGCGACTTGAAGATGGGAAACATCTTCCTCGACCGACACATGAACGCCAAGATTGGCGATTTCGGTCTGGCGGCACTGCTCGTCACGGGTAGAGATATGCAGACAATCAGGCGCACAACTCTTTGTGGCACTCCAAATTACATTGCGCCCGAGATCTTGGAGAAGGGTAAGAAGGGCCATGACCACATGGTTGACATCTGGAGCTTAGGCATTATAATGTAAGGCTGCCCCTTTCCGATGGCCGTGGCACAAAACTTACTTGAAATCAGGTTCGCCATGTTCACCTCAAAGCCCCCGTTCCAGTCGTCAACAACAGACGAGATCTACCGACGGGCACGAAACCGTGATTACGAATGGCCCAGCACCGATGGCACCAACAAATACATCAGCCAGGAAGCCAAGGAGATTGTCGCAACAATGCTGGTGGAAGCCGAGAACCGACCAGAGCCAGACATCATTGTCCAACACGATTTCTTCATTTCAGGACATGTCCCTTCCCAGTCCGAGATCACAACCAAGCTTCGAGACTTTCCTCCCGAGAGCGATGCTTTCTACCAAATCGACCAGACGCCGGCAATGATTTCGCGAAACATGCGCCATCTTCAGCAGCTATGCCAGGACTGTGACGTTGGTCCATGGAACGATACGCAAAAAGTGTACACAAGCACTTGGAGAGAGGTTGCCCTGGAAGAGAAAGCTGGCTTGACGCCCATCATTCCACTGGTCGAAGGAATTGTTTATAGGCCGTTCGAGGAAGTGAGCAGAGAACAGGCGCTTGACCAGGGACCGCTCCTGGCCAATCCACGTAACAACACCGACGACGACTTGATGCCGACACAAGCTGGCAACTCAGTACGGGGTCTGCTGAGAGAGCCTCCTCAGAGCTTTGCAGCACAACAGCGAGCCCAAGGCCGACCAAAGGTCGGCACATTGTCTCGTGCCCAGACACTGGCCGACATGGAGTCGTTACCAACTGCCAGTGGTACTGTGCGCTCTCGGACCAAGCGAGAACTGGTGCGGAGCAACACAGAGGATAACATTCTTGCGTTGCCAGCCCAACCTGCCCCCGAGACTATGACATTGCCGATAAGACCGCTTGTCCCTGCCGGACGACTACAACCCGCACAGAGCAGGAAGGCTTCTGCTGAGAAGGCCAAGGAGGTTGCCCCAGCGCCGGCTCCAGCCCCAGCGCCGCCATCAGGTCCTGTCGAGGCTAGTATGGAGACGCTTTTTGGCCCGTCCGAACCACAGTGTTCAGTCGTAGACACAAAGCCTGATATTGTGTTGGATAGACTCCGACGACTGCAGGCGGAGCTAGAGCGGGCACTCAATGCGCGTACCATGGCCATCGTCAGCAAGGCCACAGCAAAGACTCCCTCGACGCCACACATTGTCGTCAAGTGGGTCGACTATTCCAACAAGTTTGGTCTCGGTTACATCCTCAACGATGGCAGTGTTGGCTGCGTCCTGAAGAGTCTTCCCGGAAAGGCGCGGGGAGGCAAGACAGTGACGTTGCCCCCATCGTGCATCGTGGTTCGTGAGGCCGAAAACCACTGCCAAAGACGCCATGATGCGGGCTACGGTGACCGCCATCAGATTGTGCCAATGACACAGCCGATTCAGTTCTTCGAGAATAATGGAGAGGCTGGGCTCTCCACAGTCAATGTGCACCCCAAGCAGTTCAAGATCACAGTGGGCGAGGACGGAACGCCTGGCAAGGTTCCCGTTGGCAAGGATATCTACGACTACCGCAAACGCGAGCACCTGATCTTGTGGAAGAAGTTTGCTAATTACATGATGGCTTATGGCCGCGACCAAGAGGCTCCCACGGATGATACGGGCCACATCCAAATGCCATCCAGCTCTAGCAAGACAGTAGCCCCCAGCGATGTTGTCACATTCTACCAGCGCATTGGTGATGTAGGATGCTGGGTCTTTGCCGATGGTCACCTGCAGTTCAACTTCCCTGATCACACCAAGATTGTATTGGATCCAACTGGTACGTGGTGCCACTTCTGGCATCTGCCACAAGATGCTGCCATCAAGCTTGCACAGACCGGAGAGCTAGACGAGACAGCCTTGGACGAGCGAGCTGTCCTGAGCTACCCGCTCCAGACGCTTCTCAACTTTGCTACCAAGCCTGCTGCTCGCCCGACCAGAGCCACCCAGAGCTCGCAAACGCGCAAGCGACCCGAGATCAGCCCTATGATGCAAGGCATCCCCGCGGCAAATGATTTTAGACGCAAGGTCGACTTCATCAAGAATGTCATCAAGGAGTGGGTTGCCAACGACGGCATGGGCAACAGTGACATGAGCCGCGCGAAGCGTATGATGTGGACAGGCTACCGCGAGACGGTCATTGCTGGCCCTAGCAAGCACGTCTGGGTCACCATTGGCGCCAGATGGGGAGATGAGCGGTTCAGTGCCATCGTTGATCCGAAGAACCCCCACGATCTAGGTAAAGACGTTGAAGAGAAGAAGAAGTCTGCTGCTCCATGAGGAGCTGGTGAGCTCGTCCGATCCAAAGGGGAGTTTTGTTCTTCTGTACATATGGTTCCTGGCACTGCTTGGAGGTTGTCGGTCAAATTGTGTTGATTCCATGGGCCCAAGGGGAGTAGAGAGGCCGTTTGTTACCTTTTTCCTTGCTAATGCCCGTCTACGACTCGAGAACAAGCCTGGAAAGGCTTAGGGAATGATGGCGTTGTTAGGGAGTTTTTCATGACTTTGTCTAGGTATTTTGCTGCTCTCATCTGCATGGCGTAGCGTTTTTACAAATAATACACCTTGTTCGATATACATTTTGTTCACGGTTTTAATCTACGTGTTGCACATGATTCATGTATGAAGGGATATGGCAAATTGACTGCATCACTTGGTTTTCGTCACGGTAGAAGAACAATATACCGAGGAAGAAAGAATCTTCATATTAAGTTTTAAGCTTCCTTTATAGATGACGAACAGCCATCGAGTTCTTCTTCTCTATCTCCCAAGTGAATTAACCAATTACCACTGTTCGCCCCATCGCCCAGAGAACGCTCAGCTCAACCCATCCTCTCCGCCTTCCACGCCGAGCAAGCAGAACGAACAGTGGGAAAGGGGGGGGGAGGGATGGATCCTCCTGAAAAACCAATTACGCCGGTTCGTTTTGTCGAGCAATCATTGTCTCTCTATCCTAAAAATAAAAACAAGTGCTCTAGACTCCGCGATGTGATTCGCATTTAAATGCAGTGTCGTCTTTTTTGAGAGGATCGTGCATTCCCCACCGCCCGTGAATGCAAAGCATGGAGGGAGAAAAGCTCCGTGAGCTCATGCCTGAAGACATGCAAATGAATACAGTATTATCCTGCTGCCAAAGCCAATCGTTCGACAAGCTTTGATCTCAGCCCCTTCCTCCCGCAGATTCTCGAACAACCAGTCGATTTTTCCGTATCTGTCCCTATTCTGTTCCGACGACATCTCTCGAGTGATGGCGTCCTAGAGCGAGTCGCGGATATGCTGAAGCCACGCATGGGCCGCTCGTAACTGTCCTCATTTGACAGCATGTCCTTGCGTTGGAAAATCTGAGATTGGAAGAATGGCTCATCATTGTCCTTGGCGCGATAGCCAACGAAACGCAACTGACGGACAGCTGCGTTCACATGACTACGCATTCCTTATCATCCTTGCCCTCTTTGGGGGAGTCTTCTTCATCTTTGCGTTTCGTGGAGGCGCGACGTCCATGGGAGTGCCGCCGCCACTTACGGCCGCACGGATAGCAGCAAGCCGCTGCGTGGCCCGCTCATCGCCGGCATCAGCTGCTTTGACGTACCAAACGTTGGCCTCAAGGACATCACGGCGGCAGCCTATGCCCATTTCCGTGAAATATCCTACTGCATATTGCGCCTTGACAAGCCCTAAGAGTTATGAATATTAGTCAAGAACGCTTACAGAAACATAGCTCGCCGACTTACCTTGGTCTGCGGCACGGCGAGCCCACTCGTAGGCTTCCTCCTCATCCTTCTCCAAGATGGGATCAGCTCCAACCATATACCACGCACACAAGCCCATCATGGCGCCGGCGTGGCCCCGTTCCGCGGCACCTGTGTAAAAGTGGACACTGAGAGCTGGATCCCTTGGACAGTTGAGCTTTCCGTGCTCGTAGGCATCACCCATGCGGAAGCTCGCCTCAGGATGGCCGAGTTCTGCCGCCTGGGTGAAGAGTTCTGCCGAATAACTTTCATCTTTGAAGATGTCGTCACCGTACCCAGTCTCATATAGGAGGCCGAGTTGGTAGGGTGCTGCATTGTACATGGCATCCGACGCCTCGGTCGCCCGCTTTAGCCATTTGACTCCTTCGCGATATCGGGGCTCGCCCAAATCGCCCGACAGACATGCCTTGCCCAGCCTCGTCATGGCTCCTGGATGACCTCTCGAGGCCGCCGTGCGTAGATATTGTACTGCCTTTGCTGGATCTTTCCGGCAACCCCAGCCAAATTCGTAGCAAAGCCCGGCACGGAATCCAGACTCGGCGTGGCCGTGTTTCGCAGCCAGAACGAAGAGGGGGAAAGCGGCATTATAGTCTTCCTTGCCTTTGTTAAACAGGCCAGATGCATAACCATCTGCAAGGTAGTATTGAGCAAAAGGATAACCCCCGTTCGCCAGCCGAGTCAATATAATTTTTGCCTCGCGCACTAGCTCTGCAGGCGACGAGCCTGGGGTCCATTGACCCTCTTCTTGTCCGGGAGACCTGGAAACCTTCTTTTTGGTTGGCTCTTCGGGAGAAAAACCTTGTTCTTGGGCAGTGGAGATCAAAAAGACTGCAAAGGAATACTGGATCGAAAAATCATTCGTCTTCCTGACATTCTGTCTGTACATCTCCAAGGTCTTCTGGGCGCTCAGAAGCGAGGCATTGGTCCCGACATTGTTGCGCAGGTGTGTGTTGTCAATATTCAGGGGCGCAGGCGCAGGCTGAGGATACGGCACGCTGAGCAACTCAGCATAAGACAGCGGCCGTGTTTCTGGGGATTTACGAGCTTGCGATGACGCAGAGCGGCCATGTGGACCAGGTGACAACGAATACACAGAATACGACGATCCCGGACGAGGCATGGTGCTCCTTCTCTGGAAGGAGTTGGGAGTCAGATGCCGATTGATGATCCCTTCCTGCTCAGTCGTATCGAGAGTGGACAGCGGCCGGGTTTCCGGAGCTTTAGGCCCACTTGAAGTCCGTGGAGTGGTTTCTGGGTCATGATGATATTGCAACTGATGATACGTTTGCGGCTCCTCAAATACGGACTCCTCGGGCGACGCACTGCCAGCTGAGTTCTTGGAGCCCGGCACATCTTGAGATAACGAACTCGCGTTCGTTCCGGCAGACGCTTCGGTGGAGGCCTTTTCTTGAGGCTGCGTGCTCGCCGTAGAGCGCGACTCTTGGCTCAGACGGTGATCTTGCACTGCCCGAATACCATAATTGTCCACATTTTCCTTGTCACTCGTATTAGAGAGGCCTTTTGCTAACTTGAGGTCAGATTGGCCTTCCTTTGTACGATCCGGGATAGTTGCCGCAAGTGTCGAGGGCAAGGGCTTCCCGAAAGAATGCTGCGCCGAAGGGCGCCTTTCTGCAAGAGGTTTGATATTGGACAGCGCATACCCCGGGCTATGGGGCGGCGGAGGCGGCGCATCGGGTGACTTTGGCAACTCTCGATTCGTGTAGTCGTCGGACTCGACGGTCAATGCCTGGCTCCCCTCGATGCTCGCATTAATGGGCTGGGCCCAGTTCTCGGGGTAGAAGTTGAGCCGCACAGGAGACACAGGTCCATCTTTTATCGTGGGATTCTCGGGCGGCTCCGGCAGTGGCTTTATTATGGAATCTTCTGTTGCGTCGCTCCAGCGGTAGCGCTTGGGAGACATTTCTGGCTCGGGTTGATGCTGTCTTTCCAACTTCTCAGGCGACTGAAACCTTGCGGGAGGTGGCGAGCTCGTGAGCGTTGCCATTGTTTCCGTTGCGCTCAGCGCCAGCTCGACTGGAGGGTGGCAAGCGACCTCTCGGCCAAGAGTATGGTGCGATATCCCCTCTGATCGGCCACGAGGCCGGTTCCACTTCCGCGTACAACCAAAGTGCGAGACAGCAGGTCGCTCTCTGTCCGAAGCTCTTGTGCCAGATTGACCGTGTTCGGTTCGTCCGTTTTCAGCAATCCGAGCGCTGCCGAGTTCTGGCAGGGTCCCAATCAAGAAAATCCCTTCACGAATGTCGAGGAGAATTCCGAGACCATTGACTGTGTGGTCTTGTGTATTGAGCGAGTAGGTACAACCGAAAGAGGCGGCGAGCTGATAGCGCGGCGCCGATAATGCTAATGCTGAATGCGAATGTTGGTTAGAAACAAGGTGAGGATGAAAGAAGCGAGACTGTCGGCCCTGGGGAGAGAAAGAAACCGAAAAGACTCTCGGGAGAAGAAAAAAAGAATGCAATGGCGTGAGATTTGCCCGCTAAGACTATGATGCTCGTTTCAGGCTTCTTCTTCTTCTGTGATACTTGACCTTGCCTTCCGCTCAAGTGGAAAAGTAGGTAGGACGGTCAGCATCGGGGAGTTTTAGACTCTGGTCCAACAGAGGGAAGCTGCAGTTGATCCACTGCCTCGGGGCCACGGGGTGGTTGTGGTCTGACTACGTTACAACGAATGCAAGCGCTACTTAGCAGTCAGGCACCGCTAGCAGCAGGTCATCCAGTGCACTAGGGAGGTCAGCACTGTGTGCCGACCCGCTAGACTTTTGATGCCTGCCCACCCGAAGGAGCTCGGCTATAGCGCAAGCAAGGATGATTAGCGGCTCCTCCGCCGCGCGGGCAGCTACCGTGTGCAAAGTCCTGGGTGGGTGAGGGGGCACACGAAGAGGGAGACGGAATCGCTAACAAGCAAGCAGGTACGTAGGGCGTAGCAAAAGATGACGAAACATACCAACCACTCCCAGCCTGCCACTACTGTTACTGCTCTTCTTTGTCAAGTCTGGATTTGCCAATTCTCCACGCTGCCCCTGTGGTATGACAGAAAATCCCTTCTCGTTGCGCAAAGCCTTGCAGCTCTCACTTAATATTACGGCTCTGGTGAGAGACGATCAGGGTATTGGATCTACGAGCTACCTAAGCCCCCATTTGAGGCTGCGACTAACAAAAACGCCGGCTCTGGCGCTTTTTTGCGAATCTGACGTTGAAATTGAGCTCACACTTGCTCGCGCCGCCGGTCTTGGGTAATTGTAGGTATCTCACAAAGTGGTCAAGCGGTTGACACTACCAGCCTGCCCCAGGGTCATGTATCTGATTTATTAAAAATTGACAAGCGTTGGCTGCGCGAAATACCCTCTCCAACTGGCCCCAAGATGAGCACGGCGTCTTTGTGGTTTCTTGATCCACCAAAATCAGTCGACAAGGGACTTTTACTACCTGATCTCCAGGGGCCTGGGGTCGGGGAGAAGAAGCAGACATGCCAGACCACTTTTTCCCAAGGGCGGGAAACGTGTGACAGATGCACATCGTACTCCACCAAACAACGTCCAGCTCTTGCTCATACTGGGCTGGATTTTACGCCATCAAGCCATGAATTGGTAGCTTGCGCCGATGCAATGGCTCCTCTTCCTTCTCCTTGCGGCGGCTATGGCCTCCTTCAGGGTCCATCACGAACTTTTCGGACCGCACTATCGACTTGACAGGAACGCCGTATGTATCCAGAATCTTCGACTGTCTACCTACTATACATACTATCTATCCCCAGTGTGCCAGGAAGCTCGTGTTGCACGCATATTATTGTGGGGGTCCGACTATGACTTGCCATTCACGCAACCCTGTTGCGGATCGACGACATACATGCTGCAACCACAAGGACGACAAATACGATTTTTTCAACAAGCAGTGCTACGCCTACTGATGACTTTCTGTCAAACTCGGTGAAGAACTCCCTCAGAAATCCTTTTCAGGCAGTCATAAGCCGGCCCCGCAGATGATTGCAGATATTGGCATCGCCTATTCTGACGGGTTTTCCGGGTCTCAATAGGCAAATCATACTAAAATCCCGTTCATACAAGCTCAAGCTGTGCCTACACGGGCTGAAAGTCTCCACCAACTAGTATCCATATTCTACCGCATGTACATACATGTAATACATTGACACGCTCATCATGCTCGTTGAATCTCAGCGCGAAATCTACAGAATTTGACTTTGGAGATCTTGAAACGTGCGGGTCATGCGTTTGTAGCCATGGCAGAAACTCAAGACTTGTCTGTGACAGCTCAAAAAAGTAACACGACTCTCGAGAGCTATGAAAGCAAGCACATACGCAGCCAGGACTTCCCGTCTTGCATGTCACCAAACCATCTACCTACAGACGCCCGCATGTGCGTGCTGTCCACTTACGTATCTCCAGCATGGCCCAAACGCTTCAGCTTGAAAAGGCTGCCTTGGCTGCGTCCAGTCGTCCCGCACATATAAGTCAATTCGGAAGATGATGTGCAGAGAAGGTCTTGTCAAAGTGCCCAAAGTCCGTCGATCGTGCGGAGGAGACTCACCGAAACCCTTCTTGCGGAGTCTTGACGAAGATCCTGTCGAGGAGAAACCATAAATGTATAGTAAATTGACTGGAGACAGTTCGATTGACTGTATGACTGTCGCCACTAGGGGTAAGGCGGATTATATTGAATAGAGGACGACACCCTCGTCTCATGTGGTTCGTATTGCTCACAGCCAAGCTAAATTGTGTCAGCCAGTCGCACTCCGATGCGGTTAGATCATGCGCAGGACCCTGAAGTCCTGCCCTTCGAGCCATTGCCTCAATAAGTACCACCTTGTAGGAACATTGGTAAGCACTGTACGAGGCACGGATTGATAGAATGGCCAATTGCTACTGATGGCTTGCAGTGTATGATAATGCTTAAGCGACTATAGCGCCTCTTCATGTTCGGCAGATATAAATTCAGATGGCTGGACATTTCATGCGCGTTCATGCACATGGCGGGAGACATGCCAGAGCTTGTTTCGCCAGAACAGAGACCCGGGAATCTTAGCGAGACTTCAAATATTTTTCTCCACACGATTTTTTCTCGCCATTCTAGAACGCTTCGACAGGAACTAATTTCCCCCGGAGACAAGTCTGGGTGGCAACCTGGCCAGCTGGCGGCAGCAATCTGGCTATGTCTGGTCGAAATAGCAACCAAGGTCTAATATTGAGAAAGAGAGACGGCACAGTCAAAGCATAACCTGGAATCGTTTGCCGCTTCTTATAGTGTTACCCACGTGTTTCGATGGTTTTTGCTCGGAGCGCCTGGCAACTCTCGTGTTGGAGCCAATTTGCCGCTCGCTATCAAGAAACGGGACGACTAATGGATGGCTAGCCTCTGCGTCACAGCTATTTACGTCTTGGACGCCGAACATCGTATTACCAGATCATTAGTCGCGCCAGCCGCAGAGAAATCAGAGAGGCATCTCAGAAATCTCTGTAGCTGAGCACTGGTGGACTGGACTGGTTGCCCGCGAAGACCAATTCCATTTCCCGCAAGAGGCACGAATGATTCCGCACGCGGGCGATCAAGAGCCGGCAACTTTCCAGCCCCTAGCGATAGAGAGAGAGAATGTGGGCTCGAGGGTCGAGGCCCGCGGCATTGTACGTATAATCCAGGAACACATTTACTTGGCCACAGGGGCGTCTGATTGTTCTGTAATAGATATCTATTTTGCCGGGTCTTGAAGCATTTATCCCCGCGTTTCTGCGAAGCATTGAGAGACCAACTGCCAGAGTTGCAACGAGCCCAGGGGCCATGCAGCGCCGGCCCAAAGCTTAACTGGACAGTGTCCCAACGGCTGTGGAATTGCTAGAAGTAAGTGCGCGCGTTATCTAGTACCATGGTGGACCAGAGAGTGCTCCGTACGGTACAGAATATTGTCAATCTTGGCCTGGTCGAACGACGTTGTGGGTAGACAACACGCGTAAAACACGACTCGACTCCAGCAGTTCGCTGCCGCTACCGAGGCTCCTTGCTGACGATCAAGGTGGAGCGGAGCCCTTCTTCCATTGCCAGCGGGTGGTGGCATGAGGCTCTTGAGTCTTGAAAGATCTTTTTACGGACAGTGGATAGCCATGCCCACAGGGCTGCGTAAGATGCCACGACGCGGTTACGGTGTATATACCGGTGACACCGCGGGGGCTCTACCGATCTTTTGCGCGTCCCGGCCCCAGGGGACCAGCCGTCGACCTACGAGAGTTTCCAAATCGTAAACTGATGGATTTGATGGGGTGGCTGCTTGAGCCGCGTCTTGCTCCGAGCCATGCTTACCAGCCGCGGGGTTAAGCGGATGCGAAGATCATTGAATCCCATGAAGGGGCAGAGATTGCCAACGTCGACGATTAGCGTCAATGTCGGATCAACTCGAGTCACTTCATGCATTGACGCAACGGAACCTGAGCAGGTGAGCGACTTCTGCAAGTGTCCGGTCGTCACCCATGATCAGCTTGGAACGATCTTGTTTTGTCCGTCTATTCTGTCAACATGTTGCGGTCAACAACAAGATGTGTGATGTAAAATCCTGGATCTTGCTCTTTGTAAAAATAGGTCTGGTTGTTAAGGTAACGATCCCTGTCAGTGCATAGTGTGGTGGAAGCTGGGGGGAAGACCCTTGCAGACTGATGTCGCCGATCTTGTTCCTATCTCTTCCAAGTTCCCTCCCAGGCCTCCCTGTTCATCATCAGCGGAATGCCCTTCCACCCATCAGCGGGTGAAGGCTCCGGCCAATGGACTCAGCCTCTCGGGCCATGAAGCGGAATCTCGTCAGGCTCATGCATACACACATTACACACACAGAGCAGCAGGACACAGACGTTTCCGCCCCCGGCGCTACTGCATCGCCATCTCAGATTCGTGGAGCTTAAAAAAAAAAAAAACAATGAGATTTCTATGTTGGTACCTAGATGGACGACCTAGCTGCGTTGGTGACTAGTTGGGCGTGGGTGGTCAGGTGCGGCTCGTGATCAATGAAGCGCTCGAGTGCCAAGGGATGGAGACACTGCCCGTCTCTTTTTGTGGTTGGGGAGTTAATTGCTTTTTTCTCCATGGTTGTCAGTCAGCCATTTGTCAAGCAGGCACGCACTCACACATGCGACACAGTCCATTGAGTTTACACTGTCTCGAAGCAACACGAACCATATGAGTGAAATCCTCTTGAGACCGGGTGCAAATCCTCGGGAGGTGCCTTGAGGAGGTGCACTCGTGTCAGACATCTGGTTTTACACCTTTTCATGATCGAGGCAAATGCTATAATATACACTGCACAGTATGTGGTCTTCATTCCACTGCCTCTTCCGCTGCCCTGGGAAGAGGCGGGTCCAAGAGCAAGCAATTCGCAACGGTGGCCGGAGCCTGAAGAGCTTCCAATTTCCAGCTTCTTCACGGGTCCAATTTCACCACTCAGCGCTATTGTTGATTATAGCAAATACATTATTAGCGACCTCCCTCGTGGTAGCTGTCAGCAGATTATATTGCAGCGCAGCTTGTCGGTGGTTTCTTGTTCAGCCGCCCACCACCTTTGTTCGCCATATCAAAAGTGTGTCTACACTGTTTCCTCGGACATGCAGCACAATCACTGCTAATCTGCCCATCTTATGATATCATTTATGTCGGATTGTCACTTGATTACTTTGCTCCAGTGCCTTTGATTATTGACTATCCCCCCATCCATCTACTTGAAACAGCGACAGCATCTAGACAACGGGCCGTACCCTGCTTGCAACAAAACCAGCGATCTGCTACACAGGCAGTTTTTGTAAGCTGAGAGGAAAAAAACTGGGCAGAAACTAGCTGTTGCCCATCGAGACGACGCTTGTCGATCCCCCAGATCGTTATTCTGACCATTAAGCCCGTCCCAGATCTCGCAGCGACCCGCCAATACACTACGTTGTGTTCTATAGTTGACGCTTTTTTGACTCGACCATCGTCAAGTGTTGTCAGTGTGACCAAAGTAGCTCTCGAGGGCAGCTACAGGAGCGGATACGGTTTCTTGACAAAGAAAGCTCTTGCCCCATCCGCCAAAAAACGACAGCCTGATCAATACATTCCCCGTCAGCAGCAGATCGACCGCCGGATTGTTCCTTTTTGTTATTTTTCCTCAAATCCATTCTCGCTTATTATTTTTATTAAAATTGACCTCTCTATTGGATTGCGAAAAGAAGAGGGAAAGGGGGCCACCGAATAAGGAAAGCCCGTGTGGCCCGTACGGCGTACCATCGCCTTTTGGCTCAGCGCTTGTCCCTCACTCCACCGTCTCGGTTCTGGGCCCAGTGGACTTGGCTTGCAACTGGGGGCCGCCCTTAACGACAGGGATCATCATTAAGACTGCGACCAGCAGACACACTACTACAGGTAAGCCAGCGGATTTTCCCTTGCGGCTTCAGCCAGTTGCCCACCACAACGAGGTTCCTTTAGGGTCGGGTGTGAGTGCTTGCTGCTCCTTCTCGCCCGAACTTCCAAGCACCGCTACATGCGACATGGTCCTCCTGCTCGCAACCTGACCAAGAGCTCGATGATGTAGTTGGGTTGTTTTGTTGTTTTCGTCTTCGTCGCACTTGGTTCTCTACTTTCCGAGAGGCCAACCCCACCGCTCGCTATACATTCGTTTCCATCACGCTGCTGTATCACAACGTGCCACCTGAAATCATTTCTTACAAGTCACGAAGAGCCCTTTGCCCACCCGCCATTGTGCTGGCGAGGACCACCTTCTTGTAACCTCACTCGGCGCAGGCCCAACTCCCTTTGTCAGTCCTCCAGAGTCCTCGTGGCACTTTGCTGTCATGACATGTTTCGGCGCTTCTTTTTGAGCCGTTCCACGTGTGTACCTAGGTAGTAGTCGTAGTAGCTAACTCAAACTTGCGCATGCAGAATCATGTCCCTCCCAGAGAGGCCCGGGGCGTCCTCGCGGACTTCGTACGAGCAGCGAACCTCGTACCGACACTCATCCACGCGACGCTCCCGTCCGGCGGACGTCGAAACCGGAGGAGGCTATTATCCTGTCGCAAGACAGACCCATTCACGTGCGCTGTCGGGAAATTCTGCAGACACAATCCCGAACCATAATGGAACCACAGAGAACCTGCCACTGTCGCCGTCGGCAGACCAGGAAGGATTCGGCGCTGACGGTCAGGGCCTCTCGCGCAAGAGGAGTCTGATCCGGCCAGAGAGGAACAAGATCGGCAAGGACCATCCCAACTATCACTACCGAAAACATGCGGCAAACATGGAGGTTTTGCCGTCGTCGACGGGAAACGACCCTATTCTGGAGGACTTTGAGGGAACGACTGACCACTCGGTCGCAATGAGGACTGCCGACGCGGACTCGCAGGATTCTCCACCGCGGAGGCATCGCAGCGGAGACAATGAGAAGCAGAGGCCTCGAGCAACTGCGCAGCGGAGGAAATCGTCGGGTGGGAAACTTTCCAAGTCCAAGTCCACCCGAGGAAGTTCCAAGAAACAGAAAACCGAGGAGGTTATTAGTCCGCCGAGTATTTGGAATGTCTACTGCGCCATTGTTACCTTCTGGTGCCCGGACTTCATGCTTGGGTGCTGCGGATTCAGGGCAAAGGCACAGAAGAGAGCATGGAGAGAGAAGATGGGTCTCATCAGCATCATCCTGCTCATCATGGCTTTTGTGGGATTCTTGACATTCGGATTCACCCAAGTGGTCTGCGCCACCACGAGCGTCCGCCTTCGCGTCAACGAAGTCGATAGTGGTTACATGATCTTTCACGGCGTTGCCTACAACCTTGTGGATTCTGGTCACCCAGCCGCAGAAGGTATACCTCTCACGTCGGGCGGCAGTCTTCCAAACGTTTTGTACGACCTGCCAGAAAAGCATGGCGGTCAGGATGGAAGCTTTCTCTTCCAGAACGTCAACGGAAAGTGCAAAGGTTTGATTACGCGCACCGATGACTCGGACATCCCTACAAACAGCAATGATGATTTGGGCTGGTATTTCCCCTGCCAGACCTTCAATCAAGATGGCTCCACAGCGCCCAATACATCCGTGGAGTACTATGTCGGGTATGCGTGCCATACCAGCCAGACGGCCCGAGATGCATTCTACATCGATCTCCAGGGTACTGCCGATGTCTTCTTCCAATGGGACGACATCAAGAACAGCAGCCGCAACTTGATGGTCTACTCTGGCAACGTCCTTGACCTTGATCTTCTCTACTGGTTCGATGAGACGCAGGTCGACATTCCTGACCGGTTCAAGGAGCTCAGGAATCGCAACACGTCGGCGAACGCTGCTGTGCATGGGCGCGACATCACGCGAGCGTTCCAATCGAGTGGCGACAAGCAAGTTGCCGAATGCTTTGAGGAGATCATCAAAGTTGGAAGCGTCGATACCGAGACGGTGGGCTGCATTGCATCTCAGGTCGTTCTGTATTGCTCTTTGATTCTGATCTTGTCCGTCGTCGTGGTGAGATTCGTTCTGGCGCTGATTTTCCAGTGGTTCATCAGTCCAAAGTATGCTGCTGTCAAGACATCTCAGTCGTCGAGCAAGAAGAAGCGGATGCAGCAGATTGAGGATTGGAGCGAAGACATCTATCGCGCACCGCCACGGATGGCCGGCGACATTGGCAGCACCGTTGCCCCAAGCTCGGACAGGACGAGCAAGCGCACGAGCACCTTCTTGCCTACGACATCTCGATTCTCGGCAGTCTACGGAGCGGACAGGCCTATGCGTCGTCCTCAGCCCACGACCATGGCTAGCCAAGCTTCAACTGGACCTCTTCTGCATCCGAACTCCATCTACAAGCAGGGCAATGACAGCAGAGCTAGTTTCCTCAACTCGGCGGATCCCTACTCTAGCCGTGGCAGTCCGTTGGATGGCTATGGCCCAGCTGGTTTCATCCACGATGCCGTGGTACCTCAGCCCCCTTCAGACTATCAACCCTTTGGCTTCCCTCTGATCCACTCCATCTGTCTGGTCACAGCCTACTCCGAGGGCGAACTTGGTCTGAGGACTACTCTCGACTCGATTGCATGTACCGATTACCCCAACAGCCACAAAGTGATCCTCGTTATTTGCGACGGCTTGATCAAGGGGCAGGGTGAGACCATGACCACGCCAGACATTGTCCTTGGAATGATGAAAGATCACATCACAGATCCTGAGGAAGTAGAGGCATTCTCCTATGTGGCTGTTGCTTCCGGCGCCAAGAGGCACAACATGGCCAAGATCTACGCTGGTTTCTACGATTACGGTGCCAACTCTCTTGTTTCTAGGGAGAAGCAGCAGCGGGTACCAATGATGCTCGTGTCCAAGTGTGGCACTCCGGACGAGGCAAAGAAGGCCAAGCCTGGCAACCGAGGCAAGCGTGACAGTCAGATCATCCTCATGTCCTTCCTCCAAAAGGTCATGTTCGACGAGCGCATGACCGAGCTTGAGTTTGAGATGTTCAATGGTCTTTGGAAGGTTACTGGTATCTCGCCAGACTACTATGAAGCAGTGCTCATGGTTGATGCCGATACCAAGGTCTTCCCCGACAGTCTGACGCACATGTTGTCTGCCATGGTCAAGGATCCCGACATCATGGGTCTCTGCGGTGAGACCAAGATCGCAAACAAGCGAGAGAGCTGGGTAACGGCGATCCAAGTCTTCGAGTACTTCATCTCACATCACTTGGCGAAATCCTTCGAGTCCGTCTTCGGTGGTGTCACCTGCTTGCCCGGCTGTTTCTGCATGTACCGCATCAAGTCTCCCAAGGGTGCTCAGAACTACTGGGTGCCCATTCTCGCCAACCCCGATATTGTTGAGCACTATTCCGACAACGTCGTCGACACTCTGCACCGGAAGAACTTGCTTCTGCTTGGAGAGGATCGATATCTGACCACTCTGATGCTCCGCACGTTCCCCAAGCGCAAGCAAGTGTTCGTTCCCCAGGCCGTCTGTAAAACGACGGTGCCAGATCAGTTCATGGTTCTGCTGTCCCAGCGACGAAGATGGATCAATTCCACCATCCACAACCTGATGGAGCTCGTACTGGTCAAGGATCTGTGTGGCACATTCTGTTTCAGCATGCAATTTGTCGTTTTCGTTGAACTGATTGGTACTCTGGTGCTCCCGGCTGCAATCGCGTTTACGATTTACGTCGGTGAGTATATGGATTCCATATTTGTGCTTTGTTCCAAGCTAACTCGTGAGTAGTCATCATCTCAATCGTTCACTCGCCTCCTCAGATCATTCCCCTGGTTCTGCTAGCCCTGATTCTAGGTCTGCCCGCGGTCTTGATCGTGTGTACCGCGCACTCGTGGTCATATGTGGTCTGGATGGCTATTTACCTCGTCTCGCTACCCATCTGGAACTTCGTCTTGCCGACTTACTCGTTCTGGAAGTTCGATGACTTCTCGTGGGGAGACACCAGGAAGACAGCTGGGGAGAAGACAAAGAAGGCCGGTCTCGAGTACGAAGGCGAGTTTGACAGCAGCAAGATCACAATGAAGAGATGGGCCGAGTTTGAGCGGGAGCGCCGGCTGAGAGACAACCAATTCTGGCAGTCCAAGGAAAGCATTGTCGGTGGTGGTTATTCGACGACGCCAGACATGGCTTATCGTCATCCATATGACGACCACTACTATGATGAATGATGACGCGTACAGTTGTGGTTGAAGGCGTTGCTAGTTTTCTTTGGTGTATGCTTTGGGCCAAAAGGATACACCACGAGCGTTCATTTGGGCCACGGAGCAAATTGGTTTTGTATTTTTGGGGCTTGGTCGACGGTGGATGCAAATATTGGAAACAGCATCACAGACTTGTTTTGTGCAGGAAACGCATCAGCATGGGGAGGACGACAAGCATAGATGGATCATGACTGCTTTGACAGCATATATATAATTAGGAGGCACATTTACTTGCGTGTCTACCGCTTAACTGTAGACTGGTGCTCGTGAAACATAAACTCATTATATTTGGATACATTTCGCTTCGCTCCTGTAAATGTCCTACCTACCCTGACTGGCAGTAATATAGTGGATGACTCAGTTGGTATACATACATGTCTTCTGCGAAGCGACAACTTGTTCGGAATTGGAAAAAAAGACCTCGATAAAGCTCAATCCAAGTTCGGAGGTTTTGCGAAGTACAGGTCCTCTTTTTCTCCCTGCCAATCACGGCGAATTGGTTGCCAGTCTCTGTTCACTGTGCATATTTGAACCCCCCTACCTTGGTCTTGTCACATGTTCCATTTGGACAAAACCGGGGATGCAGCTGCCCCAATTTCGATTTTGACACCGGGTTCGCCATCGATCGGAAGTCAGTGTGGAGGCTGTTTCGTTTATTCTATACTCTGCACAGTATATGGTCACGTACCTGGGTTCTCTCCGTCTGACGGGATTTTTCCATGTGAATTGGAAAATGAGAGATCGTGAAAGACTGCTGCTGTGCTTGGAGTAGGAGGTAAAAGGGTTCGCGCATCCGGGCTCGTGTGACACGACATGAGTCTCTACTGACGAGTGAAGGAGGCATTGCGTTTGCATGCTCCGTCCCTGCTTTTATATAAATTCGACCCCCTCGATTCCGGGTCCCAGCAGTATGAATATATAGAGAGCGAAGAATAAAGATTACATCATGCCTGGTCCTGGAGGAGGTATCAAGTGGTCAACGGTGTAATTCCCCATCGTTTTCGCCTGATTCCGTCGACGACCCAAATGCAGATGTTAGACAAGAGCGTACACTTGGATAACCCAAATGACATGCCGTGATACGCGGGGGAAGCGGGTGTCACCGACTTTGTTCCACCAAGGACGGATCAGAGCAGCGCACACGAGTCTGGATACTTAAGAGCTGTCATTGACCACGATAAAGGCAACATGCCTCTCTCATGTCAAACCAAAACTTTGGACTTGACTCCTCCGGAACTTCTTGCCCAGAACCATGCAAACCTTGCGTTTCAGCATACTGGGAAGGATCTTGGCCACCGCGGCGGCGGCGCAGGACCGCGTCTACCTCAACGTCACGGCCCTAACTCCCGTCGACGGCGAATCGGCACTGCAGTGCTGGCAGCTGCCGTCCCCCTTTTCTCCATCGATGCCCAATGTCAACAACAACAGCTCCTCCTACGGGCTGCCCCTGGGCGAGACGGCCAACGCGACCCTGTTCGTGGTGCCCGCGGGGTCGGACGCGGGCCTGCACCACGCCGAAGCCGCCCAGTGGGTCGTCTTCATGACGGGCCTCGCGCACGTCACGCTCCCGCGGAGCTCCGACCAGGCGTGGATCAGCGGCGGCAAGTACGGGCTGCTGTGGGCGGGCGACCTGGCCGGCGCCAGCGGCCAGGGGCACCGGACTTTCTACCACGAGCAGACCGCCGGGCTGATCCTGCCCGCTCGGCACGGCCGCGAGCCCGAGCACAGCGTCGTCCGGCAGGGCGCCTGTCTCCCGCAGGATCTGCTCGGGCTGGCGACATTGGGAGAGGGAGAGGGAGGCTGCGTCGTGAAGAAAGACGAGTATGGCTTCTCAAGAGTCTGACATCAGGTCAGGGCCAGGGCTTGACGAAGAAAGGGGGGTGAAAATATCGAGTCTCGAAGTTCCGATCAAATTGAACATATCGAAGTGATGCTGACATCTGGGCGTATGACCTGGTTTTGTTTAAATTTCTTCCTCTCTGCTCGGCCACGGCGTTCCTGCGTAAAGTAGTGTTGCTTCATCGTGGGTCAACTTCCTCTGTGCCGCCATATGTACCCTATTCGCCAGGTGAAACGAGAGACGCCGACTGATAAGTAAGCCTTCATGATTTGGCCTTGAAAAGTGAAAATAAGCCCCAGTGACTTGTCAAAACTGGAGAATCAGTACGTCACTCATGACTCGATATACCTAGAGGTCTCGGCTGTGAGAATGCATGGCTTGTTGTAAGGACCGGATACTGTCAAGATGAGTGGGGACGCAAAATGCAGAAAATCACAAGGCGAGTGACTCGCAGGCGCATGAGATCAAGTACGAGAGTGCATGAGCAGCTCGATGGGGAGTTTTGTCCCTTCTGAGCCGGGCCGCAGATTTGGTGCGTGCCGGGACAAGTACCCAGCGAACATGCTTCCGTCGGTCTGGGTTCGATCTCGATGCTTGGAGCATGGTCCTGCGTACATAATATTGATCATCGTTCCCGCTTCGGTTGCCCGAAGTCGACCGATTGAAATGCAGGCCGCCTCTGAAGGGTCGAATGTTTCTTTTGGCGGACGGGAAGGGACCGGTGAAGAAGAAGAAGAAGAAGACGACGTCGGCGCCGGTGCATACATACCTACATGACATGGGAGCCGGGCGGCTTGACGAAAAACATGACTGACGGAAATGGACATGTGCACTGAGATGGGCAAAACGCCAGATGGAGCTTGGCGCTGCCTTGTAATGCATGTGTTGATGCCTCGCTACTGCAAGAAACCCAACGTGCTTCTGGGGAGGTTTTGAAGGGTTGACTTGACAGATCAGCTCCTCGCCAGTGAGAAGGATTCGAGTACCACCCATACCGCGCCAACGCGTTGCCAATGTCCGTTTTGGTTGTCGTGCAGACGAGGTAGAGGCCGCAGCCAGTCATGGCTAGCTGACATGTTACGGATCCATCATCATGTCAGCTCCATTGATCTAAACAGCAAAGCCTGCCATGCAAGGCCTGCAGCACAAGAGCAGGGGAAGGGAGAAGAGAAAAGAAAGGAAACCGAAAAAGAACGGCGCTGCCAAAGAGGGGTCAGACCATGGCGACAGCCGAGATCAAAAATATAATACCGTGTACAAATTAATCCGTATATTGACAATGTTGACGATGGCGGATGAAGGAATTGATCATGCTACCCTCGACATGATACTTGGTACCGCCCAGACAGTCGATGTGGCGCGTTTTGCGGGTGTGGTGTCGTGATTTCCAAGTAGAAAGATGTCCACCTTGGCTGGTGGATGTTAGGTACTCTGTAGATACCCTCAAGTTCACCAATGACAATAATCCATGGGAGCAGAGCAGGTAGCCGTACTCATCTACCATTGATGCGCCTTCCATCCCGACGCGCTTAGCTAATTATGCCACGAGAACCCGAGAGGTTCAAGTTGCACATGATCTCCCAATTCCTCGATATTGTACCTACCTAGGTAACTAATGAGTTCGTGATGATCTGGTGCTACCCATCCTCTTCTTCCCTGTTGGCGCTTACGTGTATTGACATGTATTGATGAATATAACCGAGTAGGTTAGGTATGTAGCTCTAGCATGCGGCTGCCAATCAATTGTATTATATCCTCCTCAAAGTCGTGCCAATGTCATGCGGGGACATACATTGAGAGGCGGTTGAAGAGCCCCGCCACTCGCCAAGGCCCATTCAATGTTGGGTATGTAGTACCCGTGTTCAAGTAACCATGCCACCAAATGCTGGTTCGTACTTGCTGCAGGGCTAGTATCCAGATGCAGTGTGAGCTCTGATATTCCATTCGATACTTGTACATTTTGAGACATTATCCCGATCCATTTTGTTATTATAGACGACCAAAACGGATAGACGACAGAAACGGAGAAATAAAAAACAGTCTGGGTGCTCCAGAGGCATAAATGATTGTGGTTCCTCCAACATTGAATACGCTGTGGTTAACATGAATACCGACCGCTCAAGTACCCCAAAGCCCAGGTAGCAATCGCAGTTCCACATGGCGGCAGAAAAGAGCAGAGCTGCGAGGGGAGTCTCACTCAGTGTTCCAAACAGCTGTATGGAATGATGTATGTAGTATGTAAGTCGATAGATCATATGTGGATGTGAGTAGACAACTACTCTACGCGCCTCGGTCTACTGGCATGAAAAGAAGAAAAGAGAGCGACTGGAAGTAACCGGCACGACTCGAAGTGAGACGGGACCGAACCGAACAATGAATTGACCACGGGAAATCGATCAAAAAGGATACCAAATCCATTGAATGAGCCCCACCTTCAATCATATCCATCTGTCTGTTCACCCGATGTCTCGACCCCACTTGGCACTCACTGAGGGTGCACCCGAAAGCACTTAAACTTAGCGCGTGGAGGGGGGCTCACAAGTGCCTTTTTCCCACTGGGCCCTCTCTCAATCAATGGGTCCTCGAGTCCCTCCAGTCGCTCGCATCATCGCATCGGGTACTTCAATTCTTGGCTCTGGCTGGTGACAACTTCTCGAGTCATCGCCAAAAAAAGAGGTAGTCGGACCAACCTTCCCAACATCAACTCGGCCTGCAACCTGCCTTGGACCTTGCGGCACCTCTTTGCATCGACCTGCAGTGCGCCGTGGAACAACAACCTCCCACACCTCGCTCACAGGCCGCTTCTTCAATGTTGTTCTTGATGTTCGCGGCGTCGTCTTGAATCCCTCTTGGCCCTGCTGCGAGATCGATTCCAACTGTTTTGTTTGCCCGCCGCATTGGATCCGATCAATCACCGCTCCTCCTTCTCATCCTCTGCCGCCGCATCCTCGCCACCCACCGTTCTGTCTGTCGAGCACGACCCGTTCTTGTTCTTGGGCCATTCCCAGTCCCTACCTACCTTACCTACAGGAGGTGACTTGTATCCTCGCACCCTCCCGCAGCAGTTCCCGTCCGTTCGTACTCGAAAAGCAACCAGCCTTCGGACGCAGGCCCTTTCCAAAAACCTTCTGAGCCCATCCATGCGGCCAGCCCGCGCTTCGGTTCATTAACCTCGCATCCTTGCGCCCTATTCCAGATTAGATTCAGCCCTCCCGATCCCATCCCCTCGGCATCGAATCCCCCATGAGCGACGCAACACCATTCTAGATTCCGGATGGACCAGAACACCGCGCACGCGGCCCCGTCGCCGTCGCCGTCGCAGTCGCCGTCGCCTTCTTCCTCTTCCTCTTCTGCTGCCGCGACTGTCTTTTCTTACCCACCTCCACCGACCGCTGGTGGCAGTCACACCTCCTTCGCTGATTCTCCCGGCCACAGTCCGCATCCCGGAGCGGCGCACACGACGCTCATGTCGCAGCAGCAGGCCCAACCACCGTGGTCGGCGATTGCCGGGCTTACCGCCACCCACTACCACCCTCACAACCAGCAGTCTACCGCACACGCCGACGACCATGACATGTCCGACCTGGACATCGAGGACGGCGGTGCTGCCCTGACCACGACATTCTCCCACGAGAGTGATATCCATCCCGCCTTTCCTGGTATCTGGGGGAATGCTGGCCCCTCTTGGCCCGGCCCGGCAACCGCAGTGGACGAGCCCATGGAATCTATAGAATCCGATGTTGCGGCTCCTCCCGCCTCGAACAATTGGCTGCCCGCGGCAGTCGAGTCAATGTCGTCGTTTCCACCTCCTCCTGCTCCCATCACCGAAACGGTCCCGCCGCATGGCAACGGTCCCGTAAGTAACTTTTACGTACCTCATCCATTCGAAGACGAGCTCATCGACCTGGGTGGTGACCTGCTCACTTATGAACAATTCTCGGCGCAGAACCTGCAACAACTCCCCGCCGATCTGGAGGATGAGCTTGGCTTCGTGACGCACGGCCTCATTCCTGTTCCCATGAGCAATCCAAATCATCAGACCCTGGGGCCCGATAATTTCGGCCTCTTGGGCTTTTTGCGAACTTGGGCTCGACTTGGCCGGACGCGCGAGGGACACCCGGTGCCCGGCATCGAAGCCATCAACGCACTTGCGAATGAGAAGGACGTGCACCGCGTGACCTATCGAAATCTGAAGGGCGATGAGTGTGATTTCCAGGGTGTCGACTGGAAAAAGTTGGGCATTTCCCGCACCCAAGCAAGAGACCGCCGCAAGACTACCTACAAGAACTATGTCAATAAGCCTAGTTCTGACAAGTGGCATGCAAGTATTATGCTATCCCTTTTGCGACTATGGTCATTTATGCTAACACGTCTTCACAGCCCGGTCTCCCAGACCAGTTTGCCGTGCCGCGCGACAATTACTTCAGATTCCGCAACATGGACATACGCCGGGATCCTCTCCTCCTGCATTTCCAGCTGCGCAATATTCTTGCCTGCTCCTCTCGCACCCGCGCCTTCTTTCCCACTGCACGCGCCATCGGCGAGTTGGACCCCACGACTGGGCGCGCACGCAAGGCGATGGATTTTGGCAAGGAGACTGACGTCCAGATATCTACCGTTGCCGCTACTGATGATGTCCTAATCGCCGGCAGTTTCTTGGGCGATTATAGATATCGCAGTCTCCATTCCGAGGACCGGACGTTCACCGAAGGAAAACTCACAGATCACCAAAGTGGCATCACCAACCACGTCCAGATCCACTCGGCCCGGCGGTCTTCTGCCCCTCTCGCTTCTTTTACTTCCAATGACTACGGGTTCCGCATCGTCGACCTCACAACGAACAAGCTCGTCTTCGAGCGCAAGTACGACGACTTCTTGAACTGTTCGGCCATCAGCACTGACAAGAGACTGCGTGTGATTGTCGGCGATACCACCGATGTTTTGATTGCGGATGCGGAGACGGGAGACATTCTCCAGAAACTCAGTGGCCACCGAGACTTTGGATTCGCTTGCGACTGGGCGCCGGACGGTGTGACAGTGGCCACGGGATTCCAGGACAAGAGCGTTCGAATATGGGATGCTCGGCGGTGGACAAACACCCACGACGGATCTGGGGCTCCGCTAGCGGTTCTGCGAATGGACATGTCTGGTGCAAGGAGCCTGCGCTTCTCTCCTCTGGGATCTGGAAAGCGCTTGCTGGTTGCAGCCGAAGAGGCGGACGTTATCAATGTCTTCGACGCCCTCCATTTCAACACGCAGCAGAAGCTTGAAATGTTTGGCGAGATTGGCGGCACAGCATTCACCAATGACGGTCAGACGCTGATGGCGCTGAACACGGATCCCAACCGAGGTGGGCTCATCCAGTTCGACAGATGTGATGGTGGCGCCGAGGATGCTTTTGAGACAACGGAATGGCTCCCAGCTCGTTCCAAGAAGCACGCCATTCAAGTCCCACGTCCATACGACTGGATGTACAACACAGCGGACGTCCTAGAGCGACCAGACTCATTGGAAACAATGTCGGAAAGGAGAAGGAAAGCCACGGCTTACATGGACCTTGATCCATTTTGAGAAGAGCTTGACGACAAATTTTGTAAGGTACATAAGGGCGTTCACTTTGATTGATAATTTGGCGTTTGTTGGCGGCCAGGGCTCGTCTGTGTCTCCAGGTCTGTAAGTCTGAGACGAGTCGTACCGTTTCACATTTCCTTTTCGATTTCTCTGTTCTCTGCTTTGACGCGATTGCATAGTTGGTGGCGCGTTGTTGTACGCTTTGACTACTCACATCAGCAGCATTGAGAGCATTTGCTTTTGGCATGACGGCGATGAGGACCATTACATTTTTGTGGCATCGAGATATTTGCATGAGGAGGACAGGATACCCGACGAAAGTCAAAATACAAACATATACTATAATCATTCCACAATGTAGGGCGAGCTTGCAATGCGACTTTCGTTCTCATATATACAGCGCAACACCAGTGATGTTGTCTGGTGAGGGTCTTGCAAGGACTCAATGTTTGAAAAAAAAAAAAAAAAAAAAAAGGCGCTATTATTGATTGTTGTTTACTATAACTCTTGTCTTACTACTTTTTTTCCTTCCAACGGGCACAAGAACTAGAACGATCATGTCTCACACTTCACGTTTTCCTCCCCTTTCTACGTCATAAAGCGACGGGACGGGTCTCAAAAAAAGAAAAAATATTTGCCGTGAGACACCAGCGAGTCAATTTTCTGTTTATATCCCATCCTACCGAGACTTGGGACTTTGGTGCAAACTTTGATGCGTCCGTTTTATTTTTCCCGCGATAGAACGAAACACACAGACATGTATATGTCCTACCTTGAAAAGTGTTGCCCGTCCAACCTCGGATGGAATGTTCTCTGGGGCATCTTCTGATTTCCTGATGGTAGATTCGATTACAGAACCTCAATGGCGTACGTTGTCACGGTCTGGATATCCCACAATTCCACTACCCAGACAAAGCAGCCGAAGATTCCATGGCGACGGTCCGCGGGGAAGAAGCGAAGCGATACAGGACCGGATACAGCGCGGAGCAAGAGCTCTATGGTCTTGACTCGTAAGCCATCTGGGGCCAATATATATGATCCTCGAGGGTTGTTACAGCGGTCACAGAGTTGATCGTTATCTCCGTGAGATAACGAGATGGGATCTTGTGAGAACATCAAGTCACCAGGGTCACATGTCCAAGTGACAGTTTGCGAGTATAGAGAGGATGGAATGCTTCACGATGGGACTGGAACGTTTGGCACATAAAAGATAGTCTTTGGGTTATATAGCGACATCCATGATAGACACTAATAAATTACAACATTATGAATCAGATCCCAATCGACGATAGCCAGGGGGGAGAGCTTCCGAGCATATAATGCTGCCTTGTGTAGCTTGAAGAGAGCCTCCTCGCCCGCCTCTTCCTGTCAAAAACACCAGAACCAAAAGTGGAAGAGGGAGATCAGAAAAGACCCAGACGCCCGGGCGCTTTTTTTCGAGGCTTTTGACGATGGTTTCTCGTCTCTCTTGTCTCCTCCGTGAGTGAATGATGCCCACACCGAAATCACGCCGCGCGGTCCCAAATCCAAGAATATGTCCAGTGTATATGCAAATGAAGAACGTGAACATCATGTACAGAAAGATGCGTGAGGGAAAAAAAAATTGGATTGCTTTCGTCCAAAGCATATATGCTAGTTGTCTGCTGCTGTTGCTATTTAAGAGGTAAGACCAGTGAGACCCAGAGCAGAGCCACAGCCCCAGTGCTGCTCGCACTGGCAGTCGGTGTTGCCGCTCTTCCACTTGTCATCAGTCAAGGAGAAGAAGACGGACTCCTGGCTGACCTCGAGGAGGAGCGAAGCAATGGCAGCAGCCTGCTCAACGACACCAGCACAAGCGACACCGTTGCAGGTACCGGCCGAGGGCCAGCCAGTCTCAAGGACACGGGCCTCCTTGCCGGGGCAGACGGCGTTGACGATGTCGAGCTGGCCACGGACAAAGGTACCAGCATCGGCGGCAATGGTCTCGGAGTTGAAGTAAGCGTGGGCCTGAGCACCGACAATGTCAACGACATCGCAGAGGGCGTCAGTGGTGGTCGACTCCTGCCAGACACCAACGGTATCGGTGGTGGTGAAGGGACCAGTGTAGCCAGAGAACTCAGACTTGCACTCAGTGATGAGGTCAGCGAGCTCAGAGGCGGTACAGTATCCGTTGAAGATGGCCTCGTTGGCAACGACGATCAGGTCAACGAGGTCCCACTGGGCCCACGAGCTGATGGAGCTGATCTGCTCGGAAACGGTGGGGTTGGTGGAGGTACAGTGAGCAGCGTCAATGTAGATTCCGAGGATCATCTTCATGCCGTGGTCAGCGCAGGCACCACCGACGTTGGGCAGGGTGTCGCAGTCAGTCGAGTAGACACGGACGGCCGAGACACCGAAAGCAGCGATGGCGGCAATGTCCTGGGCAACAGCGTCGCTTGACTTGCAGCTACCAGACTCATCGTAGGGAGTGTAGGTGATGGCCCAGGGGGCAACACCGTTTCCGGTCAGACCACCAGTCGAGGTGGAGGTGGAAGCAGAGCTGGTGGCGGTCTTGGAAGCCTTGGTGGTGGCAACGGTGGTGGGAGCAGCCGAAGAGGTCGTGTAGACAGGGACAGCGGAGGTCGAGGGAGCAGCGCTGGTGGTGGTCGCAGGGACGTCAAAGGGGCAGTAGATGACGGTGCTGGTGTCGACAATGGTGGTGACGACCTCGGGCTGGGTGTAAGTGCCAGGGCAGTAGGTGCTGACAACGGGGACAACCACCGTGGTAGGGGCGGTCACAGTGGTGGTCGTGGGGGCAATGGTGTAAGTACCAGCCGAGGGGCAGACGTAGGTGGTGGTCTCGATGACGCTGGTGACGACGGTACCGCTGGTAGAAACGGTGGCGTACGGGCAGGTCACGGTGGTGGCCGTCTCGACGATGGTGGTGACACCACCCAGGGTGTGAGTACCGGCAGGAACGGAGGTGGTCGAGGCGGCGCACACGGTGGTTGTCTCACTCAGAGTGACCGTGGTGGCGGGGAAGGTGTAGACACCCGGGGTCGGGCAGGTCTGAGCAACGGGGGTGGGCACAACGACGACCGCCGAGGAGGTGGTCGGGGCGGCCGTGGTCACCGGCTTGGTGCTGCTCGGGGCGACGCTGCTCGGGACGGGGGCAACGCTGCTCGAGGAAGCGGCGGCGGTGCTGGCCGGGGGAGGGTTGTGCACTATCTCGTGTGTTAATTCTCGAATTCTTGCTTTCTACATCTCAGACATATCCAGGGGTCTATCCTCGAGATCGGAACCCCGGTCCGTCTCCCACGGTGTCACATACGAGTAGCTTCACCGTAGTAGGTGGAGTAGATGGTGGTGCAGCCACACTCCTCGGCGGTGGTGTTGGCCGGGACGGCGGGATAACCCTTCTTCTCCAGCTGGGCGTGGAGGCCGTTGTGAGCATGGCGGTTGTGGATGCTGCTGGCGGAGGCGCCGATGGCCGCGGCGGCGGCAACTGCGAATGTAGCCTTCATATTGTCTGATATTAAGCTCCGTAAAGGAATTAGGTATATAATATAGATGTCGGTTTGTATTAGGGTTTTTTTAGATTTTCGATAGTCGTAGAGAACGAGTGCCCGCTGAAAGAGTGAAGCGGTGATTAGAGAGTGTAAGTTCGGAAACGAGGGACGAAAAGCTTATTGAAACTATCACGATGACAGTATCAACATCACAGGGTCGTTCCGTGGGGGGATGGGAGGGAGAGAGGGAAAGAAACGGCAGATCGGAGGAGCAGAAGCATACAGTTTTATTGTTGACCACGGCATCATGGGTGGGAGATCGCACCCCAGTTCGAGTCGTTCATTAGACATGGCGCCAATGCGGGTAGGGTGGTCGCTTTGGGTAGGAGACTGTCGCATCGATTGACTTTTGGGGGGGATCCCACATCAGCCCCTGGTCCCTGGTCCCTGTCGAAGTCCCCGGTCCCCTGTGCGGCGTCAACTGGTCGACCGACTTGGTCCAAGACCGGGGCCCTGGCCAAAATGCCCTCTTGGCCAGCTCCTTTTTCCCTCTGGGAGGATCCTTACGGTACCTTGCGGAGTTATTTTCTCTCTCTCTGCTGCCCTTCACCCATGGCTCTTCTGTTTTTGACAGTCATTGGGCCAGACCGTATCGAGGCGGGCAGGGTGGGCTCTGGCTTCTGGGCCTTTGGCAGAGAAGGCAAAGAAAAAAAAAAGATACGGCATCTGGGGCGGGCCAACTTGCTGTTCGCCAAGATTCTCATATCCGGTCGAGCCCAGTACCCGACACACCAGCAAGCTTGTCGTCACCCTCTTTCATCATACCTGACCAGCAGCCAGCAGGAGCTGGAGATGCAGTATGTACCTACATACGCGACAGGTAATGATCGATTGCGCCGTTATGTGGACGCAGGCGAATCAACGGCTGCTATACGGCCTGTGTAATTCCGGATCAAGAGGCACCCTAGAGGTAGCGCTGGAAATAGGACATTGACCTCTGCGGCGGCTGGCAGTGGCTTCGTCTGCTGCTGGGCGCGGCGCGTGGTCGATAACATTGGATGAGCCCCTCTCTGTCAAGAGATGATCGATCCATTAGCCCCCAGGCTCCGGCGCGACTTTGACGATTCTTGGGCCTGTTCGACGGGCGAAAAGGAGTCGGTCACTGGACGAGGGGACCTAGAAGGTGAAGGTCGTGATGAAGATGGGATGGAATGATGAGATGGGCAGCGGTTGCTCGAATGGCGCCCTCTAGCGCGTGGGCTTAGTGGGCTGCCAACGCTTGGGTGGGAAATTACCTTAAAGTTAAGCGACAGCGGGAAATTACACACATCGACTACTCCCAAGGACCCAAGGAGCCTACCTGTACCGACTAGGAAAACTCCATCAGCGTGCATTCTTTCGCCGTGACCGACAACTCCGATGGCAAGGTTGGCATGCAGGGTAATTTGACCATACGATGGGAAGCCGGTCGCTGCGCGCTGTCATTGGGCCATTCTGCAGCTCGTTCTCTGTTCTATTTTCTGTGTTGTTGGCCGTGTGTCCATGGACCATCATGACTCCAATGTTCTGGCCGTATCCCTTCAGCCCCGAATACTGATGAGTAAGTAGGTAAGCAATATCACATCCAAGCCACCAAGGTCAACGGTCCCCTCCCATTCGGTCCAGGGCGCAAATGTTCTATGGAAGGAAGCAGGAAGCGCTTGTCGGCAACCGTTGGACGATGGATCTGGTGATGTCAGTATCGTGCTGGCTTCAGGCTCTAGCACCCAAGCAAGGAGACGCCCTGTCCCCGTATGGATGTTTGCGGAATGCGCGCAGCTGGAAACAAGCTTATTCGGTGTGATGACATGATAGCTTCCTGCATCACTTTGCACACACTTGATTATGCTGTCGCTGCTCGCAGCGCATGATCTGTCATTGGGCGGACAGACAGCCAATACAAGAAGTTTGCACACTGGGACGTGTAGAGAGCATCAAGCGGTCACGGCAATATCCAAGAGGTTGTCAAATTACACTACGAGAAGCCTTCATCTTCGCCACCACATGTGCGGTGAGTAATCAGTCAAAGTGATTAATTACCACTTACTATTATGAGCAGTGGTACTAGTCTTTGGGACCTTCTATCTCGATTTCGTGGTCCCCAAGCAAGGCCCCGCTGTCGCTGCTCTAAGAACAAGGGACACGACATGTTGGTTGCTTGCAGCCTTCTCGAGCGTCTCTCCCGCAACGCATGTTCTGCAAGCAGGCAGGCAGAGGACTGTGAACGGGCTTGACGGGGAAGGGGGTTTATGGCGATCCCACTGTCGTGATGGTAAGCTAACATGGCAGCCAGGATGCCGAAAGGGGACGATCACTGCCACAAACGGGGCCTGGTACCTGCATTGGCGTCGTGCAGGCCTTGCAGGCGACCGGCTATACGACAGGGGCCCATTTCCAAAAACGGCCACAAGCCGGGGTAGGTTCATACAAGGTAGCAAAATGCAGGCTGAGTTGCTATGGTACTTCTCCCTGACCGCACACACAGGCCAGGAGGAGGAAATCAAAAAGAATAATAACAATACAGACCAATTGGGACTATCATCTGGGTCCCAACGCACGGTCGCCTGGCTGGTCACAGTCAGCACAACACTGACCACCGCTTGAAGAAGCTCTGATCGCCCCCGAGACCAAGCACCATCCAGTCGAACCCCCGAGACCCCTCGTTGCGATCCAATCACTACGCACTGGAACCTTCACCGTCGCTCCTCGGCAGTGCTCCAGATCTACTGCTAGTATTCCGTATTACACACACGACTATCGTGGCGCCGGCCAGGGCTTGTCTTGGCCTCCTATCAGCAGAGAGTCTAGACACGATACGGAACACAATGGAAGCCGTGCAAGCCGCAGTCTCTCCTATTTCTTCATTTAACCCACTTGTCTCTGTCTACTACTCCCGTACCTACGATGTAGTTGATGCGAAGAGAGGTCAAAATTCGGCAAGACAAGCACAAGTGCTGCGTCATTGTGCGAATATTTGAGAATCCTAACAGCGATTCAAACTTTTCGCGATTTTGCCCGGCTACCTAGTTTGAGTTACTTTTAACCTCGACGCCAAATATGCTTCTCTTCCTCACATGCTTAGGTAAAAAGATCCATATCTCTGCAAAACTCACCCGGCTTTGCGTACCTTGTCATTCATCTCGTATCTAACCATCTTGGCAATTTCGAATGCAACGAACCGTATCCAAGCTGGGTCCCATTATTCCCTTCCAAGTCTCCCCCACAGTCCGTAACAGGAGCTACCCTGACCAAACTCCAGACTCTGCTGCTCCGAGGCGACGGGAACTTGAAGTCCCTGATCGTCATTGATGCCTTCTCGTATAGGAACAGGATCAAATCTGCCACACAAAGGTCTAGAACTGCTGATCCGATCGTCGAAACCCCTCAATTCTTGCTATTATCGGCTTCTTCCTGCCCATTCTCTCTTCAAAAATCTCCAGACATAGCTTGCACACTCGATATGGTACTGATCTTCTCGAGCGGCAAGGTCCAAGACCGTAGGAGCAATGAAATATGCCACAACCACATGTCGGCCAGCAATATAGATACATGCTGGACGAGCCTACGTTGTCCTTTCCGTACCCTTCTCTCGTTTTTCTGGGTGGACTAAAGAAAGAAATACAAAAAACTCATAGGCATAACGACGATAAAAAAAGATATACCGTGCAACACACCTACACGATTAGTTGTCACGGAGATAGTTCCACATCACTGGGCCCAATTTATAACTTTATCTTGTTCAATCTGAGTACTCGAGGTAATTAATGCGCTTTCCCTTGAAGGAACTTCTAATAAATGCAACGCCATTATTCAGCCATCTACTGAGAATGGTCTCCATATGCTGTCGACGTTCACCACTTTTGCGATCTAGCATATTACTATGGATAGCAATAACGGGGATGAGGTACGCAAACAAGGGCCCAAAGAAAGCGTTGACAAATTGATAGCTTCTATTCGAATATTATGCACACAAAGGAAAAAAGAAATAGCGATTGTCCAATCATGAAATAAACGCCCAAACAGTGCCGTGTTCCTTTGCTCAAAAAAGAGCCAGACTGTCGAGAAAGAACAAAAGGTCCTTCTCTACAGCATGAAGAGACCACCGATCATAGCCGAGGCCACGATGAGCACGATCTGATTTGGAAAAGGGAGGTCAATGACAACCGATCGAATGAGACAAGTGTTTGGTGTTGGCTTACCGAGACACCGCTGGCACCGTCGCTGCCAGAGACCGGGACGCTGCCGGTGGACGAGGCGTTGTTGCCGCCGTACGGCATGCCGCCGGTCCCGGCCGTCCCCAGGGGCATGCTGTCTCCCGTGAGGACGCTGGTCGACATGGTGGTCATGTCGCCCGTCGCGGTGGCGTCCGCGGACATGGTATCGACGGCGGCCGTGGTGGTCATGCCGTCGGCGGCTGCCGGCGTGGATAACCCGTTAGCAGGAAAGAATGAGGAAGAAGAAGAGTTTGAGAACGGGGTCAGGGTGTCGGCGGGCGTACTCTGTGCTGCCTCGGTGGCCAGGGTCGCCGCCGCGGACTCGACGGCCGGGGCGGACTCGACGGCGGTGGGCAGGACGGACGCCTGGGTCTCCGGTCCGCTTCCCGTCTCGGCGTTGTCTCCAGGCATACCCATGGTGTCCATGGCCAGGGCCGTGCTGGCCAGGACTACCATAGCAAACTTCTTGAAGGCCATTTTTGTTGGAGTTGTTGTTGAAGGGGTCAACAAGGTAGGTACCGGGGTGGGATCGAGGGCAGACAGAGAGGGTATAAGAAGCGGGATGGCTGGAACAGAAATAGAGCTAGAAGTTCGGATGATGGGTCGAGCGAGATCAAGGGGACTCTTGAGAAGACAAAGACGACAAAGAAGGCGACTTGGAGGTGGCCACGTCCGGGTTTTATCGGCGGGCCAAGAAGACATAGCTGGTGTATTGACGGCATTCCAGAAAGTCTCCAGGGGACAATCTGCAGCTCGGGGCGATGAAAGCAGAGAATGTGTCTCATGAAGGAGACACGCCGTTCCCGAGCCGTGGCAACTTCCATAGCAAATCGGCACAAGTGTGCCAGGTGGAGGACATAGGATGTATTGTTGTTGAAGGTCTCCTATGCCTTCATTGTCCAGAAGATCAAATTGGTAAATAATGCTTGTACATTACATGGCAACAATTTCTTAGTACGTGGTTGCATTCCTCTTGAAGACAATACCATCTCGATGCTACTTGTACTGCAGTACAGCGAGTGTTAATGGGTATCACGTGTTAGCGCGTCAAATTACTACAGAGTACTGTCAAGTGGTCGCGACAAGAAGGGCCGTGCGTACCTAGAATGGCAGCCACTACCACTGCGATGGCGGGTGGCCAATCAGTGACTCTGGCATTGAAATTTTACACGACCGATATCTGATCTGCATTCCTCGCGCAGACCACCGCAAGGCAATTCGCTGCTTGCCATAAACACTGAGACTCGGCCCGCCGGTCCCAAATGTGTCTTTGATCATGCTGCAGGCAAGCAGACCGTATGTTTGCTGGCGTTGTGCCACGCGCAGCGTTGTTGCAAATGGGAGAGCGCAGAGACTAGATCGCCCTCTAGGCGCGCCGACTTTCAATGCGTATGCCCGGGCGCATTCGAATGCGAGCAGAGTAAGTCGACAGCGATATCTGCCTGTCCCATTGACGACACCCAGAATTGACACTTCCATAGAGTCTTGCCACCGTTGTGCATCCATCTGGACAAGATGGTGCACAGAATCGGGGTCGGGGTTCTACTGCAGCGGCAACCAGCTACCTAGGCGAGAAGAGACTCCCTTTGCGGCAGCGCCTGCGGACTTGGGAAATGGAGAACCCAACAGAGGCGCAAACCATGCTAACAGACATTGCACACAACGGGGAGGTGACCAACAGCTTCACCCGCCCCCAGAACGACTCGATGCATCAGGTCGACGTCGCCACGCCCGTGTTTGACGGTGATGAAATGAGCGACCTGCGCTCCGACTCCGCCAATCTCAAGCCTGGTGACTTGGTCGAGATGAGGTACGATTTCCATTTGGTCCTTCTTTTTTCTTCTCCTTCGACTGACACTCTGCAGTTCTCAAGCTTCAAGGCGACCGTTGTTGGCCGTTTGCCTGGGCCGCTTCAATGGATACGAGCACTACTACACAAGCGGAGGACAGTGGTTCTGCGGTCTGGGCTTACAGTCCCTGTTCGTTGTGAACGGCTTCGTGGCACTAGCTGAGCTCGAGCCCATCATTGCAGAAATTCCCCTCGGAGAGATTTCGGCCGACGAAGTCAATTCTCTGCGCAGCTTGGGCCATGATCCGTCCAGAAAGGCAGGCGCCAAACTTTTGAAGAGAATGGTCGACTTCTCCCAGGAGGCCGAGGCTATCTACCAGGCCAACGCCGGCAAGCTAGATTCCTCGAGTGCCTTCATTGGAGACCCGGTCAAACATCGATACCTTACTCTTCACGAAATTGCAGAGACTCTCCTGCCATTTTCGGCGAAGAGAGAGGGCAAAATTCCTCCAGTTGCGCTATACGCTGTCCACAGGGCGTTACTTCAGGACGATATCTTCTTCAGGCCGCTCAAGTCGCAAGGTCACCGAAGCTCGTACTTGTTCGAGATCAGCCCTCTGTCCGAAGTTCGCACCGTGCAAAGGATCGAGGCTCTTGTTCGAGACTACGTGGATTTGCCACCAAAGGATCGCAAAAATCTACCCAACACGCTGCAAAGATTCGTCATTACTGCGCAAAAGGCAATTGACAATAGCAGGAAGTCCCGGAAGCCAACGGCACATGGAATCATTAGCCCTTCTCAAACTCCTACGCCCCCTCCGCCAAAGTGGTCCCCTCTTGACCTTGATGTCTTACGCTTTCTGGAGCTATGGTCCAGCTATCAGAAGTTCCCAAGCAGCTCTAGTATCCAGACCATAGCCGCAATCATATTGCGCGCACTGGACCGTTATCCTGACATGAAGCTAGATGCTAGCTTGGGCTGGACTTTCCTACAGGAGATTGGCCATGTCACACCGTGGGACATACAGTCTCGGTATCGATATCGCTTCCCCGATGTGGAGGTGAAACGAAGCGGTGGTTTCGATCGAGAATTTTCAGGAGACATGTCGAGAGAGTTGACTCCGGATAATTTCAATGGCGAGAGGACGACGTGGAACAACGGTTCTATATATGCCATTGATGCCGAGACCACTACGGATGTAGATGATGCCGTGTCCGTGGAGCAGACCTCGAATCCAGAACAAGCTTGGATCCATGTTCACATTGCAGACCCGGCCTCGTCCATCGCTGCCGACACTGCCATCGCTAATTTCGCCGAGCTCGTACCTGAGACCATCTACCTCCAGGGGCATTTCTCGCGCATGCTGCCCAATGATATCAGCGTCGACCGGTTCTCATTGGCGGCAGGACGGCCATGTTTGACTTTCAGTGCGCTTGTTGATACGAATGGCGCCATATTGGAAAACAAGATTACTCCTGGAACTGTGGGCAACATCGTCTTTATGACTCCAGAGGATGTCAATGATGCTCTCGGTGAAACCAGGGAGGATCCCACGGCAACTGACCAGGAACTTCTTGTAGGGCCCAAGCCCGCTGCTTTCAAGCCCGACAGGACATTCACGCGCCCCAAGGATCTAACAGCAGACCAGAAGGAGGAACTGAAGTTGCTTTCTCGCTTTGGCAAAGCCCTACATCACGGGCGACTCAGCAAAGGAGCTGTTCCATTCTTCCAGGCTCGCCCATCTCCAAAGGTCTCTCTTGCAGGCGTCACGCAGAACGAGAGCGGAGACGGGTTCAGTGTCACAGGCGACCCCTCGATTCATATCAGCTTTTCAAAGGACAGTGGGACGGACATTGTCGGGCATACCATGCGCATGGCTTGTGAGGTGGCTGCTCAATGGTGCAACGAGCGCGGCATCCCTGTCCCGTACCGATCGCAACCATACGCCGCGCAGAACGCCGAACTGATTCAGCAACTCATACGCGACACTTTAATTCCACTTGCTGAGGCTGGTCAACGGCCAGAAGATTCGATGTGGCGGAATATACGCGCCCTTATGGGCGGCGATGAGCTGAGCACTAGGCCAGGCCCTCACTACATGATGGGCGTCGACATGTACACCAAAGCAACATCTCCTCTGCGGCGCTACGGCGACTTGATCGTTCACTGGCAGATTCACGCTGCGCTGCTCGAAGAGAAGAGGCTCGGAAAATCTTTGATCGGCAACCAGGATGACTCGTTCCTCCCCTTTCCGCGCGCTCGTCTCGACAGGATGCTTCCCATGCTCCGCATGCGTGAGCGTCAAGCCAAGCTTCTCAGCAATGGTACCGGCGCCGACCAGTGGATCCTTCAGGCCCTGGTGCGGGCATGGAAATTCGGCGAGGCTGAGCTGCCCGAGACCTTCCAGTTCAAGGTCGGCCACGTCGCCGGCCGACAGAGCATCATGGGCCGGCTAGACTGGTTCGACCGCACTGCATTCCTGAGGCCCGACGCTATGAACAACGTCGCGCTGATGGCTGATGTGAAGATTGACGACGTGTTTGAAGTAAAGCTCAAGGATGTCAATGTGCACTCTGGCCTCATCTTGGTCGAGGCTGTCAAGCTGGTCGCAAGCAGCAACGCCTCGACGATACCAGCCGATGTATTCGAGTCAACAAAGACGCCCGATGCGACGCTCTGATTCTTCTTTTGCTGTATTATGGCATTGTACGATATGTATTTGTATTCACCGTGGTATGGAAATACTCGAGTGTGTATTTGCCTGCACGTGTAAAATTATACCTCGAGTCTCGACATTAGAACGACTAGCTTGATTATATCAATGAAATGTACCACCAGTAAAGCTATTACGATGACAACTGCAGACCAACCCATAGACTGTGAGAGGGTGCGGAGCGTTCAATTTCCAGAAGCTGGTAGCAGTTCGACTCGACAACATGAGGAACCCGATTCATGAAGGCGGATACCATAATTGGGCTAAGGCGGTAGCGGAGCATGCCCAAGAAGATGGGATTGGCGAGTGCTGAGCAAGTTTCGAGTGTGAGAACAGTTGCGGTGCAGATGTGATTGGAATGAACAAGCCAGAAAACCTGAAAGCGATGCATATGTTTGTGGAGAATTACGCGCTATACTTGGCCGTGGAGCTGCTATAGGAGGACGATAGACGCGCACCGGGTGGATCATGGCGCCATGGTGGTATGAGTATATCCACGTCCGGCTGTAACATAGACCTAGGTACCCTATGTGCTTTGCACCGGTGTTGGGGCTCGAACCAAAGAAGTCCAACTTTGGGACTGAGAAGCGTACAAATGCCAAGTCGATGAGCCGCGTCCATGGACGGAAACGACGGCGGTCAGTCAGTCTTGTTGATCGTGGCCAGTCCGGTTTCGAAGTTGCTCCTATATCGGATCGGGGATCCCACTAGGTTGGGTGATGAACGGACGGGAGCGTACCTCGTAGTCTGTCTGGTTAGTGAGAACGTCGAATCATATGTCGGGGACGAGATGTGAGGAACAGATGGGTTAGGCTGGGTTAATGCATCGAGGTAAAGGTAGGTGGTAGGTGTGAATGTGAGCAGAGTGGTTTAGCTGAGGGGGGCCACGACTAATTTAGCACTGCCCGCCTCGTCAACGAACCTCATGATGCCGTCAGCTACGGACCTTAAGACAGGTCATTCATTCAGTACTAAACCAGGTATCAGGATGCCTACCTTATCCCCCTTTCGTCCTGCCGCTCAGCTCGCCCTGCTAGGCTGACCATGTGACTCTCACTCCACTGCCCAGGGCAAGATCTACAGAATTCGTGATAGAATCTCAAGTCTGACCCATTTTGTCAACTTCTGACCCATCCATCCAACCAACCAGCCACTCGTGTATGGACTGCAATGAGTGACTACTATTTTATCTCCAGAGTGCCTGACTGACTTATTATGGATGAGATACCTGCCCGATAGACCATACATACATTACCCCGCCGCCATCATTTATAATTTTAGTGTCGCGGTCCCACCATGTACGTGCTCTCATCAACGTGATTACCTACACTAGGTACCGGCACTACGCTACACACTTAGATATAGTATCGATAACCGTATCGCAATAATAGTGGCATGAATATCCTACCAATGCCTGGGCAGAGCTGGGACATGAACAACAAGTCTACGGAGGTGGGCTCACACGCACCCGCAGGGATGGCCCCATCATCAGTAAGACACTCGCCGCTACATTGGCCTGGGACCCGCCGTCCGCATATCGTCATCGGACCCCAAATCGTCTCACCCAGGCCGCCAAAGTCGCTTGCGCACGCCGGTGGATGCGAATCACTTCCCATCGATGGGCCCCCCGGCCCAAAAAGTCCGAATTGGGGAGGTGGCGCCCCGCCTTTTCTCGAAAGAAGTAGACACGGAGGCGTACCTACGTGAAGTGAAGCCTGACGAAGCCACGATGCCGAAGAGAGCAGGCTTGGGTGCTGTTATTGTCCAGACTCTTTCTGAAGATGGAGGGCTTCGTTTCTAGTCCATCGAGAGGTCTTGATTACATGACCGTACTGACAGGGTCCGACTGTCCAACAACCACTCTGACCCCAAACTAAAACACAAATTGCAGTACTTGCGACAACGGCCCGGAGATAAAAATCGAAGATAACCTGTGATCGGACGTATCTCCAACGTGGGGCATCAATGACAAAGCCATTGTGATTGAGTGAGAGCAAGCAAGCACGCAGTAGCAAGCAGCAGCAGCAGCAGCAGCAATCAACCTTGAAAGCGAAGAGACAGAGAGCTGCATGCATTCTTAGGTACCTATCCCCTCGCTGATCCGTGTGAGGAGCGCATACCATGCCATAGCATGCCATACCGACCAGCCACGTTCTTGTGCTCATCAATCACTCACTCACTCATCCTTCCTCTCCCCTCCCCTCACCCACACACCCCCGACCTGTGACCGTTGTCCACATCTCACGTTCCCTGGAGACGGGGCCAGCCTGCTCAACCTTCCTGGCCGTGTGTGTGATTTTGTCGACCATACCATACCCCCTTCCAAAGTCATCTGTCCAACCCTACATACCATCCACATCTTGTTCGTGTGGGCAATATTATTGTTCACCCTTTTGACGGCCAACAGTCTTGTAGCCCGCTACCTGTCTATCTATCTATTGTAGATGGAAGTCGTCGCGAGCACCGACACGAGAGCACTCCAAGCGCCCCTCCAATATTGGTTTATAGGACCCATTTGCCCACCCCCCGCGCGGTCCGCCCGCCTGTGTAGATCAGCGGACCCCTGCTCTTCCCTCAAGTGCCCTGCCTATCTGCTACCACCCGCGGGGCTTCTTCCTCCCCACTGATAGATACCTATACTGCCTGGAATCACTCACTACCTTGCCCAGTCGGTGAGGCCTGGCTTCCACGACAGCTTCCTCTTACTACTGCGCCACTCACTGAGGGTCTTCCATAATATTACACCTGGCCTCTCCTGAACCTTGTTACTTACTTTCTCCCAAACCCCAACTATGCCCACAACGAACCGCGGAGACGGACAACACTCGCAGGACACCAATATGACCACTGGAGTGAACGATACGTCTGCCTCCGCGGCGAGGTCGGCAACTCGCCCCCGACGACAACCAAGCGATAATAACAACCAGTCTCCTTCAGCCCAGGCTGATAGCGACAGTCCTTCGCATACAGCCGTCGAGTCGTGGGTAGAGGTTTCGTCGCATCCGTCGTCCTCGTCGGTATCATCCATCGGCGACGAGATCGTCACGACCGGCTTGCGCGTCGGCTCCAACCCTTATACCCAGAGGCGACGCCTCCACCCATCATCTTATAATCAACTTCTGGCACAACAGCAGCAGCAGCGGCATCTCGCGGCACAGGCAGCAGCCGCAAGCAGCCAGGAGGAATATGAAGAGAGCGAGACCGACTCGGACCATCTTCTGTCCTCGTCGACTGAGAACATCGCCTCGGTCCCCAGCCTGAACCCCACTCCTCTGCGCAGCGCCTACCCACTAGAGGCGGACACGAGCGACGAAGAGGATGACGATGACGAGAATGCCACGGCATTAGGGTCGCGTAGACCATCCGAGTCTTTTCGTCCTCAGCCAAATGCATTTTCGCACCCGCCCTCTCACCTGCAGCATCGCCACTCGACTAGTTCTGCTATCCCCCAGCATCACCCGCGTCCCTCTTTCGGTCAGCGCAGCAGTACCAGAGTCGAGCGACGGGGCCAGAACTTCATGTCTTCGGCTGATAATGACGAGGCACTACGGGCTAGCTTGACAACTCTGCTCAGCTGTGCCGCCGCGGCTAGGGGCCGGAAACAAGATGACGAGAAGCGCGCGGGAGAGAGGGCCGCACAAGCCGGCAGCCAACCTGTGAACCTCCGCCTCGTACCAGAGAGCGAGCTCATGGAACCTGCGCCACGGCCTATCGCATCGGGCAGGGTCCTGAGGAGCGAGCCCACGCCTTCACCTCCTGCACCAACTCGGAGTGCATCGCCGGAAAAGGTGAAGCGATCAGCAACTCCAACGCCGCCCAATAAGTCTCCGCGGGCCACAAAGAAGAAGAAGACCTCTGCGGCCGCTTCACCCTCAAATTTCGAAGAGACTCTTATCAGCCCTACGCTGCTTACGTGGGTTGTTGGCGCTGGTGTGGTCGTTTTGGTGAGTGTCGTTGGCTTCGGTGCTGGCTATGTCATCGGCCGCGAAGTCGGGCGCCAAGAAGCCCTCGACGGCCTCGCAGCTGCCAACGCCAGCTCTATCGCCACAGAAGGAGGCAGCTGCGGAAGGGAAGCCATCCGGGGCGGAACTGGCACTCTCAAGCGCTTCCGTTGGGGAAGTGGAATGGGCAGAAGTGTGGCCGCCTAATGAGGAAAGCCGAGGAGTTGCAAGGTCGTCATCTGTCGACTTGGAAAGGGGGCAAAATCGTGAAAGGATATACCTGGCCGGACGGATCCCGTCACTGGCCACCAGCATTTGATTTCATATTTCGAGGCGTTTGAAATGGGTGAGGAGTCCTGCTTCGATTTGACCAAGACGCAGCCATTGTTTTTTCCTCGTCCATCATTTTCAGCGTGGGTGCGTGTCTTGATTCACTCGTATACGACGGCATGTATGGATGACCCAGTGGAATGAGAAACGAGTTCCGACGTTCGACGTTTCTGAAGGCTATCTAGACGTTCATCACTTGGTGTTTTCGAAACGGCGTTCATCCATCTAGCAGATATTCTGTCGGGCAGTGCGAGACAGTAAATAATAAGATTGCGTGTTTACCACTATTCCCGGGGCTTGCATCATATATCACGTACAATGAACTGTTATCTACAAGATGTCAATGGCCCCCACGAGTAGATCTTGTCAAGAGCTTCCACCAGTGTGGGACATGGCCATCTCGAATATATATCCCGTATATATGTATTCAAATTTCGGAAATCAAGGAGGAGGGTTGCTAAAGACCGAGATCTTTCGAATAAACAGTCCCGGCTGGTTTTTTTAGGCACGGAGGCCATTATGCATGGGAACAAACCCGAGAATGATGCAAATGGTAGCAGGAAGATATTGGTAATTGCAAATTCCAGCCTTTTCGAGCTCCATGTTGTCATTCATCATCAATAAGGTTACTTTCTACCTCTTCTATGCAAGTCCGCCAGGTAGGCAAGGTTTCAACGCACTCTCAAGAGTCCTCGTCATCATCATCGTCGTCGTCGTCTTCGATGACGGCCCGCCTCCTCGGCCCGCGGGTTGTTGCTCTCTGTACAACCTCATCGTCCGACTCGTCGTCGTCGTCATCGTCGTCGTCGTCACTGCCAGATACTGCTGATGGTTGCGTCTTTGCCCTACCCGCCATCTGACTCATCGAGGGCAGGTCGTCCTCGCTATCGTCGCTGTCGGCTATCCCTCTCCTCCTCTCGCGTCCTTGCTTCTGCGGCTGCTGTTGCCGCCGCCTCCGCCCGGACGCATATCCGACCGCCGACGACGCCGAAGGCGTGGTGGGCGACGTCGAGAGCCTCCTCATGCTCGATGTCGGCGGCGCGCTCGACGTGCCCACGTCGTCTCCCACGACGAAGCCCTCGAGGTCGGAGCCGCCGTCCGAGTCGTCCGTCAGCTCGAGGTCGCTGGTGCGGCGGCAGTCGTCTCCCTCGTCGGCGCTCTCGTCGTAGACTCCCGGCCGCTGGGCCTTCTTCGACGGCCGGCCGGGCTTCTTCTTCTTCGCCGGCGGCTTGCGTGGCGCGGGCATCTTTTTCACGGCGGGTCTCTGACGTCGGGGCGGAGGCGGAGGCGGAGGCGGAGGAGGACTGATCTCGCGGAAATCTTCATGGTCCGAATCTGATAATGTGAGCGCAAAGATTCCACGGTCTGCCGGGGGTGGTGCTGGCTTTGTTCGTGAAGTCTGCTTCGGCTTTGGAGGCACACTGCGAGGCGGTTTGGCCGCATCCTTGCGCTTCGGGGCAACGGTTGCGGCTGTCTTCTGCCTCTTTGGTGGATGTGCAGCGGCAACTGGTTCCATCTCCGATTCTGAGACAAAGGATGGCACGGGTATTTCCGCATAATGACTCTCGTCTGCTGATTCATGAAGCTTCTCGTCATACATGGTTCCACTGTGGATTTTTGACATTTTTCGAAAAAGCTTGACGCATCTTTCCGTGTGCTCCCCGTGCTTGACGAGAACTGTTTTCCGCAGGCGCCGTTGTGCCAAAGGCTGAGCCGCCGTGTCAACAGTCGCAACCTCCTGAACCTGATCTTGGTAGTACGGCAGGTTTTGATACGTCACACGCAGTTCCTCGGTTTGCTCTTCATTCAGACTGACTGCGTCCAGCTCTGGGATTTCCGCGACTTCAATCGGTTTTGGCGAGCGCTGCGGTGCTTTTGCTTTCGTGTTCTGGGCTGGACGCTTTCCCAGCATGGAAGCTACACTGGTGAATCCCGTCTCGACTCCGTCGGGCATGAAAAACTTCTTGGGCGGTTTCTTCTTTCTAGCCGCGCCCTTTTTGGGTTCCGGAAGAGACTGATTCTGCGTGTTCTCAATTGGGATTTCCACCTCTTTCTTATCAACTTCAGGCTTGATGTTCCTTGGAACGATACGTGTGGACAGGTCGTGCCGAAAATTGAAACGGCTTCCGTCGCATATCATCTGCTGCATCTTGTCGTATCCGTCCTTGGATTTGGCATAGTTGTCCTCCTCCTTTCCTCGCATGAGCAGGAGCACCACGCGCCCAGCTCTCTTTCTTCCCGTTCGGCCCATCCTCTGTAGCATTCGGATGGGGGACGCGGATGCATCGTAACAAACGATGAGATCTACTTGGCCGATATCCAGACCTTCTTCACCAATGGAAGTGGCTACTAGAACGTTCAAGGCCCCCTCTTTGAATTTTCTGATTCTTTCAATCTGCTCGGACTGTTTCATGCCGTCCGACTTCTTCGTATCTGCCTGGCCAACGAAGACGGCTGCCTTGATCATGGGCTGGTGACGGTTGAGAACTCTCACGATCTCTTCCGCACTGTCGCGATATTCACTGAAGACAATGATCCTCGTATTAGAAGATGCACCATTCTCCGTTCCTTCACCAGCATCCATGAAATGATTGAGGATGGTGTCGGATAGACAGGTCAGCTTTGGATGACTGACAAAATCAGGATTCCTGTTCCACATGCTGATCTTGGTCATCATGTCTTGAAAATAGATCGAGTCGGTGACCTCACGTTTCCACTTGGAGCCTTTTGCCCCTTTTTCTTCTACTTCTTCTCTGAAAGCAGCTAGGTTGTCGTAAAAGGGCTTGATCCCATGGAAGTTCAAGAGTTTGATAGCATGAGCCAAGCCTTGTAGTATGGTGAAGATGGTCATCATCATGAACTTGATGCCTTGATTGGCCCTGTTGCCGGCTCCAGCAGCCCAATCCTTTCTTGCTTTGAGCAGCCCAAAGGTTGTCATGGACATGGGATCACGACCATAGTAGATGTTCTGCTGGCTGAGCTTGTCCACCAGCGGCTTCAAAGCTTTGGAGAACAACTCCTTGCAGAAATTCATTTCATCCGATGGGTCCAAGACCTCGATGTCTTCTTGGCGCTGGTGCACATACTGGCGGATATCAAGGGACTCTTCTGTCCGAATCTCTACACGTGAGATACCGAGACCATCGATTACATCTTGAACCGCCTCGACCTTGGATCCAGGCGTGGCAGTCAGGGCTAGGACGCGAAAACTGCTCGAGTATTTTCGTAAAGCGGTGACCACCTTGACATATGCGTAGTTGCCCGTGGCACGATGAGCCTCGTCTACGACCAGTAGCGCGATAGACTTTGGATCCGCCATGCCATGCGAGAGATCATTCTCCAAGGTCTGTGGCGTCATGAAGAATACACGCTTTGATTCCCATTCCTCGGCCCGCAATGCCGGGGCAACTTCGCCCGTCAAGAGCGTGGTCTGCGATCTCGGGATACCAGCAATGTTGAAGCAGGCATCGACTTGCTGGGACACGAGGGGCTTGGTGGGCGCGACAAAGACGATCTTGGCCTCCCTCGTCCAGCGGTAGAAATTCAGCATAATGGTGGCCGCGATGAATGTCTTGCCTAGACCGGTTGGCAGGGCCACTAGAGTATTGTTGAACAGGCCTTCCTTTACTATGGTGTACTGGTAATCTCTGATGGCACCCAGGTTTGTAGGATATACCCAGGTTTTCATGGCGTCGAGGTCAATTTCATGATGAGTAGGCTTTTCTTCTGGCAAGTCGACGCGAAACTGCCGAGTATTACTTGGCCGCTGGGTCGACCCGGCATTACCATTTTGTGACGCTGTTGTGTTAAAAAGAGTCATTTGACGATAATTCGGGGACGCGCCTCCAATTTTGACCGGAGGGCGAGACTTCCATGGCATGGGCTTTCCTAGTGATGCGGCGCCCGGGGAGCTCAAGAATGCATCTGAAGGCAATTCGTCCAGGTCAATAACTTCTGGAATCGATGGTTGATTCAACTTTGTGTGTATTAGCTCATCATACTTTGAGACGAGTGGGCGCAAATCGAACATGAACATACACCCTGACGAGAAGTGAAGCCATTCACAGCTTGCCCCAGCCTAGCACGTTGGACGTGGGGCTGGCCATTAGTTGCGATTCCTGGCCGCGCAGACGATTGAGTAACAGCCGGAACTTGACTTGCGGCCTGGATCAGGTCCTCATCCAGGATATCGTCGTCGAACTCGTCGAACTCGTCTGAATCCATAGTTGCTGCTGTTGGACTTTCATCACCGCCTCCAGACTAGGTAACCATGGAACACTTGATGCAGTATCCCATGAGATTTTGGAGGGTCAGACGCGATCAGAGCCTAGATTGATGAGACGCGCCTATCAGCCAGGATTGGCAGCGTCTTAAACGCCAGTTCACCTGACCTGCAGCAACGCTCTAACCCGTTATGGCACTGAAACCCCACCTTGGAGCCTGATTTTGGCCTTTTTAGGCAACGACCTTTCACTGCTGACAAGCTGCCTACCAGCCAATGAAGCTGACTCACCCGCAAAAAATACGGCGGCATCACTCACTGCATAAGAAGCTTGGGCCCAAAATTTCCCCCAGGGTCGCATGCGACTAGAACAGCCTTTGTCGTCACTCACGACTTCTTTGAGATCAGGACCTTATTCCTTCATTTCGTCTCTGTCTTGTCCGCGCTGTTCACACTCGACCCCAGTTTCGAAAGGTCCAAAGGCCTGCTTCTACCGACGTCGATACGCGCGATAGGCTCGCTACTCTTTTTGTTTGTCGACGCCGACCTAGAGTGCGCCTACCCAGCTCTTTGCGACGCTCCGGGGGAAGCTTCTCTCCCTCCATTTCTTTGCACCACCCAACAACCAACGTTCCTCGATCTCACTCCAGCGCAACGTCGAGACAATCGGAACACCGGCAACCAAACAAACGCAAATCTGCCCAAGGTCCCACACTTCACTGGACCTGCCGCCGTCTCTTGATTTTCACTGTCCATTCTGCCTGAAGCATCGCCGAAAACCTTGCCAGCCAGATCGATTGCTATCACGTAGCACCTGCTGTCCATCATCATGGCACCTTCAGGCCCCCGTGCTCAGCGCAATGCACGTGGTGCTACGACATCGAACAAGACGACAGGTCGTCCCTCCGGTATCAAGAAGCGTGGCGGCGGCGGCCCCACGAAAGCCGACAGAGATGGCGATCTCGACATGGACGCGCCGGCCGCTGGCGGCGGTCCTGGCCGTGGCGCTCGCCAGTCCAAGAACAACAAGTCTGACGCACCGCCGTCGGGACCACGACGCTCGACTCGAAATGCCCCATCTAGCAACCGGGGCCCAAAACCTACCCGAGCGGCAGATATGGTCAAGAAGATTATCGAGGGCAGTTCGGGAAACATGTCGTCGCGTATCGCCGCAGGAATCGATTCATCTACTAGACACACCCGCTCGTCGCGCCCTATCAATGGCGCAAACATTGCGACTCTAAGAATCGGAGGCCTCAAGGACAGCAAAGCGGCCAGTAATGAGGGCGGCGGGCTGAGAGAGCTCATCATCTTCGTGGAGCGCAAGGCCTCCGTCGTTGGCAAGCTCGCGCGCTCCGTTCGTGTAAAAAAGGTGAGTCCGCATATCCGATCCGAACGTCTGGATTTCCTGAGAGGTTACGAAGCGACGCCGACTCTCCAATTCGTTGTTATGCCATAGCTCGCAAGAACGAGGAGAAGACAAGTTTTTATCATCAAGCAGCCGCCTACACCTAATCCGGACTCCTGGACTACTATCAAGGTATCTCTACCTTGGCTAACGTAAAGCAGTCATCAATCCGAGGTGACTTTGTGTACATCACGGCAACTAAAGAGGACGCGGAGGAAATCCAGAAACTGAACAACTTCGACTTTGCCGGCGCGCGCCTCACCATCGAGGAAGTCACTGAAGAGACTGCCGCCCCTTTGTCCGATAAATCACAGCAAATCAAGGAACAGCTTAAATCCGTTCTTGCGGTGCGGTACAACCAGGAGGCAAAACTTCTCGACTTGTCATATCTCAGCCAAGACCCTACTTTGCAGCAGATGGACATGTTCACTCAAGCCACCCCGGAGAAGCTCTTCAAGGCATTCATGGTGATCATGGACGATACCTTCAAGGGACTCGTGGCCAAACGCGAAGGCGTCGCCAGCATCAGCCTGAAAGGAAACAACATCGACGATGTAGCTCAAGTCATGTCCCTTGCCGACACTTTTCCTGACTTGATCAACCTCGATCTGTCAGAAAACCAGTTCAAGGATATCAAGACCATGCGGAAATGGAGTGGTCGTTTGCGGAGACTCGAAACACTACTCTTGAACGACAACCCCATTGCTGCGAACCAGTCTAGCGTGGCCGAATTCATGAAATGGTGGCCCCGGCTACAAAATCTGAGCAACATCCAAGTCCGGACCAAGGAAGAAGTAGAGACCGCTGCGCAAGGTCCCAAGGTCTTCCCGATCCCGCAGTCTGGATCTGACTTCCGCGATGTCAACCGCATTGGCGAGGCCTTCGTAACTGAATTCTTCGGCATGTACGACAACGACCGTCAAAACCTCGCGGCAAAGTACTACGACGAGCAGAGCGTCTTCTCATTCTCAGTCATGACGGCTCAATCACACATCCCTGGCTCATCGGTAACTTGGACAGACTACATCAAACTCTCTCGAAATCACATCAAAATCACTACACAACACGCAAGATTCCAGCGCCTGTTCGTTGGCACAGGACTCGTACAGAATGCCTGGGCAAAGTTCCCACCTACGAGGCACCCTGCCCTGACCACCGAATTCGACAAGTACATCATCGACTGTCACCCGATGACGAACCTCGCTGACCCGACGGGCCAAAGTCCCGGTGGCGTCGATGGCATGATCATCACTATGCATGGCGAGTTCGAAGACCAAGAAGTCAGCACCCAGAAAACTGCCAGAAGGAGTTTCTCTCGTACTTTTATTCTCGGACCTGGTTTCCCCGGAAGAAACGATATCCGTGTCGTCAGCGACCTGCTCCAGCTTAGGGCGTACGCTCCTCTCCCTTCCCAAACGGGCGCAGCAGACATGCCGGCAGCACCTATCGCAGCACCTGCCGCAGCTCCCGTCGTGGGTGCGGTTCCACAACAAGAACAGATGATCATTGAGCTCTGTAAACAGACTGGCATGACTCCAGAATACTCGAAAATGTGTCTCGAGACCGCTGGCTGGAACTTTGATCAAGCATTGTTGACCTTCAACGAGAAGAGGGTAAGTTATGCCTTTCGATGGCTGCTATGTACTTTACTGACTGGACTTAGGCAACACTCCCTCCTGATGCTTTTGCTCAGCAGCCCATGTGATGGAACGGAGGAGGAAGCAACACCAAAATACAGTGTACCGGCATGTTCAACCCGAAACACGGTGCATTTGGCAAGGCGTTTATGGGTTTGGCGGCAGTGTGATTTAGGAGGAATCAACATGGCAGTCCGAGGACTCGTGAACTTTTCTGCATCCTTGACAGGCAGATGATATATAAGAGTGTCATTGTGACAAGAGAATGAATCACAACCAGGAAGGGGAGCATTGGATTACTACTGGGGACGTGAAACATTGCTAGCATACCTACGCAAAGTGAAGGACAAACATTAATACCAAGAGCACAGAAAGAGAGCTCACTGTTGACATCCTCAAAAAATGACTTGGAGCGATTGCCATGAAACGCTAGATATACACCACCCCAAGCGGAATCGCCATACAATGTGTGATATAGAAAATTCAACGAGAGCATTTGTACCTTGATCATGTGATTGTTGGTGAACGGCACAGGTATTCTATAGCCTTCTGGAGCAGCTTCGTGAGATTTCAAACACCATCTATGACGATGCAGGCATCGGAAGAACTCAATAGTTTGTTCTCATGAGAGATGGCAGATGGGCAGCAATTGCCGAATTTTCTCTCACACCACGGCTCTGAGCTACACGACATGCTTAATTTGCAGATCGTCACCGAATGAGAGGTTGGACTGCAGACGGCGGCCCAATCACGCATTGCATACTGGGCATCGCAAGCTGGTTGGCTGGCGCGCGCTTTTCCTTACGAGACATTGGGGACAATATAGTACTGTACCACGGAGGCTGCATGGGCTCAAGACAACCAACCCATCTGCATCTCGGCATTGCCCAGGGCTGAGCGCTTAATAATGGTGACAGCTGAGCCAACCGCCGGGAGCGCCAGACCCCATCTGTTGCTTGAAAAAAGTTCTACCTCTTTTTCTCAATTTCCCGTGTCGCGAAGAAGGCATAGAGAGAGGGTCTGCCGCCGGCCGTTATCAGTGATCACCGCCATGGGACGGAATAGTCCTCGGGTGCAGCGGTGAGCGGCCTGTCATGTACTTCGTACGCGCGCTGCAGAACCTCTCCCGCACCGCAGACTAGCACATGGAAGACGGCGACAAGTGACCGAGAAGAGAAAAAGAGGTCAGCTCAGCCAGCCAGCATCTTAATAATAGCCGCCTCATGTTCAGCACGGCAAGCTGGCCGCTAGAAGGGATCATGGATCTTTTTCTTGCTTTATGCGCGCTGAAACCCGGCGGTTGCTTTTTCTCTCAGTCCCTCTTTATTCTTTCGGGCATGTGAGGTGCGGTGGAGGGGCAAAATATTCAACGTCTGTCGCAAAGTGTTCGTGACATATCACGGGGGCTGCGTTTTCTGAGATATGGGGGACGGTGTTTTCATGTTGCAACAGAACCATGGCGATGTCGTATTATCTAGCAATATTTGCAGAATTTCAGCTGCTCCATACTGTCACATCTGAGCGCTGTGCGAAAACTATCACAAAAGTAGTGGTAGGATTTCTCTATACAGATACCGTAGTGTACCGGGGGGTTCGGCGACCAGCAGGATCGCATTCGCGGATTTTCCGGAACAAGCCCTGCTTTCAGTTTTCTTTTCGATTCGAGACAGATTGGGCAGAGTGGCACAACACGAAGCGTTCGGTAGCATGCTACGGTGGTACTGTAGTATGTATATACGAGCACGCAAGCAGTTGTTTAGCACCGGAGCACCACTTCCCACGTGGCTGCGTGGAGCATAATATGGACTTTCTACGAAGTAGTGTAGCACGCACCGTGATCGATGATCGGACTGCCACTAGCAGGTACGAGTACAGTAGGACTCTTCTGTTCAGAAGACTCTCAGAGCAACAGAGTCTCCTTCTAGCCCATGCAGCACCCAGCAACTAGGATAGACCACGATGCTTGGCACTTGCTACATATTACCTAGACAGGCAGGGAGCTGACCTGCCTAGCAGCATCTAGCCATCTAGTGTACCTAGTGCATGTAGTGTACGTGGAAAGGGTTCTAGTGGTAGAAGAGGAGCATGAAGAGCGTCCGAAAGCAGCAGTGGCGGGCGGTGCATGTGCTTCAGCTTGGGAAACTGGAGCACTTCTTTTCTTCTCTGCGCCTGACTCAATAAATGGGCACGTATGGGGATATCTTTGTGTGAGATGAATAAGTTAGGTGGTCGATTAGCCCTTCTTTCCATCCGACGGACGCCTTCCAATTATAACATTCAGCGCCGGGGCCGTCTGATGATTGTAGCCGCACATGCGCAGGAGAAACTACGTGGAATAGTGGTGGTAGATAGGCCCCCATACCTACTTGGGCATCGCTCAGATTGCTTCATCACCTCTTTGGGAGAGAGGTTCCATGGTAGTGCTCGCGCCGTCATCAGCAGCCCTGGCAAGCCTGGGAGGTGGACGGGGGAATTGTGATAGACCTCGAACGAACCAGCAATACCCAGCGGCCAGTCCAGTGGTGGGAGGTCACCTATCAATCCTGCGTCCTCTATCTCATGCGCATCCATCCATTTGGTCGGCTCTGTCTGTTCGCTCGCTTGCCAAGCCGAGAGTCGAGACAGAGGCCACCAGACCAACTCCGCAGAAAACATCCATTTGCACTGTCTCGAGCTTGTCTCGTATCGTCCTGTTCCATTCCATTCCAACCTGCGTCAAGGTGTTCAAGCCGCAACACAGCTCGGCTGTCTTCGTTCTTCGCCAGATGTCCCGAGGGCCCCAAGGAATGGAACGGCAACTGAGCGTGGACCCATGGAATCATGTCAATGGAGCGAGCGAGCGGACCATCAAATTCGCGAGGGTAGTGCCTGCTGGCGCATGTCTGTCGGTAGCACCACAGAAAATAATTGTCGACAGGGGCCCCGGTTCGTGGTCATGACCGGCGTCGTAATCGACTCAAAGAGCGGATTCGCTCGTCAGTGTCCACTCTCTGATTGTCTCTCTCTGTCTCTTCATCACGGGCTCCCGGGCTTGACAGGCGGGCGGGCCTGATGCAATGGTCCATTTACGGACGGCCTTTGACCTGCTCATCAGTCGCGCTCAACGGCAATGTAGCCCTCCAGCCCTCCAGCCATCCAGTGTTCGCTCAGGGGAGGGTTGGCTGTTCGGTTTCACCTAAGCATAAAAGGCTAGTGCCCACGGATAACCTATCACCCATTCGGCCAACACCCAGGAAAGCAAGCCACAAGTGGGTTGGATCTCGCACCGGTGACTTCTTAAGCACATCCCGATGGCATGTTGGACTGACGAGCTAGATATCTAGATACTATGCGCTTGGTTGAATATTTGATATATTTCTGTTGAGCTTAATGCCATTTCCATCCAGACTGGCCTCTTGATGGAAAACATGACTGCTGCTTCGTACATTGTGGCCCATTAGCAACGAGCGGGCCTTTTCATCATCCTGCGATTCCCCCTCGTGCCCACGCCCACCACAATTCACGCGTATCAGGCAGTTTTGCTGCCCCATAAGGGAGCGCAGCAACGGTGGGGGCGAGCTGGATTCCTCAACTTCTCTCACAGAATCCTCCTTCTCCTACTACTGATGCTGGCTCTGCTGTTGCTGCTGACCACGACTACTGCGGCAATCTGGTAATGAATAGGCTCTCGCGCAGCTGTGTAGGAGTTCCGTAGACCCAAACTCAATCCGACCGTTAGAAGAGAGCAGATCCAATGCAGCAGACACCCATAGGACATCCACCCCTTTCGCGCTCAGGTACCGTCGCCAGCCACAGAGGTCGTACCCCAGTACGTGTCAGCCGCTAGGGAAAGCCCCCAGCGCTACTAGTACAGAAACCCTGGAGTGTACCTGACGGCTCGACCCCTATGGAGTCCCATTTAGTCCCATCCAGGCTAGGCTCCGCGCCGCTCCCAACTTCGTCGATGGGTTTTGATTGGACTGTATGCACCGCGGTCGCTGGGGCCCTCCCCTTCCCTTCCCTGTGGTAGACGCTCGCTCGTTGCCCGTGCCCTCCCCATGCCCTTGACCATGACCATGACCATGCTCTCTCCCATCCCATGCCGTGGCCCATATTCATGATCACCATTCATTTGCCCGATTGTGTGTGTGTGTTTCTGTACGTCCGTTGAGTCGCTGCGTCCCTCGTCCAACTCATTCGCTGCCTCGCCGCCTTCCTCTCCTTCACCCTTCCCTTCACTCTGTGTGGTAGCAGTAGCCAGCCAGCCCATCCGGAAGAAAATTGTGATCGAGCATCAAGTCTCGTCATAGGACGCAAGGCGTTCGTTCGTTTCCACCTGGAAAGGAAAAGAAGATCTCAAACTCTCGTTTTTTGTTGCAAACCAACCCTCATTACCACCAACCTACCACCAAAACACTCCTCTCACTCCAAATCTGAACGCACCTCATTTTGTACTGTCTTGTCTTATATTCTTAATATCTTCTTTATCGCGCCCGCCCTCAGACATCAACCGTCAGGGGCCAGCATCCGACTTTTCTGCTCATTTAGGCCAAGCATAGCCGAGCGAGAGCTGCTGCTTTACCTGACCTGACCTGACCTTACCTGACCACCCACCTCCGCTTTTTTACCCCAAAACCTGCGACACAGAACACTTCAGGACGGGCGCACCGCATCTCGTTTCTGGTTCGACTCTTGTTCCTTCGAACCTGCCCCCCGTCAGTCACTTCTGTCCGGCTCCCTCGCTCAATTCCATTGGGAAACAGTTTGGAAAGGAGGAAACAATATTTCGTCTCAGCATAAACCGTTTGCTGCTCCGTCGATCATCCGCCCCAATTTGGTTCAGGAACGGGATCGGCAATTTTTGGGACAGACAAACCACCAAACCCGCGGCCGGCCTACCACGAAAGAGAAGGGGTTTTACGCTTGTCATTGGCATTCTTCGACGTCCTCCTCTGGTCATAGGTCGACATTCTCGTGACGCAACTCCCGTCACCTCGATTTTCATTGCTGCACACGATCGGCTGGCAAACCAACGCACACTCCTGGTGCTCTAGCAAGCGACCAATTTCGTATCAGCCCACATCGCTTTACTATATCGGACGACCACTAGTTCTTGGTGGACCGGCAAGACCTTCCAACGATTCCTGGCTCCGTCGAGACGAGCACCGCAGAAGGCGCTGCGATTGACAGACCTCGGACAGCGTCGCAGAATTCCTTTCTGTTGGCCGTCTGTTGCTGCAAATCCTTGCTGCGCCTCCGTCGCCGCCGCTTACGCCTCGATAATCCAACTGCGACGTGACGAACCTTCGACGACTCGCTTGCGACTCTAACCATGTCATAGTGCTTTGAAAGGATTAATTCACATTATTTGCATCGTTTATCGTTGATACGGGAATATCTCAAGTCCAGGCAGCGACTTGATTTTCTTCATTCTATTTTCTTTCCTTGGGTCTTGCTTTGGAAACTCGCCATGTCGCTTCCGCAACCCAATTCCACCCTCACCGGTGCTTGCTCGGTGATATACGACAATGTGCTTTACGCATACTCAGCAGACGCTTTCCAATCTCTGGACCTAGAAGAAGGAGCGGAATGGAAAACGCTGGACAGCGGAGAATCGATACAAGGCGGCGTCTGTGTCGGGTCCACGCCAACCGATTCTTCTCAAGCAGGACTGTATATTGTCGGCGGTACCTCGTCCGACTCATCATATATGGGCCTGCAAAAATATACCTATGCAACGGCAAAATGGGAGTCGATTTCGTTCACGCCGCAAGTATGGGACCTCCAAAATAGGAAATGGCATAGTGCGACGTATCTGAATGCGTCCGACAAGATTGTGGTATATGCAGGATCCACCGACGACGTCAAATATATCTCGACACAGACATTCACGATCAGCGCGTCCTCGCCATACCAGGTTCTTTCGTACGAGTCTGACGGAGCGCCCCCAGCGGTTGCGCCCATTCTGCTTCCCTGGTCAGACACGGATGCAGTCATGGTTGCTGGCGAATCCACAAACACCAAGGTCATGCTTTTCAACCCCGATCAGCACTGGTACGACTCTGGGGCATCCTTGGCCAGTCCAATCACGCAGGATACCAGTACCGTCAAGGGAATGTTGGTGACGGGCGACGACGGAAGTAAGCATCTGTACACCTTCGATGCCACTACCTCGCCCAACACGGTGAACCGCACCGTCTTGCTAGACGGAAGCGGAGCACCTGTCGCAAGCTCGGTCCCTATTCAAGGGAGCGGAAGCACTTCGGCACGTCGGGCCTTGGACGCCAGCGACTGGCCATCTTACAACTCTTCTATGGCCTCGGACACAACACGCTCGGATTACTCGCTTGCCAGCGACTCCACGGGCATGACTGTCTTGTCTGGTGGCAACGATGATGACGTGCTGAGCATATTCGACGGCAAGACAAACAGTTGGCAAAATGCCACTGAACTGCTGGTGGGATCTTCGTTCCACTCCGAATCGACGTCATCCACGTCATCCGCTTCCTCATCCACGGCCACAGGTTCTTCAACTGCGGTAGCAGCTGCGACGCAGAGCGCAACAACAAGCGAGGCTGCAGATTCGTCTTCAAGTGTTCTGCCGCCAACGTCGATTCTTGGAATTGCTCTTGGCGTCATTTTCGGATGTGCAATCATATTGATTGCGCTGCTGTTCCTCATGAAGCGGAAACGGCAAAAGCAGGCCCACGCCGATGCCGCAGCACAAAACAACAACAATGCAAATGCTGGCGGCATGCCCGAGAAGCACGACTACTTCGCCCAAGATATGCCCCAGTCCAAGTTCGTTCCTGGACATGGACAACAGGACTCGCAGTCGTCCTTCTCCTCCATGGCCATTCTCATGGGCAAGGCACAGAAACCGGGTCTCGCCCGCAAGGCCAGCAAAGATTCGACGCGAAGCGACTCGAGCAGCATCCTCAACAGACAATTCAAGGCTACAATCAGCAGACCGTCGCCAATTCCCGAGCCCGAGTTTGATTCGACAGAGAGCTTACCGCGCAAGGGCGGTCCGGTCAATGTTGCCGAATCTCAGGTGAGGCCCAGAGCACCCCCGCTCTCGGCCAAGGATGACGGTATGAGGAGAAGTTCTGGCTGGAACCGCTACTGGTCTGGAGGCACCACTTTGAACATGCTGGGCTTTGGCAATGGATCGTCCCGCAGGGAAACGCAGGCTTCCGAGGGTTCCCATTACTCGGACATGCACCGCATGACGCAGGACTCGGCCACTGTTCCGCCGCTACACGTCGAAGAAGGAAGACCTTCCTTCAGCCAGGTGCACACGGAAAGCCCCACAGTATCTCACTACTCGGACCACCTCAAGCAGGCGCATACGGCCTCGCTCGAAAGGCCCGTATCTGAGGCCTCGTCATCCGGATACTCCAGCGGCATCCCTCCCAGCGTTCACGAGCAGTGGGATCCTTCCATGGCCCAGAAGAGCTGGGGACACGACAGAGCCCCAAGCAGCGCTTACAGCCAGAGCATATATCCGCCAGGTACTCGCGCATCCGCCGCCGCCAACCAGGCCCCGTCTGGAGTTTCTCGTCAAGCTCCACTGGCCATGGCCCACACGTCGGACATGAGCTGGTTGAACCTGGGAGAAAACGCTCGTCACTCGCAGTCTCAATGAGTTTTCCCTTCAGCATTGTTCATCAAGCGCAGCAGCACAGTTACGAACCTTATGACTTCACTTCGATGCTTACCAACTATACCCACACTCGTTCATGATTCGCAAATGGCGTTCCCTTCGAGGCGACAGCGGCGTTGCCTGTCTCGCAGTTGCGTCGCTGTCGACCATGATGGGACTCGCTAAATTATATGTAAACCACCCCTCCCAGTGGCAAGGTCGAAATCTTCCACTTGGCATCAAAAACATACCTTCTTCGCATCCACCTGGCGCATTTATTCTTTATATATCATTCCAGTTTGGTTATATATCGCCGCATTTTCATGGGAATTAGCGAGACCCAGTTTTGCTTTTTGTACATTTTACTTCTCTTTCATCACGTCTAGACATCGGATTGGCGCCGCTGTTGGGTCGGGATTCAAATACTTGTATGGCCTCGTTTGTTTCTGGTCTAGAGCTATTAGACCGCACCACTCGCTTGTGTGATACCAAAAATCAGAGGTCGATGGTGGAAGCGGAACAACCTATAGCTCTCATGAGCTTGTTAATATAAATTTGGAGGAGGGGAAGCAGGAAGACGCTGTTCGCTCGTCTCGGACGCTGGAAAGAAGAAGGGGAGGTTCTCGGGCCTCCCAGCCGCTGTGGCTGCTGTGACTTTCCTCAGGTCACAGGTAATGAAGGATAGCAGATAGGACCGGGAAAACAATCTATTCAAGATTATATTCATCATTGCACTCGTCCCAATTTGTCCTAGCTTATGAGTCTTGGTCACGAGGTACGAGACTGCGAATCGGAACCTCTTGTGATCATCATCATCGTAGACCTTTAAGGTATCCGGTCCTCCTCCAAATGGGCGTTGGACGTGCTGTCTCGGTATATCTAGATACAGCACGAAGCCTTCCTTGCAGACGTATTTGGATCCGAGACCCTGGAACATCCTCTTCTTGTCAAGCACTCGTGATCCATGCATGATGATCAAGGGGCAGCTCGGGAAGAAGAAACGTATTATTAGGCAATAATGTTGGTATCACAATTTGGAGCAGAAACCGATATAGCCTACAAAAATCTTGCATGTGGCCTCATCTTTTCACAGCGCCCGACAGTCCTTCCACGAACGTAGAAAACAACACAAACGAAATGCTGATGTAACAGTAGCAAAGTAATTCTTGATGACGGGGGGAACGGCCATGTTCTCATGAAAGCCAAATGAGCCAGAACGCCTTCCAATGGGGGGGAATCAACACAACAACAGTACTCGTACCACACACGCACACACACTCAGTAGATGGGGCGGCCGCCGCCTTCCTCCCACTTCTGGTGAAGGTAGCTCTTTTCCATCTCCGAGTCATCCTCGCTCTTCAAGTCAGGGCCCCAAGAAACACGAGAGCTTCTCCGCCTCCGCGAACTATCGCCAACACTGGGCCCTATCCACTCCCATGCTCTTCCAACCTCTCCACTGCGGCCCTCTCGCTGAGATGTGCGCACGTTACTATTTTGTTCGACAACGGCGCGCACCTTCTGCCAGATCTTCTCTCTTTGGCTCAGCTTGTGTTTGCTCCTGAGAACGTCATCTCTGAGATTGGGCAAGAACAGCCACGGGTCGTCGTCCTCGTCGCTGATCTGCTTCTGGTTGGCTAGCCGCTCCAGAACCAGGTCAACGAGGGCGGGGACTTGGGCCTCGTCGGCGCGATTGCTGCGATATCTTGATCTGCCATATAGGAAAGCCAAGACGGACAGGATCACAGAGCCAATTTCGAGGCGATATCTTGCCAGTCCAAGTCGGACTGACCGCTTGGCCGCGCAGGTGAGCGAAATTCGAGCGAGAGAGGTGGATAGTAGGTACGTGCTTGGAACACTGGTGGAATCGGGATCGGGGTTGCTACAGGAGGCGGACGGGTTCTGGTTAGTTAGATGTCAATATGTGTCAAGTAACGTAAAAAGATTCGACCGGCAAGACCAGTTGACACAAAAAGGACGAATGCTGGGTATATCAGGAAAGAATGAACTCACTCTTGTGGCGTTTCGACCTTGATCTCCTCCCGGGCCTTGATTTCACCGATCGCTGCTCCCCAAAGGTCGTCGAACTCCTGGTTGCTCATCTTCTTGCTTTTCTTCTCGCTGATGACTTGTTTCAGCTCCTGCTCTTCTATGGCAGGAGAATCAGCTTTGATGCCCTCGTCATTGGTGAGCTCGCCGCACTCGTACTTAGCGGTGCGCTCGCGAAGCTCCTCAACGGCACGATCGGCCACGGCCTGGACTCGACGTACCTTCTCTCCATCCGCCTCGCATGTCGGTGGCAGGGGAATCAAGCCACCGAGGGAGAAGGGGTGCGGCTTGAGGATGTAGTCCTGCTCACATCGAACGGAAAAGTCGCCGTAGCAGTATGCATGAGCTGGGCAGGGTTCACACACGGGCTCAAGAGTGTCGATAACAGACTGAGGGACGGTGATCTCATCGCCAAGGACTGACTGGGCCCATTCAGGGACTGGGAGCTCGTTAGGGATGGTGCCAGCGGTCTGGCCCACATCGCAGTAGCCAACAGCGATCTTCTCCTGGCGGAACCAACCCGCGTAGACAGCCAGAACAGTGGTCAACAAGACACCAAGGGATGTGCCTGCGCCGCCTGACTTGGCGCGGCGGGCCTGGCTTGCTGGGACCACGGCTGTTTGGCTGCCCAGAGTCTCCTCTGCTTGCAGCGCGAGCTGTTCTTCGGGCGTGAATTCTTCTCCGATGTCGACGTTAGGCTCAGGCGGCAGGTCCAGAGCCTTACCTCGGAGAAGCGTGCTAGCGGGGAGCTCGAGGCTCTTGGACATGCTGTTGGGTTGGTAGGCATCAGAATAACCAAAGCCGTCTGCTTGCTTGCGCGGCGAGTGGCTGCTGACCGATCTCGCGGCTTCGTAGCCGTAACCGCTAGTCTGGCGGCGGCTGTTCATGGGGGTCTGCTCGGTAGCAGAGGCAGGGGAGCTACCGCTTTGGAACGGGTTCTCAGTACTGAAGGCGCCCGACTCTCTGCGGAAGAACTCTGCAGACTCCTCCTGCTTGAGCGCAGGAGGCTGCGCCTGTCGGACCTTGGGAGTGCGCAGGCTGGCACCATAATCGGCCGCGGCGTCCGAGTCCGAGGTTTGTGGTTGCCTGCTGGAGGCTCTCGAAGTGCGCTTCGTCGGGCTGCGAGGGGGCGGCAACACGGCGTGTTCAGGCTCCTCAGACTTGATGCGCATCGAGGCCTTCCTTGGCGAGGCGGAGCGACGCGCGCGCGCGCTGGGAGGCGGCGGCAGGGGAGCGAGGTCCTCTTGCTCAGTGAAGGCGTTACTACTCTGAGAGCTCTCGGCATCGGAAATGCCCCGGCTGGACCTTTTGGCCTTGGCCCGCTGGTCGAGTATCCGCTTGGCCTGGGGGCGAAGCTGTTCCTCAAAGATTTCCACCAGCTGGGCCTTCTTCGCGTTGGCGGGATAGCTGATATTATGCGCGACGAGGACAGATCGCAGGCGCGGGATGGTCAGCGACTTGGCATCGAAGCCGGGCTGGAGGTATTCCAAGCTGTCGTAGTCCGACATGATTGCGGGCGGGCAGCTGCAGAGAGGTGATGCAGGGTGGAAGGAACGGGCGAGTGACGACTTGAGACGCGCCGAGATATAACAAACAGGAAGATCCCCGAGTCAGTGCCTAGGATGGGACGCGATGGGCGCAGTGACTGCCTTGCCTTGAGCACGGAGCAGCCACGCGGCAACGACGGAACCGTAGCACAGAAAGAGAGTTGTTTTTGCAAACTAAGACTTGGGGGGCCACAGGCACCAGTGAGTGGGAGGAGATAAACAAGTGACGCAAGACAGCGCCGGACCCTGGGGCAATAAACTTCAACTTGGGTAGTAGAAAGGATAAAAACTTCCACGACCTCGATGACAGCGGGGAGGGAAATTTGTGCGTCTTGTGTGTGTGTTGATGGGTATGGAGTTGGGAAACGTGGGCAGAGAGGGACCCTCTCGTTGTCTGTGGCAACAAGGCTAAGCAGCGAGCAAGCTGATACGATAAGCGTTTAGCACCAATTCCATGCCTAGGTGCGTCTCCACTTATTCTTCTCCCTTGCTGCTTGCTCGGACGAGGTTTAGACGACATGGAGCTCAGGTGGGGGCTGTCCCTCATTCACATTGATTGAATGCTACAGTGCTAGTCAACCTGTTTTGTCTGGAAAGCTCTGCTATCCATTGGTCAGAGTCGCTCCTGGAAACAGAGCATGCCAGACAGGGAGTGGAGGAACTGATCGCAACTTTACATGTTCTACCGCAACGTCTTCTATGATTGTATGTATATATTATTGGTTGTACAACTTCCATACGAGATGGGCGTTTGATGGTCTGGTGATGATGGTAATAATCTCTACATGTGACATCGTAAAACCATCGCGATATTTCACGTAAATATCCTATAAATACCAGCTCTATCATAGTCCCCTCCTCAGCTTAATGAGCCAGCATTACTTTTCCCACCCAAAAGACAAAGCACGTATGCTCCCGGTTTCCTAATTGCATATGCACCTTTTGACCTTCCGACGCTGGGCTGTTCGCGCCTGTCCCTCGATATGCTTGCCCAGAACTCCAGCAAAATACCGACCGACCTTGTGGAAATCTCCATGGTTGCAGAAGCTATCTCCTGCGCCCGTGTCACGAAGCTGTGCCGTCCGTCGTCAGCTTCTTCTCTGCTTCCTCTGCTCGCTTGTTCGCGTCTGCGACTTCCTGTTGTAACTGCTTGATGTAGATGATGGCCATTTCAACCGTGCTCGCCTTGCTGTTCGGCGTACTGGCCGATTTACCGTCCTTCTTTTCCGGCTTGTCGCCTTCGGGACTGTCTCCCTCATCGGCCCCGATGGCGTTGGCCATCTTCTTGGGCAGGAGAGTGGCAATCTCTTGGAGTGCCGAATTAATTCGGTTTCGGCGTCCCTGCTCCGCGATCTTGTGCGACGTTCGCTTCGAAGTCAAATTTGTCGAGAGCTCGCTGGGATAGGATACGCCTGGTACCTTGTTGCCTTCGATTATGTTTTGGTAGTTCGATTTCGATGCCAACAAACGAGAGGCCGTATCCTCGGCGGAGAGGCCAGGGGTCCCGGGTAGCAAGGGTTTGATGTTCGGGGATATCCTAGGGAGTAAAGCCGGCGAGAGGGCGACCGAGCTGACGCTGCCTCGCTTCTTGCTACCGCGGGGAGCCAGCATGGGCGTCTTCCTGAGGTTAGGCGTTCCTGCGGCCTTGGGGAGAATTTGCGGGCTCCCGCTAGACGGCGCCAGGCGCGGCGATGGCTTCGGAAATATTGGCGACGGTAGAGGTTGGAGCGCTGAGACTTTGGCCGTCTCGATTTCTGGCGGCGAACTCGAGCTCGACTGAGTGTTCAGCTGAGGCAATTGTGGCTTAGGAAAACTGGCCGACTCTGGCAGCTCAAAGTTTTCAATATGTTCCGAAGCCATTTGCCCCGGATTCGTCGTGTCGGCAGACTTGCCCTTGGGCGAGATCCTGAACAGCGTAGCCGGTGTCGCAGGAGAGGCCATACCGTTGAGCGAGGCCGGGATCGCGTGAATAGCGCTCTGCTGCGCCTGGATGTGCGGCGACTGTCTCGCCGACCGAGGTTGGGGAAGGGGCGGGGGCGGCATATCTGTCAGAGCCTCTGGCGAGACGGATGCGTTCTCCGAATCCTCGGTCGATGTTCCAGAGGCAGGTGTGGTTTTCGAAGCCCTTTCGACTGTCGATTCTGCCAGCTCACTCAGAATCTGCGCGTTCATCACCGGCGTCGACGCAGTCTTCCGTCTTTGTGCTTTGACGATGGGAGACTGGCGGACGCTTCCCTTCCTTGTCTTGGACACGTTCCTCCTTCTCGGCTTTTTGGATGAGTCGGCCAAGCTTGAAGCCGGCCCGCTGTTCTCAAGGTCCATCTCCTGGGGCGAGTTGGTCGTGTTTGTGCTTCCTTGGCTCGGGCCAAATCCCAAGTGAGCTTCATTCTGTGCGTGCAGCGCTGGGGACGTCAAGGGACTGAAATAGGCACCAGGCACAGTGAACTGCGTCTCGACTGGAAAGTGGGCATCCAGAGGGGTGACTGCAGGTGACACCAGGGGAGTGAAGGCCATCTAGCAATCAAGGGTTAGCTGCAATCCGATAGAATCATGGAACGAAGCGCATCCTTACATCCTGATGTTCCTTGAGCCTATACCGATCAAACATGCCCTGCGAATGATGAGGAGTCTGATCGCCCTGAGCAGTATAATACTGGTTTGCGGCCTGCATCTCGAGGCTCTGGGGCGTCGGAGGCACCATGCCTTGCTGTTGGGCAAAGAAGGCGGCCTGTTGTTCGGCAAACCGTTGTTGCTGCTCCTCCAGCTGTCTCTGCTGCTGTTCCAGTTTTTGGCGCTGGAGGAAATGGATCTGGGCGTCGAGATCCGAGATGGCATCCCTGGTGTTGGCGCGTTGGGGTGGCATCATGTGCGACGGTATTGTGGGCATGGTCGTGCCCGAGGTCAGGGGCGGCATCTGATGCGGGAGGCCGATGTTGGTCCCCGTCGCATGAGGAGTCTCGGTGCCGCCCATCTGAGTGTCCATTCCGTCGTGCGCAGCGTGGCTGTGGATCATGGCGGCGGCGCCGGCGGCGCTGAAGCCTGGGAAGTCAAACTGCATGCCGTCGCCGAGGTTGGAAATCTCGCCCATATCCAAGAACTGCTGGAAGTCATCCTGTCCTGCCTGCTGCATGGCATGCTCCTGCGCGCTCCAGTTGTTCGGGTCCATCATCGCCATTACTCTTGATGTTCCTAAAAATCAACGTCCCAGGGTTGCCAACGTCATGAGCACGTCGTGAGCCTTCCAAATCGTATCCCTCTTCGTCGATGTATTACGTCGGTTGCAAATGGAGCCGTGCTCGCAAGTCTGATCGGCGATAGACGTCACAACAGAATAAGAGCACCTCGTCGCAAGAAGTCGGCCCACGGAGCGGATGCTGCTGTCCAGTGAGGGGCAGGGACTTAGCCTTAAATGAAGGGGGTGTGCGGCGGACGTGCAAGCAAAGCCACTCGAAATGAGACTCCAGACCAGTCTCGGGCAGGGCCTCGTTGACTGAAGCAGTAGAGTGAACAGTTGCGTCGTCTCAGAGTGGACGTTGAAGCGGTGCGAAATAGGAAGAACAGGAGGAGTCGTAGGTGGTCGCAGTGGAATAGAGGGTCTATTCATTGGCTGGACCGCTCGGCCAGTCAGTGTGAAGCGCAACCGAATGGCGGGAGAGGGTCGATTCGAGCGAATAAGAAAAAAAATTCATGTCACTGCCTCCCAAACTGGCGGGCAAAAACGTTGTGGGGGCACCTACTGGAGAGAGAGGGGGGCAGACGAAGTGACCCGCGGAGGTCAGTGACCAGGCTTCTCGTCAGGGTTTGCAGTGAGCAGATGATGGTCTCGGCGCTACCTTAATGTGCCTAACGTAGCCCGGGGCTTGGGATTAAACCGCTAGCTTTGCGAACCCTGTCCCCTGTAGAGACCGCCAATGATGCCAGATGCTTGACGACGACGCCCAGTGGGCGAACGGCCAATTCCAAGGGAGTGGACCGAAGTGAAGTCACGGTGGGAGAGCATGGATCCGTCTCGGGGTCTTTTCCAGGCTGGCCCGGATCGCGAGAATATGTTTGGGCGGTTGTATCAAGTCCGCTTCGTGGAAAGCACCATACGTCTATACTTCAGGTGGCCTCTAGTGTAGAACTCAACAGAAGAACGGAGTCTCTGCTTTGTTTTCCCCCATGCCTCTACTTGATCTTTGACACCCGTGGTAAAGTATTTGTGGTACTCCTATGCACATGCCTGGCCTTATATCATAGTCGGGTCTTGTCGGCGTTTCTAGTCTTAGTGTATGGACCAAATGCCGATAGTAAACCACGGCTTTTTCCTTACATGCGCCCAGCAGTGAAGGATAGTACCGAGAAGGGAAAAAGGCTTGTGTGCTGCTGCTGCATGTATGTATGCCACAGCAATGCCAGATCCATGATGGGGCCCGCACCAGCCACGGCCATGTCTAGGATCAAACAGCTGAGGATGAAGCGAATACACGAGACCTTTTTCTCGTCTGCCTACACTAGTTGGTCCCTGATGCGCAAGTAATAAGTCGAGAGGGCATGGATCGAGGTCCTACCTTGTGATAGTAGCGCCGAGCACAGATGGGTGGGAGGGGAATATAAAATTGACTATGACTACGAAGCATGCCCAGCTCGAATTTCTGCCAAATCTCTCGGATGTCGGTTACATTGTCCACCCGTCTCGACGGCAAAGGGTCTGTCTTTCTCTCTCCCTTCTTCTTCCCAAGCACCGGCGGCGCCATCCAGTATCCGAGTAGTGGGTCAGATGCGCCGGCGGTAATGCCCGAATCGGCTCGTGATTTCGCGTCACGTAGCCGCGGAATTAATTTTTTTTTCCTTCTGTATTTCTGCCCTTTCCTGAGTTCTTATTATACAGAAGAGAAAGAGGGAGAAAATGAGACTGGATCTACCTGAACCCACTCTTGTCCGCGATGCCCCGGGCAACACGCGTAGGGGTGTGTCTTCGTCTTCGTATGCCAGGGGAAGAAGCACGATGTGTGTCGCTGGAGTCTGCCCAGGTAGGGTAGGGTAGACGACACACTATTCCCGGGAAGCATGGGCGGCATTAATAAGGTGCCGTCCTCCCAATGCTAATCTAGTGCTTGGTCATCTGTCGAAGGGGCACACGTCTTCATGGCTATTGCATTCTTTACTTGGCTGAACTTCGTATGCCCGCGCTGAGTATTTGCTTTCGCGAACCTTGCCAAAGCCTTACCAGATTGGCCGAACAGAAGAAACAGGACCTGTTCAACCTGGTCTGCCTAGTAGCACATGCAATACAAGGCCAACAGCCCCCTTCATCATACAGATGGCCTGGGTTGACTTACACGTAATGTGTTACTGGCGCAAGACAGGAGACGCTCGATGACTCGAGGTCATTTACATGTTCTTCGTCTTTCCCTCAACGCCTGTCTGGCTTCCCGTCCAACGTTTGTCTCTACTGAGACAAAGCCGCCGCAAAAAGTGTCGGTTCGATTTATTCCATGCCCGCGAATGGCAACCCACCAGTGTAGTACCTGCGAGGTACACGGTTACGTACCGCAAGCCGTGGGGGTTTCCCGCACTGCATTACATACATTACCTCACGAGTCTCGAACAGTGAGCCTCTCTCCGCGTGGGGTAGGGGGGGTAAAGCGTCCCGGCCAGGTATCACGTTCGCCGGCATGAGTTCATGTCCGTATTCGGTTTTCTGTTGGTCTCTGTAGCACAACATGCACCACAAGGTTGGTCTGCAAGCCGTCATTCACTCCTGCACAGCTTGGAGATCTCCTCTTGCAAGATTTCGCCTTCATCAGAAACATGAGTCTCATACGACCAGATCTGCCAAGACAGTCGAGGTGTGTATATGATATATGTATCTATGAGAGTATTTGATATCCGTACGCCATAACATATCCAGAGAGCTGCAAATCTGGGCGTGCCAAGGAGTGATCGGCCGCAGTTCCCCGGGTCTGGACTATTGGTTCCCTGCTGCGGAATCACATGAAATCAATCGACATCCCGCATCGCATCTACATATCATGCAGGGGTCGCACAAAGCCTGGCTATCCGTTTTCGATACCGAATGGATGGACATGTCCATCAGTCGCTACATTAGTATGGGCCAAGCCTGGCAACCTGGGGTTTGGATCGCGTCGCTTACGTCTGCCCATGACCATGAGGTTTGTATGACTGGTCAGGTCTCCCGCCATGCATTGATTCATTCACCCCAAAGAGATTGAGTCTCAGGACAAATGTTTCCGTCGACCACGAACTTGTGACTCGTATGCTCATCCTAGAATGGAATCTGGCCATCATCTGTATCACGTATTTCTAAACTCTCAAATGCAACACATGAAACGACTCCATATTAGTTTGCAATCTTTTCTTATTTCAATGGCTTCACCTGTCGGCGGGCCCTTGCCTAGGTATGTATTCGAGGCATAGGTACACATCTCGTCAAGATACTCTGGAACAGCTTCTCAGGCGGCCACTTGCTTCCTGCCCGCAAACAACAAGCTCAATACTTCTTTGAGCGCACATCGCATCCTGACAGAATCGCAAACCAAATTTATAGATACATTTTTGTTCAATTTAAAGGAATGGCGCTGACTCAGTGCCCAAGCTCCCGAGCGACTGAGCTATGATCGTGGTCATAGGGCTCGCGGGAGCGACAGCGTGCGATAGAGGTCAACGCAATCAACCAGGAGCCTGCATATTCACCAAGATATAGTTGGCGCGGCCTCATTGCGCTGCAGGATCCTGAACACCGTTCAACTGCACCCGAACGTCGGTAAACGAACAGAAAATATGAGAGTCGTTTGCAAAGGCAGATCCAGGACGCCGCGCTGAAGACAAAAGAAAAGAAACGATCGATTGTACGACCGACGTGTCAAACTCGTAAAGCGTTAATTCGGAATAATGACCTCTCCGATGTGGTATGATTCTTCGTCTGGAATCTAGACCATGTCCGGCCCCGAAGAATGGGCTGTTTTGACAGTCGGGCGAGGCGTGGGTTCGTCTACATCGACTTCGAGCTCCTTGCTTCCGCCGCTGGGACGGGGTGTCTCGTCTGGATCACTGCCTAGGTCCTGGCAGTTGGCAACTGGAGCTTCTGGAGTCGACTGGACAGCTTTCAATGGCGAAGTTGCGCGACTGAAAGGGGAGATAGCGCCATCTTTGGATGGCGTGACAACCTGTGTAATTGGCTCAGAAGTATTGCTGTCAGACGTGACAGCGACACTGTCGTGACTGTTTGCTCTCATCATCTCGATCCCAAGCTTGGAGCTTGGCCGCTTCGCCCGTATGGTACGCTCTCGAGAAGCACCCAACTCTTCGTCCTCGTCATCAGCCGAGTCGCTACCCTCGCCGCGACGCTTTTCCAAATTCTCTCGTCTTGACTTCAGCTTTTCTAGCGAACGTCGTGGCAAGGGCACCCTAGACTGTTCTATTTGGGCAGGGGCTGATTGTTGTTGAATTAGGTGTGCCGGTAATTGCGGCGAGCCTTCAGGCCTGTGCAGGACTTCGTCTTGACTGATACCAAGTTCGTCCCATTCACCAGTTGCCTTGCGGCTAATCACAACAGGCACATCATCGGTAGTGACTGACTCGGAGTCGCCGAAAATGCTGGAACTGATAGAGTCTTCCCTGCTAGAACCCCTGAAGCTACTACTACCAGGCCGGTGTGCGTACATGGAAGACGACGATGTCGGGCTGTCTTCGACGCGCGCGCCCTCATGACGCAAGCCGGATGGCGCTATGGGGATCGGCTGTGCCAAGGGCAATACCTGATTTTGGGTCGTTGGTGAGAATGCTTTCCATTGACACAGGTTTGATAGCACCTCGACCAATTTCGAAGAGCTGATGGGCTTCTCGATCAACGAGTCAAAATAGTGCGGAGCTTGGAGCTCTTTCAAGTATGCCGTAATGGCAACAATAGGGGTATGAGCATTTACGTTCTTGAGCTCTCGGACCATGCGAGCTAGATCAGTACCGTTGACCTCTGGCATCTTGAATTCCGTGAAGATGATGTCAAACTTGATCTCGCTCATTGCATAGCGCACTGCGTCGGAACCGTTTGCGGCAGATATTGTTCGGCAACGAAGCTTTTCCAACAGTTTCTCCATGACCATGCGAGAGACTGGATGATCTTCGCAGATGAGCACGTCCAGGGAGCGGAATGTTGGGCTGTCGAGATTGATGGCCGACAAGCGGCGCGAGCTTTGGCGGCGGCGTTGTACCCGTAGCAGCGCATTGGCTTTCTCGCCTTCATTGTCCGAGGAAGATGGAGACATGTCAAAAACTTGACTGCGCCTATTGCGGTGGGATAACAAGTCGGGAGCGACAGGGCTGCCATCTTGCGATCCAACGGTCAAAGACCTTGATCTTGTAGTGGACCCAGTACTTGCCAGGTTTCTCTGCGGTGACGATAATGCCAACGGTGGTGGTGCGCCGCGGCTCTTAATAGGGGAAGCTGCGGCAGAAGTTACTGACTTTTGAAGAGCAGGTGGTCCTCGTGGCGCGTCAAAGAAACTGCCAGGCTGAAGAGAAGCACTTGACTGTTGAGATAGACTTGACGAAGCACTTGACGGCTTCCGGCGACTCTCTGCACCTTGCCCGGCAACGAAGGAAACAAGCAACGGGGATGAAGGTTGCGAGGCTCGATTTGGTGAGGAGTTTGTGTGGTTACCTGTGGAGGGGGAAGCAGGCCTTTGGGACGCTTTGGCGTTGGATAAGGTACGCTGCACCGGCGTTGATAGAATAGGGCTGGCACCTTCTACGGCAGGTGAGGGAGAAGTGACGTTGCTGATACCACCGGGGCTGACTCCCGGCCTATTGTGCGCAGCTGCTGCTTGAGCCTTTAGCTGTTGGATCAGGTCCTTGTTGGCTTTATCGAGCACCGTAAGATTCTTGAAAGCAAAACTGCCAAAGTCATCCGAGGCAACAGGCTCGCTCAACCGCCGGCTCTTGAGGTCCCGAATGTGCGGCGGAATGTGCAAGGGCATTAGACCCCGCTTGATTTGGTTGATATGCACTTGAGAGCGGACCCTCGACAGCGCATCATGTGGTCGTTCCGGATAGTCTGGAGTGGAGGCCGATGGAGGAGTAGACTGGTGGTCTTCAATCTCCTCGGTGAACGCTTGGAGGGTAGCTCCTCGAGCATCGAAGTACTCCGTGTCTTCGGGGTTCTCTGGCTGGGGGATGAATTGAGCCTCGTCATCCAGGAGACTGTCCCAACTAATGCCCTCGAAGAATGGATGGTTTCTGATTTCCTCTCCACCCGAAGCAAACTTCTCTTCCCGGTTGGCACCGAGTCGCTGCTGCGTCTCCATACATAATAGTCTGTTGATGAGATCTTTGGCTTCATCAGATACGCTCACTTCAGAATCATCTGGCCACATGATTTTGCGGGCCAAAATGTTCTCAAACACCAATTCGGCCTCACTTGCGTGGAAAGGCGGTATGCCGTATAGAAACTCGAACAAGATGCATCCGACAGACCACCAATCACTAGTCTCGTCTTGTCTTTCGCCCCTGATAGTTTCTGGTGCCAAATAGTCGGGAGTACCAACGAATCGACGATTCGTGTCCTCGGGATCGAACAGTGCCATTGGAGGTGGCATCATGCTAGCTTGCGGTGGAGTGTTTCGATGAGCATCGCTGTTGTGGGTACTGACTTGATGGAGCGCCGGGAAATCCGGAGATGCAGCGCTTTCGGCTTCGCTGATGTCATCTCGGGGTGATCGCATACTCGATTGCGACTGTTTGAAGTGTGGTGGTGGCAGGTCGTTGAGGGAAAAGTTATTGATCATATGTGTCAGCGTTTCGCTGCCACCGCTGTCGCTGCGCTGCCCTGAGATGCGACGAGGCTCTTGATGAACAGCTGAAAGATTGAAGTACGACGGCTGCGGCAGAACGGAGCCGGCGTCTGACGGTGTCATTTGGGGAGTGCCACCTGGGGAGTGGTTCCCCCCATGCAGATCGAGGGAAGTAGATCTGGACGAAACCATCGAGGTCGATCGGACAAAAGGGCCCGACTTTAACAAGTCAGGCGTCTGCTCCGTGTTGATACTGTTCAGGGCTCGCTTTTGGCGTCCAATCAGTCCCATCCTCGAAAGACCGAAGTCCGTCAACTTCAAATGACCTTTATGATCGATAAGCAGATTGTCCGGTTTAAGGTCCCTGTGGATGATGCCACGACTATGGAGGTGCTCCACGCCAAGTATGACTTCTGCCAGGTACTTCTTGACCCATTCCTCGGGCAAACCGCCAAGAACTTTGATGAGAGAAGCACAATCACCACCATTGAGATACTCCATCACCAAGTAGAGATAGTCCTTGCTGGAGAACGTCCAATAGAGTTTGGCGACAAAATCACTCTCACCCTGCCACATCATGATGGCCCGCTCTGCCTTGACATTGGTGATTTGGTTTTTGGCAACCATGTCCGCCTTTTTCAGCACCTTGATGGCAAAGTACTCCTGGGTGGTCTTCTTCTTGGATAGATACACACTTCCAAAAGCACCTTTACTGATTGGCTTGATGATTTCAAAGTCCTTGATGGATGGCGGTACAGCGCGTGCCATCTGCGGGGCGTTGACGGCGTGCATCCGGGGAGACGGAGGTGGTCTGCTGGTAAACTCCGGAAAGGCCACGGAAGACTGCCTGCGGTGATGGGGAACCGCAACCGGTGAGCTGAAGTCACTGTAAGGAAGCATGGGTGACGATTCGGGAGACACGACAGCATCTTGTGAGTAGAGGAGATTTCTTGGCTTGTGTATGCGCAAAGGTGAAGAGGGCTGTGCCGCGCGGTTGGGTGATTCTTGACGATGAGGCGAAGAAGCACCGGGCAGAATGAGACTCCGCCTCTGGCGCCGTCTTGCGCTGGTAGCGCGACGAACACCACCGAATTCAGAGATCGGAGACTCTGTTCGAGGGGGAGCTTGGCGAGAGGCAACAGAGGAAGATCGAACGCTCCCATCGCTGTCGCCGGCATCGCTCTCGAACATGATTGATTCTCGACGGGACTCACGCGTCTGGCCTGATATACTGAGGGCGCCACGATGGGACCGTGGCGTAGGACATTCACGAGGGCTCTCGGACCGAGCAGATCCAATAGCCGAGGAGGGCCGCCTTCTCTCGGGTGTCTCCCCAAGCTTGACATTCTGCAACGCCATTGCCAGGGACGATGGGCCGTCAAAAGAGCCAGGGAAAACGGCTTCCTCCGGAGCCAATTCCATGACGCTCTCAGCCGTGTTGGCTTCCAACTGCTGTTGCTCTTCCTCGTCTTCGGTCGAGTCGCTGAGACGTCCCGCAGCAATGCGGGCAGCTTTGCGTAGTGCCTCATCGATACAGTCCTGAACGATCACGGCGAACTCGATTCTGATCCTTTCCGAGTACTCCAGAATTCTGCGGTAACGAAAAACAGCCTCGACCTTCTCCTTGGCAACCTTCTCCGTGTCGTCACACAGCAAAGCCAGCCCATGTTCCTGTTCTAATGTGTTCGATCCTGGAGAGTGCCACTGAAGGACCTGGGAGATGCGGGACTCTGATTGAGGTGACTGGGTGCGAAATTCGCCGATGCCTTGCGACGATGTCTCCTTGATTGCTGGGGGGCTGATCTCGGCTGCAGTATCAAGCAGGTCCAACAGAAGTTCAACGATACGAGCCTGGGGGCGACGAACAGCGAAAGATCGTGACCGAGCGTGCCCAAACCCAGTGGACCTGTCTCTCGAGCCTGCAGAGGGAGATGCAGTTCCGGGCGATGAGCTGCTGGACGTGGGCCCTATGGACAACCCTTTGTACTCGGCCATTGGCGACGTGAGCATCTCCCCTGTTAGCGGCCGGCTTTTGCGAGCTTCGAGGGCATCAAGAACCTTGACGATAGCGTGACGATGTTCTGTCAGGTTCTCCTGTGCCATCTGAACATCCATTTCCGCGCGGTGTTCTTGCAAACACAAATCGGTGTGCTTTTCGAACCACCATGGTTGAATTTGTCGTTCACAAATGCGGCAAAGCACGGGTAAAGGGGGAGGGTGACTGGCAGGATCATCGTTGCCGGCCTCGGCCAACTGCGTCAGATAACTGGCAAGGACCTCGGCACCTGATCCAAGGGAATCGACAATCAGAGGAGGCAGGTCGATTTGAATCTCCCTGGGCGGTATCCATGGACGCATCATCCACATGGTCTAATTTCAAAAGTTTAGTTCAAGGTCCTTGGGCAGGAGAAAATCTGCGTAACTCACATGGCTTTCACTCCCATCAGTTCGGTCATAAACCATGATACCCTGCGCCTCGAGATCCAGAGTAGCAGGCTCATTGTCTGCTTCGGAGCCTGGCTCCTTGATATTCTCAATCGGCCGGAGCTTAGAGAAAGGGCCGGTACAGGCAGTAAACCGTATTCTGTGACTCCTTGAATCGTCCTTCTTCATGGAGCCCATGGAGTCGGCGAAGGCCGTCTTGTCGCTGACAATAAATTCCGCAATGGGCTTTCCCTGAACATCCTCTGCCTTTGTACCGATGACATCGACCCAGGAAGGACTGACCCAGCGTATCGATCCGTCCAAGTTGAGATCTACAATGACGTTGAGGGTTTGCTCAGCGGCCTCGCGGAGATCTTCGCGCTCTTCCCGAATGTTTTCAGTCAAGGTTCTCTCCATGGCACTGCCGGCAGCCTGAGCCCGTAGTGAGCTCACACTCGGCGGTGCCAATCTATCTGGATCTTGTGGTTGCTCCATGGCAGCAGAGATATAGCAGCAGCACTCTGCTCCAGCGGTAACATTGGAGGAGGGTCGATTGGCCTATGCGCTGCGATGGAGCCGAGCAGGCCCAAGGGAGACAGACGCGTCGAGGGATTCGGATCCCGAGATTGCTGTTGGCACGAAAATAGTGGAGGTGAATTTCGATATGGTAGCCAGTGCAATGGTCCGAAAGGACATGCAAGGCGTATAATCTGGCAGTGAGCCAGAGCTAGAAGGTCGCGAGAACCCGAGACATGACTGTCGTTGACGCGGCAGAAGTCAAGGGTCGACGTTCAAGGACCGACCAGACCACAGGCTCCACGGATATTGAGAAAGCCAGTGGTCGTTTGAGGGGTCTTGATGTTGGAGCTAGCTCGGGCGTCCGGGTCGCGTCGGAATTCGATTCGGGTCGCAGAGGAGCAGGAGTTTATAGGAGCGGCAGAGATGCACGCTTCAGAAAACCCAAGCGACGAGAAGGAGGACGACGCCGTAGATGGCAGCAGAGAGACGAGCACACCGCGAGTGCAAGTGCAAGCAGTGGGCGTGGCCAGTGCAAACAGACTTGGCGCGTGGTGGGAGAGAAGTTGACGGGTCTCGGGGTTCCAAGTAGGTAAGGTAGGGTGATTGATAGGTCGGTAGTAGGCGAACGAACCAAGTACCGTGGGTATGTTGTTAGGAGGTATGTAGCGTTGCTGCTGAAACTGGGTATGGCAGTTTTGGGGTCGAGAGGACACCAAACGGGATACACGATAAGACACTTGCCGGCTGACTTGTGATGACAAGCGCCAGGGTGAAGATGTCTTTTCTTTTTCTGCTCGCAAAGAATTGAGTGTCTGAACCGCGGGGTCAAACAAAAGTAAAAATAAAAAAACGACAGCCGTGAACAAAAGTCTAAGCACAGTGAGGAGTACGAGCTTGACGTGAAGGGAGTTTAGTTGGTCATACCTACATACATTACATGCTAGTACTACTACTATTATGGTACCTGCTCCCACCCAAGAGATTTAGTGTACATGTAAGTAGGTGTAGTGTCCTGCAAGGCAAGATAGGTAGGTAGGTAGGTAGGTATGTGGTAGGCAGGGTCAAGGTGTCTAAGTTATGGAGGCGCAACATCAATGCAGCTCAAGTGGCAGCACACAGTAGAACTGCAGAGCTGCTGATCATCAGCATGCTGGCTCGGCTCTGCAGACAGATACCGGGGCGGCATTTCATGGATTTTGCTCGCAATACGTGGGTGCTTGGGCCGGGGAAGGTTCAGTGTTGCTCTTGTTCCCGCTCTTGGGTTTCAATGCAATGTCCTGGAGGTTTATTTCTTTGGGTGCGAATCCCTTTTAGATTTTTCCCTTACTTCACTCCGCTTACGCTTGAATGTTCTCGTTCCTTCTTTCTGTTGTTATTGTTGTTTGTTTCCGTTGTTTTCGTCGTCATCCTCAAATTTCCGTTTCTCCTTGCGTCAAACCCATTGATTGATCATCGGTCGAACCACCAGACCTCGCACAGAGGCAGGTCGGTACCTACTCCCTATTTATCCAATGTGTGTATGCAGTGCACTGGAAGCGTTGCGTACTAACGTACCCATCGGTATACAATCCTTGGTGCGTCCAGCCCATGCCTCACTTGGTTTGGTCGTGGGGACAAAAGTATGTATCTATGATAAATCGGCAGCTGGGTGGTCTCGTTCTCAAAGGAATACCAAACAGTGATTCGTGATCATCTGCCACACGGTGCCCAGCGTGCACTAAAGTAGGTGCAGCGCGGCTGGTCGACACAGTTGGTAATGCATCATCCTCATGCCAGTATCATCCTAGCACCCCACCATGATCTGTCTGTGGCCTACCTACGTGTTGGGGTCCATGGCATCCGTCGACAGGGACGACGAGAAAAAGCACTGCATTTCCATCCTTCACACCATCAGTCTCTTCATCCATCATCCTCGTAGCCAAGGTCAACAGACAACGGTCGTATTATACGATGCCAATGCGATACCAGTTTAGCTCTTGGCGGCAATCCGACGATAGTTTGCTGACCGGACGGGCGTGTGTATAGCTTTGTCGGCGTGCTTGATCGGTCAAGCACTGATTGGGGCTCTCGGAGAGGAGAGGCAATTTATATGATGCCTTTCGTAATGTCCTTACCGCATCTCTCCTTATTCAAGAATAGAGCTCCGGTGAGGGAGAACCTAGGAGACTCTAGAGCTCAAGTCTCACGTAGATGTTTGTCTCTTCACACGAACGAGCTACGCTATGGTCCCTAGGTATAAGTGCATCCCGTGAGTGATGGCGCTCCGATCGTCATGACATTGATACCAGTGCTAATAAGAAAAGCTCCGGTAGCCCATGGCCAGCGCATCGCCTTCTTGCAGCCACGGCGACTTTGGATGCTCAATACCTGGATGCAAAAACAAACGACAGCGTCCACGTGACTATACCACACGGCACTACTGTACACCCGACAACGCAGCACTATCTATCTCATCACAGAAACTGCTGCTGCAGCTGGAGTCCGAAGAGGGGAAACTTCGAAATGCGCCGAACCAATGTGCCAATGAGATCCGCAGCCGCTCGAAACAAACCAGGCCATTATCATGCGGATTCATCCCCCTCGCTTACGGATGCATTATCCGAATTCGAACTGCTAAAGCTCGTCGTGCTGCCGCGCGTTACCCAGTTCTGTCTCCTCTGCTACGCAGCAACTGCTCCACTCCCTATAGGTGCTACTCCATACTCGTCCACACGTCCTGAAAGATGACCTCGACTCCAGTTGCTCTGCTTTCAAAAGTCAATTCCCATATATGTATTGGAATACAGGATTCCCCAATACGACCTTCACCTCTATGCATGACGCGGGGCCCGGCTATTCCTTTCTCCTCTGGATTGCGGTCGTGCACACTGACTTCATGTTGGCCTCCGTAGGCTTCTCCCGAAGATGTCCACATGAGTCCAATAAGGTGAACCCTTACATCTTTCGGGCCTCAGCAACGAATCTGGTCGAGATAGGCAAAGGAATTCGTTGATCGCCATGAATTGATGGGAATTACATCTTCGGCATATTCGACATCGAGATCTCAGTTGCGTATTGATGCATGATTTCTTCACATAAGTCCGATCCGTGAGAGGGGAAAGGCACTGTATCTCCAACTTGGATCCATGAAGTCCAATCTGCTTGTTGCCCAGTAGACGGAGGGATCACCCAATAGCGAGTGCAGGCACGACGATGGCCTTCCCGCTTGGTTCGAAGCCATCCAGAGCCCGGTCAAACAGTGCTCACGTCTCTACACCCTCGCTCAGAGCTGCTAGTCTGCACTTGCATTGCTATGACACTATTGCTTATATGAACCAAGTCCCAAAGACGCCATCCATGGCAGTCGGCCACATTATAGTAATGAGAACAACGCTAACCTAAGTGAGTCTGTAGATAGATGTACAAATAGGTCATGATGCAGGTCAGATCGTATCGCTTCTATCATGGCAAAGCAAACCGTACTGTATTCATTCAAGCATTCAACTTGTTGCAACTTATGATCACCTTCGCGGAATCTGTTCATCCCCTTGAATCTCAGCTGGACTGTTACCGTGCGTCACATCAGAGCAAATGCGTATCCTGATGACTCGCCAATGCAACGGCTGAACAACTACGAGGTCGCATGATGTTCAAATCCGTGCCCCTGGCAATGGCAACCAATGTGCTGCCAATAAGCTCCCATCGTTCCGAAGGTGCCTCTCGTCTCGTTCTGTTATGGCAGCAACACTACTGCAGCCTCCGAGAACGCGCAGCAGGGGTTCCCCAAGATTCCAGACTGATATGCCTCAATAGGGTTGATTTCTCATATTATCTGGACACCTTTGAAGGGAGGCCATCTTCTCAAACAAATACACGCTTTCAAGTTGTTCATTTGTGGTGATCATGATGGACGATCATATTTCATCCGAGAAAGTATGAGTGTAAGCGCGTTAGCAAGGGACTATCAATGCACATTTGCGTGGTTCAGACGTCAACGGCGCAAGCTTTCTCCGAGTCACCTATAGCTTTCTGCCTTATGATCGACCCGAACTCGTTGACTTTCCGCGCCTATGGTCATCTGTCATGAAAACACTCGACATTGATCACTTTATTCTGTAATCGCTCAACGGGATGATCAACTCAGAAGGACCGAAGACGCTGGCGTCGGTGGCTTGGCAGAATGAAGGCAACAGCTTCCATGGGCTTGACACTACCTACGTAGAGATATTAATAGAACCGCTCAGATCTGTGCCATAAAGGCTGAGCGATTTCATGTCTGTCCTATGTTACCGGTGTGAGGAAGCAGGTAGGTATACTATTTGTTGTCCGCCGAGTATGACCCTCGCCGTGATCACTCTCCGTTTATCCTTGATTGGACTTATTCCGGTCTGCATGCTCTGTACATGTATGTCTACACACAGTGCTGTGTCACACAACGCAAAGTCGGCTAGGCCATCCCTTGTTCAAGATCCAAGCTCTGCTTCTCCAAGTGCACACCATAAATTCAGAGAACTATATCTCGAGAATCAGGCCATGTCTTCCCAGCAGCAGCTGACATCGCATACACCCGGATTAGACGGAAAGGTCTAGACTCACGGCACAAACCAGCCCATTCTTCAGCACGCATTTTACATTTGTTGCGAGAAAACACCCTCGGTGTCACAATGCTAGAATCTAACGTGCTGAGCTATGTAGCGTTATTCCAGAACCAGCTAGCCAAGCTGATATGCCCAGAGATTGAGTCGTGCATTGCCGTTGTTCCCTGTGCTCATTTGATTTCAGCCCACGCCTGCTTCTTCTTCTCAAGCCACTCCCCTTTCTCGATCCATCGCTGCTCCAGCCACTTGGCAAGCTCCTCATCAGTGTGAGGCAGCTCCTCGAGGGGAAACCTCCGAGCGTGAACGTGGAACTTGTAGCCGAGGCCGCTGGTGATTGCCGGGAGCTTGAGCGTCTCCCACATGTCGGGTGCCTTGTGGAACTGATCGCGGTGTTGGTACGCGATGGTGAGATCATAAACTGCTTTAACGTGAGGTGCCTTTCGCAGGTGGCGAATGGTGGTGATGAAGCCCTTTGTGCGAGGGTAGAGGAGGTGTTTCGGCAGAGGCCGGCCGTTCTCCTTGCACCATATCCGAGTCTCCTCATACTTTTCAGGAGTATATCGTGTAGCCTCACTGAAACTGATAAGCCCTGTCACAAAAAGAATGTCAGCTCAGTACAAAGCGGTCCGGATGGACGTGTCTCAAAGAGGGGGCCTCCCAATAGACAGCCACAGTTCAACAACTTACAAGTCGGCCACTTCCTCCTGACGATACCATTAAATACGCGGTCGAGCTCTCGTTGATCTCGCATCCAGTTCCTGCTGACCATTGGCATGCCCATGGCCCACAGCCCCCAGCCGAGAAACGGTACGACGCGAAGCTGAATCTTGGCGAACCATCGACAACGGCCCAACATATCAGCGCGGAGCGCCAGCGCCTGTATCATGTAGAAATCCGCCCACGTTACATGATTGGCGATCACAATGGCGGACTCGCCGCGCGGCAGCTTGTCCCCCGATATCGTGATGGTGGCGCCGTTCACCCGCTCGAATATGACCTGAATCCATTTCCAAACCGAGTACGCGATGCAGGAAGAGAGGTTATACACCGTGTTCGGGGCGATGAGCTTGAGCGGCAGGAGCAGCGACAGCGCAACGTCGGCCGCGCCCAGCCATGCGACCCATGGAGCGACTATCAGAGCCCCTCTGAAGTTGTTCCACAGACTCAACATGGCAAGCACCTGTTGATACTACTAAAACGGCCGATACTGTAAGATAAGATGGCCGACACGCGGTGTTCTGATTGCTGTCGGAGATCTAGTGACTTAAATGGTGGAACTGGAAGCTTACCTACTCCAAACGATGAGGTCACGAACTCGGATCTGCCCGAGCGCAAAGCCAAAACGCGTTTTGATCTCAAAATCCACTATGTTTGGATGATACTACAACACTATTTATGTATGTACCTACACTTGACCATTATGGTGCTATGGATACTACTACCAGCTACAAATCGTATGGATCCTTTGCGGCACCTGACGGAAGCTAGTTGATTAAGATGCAAACTTCATTTTGCAAGTACATGTACAGAGTAACAACCATTTTTGTTATTTATATGTGTGCGAAGTGCCTACTACTAGTCCGAGCCCGTCATGGACTAAAATATAGGGAGCACATCTCCGTGATTGTGCGTTCGTTCTCCGGAAAAGGACCAAGGACTGAGGACCGTGTGTGTTGCTCGAGACATATTTGCAATGAGCGCCATGAAACTCGTTGATCTGCCATTCTGTTAAATAGACTCAGGACTCGAGAGTTTGTGGCGAGTGTCACCCAAAGCTAGGTAGGAACCAGCACATGCGAGTCTGCCAGGTTGCCATTGATAGACATATGTGGGTGACAATCTACTCTTTCTTCAACGACATGGCATCCTTTTCATAATTTAACCTTCCTCACTGATTTGGCGTACTGAAAGCACATATTCTTGTCACATTTTGTTCAAATGTACCTGGCTCGCTGAATGTAGAAAAGCGGGCCTCTGAAGAAGTGCTGCAAGCTTATTGACGACTCTGCGTACTGTACCTGATGTTGATTGTAGCGTGTTAGGGAGCTTGCTGAATCAAGCAGGTGTCTACGCACATAGTAACCACATAGGATTATGAGATCGAGAAAGAAGAGAACAAAGATTCCAAATCGCATCTCCTCTCTTTCTCATAACCTCTTCTCAGCTAGAACAACAGTCATAACTAATAAAAACGGGCCTTTTGCGGTAGTTGTTGAACTAAACAAGACCGACCTTAGGTAATTGATGTCCTACTGTTAGATTCGGTTCCCTCTTGCCGGCGGAGGGCGGCCGCACCTTCGAAACATTTACGGCTCCAGACCATTTGATCACCTATCGTTGCCTACCTACCGAGCGAGCCTACCTATCGCATCGCGGGGTTCGGGGCGACATCAAGGATCTAACGTCAGCGAAAGTCCTCCGACATTTTTTCAGTGAATTGCGTTTCATCTTCCTTCCCCAATAGAATAGCCAATCGTCGCATAAAGTGCAGGATTTACCGGTCACTATTCGATTGCCGACGTCCTGGATCGTCTTGGTTTTCCTCTTCTATTTGAACCCAGTACATCGCCGACGCAAACATTCGATAGCACGTACAAAAGAGGCACAGCGGGCTAACGGCGCCAATTGGAGGTTCCGTTGGGTGCGTACATGTAGGGAGCTTGGGCATCTCCAATCCTGTCCGTCCTATCATAGCCATAAACTCTGGGACTCATGATCGCGAGCGAGGCTGTGAGCACCCAGTTGCCAGCCAGATGGTTCAACGCCGCCATCTTCTTCTCGCGACTCATTGTCCTGCGCATAATTTGGCTCCATGGTGACGGCAACGATGGCTAATGAGAAGTATCTAGGAATATTTCCTTCGCCGAAATACTCGAGACCGTCTTTGGGAGATCACGAACACTCTTTGGGTGAACTATACGAGCGAACGCAATCCATGTCCTCCTCGAACTCGCCGCCGCAAGTCGGCGGCCCTGCCGATGGGCAGGACAAAGGCCCACTGGGTTCCATGAACCTGGGCTTCTTGAAAACATTGACGGAGAAGAAGACTACAAGAGAAGGTCAAACCCCCAAGCGACGGGGGCCCAAGCCGGATAGCAAGCCGGCACTGACTCGTCGACAAGAGCTCAACCGACAAGCGCAGAGGTACATGGGATGACTTGCGATGGATACAGCGCAACACTGCTTGCTGACCAGAATTATCAGGACGCACCGTGAACGAAAGGAGCTATATATCAAGGCCCTGGAAGACGAAGTCCTGCGCCTGAAAGAGGTGTTCAGTAATGTGACGCAAGACAAAGACAAGCTAGCCGAGGAGAATAGGCAGCTCAAGTTGCTCCTTGCCCAGAATGGCTCAATCGGAAACTTGGACGACATGACCAGTACGCCAAGCTTGGGGTACAACACATCAAGTCCAAGTGTATCCGGTAGATCCGGAAGCTATGCACCCGCATCGAGCGCGACCGCGTATACGCCGCCCATGACATCGCAGTCATCCAATGCGCCACCGTCGCAGATGATGGCAACCCAGCCATCTGGCCTCCAGCAACAGCAGAGTCAGCACTCGAGAAGTCTCAGTCAGCAGCAGCGCGTGGACTATGAGCAGGCAGGGATTGATTTCGTTTTAACGTACGAGAACCCCGACCACTCCACCAAGACATATATATCATCTCCTCCCCATTGATTCGTGATCACTGAAAGCAAATGCAAGTACGTGTGAATTTCCAGTCAATGCGGGGCTATATAACACCATAGCTGCGTCATGGGAGGCTTGCTAATTGCGGTCGTCTTGCGCGAGATAGACTCGAGGCCCCATGTATGGATCATATGCCATGGCTAGTCGAAAGGGCCAGTGAAGCTGGTGGTGACCCATGTGGCCACGCACTCATGGCCTCCTGCCCTCCCGAGCCGTTCAACGAGCTCAACGACGAGATCCCCTTCGGCTACAAACATGCCCAACCGGAGCAGAACAGGTCGGGTCAGCGAACCTGGGAGCTTTCCAAGGCAGATCTGGCAACACTGCTTGATTTGAGCAAGAAGCTCGACCTCGATGGCGAAATCACACCAGTCATGGCCTGGGGCGTCGTTCTTCAACATCCCCGGTTTGCGGAGTTGCGAATCGAAGACTTCCAGAAGCTCTCGGACGATTTGAAAGGCAAAGTACGATGTTATGGGTAAGTTATGGTTTCCTCGCATGTATATACTTTCGCTGACAGGTGAGCAGCTTTGGTGCTGTGTTGGAAGAATTTGAGGTCCGGGACGCATTAAACGCTGTCTTTTCGACGAAGCCGGAGCTCAATGTTGCCTTCTAGTCCTTCGCGGAGTTGGATTATTTCTCAAGGAAGGTGGACACAGTACGACAATGTAATGAAGGCTCATGGATTATTGAATAAATGTTTCAACATATGCTACAGGTTGTCCTTTTAGTCGTCCTCTGCGTTTTCATGAGAAGGTATTCCAAGTCAAGTAGTAGACGATTCCTGTTTAATCATAAACAATTGGCAAATATTTGTAGCAAAATCATACATCAACAGAGGGAAGAAAAATACTTCTGACGATAATCGAGATTTCGGGAACTTCACGCAAATAAATGAGTAACACTTGGCGGTGAGGAAGGAAGTTGTATGCAAAGTATGTTGTTGAATAGTTCACTACAGAGTATGCACGCCTAGCACAGTGCTTTTAGATTCATAAGTCCGGCTAAAAGCACGAAGCACTGTGCAAAGCTACTGTATCACCTTTCCAATAGCAGCGAGCACTTGGGCTCGAAGCGCCCCACCATTTTCTAGAACCCCACCAAAGGCGAAATATTGACAGAAATTCAAGCAACCGCGAGAATTTGTGTGGGCGCATCGCGATTCGCAGCAACAGCACACCAACGCCATCTTGCAACCCACGGTATCATCCCGGAACAGCCCACCCTTTTCGGCACAGATACCTAGTGTTCAATCATGGCTTCTTTGGCCGACCTCATCGCCGCCCTGCCGGCTGAGGATGGATGGGGCCCGCCCGCCACCACCGAGACGACCCTGAACGGAGTTCCCTACGCACCCTTTTCCAAGGGCGACAAGCTGGGTCGCATGGCCGACTGGACCGCCGACAGCAAGAGCGAGCGCGGTGGTAGACAACAGTACCAGCGCAACTACAGAGGTGAGAACCACCGGTTTCCTGTCCGCAAGCTGGGCATTCTCACATGTGGAAGGAGGGAATCACCGGCCTGGGAACGGACGATTCGACTCTTTCGTTAGGGAGATTTGCGCACATTCATGAGAAAACCATACTGACTGGAGAAATCATAGACCAGCAGATCTACGGAGCCGGAAGCGCGCCGGTCTTCTCCGCACCAGTCGCCGAAGCCGACGAAGCCTCTTTCTCCATTGTCAGCAGAGAGCCCACCAAGACACGGTACGGCCGCGGTGCCGTCTTCACCCGGGGCGGTCGTGGCCAGCGCGGCGGCGTGCGTCAAGACACTAGAGGTGGACGTGGCCAGTCTACCGCTACTCGCCGCGGTGGTGGCCAGAGCTACGGCTACGACAGCCGTGGCGGACGGCAGGGCGCCCCCCGAGGCGGCCGTCGCTTCGGCTGGAAGGACTACGACAAGCCCCAGAGAAACCGAGATGCCAGCATCAACGTCAAGCCCGACTGGAAGCTGCTTGAGGAGATTGACTTCAACAGACTGGCCAAGCTTAACCTGGATACCGACGAGGGTGAGGACATGGACAGCTACGGTTTCCTCAACTACTACGACCGCTCGTATGACAAGACCACCGTCAAGTCTGGCGAGAAGAGGCTCACTGCTATCGACCGCGCTACATACAACGTCACCACCTCGTCAGACCCTGTCATTCAGGAGCTGGCCGAGAAGGACGAGGCTACCATCTTTGCCACTGACAGCATTCTGTCTATGCTGATGTGTGCTCCTCGATCCATCTACCCCTGGGACATTGTCATTGTGCGACAGGGCAACAAGATCTTCATGGACAAGCGCGAGAACGCTGCGCTCGACATGGTGACTGTCAACGAAAACGCCGCTGATGCGCCGCATGAGGGCGCCGACGGAAGCAAGGACACCATCAACTCGCCTGCTGCCCTGTCCGAGGAGGCCACCTACATCAACCACAACTTTGCCAACCAGGTTGTCGTTGATGGCAACAACAAGCTCGAGATGGCCCATGCCAACCCCTTCTACAACTCTGCCGAGGAGACCGAGCCCCCGGCCAGCAAGGTCTACAAGTACAGGAGATTCGACCTGTCCCTGAGCGAGGAGGAGCCCATGTACTTGATGGTGCGAACTGAGCTGGACGCTGTTCAGAAGAACGCTATTAGCGGAGACGACCAGTACCTGACTCTCAAGGCCCTCAACGAGTTCGACAACAAGGCACCCGGCAGCGGTGGTGCTCTGGACTGGAGAACCAAGCTCGTCAGCCAGCGTGGTGCCGTCGTCGCCACTGAGATGAAGAACAACAGTGTCAAGCTTGCCCGATGGACGGTGCAGAGCATCCTTTCCAAGGCTGATGTCATGAAGCTAGGGTATGTGGCCATGAACAATTTTCTTGCTCTACTAAAACATGTACTAATCACATCTCTAGTTTCGTTTCTCGTGCCAACCCCAAGAGCAACGACAAGCACGTCATTCTGGGCGTTGTTGGCTGGAAGCCTCGTGACTTCGCCAACCAGATGAACTTGTCTCTGTCCAACGGTTGGGGTATAGTCCGCACGATTGCGGACATGTGTCTCAAGCGCGAGGAAGGCAAGTTCGTTCTCGTCAAGGACCCCAACAAGTCCATCCTGAGACTCTACGAGGTTCCTGCTGGCAGCTTCGACGACGATGATGAGGAGGAGCCCGTCATCGTGGAGAACGACGATGAATAGATGTTCATTTTGGCCGGGCACTAGTACAAGATCTTGGGTCTGCTGAGACGGTTCAAATGTACATCTAATGCAACTCATTCATGATAAAAAGTTATATGGCATAGGCGTCAATAGATGTTTGACTTGATTCAAGTAGTAGTCTTCGGTTATCTCCTTGATACCGCCAAGCTATGTGCACCACGCCTCTTGCGCCATGGAAGATGCTCACACGTGGAGCCAAGGACCAATACAATTTTGAGAAGAGACGCAACAGTAGATTCCATTGTACCAGCACATTCTGTGATTCCGTCCCGTCCATATGAATGACTTGGACACGGACGCGGCCGACACCGCTCTGCTAATCAACAAGTGCCCCGCGTCACTCCACTTTATGCGAGAGAGCTCCGAGTGCCCCGCGATGGACATTTTTGTTGTCTGACGTCTGTCTGTAATGGTATTAGCAAAAAGCTTACCTGCCCATCTGCTTTTTGTCTGTAAAGAAGACTTCGAAATTCCGTGTGGCTTATAACTTGATCAAACTCATACACACATACTCATACCACAATGGCGCCCAAAGCGATCATTGCGCCCTCGATCCTGTCGGCAGACTTTGCGCAGCTCGGAGCCGACTGCAAGAGGACTATGGATCAGGGTGCCGACTGGCTCCATGTCGACATCATGTAAGACTTCATCCCTCCGAGCATACAGGGAGTGACCCAAGGCGAGTTGGGAGGTTTTGGTTTGTGTTTTTCCCCGGGGGACAGCCGCGGTTGACATTCATGGTTCGTTGGACAGGGACGGCCACTTCGTGCCGAACCTGACCTTTGGCCCGCCGGTCGTGGCCAAGATCCGAAAGCACGTCGACCAGCCGACCAAGAGCTACGGCCGGGGCACGTTCGACTGCCACATGATGATCGCCGAGCCCAAGAAGTGGGTCAAGGAGTTCAAGGCGGCCGGCTGCGACCTCTACTGCTTCCACTACGAAGCCGCCTTCTCGAGCGACGCCGAGAGCCCCGAGGGCCACAGCGACAAGAAGACGAACCCGCGCGAGCTCATCCGGTACATCCACGACCAGGGCCTGCTGGCCGGCATCGCGCTCAAGCCCGCCACCGGCGTCGAGGTGCTGACGGAGCTGCTGGAGAGCTCGGACGAGAAGGAGAGGCCCGACGTAAGTTTTTTCCCTCTGGCTCTGCGTTTGTTACACCGTGATATCTGGGGCCAGGACTGGTCCCTTGTGAAGAGATGGTATACAACGAGGCTAACACGGGATCGATGATCAGATGGTCCTTATCATGACGGTCGAGCCCGGCTTTGGCGGGCAGAAGTTCATGGCGTCCGAGCTGCCCAAGGTTCAGGAGCTGAGGAAGAAGTACCCCGAGCTGAACATCGAGGTCGACGGCGGACTGGGCCCGGCCACGATCGGCCAGGCTGCGGACGCCGGTGCCAACGTCATCGTTGCCGGCAGCGCGGTGTTTGGTGCCAACGACCCCAGCGAAGTCATTGCCCTGCTGAGGGATACCGTGAATGCCAAGTCCGCGCAGCTATAGGAGTCGGTAGCGTTACAGTATGATAATCCATGCACAGTGCCATCATGAATACACCAGGTCAGAAACACGTCGGAGGGCCGTCACGGAGGAGCGGACTGGATCCGCGCGGACCTCTCGCATCTGCAGTCGACCGGATATCGCATGCTATAAGAAGACCATATCTATCGAATCGTGCTATAGGGAGGGACTAAAGATGACGTATGTTCGTCATGATGTAAGTCAATCTCAGTGCAAAGCACTCGTATTGAATTGTTGAGCATACACTCTGGTGACTTCGCTATCTTCTGGATATCCGTACTCAATACAACCCTAGCAATGATGTAGTCATGAATACCTCTCAAAAGAACGAAGTGGTATTTTGGATGGTCAAGCGAGATAGAAAGATTGGCAATCGATGTGTTGAGCTAAATGTAGTATAGGCAACCCCACCAACCACTTCATCACTTTAAGTTTGCCTGCGGGGAAAAGAAGTACATCGGGCTGCTTGAAGAGGAAACCCACTCGCCTTTATTTATTAATCAACAGTTGTTTCTATTTTTTTTCCCCCGTGTGATGTTCCGCGACTATTGCGTGTATTCGACGGACTCATATTGTTGAGAGTATATGCCAACTTCTTGATTCTATAGCTCAATCCTTATCGGCCTCTTGATCATAAGAACACGACACGACTATAGACGTGGGAAACCAGAAGATGGCCTCGTTCGATCTCGACAACGTCCGGTCCCGATTCCCGGCGCTACAGCAGGATCAAGTCTTCTTCGACAACGCGGGCGGAAGTCAAACCTTGGGCACTGTGATTGACTCGTGAGTTATTCCCTGACGCTGTCGATGAAGCTGCAGACCATCGGACACCGAGCTCATACAAGACATACAGCATATACAAGTATCTGACTACCAACAACGTCCAGCTTGGTGCTACTTACCGTGTGGGCAAGGCGTCGACTGAGAAGTATAACGATGGCTTTGCCGCTGCCGCCAAGTTCATAAACGCGAGGGAGGACGAGATTGGTGAGTGCACATGAACGAAGCAGGGGGGATCAGATCTTCTACAGATCTGGGTTTATCCCCCAGGCTTCAATTCAAAATTTCTGCTTCCCACACATCTTCAAGTACTAATATTCGACAGTCTTTGGCTCGGCAACGACACAGCTATATCGCAACCTGTCGTACTCGCTGCAGTTCGAGGAAGGAGACGAGATAGTCGTGTCCAGCATCGACCACGAGGCCAACATCGCGCCCTGGGTCGACCTGGCCTCGCGGCAGAAGCTGGCGCTGAAGTGGTGGACGCCGAGCAAGTCCAACAACCCCAAGCTCCTGCCGGCGGACCTCGAGGCGCTGCTGACGCCGCGGACCCGGCTGGTGACGTGCACCCACACGAGCAACATCCTGGGCACCATCACGGACGTGGCGGCCGTCGCGAGGACGGTGCACAAGATCCCGGGCGCCCTGCTGTGCGTCGACGGCGTGGCGTACGCGCCGCACCGGCCCCTCGACGTGGCCGCCCTCGGCGTCGACTTCTACTGCTTCTCGTGGTACAAGGTGTACGGCCCGCACGCGTCGCTGCTGTACGCGTCGCGGGCGGCGCAGGACGGCGGCGCCATGCGCTCGCTCGGCCACTTCTTCAAGAAGGGCGAGACCCTCGAGGAGAAGCTCGGCCTCGCGGGCGGCTCGTACGAGCTGCTGCAGTCGGTGCCCGCCGTGCTCGACTACCTCGGGCCCGGCACCGGCGAGTCGCCCGCCTGGGACGCCGTCCGGGCCCGCGAGGCCGAGCTGCAGGGGACGCTGCTCGAGTACCTCAACGGGCGCCGGGACGTGACGGTGCTGGGCGAGACGAGCGCCGACCCGGCGGTCCGGGTGCCCACGGTCAGCTTCGTGGTCGAGGGCTGGAACTCGCAGGAGCTCGTCGAGAAGGTGGAGAAGGACAGCAACTTTGCCTTTCGCTGGGGCAGCTTCTACTCGAACCGCCTCGCCCACGAGCTGTTGGGCCTGGGAAGCGACGGGGTCGTGAGGATCAGCATGGTGCATTACAATACTGGTGAGTTTGTATATTCCGATCAGGCCGTGCGTGGCTTTACTGACATATTCGACTAGTCGAGGAAGTCAAAGGCATTATTAAAGCCATTGACCGTGTGATCTCGGAGTGCTAATGCATGGACGTTTGTCTCGTCTGGAGAGCCTGTTTCTCACTTTGCTCAACTAGAAGTAAGAGCTTTTGGGAGCGTTTGGAATGGCTTTGGATATATACCGAGATTTACTCCAATATCTTACATCATCAGGTATTCACAAGGCCACCTTCCACAAACATCTAGGGACATTCATCTTGTCTTTTTGACCCTAGTATTGCTTTAAGCTTGTAAATCTGATTTAGTCATTATGCTCACGTGTTTTCTTATTATCAGTTTCCACCATCTATTGCATATTGTGGTATCCAACCCTAGACTGGAGGACAGGCGGAACTTAGAGTTAGTATGACAGTATAGGACACGGCCTGCTGAATTGGTGATTAGGAGAAATCTTTTACAAGATAGAATCAGTTTCCCGTCAGGATGGTTTTTGAGGGCTGTATATACCTAATTGATCAGCCATACTATGATAGATCCACATCGACCATGTCCATACGATGCATTGTTCCGTCAAGAGTGTGATCACACCTTGTCCGCGACAGTCTCTAATAATAACATGACGTGACCCTTAAAAATTGCCGCAGCGCATGATGACAGTACAATAAGACGTATGTCGAAACGCGCTCACCATGATTCGTTGCGGACTGTGCCTAACTTTCCGCTGTTATACACCCTCCTTCCAAAGCATTAACGCATATGCGCCCGTGTTAGTCTTTGCCAGGTCTGCTCAGGAACCAACGGTCATGTTCAGCGCCGTCCTGGAGACACGGAAGATATGGCTTGCATAAGACGGCAATAAAACAAACGGGCACTCTGCATGTAACCGCTCATGTTCAGTAGTTGGTCGACCAACTACACAGTCGCGATTGTATGACGGGCGCTTCATCATTTATGCAAGCTGACTGGGGATGTAATGAATCTATAGACGTCACTCAGGTACCGAGTACAGGGCCGCAGGGTCTCTCGGGCGCTTCTAAATTCAAAGCTAGGGCGGTGAAAGCCCCACAGGAGCTTGACGTAGTGGGTGGGAGATTATTCTGCCATCGTTCGATGAGAGTAAAAAATTATTTCGAGATCGTCCGGCAATCAGCTTAGGGAAGAAGGATCCCGCTGTCGCGTCACAATTATATACTCGATCTTGACCTCTTCTCTTTGATTTGATTCCCAAGTAATCCAATTGAAGAGTCCAACATGAAGCGCAAGGCCTCGGCGCAGACTGCAAGTCAAAAACCCAACAAGAAAAAGTCCAAGCCTTGTAAGTCGGCCGCTACAAGAACCATCGCGACAATGTGCGATTCTAACTTTTGCTGCGCCAGCTCTCAGCGACACCGAAGTCGCCGCGAGGTTTAGAAATGGACTTTTGAAACAGGATGTCCTAGACTCGTACACGAAAGAATATGCCGAATCCGAGCCCTACAAACACTGCGTCATCCACGAGCTGATCGACGACAAGCTGCTGCGCTCCGTCCGCGAAGAGATCAAGGACAATGTCTCCTTCACGCCCAAGGAGACGGACATCTACAAGATCCACCAGTCCGGGGACCTGGCCAACCTCGACGGCCTCGGCGACGAGGCCCTCCAGAAGCTGCCCTCCCTGCTGTCCCTCAGAGATGCCATGTACTCGAAGAAGTTCCGCGACTACGTGGCGCACATCACCGGCTGCGGGCCCTTGAGCGGCCAAAAAACCGACATGGCCATCAACGTCTACACCCCGGGCTGTTTCCTCCTGTGCCACGACGACGTCATTGGCAGTCGGAGGGTCAGCTACATATTGTACCTCACCGATCCCGACATCCCGTGGAAGCCGGAATGGGGCGGCGCGCTGAGGCTGTTCCCGGTGCAGGAGAGGGAAGGCAAGGACGGCAAGGTCGCCAAGACGCCCGAGGCCGACGTGTCCAAGATCATCCCGCCCGCCTGGAACCAGCTGAGCTTCTTCGCCGTCCAGCCGGGCGAGAGCTTCCACGACGTCGAGGAGGTCTACCACGCCGAGACCAAGAAGCAGCTCAAGAAGGAGGGCGGCCGGATCCGCATGGCCATCAGCGGCTGGTTCCACATCCCGCAGGTCGGCGAGGAGGGCTACATCAAGGGCGAGGAGGAGAAGAACGCAAAGAACAGCAGTCTGATGCAGCTGCAGGGCAACCCGGACCAGTACGACGAGCCCAAGTGGTCCCCCGTCAAGGTCGAGGACCCGCAGGCCAGCTCGCCAGAGGACTTTGACGAGTCCGATCTCGAGTTCCTGCTCCAGTACATGGCGCCGACGTATCTCACGCCCGACACGCTGGATCAGGTCCAGGAGCACTTTGACGAGGACTCGAGCATCACGCTGCCGGACCTGCTCAACAAGAAGTTCGCCCAGCGCCTGCGCGACTACGTGACTGAGGAGGACAGCAAAGACCTCCCGGAATCGAGCGCCGAGATTGAAAAGGGCGCATGGAAAGTCGCCAAGCCGCCGCACAAGCAGCGATACCTGTTCATGCAGCAGCAGTCCCAGAAGGACGGAAAGAAGGGCCGCAAGGCCGACAAGGACGACTCGCCCATCCGGGAACTACTGGATGTATTTCTGCCCAGTCCACAGTTCCGCCGCTGGCTGCAAATGGCGACGAGCAGCGTCATTGAGAGCCACGACTTGATTGCACGCCGTTTCCGCAAGGGCAAGGACTACACGCTGGCCACGGGCCACGAGGGCAAGCCACGTCTGGAGCTCAACCTGGGCATCACACCTACCTCGGGATGGGGTGACGAGGCCGATGAGGAGGAGGAAGAGGAGGAAGAGCCGCCCAAGACCAAGGGTAAGGGCAAAGCCAAGGGCAAAGGCAAGGCCAAGGAGGAGCCCGCCGAGGAGCCCGAAGAGGTGGGCGGCCTCGAGGTCTACATGGCCGGCGACGACGACACGGCCGAGGACGCCGCCATTTACAAGTCCAGCGGCGACGAGGACAACATCCTCTTCTTCCAGGCCGCGTCGTGGAACAAGCTCACCATTGTCCTCCGTGACAGCGGCACGCTCAAGTTTGTCAAGTACGTGAGTCGCAAGGCCCCTGGCGATCGCTGGGATATCTGCGCCACGTTTGACATTGAGGAGCAAGACGACGACATGGACGAAGAAGAGGAGGCGGCCGGGGAGGTGGACGAGAACGCCAAGCTGCTGGCCGAGGATACCGAAGAGGAATGGAATGGTTTCTCTTCTAGTGCCGACAGTGACTCGGAATAGATACAACAAGCAAGCCTGCGTACAACATTGAACATAGACAGACCAGGCCAATCATGAAGTTATGACATTTACAAACCAGCTTGAGTAATTTTCCAGTAATGATGACCATTCGCCCAGAGCCTGTTGATTTACGCGCCTCAGTTGCGAAATCTAAAAGTGAAGCCGTAGTTGGAGGATGACAGTTCTGATTAAATTAAAATTCATTCTTGGTATCTCAGACGGACTTGGCAAAATTATAGTAGTACACACTTGGCCCCAACGCAGTATATCGATACTGTCTCTCTCCATGTCCATTCCTCCTGCGATGCTTTCGCCAGTCTCTTTGGCACATTTCCAGATTACAACCCAGTAGCCGCCTCGGCAGACGGGCTCGTTGTGGCGAGCGGTGCCTGAGTGGTCGTCGTCGCCGCCGTCGCGGCCGGCTCCGCAGACCCCGAAGCCTTTCCCCCCGACACGCCGTCCCTCGCGACATCCCTCCCACCCTGCCTCTCCCGGGCGATCCAGCCCAGGAACAGCGGCACGTCCTTCCAGACGACGCCGGGCATGGCCATGTTCTGGACGCACTGCGGCAGGACGCCGCCCGCGTCGCTGGCCGTCGCCATGAGCCACTCGATCTTGCCGCCGTCGCCGCCGACATGGAGCTTCCGGATCCGCTCGACGCTGACGTACCGCGCGACCTGCGCGCCCTTCTCCCCCGACAGCCGGCTGCTCCCGCTGGCGCCAAAGTCGGGCACGGGCACGCTGACGACGACAAAATCCTTCTTCTGCTCGCCTGCTCCTCCTCCGGTTGCCGCCGCCGTGAGCTGCAGGACCGGAAACGTGCGGTCCCGGAGCACCGGCCTCCCGATCTTGTGGCGCATCTCCTCGACCTTGAGGGAGAAGCCGGCCCACGCCTCCCCGTCCGTGCCCTCCCCCTCCTCCAGAGCCGGCACGCCGCCGCAGTCCCACGCCAGCGCCTCGTGCGTCGCCAGCACGTTGGGCGTGAACGCGTCCTCGGCCTCGGCGTGCTCCCGGCGGAAGCACACCTCGAACTCGTCCCAGCCCGCCGTGCCCCCTTCCGCCTTGTCCTCGTGCGCGCTCCGGCGCAGCGCCCACGTCTCCTTCTCGCGGCCGTCGCGGACACTGACGACGCGCTCCCACGCCTCGACCTTGGCCGCCGAGTCGGGCGACGTCTTGTCGCCCTTGTGCTTCCAGACGCCGGCCTTGGCGTCCGGGCCCGCCGAGTTGGGAGATGCGCTGACGAGGAAGGGCAGCGCCTCCCTCAGCATGCCGTGGACCAGCGGCGTCAGCGCGTCGGGGCCCGCGCCGGCTGGCGGGAGCCGCGAAAGGGGGATGCCCGCGAGGCGGACGAGAGGTGGTGACGACATTGATTTGTTCTTCCCTTCTAGTTATATATTTGATCTTTTGCCGAGGCCCCCGAAGGAACTGTCACTTGTTTTTCTCCTGTGAAAGGCCCAGGAGTATAACTTGTCGCAGAGGCTCGCGAGAATTCCTTGTCGTAAAGTATGCTTTCCTCACCCAAGGCGTAGTAGTAGATAGGCAGGCGGAACCTATTTTATGTTACTTTCCTTCTTGTCTCGGGAAATGAAGGCACAGGGAAAAGCGCTTGTATTACCTAGGCAAGGTATGGGATTATAGTCGAGTCTCTAGTTTTGCGGATCGGTTGGGTTGGCGTTACCGCAAATGATGGGTACAAAGAATGCCGATCAGTCCTTGGACTTGAAATGGGCGTTTCTTCTTATTTGTATAGAATGCAAAAATGCGTGCCCGTGGGAAAGGAAACAATTGCGAAACTCCCCGAGTCCCTGAGCGCAATCGTTTCTGAAAAGTGACCATTCATGTCTCCTGCGTCATCTATGCAAGGGTCCTCGGCTCACCAAAACGTACCATAAAACATAAGCTTTTGTGACAGATGCACGTTTTTGGGGTACATGGACACTAATGAAACGAAACACCAATGGACGCATATAGAATAAGGATGACCCAATACGTATGGTTTTGTGTATTATCTAGATTCTGCATAATTTCCGATATCAATGTTGCGAGGTCAGTCAAAGAGTGTCGTGCTTGGCCTAGATATCAGCCGCTTGTAGTTTGTAAGTGGCACATGAGAGAAAAAAGCGTATTGGTTTATGATTTCATTGTTTTGATATTCATTACTATTATTTAAATGCTAGTGACGCTATCTATGCTTCTAATTCTTCGTGACGACATGTTTTGTTGCCTTTTTGGGAACCCGAACGTATATACAGGAAAAAGTCCAGAAACTTGTGATCGAGCCGAGACGCATCGTCTACGGGTTTCGCTTCTCCCAGTAGATGTTGGCCGGCTCCAGTGGCCTGGAGAACAAGGACTGGTAGTCTGTACCAATAACCTTGTTGCTGCCGTCCGTGTTCCTGAACTTGAACTCGCGGACCACCATGGCCACAATGGTCTGGAGCTGCACGTTGGCAAAGTGCTCACCAATGCATCGATGCCTTCCGGCGCCGAAAGGCAGGTACGGCGACTGAGATCCCTTGCTGACCATGCCGTATCCGTAGTCAATCTTCTCCTCCTCCTCGGCCGAGCTCTGGGAGATCTTGGGGGCAAGCGGGGAGTCCTTGTCCCATCGGTGAGGCTCCCACAGATCAGGCTCGGGGAAGTACTGAGGGTCCGTAGCCGAGACACCAGCGGCGGCGAGGAGAACGTGGTCGGTGGGAATGACATACTTGGTACCGGGAACGGCCATGGGCTGCTTGACTGCGCGCATGATGGAGTGGATGGGGGCGTTCAGGCGCAGGGTCTCCTTGATGATGTTCTGGTTCAGGGGCAGCTTGGCAAGGTCCTCGTACTTCAGAGGGGGAAGGTCGGCTCCGAGGTTCTCCACCTGCTCACGGTACAGCTCCTCCATGATATCAGGGCGAGCGGCAAGGTAGAGCATGATCCAGGAGCTGGTAGAGGACGAAGAGTGCTGGCCAGCCATGAGGAGAGCAATCATCATGTGGGCAATCTCGTGATCGGGCGGAGTGATGCCGGCCTTGTACTGGGAGCGCATGAGGTGGCTCATCATGTCCTGGCCTTCAGTGTTACCCGACGCGCGGCGTTCCTTGATGGTATCCATGTAGATCTTGGCGATAGTCTGCTGAGCGTGGTCGCGCTTGTTGTTCCAGGGGAGAGGAGCCCAATGAAGCATAAAGTTGACGGCGCTGAATCCCATGTCGAGGTCGTGGTACAAATCGGCCAGCGACTCGTCAAACTTGTCGCGGATCTCCTTGCCCTGAAGCGAGTGCGATGCGGTGAAAATGGTGAGCTGGGCCATCTTGGGAGGAATGTTGACGACGCCCGACTGGGCCTTGAAATCGGAGGACTTCTTGAAGTAGCTGGCAACCTCGTCGGCGATGATGGGAACATAGGTCTGGAAGGCTTGGGTGGTCAAGGCGATTTTCATGAACTGCAGAGGTACATTGTTAGCAATAGTTGCGAGGCGATGGACGGGGAGGGAAAGGCGAACCTTCTTCTGCTCCATGAGCTTGGCATTGGGGCAGTCGTAGACGACGTCCTTGCCAAAGACGGGAGTGGTCAGGACAGAGTAGATGTCCTCGGCGTTGACGTCCTTGAGCTTTCCGTTCAGGATGAAGTCGTTGCCCTGGGTGCCGACGTAGACGGTGGTCTTCTTGCCGAGCAGGATAAAGGTGTAGATGTCGCCGTACTTTTCCCTGTTCTCCTTGAAGAAGCGCGGGGGGTCCATGCCGTAGGTGACGGTGCTGCCGACGACGGGGAACCAGGAGAAGACCATGGGCGGCTCCTTGGGGTTCTTGAACAGCAGCTGCTTGGCGATGTGCACAAAGACGGAGAGGAAGAGGAAGGCGGCGGCGGCGATGCCAACCTGCGACACGGTAGAGAGCTGGGACAGCCTCTGGGCGAGAGGCCCCGCGAGGTCTTCGAAGAGACCCATGATGTCGAGGATGCTATGATCGTGATTCCAGCTCGCGTGTCTTTCTCTCGCTTTCGACAGAGGGGAGAGGTTGTCAAGAAAGGAATGGACGCGGCCGTCTGTCAGAACAAAAACGAAAGACCCGGAGGCGGTAAGTATGCGGCAAGTAAGTAGCCTTTTATTTTCTAGTCCTTCTCTGGGTCGTGGCTTGTAATTGAGCACTGGAAATTTGTTTGGCTGCCGGGCTGGGCTCTCCTCTGATCTGATTGAGCAATGCGATTAGGGGTCTTACGAGTACGCTGATTGGTCGTCGTATTCGTATCGGGGGGACCACGCGACTGCGACCCCACACAAAGTACATAAAGTACTTGCCGTAGCTCGACGTGCATCGAACGTTTAACATCTCGATCAGCCTCGAAATCGTCCGACCAGTGAGCGTTGTCGCAAATGAGTGCTTTTATTTGTTTTTCCAAGATGAATCGAGGTGAGCAGCAAATCATAGGTCTGACGGCGATTTCGAGCGAGGGAATGAACCATGCCATCTGTATGTAAGTATGCATGTTTCATCGCGCTGTGTACCTATAGTGTTTAAGTAGTGTACAACCAGTTTTCTGCGGTACCATCGTGTGTGACATGTCCTAAATTGGGTCTCCTCCCCTGAGTAGTTGACAGCAGCCTTGTTCTTGGAGACAACCACAACGTCTTATATATGGTGCCAACACATCGCTTGTCAAAGGTTTCTCAGTCTTTCATATGTTTGTATAGTTGCATTATGATTATTTTTCTTAGATTATATATGTATATATGAGTACAAAGTAGATTTTGGATTATACTTTTTGTCTTGTCTGTTGTACAGTCTAGCGGGCCTGTTTTACCTGTTCCAGATGTCTATTTCTACCGTGGACTTTCGTCTAGCTGCTGAGAGTTGCTCTAAACATTCTCAGCGCCCCTGTATGCGTGTGCCTTGGAGGTAGGTCCGTTGGTAGACCAGCCGTTGCCCGCGTCTGACGACATCTCCTCGCTCCTGACGTGGTAGGTCGTCTGCACCACGACGTCGTTTGCGTTGTGCTTGGGGTTGGCCGCGTCGCCCTTGTCGATGATGAACTCCTCGCTGCCGCCGAAGCTGCCCCTGTCCTTGCGGCCGACGCTGCCCTCGTTGACGCTGCCGGCCATCTCGTACGGTCCGAGGCCGGTGGGATACGTCCGGGTACCGCCGGTGCGGCCGCCCGTCGTCGACTTTCCTGCGCCCGACGAGATGATCTGTCCGGTCTTCCAGAACGATGCCCGGAAGATGGGGCGGAGAATGGGAATGTTCACGGCGACGATACCGACGATGGTCTCGCGGACACCCCATCGGTTGATGTTGGTACCGCTGGGGTTGGCACCGAGGGTGAGGACGACTCGGATGATGGCGGCTGCGATGACGAAGAAACCGGAGCAGATGAGAAGGCCGACAACGATCTTCCTGTTCACACCATGTATATTAGTATCATGATAACATTATGCCAGTGCCGTCTGACGGATTGAATTTCCACTTACTTCTTGAGCGGGACCTGGAGTTGCCACAGCAGGGGAAGCGGGATGCAGAGAATGGCGGCGTCAGTGATGACGTTGAGAACAACAGTGACGAGGAAGTTCTGCATCTTGAACGTGCACTTGAGACCGGGATCGGGAACAACCCTGTTTTTCACGAGTTAGCCTCTCTGATGGAGCGAGAGCAGTGTGCTAGATTGAGTACTCACTGCCAGTTCTTGCTGGTCGGATAGCATCCGAAGGTGACCGTGAAGAACACTGCCAGGTAGGAAATGACACAGGCGTACATCAGGTACTTGACCAGGCGTGCCTGCCAAAGACCGATAGTCATGCGCTGGAAGAAACACAACATGGTGCCCTTCAAGCACCACAGAAGCGCCGTGTATGAGTACCATGCCGTGAGCTGCAGTCTGGAACCGAGCTCGAATTGGGCTATTTCTGCTTCGGTCAAGGCTGTAGTGAGTCGGTCAGCGTCGGTTCTCATCTGACAAGACGAGTATCCAAGTCTATTGAGTGTGAATAGACCAGCGAGTGGAACGTACTGTGAGTGAGCTGGTATGCAGCCGCTTCGACGTTGGATCCGAGCATATCTATTTCTCATCATGTCAGCACTCCATTCTCCGGATTCATAAGCGGCCGTGACGCTTTTGTTTTCGAGGGTTCCACCCACAGACGAGGTGTACAGTTGCGGCATCGCAAGTGTACATGATCATGACGATGGCGGCAAAGGCATCGTCTCCCCTAAGGCCGCGGAAGCCGACGGTGACTAGACGGACGACGAGACGCAGGACGAGAATCGTCATGCCGATGGCGTAGAGCGTCCATACTTCGGTCAGGAACTGCAATTATCCCGTGTTAGCTGATACCATGTCTCTCATCTTGTCTTGGATATCCATCCTCTCCGTAACAGCGGCAGGGTTTCTGCTGAGAGCCCGGCGCCAGGTTCAACTTACCGAAGCGTTCCGCTCAAGCCCCAGGTCGGTAGACATTGTGTGTATTAAATGAGTGAATCACTATTCTTTTCCTCTCGGGAATCAAAGAAGCCTGACCCTGGAAAGAAAAAAACGTGGCCAGTGAACTCTAAGGCAGTGAAGGGTCCCCATCAACTGGGTTCCTGCATGATATATACAGACCCCTTAGCCTTGCAAGGCCCTTTTGGATCGAGATTTTTTCTTCCTTCTCCCATTCTACTCCTTCTCGATACGCCTGGCACCAAGCATTCTAGGCCCCCCAGGAAGACGATGGGAATGGATGAGGGATAGTGCCCTTTCTCCTCCTGCTAGCTAGCACGGGAGGCAAAAACTCAGTCCTCGCAAGCAGTAGTCAAGAGTCGCATATACTAACCGCGGCGGACAGCATTAGGCCCAAGGACCGGGTTGTCTAAGCGCAAACTCTCGGATCCCCCCATACGTGTCAGGCTGCTTTGCTCCTGTAAGGAAGTTGCCGTAAGTGCCAGCACTATCCCTGCTCAGATTCCCCTTGTTCACCTTGATTATTAATTTTTTTTCATCTGTCTCTCTATATTTGGTTATATTGCGGTGATCACGGCCTGCCTGTAGTATGTGACTGATATGGGCAATCTACTCGGTGAGAGCTGAAAGCTGATCGACTATGCCTATCAAAAGCTAGCAAAGAAGAATGAAAGAGATAAAAGAGAAAATCAATCACCGACTCGCTATCAAATGTATTACCTATCTCTGTCTTTTTGGGAATAATCCGTCTTACATGAGATTGGAAAGTATGTTGGGAGCTACCCGTTCGTCTGGTATTCTGACCGTTGGGCTGGTGCCTTTCGATCCGAGGCATCGTTGGATTGCTGGTTTCGATAGCATGTGTGCCATTAATGAATGGCCCGTGGAGGAGGGAGTAGTGCTTGATGTCGTGGGATACACTAAATGGCGACGGCCTCCAGTGGTATAAAGTCAATCAGGAGTCAGGGACCAGACTACGCAGCTGTTTAGATCGAGTTCCTATCGAGGGACAAATGCCCATTCCCCCAGAGAAGTCCAGAACCCTTCTCTTGCTTTGGGTTCAGCCAAAGGGGCTCTGACAGGAGGGAAGGGTTGCGGCCGCACTCCCATCCAAGTGGTCGGGTCTAGTTCCATGGTTCCAGAAGCGGGAGACCGGGCTACCATCGCAGGCTTGCGATAGATGGGCTCGATAGGCTTCGGAGATTCACATTTCATGCGCGATCTGGAGTGAAATCTCGACGGCCACGGCCAACGGAGCCGCGGGCTGCCGTTGGTCGTGTGGGGACTGACTCGAGCCTCCGTCAAAGTCAAGCGCCACGTACTTGTAAAGACGTTCCAACGACTGTGTGAGAGCAGGCAAACAGCAGGGCTATGACACATCCTTCGCTCAGAAGTACGTGTGTGGCTAGGAGTTTGGACGGTATATTCATCTACCTGCTGCTCATGCTTATCATCAATGTCTAGACAACAATAAGTGCTGCGCAGTGTGGGACTACTCGAGTGAAAACACGATACTTGCGTTTTCCGTGTGTTTTCCTGCGTTTGCTCGCAACTCCGTTTCAGCACTCGGATGGATGGCGTGCCGTACTGATAGATCTTCATTGGGATAGAGGAAGAGATGAATGCGTTCGTCGTTGGTCGCTAGAAGAAGGGGGCGTGTGGGGTGGCAGCTGCCAAGTCCCCTCCCAAGATATCTGAATAGCTGCCATCTACTATCTAGGGGCAGCCACAGGGTCTTTAGCGAGAGCCGGGTCGGCCGAATTTTCTTCTGAAAACTCCCTTGTTCGGGAAAGCTCCCGGGTTAATGTCCGTTAGTCATCATGACGCTGGGCGCGGAGGGCCTTGGCAAGTACAGCCCGTCGTTGAGGTCCAGGAACACCGTTGTAATGTCTTGAATCTAGTATCTGCTATATTACGGAAGTGGCTCCGACCAAAAAGCCACAGAGCACTCTCCGAGGTTCATGAAATTTACACTAGAACCGCTAAAAAGCTGTCGATCGACCCTAGAATTGGTATACAAATCGTCGATCAGGCGGAGGGGAAGTTGGGCCCAGCTGGTTGGGACGGGCATGATTAAGTCCATCGCCTTCATCCATGTATCTATGGTATTGTACACATAAGCAAACATACCTGTTATGTATAGTTCCTGCTTTAGATCACGCCCCTTCGACCGGGACGTTTATTTAGTTTGTGCTCGAAATTCCAGCATTAGGACTCGAACCGTCTACATACGATCCAGACCATTGTCTTGCGGCTTCCCTCCAACTTGTAGCGTAACGGTGCTTGTCGTTTTATTGATTCCATTTCTATACGATATGACCAAGTTCGGTCATTGAGCTGAAATCTGGGCTTGAGAAATCTCTTGGGCGAATACCGTATACAGACAAGTGCAAAATAGAGTAAGAATAGAGCTATTTACTATTGTAGCATATCATCCGGTTGCTACGATTGATGTTGGGATAAAATTTATATCCAAAGAAACGGAATTTGACTAAGAATAAAATTATTTAATTTTTAGAGTATAATCGAGACGTTTGTGCGTAAAAGTGCGGTGCTGGCAATATATCTTAGTATAAGCGGAATCTCAATTTTTTGTCACTCGCCTGACAGACTCAACAGCTTGTATTAAAAGATCTCACGTGACTGGCAATTGATGATTACTTATCACTGACAATTGGTATGCATAAGGGGCCAGACAGACTGACAGTAGATCTCGCAGATCGTTGGCTGTGGTCTGTTTAGTGTGAACCATTCCATCACTCTCGGAAGACGGCATGATAATACAATGGTTCAACATCGCCTAGAGAAGATAATTCGCTGTAATCCATGGGGTTCCCTCCCGCAGTTAGCAGCACTCTATTTCGGGAAGCAGGCTCGAACAAAAAGCAGCGGATGATGGAGGATATTCACGATTCATGAAACCAAATTTCGGATACGTGTTCACGCGGGCCGGACTCCGCCATCGCGCCGACCAGACGGTTCTAACCATGGCTGGTCTACATTGCTGGATTGCAAATTCAAGACGTAGTATTCATACAGAGTGCTATTCTATACCATTCGAAGATTGGAACCTTGGAAGAATATCAATGACCCATGAAAATGATCTACATGTCAAAGCAAAATTGAGTTTCGCCCGTCCAAATGAACAATCCCACACCAGCGAGACCAGTTGACCAGCCTTATCGCCCTGCGCCTCGGAAGGCCAGACATGGTAGACACGTGAGAGTGCACGGAGAACGGAAGGCTGTCCTCCCACGTGCTTCCTGGACTTCTCTGCACATTCACCACTGGTATGCATGATATTCTGGTGGCCATTCCCCTCTGGGCAGAAAGAACCGCCCCAAACCCCTGCGTTGATCGAGAGCGAACCGCGTCTTGGCATGCAGTATAGCGCAGGCACGGAGGCGAAGTACGCATCACGCATGGACACGGCGGCCATGTACGGACCGCACCCCTGGGACTTTTGACCCAAACTCGTGCACTTCCTTGACCAAAGCGTGCACTCTCCAATGAATAAACCTTCATTGACATGTTGGGGTGCATCTCTTGGCCTTTCCTTACCTTAGGGCTGACCCGCTGCCCTGTAAAAGTGGTGAATAGCTTCATGGGATAGACAGTGCTGGGATATATGATTACTGAACGTCCATAACTGCCGATTTTCTCTACCAATTTACATAAAGGACCAATAATGATATTAATTATACTACCTTGTTTTCTTTCGTAACTAGCGTCAAATGGACCACATACTACCATAGTGTCGTCGCTGGCCTCGAAATATGCCTGTCTTGCAGGAGACCCTGCAGCGATCTCGTACTCTACTACGACGACGTCTCCATCATGAATTTTTCTCAAGCCATCGACCTATCTCCAGAGTGACCATTGCCGGCTGGTCGAGCATCACCAAGTGTCCTGCATCCGGTATACGCACCAGTTCCTCGAGCCGGTCGCCGAGCATTCCGGCCAACGTTTCTATCTTGTGGAATGGAATCCATTCGTCCTTTTCTCCCCAGAGGATCTTGACAGGGCAGCGAACCTCGGCATATCGATTCCTCTCTAGCAGCTCGGCTGTATGGCTGTCGTCTGCCTGCTGGATCTGCCGGACAAAGTTGTCTTGTGGGGTTGCATAGCCCAGACCTCTCGAAGGTGAGGTCTCATCGATTAGCCAGGGCCGCGCGAGGATATCCACCCATTCTGGACCCAGCCCCTATTCAAACAAGAGTATCAGTAGTTAGTTCTCTCCATGGTCATGTGAAGGAAGTTCAGGGGATCTAGATATCTCATAATCAGAAATACCGAGACAAAGCTGTAGTCGGGACCACACCGCAAAGGAGGCACCCCGAAGAAGCAAGAAAACAACCACCGAGGCACGAACCTGATGACCGCCGAACCGAGCACTCTGGATGATGGCACGCAGAGCACCTTCGAATACACGCGGCGGGAGTTGTTTGAACACATCCGGGTTCGATCGCACCAGGTTATACAGCTTGTCGCCCCAGGGCAGGACGCAGTTCGTGTCCAGCAAGCACAAGCTCTCGTATTCACAGCCGTGCAGCAGGTGAGCTCGCATGGAAATGACACCGGCAATGTCGTGGGCGACGATGTGTGGTCTGTTCCCGCCGTTCTTGCCATATAGACCCAAGTGTCGAAGCAGAGCTGCAAGGGCTTCTCCTTGTACCTTCACAGATGTGTCTGGCACGTCGGAGTCCGCCCACGCCGCGTCGAATTCCTGCGACTGTCCGTACCCGGGAAGGTCGTAAACGACGGTGTTGAACCGACCGGTCGCGCGCAGTGCAGTCGCGACGGGCTGAAAGACGTCCGAGCACCATGGCGTGCCATGGACGAACACGACCCAAGTCACTGGTGCTCTGGTATCATTGTGCCCATGTTTCCCATGGCCACTGCTGTATCTGATGGTCCAGCCTTTATAGAGAACGGCCTGTGGCAACTCATTGTGACTCGCCCCTGGCATCTTGGTGAAAATTTATGTCTTGATCTCTTTTTCCGAAGTAACCGATTTTCGTTCCTGGTTATTGTATGGATATTCCAGAAACAAAGCTCTTGTGTCGTATTCTGAGAAGTTGTCTGCGAGTACCTCGGACTCTCCAAACTTAAATAAAGCGGCGCGGGGCTGCACTCTTCCGTACTTAAGTGAGGTCGTACATGATCGTCGCGCCCTTGATCTGACATCGCCGCGTGCATTCATAGGAGATCGACATTTCGACGCCCTGTGGTCTCTAAGTGACGGGAAAAGGCGTTGGTTTTTGCAAATATTGTTTTATACTGGCTTTCACAAGTTGCAGCCTTGGGGGAAACCGGCTTTCAATGGAAATAATTCAGTGACTGTGAACACCCGCGAACCAGCTCTATCAAATAGGTTGAGTCATGTACTATGAGCTCTTAGTTACTTCCCACGAGGAATTCTACATTCAAATTTTGAGATTGCGTAACTTCGTTCGTCTAATTCTATCAATAGAACTTCGTAAAGTGCTGATTGAATTTTCACGGTACATAGTTCAGACTAATGGCACTTGATTGTATTGGTAATGGAATATTCTCTGGCCTTTCCTAGTTATATTGTACCCATTGAGACAGTTCTTTCAATTTTCTGCGGCTACACGTCCAGTCATTCATTATCAGCAGTCTTCCACATAATTGCACTGCTATCGGATCTGAAATCTACTGCGACCTGCCTCTCGAGGAACTCAAGTCGAAGTAGACGTGAGAGCCGCGCTGACGATCCCATCGCCCAGCCCTGTATCGACCCTCCCGGTGCCCGTCTTGAACCAGCAGTCATCATAGTTCTGCGAGATCTGGAAGGTCTGGTTGGCGGCGAACACGACGGCGGCGCACGTCGTGTTGCCCGTGTGGTAGTCCATGGCCGCGCAGCCCTGCAGGCAGTCACGGAAGCTGTACGAGACGACGGACGCGATGTCGGCGCCGTAATAATTAGTGCTGCAGGCCAGCGAGACCCGAGAATGCTCGTAAGCATAGTGGTGAGTTGACTGCTGGTAATAAGGCGGCGCGGCCGTCTCGAACCCTCGTGATATGGAGGAACTTTTTCGGGAGCCGTCGCATCCTTATGGGAAACTCCTTGTGTTAGTCCATGGATATAGGCCCTTCGAATATCGTTAATTGTTTGATATGCAGTTCTTTTAAGATATGAAGCAAGGACAGAAAGATCAGAAATGGGAAAGAAGATGCTCAAGACTGCATAACACGGATATACATGACGACGGGCTGAGTAGATTCGATGATATATGCCAATGGCATGGTCGTGATCTGATCGATCATATGTATCGTATCACTCAACCACATGGAAGAGGCACGGACGTGGAGGACGGAAATCAGTTGCGTCCTAATTTTGGGGCTTAAATTCTGTACATAAAGGCATCCTGTTCGCTTTGTCAGGCAACTTTGTATGTGACTATATTCCAGTGGGCCTCAAGAGGGCTTTGATTTTGATATCTTCGCTGTAACGCACATGTTCAGGGCTCATTTTTGGCCTGGCAGTCAGCCGATACTGATGCAAAGTTTGATCATCAGGTGAATGAGGGATTATTCAAATGTTCCACCATTTGGAACATGTCTTCGACTCATCGATATATGTAGTCAATACCGTGTCTACGAAAGGTGATGTTATAATAGTTGATAGTCGAGCAAATCGGATATTATAATATGGTTATAGTGGTCAAATTTAGACTGCAGACCCACCGCATATGCATGATGTAATATGGAGACAGGGGGCCCGCAGCGGAAGCCAACACCGCAGCAAAAAGAGCTGCGACAGTTCGCATCGCATCGTGAAACTCGGGCCATCCAATGTGGCACGTCCTCGGCTTACCAATTCACATTGCTGATTGCACACATATCAAGTGAAGGGAAAGGCTTTCTTTTATCATCATTTTCTCTCTCTCAAGGAATAACACGAGAGTATTCTTGAGGAAGCTGCAGCGAAGCAGCTACAAGCTCACGTCTGGCCGGATCCCCTTTCCTCTTTATTATTGGAGCTGAGCCGCTAGAGTGGTAAGCTGAACTTACTTACTGTCTCTCTCTCAGTCTGGATCTGGAAGGATTCTTTGCTTAGGGCCAACAACGGGAGAAATTTCAACTCCCCCAGAAACAAATTTCCCTCTTCTACACCCGACTTTGCTCAATCTGAGATGGAAAGAGGTTAATCGATTTGGAACGTCTTGTCTAATCCGCCGCATCCGACTTCCCGATTACTTCAAGAGCTCCCAATTCCTCGAATCCGAACTCGTCGAGGCGCAGGCAGCAGCAACCAAAACCAGGCTTGCAGTTGGTAACGGACACATCAAGGAAAAGGAAGCAATGCCAGCAGACTCCCAATCCGCCGCGCGGACCCTGTCGATGCCTCTGTCCCCCGGAGGAGGAGGAGGAGGAGGAGGAGGAGGAGGGGGCAGCGGGCCCTCGACGCCCTCGCCCGGCACGACGTCGCCCAGCTCGCTGCCGCCGTGGGCCCGGCCTCCAAACGGCAGCAGCAACCAGCAGCAGCGGTCCTCGCCCTCGCGGCGCCTCTCGACGCCGTACTCGCGCGGCTCGCAGCAGCGCAACAACGACAACTCGCACCTGCCGCTCGGGGCCCGCGTCCTGCGCACCTCGGCCGACCTGATGGGCCGGGGCATCCGGCTGTTCGAGCGGCTCACGCCCCTGCAGCGCGCGCTGGCCGGCGTCGCGGGCGTCGTCCTGTTCGTGCTCACGGTGCTCTTCCTCGTCTACTCGCACCGCATCTTCGGCGCCCTCAAGCCCGTCGCCGAGGGCTGGCGCGAGATGCGCGGCGGCTGGGCCATCGTGTGGCTCATGACCTTCTGCACGGCGTTCCCGCCCGTCATCGGGTACAGCAGCACCATAACTATCGCCGGCTTCGTGTTCGGCTTCCCCGGCGGCTGGCCCATCGTGGCGTCGGCGACGGTCGCCGGGTCCGCCGCCGCCTTTTTGACGAGCCGCACCATCTTCTCGTCCTACGTCGACCGCCTGGTCGGCGCCGACCGCCGCTTCGTCGCCCTGGGCCAGGTCCTCCGCCACGACGGCCTGCTCGTCCTCGCCGGCATCCGCTTCTGCCCGCTGCCCTACAGCCTGAGCAACGGCTTCCTGGCCACCATCCCCAACATCAACCCGCTCCGCTTCGCCGCCGCCACCGCCCTCGCCACCCCCAAGCTGCTCGTCCACGTCTTCATCGGCAGCCGCCTCGCCCAGCTCGCCGAGGACGACGACATGTCCACCGGCGACAAGGTCATCAACTACATGAGCATGCTGGTCGGCGGCCTCCTCGGCATGGGCATCGGCCTCTTCGTCTACCGGCGGACCATGGCGCGCGCCGAGGAGCTCGCCCGGGAGGAGGGCGCCGACGGCGACGCCGCCGCTCTGGCCGGAGATGCGGACTACGAAGACGCTGAGGAGGGCCTGCTTCAGAACCACGGTACCACGCCGCGGGGCGAGTCGGACGCGGCCGCGCTCATGGACGACGACGACATCTCCCTGTGGGAGACGGATGGCATGGACGATGGATACAGAGACGACGAACAAGACGACACGAACGGCGGCGTACACAAGGGGTACAACAAGTAAATGTACAAACTACACGGGCTAGACATGTATGCGGCGTTCATAGGTAGAGCTTATACTGTGGGCTTTTTTCATGTCCGAATGATACACGAGATACGCGAGATTTCCATCATTCGGCTACACTTGATGTCTGTGAAGTCTTTCTTTTGGGCAGTACGCTCAATTAGAAGCTTGCTCTCTATACCCGTAGAATCGCGGATATCTTTTGCCCTGGAGAAGGACCATTACTTCTTCGTCTCGTCCTCTCCACTAGACTCCTCCACTGCCGCCTCTTGGATCGCCTCTGCCTTTTCAATGGCGGCTATCTCTTCTTTCGAGGCCTCGACGAGTTCCGATCCGCGGTGCTCCCGGATGGGGAGATCCACGGTGCCGTCGTCTGCTTTCCACGTGCCCGACGTGGGGCTCTGTAATACGTTCCGCAGGCCGTCCTCGTCGGGCGCCGACGATTTCCAGGCGCCAGAGGTGGGCGACTGCAGCGCCGCTGCCGCCGCGGGCGGCTCTTCTGCGCTGCTGGTCTTTTCCACTGTCTTGTCGCCGCCCGCGCCAGCGGCCGCTGCGGCTTCCTTCTCCCTGGCCTCCTTTGCCCCGTGGACCTTCGCTCTAAGAGTTTCCAGACGGGCCAGCTTGGCCTTCTTCGCCTTCTCCTCGGCCTTCATGGCGGCCTGCTCGGCGATGCTCGGTCCCGCGGGCGCGGCGGGCGCGGGCGCCTTCTTGGCCGTGGTGGTGCTCGCTGCTGTGCCGCCCTCCTTCTTCTCGGGCAGCGGCGGCGCGGCGGGTATCGGCGCGGGGGTGCCGCCCTGGCCGAGCGATTTGTGTGTGGAGGGGCCCGTCGGCTGCGAGGGCCCCGAGGCCTTGGTGGGCGCCGTCGGGTTGCCATAAACGGGCTTCTTGAGCTTGTTGGGGATCTGCTTGGCGCCCTTGGCGGGTATCGTGAACTCGTCGTAGTAGATCTTGACGTGCTGCTTGAGCTCGCCGTACTCGTTCCATTCCTCGATCTCGAACAGGTCCTGTGACGAGTGTTATAGTCAGCCTACATTACTTTCCTTCCTTGCTTCTCAAGTCGTAGGAAATGCCTGGAAGAAAGGGAGAGACAACTTACACCCAGCACCATGCCCATCTGGACCAGCCCGGGGAGCTTCCTCACGCGGCCGCTCTCATCCTTGCCGGCGCGCCGGCCCCACAGCATGCGGGCCTTCTCGTCGACGGCGATGTCGAGGGCCTTGAAGGGCACGCGGTTGGCCTTGAGGATGGTCTCGAGCCGCGAGGTGGCCGTGACGATGTGCGAGGAGCCGGCCGTGAGCGACGTGTAGATGTACAGGGCCGGGTCGGTCGAGTACGACTTCTTGACCGGGCCCCCCTCGGACGCCTTCTTCTTGGCCGGGGCCGGAGCCGGGGTCGAGGCCGAGGCTTCTGCTGCCGCCGGTGCTGTTGCTGCTGCTGTCGTCGGTGCTGGAGCTGGTGCTTCCGCCTCCTGGGCTGCTGGTGTTTCCGACTTGGCTGGAGCTTCCGTCATTGTTGTGTTATATGCCGATCTTCTTCTTATCTTGGGCCGACCGACTACTCGCAAAGAGTCCAGTAGTGTGAGCGTTGTCTTTGTTTTTCCTTAAAGGAGAGAGAGAAAATGAAGCGAGGTTGAGATATGGTCTGATCGATCGACTTGAGCCAAAGTGTCTCTTACTTAGACGGAGTCTAGTGTAGCTACAGTTTCATGTGTCAGGGGGGTGGGATTGGTAGTACCCGTTCCAAAGTGGAGGGACCCGACAGCTCGGGGGTGCCCCAGGGCGAGTCGTCAAAGAGCTCGAGCTTTCTGTGTTATGCGCTGGGTCCACCCGCCAATTTGTAAGGGAGAGCTTCTTTGGCTTGGTCACAACATCTTGTCTAGGTATTAAATGGCCAGTAGCTGTATTACTCTTTCTGACATGTCGAATCTTTGTCAGTCAAGAACGCACAGATTGGAACAAGGTGATATTCCAAGCTGAACCTGTCAGTAGCCGTGCTGCTGCTGGGTCAGGTATGTACGGTACGCACACAAATAGGGGTCCATGGAGGGGAGGGGTATCATATTGGTTACATGGTTGTCCTCGAGCCCGGTACCCCGCTCTACGGGCATGCAGCTGGATTCCTGACGGAGATCTCTCATGTTACCCCCCAGCCTTGGGGGCCAACAGGAGACCAGAGGTCAGGATATAGCAGGCTTTTGGCCTTTTGGCAAGTTCCTCCCTTTCTTGACTGTACGATTGTGACATGATTGGCTTGTCGAGATAAAATAATCAGAAGCTCTGTGGATTTCGAGGGCCTCTCCCCCAAATACTCCTAGTAATCAATTAATCCATTTGTCGTCGCCTGTGGGTATATCCATTAGGTACACTACCTGGGTACCAAATGGCCAGTGTAAGTGGATGTTTCTAGGAGATTTCCAGAACAAAAAGGTGGTTCTCTTGAGTCTCAACACGGTCAACTTCATAAATATGATTCCTGTAAAAGGAGCGGGTGCTGGTCTCTCTTATTACTATAATCGTTGTAGGGAGATGAGGGATGCCAAGCCTCACCTGCTTGAACCACCATGTCTAATTAGAAGGGCAACATATAAAATAGCAGGCCAAAATACAACTTCACGCCTGGCACGCACAGATATCAAAATGCGGAACATCGATGGTTGTTCAGGAAATGAAATTTGATTCTCGAAGCCATAAACGGCTTGTGTCTTGGTTGCCATTTCTACGATGGTCTTTATTTTTTTATATGCAAGAACTCCTTCTCAATGCGCCGCTTTGCTGAGGTATCATCGCGCACCGCTGTTTGGTGACTGACTGCAAAATCAAATACAAAACAGATGTCCAACCCGAACGCCTCTCCAGATGCTATGGAATGAATGCTAGTATGCAAAGATGTTGTTTTGATCATGGAATATATCCCCGAGCCTCGCCGCCCGCTTCTTTTTGTTTCCTTATCACTTCCATGAGGTCTAGCCGTATGACTTACGGCAGTGACACTCCAGTCCAAAGGTAGTTTCCATCAACGTTGACCCAGTTGCCATGCTCCATGGCCTTCTCCCAGCCCATCATTACAGCTGCAAGCCGGCAGGCCGCCGAACTAACCGTACATACCACGGCGTCGGTCCCCTGCGCGATTATGGCTAGATCCAGCATGTACGATCGACCAATAAGACTCCTCAGCCTTGTCGCCTCGGATGAGAGGACAATCGCATCGGAATTGGCGTTGTTGCGGGTCGTTCGGCCCAGGTTCCAGAACATGCTGGCAAAAAACCCGCCCTCCCAGCCAAAGGTCTCCTCCTGGAATCTGTGCATCACGTGGGGGTCCTGGCTGGGTGGTGGAGGGTGCGCTATGCTGGCAAGCCTGATGCGTTCCTGTGCTCGAATCGATCCGGTGAACTCTTCGGCATCGTATACCTCGGGGTTGTCGGAGGCGAGCACGACCTGCGAATACTGTCTGGCGACTGTGTCCACACCCCCATCGGGCATGCTTCCATTGTGCACATCATCGAGAATCTGCCTTATGGCCTCGGTGTAGCGATCGTATGGCATATAGGTCGCACTGTACTGGCTTTCGAAGGGATGGTGGTCTCCTTGTCGTACGTGAACACCAACGAGGGTACCGTCATTGTTGTTGCCCTCGGGCACGGTGACCTTGGCTCTCAAGTCCTTGATGCGGAGGTCAAGGAAAGTCTGGTCCTCTTCGTTCAATCGGAACAATGCTTCATAGCCGGCGCGGGCCAGCTCATACATTGGCTTCTCGCGCTTGATGTCGCTCCTGTCGATATGCTCGTACTGGTAGTCGAAGCTCTTGCCAAAGGTCTCACGGGCCGTTGCGACCGAGGCGACGAGGTGACGCGCGTGATGGGGGCAGGGAAGCATCTCGTGCCTTGGTGGGGGGTTGCAGTCCGGCACTGGTGGTGTCTGAAACATGCTCGTGAAGTCTCCGTAAGCCCATCTCGTGTCGTCAATAAAGAAGGCACGATTTTCCTTCTGGGCCAGACCATAGGCAATCCAAAGCATCATGAGCGTCGGCCCCAAGCCTGCCTCCGGAGATTCGAGCACAAAGGTCATTGATGTCTTGCACACGGGCTTTACTACCATGTCGACCTCGTTGCGCCCCACGAAGTGGCCTTTCTGAGCAGAAGACGCGCTGTGCTGTGCCTCGATGCCGGCGCCTGGGAGAAGGCCTCGATCCTGAGCTTCGTGAACATCGACGAAATGGGGGTCCTGGTAGTAATAATCCAGCTGTGCTTGCTGGGAAGGATGTGAGTCGCCCTGCAATTCTCTGACGTGTGCTGCCACTTCGTGACATTTGGCGCAGATCTCGGCGTACTCCTTCGTAGTCAGTGGAAAGTTGTATGTGTGAGGTATCGAGACGGTCCACTTCGACCTCCCCCGTCGATCTGTGACGGCGATTGGTGTTGGAAACTCTGGTAGGTCGTACTGCCCGACCATTTCAAAATCTCCGGTCTTTTCCCAACCTCCCACAAGCGGCAGCCTGACATTCTTCCGCACCACCACCTTGGACACATATAGGAAGACCAGGACAGTGATGATCCATCCGAGACCTCGGAAAACCCTGCTTGGCCGAGGAGCATTGGACGGCTTCCGTGGCCGGGTCACAAGAGCGGGTAGCCCCGGCGATGGCGGGGGCGAGAAAAGAAGGTGGTTGAAATTGAAACTTGACGAAGTTGCGGACAAGGGCAGCTTCTCGTTCGAGACTTGAGTATACGAGGCTGCTCTGCGCAGGTTCAAGCGTGGTGGAGACACCATCATCTTGGTATGTGTGCCAGAGGGCACGTCCAAACGTGACGGCATTTCGACGAGACTATGCCCTGCGGAGTAAGCGATAGATATATCTCCCTCTTACTATCGCCTGCTCTCCTTTTCTCGGGAAATGCTGGGCGGATCGCGTGGGGGCGATCTCTTGATATTATGTCGATATTACTTAAAGGAATGACAGAAGTCGTGTAGACCAAAATGACAAGTGACCAAAAATGCCCGTGTCAAGGACAAGAAAAAAAAAAGGGTGCCGCGGTAGGCTGGAGAAGAGGGAATCCCTCTGGGTCCTCAGGCTTCCATGCACCGCAGCGGTGGAGATCAGGAGGCCGTATCGCCAACAACACAGACCTAACTGCCGGTGGTAGGTCAAGTCACATGTGTGTGAGGCAAGGCCGGGAGGATACCGAAGCGCCGTGGAACACTTTGCCACTGATCTGTATCAGCGTTGTTGCACAAGAGTCGCTGGAGCTTTGTGTCTCGACGTTGAAGATATGAGTCGCCGTGTGTGAGAATGTTGCAAGAGCAGAAGCAGCGAGTGGGCTCTAAAGATTCTAGTGCGCCCGTTCCCACGCTCCCTTCTCTGCTGGGCCACACACTGCTTTCGTTTTGAGAGATGACAGGCGGCTAAGATCGTCAGAGCCGGGGACCCGTTCACGTGGAAATGGTGGAGCACTAAGAGGCGGAGCTGGCGGATTTTGTCGTATGGCGACGATCGCAACGTTGACGAACGAGGTGCGCCCGCGCGGTATTTATCATGAGCGGGAGAGTGGAGTGCTAGCCACTGGCCAAAGGTTCTTGTCGTGAACCTGCACACGAGATGCTGATGGCCTGTCCCAAAAGAGCAGAGCTGGAAAGTACGGTACTCTTCTGATCTTGTTGTAAGCTCGTGGCGCCACGTGAGTTGAGCTCAAGGGAACACAGACTGGCACCAGTTTAGGTTGGCGACGGTTAGGGCACTGGTCAGTTGTTTTAGACAACCAAGTACCGGCAGATGGATATTTCCGATATCAGCTTGCGTTGGGAGAAGATTCGAGTTGGTGTTGTATTGTTTATACGTAGGTACGCCCTGTAGTAGGCGCGGAAAGATGGGAGCAGGCGGCAAAGGTGGTATGTAGTTGTTTCTTTGCTCGCGTGTTCCTGACTCGGAGAGACGCTCAACGGGTTGAAGATTGAGGGCAAAAACAAAAGACTTATTACAACCAGCGCCCGTTGCAGACGTCTCAAATATACAGATTGTCCAGAAAGTCTCTTTGCAAAGACGTGGGCCAAAGACTTGCAGCAATCTCAAATGATATGCAGATGGGTAAAACTGCAGCGTCTGAGCAGATAGAACAAAAAAAGAAGGTTCGCATAAGGTTTTGTTCTATAAGCCGCTTGAATGATGTCAGAGAGAGCAAGGGAGCATCATGCAACAGTCGCAGCAGCAGCAATGACAGAGATGGGCAGCTAAGCCAGGCATGGTGCATTATTGCCGAAGATGAGGATAAACGGAATGACCAGCTGGAGAAAGTGTGAGCGCGGATGGAATTGGCCAGGGCAAATCCAAGAGATCGACAAAGACATATGCAGGAAGGGAAGAGCAGGTTGACGATCTGGAGATCGGCTTCTAGGGCCCTGTCATGCGATTGTCAAAAGAGGATGTGCAGGGAACTGGTCAGTTTCGTAGCGACCTCGTTGCGGCCTAGCTCGCTGCCTTGGGTGTGATTTTACATGTGGCACTTTCCCGGGCCCTGCTTAGATTCTTGGAAGCTAGGCCAAAAGGGAGGTAAGAGAGAAGGGAAAGGAAGCGAGATGCGGAACTACTAGTTCGTAGGTACATACACTAAAAACTCGTCCAGAGACCGGGGAAAACCAACCAGACAGCTGGAGCCTCATTTGGGGGGAAAAGCCTACCCAGGGTCTAGTAAGGGTAGCTCGGTAGCCGTGACAGAAACGCGCAAGATCCGGTTTGGCGTTTGCTTGGCCCAAATGAATTTTGCTGATGGTCCATGACTGGCAGTTCTCAAAGCAGCCAAGGTGCGAGACGGTTGAGGCGTGATGTAAATTGACGTTGCGTTAGATGACTATAGACTTACCGAGCGTAGCCTAGCTCACCGGGTGCCTCGTATATCTGGGGTCCTTTTCTCGGTTTGAAAAACTTGTGCGGGCAGCGATATGCTTGGTTTAACAGATAATTCATCTGAAGTTTACTGATTATAATTGATGGCTACCAGGCTTCAGACCTACATACCTACCTTTCTGCAACTGGCTCGAGGTAATAGATTATCGGTAAACCTGGCTGTCTTGGAAACGAATTACGTACCGCCTAATATGAGCAACAAGGGCACTGAGCAATCTCCCCTCAGGCGGCGAAACTTGGTGATTGCTTTCACTTGTGCGTACGTATACACAGTAGTGTAGAATGCAGACAGGGGCTTCTCGTGATACCTACGTAGTGTACAAGTGCCCTCGGCTCAGGTGCTTTAGGTCCCTCGCGTAAGCTTTCCAATCCACGTCCAACGTGAGAAACTCAGTCAAATGGGGCCCATCCCCGATCTGATCCAACTTCTCTTCCATGATCCGTCCAGCGAAGCGGGGAGGGAAGAAAAGCCAATGCGTGAGTGACGATCATCTCGGACACCCTGGTCCATTCTGAAACGAGCAGTTTTGGCAGCAAGTCTGGGTAATAAGACCAATGACAGCCCGCAACTTGCCAACGGATGCCGAGCTGATGACTGGGGGGGCCCCCTCAAGGGGATTCGTAGGGAACTCGTAAGGAGGACCCTTTTTTCTGTCTTCACCATGGACCCAATCGTCAGTCGTTCAGGCTTCAGCTTCCTTGCCTTCCGCACTCATCCGGGCGAGTGGCGTTGCTGGTCAGTGCCTGCTTCTGCTTTCAGCTTACGCTACCCATAACCCGGTACGCGAATCCACAGTGTCTGCCCCCGAACCGAAATCACAAGCGACAAGACCCTGAGGAAAGTTGCCCCGCTCAGAGTCAGTCGCAATGGGCGACCGGGACGGAGAGGCATCTCTTTTGTTGCGCGTTATGCATGTGGTGCGGGTTGTAATAGATGATAGATGGGGTGGGATGCGGGCCTCCCCGAGTGAAGAGAGCAAACCAGTCAGTCTCTCGCACGTGAGAGAGATACTGTTGATCTGCTCCTTGTGTCAGAGAAGCGGGCTGGCGATTTATGAGTAGGGTTTAAAACATGAAAAGGAAGATGTGAAAGCTGCCGAGCCGCAAAACCCGTATATGCACTAGTAGTGTACCCCTTCCTTGCACGGCGTACTGTGTGCACACACGTCCTCTGTTCGCCAGAGGGACATTGATCAGTTGGCCTTTTTCGGTACTTGCCAGGAAGCTAGTAGCACGGCTAAGAAAGACGGCGGCGGCGACCTCAATACACAAACGAAGAACCTGGCTGCTGGGTACCAAGGTAAAAGGAGGCTTCGGCTGAACCGGACCCCTTGGTATATGTTTCTCTGTTGTGACCATTTACCCGGGTTGATCATCGGAATGGAAACGACAATCTTTCCCTCGCCCGTGTCTTCCCCCAAACCGCAATCTCAGTGCGGTGAGATTGACTTTTTTCTTCTTCTCCTTGACCATACTCTGTACTTTGGGTTGATGGGGGCAAAGGCGGTGGCCCATCCCTCTACTGTATCACCTGCAATTGTCATGTACCGCAACCCTCTCGTGCATCCAGCCTGCCGGACACTGGGACTTCCTCGGGCCCTAATGAGAATCGAACACCTAGAAGCTTATTTCGGCAGAGACTTTGTAACAGTTTGAGACTCTGGGGAAGAGAAAGACTTTGGGGGCCATCTACTCCGGGCAAGCACCAGGGTCTGTCTTGTGTGTAGGCGTACGTGTCTGTAACTGTGTAACTTTGACCAAATGCTGTTGTCTCCTATTCCCAGTCCGCTGCTCCCCGGGCCCCGGGTCCCTCTCTCCTTCAAGATCAAGCACGATCAATGATGTACGTACTCGTAGTGCGGGTAAATGTGGACTCGCCGTTGACCGCGTAAGCGCATCATATATCCGCTGTTTACGAATAGATATACGCACACATACACACACTTGGGGATCCCACGTAAACAATTTCTGGTGGCCGGCACAGCGAACCGGCTGTCAATTTAGGATCCGATCCAACATGATCAAACGCGAGGCCCCTCTGGTAAGTAGGCTCGTTTGCATCAGTCGCCGCATCCTTTATTGCCTTCCTACCTACGTATTCGAGTATAATTGCTGTTACACTTTGGACGCACTCTTGCTGCAGGCGGGCTGCATATAGAACAAGCATGCTTCCAAACCGGCTCTGAGTAATTCTAGCAAACGACAGCTGTATGTTTGCTTGCTGTGCTGTTTGTCGTAGAAATCATGCAAGTCGCGACGTACATGCAGCCGAATATAGGCTGCATTGAACCACGATTCCGCCTTGATGCATCTCATTCCTGCGGGAAGGAAGAATCATACCACACCGAGGGAAGAGTGTATCACAAATCATGGGAGTCGGGCATTAGGCATTGCTTCTTTCAGGCTCATTAAGTCCCCATGAATTGGGCATAATATTAGTCGTTCATCCAGATGGCTTCTGACAAAGCATCTTCGCAGCCCTTGGGCCTAACAGTCGCTGGGTAGGTAGGTAGGTATTATACAAGATCGCTGGTCCTTTTCGGACGCACCATGGAAGGTTCTTCACATCTCTCCCCAAGCCAAACAATAAACTGATGATTTTCTCATTCATTTAATGACGACGTCGTTTTTGGCGACCATCAAGCACATCCATATTTTTCTTCCTCGTCAATAGAATGAGAGCAACCAATCCCGTCGTTCCATCCCATCGTCAAGGCATTCGCGTTTCACGGCCCTCCCGGCGTAGCAAACAATGTAAAGATGGGGGTATAAGACAAACGAGGAAAAAGAAAAAGAAAAGTGATCACGCCCAAACGCCGCTCCAGAGACAGTAGTAGTCCTGGCAAACAATGCATGACTCCCGTCAAAATGAGTCGCAAGACTCCGTCAAGACAGGAGGGCTCTATGCCTCAAGGGGCACCTCTCTGGCCTCCTGGATCAGGGGACTATCTCTTAATCCCTCGATATCAGAAGGAGGTTGACTAATATTTCCAGATTTTTGCGACTCAGGAGCCAGACGAACGCTGCCACGAACACCTCTAACGACGTGGCCGCTCTCGACCTTCTCCTGAATCATTTCGTCAAGAATCCGCGACATTTCATCGTGATTTTTCTTGCTGTTTCGTCCACGCACGGGCGATGTGCTCTTCCCGCGCAAGTTCGGGGGGTCGGGTAGTGCTTCGGACGGTGGAGGGCTAGCTGCATGCTCGTATAGCAAAGATGATCGTGTCTCGCGTGCTTCCGCCTTGGAGCTGTCGAGTCCTTCTGCCGCATCTCTTGACCGCGCGGCACTACGAAGAGCTGCCAGCATACGATCCTTGTCCTCGAGTCTGGCTCTTAATTCGGCAATTTCAGCATCCTTTTCCCTCATGGCTGTCGAAACACTATGATCCTCTCCGACCATGATTCCCTTGCCCGAAGAAGAACCCTGCCCAAAAGAAGCTCTCGACGCACTGGCTCTTCTTGCTTGCAGCAGTCGCTTCTCCAAGGTCGCGATGTATCGATTCTTGTCAGCGAGGTCGGACTGCAACGCCTGGTTCTGAGCCGAAAGAGAAGCTACGCCGTCACCGTATTCGCCAACACTATCTTCCTCATCACCCGTCGGCGGTTCTGTGCCACTGCTCGAGTATCTCTGCGTGTTCGAACGCCGCCCAATTGTTGAGGATGACGATGTCATGGAGCAAGTACGATCTGTCTGAGACCTGCCGCCGATGGAAAACGCAATCGATGTTCGGTTCGAGGGTGCAAGAGAGATCTGTGAGTAACGGTGATGAACCCCCAATGAGCTGTACGTGCCATTCGAGTTCACTCCAGTGGATTTTGAGCTGAGAATCAGCTTGTTGAGATGGTCGATGCGCTCCTTGAGGGCTGTGCGGGCTAGTTGCATTTCCAGCATTTGCTCTTCGTGTCGAGCTTCGGCCTCTTTCTCACGCGCCCGTTCCTCGTCCTCATCCTTGGCCTTGTCTTCTTTGCTCTTTCCCTCGTCATCCTCCGTTGAAGAGGGAGTGCTGTTCTTTGCCTGCGTGTCGAGTTGACGTCGTAGTTCGACAATTTCCATACGGTATCTCTCCAACAGAACTCTAGCACCACCGTCGCCACCGGCACCGAGAGCTTCTTCGGCTCGCTTGGCATGACTCACGATGCTGTTCTTGGCTCGTGAGGCAAATTTCAGGGTGTTCAGTGTTTCGAGCGTGTGGCTGTTGGCCGACGCGGAGCTCTGCGCTGCTCCAATTTGGATGGTGCAGAGGATACTGACAAGTGAGTTGCCAGATAGTGCACCCTGCAACAGCCGGGTCAGCTTGCTGTCTCTGTATGGCAAGTGATGCTTTGCATCATGTTTGTCCTTGGCCTCGGACAACTTTGAGATAACAGTGCCCAGAGTCAACAAACTCTTGTTGATGTGAGATCCCTCTTGGCGACGTTCCTTGGACTCTGCGGCCTTCTCGGATCCGGCCAAGTCGATCAAACTCAGTGTCGAGACACGTACACCACCAGGAACCATGCCGGATCGCTTGCTGTCGCCGGCATTTCCAGGCTGGCGTTCTCGACTTTCCACCACGATCTGAACGACCGCGTGACTGCGAGAACTGCGAGAATTGAATTGGGTACTGGCGGTTCGACGTGCTTGGTCGCCACGGGCAATGACCCGAAGCAATTGGGTCGGGCTTTGAACAATCTCCTCCTTCAATGGAGACGCATAAACGCCTCGCTTGCTGTCCTCTCTCAGTTTGATCTCCTCTTGTGCTGCGCCTCCCACGCCGCCACCGGTAGGCATGCTGAGAAGATCATGGATTTTCTCGTTATAAATCTCGAGGTAGCTCACACGAAGCAGAAATTCCCGTGATGGCGTCTCGCGGATATACGAGAAGATGTCGGTAATAGCTAGTGGTATGACACCCGGGGAGGATGCTGTACCCTGCATGGAGAACGTCTTTCCAGTGCCAGTCATACCATAAGCGAAGACAGTTCCATGGTAACCTTCCATCACTCTGCGCACGAGGCGTTTGGCGGTATGATCGTAGACTCTGCTGTTATCATCATGAGTCGCAAAAACATTATCTGGTGCTTTCGTTAGTGCTTGAACTTCCAGGCATCCTTCAATTGTGTCAGCTCACCGTAAAAATGGTCACCTCCATCCTTGCCCCTGTACGACACCAATGATCTCCTCCCATCCACAAGCCATTCACCCTCGACACGGCCATGTTCGTGAGATCCTGCATCTGGGCGCACTCTTACACTGACGACGACGTTTCCTTTACCGTCTGGCTGCTTTGAAACTCGCTTTTCGCTAATAGCGCTCGAATTGGCCTCGCCTGGGGGGTCATCAAAAGTCGTAGCAGATGTCGAGTAGGAATCTTGGGCGGATGAGCTCCTGCTCTGTGGCGGAGAAGCAACACTGATCAAACCAGCCGAATCTCTCACGTTTGCGGCACTGAGAATGGCTTTGTCGCCGCCGCCATTCAATAAACTGGGGGTGCCCTGCGACAATGTACCTGCTTTGGGCGTTCCTGTCGGTGTTCGTGATTTGCGAATCGAGTTCGAGGCAGAGAGTGTACTGCCTGGCCTCGGGCTTGGGGGCAAACTGGCAACTCTTGAATCACCCTTCGGCGGCTGAGGGAAGGAATTGATGCTGACTGACTTGCGTAAAGTCTTGCCATGAGGAGGCGCGAGGCTCTTCGGCGTGGGCAGAGCGCTGGCAAGTCCTGGGCTTGTTGGTGGGAAGAGCGCACTGGAAGGTGCACGGAGACCGCTTCGTGGCGTGCTCGGCGTCTTGGTGGGAGAAGCGAGACCTGAAGGGCCTCTCCGCGTTTTGGCGACTGGTAGGGCTGGCAGAGCGGATGCCGGGGGCCCGGTCGAGGGACGCGACGGCTTTGGTATGCCACCGGAAGCCATCGTTTTGTTCTGGTCGAAAGAACAAGGAGATATATTCCCGATAATCTAGTGTATCTCCATGTAGGAGTAGCACGGGAAGAAGGGAAGGAAAGACGAGTTGTCGCTCGATACGTCGGGCCTGTACTGCGCTGGGGGTCTTCCGGGATTGCTGGCGTACCACCTCCAAGGCACCGAATCTTAAACGACTTGCTTTAGAGTTGAGTGCGGATCAGGGCAGCGGTCTGACAGTAAGCCATCCAACGGGTGGCTATCAGTAAGTTGGCCGGGCTCGTTTGGAGTTTTTGAGTTCGCCTGACCAGGAAACTCCGAGTCTCGATTACAGATGAAACTAGCGGTGCATGAATCTTGTTGACATCCTTGGGTGGGAGACTTCAAGGTTAGAAACATCCATGCGCTGGGGGTCAGCGAGGCCCACGACAGTAAACTCTGCTGGCGGGGGACTCCTGGAGCAGGCGGTTGCTTGTTGACACACCGTCTCGAGTCAAGTCAACCAAAAGCGTGGGGAATAGATGACGTTGGGTATCGACGGGAGTTTGGTTCGTAGGGCTGGAGGCTCTGCAGCGCAAGTGCCTGCTGGTGCGAGATGAATCGAGGCCCAATGGTTCAAAGAAGGGCGGTGGGTTCTCTTTCCTTGACCACGGTAGTAGTCGTAGTAGTTGAACAGCTATTTCTGCGGTGCGCGAGCGGCGCGAAAAGAATTAAGCTTTGGACTGTGGTGCTTCGCAGGGCAGTGGGTGGATCGCCCGTATTGATATGGTGCTTTGTTGTTTGTTGCTTTTGGGTGTGTCGCGGGGTATGAGTCGGAAGGCAGAAGATGGTGCAGCGAACGATGGATATAGTGCTGTCGCTGACAGAAGTCAAAGGCCGAAACGGGAAACCCACGACTTGGGCGACTTCCTAGCCAGTTTTTGGCGGGCGGTGCGAATATTGAATTGTAGGATAGGAAAGGAACAGGATGCGCTGAAGCAGGCGGAAGCGCTTTTCTTTCTATGCAAAGTCAATTGCAGTTGCTGATCAAGAACCCGGGAAAGAAGGTTCAATGTCGCGGGTGGCCCTGAATAGTGAAGCGGTTCAAGTTTGCGGGGGGTTCAGTTGTTCAGAGAGTCGAGCGTCGAGCCCGAAAAGCAGAACAATTGTCGCCCAATGACGGTGGCGAGGGCGGACAGTGAGCGCGAGTTTGCGAGTCTACCGCAGCTTCCTTGAGCTAGCTACCAGGTAGGTATATATTGCTGTATGTGCGCTGGACCGTGTGTGAGGGAGAGGACACGAGTTGGACGCCGAAAACGAGAGACAGTGTCTGACATGCGACCGACGAAGAGGGAAAAAAAGAAACCAAAAATTTGGGACTTTAGGAAGAGAAACACGGCATCAACAGAGGTGAGGGAGAACGAGCACCGTGGACGACGCGCACAAGGGAAAAAAGAGAAAGATTTCATTTCCTCGACGCCAGCACCTAGGGTAATCAGAGAGATTCCAAGAGTCCAGTCCCTCATGATGTTGCATCAATTCGCATTCCCCTATCCCTGGAGAGCGACTCCATCGACCAATCTATGCCGCTTCGGTGGGATCAATTTATTAGATAGAGCCAAGCACCCCAGCCGGCGGCGTCGCTGGTGTGTGCGTCTCCGCAGCGGCGACATGGGTCCCTACCAGGCGAGGCCTGTCAAAGTTCTCATCACAGCACGCGTTTACAGATACAAACCTAGGCCTGGGCTACCTTACATTACATTACCGGGTGCCCATGATACCACCTACGTATTACTGCCCATTGCCCTTTGCGTCGTACTGGCTACCACTACGAACTCTCCATGCTTGCTTACCACTACGCCCGCCGGTTCGTCCCTGGTTCAGTGCCCGGCCAATGCGCGGCTTTTCTTTCCGATGTGCACAGGGACTTTGAGCATACTATGTTTACTGTGTAGGTGGGGGGTCGAGTCGAAGTTCTCGTGCTTCAAGCATACGTACTGTACATTGATTCATCAATCCATTGAAGCCGGTTGCCCTGGAAGCGTCGATATTAGTGGAACTCAGTTGCGACTGATGGTGCTGCTCCATCGACCTACCATCTGCCTACAAGCTTACCTACCTTTACATACCACCTTATTCACTTGCTCTTCGTTGGCTGCTCCATACGAGCACTTATACAGGGCCCCCGTCAGTCACTCTCCGGATTTCACCTATCGGGAGCTTTCATTGACCATGCAACATTACGCCGTGTGATGCGGCAGAGTGATTTGCTTCCTGCAAGAACCGGGGTTATGCAGGGTAGCAATCACGCTCAACGATCTGCATGGGCCAGCATGTGATATGGAAATGAGCGAAAACCAAAAACTCATATCAAATCGTGGGTGCAGCGGGCGCGTTACGGGATACTACCCACTGATCTAACCTACATGAATCGGCCTGGGTCATTGACGAAATCCCGGCCTCGAAAGTGCTCTCTCGGAACTTGTGTGGTTTTACTGTACAGAAGCGCACACAGCCTGTACGGCAAAGGCCCAAGACCATGGCGCAATAGGAACCGAAATTATACTACTACGACGCCTTGCATCCTTGTTGGCCATGGTTCTCACTTTCGAGAAAAGGCAAAAACAATCTTCTCTGCGGTCCGGTCCCGACATGGAGGAAACTCTGCTGCTCCTTGGCTTCAGGCCTCTAACCAGGTTGCCACTGACTGATCTGATCGCCAGTTGATCAATTGCGTGTGGTCAAGCCAGGATTTGCGAATCGCGGCGCAAGAGCTCGCGGCTCTGGGGAAAACCATATTGCAATTTCCTTAGCACGTCTCTCGGGGGTCCATCACTTCCGCTTTCAGGTGGCCGCGGTCCATCCACTTGCTTGGCGGCGCTGAACACTATTGTCTATTTGGATAAACTCATTCTCGACCCTGGAATTCTGCCAGAGACCTCATTGGATACCACCAAGTTGAACGGCTCGACGGGGAACCTATTCCTGCAGAACGCGCGACGCGATTGACAACCACCGTTCGAGCAGATTCTGCTTAGCAGATTGGCAAAAGTCGTCACCAACGCGACCGCACTGCTATCTGCACTAACCTAAGGCAGGTACCGGCTCCCGGGGATCTCGGGGATTCCATTCCCATCTTATTCCATTCCCACGCCGCCCTTCAAACTTGGCCCAAGGGCCCCAAGCAATCAATCCGACGCTGGTGAGAGATTCGTTCAATCGCTGATCCTAGGGTTCACAGAACCAAGATCTGCTCAGACCAGGGGACCAACCCACTGGAAGTACCCGCCAGCCGTTCAGTTTCAACGAGCACCGGCCATGGCGGGGTGGCCTCAGTTCTCTTCCGCGTGCGCCCTACGAGTGATGTACTCACGCATCTACCAGGAAGAAGCATGACCGGATCGACGACGAGGGTATTAGGCTCCCGAACGACGGATCTAGTCAGCAGGCTATGTGGTGAGGTCCAACTTCGTTACGACACCAGAGCAGAGGGTTTCATACCACGGGTAAGGCAACCAACGGAAGGCTGCATGCAATCAAGAGAAGCCGGCCCGCAATACACGCTTCTAATGACTATCATACAGATAACCTAATGTGTATGAATGCACGCCACGTTCCGCATTATGGTGGACCAACCAACTCCACGTCTGAATCTAAGAAGGCTCGAAATGGATACAGATCTGATTCAGTCCCATCGGTATGCAAGATTGCATACATGCTAAACTGGAATTTTGGCGTCGACGTACCTCCCACTCCTAGTTTACCCATAGGCATGCACTGCGTCTCCTTCGGCAGTAGCAGGTTATAACTGTACAACTATAACTCCTCCAGATCTTGGAGGAAACGATGGTGATACCTGAAAAGCAAGTTGCCAGCACATGAGCGACGACTAGTGAAACGGGATGTGGCATATCCCGCTCGTGGCTGCTGCCGCCCATGACTATCCCTTGTGTTCGCTTCTTAGCCTCAAGTTTCAAGTATGCTTGCTTTCTCATGATATTATCAACGATTGCATACCTTTTTATGATCTATCGAGACGAAAGCATAAGGATGTAAAGGACCGACTGCGTAGGTGATCGCCTGCATAGACAAAACTAATCACATGTACGAGGTATCTCTGTGTCTCTTGCCCTACATCGACCGTGTTATATTGTAGTATCTCGAATTCGGTCTGCCTGGTCCGGGAATAATTACGTAGTATACCTTCAGGTATTCCTGTTGTTTTTTTCATTCTTATAAAGCGGGCACAAGATACATACCCCGCAGAGCAACGATAACGGCGGCATCCCGTGCGCTGAGGTGCCCCGGCATAAACAATCAGTTTCGTGGGGTTGGAACCACCGGACGATCAAACGTGAATCATCGTCTCCGGTTTGGTCATGCCTGGGATAACCACGCATCCTTTTTTACCAGCTTTCGTGCCCGTCTTTAATTCATGGTAACAACATATGCCGGTGCAGAGCGTGGGTAGAGTTCGTTTCTGAAATTTACACTTTGCAATATTATAGCCCCTGGAATAGAATATACTTCATCCGATAATCCCCAGAGCCTCTTCCCGTGTTTCGGGAACTCGAGTCCCCTATCGATGATGCCATGAAACCACTGGGGAGACCCAGGTAATCGGGAATAGATTTGTCTCCTAGAGGACCGGTGCCAGTTTGGAAATATGACAGATCAGATAACACGGATCCCGCGACCGACGCTCCCCGTCTCAAAGACCTCGACGCGACCGGAGCCAACCGCCTCTTGGAGTACCCAATCGAAAGACAAGCCCGAGAACTGCTTCCACTTGCGCGTCTGGCCCGGGAGGACGCCGGCGAACTCGCCCCTCGCCCTCTTGGCCATGTAGGCCGCGTCGTCCTTGGCGGCGCCCCCGTTCCACCGCTCCCGCAGGATGTCCTCGGGCGCCTCCCGGTGGCGGGACTTGCCCAGCAGGGAGACCAGGTGCTCCAGCGCGGCCGCCACGAGCTTGAGGAAGGCGCCGTTGCCCGGCACGGCGAGCTGCAGCTCCGTCGCGCTAGCCGGCGGCACGCGTGCGCCGCCGTTTCCGCTCCCGCCGCCGCTCCCTCCGGCCATGTGTACGGCCGCCGCGCCGCCGACGGCGCCGAGCGAGCCCGTGGCCTGCCGGGAGACGTTCTCGATGGAGACGAGGGTCGTCTTGTCCTCGGGCCGCGAGTACAAGTTCATCATGCCCGACAGCGAGCTCGTGCCGGTGTGCTCGGCCGTGAGAAAACCGGCGTTGAAGAGTTCGCCGACCGCCGACGAGGGCAGCGCTGCTCGCTGCACCTTCTGCGCTGTCGGGTTCTCCTTCAGGTACGCCTTGAACTGCCCCCGCGTCGCCTCCGAGAGCTGCGGCGCCTCGTCCAGCATCTTCTCGAGATCGCTGGCGAGGATCAAGGTCTCCCCGATCTCGCCCCGCTTGGTGACCTCGATCTTCCGGATGAAGCCCACGCGCAGCAGCTCGGCGACCTCGCGCTCCACGGCGCTGGGCGAGGATAGCAGTATCTGGACGTGTGATACTGTCACCAGCGGCGGCAGGTGTTTCCGGAAATTGAGCGTCTCCGCAATGCGAGTGCTGCCCATGCCGGCGCCTTGCGACGGTATAGGGCTAAACATGTGCGCGCGCAGGTACTGAATCGCCTGCGTCGTGTCGCGCAGATTGAGGTCGGTGGCCAGAGCGTGAACGAGGCCTAGGTCGTCGAGTTTCTCATCTCCGAAATAGTCCTCGTCCTTGTCATTGCGAGCGGTAGACCTCTTTCGCGGAGACGCGGATGCTGTTCGCTTGGATGATGAAGACCCGGGCTTTGAGCTGCCGCTGCCTTTCCTGACCCGGCCGCCGAGGATTCGACTTAGACTCATCGTAACGCTTATTTCAGACGAGCACGAGACGTTTTGGCAGTCTCAATGTGTAACGTTCAAGAATTCAACGGAGGGGCTTCAGAGGTTGTGGCATTGCTCATAGCTCTTGAAAAGCGACCGTGTACGAAGCGGCGAAACTGCACACCTGTTGTGAGACCTGGGGTCTCGGAACACAAGTATGAGATGTCCTAAATAGTCATCGCATGAGGTGAATGTGTAGAACACGTAAATCACTACAAAGTCAAGGAGAGAATGTCATGTTTGGTGTGGGCGGAAAAACAGACAGTCAGACAATGTTACCTGGGAACACTTCTCACAAAACTTATGAGGCAGCCGGGCCAAGGTACCGTACGCCCTTTTGTCAAAAAAAAAAGTGAGAAGCATTGAGTGGCGATGTGCCTCCATTGCAGACGTCGGAGGAGGTCCGTCGTGTCATGCCGACCCCCGACCAACCCGTTGCCCTACTTCGATGAAGCTACTAGCCTAAATTCTGTGGGACCCCCCAGCAATTAGGTTTCTCTGTCTCTCTGCAGACCCTGAAAATGACTGGGACAAGCGGGAGCTGCTGTGCTTCGAGACATGAGACCATGCATTCATAACCATACCCAACTAAGCGCAATGAAGTACGTAGTCCTGACTGATGGTGATCTTGATTGAATGGATTGATATCCTCTTCGTACAATGAAGCCATGTTGAAATCCATGACTGTTTGTGGACTCACGATCCGATGCCATTAAAGAACATAAAATAGAGAGAAAAGGCCCTTTACCCAGATGCCATGACGTCTGTCGTTGGATCAGCCCCATTTGCACTTGCGGATAGAAATCTGTATTCACCTCCCCCGTAGAATACCAGTTACAACTTGACAACAATTACATCCCCCTCCAATCGTCCAATATGCCGCCACGAGTTATCCTCATACGCCACGGCCAGGCCCTACACAGTAAGCAAGAAAGAGCATCCCAGAACATACGTTCGAGGCTCGAGAGCTAACCGGCCTTTAGATATCGATGATAAGTCTTTATCGCCTCGTTGCGCACGTGCGCCGGTGTTGAGATCTCTGTTGTGCTGACATGACCACACACGACTGGAAATATGCAGACCCTGCCTTGACACCTAAGGGAGAAGCGCAGTGCAAGCAGCTCGCCCTCGATATTCAGACGAAATATGACTTCCCAAAGGAGGAGACCTTGGTCGTCGTGAGCCCGCTCCGGCGGACGCTGCAGTCATACCACCACGGCCTGTCTTGGCTCGCCGAGCAGGGGATTCGGGTCGAGCTCCGTGCCGAGTGGCAGGTACGTGGTTTCTTCTTCCTCCTCCTCCTCCTCCTCCTCCCTCTCCCGTCTACGTGGAAGGCACTTGAAAACAAAGAAGACTGACGCGGCGGGCCGTCCCTCTGGCAATCTGCAGGAGACCACAGCCAACCCCTGCGATGTGGGATCCGAGATCGAGGTCATCTCCAAGGAGTGGCCGCAGCTCGACTTTTCCCAGCTCGACCCCGTCTACCCTGCCAAGACGGGGCTCTACGACGCCGCGCAGGAGTCGCTCCTGCACCGGGCCAGGGTCGCGCGGGAGTGGCTCTTCCACCGGCCGGAGAAGTACGTGATCGTCATGACGCACTCGGGCTTCATCCGGCGGGTCGTGCCCAACTGCAGGAAGTACGCCAACGCCGAGTACAGGCTGTACGACTTCGCCACCGACGAGGGCGAGGCCGAGGGCGACGACGCCAGTCAGTTTAGGCTCATCGAGCGCGAGGCCGTTCATCAGTCCCTGGAGACGCAGCAGCCCTCGATCAAGTAGAGCTCGACGAAGGCCGGAGGTCACTAGACATGGCACAGATGAACGAGTGTCTCTCCTTCTGGAGCGTTTGCTGCGATACGTGCAGATTTGGGGCATCACGGAAATGAGAAGAGACAACCCCAAAGCCGCCTCCCTCGCCTCAGCGCAGGACTATTATCGCCCGTATGCGACTGCGACCTTTCTAAATGGAGGGCATCATGAACGGAGGTTTCCAATTTGGCATGGCAATTTACATATCAGTCATGTCAGGCAGGATTCGCTACACAAGGTAGCGGCAAGACCAGAGAGGTTGTGTTTCTATGTATGTAGCCGATTAAAACCATGGGACACCGATACCGTGGAAAAAATCATCGGATACCCTCAAACGTACGGCTATTAGATCTGGCACTTAAGATAGGAAGCTGTAGCGACAGAGGCAATTCTACGAGCAAAATTTTGATATCGAATGTGCGTCGAATGTGAAGAGAAAAGGGAGAAAATTTCAGACCAGCCGAAAATTTGGTGCGTTTAAGTCTGGACTGGGCCGCCAGCGGAGACTCGCTAGCGCCCGCGCTAAGATCGTTTGTCAATGGAACCTTGATGGGCAACTTCAAAGTTGGATCCTCCGGATTGGGGGCAAATGCCGTGATGCCAAGAAAGGTAGGGACTTTTTTTCATGGAAATTCCTACTTTGTATGTAGCAGCACATCTGATTATCATGACTCCCAAAGTCTAAACCAGAGTATAACGTATTGAGCCTAGTATAGACATGGTATTAACCACGGCCCTTGAGAGTCTTTGTCCAACCTAACCTTTTAATTCTCAACCATTACAGGGTCAACGGTAGTCCATGTGACGTCACGCCAACAGAGATTCTCATCGTGATCTTTGACTACTTTAAAGAGTTCATGATTGCGGTTATGGCGGCTTGTATCTGCTTTGTTACGTAAAGACAGAGAGTGCCGATGTAACGATCTATACTCGATGGCAGCACGTAGCCTTCCGTAGAATTAGGCGAGATCTGGAGGACTGGATGCCTCTGTAAACGAGAGCACGAGACGTCGGTTGTCGTGCGCAGCACAGTCGCATGTTTAGTGATACCGAGCAAATCCGGGGGAGGTGTGCCAAAGGACCTCGAGGAGTGCGCGTGTTAAATGGGTTCGCAACAACCCCACGGACGTAAGCTCGAACGGTCTCGTGAGAGGGTTTTCACGGGCGAGATACTCGATCCTAAAGGTTGATGCCTTAGTCACGCTGTAGTGCTTGGTCGTGTCGTTGTGGCTACACGTGTTTTTGGGATGCGCTGCCATTCGCCAGGGCGGCAGCTGGGCGTACTGGCAAGGTTTCGTCCCAACTTGGGGGTTCAGCTGCACCGAGCAGGATGCAGCAAGCCACGAGGATCAGTACCTGCAGGCAGCCGTCTCACCAACTCACCGTGGAAGAAGCCAGTCATTAGGGAACGTGACTGGTGCCGGCGGTGTCTATAGTCCCTTCTTCGGTGTTTGGCGTGCCTCATGGTACGGTATAGCCCGCTGTGGATTTGCGCCGCCTGGATCCTTTCTTTCTTTTATTAATAAGTGCTCGGTGTCGCGTGCCTTTGCTCAATGTCTGGTCGTGCTCTGATTTTCCTTTCCTCCACAAACTAAAAATTCTTCTTTGTGTTGTTGGGAAGCCGTAATTGCCGGTTAGGAGACAGATCAGCTTACACTATTTCCAACACCCCGGCACTCGTACCGAGACGCTGACGCCTCTGGGGGACCCCTGCTGCTGCCAGCGCTGACGCGATTGACCGCTGGCTGGCTTTGGCTGGAAGCCCTTGGCTGCAGGGCCACGCCGCGCTGGAGATCGTAGGTGCTTGCCGCTTGTACTAATAATTGCTGGCTTTCCATGACAAGAGGGAACACAAAAAATTCCCAAGGCGCGCCGCTGGCAGAATTTCGACGTCACACCCTTCCTATTTCCTCCAGTCTCCCAGCAAAACCACTCGGGCGCACACCTGTGAAGACGCCTTCTCCTACGAAACCTCGAGCATCTCGACCCGCCTGCGCGACGTTCAGAAGAAGATTGGTCACATCTCGTCCCATCCATGCGTGTGCGGTAGAGGAGCGCAGAAAATGGAGCTCCGGGGGGTTCTAATTCTGGCGGCAGCTGTTCTGCCGGCTGTCGTCATAAACGCCGCTCCATTGGAGGCAGCACAGCAGCAGCAGCACACCATCGACTTACAGGCCGGCATAGCTGGCCCAGATAATGCTGCTGCTGAACCTGCCAGAGCATCGCCGCCGCGGAAACTTCACGGCAGGTTCCTGCATATAACAGGTACAGCACACCCTCTTTTCCCAAAATGCTCCCTACAACCCGATGCAGACCAGGCAGACTAACCCCAATCGCGCCCGTGGTTAGATTTCCATCCGGACAGCCATTACAAAACCCACACATCCACAGAGGCCGGATACGCATGTCACCGCGGTAAAGGGCCAGCTGGTTATTATGGCGCAGAGACTTCCGACTGTGACACGCCGCATTCGCTGGTCAATGCGACTTTCAGTTGGATCGATGAGCACCTGAAGGACAATATTGACTTCATAATATGGACTGGAGATTCTGCACGCCACGACAGCGACGACAAGTATGACCGGAGCGAGAAGGACGTCATCAGGAGCAACCGCATGATTGCCGACAAGTTTGTTAGCACGCTCTCAGATGACTCGGGCCTCACGATACCCATCATACCCAACTTTGGCAACAATGACATACTTCCGCACAATATCATGGTTGGCGGTCCCAGCAAGTGGCTTAAGCGGTACACCGATATCTGGAAGTCTTTTATTCCCGAATCTCAGCGTCACACTTTTGAATTGGGTGGCTGGTTCTATACCGAGGTCATCCCCAACAAGCTGGCCGTGTTCAGCTTGAACACCCTCTATTTCTTCAACCGCAATGCAGGGGTCGACGATTGCGTCCACCCTTCGGAACCCGGATTCAAGCAGATGGAATGGCTGCGCATCCAGCTTCAGTTTCTGCGCAACCGGGGAATGAAAGCCATCTTGATGGGTCATGTCCCTCCTGCGAGGACCTCTGGCAAGGAAAACTGGGACGAGACCTGCTGGCAGAAATACACCCTCTGGCTTCAACAGTATCGCGATGTCATTGTCGGCTCGCTCTACGGCCATATGAACATTGACCACTTCTTTCTCCAGGATACCAGGGATATCAACCTCAACTACTTCAAAACTAGTAGCGAAGAGTACAAGACCTACGTCAAAGAAAAACAACATCATGGAAAGAAGAAGCCCAAAGTTCATCTTGCGGGTAATGTCAACCAGGAAGGTTTCTACATTCGATCTGGTGCCGACTACCTATCCGAGTTGCGCGAGGACTGGGGCAAACTGCCCAAAGCTGCTATCCACGCAAGCAGCGACGACTCTCTTGAAGCCGAGGGCAAGAAGAAGAAGGACAAGAAGAAGAAGGACAAGAAGAAGAAGGACAAGAAGAAGAAGAAGCCAAAGAAGGATCCATTGGGCAGTGAATGGGCCGAACGCTACCAATTGTCTCTGGTCAGCCCGAGTATTGTACCAAATTATTTCCCTACCATCCGGGTATTCGAGTACAACATCACTGGCTTGGGGAACTCGCCTACGTGGAGAGACGTCATTCGCGACAGCAAGCCAGGACAAGGCGAACACATGGCTACCGAATTCGAAGACTTGGACTTTGAGACCGAAGACCTGGACTTGGAGATCGAAGACACGGACTTGGAGATTGAGAAGAAGAAGCACAAGAAAAAGAAGGGTAAAAAGGGAAAGCCCGAGAAGGACCCCTATCTCATTGTGCCAGAACCTCCCTCGCCGACGACGCTTCCTGGACCAGCTTATTCGCCACAGCCTCTCACGTTGACTGGCTACACGCAATACTTTGCCAACTTGACCTACCTCAATAACGATGCCCACGACTTCGTCAAGAAGGGTACACACGAGATGCACAGCCAGTTCGGCGATGAGGTTCAGCCCGACCACGATGTTGAGGATCCTGACATTTCACACCAGCGCTGGAACGAGGGTGTACATAAAGGCAAGACGCCTGGTCACAAGCCCAAGCCTAGGCCATTCCAGTTTGACGTCGAGTACAGTACTTTTGACGACGAACTCTACAAGCTCAAGGATTTGACAGTCGGCAATATGTTGAAATTAGCTTACCGAATTGGTCAAGTCGGCGCAAAGTCCAAGGCATTGGTCGAGGACTTTGAAGACAGCGAGCTGGACGAAGGCATGGACCGAGAGCTTGTCCCTGGCTCTGATGAGAATGACGAGGACGAGTACGAAGACGATGTCGGAATTGAAGACAACGAGGATGCGGATGATGACTCTGACGACGATGACTCTGAAGATGATGATGACACGGACGCCGACTCGGATGACGAAGATGAGCTCGAGTCCGCGCTCAAGGGAAAGAAGAAGAAGGGCAAGAAAGGGAAGAAGAGGCCCAAGAGCAAGAACAAGGTTTGGCTGCACTTCCTGCGGCACGCCTTTGTGTCGACGGCGTCTGAGAAAGACCTCAAGAAGGTATAAGATTTGGCATGCATTCGGGCGTTTTGGGATACTCGTCAGCATGCAACATAACGGTGACTCACTGGGGTATACGGACATGGTCTCGGATTGATTTGGATTAGGAAAGTAGCATTGCGTGGAGTTAAGGTATGGCCTTATCAATGGCCTGATGATGATGCATTTTCACCAGCGTCTGTCGCGTTTTCCCTCGGATGGGGACTGTCAAGCTTAAGATATAGCCATACACAACAGGGCTTGTAATAAGATAGTGTGAACATTGAGCATTGAGATGTTGAGATATCCTGATGTAAGCAATTATAGCCATTTCGGAGCGAGATGGAGACATGATCTCAGCAGACTGTTGGAGCCATGATAAGTTGAAGACCAATTGTTTCTAAATCGATTGCTGGTTAAATTTATTACAAGAATTGCTGTATACGAGCATGCACAAACAACACAATATGATCTTGATAATTGTATGGCAATGTTCCTGAATAGGTACATGGGTAGCGGGCAGGTATGACTGCCTCGGTTCCTGGCTGTCGACAGCTGGCATGCTGACCTGCTGCCGTGCCCCTCCTCCCACTCCGGGTCGCGGTGGGTGAGTCAAGGGCCGCAAGCTGTGACTCGACAAAATTCCTGCACCTAGCAGAGCAGCCAGTCGTCAGTCAGTATAGTGAGCGAAGGCCGTATGTATATTTACTGCTTCGCCAGATGACCCGCACACGTTTTTAGATTCTCCCATCGCAACACCGCCAAGTTGTCTAGACCAATTCTTCGAGCACTCTGGGTGCGCAGGTCGCCATTCAGGACAAATCTTCCCTTCACATACGCTGCAATGGCTACAAACAGTGGTCGTGGTAACCCGAGTACGTTTCCTCCTGCCCGTCTACAACTACGAGATTTACCCCAGGCTTTACGGATTTCCCCGCCATGAAGTTTGCGCCTCGTCACACATGTCTGCATACAAGCTTACTGACCATCGTCTTCTCTCGAAACAGTCGGCGCAACCGAGGGCCCGAGCAAGGTTGGCGAGGGCGCGCCCCCTCCAGTCCCCAAGGATGTCAAGGAAGCCGTGACTGCTGGGCAGGCGGACGGTACTGGCGTACACGCCGCCGGCCAGGACGCGACCACAGCCCCGACCGAGACCAAGGTCAAGTCGGCAAAGGAGTGTATGTCATGAGAAAGAGTCAAGCCACAGCGAGTGCCCATACTAAACCGCGCCGCAGTAGAGAGGGAGCGCAAGAAGGCCGAGAAGAATGCCAAGTTCGCCGAGAAGCAGAAGGCCAAGGCCGAGCAACAAGCTCAACAAGCTGCGCAAGCTGCCAGCAAGCCGAAGAAGGAGAAGGCCCCAAAGCCCGTCGAGGAGCCGCTGGCCGAGTACGTCGAAGATACACCCGTCGGCGAGAAGAAGCGACTCAAGTCCCTCGACGACCCCCATTTCAAGGCCTACAACCCTGTCGCCGTCGAGAGCGCTTGGTACGAGTGGTGGGAGAAGGAGGGCTTCTTCAAGCCCGAGTTCAAGGCCGACGGCACCGTCAAGGACGAAGGCGCTTTTACCATTGTCATCCCACCGCCCAACGTCACTGGTGCTCTTCACATGGGTCACGCCCTGGGCAACTCTCTACAGGATACCATGATCCGCTGGGCCCGCATGCACGGCAAGACCACCCTTTGGCTTCCTGGATGTGATCACGCCGGTATTGCGACCCAGTCCGTCGTCGAGAAGCGCCTCAAGAAAATCGAGGGCAAGACCCGCCACGATCTCGGCAGAAAGGACTTCATCGACCTCGTGTGGAAGTGGAAGGACGAGTACCATGCCAAGATCAACAAGGCCCAGAGGAAGATGGGTGGTTCAACCGACTGGAGCAGAGAGGCATTCACCATGGATGAGAACCTGTCCGCCGCTGTCGCCGAGACCTTTGTCAAGCTGCACGAGGAGGGTATCATTTACAGAGCCAACCGCCTGGTCAACTGGAGTACCGAGCTCACCACTGCTCTGTCCAATCTCGAGGTCATCAACAAGGAGCTGCCAGGCCGAACCTTGATTGAGGTTCCGGGTTACAAGAGCAAGATCGAGTTTGGAGTCATTGTCCACTTCAAGTACCCTATTGAGGGCAGCGAGGAGACCATCGAGGTTGCTACAACCCGTGTGGAAACTATGCTTGGAGATACCGGTATCGCAGTCCACCCCGAGGACGACAGGTACAAGCACCTCGTTGGAAAGAACGCCATCCACCCATTCATTCCGGGCCGCCTGATGCCCATCGTCGCTGATACCTACGTCGAGAAGGACTTTGGTACCGGTGCCGTCAAGATTACCCCCGCTCACGACCCCAACGATTTTGCTCTTGGACAGAGACACAACCTGAAGTTCATCAATATCCTTACCGACAATGGCCTGATGAACGAGAACGCTGGTCCCTTTGAAGGACACAAGCGCTTCGACGTCAGATACTCTATCCAGGATGCTCTCAAGGAGAAGGGTCTGTACGTGGACAAGAAGGACAACGCCATGACCGTGCCCATTTGCGAGCGCTCAGGTGATGTCATCGAGCCCCTCCTCAAGCCGCAGTGGTGGATGAGGATGAAGGAGCTTGCCGAGCCCGCCATCGAGGTTGTGAGAAATGGCAGAATCAAGATCAAGCCTGAGACTGCCGAAAAGAGCTACTTCAGATGGATGGAGAACATCAATGACTGGTGCTTGTCCCGTCAGCTGTGGTGGGGTCATCAGTGCCCGGTCTACTTTGCCCAGGTTGAGGGTGAGAAGAGCGATGAGGCGGATGGTGAGTTCTGGTTCTCCGGCCGGACAGAGGAAGAGGCACGCACCAAGGCCGAGAAGAAGCTCGCCGGCAAGAAGTTCACATTGAAGAGGGATGAGGATGTGTTGGACACGTGGTTCAGCTCGGGTCTCTGGCCCTTCTCTACCCTCGGATGGCCCAACAAGACACCGGATCTTACCAACCTGTACCCCACGTCCGTGCTCGAGACTGGATGGGACATTTTGTTCTTCTGGATCGCCAGAATGATCATGCTGGGCCTGAAGATGGTTGGCGACATCCCCTTCAAGGAGGTGTACTGTCACTCGCTTGTCCGCGATTCTGAAGGTCGCAAGATGAGTAAGTCGCTCGGAAACGTCATCGACCCGCTCGATGTCATTCGCGGTATCCCGCTGGCCGGCCTGAACCAGAAGCTGCTAGAGGGTAACCTCAAGGACAGCGAGGTCGAGAAGGCCACCAAGTACCAGAAGACCGCCTTCCCCGATGGTATTCCCGACTGCGGTGCTGATGCTCTCCGCTTCTGCATGGTCAACTATACAACTGGTGGTGGTGACATCAACTTTGATATCAAGGTTATGCACGCGTACCGCAGATTCTGTAACAAGATCTACCAGGCCACCAAGTACGTCCTGGGCAAGCTTGACCAGGACTACAAGCCGCCAAGCTCGAGCAAGTTGGGCGGCAAGGAATCGCTTTCCGAGCAGTGGATTCTCCACAAGATGAACGAGGCCGTGAAGGAGGTCAACAAGGCTGTCCCCGACCGCGAGTTCAACACTGCAACCAGCACGATTTACACATACTGGCTGAACCAGCTCTGCGATGTCTTCATCGAGAACTCGAAAGCCATTATCCAGGATGGTACCGCGGAGGAGAAGCGATCGGCAGTGAACACTCTTTACACAGCTCTGGACAATGGTCTCAAGCTGATGCACCCCTTCATGCCCTTCCTGACCGAGGAGCTGTGGCAGCGACTTCCTCGACGTGAGGGTGATGAGACTCGGTCCATCATGATCGCCAAGTACCCCGTGTACGAGGCAGAGCTGGACAACCCCGCCGCCGCCAGTGCTTACGAGCTCGTCCTCGGATCGTCCAAGGGTATTCGTTCTCTCATGGCCGAGTACGCCCTCAAGGATGAGGCCAAGGGTAAGTTTTCTTCGCTGTAAATTCCAAGTTTGATGATGCTAACAATTTTTGCAGTCTTTGTCCAGACCTTTGATGAGACCGCTCACAAGACCGCGGTCGACCAGGTGCAGTCCATCAAGTCCCTGAGTGGAAAGGGCGTCACCAGCATCGAGGTCCTGTCCGGCTCCGATGCCCGGCCCGCCGGCTGCGTCGTCTACCCCGTCTCCAGCTCCGTCACCGTCTTCCTGCACGTCAAGGGCCGCGTCGACATCGACAGCGAGATCGACAAGGCGAACCAGAAGCTGCAGAAGACCAAGGCGGCTATCCAGAAGCAGGAGAAGCTCCTCAACGACCCCAAGTACCAGCAGAAGGCCAGCGAGACCCTGCAGGAGCAGGACCGCAAGAAGCTCGCCGACCTCCAGAGCGAGGTCACCGGCTTCGAGGGCACCATCAAGCAGTTCGAGGGCCTGAAGCTCGAGTAAGACGGACGGACTTGGAGTTCTTCATAGTCAAATAAAAAGATCTGTTAGAGCCACATGTAGACCGAACATAAGAGCACGAATAATAAGAATGAAATTTAATGAAAACAAAAGCAAGTATCATACAGAAAGTGGATGGACAAGTTTCCTCAGATGTTGTTTTTGGACTGTGTTGTTCCCCTGTCTAAGTTGCATGGCCACCCATTCTACTTGGGACGACGATCTCGCGATGCGGTCTTGAGGTGGTTTAGTCATGTCCCATGGCTGGAAGTGGGAGAATGAGGCACGGCAAGCAGGTGCCGCAGTCTACTGAGCAGAACAGCGTAACATGACTATTGACGAGCAAGTCAATAGTCCTTTGTCAAGGCATACAAATGCAAGTCCACATTACTATTCACAGACATGCCCATATCACGAGATCAAGACAAGACATCAGTTCATTTTCCGGATTTTTATTCGGGTGCGAACTCGTGGCTTAGATACAGTGACGGTGAAACTAAAGTGCGAAAACCACGAGCCAACGAGTTTTGTTGGCCGGTACCACCTCTGCCGTGAAATTAAGGTGCTAGATACCAAGCCGTATCTTCCGCATGCATCGAGATCGTTTGCCTGTCATCCCCATCGTCACTCATGAAACAGTGACGCCAACAGGAAAAAAAAGGCATGAAAAACTCCCTCTCCTCCAGTCTATCAAGGAACCCCCTACTAAGAGTGCTTGCATGGACAACGTCAAGAATTTGCGCTGCGGATCCCTATGCAATGAGCAAAAAGGCAGACAACTTTTGTAGTGACAAGAAATGTGTATCGAAGGATGTTTAGATGAGGTCGGCGACGTTCATGGGCATCTCCTCAATCTGAGTGCTGTAGAACTGCTCAATCTCGCGCATCATGCGGACATCGTCAGCGGTGACGAAGTTGATGGAGACACCCTTTCGGCCGAAACGACCACCACGACCGATGCGGTGGATGTAGTTCTCGCGGTTGGCGGGAAGGTCGTAGTTGATGACCAGGGAGACCTGCTGAACATCGATACCACGGGCCAGAAGGTCGGTGGCGATCAGGACACGGGAAGAACCGGAGCGGAACTCCTTCATGATAAGGTCACGCTGGGCCTGGTCCATGTCACCGTGCATGGCAGAGACAGTGAAGTCACGGGCAGTGAGCTTGTCGGTGAGCCAGTCAACCTTTCTGCGGGTGTTGCAGAAAATGACGGCCTGGGTGATAGTGACGGTCTCGTACAGATCCGACAGGGTGTCGAGCTTCCACTCTTCCTTCTCGACGGCGATGTAGAACTGCTTGATACCCTCCAGGGTAAGCTCGTCCTTCTTGACGAGAATGCGGACGGGGTCGCGCATGAACTTGGTGGTGACCTCGAGGACGTCCTGGGGCATGGTAGCGGACAGGAGGACAACCTGGGTGCTCTGGGGCAGAAGCTGGAAGATGTCGTAGATCTGCTCGGTGAAACCACGCTAATGGGCTGTCAGTACCTGCCGCATAAGTCAGGTTTCTTCTGGTACTTACAGAAAGCATCTCATCGGCCTCGTCGAGGACGAACATCTTCATGGAGTCGGTCTTGAGGAAACGACGCTGGATCATGTCCTGGACACGGCCGGGAGTACCGACGACGACCTGGGGGCCGTCCTGAAGGGCCTTCATGTCATCACGAACGCTGGTACCACCGATGCAGGCGTGGCACTCAATGTTCATGAAGTCACCGAGGGCGATGACGACCTTCTGAATCTGCTGGGCCAGCTCACGGGTAGGAGCGAGGATCAGAGCCTGGCAAGCCTTGAGGCTGGGGTCGATCTTCTGCAGAACGGAGATGGAGAAAGTGGCGGTCTTTCCGGTTCCGGACTGGGCCTGGGCAATGACATCGTGGCCTGGATGGTGAAGCATTAGCGACGTGTGGTCGGCGGAAAATATCTCAGCTGGCAAGACTCACCCTTGATGACGGGCATGATGGCGCGCTGCTGGATAGCAGAGGGGCGCTCGAAACCATAGGCGTAGACTCCACGGAGGAGCTCCGACTTGAGGTTCATCTCATCGAAAGAGTCAACGGTCTCATCGTAGTTGGACTCGATCTGACCTGGAAGGAGGGGCAAGGACGTTAGCTTGGGTTCACCCACGCAAAAAAGTTCCAAGGGGGGTAGGTGAGGCATCGCCGACGCACGTCTGCATCGGCGCGACGAGTGTCGATTGACGGGGAGATGGGGTACTTACTCTGCTCGATGTCCTCCAGACCCTTGTCAGCCATGATTGCGGTTGTTGGGTGAAAATCGAGAATTCAAGCGCCTGGCCTGAATCTCGAAAATATCGTTGGTGGGGTTTTGGCGAAAGAAAGGATTGCGCAGGACCGGACGCGAAAGAAGCGAAGGTTCTGCAGACAGCGACAGCTGTGATTGACGAAAGTGAAGTATTAAACTAGATGAGATGCTCTCGTGGGCGAGAGCGTATCTGAATCTAGGGGTGGGACAATGTTGTTTCGTTGTGTAGATGTGGTGAGGATTCCCAAGAATCTTTGGTTTGGGGGGGGAACCTTTCTAGTTATTCACGCGAAAAATTTTGGGCAGGAGTCCGCAGCAGCGTGGGAAAAATTCACTGGTCCGTGCGCGGGCGGCGGCGGCGGCCCAAAAGTCGAAACAGCGCGGGGGCGTGTGCTTCGACTACAGGCGTTCGGCCCTCTGATTGGCCCAACTGGCTTTCGGCGCCTGCCAGCCCAGAGGGCAAAAAAAGGCTGGAAAAAAAAATTACAATCACTGAAAAATCAATCGTAGCATCAAGGCGATTTGCTATCTGACCACTAGCAGCAGGCCCAGCAATGATGCTGGTAGTACCTACTTTCATACAAGATACACCTATCACCTAGATTTAGCCTCACCTAATAAATGTTTTCTTCTTCTTTCTTTTACCCCGTGTCCTGAGAATCCCGAGTGACGAACCCACCATTTCGTCTGTCTGGTTTTGCCTCCACGGCAGCGCATGTTGCTTTCTCTGCATTCTCCTTCGTTTCGTGGCAAGGGGCACGAGCAAAAGTTCCTTCATTGTTAGCCAGTGCTCGTCTCACATGCAAGTCCAGTCCACTACTAGGCCAAGGGCCCCAAGCAGAACTCCATACCTGGTAATCCGATCATCCTAGGCCGCTCGCTAGGTAAGGTTGGTGGCGGTGTGGTTTTTTCTGCCTTGCTATCGGGTAGGGCAGTAAGTACCACATAATAGTCGCCCAGCATCTCGGAGTGCCATTCTGGAGGAGAATCCCGTTCGCCGCAAGGATTTCAACTCGGTGCTCCTGTGGGACCGAGACGGCACAGCACAGCAGAACACAATAGCCATGTTGCTCTCACAAGATTCTGGGCTCTCTAATGGAGGCCATGTGAGTGGGCGCCATGCCCGTGGACCTGTGAGCAACGACGAGGCGGGCGTTGAGTCATCCATGGAGTCCATTCCAGTGCATCCTTTGGGAGTCAAACCGCTCGGCAACCAATATTTTGCATCCGGCCCCTTAGCGCGCCGCGCCCTCGGTCACCTGGGCAGCCTCCCGGATGAGATGCTACTGCAGCTCCTGGAGTATCTTCAGCAGGAGTCTCTCAAATCTCTGGGATCCACCTGTCGGTTTCTGTACGCCTTTTGTCAACTGGATGACCTGTGGAAACCTTTATTTCTTGAGTAGGTATTGTCATCATGGAGGCAGACACCTTATATTAGCTGCGCCTCGTCTGACTCCTCCTGTCGAGTCACAGCTGTCTCGTCTTATAAGCGAGCACAGCCTTTCGATGCAAATGACTAACACCATGGCAGATCTGTGGAGGGTACAAGTCTTCCAAAGTGGAAAGGCACCTGGAGGAGCACATTGCTGCAGATTCCCCAGGAAATCGCCACGAGAATAGATTGCAGCAATGTCTTTTCGGATGTGCTTCATCGCCCGTTCGCCTGCGCCAACATAGTTCTCAAGAACCACATCTCCGGCATCCCGGAAGCAAATCAGATACCCCGTCTGGACAAACTTTCTTACCAAGATTTTGCTGGCTCCTGGAGCGACAAGCCCTTCGTACTGACCGACTGTGTTCCATCTTGGCCAGTATACAAGGAATGGACCATCGAAAAGCTCAACAAGGCCTATGCAAATGTCGAGTTCAGGGCAGAGGCGGTAGATTGGCCTTTTGCTTCGTACCATGAGTACATGTACAAGAGTCGCGATGAGAGTCCACTGTACTTGTTCGATCGCAAGTTCGCTGAAAAGATGAACGTTAAAGTCGGTCGTGATGAGGGTTGTGCTTACTGGCCTCCCGAGTGCTTTGGTGAAGACCTGTTCAAGCTGCTCGGCCAGGAAAGACCTGCACACCGATGGTTGAGTATGCGTTCCTTGGGTGGTGTCCTGTGCAAGGCCGCGAAGGTTATGCTAATTACCATATAGTCATCGGTCCCGAGCGAAGCGGTTCAACCTTCCATAAAGACCCGAATGCCACCAGCGCGTGGAATGGCGTTATTCAAGGCTCCAAGTACTGGTTGATGTTCCCTCCCAGTGTCCCTCAGCCTCCTGGCGTTTTCGTGTCAGAGGACAGCAGTGAAGTCACCAGTCCGTTGAGTATCGCGGAGTATCTTCTCACATTCCATGCCGAAGCCCGCAGGGAAGCAGGTTGCCAAGAAGGCATCTGTGGCGCTGGCGAGCTATTATACGTGCCCAGCGGTTGGTGGTGAGTGACCTACATGGACACGTATCGTTTGTATGCGCTCAAGCTGACAGGAAATGCCATAGGCACCTGGTAGTCAACCTCGAAGCGGGTATTGCACTGACACAAAATTTCGTCACCAACTCGAAGAAGCATTTGTCGCAAGTTCTCTCGTTCTTGAAAGATAAGCCAGACCAAGTCACCGGATTCAGCAAGGACATCGCAAGTCCATACGAGCTTTTCGTAGAGCGGCTTCGAGAGAAGGAATCGGGTTTGCTAGAAGAGGCATTCGAAGAGATGGAGCGCAAGAACTCGAGCAAGAAGCGGCGGTGGGAAGAAGCAGTAGGTTCAAAGGAAGAGACGGAATCCGGGGGAGGCGGGTTTAGCTTCGGATTTGGCGGCGACGACCTGGATGAGGACGAAATCCCATGATCGGCGCCAGCGAGCGTCTCAGAACGCAGGCTCTCATCTTGCCTGCTGGCTTGGCGAGAAACAGTCTAGATGGGTTTCATCTGATATTTCCCCCATCGCGACTCTGCGGTACATGAGGGTAGCACAAGTCGCCAATGACTCGTAAGCATCGAATCTGTCGCATGCGACGAAGACAAGTCCTACGTCAGCACTGGGACGAGATCTTATTATTGTCTAAGACTCAATCTCTCTCCAGGTAGTTCCTGATGTAAGTAGACGGACCGAAACCAATCATAACACACAATGTATGATCAGGAGGAATGCGCCTCAGGCATTTTCGGTGCGTGCCTACATGAAAGTGCAGCAGCCACTAAACCCAAGTCAAGCCAAGCCGAAGTGCCTGCGCGTGCCCACCGAGCGAACAAGCTCCCACGTCTGCATTATTGTCGTTGTGCAAGGTGATTGATTGTACGCAACCTTGACCTTGACAGCCGCAAGCTCGGGGCACCCAACTGCCTTTTCCCTCTGCCTTAGCCGGCCGCTCGGTTTTGTAAGTAGTATGGACGAACGAACCCCTTTAGTGGCCTGGGTTGGCCCCCCCTCCCCCCCAAACATGAGGGAACACCCCCCCGAAGATTGGCCCCAACGGCGGGAGGGTTCACTGGCGGCCTTGGTACCTAGACACGGGCATGTTAGGAGATGGCCTCACACCCCACTTTGCCCACCTGCTAAGGTATCAATCGTCGTCTTCCCTTACCCGGCCGAACTAAGCGTAGAGGCCAAGGGAACGAACGCCAACTGTTACCCACCGCTCAAGCAAGCACCCTGCGCCCGCCAGTCGCTTTCCCCATCCCCGTACCTGCTACGCTGGAGCTCCCTCTGAGAGATGCGAATGACTACAGCTGAGCCCAGACAGCCTCTTGTCACCTTTCCATCGCGAACCACCCCCCCGAAACTCTTTGTCACTCTCAGCTTGTGGCACAACATGATGCATCTTGTACACGCCTTCTTCAGCTGATCCGCTTGAAAAAAAGGTTACTTGTCCTTACTGAATCTTGCTGCTCAATCTTACTTCCGAACAACAGCGACGTTGACGGCAAGCAGGAGCCTCCCACCTCCGCTGCCCGCTGCTACTCTGCTGCTGCTGCTGCTGCTTCCGGCATCCATCCCATTCCAAACCCACGACCCCGTACGAGCTGCTCAGTCAGCCCGCCCAGTCAGTCGTCAGTCCGCGAACCAGAGCCAAGTCCAAAAGCCAGCCTTATGATTCGCCTTATTGAAGCAAGCTTTCTAAATATATCGCATCATCGCTTCAAACTTTCGTGACCGCGGTCCCTCCCTTCTCCGTCCAGCTCCCCGCCCTTTCGCTCCTTTTTCCGCCCTTCTCGCCGCCGTGACCCTTCGCTCGCTTCTTAAACCCCGACCGACGCCGCGTCACCATGGTCTCCGACGAGACCTACGAACTATGCCTCCCGATATTGGAGGACTCGGGCTTGGAGGAGGAAGACAAGACCGATAGATTAGAAGAGCTCTTAAAGAATGAGACCAAGCTGGAGGGCTCCAGCCTCGAGAATGCCGTGCTCGATGTTCTATGGAGACATCGAGATGGCGGCGGCGCTGCCGCATCCCCTCCTCCGATCCGGCAGACCATTCTTCGGCGGCCGTCGCCAGCTTCGTGGAGGGGTTCGTCGACGCCCCTATCAGGCTCGCCACGCCTGGGTGTGAGCCCCCTGGCTCCCCCGGGCTTCGTTCCTACGAATCTCAGCCGGACCAAGTCATCGACCGTCTCTCCGTTCTCCTCGCCGCGCCCCTCTCCGCGCCTGGCCTTCGCCGCCCCGGTCATCCCGAATAGCCCAAACCTCAATGCCTACGAATTCGCCAGCGACACGAGCCCAGCGCCCGAGATCTACGGCGAGCTTCAGACCGAGAATGTGGACTGGCTCGTGAGTGATGATGCGCTCAGCATCACTTCCTCTGTTGGTGTCTCGAGCGGGCTGAACGCCGCCGTCCCCGAGTTTGTATCTACACAGCAGTCGGACATGACACCATATGATATGCTTCGTTCTATTCTTGGCCAGTCGAAAACCGATGATGAAATCGAAGCGGCCCTGGCTGTACACGGCTACGACTTGAGTGCCACAATTGCTGCTATCATGGATTCCCAGGCGCAGGAATCTGGAAACGTCGCAAATCTTGCGCCCGAGGCCAAGAGCATTCTTATTGGAAAGTCCATGACCCCTGATAATCGACCCAACACCCCTTCGGGCCAACAGAAGCCAGGCATAATATGCAAGTTCTACCTGTCTACGGGGCAGTGTCTTCGCTCGGACTGTCGCTTCAGTCATGATTTGAGTAATCATATATGCAAGTAAGTATAGCTCGGTTGCACGATTTCTAGTTCAGTGCTAATAGAACCGCAGATATTGGGTGATGGGAAATTGTTTGGCAGGGGAGACTTGCATCTTCTCTCATGACCCGGCGCATTTGATGAACCGTCTCACTGTGGACGAGACGGGCACTCCTCCAAGTAAAAACCTCTCGGTCACGGACTTCAACTCTGCTTTTCCTTCTCTGCGTCCCGCGACACCAGAGCTCAACCCATTTGCGCCGAGCTTCAGCTATTCTCCTGCTGCTGGCCTGACGCCGCCTCCAGGGCTGCGACCAATGAACAGCTACAACGGGAACGGACCTCGTTCTAGCTCTAGGTCGCGTCCCGGCAGTCGCCAGCAGGCCAAGGATGGCATGTCTGCTCCCTCTATTGATGATAATGATGCTTTCCCGTCGTTGGGATCCGCCTCTGCAAAGACAAACAAGAAGCATCACGGCAAGCGTGGTGGCCACGGCCATGGTCATAAAGAAAACTACACGCCCAGCTCGCTTGCTGATATTGTAAAGATGTCGCCATCGCCCTCGCCTTCGCCAGGGCCTGCACGGCAGGATAAGAAGATTGGGCGCAATGGCAGTGCGGCGAACATGAAGAATGGGGAGAACAGCCCCGCTGCTCAAGCCATCCCTAGCCCGAAACACATCCCATGGTTGGAGACTGGAGACCGGGCGAACAAGGCTTATCTCAAAGCACGGCAGGAGGCCATCAAGCACGGTGGCCTTCGCAACAAATTCTTGCAGAGGTTTGTGCTGACACTGATCGATGGGATGTTTGTGATTGCTGACATGTGATGATTAGTGCTGCTCAAGCGTGGAACCGAAATGATGCCCGTGCCGCCAAAGCCCTGAGCCTTCGCGGCCAAAGTGAAAATGAGCTCATGCGAAAGGCTCACCGAGAAGCTGCTCGGGAGCTGTACGAAGATCGCAATAAGCAGATTACGGGCTCCGAGATCTACGTCGACCTCCATGGTCTACACCCGGAAGAGGCCGTTGAGTACCTGGAGCGTGTTCTCCTTGATAACAGCAAGGAGAGCAGGCCAGTCTATGCCATTACTGGTACGGGCCACCATAGCAAAAACGGTAAGGACAAAGTGGGCAAAGCAATCAGGAATTTCCTGAACGAGTGGAGATATGCATACCGCGAGTTCTCCGTGCCTGGCGACCGGAACAACATGGGCGGCATTCTCGGCATCGATGGCAGGAGCTATGACAAGAGCCTGATTAGGGAAGGAAGTAGTAGCTCCAAAGACCAGGACGAAACCAAAGAGGAGGTTGACATTCTCAGTCAAGGCGTTGAAATTGGAGATGGCAAAGTTCGACTGCTCGTGAGGGACCCTCCCAAGGGCCCCAGCGGCAATAGGAATAGATGATTGCATTAGAGAAAGAAGAGAACAAATAAATCAGAATTCAAACATTGTACTCACAGCTGTCTTGTGATATATAGTTGCCGTGACCGGAAGAGAGATACAGTAGGTAGATGAAGTCACCAGTAATACCTATTACACCCACTGCTTGGATGATGTGACTTGTGAGCCTATTGGCCCGATGCTTGAGAATTGTCCAGCATTGTTATTGTCTTCTAATCCATCACCCCGAATCAGCCAACTCCCACAGATTTGGGCCTGACTAAAGAATTGAAGCATGAACAATGCCTACACATGTGTAATTGAAGGTCAAGAAGCTGTGCCTTTCTATACATATCCGAAGAGCTCTTGCCTAATTCTAGATATGCTGTGTGGCTTAATTCAACCACATCACAGTACTTCAGATGATAGTTTCCGAAAATTATCCATCAAGCTCAAAAATGATCGATAGAAACCAATAAATTCATTTGTTCTGCCCAGTGTGCCTTGTTCCGTAAACTCTACGCGAGTTCAAGTCGACTCCCTGCTTGCGATTGTTCCTCACAATACCAGTACTGGCAACTATCAGCACATCAAGTACTCACTATCTTCAAGCAGCATTCCTCCTACATATCAAGAATCCTGTTAGCCCACTCGACTTCCGTTTGGGCAAGAGATCCTTTCTCTTTACCCCGGCGGTAGTCAAGACGGCAGCAGATCCAAGTTATCCTCACACAACGATTCCTCTCGTTGTGGTTCAATCTGAACACAATCTTTCTACTCCTTCCAAGTCTGTGGCCACCAGTCAACTCCCTCTCTTCCATCAAATCCATTGATTCAACCGTTCTCATCCTTCCCACTCTCGCCCATCCCACGAGTACTTGGTTGTTTCTCTCTCCAAATCACATCGAGGTAATTCCGAGCTACTAGTATCCAAGTGATACTCCTATATGTTCTCCTCTTTTCATTCTTTCCAACTTTCTACTCGTGGCTGCGCAGCCTTCCTTCTAGGAAATCGAGTCAACATCTACATTTACCCTTCCATTCTTTCTATCTGCGTTCTCTTCTGAGACTGAGCACTGCCTTTGTGGGCCTACTCACGCTCCTTCCATCAAAATCCACACCCTCGACTCCATCTCTTCATCCAAGTCTACTCAAGGAAGCTACCCAAAACCTCAACGCCAAATCTTCCTCGGGATCGAGCACCTTCCCTCTCCACCAGAAAAGCGATACAGGCTTGAGGCTATTCTTACACTATATATCACATTCCAAACCTCATCCTCCCTCTCACTCCAGCAATTCGGCAAGATGGCGCCCGTTCCTCGACGAACCTACCAGGTCCTTCACATCGCCCAGAAAGAGACGACAATCGAGGAGGAGCCCGATGTCACGGCATGGGTAAAGCGAACCAAGATGAATACTACCCATCCCTTCATTATCTGGGCCAGAGGCGACATTTCCGAGCTCGCGAAGCTCTACGAAGACCTGCCATCCGAGTTCAACAGCAACTCCCCAAGCTGTGGCATCACGTTCGGCCGTGCCATGATCAAGCCCAGCGTCAAAATCACGACTTCTGGAAGAAAGTCCCTACCAAGATACCTGGTAAGTAACCTACCTAAGTCACATGTCACATGTTACGGCTCATCTCATGGGCTTGTAAAGGAGCTCCATGGGATCACACTTATTGAGACATGAACAAGATCGCTGATCGATAACGTCGTAGTGGCGAGCCACTCATGGCGGCCAACCGAACGAAGGCCTGAAGTCCAGAGGCCAAAACGGAGCACCGCCGCAGTACTTTGCCGCCCAGTTCATTCAGCACTGCAACTGGAACTCGCGGGACCCGAGCCCCTTCATGTCATGGGCGAGTGATGAGTACAGTGCCCTTCGAGTTGCGTGCTCGTATGAGCTGCGAGGTCATCAGAACATCAAGGTGCATAAGATCCACACTCGAGGAGAGGGATGGGACCGGGAGCGCCAACGCATCTGGCGCGTCGACGCGCTTATCAAGGCCTTCGAATACAAGGGCTTGGGCGGTCCCAGTCGCGATAGCGAGTATCTCATCGAAAACTCTGTCCCCGAGCAGTCACTCCAGACATCAGACTACCTGGCCATGATGGAAGAAAACCCCGAATTCCACAGTAGACTGAAGCACGAGGTCAAGGAACTATGGGACAAGCGACGTTCCGCGGCCAGAAAGAAGAAGGAGAAATATGAGCGCCAAAAGAGGCAGATCCTGAAGTATAAGCAAGAGAAGACCAAGCTTCTCGCCGAGCACTGGGACATCTCGCTGGAAGAATCTGTCGCGGTGTGGGACATGATGCTGGACGCCCGCAAGAAGAAGCGCAGACGTGTCAAGGACCACAAGCGTCTGCTCCAGAGAACAACAGGCTGAGTCACTGAAACTCGGAGTGATCGACGAGAGACGGTTGCCACTTCGATCGGTTCTCGGTCTGGGCAGGAAGATTTGTGAAGATTGGTTTCATGGATTGCATTGGGTTTCTGGTTCTCGGTACATGGGCTGGATGAACAACAGGATGTACACGGTCGACGGGAGCTCGGGCCTATGAATGGTTTGAAAAGTTGCGGGAAGCTCATGGCTCATCACTTTATGGAGGAATGTCTTTGCAATGTCTTAATTTCGGGGTCATCTGGGCCTTTGGGGGCAGTTATACGCAACTCAACTGGAATTCAATCATGGTCTAACAAATACTATTAATCAAAAGTTACATATAAAATGCGCGTTATGACAATGACATGGCTTGTGCTCCCAGTGTATTCATGAACTCTGATTGAGGAGCTCGCCTCAATGACCTGAGGAATTCGTGAATATCTCAGCGCTCTCAGTACACGGCCTACAGAAACCTAAGCGTCAATGTAGAGAATTCATCCGCTAATGGGAATCTGTGTACCAGCTTCTCACGATCAAGAGTTTGAAAAGCTCTTCACTTCGTCTCCGCTTCGTGACACGGTGAGTCGAGGTTCACCCTTCGGATCTCGGATCCGAAGTGGTGGATGAGATACTATTATGCGATCTCGTCTACGTGGAGACCGAGATAGTTCTTGCGGCTCTTTTGCATGGTGTCGAAATACTCAAGAGCGAACAAACCAATCAGTGGCGGAGGACACCCACCGTCCCGAGGCTCATATAATCAAGACGATACAGGCTCAGGACCGCCCACATTCCTGAGATTACCATTTACCTAGGTAGGTAGGGCCCTTGCCCACCCACCCCGGTGAGATGATACCCGAGTTGTGGACCACCCCGGACGACCAGGAACAGCATCCGATGGGCCCGGCCTCTCGGAAGGATGATGACGCAGCTCGAGAGTCTTGTCCTTACTATGCCGCGCTCCTGGTGGCAGTGAGGGCCCCCTTGGCCTCCCGCGCAGGAAGTCTTCTCTTCCACATCGGTATGAGATTATGCGTCTCAAAGTGCTTAGACTGACGGGAAGCATTGTGGTTCCTGGCGACCCTGGTCGTCGTAGGAATACATGACATGCCTACGATTCGCTTATTTACGCGTACAGCTAGTCAGAGAGAGATTCAGTGCATCTAAAAGACAATCCTGGGACGCGGGATCTGCTACAACCAATTCTTTATTTGCTCTTGCGTCAAGGCCCTGTACCCTACTAACCGTGATTACAACCCATGCTATTGCGTGCAGCCAAGGCCGTGTCGCAGTTGAGGGCGAAGGTGAAGATGCCGAACCCAGTGAACATCTAGGGCCGGCCGAGAGAGAGCTCTGAGACCGGCAGCAAGGAACAGTTACCGTCACCAATTACAAATCTCGTGAGGCTGGTACACTGGATCGGCACAGGGCAGTATCAAGCTATAAGATAATACATCTCTCCCTTGGTGATCGTCGAACATTTCTGGTTTTGGTCGATTTCCTCTATATCTCTCACATATTTAGATACAAAATCCACGTAACACCTGCAAAATGTTGTGTCTGAGAAGCAAGACGCCCACCAACTACTCACCACCTCAATTCTGACACTTCTTTTCTTCGTTAATATCCAAAGGAACAATATCTGTACCCAAGACTTGCAATCGGGATCTACTAGAGCAATCATACACGAAAAAGACAAGCGATTACGATTTAGCCCTGAATTCCTTACAGGACCAGTCTTGAGCAAATACGCCAGTCACTGCACAACCATACCACTGCAATCTTTTCCTCCTCGGCAGCAACATGACTTCATCTGTAACTACGACATGGCACTGCAACCACGTGAGTGGTATTCTTGACCACAGAGACACGAACCAGGACGCTACTGCCAGGGCTTTACCGAACATGCTTGCCGCGGCGCGGTGTGCTCATTGGCACAGGCACAGATGCGAGAAGACGGCCGTCGTGGGGGCCCTATGTGAGGAGTGCTCTGGAGGACGCTGTGGTTTTGCTGCGCAGCTGGCAGGTTCTTCCTTGCTCCCAGATGTACGGAACAAGGAAAGCACTGTGGTACGGGCAGAGGAAGGAGAGACGTGGTTGCTTTGCGGAGTTGGGTCGCGACTGATGATGTAGGGAATGGCACCAGTCAGGATCTGGAACCACAAGACATGATGTAAAGCCTTGGATAAAACAGCACAACTCAACCTGCCATAGGGGATACCAAGTTGCAAAATTACCAAACCATATACTCAATTCGTGGTAGTTCTCTCGATGGCGAAGAAGACTTTTTGGATTCGTTATTTTCTCCCTTTTGCGATTTTACAGTTCAGCATACCCGTCCAGCTTTACATTCAGCACAAGGCTCATCGGGTTCCAAGCCAGAAGTCAGAGATACCCGTCCATTCCACACAACATCCCGAGCCTCACCGTGGACTTTTCCCAAACTACCCGGGCCGGACTGAACAACAGAGAGCACGATCCGATCTATCCCAGTGTCCGGACACACGGGCAAAGTCATCTAAGTCAAAGACCAGCACCCATACAAGCCACAACTCACCATGTCTGAGCGGTTCGCTGCCGAGAGAAGTGTCATCGACCGTCATGGAAAAGGAGAGGAGAGCATACACTCCCATTCCCCCAGCAAGACCGAGGCCGGGAACTCCCTAGAAAAGCCTCGACACAGGCCATGCATGCACTTCACTGCACCGAACGTTTACCCGGGCGCCCACGAGTGCCGGGACCCTGCAGAACTGGATTCAAATTTCTGCTTTTGGTGTCAAAACAATTGCTTCCACGACCTAACTGCACCAAGGCTGAAGTAGAGTCTGCTGAACACCATGGAGGAGAGGATCTGTTCTTGTACTGGTATCGTCTCAAGAATGAGAAGGTCAAAGAAGCAATGGGGTGAGGTTGGCCTGGGGTGTACACCAACCACAAGGATAGCGGACATGTCCAACACTTGATTAAGCCATAGCGACAACAAAGAATAATTATGGATTCATGGTATTTCTCCTGGTTCGCAGCTTCTCGTGCTCTAAATATATTGACAGAACTTCCAACAACTGCAAGGTCCATGGAATGCTATCGTAGAGGACAAAGACGGCTATTGGATATATAACGTATTGATTCTCGCCATATATCTCCATGATAAATTTCAGAACTCACTTCATCATCCAAAGAGAATACTATCTTATACATCAATCTGCAACAACTAGACCTTCGCTCAGAGAAGCAAAGGACACTTGAAAACCCAGTCATCCACTTGGCCTCGTGCGGAATCATGTCCGACCGAAACACAGTCAACGGTAATGGTACAAACGGTACCAACAACACGAATGGAAACACCGATCAACCTGCTACACTGCCCCAGCAAGCCACAGAATTCTGCGATCACAGCCTACGTTTTAGACCTAACGCGAAGTGTGGTTGCACCAAGCAAGTGGTTTCTGGATCTGGAACTAGATTGTGCGACGATTGTTCATCTGGGAGATGTCCAGGATTTGGGTAGGTGAATGGCCGATAGATGGCGACAAGGTCTCCAGGGCTTGGCCTTGGTCGGCCTTCTACATGGTCAGGGAAAACGTGGCTCGCGCAGGACTGGATATGGGTGATCCGACAGATCTGGAGACTTTGATATCAGAGGACTTGGCTGGTATATGGGGCAGTGAATGGGAGATGATGGTGCTCAGGATTTGCTTTGGTGGTTTGTGTTGATGAGATGCCGTGTTGGTAACGTTTTCAAGATGCTGTTCAGGGTATATCAAGTGTCATGATCAGATAAACCATCATTCAGCTGATAAAAAGACGGATATTGGTGATTCAGGATTGGGCTGACTTGCAAGTGTCAAGATGCGAATTGAGAAGTACTCTGATACATACTGAATTGAATATACTATGATTATTTGAATAATGTATCACTGTATACCAATGTGGTTCCTCTAGGCTGGCACAGAGCATATGAATTGGACACCTTAAGTTATTTTCAGTTGTGTAGATGCTTTATTTGAGTTGTATATATGAACTGATTACTCCACGAAGTATACGACAAGAATCGTTTGGACTCCACTGCAGGTCGATTATTACCAGTCCGTGGGCCACCCTCTCCCTCTCCCTTTCTAAAAAGTAATCTTTTAGACAATAATGTATGATAGAAAAATGGAAAATCGCTTTCAGTAGTGGTCATGAGTAAATCCGACGATGCGCGTAAGTCGTGTCCAACGTGCGGCGGTGGTATTGTCTCCAAACTTTCCGTCCCCTGGGGTAGAATAATTATGGTATCGTGAAGAGAAATGAACCAAGTGGTCCGGGTATTTGGTTTCCCCAACGTCGCCCCAAAAGGAGTATCGGTGGAGAGCCGTTGGGTTTTTTTCGCCGCAGCAGGATCGATGATAAAATTCTCGCAAATATTCCGTCCCACTTATCTAACATCCAGCAACGCCGAGACGCCGCCCCTCTAGGTTTGAGTCTTGGTTGACAGCATCACCAAGCCCTCATGCGAAAAAAGAGATCAGGCTTATGCCAGCAGAGCGACGGCAGCGCCCAGGGCACCCATGAGGAGGCCGGACTTGACGGTGGACGAGACGGCGCCGTTGGTGGCAACGCTCGAGGAGGAGCCGGCGGCCGAGCTGGTCTGGGATCCCGAGGTGGTCTTGGAAGAGACGGCGGTGGCAATGGTGGAGGAGCGGAGCTTGGTGGAGGAGGCGGTCGAGTTGGAGTAGCCAGTGGTAGGGTAGTAGGCGCTGGTGGTGTTGAACGTCGGGTAGGAGAAAGACGACGTGGTGGGCACGGCCGAGGACGAGGTGATGACGGGGGTCGAGCTGGGGACGACGGAGCTGCTGGTCGGGCTGTACAAAGGGCAAGCCGTGTTGGTCGGGTTGCACTGGGTCAGAGTGACGTAGGCAGTGATGCTCGTGGTCGAGGTGAGGTACGAGGCGGCACTCTGGGCAGAGGCACCCATGGCAGCGGCGGCCAGAACGAAGATGGTGGAGGCGTGCATCTTGACGTTTGTATTATTTTCTGTCGTTGAAAATTGTCTTTGGTGTTTTGAGTTTTATTAGAGTCTGTGTATAAAGTCTCGTTAAGAGGAATCGACGTTTTGAGCAATCGCGATAGTTGGATCTGTATAAAAGAGTGTGGTATGCAAAAATGCAAAGGCAGCTGGTTCAAAAGAGTGACGAGACAGTACGCTGAGCGAGTGTGGAGGTGAGAAGAAGACGAAGTGCGCGCTGGGGGGGACGGGCAGCACTTTTCTATCGCGAAAAGCAAAGCGAAGCGACAAGCGAATTGGCGCAAAAAAAGCAGGGAAGAAAACCGTGCTACATACATTGATTACCTGGGGGGGGGCCTGGCAGGCTTAGCGCTATGGTACCTGGCCTAGCAGCGTAGTACGGGCGACTTTGGCTGGGACCATTTGGTATTCCGCGCAGATGTGGATCTACACTGCTCTGGGGGCTACCTCAGGTAGGCAATGTCAGCCGGGGGACCAAGATGGAAGGGGGCAGGGGGCCTCGAGTCGGCAAAACATGGTCAGCTCAAGCCACTGGCCGTGGCCACGGAGAGGGTATCCATTGCAATCTTTCCTGGCTCTTGGTCTCTCGACAACTTGTCGTAAGCTGGCCATGGCGTATTGAGCTGTCAGTGTTCGAGAACGAGGGATCTCCTTGTTCTCATCGGGGTCGCTAGAGATCTACACTGGCAACTTGCCGTGTCCACCGTAGTACTATCTAGGCCAGGCTCTCATGATCGGATTTGATCGTCTCGTCATTATTGGCATCGGCGATTTATTTGTTTGCTCCCGTACCAATTCTGCATAGCCTGAGATATATATAAACATCACGGCAAGACTCACAACGGCAGCCATTCTCGCTTGGGTGCGCCGGCGGTCTTGGCCACGGCACTGACCACGGTTACACTTGAGCATTTACCAAGTACGAGGTAGCAAGCAGCTGTATCATGTAGGTAGGCATTCCAGCATTGGAGAGCAAGAGGGTCAAACACACCGCAAGGAAACAACGCTTTCCCATCGTGGTCGCGTAATGACGAAGGGGGACGGGCCGCGCCCGCATTGCAGCGAGACACGCCCATCGAAAGGTTCAAGGCACCAGAGTTAAAATCACAACGTGTCTCACGTCTCCTCTTCCTCCACGTGTATTCTTGCTCCATTTGGTCGAATGATGCCGCTGTCAGTCGGTCGCAGCGAGCCACTTTCTAACAACTTGTGGACTACTACATACTTGAAAGCGTGGTTGGTAGTAGAACAATTCAACTTTGATCGCTTAATAAGAGACTCTTACTGTAATTATATTACTTCCCCTGTTGGCATCCACCCGGGCAGACAACAGATTCGTCCGGTCGGTCGGCGGTCCCTGAATTTGATAATGCGTCGCGCGGAGTGACGGGGCAGGAGGGTGGGTGGCCCTCTGCCCCTATTGGGCCTCCATCTTTCGCGTACCTGTCTATCACGCTTTGTTCCTGCAGAAAAAGTGGCGACCCCCAAAAGCTAGATCGCGTCTGTTCCTCCCGACCTTGCATGGCCGTTGGCGTTGGGAGCTTGAGGGGGCTGTGAAGGAGAAGAAAATACAATTAAGAATAAGAAACAAAGTTAAGAAACAGAGCCAAAGAATCATGCTTGTATGCAGCAGGCACGCGAGCTGGCCATGCCGTCATTTTGCTGTAATACCCAGATACAAGTGTGATCCATATCACCGATGAATTTAGCCAGATCTCTGTGATAGTATTACTATGTACGGTATGGGTTACCTTTCTACCACCTGCAATCGGCACACAAGCGCAGACGACTATCACTTATTCGCGCATCACGACCGGGCAGGCTCGATCCTATTTCCCTCAGAGTCTACTACAAACTATCTATGAGTGAGACTCGTGGATGGCGTTGGGAAATCAATTATGGAGACCGTATGGCGTGGCCCGGCCGCAAACTACTGGGCTGCCGGAGCCGCTATGAGTGGCACCGGCATCCATACAGACCCCTTGACACTCGCAGTTGGTATATAATCCATCTGTAGATTTTTTTCAAGACTCCCGTTCCAAGGTCTATTCAGCAGATGGACCAAACGTCCGTATGCCTCATTCCAGAAGGCGATAGATCCTTCTTCTGTGTCACCTAATACTGGAGGCGTTTTCGCTGTGCAGGTGCCCAGACGGCTTGAGATGGTTTTGCTCCGCGGCTGCACTGCATCGGAGCACAAGATACCAGAACACGAGTTTTGCCAAACCGTCCCCATATTCCCACATGTCTGCTACTGTCTCTGTGCAACCAACTCGCATCGATCCAAATCAATATTCAGGAATCGCCTTCATGCATTGCATTGTCGTGCCTCGGTACCTCGTCAGCGCAATTCGTGGTCCAGGTAGTGTAGGATGTAGTATAGGGAAAACCTGAAGCATCGTCCAATTTACACCACAAGTTCCACCCCTCCGGATCGCTCCACCAGTCGAGGGGCCGGAAATGAGGCAGACGCAATCAGATCCAAGCTTCGGCAACACCCATGATCAGCGACCACGACTCTCCACATACCATAATGCCTTCTAACTTCTGTCACTTCAGAGTAGCGCAACTCAATTCCAATTCAACCATGGTATCTGCCTGTCCCTTGTTTGTCTCTTTCTCCCCCTCTACACTATCTCTCCTCCTCCCCCCGGCGGTCGGGACCACAAATCCTGCTAGGCGTCTATCAAAACTCCACCACACAGAGAGCCCGCGGATTACTACTCGTCTCTAGCAAACCGCCCTTCCATCAATAGTCCCATGCAGCACGGTACGCCCGTCTGCCCGAGCCGCGTAACGTCGTACGGCGCCTCTCCTGATGACCACCGGGGCTATGGAGGTAGTAGTATGGGGGATATTCTTCCTGCTCCTCCACCGTGGTCTCTTCCACCCAGGGCATGCTATACTCGTACGCTGGGGCTGTGGGATACCCAAGGTACTGCTGCATTGGGAATCGGTCGCGGCGTGTTGAGGGCGATGCGGCAATTGGCGGCGGCGGAGGTGGCGCTGCCGACCAGTACGGGCGGCGCTCTCGGTCGGGCACGCTGCTGCTTGTACTGGTACTACTGGTCGTAGATGCCGTGCGCGACCGGGGCTCCCGCTCGGGGCTCTGCCGTCGCTGTTGACGCAGGAGACGGTCGGCAAGCCGCTCATATCTCAGGTCCTCGACCTCCCTGCGAATCCGCTCCCGCCTTTCACGCTCCTCTTCCTCCTCGATGCGGCGTCGGCGCTGCCGGACAAGGGCCTCGTGCTGTTGCTGCTGCTGCTGCTGCTGCTGCTGCTGCTGCTGCTGCCGGCGCCGCGCTATTTCCTTTTTCTCAGCCTCCCACTCGTCGCGGACCGCCTGGAGCGCGGCGGCGGCCGCGGCCTCCTTTTCCGCAGCGGCCCTCTGCTCGGCCTCCTCCTTGGCCTTCTGCTGCTCGTTCTCGCGCGCGAGGCGCCGCCGCCACTCCTCCTCCAGCCTCTTGCGCTCGCTCCTCTGCTGCTCGGCGGCAGACGCGTCGCTCAGGTGTCCGTAGACCTTGCGGACTTCGCCCAGCAGGCACTCGCTCTGCTTCTGGGCGCGCGCCTCGTGCGCCCTGGCCTGCTCGTCCTGCGCCTTCTTCAGGTCCGAGACCGAGCCCTGCAGCTTGGTCATGCTCTCCTCCGTCTTCTTGATCTGCTCCAGCGCGCTGCCCAGGGCGTCCTGGCGCGGCTTCCACTCGTAGACGGGCGTGGCGGCGCCCGAGTTGTAGTAGTATTCGTAGTAGCCCGGGTACTTGCTGCCGGCAGCATGCTGCCAGGCGCCGTCCCGCATCGTCGAGGCGTACGGGGGCATGTCAATTTTGCGATCTGCCTCCGAGGCGAAGGAGTACTTGACGGTCAACTTGGAAGGCCTCCGAGAGGAGGTCGAACTCGACTTCTTGCTGCTCCTATTAGTCTTGCGCTTGGGGGGTTCGCCGAAGCAGGACACAATCATGATGATGTGGAGTGCTGGTGGTGAGTATCAGGTAACGAAGATTCAAGAATGTGTAGATGCTTTTCACTCTTCTGACCATAGGAAATTTGCAGATGGGGAAGTTGTAGAGCTTTCCGAGACCGAGCGGGAATGTCCATTGCCAAGAGTCCATTAGCTGCACGGCATTGTTATAGTCCTCTGGATCTGAGCTACTCATCAAAGTAGTCAGTTCGTCTGCGGTGAAATCCGTGCAGACACAGCCTTCTGGATCAAGCACTGGCCCCATTTGCACCTGCAGGTTTTACACATTTTGTGAAAAGTCACAACTTTCTGGAATGCCCGGAAGATCAGAATCATCCTCTCTCCTGGTCTGATAACGGTGTGTGTCTCCTTGACCGACTTCATTGCGGCCACATTGCCCCAGCCGCGAAGAAAAGGATGGAAACAGTCGGACTGCGTTTCTCTCCTGCTCTTGTTCTACGGTTCCGTCAGCCATGAACCGAGACATGCGCAAGACGTGCTTTAAGTGAGTCCACAATGAATGGCCGGGGAGACGCGGGTCTCAAATTTGGATTCCAGATGCGGTGACCTAGAAAAATATACCGTCGTCAAAGATTGCTGGGTGGTGATCCCCAGCCCGCGAATCTATTCCCCAGGTGTCAGGAGTCTCTCAACTACACCGTCTCCAGACCGCTCGCCTGAGCCATCTACTTTTTGACATTCCTGGAAACCCCCGAATGGCGTGGTAGATGTATCGGTGTTGTATCAGGCTTTCTCTTCTCGTGTGTAAAGTGAGTCCGAGAGGTAGAAGTCTCTGGATCACAAGCCGGACCGTGAGAGAGACTTCTCTGGCAATCGCAGATCACAAACTCATCCGGATTTACTCTTTTGCGGTCGCCTCTAGGCCTATGAAGATATACGTCCGGAGATAGTGCTGGAGTGACGGTTTCACTTCATGGGCGCGTTCCGTTGTTGTTCCCAGTGGCTCTGACACCAGTGTGTACTTGTCGCCATCTCAGGACTTTCACTAATATTGTTTACATACAGACCAAGTACGCCGTATGTGCAATTGCAGACGCATCACCATATGCATATTGAAAATCTCGAGGCATCTTGCATAGTGGGCATGCCAGCAGAGTCGCGATCCAGAATGGCCAGATAGCTTGATTAAGAGATTTGGTATTAATATTTGACATATGAAGGTTTTTCCTCATCGCGAACGTCGCATCGGCAAGGAGGGAAATTTCTGACCCCCCTCTGTCCGGACTTGAGTCATCTTGTATGGCAATTGCGACGCCGCAGATCCGTCATCTCCTTCGTGACTTGGTATAGCCACCGGAGAATTTGATGACACCCCTTACATCCTCGTTCGCCCTTCCCTCGCCCGCCGTGAGACTTTTCCTGTCTCCTAGTTGTCGGGCTGGACGTCGCCGGTGAAGTTGACGGCGGTGCTGGCCTCGCCGGCGGCCTTCTCGTCGAGGGCGACGTTGGTGTCGAGCTTCTTCTGCTCGGCGTCGATCTGGCTCTGGTTGTCGTCGCCCTGGGCCTGCTCGATCTGCAGGGCCGTGGTCTCGAGGTAGAGCTTGAGGACCTTGTTCTTGATCTTGCCGTTCTGGAGGGCGGTGGCGGCGTCGCCGCTGGCCGCGTCGACCTCGTCGTTGAAGGCGTCCGTCTCGGCCGCCTCGGCCGTCTCGCGCGCCGCCTTGAGGATGGACAGGTCAGAGTCCGAGACGCTGGCGAGGTTCGAGGACACCTTTTTTCGAGGTCAGTATATGAAGCATATTTTTTGGTAATCAGAATGGAAAGAATAACATACTGGGAAGGCGGCCTTTGCCTCCTCGAGGGCGTTTCCGGCGGTGCCGCTAGAGATCTGGAAGTCGTTGTACTTCTGGAAGGTGAGAGCACACTGAGCCGAGGTGGCAGCGGCGAGGAGGACGGCGAGCTTGCTGAAGTACATTATGGCTGTGTTGTTTATATAGTGATGAGACGGATAGTCTTGTATATAGTAGTTATGCCTTGGTTGAGAGAGAGTGTTTTGAAACGAAGAGTGACCAGCAACGAATGGGAATGTAAGACAGCACAGCTGTTTTGTTTGTTAAAAGAGATGCGGAACCGTGGATTGACGAACGAAGGTGCAGATGAAGATCAAAAAAAGAGGCATTGAACAACAAGACGATGTGCGCAGATCTTATAGAAAGTCAATCTGGACAACCTGCATAGTTCATGACAGGGTCGTCCCATGTCCGTTCGATCGGGGGCGGGTAGCACGCCGACCAGACAGGCGGTAGATGCTAGGGACGACGACAACACCAAGCTCGCGCCTCGCGTAGCCATCGTCAGTTCTGAAAGCTGCCAGTTGCAACAGCCAAGACTCTAGGAGACGACAAGTGGTTGGTGGAAAAGAGCACTCCTCGTCTGAAGGGCGTATCAAAGTGTCCCTGGACGGCTGTAGATCATAGGGAAACCCCGGTTCGAAGGCCCAGTATTGAAGATCCGATGGCCCTTGAGTAAGTTTGGCAGTCTGCCAAGATCTTGGAATCCTGGATAGATCCGAACAAAAGCCACGGCCGAACCATGAGACGGGGGCACTCCGAAGAGAGATTTCCAGGAACCGACAGCCAGGCGGCTGACGGGAGAGCCGCATCGCATCGTGTCTCGGGTTCCTGTGTCGGAGTTGAAGGAGGTTGCCTCAGACCCCTGCTGTAGGACCCCCCCATAACCCCCATAAGCCCCCCAAGAAGCTGCCACCCCACAGCGCTAAGCTTAATTCCCATCGGCCACGGGCCCCGGAATGGCCCTGCCGCAGCCCTGCTCAGACAAGGTGTGGGTCGACGGTTTTATGTCCATGTCGAGCCTCATCCCCAATACCACCTAGGTCAAGTTAGCCCAGGAACCGACCTACAACTCTAAAACCTTCGTGAGGTCTCCATCGCGAAACAGGGCCGAAGATGGACATTCGCCAACGGTTCTCTCTTCGGATGATGGCCAAGCATTGAACAGATCAGAGGGTCATGACGCTCCCGCGTTGGGACCAACGCAGACAGACCATCATCCAATCTCTGCCTCGCTCGCTCCCACTTCTCGCTGATTGATCATCTGCAAGGGGCGGAGAGAGCGCCTCGGGAAACGAACGCATGGCTCCTTCTCTGTGTGTTGACCTTTGCAGCTCTGCAAACACCTCAAGCTTCTTCCCGCTCAGGCCCGGGGCTGCATCGGGCTTCTGGAGTTAGGGGTTTGCATCTTTGCATTTACTCCGGGACCACAAAGACAGCCCGTAGGTCCCAAAGCGCCATCCCCAAAAGACCCGAACAGAAAGCACCTCTCACGTCTCCCCCGTCTCGCGGTGAAACTTGAACATTTGACTCAGGCACCCCGCTCAGCTTCTCGTGGTGAGGCAACCTCTTCTTGGCGCTCCAAGCATTGCTCTCGACATGTGCCCATTCTCAGAGGCTATGCACCGTCTGAACCGGCGCCAGAGCTTCAGCGCCAGACATCCAGATTTGGATCAAGGCTCCTTGGGGCATGCATCCCACCTGAAGCGCCAGCTCTGTTTCCACGTCGATCGACGCTCACATCGGAACATGCGATGCTTGCATGAAACCCTTCGTTTCTTGGACGTCGATGACCGAAGAATGCCTCCCTGAACTTCGGAATTTTGAGAAGGTCCCATGATTGCGTAATTCGCGGTGGATATCTTCACCAACCAACAACACCAAACCGATACTTGATGGCCCATCATCAAGTCTAGTGGCGGAAATGCTCACGGCAACCAAAATATACGCGCCACTGACGCCACTGAGACGTGAGGTTGACTACACCTGCCTATCGCTACAACTTCAAGGTATCAAGCGCACTGCAATCCATGTCAGCGAGATGCCCTTGTTCATTGGCCACAGACAGCAATGGTGAGGCTGTGGCTCTGGCTACTGGAGAAGCGAAGGCACCTGGCATCAGAGCCACAGCCGAACACGATTGCTGCCCAATCGAAGAAGAAATCACAAACTGCTGTGCGTGCTGAACATCGCGGGGTTGTCCTCTTAAGGCGTCAAACGTGTTCTTCGGAGGTGATGACGATACGTCCACGGGAACTTGCCGGCCAGTCAATTGCGTCGTATGCGTCGTATCACTCCGAAAGGCCTCGAGCCTGTTCGCCAACGGCCTGTGTCTAAGGCCATGTTCCAGAGCAGAGGTAGCCCAAGAGCGGTCTGTTTCGATCGCGCCGCCAGAAGCGAATCGCAGCCTCGTTATCGCCGCGGGACCGAGGGAATATGCCGCTCAGGGGGTACACACCCCTCAACTATCGTGGGATGTCGTCTTCGACTAAACGATTTGCTCCTTTGGTTGGCGGGATGAGAAAAAAAGTTTCTTTCGGTCTCAACGGCCACCATTTGAGGCGCTCTTCGCTTCGATATATTGTCCGTCATCTGCTACATGCAGCCTGCACCTGGCGCAAGACCAGGACTCCTTTCACATCGTCGTGTCACACTACATTTCACACGAAGCCCTCGTCACACCAGTCTGATCTCATCTCGGAGCACGCTCCTGGTTTCGTCAGAACAGACAACACATGCCAACACCGAAGCGGCCAGTTGCAAGGTCGGTTGTTGATTGGATAGTTTCGAGGGGAATCGACAGCGGAACCCTGCCCGTATAGGCAGGATACGTGATGGAAAAAGAACTTTGCGGTCCTGTCGGCATGGGAAATAGAGGGAACGGCAGTTGTCTGTCCGCAGCAAAGTGGCTTTCCCGTGCGCGGCCTACAGTATTGTCTGAACTCCGCCCTTTACCGCCCCCTCGTTCCCATGCGGCTGATGAGGCAATGCCGACAAGCGGTGTGCCGTCCTCCCATGCCCACCTCTGGTCCGGACTGTACGTATCATATCTACCGACTTACAGATTGGGGAATCCGATGAGGGCCTCTCGGAAGCACAAGCGGTAAGGCTGGTTTAGACTTCAGGCGGTGTGGACACTCTCTCAGATCCCACCAGATGATTGATGCTTGAGACTTCAATCAGCACGTAGATCACAGGTACGATACGACATCATGACAAATAGAGTTCAGCCAGCGAGACCGACAGGAACAGTCCTTTTAGTCAACACATGCTGTCCCCAATAGCTACTAGCCTGCATATGTACGTCTAGAGGTCGTACATACATGTTCCTATGCAGCAAGCAGGCAATCCGAGGGCGGCGGCAGGCAAGAGCCTGGCATCTGGCCGCTATTGAATGGGAGTGGGGGGACGGCTGCGGCGTCAAGGTCAAACCAATCGAGACGTTTGCCGAGAAGGACCCTACTTCATGCAGACTCGATGCGGTCACTTTTTCTTCATGCGACTGAAGGCGATACTGCACTTCACAAGCCACTCTGTCCAGCCAGGAGAAAACCGCCACGATATCAGGCTGCGTGGACCAAGACGGGAGGACCTTCATTTGACCAACACAAAGACAAGAGAGAGCAAACGTATGAGTTACTGTGACAGAGTCTGTCTATGCAGACAATTTTTGCAGATTATACCCTCCTCGTATTCTGCGTAAACATCTTGAACCTGGGAAGTTCCTGAGGTACGTACAATCAATGCGCCAAAACTTCGTACGCGATACGAAATGTACAAGTACGATCAGCCAGGTACAATGTTCCGTCGAACAACAAGGCAGTCGAGAATGCGGGATATGTTAGGACTTCCACATGGATGCCATTATCCTAATTGCGTTAGCCATGATCGCGTTTCAGTGTGTATCAGGGCTGATACAAGTTGAACACCAATCTCATGTCTCCTCGAAAAGGCGGCATGGCGGAAGGAAATTGAGCAACGCCGCCCTGTCCAGCCTGCCATCAACAGATGCCCATCACAGCACGCTAAATTGTCTTCCTCCTTCCACTGCTGTTTGGCCACCCTTGAACGCCAACCCGGCGGGACAGTGATGACCTATCTTCGGGGATTGCTGGAGACAAACAAAAAGGTGGGAAAAGAAGAAAGCCACAGGGAAAAGAAATAAGAAAAAAGAGGAGGAGAAGCTCCCTCCTTGCCTACGCTCGACACTAGTCGCCAAAAGGACAGTTCAACTCCGAGGGGCGCGATGCTACTTCAATTCGTAAAGCCGTAAAGCCATTGCGGTATTGGTTCATTTCTATCCAGGTAAGCTGTCAAAGGCTGATGAGGCGACATCAAGTGCCATGGTGCCGGGTTCTAGACCCCCCCTGCTCTGCTCCCTCGACGTCTGCCACATGTTCTTCGAGGTGGCACGAACAAGCCATGCCATACATGCTTGTGCTGCTCAGTGCTTGGCGATGTCAACTTGCACTACGGAGCAGATCCGTCTCCCGTCGACTATAACCGATAGGTTGGCAGGGCACAACCGCCAGACTAACGAGAACCCCACTCTGGGGGTGACTAAAATAGCGCCATGCACAACAGTATAGCGAGGAGCGGAACCTCACCCACAAGAAGATCATCAAAAGCTGTGAGACAATTACGAGCATCCAAAGACATCGTATTCTTTGAGACAATACAATACAATTCCAGTCTGGAGATCACCATAGTCGCGTGTCCAGTTTCTGTCGAAACGGCACATATGCGAGTGTTCCTCTCGATTCTTTTCTTCCTTTGAAGGAGGGCCGGCTCCTGCATACGGCAAAATGACCGATGGCATGACCATGCATGCACTCCGCTGGCCCCCCTATATTTTTACCCTTACTTTTTTGTTTTGCGCTCAGTTCTTTAGCAAACAGGGGAGAAAAAGAAAATCTAACAGGGTCACTTTCTTTCCAGAATGGCAGTGCTTAGCACCGTGGTTGACAAATTCAAAAAAGAAAAGCAATTGCTGTCAACTGCATGAGCTATTCTAGTTCCTGTACCCCTCCGCCAACGTATCGCTTGCAGTATATGCATGGATTCCACGTCAATCCGCACGAATCAACGCAAGGAGGGAAAAGCAAAGGACATTTCTTCCTCAATCCAAGAAAACCAATGAAATCGGTATATCACGGCTAGATAGCCAGCTGAAAGCTGAAAATCGAACCTCTTGCTTGCACATACATGATGACAATAGCCTATCCTGGCCGTCGGTTTGCCGGATATTTTCCCGTTGACCGGCTGCACGTGGCTGAGGAGAGAGCAGAGGGGGAAAAAAAAGAAGAAGAAGAAGACGAGCCCACAGCCAGTAACTTCGTACGTCTCACATATTTCTTTTGCCTCTATTGAATTTTTCTTTGTTCTTCCTCCTCCATCCCTTTTCTCCGTGTTGCCGTGCATCGGTCAATTCTTCTTCTTCACCGACAGCTTCCTGGTCCTGAGAATTCAATGTTGCATTCGACTATTGACCACAGACACACTGCCCAGCCAGGTTGCGACTCGCCTCTCTCATTTCCTCCTTGTTTTCCCCCCTAGGAAGGGAAAGAGACGGGAGGCCAATGACAGGAACTCCGGGCTGCCGACCACATGTACGAGGTATGCGCGATTTGATGCGGGAAGGGTGCGTTGCATGGAGGATTGCCCAAGACCAATACTGTGAACGGGTTGGTCCATCCCCCCATTGCCCGAGTATTACATCCATGCGTGGATGTACTTGCATAGGCCAGCTCGGCCATGTCCATCTGCATCACACCATGTATGTACAGTAGACGCGCTCCTTGCGTTATCTGATCTTCCTTCTTCAAGACGCTGGCTGGCTACATATCTCATCTGCACCGTTACATCGCTGGCATTGCGAGAAGAACGCGCCTTTTTTCAGGGAAGCGCCATCCGCGGCTCTGGCGGCTTGTACTTCGCCACATGGAGTCTCCTGCTGCCAGTCTTTCCTTCATTGCCGTCATCCTTGTCGTCGTGGTTTTCTTGTTGCTACTACTCAAATGAGCGCCACAGTTTTCATGCCAGTCTCAAGAGGCTGGCCGCACTGGCTTTGCTTGTGCGCTTCGCCTGCAAAACTGTCACCGTTGAGAACACAAAGCTGCAAGCACCCCAAAGAGTAAGCAATATAGAGTTGAATAGACTATGTTGTATCCCATTGTCATCCGTCCTCTGGTAACACCATACAGTCTGCGCACCCATTACGCTATGCTTGTCTCTGCCAAAACAAGAAGAAAAAAACAGGAGGAAAAGGAATAAGAACTACTTTTGGGTCTGCCTTCTTGTCCGTACCATGCAACCTTGCCAGCCTGGCCCCGGACGCCGTTTTTTTTAATTTTACCCCCTAGTCATCTCTTCGTCATCGTACAACGGGCACAAGAGAAAAAGAAACTGTGTAAAGTGCATACCAACGCCAATATCATGCAATTGGAACATGGATTGGCCCAAACTCTCTTTTGCCCACGTCTTTGCTTCTGCAGGCTAGTTCGTGTACTTTCGCAGCGGGAATGCATCGCCAGGCATGGGCTCGAGGTGCCAGGTCTTTGCCAGATCCTTCTCGAAGGCATCGTGCCAGTCCCTCTGAAGCTCGGCGGGGATGGTCCATCCCAGCTCAGAGCTTCGGAGTCGCATGCGAACCAGGTGTCGCTTCTCCTGCTGGGCCTGGCCATTGGTGAAGCCCTCACGTCGATGAAGAACGGCCAGGTTGTTGATGAAGTGCATGTCACCGGGCTGTGTCTTGATCTCGAGCTGAGTGGCCTTTGCAATGGCTTCAATGAGGTCCAGTGCCTCCTCCTGGCGATCATTGGTCTGGGGCAGATGCTCGGGTCGAGGATGGGTTGCATTGCCGAGAAGAGGCGTTCGACCAAAGTTCATGATGAGGCGAGAGCCCTCCTGGAAGATGACTGGGCGGCACTGGAAATGCGGGCTGTATCATCCTTGTCAGCCACCATTTCCACGGAACGACGAGTGACTGCCGGTGAGACTCACAATGCAAAAGGCCAGTCCGACTTGGCCAATGTGCGGATGACATCGGGACGATGAGCAGCGAGAACGTTGTAGATGTGATAGGCGGAAGCAATGATGCAGCGACCACCCGTGGCGGCTGTGCTTCTTGTCAACCACGAAGCAATATCACCTGCTTCCTCGGTGTGGAACGTCTGGAGCCCGGCGTTAGCATGATTTTCAAAAGTTTGCTGGAGGCAGCCTTGCGTACAATTGCAGTGGTCGAGTGGCGGTGGTGGCCAATCTTGTCTTTTGAGCTGTTGTCGGCAACAATGTGCACTAAACTTGTGATTAGCAGCGCACTGCATGCCCACGGAGCCTCATCGCTTCTTACCCAGCATGTTGCCCTTGTGATCTTGGCAGCCGCGCTGATCAGCGATGTGAGCCTGAACTCCGAGCCAGATCATGGTGAGATCTTCGACGCTGAAGTCACTGGGGTTGATCCCGCGGACAACCCCAAATCCGCGACCATCGTAGATGGCTTGCCTGACATCCTGGAGCTTGGGTCCGAGAGTGGGCAGCGGGAAGTTGTCGCTGGTGATGGAATCACCATCGAGCTCGAGAGCTGCAGATCATGTCAGCAAAATGGCGAGAAGTGAATACGCCGGGAAAGATACCCTTGAACTCGTCGAGGGCAGCATGAAGCTCGAGGCGGTCATCGTCGCTCAGCTGGCAGACGAACTCATCGTGCTGGAAATCGGCACCAGTCCAGGCAAGTGAGTGGTCCAGAAAGGGGGCGTATCCGGCTGGGAGACCGGGAAGGGAGTCCTTGGCGCCAGGTTGACAGCACTGCCGGGTCGAAATCGTGAGATCTCCGGCAGTGGGATGGGTAAGAGTGGGGCCAGTGTGATCCATTGTGGAAGATCTATTCATGCGTGTCAGTTGAAGCAAGTACAACAGAGGAGAGAGGATGTCATACTTGCGAACACGGATGTCAATGAAGTATTATATCCCTCGAAGCAGGCGACAGGGAATGGAGTGGCCTTGTCACGTGGGTGGATCAGGCGGCAAACCAAGGTGCAGAACGAAGGCAGAAGCAAGTTGCAAGAAGGAGACAACTGCGAGCGGTCTTTTGCGGTGAAGGGAGTAACGAGCCTTGGGGATTGGTGTCTGATATGCAGACCCGTGCAGGATGTGAGTACCGACAAGAGATCTGGCTGGCAGTGTCAGAGCGTGATTGCAGAGAACGTGAAGAAAAAACAACGATTGGGAGAGACAGACAAATGGTGAGAATGATGGGAGTTGATGAGAGTGGGAGAGAAAGTCGAGAGAAGGGGGAAGACATACCCGACGGATTATTTATGTTGCAAACCTTGGAGGCTCAACAAGCAGCAGGAGCAGATGAGGAGGAAACAACAAGGCCTGATTGTTGAGCTGCTTCCTTCCCTGTACACAGATGCTAGTAAATGGGTTCGTGGAAGGCACAGAGTGACGAGAAAGACATGCAGCGGTCGACGCCTGCACAATGCGTTTTCAACTGTGTTTGGTGGCCGTGATACAAGATGGTTAGGAGCAGGAGCGGGTGGTAGTAGACATCCAAGGGAAGGTGCATGTTATCTTTCGAGAACGAGACCGGGAAATTGGGTGCAGCTGTGTATTGATGGGTTCCCGTCGTCATGTGCGACCTGCGTGGTGAATATAGCTTCTTCTCTGGCCAGAAAGGATACGAACTCGCCCCTGGAAGAAGGAGTCCCTGGGGTTTGTATCTACCGCCAGTAAGGTCCCGTGAGCATTGAAGCCTTCCGCGATACTCTACACAAAGGAAGCATGCATGCGACCTTGATGCCGTATCACTTCCAAGGCAGGGAGGCGTACAGAGAGGCAAGAGAGAGATAGAGAGAGATGCTCATTCATGACCGATGGAATGTGACCACACACTTTGGGTGCCAGTGACGTTCTACAACTGGCAGGGTCACTTGTCTATATGTATCTGCGTTGTGTGGGTGTGTGAATGAGAAGGGGCATCGGACGGGGGGCTTAATTGGCTTTGAAAGAAACAGCCACGGACAATTAAGCTCGGTTAGACAGTTGGAAGAGATATGCCTGGTATGTTGGCAGTCACGAGGAGAAGTAAGTCACTGCACCATACGAGGGAAAAGAAAAGATGGAAGAGAAAAAAAAAATTGAAAGAGCCACCATTGTATGCAGAAGAGGATACCAAAAACGGAAGATAGGGTTGGTCCGGTATGGAGCATCCATGATGGCAATACATACCTAGTGGGATCGCCGTTTGGGAAAAGAAGAAGCAGCAGGTAGGTAGTTGCTTTCGAATTGCAAAACATGAAAAGCACGAAGCGCGCGTCCGTCCGGGACCTCTGGGAAGGAAGAGTGCGTCCGAGGAGGCAGCACTGAAGAATTTTGGCAAATGCAAGGCAATGGGCTGTTGCAGCTGAGTGCTTGGAGCCAAGGGGTATGTACGTAGGTTGCAGGTACGGTGTAATGTACGTTAGGTCGGTTGGTATACCTCGCGCTATACCACGTTGCTTTCCGAATCATCGATTGATGCGCTGGTGGAAGACAACCTGCAGGTCAGAATGTCTGTCTGAGTCCTGAGCGACATGTATCTGTCGAATGGGCTGCCAGCTAGGGTAGCCAGAGCAGCACACAGAATGCAGACCAGACATAGCACCAAAGCCGTTGTCATTGACGGGAGAAGGCACGAAATATCGGGAAGTTGCGGTTTGCCCCACCACGTTGAACAATTTCCATGATCCTTGTCCATCAACTGCCATCAAGTCCGCGGGCAGGCACATTGATCAACTGGTAGTTGCCGGCGTGCCGGGGTTATTCCTTTTCTCTCCGATGCTTTCTTTGTGCTCAGGCAGAGCCCGTGGCGATTACCCAACCGGTACACCCAACCTTGAACAGGCAGGGCCAGAAGTAAAAGGCCAATGGCTGGCGAGAAGAGGGAAGGTAGAGAGAAGGAAAGCAAAAGTGAACAAATCGATTGCATCAGGCCAGACGACGGCGGGAAAGAGGGTATGTCCGAGGGCATGAGGAGTAAGGAGGGGGGGAGTAACACTCGAGGGAAGATGACATTGCCTTCCTCACCTATCTACAGTGCAGACCGGTTCAAATGTTGCGCGTTTCGACGCATTGATATGTATCGGAACGGGTGCATACATCCCTATATCCACCTCTGGCTATGAGATTTTTCATCTATTCTAGATAGGCACTTGCTAACTTGGGCATCCAGCATGTGGGCAGACGTTGGAATGGTGGTGGAACTGGTGGTGGTGGTGGTGGTGGTGGTGCTAGTAGTAGCATGTATTGTATGCAATGTAGGAGAACAGGTACCTAAATACGGGTTGAACTAGGTAGGTTAGGTACATCGTCACAGGTGTGAAATGGCCTGGAGGCGCTGAGCGGCAACAAGGTCCAATTTGGCAACATGGACTAGGTAGATTGCTCATCTCTTTTCGACTCTAGGTGGGCAGGCTGGTGACGTGCTTGCGGAGTACGCCACGAAGGAGGCACAAGACAAGCAGACAAGCAGACAGGAGCGACGACGAATTTGCCGGCATCTGTCTGGACAGGAGTCTTGAAGCATGGCGTTCTCGGTACAGGCAGACCGGACGCAATGCATCCGATCTTGCGGTAAGACCATCGCGCATTGGATACCTACAAACAGCGTCGCAACCCGGCTCCCCGCCCACGATCAGGGAACACAGCATAGTGGACATTTTGGAAATGCAGTAAGAAGGTTAAAAAAAAATTTATTGAATAGGATGGCAAGGGTTGTGTGCCTACGCGTCTGGTGTGGGCGGGCGGTACTCCGCGCCCATCCGCCCAGCGGTTGGCTGCTTGCATAATGGTCCTCAATTGATACATGTGTGAATACGTAGGTACATATGTACTCACCGTTTTTGTCTTGTGAGCTGATTGTATAACTATACATGCAAAAATACACTGCATGGCCATCGATTCATAGCTAAATGTAGTTAGTTTAGATGTGTGGTATGCATATGGGTATACATACCTAGTGTACGGAGTAAGTGTAAATTATATACTAGTATTGATTACCGCCAGGCGGACACAAGATATGCATCTCATTGGCGGGCATTTCGAGGAGGCCCGCCTATGCGATCGCTCTCTACTGTGTATGATCACCCTCTGAAGATCAGAGACCCTCTCGGGACCAACCCACCGGAGATCATTTCTTGTACTACCAGTACTGCCGTTCTTTCAATGGTTCGAAGCTTGGGGGAAGGCCCGGCCCGCGATGTGACGCCGCCAAGCTTGAATTTAGCGGCCTCACGCCCCCAAAGATACCGTGCTTACATTACTTATTGGTACACCAATTACCGTACGTAGGTACAGGTAGCGTTCGCCGTATACAGATTATACGACTATGGACTCATGTCATCCGTCAATCATACCATGCCTTACACGATGTGTACTGGAATCCAATTGAGGGTTCGATTGGATTTCACCGCCAGCAGGCGCTTGCGGTGACTCAATTACATCACCCCCATAGTTGATTCGCAGAATGCACGTTGCGAATTGACGATAGTTGGGCGCAGCCTCAGAGTGAATTGTGACCATGGCCGTGTGTCGTGAACAAGAACGTTGCCTTTTTTTTTTTTTTTTTTTTCTGCATTCTTTCCTTTTCTTGATACGACGCATTCGCAGGCATCAATTTCCCGATGGAGACATTCGATGCTGCAGGCGCGGGATGGTTCCATGTCCATTCATACAAGCCATACTCCAGGATGAAAGATCGTCACGCACCGGTGAGATGTGGCGCTTGTCAACCCGTCCTCGCCGTCCCCCACCTGCTCGTCTTATGAAACAAACAATCGGGGATCAGTGCTGTGATGTTGCAAGCGGCATCTTGGTACACGATTGGTATCTGAGGAGACTCAAATGATAATCCCGGCAGGTCATATACACATGTCATTCTGTGCAATCCAGGCGCAAGTAACTGGGTGGCGGCAGATCTGGTAGCAGTACATACTCTTGAAAGTCTTTCATGTATTTATTCGCTATGCTGCCTGTGGCAAGGTCTGTCTTCATATACCTATCCTGGCACTCCAATGGATACCTGTACACTCACTGTAGAAAAGCTGTCCGCGGCAGTCAGTCAGTGATCCCGTCGCCTCCATGCCCCACGCTCTACCAACCGTGCAGAGAAGCATGCCGCCATTTTTCTAAACACGCCGAGCCTCCCCGGTGAGACTCGATCTTCCGCTTTGCATTAGGTCTGCTACGAGAAATCTAGCTACTATCCTGTCGCTACATGGATCTCTGCAAATGAGCATAACCCCGCCATGCCATCGCACTGACAAGTTGGACAACGTGTATAATTCCGTTGCACAGCCGGTCACCGGAAACAACCTCTGTCGGCGCCTCAGGCCGTCGAGAGAGGAGAGGCACTCACGTGGCGAATTTGCCCCCCCCCCCTCCCTTTCCCCGATCGGATGCAGAGCACCGGAAGCGCTCATACCAAGGGTCCCTCGGGGATCCATTTTTCTTCGAAAAGCTGGTTGACGAAGAACATGTCGTTCTCGTACTCGTTGCTCTGGCGTGCCAATTGATACTGTTCCTCTAGAGATCCGAGTGGGTCAGCAAAGGACTATACTGCTGGACACTTGGGAATAGGCTCGGCTGGTACTCACTTGTTTTCTGAACAAAACTCCTCGTCATGTGTACGAACTTGATCTTTGCTGCATTCAGCTTGGCAAGAGAGCTGAGCTCTTGTTCGGAACAATCCGCGGAGAACGGATATATGCCTGTTCGTGGTTAGTCGTTCCCGAGGATCACTGCATAACACTGACCAATCTTTGAGTCATTGAGTAACTTACCTTTATTGCAATAGTGCCAGTACGCGAGCAGAATATTGGCGCCTGCATATCGACGTTAGCCGCGGTTTCAAGCATTACATGTTTCTAGTCAGGGATAGAGGTGTGAGTAGTGAATGTGAGATGCTAGATTTGTCTGACCTTGTTGGTACTCCCTGACCATGTCTGTTCTGGCGAACCGCGCCTGGGGACAATATTAGTTTGAGCCCTTGCAGGAGGACGTCACGAGAAGGAATAGTACTTGCCTGTTTTCCTCTCGAGTCCTTGATGGCGTGCTTCACGGCATATGCATTGTCGTGCTGGCAGAGGAGCGAGACATTGTGGAGCAGGATGAAAGTTGTGAGGTATATTGTCAGCCATGTCGAGTGGTTGTTCTGCTGTGTCATGGTCTGCAACTGGTCGAGCATCTCCCTTCTCCATTTCGTCTGCAGTTGGCCAATCAGGACCAATTCGATCTGGGCTCCCATCACCGGAGGCAGCGGGATTTGTCCCTTGATCGGACTCGTCTCGTCCATGATGTCGGGGTCCATGCCGAGGCGCTCCTCGCCCACGATCAGCGTCGACTTGGTCGTCATGCGGATGGCCATCCACAGCCGGAAGGCCTTGGTCAGCAGATCCCTCTCTTTGGGGTCAGTCGACGGGTCAAGCATCAATTGCAGGGCGAATCCGTATGTGCCCCTAATCAGCTGGTGCTTATCGCTCATGACATTGCGGCAGCACTCCTTCAGCTCCGATGCGATGTGGTTATGGTATATCGTCTTGGCCTCGTCAAGGTTCACAATGGCGAAGGGTGGGATCCTGACGCTCTTCTTGGCCCCGTTGTGCACCCAGCTCCTTTCAAGCCGGTCGCCATCTTGAGGGATGAATTCGCGAACTCGAAGCTTCACGGGTCGCGTACCATAGCCTTCCGACACACAGAGCCATCTGACCTCGGTTGACGCCCAATTCGAGATATCGTCGGCAATGCCCTCAGTCCACCGTCGCGTCCACTCATGGCCCTTGACATTGCCCGGCTTGAACAACCGCACATCAGTGATCTTGTACCGAAGACATGGAAGTCGGTACGTCTTGGTGCTGGTGACTCTGGAGCAGGTCAAGCAAATTCCTACTTTGTCGTCTGGGTTGATTTCGCACTGCAGGCAAGGGAAGAAAAGCAATGTGAGCAGGTGCAACCAAAAAAGATGCCGGCCATCAAAATGAAACTTACACGAATCCTTTGCATTCTGCAGCGTATGCAAGACCCAATTTTCCGTGTCTCGGCTGTCCTCTCCCGCTCGACACTGTTTTTGAAGGGACCTCTCTTGGATGGCGGTGCCCGCTGATGACTTGAGACAATGTCTAGGTTGGTTCCCACTTGAGCCTCATCGCCATCTGCCGGCCGAAAACCAACCTTGGACATTTGACCTCGAGGATTGACATCGGAATTTGAGTATGCTGACTGGTCATAGCCATGACTTTGCAGATTCGTCACATGGGTCTCTATCCGCTGCGTCTCAGGGCGGCCCGAGTATTTGCGTTCTGGCCGGGATACATTGTAGGTCATCTCCTCATGTCTAGTACTAGGCTGCGTTCGTGTAGGTGTAGGTTGCAGCGTGGGATAATCAGGAAAGTACGGAGCACTTGGGGAGTCATCATAAGCAAGGTTGCTGCCCGCTGGAGCTTGTGGCCTGCTCCACGACTGACTAGAAGCGGGCGCCACACCGTCTTGATAGAAAGCCGGTCTCGGTTCATAGCCATATGGAGTATTTGGAACACCAGAGTAGGCTTCATCTCTTCCGTTAGTTGTGTTCAATCAAGCACATATGAGCGGGCCCTACAAACCTGGTGGTGGGTCACTGGTCGTGCACGGCGGACATATTGACGCGAAGCAGGCCGTTATCCTGGAGCGTCTGATGCTGCCAAAGGCAGTGTATGTCTCATCGTCGTCACTGTTTCCGGGGGAACGCTGATGGCGTCCCGAGTGAGGATAGCCACGCTGTGGCTTCTCCCGCTCAGACATTGGTGCTAGATCTGTATCGACGCGTAACCTTTTAGAGGGAGGGGAGGATAAAGACTGCTGGTGAGGCTGATGGTGTTGTTGTTGGTGATAGTGATGTTGGTGGCGATGGTGAGTATTAGTATTAATGGTAGAAGTAGTAGGATGAGGAGGATGAGGAGGAGGAGGATAGTATTGATGGTCAGGATGACGAGAGTACCTGTCCAGGGCAGTGATATCAGAAACCTGGCGACCGACGATGGCTGCGGCAGCTTGGAGTATTTGTAACTCTTCGTGCTCGTAGCGACGCCCCGGCGGCGAGTAGACGGCAGATGCAGAGGAGCGATCCTGGGTAACTACTCCAGGGGCATCCTCGCAGCCGGAGAGCCGGCGGCGCTTCTTGGGATTGTTAAGTGTATCCTGGAGGCAAATCAACTCTACTGTACGTTCATATTGAATATGCAATAAGCCGCTGCTGGGGGCAGGACCGGCAGGGACTCGACGGGGACAAGACGGGGCAGATCTTACCATTATGTTTGCACAAAGTGAAGGGTGTGTTGGACAAGCATGTACTCAGGCAAGCGCCGCAATGTGCACAATACATAGACAGGTAAGTATGTACGGTAGGTAGGTAGTAAAATGAATGCCAGAGCCAAACACCGGTGCCTCACCCGCCTCGCTCTCTGGGGGAGGGGGTGGGGTCAGAAGGAGTGGACCGTCCGACTGGGAAACTCTCGAGCCCGAGGTCTCACAGATCGATGGCCCTTGCGGGCGTGCAGCGGGGGCAACACGCGCGCTCTGCTGGGTTGACGTGACGGTGCGAGGGAAGGGGAGTCAAGGTAGACCAGACCGACAGAGAGGGAAGAGACAGAACACGAGCCTGAAACCCTAACCCCGACGCAGCAGCAGCAGCAAGCAGGAAGCAAGCAAGCAAGCAGGAAGCAAGCAGGAAGCAAGCAAGCAAGCAAGCAGGACGCAAGCAAGCACGCAGGCGAGAGCCAGGCACGCAGGCAGACAGGCAGGCCAGCAAGCCCGACGGCAGCAAGCAAAGCGGGATTCAACTCCAGCAGGATAGGGGTTGAAAAAAAAAAAGGCGAATGTGCCCCGTCAGGGAATGAATAATGGGTATCTCTCTACCCAGGACCGTCGGTGGCTAGCTAGCTTGCAAACATGCGGAGCGGCCAAGAGGGGAAGATTCAAAAGAAACCAATTTCTTGCTGCTTCTGTCGCGGCAAAGGAGATGTGATTGGAGAGGGAAAGTCGAGGTCGAGGATTCGGTGAGAAATTTCTGGGGAGGCCCGTCGAAGCGCGAGCTCACCGGTTAGAATAGGGCAGAGGACTACTCCGCCTTGTGCAACGTTGGCAGGAGGCACCACCTTGATGAATGAAGGGAAAGCAGAGGACGAAAGGGCATGCCGGCTCGTGTCTACATGTATAATTCATCAATTAAAACACTAGGTCGCATCGTCGCAATATTCCCTGGGTCGCGCTCTGTGACTCGCTTAAGGCCGTGCCAACCATGGGCTGTCAGCGACCGGATTTGCCAGGCAATCAATCGACAGGCCCGGGGGGGGGGATGGGTATGGGGGATCCCCCAAAGGGCCCGAATGGGACATGTCATGAAGGCCAGCATATTGTTCCTGGGCGACTACTGTCAAATCCGTGGCCTGGAGGGCAAATCAGAGGCCGTGTGTGTCAGTCAACTGACCGCCTGCGACGACGGGGTCGGGCGAAGGCCCATCTGTGCCGTCCCGTACTGCTTCCAAGAGTCTTCTCCGGGGCGGACGAGCGTCGAAAAGTGCCAGAAGTTCTCTCTCGTTTCCGCCGTCATGGATTCAGCTAAGCCAACCCTGGACAGGTTTGGCAGGGCCTGCCCAGGGGGGGGGGGGGGGGGGAGCCCTTTCTCGCAAGTCATGCCTCTTCGTTCCATCATTCTGGTCATCCTCTTTGCTTTTTTCCCCCTCCCTCTCAGCTCTGGATGCAGGCGCCCCGAAACGTGCACCCACGTGTGTGGCTTGTGCCACTTTGGGCCCGGCCAGCTTACACAACCTCTTCCCAGCACCGTGAGATCACGCAGGCTGACATTACACTCCATCATGCAATGATCTGACACGCCATTGATGATATGGGCGTCGATAGAGCATGAGAGGGCATGGCTTCGCTTGGCCCAAGTGCCCGGTCAGACACGCTGCAGCAGCATCGTCAGGCCACTACGTACATACCCTTGCAAAGGGGCTGGCTGGGCGGGCTGGCTGGAGTAGAAAGAGTTGCAGTAGTAGTTGTGCAGTCACCGTGGATCTCTGTCACATTCCGCCCATCGCAAGCCTGCAGCTTAATGTGACAACTTTTGCGACGTGGAGGTTTTCGTTCGCCATCGTGGGACAGTGACAACCCAGGAAGCTTGGCTTGTCGAAAGCCGGGGGAAGGGAATGGAGAGAGAGAAGAGACCTCAAGTTGGTAAGTGCCCTCCCTGGTTGCGTTGCCTGGCTTCTTCTCTCCCAGGCTGTGGAAACCCCAGCTTGCCAGCACCCTAACCGAGCAGACAGGCTGGGGTTGTCCAGGGTATGGGATGGGGCCGGGTTAGAGGTTCGTGGTGGGTCGCCTTCTCGACTGTTCTCAGGCAATAGTAGTACTGTGTATGGAAATACTAGGAGTTGGCCATGTATGTGGCAACCCTTGAAGGCATCATCAATAGCTGACGGCAGCCAGCAGTATTCCGGCTCATATCTATTGCTATACTCCTACCTACATATACATGGCCTTGCAGCAGCAGCAGGGCAGGATGGATAGAAGGAAGGAAGGAAGGAAGGAATGGACGTACCGCAACAGATGCATCTCATGCGTCCTGATGTTTGCACAGCAGCGCGGGCCGCTCCAAACGAGTCATTGTCTGCGCTGTCCATACGCAACGACACGTACACGTTCTTGCCACATCATGCGGGATGGCTTGATTGAGCACCGCTGTGCGACCGAGGACTGGATACTTCTTATACAAGGGCGGTAATGGCATCGATTTCCCACGGCTCGGGAGGAATCGATTGCGTCAATCTCAACCGTCAAGCGGGATTCGACCTCATGCAGTGGGTTGGCTGCCGCCGCACCGCACCGCACAGCTATTTAGCTGTACCTGATGGGTGTGAGTTGCGGTAACGTAAGCGATATAGTGGTCGGGCTGCAGGCTCGTTGCGACCATAATCGGTCAGGTGCGATATGTAATACTCTGTACGCACAAGTTCTCTGCATGATCGCTGTGACGAATACCGTATTTGGGTCCCCGAATTTCAATGCCAAGCTCCTCATGGCAGATCTTGTCAAGTTGTCGAGGTGCCCGCCCATTGGGCATTCGACCCATTGGCGAATGATAGGCTTGCTACTACTACGTGATAGACACCAGATCAGTGGAATTCCCGCCAATGCCATGACGCTCCCTCTTGGGCGGTGACACCGGCGGGATTTGCTTCCTGTTTCTTCTGTCTTTCGCGAGGCGTCGGGCCCGACGAGAACCAGCTGCGGCGACCCATCAGCGTGGAAAGCCAGGATCAGGTTAAGTAATCAACAGGGCTGCTGCTGGGCCAGAGAGTTTAAAGTACCTGCCTAGTTTACCTACCTGCTTGAGAAGCAAGTCAGATCTGCTCTAATGAGATGAGTCTAGTGTAGGATCTCGCAGGTGGCGAGACACGCAGCTTGTCATGACTGACATGGGCATGCTCCAGAGTCGGGTGGTGGTCTACCTAGTGCTGGCAAGTACACTAGATAAACATCTTGACCGGCAGGGTTTCTCTGTTGGGAGATATGTGCAAAGATCGGACCACAATATCGACGCAGACTGGTCGATTGGTCCCCAAAGCATGAGAGGGGAGCCAGGCGTGCAGGGCAAACACCGAGTAATCCAGGTGAGCGCAGCGGCTGGATCGCCGGGGTGGGTTGATTGATCGTGGATGTGCTCTATGGTAATAGAAAGGCGTGTACGAGAATCCTACACGATGCAGTTGGGGTGAAGATGGAAAGTCACACAATCTCAATATTTCATTCCCTTTCTCCGCACCAGCAAATAAGCGAGCCTTACGTACACACGGGTAGCACTACAGTAGCTCAGAGTCAAAAAGCCTCGGCTTCTCGATATAGTCTCGTGTCTTCATTAGTCATTGCGACTACGTCTGCAACCATTGGCTTTTTTAGCCCAGGCCGGCTTGGATTACAATCGTCTATCTAATTATAGAGGATAGAGAAAAATGCCATTATACTCGCCATGGACTAGGATTAGCGTCACCCCCGGCCGCTTGTGACGATAATACGTGAGGTACAGATTAGTTCCACTTCATTCCAACGCCAACGACGATCGCTCCCAAGTTGCACGCATACATGGACGTTCAATGGATGTTGGACTGTCCTGTGGTTGGTCATTGATGCCGAATACGTCTTTTCCCCTAGGCTGCACAAACGGGCCGGATTGAAAGGAATAACAGCCTTTCCTTGGCAGGCAGGCACCCTGGTCTGTGCTGTGCAACTTTGGCCATGTCCAATATCACATCCATCATGGACATTTTGGGCTGAGGCTCTACGTTCCAATTGACGAATCCGTCTCTCAATAAGTCGATCCCACCCTCAGCATCAGTTCCTATTTCACACGATCTGCACACGAAACGGTGCAATATACGCTTTCTCCTGCTGCCAGGCGAGTTGCACAAGTTTACAGGCGTGAGTAGTTCGCCGTATTTCTTTCGAGTCAGAGGCGTATATTTGATCGTTCATGTCCGTTTGTCTAGGGTTCGGTTGAACCGAGATCTCGATTGAACCCACACCGGCTGCATGAAGAGTTACCGGTCGTCAATCTGCCATACGTCAAGACTTTATTGGCAATCTTGCGAGTCAGACAAGATTCCAGTATCTTGGGAGAATTTTTATAATCCTGGCCACCTTAGCCATGTTGGTATAGACACCCCAGGGATGTCGGCCGCGGGCACGTCTATATACACTAACTTGCCTAGAAGAGGCCGTCGGACGGGAGCTTCTGCGTAGCGCCGCGAATTAACATGCACTAGGTAACCTGTAGGTATGCCTTGACAAGGCCGTGGGAAGACGGCGCCCATTCGCCGGGTGATTGCACCAAAAGGCCCACAGCTTACCGTTCCCGTGTAGATCAGTGGGGTCATACGACTACTATGCAGATGTTATGTTTGAAACAGGTACCAACCTCTTTTATAGAATAGGCAGACAGACCATGCACCTATTGAGGTTGACTCCGCAGACTCGAGGCCGAGATATCAAGGTATGTAACTCGTCACTTGCTGAGATCAAAAAGCTCTGCGAACCATATGTTTGCATTGATTCTACGGCCTAGGTGCGGGTATCATTGCAGAATCCCTGGACGGGTCAAAGCACTCGGCCCCCACGGTACCATAGGTAGCTTCTTCCCCTTCGCTCCAGCGGATGTTCCGGAACAGCAGTGCCGGACTGCCCCGTACACAGTGAGTCGCAGAAGTATCGCTTGTGTTTCTCACCAAGGACGTCGTATCAAGCTGGTGGTGAACGAGCAGCAAGACGACATCTCATCTCCATGCATGTAACCTGGTCTTTTTGGGGTCACATGCAGAGCGGTAGAGGCCTTTGGTAACATGACGGGAAAACATAACTGGTCATATATGACTTCGGTATGATCCGACTGGTTCCCGAGGATTCATCTATTCTTCGATTTCCCCGCGGACACTTGTGGAAATTCCGACCTGGTCTGTCTATTCATGCACAAACGCCATCACCTCACGCAAAGGCATTCGCCTACCCCATACAATGTGTTTGTGGCGGCATGATGGCAGTGTCGTCGTCGTCGCCGGAGGCGCTCGCGATGCGGCCTGGCAAAGCAGACTCTGAGGGGGTATACGGAACACTATACAACTGATCTTCAGCATGCTCCGTTGGATCGTCCTTGTTCCTCGTCATGGCGGCCCCGTGGAAAATACAGGACTGGCTAGCTCAATCGAGGAAACAGAGTCCGACACAACATGCCTCCCGATCAAATCTGCGGTAGGACTTGGTCTTTACGTCCCGTTTTGAACCAACGATACTGGTTAATCCCTTGCTTCATCCTTACATCTCACATAAGTGTTAGCACCAATGCTTCAGCTACGACATGGTGGTCAGCCGGTACAGTAATGGAATACGTTCCTCCAGGCCAGGTATTTATCCGTGATAGCCCGCTCTGGGACCGAACCTGCCAGAGTCGCATCAATGCGTGTCGCCAGGAGACCGAGTATACAATACCTCACAGCTCAGCTCACACCGGTTCGGGGGTGTGCCCAACAATTACAACCAGCCCAGGCTCTAGCTAGACCTGCCACCTCGGGCAACGACTGCAATGATCCATCCCCCGTGATCGTTTACAGCTTGGTCAGACTACCTTGTTATCGACAGGTAGAAAAAGGAGACCCTTGGCGTCGAAGCGAATTTGCTCCAACCGCCGAAGTCACGAGGCTTCAATGGGAGCTTGCTGCCCCCGGTGGGGTCGGATTACCCGCCTTGGAAAGCCATCAGGCACTTGGTTTGGCGACCCGAGTCGCACAAGCGACGTCCAAGCAAGGCTCCTTCACCATTGCCCACTTGCAACGACCCGTTGACTGCATAGCAGTAATCCGTGCGGCATGGCTCAATGCACTCGGTCAGATCCAAGACAGCTTTCCAATGCCAGCGGCCGTTGCATTCTTCCAAGCGCTCATCCAACGATGGCGGGCAGAACAGAGAGACAGAGGGATCCGGGCACAACGCGCCTAGGTAGGTTGGCAGAAGAAGGACGGTTTCGAGCCATTTCGTGAAGAGCAGCAAATTCTCGAGCGCCAGGTGAAGATAACCAAGCACGTCTTGAAGCTTCATATAAGAATTCTGATTCTTCCAAGCCGGAACACCGAAAGAACGGGAGAAACGAAAACCATAACAGAACCGCTCGTCCAAATGGCAGCCAAACTGGGCTGATTGGCCAATCATTACTTGCATTGAGTGCCCCCTGGTCTCGGATGACACACCGAATGCAGAACTTGCATATCGGTGAAGCGACGTCGGCCGCATGCTTGCACCGGTACGGCCAATCGTCGGACAACATGCACCACCAACTCTGCAGTTCCGGATCTAATGATTGGGCCTGGCTTGGAGCTGAGCCAGGATGTCGAGCGAGCATTCAACTCCCGAAACGCATGTGTATTTCTTTTTTTCTTCATCTTCATGGTTTAACGTACATACAAGTGCTGGTGCTTGTCTAGTTCTCCAACGGTGATGGGCGAACGGCCAAAAAGGACGGACCGACGAACGTGGCTCCTCCCCTTGGTCGAGACTTCCATCTTGACGACAACCAGTGAGCTTGGAGTAATAACTGTAGCCAGCCGCTAGTCAGGCCAGCTCCTTCCTTGTTGCTGCCAGGGAGTCCACCGTGCTGTGTTTTCCTTTTTTCTTTCTCGGTCAGACGAAATTTTCGAACTGGAAGGGACGCCCACGCAGGTTGAAGTAGGATCGACAAGATGCAATGAAGTGGGCAGACTTTGCGCTTCTCGGTGGGAAGCAGTTGAGGCACTTGCAAAATTCACAACACTCAACTTTTTGCAATTGAGAGGGCTGTTGACATCGTGTCCGGCCAGGTCTTCTTCTGGCGAATCAATTCCCCTGCAATCCCCAGGACGCGTGTGCTGAGACGGCAATGGAGCTGTGTGAGAGGGCGATACAGGCTGTCGTCCATCCAACCGCGGCCTTCGCAGCTGACGACGATGACCATGTGCAACCCGCAACGGACTGCCCAGCAGCTTCGTGGGACGCTTCTCTCTTGAACCCCAAGAACAGGATCGACAGTCTTGATTTGCCGGCATTTCCGCTATGGCGAATCGACGGCTGTACCGCCCTAGGCATGCAGTACTACGCCGTTCCCCTATTCTTTTCAGATGTACCGCCCCTGCGCGTCGATGTCTTCATTTTCGAGTCACAACCGTCAAGCCTGCGACAGCAGTTAGAGCTCAATGTCGCCTTCCACACGAAAGATGCTACTCGCTTGTCTCATCTCGCCATCACCAAGTACATTGTCCGCATCCTGGAGACATGGACAAGAACAAAGTTCCCTGATCTGGAAGCGTGCAAGGAATACTACAAAGGCGCACCTTTTGGCACCCGCCTCGTCATTGAGAATCTGTCAACCAGCATTTCCAATGTCGAGGTCGAAGTGGCTCGAAACCACGATCTGGAGCGCAGGCTGCTATCTCTGCCCAAATTGGAGGCCCACTGGGGCTCCGACTTCCGTTTCCCCCCTATCCTGGACTTCCAGGACCTCCAGGTCATCCGTGTGCTTCACGACAGTGTGTGTCTGGTTGAACACCAGGGCCAACGTTTCATCTTCAAGGCCCTCATTGGCGGCAACAAGTATCTCTATCACGAGCTGAAGACTCTCTGTTCCCTCGAGCCACATCCAAATGTCATTGCCAGGCCCATGCATCTCATCAGGAAAGCTTGCAACTTTGGGGGCAAGAAGGCCATTATTGGTTTCACCACTTTCTACCATTGCAATGGTAGTCTCCGAGACTTGTTGCCACAACTCCGAATTCATGAAGAACTTGATCGATCGCAGCAATTCAAGTGGTCCATTCAGTTGACAGAGGCGCTTGAGCACTTGCGTGTCACGTCAGGAACGTACTATCCTGATCTGCGGTTGGACAACATCGTCCTCTCAGCAGGCATGGACCTTGTCATGGTGGACTTTGAACAGCGCGGCGTATGGTGCGAGTTCGCGGCTCCGGAGGTCAACTCTCTCGAGTATCTCCGCATCATCGCGATGGACGATGATGTTGATCTGCGATTTCCTACGGCTGACCAGGAGCACTACCATGAAAAGTACCAGGAGATTCTACGACGTCTCGTGCCCGAGTTTGAGAGGCTAGAATCAGACACATACGACAACCCACCAGATGGCTACAATATCGCTTGGATTGCTCTGAGCCCGACAGAGCAAGAAGCCGCAGAGGTCTACATGCTTGGCCGCGTCTTGTGGTGCTTGTTTGAGGGAGTCAGTGGTCCACAGAAAGCGGCAGTATGGCAGTCGTACCCATTTGAGTCGGATCTTGAGTTTCCCGAGTACGAGAGGACACCACTGGAGTTGAGGGACTTGATCGACAGATGCACCATCGGTAGGCGGCAGACACTGGGTAGTTTCATCGAACGACAAGGAGGCCAGCTCGCACTGAGAGGAGTGCCGTTGGATGAACAGAGCTCAAAGGACGTGCAGCATTTTGCGCGCAGCTTCTGGAAGAAGGAGCTCAAGGTCGCCGAGGACTATTTGGCCATGCGAGACGAGCTCATGGCCGCTGGCAAATGGACCGGCAACTACTACAACCGTCCGACACTGAAACAGGTACTGGACGAACTCAAGGACTACCAAAAAAGTCTTTCATAAGTATTGAGAGCACCCAGCAATGCATTTTAGGAGGGCTGGGCAGATGTGTGCATTTTGGACGATCAACACTATATTAGACCCAAGGTCAATAATTGTGGTGTGAGTTCTTGAAAGAGAAATAATAATCAATGGCGAAGTGCCGGTGGTGAGTTATGACAATACATAGACTAGGTGGGTAGCAAAAGCTCCATTGTGTCATCGCAATTACAAGTATTCGTTAGTAAAATGAATGCAGAATATTGCTGTTTTCCTGTTCCTATTCCTTTCCCCCTCTCTGATAGAGGTTGGTCTCAGCAAATGTTTGTGATAGAACTATCACATATCACAAGAGTTCAGAAGCATTCCGACAAGCCATGCTACTCGACAAATTACACTTGGAAATCGTAAGGTGGTAGCGCGGGGCATGTTGGCACAATACATTGTTCGAAGACAAATAAATCGAAGAGACGACTGAGAGAGGAAGAGCATATCGTCAAATCAAGTCTCACGCCTAGATCGAAGAGTAGGTAGATGCTGAAGAAGAGAGATCTTGCCACATGGATCCTTGGCGAAAACTTGGCGGCGAGCCGATGCTCCGGGCCCAGCAGTCATTCCACGGGGCAAAAATACAGACAGAAACACCACAAAAACTCAAGTAGTAGCTGAGCCGAAGTGCGTGTTTCTATAACACAATGAGATCTTGGAAGTAGAAGTGACTATTGCCCACGGCGGCCGTGTTGAGACAGACAGACAAGTGTCTGAATATACTATACAACATACCCGCGAACGTCCAGTAGCAGAGATCGTATCAAGATTCCAACAGCGACTAGAACAATTACATCGTGAGAGAACAGCTTGGAGAAATGATTGTGCTGTATAGATTTCCTGCAAATCCAAACTACCTACCTGACATTGTACCCACCTAGTTCCTTCCACCTTGAGAGTGTGTGTATGTACAGATATAGTACAGTACTGCTCGTGGGCCCTATCAGTAGCATCCGAGACAGGGTATCGACGCGCATTCTCGGCTTGTAGCGGGACCACTTTCAGTGCTCTTTCCCCACGTTCAAGACAGCTTTATCGATAAAGCTGCATCATCTGTCTACCTGAGGTAACACCAAGCTGTTTGTTGATCAAGACTTCAGCTCTACCAACTACAACATCTCTACCGTTCGAATTTCCCTGTACGTCCGGCTCTCTATTATAAACATCACATTTCCAGGTCGCACATATGTCATGGCAGGCCGTCACAGATCGGGGTGGGCGCCTGCGCTGCAGGTGAGCAGAGGCCACCTCGAGACGGCGCGCAAAAGAGTGAGTATCGCTGGACTTTCGACAAGTGGCCCGATTCCTGCTCAGCAATCGCTGACGAGCTTTTCTCCTCCTCAAGTACTATCTCCGGGGAGACATCCATGCAGGAACCCCGTCCGACGAATATCTCGCCGCCGACCAAGATGACCAGGACGACGCGCCGGAGGTCTGGGAAGAGGCGTTCGGTGACTTGATGGAAGCGGACACTGGCCCCTCCAGCCATGAGCCTGCACACCTTCTGGACAACGGCCAATCTGCTAGAGGAAGAAACGAGGCAGGAGGCGAATCCGGGTCCGTCGTCGACATCTCCTCCGACGACGTCGAAGATGACCGGCTATTGGCAATGTCTTCAGAACTGTCCGAGCAAGAAGACAGCAACTTGGACATCGAAGGAAATAATTCGGAAGACGAAGGATCTGAGCTCGACGAAGTAGCTACTGACGACAGCGAAACAGCTCTTATCGATGACGAGGATAATTTCAGTGACGATTCAGCGCTTTCCATGGACTCGGACGAGTTTGATGCGGCGGGTCTCTTGTTCAACCCAATCACTCTTGGCCCCTCTGCGAGTGCAATGAACGCCCCAAACATCCCGAATGTCCCATCAATCGCCCGTTGGAGACTCAATCTCACTGCTCTCTCGCAAAGGTACAATCTGTACTTTGTGGCATATATGGATCTGATACACGTATCGCGGCCACGCAGTTGTACAACAAATGACCTGCCCTCAAAACCAGACCTTGTGCTCAAACCAGCTCAGAGTATTGCCGCACGCCCCATCCAGGGTATTATAGATCCGTTTCGGCCGCATCAGATGAACCACCTCATTGTCGGAGACTTTGGAGATGAGGAGATACTTCTCATGGCATATGATGATGGCGACGTGATCGGGTATCGCACGAGAGAGATTGACAGCGAAATTGCCTCTAGCAAGCAGATGAGACGACAAGGCCCACGACCCAACGAGCATATTAAGCCATTCTTCCACGAAAACGTTAGCAAGTCAGCCTGGGGTCTTGCTATACACACCAAATCACGACTCATTGCTGTGGGGTCTAACTTGCACTGCGTCACCGTGTTCGCCCCGGCGCTTTCTAATGGATCTGCTGACAGCGACCTGCACTCGCGTGAATTTTACAAAACAATTCGAAAACCAATAAGTGGAGTTGTGACTACATTCCCCGAGGGCTCGCTCTTCGACTCGACTACCACTCAGTTGCTACGGCAAAGGACCGTCAACTGGAGAATCATTCTCGACACCACGGGCGCTGGCGATAACATCCCGAATCTAACATTTAGTAACGACAAGGAGGGAAATGCGGAGAAGGTTGTAGCGATTGATGTGCAGGGCAATATTTGGCTCATGGACATATGGACCTTCAACGTACCCTTCTTGACGATACCTGGAATTCATCGCAGCCTAGATGGCCAACTGCCCGGAGACCCAACAAGGTACGTTGTGACCATACAATGACCATTGCGGCTCTCGGGTATAGAAGGCTTGGCTGACTGACTAGAAATATTATCAGGCCACGAGGCTGGGGTGTACTAGTATTACAGCAGAGCAGTTTTCTTCCCGCCCACAGTTGTGAGGAACTCTTCGGCACCCCTGAAGATCAAGTGCGGCAGATTGACAGCCAGGAAGTTGGATATTGGCTCGACATCAGCAAAGGCATCACCAGGATACCACAAAACGCATTGCATCATCCCCGTGGTAGCACTGGGAGGGAACGACCTTCACCTCATGAACTGAGGCAACGCAAAGAAGGCCATGGTCGACTTATGGAGGAATTTGATCGGAAGCTCGACCTCTCGTGGTGGTTCAACAGCTATTCCTTACGTGGCGGCTCGGAGCGGGACGCCCCGATGAATTTCGCGCCCGTGACACTCGACGATGGGTCGAGTATACTTCGATTATACGAAAGAGATATCGAGCTCAGGCCGCACCACCCTAGCCAACGGGGCATCGTGATGCAACATGCCATCACGCAGATGTTCGAAGGTCCGTCTGGGTCGATAGACTTTCAATGGGAGCATAACAGGCTCAGCAACAATCACTACATTCCAGAACTTTCATTGGTGGTGGCAGGGTCGATGTCCGGCCGTGTCGCGCTCATTACATTGACCTCGTCTACGGGGCAGGTGGTGGCGGTGGACAGGGCTTTCAAGGTTGAGTGCATCCTTCCTCTAGCAAGAGACGACCATCGATTGCGTCCCCTTTGCAATTTGTATGGGGTTGCTGTTGGGCCTCTCCCGGTCGACGGTCGTCCGGAGGCAGCCAAGCCGTCGGCGCCGCGGCGATATCGCATCATGCTGCAGTACTACGACCAATCTATTCTCAGCTATGAAATCAGCCGCGGGGTCGAGTCAGACGCCCTGACGATCAATTGAGCCAAAGCTGAGACTCGAAGCCTGCTCACTGCATACTGTTTCCTACTTTTCTTGATACCCTGAACGATTGATACAAAAAGGCGTTTGGCAGCCATGAGGCATGGACAAGGGAGATCTTCTACGGCTGATTAGGTACTCATCTGTAATATTGGTGTTATGGAGTGGTCTGTTTGGGGGCTGGAAGCAAAAGCGTGTATCAGTTGTACAATGCAGTTTAGATAAATATGAATCAGAGGCGACAACAAATATGCTATGCGAATATCACTCTCCAGACATGCTTCCATAATCAAGAGTGCCCCGAACATCTTTCTTACAGTCCTTGGCAGAGACATAACTGGCGAGTCAGGCTTGTACGTATATATACAAGTATATGAGCCAAAAGATACTCGAGTACGGGGGTAAACGCATGGAATGCTTCGAGAAGGTCAAAGAGCAGGGGTCATCCCAAGGTCAGATGCAAGGCTACACGCGACACTCACCATTGGTGATGTCAGTCTTGTCCTTTTTGCTTTGCTGGCACGATACCATCTTGATACCACCCCATCATCTGCCCTATCTCGACAAAGGCGTGGTTTATACTCGGGTCACGGTGTGACCACGCAAAAAGCAATGTGTGGCGCTTTGATTACTTTGTACTGGGAGTATACGGATAGTATCCGTAGTTTGATGAACGGCAGTCAGTATGAAGAGACGGACCAGGCGGACAGGGATGGGTTCGAGCGCGGGCGGGCCACACAGACCAGACCAACCATCAAACGGTTCTCACGTAAAAGATATTACGTACAAGCCATCTGTCACGTCTCCAGTGCTAAACCTTACGGCTTGGCAGATGAGCTTATTCTGACATGCAGCGAGATATAAAGAGAGAGTCGTCGGTCGTGCAATTGTCCTTGTTGTTCATGGAAACGAATTCCTCGACAGTGTAACAGGTGACGTCTGCAATCCCCCCGAGGACAAAGGCTTCCAATGCAAATTGGATCTCTCGAGGATGACGTCCCCGATTGCCTCAGAGAATGAGAAATCGGTCGGCGTCTGATTGGTCCAAGATAGGAAGAGCAGAACTCTAGCTCGCCCTCTGTCTTTTCCTTATCTCTTGGCATTATTCTTTCCTAAAAAGCTGAAGCCAGAAGCTCTGGCGTCCCCACTGGGAAACCTTGAGTGTGGAGATGGGTGGTACTACAAGTCTTGCGCCCCATATTCGAGATCTCGGACAGGCGCGTGTGTATTTTCTCTCTTCTCTCGCCGCCTGCGCAATGCTTGCTCCTCCTTCTCCTCCGCGGACTCCAGTATCGGGCAAAACCGCCAGAGGACTTGTGGCACCCACGAAAAAGAAAAAGAGGGAAACGACGGGCTCCGCTTCGCCCTGTCGTACAGGCCTAGTAGGCTCCGTTACGCGACTTGGGTGTCGCGTGCGGCTGTACCGAAATGATACAGAGTAGTGCATCTGTAAAGTTTTATTTTAGAATCTGGCTGGGTAGATGCTTTCATCTGGCAGATGCGTCGTTGCTGAAACGAGCTGAGATCGATATCTCGGCGTTTCTTTTTCCTTTTTCTTATCGCGGACGAAAGGCTGAGACGAGATGCCGAGGACTAATTAAGGTATTCTCACTAGGCTGCCGTGTTGCGAAAGGAGCGAGACGGCTTGTTTTAATTCACTCTTCTTGGTTTCAACTTGTCCCTGACAGATCTGCGATCTCTGCTTTGGAGTCCGTACGCGGTCAAGAGCATTCATTAGCATTGTGAGGTTGCTCAGGCAATGCCAGGCCGGGGAAGGGCCCTGTATGCGCGCTGAGATGAGCATTGAGCAGCACAGCAGCCTCATCTCATGTCCCAGGTAGTGTAGTGTACTTCAGCGCTCCGCTCCGCAGTGCGGTAAACAGACCGCAATGAAGCCGGTCCCCTGGCTGGAAGGTCAGGTATCAACGGAGTAGAATTGAGGCCCATGACATCCTGGGCCCTCCAGTGACAACGTCAACAAAATAGTTTTTGAGGGGAGAAAATAGTTAAACGACCGAAGTTTCCTCCGAGGATAGCTTGGACTTGGAAAATCTTGACTGCTCCCCATACAGGTATGATCAGCATCGTAAACATCAATCATCTTGACGACTTCCCAGTGTGGTTTCAAGTCCTCTCGCTGGGCCAAGAGTATCGAGCGGCTGGTGGTCTCGGCAGTAGTAGCACGTATAATAGTCTTCAATATTGAGGACTAGGTAGAGCAACAGCCTTGGGTCGACATCATTGCTGGCCGCGGTAAATGACAAGCCACCGACGAGACGTGCCGAAGTCAATCCCCACAAGCTCGGAGATTGTTTAGAGCGGTAGCACTAGTCTGTAGACTGCCTGACTGCGCAATCGCGCCTTTGTATGTAGGATCCTCAATTGCTTGCGTGCCCAGTTGCTTGATGTAAATGAAATGGACATGTATCCCTCTCTGGACTGAAGCCATTGGAGTTCAAGATGAACAGTCAGACAGGGCGATGGTGGTGGTCGCGACACAGAACATTAGCATCTCAGCCAGCTTGGCCACGGGTGCATGTACTCGGTGCTGGGCATGCGAGATGAAAATCCTCATTGTGCAAGTCATCAGCGCCCTTCAGATCCGACTACAAGTCCCTGAAGATCATATTCCATGGTATGCGATTCTTACCGAGTGCGCGTTTCCTTTCCGATGTTCGCCGTTTCAATCTCGCGAGTCGTCGTCTGATGATTATCAGAAGGGGCGGTTTCCTCCCATTCGCCAATCCACGCGGGTTGCTAACACTTTGCTGTTTCCTGGACAAGCTATTTCGTAATGAATACTCGGTCCCCACGCCATTTGGCGGCGTGTGCTGCCTGTCTAAGTTGAGGCTCATCTAGGACCCTGGAACCATTCCAGGCACCCTAAAGTTCAGGTTGCATGAGGCGCATCTGGTCAGGGAAAAAAAAAGTCCAATTGAAGCTGTCGCCAGTTCTCGCATCTCGAACTTCCCAATCGCGGACGATAAGGACATATATAAAGAGGGTTTCTGCGCCCGCCCGCGATTATGCACGATTGCCGTTCGCCCCCTTTCCCACAATCCACACCTCGGCTTTTACCCCAGAGAACTCCAAGGTCCTGTCGTCATCGTTTGCTCCCGCCGAAGCGATAGGCCCTAACAAGGGAAATTTTCTCCTCAGTGGCTTTTCCATCCCTGCTGCAGATGCCGAGTGCTGCCCCCACTCATCCATGTCCGCGGCGCTCTAGCTCCCAATGCGGTATGACAGCTGGATCAGGTCCGGAGCGAATTTTTTTTCCTCGAGTGTCCTGCGTCTTGCAGTTGGCGATTTGAAGATTCAACGACAAAGACGGGCGATCCATTCTAGCCACGAGATATCAGTGGGTATGCAGGTGGGGACTGCATCAACGTCTCGAGTCTCGACCCCATGTGCGTGAAGATGGACCAGACATCGAGACCTGACAGCCCAAAATAAGAAAACATCATGTAGGCGAGACGTGGTATGCCAGTGTCAACAAGCTAGCTGCATCATGCTTCATGCGAACATAATATAACAGACTCCTGTCAGCTCGACTGCCCCTGGAGTCAATCATTGCGGAAAAAGCAATCTTGCTTCACGTCGAGAGGGCTTGGCGATTGATATGATACAACGGTATTACATATACTAACCAGAGCCCGCGGCCATGACAGCCCGGCGCTAAGTATATTCTTTCGCTACCAGAGAGGCCCGTTGCCAGAAGGCGTCCTTCTCTCCACGCTCCTCCGGGATGAGGGTCACGAAATGTATCCGGGGACTGGACGGACTTGGGGGGGGGGCTTGTCACCTCGATATTTAAAGTTCTGCCCTTAATAATATCGATTCGTCCTACGTGATATCTGGTGCGGAGGGCCGCGTTCTACTTTTTTATGGTAAGGTAGGTTAGTTTGGCCAATGAGGGACTATACATTCATGGACGGTAGAAGCCGATTCGACATGTGACAGTGGGAAAAACATAAAAAATTTCCAATCTGGAGCTCGCGTGTCGTCTTCAAACTCCAGTCAAGAACGAACATTGCCATCGGCAGCCGTGATCTTGCCCGCACACGGGAATGATCTCTCGTTTCAAGTGTCTATAGTAATTATAGCGAGTGGATGGATCGACAGGTGCAGCGATATCGCTGGGTTTAGAGCTTTGCCTGGGCGTAGGAGATACCCCCAGAAACAGCCCAATCACCTACCCCCGTAGCCAATGTCTGTGACTGATCGGGTGCGGTAATGGCTGTGAGATGGCTTGGTGCGTAGTGTATCGAGATGAGAGACAGATCCTGGCTTGGTCCGCCCGCGCGCCCACGCCCACCCCCCTCCCCCGAGCCAACCTGAATCCTTCCTAGTGTAGGTACACGAGAGCCCGGAGCAAGAGGATAGAGAGGGAGAGATGCCTGCAGTTTCTGTTTTTTTCCACTCTCAATTTGACTCGGGAGCCAAGAGCGTGGGCATATCTTTCGGCCTGTCTTGCAGCAGTAGTGATGTACCTAGCTTCAGCGTAGCCAGCAGCAGCAGCCAAGGTACCTACCTCGAGGTGGGCTAGCTAGCATTTCAGAAGGTATCCCCACCCCAGTTTTCTGCAGCTTCCACTCCCGCGTCCTTCCCTGGCCCCCCGTCCCATACGGGCTTTAAGTGGTTCCAGGCCTGCTATGTGCCCAAATTCGGCGCCCCCATCTGCGCTAGGTCGAGCCGGGCGATCTCGCGACCCAGCAGCAGGCTTTGGGTAACTCGCCCAGCGTCACCGGCAGAGCGAGCGAGCGAGTGGAAGCCAGACAAGACTGGAGCTCTTCTCCTTCAATTCTCCGTATATATTTCCCTGCATGCCCGGCCTACTCGCGCTGCTCGCATGAGTGGCTTCTCTCTTCTACCTGGATTCCCGCCTCAGTTATTTTCTTGGACCCTATTCCCTATCCTTATTTCTTGGGTAGCCGGGCGGATCCTTTTCTACTCCTCTCCTACAGTCTACTTTACTGTACCAGTCGTGGTCCAACCGAGAATACTCACAACAGTTCCACTCGAAACCACTACCTACGCCCAGGGTCCGTTGGCCCTGCAACAACCGACGTCATGTCCTACTCATGGATCGGAGCACCTACGGTGTTCAATGGCACCAACGAAGAGACGGGTGGTGATTCCGGTATGCTTGGAGTGTTGAGCCGGCCCGGCCGCGTTGCCGTCGCGGGAGGAGGAAGACGAAGGAACACGCCGCTGACCCACGTGCCATGACAGTCACCGAAAACTTGAACCAATGGTACCAATCCGGCGACCAGGCCTTCATCATTGTTGCCTCTTGTATGGTCCTGATTATGATCCCGGGTATCGCCTTTCTCTACTCCGGACTGTCACGAAGAAAATCGGCCTTGTCCCTGATCTGGGTCTCCATGATGTCCTTCAGTGTCATTGTATTTCAGTGGTACTTCTGGGGCTACTCACTCGCCTTCAGCAGCACGGCCACCAACGGTTTCATTGGCGACTTGCACCACTTCGGACTGATGAACACACTCGCCGTGCCATCCCCTGGCTCTCCCCTGATTCCCGAGTTGTTGTACTCGTTTTACCAGGTACGTTGTGGGACGGTAGCGCAAGGGAAAGGCTAAATCTTTCTCGGGGCTCAAGCTCTTCTTCTCGAGAGAAGAACTTCCACAGGAATTCTGACTAACACGAGCCAATTCATAGATGCAATTCTGTGCCGTGACTGCAGCCCTCGTCGTTGGTGCCACTGCCGAGCGAGGCCGAGTCCTGCCAGCCATGGTCTTCACTTTCTTCTGGGCGACAATCGTGTACTGTCCGGTAGCATGCTGGGTGTGGAACGTCAACGGCTGGGCCTACAACTATGGAGTGCTAGACTACGCCGGTGGCGGTCCCGTCGAGATCGGCTCGGGTATGTCTGCCTTGGCCTATAGTTGGGTCCTCGGCCGACGCCACGAGAAGATGATGCTCAACTTCAGACCTCACAACGTCTCGCTCATCACTCTGGGAACGATCCTCCTCTGGTTCGGATGGCTCGGATTCAACGGTGGATCCGCCTTCGGTGCCAACCTCCGCGCCACCATGGCCTGCTGGAACTCGTGCCTGACGGCCATGTTCGCTGCCATGACTTGGTGCCTGCTCGATTTCCGCCTGGCCAAGAAGTGGTCCATGGTCGGCTGGTGCTCCGGCGTCATCTCCGGTCTTGTCGCCGCTACTCCCGCCTCCGGTTTCATTCCTCCTTGGGCCTCCATTGTGCTTGGCGTTGTTACGGGCATCTGCTGCAACTTTGGCACCAAGAGTACGTTACTCTTGATATTCTTTTCAGATAACATGATGCTAATCTATATTTCATCACAGTCAAGTTTCTCGTTAAGATCGACGACTCTCTCGATGTGTTTGCTGAGCACGGTATCGGCGGTATTGTCGGTCTCGTCTTCAATGCTCTATTCGCTGCCGACTACATTATCGGCTTGGACGGCGTTAACAACGGTGTCATCAACGGCGGATGGATCAACCACAACTGGAAGCAGCTTTACATCCAGATCGCCTACATCGTGGCTTGCTGCGCTTACACCTTTGTCCTCTCGGCCATTCTCGCCAAGATTATCGACCTCATTCCCGGTCTGCACCTCCGCGCTAGCGAGGAGGCCGAGCTCCTCGGTATGGATGACGACCAGCTTGGTGAGTTCGCCTACGACTACGTCGAGGTCCGCCGTGACTTCCTGGCCTGGACACCGGCCAAGGAGGAGCCCTCGGGTGACGGCACCAGGATCGTGCCCCAGCACGGAATCGAGGAGCACCAGAACCTGGCCAACACGAACGGACACGTGCTTGAGGCAGAGAACGAGAAATTCGGTGCCTCGGCAAGAGATCCTGCCAGGGCAAAGGCTGCCGAGCAGGCTGCCGAAAAGGATGCTGAGAGGACGTCCAGCGCCGACGGTCGGCAATAGAGGCTCTTGTGAATTATCAACCTCCTATATAAGCGAGCAAAATTGTTGTTTTTTACCCGAATCTTTTCTTGGTTGACAGGGTGCCCGATGGTTGTGCTTAATACCCTTACTTGCTGGAACACACGGAAGTCATGCAGAGGCTTGACCGCATTGTCGACAATGACTTGATTTCTCGTAAGATCTCCCGAACATCTAAAGGGCTGAGAAAGGAGGTACACGTTAGAGAAAAGTCGGATTTCATGGCGCAAGGAGTTGTGATGGAGGCCAGACTGGTTATAGCCTGCATTCAAATATACCACTACAGGATGTTTCTTTTTTCTTGCACATCGGAACTTTTTACCTATGTACTTCATGTGACTTGCCCGATTACTCCCGGATATGCTTGAAGCCATCGAAGCGCTGATGTTCGTAGCCAATGTTCTCTTCGTACTTACAGATCCAGCTAAGTCGAGGATACAGTGTGACATGAGTCTTTCTCACTTAGTGCTTTGTTTGTGTATAGTAGTTCAGGGTCGCGACGCTTCGACCTCACTGGTACCGATGCCGCCACTGCCAAATTATGTCGAGCTGGAAGGGAAGGCGCGGCGCTGGATCTTCCCTCCTGACAGGAGCGTCCTGATTTTTCGCTCCGACCAACCCAATCTCCTGACACCTGCTCCTTCCAGGAATTGAATATTATCCTACTCTGGAAATGATTTCGCAGTGCACGAGGCACATGGTTGGATCTGCTGGGGACCTCTTCGCGCATCGTTTCCCGCCAAAATACCATGTCGAATGCAGCCGGAAATACATCACAACAAGTACGGAATGATCTCAGCACCCAGGCAGTTACCAGCCACCCATCATAATCGACAAACTTTCTCTCCAAATCTCCTCTTGGCTACTATCTGGTCCTGTCTCGACTCCCACCGACATCGCAACTATCATCGCAGCACTGGATGCTGCTCATCCGTCGTCAGCCGTAGTAACATCGACTCCAGGTTAGAATAACTGTATCGATATGCACTGGCGGTTTCGCCACATGTCCAACACCGCGCCGCATCATGGACACGCTCAAAGGCAAGGGCTTCGAGCATGATGCTCGCAGGGTCTTGGTGCGCCACTGGATGCCTGGCGACAAAGATGACAAGTCCACCTACGAGATGAAGAGAAACGCGATGCAAAACATCATGGCGATCAACCAGGGGTTGGAATCACAGCAGACCAAGACCGAGGTTCGCGCGATTCAGAAACAAAACTCAGGGCTCGCGAAAGAGGTGAAAAGCCTGACAGACCACATGGACATGATCGCAAACGCTCAAGAGGCCATTCTGGAGAAGATGGCTGCTCAATCCAAGCTCTTGGAAGAAACGCGGCGAGTCATGGAAGAGGACCGACAAGCAGTCAGAGCTTTCGGCGAGCAAATTCGAGAGTGCAAGAGCAAAGCTGCCGACCAGGAGAAACAAATCAGAACCATGCTGGACGCCGACCATGAACGGCACGCCACGATGCAAGCGACTGTCTCCAGTTTCCAAGCGAGGCTTGTAGAACATACACAAGGTTCTTCTGGGATGAGAGATGTGGTTCAGAGACTCGATGAGCGTGTCAACTTGATCCAACAATTGCATCTACGTGCTCTATCGAGTCTCGCAAAATCGGGTCAGGTCATGCACCACTCTGGAAATACTCGCAAGTGTCCCCAAGTGACCCCGGAGTCAGTAAAATATTGCTAATGAATGATCAGCTCGGACAGAAGTACCCAGCACTGCGCCACCGAATCTGGTTGCCACGAGCCAAAGTCAGGAAAATCAGAACATACAACAAACACTTACCCATAAAGTGAAGGATAATCGAGACGTAGAAGATGAGCCGTACGACAACGCAATGCTCTTTGCGGCTTGTCAAAACTGCATGAGAGGCATGAAAAAGTTCAACAGGTTATACAAGGAACAGCCGCCGTCGGAAAGCGACAAGCATCGATTCGTCCGCAAGTTCCTCGAATCCCAGACAAGACGAGTTGCAGACTATCTGCAAGATGTGATCCTCCAACACTGTCCGGTCGCTGAGCCACAATTGACCCCGGGACATTATGGACGCAACAAGATTCGACTTCGCATCAATATCAATTCTGTCACCTGGGATGACGCACGTGCAGCACTTGATAGCCTAGAGGCTATAGGCGTGGCCAAGGCCCAGAGAGCAGACGACCGAGAGCAGGAGGAAAGACGCAGGTTGCGGAGCAGCAACGACCAACAGGGCTCCATCACAGACCCGCCGGTCAGAAGAGAATCAGCTTTGGTTGTCCCAGATCTCCGATGGACGGGCGAGGCTGATTCTGAACTATGATATATGAAGCACATCTGACTACGCCACGTCAGAAGAAACAAGATACATGTGAGAAGGGAATCGATCATGTTCACCACACCGAAGTGGCCTGCTCATGGCGTTCCTCAAGACGTGAGGGAGTATGAAATGTCCCATACAAGATAGTTACTATGAATGTGGGATTCTTGTCCAGTCAACTGTGATCGTGGGTTTGCCAAGTTAGATAGAATGGTAGCAAAACCAAAGGACTTTTGATCATGGCTGCATGGATTCAACCTGGACCGTAATATATAACAGGAGACCTCGCAAAATCACTTTCACTCTTAAGAAATCTTTCATGACATTTTGCCATTGCTCATTGAAGCTATTTCGCCTCAAGGAAATGCTCATCATTCTCGGTGAGTTGTAGCACACACATGGGAGACGGAGGAGCAAACCCCTCGGCAGTCTCATTTCATACACAGGAGCCGCACCGTTCTTTACATGCATATTTACGGACTCGAACTCCCGAAAACAGCTCTCATTCACATAATGCCTACCGGCATCGTTATGGATAACCAGAGCTGACCTCTCAGACACCTTGCCTTCTACTCTGCGTCACCGCCAGCGAGCCCCGTGGTGTCGAGGCCGACGTACTTGTTGATCCAGCCCAGGACCTCCTTGTGCCAGAGGAGTGAGTTCTCGGGTTTCAACACCCACTATGTCATACTGTCAGTACATCATTCTCTATGATGGAAATCATCGGGGAAAAAAAAAAAAAAGACTCACGTGGTTCTCGTCCGGGAAGATGAGGATCCGGCTGTCGACGCCGCGGGTCTGCAGGACGTTGAAGGCGGCCAGGCCCTCGGTGACGGGCAGGCGGTAGTCGAGCTCCGAGTGGATGATGAGCTGGGGCGTGGCCCACTCGCCCGTGTGGGCCGACGGGTCCCAGCGCTCGTAGCCGGCGCGGTTGTCCCAGAGGGTGCCGCCCATGTCGTGGACGGTGAAGAAGAGCTCCTCGGTGGCCCAGTCGGCCATGGTGCTGAAGACGCCGTCATGGCACACGAGCGCCCGGAACCGCCGGCCCAGCGGCTGCCCCTGGATCCAGTTGACCATGTAGCCGCCGTAGGAGGCGCCCAGGGCTACGGCCCGGTCCGTGTCGACGTACGACAGGTTCGACTCGATGTACTCGAAGCCCCGGACCAGGTCCTCGTACGGCCGGCCGCCCCACTGCGTGGCGATGGCGTCGGTGAAGGCCTGCCCGTAGCCCGTCGAGCCCGTCGGGTTGGGCGCCACGACGACGTAGCCCTGCTCGGCGAAGACGGCCGGGTTCCACCGCGTCGACCACGACTCGTTCCAGGCGCCCTGCGGACCGCCGTGGATCAGGAAGGCGAGCGGGTACTTCTTGGACGGGTCAAAGTCCGACGGCTTCATGACGAGCGCGTGGACCTTGTAGTCGCCCGCGCCGGGGAACCAGATGCTCGAGACCTGGGACTGGTGTAGACCAAACGACTTGCCCGACTTGGAGGCGCTGGACAGGAGGCTGACAGAAGCCTCGTCAGCATCGGCGTCGACGATGCTGTAGGCCGAGCTGTCCACGAGCGACGTCGAGGTGGTGAGCAGCTTGTTGGACTTGTGCGAGAGGTTGAAGAAGTCCCCCGTCGAGCCCGTGTTGGTCAGGGGCTTGGGCAGGTCCTTGGCCTCGAGGGGCGAGGCGGGCAGCCGGTAGAGCAGGTTCTTGCCCTTGTCCTCGGCCGTGACGAAGAGCTCCTTGTCGTCGTGGCTCCAGGCGATACCGTCCGGGCGCTGGTCCCAGGCGCCCTCGCCGTCTTCGGTTCGGTAGAACTCCTGCACGTTGCTCAGGTCCTTGACGTCCGGGATCAGCAGGAGCCGCGGCTTGTCGCTCTCGTACTGCCTGTGGCGCATCCTCTTGAACGCCAGGCTCTTGCCCGAGTGCGAGAAGACGGGAGAGGCGCTGTAGCCCTGCAGCTGGCCCGTCTTGACCTGCTGCGGCGCTGGAGGCTTCTCCTCGGTAAAGGTGCGCAGGGGCACGTAGTAGAGGTCCGTCTTGGTCCACAGCGCCGGGTTCAGCTCCGGGTCCGAGGCCACAAAGGCGAGGCCCTCCTTGCTGATGTCAAAGTCGCCGGCGCCGCCAAAGGGCGGGACTGGGCTCTCGAGCCTCGTGCCCTCGAGCGCATTGGTGAGCCCGGCGCCGGCAAAGCTCCAGACGCCCTTGTGGCCCTTCTTGAGCGCGCCGTACCAGAGCGAGGACTTGTTCTTGGTCACGTACGAGTCCCAGTGGCGTACGAACAGCTCCGTGTAGACCTTGCCGGTGGTGTAAGACTTGGGCTCATCGGCCGGGTTGTAAAGTTTCCCCTTGGGCGTCGTGGGCGCCGACACGACCAAGGCGACGGTCTCGTGGTCAAGCTTCTTGGTCTTGAGGTTAGATATCGAGCCGCTGATGACCTTGATCTCGCGGGGCCTATATTGCATGGACGGGACGGCCCCTCAGTTAGCCCCCATTGTGCCCCGATGAGCTCGAAACAGGAGATCATCACAAACGCGGAGGGCGACAAGAAGAAGTGGAGTGTACGCACTCGGAGCCATGCTTTGTGGCGTCTGCGACAAGGAGGTGCGAGCTGCCCTTCTCGCCGCTCTTGACGAGCAGGAAGTCACTGTCCGACAACCATGTCGGTTCCGAGTAGGCCTGATCCGTGTACAGCGTGGTCGAGTGACCGGTCTCGATGTCGAGCACGTTGATTGAGGCGCTGCGCGAATGAGTCTCAAACGAGTACTTGGACACTGCGGATTTTCAGAACATTGAACCATTGGTCATATGCGTGGAAGGCCTTCCCGCAATTGTTCCGTAACAATTGCGAGCCGTGGATTCCACTTCTACTGACCAGAGTATAGAGCCAAGGTTCCTGACTCGTTCGGCACGGCAGCCGAGCGGCGCGGAGCGGAGAGCAGGACCTCCGGCGTGAACTTGGTGGCCATCATCACCATTATTGGGCGTGTTCGGATGTATTCCGGGGTGGCAGCTATGTGCAGCTTGAGAGGGAGATAGGAAGCAACAAAAAGAAGAGAAGCAGATGTGTTATAGGTCGCAGAAATACCCCTCTCCTTCTTCCTCTCTCTCGTGTGATGGTAAATATATAACTCTCTCGTACTATTTTGCGCAGGGCTGGTAGGTAATGGGAATCGTGTTTACTGTCTTGTATGTATCAGACGGGAGCTCCCCTCCTCAGCTGTCGTTCTGGGGGGGCCGTCGCCGATCTCCAATTGAGCTGCACCCCGCAGTGGAGCTTAAACTGGCTGCTCAAGGCCCTGGAATTGGAGTTCCTGAACTTCTGAGCTTCCAATTGCGGGAACGCCTGCGAGCGATTGGAGGTTGGGAAGGGAGTGATTTGTCTTCGCGCTCCTCGCACCTTGATGGCCTGCGGCTACATACGGGCGGCTAAATCTGGGAAAGGTAGTCGGTCACGCCATCATCTACCGGATCTGCCTGTCATGGCCGAAGCACGTAGGGTACTTCGGTAGAGCGCTTTCTTGTGTTGTTTCCGTGATGTCCAAACAGTGCAGCAGAGAGTGCTGTAGAGCGGCAGTCTCACCACTAATATGTTGTGAATTTAGGCCAAGGCGATACAGCAGATGTCATCGTCTACTGTATAGAGTGTTAGAAGTCAATGCCATTCCCATACGGCAGATAATTCGAGTATTGCTAGAATAAATTCACCTTTTTTATAATACCAACTTTTCTAAGAAAACAATCTCCAAACTCCCGAGAAATGCAGGGGTATCATGTAGAACAAATCAAGAAACATTCTCTCTTCTTTCCGACCAAGACCACAGGACCGAGTAAAAGGCACATCGGCCAACAATCTCACTTTCGCCCGTTGGCGCCAAACTGTGTGCGGACCTTCTTGTTGTCCGCCTTGGAGTCCGTCTCGCTGTCGTCGGGGACGGGCGCCTTGTCCTTTTTCTTCTTGCTGGCCGTCTTCTTCTCCGCCGTCGCCGAGGTCGGCGTCGGCGCCTCGGACGGGCCCTTGTCCTTGCTATTGAAGGTCGTGGAGATGGGCGTCGGAGCGCCTGGCGTCGACGTGCCCGATGCAGGCGTGGCTGCCTCTTGCTACAAAAACACCACCGTGGTTAGCAAAGCCTGTAGACTCTCGTGATGGGGTTGATGTTCGTACGTTCAGGGCATTGTACGAGACGGAGCTCCTGGAGAAGACGCGGTTCTGCTCCGCGTTGCCGACCTTGCGGCGCTGGGCGGCGGCGCCCGTGAGGCCCTTGGTGTAGTTGTCAAAGCCCGTCAGGATGTTGCCGCCGGGCGTGCTCTCGAGGTAGCGGCCCTCGAGGTCGGCGATCTTGGTCTCGAGCGTCTCCAGCTCCTGCATGATCTTGGCCCGCCGCGCGATGGCGTCCTTGATGATCTTCTTCTCCGCCTCGTACTCGGCCATCTCCTTCTTGCGGTCAAAGACGTCGTTGGCGCTGCCTCCGACGCCGCCGTTGGTGTTGCCGTTGTTGCCGGCCCCATTGCTGCCGCCGGGTTTCGCTGATGCGGCTGCGTCCGTCATTGCGCCGACGACCTGAGAAGGGCGGGCCGTGTTGAATGTATATCAAGATGATATGGGGATGAGCACAACTCGTATGGGGGATGGACGAGTGACTTGTGCGACGGGTTGGTAATTGGAAATTGATTGATTGTTTAAGCCCGTTCGGCGGATACACCACTAGATTTCGATGGACTTTACGCGGAAGCAGGCGACGCGACTGTGCCTTGGTAGAAATGTAGCTCTGAGAGCCCCTCCATCGATTGAGCTGCAGACGCCCAAAACGCCCAGCCCGGGCTTGGAGGTAGCGGATGAACTATACTCCGGCTATACTGAACCTACCTAGGTACCTACCAACATAAGATGCGAGGCAATAAACTTGTTATAATCAATCAAATTGATGTTATAGATGACTTTTTCAGTTTACATAGGAGAATCGTGTTGACTTACAAGCGCAGGCACGATTGAAACGTGAAGGTCGAGTGAGATACACCGCCATCTACTAAATGGAAATGGGAGCATTCATCCATGAGGAGAGCAATACTACTCTGTAGACACTTTTTTTCATTGGTTGTCATATGCAAAGCCATCCTTGCTTGGTAACCTATCTACCTATGGACAAACGCCATATAAACGCCGGACCGGCCAAAAAACAAATCAAGGTCAAGTGATCATATACAAGGGCATAGAAGAGGACGAACCATTGGTACCTTGTTGGTTGGGGCAGAGCGCTGGGGAAGATATAAAACGTCTCGTGGGGTAATGCTTTGCAATTCTGCATGACCCAAGCATTAGCCTCAACCATGGACATGGTCGCTACTCGAGGTTCTTCTCATCTTGATGATCTTGTCTTTGAGTAGCTTCTCTCGAAGCTCGCTCGCCTCCTGTTGTGGCGTCTTCGTCTTCTTGGTCTGACAGATCAAGGTCAGTCTTTTTACCACCAAATACCAGTCATGATACACAAAAGACCCAATTAAGAAGAACGAACCTCCTCGGCCTTGGCTGCCGCCGAGTCGTTTTTGGCAGATCGATCTTTTCTGTCTTGAGAATCCGAAACATCAGCTGATCTGTTACGTGGACGAGGGGAATCTGAATCTTGTCTCCGTCGAGAAGATGGTCCACCTCTGCTCCTGCTTCTACTGCGGCTCCGTGAGCTTGACCGTCTGAGACGACCGTAGCGGTCCTTGGAGGGGCTGCGACTGATGAGGTCCTTCCCGGACCGACGTCGAGGCTCTCGACTGCGTGATCGCGATCGTGACGATGACGGGGATCTAGACGGGCTGCGACGTTTGCCTCCTCGCCTTCGAGGAGGGGACGGCGATCGGCTCATGGAGCTTGAATGTCTGCGCCTCTTGGGTGATCGCGAACGACGACTAGCGTCCGAGTCCGAGCCACTTGAGGGCGACGACGTGTTTCTGCGCCGCACATTACGCGATTTGTAATTGTCCCGGCCTCTTGATCTAGAACGCTTGCGACTGTCTCGGTATCGAGGGGGCGACCTCCGCGAAGGGCCTCTGCGACGTGATGGGCCACTGGACCGACTAGATCCCCGGCTGCGATTGCCATCATCGCTGCGAGAACCGGAACGAGAGCGTGAGCTACGCGAACCAGCAGAGGGGGATCGACCGCGATAGCCACTCCCATGATTTTGGGGTACATATCGGTCGCGGTCGCCACGGTACGAGGTACGCCGCGGGGGTGAACGTGAACGCGACCGATCTCTGCCGCGCCCAAAGCCTCCTCTGCGATCATCGAATGCTCTGTCGCCGCCGCCTCCTCCTCGTCTGCCACCGCGCCAATTGTCGCCTCCTCGACCACCACGAAAGCCCCGGTCTCGGCGTTCACGGTCTCGAATGTCGCCGATGTCGCGGGCCCGACGATCTTGCTGGTCTCTCCGAAGTCGAGCTTCCTCGGCAGCTTTCTCAGCTGCGAGCTAGAAATAGATGCACATCAGCATAATTCCAGGTGATTGATCTCACATATCGCGGGAACGTACCTTTTCTTGGATCAATTCGAGTTTCTTAGCCTCAAGCAATTCTTGAGGCACACCTTGGGGGCTGGATTGAGCGCTGAGGAACAGGTTCCACAGCTCTTTGCAAAAGAGAGCCGTCTCTTTCTCGAGAAAACCAGTCAGCTGGATCTGCATGGACTTGATATCGGGCTGTCGCAGGCATCGTTAGCTGTGGTCAAGGTGTCAGGTTCGGGACAGGTATAGCATACATAGCGAGACCCCTCAATCAGGTTGAAGCACAGCTCCGTGACAACATCATCCTCTGTACCCAGTATCTCGGCCAGCTTTCCTGCGATCCATCTTTAGAAGATGACGAGATTAGTATAATGCGTCTCCTGCAGCAAGGGAGGGGAAGGAATCGCAGCTGCACACTCACTTCTTCATGACTTGCAGATTGACCTTCTGCATGTCCACCTTGGTGTTGAACTCGGGCGGAAACTTCGTAGCTCGCAGGAGCTTCTGGTCCACTGTTGCAGCCATGACTGCGTACTGAAGGAGCTTGTGGCCAAGTCCGTTCCTAGTATCGCAGGTGTTGTGGTAGCTGTCGTGGCCGGAAAAAGCTCAAGGAAAAAAAATACTTGTACGAAAGCTGTCGGGGTGCGTAAATCGTCGCGAAAAAGGATCAGCACGCGCAGGAGGAATTGAGACAAAAGTGACGTCTCTAGTTTAAGGTACTCCGTAGTAGCTCGGAACTGTGCACGGGCCCTTGCCTGTCTCTTTAGTGCAACGACCTCAGGCTTCTTCAGCTGCCGGGAGACGGGAGACTGCCGGGGCTTCTGTACCTTAATTACGAGCTGTACCTAGAGCGGAGGGCGGGCGCCGATACGTGACAATTACAATACATGACCTTACATTACCCATGATGAGTTGAAGCAGTTATATGCAACCCAATGGGTAGGTAACGCATCTGCAGAAAGCTGAGCTGGCAATGATTCAGGTTAGTCAATACTCTGCCGATATACTCGATGGTTCGGATCGAGGCAGATCTGGAGTCTGGACACAATGTCCATCTGGCACATGGTGCTCTATATGGCCCAAGACAATATACAGCATCTGGAATATTCAGTATTATTTGATGGAGAATTTTTACAACACTCGCTATAGCATAAATACGGGACTCATGTAACTCAAAAACTTGGCAACTATGTTGTCCATTCCCCAAGAGCTCAGAAGTAGAGCCAGCCTGCATCTAAGTCTCTGATGTGATGACTCCCGTATAGTCAATGCCTTCCGTATCACGCTTTTGACTGTTGCCATCGCTAGAAGTTACCACTTGTATCAAGAGTACAGCCCAGTCTCCAGTTTTTGTATTATGATACTTTCGGGGAATCGGGTATAAACTTTTTTTTTCCGTCCTCGAGTCCAAACGTCGTTTCTCATAAAGACTCCATTGCGCCCTCTTTGTGATGAAACCACAAACTTGATGATCAACAATCAGGATAACCTGACCAGTTGCGAAATTCCAAAGCACCTCCCCTGTTAAAAGGAATTGGGTAAGGTGTGACATGACAACATTGCCTGTACATAAAACAGTGACTTTTCCCGTGTTCCGCAACGCCCCGAAAATGCAGTTGTGTCTCGTATACGTGATCGTTCAGAAGCTGGTGTTTTATCTCCGCGTATCCTTTGGTTGCGAAGTAGGTTGCGAGGTAGGAAGCTTTGGCTGCAGCTGCGACTGTTGGTGCTGCTTTGCCAGCTGAGCTTGCTTGGCTGCGAGGGCATTGATCTTCTCGCGGGCCTTCATGAGGCTGCTGTTATCCTGCTCCTTCAATTTGGCGCGTATCTCGTAGAGGGACAGGAGAGTAGAGGCTCTGTCAATATCGCCGTCAATCTGATTGAAACATGTCAGCGTCTGTCAAGAATGCGCATGTACCACATGGGCGAGCATTTCTCACATCATCCTTCCGAGGCGTTCCAGGCATCGACGAGGTAGAGGGCGTAAAGGAATTCGTTCTCGACATGGGCGGGCTGAATATGCGACGGCCTAGCTTGTCGAAGCGGCCGGCCGGCGGGGTATTTCTACTGTCCACGACCGGTGTACCGGCGCCCTTGGACTGGGGCTGGGAGGTGGGAGTCGGTACATCTTTGGAGCCGACGGCGCGTTCGAGATTCTTGTTTGCAGCGACGAGAGCTTTCGCCGCGCCTTGGTCCTGCTGTAGGCGACAAGGAATCAAAGGTCAGCATCTGGCAGACACGCCCGGGGGATGCGACGCGGCGACAAGAGTCGCGTCGACGGGGAGGCGAGGACACGAGTGGTGGCGGGTGAGGGGTGGGATATGTGTCCAACTTACAGCGGCCTGGAGGTCGTTCAGGTCTGCCAGCATCTGGGCCAGCTGAAGGGCCTCCATGTTGGATATGAGGTGGGCACGTGTCTGGTCTGGTCTCGGGCGGAGGTATAGCGATGGATACGATGCAACTCGAGTCTCAGGGTCTAGGATAGCTTCGATGCTGAATCGTGTGTCAACCGATAGATGGGCGCTGAGTGCATGGGAAATTCGCCGATTGAGGGCAGGCAAATGGGAGATGTCCTGGAAATTTTGTGGGGATGCCCAGTCAATGGCAGATCGGGGCGGGTTGGGCGGCTGCCCATTGGTGCTCTGGGGGGCCCTTCTCCGCGTCACGACCCCACTGGAGGTGATTAATGGATTGTCTCAGCGAATGACGGACAGCGGGATTCAACGCTGGGGGGAATCTCATCAATGCTTGCCTCAGCCTCCCGCCCCTCCTTAGGTACCTTACCACAGGCCGCCTGCCACCATTTTAGTGCAATGCGCATTGCTGTGGATCAGCGCTTGGATTGCCCAGACGTCGCCTATCGTAGCTATCAAACAGTGGTTCGCAGCTGGAAATGTCCCCGGAATGTGAAGCGCAATCGCTCGGTCTACGAAGGCCCGGCTCCAGTCTCCGGGAAATCCGCTTTCGTGACCTGCCCCTCTGACCTGAACCGTCGGGCCCCAAGCCGAGCATCGGATACAGAAATACCTCCGCGCCCGCAGACCTTGGACGCATTTCCCACCAGAATCCAACCATAGCTTCAACCTTTTGGGCCAATCTTTATCCCGTGTCCCTAGTAGCTGTTGTGTCAGAACACACCCGAAGGTGGGAGAGCCTCTTTTCCTCGGTCCAGCCTCTGCTCTGGAATACTCCGTCGAGCTGCTTGTGGCCCCCCCTTTGCACGAACGCGCCCGTATATATCCCGCAGGACTGCCCACGCCCGCTGACTTCAAGACTGCTTCTAGTCAATATGAACGCTTTCCGCACAAGCACAAACGTCTTTCGCCGCACCATGTCTACCGCCGCCTCTCTCAAGAACGCACGCAAGGTCGTTGCCATTGGCCGCAACTATGCGTAAGCAATGTTCCTCCCCTTCCCGTGTTGTCTGTGGGCGGCCCCCTTGATTGGTCGCGGACTGTACAGCATGCACTGGAATCGTATTGGCTGACATGCAAAACCTTAGCGACCACATTGCCGAGCTCAACAGCGCCCGGCCCAAGCAGCCTTTCTTTTTCCTGAAGCCCTCCAGCTCCATTCTGCTGCAGGGAGAGGGCCCCGTCATCCGGCCCAGGGGTGTCGAGCTCAGCTATGAGATCGAATTGGCCCTGATTATGGGCAAGGACGTCAAGGACGTCGAGGAGGCCGACGAGAAGACCATCTACGATGCCATTGAGAGTACGTCTTTTTCTGGTGCTGACTCAATACATTGATATCACGTGACTGACCGCTCGCGCAGGCTACGCCCTCAGCATTGACATGACGGCGAGAAACGCACAGTGGGAGGCCAAGAAGAAGGGTCTGCCGTGGTCCATCTGCAAGGGCTTCGACACCTTCCTCCCCATCAGTGCACCCATCCCCAAGGAGAAGATCCCTGACCCCCACAACATTGAGATCTACCTGTCGGTCAACAACGAGATCAAGCAGCAGGACAACACCAACCTGTTCTTGTTCCAGATTCCTCGCGTGATCAGCGAAATCTCCAAGGTCATGAAGATCGAGAAGGGCGACATCATCATCACCGGTACCCCCAAGGGTGTCGGCCCGGTCGTGCCTGGTGATGTCATGAGGGGCGCTATCAAGGTCGACGGCAAGGAGATTGAAGAGTCCAAGATCGAGTTCGCCGTCGAGGAGTCCAAGAGCACCTACGTCTACGCTGAGACATAAGAAAGCCTCTTCTTGGCAGAAAAGGGAAGGCAAAAAAAGCGGAACGTATATATTGTATAGACTGTGCGAGTAGATACCACCGGCCCAAAGGCATGAACATACCAGTAAGACCTGGAGCCTTGTTGGGTTTTGGATGAATACAATTTTTCCCAACATTACAACTGGATTTGCTTGGATTATGTAATTTTGGGTGCTATTGACCAATCAATGCGACGAATATGACTATACATTTCTCACTGCGAATTTACTAAACATGTACGCAGGTACACGCTTATGAGTGGGAGTTGGTTGAGTATATCCTGTTCCTGGTGGTTTCTGAAAAGTCTGATCATATTGCCTTATATTTGAGTTCATACGCAGGAATGTCAACATCCAGTGCTATTGCGACTCTTTCAATCAACTCGCCAGGCTTATGTCTGCTGGCCCACCTCTTTCAAACTATATTCAACCAAGACTTCACGTGCTGTTATATCGGGTTCCACTTATACTGGTCACATTATTCAATCCCAAGCAACTCTTTCCCCTGGTGAAATGAATCATCTCTTGTTTTTGCTTGTGACTTCTTTTGCAATTTCGGCTTCACCACCAACTTAAGACAAGTATAATCTGCACAACAAGCCCATCAATTATACAACCCTTTTGGCGCCAACCAATCAACCTATTAGACTTTTATAATCAATCAAAGCCCCTGAAAAGAAAAGTCCCATGCATCATACTGCTTTAAGATCGGCGACACAACCATTGTAAAAAGAGACCTCGTCTTCCAGCTCAAGCCTTTGCTTTATTACCTGTCTAGATTATCCCTTCCGAGGCATTCATAAGAAGTTAATACACAGTCAGTTCGTCTCAATAGCCTGTTAGACATATCACAAAATTGTTTGTCTAAACAGTCCACTCTCTGCAGTCAGCATAACACATATGATTTTCCATCCTTGTCTCGAGTCCTTACAAAACACGCATGATCGCCGCTTAACACATCCTCACCATAGGCTTTTTGAACATGGGCGATGTCCTTCTACTCGTCCGGACTCTCTCCGGACCATTTTGCAGTCAAACCTGGCAGTCTCCGCTTAGTCTTTCCCACGCTTTTTGGACAACTTGAAAATTCAGTCCCAATCTGTCCGGTGCCTTCCATCCGCAAGCTTTGTGGCAACAATAGTTTCCGTCCGGGCAGGCGACCTGCCATCATCAGCTCCGGATACCATGTTCTACACGCTAGACGAATAAGACGGACAAATATCTAACATATGCTCTTTCCCATGACCAGCATCGGATGCCATATATTACAATGTTAGCCAATTCAAATAGACAAACATCTACCAGATGCTCTTCGGCGACCTAATCTTGTACTTGTTGTGTAGATATTTAAAAACCTAGTGATAATCAGACGATCAACTCCTGCCCTGAAGACAAAGATCAACTCAACCAGATATTATTCCTAGTCATGTCAAAGCGACGATTTCTAGATATCAGACGATCAAACTGGTATTATAGAAACAATCCCATGAAGAGACGAGGTTCCTGCTTCAGCTCGAATATCAGCCCGTCCCTTAGGACCGCATGCCTGGCGCCTCGAGTACACCGGCCCCAACCAATGTTCTTGACATCTGAAGTAAACAAAATTGAGAAGCGCCTTTCCAAACCCGCGCCAGACTGAGCAAGTTTTCCGTTTGCAAGATCCGACCAAAACTGCAAGTACTTTCTGCCCGTTCCATTGTCTGTTCAACCCGGTCCGCGTTTCTCTCATCTGCTTGAAGCTTTCCTTTCCATCACAACCACAACGACCTTTCCTTCCAGACAAACGTAAGTAACCATCTTTTTCGAAACCTGCAGTTGAAAGTGATCGAGCTATTTCGATTCAAGGTATTCAATCTACCAAATCAACTGATCAGTATTTACACTTGCTCGAGTTGCAATGCTAATCGAGTTTCCATCCCAGATTCCCTCCTGCTCCATCCTCACCACCCACACACCCTCCCCGTCTCTTCTCTTCCTTCTACATCAAGGTACGTTCTTGCTCCATTCTGCCAACAACATTCGTTCCTTTCCTTGCTTGTCCAGCTCAACCAATCTCACTGTTGTTTCACCCAGATGGGTTATTCTCGCATCCAAGACCTCCGCAGCGAGGAGACCGGCTCCAGGGACCGCCACACCATCGACCAACAACGCCGGCGGGTCCAGGAGCGCAGCCGGGCCTCCATCGTCAGGGGCTGGCATGAGCCGAGCTGGCGACGTCACAGAGTTGTTCGCCAGCGGCGGCAGCAGCCCAGCAGCAACAGCAGCAACAGCAGCAACAGCAGCAACAGCAGCAACAGCAACGCCGCCGCTCCCGCCAAGCACAACGCCGTTCGTGTCCTCCGTCCCGGCGCTGCTGTCGCCGCTCCCGTCTCCCGCGCCGCCGCCGCCGCCAAAGCCTCTCGTGTTGCCGCCGCCAGAGACTCTCTCTCCGCCGCCGTCACCGCCGCCAACGCTGTCCGTGCCCCCCGTCCCGATGCTGTTGTGGCCGCTCCTGCCTCCGGTCCCGCTGCCGGCAACGCCGTTTTCGCTGCCGCCGTCGCCTATGCCAACGCCGTTCGTGCCCCGGCCACCGATGCCGTGAACGCTTCTCCTGCCTCTCGTCGTCCTGCCGCTGCTCCTGCCTCCCGTCCCGCTGCTACCAACGCAACTCTCGCCACGGCCATCACGGCCGCCAACGGCATTCTCGCCCCCGTTCGCGATCTCGCCAACGCCGCTCCCGCTCCCCGTCCTGTTGCCGCTCCCGCCCCTCGCTGGGTGGGACTCAGACAAGGGGCCTGCGGCGTCATGAAGCCCGACGGCAGGCCGTGCCAGGGCGACATCGTCTGCCGCGAGCACACCTACGCCCAGAGGTGCGCAGTGCCCAACCGCGGCGGCCAGCTGCCCCCCGAGGGAGCCATCATCAGGCGCTACCATCTCGAGAAGAGGAAGGAGCGCTGGGAGAAGGCCAGGAAGCAGAAGGAGGACGCCAACAAGAAGTGATGGCGATCCGGATGCTTCCTCTCCTTTCATCCCAAAGTCGGGATTACTGTTTTGTTTTGTTTTTGTCGCGGACACATTCGTCCGAACTCCTGGGTAGCAATTTTTTTTACGGATGGCCAAATAGCCGCTTAAGTTTTGTGGTTTTAATATGATAATCTGGTCTGGCCCTTGTCTGCCTTGGTTTTGCTTTGCGTGAAAGTCAGTGAATATTTGTTGTGCTAAATTAACTTACGTGTGAGAACCCCTTTTGCTTAAGTATAATTAACAAAGATGCCTTTCAAGTATATCAGACGATTGGTGGCTTATACTTGAGCAAAAAAAGTTGTTTTTTTAAGTAAAGTGTTTTATACCAGACGATCGATGGTTTATACTCAAGCAAAAGGGGTTCTTTGGGTGAAATATTTTTTATAAGACGATTTATACAACACTTTACCCGATAAACCCCTTTTTCTTAAGTATAAACCATCGCTTGTCCGGTATACGAGACTTTACCCAGAAAATAAACTACCAAAGACAATCTTTCAGCAGCGATCGTCTTATGCGTAATACTTTACCGGAGCTTTATAAGACAAGAACATGATCCTCACCTGATCCGAGCATCATTCCTGCACGAAACGGAAAAGGCAATTCATCCGTTTTTCTATTCTCACTGCCTTTCTCCGGACGACTTCAAATCACTTGACGGACGGACAAAGTGGGAAAACATCTAAAGTCACCAATACAACCAATCCTCAAGCAGTAATAGATCTCATTACTATCTCATTTGATGGCGGGAGATGCTGCCGTGACACATTGAAAAACAAAAGAGCTTTTTTTGGTTCCTTTCGCCGGAGAAGCAGCCCAACTCACAACTCCCCATATGCTCCCAACTATTCTTACATCTGAACGCGCAAAGTCTAGCGCGAACGTCGATAGATCTATCTCCTTCAGCCAACTAGCCGTGGCGTTTGCTTTATTTGGCAAAGTGCAGGTCATATCCGAGCCACTTGCGGCGGACGACCTCTTCAACGCTCAGCCCGGGGTATCCGTAGGTGAGCGGCAAGAAGAAGTACCAGCCAGCAGCAGCAACAGTCAAGATGACTCCCGTTGCAATCCAGGCTGGGAGCATGCTTGTGCCAGCAAACCTCTCACGAGCAGTGACGAATCGCTTGGCCGAGGGCTGCTTCTTGCCAGACTTAATGGCATGGTAGCTGGCTTCCTCAGAAACTGGGTCGGCATTGAACACGAACTCAACCAAAGATCCAACGATCAGAGTCGACGCGAGATGCGCCGGCAGGTAGTGGTGCAGGAACAGCTGACGTCCCATGACGAAGAATGGGAAGAAGTGAGTGGCCCAAGCAAGGAAGAAGAAACCAGTCGAGTTGTAGAGGCGGGTACGAGTTCCTACGAATGATTTAGCATTGTTTCAGAGATACGTTCATGTATCCCACTTACGACGATCGAGAGCATCAACGCCACGGCGGAGAGAAATCTGGTCCGCACCGATGATACCGACATAGACAGCGAGCAGACTGCTGGCAATCCACCAACCGAGAGGGTTGCCCAAGAAGTAGATCTGCTGGCGTGTGTCGTTCTGGGTCCAGAAGCTGACACCGCGAAGCAGGAATGGCCACTGGTAAGGCTGGCTGGCATAGGGGTGGCTGCTGGTCAACTGGTTGTTGTGCCAGAACATGGAACGCTGCAGCTCAAACCACTTCTGCAAGAAAGGCAAACGCTTGACCTCCTTTACAGGCTTCTCGCGACGCTGGTGGCCCTCGGGAATGGAAGGAATATCCTCAACAAGCCAAACGTTGGAGCTAGGGGTGATCTGCTTGTTACCGTTGATCTCCTGCTGGCGGTGACCCCAATCCGGCAGAGGCTTCTCGTGCGTCCACATGGCGACTTTGCTGGGGTTGTGAATAAACTTGAAGTGGCTTGCGACACTCTTGAACTCCTGGCCATTCTTTCCATTCTCGATGCGGACCTCGAACAGGGTTTCCTCCTTGCGATCGCCAAGGGCATCCGCAATGGCAGCAGTAGTGAATTCCTGGTTGGTCGGGTAGTACGGAGAGGCAACGTCGTGCGACATGAGAATGGTGTCAGTTCCAACGTGTCGAAGACGAACAAGATCATGGTTCTTGATGACACGTCCCGTCTCCTCGCTGCCATCCATGGGCAGAATTTGCCAGTGGTTGTTGACATCCTCGAAGGGATAACCAGTCACCTGTTGACCCTGACTCGAAACACGGCCGTCATCGTAGCGGAGGGGGTAGTTGCCCGCGTGACTGTGGAGGTATGCCTTGGTCTCCTTGTGCTTGATTGTGATGGTGTCGTAGTATTCAATGTTGATCGAGTTGGCGTACATGACATTGTCGGACAGAGTCTCCTGGAACTCGGGGGTCATGAAGTCGTCGCCTGGGCCAGATCTGGTCAAGATGGAGAAATGGACCTGGAACCAGAACAGGTAGAAGATGAAAGGCATGACGATGAGACCGAAAGCCCGAGCTGCGAAATGCTTCAGGAAATCGGGGACGCTCAGGGCGCCGCCGGTTCTCTTGACGTCGAGAAGGTCCCAGAGGTCAATGACGACAGCGGAACCGATGGTGACGAAGGCAAACAGACCAACGTACTTGGTCGAGATGTCGCAGGACAGGGCGAAACCCGTCAGGATCAGCCACTTCCACCACTTGCGGCCGAAAGGGTCGTGGCGCTGCTTGTAGAACTTGATGTAGAAAAGAAGACTGCAGGCCATGGTGAGAATCAGGGTTGCGTCGAGCAGGATCAAGCGAGTCTGGCCAATGTGGGCATTGTCCAAGAGGACGAGACCAGCTGCAACGACACAGGCGGGAAGACTGTATCCAGACTCCCACATGATGAGGTATGTAACGGAAACGGTCAGGGAACCGAGAAGAGCGGGCATGGCGCGGAAAGCGACGTAAGGGACCTTGTTCGAGATGTAGGAGTCGCCAATGTTTTCGAAGTGGAAGTGTCCATCGTAGCCAACTAGCCATCCCATAAAGGCGAAGAGGAGCTTGCCGAAGGGCGGGTGAACGTCGAAAAAGTAGGTTCTCTCGAGGTAGTAGGAGGCAAACTAGAGACGACCAGAACTGTCAGCCCATTCTGCTCTTGCAGTAGTTAAATACGAAAGCGAACATACCTTGCCAAAGTGAACCTCGTCAAAGACGACCTCATTGGGATGGCTGATGCCCCAGAATCTCGAGATGAAGGCCAGGACCGTGATGACGGCCAAGGCAATCTTGTAATCGAGCTCAGAGCCGGCTCCCGTGGACTTCTTGTTGGAGTCGATCAGGATGTCATATTGAGCATCCTCGGGACCGGGCGAACCAGACTTCTTCTTGTTCCCGGGGTTGCGCTGGCGCAAACTGCCCTGGGAAACGGCAGTGGACGCCATCGTGGGGTTCAATGCCTGGTCAAAACAGGCGAGAAAGAGAGTGTACGAATCGAAGACTAGGCGATGCAAAGGGGAGGGTTAGCAAGCAGATCTGTTTGATATATCTTCCATGTCCTGTCAGGCTGGCTTCGGTCTGCAACGTAGCAACCGGCTTCAAAAAGGAGCTTGGATGCTCCGAGCCAGGAAAGAGCTCTGGGGGAATTGACGTGTGACGGGGACCAGAATGGAGAATCGAGAACTCACGTAAGAAAGTTAGGAAAGAACAAGTAATTGGCCCCCGTTGCCGGCCAATTCAAAACGTCAAAGGCCTGTAAGATGGGAAAAGAGATCCTATCTTGACAAGCTGATATCGACTGGAAAAGATATCAAGACTGGGAGAATGTTCAGCAGAAAAGGACCCTTTCCTTTCTCCTATTGTCTAGTCTAGGCCCGCGACTTTTTGACTTTCCAGCGCAGGGGTTGGTGGAGATCAGCTTTCAGGCCACTTGGCAGGTTCCGACGTGTGAAAAAAGCTCCGTTGCTGTACCCCTGACCTGGGCCGCCCTAGGGCGTATGGATTTAGAACAGAACAAACCAGATCGAGAGCTCTGGAAGGCGTGGGGAGCTCTGACGTCCCACTGGATCTATCATCTGGCCCGTGATAACGATAAGAAAGAAGAAACATTTTGAGCTGCATTGCCTCGAAAAGAACACTGTTGCATCTGTCAATTCATGCAATCGACCTTCTTCCCGTGTCCTCAGCTACTCGGCCGATTGAGAGAACTGCTTCACATGCCGATTGATCACAATCTTGGGTCATTCGAGTTGCGTATGACGTTTCAGATTGGTTGAGTATAGCTATTAGCAGCTTCGAAAAGCTTAGCTAGAGAGATGGGGCAGACGTCCGATATATAACGTCGCAACGTATGCATTAGCGACGGCGATATATTACACAACTGCCGTTCTTTGGTAGCCTCCCGGGCAGTATATAGAAAGCGAACCTATACCACGGTGGGCTAATCCTCGAGCATCTTCCGCGCGGGAGCAGCCATACTTATACATGAGGCTGCAGTCACTTTCGAGATGTATGTAGTAATCACGGCTCGAGTTGTCTGTCTTGTTATCGTCTAAGCGAAGCTGGCTATGGAGAAACCGCAGGGCCCAACTTGTGCTAAGTAAAAGGCAAAAGATGGAGCGGAACCCGTCCCACCCCGGGCGCGGCCACTCAGGTCTTGGCTGTTCCAATTGCCTGTCCGAAGTACGGAGCGGCGCCTCTCCGCCTTAACCCACATCGCATAGGACGCATCCCCTCTTGTGTGACAAAAACGGTCTCTCTTTGAAAATCGTCAATGATGCGGACTGCTCTTCGATTCCTCCCAGCCAGATCCAATCTCCTGCTTTCCACCCAGTACAGATCGACACACATTGTTCGGAACTCTCTGAGAATCGCTTCAACTCAGCCCCATCGCAAAATGTCTGACCTCACCACCATCATCGCCAAGGACATTGTTCCTCGTAAGTGGAAATTCTCACCAACTCAAAAATACCTCCCGTGCCATGACTAACAGAAACTGAACAGCCGTTGGCCCTTACGTGAGTACTCATGCCACTTCATTCTGGCTCTCATCAAACCACACAAAGTGATGACAATCTCGCTCACTCTATCTGATCCCCTCCCTCCCCAGTCCCACGCTGTCAAGACCCCGACCGCAATCTACTGCTCGGGCCAGATCCACCTCGACCCCCAGGGCACCCTGATCGAGGGCACCATCGCCGAGAAGACGGCGCTGTGCTTCAAGAACCTCGAGGCCGTCCTCAAGGAGGCCGGCTCCTCGACCCAGAAGATCGTCAAGGTCAACATCTTCCTGGCCGACATGGCCGACTTTGCCGAGATGAACGCCGAGTACGAGAAGTGGATGGTCCACAAGCCCGCCCGCAGCTGCGTCGCCGTCAAGACCCTGCCCAAGAATGCCACCGTCGAGATTGAGGCCATTGCCCTTCCGTAAAGGCATCTATCTATCTGATCGTGGAAAAATCTCAGGCGATGCGGATTCTCTCTCGTCCGCAGGTCTCAGATCTCTAAACTCATAATAAAAGTCAAATTGTTGATCTCAGCATCAAAAACGATCACAGCTCCCCATGTCTTGTTTGAGATCTAGATTTTGTGTGTCTTCATTTGATTCGTTAGGTTTCCGCCCAGCTTTGCTACGGGCCGAGGAGAGACCATTTTTGGTCCGGGTAAAGCGCACTTTCAAAGCAGTGGTGATGCCATCACCGGATCTCGAATCTTTGCGATTGCCTCTTGCCGTTGCGCAAGTCCGCCATTGCCTCCCCGTCCATGAGGCCAACCGCATAACTTGTCCCGACGTGCTTATAGTACGACCCCTCCGGCCGCAGGAGGACGGGCATGTTGCAGCCAAAGGCGACGCAGACCTGGTCGCCTATCCATGCGCTCTCGGGCCCGATTCCCACGTATCCGTTCTTGGTGTGGAAGATCTTCCTGTCCTTGATGGCCGCCACGAGGCCCGTCAGCACCGTCGCCGAGTACTGCGCCCCAATGACGTTCATATTGGCCGGCTGCTGCTCGCGCGGGCCGGTGATGACGCAGCTCAGAGACTCGGCGCGGGTTCCCACGATCTTGTCCCAGAACGTCGTGGCCAGGTCCGACTGCCTCGACGCGAGGCCCAGCGTGTACAGCGGGTTTTCGATCTGCGCCATCCCCATCTTCTCCCTGTACTTGACCTCAAAGGTCATGAATATGTGCAAGAGGCCGCAGGCGACGACCTGGAATATCATGCTCTCCGGCTCTGCCTGGCAGTTGAGCATGGTCTCCCAGTCCGATAGCAGCAGTTGAAACAATGCCCGAAGATGTGGTATCCCGGACGGATACCTCTCCGTCGTCCGGCTGGTCATGTATCTACAGCAAAAGTCCAGACAGTCCTCGGACGTGAGTTCGGGCTCTACCGATTTGATCTCGTCGCATACCACGCCGGAGCAGTGTATGCTATACCCGTCGATGGCAGGCCCCGGGTCCGTCGTTGGTGCGCCTCTCGACGCCGCGTAAGGGTGTTTTAGGGAATACAGGCCAGGCGTGCTGTGGCTCCAGTCGGGGACCCACGAGGGCAGATCCAGGGGCTCATGCGGCGACAAATCCGTGTCGACTTCTCCCGAGAGCATGAGCATCATCTCGAACCGGTCCTTCATCAGGGTGGCGGCGGCCTCGACGTACACGTCCTTGACGTTTTTCGAATAGTCGGGGATGATCTGCAGGCCCGTCACCCCGAGGCTGGCGTATATCTTGTCCCTCGGGTCGCTCGCCTCGTGGTCGCGCAGGACGTTGAGCAGCGCCCACCCCTGGTTGTCCTTGACCTCCCGGGCGTCCCAGATGCGCAGGATGGACTGCAGGCCCATGACCTGCTGCGAGAGCTCCCGCGAGCTGATCATGTTCCAGATCACGTCTTCCATGTTGTCGGGTTTCCTCAGGGACGCGTTGATGCCGTCGAGCCACCGGATGACTTGCATCACGTCCTGCAGAGGTATTACTTCGTCTCCGCAAGTTAACATGACTATTTCCCCAAGAACTACTTCTCTAAAGGATGTGTTAGTCAAGTCTTGATATATAATACAAAAGTCCTGGTCTGTCTGATGTCGGCTGTATACTTACTGGAATATCCAAATATTATTCCAGTACGGATGATCGCAGAGTTCCCTGATCGAGTCCCATACGACACTTTTCAGTAGCCCATCGGAGCAGGGATCCTGTTTGCATGCCTGGGGGAACAGGTCGAGCCACCTCACATCCGAGACCTTTGAGACATCCGGGTGCTGGGTCTTGTCGATCTGCTCCTTGAAGTTGCGCAAGACCTCAAAGGTCCAGTCGCACAGGTTGAAAGAGGCGCCGAACCAGGATATCACCATGCCGGCGTTGGTATAGATGGACTTCATGAGGGCGACCTGGCTGTTGCGCTCCTCGACGTCCATCTGGTCGACGCAGATGCAGTCGATCCAGAGCGGGAGCATGCGCAGGCCGGGCGTGTCTCGACACCGACGGCGGTGCGACTGGAGAAAGTCCAACAGGTTGGCCGAGACGGCAAAGGGGCGGCCGTTGACGACAATGGTCTGCGAGACGTCCAACTCGCCCCAGACGTAGGATATGGCTATAAATCGCGTCTTTGCCTGTTCGAGCGCCCAAGGAACCAGGTTGCCGCTAATGGTATCATGTTCGTGAGTATCGTCATCATGAACGTCTAAAAAGAAGAGTCTAATTTGCTGTTGTTGTTCTATCAGGGGACTGTAAAGAATCGAATAATCATGCTCCAACTCGGCGTATTGGAGTGCGGCCATGGTAGAAAGGAAGAAAAATAAAATGCTAAAATGCCCAAACCGAGACAGCCTCAAGAATCAAGAACAATAAAAAAACCGAATGACCCGTCTAGCAGCCATTGCGACGCAAGGGGCCTCGAGACAGGTGAGTAGTACTTGGGCACCCTCATATACAAGACAATTTTTCCGATTGTACAACCTGCGGCGGACGCTGGAAATCCAAAAATTGCGATCTGACAAGACAAGGCGGCCTACGCCTGAGTGGTTCGTCCATTGTTCGTTTCGTTCGCCAAAGTGGTGCAGTGCAGTGGTCGAGAGCGAGTGAGCCAAAAGTTCCCTACATGAAAGGCAAAAAGTCTTGGCCCTCTTTTGGCCCGCAGCATGGACTTTAGGACTCTGGAGTAAAAGTCTTGGGGGCTCTCGGCCGCACTTTTGACACTGGCCCCATGCCCCTGTGGTACCCCCTGGCTTCCCCACTTGCCCTGCCTGGGCTTTCATTACATACATTATACTCCGTACTTCAACGACATGCCCACGCAGGTAAACATGCATCATGACTTGCTTGCTGTCTTGCATATATGAAAAGAACAACAGAAAAATGCTCGGCGATCGAACCCTCAGCTCTGGGCAAGGCGATTCCCCTTGGCAGAAAAAGTTCCGTGCTGCATATCATTGCTATTCAGCGCTGATACGAAGTATACGACCCCTGTAGTTAGGTGCTATGCATATACATGATAGTGCGGAAACATCTCGACTGTGCCTCTCCCGAAAGTCCAAAAAGTCCTACATACACAATGCAGATTACATTCAATGCCTGCCTCTACATACTACAGACCTAAACTTATCTGCGGATATCCTGTTCCCGGGCCCTGCATATGCCCGAAAGCGGCCCCCATCCGGTTTGCCTTTCGGGGCCGATAGGACTGGTTCGAGGCACGGAACCGCGAGCAATGGGGTTGGGTTTGTAGGCATGGTAATTTTGCATCTTAGCATTTCTCAAAAAATACCTCATTATAGCGCTCCATGGCGATCGTAGGGCTCTTCTTAGTTACCTCGAAGTCTCCTGCGTCTGGACGAATGCCTGCCGGGTCGGGAGATGGTGGTCAGTCTCTTGTGTCGCTTACGGGAACAAGAGCTGAAAGTGGCCCGGTGTCAAAAAAAACCAGCCGCCTTTCGGCTGACGCTTTCCATTGTCAGCTTGGCTTTGCTCTCTCCTCTGCGTGGGTTTCGCCGTAATCCTGGTCGACCCTTTGGTTCTCGTGTGCTCTGCTTGTCGTGACCTGTCAGTTTTATGATTTTCTGCACTATATCGCTGATTTTTCAGGTTGCATATGACACCCACGTGGCAGGGAACCGCCAACTGTCTCACCAAGTCGGCTCAGGCTGGGCTATATTCAATCGACCCTGGTCGTACTCTCAAGACCGTGACAGAAATATATGAAAGGCTCCTCACTGACTGACTCTCTCCAACAGTTCGATTTGATCCCTGTAAGCGACTTGCGCGGCTGCCCTATTCGTGCTTCCTCGGCGCATGCCCTCCCTCTTCCACTGTGTGCAAACCTTGGGCCGTCTGGACACGGCTGGCCGCGACCTGTCTCGCCGTTTGTGGTAATAAAATGGAATTTTGAAGGGGTTACATTCTGCTCTTTCTACTCATGAATCAAGTGGACGGAGCCAGGGGAGCCTGATACCGTTTCCCCTCTTCTATTTCTCCTTTGTCAGTCTCTCCTGGAATATTCTTGGAAGGGACTTCTATATTCTGCTGTAAGCAGATGACTCATCGACGAATCTCACGACTGGTCTCGAAACAAGTAGACGTCGTAAGTGTAGAGAGGGGTTTCTGGGCCTGCTGATGATACGACTCGGAGTCCGAACATTGAGCTGAGCCTGATCTCCATTCCATATATATTGATGTATTGTCTCAGTCAATCTCTTCCTTGCCAAACACTACACCTGGCCTCGGAGTTCGGACATATCAAACAGATTGTACAGCTTTTAAACGTCACTCGAGGTCAGTTCTGTGTCAGTGAGTTTTTTTTTAAATTCATCTGCGCTTCATTTCTCTTTTCGCTCACGTAGAGTCACGATTATATACACCCATCCATATAGAATGCTTAATTTTCAAGTAAAAGACCAAATACATAGAATGGCAGAGAGTACCAACTCAATCTGCCAAGACGGGTTTGAATGTAAATGAAACGAAAAACACCATGCCTAGATGAATCAGTTCACCTGTACCAGACTCCTGCGGCTCATGTTATCTTGCAGAAAGCGCTGCCGCAGCTTCTCGGGGAAATGGTCCATTTCTTGGCCGGAACCAGACTTCTCCCAGTATCGGATGATGTCGTCGGAGACACTTTCTCTTTCGAGCGCCTTGGCGTACGCGTGGGCCAGAAAGTCGCAGTGCTTCCGGAGCATGTCCGACACGTTGTCGGCCTGCGCCAACATGGCCAGCGTCTCGCCCTTCTCCTTGCTGAGCTCGTTCTCGGCCTCCTGGGCCCGCTCCTCCTGGACCAGCCTCAGGAGGCTCATCCTCTTGGTCCTCTTCTTGTTCACCTCGTCGTGCAGGATCCAGTCGTTCATGATCGACTTGTGCCTCCTCGTGACGATTTTCAAGGCCTCCTGGCGACGTGCCTCCTTAGACTCGTCCACTTCATCAACGACCTTCTCTGTCAAAGGAACTATGACTATTCAGTATTGTAGAGTGTATCTTGACTTGAAATCATTGGGTGCTGCAAAGTAAAATAATGGATATAACATACCTTCTTCAATCAGAGATTCTAAACCACCTTTATCAGTCTCGGTTTCTTCATCGCTCTCAATATCCTCCACGGTCAAACTGTTCATCAAGCTCGAGCGTCGGCGTTTGCCTTCAGCAAAGTATTCCCGTGGTGTAGGCGAGACCCTTTCGTATTCGATAGTCCTGTAGTAACAAGGTCAGCTCGAGTGCCCAGATATCTCATCTCGACCCATAAATGCTCACACCCGGGGAGGTTTCGTCGGGACCTGATCGCCTAGAAACGCGTCGATGGAATCTTCAAGAGACAGGTATTCGTGGTCTTCGAGGCGGTAGGCATTTTCGACGAGCACCTCATGCCAGTCGAGGCTGTCGAGGTGGGCGAAAGCAGCCCGGCGTCCCAGATCGGCCTGCCGGCTGGGCTTGACCCGCTGGGTCGGGTCGTCGAAGCCCTTGATGCCGGCCTTGGTCACGTCCTTGAGGCCCATCAGCAGCGCCCACTCCAGCTGCGACGCCTTCTTCAGGACGTTGAGCGGAGACTGGGGCTCGGGCAGGCCGAACCACGACCCGGCCTTGCGGAGGTGCTCTCTGCCCTCCTCTACGTAGGCGCTCACGCGCGGTCTCGCGGACTGGAATAGGCCGTACTCGGCATCGATGACGAGATCTTCACGAAATAAAGTCAATGAGCAAACGATCTTTCATCTAGGGCAGACAATTTTGTTTTATTGAAACGTCTCACCTCGAACTTCTTCTTCTGTCTCTTCTTCTTGTTCCTCTTCCTGCCGCCATTCTTCTCGCCAGTCTTCCTCCTCTTCTATGGTGTCAGAATCCTCATCTTGAGATTCTTCATCATCTTGGAAATGCACTGCCGCTCTCGATCTCGCCCCCGCTCTCAGCGAGACCTCTTCATCCGAACCATCTGAACCAACTCCGTCCCTCCTTTCGTCGTCCGACCCTATCCCTCACTTAGCGTCGACCCTTATATCGTCCTAGGGGCTCTGCGTCCTACTTACCCGCTCTGGGCTTCGTTGTAGGACCGGTAGGTGTCGATGTGCTCTCGGTATCGCGCTCCCAATCCTTGCCGGCCTCGCCGAAGCGCTCCATGGCCGTCTGGTAATCCGGCCCAGCCGCCCTCTGTGTCTTGTCCCCGGCGTCCTTTTGGCCGCGGCGAACTTCTCGCTGGACCCAGCCGCTCGATCCGAGCTTCCGGATCTTTGCGCCTAGCTTCTGCGTGGACTTGTGCTCCCGCCATTGGGTGAAGGCGTACGCGGCCACCGAGATGGCCACGACCGGGATGATTTCGTGGGTGAAGATGAGCTCTATCCGCTCGGGGATCGTGATTCTGTATGGCGAATCCATGGTGATGGGAAGATCGCTTGAGTGCTGCGGTTTGATCTTGTGATGTGTAGTGTAGTTACAGCTGAAAAGGGGGAAGGATAGTGAGATACGACGACCCAACACGGGTCAGTATAACCGATAGATAGATGATTAACTTGAATAGCAGGAAAGAAAGATTGGTCTGCTTTCGTACCGGCGTCATTGTCGTTTATTAGATATCGTGAAGAAAGAGGGGAGACAAGGAGTCTTTGGTGGAATTGTCTCCCGGGGCATGAAATCACATTGAAACTGATTTTTCTTTGTTCAACACGATGAGATTTGTAGCAGACCTGGGAAAGTTTGGTGTAGCTCCAACTCTTGACAGTTTCAGCCTGAGAATAAGACCCGGCAACAAGTATAATCAACTCTCAAAGACAACTATATCTCACGCAGTCTTGCTGTTCTCATATTTGCAACAAAAAACTATAAACACCGCTGGAACCTTGTATCTTTGAGATCGATAAATGTGGTAGCAAAAATGAACGTACCAATTAGCCTACGGAGAGGATCCTTGGGCCACTTGTTTCTATACACCATTGGTTTTAGTGGTCATCCTACGCCTTATTGACAAGATAGCGCAGCATGGTGCTCTTTATTGTGTGCCTCGCCAGGCCGCGGCTGTGAAAGGCCGTCAAGCCCATGAGCAACAAAGCAGCAAGAGTCCGACGACGCTGTCTACAGGGCTTTGACGTCCTAATGACAAAGATGCCTGGCGAGGTATTAAATAGTGAGGACAGAAATGGCGGACTCGAGAAGAGAGTCATGAGGAGTCCGTTTAGTAGTCAACACCAACATACCATATTCACATTCATTCTAACTTACTGCAGTGCAGCCTTATATCATTGATTTCTGAATCTGTCCGGCACAGGTTCTGTCCATTCTCTATAGGCCCTCAAGGCAAAGAAGATCACCGAAATACCGAGAAAATAAGAATATACAAAAAGACGACACGGGAGATAAACGAACACCAAGAAAAACAATGTGTCAGAGTAAGTTTTCCTCGTGATAACCTAGCTCACATATCCAGATACACGAACGCTGACATCCGCCCACAGACATCGTAACATACTGCCCACACTGCGGGTTCAAGAATACCGAAACTATCGAATGTTCTAATTCGCGCACTTCGAGCTGCTGGTTCTTCGCATGCTTCGGCTCCGGCGAGTGCCAAGACATACAGGAGAAGAAGGTAAAGATCACCTGCAGATCTTGCTCCCACCGCCACGACCGCGCCCAGCAGCTGAGCGGCAACATGATCAAGATCGGATTCAACACCAGAGACTCGTATGTAGACCCCGTCCTCGGCCGAGCCCTGGCCGGCCTGCCCGGGAGTGACCTGTACTCATACAACCCCCATTGTGCTAGTGGACGACGGCCGCAGCAGCAGTACAACAGTAGCAACTGGCCGGCGCAGCGGGAGATGACGCAGATGGGCAACAACCGGGACGCGCGCCCCGTCCGTCAGATGACCGCCCTCGCCGGGCAGCAGCACTCGTACTCCTCGCAGCAGCCCATGAGCGCCTCCGTGCCCAGGCATCAGTACCCGTCGCAGCAGGCCATGAGCGCTTCCGCGCCTGGGCCTCCTAGGGCGCAGAGGGCGCCGAAGCCGAGCCCGATCCAGGTCCGGCAGCCGGCCCACCACGTCCGCCGGCCCGTCGTCGTCCAGGCCCCGCGCGTCCCGGCCGCCCACAGCGCGCGCGTCGTCGAGTTCGTGCCCCGGAACCAGCCCCGGAGGGACAGCAACGGGGTGTCCGAGTTTGGCAGCGAGGACGGCGACTCGCCCGGGTTTAGGAACTACAAGGTCTCTCACCCGGAGGTCTCGCCGCTCCACCAGAGTCAATCGGGATACCAGTCGTGGCCCGTGTATATCTAGTCAATAGGAGATGTAGAATAGAAAACCCCCGATTCTGGAGTGTGTCCCTAGAGTGACTGACTAATCTGGAATGAGTCAAGGTAAGTGAGTATCTGTGTGCAAAGTTGACACATCATTGCGGTTCGCATTCTTCGTTGTCATAGTATTGGATTTGTAGAGTTGAACGAGTCGACAGGCTTGACCAGTCGTTCGTTGTTAGTCATGCTTTGTACTACATCGGATGTGTTGAGCAGCCCACGACGTTCCTACCGGAAGTGGATTATGTTGTGCCGCACTGCAAGACGAACGGATATCCAGTCATGATAGAGTCAAGTGACTGATTTCCGCAGTCTTTGAATTGTCCTCATGTTTTATAGATGTCATTGAATGTACTCCCGCTTCATGCCTAACATTCAAATCAACCATATATAAAAGAAATGTCAAACGAAATTTGCTAATACAGCCTCCTCGCTTATATCGCATAACTCCCGAGAGAACATGAAAAGGAAATTAAAATAAACTGAATCTTTCGAATGTCGAGATTTCGGCTCTGAAGTTCTTTTTAATCATAAGGGTCTGTGAATCACAGCATATAGCTTGACCAAAAAGTCTGGTGCGGAGTACTTGTTCAGCATACGGCCAGATAACTGTCTGTCAGGGCCCGGGGTAGTAGCTTATATAATGTAAACTAAAGTTTCGGGTTTAAGAATGGAATGAGGTAGAAGAGCTTTGGTTTCCTATACGCTTGAGTTCGTGAAGATATGTTGACCATACGGACGTGTTCTCATGAGGACGAACCAAAACCCACGGCGGTAACACAGCACACGCGATGAATTGCAGTATTTGGTACAAGTTCGCAAGAGATCAAGCGAACAATGCACGCCTAAGAAGTTGCAGTCAATTGAGTTGTTGAATCAAACAGACTCGTCGTGTCCAAGCCCGTGAAAGACAAGTACGGGCGGGCCGAGAACGTGTCTAGGTCAGAAGAGTCCTCGGCCAAGAATATAGCCATTGCATAATGCCGGCACTCGCGAGCAGAAGTTTGGTCTGGCCAACTGCTTGCGCATCTCAGGCAACCATATTCCGATGTTTCGAGGCCAGTTACATTTGTAGTTTCGTATGATATAGGTAGTAGTGGAGCAGGAACCGGCACAAGAGGCGGGGCGGGACACGAATGCAGTCGTGGGGTTGATCGAAGGCTTCTAGATTCGCTGAGCTCCGATTGGCCGGTGAAAACATCGTCGAGGCACACCATAAACGGCTGCAAGAAGTGGTGACTGGTAGGGCTGACCGCCGTCGAAACACTTGTCGACTTAAGCATCTGTATCTACGGCAGAGTGACGTGTATGTCTTGGATGGGGGAAAACCGGGGGACTGCACCATTCTCTCGCGGCTCCAAGACATGCATACGTGTCGTATCTGTCTATCCGAGCATCATCAATCGGTCAATTCATCTTTCCAATCTCGATCAATGGTTCTGGCCAGAGCGGCCATTCTGTCATTGACCATCTGCCCTTTGTTCTTCAGTTCCTTTCTTTTCTGTCGTTCCTGCTCTTTTTCGCCATCGGTCTGCCGGCATTGATCAAGTGAAACGGCAGTGCAGTAGGATTCGATGGGAAGACGCTGATCACCCAATAGAGACTCCACCTCGGCCGACCGTCCATCGTGGTCCAGTGTCCACTTCCACTCTTTGATCGTCCCTCTTGTGAGTCAACTCGGCCAAGACGAATACTCGAACCCGATTGGCTTATGCTAGCAAAGAGGTGATTCAGCCCCCCCACCAATACTAAAATCCAATGTCTCGCACTCTATTTTCTTAGCTTCGTGTGTGGAGAGCGAGGCACCATAATAGGATATTCCGCAATCCAAAGTGGACATGGGAGGATACGCATCGCTGTTTGTTAAAAACACATGCTGCCGAACTGGCAAGACCCCTATTTCATGCGCGTTTGTCTCTGCACGATGATGACTGGGCATCTCGGCAAGCCTAGCATGGAATGGCGCAGTGCCTCAGTTTGGTCCCATCTCTCCATGTGGAGGCGAAGGACGCCATTGCAAAGTGCTCCGGCTCCGTCACAAAGTTCGACAATGCTTGAAGACACATTTGTATCCTGGGCAACGGTCGAGCACGTCAAACTCAGGTCTGTCCAGGCCAATGGAAAGCGTGTCATCATGTCCTGATATGACTTGATCGCCTCCGTCGCAAGTTAATAATACAGACAGCATATGCCCGGAATCCATCCAATAATGCTACTGCCCAGAATCATGTCGGATGCCCATTCTGTTATGGTGCTGGTGCTGGTGCTGCAGGGGACTTTGGGGCCAAGAAGCTCTGAAGGATCGTGTCGTATCCACCATGTGCACCCATCTTACCCGTCCGTTCACCTTTTCATTGGACACCATTGGCAGCTACCATCCGGGAGGGATGGCTCAGCTCATTGGAACTGTATTTTGCATGGGTCGATGAGGCTGTCCGGTCCTCATGAGCCGCCGCCGGAGCATAGGAATTCTGTTGTTCCCTTGCCTCCCCTGACCTGGCATTGTACGACAAGTTTAACACTATGGAAGTCAAGCTTTCAAGATCTGTCCACATCTAGCAGATTATTTTCAGGTAGGTCAGGTAGTGTGAGGACTCTCAGGTGAAGAGGCCGGAGTCTTTCAAGGTTCTTGACGGGCATGCTCGGACTTTTGGGACTCGCCTCGCTCGCCAGCGGCGACACGGGGGCTCTAGCATCTTTAGCACTTGCACTATGGGTTTTAAGTGACAGGCCACTGGAGTTAAGGTAACCTTGCGGGACGGAGACTTTTTCTTTATTTTATTTCCAAGCAGGTGGTCGCTGGTCGCTTCAGTTTCTAAAAACATGCTGATTAATTGAGCCTTGTCAAAAAGCTTGGCAGTCGGTCCAACGCCACGCCGATCTTACAGCTGCGATCAGCAATCCCTGCAGGAGGTCTTCCATCTGATTCCGAGCCACCGGCGGCGGCCGCGGGCTGCGTCAAATGAGATGCGAAGAAGAAATGTTGCTTGCATCACTGGATGCCATTGAGGATATGTGACAATGTACAGAAGATAGGTGGCAGGTATCAGACGGCGTTAGGTTGCCGAATTATTTTGCTCTCGTCAGTTCGTGGTGTAATGTAGGTCTTTGCGGAATGTCGCTGCCTCCCAGAGAGGAGGACCCAGATGATGAGCGGCCAGGATTAGTTACCTTATCTGGTACGGGTTTAAGCTCCTAGGACGTGACAAGTCACGACAAGTATCTGCCGTTATCACCTCGTTCCAACTGGGCTGATTGCTCGGATTGGGGGCCGAATGCATTCTTACAGGATGGCCTGGCTAACTGCACATTTGGCGAAAGTACAGCCTCCCAGCAGAGGATGTGAAGAGCCTGGAGTCCTGGACGCCAATGCTGTCTTTTGTCCCCGAGAGATTCAAAACAGGAGATGAATATATTAGATCGGGAAATTGGGAAACCACGCTGGAAGCCAATATTCCGCGGTACCAGCTTTCTTTGGTTGAAGCCGGATGAAGACATGGATTAGTGATACAAAAATTCCATGTTGAGAATAGAAGTCGCTCTGCATCTCACCGCATCTGTTTTCAAAGTTTTCCTTTCTACAGACTATTGAAACGGAGCGAGCAGTGATGCCAGCATCACATCATGGCGAGACCACACAAATGATCATATTTCCTCAAGCGGTCGAGCACAGTAAAAGAAAGCCAGAAACCCTTCCAAAAGGCGGGTTTCGGCGCGCTTGGGGCTCCTAATGCCGGCGCATCCTTCCTTAACAGAAGGTACCCCGCCCAATCGGGGCCAGTACATTGCCATCCCAGCTCAACGGCACAGCCTCAGTCGACTGTCGAACAAGGTTCCACTTTTCTAGGCAGCCAACCTCAACGGGCAGCGAGAAACTCAAGAACGACATGTTTCCAACGTCCCTCGCTCGACTCCTGCCCTTCTCGCCATTTGGATCTTTTGTTGTCGCCCGACTGACTACACGACGACAACTTGGATCTCTCCATCACGGCCATCCCCACCGTCTCAGGTCACTGTCCTTGTTCGTACGTAGCGAGAAAGACGGCATTTGATTTTTCTCTTTCGCTCGACGCGGTCCTCCAATCCACCTGCTTATCGTCATCCACCTCGCCCGTCCTTCCTCAGGCATATCAGTTCTATCTTCCCCCAGATTACAGTCCGCAACAGTTTCCCTCGATCAAGGCTAGGACACCCATCAACATTAAAGGTACCTATTGATTATTCGGGCCCTGTGATTATTCCTTCCACCTCAGTGGCAAAACCCGACGCCTCCCTGAACACGCTCCGATCAGCAAACACACCTCGACCTTCAAGTCTCGGGTCAACTCACACATCCAACGGCTTCGGTCTCTCAAGTAAGGACGGCTTTTGTCTTTTGAAATCATCATTCTCCTGTCGACATTTGCTTCCACTTGACCAATGCTCATTTGGCAATTGTGATATCATCCCCCCAAAGTCCGTCCTGAGGCCACACCATCCTGGTCTCGGTGAGGAAGGACTTCTGCGTGACTCATCGGCCATAGACCTCTCTGGTTTACTGAACGGTGCTAACCTATACCGTCAGTCGACATAGGACCTGGCCATTCACCCTCTCACTTTCATTCCTCTTAAATACCTTCCACACCCCACTTCCATACGGAGACAAAACTGGCAACATGTCATCCAACCCGCGCAGGACTCCCGCGAGTCGATTCGCTGCGGATGCCGTTGATGGCCTAAGCCTTAAAACCAGCAACTTGACCCTCAGGAAGGGCTCTACCTTCCACTCACCTTCCTCTCCTTCTTCCAGCCCTCCCGTCTTCAAGGTCCCATCACTACCTCGTCGCTCTCAGACGAACCTGGATGATGTTCTCGATGCCAGCCGTCGTCGTGCTGCCTTGACCATTGGCAACGTCGACAGCATCCTGACCGGATCTACTAAGAAGAAGTGCTCGCGGAAGAACCTGAGCGACGAAAGTGCTCCCGTCAGAGAGAGCATCCTCAACCACATGGTTGGCACCAGCGGCTGCATGCTGCAAAAGCCCGCCATCATGGCTTCAGAATCAGAGAGACGCGTGTTGCGTCCTCGTCCTCGCCGCACTTCGAGACATCATGAGTCTGACAGTGGACTCGGCACCTCCATTGCCTCCTCGAAGCAACAGGGTAAGGAAGCAAAGTCATCCGGCACAGCCGCAGCCATCACTCGCTCTGCAACCACTATTAAGACAGAAGATGGTGTGCTGCCGCTTAGCAGTCGCGCCGTGAGCCGCATTCACGAGCACACTTTGAAGCCACTTCTGTCCAAGAAGTCTTTAAAGGCGTTTCAGTCAATCATCCTTGATTGTCCTAGGCGCATTCAGGAGAACCAAATCGTTTGTCTCAGAGATCTAGAGAAGACTTTGATCTTTATGGCACCGGTGAGTCAACTTCTGAAAGATACTGGCGTGTGGGGAAATACTTATCGGGCATTGTGCTTGAAGGAGAAAGCCAAATCAGCCGAACTATACCTCGACTTCTGCCTGACTTCCATCCGCTGCATCCAAGCCACCGTCGAATATTTGAGCGATCGCGAACAAACTCGACCCAACGATCGCCCATACAACTCCGGCTACTTCATTGATCTCGTGGAACAGATCAGGCTGCACGCCCAGCAACTGCAAAACGCCCAGGAGCGCCAGGCAGCTGGCGAGGAGCTAGACGAGATGGATGCCCACCCGTACGTCACCAAGCACTTCACCGATCATCTATTCGCACATGCTAACTCTCCGTTCAGTACAGATGAGGTAAAACTCATGGGCGGTCTGGCCACCACTGGCCGACCAGCCGAGCTCGTTCGTATCAAGAAGAACGGCAAAGCAATCTCCATCGCGACTGGCCAGCCATTCGAGGATCTTGAGGAGGATAGCAAGGGCCCGGCTCGGTTCAAGAGATCCATGAGCGAGCAGCTCGAAGACGAGGAAGAGATCATGCGCTCCATGGCACGGAGGAAGAAGAACGCCACCCCGGAGGAGCTCGCACCCAAGAAATGTACCCACCCCGGGTGCAACAAGGAGTTCAAGCGGCCATGTGATCTCACCAAGCATGAGAAGACACACTCGCGTCCTTGGAAGTGCCCCAACAAGACGTGCAAGTACCATGAGTATGGCTGGCCAACGGAGAAAGAAATGGATCGTCACGTCAATGACAAGCATTCATCCGCTCCTGCCATGTACGAGTGTTTGTACAAGCCCTGCCCGTACAAGTCCAAGCGAGAGTCAAACTGCAAGCAGCACATGGAGAAGGCTCACGGCTGGCAATACGTTCGTACCAAGACGAACGGCAAGGGTGGCGCTGCCAAGGCTGGCAGTTCTGTCCAGCCCACTCCCGTGATTCCTGGTATGCCCACACCTAGCAGTGAGAACAGCACGTCTGCTATGACGCCACCCGAGGAGCCATTCCCCATGATCGACAATTACCCTGATATGTTCCCTGCTTATCCTTCGAGTGAGCAATTCAACGCCGAGAACGTCTTTGATGATCTGGCGTTTGACACGTCCGACATTCCAATGGACTTTTCCCCAATTGACAACAACACACCGTCGACTGATGGCCAGTACAGCGGCTTTGGTGAGATGAGCCCTGATATTAGCGATCAGCTGAATGATATCTACCACGCCAGGCTGCCAACGCCTACTTACTCCATTTACGACAAGAGCATCCCCGACATCTTTGCGACCTTTGCAGCAGAACTCCTGCCACCACAGGTGGCAGCTCTTCCTCAAGCGCCGAACGCACCTCATATTTCCCCAGCGGGACATGGTAACACCATGCTCTACACTCCTGCCTCCATGGTAGATGAGGGATTTGAGGATTTCGGCTGCAACGACCAGATGGACAATGACTTCCTCCTGTTCCCCCCAAAGTCCAATGAGTACGATGGCAACCTGTTCATGGACACCATGCCCAGTGCCGCAGCAGGCTTTACACAGCCGTCTTCTCAAGACTTCAACATTGAGTTCAATGCGACGATGGATGCAAACATGGACTGGACGACTGGTGATTTTGGTGGCTACAACTAGATGAGAGCGATGGAGATCTCCAATTCAAGTGTACCACCCTGTATTACGACACGACCGCAGGAGACAAAGCGGTCAATTTACGATGCTATGATAAGGAAGAGTCTCGATGTAGACCGAGGAAGAAAGCAGACCAGATTGTGCCCTGCTACGTGGCTTTGAGTCAGGAAATTTGTAGAGACTGTTTGGGAGAAAACTTCTGTGAGGACTGCTCTTGAGGCTTGGCATGTTTTCTGTTTGGCTGCGTCAGGGAATAATGAAGACACATGCTCGGTTTCCTGTAATTGATCAGCCACGAAAAAAAAAAATGGCTTGGATCTGAAATAAATAAACAATACTAGCGAAGACTTCTCTCTCCATGATGCGAGTCAATATCTCAAGCAACATACACTTTACATGATCTCTCTCGATCTACATAGTATCGCAAGGTGATTGATTCAAATGATTTCACGATTGTAAATTGTAATATACTTTGACTGTCCAAGATATAAGGAACATGGACACACGTCATTCAAAACTGTTGAACGTGAGATTGATTCATGTGAAGATGAACTTGTGTTGGTTGGGTGGTAGAACCGGGTGCAGCCGATCCGCAGCTGTCAGAAAGTTGGCGGGGCCGTACCGCACTAGTACCCACTTGCCCTTAGAAAATTTCCCACGGCATGCAAAGCTGCGCGACGTCCTTTGACTTTCTCTACCCCAAGCAACACTCTTTTTCCCACCACATCCACGGTGCGCGCGCCTCTGTTGCAGCACCCAGCAAGTTGCGACTGGGTGCTGTCCTTTACTCTCTGTAAGTCTCATCTGATTTTTACTATGCCGCTTCTTCCGCGCTTTCTCTCTCCGTCAACCCCTCTGAAATGATGACCATTCGACGTTGCCGCAAAATGCGCTCGTCACTCTCATAACCATACTTTGTAATAGGAAGAGCCGTATGAGTGACCATCCCCGGGCCTCGAAAACCCTTTGGCCGAGCCGTCCAATGCCGGTGCCCCGGCTTGACTTCGCGGTGGGAGGACTTGTGCAATATCGTCATATGCTGCCCTGTCTTTTCCCGTGCTGCTCACTGGGGATGGCGGGCGTGTGAGGTGGGGATTTTGGTCGTGCTTTGAACTTTGGTTTCTGATATCTGGGTTTCATTTACTACTTTCATGCTGAAGTCACCCTGTGAAAGAGTTGTCGGCTAACTCTTTTCTCTAACAGATCTGTGGACGATACCAGAGTGGAAAGGGCACAAGCCGGGTGGTGGTGATATCGGAGGCTAGGAATTCTACGTTGGCATCACTAGCATAATGAATTCATATCATTTACCAGCATCTTTCTCCTTTAGTCTACAACTTCTTGGTAACATGTGCTAATTGCTATGCTTCCCTCATCCCGGCATTGATGTTCGGTAGTGGCGGCTCTGGTATGTCTCGCCATATCGTGGCCTCGGTCAAGCAATGCCGCGCAAACAGTAATACAATCAAATGTAGCCTTCAAGTCCCCGTGAGAGCCTTTTCTTTCTTTCCTGGCTGCACTGCAGAGGACTTTGCTCTTTTTCTCGTCCGTCCCTTTCTGCACGGGCACCTCCAAATGCTGGGGCCGTGAGGACTTCGCGGAAGCGACACGGCGGATAGGCTCTCCACTACTACGCTGCTGTTTGCAATTTCCTTGCTCCTCGTCTCTTCCATTCCCCGTTGCCGCGCACTAATGATTGCAATTTTCATTTGAACTTGAAGAAACTATTGCGTGAGGATCAACAACGGTGCGACAAAATGACACCGCCCCAAGGGAGTTCTTGCCTGCCTTGAAGCACGGCGAACTTGATCGAAGATTTGCACTCTGTGAGCTTATTGCTTCGAGCGAGGCTGGATCAAATCAAAGTCGACTTCTCTGGCTGTGTGCCTTCTGGTACCGATAGTGACACAGCCGTAGCCCATCGAGAAAGCTGTGAACGAAACATATGAACTACCCAAGCCACCACAATCATATTGATCATGGTCATTATTAATCTGACCATCAGAGTTACCTTGACACTTTGGAATGGGCGTCGTACTAGAATGGCCAGTGATATCCCATAGCAGAAAATAAAGTTGTCGGGACTCAAATGTTAAGGCAGGTATTGTTTTCTACTTTATAAGCTCTCCCGCGGTCAGGCTTGAAAGCAGCATCTCGCCTGTTTCTTGTATTGGGAAAGGAGACATGAGTCTTCCCCGTATTATACATGTTAAATGTGTATGAAGTTGCATAATCGCTGGCCATGATGAATGAGACCATCTGGAGTATAGCGGTTGGCCCCACTGCTTCCATGGTGGTGTTGGAAGGTATTGCCGATTGCCAAGACTCAAGAGCCCACCCGGGCCTTTCGGAGATAGCCAGAGAAGTTGAAGCCGACAGCTAGAAGCAGTGGAGCATCTACGGCTAGAGAAGCACATGTCTGAATTACAAGACAGTAGGAATCAGGTACGGGACTATCGACAGACACATTGACAATAAATGTTCAGATTATACTTTGGACATACGATACAAGCCCCAAAATATGCACATGTGAATGCGCGGGGATAACTGAGAATGGATATTAACACAATTCCGACAAGGCTGGTCCAGGGGGCCACTCAAGCTTTTGTGGAGGATACTCGGTACCTTGCTTCCATACTGTAATGCAGAAGCATTGATCCCAGGGTATAAGCAGCGGTACAGGTCGAGTCGGGGGGTTGGAAACAATTTAAAGCCAGCAATAACAACATACCGATCAGTCATGCTATGATGAGCTGGAAAGGGGCGAGGACACAACCTGGTACATATTTCCCTTTCCCTACAAGGCCAGAGGGTTGAATTGAAATTGGAAAGACGGGATGTCGATGGGCCCCGGCCCTCCGGTAGTAGCACTGGAAATATTATGACGTGGAGCTTCGGCCAATCGCAAAACACTGGCGTGGTCCTCTACACTAGCAGAGCTCCAAAATAGGTGCAGTAGTCAGCCGTTGGAATACGATCTGTACTCTTTCGCCCGTTTCACTCGTTTCCTTCTCGAACTTTTCTTGGCCTAACAACTTGTTAAAACCTCCCGCCTCTTTCACTCCTTCTTCCCCCTTCTCGCATTCCAATGCATTCACAATGATGTCAAGCTTACGGACGAGAGCAACGCCTTTGCTGGCCGTTTTCCTCGTCTTCTGCCTGCTGCTGACCACGGCCGAGGCATCCCTGGGCGACAGGCTACCCGAGTTCCGCGAATGCGTAGAGGTTCGTGCCACGAGAGACTCCAATCTGCCACGAGACGTTGTGTGAGGGACAAGAGCTGACCTTTGCCCGCGCCCGCCCAGCTCTGCAAGAGAGAGAATTGCGACCCCAACAACAACCCAACACCTATCCGTGAGTGCGATCCTAACCTGCTCGTCTGTAGCCGACGGAAAACTGACCACGCGACTCTCACCAGCCCTTCTCCACCGAGTCCTCCTCTGGACGTGTCCACAGGAATGCGATTACACATGCCAACACATTACCACCTCGAGGCGAGTCCAACGCAATGAGCCCATCACCCAATTCCACGGCAAATGGCCCTTTGTACGGGTCCTGGGCATGCAGGAGCCCTTCAGCGTGCTCTTCAGCTTAGGCAACATGGTGGCCCATCAGAACGGCCTGGCGAAGCTCCGGTCGTCGATACCAGCCAACTACCCACTGCGCTCGTACTACTGCCTGTTCGCGTACCTCAGCATCGCCACCTGGATCTGCAGCAGCGTATTCCACGTCCGCGACTTCCCCGTAACGGAGCAACTCGACTACTTCGCGGCCGGCGCCGGCGTCATGTACGGCATGTACTACACGCCCATTCTGGTCTTTCGGCTCGACAAGCCAACGCCTAGGCGGAGGAGCGTGTTGCGGCTGTGGACCGTGCTCTGCTGTACGCTGTACGCGTGCCACGTCCTGTACCTGAAGCTGTGGAAATGGGACTATACCTACAACATGGCCGCCAACGTCGTCGTGGGGCTGACGCAGAACGCGCTGTGGACGTACTTCAGCTGGAGGAAGTACAGAGAGACGCGTAGGATGTGGGCTGTCTGGCCCGGATGCGTCGTGGCGTGGCTGATGATGGTCATGAGCTTGGAGCTGCTCGACTTTCCGCCGCTATGGGGAGCCCTGGACGCGCACAGTCTCTGGCACTTGGGCACAATCTTCCCAGCAGTCGTTTGGTACAAGTACGTTTTTCTATCCTTTGTTCTACAGACAGCACACTGGCTGACAAGGCTAACCTTCCCTAGTTTCCTCGTCAAGGACGCTCAGGACGACATAGCGAGATCTACCAAATTAAAGGACAAGGAGTATGACTGAAGAGCCATCTTGTATCGCTTCAGATTTTTGTCAGCACATTATTGGTTATGGGAAGCATGTTCTTCCAGCCCAGAGCTTTTGCGACTGCGACGCTTCTAAACTATCTGATCGTATAAGTAATTCCAAAGAATAAAAATAGATAGCGTTCTCATTGCCGAGGAACAGAAAAAAAAATTTAATGCCATTTCCAAGACCGAGAAACAAATCATTGCAAGCACTGATGGCCAGTAACAATAACACAAGTTGGTTCTTTATGCATCATTTTAGTCCTAATTTGGCACACTTTTCATGTTACACGGCGATGCCGAAGAAGAAAGCCGCAAGAGAAGAGGAAGAAATTGCACTCGTGCCAATCAAGTGTGGTCGTGACTCGTTGATTCAAGAGTCCCTCGTGTCACATTCTGCTTCGAGCCCCTGGTAGCAACAAGCTTGTATGTTACACCAAGGGATTGGACTTGGACTGTAACAAGAGATTGGCAGATGTAAATATGAGTATACTGTTTTGCCCGATTAGACCGATCTGCCTTGCGCTTTGCGGGAATCTAAGATCAAGAAGTTTCGTTTCTCCCTGTTAGTCCAAAGAGTCTAGCCCGAAAAAACAGAAGGGAAGTTTTTTCTTTCTCTTCTTCCTCTTCTAATGGGGTCGCCGCCTTGGTGGGGTTCGGGCGGTGAGACCCGCCGATGGCAGTAAATGGCTGGACGGACCCTGCATACCAGAAAAATTATGCCCGACTCAAGACTTTGTTTGGCTGCGGGCTCGTTGGCGACGTTTCTCTCTCTCTGCGCTCTACCTCCACCCCCGTCCTCCCGAGATCTGTTTGGATTTTCCTTCCTCTTCTTGTTTCCCATTCTCTCTCTTCTCGCAGTTCCGGGAAATTTTTGTTGGCAGCAGCACAAATCATGGCGAACATGGACGTCGACAAGGCCGAGACCTCGCTCAAGGGCATGGCCCATTCCGAGCAACACTATTTCAATAGGTGGGTTGATCCGTTATACATGTGCTTTTTGCAACCAGGCGCGTTTGCCCTCGCACTTTCAGCGGAATGCGCCTGGCATCGTCACTCTATTGAGAGAACTCTTGGCTAACCTTTCCTCTCTTTTAGTTACAACCACCATGGTATGCATCCATATCCTTTTATGGCACCTCATTCCCGAGGGAGGGGTCGTTGATCTTTGTACTAACGTGGGGTTCAATCTTCAGGAATCCATGAGGAGATGTTGGTAAGTACAACTCAAAACTTCCTGAGAGGGTTTCTGTATGCATTTTTTCTTGAATAATGGGACTGACTCTGTCGCTTTAGAAAGATGAGGTTCGCACGCGATCCTACATGAACGCGATCGTCCAGAACAAGCACCTTTTCAAGGACAAGGTCGTTCTCGACGTTGGCTGCGGTACCGCCATTCTGTCCATGTAGGTTCTTTCCCGTCCATAATTCTGGACCTCCTGCTCTTGCCTCGTTTGCTGACACGATTGATTCACAGGTTTGCCGCCAAGGCCGGCGCCAAGCACGTCATTGGTGTTGACATGTCGACCATCATCTTCAAGGCCAAGGAGATTGTCGCCAAGAACGGCCTGTCCGACAAGATCACCCTGATCCAGGGAAAGATGGAGGAGATCGAGCTGCCCTTCCCCAAGGTCGACATCATCATCTCCGAGTGGATGGGCTACTTCCTTCTCTACGAGTCCATGCTTGACACCGTCCTGTACGCCCGCGACAGGTACCTCAACAAGGACGGCCTCATCTTCCCCGACAAGGCCACCATCTTCGCCTGCGGCATTGAGGACGGCGAGTACAAGGACGAGAAGATCGGATGTAAGTCTCGCAGAACACCCACATGCGACTTCCCAAAAAACAAAAAACTGACATGCCCTAAACACAGTCTGGGACAACGTCTACGGATTCGACTACTCCCCTCTCAAGGAGACCGCTCTGGCCGAGCCCCTGGTCGATACTGTCGAAGTCAAGGCGGCCGTGACGGAGCCCGTCGCCATCCTCTCGCTCGACCTGTACACGTGCACCGTCGCCGACCTGGCCTTCAACGTGCCCTTCAAGCTGCCCTGCCGCCGCGACGACTTCGTCCACGCCCTGGTCGCCTGGTTCGACATTGACTTCACGGCCTGCCACAAGCCCGTCCGCTTCTCGACCGGCCCCCACACCAAGTACACGCACTGGAAGCAGACCGTCTTCTACTTCAAGGACGTCCTCACCGTCACCCAGGGCGAGGAGGTCGAGTGCGAGCTCGACGTCCGCCCCAACGACAAGAACCGCCGCGACCTCGACATCAAGGTCAAGTACCGCCTCGAGACCTCGGACCCCACGAGACAGGCCCAGGGTGAGGCCGAGTACAAGATGTGCTAAAGGGAGAAACACCATATTTTCCTTTCTTTTTCCCATCTCCAATATGGGACAATCCCCCAGCCAGGACACAAGAACGAGCAGCTCAACCTGGCTTCAGATCCGGGGTAAAGCATCCCGCAAGGCCGTTTCGGGAGAACGAGGTCGCGGGAGAGTAAATGTCTAGAGCAGCGGCGCGTTGGGAGAGCGGCCGGCGGTCGCACGATACCGAGACACCTTGGCCCTCCCAAACCGCAAGAAGAGAGAAATGAGATCCAGACCCAGCCATGGCAGAAGGAGGTCTGTTGTCTTCATCCAGCGCTCTGCTGGATAAGCGCCGAGCAAAGCAAGCACCCTTGGACGACAAGAGAAAAGGTGGAGAAGAGGCGTGTAAGCCCTGCCACAGATATTGGGTGTTTAGATATTATTTGGCACGAGAATCATGATATCAAGAAGAAAGAATTGCATTCCAGAACAGTCATCGGTCGTACAATCAAGGCGTGTGATATGTAAACATTTGAAATCTTGCCAAAAACTTTGTATTGGTCTATTTTGGTATTTCCCAGAATGACTTCAGAGTCCGGCCTGCTGGCGGCGGATCCACACTGGGGTTTCTTTTGACTCCCTGGTATTGTATTGTCATTTTTATTTTTTTTATATTCGCGTTCATTGACTCATGAATTCATCGCCTCCTCAGGTCAAGGTGCGGCGCTGGCAACTCCAAATCTTCGACAGAGTTGAAAGTTGTGTTCAGCCTCCGGATGCTCCCCTAGAGTCCGCCGCCATAGTGCTTAACGATGAGTGCCACCTTGTTGGCGAGGTCGTCGGCCTCGGACCTGGTCGCGGCCTCGGCGTACACTCTGCAGGCATTCTCGGTGCCCGAGGCGCGCGCGAACGACCTGGCGTTGGTGTACTTCTTGACGCACTGGTCAATCTCGTCCTGGGCGCCGGCGGGCTGGCTGAGCTTGCGCTCGGCGTCGGTGGTCTGGAAGAGGTCCTTGTCGCCGACCTCGACCCTAACCAGGCGGTTGGGGAGGTCAGTGTAGGTCGACGCCCAGTCCTTCAGGCCCCAGCCCTTGTGGGCCAGGATGACCTCAACCATGAGCATATCGGAGATGGCGTCACCGACTGTCTGGTTGATGAGCTCGCCGAGCGCCTGCAGCGTGTCGAGGGCGTCCTTCTGCGCGGGCGACTGCGGCTGCTTCTTGGCAAAGGTCTGCATGGCATCCGACGAAAAGACGACGGTGCCGTGGCCGTTGGCCTCAAAGTAGACACCGATGTCAAAGGCGCAAGCAGCGTGGTGCAGGTGCTTGACTCCGGTAGGGGTGCAGACGACGGGCAGCTGGAGGTGCTGCTCGACGTACTTGGTGCTGGCTCCGTTGGCGTAAGCCGTCTGGACGATACCAATGCGCAGCTCCTCCTCGACCCCTGCAGTTCGGGCAAGATCGGCAATGAAGGATGCGGCGAGAGTAGCAATTCGGTCGCCGTCGAACATGAAGAAACTGCTCGTGTCGGGGTCGACCCAGTAGTAGATCAGACGGTCAGCGTCACCGTCAAGGGAGCACCAGCGCTCGCTGGGCTGGGCCTGGGGCTTGGGTGGAGCCCTCTGGCGAGTCTTGACGAAGTCGGCGCCGCAGTCGAGGTTGAGGACCTCGGGCTTCAGAACGTCGTCGTTGACGACCTTGCAATCCAAGCCGGTCTTGGAGGAGTCCATGTACTTGAGGAGCTCCTGGAGCTTCGGGCCTCCCACGCCGTTGGCACAGTCTACCGTGACGGAGCCAGAGACGCGCTTGTTCTTCATGGCACGCTCGAAAGCGCTGTTGAGCTTCTTGTAGTATCCAGGCTCGCTGACCTCACCGTACGAGGTAGGCAGACCCTCGGTGTTGACACAGCGGGTCAGGTAGTGAAGCTGAGGCGTTGTGAGAACCTTGTAGTCGACGTAGGCCGTGTTGGTGGCAGCACAGGCGTCGGCCAAAGCCTGGACAAGAGTGATGCCGGAAGGACGAGTGTCCCGGCCGGCAATGACCTTACCAGGGGTGGCCAGGTCGAGCTTGAACTGCTGAGCAAGCTTGGCGTAGGTGTCGGCCAGCTCGTCGTGGGTCTTGCAGTTGACCAGGTCTGTGGCATATGTCTCCCACTCTTGCTCCAGCATGTCGCCCATGGGGTCGACAATCTTGACGCCGTTGTCCTTGGCCGGGTTGTGGCTGGCGGTCACCATGACACCAATCGCCTGGCCGTTGAGCTTTCGTGATCGCAGGGCGGAGAGCAAGCCGACTCTGAAGGTGACGCCCTCGAGGAGGTCGGCGGCCATGCGGAAACCGGCAGTTCCATACTTGTAGGTGCCGGGAACAATATCGTGCTTCTTGGAAGCTTCAATGATGGCGTTGCGATCCATGTTGGGTGGTGATATCTGTTCTTCTGAGAGGAGGTCAAAGGGTCAGCGGTGAGCAGGAAAGCAAGTATGTAGATGGTGACCGACTCTAGCCGAGTGTCTGTCTCTGGGCTAAGGAGGAACTGACCTTGTTGACAGCTACTAAGTTTGCTCTACGGGTAAAAAGACAGTAGCAAAAGCTAAGATGATGTAGTTTCTTTCAATTGCAGTGAAGCTTTCCAGCCCCACCAAAAGTAAGAAGGAGAAGTGATGTAAGTAGTAGTATGATGCTCTTAGAAGAAGATCAATTGTGACGATCCCAAGAACAAAGGAGGCCGTTTAAGCTGATTATGGGTCTTTCTGGTTCTGATCTGATCTACACGAGATGAGAGCAAGGTTACCAAAAGGAGAAAAAGGGCGACGGTATCTCGTAAAATAAGATAAATAACAAGACCTCGCTTCGGGATGGAATCGCTCAATCAACGTAAAACCCTTGGAGACCTTTGGGCGAAGCAACGGCCGCGGTGAGGTAATAGCTTCCCTCAGCTTGCACCAACCGGCGCAGAGCTGAGCCCCTCGTTTTCTTTGTCCTCTTTCTGTTACATACGAGGTTGCCTCCTAGGAGACCACGTAAAATACGACAGGAAACCCCGCCATGCCATGCCACTTCGACTCTTCTCGGCGGGTCCGTCTAGAAAGAAGGTGGGGTGGGGGTGTAGCAGAGAATAGAACATTGGCACGGCCTGTGAGAGCCACTCAAAATGCGTCTTACAGGCGGAAGCGGCACGGGCACGTTTGGCATCGGCAGCAAAAGCTAAAAAAGCAAGTCCATTAAAGAAGAATCACCTGACCTGGCGTCTTGCCTGCCCGTCGGACGAACGCGTCGGAAACCCCATGACGCGGTACGTTTTCTTCTGCGTCTGCAACGACGGGCCGTTGCCAGTACACTTGGGACTTCTAAACAATTGATTGGACTATTGATCGATCGTATCCCGTACCTTCTGAGTCTCGGCAAAGACCAAATTTTTTTATTTTATTTTTTTCCTTCGTCAACCCAGTACAAAACGATTGTTTTGGACCACACCCTCCTCCTCCAAGGCTATTCCTGTGCTACAACTACCATGCACCTTTCCTGATCTGTTATTGTGCCTCCCAGCATTTAAAGGTCAATCCGCTTTTTGGAGAATTTCATGAGATATTCTTGCTTAATTCGGCCTTGGCTTCACAATATCTTCCCCATTTCCACCCAGTCGCTCGACTAGCACAATGCCGGCCCCTTCAGATGAGGACTGCGCAAACCCAATGCTCCTCGGCTGGGTGAAGGAGATGTGGGACGTTGAAGTGCAACGCAACACAAGAGCCGTTCGGACCTACAAGAATGCCTACTATTCTCTCAAAGCATGCCCACTCCAGTTCACACACCCTTGCCAGCTCGAGACCCTGAAGGGCTTTGGCGAGAAGCTGTGCGGCAGGCTCACCAAGAAACTCCAAGATCACTGTGATGCCAATGGACTGCCCATGCCAAAAAAGAAGAAGCTGCCCAAAAATTTGGCATCGGCATTGGATGGTGGCGATGCCGGAGACACGGACGATGAGGAGTCACGACCGCAACCTGCCCGGCGTCGAACAGTCAAACCATACGTCCCGCAACGCCGCTCTGGCCCGTACGGCATTCTTTTGGCTCTTGCCGAACACAACGCCTCTGGCATGACCGGCCTCACCAAGGATGAGATCATAGAAGCTGCTCAACCTCACTGTGATACCTCTTACACCACTGCCGACCAAGCCAACAAGTTTTATACCGCCTGGAACTCCATCACAACGTTGAAGAACAAGGAGCTCGTCATCGAAAAGAAAACCCGCGTAAAGAAGTTTTTTGTCTTGACTGATGCAGGCTTCGAGTGTGCACGGATGATTCAACGGGCTATCGATCCGTCGTCCGCGCAACCGCCGGATAGCCCTGGCCGGGCAGGACCCTCAAACAGGTCAGAGCCTCGACGTAACACAATCTCGATCGAAGACGACGACGTACTTTTCGTGGAAAGTAATCAAGGAAATCCTGTATCTGCCCCGACTTCTGTACCGCGGCCGAAGGAAACAAAACCACTGCCTGAGTTTACAGATGTTGTCAAAGATGAGGATGGTTCGTCAGACCCCACAGCCATACCCAAATTTCGTCCTATACGCCTGCAACCAGGAACATTCACCATTGAACTCATCATCGATCAACGAGAGGTCCGTTCAAAAACCGACCGCGACTATATCCAGGAGGAGCTCTACAAACAGGGTGTTAAGCCGATCGTGGAGCCTTTGGCGCTGGGTGATGCGATGTGGGTTGCCAAGTGTAACGATCCTCACTTCCTCGCTAGGACTGGGGCGGAGGGCGACAAGGTAGTACTCGACTGGATTGCGGAGCGAAAGCGTCTTGATGATCTTATTGGGAGCATCAAAGACGGCCGCTTTCATGAACAAAAGTTTCGACTAAAAAATGTCGGTATGAAGAACGTCGTCTACATCATTGAAGAGTTCAACTTGGACGAGCGAAATCGATCACACTACGAGTTGTCCGTCCAATCTGCAATTGCCACCACCCAAGTCGCAAACGGTTTCTTCGTGAAGCAGACACAGAAATTGGACGACACCATCCGATATTTGGTGCGCATGACGAACAAGCTCAAAAAGCTATACGAAGAAAAGCCGCTTTTCATCATACCGACGGGTATCTTGACGAAGAAGAACTACCTTCCTCTGGTCAAACATCTTCGTGAGAAGGATCCCTCGACCAAACATTACATCAGCTATGATGCTTTCAAATCCCTGGCGTCAAAATCCGAGATGATGACGCTGCGAGATGTGTACCTCAAATTTCTCATGTGTGCCCGGGGTGTCACTGGCGAGAAGGCTCTTGCAATTCAGAAGAAGTGGAAAACCCCACGCGAGTTCATTGACGCTTTCGAGGATATGGGGTCTGACGACGCGGGCAAGAAGAGAAAGTTCGACATGGTCTTTAATGAGCTGGGTAACCAGCCTGGAGGCAAGAAGATGACAAAGGCCCTGAGCCAAAAGATTGCCACTATATGGGCAGATATTCCATCACAGGCTTGAGTATGAGACTTCTTGTGTACACTTCTGGTGTTGAGAATTGTACATTGCTAAGTTTGTCACTGGGAGGATCACACATAAGTATGCTAGCTGACTGCAATATGGTTTACGAGTCCGATGTATCATGCCCAAGTGTGCTAGTCCAAGAAAAGAAGGGAAACAAAAAAGAAAAAAAGTGTATACTTGATTTGTCTATCCTGCTCGCAATCTATTCAAAGTCGTTAGGCCATATCAGAATTTCGCAAAGTCAATATTTAAGCAGAATGAGCGCCCATGGCCTGGGCAACCAGGTCTTGTACAATCTTTTCAACAATGGGCTTGAGTGCGCCCTCCTCTCCCTGGAGGTAGCCAGCCATGCTCTTCTCGGCGTACTTTGCCAGGACGTCGACCTCGACATTGACGCTGTCGCCCTCCTTCTTCTGAGCCAGGACGACCTTCTCCTGGGTGTAGGAGATGAGCATGACCTCCCACCAGCCCTCGACGTCGTTGACGGCGGTGATAGTCAGGCTGGTGCCGTCGAGGGCGATGAAGCCCTTGTAGACGACGTAGCGCAGGACGTCGCGGGACTTTGGCTGGAAGCGCAGGGTGACGGCGTTGCCGTCGGGAGCGCGGCGGACGATGGTGGCGACGCTGTCGACGTGGCCCTGCACGAAGTGGCCACCCATGCGGGTGTCGGCGCGGACGGCGCGCTCGAGGTTGACGCGCGAGCCGGCGCGCAGGTCGCCCAGGTCCGTCAGGCGCAGCGTCTCGGGCGCGATGCCGACGGTGAAGTGCGGGGGCTCCGACTTGGGGGACAGCGTCGTCGCCGTCAGGCACACGCCGTTGACGGCGATGCTGTCGCCCAGGATGGCGTCGGCCAGCAGCGTCGACGACGGCGGCAGCGCGATCGTCAGCGTGGTGCCGCCCGTCTCGTCCTGCGGGTTGAGCTCGGCGACCTCTGTAGGTTGCGGCCGGTCAGCGTTCAGTTATTCTTTTCGTCTTCATCTTCTTCTTCGTTTCTTTCGGGCCGGGAGAGGCGGGTAGGGGCAGAGCAGGTATATATCTCTCCAGGTCGTATATGTATTCTCGCTTTTTCGAACGTACCTCCGATCTCTTCGACTAATCCTGTGAACATTTTTATTTTGGCGATATTTATAGCGTAACTCTTAAAAATAACGGTTTTCTGTCAAAAATAAAGTATTCGTTTCGGTCGGTCGGTCGATCGATCGGGGAGGAGTCGGCGTGTGTTCTAAAGAAGACGAAAGGGTTCCCGGCGAGCGGTTGTGAGCCTATGACATGACGCATCGAAAGGCGGTTGAAGCTGCCCCGCCATCCGCCCGTCGCAGACGCCAGAATGTGCCCCGCGATCCGACGTTCAGGGGGGGCAGCGCAGGGCAGCTAATGCATATGGTTCCAGGGATGGTGCGGACACTGCGGAGAATTTCGATGATGGATGATATCTAGATTCTAGGCACATCGGATCCTTGTAGACTTGGACTGCTTGAAATGGTAGAAGACGAAAGTTGCAGATATTGAGCCATTTGGATAAATCTACCAACTATCTGGCCTCTTCGGATATTTTCAAGTGTTCCTCTGGCACAAAGAAAACGACATGGATACCTGTCTTAGAATAATATGGAAGGAGCACAACGCCCCCCAAATGTGGTTGGATCACGAGCACTAAGAGTCTTAGAAAGGACGATGCTGCCTGCACTCTACACTACCAACTTCAATGTTGATCATTTTTGTTCGAGAGGTCGGGTCTTTCACATCGTAATTTGGCATTTTGGCATGATACGATTCTATATACGCGCTGTTTTAGAGCATCGCCACGACGAATGCAACATCTAGGTCGGCACCGTTGGTACAATTCTGCTTAATATCGCATGTGCCATTCACCTGCTTGGATCGCAAAATCAGCATTTCCAGCGGACGGATGAGGTGACGAGCGCGGCTTTTCGTGAACACCCAGCTTCCAAGGACGAATCATTTCCCACCAGCAACGTTTTCACAGCTCTATTCCATGTCAAAAAGCTGGAGATCATGACGTGGATGCAAAGCCATGGAACTGAATCCGAAGGACAAAGAAGCTCTCTTTAGTCGACTCCAAGATTTGCAGCAAATCGCCGAGGTCGACGACCAGATTCTGGCAGACGAAGAAGTTGATCATCGAGCCAGATGCAAAGCTTTTTCACGTCTCACAGCGAAGAAACCAGCTCCAAAAACTCGATCAACTTTTGGCGGCACCAGCAATCCACGTGTCGAGGCCCCTCGAAGGACAGCATCCAATTCATCCATTACACAAAAGACACCGAAAGCTGTCATTGAGACAGATGTGATCATCATTGAAGACACGCCTGGACCTCGAGAAGGTTTCCCCAAGCAACCACTGATCCCGCCAGTTTCCACTGTTGCGTCGAATTTGGAGGAAACACGCGTACCAGACTCGGCGCAACGACCCTCCAGTCAGCCGACCCGGAAAGTATCAAATCCAAAACGGCGCCAGACGAATCGATCATCGCCAGTAGCTGAGGACAGACCATCCATCATCATGGGTAAGCGCAAGCGCCCCGCGAAGCTCAATATGGCGCCCGAGGGACAGCAGTGGTTCAAGGGCCTCTCATTCTTCTATTTCCCAAATAACGACACAAACGCTGTGCGGGAACGACGAATCACCAAAGCACGTGAACACGGAGCAGAATGGGTCCGAGACTTGACCGAGGCCACGCACGTGATTGTTGATGCAGACCTCACTTACAAGGACGTTGAGAAGGGTCTCCCTGCAGAGGATCTGGCGACAAAGATCATTGTGAACGATGGATATCCGATGGAATGCATCAGCTACCGTTCTTTGATGAAACCAGATCGAGTGAAATACCGGGTATCGGGGTTCTCGTCCACGGTGGTCCCGTCGTCAGATCCTCCGCCATCATCGCAAATGTCGCAAAGATCTTTGCAGCCCAAAGCACCAAGGGGTCGTGTCCGAAAAGGACATGTCGATCCTTCAGAAACGCCTCCAAGAAGTGATGCTTCGACGCAGAGAGACACCGAGTTGTCTTTAGGCAACGTCATCTCGGAGTCTCAGATGGGTAGCCAAAAAGATGCGCTTTGGGCTGCCGACAGAAACCAGGTCATACGGGAAGAAGTGACGGGAGTGCTGCCACCCGATGCGCTTGGGGCAGCAGTGGACAACAATGCTGATGGTGATGAGCTTGCACAAATTATCGATTTTGCAAAAGCCAATCCGGACGCCAATGTAGACACCGAAAGTGAAGTAGAAGCCAACAATCGCCCATCATCAGCAGATTCTGCGGTTGCGTCTTCTTCAGATCATCCGACCTTTGATCACGAGAGGTTTAGCTCGGATGATGAACGTCAACCTAAGAAGAGTCGTACCACCAAGAAAAAGGGATCCAAGAGTGGAAATTGGCAGGACAAGTTTGCCTGCATGAAGGGTGGCACCAAAGATGCCGTACCTGGGAACCCTAACACTGAGACAATTGCCATTCTGCAGTCCATGTGTGATCATTACACTCGGAATAATGAGCATTGGCGCATCACAGCTTATCGAAGGGCAATCTCTGCTCTCCGTCAACAACCGACCAAGATACTCACGTCGAGTCAAGCCAAGGAGATCCCAGGAATCGGTGATCGGCTCGCTGACAAGATTGAAGAGATTGTCAACACGGGACGACTGAGACGTCTGGAAGCAGCAGAGAAAGAACCAAGCCATGAAGTCCGTGAATTGTTCCTGAAGGTATACGACGTCGGCCTTCAGACCGCCGATAAGTGGATTGCCCAAGGCTACCGGACCCTAGATGACTTGCTTGAGAAGGCAAATCTCAGCAAGAACCAGCGGATAGGTGTGGAACATTTCGACGACTTGAATACCCGCATACCACGCGCAGAAGTCGAGGCGTTGGGCAACCATGTCAAGAGAGTTGCCCATGGTGTCGACTCCAGAGTCGAATTGCTCATTGGAGGTAGTTATCGTCGGGGATCAGACAGTTCAGGAGATATCGACTTCATCATCACAAAGAAAGGAACCACGGCGAGTGCCGATCTAGGTCCATTTCTGGACGAGCTCGTTGGCACGCTGATGGAAGAAGGCTTTCTCACCATTGGTCTTGCAACATCTCGGACTGACACGGGGAACAAGTGGCACGGCTGCTGTCTGCTTCCACGAGAAGAGTTTCCCGGCGATAAAGCAGAATACAAACCAATATGGAGACGGATTGACTTTCTCTTGGTTCCAGAGACCGAGTTCGGCGCGGCGCTGCTGTATTTTACCGGCAACGACCTATTCAACAGGAGCATGCGACTATTGGCGGATAAGAAGGGCATGTGTTTGAATCAGCGCGGACTCTTCCGCGGGGTCATAAGAGGCCCGGGCAGAGTCAAATACAACGATGGCGAGCTGGTAGAAGGCAGAGATGAGAAGAAGATTTTCGAGGCCCTTGACGTTCAGTGGAGAGAGCCTCATGAGAGGTGGTGCTAGGCATGGATCTGGATGTGTTCGTCATGAGTACTGGTGCTTGCAAGATCATGATGAATCGAAGAAAGAAATCAGGATCATGCAAGGAAAACCATTATACCCTCGTACTGTTTGACAGCTCACCAACCTCATATAATACAAACACTACACATCATGACTGCAGCTGTATTCTCCTACCACGCGTGTTCACTCTTGCCTGTACCACACATGGCGCAGGTGGGAGATGCACTGCCGACGCAGTCAATATACGAAGCAAGATTTCACACCGCCACGTATGGCACGAGGAAAAGCGAGAATGCAATGCCCAGAACGACCCCAGCCCTATGAAGATGCCACATTGTCCGAACCGGGCATCCTCAAGTCCCTCCCCCGGCAAATATTAGCCGCCATGTAGTCTGTATGCGTGGACATGTATAATATACTCGTTTCTGCAGTTTGGGGGTTCACGACATGCGTGAAGTGAAAAGGTTAAAACATGACGCGCATACGAGCCATATGGAAAAAGTTGCTTTTTTATTTCCCTCTTGCTTTTTTTCTTTTTTCCCTTGCCCCCTGGCTCGGCTAAAATGTCACTGGAAAGCCTGCCTGCCTGCCACTGCCGCGTTGAACGAAAATAACACGTACAAACTGTAACGACGTTTTCTTTCACCGCCACTACATAAGCGCCTTCGAGTTTTCTTTTTTCTTTCTTCTCTTTCTTTCTGTCTTTGCTCCATGTACTTTGTAGATTCTCCTCCTCTGTCCGCGCCAGCCCAATTGCCACACGCGCAGTCAATCAAACTTTTCTCATACACGTGGTCCTCACCCTCCATGCAGGGCCAGGAGGGGAGAAGGTTGGAGAGGTTAACTGTGCCGCTGCCAGACGCTCGAAAATGTCTTGGATGTCAAGCAGACTCGAATCGTAGATGGGGCATGTCTCACATGTCAAAGATCGGTAAGGAGGCGGCAAGATGTAGACTGTCAAAAGTAGCGGGCAGGGTTGCATACCGCTCAGAGCTGCAGGTTGGATGATTTTGCTCTTGACCAGGCACGAGTGAGACTTGAGTAGTTGTATTTATTTATTTTTATTTTATTTAATTTGAAAATGTAAGTTGTGAAATCGTTCTACCGCACAATTGCCGAGCGGTCGCGGTTCCCTGCGTACGCCCTCGCGTCCATCAGTGGAATGCTGTTCTTCTCGCGGGGGTCAAAGGGGCTCGCGGCCTGGTCGCGCGAGTAGAGGCTGGTCCCGGGCACGTCATGACCGGCGCCGACGACGACGTCGTCGTTGAGGACCTCACGGGTGAGCTCAACGTAGTCGTAGGCGAACTCGCCAATCTCGGCATCGTCGATGCCGAGGATCTCCGACTCCTCGTGGGCGCGGAGCCGCAGGCCGGGGACCATGTTGATGATGAACAGGATCAGCGTTGTGAGGGTGAAAGAGTAGAGGCCGCCGGCGACGGAGTCGGCCAGCTGGTAACCCAGCTGGACCCAGTGATGATCGAGCCAACCGCCTGCAATCACGGTCGTGCCGTCGAGCCGTGCCACGGCCTGGCTTGCGAAGAAGGCCGTGCAGATGTTGCCCACCAGGCCTCCAACTCCGTGGACGGCAAAAATGTCCAGCGCGTCGTCGACTCCAACCAAGAACTTCAACTTGGTGGCGTAGTTGGCGCATGACGCGCCCAGAATTCCATAAACTACTGATGCCCATACTGGAACGTAACCTAGTCGCTTTGGTCAGTACATGGGAAATCGCCAGGTTGAATTCTGAAAAGAGTGCTTACCTGAGCCAGGAGTAATAGCAACAAGTCCAGCAATGACTCCGGAGCAGAAACCGACAGCTGACCACTTCCTCTCTAGCCTGTAATCAAGGAGACACCACGTCACACCACCGACACAGGCGGCAAGATTGGTCACGGTAGCAGCCATGACGGCGCGCAGGTTGGCGGCGAGGGCGGAACCCGCGTTGAAACCAAACCAACCCACCCACATGAAGACGGTGCCGATGACAATATGCGTGACGTTGTGCGGTCGGTAGTTGAGCTCGTGGGTACCGTGGCCGCGGCGACGACCAAGCATCATGGAATAGGCGAGAGCAGCACATCCCGAAGAGATATGGACAGGCGTGCCGCCGGCAAAGTCGAGCCCGCCCATCTTGTTAGACCAGCCGCTTGGATTCCAGGTCCAGCAGGCAATGGGGTCGTATACGACCGTGGCCCAGATGAACATGAAGATGACGCAGGGCAGCATCCGGCCACGCTCCGCCACGGCACCAGTCGCGAGTGCCACCGTGATGGCCGAGAACATGCCCTGGTAGACGGCGAAGAGCAAGTCGGGGATGCTAGATGATCCTACTGAAGGGCGCGCCAGCACATCCTTGAAGCCGAAGTTGGCGAGATTTCCCAGGAACGGGCCGGCGGTGTGCGAGAATGTGAGAGAGTATCCCCAGAAGAACCACTGGAAGGAGGTGACGGCCGTTGCCATGACGGACAACCATATGAGGGACAGTGCTGACTTCCGCCGTGCCAGGCCGGAATAAAAGAAACTGTGCCTGGTGATTAATAGTCGTCAAAAGTGCCAAGAGGGCAAATACGGAACTCACCCGACGCCAGGTATCATGAGGAGGACGAGGGCAGTGGCCGTGATCATCCAGGCGATGTCTCCCGACTCGTACCATATGTTCAGGTCCTCCGTTGTTGGATCTCCTCCGGCCGCGCCCGTGCCATTGTAGGCCGTTTTGCCGATGTAGTACTCATCGAGGTCTATACCGTCCACGACCACCATCTTGAATATATTTCGGTACCAGAAGCTTTGGTTGGATTGTTGAAATGGGCCGAGTGGAGGTCGAGTGAATTAGAGTCGTCGAGTTTTATAAGTGTCGTGAGAAACAGTCAGATTACCGAGATCAGGTCAGATTGAGACGCCTTGGGGGGAGCTTCAAGTATTTGCCCCAGCCGTCAAGAAGGCGGTGGAATATGCAATGATGATCCTGCCTGCAGAAGGAGTGGATGCCCAGGCGTACGACAGCAGCAGAGTCTGAGTAAAACTCAGTGACAACTGGTCGTTGGAAGAAGCAATTCAAAGTGGCCGGGTGGGGAGGCTGATCAGCTAAAACATGGAAGACGTTGGGCGTTCCCCGGATGCAAGAGAAGCAAAAGTCGTGTATATATGAAAAATAAATTATAGTATGTATGAGCAAGCAGACTTGGGAAGGCTGAGGAGTGGAGATTCACACCATGACGATGGACTGGAGAGACAAAGGCAAGGAAAGTCTGGAAGGAGAGAAAAGAAGGGATCTCGTTGCAATTGTATCTCGAAGAAACCACAATCGGGCTACCAGTAGTATGAGAAAAAGAGGCCAGGAAAAAATCCCCAAAATGGACCAACCAGGCCGACTGTATCGTACCTATGCCCTGGTCCATGTCTGTACGTACTCTGTAGACAGGCCGGGGGCCCTGCAAGGGCTTACGGAGGGGGGGAGATTGGCCGGATCGCCCGTCCATGACTTGTGTGTGTTTGCTCGTCGAAATGTTATCGCACGCTATGCCACCTTTGGGGAAGACCAAGAAGCATTATGATCGCATGGCAAGTGGATCCTTCTCTCGTGTGTAGGGTTGAGGGTATTGTGTATACTTATTACCTAGCCGCTCGACAATGCAGTCTATAGAGCCGAAGGATCACATTGAAGGACTGCCGCCACAGGCAGACAGATCGTGGGATGTCGAATAGGGAAGAGGACTGGAAAGACCCAGGAGGCACTTGCTTCATCGACCCCGGGTAGAATCGCGTTCCCGGCTTTCGTGGATGGACCTGAAGCCACTGCGAGGACAGACAGATGAGATGAGAAGAGAGTCGAAAGAGCTGAGCCCAAACTAACAGCCTTATCGACCGGCTGGCCGTTGCGAGGGGGGAGCGCCGGACCCCTCGGTTCTCTCTCTTGCGGTGTCACATCACCCCTCCATCGTGGGTTGCGAGCGAGAAACCCAATCCTAACTTTAGTCTTCTGGGTCCAGCCCCGAATGAGGAGGCGACCATCCGGGCTCGGCAAAGCGCCGCCCCCTTGCAGGTCCTGGCCTGGGTTTGGTGTCACGCAGCGAATCATCCAACCTGCAAAGTACAGACGAAAGGCCGCCGTGGTCGATGGTCACTTTGGAAGAGAGAGAGAGAGAGAGAGGGAAGAAAAAGAAAGTAGAGAAATCCATCGTGTGGTTTCATCATTGCTGTCCGTCGTTTCTTCAAGGGAAATCGGCTACGGTGTGTCTTATTTCGCGCCGGTCTTGAACTCGCGTGTCGATTTTCCCGTTTGATGGAGGGTGGGCAACCTCGAATGTTCTCTGGTGGTGAGCGACAAGAGCGTTCTCAGGGTACAGTAGATCAGTTTAGGGTCGCACTTAGCTACCGGGCACGTTAGTGTAGTGGCATTGAAAGATAAGGGAAATGAGCTAAATGCTGGGCAGAGTGTTAGCGTAGTGCTGTATCTATCGATTTGGTTGGCAGTTGCCTTCATTGACGGGCCAGGGCTGGATTGGGGGAGAGGCTCCGTGTCATTGATTTCTGTCTTTCCGCGTGGGGGCCTTCGTCTTTCGTCAATCTGCTGTGCCTAACTTTCCATCCATCTTACCTCGCTCATGACGGTGATTACACACCACCCATTCGAACCCATCTGACACGGACCGGCGTCTTGGTTGTCAGATATTCCCATGTCAAGCATGTAGACTTCAACCGAGCATGTAGATTATATGATCAACCCTGGCCATGTCGGCCCAGCACTGCCAAAAAATCCCCAGTCAAACCAGTCCTCTCCAATCTGCCAATCGTGGCGGATATACAACAACCCAATCCATCCATGTCATTCCCCCGTTGTATTGCGGCGGGAATAGATTCAGTCAATACTTACTGCCTTGCGCACCGCCGTGCATTATGCACCTCGTACCTGCGTTTGACGGATGCCACTGTCAGGGCCGTCAGGGCAAGAGTCCCAAAGCAGATGCGGCTGCATATACACAGGAGAAGTGTACGACTTTCCCGAGCCGTGATCCTGCCGTGTACGGGTATCAAAAGACGCCCTCGAGCGTAACCGTTGCGGCATCATGCGATGCAGTGCAATCGCTTGTTTGCCCAGCCGGCTGCCGCTCTGGCTGCTTTCGAAAATCGGAATTATCCTATGGAGGAGCTACGCTTTCCGCGCCCGGACGCTGCCGCGCAAAAAAAAAACGGCGGCGACAACATACTTTGAACTACTTGCATGGACTGCATGCGTGCCGGCGTGCTAGTCTTTATCCCGACGCCATCGCCTTTTCTTGCTCACGTTCTTTTTTTTTCTTGCATGCACACTATGCAGGGCCAGCCTGGCCCTATTGCTGAGAGTTTGCCGCGGCTCGTCAGAAAATGCAAAGTAGGTAAGCAGCCAAAAGCACGCAATTGTAGCCATCCTCTGCCGGACCTGATCAGTGGCCCCAAGGCCTGAAGACGAGAATCACCATAGAACGACAAGTAATAAATTGAATCCCTGGTATTTACATCGTACACTTGGTGATAAAACCTGGGGGCACCGTTGAGTCGTGGATGGAGAAAACCGACTATTTCCGCGTTGCCGCGACAGGAAGAAGAAGAAAATATGAATCTAGGTAACCCCTGAATCGCGTCCAGCCCTCTAACGCGGCATTTTGACTTTATTGGCTTCCTGCAGCTGGTCGTAATAGTCAAGAAGGCTACAAAGTACTCGCCCACGCAGCAGAACTTTTGCCCTGCGAGATTCGAGTTGCACACAGACAATAATGTACTGCTATGCTCGATTGCCGCAAGGGGCTGCCGGGGCATCTTTGGAAAGACGCGCTTGTTTTTCTCTCAACTGCCGTCCGTCCATCCATTGATGTATGGATGGATGGTCGGGTTGGATGGTAATGCCATGTGGGATGGTCTCATGGATGACACGATTTCCGTCCAGCGACTCAATCGGGCCTCCCACCACGGCGATCTCTTCCGTCACTTTTTCTTCTAGAAGACATCCAGCATCTTATTATCGTTCGGTAGTCGAGCGCCTACCTAGGCTTGGCACGCAAATCCCTCCCGCCCGTCAATAGAAGGGACTTAACATTGATGAGATCGTCATGGCCTAACGTCGATAAGGAGGGCCGCTCATCATATCATCCGAGGCCTCACATGCTATATACACGGAGATCGTACTAGTGGACTTTATCCATTGACGGCACCAATACGTTGAACAGTCCAAACAGTACATGGATGAATAGTGAATGCTGCTTGCTTCGTAAAGCGTGGACTTCCACGTGACGACCACCATTCAGAGTACAAGTAAGGTAGCTCGCATACAGCGTATCTAGCTGGGGTAGTACTGAAGAGTAAGTTGCGAATTATTATCTGCCTCAAACACGATTTCCGGGTGTGTGTGCTTCGAATTATTTACAAGAATAGTCTTTGAATTACCATTACCCCCCTAACAACGGAGATTATCAATGAACCAGTTCATTCACCTCGCCTTCCAAGATTGTGTTGCTACCAGGGGTGGGTAGTATTTGCCAATAATTGAGAATGAGAGCAACCGGTCGATTATCACCAACCCATGATGATTTCATATGCAATGATATCTTGAATGCATCCTGGATATCAGTCCTTAAAGCTGTATTATCAATAAAGATCGAAGCGTGTGTCGACCTCGCCCCAGCTTGCCAGCTCCGTTTCTGTCTTTGGTGCCGTGACTAGGGAGCTCACGATGCTGATGTGCAAGCCGTCTACTGCACTCGCACTCACGACTGAACCGTTACTATGCATCACAGCAAGTCCAATATTGTGCTCCAGAAACGGATTGATGTCCACGGGGTCCATGCTGGATAGCTCTCCCGACGAGACCAGACCAGCAAGTGCCGAAGTGAGAGGAATCGTACCGCTGACTTGGAGAGGGCCCATATCCCCATGAGCGTGGCCGCCTGCGAATACACCAAGCATGCCAATGCTGCTTTCTGGTGACGTCCACTTTCCAGAGTACTTGGGAGCACGACCGAAAAACAGGTGGATGGTAAAGGAAGCTCCCAGTGCGAATTTGTTGACACGAATGTTTGCAATCCATTCTCGATAGACATCGTTTCCGGTAATGATATCTGTGGAAATCTTCTTTGGCGGGCGACTGCTGGAGTTGCGTTGTGCAACGCGTGCATTGCGTTTGGAAGACATTATGGGCTTGTCACCTCCATACAGCCTGTTGATGACTGCATTCACATCACTCCGGTTCCCGCTGACCACATCAGCATAGCTATAACCGAAAACCTTATGATCACGGACTTCGTCCGAGTTCCAAAAGTGTGTTCCGTCATGATAAAAGGGAGTCAAGTCTGACAGCGAGGTCTGGTTGTCTCCCGTACGGATCGTTCTGGTCGGAAGCACAGCCTGAGAAGGCTCCACCCACGAATCGTTATAGACGACTTGCCACATGGCGAACAGCCTATCCAGGCTTGCGTGGTGTAGAAAGAAGGCCGGGTCGAATGACGAGTAAGCAATAATGGCCATGTGGCCCCAATTCCCTCCACACATCAAGTGGATCAAGTCATGAAGGGATTCGATAGAATCATCAACAGTATCGTTGGGATCTGTAATCCATGCTTCATTGCTCCACTCGCTGTAGTTTCCGGACTTGGTAAACAGGTTATGGAGTCGTTGCTGAATGGTAGGTAGCCTGGTATCAAAGTCTTGCACCACTCCTTGATTGTCAGATGTCGCATTTGGACTCATCGACGGTTGTGGGTTCCGCATCGTCTCATTCCAGTACATGAACTATAACTGTTTAGGGTTGGAGTTGCCAGACTGTGTCAAGAAATTAGATTGGCTCACCGGATACTCTTCGAACATGCCGGGATTTAGGGGCTTGAAGACATAGTTGAAGAGAGGGTTGCTAATATTCTGTTTTCCGTTTGGTCCGTTCACTTCTATCTGTGACGAGTTCCAGAGAACATCGGGAAAGACATGAGTTCCGTTGGCTGGGGTCATGGCCCAGTCCCAATATGGTATGCGGAAACCATCGGCGGCTTTCTGGAAGGCCTCGCGCTGCTCGTCAGGATACCAGGCGGCAATGGTCTGAACGGTGTTGTAAAGGGTTTGCTATTCGTACTAGTCAGCTACATCATGAGTATTGTACAATTGCCGCACACAAGGCGAGAGCGCCTTGGGATTTAGTAACTTACCTCAAAGAGTGCCAGATAGGCGCGGTGCCAGGTCGGGAAGACGATAGAAACGTGGGTGCAATATCCATTGCCTTGATTCCCAGGCAATGCCTTAACACCACCGTAATCTGCAAAGGGTGCACCGTGTATACCTGTTTCGTCATGTTCAGTTCTTGTCAAATAGCCACCACAGAGGAGAAAACTGCTGACCTGCAATGGAGTACCAAGAGTTGGGGTCGTTCTGATCCAGCCACTGCATCCAGCTGAGGGCCAGAATATAGAGATTCCACTGCTCGTGTTTGTTCTGAAGGTCGCGCAGCTCTAGTCGAAGAGGGATGCTGCCATTGTAGGATATAGCCTGTACTAAGGCATTCTGAGACTCGTTATTGCCAGGGACGTCGCGCGTTCCCAGAAGATCCTGGGCTGTGTGGCCATAGTCGTATGCTCGAAGCTCGTTTGTGGCCGACAAGACTACAGGGAAAACCCCCAGAAGAAATAAGCGACGCCACAAGATCATGGTTGCTAGTCGCTGGATATGACGATCTGCCTTCTATGCCTTGCGTAGTAGGTGTCGATGCCAAGAGCGCACAACAATGCTGGATAATGGAGTACACAGCGAATGGCGGTGCTCGACGCGCCTTGGACCGTGATCAAATTGTTGGGTGGCAGTGACTGGCACAGCACATGGAAGAGGGCGAGAGGAAGAAGAGATTGGTCTCGGGAGAGTCGAAGCAGGGCCCAAGCCGTCGGTTGCAGCTCAGACATTGACTGATGTCTGGAAGAGGCAAACACGAGATGGATCAGCTGAGCACTGTGCCTGCCGAGAAGTCCGAGGAGGAGACAGAACCACTATCCGAGGTACTGGGAGGACCGAAGGGAGGAGAGAGAAGAGCGTGATGTCTCTCGTAGAGTACGGGTGGACGCTGCTCCTCTCAAATGAACCGAATGCCCCGAGGTGGTAAGAGTGAAACGGGTTTGTGCCGGCCTAAGCTATCGGGCGGGTTCCATGTTTGGCATTCAAAGATGAATCAGAACCAGAGCCGAGTGTGTCTGTTCGCCAAAGCTTGGAGGGAAGGCGCGATGTGGCCACTGGTCTGTCCTGGTCTCATGAATAATATATACATACCTAGCCTTGGCCGACCAGCTGCACCTTCCCGGACTTGGTTGTCACCACACCACTTTTATTCGCCATCTATTTTCCTAGGACAAAGACGCCCAATGTCTTTTCCTCGCCCATGCTTCTCAAGCTCGACAAGCTCGACTCATTCTGTTGGCTCATAGGTTGGTAAATACAAGGTATAGTGATCACTAAGCAGCATTTACTCCGCTGATAGAATTTGGCGTCAATTCGCTTTATCGCCCCGAGTAGATGACTGGATGCTGGTTCGGATCGGTTGCAAACAATGTTGCAGGATTGTCATCTGATCCAGCGGTTCATGTTGATCATATAGTCTCTTGGAAGAAACACATTGGAAATGCTTAGTGTCACAGTCTTCGGCGATTAGATGCGTTTGGGCCAGATGCCATGGCTTGCAATCTCGGCTGCGTGCAGGACGGAAGCGTCGTGCGACTGGAGGGTAACGACCATCACTATACACCAATCTATGCAGTGCGGATCTGCTGATATGTTCTTCTTCCATGACTTTGTGCTAAGCATAAACCATCATGTAGCTACGACTGTGAAACAAACTCCTAACTCGCAGAAATAGTATCGAAATGTAGAAAACCCCTGACCTCTTTTGAACTCCTTTCAATGCATACAGTGACTCAACAGGCTGTTGTACAGATCCTACGCGGAAGCTTCCAGGGCGGGCTGTGCCTTCTTGCCCGCCTCGAGCGCATCCCAGGTCGTCTGTACAAGAGGACCCTTGCGAGCCGCGTCCTTGGGGTCGACCCTGTACTTCAACTTGATTCCCATGGCCGCGAGCTCAACGTCGAGGTACTTCAACGCACCAGGGACGGCAACCAACGTGGTCTGGTCACCACCGACCCACTGGTTACCCTGTCCATCCTCCCAGATCTCGCCGGCAACCTTGCTCAGGTCGGCATCTTCCAGCTCGTCGATGCGTGTGGCACAGTTCCTGCAGCGCACGCTGCTGACAGTCTTCTTCTTTCCGACGTAAGGGGAGACTGTCGGCTGGATAGAAAGGAAGGAGCCGCACTTGCGGCAGATCCACGATCGTGAGTAGTCGGAGCAGTTCATCAGACGATCCTGGAGCAGGAAAGCTGTGCCGTGGGCCAGCAATGCATCACGTTCCATCTCTCCGACACGAATACCACCACCGCGCTTTCTTCCCTTGATGGGCTGGCCAGTAGTCGGCACCACCGGACCCGTCGTTCTGACCTGGTACTTGTCGTTCACCATGTGACGGAGACGCTGGTAGTAGACGACACCGATGTAGATATCTGCCGCCAGCTCCTCGCCAGTGATACCGGAGTACATTGGCTCGTTTCCATAGTAGTTGTATCCAGCCATCTTGAGCTGGTGTCCAAAGTAGTTGCCTGCGGTGTTCTGTTCATCGAAGCGGAATGGCGTCGAGTCTTGTGCCAGACCATGAAGAGCACCAGCTTTGCCGGCCAAGGACTCGACAAACATACCAATTGTCATTCGCGACGGGAAAGCGTGAGGGTTGATGATGGTATCGGGCTGGATTCCTGACTCGGAGAACGGCATGTCAATAGATGGCCACTTTTGCGAAGCCACACCCTTCTGTCCGTGACGCGACGAGAACTTGTCTCCAATAACAGGAGAACGAGGGATTCGCAACTTGATGGAGATTGTCTGCATTGGCTCGTTGCCTGTCTCGCTGCCAATGACGCGCACTTCCTCGATGAAAGCGACCTCTGTCTCCTTGTACTTTTCGTAGTGGGTGATGCCATCCCGGTTCACCAGGTTGCCGCTGTAGTCGGCAGAAACAGTGTGCCATGCGCAGAGAATGTCACCTTCTGTGATGCATCGACCGACAAACGGAAGACCGTCCTCGTCCAGCTGTGTTCGCTCCCAGCCTTTCTGCAAAGTGTTGGGGGCATGTCCAAACAGCTTTGTCACATGCTTGGCGGACTTTGTGCGGTTTTCTTCCTTCAAAGTGATCTTCTTGGTCTTGTAGATCGTTCCATGGCCGAATCCTCGTTCGTGCGAAGACTTGTTCAGAATCATAGCGTCGTCCATGTCGTAACCAGTGTAGGAGATGACGGCTACCACAGAGTTGAATCCGTTCGGGAAGTTGTCGAAACCATAGGCATTGTGGAGGGGAGACCTCACGATAGGTGTTTGGCCGGTCTGGAGGCGGTACATCTTGTTGTCGGTTCTGTACCGGAGGGATGTACCAGGTGTTCCCATTGTCTGCTTACCCATCTGACACTGGTACATGTTTCTGGGCGACTGGTTGAAGTCGGAGAAAGGTGTCATGTTGGCTAGGATGGACAAAATGTACGTGGGATCAAACTCGACGTGCGTGGACTCTCCAGACACGACCTCGGGCTCGGTACAAGCGATCGACATGTAGGGCTGCTCAAGGGGGCCGACGTAGTCCTCCTTTTCGAGAGGCAGGTATTTGGTAGGACGAATCATGCGTGCTGGCTCAGATGACATGAAGATACCAGGGTAGGTTCCACCATTTGATGCTGGAACAAAACCAACCTCCAAGTGTAACGGTACACCGTGAGAACCCTCTACTTTCCAGTGGCGGAAAGTGTCTGCGATTCTCCTAGACTCTGCCGGCTTGCACCAGCCAATGATCTTGCCGTTGAGCATGACGACGACACTTTCGGAAGTCGCAGCAGAAGAAGTGTCGACAACTCCCAACTCAGCTGCCAGCGCCGGAATAGCTGATGCATCAACGGCGCTTGTCGTGATCTTACACTTGTGGGCAAGATGGTTGAGCAGACCACAGGGGGATCCATCAGGGGTGTGGACGGGGCAAAGGAATCCCCATGACTCGGGAAGCAATTTTCGTACCGTGGTCGTCTTCAGCTGGGCGAAGAAGCTACCTCTGTGTACCATGCGGAAGTGACTAATGAAACGCAAAAAGTTGAGCTTCTCAGCCACGACGGTAAAACCGGAGACTTGTTGCAGATCCAAGCCAGACGGACTGGAGAGGTTGCCCGTAGAAAGAAAGTACTCAAGAAGGTTTCCGATGTTTTCGCTCATCTTGGTGAATATCCTGGCAGGGAAGTCGTTCTGGAATTCCTGTGACGTGAATGTGCGGCCTGGGTACCTGCGCCAGTATTCGCGCAAGGAAAGACGCAGTCCGCCGGAGATGAGCTCATCCAGGCGCTCCTTCAAGATCTGGCCGTAGAGGAAACCACCAAGGAGGATTTCTTGATTCTGAACGGCATCAGGGTTGTCAACGGCACAGTCGCCTGCAACCAAAGAGTAGAGCTTGCGAATCATGAGGAGAATGAGGCGGAACTTGTCCGAGTCCTGTTCTTCGGTGACGTTGACGTTTCCAAGATGGACAAGTACGATTTTGCGCAGAAACTCGGTGCCCACTTCGTAGTCGGACAAAGTTTCCGAGACACCCAGGACAGGCCTGAACTTCTGTCCCAAGTATGCCCTTGTCTGAGCCTTGGTGTAGATACCGTATGCCTTGTACGTCCGCAGCAGAAGCTCGACTCGATCCGTAAGGAAGGTGTTCTGGATACCCTTTGAGTCGGGGGAGCCTACGAGACCTTCGAAGATCTCGCGGTCGTTCGTCTCCACCAGAGCCTTCAGGATCATCATGGCGGGCACGAGGTACTCGGACTTCCTCCATGAAAACCTGAAAGTAATGTTTCCATCATTCAGGTAGTGCAGGGTGTTTGTCTGGGAGGTCTCGTCGGGTCGGACAGATCTCAGGATGATACCCTTGGAGGTGTATGTCGGACCTCGGTTCGCAAAGCTGGGCCGATCAATGGCCAGCGGGAAGTTTCTCCTGTTCATGAGAAGCAGGCGAATGATCTTTTCGTTTCCGTTCACGATGAAGTAACCGCCCATCTCTTCCGACTCTTCCTTGTTTGCCACTAATTGGGCCGGCGACATGTTTTTCAAGTGGCAGAATTTGGACTGTGGATAATGTTAATTGGGTTTCTGATCAGCGCTGGCAAACCCGGCTCTCACCTTGACCATGATGGGAAGGTTACCAATCTCTCGGGTAAACTCTTGAGGATCGCCACCGTTGATTCTGTACTCGAAGGTGGCAGAGAGCTTGCCTCGATATGTAACATGTCTCTCTCGGCATTCGGCGGGCATGATCTCTCGCTTCTTTGCGAATTTGTTGCTGGGCGGAACTTGAGACTTCAGCAGTTGCACGCCCTTGTATCGAATGCTGAGCCTGTTCCTGCCGACCGGAGACGTCCTGTCGTCGCCATCGAGAAGGACTCTTGTGCCAATGTCGGCAAGACCCCGTTGCAGCAGACCATCGGGCTCAAAGATGGCGTCGAATGATTCAATGTGCGGGTTGACAGCGAGCTGCAGCAGAGGGTATGCCGATTGGTCTTTCGGAGGCTCACGAAACAGCTTCTCTCGGCGCAAGGTGTTGTATTCGTGATCCCATGAGGTCTTCGTCGCTGCGGGTGCCATGGTGGGCAGATGGGGGCCGCCAAATGCGGCGCGCTGCTACAACGAGGAACCGCGCTGCTCGACAGGAGGAGTGACTCGAGGCCTGTCGATATGAGCCCGGAGTTGAGCTGGCAGAAGGACCAAGCGGGCTTGGTGAGTCTTTGTTGTAAGGAGGATGAGTCTCGGAAATTCGAGGCTATCGCAACAGCATAGTATCAATGCTCCGTTGCGACCGACCCGAAAAAAAAAATGTTCCCTTATCGCCAGCAAAAGTAACCGATAAGCTATCCATGCTCTGGTCAGTAGTGGGGACTGATCATTGCAGCCCCGCCCCAAGGTGAATACTACTAATGCTCTCGCCGCAATTCCCCTCCAATGCCGATGTGAACCCAATCTCCTCGTGTCACCAAGTGCACCAAAATAGAAGCCTGTATTAGAGTTTCAGGGGCTTGATAGTATCTACGCGTTTGGGGCAAGGATCGGAATCGTTTGTGTGTTATATACATTCCGGATTACCGGGAAGGGCAGTTACGAGACGGAGAAACACTCTTTTGCAAGTTGCAGACTCAGTGGCGGCCCCGCCAACGACCAAGATACCGTAAGTATAGGCACTGTATGAACTTGAGAGAGTCTGGAGATACAGAACACTGTACTCCAACCACGTAGTTAGGTCGATTATAGAAACAAAAGACGATACACTCTTATTTACATGACATGCCGCCGGCTTTTCGGGGTTATATAAGAGTAAGCCAGCTGAGCCAGCGTGTCTGTTCCTGCAGGAATACCGAGCTCTCAAGCCAGGCTGATGATGTCGTCTCTCAAATATACTTTCTGCGTTACATATCAGCAGATGCCTGTCCAGGCTGTATGCCTGTCACTTTTCAGGAAATATTCCATGATGAGGCACGGAGAAGCGGGCAGAGCTGTAAGTGGCTTACACGGGCAGCCAGGTTATGGGCAACGGATCAAATTAACAGTACAACTGGTGCGGCCTTGTGTTAGTGGCCGCTGCTACTGCAGCTTGGGGACATCTAGCAAGCACATCACGGCGTTTTGGATACCTAATCATAGTACCTACACCAAGGTACCGTCTCCGGTAAACGCTGCCGATATCAAGGCGACTTATTACTCATTGTACGAGCAGCCTGTATACCAGACAGGTACCTTCCCTGCCTCTCGACCGTCTTGTATGGCCGGCCTACATAGGTAGGTAGGACCTAGGTAGGTATCTAACCTGACCTAACCTAGGCGCTTCTTGTGCTAGAGCTGGCTGGTTTGTGCCCCTCATGGGATGTCCATTGATCCTCTCTGTCGAGGCCGTTGGTCTCCGAGCCCGTACGAGATTCGTTCGCCGCGGGCCTCGAAGTCAGGCATCATTGCAACACATCTTTTCAACTTGGAAGCTTCTTGCGGCCCGTACTCCAAAGCTCAGCCCACCGATCCTGAGAAGCTTCCCCAGCCAGTCATTTTGAGAGGACGCAGCCCGTACGACGTGCATCGCCGCGTGCAAGGGTACAAGCATCTCGAGGCCCAAATCTGCCCGCCGTGCAGGATACATCATCTCCTCTTTCCACTTGACTCGATTTCCCATATTACCATACCTAACCTACCTACATCCCATACCTACAGCATTACGTCCCTTTACATACATTGCCTTTGGGGTTGATGTAGGTAAGTAGGCAGGCAAGCAAACGAGCAGGCAGGCAGGCACTCAACCAATCTTCGGGTCATCGGGTCTCTCACTCACTCACTCTCTGGCCTTTCAGCCCACTTATACCTTGCTTGCTGCATATCACCAACCTGTCTCGAATCGTCCAGGGCCTGGATCTTCTTTTTTCCCAGAGGCCATCAACCATCAACAACCTACCATATTGCAGTTACCTCACCTGCTGCAAACCGACTGCTACTCTTCTCTGCTCTGCCCTGTCCGCCAGATTGCAGCTGCTGTCGCCGTCTCTCAACTCCGCACAAACGATCGGCTTGTGCTCCTAGAGACAACATCTTCCCAGGATTGCACCACTGTTGTGGTGTGTGTGTTTCAACACTTGTTCTATCTTGTGCTACACTGCTCTGATTGCTTTCCCCCACGGCCAGGAGAGAGTATTCGACAAAGGGCAGGCCCAAGACCAGAATACCGAAACTGACCAGACGAGGATCATTCTGCTCTGTTGCGGCCTTGCAGCAAAGAAACACAAGTGCTTCTCTACGTTGATCGCCCGAGGCTTGTACAAAGTATACTACGGAATTCCGGACCCAGCGAAAGCGGCAAGCCTCCACGCACACGATCTGCAGAAAAAAATCCCAGGGAGGAGAACCGCATCCGTTCTTAACAACATCAGCCAAAATCTGCTACTGCTGCATACGGCTCTTGTAATCTCATCACAATTTGATCTGTGCAACTATTGCTGTATTTGCGATTACATGTCTCTTTATTCCGTACAAGGAAGACATCGGACCATTTAATATCGACTGATCGGCCTCAGCGTCGTCAGGTTCGCACAAGAAGAAGAGAGCAGCGCACCTCTTCTTGTCCCTTGGCCATTTTGGCATTGCAGCTACGGTCAAGCGCGCCCCCAGAGCCGCTCTACGTCAAACAGCATCACAGCAACATCAGCGCCCATCGCTCTGCCCCAACATCGAAGGTCTCACGGGTCTCGACCCGCAGCGCGCCCGTTGCCCGTCTGCCGCCGCCGTCCCGCACTGTTCGTCTTGGACAAGGTCTCTCTGCGCTTGCAAGCTGGACCGCTGCTGGGGCCGGTAGAGATCAGGCGAATGAAACCCCGGTCACTCTAGCCGCTGCCTTCGTCCAAAGTGCAAGGTTCAAGCTCAATTCGCTTCCGCTTGATCACCACCTTTTCCGAGGCACGGTGCGCCATACAGTTTTGCAAACCTCGTGGTGGGGACTGGAACTGCCATTGCGACCCTCTGCGACTTGTGTGTGAGAGCTCATCGAGGGCGTCACCGTTCATCCCACCCGCGCAGCTCCATCCTTTTGTACGTCTCGTAGAGGTACTTCACCTGACCTGCCTCCATACGCGCACGCATCCCATCTTTTTCTAAGAAAAGGACCACCGGCCAGCCGACTCTTGTCGCCAGGCGCAGAATTGCTCCTGGGTCCCAAGCAGCCTTGCATTCGTCCATTTGACCCGGCAAGCGCTCCAAGTCGTCTATCGTCTACGAAGCATTTTATTTCTCATGTCACCAGAGCATCAGGAACCGAGCGCAACTATTTAACACCTTGTCTGAGAACCCCCCCCCCCCAGTCACATTGGATCTTGAGTTCCCCACTAGTCCTCGACACCCTAGCCTTGCGCAACATACAATCACAGCTTGCGCAAATACAAAAGTTCTTATTTACTTTCAAGTGCATCCCTGACGTTTGCCCACAACTTGCCGCCAGACGCTGCAGGAGTATACGCAGAGCATCGCCAACATGGCCGGCCTCTTTCGGAAAATGTACGACTGGTTGCTGCGGACATTCTGGTAAGTACGCGATCCGAGCGACACAGCTCCCCCAGCGCGGGGTTATAATTCTCACCGCCGCACTCGTCTCTTGCGCCGCGTCAAAAAGAATACTGGCCAAAGCGCTTGGTGCTGAGCAGATGACTGATCTTTTTTCGTACAGGGCGACCGAGATGGACGTGACTATGATCGGCTTGCAAAATGCCGGCAAAACATCGCTGTTGCGCGTCTTGGCGGTAAGTGCATTGCGAATCCCAGAGCTACGTGTGATATGCTGAGTCCTTTCCTGTGTTAGGGCGGAGAGTTCACGATCGAGTAAGCGCAACCTTGTCCTTCCCACCAGCAGAGATCCAGACCCTTTTCCCTTGATGGAGGGTTTGGAAAAGCTCGGTCCGTAGTCAAAGGCTAATGATTCGCAGTTCCATACCAACAGTCGGCTTCAACATGAAGAAGGTGACTCGTGGCCATGTGACCCTGAAGTGCTGGGATCTTGGGGGACAACCTCGTTTTCGGCCGATGTGGGAGCGTTACTGTCGCGGTGTAGACGCTATAGTGTTCATCGTCGACATTGCAGACATCAAAGTTCTCGGTCAGGCCAAGGATGAGCTTCATGCTCTGATGTCGCATCCGAGTCTCGAAGCCATCCCCCTGCTCGTTCTGGGTAACAAATCTGATCTACCGGATAAGCTCAGCGTAGATGAGTTGATCGACGCCCTTTCCTTGAAGAGCATAGGGAACCGCGAGGTTTCTTGCTACGGCATCAGCGCCAAGGAAGAGACCAACCTAGACGCCGTAGTCCAATGGCTCGTGAAGTTCTCCCGGTGAACACTTGCTCTTTTGTGTTCCTCGACCACCCAACCCATGCGCTTGGGTGAAATCTTCAACCTCGGCTCGACATGATGGACGACGAATTCGGCCCGTGTACCGATCGATATACCATTTTGATGGGAGAATTTGACAATGATTTACGAATACTGCGGGCAACCGGAATACGGGCAAACGCGGGTTGTGTTGCACGACTGCTCATGATCGGATATATACACAAGTTCTCTCGCGAGCTGAAAATCGAACTGAGGTTCTGTTGCAACGTCAGTTGTACTTGGGCGCAACAGTGCGCCTTCAGTTCCCATGGGGAAACGGTGTTTCTTTTTTTAGATGGGTTGTCGCACGGATCGAGTCAGGGCCAGGCTGCATAATGTTGGCGTGGGATGATACCACTTCTGAGTCGCGAGGGTTCTGGAAGGGTTGGGCTGGTGCACCTTACAGCAGCGCCTAATTTTCCCCTTTATTTTCTTCCTTCTTTTTTTGTTTCTGGGAGGGCTTCTCATGGAAGCTGGCTTCAGCTTCTATTGCATTGTTCAATGCCGAGAATTGGAAAGCAAGCATCATTATCTGTAGGCGCAACTTTTTGGTATGAGATAAATGATGACATAATGAGAGACCGTCAGGTATAAGTGGCCCTAGGTGTCGGATCAGTTCGCCCTGGTGATGTTGAAACGCGCAAAGCATGTTCAAGGCCGGACATGAGCGCGGACGCGGAGCGCAGGAAAAGGAGCGCAGGAAAAGGAGCGCAGCAGCAGGGGCGGCTGGCGTGGTGTGATGCGCCGTACCGGTATTAGTACACCATGACCGAAGCATCTCATTGAAGATAGAGGCTCTGCTCTGAAGATCGCGAGTAGGCGGATGGATGGATGGGGCAAAAGAAAGAGCCAAAAGTGGCCAGTCTGACCAGGAGTCGCAAGAAAGAGAGAGAGAAAAGAAAGGCCGCAGGAAACAAGGAAGAAAAGAAAAGAAGAAAAAAAATCCAGAAGACGACAATCTGAGAGCGCCCGCGAAATGGGGGATACTACGTACTTGAATGCTACACACAGACCACATCTGATGCGTTGATGCGTTGGCAGAAGCTGGGAAATGGAGCGTCGTGATTTGATCCGCGGGTGCGCGGTGCTAGATTTGATGCGTTGTCAAGACATGGAGTGCAAGGCGTCGCAATTGGCTCCCAGGGGCGCGCAGAGTGGGTTTCCGGGGGAGATCCTTCCAATCATGAACGTAGAGGAAGGGAAGACAAGAAGCCGAACACCTGCTTGATTCATCTACTATTGCCTGTTGTTCCCTTTCTCGAGCCAAATTGATCGATCTAGTGGACGGGGGAGTGGAATCTGTGTTATTGGTATTTGAGTATGGGTAGTATATTAGGATATATATGTGCATGAACCAGCGTATACTTCGTACATAAGTGCTGTGACGGTGGCTGCAGCTCTACTCGGTTCAGAAGAAGAAAAAGGTTTGGAATTCCTGGGTCGGCGATTTTGATCTCGCAGCAGGCTTGCGAACTACTGTATCGACCTACATACCTTGGATCTATTACTACCTACCTATCTGTACCCAGCTGTATTGCCTGTTTCCCCCATACACTCTAGCCCGAGCCATGGGTGCGATACACACTACCACAAGTTCCCATACAGCTACGATGCCGCAGAGTCACACACAGAGCTCGACAGCCTATCACACAACAAGGTGGAAGCTGGGGAACACGAGATCGGAGATATTTGACGTGTTCACGCAGGCAGTTGCATATGTAGATGCAGTTCGTCGAATCCTGTCACTCCTCGCATTACCTGCCTACCTACCTAACGTACTTGATCATCACATACCTGCTTACACGGATGCATATTTTTTACGGCATCTTCGACATTACACAGAAACACACGCCGGGCAAAGAAGTGATTCACTTTTGCTACAACCAACCCTTTAGCATGCGTACATATGGTCGTTTCCCGAGCTTGCCTCTACTTAGGCGCTGTCCATTTGATAAAATAGCCGTACGAGATCGGCACTCGCCACGATCTTTTGTCAAATGACTGATTCATTTGGCAAACCTCACTCCTAGCCAAGAGGCAAGGCATATCTCACAGTTGTATGGCGCAGTATCGACAAGATAGATCCTGACTGGGACGGGCCTTGAAAACCCACGTTAGCGGGCTCGTATATAACGTATCCACTTGCGGTATTCTTCAGGGTCCCTTAGGGTTCCCATTGGGAATTCTCCACGCAACGCTGAACTACTTACCGGAGCCAGGGTGGAACTTCATGTTTTCCTCGCCTGCATTCACGACCTCACACTGTTCTTCTGATGATGATTATTTGCACTCAAACGTCCATACTCCGAGGTTGTCAGTAAGCAGTCCATCATGACAACATGGCGATACGGCTTACACGGCGTTCGCTACATTCAAAAGTGCCAATACCCGTATTCCATAGTGTCTTTCCTGGGCGGGGCGTCAAAGAGCAGGGCGCATGTCCAGGACGATCGTCCACTTATTCAGGGCTTGATCGATCCATGTTTAGAGCCCGGGCCACCCAACCACCAGTCATATTTCCTGTTTGGGGACGCATCCCCGAATTCGCCAAAGAGCTGAATGTGCACGATGGATTATATCATCTGACTGTGACATGACAGTCTGCCGGGGCGCGACCTGCGCAGTCGGAGCGAGTCAAGTGATTCTCAACTCTAATATCTTAAAAGATGACAATATCAAAGACAAGTCCAAGCCTACGGGAATACCGAGACAAAACCCCCCGATATCCGCGGGGGGATGACGTCGAGCGCAGTCGTATCCGAAGTCCCAAACCACGAGGCAGAACACTGTATGGTAGATCGGCCAACAGGCGACAAGTCTGTAACCATTATAATAAACTGGGGATAATGTTTCTGGGTAGTGGCTGGATACCTACGAGTTAGATGCGATCTATAGCTCACACTTTACACTGCGACGGCGTATTCAGACACCAGAGCTGTGAGCTAACAGTTGATAGCTACCCAATGGTGGGCGCCGGAGAGCTTCTTCAGAAACGATTTGGAATGCCGAATTGACACCATTCATTGATTCCAGCATGTCGTCGTCGTCAGCGCTCAGCCACTGCACGCGACCTCCATCTCACAGCACTTGTGCAAATCAGGCATCTATACTCGGCATCAGTAGAAAGAAGGTCAAGCGAGTACGCATCTTCCCACCTCTTCCGACTGATGACTACTACAAAGTCAATGGCACGATTATCCGTGCCCGCCCATCATGACCCCTCCGGCCAAGGGATGCTAGGACGATCCAACTCAAAGGCCAAGCTTCCTGGCTTCCTGTGCACAGCCACCTGAAATTTGAAATGTTTGGCAGAGGTACATAACGTAGGGAGAGTTGCCACGCCACTGCCCCAATCAATACGCCCCGGAACACGGCAGCCAGATCCCAGCATTACCAAGAGCACCAAAGACGTAAAAAGACACTGGCATTCCAGTTTCGTTGCAGGTTTTTGGATTGGTTTCGGTGCTCTTTCTCTCCTGCATCTGGTTTCGCAACCTAAACAACCTGTGGTCCTGTTCTATCTTCGCTATTCCGGTGCGACCACAATAACCTGCAAGGTCGCATTCACAGACTCCGTACGTCAGTCATCTGTACTGCTACCGTGTAATCGACGTCACCAAAAGCATCGACCTCATTTCGCCAGTTTTAAGCTTCATCACTACCGACCGTGACCTATTGCCCCGGCTGCCTCCGAATTTCCAATATTACTTCTACCTGGTTATCGTCTGTGCCGCAAACAATCTCTTTCGCATCCTCTGGGAGTCATAACTTTTGCAATCAACAAGCATAGTCTGTCAGTCTTCTTCTTGACAGTCCTTCTCTCAGCTTTCGAGAACCAACACTTCCTTCGCCATTGCCATCAACAACATGGTGCCGACAGAATCGACAGCCCTCCTGGGCAAGCGCTACGTATACTATGGCAACGGCTACAACGGGTACCACTCGAATTGGTATTATTATGGTCGATGGATCTTTGCCGCTGTCGTTATTGTCGCAGTGATCTTCATCTTCTTCCTATGGGCGTGGGTGACCATTCTTGCTACCGCGCGCTTGCCCCGTCGCGTTGCGCGCTTCGTTCTTGCTAGGGATTAAACATGCTGACATTCGAACCCCCCCTGTAGATGCATCAACTCGCGCCGCCGTCGTAGACGCGGTATGCAGCCCATGTATGGCACCGGCTGGATGGCCAACGGCCACGGCCAGCACCAGAACAACCCCAACGGATATGCCAACGCGCCGCCCGCCTACGGAGCGCCGCCCGGCCAGTCGTACCCGATGCAGAACCAGTACACGGGCAACACGTTCAACCAGCAGGACGGCTACTATGGCCAGCACGAGGGCATCGCGCAGCCCAAGGATGCGCACACTGCCAACAACGCGGCCCCGGCAGGCGACTACGCGCCTCCGCCGGGACCTCCGCCGCCCGGAAACAAGCCTACCTATTAGAAAGGTAGCAGAGAAGCGTTGTGTTGGAATTGTGCGATCGAGGCTGGGATTTCTGTCTTTGCGATGGAAGTACCGCGATGAGAAAAACGACCTGATGGACGGGCAGAGGCTGAACATGGATTGATATACCCCCACAATGGCATCACAAAGACTGATACGATCGCTATGGCGTTGAGAGTTTGAATTCCTGTCTGATACTTTCAAGAGCATGGGACTTGCAGGCTGTCTTACAGAGAGCCTTTACGTAATGATATTATTACCTTCCAAAATGCCGAGCTGTGTTCTTGTAAATGGTGGTGACTAAATTGACACGAAAAAAGAGTGACGATTTCGCGAATCGAACGTGGACGCTACGTGGTCTCCCTGGCTTCGGACATGGAACCAACCGCCAATGTTGACGAATGAGAGAGAAAAGAGGTTGTTTGCTCTAAGAGCCAGTGGGTTTCCAAAGATTGTTTGCACAAATCAAACTGCAGATTTGATTGTAAGGCATATCTGTCTGAACAGAATGTAGATAGGACAGCTCATAACCTGTTGTAAGCAGCGGAAGCAGCAACGCTGGGGTCAAAGTATGTATGCTATGCTGTAGAGAGGCCAGTATGGCTATGACAGAGCCGAAGTAGAAGTAGAGTAGAGTACATCTTAGGCCGCTGTGGCTTGCCATGTATGTATGTATGTATGTATGTAGTATGTAGGCCGCGTGTGAGCCGTAGTAGAAGAAGTGACCGGCTGTAGGAAGTCTATCGCGCCAGACCACTCGACGAACAATGTCGTGAGTGGGTTACCGCCCAGAGCCCATGTTTGGTCTTGCTGAGGGCGAAAGCAAGACGGGTTATTTGAAGTTATTAGGCCTCCTCCTTTCTCGTGCGAGGCAAGTGATGGATATCTGTCGCTTGACTGGCTGGCTGTGTTGCCGATGATCAAGCGAGATGTCGAGGTGGACAGGTTGGGAAATATGTCTCGGGACGGGACAGCGCATATTGCTACGAGTCGCATTGCATCTTTATTGGTCTCTGATCGCTTGTTCTGCGAACTTGACACTGTATATTGCCTTTTGTGTTGTAATATCAAAAACCGCAAGTAGGCTCCTGATTTAAAAGGTTGCTGCCGTTGGAATTGCTAATAATTTCTTGATAACATACATGGATGTTGGACTGTTCTTGTGGCATCATGTCGACGTCTATTGACTAGCCATGGTCGTGTTGCTCCCAAACAAATAACAAGATCCGCTTGGCACAGGAAAGTCGGCTTCTGTCAGAGTGACTGTCGTTATACTTGGGCTGTCATCTTCGAGCATCTACTACCTTTGATTATTACAACAGATCATACGTGCAATCCCTATGTAGGCAGTTCATGAGCCATCTTGGTTGAATATAACTCCTGGGCGACCAGGCACCCAACTCTCATCTGGATTCTATCTCTGTAGACTGGGAAAAGCCCTCCGAATTACCGTCACTTTGCTCTTGACACTGAGCTGCTAACTAATGGCTATTACTTAATGCTTGAGCATGTCTGATCGCGGCACCTTTGCTGTATCGCAAAAGTCCAGACTGATCCATCGTCCAGTCTGGCAGGCGCGATTGCATGACTAGATCTAGCAGCTGCCAGTCTGTAAAACCTGCGGCACTGCTCCAGTGACAGGCTTGACTTCAGGTTGACTCTCGGAATCAATTCATAAAATGTACCTAGGTACTTCCTAGGCTTTCTGGCTGGCTGGCCCACGGCTTGCCTGGGCCTATCATGCGCAGTCAAAATCACGACTCCAAAAAGAGCCATCGTGGAGCTAGTCGTTGACCCCGGAGGGTCAGCAGAGCAGCCCAGCCTGCAGGCCCTAACAGTCGGCACAATCAGCCTGGGCTTAATTCGGCTGGCAAGCAAATTTTTTTGTTTGTCTTTAATCAGGTCCAAGTCGTTTGTTGTGACTCCCACAACTCTGCCAGACTTTAAATTCTCACACACCTGGACCTGTCTGCCCACAACCACCACCCATCCCCAGAACCTTTTCTCCATCATTCTCCTCTGCACAACAGATCATGATGCTTGATCTATTTGTACAGCATCTTTTCTGATGGTAAGATGGGATGGAAATGCGTTTCAGGCTCCTCTCCATCATCCCATCATCTCTCAGTTCTCTCGAGAGGAGCTTCGTCCCATGGAGCCAACAGCAGTAAGCCATCTTCCCCATCACTGAAATCCGAGCAAAACTCAAGGCTAACAGATTCGTCCTCTCAGTTTCAGCTGCCCCATCATCAGCTTCCAGATACAGATCGTCGCCGTCGAGAATTATCTCTTCCCTCCGACAGACATCATGGTACAACACTCTCGCATCCAAGACATCTCGCCGCGCGGCCCTCCAGCTTCTGCGCATGCCCGCAAATCCAGTAAGTGACTCATTTCCTGTCCTTGCTCTATTTTCTCTTCTCCCCTCCATCTTGACAATCATTTTGCTTGACAACAATCTGCGGGGTTCTTGGGTGCGCGCCCACCCTCGAATCGGTTCATCACCATGCATATCTTCCCAACCGTCCCAACTCACCCGACCGTACGTTCTCAACCTCGTACTTTCCTACAAACCATCCATCATAATCATCCATCATATATGACCACCCATCATTGAACAACTCACCCGTCCGGACTCCACCGTCCAAACTCACCGTCCGTACTTTCCCAATCTCGTACTTTCCTACAAACCATCCATCATTACCATCCATCATTACCATCCATCATTACCATCCATCATTACCATCCATCATTACCATCCATCATTACCATCCATCATTTGATAACTCCACCCTACGTCGCAACCTCACCCGCGCCTTGGTCCAATCAAGGAACGCGCAGGTTCTATCAACGGTGGCACTGGAATCACGCGTCCGGTCGCATGTTCTTTCCTTTGGCCTTGTTGATCCTCGTGTGGTTTCGTCACCTCCATCAGCTTCTTCCTCTTGTTCATTGTGCTCTCGCCACCGTGGCCAGCGCCGTCGACCTAATTCCCATCCGTCGCTTGCTTGTATGCCTTCTCCCTCGCGCACCTTGTTGGCGGCTTTATCTGACCACCGCGTTGTCCTTGACTCCTTTCCGAATGGATAATCTCCATTTCCGGATGGATCATTTCCATTTGTGACAGCATGTTCTGACGGAAATAATAGTCAAAAATATCAAGGACCACGTTGATGCATCTCATCGTCAAGTCTACGAAGCTCCTGATGAATTCTGGTAAGTGAAATATCCTCGAGTTCTCATTACCAAGAAATATCTATCAGACTTTTACCACATCACGCAACACACAGATCCTGTTCAATGACGACTAGAGGTTCTTCATCGACAACTTCACAAAACTGATGAGACTGTGCGCCTGTCAGCGTTCACCATGTCTCCAGCGAGTGCTCTTCATGAGCCTCCCCTTCAAGGCCCCAACACAAGAGGAGGTCACTACCCGCAAGGGTAGTGTCGATGGTGCGAGTGCATACCAGGGAGATGGCAAGCCCAAGATTACTTGGACACTGAAGAGATGAGCCACCACTGCTTCAAACACCCGACTGACAGTCAATCACTGTTCAACTCATCAGTCAGATCCCATTGGAGTGATGCCAGCCGTACAGGGTGTCGTCCAAGCCGGAGCATTTCAGCATGAGCAGCAGGGCCATGTACTCTTTCTTCATTCATGGACTCCCCCCACATCCACGGACTCGTCAGCCAGGGAGCCACCAGGACGCTCTCCGTGGCACCCTTACAACCATAGGGATGCCCGATGAACGTGTTTGTTCCGGCAGCTGTCCGCAGCGCCCTTCAATCCTCTCAGCTGTGGCGGCTTCGCGACAGCGGACCTCCGGCAGCATGGGACTTCCTAATATCGAGGGCACACTTTGGATGTTTCTTCTGGTTTCTTCCGTCTAGAGCATCATGACAGTCTCAGAAAAAATCTTACTACAAAGACTACTTAAAAAAAAAAAAAAAAAAAAAAGGAAATACGCCGGGGCAGTCAATATGACCGACCAGGCCGATGGCTACAACAACACCATGAACCCGAATGGTGGTGGCTACCACATGGGCATGGGCAACAAGGTCAAGTCGTTCAAGCGGGTCCATCCGACCTCGAAGACGACCGACTTGCCAACATGGGCCAGTACATAAACGTGGGACTTGGACCAAGCATCGACCTGGAGGTTTTGAACCATCCCAATGTGGTCGACCTGCTCATCAGTTTCTGTCAGGCGGCATGGGGAAGAGGGGACCTCAACTCCAGCGGGATATCCTCAGCAGAACTACCCGGGTTACGGTCCCATGTATCAACCTGGTCAGCAGCGTAACTCGCAGCAGCGAGTCATTCAGGCACGTCGTGCCCAGGACAATGAAGGTAAGATTCCAGCACGCTTATAATCACTTGTCCAACCTTGGCTCATTCTTTCTCGCAGCTATGAGTCGCTTCAATGGCGCTCCCCTGAGCAATTTCCGGGGCGGCATTCTCGAGCTGTGCAAGGACCAGCCTGGTTGAGGGTCGGCCTGAGCCTTCAGTATCGTTCCGGTAGTTTTCCATCCTGATTGTTGATTTCTAGAGAGTCCAGAAATCTCGTCCGGTTGGCGAAGGCGAATCGTTCGGCTTTGGCTTCTTTGCCCTCAGATTGTAGGGCTGCTTCTCGGACGAGTGTTTGCGCGGGTGTTTCCTCCAAAAGCAATTGGAGAACCGTGTACCTCAGGAGATTCACATCATCTGGATGGAGACGAATGCTCACGTCGTAGATCCGCTTCTGGGCGCCTCCCTCTTGGAGGCCCTATTAAACTGCCACAGACAGCTCAGATGCTCGTTAACGCTGTTGAGCGCGAAGACAGCGGGAAGTTGCAGAAATCGAACTTAGCGCAGCTGATACGACGCATCGCTGCCCAAAAGGGTGTTGGATCAGACAACCCCTCGACTCCTCCGCCCGGGATCGGTGATTGCCAGCCAGTGTTAAACATGGCCTTGGCTGGCTTGATCGAGTTTTGCCGCCGAACTGAACATATCGAGATCTCCGGAAGCGAACAAGAGTCTGGAAAGATTGCCGCTCCCGGCCATCCCCGTCGACTCAAGAACCCGAGCAATATATGGGGTCACTTCCTCTGCAAGATAGTCCTTTGCATACACGTTCCTCCATATAGCACCTCACATGGATTCTGTCAATAAATTATTTCATAAAAAGCCAGGGGAATCATTATCTGATATCAAAATTGTGACTTTTGCCTTCTCGTGTTCGAGGCGGTTCCCAAGTGCCGAGCATTTAAGACGACAAAGGATGATGACGGAATACTGTGCTGTCTTGCTGGAACTGAAAACACTAGGTAGCTAGCAGGCATCGTATTCTTACATGAATCAGGACATGCTTTCTCCGTGGAATCTTGTGCGTTTATGAGTTTCTAGTGTTTTCTTATTGACTTCTCCTGCGTAATCTTTCACAATTCGGTACGACATGAACAAGCTGGACACGTGAAGATCTACGAGTACTCGAGTATCACAGGTTGAGAAATGCTTTTCCAGAGGCCGGGCACTTAGTGAACTCGAAGTTCTTGACAAGAACTGATTATCGTGATGACGGATGACATACAGGTCTTGGACCGCGTAGTGGGAGTGTCTTCACCGTATTCACCGTATTCAAGAACAAGCTGGGCTTTGGCACGCAACGATCGGGGCCGCAGCTGGAATAGCTGTCAAGACAGGGATTGCTAGAATCGAGCGCTTGCAGACTCCATGGACATGGGCAAGGACGTTGTTGATTTCACGGGCGCCGTTGAACTTGTGAAGTGTCCGTGGAGGAGTGGTTCGTATGGAGAGTCACATGAGCTTACAGATTATACAGGATTACATTTTTTCCACAGGCGAAGGTGGGCGACAAACACAAGAAAAGTATGGTGGTGGCTGTCAATTTACCAAGTATAACCGAGTATCAAGTATCCACCCCTGATCTCCCTGGTGCAGGCGTCGACCTGCACTCGCTGTCCACCCCCGATGACTAGTCGTCCTCGTCCTTGCACTGCCAGTCTGGCGCTTGAGGCTTTTGGGCCGGGAGGGGCTTGTATTCCCGCGGGCGCCACTGGCTGGAGGAGGACTTGTTGTCGCTGCTGGTCTTTGGCGTGGTGTTGGAGCTCGAGCCCGAGCCCGAGCCCGAGGAACCGGCGCCGGAGGAGGTGTTGCCTCCGGTATTGTTGGAGGAGCTGGATCCTCCGCTTCCGGTGTTGCCAGAGGTGTAGTTAGACATTTTAGGTTACTTGCTTGTGTAAGGTAGAGAGATTGTTAGCTTACGTTTAATTCGCAGGAATTTTGTTGAGCGTCAAGTATGTGTGGTTGCTTGTGGTATTGCCTTCGGTGTTGCTGAGAAGTCTTTGCTGAGTGTAGGATTGGAATTCGCGAAGACTTCGCAGCGTCCTTGAGGCTTATATAGTTTTTGGAGCATAGCAGTGATTCATTCCTGTCCGCGATCAGAGCGGCGAAGAGTGATTTGGCCATGAAAACAAATATGACTGGCAGCGAAATCGGTTGCTTATGAGCGGATGATGTGCATGCAATCTATTCACTTGATCGAGCGTCTCTACCTAGCGGTCCGGGCCGTGTGTCACAGACTGAATATTGCCCAAGTATTATTGACAAGAGTCTTCACAGGTCGAAAATGACACCATTCACAGATACTCGCAGACGTAAAGTACGACAGCAACTTGTGAGTACCCAGGCTATTCAAGAACGGTCACGCTTGAAATCCTTGTGAGAATTCTGGTGTATGCAAATTCAATCTTGCAATACCTTTCTGGGGATATTTCTCAATCGAGCTGCCTTGACGATTTCTGGCTGATATCTTTGACGCTGTCATATCATTGCATAAAGGTCACTAGGTGATTATTAGATGAGCGAGTCAATAACGAAGCACCGAATCTAGTGGATACAATGACCAGATCGCGTTTCGAGAGAAAGCCTCTCTGGATTCGTACGAAGAGGCAGTTATGTAATCAGCCTTATTGCGCCTCTAGTATCAGTGATGAGGAATTATTCAAAACTCGTGATTGCGTACATGGTTCAGAAAGTCCCATTGGGTGAAGGGGGTACTGTTTCCGAAGAAAGCCCCTGAGGACAGAAACATGACAATCGGCGTGTTGGTGCCCTGATACAAAACCCATTGGCCTGTCAAGCGAGCCAAGATGGATCGCCCCGAAGATCACTCGGACATAGGTAGTATTGACCCAAGCCGTTGACTATCATGATGCTTCGCCAAGTGTCAATCCTGCGCGGCCAAGTGTCAAATCAGGGTCCGCTTGGTGGGTGAGGAATAGGAAATGGATCATTGGCACAGACACTCTGTAACGGAGTTGTGAGAGCGGCCCCTGCGGCCAGAGTGTTACGTCGCTTGGGTCTGTCTGTCTGTCTGACTGGGTCTTGGTATGACGAGGACGGTAATATGGTTCGGCCCTCCTCCAATCCCCGGCTCATCTCCCGCCCTTGACGATAGAGGACGTGGTAAGGACATCATGTATATTGGAAAAGGGTAGCGCCATGTAGCAGACAGAGGAAACATTCAAACAAGTAGGTAGCTCAGTAGCACTTTTACACCGCGCCAGAGATGCATTAGTTCTTAGAGACGGTCTGCTCCAAGGGAGGAGGTCGCTGATTACTACATATGTAGGTCTCACAGTCCGACTGCTCACGACCTGTCAATGCATCCTCTAGTCTGGTCCTTGCTGATCATCTGCGGCCACGATGGTCACGGATCCAAAAAGCCTGTGCACACCTTTCCGCGCGCCGGCGTTATTCATTACTGTACCTACCCCTCGCTGGATGGATTGCCATGTCGTCGTCCCATCTTTGCGTTGCCTGATGAGTGACAAGAAACCGTCTCTGCCGCAGTGAACAGAAAATCTTCTCTCTCGCCGTTGGAAAGGAGATTGCTGTAGTCGTCATATCTCGTTGAGGCGCAGCACGCAATTCCAAACCACCTGCAAAACTGTAGGTAGATACATATCTACGTTCTGACTACGGCGTATGGAGCATGATTATAGGTATCTGCTAGTGGCAGCTTGGACTCTTGGAAGCTTTCTGAGACGGTTTCCCTCCCCCAGATAGTTCCGAGATCCGGGCCACTTGCTCGATGACACTAGCCCGAACAATGGACGCAATTCCCATGTGGCCCATTGCAGTAGACCGATTCGAGGCCTTGTCCCCGGTTGGCTTCGCTTCCCATGGCTATGGGGATACGTACGACTCTTTTGCCGGATCCTTTCTCACGATTGTTGTTGTCTGCGCATATCGCAAATGCCGTTCCCGTAATTGACATGCCTATGCAGATGGGGACATTCATCAGTCGCGGATATTTTTCCAGTTGCCAAGCCTTGCCCCGAGTGCTTCTGACGGGAGCATGCTGGTTTGTGTTGGTATCGGTTTTGGTTTGCCTCTGCTAGGCTTGGCTTCTTTGTTGGTCATAATCAATCCATCCCATTTTGACAGGCGCTGCACTGCCACTTCTTATGGGTTTCACGCAATGCCGGGGCGGGGTTTCTTGTGCTGCTCTGCTCTGCCTGGGTAACGCGAACCCGAGCCTGGCAAAGGGGACTGGGGCTGCGCTTTGCGGACGAGAGAAACGAGAACTGCATTCATTTTTCGCAGCATTGCCCTTCTCTCGCGCCAGGCGCGAGAGAATATGAAAATAGGAAAGAAGAAGCAGGGCGCCGATCAGGTATGCAAGGCCCGGACCCTCGGCGTTGAGAGAGACATGAGAAACCCACTTCAGTCCGCTTCCTTTCAACTTGCAGCATCATCATTGTCACAATGCCCCCCCTCCCCTCATCCTCACTTTTGCGGCCCTCGAGCGGTGTCAAAGTGAATGCATCAGCTGCACCCAATATATCGACACTACGGTACAGAATACCAAGAACACCACATGGAGAAGGCCCCCAAGCGTGAGCACGAGGGTCCCTTAATACTACCTCTGGCCTGTAGGATGCCGGCCCCCCGAGGCACGCTAGATTTGGCGCAATGGAACACCTTGTCAGGGGCTTGGCATTGTGCAACTTGAAAGATTCGGGGTCGTCCATTGGCGAGGAATCCACCCTCCAGTTACCGCAGTCCAGTACCTGGGTCACCTTGCCTTGCTTGCATGCTGTAGCCTGTACCTAACTCGTTAGCTCCAACTCCAGTGGGCTCCCCCGTTCTCCATGGAAGAGCGTAAGCCAGGCACAGGCACAGGCCGACAGGGCCACAGGCACCAGACAGAGAACCACCGACCCCGGTCGCTTTCATTCGCTTCCAAGCCAACATGGGATACTTGGTACAGATGAGTTGATCCCGAGCGCATTGAGTTAATTGCGACTTGCCCATCTTGCAGCGGCGTTCCTCATTTCTCTGCTCCATCTTTTCATACTCGCATCCACCGCGGGCGTCCTCTTCTTCTTCTTCTGCTCTGCGTGCTTTTCCGTTGAACGGTGCTAGGTAGGATTCGTTCGTCACGCAGAGTGCAGTAGTAGTGGTAGTCTTCTTTCTAGTAGTGGCAGGCAATCCGACTAGAGGTCGCTACCGCACATCGTACCTGTCATCGGCCCTCCTGACTTTTCTCCCCGACAATTTCGTTTCGCATCCTTCTTCAACGCAACCTCAACCCACGAGGAGAGGAACAAAGCCTCCTGCTCCGGCCACTCTTTTTGTTGTCTCTCCCTAACAGTAGCGCAACCGTTCGAGTCATTCCTTACCTTTGCCGTTCACACCCTCTTCGAATCTATCTCTTCAATCCAACTATATTCTATCCCTCTTCTTTTGTCCTTCTTTGAACCAGTCCTTCTTTGCGCGGGAGCAGCCACTGCAGCAGAGCCACACGGGCCGCGACAGAAAAAGTATCCAGCCATTCTGCGGTAGCTTATGCGAGCTTCTGGTTGAAAACGGGATCGGCGGACATCAGAGTTTCGGATTGCTTTTATACCTTCGATTATACCGATCATCTTGTTGCGATTACCGGGTCTCTGCGAACTATATTGCGAACATCTATTACCTTGCTTCTCAACCGCTCCCGGATGATGGATTCGTAGTGGTCACTTTTTGTTTCGAAACTTTGGACATACAAATAATCGCAACTCCGGCGCCACACGCGATTGCGAATTACGACTTTGCTCAAGTCTCGCTGGTGATCTTGTCACCGCATACCACCCAACATGCCGCATATCGGAGCTGCCATGCAGCGGAGCATCGCGGAGCCGCGCGACTACTCCGAGGCTCTGAGAAATCTACTTGCCCGGAGTGTAATGGCAGGGACAAGCAGGAGAGATGTCTCATCTTCTATTTCAGACGTAAAAACTTCATTCTCGAGTTGGGACAACTGTATGAAGGCTACCTACTGCAAGTATGTGCCCGCCCACCGCGATCCCCTAATGACCATGTCGCAAGAACATACTGACATAACGTTTTGCTCAGATGGCCAGTCATTGCCGTCATCATCATCGGCGGTCTCATCATATTTTCCATTGTCTGGTGCATTGCTCGTTGCCTTTGCTGTGGCCTCTCCTGCTGCTGCGAATGCTGCTACTGCTTAAAGTGCTGCGGTAAATGCTGCGGCATGTGCGACTCGCCCAAGAAGAAGAAATATCTCGACGAGCCATATATTCCACCACATCATGATCAAGCCTACCGCTCGGAAGCCCCCATGACTGCTGCGCGGGCTGTACCAGCTTCCACCTACGACCACAGCTTCGACAAGCCTCCTGCTAAGCCTGAGCCGCCCATGTATGCCGAATTCGAGACCAGCAAGAAGGGCGGAGGTGACGAGCTGCCTGCGATGCCTAGCTGGGAAGGAGCTAGCTCTAAGAAGGTTGCCATGGAAGAAGAGGCAATGGAGTTGGAGCAGCTGAAGAAGCCGGAAGCACCGCTCATGGCACCTGGAGCTATGTCTGGCCCTCCAAGTCCCAACCCTGCATCTCCGATGCACGGAGCCAGCCCGTATGGTGCTCCTTCTATGAATGCTTCTGGTTACATGACGCCCGCTCGCAGCGCAACCTACCCATATGGAGCGGACCCCAACAATCAGCAACAGGGCTATAACAACGTGGGCAACAGTGGCTATGGCCAGCCGCAACGCAGCAATACGGCACAGGGATACGATCAAGGCTACGGAGCTGCAGGTTATGGCAACCAAGGTTATGGTAATCAGGGCTACAACCAGCAGCAGGGCTACGGAAACCAGGGATATGGTAACCAGGGCTATGGAAGCCAAGAATATGGCGCTCAAGCCCATGATAGCCAAGGATACGGCGCGCAATCCGGTTACGACAATCAAGCGTACGGAAACCAAGGCTACGGCACCGGTGCCGCGGCCGCGGCCGCAGCCGCAGCTGGTCCGATGGCTCAGGGAAGACGAACACCACACCAGGACTATGGAAACTACAGACGCGGTACCGCAGACCAGGCCTACCCTCAAAGTCGAACTCCGAGGCCGCATGAAGACTATGGGCGTAGCGTAACTCCACTCATCGGTACGCCTGGACGCACTGGTACACCTGGAAACGGGTATAGGCAGCCAGCTCCACGCCAATCACCAGCACCATCGAACATGGGCGGCTATGGCAATATTGAGCGGACACAGTCACCTGCCATTCAACAAGACGGATACGGATTCGACCAGCGAAGCAACACACCCAACAGCTATGGCCGTCAGCAGCGAGGCCCGCCTGCTCCAGTGAGGCAATACTCTGCAGCTTCCAGTACGCCATTGCGCCAGCCCGAGCCGGAACGCTCCTTCACGACACCTTCATACACTTCAGCATACGAATCGGAGCCTGCTGAGCCTCAGTCTCCTATCAACAACTCGGGAGGCTTTGACTTCACGTCTGGCTACAGCCGGCCGCAAGGCACGAGCACGCCCGTCCAACAGCCCGCCGCGCAACAGACGACCGGTGGCGCGACTGCTTACCCCGGCTATCGTGCATACAAGCCTCAGCAATAAGCATATAGAGCATGAAAAGCGATACCGAACAGCATGGATATTATGACCACAACTCATGATCAGTTCTTCTTTATTTTAGAAATAGGGGGTTTTCAGTTGATACCCGTTGATACTGGCTCGGATCAGTATTCTAGGCATAGGTGGCCATCATTTGTTTTCTCCAAAAAAGGCGTCACTTTTGGACTGTGGCGTTTGCATCATCTTTTCACAATTTCAAACATGGGGACAGTGTAGATACGTCGTAGATACGTCGTGGCTTGTGGGAATGACTGGTCACTTTTTGCATTTACCAGCATGTCATAAATTCGCTTAAATGCCAATGAAGAAAATATTCATTTATGCTCTTGACACTTGCAAAGTTCGGGAATACCTGGACTCGAATCATGAACGTGACAAAAGTAGATGGGGACTACCACTTTGATAGTCCTGTCGTACTGTATATTGAGCTACTATAGGGACGGCACTGGCAATCTACGGAGGGTTGTACTGTGCGACATTGTCTTGGAGTTAGAAGAATGATTAACATAATCCTCAGCATACCTAAGCTCTCAATATCCAAGTTCGCTGATTACCTATAATAGTGGAGAATCTCTTGGACCAATGAGATGTAAGTGCTTGAGAGTATACACATGGTTGTGAAAAACAAGTACGAAACCTTATTGCATTTCAATGTTTTTGACTCTGGTATGTCTGGTTGTGGGATTTTCATGGGGAACTCAAGATGGACAAGTAAATGCATGAGGGCAAAAGCACCCCCTCGGAGTAGATGAAGTGGTTTTATGTAGATACAATGTGTAACGCGTTGCAGTTCACCTCGCCCTAGACTGAGTATTTGAACGAATTTTGAATTTGACATGGCGGCACTGATTATACATTGTCAAGGACTTCGCTCTCAAGTGATGTTACCTTTTTGTTTGCGGGTGATATGCTCGAGAGAAAGCCCGAAAGTAACATGGATTATAAAGTGTCATCCCACGAAGACCCAAAGCTTTTGGCCGAAATGAGAAGCCATGGACATTATTGAGGACAAGGCCTGAGCTGACGAATGATATTACTCAGAACGAGCGCTGGGAGTCTTCGCCTTGCAGTGAGGCGAGATACACTGTCATTCCTCTTGCAGCAGCGAGCAATCGACTCCTGCCATTTCTTGGGAAGTATCTCCAGCACCAACCCGCATTTCAAGGTATCCGAAGCATTGTGGCCGGCGCTGAAGCAGGCAGTGATGCTCGCAAGAAAGTACCCGAGCTCCCGGCGTTCTGCTATTAAACGATGTCATGACAGATCGGCCCAGGCTCATGTCTCCAGGTCCAGCGTCTCGAGGCCGCCGAGCCATCCCGAAAGACAAAGACACCATAGATGCCATTCGTGGCTTCAAACTTCCAGGACATCATACGTGCTTCGGTGTAGCAGGCGTTGTTGTCAATGCTGGATGCCGAGCTGTTGTGAGATGACCTGCTTGAACAAAGCCACCGGCTTTCAGCTCGATGCAGTTGGGATTTGCTAATTTGCTAAGTGTTCAAGATCCCGCGGGGTAGGAGAAAATTGCATGAAGGCCTTGACTGATGGTCTGGACATTTGGACCGACGAACTGATTGACTTGACGATTCGTACAGCCGAAAGGCAGGGACGTCAGAGCCATGAATGGATGAACGAAAGCTGACCAAGGCACCGGAGTGGCGTTTACGAATTGCAAGATCTCGTTCTGCTCTAGTCAGAGTGCCTCCGGTAGATCAATAAGTTAATGAACCAGAGATGCTATAGAGATTTAAATGTATACATCGTGGGATTACACTGATGCATACAATCACACATCGCTGTTGTTCATTTTACCTATCGCTGAGTGGCTGCTTGGCGTTCGGTGGGACGACCTCTTCTCTCGTTCAACCTCGCGTGTCGTGGTCGTGGAATCGATCATATTGTGTCAAGCCGGACAAAAGGATACAACACGCAAACCTCAGAGTGGGTATCATGCATACATAGGCAAGGACGAAGGATTGATTGGTGATGCGTGATAAAACCGACCTGGCAACTAAGTAAGTGCAGTGCAGAACCGCCTCACCGTCGTTTCCATGGCATCTGGGGATTGTTGCGTAAGGTATCCATTAATGTGGCCGGGATAGATCAGGTTTCAGGACCTCTGTGTTGGCTGCATATTATACGGTGTAGTATAATGCCTGATCTACGGCGTACCCGAGTTGACCCGAATGGCGCAAATGCGAAATGATGGTGGTGACAAGACACTCTTTCCCTTGGTGAAAGACAACGAGTGAGGTATTGTACAAAGTCAATTTGGTGGTTCTGCAAAGTACAAGTATTGGCCAAGATGATAATGATTCCAGAAGTTGCAATTGTTTGGTGTTTTTCGTTGATCCTTCGAGAAAATGAGCTCTGTACGGCCGGTTGATCGAGAAACGTGGACCGCCCAAGTGTACATATCGACCCCACTTTGCGTCGCTGCCTGAGGTCGCGAGGCGAACGTGTAATCCATTCAAGTGCAGCTGGGTAGATGTTCATCAGGAGGTCAAGCTCTGAATCAAATTGAGGAAACAGAAATGATGATATAGTAGTCCCGGGACAGCTCTGATATTAAGACATCCCATCATCCCTTTAAAGTTTCAGCGGCTCTGTTTCAACGGTCACGAAGCTCATTCCTCCCTGATCAGCGTTGAGCGCCTTGGCCCGATCCCGGCAGTCACGCCAAAACATCCCCGCTTTCATCAATCGTCTTATCAAGCGGCTATCACGTGACCCAGCTGCCTGCAAGCCTCGCCCAGAACTGCACGTGGTGCGAATCCGAGCAATCCATCCATCTTAGTCCCTTCGACATTCCATCAATCCATCCCGTCGGCCAGCCCGTACGCATACCCCCCGAACACACCTACAACAAGACGACTCTGTCATACCCACGACACCTACCGATATTCCGTATCCATTGCCATATCATCGAGATATGAGTCGCGCCGGCAAGCTTGCCCCCGAGGTCAATCGGTACGTTTTTGCCTTCTCCCGCGAATGAATCCATCCTCCCCGGATCGATCCCCTGCCCCGAGGGCCACGGCCTCAACCGGTCGCATGGCCCCTGCTCTCACTCGAGGATCACGGTATACTAACATGTCTACAGAGCTTTGTTCGTGAAGCATCTAAGGTATGTCGCGCGCGCACAATGTCTTACTGTTTCTGCTCGCACACGATAGTAGTCACTGACGCTTCCTCCTTCTAGCTACACTGTCACGCCAGAGGATCTATTCGAGCTCTTCGGCAAATTCGGACCTATCCGGTACGCTCCCTCATCGTTGCAGAATACATCTTGGTGGAACTGCGGCTGACACATTCCACAGACAGGTCCGTCAGGGCATTGCCGCCAACACCAAGGGCACCGCTTTCGTCGTCTACGAGGATGTCATGGATGCGAAGCAGGCCTGCGACAAGCTGAACGGCTTCAACTTCCAGGGCCGATACCTGGTCGGTACGTAGCACGCGACCATACTCGAACTCAGCCGCGCCCGACTCCACGTTCTAACTATTGTGCTAGTATTATATCACCAGCCAGAGAAGATGGTCAAGTCAAAAGAGGACCTCGAGGCCCGCAAGGAGAATTTAGCTCAGCTCAAGCAGAAGCACGGCATCGATTGACAGTTAGACGGGCCTGCAGGCGCTCTTCAGACTACCACTGCCCGTCGTACGTCTGCAGACCCGTCGATATCATCAACCTCCACCTACGCCTCGCGAAAGGCGAGCTCCAAGCCTAGGCCCCTCTCGACGCCGATCCCGGTGAAGAGAAAGGAAGTCAAGCTGGCCGTTGCAACCAAGGTTATGACGGCAACAGCTGCGACGCCGAGAAAGGGCAAGCCGGACGAGGTTGCCGAGCAGGCACGAAGAACAGTACTGAGCTTCGTGCGTGGCTTCCTACCCCAGAAGACAAGCAACAAGATGGTCATGACTTGATCCAGCTTCACATATTCGTTATGTGAAGAGGATTATGGGTCATGTCGCCATCTGACTTTTGCGTGGACTGGCTTCATGGACACTGCCCGGCGTTGGCTACCCCTTTGCGCACTTTTCCGAACCTCCCAGAAGGAGTCTTCCATTCGTTAAGGGGACGCCCAAGAAATTCATGGTTATAGCGGACGTTTGATCATTACCACTCATGGTCAATTCTTTTTCACGTTTATTGATGTTCACAGAAGATGGCAATACGCCGAAGTACTTTTTTTGATTTGAGTTCAATTGGGCTTGAGACGATATATTGCTTCATGATGACAAACCGGCGATCCAGTTTGCGGTCGCTCGTGCAAGAATTCAAGGTATTATGCACCAGTGTCACTATTGATCACGATCCATCCTGCGTGTGACTTTTCTATGAGTGATAGGTGCCTCGTGTCAGTTGTCAAAGTATTAGACGTGCGAATTTCGTACCAAGCCGAGGTCACTTTACGGATACTGTCTCCTCGCGAGTTCCACACTTCTATAGCCCTGTGTTGTTTCCGAATCTCGAGAGTGGAGTCGCTGGAGCATGATGTCGACGGGAAGAGAGACGGGAGAGCTTGATACATGAAACTCGACCTTGGCTGCATCATATGCCCATATGTGTATGCAGAACGAGGTGTGTATTATGTATTAATTATCTTATCCACCTGAAGCCCATGCGCATTGCCGAAGCTGCCATGAACCTACATGCTTCCGTTGAGGTACCCGAGCCGAAGGTTGCTTGTTCGAGGACCGAGTACTTCTATACTCATTGACATGTAGCCAAGGCACAATCACTCGCAGACGCCATTTGAAAATAGGGATTCAACACCCCTTATACATACATGTGCCTCTACATTCCCGTATGTAAAAGTAGGTGTCTAGACTGACGACCAGGTTAACCGGCATCAAATGTGGCTGCGCTTTGGTGCAGTCCTGGCAGAAAATGGATGTAGACTGAGGCCTAGCGCATGTTTTACGCTTAAAAGCCCCTGCAAGCGGACACCCAGAGCCCCCCTAAGCGCTTACCTTAGCATCCTCTATGGGCCTACGAGAGCTAAACTTATGCTTAGAAGGTGCCAAGCCCACAGCTAGGAATTCGGGGCTGTACTCTACCTGACACTGCGCTGTTTGGGTCAGGTGCCTTCTCTCCATCGACTCCTACCTCGAGCCTCGACTTCTTCTTCCTCTTGCCTCGTCTTCTTCTTTCCCGGATGCTTGTGTATCTCAACAATCGAAGACTTCTTTAACTCTTCGCGCGTGCCGTTTTCTTTGTGGCGCGTTAACGTACGAGTTTTCTTCTTCAACTGAAACACTTTCATCGTTTTGTCGCACAGTGGAACTTGCCGATCGATCCACTCGTCAACATTCCCGGGGTATTTATCTACACCTGCGTCATCATTCCTGCCGCAAACTCAACTCTCGCGGTACTAGAGAGAGACGCGGCTTTACTATATCTCAACCCATACAAACACGATACCGATCGTCACAAAGAAGAGTCTTTGTAACCAATGAGCCCAAAAGATATCATCGGCGCCGCAACCCTCGCTCTCGTACAAACCGCGCCCGACACCGTCGCCACGGCCCTGTCCAAGGCACCCATTGGCGTAGACGTCCCCGCTCCGACAAATATCCTCTCATCGATCGTCGCCACGACCACAACGACGCTAGCCGCAGCGTCGAGCTCGGCCATGTCGTCGTCTTCGTCTTCGGCTGTCCACATGGCGGGAGGTTCGGAGAGTGGTCCGGCAGGCGGCGATGAGGGATCTGGCGAGTGTCGACTGCTGGGCTCCTTCGCCCTGTTTATTCAACTCGCCCTCGGCGGCTTGGCGCTCTTGTCACTCGTCTACAAACGATATCGCGAGCGCCCCCAGCGGCCACTCAAGATTTGGGCCTTTGACGTATCGAAGCAGGTTGTCGGAAGCGTCCTGGTGCACATCGCCAACGTCTTCATGTCCATGTTGACGAGTGGCCGGTTCTCTATTAAGGTTGAGCCCATGAGCGTCCAGACGGCGGCGAGGCTGTTGAGGAGAGGCGACGACGTATACGTGCCAAATCCTTGCTCATTTTATCTATTGAATTTGGCTATTGATGTAAGTCTGCTTCCCTCCATCATTTTGGGAGTGTTCATGATGTGATGGTCATGCTAACGCATATAACAGACAACTCTTGGAATACCTATACTGATCATTTTGCTGCGCGTATTCACTGGTCTTGTATCTTACACGCCTCTGGGCAAACCCGCCGAATCCATCCAGTCTGGCAACTACGGCAGCCCACCCAAGACCTGGTGGTGGATCAAGCAGTCTATCATTTATTTCTGCGGCCTTTTCGGCATGAAGATATGCGTCTTGATTCTATTCCTCATACTTCCGTGGATCGCGCGAGTTGGTGATTGGGCACTGGGCTGGACCGAAGGAAACGAGAAACTGCAAATTGTCTTCGTCATGATGCTGTTCCCCCTCATCATGAACGCCATGCAGTATTACATCATCGACAGCTTCATCAAGCATAGTGAGACGGACCACGAGAGGCTACCGCAGGAGGACGACGGCCGCAGCTTTGATAACACGTTGGCCGAGGATGACGAGATCAGCGATTCGGAAGATCGAACACGCCGCTCTAGCTCGAAAGCATACAAGGGCATGGCGAGAAAGGACTCGAAGACGGTAGCGGAGGAGTACGATCCCGAGCATGACCACGAGGTGGACTGGAGCAACAGTAGCCACAGTGGACAAGGGAAAAAGAAGGGCGAGGCTCTTCCAAAAGATTTGTACCCTCGGGAGTAGCAGCAACATGACTTTGATTATCACGAGGCGTTCAGGAAAACGGGCATTGGGCGAGAACAAGACTGCATTAGAGGCGTATGATTTTGAGTTTGGACTACTTGCATGACATTCCTCACGAGAAAACGATGGCAATCCATCTCCTACTTTTGGGTATATGTCTTAGCAGCAATCACAAGGACCTTGAAACGGGGATACATGGTGTTTTGCATCGAAACAAAATAATTTGAAGACGCAAATCTCAGCAACCTGGGTATGTTTGGACCGCTCGTAACCATTTTACAGCGCTTGAAGAGCACATAAAACGATTGTTCTTGTGACTTCACGTTGAGGGCGGCAGGGAGCACACCCACGATAGAGCTGTGATGCAGATTATGGGTACCTCCATAATACATTAAAGTATAAATGCCTCAAGAGATTTCGTATTACCGAACCGCTACCTTACACCACGTGGGCCAAATGGCTGCCCGAGACTGGTTTCAATGGTTTATTGGGATTGCCCAACCGTGAGAGAAGATGCCTTCTTCACGACAACTTCCGTCCATATTCTTGAAAGAGATTGACACAAGAGAGACTGACTGCCCCCGTTGTCGCCCTTTCTTGAATTGCTTTAGGGCCGAACTATTTGCCCATGTGATGGCTTGAACGTGGTGTGTATGGTGTATGTGAGAAGCGAGTATAATACACTACAGCCAGAGCTGACCAACTACCTAGCCTGATCAATAACACCACCTGACCCTTTACCCCAGAACATGATGTCACTATGAAATGGAGAGCTCCATTGGGACAAAGCAGAACGTTGAGGAGTGCGTCACGGATTGACAGTTGCCATTCGTCGAATTATTGCTTAACTCAACTGCCTGCTTATGTCAAGACTAGCAGGAAGCAAAAAGTAGTATACACAGTCAGCTAAGCAGACAACCTGTCAGTATATACCATTAATTACCCCAGAAACGACCGTGAGGTTACAGCCAACTGGGTCGATCAAAGTGACGAATAGCACGACCACAAGGCAGCGGCGGCGGAATTAGTGAGGCAAAAAGATTGGACGGCGGAACGAAGGGCCCCAGAGTTGACCCATCATCCCCTGCAGGCAGCCACTAAGCGAAGTGGTCCTCGGCGGGCTTTGGTGGAGTTTCTTGCCTGCAATCGGCTCCATCTGCCAGGGACCGACCGAGACCTCCATGCCACCAAAAACCTCCGTGCAATTGTTCCGCGCCGCCACGGCACTTCCAACACAACAAAGACTGGACAGCAATCTGCTCACCTGCTTGTCGCACGAAGGTATGAGCTCTTGTCAGCTGTCTTGATTTCGACCGGCAGTCATCGCTATTTCTGAAAGCACGGCCGCACGTTCGTTCCCTACCGAGGACTAGCCCAATCGACGGGCAGACAGATTCACGAGGCATCTTCATCTTCCCCAGAGAGAGCTGCAAAGGGCTGTGGCCATGCCGTCCGTAACCTACGCCGAGCTCTCTACGCTCTCTCCGGGCAAGAAGCGATCCCGAGACGAGAACGGAGAGATCCAAGCGCCACTGTACGTCTATTTTCTCCTCGAAAGATGTCCTTTGATCATCCCCAGCTAACAATTCGCGAAGCTTCGCTCATGCAGGCGCCAACGACGCCTACACCCAAGACAAGCTGGGTCGCCTACCCTTTCACGACTTCAATCACAAGCGACCCGCCCCAAGTTCGGCTGAACATTTCCAGAGGAAGATCAGACCACTGCCATCCAGCAAGAGAGTCCGAGTATCGGACGAGGTCAATGGCCTCGGAGATGGACTCGACCATGAGACGCAACGCAACCATGCTCCGAGCGACTACTCAACACCCCCCATGTCGCCACAGCTCCGCCCAGTATTGAATCATGCATCCAAATCATTCACCATTGGGCAGCTCACTCCCTGCCACATTTGCCGTCGCAAACCCACCAAGAAGTCGGACCTGGACGCATATGCCGATTGCGAAGGATGCGGCCAGAGAACATGCTACGTGTGCATCAGGGAATGCCAGGGATGGCTGCCGAACTCTGGCCACGCTCACGCGCGACAAGAAATGGAGGAGGAACAGCAGCCAGAGGACGCGCTCTCGAGGTCATTTACCATGCATGACGCGGACGACGACGACGAGCCGCACATGGCATTGGCACGGCAGCTCGCGAACGCCAAGAACAACATCGAAAACTCGCGGTACGAGGTGGGATGGGATGATAAGACCCACGCCTCTGTCATCTGCAGTCGCTGCTGCGTCGAACGCGGCACCGAGGGCGACGTCATGTGCCTCGGCTGCCTCGCCGGCGTGGAGGGTGCATAGGGGAGAAGAGGATCTTTTCTAGCTGCAGCAAAACAAAACCTCATGAGCTTCGCTGCCGCCATGAAAATTTCCTGGAGGAGGAGCGGTTTCCCGAGAATGATCACGACACTAATGAACGACCCATTACCTGCGGACACATCGTCAAGCATAGCCATTGATAGGCGGTATAGCCTTTATATGCTGCCTAATGTTTTTTTACATTGCCCTTTTCTTCTTTCGCCCCAAACTCTTCATAGCAATCATGATGGTCAAGGTGTACATTGCGCATAGGGATATGATTGGTACCAGAACAACAAGTTCTGAAGGGGGATCTTTATTTTTGCAGCATAGGCGTTCGGGGCAAGGGAAACCAAGTAGATACCTAAACTCGACGAAAACTTCTGTATCGCCAAAGTGCAAATATTGTACATTGATCAGGTCGACACAGCAATAGATGGATAGATGAACATTTTTAAGAGAGAGAGAAAAAGAGAAAGCTGTCACAATAATGAATCACTTTCTTGCTATCTTTATACGTGAATTTACATACCACTGCTATGTTGAGATTCATCCTCTATATTCTTCTTCTACCTTGGAGCTGTAAATGGTTTCTCTGAGCTGACCAGGACGAAACCCGCCCCCTTTCTCTCCGTCTTCGATCCACATCCTTGAGGACTGGCCCCCTATTGATCAGACTCTGGGTATTGTAGTATGCGACATGTACTTTGTACACTTCCAGTTACTCATGTAGCGACTCCTTAGGACTTTCACACACGAAGATTTAACACACGATCTTCAATAGTCAGAGTTTTTGGTATTTACTTTCTCAATGTATTCTCATTATTAGACTCTGCCCCCTATCTATAACGTCATGTAAATCCACTTCTATGAGATGCTTTTCATGAGCACATTTACAACAGGTACACATTAAGAAGCCTGTTGTAGTCATGTCCGTCTTCCCTGATTTTTCTTTTTTTGTGGTACAGTCCATTCGCTATATGACAGTGGCTAAAGTGAGTTCCCCCGACGATTTCTCTGCTTATCGACTGAGTGCGATATCGTCGATACGGAGAATCATCTTGACCGTCTCTGCTGCCAGCTCGATTGCGCTGGTGGAGACAAGAAGGGGCTGCAGAACGTTCTCGGTGGCAATGTTGTTGTTGACACCGCCACTCTTGATACTGACACCAGCAGACTTCTCGCCCATTTCGTGGCGATGTCTCAGTTCAGTGACGACCTAGCATAAGTTAGCATATAATATTCCTTTCAGGCTAGAAAAAATTAGGTGGGCTTACCTTGATGCTGTTGAGACCGGCGTTCTCTGCCAGAGTGGTAGGGATGATTTCCAGAGCATCTGCGAATGCCTTCCAGCAGATGGCCTCAGTGCCGGTCAGGGAACGGGCCTGCTTGGAAAGTTGTGCGGCAATCTCGATCTCGGGAGCACCTCCACCAGCGATGAGGGCCTTCTTCTTGACCAAGCATCGGATGACGCAGAGGGCGTCGTGCAGCGAACGCTCGGCCTCGTCCAGAATCAGACTGTTGGCACCTCTGCAGACAACGCTGATCGTCTTTCCAGCGCTCTTGGTGCCCAGGATCTTGACCATGCGTGCGCCGTTTGCCGTGGCCTCCTCGATAAGATCGGCGGATCCCAGCTTGTCCTCGGTGAACGAGTCGACGTCGGCAATTGGCTTGCATCCAGTCGACTTGCAGATGAACTCGACCTCGTCTCTCTCAATGTCCTTGATGGCCATGATGCCAAGCTTGGCAAGGAAGTGGAGGGAGAGGTCGTTGACAGCGTCGCGCAGAATCGACTTTTGGATGAGAAGAACATTGCACTTGGCCTTCTTGATCTTCTTGACCAGGTTCAAGAGGTACAATCGCTCCTCCTTGACAATCTTGTCCATCTGGCGGTAGTCATTGACGGCAATGGTGTTCTCCATGTCGGGCTTGGGCGGGCTGAGCTGAAACTGGATCAAACCAATTCGTGCCTTCTCGATCTTGGTAGGGCCTCCAGCGGACTTGATGACAGGCTGGTTGAGGACAACACCGTCGACCAGTTCGCTGTCTTCTATTGTGCCGCCAACCTTCTTGATGATTCTAATGTTCTTCAGGTCGACGTTGTCGGCGTTCTTGATGTCTATCGTCTTGGTGACGGCGTTGACGGCCATGGAACCCAGCAGACCAGAGTACTGGGAAACAATCTTGGACGACAGCGAGGTGTTGGCTGCCTGCAGGAGTGTGGCGTTGTCGGACAAAGATACCGGCGTCGACATGTCGTGGAGGATCTGGACGGCGGCGGCGGCGGCTCTCTGGAACGACTCGGAGATGACTGATGGGTGAATGCCCTTGCCCAGTAACCGGTCGGCAGCACCGAGCAGAGCACCGCAAATGACAACGACAGAGGTCGTTCCATCTCCAGCCTCCACATCCTGGGCTCCGGAAAGGTTGACCAACATCTTGGCGGTCGGGTGCATGACGGACATGCTCTTCAACATGGTGTTTCCATCGTTTGTGATTATAGTCTCGCCCCTGCCGTTCCTGATCATCTTGTCCATACCTCTGGGACCCAAGGACGTCCGAATGGCGTCGGCGACAGCGCGGGCCGCGACGATGTTGGCCGAACGCACTGCGATCGGCTTCTCCTTATCCTACAAGCAAGCAGCATGGTTAGCCAACAAGGGGGGCCACCAGGAGATTGGGCACGACAGCGAGGGATCTCACCCTGAAAGTGGCATTTGAGTGGGAGGTCGAGCCAGCGGCCGGTGCTGCGGAAGCCATCTTGACTGAACCGAACGAGGAGCAAGGATGGTGTGGTGGAAGGGGTATGTATGGTGTTGAGGGTTGGTCAAGCTTCTGAATCTCTCCCTATGCCGCCCCGCGTTGAGGCTGCCAAATATTTTTGTAAGTCGTAAAAATGTTCTGGGGAAAGCTGCAAGGCTACTAGCGATAAATGCTTCTTTAGGTTAGATCAATATTGTCTGATCGCAGCATCAACTGCTTACAACCAAGGCATAATGATGATAAATATCTATCGATACATTCTTTTATGTAGATAATTACAGTTGTATTTCCTAAAATCCAAAATGACCAGTTTCGAGGGGGAATTGAAGGCAATAGGTATAGATATTATTGACTGCATTACTGCTCGACCCTTCTGAGCAGGGCGGGCGAGTTCTGAAGCTAAGCTTCTTCTAGCAATATTCTCAGGCTTTCTAGCTGCCCACGTACCTTCGACCCCCCTGCCAGGCAAACAGAGCTTATGCAACACTCCCAAGTGCTCAAGTCTCCAGTCGTCACTCGCCTGGCCCGTCGAGCCCGTTCAGCCCGGTCAATCACCAACTTCACACCCATCACTGTCCATCGAATATCTCAGCCCCTCAAGTCGACTTGAGCATCGCATCACGACCCGAAGCTGCCCATTCAATCCACGACTCATTTCAGATACCTCTTCGTAGCAACTTCCCCATCGGGTCTCCTTCACGATGGTATGTTTAGCTGTCGCCTGTTTGCCCCGGAGCTCTGCTAATCGATTACCAGCCGTCCGCCACCGGCCAGAACTGGGAGAAGTACCAGAAGACCTTTGCCGACGATGAGGTCGAGGAGAAGAAGATTACACCTTTGACAGACGAGTGCGTCATTGCCACCATTCACCTTGGTGTCTATGCCCGCGAGCTAATCCAGTGACTAGAGATATCCAAGTCTTGAAGACGTACGGCGCCGCACCCTACGGACAGGCACTCAAGAACCTCGAGAAGCAGATCAAGGAGAAGCAACAAAGTGTAGACGAGAAGATTGGAGTGAAGGAGTCAGACACAGGTCTTGCACCGCCACACCTTTGGGACACAGCAGCAGACCGTCAGCGCATGGCAGAAGAGCAGCCGCTTCAGGTAGCGCGGTGCACCAAGATCATCGCCGACGAGAAGGACGAGTCGAAGAGCAAATATGTCATCAACGTCAAGCAAATCGCCAAGTTCGTCGTTCAGCTCGGAGAACGTGTCTCGCCAACCGATATCGAGGAGGGAATGCGCGTGGGCGTCGACCGCAACAAGTACCAGATCATGCTGCCGCTTCCCCCCAAGATCGATGCCAGCGTCACCATGATGACCGTCGAGGAGAAGCCTGATGTCACATATGGCGATGTCGGTGGCTGCAAAGAGCAGGTGGAGAAATTGAGAGAGGTCGTTGAGATGCCTCTGCTGTCGCCGGAACGATTTGTCAACCTCGGTATCGACCCTCCCAAGGGCGCCCTGCTTTATGGTCCTCCCGGTACAGGAAAGACGCTCTGCGCCCGAGCCGTGGCCAACCGAACAGACGCCACATTCATCCGAGTCATTGGTTCCGAGTTGGTGCAGAAGTACGTTGGTGAAGGTGCACGTATGGTGCGAGAGCTTTTCGAAATGGCCCGTACCAAGAAGGCCTGTATCATCTTCTTCGATGAAATTGATGCCATTGGTGGCGCTCGATTTGACGACGGTGCTGGCGGTGACAACGAAGTACAACGTACCATGTTGGAACTCATCACACAACTGGATGGTTTCGATGCCCGTGGAAACATCAAGGTCATGTTTGCAACCAACAGACCCTCGACTCTGGATCCTGCTCTCATGCGACCCGGTCGTATCGACCGAAAGATCGAGTTCTCCCTCCCCGACTTGGAGGGACGTGCCAATATTCTCCGCATTCACGCCAAGAGTATGAGCGTCGAGCGCGACATCAGATGGGAGCTGATCTCCCGCCTGTGCCCGAATGCAACAGGTGCTGAGCTTCGCAGTGTGTGCACGGAAGCCGGTATGTTTGCTATCCGAGCACGGAGAAAGGTCGCCACCGAGAAGGACTTCCTGAGCGCCGTCGACAAGGTTATCAAGGGCAACTTGAAGTTCAACTCGACTGCTACATACATGCAGTACAACTAAGAGGCATGAAATGGGTACATTGGCAACGGAGTCTAGGTGTACTATTTGTATCAATACGATCAATCTGTTTGCGGGGTCTCATTTAGACAAGAGTGCTTGCACTGGAAGCATTGGCGGTTAGACAATGATACGTATTGCCAGGCTTCGGATCTGGCCTCAACGAATATGACGTTTCTTGTTTGATTTGACATCTGAGACCGGGAGTTGGGCAGCGATTGAGAATTCAATTACCAAGTGCTGATGATACAGGTTTGGCTCGCTTTATAATCTAGTTATGAGCTCCCTGGTTATGTGTAGCAATACTTCTTCAGGAAGTCATTGCAACCATTTAATCCCCTGTCTTTCCATTTGATTCCGTTGCTATCCGTTTCGTAGTCAATCAGCCCCTTGATTTCCCTTGACCACTCCTTAAGTTGCCCATCTATGTCAAACTGTTGGCCATGTAACTCGTGGAATACACGCAGCACCACAGCAATTCTGTACCCCTCGCCTCTCAGACGACCATCTGTTAAGCGACTTAGTACCTCTCATAGCGCGTACGAAGACGATGGGGAAACAATAAAGCACAAATCAAGAAAGCCACAATACGTACGTCGATCCCAAAGGCCGAAGTTCTCTTTGTACTCAACTTCGAAGACGTAGATCTTCCAGTTTGCTATAGAATACTCGAGTTCCTTGATAGCTTCTGCGCGGCTGGAGTCGCCCATGTTGCTTGAGGACATTTTTGTGGTCGTGAAATAATGTCGGTCTCTCGATGGTTTACTAAATCGTATGTTGGGAAAGTCTCTTCTTTTTCCTGTTTAGGGGATTCCGCAATCAAAGGAAATCGAGAACGAGGATCCGGGGCTTTTTATATCTTTACAGCTATTGACCTCTGGCGCCGAGCTTGAGCGATTCATCGCCATCTTCTGAACGCATTTGAATCATTGACCAATGTCTCCTGAAGAGTTGGCCCATGTTGACTGTTGGTTACGTGGATGAGAAGTCGGTCCATCACTCGCGCGTGGCGCAGCTCACGGCTCGATCTCTAAGCTCCTGTGGAGGGAGGACCGTGTTGGCATGTCTGTTGAAATGTAGTTACTGTGTGTAGTCCGAGGCGACGAACGTGGTATTTGATGCCTCTCTAAATTTTTCGTGCTGTATAGTGAATAGAGTGGCTTGTCGTGGAAATGTTTGTTGTATAGTATTTACTCAAACACTTGACAATGCTTATTTCCTTTTGCGCTACTATTGCCAGTACTTATAGTGCTGAGCAACTTTGGAAGCCATGGATAGGATCACAATATTCAGCCATGAATTATCAGTTTTGCACACGAAACCTATACCAGGTGCTAATTTGCGAATACTTTATACTCATGTTGTAAGCAGAGTAGGTACGCGGGTGGATCTGACATATTGCATGCAATCTTTGATAGAACGCAGAGCTATCAACACTTATCGGTGTATGTTCTCATGCTGATGGTCTAAATATCTATTGTCAATAATTATCCACTTTCATTAAATAATTTTCCTTTTCTCTTAAGGAACGCCAATGAACTCTACTACTAAGAGTTGTAGATTTGGATAGTATACTCCGTTCTTCCTAGGGGCAGTTGATAGGTCCGGCTGACAGCTGGCGGCCATAAGCTCCATCGGCACTGGGAGCTGCGATGCCACCACCAGCCAAGCTACAGGTAGCTCCTACACCAACAGCTCCCGCTGCGTCCGTCAAACTACCATCTACGTCAATCAAGAGCCCGAAATTGTGTAGTTCTACTTTTCACGTATCAGCTACGCCAGAATCCAGAATGACTTTGATCTCCAAGACCACGACCGCCTTTGGTCTGATCCTCTTGGCGCACGCGTAAGCTTTCAATTCTGAGGCACGCAATCTGTCACATTAGAACATACCACTGACCACTCCTCGTCCAGCTGCTATTCGGCGAATGAATACTCGACTCTACAATCGCACCGCGCCGCCTCTCTCGCCACCCTGACCGCATCGCAGGCTGGTATACTCACAGCGCTACCCATCGACATCGCCATCGAGACTGTGGTAGCGACGTTCGTGGTGGTTTTCGGGCTGGTGCTGAATACGGCTCCACTGCGGCCGATCCGATGGCGCGTCTGGGCTGGACAGATTGAGCGGGAGGGCGAGCAGGCGTTCAAGAATGCCAACGGAGAGGTGGCCAAGGAGTACGTGGGCAACCCGTTCAAGCTGCTGGAGACGAGGCCGGGTTTCGTGGACATTCGGAAGCAGAGGAAGGAGTTCGCGGAATGGGTAAAGACGCAAGGCCAGTGAGCGAGAAACTATATTATCGTGACGCGGTGAAAGTCATGGGACGCCCATTGTGCCCGTCTGAGCGGTGCCATGCTTGTGCAAAAGGGTGGCGAGTTTCGGTTGCGAGACTCTTTAAGAGTTTCTTGCAATGAACATTCTATCCTCACCTCAGTATTGGCTCTTCCAATACTCGTTGATGCGAGTTTTTATTTCATCTCGCGTATTCGATGTATATGGCTAAAACTCCAGTCGATGCGGGTCGCGCCTGCTCAAGATATCGCCACACGTGCTTGACCAAGAAGAGGGCTGAGAGTCAACAGGCAAGAGCAACTCACTGCAAGACTTGCCACTTTCCATACAGCTTTAATTGACCCGGCCAAAAAAAGGAAAATTAAACACATTTTGCGAGGAATCGCCCATGCAACATTTGCTCAATTCCATTTCCGGCGGATTCCTGTTCCACTGGCTATATTATTTCTTCGGCGCAATTAGAAACTGCGTTGTTGGCTGCTGCTCTGGGAAAACCCACAACCATGCCATCCGGCAGTGACTTTGGTGCACCACGTGGGCATCGTCAGTATGCTGGTTCTTCCGATCGAGTCATGGCCAGCTCTCCGCCGATCCCCCGTGGACATCCGGCATCGGTAGCTGCGGCGCGCCTCCAACGATATACAGCGTCGCCACGGGGTCGTCCAAGCAATTCTGCTTCTCCTTCTGCGTCGAATTACTCATCTCGGTCTGCCATATACTCTCCTCAGCTTCCACCGCACCCTCAGCGGCAGCGATTATCGCAACGACCAGCTTCGGTGAGAGGAACATCCACGTCCCTGTCGAGAGTGTCCATCGAAAATGAAGATGCCCAACACGTACACGACAGTGATCATGTAGACGCGGACGCTCTCGGTGAGATCATCATGGCGATAGATATGAACAGAGCCGGCAATCTTGGCTGCGCATACTATATCGCCGCAGAGGAGAAGCTCCTCCTCCTCGAAGATATCCCAATGGCTGGCCCCGAGATAGTGGATACTCTTCTATTGAATGCAGAGCCTACAACCATCCTAGCGCCCTCTCGAGCATCCGAAGCACTGCTCGACATACTCCGTAAAGGCGCGGAAAGTGTCGATCGAGGTGATGGAGACAGTAAGTGGCAGTACTACTTCCCACGCTCGTAGCTACCTGCTCATATGCTGCCAAGGTGTCGGACATGGATCCTATGTCTTACGCTCACTCGCCACATCTGAATTCAAGTACGACTCGGCTAAAGAGAAGCTTCTCAACCTACGCATTGAGTCTCAGGGACAAGAAAGAATGATCTTTGCGTCTGTTATGGACGAGCAGGCGGACGAACATGATGGTCAGAACAGATCGATGCTAGGCTCGTTGATGAGGCTCGGTACTTCAGTCAACCTCGAGAGCCAACTCAGCGTGAGCTGTCAGTCCTTTTCGTTACCTTTTGTGATTTTAATGGTCAAATAGATTGGGTGCGCCGGCGCGGTTCTTAGCGATCTAAATCGCAGAAGAACTGCCGATTACCTTCCGGGAGACCTGGATGCAACTATTGCCTTCAGAATCAAGTCGATCGAAATGTTCAAGCTCTTTGACGCCATGTTCGTCAGCTCGGATACACTTGCCTCATTGCAAATCCTCCGATCAGAGTTCCATCCCAATAGCCAAATGCGAGGTCCAGACGGGTCAAGTTCTGGTGCCAAGGAGAGCCTATCAGTATATGGACTCTTCCACTACCTAGCCTACACACCTCAGGGGAAGTCCAAGCTTCGCCAGATCTTCCTGCGGCCGAGTATTGATCTCGACTTGATCAAAAGTCGTCAACTTGCAATATCCTGCTTTCTGAGGTCTGACAACTCAGACATCATAAGGAAACTGTCCAAGGAGTTGCGGAAGATCAAGAACATGCGAAGCACAGTCGCTTTTCTACAGAAAGGTGTAGATTCACCTGGAAAGAAGGCTTCCATGGCAAGCAATGTGTGGCTGACGACCCAACGTTTCGCCCACAATACACTAAGCATTCAAAGCACCCTGGCCGAAATGCAGGGTTCGAGTGCGATTGAAGTGGTAATGAAAGTGTTTCACACGATTCAGACTGGCGCCATGCACCATGTGGGAGAGCGCATCACTCACGTAGTCGACTTCGAACAATCTAGAGAGCGACAGAGAACTGCGGTGAAACATGGTGTTGACCCGCAACTGGATGAGCTCAAGCGAAGTTATCATGGAATGGAGAATTTCCTGACGGAAGTGAACCTCAAGATTCGCGCAGATATTCCTGAATGGGCTCAACAGTATGTACAGGGCTGCGTGTTCTACCCTCAGCTTGGCTTCCTCACAGTCGTTGCCCTCAACCCCGAGAACGGCCAGCCAAGGTATGAAGGGCAAGGCAATCATGACATTTGGGACTGTATTTTCACGGAAAACAATGTCGTGTATTGCAAGAACCCACGAATGAAAGAAATGGACGATCATTTTGGGGATGCATATGGTATGATCATTGGTAAGAGCACTTTTTGTTACAACTGCAGACCCGCTCAAACAGACCAGCTGATTATATTTAGACCGGGAAATCGAGATTCTGCACGACCTCTCAGCCCAAGTGCTCGAGCACGAGACTGCCATTCTGGCCGCTTCAGACGTCTTAGGAGAGCTTGACAGCATCCTTGCTCTTGCGGTAGGTTCTCGCAAGTACAACTGGGCTGCCCCGGTGATGACCAGTGAGAACGTTTTGCACATCGAGGGTGGCCGACACCCTCTGCAAGAACTCGTTGTTCCATCTTTTATAGCCAATGACTGTCATATGACCGGTGGCGGTGAGCGCCACGATTGGGAATTTGCTGGAAGTGACTCGAGAGCTCGACGAGACTGTCCCAGTACACTTATTCTGACAGGCCCCAACCACTCAGGCAAAAGCGTGTACTTGAAGCAGGTCGCATTGATCGTCTATCTGGCACACATAGGTTGCTACGTGCCAGCCGGAAAGGCTACGATCGGAATAACTGACCGAATCTTGACACGAATCGCAACCCGCGAGAGTGTTTCGAGAAACGAGAGCGCGTTCGCAATAGATCTTCGGCAAGCCGCATTTGCCATCAACTTTGCCAGTCGCCGCAGTCTGGTCTTGGTGGACGAATTTGGCAAAGGCACAAATACGGTCGATGGTGCCGGGCTAATGACAGCACTGTTGCAGCATTTTAGTTCTCTCGGCTCTGAGAGACCGAAGCTTCTGGCCGCCACCCATTTCCACGAGATATTCGAGGCCGGTTGCCTTCAGGAGAGCACCGAGCTGGCATTCGCGCATATGGAGGTCCATGTTGACTTCGATACGCTCGTCGTGGAGGACCAAGTGACATACCTGTTCAACTTGAAGGCCGGTAGGAGCGTGTCGAGCTTTGGGAGCAGATGTGCTGTAATTAACGGCATCGATCAAGCCATCGTTGATAGAGCAGAAGCAATCATGCTGTTGCTTGTTCGCGGAGAAGATCTCGAAGCAGCTTGCTCTAAGCTTTCAGAAGAGGAAGAATACAAGCTTCAGAAAGCCGAGGTCGTGGCTCGAGCGTTTTTGCAACAAGACATTGAGGCCCCGAGCAGAAAAGGCAAGAGGAGGGAAGGATATTTTCGGGGCATTCTTCAGGGCATTCTTGCTTCCAGCGAGGGTCATCGGTATCGGGTTTTGCATGAAGTACTCCAGACTGATGTCTGAGAGGACTCGTGTTCTTCATCTAGCTGGGTCACTGACACGGTGTTGTCTTTCATGTATTACATGTTGCTGACGAATTTGCACCGCAGAACACGACATGTCAACGCGTGCTCAGCGACGACTTTGTCATGCGGAGGAGAGTCAAGCATGGACCAATTGATCTAGCTTGCGATGACTGAAAGCTATAAGAAAAGCGTTATGGAGGCCCTGTCTGCTGAATGGAGAAGACATCCACAAGCTGGTGCTGAAGCCTCACCATCCTTGCATATGCGTTTCATAATGTCGCCTGGCGAGTCCGTGTAAGAGAAAAAGCCGTTGCTTGAGATGTTTCAAGCTTGGCGCAAGTACAGACCACCTAGACCCTGGTCTCCCTTATACGGTCATCAACTTAAAAAAAAGAGCCGCATCTGTTAGAACAAGGATTGGACCTCCCTGTAAAAGTCTATATTTACTATGCGTCCGCGACAGTAGCAGCAATTGGCCGAGTCTCGACTTATGGCACCACTGAACAACCCCGGACTTTCTTTGGACACTCTCTGTTGACATGACTCGATTCTAGCCAAAGTTTCGCCGTCTGATATTCTGTAACGTGCTGCACGTACAGTTTATTTTGAGTCTCTGCCGATAAGTGGTCATTCAGCAGGCGATCAAAGGGGGGGTCCCCATGAAGATCCGCCTTTTATACAGGGTAGCAATGAGACGGGCTTCAGCTTTGAGGCATGACACTTCGGTAAAGTGATTTGTGGACCTGTTACGGAGATTCCACATTCTCATCTAGGTATTCTCATACGTCCGGCATATGTCCGCAGCTGTGGTTTGCGAGAATATCGTGAGGGGGGCAAGAGTATATAAGAACACGGAATGACTCGCTTCTGTAGCTCACACTTGGCATCTCATCTCCAATAACAACTACCACTCAAACACAAACGCAGTCTATAGCTGGCTCTATTTCTCTAGCAATCTTTCTATATTCATTTCCCTCCCAGAGCTTGGATCTCAGTTTGATAAAACAAAAACTAATTCCCACCATCATCCATTACCTCGGAAGACAATAATATCACAATGCATTTCTCCACCCTCACCCTCGTCAGCGTCGCCGCCGTGGCAGTGACAGCACAAGTAAGTTGGCTCACACCCCTTCCCCAGCATTCAAAAAGTGGCACAGGTCGACTAACACACCTGAACAGCAATACGTCCCCCACCCCGCGGCCATGGTCGAGAGGGATGAGGTCTTCATCCGCGCCAAGCACAGCAAGGGCGGCAACGACACGGCCCAGGCGGCGAGCGGCGCCGCGTCGTCGGCCGCGGCCAAGGCTACCGGAAGTAGCGGCAAGGGAAGCAAGAACAACTCGACCGGGTCCGCGACGGGCGCGACCAGCGGCGGCGGCAGCAGCAAGAACTCGACTTCCGGCGCTGGCGGCAAGGCCTCAGGCTCCAAGAACTCGACCTCGGGGTCCGGATCCGGCTCCGGCACGGCCGCGTCGTCGGCGGCGCGCGCCGGCGCCGCCTCGTCCACGGCTGCGGCCTCGGCCACGAGCACGCCCGTCCAGGGCGCCGCGCCGCGCTCTGAGGTCCTGCTGAGCAGCTCGGGGGGTCTGGTCACGATTGCCGGTGTCGGTATCGCGTTCGCCCTGTTCATGTGAGACCGGAACAAAGAGAATGGTCTGGTTCGGTTCGGTGCATGGGAGCGATATCTTGTCACGATCGATACACTCGTTTCGTTTTTTGCCTGATTTGGGTCTATACTAGAATTTATTGAGCTCGGTGTTTCGGTTGCGTTTAACTTGTATTTGAGAGCGTTTGCAGAAAAAGGCGACAAAAAAATTTAAACAAGACGTGCATTTTACACGGCAGTATTTGATCGCGAGTCTCGCCGCGTGCCGCTGTCCCCGTCCGCGGAGCGGTAATACATGACCAGTTCCGGCCTGGCCTCGTCCGAGTCCTCATCGACCGGCCGGGGCCCGCCCACCGCGAACCCGCACTTCTGATAAAAGGCGACGGCGGCCGTGTTGGCGGCGTACACGTCCAGCCCGAGCCTGCACCGGGCCCCGCGCCGCAACGCATCGGCGTGCGCGCACTCGGCCGCGGCCCTGCTCAGGGCCTTGCCCAGCCCGCGGCCGCGGAATTCGGCCCGGGTGTATACTCCGGTGAGTTGGTATACCAGAGGAACATGGTCGTCGGGATCCCCCTGAGTATCATTTGCCGTTGCGGTAGTAGAAATAGCAGCATCGGCAGCTATACCGGGGTTTGGCACGACCTCGTTGTGCGGCATGGGCCCGTACACAGTCGTGGCGGACAGGACGCGGCGGTCGCGGAGACGTACGGCGACAAAGGTCCTGGCCAGCGGATTGTACAGGCGCCTGTGCCAGTATTCGTCGCCAGAGGCAGCCTCGCGCTCGTACGTCGAGCCGAATGCTGTGCTTCAGAGCGTTGTGTTATTGACTACTGTCTGAATAACCTCATGACCCGTGCAGATCGTCTAGATAGGCTGCCGTACCATCCGGGTCCTGCCTCAGGGCGGTCAGCCTGAACGGCTTATACTCACTCAGGTAGAAGGCGAAGCCAGCATCGCCGACTGGGATGCTCTCGATGGCCCACGCGGAGTCTTCGCTGTGCGAGGAAGTCATACTGCCTCGCGACTCATAAAAGACGGGTGCTTCTGTAGTTATGTCAGTCTCCACGTGTACGTATAAGTGCCCAAGAGCGAGTATAACACGCCTTAGTGCCAGTTTAGTGTTGCTCACAGTGGAGACGATGTTCGGAATCCGGCAATGATATATATTTCTTGCAAGAAACAATCAAGAAGTCAATCTGTTACTGTCTGGAGCATGTAAATGTCAATTAAAACATTCGCAATTTGTGTTGGTAAGAGGTGTGAGTCATTGAGCCAGAGCTGGTCTCGAAGAGTCATACATGAATGCCGCTTACTCGGAAAAGCGAACAAGGCCATTCATGTTTCGCAAAGGTACATGAATCTTGTCCTACGAGCCTGCTTAGGGGCTGACGGGTGAATGCTCAACAGGTAGTACGAAGAGCCGAGCAGTTGATACAATTAGCATCTACAGCTGTAAGGGATCAGCAGTGTCATGATACCGTGTTCAGCCGCCTTTTCCTTCACCATAGCGGAAATATACAGTAGAGTGGCGCTGATGGTACCTAATGTTAGGGGACATACTTCGTATGTGGTGCAAATAGGCGCCGCACCCTTCTATTGCGCTAGCGCGGACATGGATCAGGCAGCCCCCAAAACCAACCCCAACCTCAATCTGCACCACATGAACAGTGGAAATACAAGTCAGCTGTGCCTGGTCGGCTGAGACCTTACCTAAACTACAACAACTCACTTCAAAATCCTTCTCATGAAGGATCGGGCCGTAGCCTCGTCTTTCCGTCGAAGCAATGTCAGTTTCTTTTCTAATAAGAGATACCCTTTCGTGCGACTGAACATGTATTCTTGATTGACTGTTAAATACTTCTCTGCATTTCCCGGTCAGATTTCATCTTCCATCATCTCTGCTGTCCGCTGCAAAGATGGTGACGGAGACAATCACACCACAGCCCGCCGCGGTCGAAGTCCCGTGGAAGGACTTTGACGACAAGCTCGTATTCGATTCCGTTCGGCGTACCGCGACGGCCATAGACTGCAGAAACTTTGTTCTCGAGTTCGGTGCAAACGATGCCCGAGTCGTCCAAGATCTGAACAAGGACCAGTTCGAGGTCCTGCTGGACGAACAGCACAGGGACCCCAAGCACCCGATCCGATGGATGTGAGTGCCGTAGTACAAATGCTTTCTTGACAGATACCATGATGGCTGATGATATTCACATTCAGCAACATTTGGGACACGAGCCTTTCCAAGGACGTCGTCCAGCTCATCGGACAGAAGTATGCCTTTTCACAGAGGCTCATCTCTCTGATGATATATGCCAAGGAGATGCAACAGCACGCGAAGCAGGGTCGCAAGAAGAAGAATGCTGCTTCGGCTAACAAGAACACTCCGAGTCTGAATTTGACCAGACCAAAACCCATCGTGACTACTGTTCAGCATGACGTCGAAAAGGGCCCCCTAAATGACGACTCTTCAACCACCAGCCCCTCGGCTTCAGAGAAGAGGAACTTACTCCCTCCTCTAGAGGGTGAAGAGATCGAGCTTTACCTATTGCTCAAAAATACTGTCAACTACTCGTCCATCGACCATACAGACAGAGGTATGACCATGCACTGCCTTCATATCATGCTTGATTATCCCATAATCCGCTAACTTTCCATGTGTACAGCTCTCTGCATCGGTGCTCACTGGCTTCACAAGCGTCCGGAGCTGCCTGAGCTGCGCACCGATGTCAACGAGCACTTTCTTCCACCCAAACACTGGCTATGGCTGGCCTTGTGCGATGACCGTAGGTCCCTTGCTCCTGTTTAATCGAAAACCAAAATTGCTGAATCATGAAAAGATACCGTCATTACATTTCACGAGAGTCCCATCCTCGAGGCTGCCCCGAAGGAGCTCGAAGCCAAGGGCGACAGCTGGATACAGACGCACTGGGTGCAGGCGCAATACGACAACATGCGTGCTAACTCCCTCGACGTCTTGATACAGCAATCCAAATGGGGCATGGGCTTGTACGATCAGCGGCCGCTGTCTCAGAACTCGATTCGCCAGGCCTTCAGAAAGGCCTTGGAGCGCTCGAGCAAGCCTGACTTTAGTAGGATCAACTCAGACGTCGCTCCGATTGAATCGAGCCCAAAGTCTACTCTCGAGGACGAGGGCACAAGCAGCCTCTTCTACTACCTCTTTGAGGACTACTCGGCCGCCGGTCCGCTCAAGGAAGCCGGCCGGGTACTGGAGGACCTCGTGAGTTATTACCTATAAAGTCACCTCGTATCCGATGTCTAACCAAGTATACAGAGCCCCAAAGTTCTCGGCAGCGCTGTAAGTATACTCACTCGCGTCCTTCTTCGACTCTTCATTACTATCCTATCATGTGTTGACGCAAGGGACATTATGAAAAGGAGCGCAAGAGCCGCGTCAAGAGCCGTGACATAATCAAACCTCTCCATCTGCTCAGCAAGGACCTCCGGAACCTCAAGCACCTCTTTGAGAACTACATGATCGTCATCGGCAAGATCCTGGCCGCCACGCGCCGGCCGGGCACCGCCCCGTCGCTGGACAAGCTGCAGGCCTCCTTTAACATGATCCAGCTGCGCTCCGACGACTCCAACCTGTCCGAGTCGATGCTCATGAGCGCCGACCCCGAGCGCAAGGTCTTCCTCACGGCCTCAGCGCTGCAGCGCTTCGACCGCCTGCGCGACCGGCTCCGGGGCGTCATGCTCAACACCATCGAGGGCCACTTTGAGGAGATTAGCGCGCTCCAGGACACCGTAAGTCCCCAATTGCCACATCGACCAATGTCCACTCTTTCCATAATATTCAAGCTGACCAACTTTGCCCAGTACTTCAACCTCACCCAGCAAAAGGACTCGACGGCGACGGCGCGCCTGACGCGCAGCGCCACGCTGCTCGCCAAGCTCAGCGTCTTCTTCCTCCCCGTCGGCTTCATCACGGCCTTCTTCTCCATCCAGATAGAGGACATGTACGTCGTCTGGACGGCCTCGACCTACTGGATCACCTTTGGCATCACCATCGGCGTCTCCTTCCTGAGCCTGACCTTTTTCGGCCGCATGCTCATGTTCTTCAGCGATGTGCTCGACGAGTGGTCCGGCGCCTTTTCGCTGTGGATGCGCGGCGTCGTCGGCGCTCGTGGCGATGACGAAGACGACGAGTGAAAGGGCATGAAATGTTTGGGTGTGGTTTGTAGATACATACCCTTTGACGCGACGGGCTGGGAAGACTTGGGTGGGGATGGTGGTTTACCTGGTTTTTTGTGATTTATTTTGCATAAGGACTAGCTGCATCGGCATGGAACAACTAGCTCAACAGGGCGAGCAATCACTGGATCTAATATATAATCCGGGTAAAGCCTGCACCATTTCTATGAAGCTCCAATGGACATCATGTGAGATCGTCAGGCATACAGTGAACAAATATGCAATTGGTATTGATCGAATCACGTTATATAATGGCCACATTGAAGGGTTCCTGATGGCCATTTCTCTATGCATGTCGATTATAGGAGAGAGACGAAATCCATAAAGGAAACAAGAACGAAATCATGACCATGAAACGCCGCGGGCATTGCCATATTCTGGCAACGCCTGAATTCCCCCGTTTCCCTTTCCCTTTACTCCTCCCCTTGATCCGGGTCCAACTCCATTTTATCATCGTGGCCTCGTTCGGCCAGCTCCGAGGCCGAGGCGGCAATGTCCTTGACCTCGTCGGCGTCGTAGTCGGCGGTCTTGACGACCACGACAGTGTCGGGCTCCTCGCCGGCGGGGCTGTTCTTTTGCTCCGTCTTGCGCGGTGACGTCGAGGCTGAATCTCGTGACGGCTTGGGTGTAGTCGGTACGCTGGTTTGGAAGCAGGCAAACATTAGTTTATGTCTCTATGCCACAACACGTCCACAGAGGGCCAAGGAAAAAAAGGGAGCGGAGGTCTGCTAGGCACTCACACAATGACGTTGAGCACACAGTCGTCGAGGTGCTCGTAGAACTCCTGCGCGGTCGAGAACCGGGCCTGGCAGATGGAGCAGCGGGCGTCGCCGGCGCGCGACGAGCCGCTACCGGTCATGATCATCTTGCGGCTGTTGGGCGGCGTCTGCTCGACGTTGTGGACGGCAGTGAGGTGTCGCTTGAACACATCGGCGCGGTTGAAGGCCTTCTCGTACGCCGTACCGGGCCCCGGACAAAAGGGACAGACCATAGTCCCCTTGTAGTGCGTCAGGGCATGTCTGTTCTTGTCGTACTTGCGCGCAAAGCCCTTGACATGGTATTCGCACGTCTCGATCGGACACTTCTCGGGTCGCTCCTCCTGGTGCGTCAGCATATGTGCCGCGAGGTCCTTGAAGACCCGCCCGCAGTCCGGATGGGGACACCTGTTCCGGTTATCTTCGATTTTGGGCGTGATCGGACTGCTGTGTAGGGTGCTCTCCAGTGACGGAGGGGCTATCGAAGACGCTATTGACGGAGCAATCAGTTGTCCCTGCCCTTGTGGCAGCGGCGCAGGCGCGAGTCGGGGCGCTTCGGAGAAAGAAGGCTGTCGCGGCATGGCATATTCCTCGATCATCCTGATATCGTTGTCTTCATCGCCGCTGGAATCGTCATTGTTTTCATTCACGTCGACAGACTGCCGTACTTCCCGCATCCAGTCTTTCAATATCGTCATGGGTGGCCAGTCTCCGCTGGCTTTCCCACCACGATGTGGGTTAAAGTGAGCTCGGCGAAGGTGCGCCGCGGCATTGTAGTAGGCGCCATAGCGTTTCTGCGTCACACAGGCTTTGCATTTGATCAGAGGCACTGCCGGTTGCAGGGTGCTTGCGCTGTGGTTTTGCGGCTCCGTGCAAACCCATCGCTTGACCAAGGCGGCGTGCTTGGCATCGTTGTGCCGCCGTAACTCGTGCTCACCGCGGAAGCCTTCTGGGTACTCGTTGCACTTGTTGCAATATACGCGGCGTAGTGGCGGACGTTGATAAGAAGTCCGTAGTTTCGTGGGAGAAGCCAGGCCCCGTGATATAGCACGAGTGAAGGCCGGGCTCTCCCCTACGGTATGCCTTCTCGCCGATTCCAACCCGAAAGCAGGAGGTGCCAAATCGACTTCGTTCCTGGGACCCCAGGCCTCGATGGACTGCCACTCGTTTACTGGTTTCAGAGGTGTCTCTACTGCCGCAGGTCGATAAGAGACTGCCCTGTATATGGGCGTCCGTTGTCTGAAGAAGCCATTAAAGCCCAAGTCGTCATGAATGTAGCCACTGCCAAGGCCAAGCAGAAAATCCTTGGTAGTACCGATACCCCAGTCTCTCCAGTCGTTCCCTTGAAGCGCGTTGAAAGTACTCTTCAGCAAGAGTCGGTCGTTCTCGTCCAGATCTTGCGGTAAATCATCTAGAATCATTGGTGATGACCAGGCAAAAACGCTGACAAGCACCTTGTAGACGCTGTGCATGGCAATGGCACCGGCGGAGAAAGGCTGCCCAGCAAGTGACGATCCCGGCTCAATGCGCGCTGGCGTCGAGACCAGATCTGCCAATATGGTGCGAATGACGCTGAAGATACACAACGAGAAGAATACCGCTAGCCAACCCTTGGGCTCCGATAGCACTCGGCGTACTGTGCTACTCTCGAACGACTGAAGGAACTGCGTCATGCAACTGTACAATAGTCTATTCCTGCTCCCGTAGTCCATGTCGTCGGGTAGAAGCTGCGCGTTCGAGATGTTCACGTCTGTCCGGATGGACGGCTCGGGTTGCTGTAGATCGTAAAACAGAATCTCTCTCAATAGTAACTTGGCCCGGTACAGCACTGGAAAATCTTGTTTTTCGGCCTCGCGATTTCTGGATAGATATCCGCTCATCTTGAACAGGTTCCAAAAGTCGAAGGCAACGCCTTCCAAATTCCAACTTGCGGCCAGAACTTTGAGCACCGGCGGAGCACCCTCGATTGGCTCCTTTGTGTATGTGGCAGTGGTGGGATTTGCTATGGGCAACGTAGCCAGATCCTCGGTCCACCAAAACCCGTCATCGAAATCCAACTGAGTCTTGACGAGTTCGGTCATGGCCGGGTTGATGATATACGTCCGTTCCAAGTATTCATTCATGGTCCGCCTCCGGGCCATTGGCGATGAGATTGGGGTTTGTACTTGCCTGGGGGACAATAGTTCTGGTAACATGTGGTCGGCCAGCGCCGCCAAGGATGTCCTTTGGCACCCCAGAACATGCCAGAAATCCTCGACCGGTGACGAAGGCGGCTCGAGACAGAAATGGCAACTGTCTTGGGAGTCGCACGGCTTGGCTTGCACTTTGCAGCGCAAACATGGCCCTGACTCACGGGGGAGTCTCAACTCGCCAATGGACTCGAGGCGTCCATAACCAACACGGCTCCTCTTCAGGGGCGGCAGGAGCGGATCGACCTCGGAGTCTATAGAACCTCTCTGCTGTATCGGCAGGTCGTGCGCGAACCCAAAGCCTGCAAGCGAGTCCCGCCGGTCCCGCGGTTGGTTCACGGTGACCAAGGGTGGCAAAGTTGATGGAACCGCAAGACGGGGCAGAGCCACCGGCGGACTCCTTTGTATCTGATCCGAAATGAAGGACCGCGCCGATGCAGGATCGGGAAAAGATGGAGGAACAACACTGCCGACAGAGATGCCCGAGTCGCCTCGCACAGGAGAGCGGTGTTCCTTGATGTGCCGATCCCGTTCCTCGTGGGTGGAGAAGCCGTATATGTAGTTAATGCAACGGTCATCCCAACATTTAAAGGACGCTTGATTCCTCGAGATGAGTGGAAGCGATTCCCTCATTCTCCAGCTACGAAATACTGGATCATAGTGAGAGATGTTCTTGTCGATCCAGGCGCCATACTCGAATGGCGCATCGTCCTGGACATATAACTTGAGGGCTTCTAGCAGTTGCGGGTCATGTATGTCCACGCCTAAGAATAAGGTCTGTATTTAATTTTGTGTTGTTTATCCTGCGTCGTACGGAAAAAGACCTACCTCGGTCTATCAACAAGCTCTCTATGCACTCGCACTTGTACTGCAGCGCTCGAGCTTCTTCAACCTCGGACAGAATGGGCGGTGTTACCGAGAGGTCTTTTGTTCATGGAGTAGTTGTGTCAGTAAAGAGACCCAGTCTGGTTATGGAAAAGATGGATTTTCTTGATATGGCGACTGACTTTGATTTTGTGCATATGCTTCAAGGGCTCTCAGCTTGAGGCGAAGCATGCCAAGCTCGAGTTTAGAGTTGGGAACATATTTGGCAGGAAGCAACGCAGCGAGTTTTGCTTGGATGTCGGCTTGTTGTTCCAACAATTGCCTAACCGTCTGGTCCAGAGCAGGATCAAATCCGGACGTGACTGAGTTGTCGAGACCGCGAGAGCCGCGACGATCATGTCGAGCCTCTCTCGGCGGCAAATCGGTGGCCATGCTCTCCCGCCGCCTCACGACTGCTTCGAGCGCCGGGCTGCGCCAGCCAAAGCTTGTCAGTGTGCCTCGCGCACTCTCACTCTCAGACGCTCCGCTACCCGAGACGACGACTCATACATTCAACATGTAAAGGTGTGGGTTGGTGTTATGGGAAATAACAACACACGGGGAAAAAAAAAAAAAAAAAAAAAAAAAAAAAAAGAGTACGAAATCGGACTAGCAGAGAAAAAAAAATGATAATAGATAGTATGTATCAATGATTGACAATAGCAGCATGCATCAACTGCAATAGGTAGTCTTCCAGCGAGTCTCGTTCGGAGGCATGATCGACACCATATGTAAGTTAGTTAGGTGAGACGATAGACGGAGATTGATTGATAGAAGATAGATAGTGAGGCGGTCAGGTATCGAAGCGCACGCACTGCCTCATATCGGAACGACAGAGATGTGGCTGCAGATCTGACTTGAGGTGTGTGGAAGCGCGAGAACATCTGACCTTTTTTGCTTCCCCAGTGGGGGTGGTGGGAAAGGGTAACTTTTTTCACTCTCTCGTGTCCCTTCTTTCCCTGCAACGAAATCTTTTTTTTTTCTTTCTCTCTTCCTCGCGCTTTCCCTACCTACCCAGACCCGAGCAGCAGAGCCCCCCGGAGCAGGTCAGGTCTCTCTTGCCTACCTACGTAAAAATTGATTGGCGTCAAACCTCGTCGCAACGGGCAAAGGTACCTGACTCCATCGGACGTCCCATCCAGTCCATCCAATCCATACATTCCACCTAGCAGAGAGCCGGTAGGTAGGTGGGGCGTTTAGTAGTGGTCGCCTAGGTAGGTATGTACGGCATGTGGTGGATATGGATACTTACCTGGGTACTGTGTGTAGCGAGACTTTTTACTGCTGAGTATGGTGGTACAGCGCCTACTTTACTCACTGCTGCCATCTATGTATACATGTATGTACCTGACCTGACCTGACTTGCATGCTGGGCGCAAAGTATGTATGGGTGTATTCAATCAGCACACCATGCCTGCCAATCGATGGAAATTCCGAAGTCTATAAAGTAGGTACATGCCTACCTGACCTGACAGTAATAAGTTGCAAGGGGTTGCGCATGTGCTGCTGGGGACATGGGAAGAAGGGAGAAAAGAACGTGACAAGGGGCAACATGGGCCGGCAACGGGGAGTAAGAAGGTAAGGTAGGGTAACCTGGGTAGATACCAAGACGTTGACTGGCTTACGGGTATGGCTTGCATGTATCCTCCGTACTCACTCGCTGGTACACCTCTACTATACTACAGAGTACTCGCTGCACGTTACCCACATGCATTTCTCACCACATATCCATATCCATTCCCCAGCCTTGGACAGGGATCATGTTTGGAGGTGTAATCAGTCAATTGTTCCTCCCGTGGTCGGAGCTCCTCGGTGTTGAGTGCCGATATGCCTTCGCTTGTGGACTTGTTATAATATTTGATGGTGAGTGGAAAGAATTGTACCATGACATTGGAGCGTTCTGCCAGTCGAAATTGCGGTATCCTACCTAACCTAGTAGTATACCTGCTGTACGGAGTACTTGCTTTGCTTGAAAACAGCTGGATTCATGGACTGACAGTTGCATGATCACTCGAGCGAAGGCGCAAAGTGATGCGGTAGCTTCCGTGCTATGGCCGTCAGCTGAGAATGCGCCGCAGCTTTTTGACGAATGGTCCTTCTGAACCAGAATTTCGCACCGGTTATAATGATAGTAGTAGTAAATGAAATTGCCTCGTCAGGTCCCAAAGTCTGGACGCATCAGGGATGACTTGACATAATTTCGGGACTTGAGGCGGGCAGCAGCTCAATTTGGTGCCGTCTTTGAGGCAACAAGGCCATCCTCCATCATCCAGCGCGCCCCACCACCCCCAAAGAAAGTCCCCCCAGGCTTCTCAGATTTCAGCTAACCGAAGGTAGGTTATTAGACAAGCTAGGCTGATGGGTATCATACCCCCCATGTTTTCAGCTGCTGCAAATCAGACTTCTTGATATATTATACCTACGTATGGACTGACGACGGTACAGAGTACATACAGCCAGCCCATACTGCTGGCTACGTACAAAGAAGCATTTCGGGGTCTGCTTCGCTTGCCGGTCTTTGAACATGTGTGCCCATGGGTATCAGCTCTCCAGGATCTCTAACTATCATCCGAGTAACCTCCCTGTCAGCCAACACCATGTAGCAGAAAAGAAAGGAACACAAGGCGCAACTCAAAGCGCCGTCCGTCCCCTCCCTCAGCGCAGCCGTGATGGGGTACCTTGTCAACCAAGGTTGTAGACAGGTGAGAGGTAGGTAGCCATTTGGGCATCTGCCTCGCCCACCTAGAGATATGTGCGTACGTCCGTCACATTACACATACACACTCGCAGCAGCATTCGCCATACATCTCTCTCTGCCTCACGTTGCGAATAAGACGACGGGGTGTGATCAGCCACATGGGCACCTCGGAGCTAGCCCGCGTTTGGGCGAGCACGACGCGGCAAGAGAAGGACAGCCCAGCTGCAGTGAGCGGTGGCATTGCAGTGTGTGCTCCTCATGGCGAGCCGGACAGGACAGAAAAGATTGGGAAGCGCTGAGCTCTGATTGGGGTCTGACACAACGAGATCATGTCACTCTACCCCAGATCCAGGTTATGCCCCGACTTCTCAGGCGGATGGTCTGGGCTGGCTGCTGGGGGGTGGTCTGTCAGGTTGCCTGTCTTGGGGGTCTTACGTACGGCCGGGCTTATGTCCGGTATGACCTGCGGCAGCGCAGCACCAGCTCTCATCTCACGACGACACCGCTCTTATAGGGTTGTACAGCCGCTGAGCCAGAACCTGAGCGGCGTTAACAACTCGAGGCAGCTTCCCGCTAGACGCTTCTCCTAGCCAGCGATGGAGCTGTAGTGCACGCTCAGCAACAACATGCAGCTGCCGAGTTACTGCACAAACTAGAATCAGGTGGCCTTGCGGAGAGGATCCCTTTTCACCAAGGACGTCCAATGGGCTTCAACGACCCCCTCGACCATCCACTAGGCATCCCCAGCGTGGTCGCTGTATCCTAATCGCTGCCCGTGCATTGTCTAGCTAGCTTCCAGATGCTCTAGACCTGCCACAAGTCCCGGCCCTTGAAAACTTACTTACGGTACGGGCTGACGACGGAGAAGCACTTGCGGCAATGGCGCCCGGAGATCTACAGTTGAGCTGACATGACCACTTTCGACTTATTCGTCCCTCGAGGTCTGGAGGGGGGTGGGAAAGAAGGGATAGACCACTGCGAGCTTCCTGATCGTGATCGCCGTGTTGCACTTCAACAGAATGCCCGTAGCAGCTCGCAACGCTATTCGCCATGGTCGAGCCCCTCCCTCACTCACTCTTGGGCTACCTAGGCAGCCCTTGCGCGGTTTGTCATGATACCAGGTAGCATCGTGCTGCAGTGCACTCATGTTTTCTTCACAGCTGGGTCAGGTCAGCCTGCCCTCCAACTCTGCATCCGACAAAGTTGTAGGCGAGCTGCCCAGAGAGAGGCTCCGTTGGCTCCGTTGGCTCCTGGGTAGACAGAGGGCCCGTCCCTTCTTGCAGACAGACCATCAATGGGCCGAGGAGCATACCCAGCCCACAGACACCCATGCAACCCTCGATCAGAGAGACTCAACTGGTCGTCGGCACGCAGCACCACTAGTAGCGTGCAGCCGTTGAGACTGTTAACCGGCGGATGGCCGGGCGAGGGCAGCGATAACGTCCGGCTAGAACCATTCACAAACCTTGCCGACTATACCCCTGCCGCAGATGATCCTGGCGTCTTAACAAGACCTCATATTGGGGTGCGCCCACGTTGACGATGAAGAAGAAGAAGAGCCGACACTGCGTTGCCTTGCCTCGCCTGTAACGTTGTTTCCGTCCCTGCGCAAGGGCTGGCTGCGATGATTTTCTCCACGCGCGGCTGGGTCGTCGCGATAGTCTCTCGCTCGCAGAATGGGCGAGATGTCGACGCTGGTGTCTCCCCCCTCCCCCGACTTTTTCATCTTCAGCTGGCGGAGACCACATACCATTTTCTCCCATTGTCCAGGCTTGCGAGTTGGCGCAAGCCACCATCGCAGATCCCCTCGCGGAGTTGTCACTTTCGCATCTCAGCCCTATGCAAAAGTCTCCAGGCTGCTGGTCAAGGTCCTGACTCGCGCGATATTCTTCCATCACCGTTGCCCATGGGGTAAATACGTCCTGGACTGCCCACGGCAAGCACAGGCGTCGCTTGCAGCGTCGCCTACCTACCGACCTAACCTAGGTACATGTGGAGGCATCACGAAGTGAACGAACGACGAGGGATTACCCACGAGCAGCGCACCTTGTCGTCGGTCTCTCGGACTTCTTCAGGTGCTTGGTGGGCTCATGGTCTAGAAGAAAGTGATTGCGCGTCGCCAAGAAAGCCATGCAGGAATCGTAGAACTGGCAACCCCTCCACCTCTACATAGCTATCGCTTACCTATCGACCGGACCTATTGGCGGTGTCATGAACAACCACTCTGACAGCCCCACACTTTCTCTCTCGGCTGGAATGCGACGAGCATGAGCCTCGCAAGCCCTCGCAATTAGCGAAGACTGCCTCATACGTACTGCGCATAGTAGATGGCAGCAAGTCCGTGCTTCATTCAAATGAAGCCACGCGCACACAAGCTTCTTTCTCCATTGATCTCCTCTCCGAGGCTGTCATTACGATTCAGCTGCCCCAGCTGAGGCTGCGACGGGGCGACAATCAGCTCGCTCTATCGAGGCGTAAGTAGAGAGGTATGTACCGAGGGGACCGTCTCCTCGCTATCATATTAGTACTACAGGCCTGAACTACAAACATCTACAGATGAAATACTTCAACGGTCAATTTATAATGTATGTTGCTAGAGACCATTGAATAAGTGAAGCATAAGAATTAAAAAAAGACAGCCAGAATTTAGCATACATATATTCCGCAAGTTGGCGCTTTCGGGTTGCAGCGCCGGGGTCCACCAACTCGTCACCGACCTTCCGAAGATGGGCCAGTATACAAGGTTTCAAAGAGTAGGGATGCAAGAAATTGTAATTAAATTGCAAAAATTCAAGGGGAAAAAAAAGGAATAAGGAGCCCCTCTCCACGAGAGTGTGGGCAAAAATCGAGTCCCTCGAGCCGGATTTGAACCGGCGACCTGTGGATATTCCTAAATTGGAATTGTGGCAATTACAGTCCATCGCTCTGCCAACTGAGCTATCAAGGGTTGGTTATTCAAGGTTACCATAAATGGGGTACATATGATATGATCTACTTCTCCGCATTCAGTCACACGCAGGAGGTATTCCTGTTCAAGCCGCGATTATATGCCAATACCCGTTGCAATTCAGATTTCCTGCTTTTAGGAAAAGGATTTGACTCCACGAGCCTTCACAAAGCAACTAAGCTCACACTCAAAATCCCAATCAAGCACAATCGAAGCTTTTCCGCGAATTATCACCGAGCTGGCAGCCCACTCATGTGACAAACCAAACTCGGGATACTTGAAGACGGAAATTTTCCCAGCAGTACACTTACCTTTTTCACTCGAATCACGGGTTCGTCAAAGAAAATTGGAGTATATATTACCCTCGCAACTCAATATCTATGACGATCGATCTCGTGAGGACTGTCCATTTATACGAAATACTTGGGGGGTGGGGGTTCTCGCAAGTTGTACTCCGAGGACGACTTTGCAAGTCGTGGGCGCCAGCGTTGCATGCGACGGCGGCAGACCTCTGTCGAAGCGCGGCGATTTTGGTTTTCGGCGATTGTCACGTGAGATGTTGACGATGCCATATATACGATGGGGGAAGGGAAAGGGCAATGGCGGGAAGGCCAACTGGCGAGCTGAACCCGCCACCGCGGTCCGGAGGTATTCAGTGATGGAGTGGCAACGCGCAAGGGGAGTCGGTGTGGTGTTGTGAGTCGCCGTAACGAGTCCGTCCAGTGTGTTCAAGTCGAGTTTCACTGCTATACGAACGGTTCGGCGGTAAATCAAGGGAAGGAAAAACAGCAATTGTGTCAAAGATATCATCTCCTCCCATGAAGTCTTGCTGGTTGGCATGGTGTGGTCAGTAAGGAGTTGTAGAGAGGGCTCGAATCGTTTTTCTTCCCTTTCTCTAATTTCTTTCCGCGAAGAACGATACCAAAGATGTAAACAAAGTGAACCGATAAACCACCAGGTCTCAAAGCCAAATAATCAGAGAAGGTGGCCATGCCAGCAGGATTACCGGTGCCTCGAAACTCCAACCTGAGACCCCTTTCCCTTCTAAAGAGTAACTCCTGCGCCGTTGGCAGTTGTCCGAGTCAAGGGCGTGTGGAGGGAGCAGTCACATAAAAAATCATGCCGGGCATCAATTTGATAAGAGCGTCAAACATAAGATCAGGATTTAGTCTCTCGTCCCCGCTCCAACATTCCACCGACTCCTTGCTGAGCGTTGCAGGCATCGGTTGTTGAGGGTCTCTTGGATCCATTTGCCTTGATCAGAGTCGTGCACGACCAAGACGGACAGCATGCGCAGCTACGGTCGTCGGCCCTGTGGTGGTGGGATGAATGCACAAGAGCACGAGATGCCTCTGGGCCCGCGGGCGTATGGCCATTACTACGACCTTGAGCGCGAAGCTCTCCTGCCCGTCGAAGTCATGGGGGCGAGTGTACTTTGAACACCGTCCATAGCCCACCCCTCCGGCCGATTCGTACGATGTACTTCCATCTTGTCGCATATCAGTGGCACTTGGCAGACGGAGGGCTGGCAATAAGGCCATGGACTTATCAAGAGTGCCTGAGAGCGAGTAGAGACGGCAATACTTGCATAGAAACATATGCCGAGATCACAAGAAGAGAGAGCCTTTGGCTTTTCGTTGAGAAAGAGATTGGCCAACACAGAGTATATACATCATTAAGCTATCTTGAAATATTTAGTTGGGAGAGTAAAAGCTCTTTGCGGTTGATTCCTGGCCACATGGAGTATGATCCTGGTTTCGCAGTCTATCCAAGTAATGGTGCTCGAGTCTCGAGTAGGTCACTGAATCACTCTTCTCCACAAAGACGTATGGCCTTGGAATTCATCTTCGATATGTTCATGTAGTGTAGTACGGGTTACTAACTGTTACTCCTGAGATCACCGATCATTGGAATATTGCCAAATGGTATATTGGGTAAGACAGGGGGGATTTCAGGACGTTCAGGCAACTATACTCGAGCCAAGGCCTTGGCTTACACGTGTCTATACCGAGCATCACATTTGGTTGTCCGCACAACACATGCTCTGGACAATCCGCTGCCAAGGCCGCGCCCACTGGCAAGAACTGCCACGTTGCCATTGGGTACGCGGGTTTCAGAGACTGGTTATATCTATTAACAAATAGGACGACCGTCAGGCTTCATTGATCCTCATTACATTTCAATCAAACCCCAAGAGATACGCCACACTTTTATCTCACATAGGCACACGTCCTAGTTCTCTGAGGTCGCAGGGATTCATGATATTATTAGCTTTACGTTAAGTCTATCGCAAGGACGCCAAGGCACACGTTGAGTGATTGCTGCCTTTATGCTGAAGGTCGACTATCCCGACCTGGAAACCCCGTTTCTTCGTTCATATAAAAGACCCCAATAGATCGCTCGCGGGCGTATTCAAAATGGTATCCTCTTTCTGTAAGCCAGCAAGTACACGCTTTAGTGCTTGTTGCCGAAAGCCCACAAAATCACAAAGGGTTTCGCTCTACTACTCTGCCCATCTCCTCTCGCGAAGGGGCAGTTCGCGGCCCTCTGCAGCGCGGGCTCCGCGGACCTCGTCTAGCCACGCCCAGTACTCGCCGAAGCGGACCTCTGCGTAGTTGGCATAGTCAAAGTCGATTTGGGATATTTGTGCCTGGATCAGCGACCAGATGCCCCAGTAGAACCCGGGGAGGCCCCTGAACACGTCGACCTCCTCGAACAGCTTGGCGACCTCCTTCTCCTCGTCAACCTCGGCCGGCTTCTCGCTGGGCGGGAGAAGCTCGAAATATGCGCGCACGTAGGCCTGGATGAACTCCAGCCTCTGAGCGCGGGTGGGGAGCACGGAGAAGTCGCAGTCAAAGCCACCCCATTCGGCGAAGTGGTTGGCCAGATCAAAGGCGGCCGGCGAGGGTGTCGCGTACTCGTAGTCGATGAAGTTGACAGTCTCGATCGGTTCGCTCTTGCTTACGACTCCTCTGGGGGCGACTATCACGTTGCCGCACAATAAATCGCAGTGAGCAAACACGAGCTGTTTTCTAGTTAGCACCAAGGCATTCTATTGTCATGACCGAGTGCACCACCTAACAGCGCATTCGTAAAGCACAAGTATAGGCAGCCAGGGTTTGAAGTCGAGGGGCTAAACTCACGCCGTTCTTGCCCAAGCCAGGTCGTTGGCTCAGGTCTGCAATCAACTTCTTGAGTTCGCTCTGGAGCTTCGACTGCCTCTCGCGCTGTGCCTCTGTTTCGGTAGGCAGAGCCAGCAGCCACTTCTGCATGACCGTCCACACATTTGGGCGTGGCTTGCCGGGGGCGACCTCCTCTTCTATAACGTGCGGAGATGCACCATTTGTAACACCATTGGTACCGTTGCCATTGACCCCGTTGCCGTTCTTGTGGACCGACGCGTCGGCCAGGCAGGGGACTCTGGCGTGCCACTCGGCGAGGCGCCTCGCGACGGCCAGGTAGATGGAGGGTTTTCTGAGGTCCTCTGGCGTCGTGGCCTTCCCCCGGATGTACTTGTACATCATGCCGTTCTTGAACCTGGCCAACAGGGCGGGGGCCAGGCCGTACTGCATGAGCAGCTCGTGGTTCTCAGTCTCTCGCTGTCGGTCGATGAGCACCTGGGTGCCGTTGCCGTAGGCGCGCAGCAGCACGGCGTCATTGTCCACGTCCTCCTTGGACAGGCCGGCCCTCTTGTTGACGGCCTTGAGCAGGGTGTTGGTGATGCCCTCGGTGAAGCGCACGAACTCGATGTTGGAGCCGGGCTCCTTCCACTCGGGGCGCAGCTCCGTGACGAGCTGCAGGGCGGAGGCGTCCGAGTCGCTGCCGTCGTACTCGAGGGAGATGAAGCGGACGTGGCCCACGACGCCGTTGGTGTCACCGTTGTGACTGCCAGGCGACATCGTGGAAATGTGCATAGTCTGGATCTGGGGGAGTGGTTTCTAGAGGGTCGGACTATACGCTCTAGCTGGGATCGTGGCCGGCTTCGGATTGGTTTTCCTTTGTCTTTCTTTTCTCTTTCCACCTGTTGTTTGACTGCTATCGTCTCTTTTCAAGAATTACAGAAAGAGAAAAAAAAAAAGTTGAATGCTTTTGGGTAGGTCGAGTCAATAGAAGGACTAGCGAGAAAAGGACATGCGCTACGCAATTTCACTTTGCAAGGGAAACAAGCAACTTTGACAAGGAGCAGATAGAAGGACAGAAATATGGGACAGGATGATGATAAACAGTCCTCTTCTTCCTTGGGGTTTTGTTCTGGGGTTAGAAATTCGAAAAAGCAGAAAGAGCGGAAGTGAGCGCGTGAAACAAAACGGACGTCATTGTCCGCGAGGGGCGAGTTCCATAAGGAACATGTCTGCTGGCATACATGGCATGGCACGGCATAGCACCCATACTGTAGCATATCCATTCGCCATTCAGGGACCAACCCAATTGTTTGGAGAATTTGGGGGTTCAACCAAAATCCAGGGGTAGCTCAAAAGATTATCTTTTGGGGCAAGTGGAGGCTCGAGTCTAGACAAGTTTGAGGGGGTCCAGCTAGGTACGTACTGTACTGTAATACTAGTCAGTAGGGTACACGGCAGAGAAGTTCAGAGAGCAGAAAAGATCTCCAGACTCTGAACTGCCCGAGCATAACGAGTGAGGAGGTGCCACGGCATCTCGGCATGCTGTAGTCGGTCAATCAGAGAAATGACGTATCTCTCCATCTGAAGAGGTTGAGTATTTGCAGCATTTACCCGTTCTTCCACTGCCCATTTGGACGAGCGCACGAGATCAATTGCCCTACTTGGGACCAGATATACAGGTCACACGAGTGTCCTGCTAGTACTTTGCGCCTGCGCATCAGGAAAGTTTTTAGGATTCGACGCTTCTACAGGGGATGGGCCGCTAGACTTGGCACTTGCTCAGGCTAGTCTAGTCCGCTGAAATGAGCATGTGAAAGCTGAGCAGTGAACTGACGAAGAAAAGACGACGCCTCGACTGCTTTGGGATGCAGCACCTTAGTCATTTCGAACGAAAGGAGATCTTAGCTGACCGACTACTCATTCGCTCCCATTAGCTCGACTGACTGCCACGCGGGTTATAGCTTCTCAGTTTTTTTGGGGGGGGGGTTGCAATCTCCTATTGACATGATGGCAGCTGTATTGTTTCGCAAGACACGACGACTCGTCCAATCGTGCTCGGCTCGCATACGTGTCGGCAGTAGGGGCGAACATTCCGATGGTCCTCGACCACTGATAAGCAGACCATACATGCCCGGTATCACAAACTTGTCCACTTGTCATCGCTATCACTAAACACCAGATCCACATTGAGTTGTTAGTACACTAGCTTTCGGAATACGATGGATGGATACTAGAGGTGCGGAAAAAAACCCCGGCGCTCGAGATCATACATCATATATTCGGGTGATTTCAGCTGGCTCAAGGTGGCCGGGGGTATTATATGATACCCAACAGTCCGCCGTACCTCTCAGTCTGACGATCCGCGGATCCCTTCTCGTCCATCCACCTGTCGAGGCGCTCCTCGCCAAAGTGTACGCCCATGAGCGCGAGCCCGAACTCGTCGACGTCGGCGGGCGCCGCCTCGGCCAGCACGCTGTCGAGGCGCGTGGTCAGGAGCCCGAGCAGCAGCGGATGACGACGGCGGACTGAGTTCTCTCGACTCGCCGCCGGGGAAGGGGAGCAGGACGACTGCTTCCTCCACGCGTACGCGCTCCGCGCCGACCAGACGCCGCGCCGGAGCGTGAGGGCCACACCGCCCGGGCACGCCGACCACCCGTTCTTCTGCATCAGGTAGGCGTTTTGCAGGATCCTGGCCGTGAGAAAGGCCCGGCGCACCGACTCGACGCGGACAAACGAGCGCCACAGCTCCGGCGTGGTGCTTTCGTCGCCGTCGTCTGCTCCGCCCTCGTGATTGTTTCTGCGCCGCAGAAACTCCTGCTGTGCCAGGGTGGGGGTGTCCGCCCGCGCCCTCTCCCACATGGCATCGCACCACGCGAACAGCGTGCCGACGAGCCCGTCGGCCTGGGCGCGGGCGTGGACGTCGCCGTCGAAGAGCCGGAGCGCCTGGTACGCGAGCAGGGCGTGGACGCGGGCGAGATGCTCGAGGGTGCTCAGGCCGCCGCTGCCCTCGGAAGAAGAGCTAATGGCCTCGCGCAGCGCCTGCTCCTGGACGAGCTGCTCGGTACGGGCCTCGAGGATGCGCAGCGCCGTTTCGGTGCTCGCTCCCGGGGCACGGTACTGGTATGTCGCGACGGCTGTGTACGCGTCCTGGATGGTACGTGGCATATCGTGCCGGTACAGCTCGGGGTGTATCAGCGCGTTCGCTGAGGGTGAGTCTGTAGGAGCGGGAGGAGCATGAGACGACAGCGGCGAGGGCCCGGACACCCACTCGAAGAGCCACCTGCGGATGGTGTCGATATAGGTCTGCATGCTGGCGCCCGAGACGTCGTCCTGTCTCTGCGGCGGTGCGCGCTCGTGTACCCAGCCCGACGGCTCGAGAAACCAGGGGAGTACCGCTGTCTCGGGCTTCCGAGCTGGCAGCATTATATCTGCGAGGGCCGCACATGCATGGCTATCGTTGCCGTCGTCTGAAACCAGCAGCGAGAACGCAGGATCCAAAAGATCCGGCAACGTGCCGGCGAGATCCATGTCTCCATGGAAAAGGGATGCCTCCGGGGCTTCCGCGTTGTCCACTGGGTCCGCCGGCGGTAATGGCGGCGGAGCGGGACGCCGCGCTGGCGGGTAATGGCATTCCACACTGCGCTGTAGACATCTCCGGCAGGACGGCGTCTGCTTTGTACATTGACGTTTCGCCTTTGTACAAGCAGCACAGGCCCTCCGCCACGGTGAGTACATACTGTGTACTGACAGCGGACAATGCGCCTGAGGTGTGAGCATCTTATTCCCACTGTGATGAATTGATGATCCAGTCGAGACCTGCCTTGATTCTGGGCTTGATCACTTTCGACTCCTGTGACGATGACTCTCCGTGAGAAGAGCGGAAGTCTGGACGGGATGCCCGTCATCATATTGCGGGTTTCCGTTGCGGAGATGTACACAGTAAGCACGGCGGCGGAAGACTGGTGGACAATTGTGGAGACCGCTCAACCGCGCTGACACCTCAAGGACCATTGGTATAGTATCTCTAGGCGCGAGGATTCATGGTAGGGTTCCCGCTGATATAGACATGCCGTGTCCGCACACGTAAAACTAAGCATCCACGGTACCGAACGTCAGCTTGACGAAGCGGAAACTACGCAGGCAGGAATGGGAGATTCCCGCTCAGTTCCCGCCAGCTGAGAAATACGCTGCGATCGAGCCCAAGCCTGTGCTCGGAATGTATATATATATACTCAGTATATAACCAAGATCCTGAACATGCCATAAATCAAACTCATCCTGAATCTCTTCTGACACCTTTGCCAACCATACCAAAACCACAGCCTCGAATCGTCCCAGAACCATGCCTTCCAAGCTCGAACAAGTCCTCTCTCTCGCGTCCAGCCGCGGCATCCTACAGTCCCCCGACTTCATCAAGACGACACACAAGAAGCCCTACGAGGACCTCTCGCCCACCCGGCCCGAGCTCTCCCAGGCCGGCCGCACCGTCCTCGTGACCGGCGGCAACAGCGGTATCGGCTACGCCGTCGCGCAGGCCTTTGGCCGAGCCGGCGCCTCGCGGGTCATCATTACGGGCCGCCGGGCCGCCGCCACCGCCGAGGCGGCCGCGGCGCTTTCCTCCTCCGGCACCACCACCGAGTTCGTCGGCACGACGTGTGACATGGCCAAGCCCGACGCCATTGACGGCCTCTGGGCCGACCTCGCGGGCCGGGGCGTCGCCGTCGACGTCCTGGTGCTCAACGCGGCGCGCATCTCGGAGAGCGAGGGGATCCTCGAGCGCGGCGTCGAGGCCGTCTGGGGCGACTACAACGTCAACCTGCGGGCGCAGCTGCACATGGCGGAGAAGTTCTACAAGCAGCAGAAACCGGCACCGGCCGCGGCGGGACGACCAAAGGTAAGCAAGACCCGCGAGAAACCCCTTCGTAGCGATCGTGTCTCACAGTTCGTCTCCCTAGTTTCTTGTCATGGTCTCGACGGCCGCCATTCACGAGTGGGCAGTAAACGACGCGTATCCGTCGTACGGCCTGTCCAAGAACGCCGGGACGCTGGCCATGCAGCTCCTTGCGAGGGAGACCACCCCGGACGACATGCAAATCGTGAGCTATCATCCAGGGGCAGTCTTTACAGACAGCGCCCGGAAGGTTGGGATCAAAGAGGATAGTTGGGACTGGACTGACGGTAAGACGCACCCCATCTGCTCATCCACCAGTGTCAGATCGCAAAGATCAACAAGCAATAAAGAGGATGCTGATGCAGTGTGAACAGCCAATTTGCCGGGCCAATTTGCGGTGTGGGCTGCCTCCACGCAGGCAAGCTTTCTCCACGGCAGGTATGTCTGGTCCGAATGGGATATAAATGAGTTGAAGGCGCTGCAGGAGCGGCTCGAGAAAGACGAGAACTTCCTACGCATCGGCGTTCACGGCTTCTGATTCAGTCTCGATAGGTGAATGCCAAGGGTTCTCGGTAGTTCTATCACACATGCTCGCAGCAGCGGACTCCCTGCCCTTATCATTAGACCAAGATCAGTATAGAACAAGTATACCACGCAGTACAGAACGTGGATGGAATGCAGCTCTTTGTGAACGAGGGCGAAGGGCCTGAGCATATATAATTGTGGTCGGGTGATGAGAACGTGTATCAAATCGTGTATTACGTACTCTTCGGCCATACAAAGACATAACCAGGGAACAACTTGCTCATGTCAAGCCACTCATGCTGCTAATATACTGCCATCGATTTCCTACTCTATCATGTCGACGTCGTCGCCACCAGCTGGTGCCTCAGTAGATTGTGCCGCAGCAGGGGCTTCAGTGGCGGTACCACCAGGGCCAAAGTAGTCCGCCATTTCAGCGTCGAGTTCCTCTTGGGTCTTCTTGGGACGTCCCTGTCGTCCTTTGCGTTCTCCGCTGTCTCGCTGGTCTTGACGGTCTTGACCTCCACCCTCACGCCTCTGTCCAGGTCGTCTACCTCCTTGACCTCGTCTGCGAGGAATAGGGCTGCGCGATCGTCTGCCACCAGAAGGGACATAGCGATCGACATCACGTCCCATGTCAGGAGAGTAGGATCTGGATCGGCCCGACGGCTGAGTAATTCTATCGGCGAGCGATCGTCCGGGCAATTGAGCGGTATCGAATGGGTTTCGTCGAGGGCCAGAGGGAAGAATGGACAACCGGATCGGTTGGCCCTTGGCATTGGCTCCGTCAAATTCTCGGACTGCTTCCTTGGCATCCTGATACTCTTCATAAATGACGTAGGCGAGGCCCTCTGAACGTCCAGCGCGGTCGTAGATCATGTCAATCTTCAGAAGCGGGCCAATCCCGCCGAAGAGTCCCTTTGGCACTTGTCAGCAATCAAGGCCCATGAAATCACAATTTCCAAGCTGGTAGCTCACCTCCAAGTCCGTCTTGCTGAGATCGTAGTGCAGGTTCTCGACCTTGATCTTGGTGCCACGGGTATCCTCACTATAATCCGACGCGTGTTAGACTATATCGCGCCGAAGCTTTATTCGGAAGGAAGACAAACCGTGACGAGGGGCCCGGCGAGCGGCGTCGGGAGTTCCGAGATCGGTTGTAGGAATGGCTATCCTCAAACTTATCGTGCACCCATTCCCTAGAGGACTGGGTCAGCATTGCTCATGTACAAACAAGCATTATCTGACGGGAACGTACGAGTCCATGTTTCTCGAGTCATCTCTGGTAGACTGTTCGCAAGAACGAGATCGCTATGTTAGCCGTGAAATTCTGCAAAGGTATTGGTGACCCAGCACCCCGAACCCAAGAAGCCATCGAGATCGCAAAAGTGTCGAGGTCATATCGCTTTCTGGAGGATTGCACGCGCAAACTTTTCGAGTTCGATGCATTCGGAAGGGGGTTTTCTTCTCGGGGCTGTGGTCTGGGCTGATTTTGTTTGGAGGTTTCAAGTGGTAGGAGAGTGAGCAACCTGCAGAGCGCGGCAATGGTTAGGTTCTCCTTCGAGAGCGCGGCACTGTGCAGAGAGCAGAAAGGAGGTCGGAAGAAGAGGGGGATATCGGTTCGTGGCTTGCCTTTCTTACACCGTCTCGCGGGTACGAGTCTCGCTCTCGAGGACGTGAGCCGCCACCTCCAGCACCACCAGAGCGGCCGCCGCCATTTCCGCCTCGACGTCGAGGGCCGCCGCCTCTCTTCTGCTGCTGCACAAGGACATGAGGGTTAGCAAAGCTCCAGCTATTTGGGCAATGATTGTGACAAGAATTTACCTGATTCTCAGCGACGATCTCGTCCAAGCTGCGATCCATATTGCCGAGTGATTGTTTCTTGGGGGTGAATGTGAATTGGAGGAAGAATGTCGAGTCGAGAGTCAGACAGGTCAGATAGATCTTCAGCAGACGCGGCTGATGCTTGATCTGGGTGCACCTCAACTAGCTCAACTTGGGTGGGTGGTTCTTTGCCCAGGTACATTACCCAGGCGGCGGATTGTGGGGCCCAAGGCCACTGAGACATTGATCTCATAGGAAGGACGTTCCAAGGTTGTGGGGGCGCCTCTTACCTTAGCCTGCGCGGATAGGTACATTGCATGCTGTGCTTGATGGTATTTTTAGTATCGAATTCTATACTATTTTATATCGTCACGTCTTGAATTTACATTATTTTCCAACGTATATAACGCAGAACGTTTCTGGTAGTCGTCTGAACCCTATTTGTAAGTAAGCTGCGTAGTACTACAGAGTACTTTTTTAAATAAGAATACATTGCGAGTAATTGTAAGCTTCTACTACCAACCAAGAAGCCATTATCCGTATTTTACAATGATACATCTATTTTGCCCTTCTACTATACACTCTTCTCTGCTTGTTTTGATCTTACAAAAAAGGCCCCTAATTACAAAGGAATGCATGCGGTACATCGATCTTCGTAGTAAACGGGAAGAACCGGATGGCCGCGTGCTCCTTGGCCTGGCCGGGGGCGCCCAGCCTCAGATACACGCCCTCGGCGGACATGGCCGTGAACACCTCCGGCAGGGTCGACACGCCTGCTCCCTCTCCTTCTTCGCTCTTCGCGGTCCTCCCGTCCTCCCCGTCGTGCCGCTCCGCGACGCCAAAGTTCCAGCCGCGGCCGCCCTCCCCGCCGATCTCGACGTTCAAGCCTCCGCTCTCCAGCTCGGCCTGCGCGCAGAAGAGGAGGTACGAGCCCGGCGCCACGGCCGACGAGTCCTCCTCGCCAGCAGACGCTTCTGCCGCCGGCGCCGACGACTCGTCCTTCGACCGGAAGCGGGCCTCGAACGCCTTGATGAAGTCGTCAATGTCCTCCTGCTCGGGCGCGTCGTAGCTCGTCTCCGGGTCGAGGGACAGCAGTCCCTGTTTTGCGCCCCATCCGCCGCCGCCGCTCACTGCAGCCAAGACGATTAGCATACTAACAAGATAGCCCCAGACCGGATGACGCTGGACTTACAGATCTTGTGAACTCGCAGACCATGCGTTCCCACCTGGCTCAGGCACTCCCAGTTCAGCTTGACCAGATCCTTCTCCGACACCGACCCGTCCAGGCACTCGCTAAAGGGCCGGATGTTTTTGAACGCATCATGCTCCCTGATGACATGCGGCGGGACGACGACGGCCCAGACGCCGACGGTATCGCGCCTCCCGCGCGCCTCGAGCAGCCGCGGGATCAGGTCCTCGAGCTCCCGGGACGCCGGCGCGGGCTTGCCGCCCACGACGACCTGCCGAACAATGTTGCCGAGGCCGGCGGCGATCTCGCGTGGCGGCGCCAGGGGCACGAGCGGGAGCCGCGGCGCGAACCGCGGGCCGGCCTCCGTCGTCACCTCGATCGCCTGCGCCGTCTTGTTTAGGGTCAGCGTGGCCTCGAAGCGGCCGCCGCGGGCCGCCCGCTCGTACCGCGTCGCGAACAGCGTCGACCGCCGCCCGTTCTGGAAGATGGTGTTGGCCATCGGGATCGTGACGTGCGAGTTGTGCGGCTGTCCCGGGTAGGCGGGTGCCACGGATACCGAGGCGGCGCGGTCCGTGTTCGGAGCCCCGGCGGACGCGGTGTCGTCCTGCTCCCAGAGGCGCGGCAGGATGCTCTGCGGTCCGTACAGGACCGACAGGCCCGACCGCGGCCGGGCGCCCAGTGTCTCGGGCTGCAGACCGTCCGTCAGCCCGGTCAGGACGTCGACGGTGGCGCTTCCCTGCGGCTCACCCGGGGGCCCGAGGGCTTCCAGGAATGTCGACATGAAGTCCCGGCTCTCCAGGCACTTGGCCATGTCCTTGGACGCGAGCAGAACCAAGGCGCTCCTCGACTCCCCGGGGCCACTAATCCATGGCCGTTTCCAACGCCCTACTTGCGTCTTGCTCTCGACCAGCTTGCGCAGCTCCTCCGTCAGAATCTCCTACACGACCTCGTCAGCAATTGCAACCTCAACACGGCTCTTGGACATCGCCATTAGACGTGGCTGGCTGGCTCACGTACATACCGGCTTGTCTTTCCTGCCCTTGACGACCAGGCTGAAGTACTCCAGAGGCGTAGTAGTCGCTTGCTGGTTACTGCTGCTGCTGGCTTGGCTGTAGCGGCGGACAAAGCCCATTGGGGCTCTCAGACATGGCCGCATCTTTCCCCAGGACCGAAAAGGGAGCTGCAACTACTGGAGTTGCAGCACCGGCGAATCGGTGACAGCAGATCCCAATTGGATGTTGTATTATAAAGTTGTGGAATCGTAGACGTCAATAGACTCTGCCGGATTACAAAAAGCTGCGAGACGAGACACGCTAGGATAAATAATGTGGGTCTGGACCAAAATCCGGGGGATCAAAGGGAGGACGACAGGTTGGACCCAGATCTCAAGGCCTACGTGCAAATGACTAAGCTTCAGGCTTTCGAATTATTGTCCGGATAGACGTAACCTTGGGTCAGTTATAACAGTCATTATAACACCACAGCGCACCGGACTTAGTTTGCTGGCAACGAATGTCACAACAGACGGGCCAGAGTATGCTCCACAGAGTCTACAGACCAAGACGAGTCTCATGCAAAATATGTCTGAATATATATGTTCTGTGTTGTTGATATTACACCATTCCTATCTACACAATACACCCATCCCTTCACCTTTGTATGTTAGTAAGATAGGCGAGTCTGTATCTCAGCCAGCTTTGTACAGTAAACAGCCTCCGTATATTTCCAAATATAATCCGAAAGAATAGTGATTGACTATATTACATCAATATTCGTAGCTATAATGGCGTACCGCTCAAACCCTCCCTTGTGGCTTTTCAGTTTTTTCGCTTAATAACCACCGGGCCGCCGGTAGCCACCATAACCGCCGACGTTCGGTACCGTCGGTTCTCGCCCCATCGGCGCCGCGCCACCCAGAAGTTGCTCGTGACTCTGATCCGCGCCGTATGGTTGGCTGGGCGTCAGTGGTCGGTTGTACGAGGAGATGGAGTAAGGGTTTGCCGGCTCTGCGCCCATGTACCGCTCGGGAGATTGTCCGCGCGTCAGGGGCTGCTTGCTCTCCTGGACGTGGTCGCCCAGGGAGAACGTGGTCGCGTGAGGGTGGTCCTTGTCCTTGATGGGATCAAGAAGCAGCGAGTTGCGCGCGTCGAGCGGCGTGAGCGTATCCATGTCACGTTGCATCTTTTCTGTTCGAGGGAAAAAGCGTACGCGTTAGTAAGCCAACATCGTCTTGTGAAACTTTTGGAGAGCTTCTTGGTCTGACTTACCCATTTCCTTTCTCCGCTTGCGGTGCGGGTTCGCCTTGACACAGGCAACAATGGCATTGTAGCCGATCAAAATGGCCAGAATACCAGCAAGTGCAGCTTGAATGGCGATCAGGACCACGCCCGCCACTGTCTGCGTCGTCTCGGCAATGGCAAACTCCTCCACAAAGATCAAGATGCAGGCGACCGAGAGAACACGGACGACCTGAATCATGATGTTTACAACGTTGCCGGACTTGCGCTCAAAGGGTCGGCTCCACAACAGGAGACACAGCATGAGCGATTCGAGAACGACCTGCGAAATGGTCTGCGCCATACCGGAACCGTCGAGGAGGGCCATGATACATCCCTTGGCGAACAGGTAGATGATGACGGGAATGAAGATCCACCAATAATCCTTCTTGTACGACTCATAGAACAGACTGTACTTCATCCAGAGGCTCTTGTTCTCGTACAGACCGGAAAAGTCACCCTCGGCGTTCTTGAGCTTGCGAGCTGTACTCCAAATCTTGTAAGCAAAAAAGGCCAGCAGCGCAGAAAACAGACCAAGCGTGACACCGGCCAGCACCTTGGCTGCCCAGGAATCGCCCTCGGTAAATTGATACAAGCTGATCAGCACCCACACTCCGTAAAGGAGAAGAATCAAGTGCGTGATGGTACGGGCGATGGAGCCCCAGTAGTGCTTTCGGAATCCGGTCCAGCTCTGAGGGAAGCTTCCGAACATGGACCAGGCCTCGAGAACGACCTTGACAAGCAGGATAGCAACGATGATGACGGCAATAAGGATGGCGACGATGAGAAGGACCGTCATGTAGGTGTTGGCCTTGGGAACCGCCAGATCCTCAACGTAGCCAGCAATACCAGAGACGGCTTGTCGGAGGCTCGAAGCTGTGCTGGTCGAGTTATCGCCAGTCGTGCTAGTGCCGTTGACGGAAGTCGAGATGTCACGGATGGAGAGGGCAAACTCGTCCATGGCACGGCGGAAGAGCGTCGAGTCTGCAGTGCCAGTGCTTCCATCCGAGTAAACGAGAGTGGCGTTCTGCAAAAAGTCAAAGTTGGCCTCCGTCAGGTTGCCACCAGTCGAGTTGCGGAAATTGTCGATTGACCTCTCCATGGAAGCCCAGGGAATGAGGCCCGTGGAAAAGGCAAAGTTCTTGGCGAAGGACTTGTAGACCTTGGGATAATCGACCGAGTGCATCGAGTTGAGCGCGAATCCCTGGAAGACGCCGACGACTTCTCCGAAACTGGGACTCGGTGCGGCGGCAGCACCACCGGCACCGGCGCTGGCTCCGGAGAAGGCGGCACCGACGGCCGAGACACCTCCCGCGAGGAGGGCCACTCCAGCCACACCGGCCATAATGTAGGATACGGCCGCAACGCTGGCCGTCTTGCCGTTGGTCACCTCGGACTGTACACATCCCACCTCTGTCCCGTCGTCCAGGGATGTGAGAGACATTTGTGCCATGGCAGCAATGTCAGGTACCGAAAAGGCGATTGCTGGGATCTTGTTGGCGTAGTCGGAGGGAATCGCCTGCTCGCCCTTGGCGGAAAAGGTTCCGGCCGGGACGGGGCACAGCTGCTCTACATAGTTGGCCGCGTCGCAGGGGTTGAAGCTGTTCGAGTAGACATCCTGGCCATAGGCAGTGACCTTCAAGGTCGCCGTGACATTCTGCACCTTGTTGCTGGTTCCCGAGACATCAAACGTGACCGACTTTTGGTCCTGGTTGTAAGAAATGTCGACATTGTTCACCGTAATGTCGGAAGATGCGTTACAGTTGGCGAAACTGCTCGTCGTCAAGATCTGGTCGCCCAATGCGCCAACCGCGAATGTCGAGGCCAGGGCCGCCGCCCGCCATATGTTCCATCTCGTACCCGAGCGCGCCATGCTGAATCGTGTTTGGTGAAGGTCTCTAGTGTTGAGAAAATAGAAATGCAGTCGCTATGCTTCTATCCGGGGGAATCAAATCCAAGGAAATAATGATGATAATAAAAAATTCTGGGTGTATCGTGCGGTCGTCGTGACAATAGACTTTCGGACTCAATGCATCCGGGGGGTTCCTTTTCTTCAGTGAATAAGTTTGCAATGGCCTGTTTTCCTTGAAGTTGGTTCTTCTCTCTGCTCCGCAACAAAGTAATTGGACGGGAGATCGTATTGCGAAGTTGGTTGTCGGTAAATCGATGTATGGGGTATATATATGGCCGAATACAAAGGGTCGACAACTCTCAGAGCGGACAAAGGACAATGGGCCAAAGAAAATATCCAACGAATGGAAATGTTTTTTTTTACGAATGCAATGAGGGCCGAGGGTCAACCTGGAACGAATGGTAAAAAAGAAAAGGTCGAGTTGTTGCGACAAGAGTGGTGGTTGTGTTGTCGAGCCCGTATAGGGGTAAATGAGGTGGGTTCACGAATCGTGGGTGTTGATGTTGTTTTTAAAAATTCCTCGTCGCAAGCGCCCTGCTGTTGAATCCTGAAAAGGCCACAAGAGAAGTAGGCGGGCGTCTAGCAAGACGAGACTGACAGGAAGGGTCGACGAAGCTGTCGAAACCTGGGGATCAGGAGAGAAGGAGGGAAGGCAAGCAAATACAAGAGATAGAGAGAGACGATGGGCGCATATATGAAACGAGGGGACGCAGCATGCACGATAAGGATTTTCCTTGGTCAGCAAGCAGCAGTCTTCTACTCGGGGTTGTTCACACACGAGAAGGAGGAGGCAAAAGCTCAACCAATTGGACCGATATCTAGGACAGAGGCCAGAAGAGGAAAAAAGAAGAACAAGGGAAAAAAAGGAAAGAATGTGGTCAGTCCCGTTTGGCTTGCAGGTTGGTGAAGAAGCAAGCCAGTAAAGAGAGAGAGACTCGAGTCTAGAAGGTCGACCAAGAGACGATGATTTTCCCTACAGCACATTGACCTAGCATCCTAGCCCCAAAGAGGGTCAAAGGGAGCAAATCGACTGGAGTCTGAGGTGTCCCAGAAGCTGCAGGACCGCTGCAAAGAGGGAACCCCTGCACCCCTGCCTTGCACTGGACTCACGAGCTTGGGTACAGAACGTAGTCGTCGCTAAGAGGGCAGATCCAGGAACGCGGCCCTCTGGAGTCTGTGCTAGGTTTAGTTTTCGCTGGGCGTGAAGTTGTATCTGCTGCTCGTTCGAGACCGCTTCCCTCGACATGGTTGACTATCATGGGCCCCCGTCGTTCATTCTGGGTATCCTGACCCCCGGGCCCAGGGTGCGGAATGGCGCTTGGCGGTACGGTAAATGGGTTTACTTGCTTGCTCAAAGTCGCTCGCACTTGATCTCCCCCAGTGCGCCCCTTGCCATCGGCCATTTGGCTATCCAGCGTCCATTGCCTGTGATGGGCAGACGGACGGGCAGACCAAGGATGACGGCGGATTGAACCCAAGATTTCCCACACCAAACTAAACTGGCTGGGCGATATTGGCAAAAGTCAGGGGTCAACAACAAATGGCTGATGACTGGCCTCCCTCTACCACAGCGCTGCCCTTCTGGAAACGATTGGCCGGCAAAGCGGGCGTCTCTTAGTGCCCCCCATTGGGTCACATACAACCATCTCCACCCGGGCCCCCGCCGGCTACTCGAGGTGCTCTGGGGCCCGGCTATTTTTGAAACGAGCCACCATCTCGCTGAGCAAGGAGATGGGCAGCACCTGGCAAATGAGGGAGCAATCAAGCATTACGAACTCAATGCCACTCGCGCGCCTACCTTGGGTCGTTGTCGAAATTATCTGTACAAGCTTGGGAAATGAGCGCTACTCTTTTTCTCTATTGTCTTTTTTGATTCATTATTCTCTTTCTTTTCTTCGAGGATCGTGGATGAGGAGGAGCAACGGTCTGGCCAAGTGCCCCCCCCGAGACATGGAAGTCCTCCTGATTATGGCTCCGTTTCTTCTGGGAATCCATGTTGGACTGTGTATTCGTACAATAACAGGTCAAAGGGAGCATTAACAAGGTACTTACGAACCTCTCCAGTGGCGCCGCCTTTGTTTGTTACCGTCCATGCTTCTGCGCGGCGGGGTGATGGACAAGTTTTCGTAAATGGCTGGCTACTAGTCGGCCGATGGTATGGCGGTTAGGTGGTATTGGTAGTGGTCGGTGTCACTGCTCAGCCATGATCTAAGAAACTAGAATGCCCATCGTCATTAGTCGCACCCCGGTTCGCAGTGCGATGAGCTTAGCTGCTCCGTTCCAATCGTGGGAGCTAACAACTCAATCTGTCCAAGGAAGGATGGAAAAAACAATGCATATCTCAAAGTCAAAAATGTCGGGGGATACTTTCGACAACCATTACAACAAGAGGCTGAGACGGCCGTTGCAAGCCAGAGGGCTCGGCGTCGTGCCCCAAAACATCGTGTTCCCCCTTCTGGAGCGTGGCGCAGATGTCCAGAATGTTTGACACCACCGCCAAACTGCGTCAGAGGGTTGCAGTGCGTGCAGTCTAAGCCGCAACTGATTCAAGGCACATAAAATAATGCATTGCCTGACCTCTACCCAATATGGTGGCATAAATGCCAATCACTATCGCAGAATACGACAGAAGACGGGAAACGAGACAAGATGCTATTAGCTGGCATGAGATCGTATAGTAAAACAGACGTCACAGCGCATATACTCCGTCCAGAGTCACAACTCAAAAGTTGTATGTGCCAGGTGCGCATGTGCTTCATTCGATACTATTGGCGATTTACCGACCGCTGACTGATGAAATGGGCCGCGTGAGATATTCATAGTACAGAGTTGACCTGTGCTGTGATTCAATATCCGTAATGGACGACGGAGTTGCTGTCACGTAGCGGCAGCACCGACTTCATCTCAACTAAAAATACGAACCCTGATCGCGCCGGCCACGGAATTGACTGCAATGCAAAAATATCTCCTGGCGGAAGGTTTCTGTTGCAATCGGGATCTGGGAGGCCTTCCTCCCTTGATGAGCAGCTTGGAAGAGGGTCCGACCTTGTAGATGGGCAGATTTGAGGAAACTATTCTTCCATGGCACGACACCGGAGCCCTTATAGCCTTTTCCTGTCTCTGGCGCCTTGGGCGCTTTTGCCGTTTAGTATAACAGATCATCGTCGACCATCTCTTTCGTCCGCATTCTAGATCTTGGAGGCAGGGACGTCTTCTGGTACGTACGCGATCGATCCTGTGCGATTCATGCCCGCCTTGTCCCGCCGGCCCTCGAATCCACGAATCGAGGCGGTCGTGAACAATGGGTTCGTCTCATGTTTATACGCAAGTGGGGCAACTTGTCTGCAACACCTTTTTACCGAGAGTACAAAGTAGCATAATACCTAGGCAATTGAATACTTGCGGGTCACGCAATGAACTGAATAATGTCGCCTGTTCCGGCTTGGGTTGCGCTGCCAACTTTTCATGATAAATTTAAAGTTGCTACCTAGGTAGGATACATTACCAAGATCCATGCAAAGGGGTCCAAGATGAGACACCAAAACTGCCGACAAAGTATGAGGCGGGAACAGCTGCACGGTTTGACCAAATTAGTTGCAACCCAGCCAGACAGGCACTTCATCTCGTGACAATTCTTGCAATGAAGACGTTCATTCATATAAGAGCCCAGAACATAAAGAAAGAATGCTCCCATGTATTCATTCCCTTGATATCATCGAACCCACCATTTCCCACTCATAAGAATATCATATTCAGGTCAACTTGATGGAAGATGATCAAGTGGCATCAGAAAATCGCAATGCGTAACCCGACCGGCCACGTGAGAGTGCCAGCCTTCCATAAACTCCGTCTAAGTAGCCCAACGACAGACCCCCAAAAACGCCTCCAAGGTTCATTGGGGGGTGTTTGCAAATGTGCAAAATACAATCAAAAATAGAGAAGAGCACTAAAGCAAACCATCATCAACACAGCATAGTGAGGCTGTTCTGGCAGATGGTATCAGAACAGTATTTTCTGTGGAACCACTCCACCAGGAATATGTTGTTATATGAGAGACAGCTCAAGCAGGGTCCGTTTCAATCAGTATTGGCTCGTCATTGGATATGAAACCCATTGTTGCTTGGGTAAGGAGAACGCGAGTACGGCGATACCGAACCTTGGTTGCTGTAATGATCTGTTGACATGCCAGAGGGCGCCATACCATCATATGCCATCTGGCCGTTCGAGTATTGAAGACCCAGTGGGTCATTGAAGGCAGGGAACGGCTCGGCTTGGTTGTGCATAGATCCGAAGGCGTTACCATACGGGATTCCTCCGTTCGACACAGGTATTGTCGAATACTGAGACTGCGAGTAGCCAGCAGGCCCCTGCGGCATCACCAGCCCGCCACTCACGGCTTGCCCCATTCCGTCAAACTGGGGATTCGTTTGTCGTTGTTGATTATAGAAATGGGCCATGTTGTTTTGCGGCGGCACCGCTTGGAAGCCCATGTTATGGTGTGGGTTGTAGTCTATCGGATTCGAAAATGCATGTGGTCGAGGACTGAATGCTGGCTCTTCCAATTTCACTGGAGTTTGCAGTGTGCCAAAGTTGCGCGGCGGAGGGTCCTGTACGGGGCTGACAATCGTGTCCTCGTTCAGATCCTTTGAAGAGACAAGCCGCAATACTGGTAGACTGATGTGTTCCATGTGCTTGGCAAGATGAACTGTCAGCTTCTTCCATGTAGGGAAGGTTTTGCCGCAGAAACTGCAGGGCTCTGATTGCGGCCGCCTTGTTGTTTCTGCATGGCATTTCTCAACCTTCTGCCAGGTCGGATCATTTGCGCCAGCCTTTTTGATCGCAGCTTTCGTCTTGATCTTGGGCTCTTTGAACTTGTGCTCACGGACAAGATGCTGCAAAAAGTTGTCGCGTCTGTAGCACGTATGTTTGCATTCCTCGACATCGCACGTCCACCACTCGAGATGGCGATGGCCTTCATTCTCGTGTCGGACCCAATCAGCCTTCCTCTTGAACATTTTCGGATCGCGGCAGTGGTCCCAGGTACAAGTAAAAGGCTGGACATCCTCATGTACATGCTTCGTCCAGTCCGAAGGTTTGACAAACTTGCGGAAAGAGAAACAAATCCGGCATTCGAATTCCTGAAGACTGAGTTAGCAAGACATTGATCAAGTCTGTGGGAGCAGAAAGCTACTTACTGCAGGCAAACTGGCTGTGGGTGGCATAGGAATGCCCGCAGGGAATGTTTCCGTGTTGATACTACCCTCGAGTGGGTTTGCGTCACCATCCGAGGAGTCTCCTTGCGCTGACACAGGGTCTACATCGCGAACACCGCTTTTCGCTTCCAGAGGCCTGACCGCTCCGCCATTTTCGACACAAAACGCATCTGAATTGCAGTGCCCAGTACGCGCAGCTCTGAGGTGTTTGATCTTTTGGTTTTGAAGATTCTTGTACCTCACAACCATCTGGTGGGCGATCCGATCTACCAGGTACTGGTTGTTGTTCGCCAGTTGGGGGTTCAGTTTAAGAATGTGTTGCCGGAATCCTTCTGAGGTTGGCGTGATATCTTCTGGTTTGCTTGGATCTGGCTTGATATCCAGGTCCTCAAAAGACTCGTCTTCTTCGTCGTCTTCGTCATCTGCGTCTGGAATTGTTTGGGATTTGGTGAGATGAGCAACAGGAGGGCCACCAGACTTCTTCAGCATGTCAACAAGATTGTTCGGATAAGCAGAAGTTTTCGGCAATTCTGTCCGACTTCTTGGTCTCATGATGGGTATCTTGGTCTGCAGAAAGGAGGGGCTCTTCGGAGTCGCAGTGACCGAGCTTTTCCGGGCGTGGGCACTTGCAGAACCGATCGAAGCGGCGCCTGCAGCCATCCCAACTATTGCGGTGTTCAAGCTGGGCGTCGGCTTTGAGCGTATAGTCCAGCTCCCACTGCGTGGGGGTGGCGGTACCAGGCTATCTCGAGATTCGCGCCGATTGCTCGGAACTGCATCTTCCGATATGGACTCTTCACCACTAGTCCCCTTCCGCTTCAGCACGCTATGGCTGGGTCGCCTCACCAAGGTCGAGATCTCTTTGAAGAGGCTCGGGCGGCGGGAGGAAGTGTTATCGCCCTTGAGAGTCAGCTTCTTGAAAAAGCTTCCACTGATGACTCCTTCGGCGTCGATGAGGCTGGGCATGCTTCTTCGCCGAGTTCCCCACGTGGCAGCGTAGGATACAACAGAGTCATTATCGTGACACATTCTCTCAAACCGCTCCATTGCGGCCGCCGAAGTCTCGGGTTGATGCCTTCTTGAGTCAATCTGAGATATTGGCTGCGTCATTGGCGCGTTTTCCCAGTTGCGCGTGGGTAAGAGATCTAGGTCGGCCAGTCCGGGTTGGTGAGAGCCGTTTGTTGGTCTATCGCCCTGCTGTTCCTCGACAAAGTCTCTATTATAGTAGACCTGATCAGGTTTATGCGTGTTGACAGTCGTATGGCCTAGTGGGATCTCCTTGGCCGGGACATTATCGTCCTCTATGGCAAAGCGACGGTCGGCCGCGTCTACAGAATCCGGGGCCCGACCAGCAGTGTCTGACACCCATGATGCCACCAATTGGTTCTTGTCGTCAACTTCTCGTGCAGCGGCCAGTTGATTCACACTAGGTGTCTCGTCGGCAGTTCGGTTCTCGGGGGCCAATCCGCGGTGACCTGTCTCAGTATTCGCGTGCCAGCCACCTTGTCGGTCGCGCGACACATTTGGTAATGGCGACGTACTTGGTAATGAGCCATGGAGTGTTTCGACAGACAATGAATCTTCATTCAGAGAACGATGATGAGGACTTGAAGCTCCCGAAGGTAGTGGCCTCTCCATCGTCTGCAGCGGTTGCTCGCCCTCTTTGCCCCAGACCGAGAGCGTCACGCGAGGGCTGGTTGTATGCATTGTGGCAGGAGCAGGGCTGTCGGCGGCCGACCAGCTCTCTACATTTATGTCAGTAAATTTGTCTCATGAATGTGAATCATCGCATCGTGAGGAGTATGAAAGCCGTCTTCTGGGATGGCGCCAATACAGATCATGATGCCATGGTTTTGCACAGGAAAAATACCCCATGACGAAGGACTGATGGTATCGCCTCCAATCCAATCTCCAGGTCCAAATATCTCCTCTTGACACGCAATGGACCTCTTGGGGGTAACTGTGTAAACGAATCTGAAATATACTGACCTGCGTTGGTGTCTGGCGTCAGGTGGGGTACCGATGGATTTGACGCTACTGCGTCTGGTTCCTGTGGTGAAGAAGGACCTGACTGCTCATGCGGTTGCCCATGAAAGGGATCGCTGGTGGGCGGCGGTCTCCAGGTTGCCTGAGTGTCAGGAATGAAAGGAGCCTGATCTTCTAGAAAAGAGGGCGTCCCGCCGTCCACATCGCTGAAGTCGACACCAAAGAAGGGGTCCTCTCCAAAGTCACTGCTGAAGTCGCTCGCTACGACGCAGAGACTGCTCGTGGACTCGGCCGGGGTGAGTGAGTTGTTGCTTGGCGAGGCAGAGTTGCTCCGTATGTGAGACGAGTATGGCGACAGCAACTGTTGAGTGTCTATCGTGGCGATGGTGTTGCTTTGTATATAGTTGTTATCGTTATAGTGGGGTCCGAGCTCACGATCGTCCTTATGTTCGTGGAGCGACGCCGGGGAGACGGTGGCGTAAGAGTACGCTGAAGACATGTTGGATGATATAGATGTGGGCGGACAGCGGCTTGTATATATCAGAGAGGCGGTCTTGGGACTGCGCAATTCCTCTCAGACGAGTTGCCCCCGGCGCATGTTCTTTGCGTGCGATCGCTGGGGAGTCAGAGCCTTGCGGTTGCTTCAATACGTGCGCCGCTTGACGCTACGGCGTTGGAGATGATAACGCCGTTCGCTTTTCGCCGCCAACACGGAGACGGAGAGCGATCGCGAATAATTTCTGGCAAGTCGCGAATTGAGACTAAATGACTTGATCGAGGGCAGAAAGATGTTGGAGGAGGAAGAAAGAGCTCAAACACGCCGCGGCTGAGGCTGGCCTTACGTCTGGCGAGCGCTTAGACAGAAGAGATGCGCATGTGGAATGTGGGACTAGGACTGGGGGATCCGCAGCAGCGGGCAAGGTGGAAATACTAGGCAAGGTGGGCGTAGGGATCTCGTGGGGAGGTAGGTAGGTACGTAGTGGTGTACCGTACCGTAGTGTAGTGCCTTGCCGATACTAGTCGAAGCAAGACGGTATGTAGGTAGGCAATACTAGGAGTACTGTGTAGTCAAACCGATCGTGATGAGCCGAATGGAGATCTAGGTCAGTGAGTTGTGCTTATTGCGATTCGACACGAGGGGAACGGGACCAGATCGGACTGGGCTGGGCTGGACTGGCCAGGTGGGCGAGGAGACACGGAACTGTTTGTGCCTGTCCTGTGGGCAGAGAGAGGATGGATGAGGAAGAGGCACGGAGGCTTAACAAGGTGTACTAATGGGCAGACTGCCAGACTCTCTGGGCAGACTCGGACACCCTGCGGCTCAAGCAAAATGCCATTCGAGCAGCAAAGACGATTGGATCTTACCCCGTCGCTCACATCAACCCGCCCACCGAGGCGTATCCCACGGGTGCGACAGGGGTCAGCTAGGCGTTCTTCTCAGCCCCGGGTGCAAGGGTCGCAGGTCGCTGTCGCTGTCGCTGTCCTCGACTTCTCTTCTCCTCTGCCGCTCCGAGACTGATCACTTCCTACTTGACCTTGACAGGCGACCGTCGAATGAAAGATTGGCTTTTCTCGTCGAGTGACACGAGTGGCATTGTGTGGGCTTAAACACATGCATTCGACAGTTGCAGCGTGGCTGTACGTATGAGTTGCAAAATTGTACACCGAGACTATTTGGATCTGGGCAAGTAGGGTGAGGCTGTCACTTTTGAGTTTCAATACAATATGAACCAGACGGCATGCATTGATGAGATGGCAGGCACATGTGGAGTCGAGACAGAAGAGAGAGAGAGAGGTAATACCCACAAGAGAAAGAAACAATACTTTTGTTCGCTTCCGTCATATTGGGGTATTTCTATGCAAGGCCATCTTGGCACCTTCAGAGCCGAACCCCCATTCAAAAATGCAAGAAGAAGGCAACGTCTTCACCCGCAGCGTCGTAAATCTAGGGACAGTGGTTCGCGAACCACTTTCGCTCCACGGCACCCCGATGTAGATAGCACCGTATATACCTATTTCGGCTCATTACAAGCCGACAAACCTTCCAGTCCATCTCTTATACAAACCATATGCTATAATCTAGAGTATTCTTACGCAGTCCGTCTAAAGACTCTCGCAGGCATTTCTCCAACGCAGAAATATTACGGCCACTTCTTGTTTCTGCAGTCGAATTGAGACGAATTCATTCCCATCGTTCCAGCCCAAGTATCTCATTCGAGCACAGCCACGAAACTGGTGGCGCCCTACCATGAGGATCTGACAGCACACAGGTGACAAAAGAAGCGATATTTTCAACTACCGACAGGTAGACAGAAGGGGCTATGGCGATTCATGGGCAAAATCAGTTACAATCTCTGTCGCGCGAACTCACACCCAAATAGAACGAGCTGTAGACATGAAAACCTGAATGCAACAGAGAAGGGCGCAGTATACCCCCAGCTGAGCGTTTAACACTCGACTCTTAGCGTGCATGTTGATAATGGAAGGTCATCCGTAAGGGCTTGGGCGCTGAAAGAGTACAAGATGCCGGCTTCGAGTCCCACAAAAGGACTTGCGTGCCTGTCCTTGCCGATGATGATGCGGTGCTGTAGGCGCCGAATCCTCGCCCGTCGGATCGACGTTGCAGCAGACGATGGCGGCATCGTTACTGGCATGCCATGATAGTAGAGTGAGTGACACCCGCGTGCCGTGATGTCACCCCGCTGCTCGGCTGCGATCCCGATCCTGTCAGTGCTACCACTGCTGCAATGTGCATTGCTCAATATTTCTCTGAATATGGAGGATCAAGTCTGAAACATGATGTCAAGCTAGGTGGAGAGAGCTGCACAGCGAGGAGACGTTCAAGATACACACTCTCGTTAGGGTCTACCGGTGCCTGGAGAAGAGCCGAAAGTCCCCAATGCCAAAGCAGATGATTGCAATAAAATGCCTATGGGCACATGGCAAGCAGTCGAAACGTTGGCGGTGTCGGCAAGGAATCGGGATTTACCGCGCAAGGATTAATTAAGGTTGTTCCCTTCTCCAGCGCCTTCTGGTCTGCCTTAAGATGGTGCTAACACTGGCAGTGCAGCACCGCTAACAGACCTCGCCTACGGTGATGGCTACGAGGTGGCAGGTCGAACGAATTCTCCACCTACAAGCAACCAAAGCAAGTGCCTCACCAACGTCATCTGCATCTCGACAACGACACCTGTCGATTCGCCCATCCATTGTTATCCAATTGGGGACCGAGATAGTCGGAACGGGGCCCTGGGGATAGTGCGTCTGAGGAGGGTACTTGCTCAATTCCATGATCCTTTCAACATGTTCCAGGTAAGTGAGTACGGTGCAATGTGCACATGCGAGCAAGGTACCTGGCGGCAGGCCTATATCTTGTGTCTGCCGTACCACTATGCGACCCCATCTGCGATCTACCTGTTACGTTGCTAATGTTCTCTTTCAACATGTAGGCACATCCCGAAGAGTGAGTTGTCCTCAATGGGAATCGTATCACGAGTGACCATGCCTGCTAAGTGGTGTTTCTCAAACTAGTCATCTGCATCTTCGGCTGCATCGAGCAAGATCCGTAGTGCTCACATCCGACGAGTGAGTTTGATCATTCCATCTTGTGCTCGAGCGCTCTGGCTTGGATCCGAGTATAGATACGGAGCTGTGCCTCTTGTACCATATCCGACACGGCGCCTCCACTGCGCAGCTATGGATGACAGATGTGATGAGACTGACTTGTTGAATTTGCGTAGACTCGTGGAGATCAGAGCAGCCCAGCGCACATTCGAGGGAGCCTATATGCGCACGGCGCTGTCCCAATTCAGCTTCGCACTCATCATCCTCAAGATCTTCACCTCTGAGTTTTATGCCATCGGCGCGCTCTTCTCCCTCTACGGGGCGGGCATCATGGTTATCGCCATGTATCGACGCTACCAGGGCAACGAGCAGTTCTTCACCATGACCAACGACGCCGGCCAGGTTCAGAAGAAGTTCCGCACGAGCGGCAACAGCGTCCTAATGCTGACCGCCATCAGCCTCTGTGCGTATGTGGCCCTGCTTGTACTCACGTGGCAACTCGAGGCGTGAGAGAACAAACACCAAACGCGACGTCAGCACCTTGGATTAGCTACAGAAAGCGATTTGACGCCCGTCTCCAGAGTGGCCCAACATTTGTCTAGATGGGTCAGTCAACTGGCCGCAGGAAATCTCACTGTTTTAGCTCAGCGGGTGAACTTCCATGGCATCCAATCACCACAGCCAGAAGGGTTCATGGCTCACGACGTACAAGAGTAATATCGGTATTGGCAACATGATATATAACAATATGATTCTATGGCAACAAGAAAATGGGACCGCCTTCTATGTGCAGCTCCGACGAATTATACTGCCCGTTCGGGCATCGGACCGCAGTCCTAAAATTAAAAGAAGAAGAAGAAAATGTCGAAAACGTTTTTGTGTTTCTCGTGAAATGCTGGAAAACACCACTGGATGCTGAAGTGGAAGATGACAAGAGGTTGAAACAGGATCCCACTTCTTTTTGTAAACCTCCGCTCACCAAAATGCAAAACAAAACACCCCCATTTGGTTCTCTTCCCAGAAACTCCACCGTCGCTACTCTGATCGTACATGCTGTAACTTCGTGTGCGCAGGGCAGAGGGAGTTCGTTGGCCAGCTGCATGCCCAGTTGATCAGCGCCTCGTGAGTCGGTATAAACTGCAAGATGTTCAATGGATCGAACACTGTTTTCCAGAATGGTTTGACGACGTTCGGACCTTCCCATCATCTGAGTCCGTGTTGGCGTGAACTCTCTTCCAACGCGCCTCCCAAAACGCGCAATCTCTCCTGCCGTCTTGGATGATCTCTCCTTCTCTGCCTCCACGTGCGACCACCGCTCTTTTTTTCTCTACTCTTTCGTTCGCATGCGCAAAAGAACAAGACAAAGAAGCAAAAACAATCCAGAGCAATTCTGCTCCTATCCTCCTTCAAACTCGCTCATCATGGGGCATTGCTCATAGGTGTATGCGTCGGAGATCATGTTTCGTGTCATGATGCATTGCATATCCTCGACCATGGGGGGGTTGTGATGGGGCTTAGACAACCAACGCCTTGACAGCGGCCAAAAAGTTCTTCTCGCGTCTTTCTTTCTCTTCACCTCTGCTCCAAGCCCATTACATGCGGCGTATTGCTTCACATCTCCGAGATGGTTTTCCAGACAAAAGAAGGATTACACAGAAAGGCAACAAAACCAGCAAACAATAAAAATCAACACTTGGGGTATTCGATGGGGTTCGTTGACGCGTTGCGACATGGATTAGAACAATCACCAAACACTTACCGACTCCGTCCAGACCTCCAAACGGAGGCCCGATCAGAAGAGGGCATATGTCTAGAGACGTTCCACATTAGGTTGGGGCATGCCATACCAGCTCATCTGCTGGCATAGTAGACACTCTGCGGCGAGTGGTCCGTATTCGAAGGAACCTGGGTCCCCGCCTGTCCAGAGCTGCCGTACCAGCCCTCATAGGCACCGCCGTCTCCAGACTTGGGATAGGTGTACGTCGGCTGCTGCCAAGCGCCGTAACCCTGTGTTGGGACCGCGCCGGCGGAAAGAGGACCGTTGGGGTCCAAAGCCGTCCCCGGTATGCTCTCCACGTTGGGAATCGTCGTTGCGATCCCGGCGTTGTGTGGCTGGTACATGTCCGAGCCTGCGGCATGTATCGACGACCTCCTTTGGTCATAGACGGTGTTCGGGCCAGTTGAACCCGCCGCCACGTGCGAAGCCACTGGCGCGTAGTTCTGCGAGTTCTCACCTCCATACGATAGGGACCTCCCCGGGGTTGGGTACGGCGACCATGCTATTTCGTCGTGGCGTGACGTGGACTCGTTGCTGACAGGTGTCATTGCTGCCGATGGCCACGGCGAAGTCGTGTGGGGATGAGTGGTGTACGAAGAGAATCCAGGTGTTACTGGCGAGTCCTGCGTGTATGATCTCCATGAATTATTCATGTCAGGAGTTTTCGCCGGGTTCGCCCCCGTGTCCGTCGATACCCAGTTGTTAGCATTGTGGCCGTACTGGAAATTTCTGGTAGTCGGCGTGCTTGTGGACACTGGTGTTCTTTTAGTATCACCGTTCTCTCGGATTTCAGGGGTGCTTCAAAAGGGTAGCAATGCACGAGGAAACCTACGCTTTGAGTCTCGAGGAAAGGATTCCGGCTTGATCGGCGGGCCCATGTTCTGCAGAGAGGACACAGATGTGATCGGATACGGGTGACTCGGCGAGATGGCTGATTGATGGCCGGTCGTGGCAACTGGAGAAGTCGACGCCGAAGCAATCTTGGGTCCGGGTCCTGTCCTGGCTCCTGGCCTCTGAGCGTTGCTGGGAGGGATGTCCTGGCCGACGCTGTGGAATGTGCACTCCTTCTTCAGCCTGATACAATTCTGGCATCGACCTTGAGGGTCGTTGACATAGGGGATGCATCTGATCTTTCTTCGGCGGCAGTGTGCTGCGTTTTGCTGTTTAGTGGGACGCCCAAGCAGACTCGATCGTGAGCAATAAAAGAGGGGTCTTCAGAGTCAACATACTACAGGCAACCGAGGTGCGGTGGTATCCAAGCTTGTTGCGCTTCTTTTCTCCGGCGGATCCAAATTGACCATGGGCGGACTCGTTGGTCCCCTGTGTCCTCACGTTAGGAGTCGTCTCGGGTCTTCTCAATTTGAGGGCATTGTTTATCTTGTCTCGGCGCTGGGCGAGTGACATGGAACCTTGGGCTGGGAGGACGGGCTGCGTGAGATGCACACCCGGGACTTGCTGGTTTCTTACCTCCAAAGAGGAAGCCGCCGATGTCTGGTAGTTGGACAAGTAACCAGAGTGTGGAAGGTCCAGATCGCCGCCGTTCTGGGGCGGCGGTGGGTATTGGTAGGACATCATATCGGTCATCAACTGAAGTGACTCCCGAGGGTGGTTCTGTCTATTCGCGTTGTCCGATTGGTGTTGATGGATGTGCGAAGACTGCCGGATAGCGATGGCCATGAAAACTATTGTTGTGCCCGATGGTCCCTGAAGGCCGTCGAGAGAGAGGAAGATATGTCCTATGGAATCGTGCTACTGCTGGAGCCAAGAGGTGGCGACTCGCCCTGCAGAACCAAGATTAGACCCCTTCCTTCAAACAGGATGCTTCGACAGGATGTTCGAGGGCTGCAACACCACGATCCAAAGATGATGATATTTTGTCCTTGGTCCTGGGGCTTTTTTCTCCGAATGGTCTCCTCCAGCGGAAGGGGAAAACAGGAGACGCCGAACGGACAACCGTATTATTGAAGAAGGATGGGCAACAGCGGAGTGTCAGAGCGACCGACCAATGGAATCAGAGTCTGGAGGGATTGCAGTCGGTGGTTGAGCCAGACTTTGGAACCGAGCGCAGCAAATACCCAGGCTCTTATTCGATGGGGCACTATGGCAGCAAGGATTCTTGCTTGGAGCGAGCGGCACAACGCGCGCGCGCACGAGCTGGACGTATGACACGACAAAGCGTAGAGGCTCTTGCACACTGGAAGGGACACGGAACCCGGAAGACTCCCAGTTTGGAAGCAACAACGACTGTCGAGATCTGCTTTTGGAAGCCTGATGCAAGGCGGCTCGGCAGCGAGGGGGTGGGAGTTGCTGCAGTCTTTATTCTGGGAATCTGGACTTTTTGTTTTCCTTCTTCGGTGTTTGTGGTAGAAACCAGGGAAAAGAAGCGGTGGTTTACTTGATGACAGCGGAAGGGCAGGCCAAAGAACTAATAAGGGTCCGTCACCGTTTGCTTTCGATCTTGTTGAGTTGCTGCAGGTTGGGGTAGCCGGCAGCTGGCGATGATCAGATCCCAGGACTCGATAACGAATTAGCGACTGGCCAGACGACGACGGTTATAGCTCAGCTCCACCTTTGCAAAGCTATGATCAAACTAAGAGAAGCCCAGTAACCTTGTTGACATGCCGCTCGATGGCGGCGTTGATGTTGCTAAGTCAAAAGAAGCGAAGAATAGTTCTCCGTTATTGCTTTTTTTTTCTTTTCCCTGGAGCCCGGGTAGCCCCGTAAGCTTCGCGGCAAAAAAGGTGACGGCGTCAAACCAGGAACAGGGGCCACCGATGCTCCCCAGGCAGATCATCTGCAGGCGTACTATGGTGTCGTTGGGTTGTATATTGAGGTCTCGAGATACAAAGGTCCTCCTCGTAAGGCAACTGACTAACTGGCTTGGTGCTTGCGAGGCTGGGATTCGGGCCCGAGGGACCTCACTCGATCGCATAGGGGAGACGAGACGAGACGGACAAGGACGAAAACCACGACGAGCCTCCTCCTGTCTGTTCCCGGGCGCCTGGGTATAAGAGTGCCTCGAAACTGAGATGATTTGTCTTGGAAGAACAAAAGACAATAGACTTTGGAGGATCTCACGGTCATACTAACCAAAGTTAGGTTTTCCTTGGGCACTCAGCACCCTGCACGCTCGCAGGAAGATCATGTATTTCTTTTTTCTCCTCCTCCGAGTTCGTCTCCGGGCAAGGGAAAGTAAGTGGATTTGGTAATTTCCTATTATCCTTTTGCCTCAATCTCTCAAAGGCTGAAACCGCGTGTTCAGACATCAATGCTTTGTCAGAGGGACTAATGAAGTATGATAGTCTTGCTAGCTGGGTAAGAGAATCTCGATAATTGAGTCAAGGTAATAATAACCTCTCGAGATTTACCCGATTTCAGATGAACCAGAGTGCTGCTGGCTGGGCGACCCTGCCAGCATCGACCGGACAACAGCTAGAGCGGCTCCCGGGTGTCCATTACTGGATCACAGATCACATACATTTGCTAATGATCACCATGGCCGTCGAGTTCTCGGCGGGGACGAATCATGCGGATCGAGCACATCCGATCGACCCTGCCTTTGAAGAAGACGACGAGCAATGTTGGCACTGGGATCATATGGCAGATGCATTCATCGTCGTCCGGGTTCTAGAGCTAGGCAAGGTGGACTATTTTTTCCGTCCCATCATCATGCTGGGAAGGGGGTTTGAGATCGGATGCACCTCAGATCAGTGACCCAGGCTACGGATCTGATCCTCGCCATGTGCCATATTACAGGTGCTTTTGGGTAGCATTGCAACCAATGTGACAGCTGAAGCCCTGAAAAAATAAGGCCGATCTACTCTACATAGTATAATACATATACTTGGCAGGCCACGGCCATGTACTCTGGTACCCACGACAATGCATTTTCTTGTCGCAGAGTCATGCTGCTGCATGACCGGCTATTTCTTTTTGCGAGAGAGAAAATCAAAGAAATAAGAAAAATAAGTCTCCGTTCCTGCAACCTCTTTAGGGATTTGATCCACTCCCCTGAGATTTTTCCAAGTTGATACAACAAGAATAACATGGAAAAGACTACCCGAAAAGGACAAGGGTCGCGAGCGAGGTATCCTGTCGACATGACTCTTCTCCCTCTTGCTGATCTCCCCGGAGAAGAAGGATGAACATCCAGATGGCGCTCACATCGGATGAAAAGACAACCCCTGTTCAACCGATTGGGGTGAGGGGATTGGGGATACTGGGGAAACCGGACCCCCCCTGTTCAGGTACGATGTCTATCGAGACGGGCAGAGTCGATGAGCAGAGGAAAGCCCGGGGTACATTGTCTGCGGATTGTAAGAGTATATTTGCCGGGCGAGAATTGTGGAATTCAAAGTGTGGACTTGTACCACGCCGTGCAGGTATGTACTTTGTAGATTGAGTCTTTTCTCATTCTTTCTTTCTTGTGCTGTTTAGGAATTTATCCATACAAGTTCGAATTGCCTGGAATGGCTTAACCTGGTGGTGTCTGGGGAGATGGGTTCCAATATGGTTCTTTAATAATAGGTAGTATTGGGTGAGACAACCCTTGAACATTCCCCCCCCCCCCCCCCCCCCATGGCTGGCTGATTGGGGCTAAAAGAGGCGTATTTCTTGTGCTATCCTGTCAGGCGTTGTCACACGCTGACATAAGTACCAACGGTTATATTTACGACCGAGCAAAGAAAGAGAGGCACAGCGCGCGCAAAAACTGGCTTTTCCCCCTTGCGAGATGGACAATTTTGGAAGAGAAAGAAGGGAGAGAGAGAGGGAAAAAAGACATTTGCCGCTAAACTTGATTGGAAATAGGTACACTGATTTCATCCGATTATTTCGTCAAAAGGAAAGCCGAACCCCAGAGTACCGTGACCGCGACGATGCGCATGCGACGTTGTGCTGGGGCGATGACATGCTTGCGCGGGTAGGGCAGGGCATGGCAGGGCAGGGCCAGGGCGGGAGAGGTAACCAAGGGTGTGTGTGTCCTGTCTTTCACATAATACGCATCGCAAGCTAGGTCAGATGCTGCTTGTTGTTGCTACATATGGAGTAGAGAGAAGAGGCTATCAAAATAAAATAAATTGAATTGGGAGGATGATACAAGGCCCCCCCTTCGCCTCCGGATTTCTTTTTGCTGTACATTAAGTTATACTTTTCTTTCGCGATCAGTAAAAAGCAATGGCAGAGCTCTGTGCTGTGGCTTTTCTTGCTGACTAGAGGACCTGTGTCACTATTGAACCCAACGGTCAGCTACTACGTAAGGGGGAGAGATGAGTGAGAGAGAGAAAATTTGAGAGTGGCGCGGGAATTTGATTCTGATGGCGAAATTTCCCAAAGATGTCGCAATAACAACAAAATGTCGAGAGTAATAATAGGAAAAGGAAAAAAGTGGAGCCGAGAGTTGTTAGGTACGCCCACTGTTACAGAAATCTGTATGATCTGCATGTCTCTGGCCAAAGATCGTAATGCTCTAGAAGCAAGTTGCATAGACGGTGTGGGAGTGGGCGAGCGAGAGGTCGAAAAGAATAACAAAAGATGACAAGATAGGATGAACCCGATCTCTTTAATGCAGGAGATAGCTCGAGGTATGCTTGTTGCCAATCCCGGGCGTCGATCAGAATGGATGTGCAGCAGGGGAGGCATGTCAACTTTGTCCGGCATGCTGCTGGCTGCTGGCTGCTGCTCTGCTCGATCCATCGGTCTGTACGTACATACATGCGTGCGGTTAGGCGGGCAGGTTGAGATGGATGTAACTTGGGCGTCGAGGTCGGTACTTGAGAGCAAGGGCAGAGAGAGAAAAGAAGGCTGCATTCCCGAACCAGGCCCTGGCCTGACCTGACCTTTCACCCGACTTGGGAGATGGGTGCCCTTACTTGGAATGCCCGCTCCGAGTTCCAAGTCAGTGGCCACAGCAGTCAATCAATTGATAGGGTCTGGTCTTTTCGCACTCTCGTATCAGATCCGATCTCGTCGTCAAGGCATGAGCCAGCAACTCTTACCCTGTCACAAAGCCTGTATCGTACCTTGGGTTCTGGCCATCCATGGGACGATTCTCGAGACCAGGCCGAATCATGCTGGGCGCCACCTGGTTGCTTCTTCGGCCAGGCATACGTCTGTATGTCTGCATCTATGTACGTAGGTAGCACAGGCTTCATTGGAGTAGTTGAGGGGGGTTGTGCAGCGCGTCTAGCCACTTTCCACAGAGGGAAAACGTGAGAAGGGCATTGTCCAATGGCGACTCGGCATTCATGAAGTAGGTATGTAAGCAAGCCATATTTCTTGGGGGCACAGACGGGGTTCTTTGAGGCTGTCGGGGCTATCTACGCCATCTATCGTCTTGTCAATGGTTCTTCCCATCTGATTGACTGTATGACGAGTCAATCACGTATAGCATACTGGATTCGATTTCTTGCAGCCGAAGAATAGACACTAGGTCGATAGACAGACGAACGACCAAGTAACAGGCAAGGCATCCCTGCTCGTCCAGTTTCAGTAGAAGTGCATACCACATATTTCTCGAGTCCTAGCCCCACAAGTCTGTGGAGCCAAATAGTCCCATACATATATACCTACATACATTATAGTAATGCATTTTGCGGTGTAGACAACAGATACCCGACGAGAAAAAAGTGTCATACGCTCTCTCAATGGGTTTGGATCACAGTATATTATACTTGGCAAGTACATGTCAACATAGCCAGTCCTTGCTACCAGACTCTTCATCCAGGGCGAACCGACAGACATCTTGTATAAGCGCGCGAAAGAGGCCACACCTTTGACCTTGGCCTGTCAGTCGGACCCTCTCGGTACCGAGGCCTTGGCCCTCCTTTGGGTACTGCCAGACTTGCACAAAAAGTTATAGTTCGCCTCGGATCCGCCGACTGACCATATTCGCATAATCGTTCATCCCTTGCTGCCACAAAAGCGGCTTCGGCTCTTCGGAGTGCCCTTCCCAGGCCAAGTCAAATTGATCCTCTGCGGCAGATCAGCGCAAGGATCCCCAATGGCTCATGCGCCCGCCCTCTGGGACATGCACAGTTCTGCCAAGAGTTGCTGTCCAGGCTGTTACGTGCGGAAGGGCTGGGATCGTCAAGGGAAGATGGTAATTGTCTTGTCTACCACGTAGCAATAGAGGCAGGAGTATTCCCTGACCCCAGACGTCATATTCGAGATGGGGAAAGGAATAGTAGTCTGCTTGCGAGATGTGGATCGGCTCTTGACCTCGTGCTCGCCCAACATGTTTGATCGTCAATTAGCCAAGTCGAGGAGAAAGATGTCCACCGCAAGCTCGACAAGAAAGATGACGAACGTGGAGACAGCATTGATTTCGGTGAGCGGGAGATCTGGGAGCAACGCTCCGGGTCTCATTCCAACCGCTTCCTCTCTTCCTCTCTCTCTCTCTCTCTCTCTCTCTCTCTCTCTCTCTCTCTCTCTCTCTCTCTCTCTCTCTCTCTCTCCCTCACCTCTATCCACTGTTGCCCTTCTAGGAGAAGCCCAACGTTTTTTGTTTTTAAATTCTTATTTCCCTTCTCTGCCAGTCAAAATAGAGTGTCTCGTTCGTAACGCTACCAATTGACAGGTCCTGCTGCCTCGCATTAGCGCTTGAGCTTAGCAAAGAAAGAAGAAGAAAAAGAAATCATTGAGTCCATGGAGTGATGGGTTATGAGTGGACGTGCACGTATCGTTCAGCTGAGGAAAACCACAGAGCGTTTTCCAATAAAGTTTGTGATCTTGATCTAGAACCAAAGTACCCTTAAAGGGCTTCTTTCCCCCCAAGGGAAAAAAAAAAGTGGCCACGAGAGAGGGGCCCAGAGCCATATGTAACGTGTATGTAGAAAGAGGGTAATCCAACGTTAACGGTCATGCTACGCCATCTTAGACCTTGCGCGTGCCGTCCTCCGAGACATACAACCATCAAGTCAGGTTCACCTGGGGGGTGTTCCTGCGAGGGCAGGTTCACATTCTTGTCATATTCGGAATGTGGCGGATGTCGTGAACGAAAGACTATTGGAAAGTGAAAACCCCCGTGATAAGCAGGCAACACGTCGACTCCTGCTCTGAGAAAATGAACCTGGTCTTACCACACTGCCTCTCCTCAAATCAATAGTCATATATCACCGTTCTCGAGTATGGGGAGCACTGCATGTGAATAAGCCGGAGGGGGGCCCATCGTGTGATGGTAGAACAGCCATCACATGGCGTTATGGCGTGGATGAGAAGGACCTCCGACACTTGCCTCACACTTTTTCTTTCGTCTCCTCTTCCTCCCCTTCTCTCTCTCTGTCTTGCTTGGTCAGCCATTAAGCAACAACTTCGTATTGGCATCTCGTAAACGTGTTTATGTTGTCCACGTCAAGGAAAAATAAACGCGTTCACGCGTCTGTTCCTGACAATTCCCGGAATTGCGGATCGCTCGCCTATATCTCTCTTCCTCACATCTTCCGCGTGCGGCACGGGTTGAGACCTTCCTTCTATTGAAGATACATGCTAGTGGGGGATTTCAACTTGTACAGTTGAAGAGATCCAGATCTACATGGTTCAATATTTCAATCTCTTGGTGATGAACATCTCGGAAAGGGCAAGAAAGGAGCAAGAAGCCACACTCCTTTTTTTGGCCATGCTGCTTTCACATCAGCAGAAGCTTATAAAGTTTCCCGCCGTGAATGGATCTGTTGGTTAGAAAGCTTGCATGCGTGTGCCGCTGGTACAGATTTGCCCCTCAGAGACACGCCCCTCAACGCTGCAGAGTAAGCTTATAAGAGAGAGTGTTTTACCTGGACCTGTGTCAAGAGACGGGACGGCCAACCGCTGGAACTACACTACCTAGCCAATAACCCTCTTTGAGACACCACAAGTAGTTGCAGTGCCCTAACCGTCGGGTCTGCCAAATTCTGCTCTATTTACCCTCTCAAACTTTGCACGAAAAAAAGGCTCCTTTTGACTTTTAGACAGCTGCTTGCACTGCCGTGCCGCGGGAGAGGAATAGAGACATAGAAAGAAGGATCTCTTGTCTAATGACTAATAACGCGTGCACTCTATTTTTGTTTTTGTTAAGACCTGTCATCTGTCTTGTCTAATCGACCACGTTGGGGCCAGCCCGGACGCGTGCAAATTTGAAGGAACTCTGGGGAAGAACATAGGGGGTCAAGAAAACACGCGTGAGTGTGGCGTCTTTTTTTCCCCCAATTACTGCATGTCATAATAGAACCGGGAAAGAAAACAGTACTCAATCTCCTTTGACCATCGCTGTAAAAAAGGAGATCGAAACTCTATAGTCGTGGCAAAAAACAAATCCTTTCTCTACCTTTGCTGGTCCATTGCTTGCTATTTCCAACACCTCGACCACTCTCGTCGTCCGGGGCAGCAGGAAAAGTCGCTGAATTGAATTCCGGCCTTCTCCCAAGCCACCTCGCCCGGCCGGAATTGCCATGATTCGACTCGGCACCGCTAGCGAGATGATTTTGTTTCTGTAGCAGCGAGGGCCTCCCTCGTCTTCGTCGTCCTTCTCCTTTAGCGGAGACGTGGTTCGCGGGAGAGAACAGACTTGTTGTCACCTCTCGACTAGACACGGCCGAGCCGCGCTCGGCCGGCAAGTCTCCCCGGGGAATAGCGAACGTCAACAACGGGAGACTCGAGCGGACGAGTCAGCAGCGGACGGCGGGCCCTGGCTCCTCTCCCGTTTCGTTGAAGAATGAAGAAGAAAAAGGAATCAGACGGACGGAGCCTCGAAGCGAAAGCCACTCTCATTTCATTTTGTATCAGAAAGCTCTCTTTCTCCTCCCAAATTTTGTGCTGACACTATTTGCTACAGTTGCCCCCTGAATGACTTCATCGTCCAGTCTTACCCCTTCTCCCGCTCGAATCCCGAAACGTAATCTCTGTTGCTGCGATACCCAATACAAAACTCCCCACCGGCTGTCTGCTGCTGCTGTTCGCAGAGGAGGCGAGGCTCAACGGATAATGATGAACAAGCGAACCTTGAAAAAAAAAAAGAGTAGAGAGAAAACAAAAGGAGACGAAACTCATACGCCTTCCAATCTTGCTGCGAGCCGCCTCTGCGTGAGATTCCTCTCGGGTTGAGGTCAACGTCATGATGCCGATTCCTTTTCTTCAGCGGATGTGATGATCAATGTCTATGACACAGGCAGCGGCGTGGTCCAGAACCGCGGCTGCGGCCTCGGCAGCTCTCGGACGTCGGGAAAGCTTCTCTCGTGTTGCTGCTTCTGCTGCTGCTGCTGGGACGAGTAGTACACGTTGCTGCTCGGCTCCAGGCCGCCCCTCTTGACGTTGTTATTGTTGTTGTCGTCCGAGGCGTGGTGGGCTGAGCACACGGTGCTCCGTGGCGAGTCCGCCCAGAGCGCGAGGGCCTCGTCGTGCTCGACAAACGTCTTTTCCATGAACTGCAGAAACGTGTCGACGTCCTGTCTCGTGCTCATGGCTCCCAGGCTGGCTCTGACGATGCTGTAGCAAGAAGACGTCAGTGATATCCTCCTCGTGGTTGTGATCATGGCAAAACTCACCCCGTCGGCAGCCTGTCGATTATGTCAATCCCTCGCGAGCCGCAGTGGTGCCCGGCAGACAGAGCCCGCTCCGTCATCCAAGGCTCGTAGCCCAGGGCCGCGAAGATGCCGCCCGGATTGCACACTCCTGCTCGTTGCCATCCAAAGTGTCAGATAAGATCGTGTATTGCGGTTTAGTAGATCCCGAAATATAGAAGGGGAAAAAATGATGATGACACACCTCCAGATCTGATATAAATACCAGCACTGTTCGCCCGGGCCTCGACGTCGCTGTAGGGCAGATACTGCTCGTCGTTGCCGACGACGTTGAACGCGACGACGGAGCCCTGCCTGCTCGGGTCCCCAAAGGCGGTGCCGCCACCATCGTCGTCGCCACTGTAGATCCGACAGACGGGGACGCCGTTCCAGTGCCGCAGACGTGCCAGGCCATGGTACATGTAGCGCGCGAGATGCGCGGCGTGCATCGAGACCTCGGTCATGGATCCAAACAGCCTCTCGTGAACGTCGATGGCCTCTCCGAGCGCGAGGATACTGTGGAACGGCAGTGTGCCGTCCTCGAGCCCTTCGTGCAGCTTGTAAGCGGCGCCGTCGAGGCCCTTGGACCGGTGCCAGGTCTGCCCGAGCATGGTGCTGACCATGGCTACGGTACCTGGAAATCGCACTCTTTGTCAGCAATTTCGTTGCCGTAAGCGTAGGTAGTCTCTAGTTGATGAGAAGCCGTAGCATAGAAAAACTTACCTCCGCCAAAGTATTTTCTTAGGGCTAGAATGTGACCGGAAGCTCTCCGTACGACGAGGGCGCCGACGTCCGGGAACCCGAAGATCTTGTAGAGGGATAGACATGTAAAGTCGGGTGCTTCGTCCGGGTCTCGGAATACGTGTTCCATCGGACTCGTCATGGCCAGGGCCGCAGCGTCAAAGAGGGTGTCTGTTTGTACATATGATGTCGGATCAGAAAGCCATCTTCATTTTACCATGCAATGAACTTTTTTCGTAAATGTCGACGACTTACATGTATTCTGCAAATGCCTCGCGCGTCGTATACTCCCAGCCCACGAAAGCGGCAACCGCCTCCCTGACATGTTGGACTGGCCGGGATACGCAAAGAGGCCTAGACGGCGGGAGTCGCTGCGACCACTTCGAAGACCACCAAAGGTGTGCGTTGGCGGCGGCGTCCCGAGCCATTCGTCGACTTCGCCATCAGTCTCGAAGAAATGGTGGCGGCCGTGCGTATACTCCCTTACGCCGACCAAACTTGTATGCGAGTCTCGGTGGTAGCCGTACCAGAACCGGCCCTCGCGAGACTTCTCGGCCAGGTCCCGGAAGGACTCGGCGACGAGCTTGACGGCCGCCGTGGCATTGGCTACGAAGACGAGGTCGAAGTGTTTCGAATCCGCCCCGAGGAACCGCAGCGTCTTGGCCCGGACCTCGTCGACGACGGCTCCAGACCGCTGCGCCGGCAGGTTTTCTGAGTGTGGGTTCTGTGTTGGTCGGAACCGGCATTAGCTTGGCTCTGGGAATTAAAAATGGTGAACAGTGCTCCATGTATAACAAAGAGAACTATATGTTGGCTTCCGGTATACCAGTGGGACTTCATGGTAGTGACCGCCAATACTTGGTTGATAGAAATCCTGTGAAAACACTTGCACCGTAGAGATTCAATAGCATCTTCTGTGTAAACTGCTCGACGGTAGATTTTGCGTATATGGTTGCGCCACTATCTGCAGTCTTGAGTCAGCAACATAATCAGATGCAGTTGCCGCGCCGCAAAGTAATATTCTCGTCAGCATTTTCACCATTCTTCATTGTCCCGGAAAATAATTCGTTCACACCGAGCCAAGGACTGCTCAATATCTTACGGTCAAGGTAAACTCCTGTAGTCTATTGTTTAGTAACCTTTAGTATTTCTTATCATCGTTATGCTCACGTACCATTATTCATATGGGGGTATTCTGTCAGGCGCAGAGCCTCAACGTTGGGGTTATATCCGTTTTCCGTCATGTCGGCATCCATCTGGAGTTATGCCCAAAGAAAGAATAGGGGAGCGATTAGCGACCCAATGATAAATGATTGCGAAAGTTTTCCAGCGGTTCGGACCGTATCGATCAGAAATCGCAAGCATACGAATTCTGAAATCCTTCGTTATGATGTATCGTGGTATTTCTCTTCGTGGGTAGGTGATGATAATAATAGACAAGGCAGGTCTCGTAAGGACTCGACACTAGCTCCGGTATCTGAGGTGAGCCGGTGGACTTTGCCTTGTTTCTTGCTTATGAGAAAATGGACTGCGAAGGGCTGTTCATTTAGACCTCGTGCTCACGAGCTCATCTTCCAACATGGAATGAGATATTGGGCTAACGCCCAGTGGTACTTACCTACTCCACCAGTCAACTCCGGACGAACCGCAGATTTGCCTCTACACAAGCCGAGCCCCCCTCTATGGAGAGATGACCAACGTGATCATCTCGACTATTGGCTCTCTGGTCGTCCGGTGAGCGGAGCCCCTTGAAATACTTGTTCCTATGCGTCTGACTGGAGAAGACAGACGAGACCCCCTGCCTGCTGTGATCCCTCGAGCTGTCATTAGGCAAACCAGATTCTCGGGCCGCGGGAACGATCCGCCAGCATAAGAGATCCAGTCGCTTTGCGGCACCGTACACAATAGTTGGAGATGAACATCAAGGATCACGGTTGCCAGCATGATGATGCATTTCAGGTTTGGCTCTTCTACGAGGCCGTGAGCCAACAATACAAGGCGCCATTGAATGCAACTGGACGTCGATGTTCTCTGTCTCCTGAATAGGCGAAAGACACCTCGGGGCGGCTCGCGCGCATCTCTTCTGGAGTCGAAGCGAGAGCATATCGCACACTAGGGTCTCAAGCCAGCCTCGGTGTGGTTGTGCTGAAAGCATTCGGGTCAACACTCGCTGCGCCCGATGTGATCATAATTTCACAATAGGAAATTCGAGCACAAGCGGGAGTGTGCTCCTTGTGCTTGGCAAACCTCACCGGCCACAGATACAGTTAGGCAATATGGCATTACCGACGTTGATGGACGATGTAGAAGAGGCAGTGGCAATGGGTCGATGAGTGATATGAAAGCATGTGACGAGACTCTTGTCGAAATAGTCTTGAAGCCTTACAAGGATTGAGCATGCAGATCTTCGCATACCCTGTCGATGCTACTCTTTGTACATGCATTTGACAGGTTGACAAGTGGGCCGGCTATACTTTCTTATCGTATACATCCTGTGAAGCCTCTTTGTCAGAAGATCCAGATGACTGGTGAAGATGTCAGCGGAAAATAGCCCACTCAGTATGTAGCGAAATGGCACGAAAAAGGAAAAAAAGCAACTATAACCTCAGTAATCAGGATTGACAGTCGCGTCATCCTGGGGGTTGCATCTGCTGTACGTCAGTCGCACCACGAACCAACTCACCCGTACCAACTCCCCGGAAGCGTTTGTTGCTGATTAGATACGTTATACCGGATTTGATGTCATTCTTTGCGTCTGCCTTGTGGCTTTATTCCCGTGAACTAGCCAACTTCCCTGTATCATAAGCGGCTGGGCTGTCTTCCAGAGGATCATGAGGCTGCGCCATGTTTGTGGATAGCGTGTTATCTCTCTCGCGAAGTATAGCCTCGCCGGGTGATATATAGGCAAACCAATGGCTCAAGTGCTGAGTAAAGCGAACCATATTCAGCGTAGGTCTTACCACGATCTCCAGATGGATTCAAAGGACCCTTGCAGTACAAGAAGGTGGTCAGCGACAGAACGCCATGCTTGGCGTCCAGCAAAAGGTGGTTGAATGAGTAATAAGTGAGTAACTGGCTCTGCTCGTCTATGTTCGATGCGTCCGGCGAGTCTGCGACAGCCAGATCGAGAAGCGATTGCGGGCCACCTATGCGTAAATCCGATGAAGCAGTGCATTCAGGTGGACAAGTTGCCCAACAACGGGCCTAGACCTGTTGTTACCTGTTGGTGAAGTGCGCATATTGTTGGTCGCTGCGCGGTGATTGGGCGGGTTGGAGCGCACAATTACAGCGAGCCTGGATCAACGGCTACATTCTGTACTGTACGTACCAAGGTAGGTCAGCTAGTTCGTAATGAGCAGAGTCTCTGGGTCACTGTATGTAACGCGCGAGTAACCACATCTCCAACATGAGAAAGTCCCATCTGCACTGGAGGCAGACCCGATTCGCGGAGTCTGGATACCTCAGGCGAAGCGCGCTGCAGACAGAGGGACGGTGATATCGATTGTCTAGTCCCATGCGACACTGATCCCATTGGCCCGGTATAAGACCAATGGTCGTGCACTAACGACCCAATATGTGCCTGACGGATCCATTAATTCCCCCAAGAGGGCTATCGGGTGGCTTGCAGGTCTGCATGTTGACAGCGGCGTCGATCCATTCCCTATGCTGGCGGCCCTTTCTGTCAGAAAATCTGGCCTTCGGCGAGTCAGCTGCTGGGTGCCCTGGGAGCCCTGTACAGCTCGGCCCAAAACCGAACAGCGTCCTCGTCCATCATTGCGGAATCCGGAAGATGCGCATTCGCATGACCTTTCTGCAGCGACATTGGGCCGTAACATGCAACGAGTCTCTCTGCGCGGCCTATCAGCGCGCTCGGCTCTCGAAGAACTTCTGAAGTGGTCTGGCCGCAGATGCCAGTTGCAGGCAGGCTCTTTCTTGCCTTGTCTCTTCCGGACTCGTGGCTCCAGGATGGATCGCAGCCCTAACAAGCTGAGCGCAGTAGAACATACGATGGGCTAGTGCTGCACACTTCGCTGCTCAGTGAGTGATCGCTGCAGACATCGTGCATTGCACTGGTCTATCAGATCCAAAGCGCCACATGCAGAGCAGAGAGCGGAGAACGGGTGAGTCGTTCCTGCAGACAAGTAGTGGAGGGAGTGGAAGAAGGAGGGCAAGAGAAAAAGCAATTGTGAGAATAGCAAGGGAGATCGAGCATGATTGGACATTTGCCATCCCAGGCGTAAGGAATGAGCGATGTCTGCAGGTTTTCCACTGTCTCACGACGTCAAACTCGTGTGTTCGCAGATGACCCGCAGATGCCAATGGCGGGCTTTGCAACGGCCAAAGTTCGGCGCGAAGAATCCGAACAGATTCACACAGGAAAGTGTGGAATACGAGAAGGAGCAACCGGCGCACTTGACATAAAATTGTCGCGATTTGGCACGAGGTTTGGAAAGAGTTACCTATAGAAAAAGTTTAAAAACAACTCTAGTAAGTCTAGAACTTTGATAGGTGACGTGAAAGTGGAAAATTGAAACACCAAGTCTTGGCTCGGGACTCGTCTGCGGATAGACCCGCCTTGAGCTTAATTAAATACCTAATTCAGGGTCCGTCTGTAGTCTATTTCAACCAACACAAATAAAAGTTGAGCTCCGAGGTTCCTGTCTCCCTCGAGGAATTGTAAACAAGAGGTCACCTAAATGTTAGATGTGTGATGGACATCAAGGCGAAGAAAACAATTCTGTTCGGACCAATCAAAAGGTATCATCAATTGTGTATCAACAAATTAATACTGTGAATCTGAAGAAGCCGAGTCTCTCAAAAGAGACTTCACAACACATTATTGCCTATCCTGCAATAGACCAATTTGAACCGGTCGCCATGTTCATTAGAAATCGTGCCCTGAATCATTTTTTGCGGACGCCCGATGCCCGCTTCTTGTCTACCAAAAACGCCCGCCTAATGCAATTTACTGGATATCAACTTGCTCAACTGCCGTGGGTGCAATCGGGTCGAGCCGGAAGGGTGGTTTGCCGAGTCGACAGGCACTTAGAAGAAGAAAGCAGCGAATGCTGCAAAGGCGACCATGGCGACGCTAGTTCCAGCGTTGAGGGTATTGGCACCAGAGATAGGAGCAGAGGTGCCGGTAGCAGAGCCCGAGCCGGTAGCACCGCCGGCACTGCCGGCAGAAGTGGTGGTGGGCAGAGAGACACCTGTGCCAGTAGGGTAAACCGAACTCGTCGTTCCGTTTCCGTAACCCGAGGCGACGAAGTTGGCGCAGGAAATTCTGGTCTTGTTGGCAAAGTGAACAACAAAGCTGCGGTCCTGGATCGAGGCATTGGAGCCAAGGTTGAGCGAACCGAACTCGTCGTGGAAGGTGAGCTCGTAGGGGTCCGACGTGATCTTGCCATACTTGCCGCTCAGATCGCCGACCTGGCAGGTCTGGGGAGCGTCCTTGTCGCAGACAGGATCCTCGCCACGGACGTAGGGGTCAAGGTGAGCCTGAGTGGCAGTGCAGTTGCCGTTGCTAGGGACAGCGGACTGGTGAATGTGGAACGCTGAATCCTGATTAGCACATGTTGTCAATCCTGTAGTATGCTCGACTTACGGAAAGGGCCGCCCTCCTTGGGCAAGTTGGAGAACTTGACCGTGTAGTCGACACCGACACCGTTGGTGCCGGTCTTAACGACGATGGAACCCTTGACGTTGCCGTCGAGAGAACCAGCCTTGAAGAAAGGCTCCTCGGGCAGAGTGCCGGTGTAAGACTGGCCGACCGGGTTGTTGGTAACGACAGCGGCGTCGCCGAGTTGCTAGGAATCATGGATAAGTTCTCTGTCTTGTTGAATGGGGGCCGAGGGATCACTTACACCAGTGGTCACGTTCTGGCTGAGGACGCTGCCGGCCGAGGCGGCGACGAGGGCGGTAGTCGAGACGCGCATGGTGAAGGAGGTACGGTTGCAAAGAGTTCGAGGTTGATGATGAGTGGTCAGGTGAGTGCGTGTAGGGATACGCTGTAGAAGATCTAGGAATTTGCAGGTGTGCTGATTTCTAGGTCTCAACGGGTGTTGTTGTGGGAAGGGGGAGAGCTTGGCAAAAGTTCGACCACGGGGGTTGGGAAGGGTCTTTGTTTGACAAACGGAGCCAGCGGATTTTTTTTTTTGAAAGATCAGTCACACAAATGTTTGTGGGCAGGAACGAGGGTGAGCATAAATGGGCGAAGGGAAGGAATGATATGTACTAATCGACCGAACGACCAGAGGAGGAGATCGGGGGACTCTTATGTACAGCCTCACAAGATCCGCACAGCCGCTCAACAGCCTAGTTTCTATGTCTAGCCTGGATCTCGGCAGGACAACCAACATAAAGACGGCAGGCGAAAGAAAAGGAAACCCCCTAGTCTCGGTGGCTTTGTCCTTGCACACAAGGCAAATTGGGGCCAGAGCTCGGCAAGAAGACCGGAAGGCCGGGCAAGACCCCTTCATGGCCACTTGCATCATCTACATCATAGACGACTTTCGGAGGGGTGGCAGTCCCGAATCTAAAAAGGGGGACAAAGGAGAACCAACCAATTAATCCCATCCCACTTCAGCGAATCAATGTAGGATATCACGGCAATCTAGGTGGTGATTGATGGAGGGACGGACAGCCAAGACGGCCAAGCATCCCTCCCCATGTCTTTACCCGAACGGATGGGCCATGATCACCCAGCTCACCTACCATTTCTCGGCAGGCGGCTCCAGCCATGGAGATTGTAAAGGGTGAAGAAGGCCAAGACCAGTGGCCAGAAAGGATATGTTTGTCGTTTGGGGTTGGATCTAGCGGCAGATCGGTAGAAACAACTGACAGATCCAGGGCTGACAGACAAGTCTTAGCGCTCTGCTAGACCTGAGACTTGGTAGGCTTTCAGGTCTTCAGAAGCATTCTGCAAAAGTAAAGAAAAAATAATTGATAGGCCAAGAGGGAGCCAGTAAGCAAAACAACCCATGTTCCCTAAAAAAGAAACTGTGGTCAGCCGTGGGTAGTAGTCGTGTGGTGAGCCAGTACCACCATAATACGGCTGTATTATACATTACACATCACTTGGATTACTTAGCATACATGTACCCCGGCATATGTCTTTTTGTATTGCCTGTCTTTCAATACCCGAGACCGATGGTGCGGGGAGATCTCTGCTCTAGAATCATCTGTCCAGACAGTGAAATGATGATCGCCCACAGCACCGACTCTCTAAAGACAGAGCTTCTTTCTGCTTTGTCCCTTGATAATTTCCCCAGTATGCAAGGGCAACGGCGGGCTGTTGGTAAAGTGTGGTGGTTAGTGTTGGACAGCAGCGCTGTACATAGCCAGGGGTTCCCTGCAGTAAATCACTAAACTTAGATCGGATTAAAGCCACCAGCGCTTATGGGGGGCTTGGAGCAGGACTCTGGCGAAGTCTGGGGCTCGACTCTGGGGGCTGAGAACTCTCTTTTCCTGCATGTTGCCGGTAGGCTGTAGCCTGACGTTTTATAAACATCCAGAAATCAAATACCACCTCGCAATGTGTGTGTCCAATGTTTGTTTATCGAAACTATCGGATGGTTCGAGCCGATGTTTCGATATCGATTTGTCGTGCCAAGACGTTCAAATGTGGATTCCGATCTGTCATCCGCCGTCGTTGCTATCTATGACTTTATAATGGCCCATGTTCTATCCACGTTGTGCAGTTGAGATAGGAAAAGGAGAAGGGGAAGGGGAATCGTAATGACGCGTTGATCATTTCAGGCTATAGATGAGGGCCAATCTTGACAGGCGGAATTCAGAAATACCATCTGCTTGTAGGTGTAGGCACGCATTCTCTATCATTGATTGCCATTTCCTGTGTCAGGTACAACACCCAGGAAGCAACGCCTCTTACAACCCCGATGAGGATGTTGGTTGCAAATATATGCGACCAAGCAATAACATGGCACATTTTCTTGATTGATAGATTGGAATCGCATCAACAAGATTGACAGGAAGTTTACCTAGATCGCGGCTCTTGGCAGGTTTATCACAATAGCAATGCAATGAAGACACAGTCCAGCTTGTCAAATGCTCGGCACTTGGATGGCATTGGGCAACTACCATTTCGGGCTCCAAAAAGCCCAGTCGTGATCGCTGCTCAATTCATGCAAATTTGCCATGAGGAGCCCTTGCATCCGCCCAAGGCTCTCGGCTCGTTTTGTACACAGCACACACTTGCGCATACCAATACATTGTGTTAATCACGGTTCACCACTGGATGCCGCCAGCCGCCACCCTGGTTCGAAAACGGCTTTCTGTTCGGACGAAAAGCAAAACGTCGCCTGCCTACCTGCCTACATATGGAGGACCTTCGGACGCCCAAATTCGACGACAATGGATTTCTATTGCGATACTCTGTATCGCATTAGCGTTTTGGAGTCTTCCGCTTGCTCGGGGCAAGTACGAGTTATTATACAGGATATCTTACATAAAGACGAGCTGCGACTCACACATCAGCGGCACGGTATCGTACGGAGTATCGTTGCTTTATTTATCGCACTCTATCTACTCTTTTGCCCATACCTAATATATAACAGTTTTCTCGTCGGAAACAATGGCCAGATTTTTGTAATCGCACGGCAGATGAAGAGGCTGCCAGCATACACATACAACAAGGTATACCTGTATATTCGGAGGCCTTGTTTTAGTGGAGGTCGTTCTCCCTAAGCCTGCCTCTATGTGCAATTCCGGAGCGCCTTTCAGTGACACAGTCAACATCCAAACAATCTGGTTTGCTGAAACGGAAGATCTGGGAAAATATAAGTAGTGTCAGCCAGAGAACATATGGGGAAATGTTCAGGTCTCGGTAATAAGTCATGTAGCACTCAGAGTGGAAAGCACGCCGTTTTCGATCTCATCAGTCTCGAGGCGTGTACTGTGTAAGAGCTGGGAAGGTACGTACTGGGGAGCTAGTACACACCTGGGCGGCTGGAACCAGAAAGCCACGGGGGACTGGAAGCTTGGGCCAACAATAGCGCTGGGTCGGCAGACCACTGACTTCATCGCCGACGACGACGACATTCAATCCGAGAGGCCAAGGCTGTGAGGCAATCCAGAGATTGTACGATAAATCCATCACGAACCACCCTAGCCCCGAGACCACCGACATCTCCCCGCAAGCCGGACCTGCGACATTTGTACTATTCTTCGCATTCTACATAAGCAAGCGCCTCTTTCCTCTCAGCCCATCATGAAGCCCGTCGTCGGTTCCATGCAAGCATGGTCTTGGTAAGTTGCTCCATCCGTCGACCCGGGCCTTCTGTCCCACGACATCCTACTGACCAAGGACATCTCTGCCACAGCGTGGTCATCTCGGCCTTTGCGATCCTCATCCTCTCCGTCATCGGCTCCCTGTTCCGCAGCGGCCACCACGAGTTCCTCGGCAGCACCGAGGACCCGGACCCCAAGGTCGGAGGCGAGGTCGCGAGCACCGTCTTCGTCGCCGTCCTCGTCTATGTCGTACGTTGCTCCTTCTACCCACAGAGACCGCCGTCGTTCATCGCCACGGCTTTCCGGGGCGTTGTCGAGAAACACGGAAGGTCGTCCACGAAACCGGGGGAGTAATACATGCTAACACGAATGATTACAAAGGGATTCTTGATCTTCTGCGGTTTCCAGGGCATGCTCCATGTGAGGGAGTCGAGGCGAGGCGCGATCGCCCTATGAGCTGGCGGCAGAGTCAGGGAAACGAGTCACATCGAATAGAAAGTCAACACCGAGCTGTATACGCGGCGTTTTTGGGAAGTGGGTTCCGGAGCATCATTTCGAGGAGTCGAGTATCATAAATGCGGGATAGACTACGACCAGAGGCACATCGCAAATCCATATCGCTGCGGACAGCAGCGGCCTTCGACCGATTCAAAACTAAAACCCGCGTCGAGACGCATCCACCGCACCGAGTCCCAAAGATCACGAGTGTCCGCAGGGATCTATAATATTGGCATGCTTCATTGTTGTGGATGACAGGGCGCGTTTGGAGCCAACATTCGAACTCGGCCGGTAGCAAGCTGATAGTGTTTTGGGTCGCGCGTCATGTACAAGTATCAAGAGTCTTCAGTCCTTTTTGCACCAAGTGTCAATCTATATACATCATCTCGCTGTCAACATGGCTTCATATGTCCCTTTGAGCTTGCATAGGCTGCTAACATTTGATGCCGTCAAAGCTACGCCACGATCACGACCTACAAGAATTCTCGAGAAACATCACAGGTATGAGCTGGCCAGAAGAGTGATGTTTTCTACATCATTTTCATCGCGGAGTGCAACATTTCTAGACATTCATACTTGTTTCAGGACCCGAGGTCGAGGATTACAATTTTTATTTTCCACATACCGTGGCGTTTCCAAATGTGAAGTAACTGTCTATGATCTAAGCACGCGGGCAAAAGGCGGAGCAAAATCAGCAGGTCTACAAGTTCGGCGCCCAGGAGCCGGGCCGCGGCCTCTGATCCGGCGAACCCAGACTAGACTCGATGTCCCGATCGACCATGTCGAGCGTCTCCATCGTGTGCCGCCGCGAGGAGATGGCCTCGTACGTCTTGAGCGCCTGCTCGGAGGTGAAGGACCCCGACCCCAGCGTCTCCCTGCGGTGCGCGCCGGCCTGGCCGCCGCTGCCGCAGGGGCCGATGCCGCTGTCGTTCGGCCGCGGCAGGCCCCGCAGGCTCCGCGACGCGCGCCACCTGTTGACCACGCCGCCGACACCGCCGCCGCCGTTGCGCTTTCCGCTGTTGCCGCCCGCGCCGAGGTTGGAGCGGCGGCTGCGGTTCAGGCCAAAGCCCCAGGCCTTGAACAGCGGGCGGATGGCGGCTACCGAGCCGGCCACGATGCCCAGCGACGGCTCGATCACGGACCAGGCCGCGAGGCTGACGGTATCGTAGAGGAAGTCCGCCGAGATGGCGATTCTCTTGACATATGGGATGCGTATGATCAAGGCAATACCGGCACTAATTTGATGTTAGACTGCAAGGGATGCGCGGCAGGTGAGTGGTTCCCAACTCGGAGACGATTGGCTTACACAAGTCCCATGCCAAGGAGGACGGCAATACTGATCTTCGTCCGGCGGTTGATGTTGACCTTCCAGAGCATGGCGACGGGGAGCAGGCCCAGGACCCAGTCAGACACGGCGCTGACGCTGCTGTGGACGATGGTGGCGATGGGGACCACGTCGTGGTCCATACACGACCCCGTCACGCCCGGGACGCCGATCGGGCCCTGCCAGAAGTAGTTCGAGGGCAGGCACTGCAGCGTCATGAGGAAGAAGTAGACGACCGACGTCAGCCAGATGATGGCGATGTTGACCCAGATGATCCACTTCTGCCAGCTCTTGGTGGCCAGGCGCAGGATGAAGACGGCGATGGACGTTCGGATCAGGGCCGAGAGGGGCGCGTAGATGACCTCGCAGAGATACCAGGCGCGCAGTGCCACTTCGATACCTTCTGGCGTCAGGTCCTCGGTGTGTTTCCCCGTGCCTCCCACAGCCACGCCATGGACGGCTATGATACCATAGGCAGTGTATACGATCTGTGCCACATGGAAAAAGAAGACTCTGTCAGAAATTATGCTCTTTCGTCGTCTTTCTAGGGTTTCGAGTGTGTTGTAGTAGGCAGTTGAGATCTCAACTTACCAGACTTGCAAACATGAACCAGTCATCCAACAAGACCCTCCTCTGCATAAAGAACTTGACATAGGCCCGAAGCAGACAGACCACCCAAGCGACGAAGACGAAGACGACTTGGCCGATCACCAGACGCGTCCCGCCCGGGTTGACGTCGAATCCTAGGTTCTGGCCCATCGTTTCTGTATCATTTGATGTCGAGAGCAAACCGAAACGAGGAAACATTCAGCATCTGCTCACGATCCAACGACTTCGATGGGGTGACGTTTCCTTTCAAGTATTTCTATCAATCGCCGCGAGACAGAAAAGGAAAGCGCGAGATGCATCCAAAACCGGCGCCGCGTGGTAGGATATGCAGAACGTATTCGTTCTTTTGGAGGGACGGTGCGCAGTGTGACGACTTGTTGCTTTTCCGGCTTGTTTTGTGTTCCCCGACTGAAGTTGTCAAATGTAGAAGCAATCAATCTCGGTGTCGATTGCCAGACGAAGACCTTATCAGCGAGGACCGAGAGAGACCAGGAGGACGACCCGAAGTATTCATTCTGGGCTCGGAAGCGCATACCATTCGTCCTTCTTCATCATGCCTTGCATGCCCTCTCTCCTCTCCTCTCCTCTGGACTTGTTCCCGCCATAAACAATCACGGAGACAATTTGCCGCAGCCTCGGATGTGTACCACGACAGCCACCGCAATCAACGACGACCCCGGACACACATGGGACTCTTGCATGGTGGCTTTCGTCTAGCCAAAGTGAGATGCCGAGGGATGAAACTATTCCCCGGTCGCTCTAACGCAGATGCAGTAGCACGGCGGTGGTATTCTTGCGTCCGTTGACTGTCATGATGTATCAGCTGCGATTTCTCCAAGGGTCCAGCCCAATGAGAAGCTGTTGACGACTAAGCGAAGTCCAGCGTGCTGGGGGGTTTCTTGCTCGACGAAATGAAAAGAAAGCAACCCCAGAAGCCCCCCGCATCTTGGGTTGTCCGGAGGATCAGAGGAGCAAAGCGTACTCTCGAGATCAACCATGTTTTATGGGATCAGTTGAAAATTTAAAAATGGTATTCGTGTATCTGTATCAGATCGACAATGTCTTAGATTTCGATTTCCGGGTCGGGCGCATACCCTGATCGATGTCTGGTCCGGAAGAAGGTTTGATTGAATAAAGGAGGCCCGAGAGGCCTCGTTCGGGAACCTGCTCAGCCCTATCTATACAGATGGACCGTGATGAGTCGCCTACACCTTCCCCGGCGACAGATGTGGTTCCTTGGCATTATTGGTCAGCCACGAGCAAAAAGCAGGCCACTGTGGTATCATTTAGATGGGGTCCGTGTTCCTGTGATCCCCACGGCTGAGAATGCTTTGGTGTCTGCTCCATTATGGGACATCCAGATGAGTAAGATCAAACGAGGTATAACTCCCCGGCGTGGTCTCGGCCGCGATCAATCTATCGTGAAGATGATATATCACCCACGCACCAGCATTTGTAGCAGTCAATGACGACAATGGTCCCGACAACCCTATCTGTGTCGTGCCTGGATCTGAAATTGGAGGGATTTGAGGTCACCTATCAATCATATATCATCAGCAGATCTGTAACCCAAATTACATTTAAACGTCATCTCTCCTTGATATTCATGTGCGCCACCAGCCGCATGTTGCCAGATGATCGCCAGGCCAAGGATCAAAACATTGTGACAAGGTTCTGGAGCAGATCCGCGATTCTACACAGTACGTATTTATGAAGCAGATCGCAGATAAGAAAAAAAAAATCAGTATTTTTGTAAAGCACTCTAGAAATAGTCTGACGATAGGTAGTATCTCACTTTGGTACGACGTCTAGAACACGATAGATTCCACTGTACCTGATCATGTCCCTGCAGAACGGCCATCGGACCGAGTGGAGCGACACTATGGTTAGTTATATCCAGAAGCTCTCCGGCGCTATGGTCTCGGGTCTCCACCATGATGCGCCCTACAAGGTGTGTAGCTCGGTGAGGCTCTACAGAGTATGTCAACTGGGTGTCACTGCGAAATGCATGGAAGCGAATCCTACGATTCAAGACGACGAATACTAAATAGAGATACTTGAAAGAATAGAAGCTAAATCATACCTCGTACACAAGAATCCATTAAATAATGCATCTCGCTGGCTCACAGGTCAAATGCGGGGGGGTCCAGGCCGTGCTTGGCATAATACCTAGGGATACGTACAACAGTGTATCAAGTACCCCAAATAACTGCCTACCTCCATTACAAACACACAAAGCAGATTGATCGCTGCTAACTGAGTCGTGCCATTAGAAAACGCTTCGGGATTACAGCAGAATTTTTACCCATCAAAGCATTTCGCTATGACGATTTTCTCGTCTTTTCTGCATAGCGGAGCAAACTCTCCTGACGACCTTCAGTTTGATGCGCAGAGGGCAGGTACAAAAAGCGGCTCCAACGGTGATATGATGTCATTACCGACGACGAGACCCATCATCAACATGTACGCCATCGGAATCGATGCTCATCGGTCCCTTGATTCTTTTTGTCTTTCTCTGGAGCCGTCATAGGAAAAACAAATCTACGCGGGTCGTAAGAGAGAAAGCTGCAAATAAAAAGTCTGTGATCGATCGCTTTTGACATCTTCTCCCCGAATGCCATTCATGCATACCAAATCCAAACAATCCACCACAACCCTCAGAATTTAGAACAACCGTAATCATGTCGTCCGGCGAACAATTCAAGACTGGTGAGTTGTAGTCCAAATTATCAAGCTATCGAACTTCGATATCTGACTACAGACAAATGAAGGCTGGCTGCCAAAGCCCACAGATCAAGGTTTCCCCGGCAAAGAGGGCGATCTGCCCGTCGAGGCCGTCTATGACCAGCTGCCCGACTACGAGGGTGGTTTCCAGGACTACAGGGCTGCCGGCAAGCTGCAAGGCAAGAAGGCTCTCATCACTGGAGGTGACTCGGGCATTGGACGCGCGACTGCAATTCTGTTTGCCCTGGAGGGCGCCGACTCCTTCATCGCTTACCTGCCGGAGGAGCAGAAGGATGCCGAGGAGACCAAGAAGCTCGTAGAGCAGAGAGGAACAAAGTGCCACCTCTTCGCCACGGACTTGACCGGGCAGAAGAACTGCGAGCTTCTGGTCAGCGAAGCCGTCCATGCCATGAAGGGCATCGATATCCTCTTCAACAATGCCGCCTATCAAATGATGAAGGATGACATTTCCGAAATCTCCGAGTAAGCATTCTGGTGTCTCTGTTGACGTTGCGTAAAACTAACTGCCAGCTTAGGGAACAATGGCTACACACTTTCAACACAAACATCCACCCCATGTTCTACCTTTCAAAATACGCACTGCCTCACATGAAGCCTGGGTCTACCATCATCAACAATGCCAGCATCAACGCCTACATTGGTCGTCCCGACCTGCTAGATTACACCTCGACCAAGGGTGCCATTGTCTCCTTCACTCGTGGCCTGAGTAACCAGTTCGTCTCCAAGGGCATTCGTGTCAATGCCGTGGCCCCGGGCCCCGTCTGGACGCCTCTGATTCCTGCCACCATGAACGAGGAGGCGCAGAAGCAGTTCACCTCGCCAATGGGCCGACCGGCTCAGCCCTCCGAGATTGCCACCTGTGTGGTCTTCTTGGCTTCGGCTGACAGCTCGGCAATCAGTGGTCAGACCATCCACTGCAATGGTGGTAGCATCGTCAATGGTTAAGTTATTGAAGTTTGTTAAAACTACCTTGGCATCGCCCATGGCCTCTGTCATGGTTCGAGGGCAATGCATGGCGTTCGCATTCAAGGCAAGGGTTCAGCCAGGCGTTTATTAGAGATTATGCAATTCACACTATCAATCAAACTGATTTCCTCACGATTCAATCTGATGGTTTGGAGCATGATACACTCAAAGAGATATCAATGAGTTGTGCAACTGATAACTGCGAAGCGGATTATTCACCTTAAAAGGAATCCTTCATTACAAGCTGATACTTCCCTGTGTGGGCACTCAATCATAGCTGCTTGGGTCAATTGTTCTCCTGTCAGTCTCCACACAACTGCTAGCAGTGATTTATAACTTTTATACCGTCTTTCTCCCAACTGCCTCTACGCCCATCGGTCTGATGCTCACAAAAAGTGATTCACGCATGTTATTATTCCGTTATCCAATCTTGTCGTTGTCCGATAATGAATCGGTCGAATATTCCTGAGCAGTGATTCACATATACTATTCCCTGTCCGTTCTTGCCATTGTCTTGAACAATCGGTCGAAAAAAAAAAGATGCAACAGTCATATACATTCTTGCCGCTATCCAATGTCCTTGGGCGGTAACTCTTACATGCGACTACATTTCCCGTTCTTGCCACTGTCTTGAATAATCGGTCGAAAAAAAATTCAACAGCCACATGGGTTCTTGCCGTTGTCCAATATTCCTGAGCAGTGATTCACGCATGCTACTATGCTTTCCGTTCTTGCCATTATCTTGAACGATCGGTCGAAAGCCATATGTGTTCTTGCCGCTGTCCGATATTCCTCAATTGTGATTCACACATGCTACTACATTTCCCGTTCTTGCCAGTCTTGAATAATCGGTCGAAAGCCGTATGCATTCTTGCCGTTGTCGGATAGTCCTGAGTTGTGAATCACAGATACTACTAGTATTTCTGCTCTTTCCATTGTCTCGAACAATCGGTCTGATATTTGACAGCTGTGTGATCTTGCCACTGCCATTCTTTCCGTGCGGCAGCTTGACAGCTTTGGGCCCTCATTCCGATCTATTTAAAGGACTCTTCTGAGCTCCTGGCTATTCAACAAACCTCCAAACCAAACAACATTCTCAACATCCTCCCACTTCCACAGTCGCCCACTGTCACAACCTTCCACTGTCACAGCCTTCCACTATCACAGCTTTTCACTGTCATAGTCTTCGACTGTCACCGCTGCATCTTGTACCGCCACAGATTTGTACCGTCGCGGTATTATACCATCGCAGGTTTGTACCGTCGCCGTCTTGTACCGCCAGTGGTTGGTACCGTCACGATCTTCTACCGCCACAGACTTGTACCGCCAGAGGTTTATACCGTCACGGTCTTCTACCGCCGCAGTCCTCTAATCACACAACCTTCACACAGTAAGTACCACTTGTCTATCACATGCCCCTCGCAGCCTCTCTTCAAGATTCAGAAAATCTCTTTCTGTCAAGTCAGAGGTCTATCAGCACATCCATCATTCTCCTTCCATCTTTGATGTTACCCCGCCATCAGCTACGAAGCTGCCTCTGTCAAACCCTACCCAACCACCTACCTCCTGCTGCAGTCTCGCACGGCAACCGCGTGGCCACTCGACTTCCCCCTCAAGTGGTTCGCCGACTCTGTTCACAGCCTGCTACTTTCCCATTCAAACCTCGACTCTTTACTAATTGTCTGTTTCTCTTCAGACTGCGACCGACCTTCAGACAGCCCGCGCACTTTTTTGCGTTCCACTTTCAGGAAAGACAACACAGCAATCGCGTTCCTGCTTGGGTTGTTGTCAAGTCTGTTCACAGCTTGTCAATTTCTTATTGAACCCAAGGCCATCACTACTATCTGGATTTGGTCATACCGCATCTTGACCAACATACAATTCATATTTGACAATACTCTGCGACATATCGGACAACGATACACCAGCCAGTTTATACTCGTCCATAATCCTGTATATCGGACAACGACATACCGGCCAGGTTATACTTGTCCCTACTCTCATACATCGGACAACGATACACTGACCAGTGTATACTTGTCCATACTCTTGTACATCGGACAACGATACACTGACCAGTGTATACTTGTCCATACTCTTGTACATCGGACAGCGATACACAAACAAGTGTATACTTGACCAATACTCTCGTACATCGGACAGCGGTACACTAACAAGTGTATACTTGTCCCTACTCTCGTACATCGGACAGCGATAGACCGACCAGTTCATACTTGTCCATATCTCGTACATCGGACAACGACACACCGGCGAGTTCATATTTGTCGCAACTTCTCCATCCCAGACAACCACGAATTATTATCGCACCGTCAGGATGGATAAGTGCGACAACCCGATCTACGAGAAGGTTACTCGTCGAGGGAAGATGTGTGACGTCTGCAGCAGGCGTAGCAGGGGCGGTAAGTATATCGATCCGTTCATGATAGTCTCCCGTGCCCAGTTCTCCCATCGTCATCCGAACAACAGTATAGAGAATGCCCAACTGCCAAGTTTTTGATCGCGTCTTGGGTTTCCAGAGGCTAACATTTCATCCAGTCCAGCAGGAGTGTCAGACCTGCACGATGACCACTTGCAGAAAGTGCTACAACACGGGCAATTTCGATCGGGACCACGACCTGTCCCTTGCACAGGGTCTGGACTGGAGCACCACTGTTGTTGATGAGGTCGAGCCTCGCCGTGGTCCCATCGTCCGACACGCTGATTCCGATGGATCCTTGTCCCCTCAGACTCGCGCAAAGGCCGCTGCTCCCAAGGCCCCTTACAAGCCGAAGCGTGGTAATCATCCAGATGCATGGAAGAAGGAGTATGGCCATAAGGAGCTGTACCAGACCACTTCCAAGTCGAAGGAGAATGCTCCTGTCCCAGAGGATTCGGTCAATGTCGCCGAGAAGCAGGCCTCAAAGAGAAAGAATGAGTCTGCTGACAAGCAACAGCCAGCAAAGAAGAAGAGGCAAGACTACCAACTATATCAGACACGATCCAAGTCCAAGACAGGCACCCCAAGCAAGGGGATGAACTATCACAAGGAGATTTACCAGACTGTCAGAGAACAGCCTAGTGGCGACCAGAATGCCGACAATGAGCGTATCGGAGAGAGCGAGCATATCGACGACCATCATGCTGGTGACCAGCGTGCCAGCTCGGCCCCCGGAATGGGTTACAACCATCAAGCAGGTTATCCTCCTGTGGGCCATCCATTTCCCCAAATGCCACACAACATGGCTTATGACCCTCGTACGGGTCAGTATTACCCCCGTCAGCTGCATGGCTTTGACGACGGTTATCACGGAATGGGCCATCTGCATCCCCAGCAGCACCATAGTCTGGGCTATGGCTATCCTGGAATGGGACAGTTTCACCCCCAAGTGCAGCAAAACTTTGCTCACAACGATGGAGGCTTGCCTAGTCTGCGACCTTTGCCTCCTACTCAGCCCCAAGATGCCTTCCGCGCCCCTGAGCATGCTCATGAAGCACAGATGCCCTTGCAGAGGGATTACTTCTCTCAGCAGGCTTACCACCATCAGATGGGATTCCAGCAACCCTCGCAGCCGCAGAATATGCTGCACAACCCCCAGATGGGCGCTCATTACCCCCAGAACCCCCAGCACTTGGGCTACGACAATTCTCAGGCAGGCTTCGCCCATCCCCAGGCAGGTTTTGCCCATCCCCAGGCAGGTTTCGCCCATCCCCAGGCAGACTTTGCCCATTCCCAGGCCGGTTACCACGGCCCTCAGCAGCCGCCTACGTCTACTCACCACGATCCCCGCATGTCTGGACAGCAACAGGCCCATGGCCAGCAGTCAGGACGCCACGCGGATGTTTCTCAGCCCGAGGAGGACTTGGGTAGCCGCGAGCCTCAACAGAGACATGAGACTCAGACAGAGAACAGCACTCTGCCTCATGGAACTCCCCACGGTTCCACCCCCGACTACCCGGCCCTTGCTACGCGTGCTCCGCTCGACACCGACGATGACTTCCCTCCTGTCCGTGCTCGTCGTCAGCAGCACCAGAGCGCAAGAGCCCAGTCTGACGAGGACTCTCTGTTTGTCCCGGAGGCTGATCCCCAGCCCCAGGCCATGAACATGCGCATGCCGCTGCAGGACACCGACGACGATTTCCCCCCTCTCAGGTCTCGTCAGCAGCAGCCCCAGCGCGCAAGACCTCAGTCTGACGAGGACTCTCTCTTTGTCCCGGAGGCTGTGTCCGAGTCCCAGTCGGATCACGACTCTTTATTCGGCCAAGCGTACAAGGACGCTCACGAGGTCTCCGTCGTCGGGGGCCCCGAGGTCGTGCAGCAGCGTGCCGCCGAGCACGAGGAGAACCCGCGACAGCTCGAGCAGCCCAACGACGGCCAAGGAGGCCCCCAGGTCTTGCCCCAAGAACGAGAGCATCTTACCGCGCGTCTTGAGGATGACTGGACCCGCTCGCCCGAGCTCGCTCGGGTCAGGTACGGCCACGATGGTCTCCGTGGCACCCTAGCAGCCATGGAGCTGCTACGCGGCTCCATCATGCTGGGCGACTATGGCCACAGGGACGAGATCAAGGCGATTGCGATCGCTTGGGTCGATAGCCTGCGCCGTACTTTTCTGGCCAACTTGCGATATTAGGACCGATGAGGGACATCAAGGGTGACGATGTATGATCACCCGCATTTTTGCAGTTTTCTTACGAGCAAAAGTAGAAAATTCGAGCAAAAAATAAGTTCGAGCCAAAAAAAAAAAAAAAAAAAAAAAAAAAAAAGAGAAAAAACCGAACAACCGAAAACGTCGAGCAAAAAAACGACAGAAAAACAATAAAATCCGAGAAAAAAAATGATCGGTCAAAAATGATCGGTCGAAAACCGAGCACAAAAGAAACAGTGCTATATAATCACGATCAAGACAAGCGATGGAACATGGGACAGTCAGTCAAGTGCGATAAACGCACAAAGCGATGATATTTAATAAGAGCATGAGATTTAAAAAACTGTTGCAGCAATTCTGCCTCTGTGAAGTCAAGGTTTGTATCATGGTTTTGGCGATTAACAAGTGTCTTTGGTTTTCCCAAGATGGCTTCTTTTGCAGCTGCTGTCAAGAGCTGCCATATGTAATCGCAAAGTATACCGGATTTGACTTTCAGGGGAAATGAAACCGTGATCTTGTCTCTCTACAGTTCAGCCCAGTTGAGCGGTTTAAGAGCATGCAGTGTTCAGCCTCGATATGGGACAAGGTTAAGTTTTCCTGCAACTTTGGGGATCTGGATCGTTTTTGACTTTTGATTGCCTTGGGACCTGGGTCCTGGATGTTGTAGTTGTCTTACAACAGGACGCGACGCGATCTGTCAAGCTTTTGAGTTGGCGATCTTCAAAAGATTGTCTCTTCTTTTTCGTGAGTATAATTTTGCCCTGATAGTGATTTGCTCCGCCGCAGTCGTGGACTAAAGAGAACAAGTGGTATTGCGCATCCAGAACTGATTACGCATGTGCTTCGTTGACTGGTTTCTGCCAAGTGCTCGTAAGATTCTACGCAAGACGGTGCTCATGTCATATAGCGGAAAGCAGAAATGGAAGGCAGGAATGGAAAGCAGGAATAGAACGATCCATGTAGACTATAACAGCATGGCTACCTATACTATAAGACAGATCGTCCCGCTGTCAGGAACCTTTTCGCTTCATCTCTCGCGCGCACGCGTAACCTCGGGCTGCGGGATGATGGAATGAATGGTCGCTATAGCAGGACGTGTTAAGAGTTGGACTGCCGTCAAATGTAAGATTTGAGGCTCGGATGCCAAAAATTGATCATGCGCATCGGAGATTTTTTCTATCGAATGGGGATCCCCGTCTCCTTCTTTTCAAAACACTTTCGTATTATCCGTTCTCGTCGCCATGCGCCGAGGAGTGTGTTGGGTCCCCGCGGACCAGCGGCCGCAGATGAAACGAAGCCGATCTCCGAGCGTGCTTTCTGTTCTCCTGCAGGCTCAGTGCAACTATAAGCAGGAACAGACTTCGCAATAGGTCAATTCGAGCAAGTATTCCGGTCTGCAAGCGGAAATGTTGTTGGTCCCGTTGCAAGCCAGGGAGGAATGGAGTCAGAGAGGGAGACAGAGCGAATAGGGCAGCTAGCAAGTCACGGAGAGGGAAGAAAAAGGCTCGAGCACTCAAAATGTCTGGCCTATGCATCTTGCATCGGCCTGTGAAACAACAACCATATGCAGCAGCCGCAACTGCTGTTGCTTCCGGCCGACATACTCGTGATGTTGAGATGCTTTTCGTAGTGGAACGGGCGTATGTAATAAGAATCTGCCTTCCCCCTTGCTGGCAGTCAACTATTTGACCACCTTGGCAGCGATCGAGTATTGTACCTGATCTAGGTCTATACCTGCCTTACCTACGTTGACCTGCCTATACTTTAGGTGATGAGCGGCAGAGGTGGGGCCCCGCTCAAACCGTCGGCGTAGCGGCCGAGAGAGAGAGAGAGAGAGAAGAAAGAGACGTGACCAGCCAGCTCCAAGAGGGGAGGGCAGAGGAGCGATTGTGACGGGCTGTCGACTTCCATGCGGTGCTTCCCTCTCCTTTCCTTTCCTTTGGGGTGGCCACACAGGTAACGGGGTCATCACGGGTCTCACTGATCAGAGGCTATCAGGTACAGAAAGTGCAGAAAGCCCAGAAGTTCTTTGGGGGTGGGTAACATACAATGTACGGGGTCCATGTCCCCTCGGGTGGAAATGGGGTCTTCTGGGTCTTCTGCTTCTTCTGGTGGGACAGAGAGTCAGGTCCCAGCTCAAACCGGCCAATCATAGAATCCAAGGCGGGGCAGTCCAACGTCGCCTAGGCTCTGATTGGACAAGGTCTCATGCAGGCAATTAAACGCGCAGAAGCAAGACGCGAACACGTCGCGCTTCGACGCGTCTAAACTCGACGACATCTCGTCATGATTCCACGTTTTTCCCCCCTCCCACCCTTTTTGCTCTTTCGCGTCGTCGGCCATTGTCCGCTCCTTTTCTGGTGTCCATGTACTCTGTGGACTCCCGTTTCTTCAAGGCAGAAAGAAAGCAAAGTAGAAGGCAATTGCAGCAGCCCTCGTCTTTATCCAACGCGTCGTAAATGACTTGCAGCCGCGTTTTTGAACACCTTAATTTGGCACTGAGCAGTTCGCAATTCGCCATCCCTACCGGGGCAATCAATTAATCGACGACTTGTGATCCATACTTGGAGAGGGGAATTTCCACTCACCCACAATATCGTGGCTGCCCACACCCTTCGTGGGCAAGTCGGATGATCACCGATCCAGTGGAAGCCAAATGTCTAATAAATCGAGAGACTCCTGCCGGAGCGGATCTTGGGGGACTGTACATACTATCGATACCTCCTTTTTGGTTCCCCGAATGATGGTTCATCTGTCTCTGTCTTAGCAGATTCTGCAAATGCAAGGGCTCGAAAACTAAAAAAGATTTCCAGAGAGGTCTGCTTTTTCACCGAGCAAGGAGGGATAGGATAAGATCACCCATCCTACGTAAGCTAAAAAGGAATCCATCATCTACGACGCAAAGCCCAGGTGAGATTTTGCAAGTGCCGTGCTGTACGATGCTATGCATTAACAGCAGGGTTGCCATGTGATGAGAGCAGTAAGCAGGCATCGGGATTTCATTCTGGAAAATCCTGCTTCGATCCTTTTCTGATCGATCGCGGGCGCAGTCTTCTTCTCGTGGCGGTGACCACCACATGCTGAATGAATGTCTACCTAGCCTTCTCGCCCTGTTCCTATGACGACGAAGGACCCGAAGCAATTTTAGCTCCAGGAACCTGGCGATCATCAATCAGACACCGAACGGGGGGCCCTTCCCCCTTTGAAAGGCGAAACCAGGCGTCCGGGGTTGCTGTCTACTGGTTTCGCCTGATATGGTTGTGCTCACCTGTTATCGGGAACACGGCTGTAATCGAGAATCTGACAGCCACACACACACACACACCCACACCCCTCTTCTCCGATGGTCCCTCGTGCTTGTCGCACAGCAGATCAATCTATTCACCGAAGCGGCCACCATGTCTTGGACTGGGGGAGGAGGCGACGCAAAAAGGTGCCAGACATGCTTTTTTAAGGTGTCAGCTACCGAACGTTGACGGCGGCTCGTCACAAAGTCGGACGCTGCAAGCCTGATCCCTAATGAGTATATCGTACACTTACATACGTTGAAAAGTGTATATTTGCACCTATGTATGTAAGTTGGGGGATAAGATATAAGAAATTTCCACAAACTCTATGACCCGCGGGGATCGCCTTGCCGCTGCTGAAGAATATAGAGTTGAGATGACAAGCGGCCAGGGATTCGGAATCCGACTTCCACGGGCAACTAAAAAAAAAGTGTATGACTGCCTGCTCGACTGACTATTTGTTCTTCGCGCTGCCTGCCTAAGTACCAAGCTGGCTAGCATCTACGGTAGACGAGGTACCTGAAGGGTAGGGGAGCTGCCGGGTCTGAGGACCGGTCGATTCGGGGACCATTGAGAAGACGTTCTTATCTTACGTAGTATGTAGGTATGTACTACGTTGACAGCTCATGGTCTACCTACATACCACACATACGGAAGACAGTCAAGATGATCAGCCTATGCCAACACTGAGACGGGTCCCACGAAGACCCTGCCGACGAGCCACGAAGACGGGCAGGATGGATATATCCAGCGGTAGTGTGTCCAGTAGTATGACTTTGTCGACGCATCTAGAGTCTGACCTGGGCGACATGACTCTCCACCCAGACACATTTGGGAGGTCTAGGATCTAGTGCAGAGCTCCCACGCAAGGTACCAGTTTTGGACCGCGATGAGTGAGCCATGGAGAGACAAGATGCAAGAGAAAGTTGCCGACAGGGATGAGATGTGAGAAGCATCAATTAAAGGATCGAATGGTCGAAGAAGCAGAAGAAGAAGAAGATACATGGTACATACCTCGACCAGATGGAACCCCCCCCCCCCCCCCGGGGATCATTCAAAAACCATTTTGAAAAAAAAAAGACAATTGAACCCTTGCTCCGAGGTGCCTGCTACCAAGTGGGGCAGTATATTGGGTCCACTGTAACCTGTAGAGCTAGACTCGAACAGGTCTAACACTCCCATGGACCCACTGATGGACACTCCCGCGGTCTTTGGCTCTTTCTGCTGCTGTTGCTTTGGGGGGGATGAGAAGTGCAGGGCCTCTACTGTGTGCTGTGCGCCCGTCGTACCTGGGTTTGCTGGGGGGTCTCTGCTCTCTCCTCTCCCCCCCGAGAGGCGCCACCCAAACCTGCTGACTCTTCCTCGGGGGAGATGTTTGGGTCTCTTATTAGGCGCAACAAGTCCTTGTCACCCCCCAACTCCTCCGCCCCGAGAGCTCTTTTTCTTCCCACAACCCACCATCATAGCATATCATTACCAACTTACCCGTAACAACAACAATCCCGTTGCTACGACCCAAAACAACAACAACAACCAGTTTGCGACCTGGGCACCGCGCTCTCTTTCGTCGCCGACTATCTACTTTGCAACAATCTACAGAACAAACCGATTACGCTCCCGCCCCTTGTGACAGCTGAGCCGTCCCGCGCGCCCGCAACTCTAACGAAAAAGAAACGAGTTTCGCGTTGTCGCGCCCCAAACCCCATTCAGCTCGTCTACTCTAAAGCGATCGCACTCCTTCGATTGTCGCAACAAACAACATAATCCTCTCGTTTCCTCTCCACCACCTTCGTTTGAACTTGCGCCCCACGCGCTCAAGTGGTTGATTGTCCTCACACTGCTCTTGCAAATCTTCTCATTGTTACCAAATCAACTACCTACAACAATAACAGCAACAAAAATGCTGCTGCCTTCAGCGCTATCTTGCGACTCGTCGCAGCGACCAAACACTCGACTTTCTTCACCTCTCTTCTCTTCGCCGCCTGCCAGTCCTCCCACCAACGCCTACAGTGGCATGAACAGCATCATGACATCCTGTCGCGCGCTTCGTTCGGTCCTTGCGCCCGCGCCCGTCATCGTCGCCAGCAACAACGAAGACAACATCCCTCGCCGCGCAGCTCAGCTTCCTACACCACCCTTGGCCCACGCCACCATTCCTTCTCCCATGAAGCTGCGCCTCCGCGCGCGCAAGCCAGACACCAGCCCAGAGATGGGTCGCAAGAAGATCGTCAAGCGCGCCGTGCCCGCGCGCGGCCCCAACAAGAGGCGCAGATCCGACGACGACGACATGGGCCGCGATGATGATATTGACAGCGATTTGGACATCAACGCCTCAGAGTCGGACAAGAACGAGGCTGGTTCTTCAGGACCCAGAACACCAAAGCGCGCGCGCATTGCGCCCGAGGTCTGCCCTCTCGGCCTCGCTCGATCAGACTTTCACAACCTGCACAACACCAACGTAAATATAAACAACACAGACTTGGAGCAGACACAAACCGACGAGGAGGCAGAGGTCGAGGCCGACGGCGAGAAGTGGAGCACAGAGGAGGATCGCATCTTGGTCGAGCTCATCTTGGAGAAGCTGAAGCTTTCCAAGAACGACTGGCAAGACTGTGCCAGGAGCCTGGGCAAAGATCGCAGCTCAGTCGGCAGAAGGTGGAAGAGCCTCATGGTCAATGGAGACGTCGGCCTCAAGCCGAGGAGTAGTAGGCGAGGCAAGATCCACGGAACCTGGCGGTGACGGCCACGTTCTGTCCAGTGTCATTCTTTTTTTGATTTCCATCTCTTTCGTCTCACCAGCCCTGGAACAGACAGGGTTGTCTTGCGCCTAGGACAGGCAGTATTCTCATTTTCCTTTGTTCAGAGCATCTCGCATTATACCTTGTTTAGATCTGGAAAAGAAGTGGAAGGGCGTTCAGGATCCAACCAAGCATGTCTTTGACATGATCGATGGGCATCACAACAAGATTGATATCCCCTATGGTTTTGCGCATAGAAGCGCCTGCATTTTTTGCATTTAGTTAGTTCAGTGTCAATAATATCATGAACTGAGCTACCATCACAACTCATCCTTCTGTCTCTCTGCCATGTGACCTATGCTGCCCATGATTGCCAACACTCCTTCTGCCATTCACATGATCGCCTGCTTACACATATTCCAAGAGACCTCTCCGTCACGGCGCGACAAGCGCACCCCGTATGCAGGGCAAGCGCTTGGTCTCATCCGAATCTGCACATCATCTGGAATGCCGCACGGGGTCTGTTTCAAGAGGAGCGGAGCGGAATGACATTCTTGTTTCTGCCTTGCTTGCTTCCTTTCCCTCCTTACCCCGGATCCGGGCATAACTACGATTGTATTGTCACATTGTTTCCCAACATACCCGTCCCCACGAAGCTTATTACTACTTGGAACCCATTCATCAAGCTACTGTGCGTGCCTACGGAGTACATGTACAGATCGATGGGAACCTGACGATCCACATTCCCTTCTCCCAGCCCCGGTGATATTTCGCGCAATTGACCACTGACGCTGGGATTAGAGAAGAAACTTATTTCTACATAGGTACGGACAAACGAGAGAGGCAAATAAAACAGGGCAAGAAAATACTAGAAAGAAAGAAAATTAAGAGAGAGAAAAAATCAATTAAAAAAGGCCGCAAGGGATAACCCGGGACACTAGGGGAAAGCGGGAAAGAAGCACAATCCTCCTCCTAGTCAAGGCTCAAGCTTGCCTCCTTCTCAGGAACCAGCGGGCTACTACAGGGAGCGAGCTACTTGTGAAAAATAAACGATGGTCGCTCTCCTTCTCTCGTCGCTTTGGGAAAAGCGTACGGTAGGCAAGAGAGTGAATCAAGTCTAGCTACGCGCCCACCGACTAGTCCCGGACTGGGAGGGAGGGAGTCGTTGGGGGACAGCACTATGCCTCTTTTCGCTTGTTCTTCTCCCTTGCTTTGCCCTTTCTTTCTCCTGGTTCTCCTGTCGCGCCTCTCGAGTCCCCTGATTTTTTGTTCCCTCCCGGACCCTGAAGATCAGGGTCTTCTGGGCGTGGCCGCTGCCTTGGGAATTGGCAGAGAGGAATTCTTCTCTCTTTCTGTCCGTGGTAGGAATTCGAGAGCGACGCTCTTTCCACTCACTTGCCCCGTTTGACTCCCGTGTAAGTGGATTAAAAGTACTTTACGCGCTCTGAAAATGGATATCCCCATCTCTGAACGCGAACATTTCGCGTTTCTCAGGGCGCGAATATGAAAGTAGTAATTAATGAATTCCCGGGTCCGCAACCCTTGGGCGCCACCTACGATCCTTGGGAGGCTCCCCTTTTTCCCAAGAGAAGGGCCCAAGGGGTCCCTGGGTGGGAAGATACCCGATTCCGGATCCGGCGAGACCCAAGATCGTGGCCTCGGAGCAGGGAGCACAGTCCAACTTAGGTCCCAACCAAAGGGAAACGTGGGAACGCTGACGCCCGAAAATCGCGGATTGTTATAATAAGGTATGGAGACCCCCCTTCGATAAAGGCTCTTTTTGCGGGAAATTTGGTACGTCCGGGGTTTGTAAGCTTTATTAGTCGGGTGGTTGGTGTAATTGGGATTCATTCAAAAGAGATATGGTATAATAACGAAGGTCAATTTCCCCGTACCGCCTGTCTCTTTTCTCTCGAGAGATCTGTACGCGGACCATGTTTGAACGTGCTCCGATATGTTTTTGCAAAGATGATGGAATTTCCAGGCTCTCTGCCGATTGGTTGAAGAGCAAGAGGAGACAGGTGGAAAACTGAACTGGCCAACGTTGTGGTGGTGTACCGATTCATAAGGGTTACCGTCATCTGTGTCTCGTACAGTTTCTAATTCCTGCTTCTCGTTGTTCTTGACTTGGTGCCTAAGTCGTGCTGGTACCCAGGTCATCACGGTATCCAATTCGCCGTTATGATGTCCAAGTCGTCCTTTTGCATGAAGTAAAATGGGTTCCTAACGCAGCACATCATTCACGTCAAATATTATCATATTTTCCGCTTGCTCATCACTGAGCCACCGCCAGAAGAGCGCTGAACGTTTGATTGCGGTTCTTCATGGTGGAGTTAACCCAAGACTTTGGGAGAACAAGCCCGTGCCATTCCACCTTTGAATTGAATAGCTTTAGAAATCATGGTCAGCATATCAAGATCGGGCAAGTCGTTTTAATCGAAAGGTTCATGTCTGGAATCTTCTTCGTAACAAACATGGTCTCATCCAAGTAGAGTCGCACTATCGCTCACATTTATCCAGTGTACCTTGTGAACTGGGCGCCCTTGAATACGTTCGGATACCTTTTTCGTGTGGTTCAAACTATATATTTACTATACATGAATAGCTTTTGTGCTATCTTCGCGGAAGGCTCTGATTCGATTTCCAATAAGACAATTGTCAGAGCAAGAGAAAAACATAAAACGGTAGGAGATGCTCATCTTTGCAAACCTGTCACTGTTCGGAGTCTCTTGTCAGATGATTGTACTTGACAGGCAGTCTGGAGGAAAAGCAATCAGATTGATGGAGAAGAGAAGATTTCTGGACCTCTACTCGAGCAAGATCATCATAGTGTAGGCAGCTTTCTGCAAGTCTACGGAATGGGAGCTTTGGGTTGATAATCGCTGGAATTCTTCGGTAAAACGGCGTGATACAATCCTGTTGGGCTGTCAGAACGTGGCTAGATATGGCCGACCACCAAAGCGTAGAGTCGGACCTGTTGGCGAGAGGATCATGCCGAAATCACCATTGGCACGGTCGAACCAGGGCCAAGCCAGAACCTGACAAGCCGTCGCATACTGCTAGTCCACCGCTGTTTCTAATGACAGTCGCGCGAACACCAATCACGTCATCAATATACCCCGAGCATCAATATTAGATGCACGTCAAACGTAGGCTGATATCTAGTCAGATCGAGAACTAATTGGCAGTATTACTATATTTGCTTCCACAGATGGTCCCATAGCATAGAGGCTGGTTCATAAGCCCGGATTACAAATAGAGACGAGAGTTGAACCAAGTAGAACATGCTCATCTAGCTAGTATTTAGTTATTGCAACCGACCTTTTTATGGCACGGGAATAGGTCAATCCCTGAAGTCCAAAGGAATATCCACCCAAGATGACATGAAACATAAGCCGGTACCCCAAAAGCGCACCTGTAAACGCCATAAAACATTTCTATGACTGGCCATTACTTGGACTCCCGTCATTGTTGAGGATGGGCTTAGTGTCAGCAGAGTTACGAGAATATTTAGTTTCACTTTGCTCTCAAAGCTTTCCATAACGGCACGGATACGCAACACTCCTACGGGTGAAAGGAAGGAACCACGGATAATCCTTGATGAGCGTGGTGTCTCCGAAATCCCCAATTGTTAAACATTTTCTGTGGTATCGTGTTCCCAAGATGCCCGATCTTTCGTTGGCCTGGGTATTTAGATTAGTCAATAAGCAAAGCGTTTCTAATTGACCGCAATTTTATATGTTGCAACCATACTGCCCTTCTTGATGGTATACATACCAGGCGTGATCGAAGTATTACAGGGAGAATATATTGTTCCAGTTGCTTGAAGTTCCCAAGTGATTTCAACGTATTTGTCTTTTCGCCCCGCGTCATCCACTATACGCAAAGCACTGTATCGACAGCGAACGAGGGCATGAACAGATATAAGTACTCGATATCAGATAAACAACACTACCTCACAATTCACGTCTCAGTTAGCAAAGGAGAAGCGTGACTCGGCACAACTATGACGGAATCTAGGTCATTCTTGATACGTCGTTTATGGACGACAGAAAGGGAATCGTCTCTGTTGAACATGGATCGTTAAAGCTTTGAACAATCGAGGAATAATTCACGACATGCAAGGGTCAACTTCCATAGGCATAGAGATGGAATATGGAACAAGAGTGAGATCATATTGAATCTATCTGCAACTCTGACCAACTTGGACTGCACATCGAGTAGATACCCGAGATAAATGTTGTGTGCTCTCCTTTTACACGCTGAACTTGTGTATAAATCCATTGTTGAATTCCACCTCCGAAATGGAGGTTTAGCAAACGAACCGACTGTCTTCCAAGGCTTTTTTGCCTTGCCGAGACGGTTTTGTTGAATACCGTACGCCATGCTTTGCCTTTATATGGTCCGATGAGGGAATCATTCAAATTCTAAACCCAAAAAACGCCTTTCTATGCTGAAGAAGTTGATTCTTCCGCGAGTGATATTTCAGTCCCCCCACGGAACGGCAGATATTATGCTACAACTAAATGGCAGAGCCCAATTAGAACTTGAGCTCCTTGGGCTGCTCCCAGCTGAAGCTCTGGTTGGTACCGAAGTGACCGAACTTGGCAGTCTGGTAGTAGATGGGCTTGGCCAGGTCGAGCTGCTTGACAATGACACCGGGTCTCATGTCGAAGTTGGCACGGACAATGTCAACGAGCTCCTGGGCGCTCTTCTCCGAAGTGCCGTAGCTATCGACGTAGACGGAGCAAGGCTCAGCGATACCGATGGCGTAGGACAGCTGGACCAGAGCGCGGCGGCAGAGCTTGGCGTTGACGAGGGACTTGGCGATCCATCGGGCGAGGTAGGCAGCGGAGCGGTCGACCTTGGAGAAGTCCTTTCCGGAGAAAGCGCCACCACCGTGGGCACCCCAACCACCGTAGGTGTCGACGATGATCTTGCGGCCGGTCAGACCGGCGTCACCCTGGGGACCACCAATGATGAAGAGACCAGAAGGTTGGATCTGAGGAAATTATTAGCACGGTGCCCGAGCGCGAACGAAGCACGGGGCCACAGGCCGGCTTTTTTTTTACTTACGTGGTAGACGGTCTTCTCGTCGAGGTACTGAGCGGGGATGACCTTCTTGCAGATCTTCTCGGTGATCTCCTTGCGGAGCTGCTCGGTGGTGATGTCCTCGCTGTGCTGGGCAGAGACGACAATGGTGTGGACACGCAGAGGAACAACGGCACCGCCGTCGTGCTTGTACTCCATGGTGACCTGAGTCTTGGTGTCAGGTCGCAACCAGGGGAGGGAGCCGTCCCGGCGGGCGTCGGACATGGCCTTGTTCAGCTTGTGGGCCAACAAGTGGCTGAGAGGGTGCATCTCGGGGGTCTCGTCGGTGGCGTATCCGAACATGAGACCCTGGTCACCGGCACCGAGGGCCTCGAGGGCCTGCTCGTAGTGAAGACCCTGAGCAATATCGGGGGACTGCTGCTCGATAGCGACGAGGAGGTTGCAGGTCTTGTAGTCGAAGCCCTTGTCGGAGGAGTCGTAGCCGATATCCTTGATAGCGGCACGGACGACCTTCTGGTAGTCGAGGTTGGCCTTGGTGGTGATCTCACCAAAGACCATGATCATACCGGTCTTGGTGGCGGTCTCGCAAGCAACCTTGGAGAGGGGGTCCTCAGCCAAGCAGGCGTCGAGGATGGAGTCTGACACCTGATCGGCGATCTTGTCGGGGTGACCCTCACCGACGGACTCGGACTGGATCCGATTGTTAGCATGGCGGTTCTGAGCAGCTGTATTTTTGCACCTGATATCCGGCCCGCGAGATTGCCCTTATCACGGCCGATCTGTTCCCCCCACCAAGAAAAAGTGAAAGGCTGTGACGGCCGCGGGGTCTTTCTCTGCGGCGAGCGGGCGGCTGAGCTGCCCCAGATCGCACGATCCGCAAGGACGAGGCCCGATATTTGGCTAATATTGCCATTGACGACAGTGAAAGCAACAAGAGCAAAAGACTTACAGTGAAGAGGAAGGCGCCCTCATTGTGGATGGCGAAGGCATCGCCGTTGGTGGTTCCGTTGGTGGCAGGCATCTTGAACTTTTTTCTCTCTCTCTTATAACCTTAAGCAATAGTGTAACGCGGGTCTATTGTCCAAGAGCAGGCGCAAGGCAGCAGAAGAAAAATAAGAAGAATACGGCTAGGAGGAGGAAAAAATGACTGAGGGGAACGGAGAAGGGACGGCGGTCGGCGAATTTATGGGCAAGAGGATGTGAAGTACTTTCAGAGAGTCGGAGAGAAACTGGAACCTGGGAAGGGTCCTTTCCAATTGATGAGGGACAAGATTGGCGCCCCGAACAAGGCCAGGCACAAGGGAAGAGACAGTCGCTCGCTGGATGCCGAGTGTCGGATTCACACTTTGGGCTACTCGGTCCAAGGAGGGGCAATCCCAGAATGTACCTAATAGCCCGAAGTACTTTGACTGCCCTTTGGGTTTGGCAGATTACAGACAACCTACAGCGTACCCGATACCTGTCAGAAAAATTACCGTTGGTGGCCGTCGCTCCCAAAGCAAAAAAGTTTTATGGGCCGAATTGCGCCATATTGCCAATACCATCACAGAAAGCTCATAGTCCTTATTGCCGACTGGTCTGATTTTTTCACCGCTCTCCACCCCAGACCCACGAGCTAGAAGAGATCCCACTTGATGCTCATGTCTCTGCGCGGGGCAGTTTAGGTACTGCTGCTAACTAGAGCAAACTCGACGAAGCTGGACTGGGAGTTGCTGCTACTGCTTGCTATCCATCCTGGCTGTTGGCCATTCGGATGGTTTCTCAACAACAACGTGCCCCGAGTGACCGATACCTTGAGAGCATGTGGAGGAACGGACACCTGGCTCCTACCTAGACACACACACACACACACACACACACACACACTACAATACCAAGCAGTATGACGCCTCTGTGCTGCAAGGTATGGCATCCTCGATTCAGCTGTCTGACTGCAGCTTACAGCAACTCTCTGCCTCTTGTCTTAGTCGGCGCCCGGCTGTGCGCATTGGACGCCCAGTCAACCATCTAACTCGAGACAGAGAGTTACAGTATCCGTACATGATCTGCAGAGGAGAAAGATGGCGGATGGCTACGCACGAAGATACATACCTGGAGAAGCCACCTGGAGAAATCACCGCGATCCATGGGAATTCAATTCGCCGCCCGAGGGCAGAAAGGGTCCCAACTCCGCTTCGGTACAAGATGGAAATCATCTTCATCATTACCCCTCGTTCAGGATCATGGCAGATGCAACTGGCAAAATCTGAATGTAATGCTGCATGCACATACAAGGGACTATCCGTGGCCATTGCGGTCCATTGTCCATTTTTCACCAAAGCGCTCGCATGACTGATGAGTAGGTAATGTAGCAATGAAGTGCTCATATGAAAATAGTATTACGAATACATGATCGAGTGACGGCTCATGCTCTAGATCTGAAATTGTCTAGCACCACATTGATTGGGTCAAGACACAATTTGCCGAACTGGACTATCAAAGTCATGGTTGACAAGTTGGAGGAAAATAAAATAAATAAAATCGCGGGTTCCTTGCTGGCCGCCCCACGTGCGTCCGTGTTCGCGATCAAGCCCGTCTGGTCGTCAGCCAATCCCTGCACAACCATCTGCCCCTCCAGACCCCTCCATCATTTTTTCCAATTGCCCGGACGAGGCGGCGACTCAAGTCACAGCAACTGTTCTCTGCAAGGCTGAACAAGCCCATGTTCATATCCGTGTCGCTAAAACTTTTCCTATTGACAATAACGGCTTCTGAAAATCGAAAACCAGAGACTGATCAACGAAGCTCATCTGCATCTTCCTAGCTCAAGCTTCTAAGATGAGCAAGTTTGGCGTCATGGTCATGGGCCCCGCCGGGGCGGGCAAGGTGAGTCGGCATCCGAAAATCATGTCCAGGCGGCTGGATGCGACAGCCACAGCGCGTCCATGTCTCTGCCCTGGTATTATTTTTACACCATCGGATCGGATATTAACGAAGAACAAATATAGTCCACCTTCTGCGCTTCGCTCATCACCCACCTGAACCTGAATCGCCGTTCATGCTTTTACGTCAACCTCGACCCGGCCGCCGAAAACTTCGAACACCAGCCCGACTTGGACATCAAGGACCTCATCTCGCTCGAGGATGTGATGGAGGAGATGGGCCTGGGGCCCAACGGCGGCCTGATCTACTGCTTCGAGTTCCTCATGGAGAACCTGGACTTCTTGACCGAGGGCCTCGACTCCCTCACCGAGGAGTACCTCATCATCTTCGACATGCCGGGCCAGATCGAGCTGTACACGCACGTGCCGATCCTGCCGGCCCTCGCCCGCTTCCTCACCAAGACGGGCAACCTGGACATCCGCCTCTGCGCCGCCTACCTGCTCGAGGCGACCTTTGTCGTCGACCGCGCCAAGTTCTTCTCGGGCACACTCAGCGCCATGTCCGCCATGATCATGCTCGAGGTGCCGCACATCAACATCCTCTCCAAGATGGACCTCGTCAAGGACCAGGTGCGCAAGAAGGACCTGAAGAGGTTCATCACGCCGGACCCTCTCCTCCTCGACGACGACCCGACCGAGGTGGCTCGGCGCAAGGCCGAGGGCGGCACCGTGGACGACGACGTCCTGGCCGACCCCCAGGATCGAGAGGCCATCATGAAGGGGGCCAGCTTCCGGAGACTGAACCGCGCCGTGGCCGGTCTCATTGAGAACTTTAGCATGGTCAGCTACCTCAAGCTGAATGTGCAGGACGAGGACAGTGTCGGTGCCATCCTGAGTTACATCGACGACTGTATCCAGTTCAACGAGGCACAGGAGCCAAAGGAGCTCAAGGACGAGGAGTATGGAGACCAAGAGTTGGAATTCTAGGCTCAAGGATGATCTTGGATGGTACGGACAATATAGAGAGAACCAGCGTCGCTTCACATACCGGAGGGGCGGTCCTGCTTGGAGGGAGTTTGCATAGCGAAGGCGTTCATGATTTCATGTCACATGATACCAGTAATTCAAGGAAAATCAAATCAACCAGTAAATGACAATTGCGTATCTCATATCTCGTTATCAAAGAATGCAAGCACCAACATCGCTCGGCGCTCCAGGGGATCTCTCTTATTTCCCACCTCTCCTGCCGCCGGCGTGGACCCTCTTTCCATTGTTCTTTGTCTGGGCATCATACTTGTTGTACTCGGCGAGCCAGATGTCCTTGACGAGGGCGGCGTAGCCGGCGGCCTTGCTGGCGAAGACGACGGCGTCGCGGATGACGGCCTCGGGGCCGCGCTGCCAGGCCATGGCCAGGACGGCGGCGACGAGGCTCCAGAGGATCAGGCGGCCCATAAGGCGGGTCCAGAACATCATGACGCGGTGCACCCACAGCAGCGTCTGCAGGGCGGCGAAGAAGATGGCCACGAGCGACAGGACAAAGACGAAGTCGGGGCTGTCGGACAGCATGGCGCCCGCGCGCGCGAGCACCGGCTGCAGCACCGGGTACAACGCCGCGACCACGTTGCGCGTGAACGTGTGCAGCGACCGCAGCACCGTCTGGACCGCCCCGCCGCGCGCCAGGACGTGCTCGGCCAGGAACTGGACCGTCTGCTCGGGGAGGACGCCTGTTGTTTTTGTTCGCCACGTCAGTCTAGGTTCGGTGCGCCAGAGAGATGCTTTCCACGCTGGACGTGGGCTTTCGAGGAGCGTGAGGGAGAGAGGCACAGGCAGGGGTGAATGACTGACCATCCAGGGCGTTTAATATCCATTGGTTCTCTTCTGCCATGTTTGCTGTCCCAAGTCTCCCGACCGGGAGTAATGACTCTTATAGTTGCTTTCGGTGATGGCGAGCTGCTCCTGACTGGGATCGCGTATTGTCGTCGCCAGATCACGCGAGTTCAGGGTGAGCGGGCAGTTCGCGACGTTAACTGGAGCAGAGGAGATAAGGCGGGTCGGCGCTTGTGAAAGGGCTGAACTTGGTTGTGTCGGCCGGTCCTTCAACGAGTAAATTGTCGAATGACGGAAGATTTGGAACAAAGAAGTCTCGGTTGCCTTTCTTTTTCTTTTTTTTCTTTTTTTGGTTTCTAGAACAGCCAAAGGAAGAAGAAGAAAAAAAATCGAGGTCTGGGGCCGGGGTTGTGTTGTTATTCCAAGGGTTCTCTGGGGGGCTTCTGATCTGCAGGGTATGGTTGTCGAATGTCCACTGTTGCGTATCTCTCTGGTTACAGGGAAAAGCTGCGATCTGCTTGGCCCTTTAAGCTACAGTACGGAGGTAACTAATGTATTTAGGTGGGCAGAGAAGGCCAGGCCACAAGCGATTCCAGCGGTGACATGTGCTCTGGAAAGGCCACTAACTGAGGTGTGGGGATGGTGGGAACCTTTGATCGGGCTTGGAAAACCTGACCGACCCCCTGGGGCAGAGGCTCAGCGCTGGTCGACCGCCTACCTAGTCCGCAGATCGTTCAACCTTGATGATGCCATGTCGTCAACCTCAGGCGTCCCGATTTGTCAACAGTCTTTTCAGCACCACGGGAGGCCGCTTTGGTTTCTTTGCTGTTCGACGTCGGCACACCACGTCCTTTGTCTGGCAGAGATCGATCCGTGCTCCTTGTGATAATGCCGTGCCGCCACGGCTGTGGAGGCTGGACCACGGAACGCATATTTGCCAACGTCCACAGACCAGCCCTCTATATACGTGAAAGCTGCCATACAAACTGTGAAAATCTTGGGGTATTTGGCTCAAACATTTCAAAGGGAGTTAGTCGCCAATCATATACCTTTCTTCATGCTTTCACATTTTGTTTCAAGCTAAGACTCAGGCAATAGAACTCTATGTGTCCGCTCGAGTCCGTGAGCTATGAAGATCAGGTGAAACGCAACACAACCAGACACAACCAGTTTCAATGTGGTAGGTAGTCTGTCAGTATATCAACCATGATGGCCAGAACAAGTCTTCATTTATGTTCCAAATTCTGAACATCTCTTCTTCGCCTACAAGACAATACCGGGCTATGATATTGACTCGAGAATGAAAATTTTGCAACTATTGACCTCTTATTCCCTTGTATGCTTGGTTCAGTCCACAGCAGGTATAGGCACATGCCCGTGGAAGCCATGGCATATACAAGTTTTCGACCCGTTCTATGAGAACAATACTACTCTTCTGGGCCCGGAAGCCACCACCGGAAAAGGGGCGCGAAGTAGCCAGAAGTCGATGCTCGGGAGTTGGCAAGGTCCGCTGGGATGCGTTGATAGATTTTGTGTATGGTCGAGCGATACATCACCCGTAGATGGGATATCTATCATAACGACGAGTACGAACAGCAGAATTGTGCAAAATACGACTACATCGGTTGAGAGCACGTACAAATCCCCTGCTTTTTGTACCGTCAATATTGCCAACAAGGGGATCGGCATGGTTGCTTCTGAACCTATCCGACGTGGAGAACGAATCCTCGCCGCAAATCCAGCAATCTTGCTCCACAGAAGTCTTATAGAGGAACTTGCCGATGAGAGCCAACATAAACTCTTGGACCTGGCGATAGATCACTTATCACCAGAGGCCCGAAGGCAGGAATTCATGGCTCAAGCCGGCGAACTCGGTGGCCACAAGATCAAAGACATCATGTTCACCAACTCCTTCCAGATCAACCTCGGAGGTAATGATGGGCATCATTTTGGCAATTTTCCAGAGGTCTCGCGCTTCAATCATGACTGCAGGCCAAAGTAAGTCTCACATAGTCAGTCAATCCGATGAGTCGTCCAAGCTAATCTTACCAGTGTGGCATTCTATATAGACGACAAGCTCACTCATCATACGCACGCGATCCGGGACATTGAGCCGGGCGAGGAGCTCACGATATCTTACTTGGACTCGTTCAGAGCCCGAGAGGTTCGCCAACAACGAGCTCATGCGTCATGGGGGTTCGCATGCACTTGTTCCCAGTGCAGCCTCTCAAAAGACGAAGCCTCCAAGTCCGATGCGCGGCTCTTCTCCATCTACAAAGTGGAAAATCTGCTCGCGGACCTGGGCAACCGCCAAGTCTCGCCGGATATGATTGAGCAACTCATCGAGCTCTATAAGGAGGAGAGACTGCACTTCAAGATTGCGGATGCTTATACGCTTGCTGCGTTGAATTACAATATTCTCGGCATGAGTGAGATGGCTCAGAAATACGCACAGCTTTCCATCGAGCAAGGCTTGATAGAACACGGCCCAGATGCGCCGGATATCGAGGCCATGCGGCTCCTTGTAGCGGATGCCCAAGGACATTGGACGTACAACCGAAGGGGATCTCGAGAAGCACTGGGTGAAGAAGGAGTTGACCATCATGACACGGCTTCATTCGATTAAATAATATAATGGGCATACGATACAAAGACACAATAGACAAGTCTTCTAATCATTTGACATGATCAATTTGTTGAATAATTATTAAGCTAGATATCCTGTCGAGATCATATATAGTGGTGTCCGGATTGTGATTGGTCTGCAGCTTGTTGGAAGTACAGTGGCGCACCTATGACATGGAAGCCGACTTATAAGCATGTTGCAACGACTTCCCCATCTATCAAACAAAATACCTCGCGAGCCTAGGTAGCCAACTGGATTTCTTTATTGACTTTCCCGGCCATTCTTTACACTTCAACTTGATGGGCTGCCTCATTTCATCGAGCCTACATATTTTTAGACTTCAGCTCGTTGATCAATGATGCATCAATACAATTAATTAGATACTTTGGGCCCCACCAACGGAAAATGCCAGGGCGTTGCGCCACCCCTGCGAGGAGCAACGGGCAGCAAAGCAGCGGCCGCCTTTGCCTTGTTCACAATTCAATAATGAATATCAAGAAAAGCATCAATAGCGACGAGTCAGGCTAAAAGGAGTGATGCAATTGCGATCAGATTTCTCATAGTCTTGGGCCCAGCAAAACCTCACCGTCGCATGTGCTTGGATTTCAGGAGGTCTTGGGAACCCCTCCCCAACATGACGGACCTCACCATTCGCAATCTTACCGCCACCCCCCTAGAACTCAAGGTCGCGGAGCACTTTGGGGGAGAGCCCCGGGTCGGTATCAAGAGTCGGATCACGGGCGTCTTCAACTCGTCGTCCAGCTCGCAGTCCAATGGCGACGGCGAGCCCAAGGAGCGCCGGGACGTCTCCGTCTCGATCCCGTGTTTCGAAACCCGCAAGACAGACCAGGCGGCGCCGGGCAAGGGCGAGCTCCTGCGCCTGACCTTTGAGTCCGAGGGTCACCGGTACCAGATCGACATACCGAGCAACTCGAAGCGCAGCACGGTCCTGAACAAGCTGGACGGCGGCCCGCGCGAGTACACGGCCGTCTACGTGGCGGCGGCCGGCTGCCTGGCCATCTTCAGCTCGGCCAACCTCGCGTCCTGGATGCGCGAGCTGCGCGACGACTGGCCGCTGGCGGCGCTCTCCATCCCCGGCACCCACAACAGCCCGACCTGCCACGTCGCCCTGCCGTCGGTGCGGTGCCAGGCCGTCGGCGTCCGGGAGCAGCTGGACAATGGCGTGCGCTTCTTCGACGTCCGCGTCCAGACCAGCCCCGACAACAGCGTCCTGGTCCTGGTTCACAGCGTCTTCCCCATCTCCCTGACCGGCAGCAAGCTCTTCCAGGACATGCTGCACGACATCTACGCCTTCCTCGAGGCCAACCCCTCCGAGACGCTCATCATGAGCATCAAGCGCGAGGGCACCGGCAAGGGCACCGATGGGCACCTCTCCAAGTACCTGCGCGACCAGTACTGCACGGACGAGAAGAAGTGGTACACGGAGCCGCGCATCCCGCGCCTCGGCGAGGCCCGGGGCAGGATCGTGCTGCTCCGGCGCTACATCAACGACGACTCGCTGGGCAAGGAGCACGGCGGGCGGGGCTTCGGGCTGGACGCGGGCGACTGGCCGGACAACTGCGCCGACGAGATGACGGGGGGCCCGGCGGGCGTCGCGCGCGTGCAGGACTTTTACGAGATGGACCAGAGCCACAACATCGCCAAGAAGGTCGACCTGGCGCAGGCGCACCTGGAGCGCGCCGGGGAGCCCGTCTGCCCGCAGAACGCGGACCTGCCCGAGTACACGCCCTTCTTCGTCAACTTCCTCTCGGCCAGCAACTTCTTCAACACCAGCTGCTGGCCCGAGAAGATCGCCGCCAAGGTCAACCCGGCCATCGTCGCGTACCTGTGCACGGCGCACGCCGAGGAGGGCAAGGGCCCCAACAGCCTCGGCGTCGGCGACGGCTGCACGGGCATCGTGGTCACCGACTGGGTCGGCCTGGCCGGGGACTGGGATCTCATACGGTGCATCGTGGGCTGGAACGCCAGGCTGCAGCTCAAGCAGTAGAGATGTCGTGGGCGGTGGGCTTGAGACTGCGTGGGTGAGTATACAGTTAGCAACGGGCCAAGAAAAGCGTCGGTCTTGGTCGTTGTGGGTTGGCTATGTCTCAATTTTTTATATTTCTTGCAAATAATTCAAAGAGTAACCGAGGGGCACTTGAAGTTTTCCTATATCTATTAGACAAAGCTCAACCAAGTGTTATAGTAGTATTCACTTGGGCGTAAAAGAGAAGACATCATGGGGCAAAAATCTAGGTATACAGCATTGTTACATTACATAATTTTAGAATTCGGACTCAGTCAAAACAAAAGCAGTATCTCAGTATCTTACAATGGTAGTCATCTTGGACTCAATCTATACAGTGTTGATCCTCACCACGAAAAGCCGCGCATGAGTCTTAGCAGTATATCAAAACATGCGGACAAAGCCTTCCTCCCCGAACAAATGTCACGGCACCACGCTCGTCCGACTGCCGGTCAGTATCCACATAATAAGCATATATAATGCCCCCTGGCCGATATACGGGATGATCGCCAGGACATATATCATGTGGAACACCCGTGGTTTCGGGACTCGGAATGAGCCTAAATCCACGAAACACGACCCAAGCTTTCATCGTACGTAAAGACCATAAGTTCAGATGTAGTACAGCTCAGCTTATGGAGTAGTCGCCATTCGTCGAGTTCATGGGGAGTAGCGACGGTAGGCAGTGTGAATCTGAACTCGCACGACCTTCACCGACACCCACGAGCATGGTCCGATTTGTCAAAAGTGATGATGTTTCGTTTTGTTCGCGAATTCAATGATAAAATGAATGTTATACTTGCCATCCTTGAAGACCCAATAAACGTTACAAGACATATCTATCCAATGCTGAGTATGTGGTCTTGCCACATCGTCGCATGTTCAATACGTTTTCGACTTCCACACGTGAGACCGTATGCTCGGTTCATTCTCTAAGTCATCTTCCAACTGCTGCATTCTAAGCATCACGTTTTCGCCCTCATCCGTAGACCATCGAATCGCCATTGACGACTACCCTCTTCCCAAAAACATGTAATCTACAACAGCAGGTACGCAACGAGACCGGCGACCGCCCCCGTCATCGTCCATGGCAGTACGGTACTCGCCGCGCCCGCCGTGACGACCGCGCTGCTCGCAGCCCCATTGATCCCACCGGTCGCCGTCCCCGAGGCGCCCGCCCGGCCCGACTGGAAGAACGTGGTGCCCGCGCTGCCGGTGGCGATGCTGCTCAGCGGCTGCAGCGACGCGACCGATTCCGTGCTGCCGCCGAGCGGCTTGAGCGATGTGACGGCCTCGGTAGCCGTGGCGGCCGCGTTGGCTGCGTCGCTTGCGAGCTCCGTGGCCGTGGCGGCGCTGCCTCCTGCTCCCGCGCCGTTCAGGGGCCGCAGGGATCCGGTCGCGGCCGCGGAGCCGGGCAGAGGCTGGAGAGCGCCTCCCACGGCGCCGGCGCCGGCCGTGGCCGTTGCGACTCCTCCGGCACCGCTCAGAGGAGTCAGCGCCGCGGTGGCGTTGTTGAACAGCGCAGAAGTTGCCAGCGTCTGCGACGAGAGTGCGGACGCCAAGACACCCGACTCTGCGAGAGAAGAGGCAGCGATTGTCTGGAAACCCTGAATCGATGCCGTGGTGAGGGCCGCGGAAGCATTGAGGCCGCTGCCGAGCACATTGGACGCCGAGGCGGCTTCCGTGGCGGCACTGGCCAGGCCACCTAGAACTGAATTGCCAGTGACAGCTGCTGTAGCGCTGGCGGTAGCGGCGTTTGTGATGGTGAAGAAGCCTTGCGGTGCAGCTGAACCGGCCGCGGCGGCATTCTGCTACAACTTAGTCGACTCGTTCTTGTCCATGACAAAATGGGAACTCACCGAAGCAGACGTCTGGACAACCCCCGTTATCGAACTCGCCCCGGCTGCAGACGACAGAGCGACCGATAATGACTGCCCGATAGCTCCAGTGTTGACCAGGCCGGTGCTCGACAGAGGCAGCAGCGGTTGAAGACTCTCGACCTGCACGGCGCTGCCGGGAATCGGCTTCAGCGACGGGCTCGCCGCACCGTTCGAGCCCTCTACGGCGACGCCCTGGGCTCCCGGCAGCTTTCGAAGCCCCTGCGGGCTATCCTCCTGTCTTGGGCGGTTGCTGGCGGAAGTCAAGGTTGAGCCGACGGCGGCTAGGACTACTGAGATGTAAGTTGACTTCATGGTGAAAAGTATCGTTGTCCTTCAATGAGAGTAGTTGTGTAAAGAATCGAGGATTGTAATTAAAGTAATAGACTTTTGAAATAAATTATGGTCCTACTTTCCAGAGTAGTCTTGACCTGCAAATGAACGAAGGGAAGGGAAGGGGAGAACTACAACAAAAAGAGCGACGAGCCGACAGCAACAGGAAGATGGACTGGAAGAGAACAGGCGTCATACACTGCAGAGGGGATATGATCTCCTATATAGCGTCGCCTCAGACAATGCACCTATTCTGCCTGAGTGATCCGCGGCAAACACTGTGATGATGCGTTACTTCGTGCCCCCGAGATGAATGCTGCCAAGAGAAACCATGTGGCAAGTGACAGGCCTGTCACTTGGATCAGACGAGGAGGCTCTGACCGGGTCCTTTTCTGTCGTCAGGGCTCGAATCCAACGATGGACTTTTTGTGGTGATACAAAGTAACTATCGTTTGGTTCGTTTGAAAGTTCTATCGTGCAAGCTGATATTATTCTATACCCAGCTTCTTCGAGAGTGAACGAACAAATGATTTTGGCTTGATGTCTTGATCCCGACACCAGGCCCTGAAGGGCAATACCTCATGATTGTCCATCCAACGAGCGGTCCTCGGGGAGTGGACATGGGATGACCTTTGCAAAGCGACATGCAGCTTGAGCTTAAATGGTAAGCATAAATACTTGTTCCTAATGGCCCATTCCAGAGTGTTAGATCGCCATGACGGAAATGCGGAGTCTGATGCCTCTTGTGCCCCCCTGTCAAGGGTCTCGGGGGTGGGCTGGTGAGGACGTTGCAAGGGCATGAAACCCGCGGGAACGGTAAGAAACAGGAGTATTAGTCAACGCCCTGCCGCAGCGCCGAGAGCTCCGTACTCGTTCCTGTGGATGGAAATCAATCACATAAGACATGATATCGCTTTTCTGTCAGGTGCGCTCCGGATAGACCAAGACATATGTCTCCTTAGCTCATCAAAAGTAAAGGCTGGCTGCCTTTCCCGGATCTGTAAAAACTGGTTAGGCACACATCGAGAAGTAGTCCCTGAAGCTGAGGTTAGTGTCCTTCAGCTTGCTTCTCTGCTAGTTTTGATGCGATAGTTCATGAGCCACGCCGAGACATGGGAACTGTAATAAGCTCAACCGTCGGGTTTTCAGCTCCTCCAATTTTCAGCTGCTATTCATCGTGTACTACTTGGGGGCCGATAAGACCACCATGCCGAATGAGTCAGGAGAACCTCAATCTCGAAAAAGTGACACTCGCCCCCCAATAAGCAATGGATATGGATATGATCTCAACATACCTTGAGTAATCATCTATCAAGGTTGATGACGCATCTCGGACTGGCACGAAAATCGGTCATCCCGTCCTAGAATGATATAATAAATGACTTCAAATCCCGAGGGTGATCGACTCACTTGCTCCTCGGCCTCTTTCAATCTCACCTTATCGTTGAAAAATGTCGTGTAATGATGTTGGTGATTCCAATGCTGATATAGCAGGGCTCGGTGTACGTGCCACTCCCATGTCTCTTATCACTTCCTTGGCAGCCTCGCGAAGAAAAACACTGACATTTCTGTTTTCCTGTCGTAGATTGTACTCTCCTTTACGATCCAAGGGGGTCTGTCGTTTGTGCTCTCCGCCTGGTACGCAGTCCTCGAGCTGAGGTCACGAATCGCCCGCTCGCGATGGCTTCGCAGAGCGGAAAGACGACTGGGAGGAACAGGTGGAGATGGGGAAGGCGGTAGAGAGCATCTGTTCAGGGTCTCTGAGGCGATATCTACAGAGCTCGACGAGATCAACCAAACGCGAGAGCTCCAGATGATTTTGATTGTCGATCTCCTCAAGACTGTGAGTGATGCGCAACTGCTTAATGGTATGTGGCACTCCCATTATCTTTGTTAACGTTTTGGATGCTGACTGTCCAGGTATTTCACTGCTTATCGGCGCTCTTGCTCAACGAAACACGTTGAGCATGTATCATTACCATATCATTTATGACACGGTCAACTTTACTGGGTAAGATCTGAGACCCGCCAATGATCAGCGATAATGGCTAACATTTTGGAAGTGTTTCGGCGGCAGCAGCTGCAGTTGTGGTGTTCAAGTCCCCGAACACAATCATGCATACACTCTTCTTGGGAACAGTGTTCACTTCCCTCTATTCAGCCTATGTCATTCTTTTTGGATTGAAATTGAGAGACTGGGACGACAATGCTCCTGGGTTGTGTTACGACACCAAGGGAATATCGACTCACGAATCGCGGCATCCCGATCTTGATTACGTTTACCTTGCTCTAACATCCTTCTACCTCTTGGGTAGTCTGGTTTTGTGCCTCAAGCCAGCCCGTGAGAGCCTGCTAAGCCGGTTGCGCCAAGCTGGAGTGACGGAGCGGCAGGGTCCAAGGGTCCTCTGTTCAATCTATGTCCTGATTTATGCTTTCGGGACTGCTGTTCCAGTCTACGGATTGAGCGGCTTGTATGGGCTTTGGTCCCTTGAACTTGCGTATCCTCAACAATACGAAAAGATCAAGCGGAAGATCAAAAGGCGCATTCGTTGGCTAGGCGAGAAGATTCCCCGGTTGCGTGTTGTGGCACCGTTTGCCTCGCGAGTCAGAGATTATATTGCCTTCTATGGCGATCATGTGGAGGCCGAGGCGAGTTTGTTGGTATTATCGCTGGCCATGGTGCAGTATCCGGTGCATGGGTACATGCTTTTTGCTCTGCGTCATTCTAACGAGGCCTACCTATCAGGCGACTCGGAGAACTATTGGGGGTTCGGCCAGGTGGTTGCGCTCGTCTTGGTTGCGGCCACGATCATGGATTGCGTTCGCTCAATCATCAGTAAGTTTCCCACAGCAGGAGACTGATATTAACCTCTTGGATGCTGACTTGTCAAGCTTATATCATTCTGGTTATGGAACAAAATGACTGCCATATGTCAGAGGAGTGGAAGAATTTCATTTCCGTGGCCAAATCGCTCCTTGTTGACAAGAGTCTCGAATGGCCGATTATAAATGAGGAGCGCTCTTTATCTCGGGAAACGGGCAGGTCGTCGACACCGGCGTCAAGATCGTATGATCCTAGACTCTAGACTTGACAGGATGGTCCGCAGAATGGTGGGATCTGCAGTATATAGATCATGAGAGCATGATCTTAATGTGATATAACTGTTGAGTTTTTGTTGATGCGAGTAAATGCATTCTGATACATACCTGTTGTCCCCAGACCAGCGAATCCGTAGCTTAAGCTTTTAAACCTTCAAGTGAAATTTTGGCCGAGATGCATTTTCAACATGACGCTTCCTGGGCTGATCAATTCTTGTTCGAATTGGAATCGGACCGATCAAAGCTGGGCTGTGATCATCTTCGACATATAATAGCAGTCAGGCATCGCCCTCTTTTGAGCAGTTTGTGTAGGAGAATGAGAAGAATGCGCGCTGATACGCCAAGTAAACAGACCAAGCAACTGTGATAAGCCCCCGGGAAGCTACACGTGATTTCTACCTGTGCTGCAGCTACCAACCGCTAAACTGCACTGACTGAGACGCAAGCAAGCCACAGAACCCAGAACAGACCCTTCCCTCAGCCACAATCTTTCGCGACTCTTACGATTTGATCACCCCCCAAAAGCCAAAGCTTCCGCGACCAACGGCGCGACTTGCCAATTGAAAGTTGGATCATCAGCCTCGTTCGTTGCGCGCAACCATCTTGTTGCGCCAAATCAAATCGCCATTGCTCCCGTACAGCGATTGGCCCGACGACATTTCTAAGGGAGTCTATCTCTGGCGGATATTCCTTTGGTTCGAATTAAATACCCTCTTTCCGTTGTCGATTGTGCAATTCGACGCAGCTCTCAGCAGCAGCCATGGCCACCACAATGACCGACCCCAGCCAGGGCATTCATCGCGAGCTGGTACGTCCGACAACCTTTATCAGCCTTTCCTCCGACGATCGCCCTGCTAACTCTTGTGATGATGATAGTTGCCGCACGTCCACCTGCTTTCCACCTTCCGGTATACGCAAAAGCCACGGATCGAGGTGCAGGAAGTTGCCCAGATGTTGATGAACGCGCCGTCGATAGCTCGCGACAAAGCGCCCTTCTTCTGGACCTATCTCGACAAGCCAGAGAATGGCACCACTGTGCTCACCTGGCAGCCGCTACAGCTCTTGGGCACCAACTTTGCCAGCGACGGCTACATCTGGCCCCCATCCGAGCAGTACTTCACCCAGGACATGGGCAACGGCATTGTATGTTCTTGCACCTCTCCCAGCTCTTCACAGTGAGCTAACCGTTCCAAAAGATACTCGAGATGTGGTTCCACAAGGCCGGATATGCCTACGGCGAGCCCATGGCCATGCACTCCCGTCGTCGATTCCGTCTATGCCCCAATAACGCAATGAACCCGAACGCGCCCCAGATCGACCCGAGTCTATGGATTGTGCACTATGGGCCCATTGACGGCAATGAGCGGATACCAGTCAACATGATCCCCCGCGACCCGCGACTGCAGGCCATCATGGAGGCGAGAAACTACCTGCAGCGCTCCGGTCAGATTCAACGCAAGGAGTTCATGCTCTCGGATCGCGTCAACTGGCCCCAGATCGCATGGCCTCGCGAGATGGCCCGACAGCCCATGTACCCGGCCAACAGACCTGTACCGCAAACCATGGCATATCCTACGCACCCGCAGGCAGGAGCTCCTCCCTCTAAGCGAGCTAGGACCGGCCAGGCTGGCAACCAGCCTCCTGTGGGACTGACTCCCGACGATGACGATGAGGACTACTCGCGCGGCGATGTCTTCGACCATCTCACGCCCCGCGAGATCAGTCTTCATCGCTACCAACAGAACCACGAATGGATGGAGGAAATTCTTTCATCGCCGTATCGCATGAGCCAGATCAGCTTTGCGAACCTGGGACTTGGACTCAAGGGAGAACTCGGAGGTTTGACTAACGGAATCTTCGAGGCCCAGGGTATTGATGCTCTCAGCAAACCCTCGCAGTCTTCAGAAACCCACCTTGACAAGGACAAGGCCGCAGAGTTTCGAGCCAGGGTTTCTGAGCGCATCGAAACTACAAATGCTGAAATCGCAAAGATGAAGGCAGACCATGAAAGGAAATTGACCACGTTCAAGAAGAACTCGATCCTCATGTCTGCTGAGAAGGAACTCCGTACTGCCACTGATGATGTTTCCCCTGGCCCCCTGAGTTTGGAGCGGCCAGAGGAGAATGACGAAGATGCCCCACGATGGACCTCAAAGCACAGCAAGAAGGTCGAGGACATTGTATCACAAGTTGAAGCTCAGCTGGGACGTCGTGCCGAGGTCATTCATGATCTCAAGAGAATACAGGATGGTGGCTACCAAGAGCCCGTCCCAGAGCCAATTCCCGAACCAGTCCCCGAACCGTCGGCGGGTGGTGACTCCGAGGATGTAGACATGAGCGGCACTGCCGGCGGATTACTCGATCAGATGCAAACTGGCGCATCATCCACGTCAACACCTGGGAACAACTTCCCTACCCCGCAAGGTTTCTCTGCTGCTCAATCTGGTTCCGGAACTCCGGCTAACGCAAACGGCCCTACTGCTGCCCCTCAGGCTCCTCCTGCAGCAACTGAGGCGCCCGACGCCGCGAAGCAACAAGATGTTGACATGGGCGGCACGGATGCAGCACCCGCCAGTGCTGCTGCTGCGAACCAGGGTACCGGAGCGGATGATTGGGTTGTAGTTCCTAAGGGGGGAGTCTCACCTGACGACGCAGCACCGGCATCGGCAGCGCCGGCACCAGCAGCCACCGCTGCCCCCAGCAATGACACGGCAGCACCGAAAGCACCGTCACGGCCTGCTAGCAAGCAGGCTTCGGCGAGCGGTACGCCTGGAGCCGGCTCCGTCGGCTTTGACAACGACTTTGGCTCTCTGGGCGATCTCGACAGCGCGGGCGACGCTCTGGCAAGCTTCTCCGACACGCCTGCCGACATGGGCGGCGATTTCATGGAGGACTCGGCCTTTGGCGACGCCTTCCACGGCGTCGAGGCCGGAGGCGACGACAACAGTGGCAACACGCCAGCCGGCGATACGAACTTGTAGGGTGAGATCGCACACAATGGCGAGGAGTGGCCAGATATAACGTTTTAGGCTGTGTTTGGATTAATAGGGGCGTTTTTTGGTGTTGACAAAATCGATCATGGTACTATATTGCGCCGTTCTGCCTTCCGAGAATGGTCAAGAGGCAAGAGGAGGGTGTTATTTCCCGCTGGGTTGAGCTGTACGCTAGCTATATGGCCGAATCCTCTGGGACTGGTCATTGAGACGTGTGTAGATTAATCGAGTACACTCCATTGACAAGATATTGATTGTGCTGCTTCCGACTAGATTACTTTTCTTTTGTACGGACGTAGGTATAAGTATTCAGTTGTGTGCCTCAGTCCTGTGCGGAGACTACTCCCGGCAATCAGATAGTCACTTGAAATTACGGTACGTAAGACGGCATGTTTCTTCTTCAAAGCAATCTGCATTTTGTCCGTCTATGAGACTATGTAAAAAATGGGGCAGTCATATTTGCCCTCTGCGGATATCGCGCCTGGTTTCCTTGATCCTTTATTCATACTAAGTCATTATCGCAATCACGTCAACACTTGCACCATTGAGGCGCTTATGCCTGGTAGGTGGAAGCAGAGACGTTTCCACCACGGCCGGTCCAGTTGACGTGAGTGTAGGCGCCCTTGGGGTACTTCTCGGAGGCGTGCTCGGGCTTGATCTGGAAGGTGTGGGCACCGAAGTAGTCGCGCTGGGCCTGGAGCAGGTTGGCGGGCAGGTCCTTGGTACGGTAGCCGTCGAACCACGACAGAGCGGTGGAGAAGCAAGGAGTAGGGATACCGATGAGGGCAGCCTTGGCGATGACGTCTCTCCAGCCGGGCTGGGCAGTGTGGATGGCCTTGTTGAAGAAGTCGTCGAAGAGCAGGTTCTCCAGGTTGGGGTTGTTGCGGTAAGCAGCAGTGATGTCCTTCAGGAAGACGGAGCGGATGATGCAGCCACCTCTCCACATGAGAGCGATGGAAGGCTTGTTAAGCTTCCAGCCGTACTCCTTGGCGGCCTGTTTTTGTTATATTAGTCATTGAACAGACAAGATAATTTTGGGAAGGAACACGTACATCCTGCATCAGCATGAAGCCCTGGGCGTACGAGATGATCTTGGAGGCGTACAGGGCCTGCTCAAGGTCCTCGAGGAACTGAGCCTTGTCACCCTCGAACTTGCTGACGCGTCCGCGGTACTCGAGAATGCCAGCGGCCTTGGTACGCTCCTCCTTGAGGGCGGACAGGCAGCGAGCCAGGACGGACTCGGCGATCAGAGTGACGGGCATGCCGAGGTCGAGGGCGTTGACGGCAGTCCACTTGCCGGTACCCTTCTGGCCAGCCTGGTCGAGGATCTTCTCGACGAGGGGAGTGCCATCGTCATCGTTGAAGTACATGATGTCGCGGGTGATCTCGATCAGGAACGAGTCCAGGACACCCTTGTTCCACTTGGCGAAGGTGTCACCCATCTCCTTGTTGGTCATGCCGAGACCACGCTTCATGATGTCGTAGGCCTGTTTTTGTTCATGATTAGCTCTGCGATCGCAACGAGCGCAGTTCAGGGGATATCTGGGTGCTTACCTCGCAGATGAGCTGCATGTCACCGTACTCAATACCGTTGTGAACCATCTTGACGTAGTGACCAGCACCCTCATCACCGACCCACTCGCAGCAGGCCTCGTTGTCGCTCTTGGCAGAGATGCTCTGGAAGATGTCCTTGATGTGGGGCCAGGCGGCCTCATCACCACCGGGCATGATGGAGGGGCCGTAGCGGGCACCCTCCTCACCACCGGAGACACCGGAGCCGACGAATCGGAGACCCTTCTCGGCCAGGTACTTGGTGCGGCGGTTGGAGTCGGGGAAGTGGGAGTTGCCACCGTCGATGATGATGTCGCCCTTCTCGAGCAGGGGCAGGAGGGTCTCGATCCAGTCGTCGACGGCCTTGCCGGCCTGGACGAGCAGCATGACACGGCGGGGGGTCTTGAGCTTGGAGATGAACTCCTCGTTGGAGTGAGCACCGACAATGGACTTGCCCTTGGCCTCGTTGTCCAAGAAGCGGTCAACCTTGGAGACGGTTCGGTTGTAGGCGCAGACGGTGAAACCGTGGTCGGCCATGTTCAGAATCAGGTTCTGGCCCCTGGATCGGGGTGTTAGTATGCGATGCGGCTGTTGTAAGACGTCCCAGGAGAGGACGGGGAGCTCGGGATTGACTTACATGACGGCCAGACCGATGAGACCGAGGTCAGCGCTTCCATGATAGTTAGCACGGTTCAGATTCGCAAGTGGTATATAGCAGATTCGGTGGTCTGGTGGTGAGAAGCTGCAGAAGGTACAGCAGAAAGCAAAAAGGCAGAAAGCTCACACTCCTCCTCCATAATGCCCCGAAATGCTGGCAAGTCGAGCCCTAAGACCCGGCAAGCCGCCTTTAGTCAATGTGTGCTGCGACAAAGGGGAAGTTCAGGCCATGGTCCTACTCTACCTCGCCTTATTCTATGACTGAATGGAGAGGCTTCCGGTCAAGGGAAGGAGGCAGCAGAGTTGAGGGCATCGACGGCGGGGTGGTGGGGTAGAAGGCGGCGGCAGCGAGGGAAGTAAGCTGGCGCTGAGGGGTTTAGAGACAGAGCAACTTACACAGGTCCAGACATGATTGCAGATGTGTCTTGGTAGAAGAAGAAGTTTCCAATTGGGTATGGAGTTATAGTTTTTCAAAGCCAGCAACAATTGGGGAAGCTGGGCAATAAATCTAAACTTCTGTCGAAGGGCGGATGTTTGTAGAAGAGAAAGATCAGTAGAGTCCGGACGCGACGGCGGAAGTCTCGTACTTTTCAATGATGTCGAAACGGGTCAAAGTGGGCTGGAGGGGTAAAACATGCCCAGGACCCAGGTGGACTGGACTGACTGACTGGCACCAAAAATCCAAAATGGGTGAGGAAAAAGGTGAGTAGCGTCGATCCGGCCCGGCTTATTAACATGAACCTGACCTGACAACCAGCTTTCTTCTGCCCCAAGAGAAATGATTGATTCCGCATCGCCCAGGTTTATTAATATGGACCTGGGATCACTCGGCTTTTTTACAGTAGCTTCTGTGACATGGATTCTGTTTGTCGTGGTCTCTTTTGATATTACCTGAGCTGGGGGAATGCGTATTTGCCTCAGTCTGTGGTCAACTATATTATTACGTGTAGTAGTAGCAGCAGTCAGGCATGACATGTCTCGTTATTCTATATTTGCTCCGGATCGTTATGACTTTGGCTACGATGCCTGACTGTCCTCTTCTCATTGACCTGATTGTCAAGCTGTCGGACTTTATGAGTACCTGCCCGTTGATGCTTGCGACCAATTGCATTCCACCTGGGCTACAACATGACTCCATGCATATATTGAAGTAGCAACGGGATTTGCAGGTTTGCTTTGCAGCGGATGGCGGGGCTTACTCAGATCTCCCGCCCTCCAGCCCGTCTTGATCTGCCTTTTAAACTTTTGACATTTCCGCGCCTCGTGTGAATGGAACCTTGTGAATAAATGGCACGACGGGATGGCTGGTAAAAATGTCTTGAGCATCTACCCAGTAAAGCAGTGTGTTGTGATATCTAGCAGAAAGTCGTTACTAAGACCCGTCCCTAGTCAGTCGGAGTATCTACATGATCGTCCAGCGTCGGAGATCCTGATACCGCCACACAGACAATGCGACAGGATCGATGTGCCACCGTACAATCCTTGCTCCGACTCCTGCTCGTGGGATATTCCTGCTCCCAAGCAGTTTGATGGCAATGCGCCCCCCTACTCGACGTCGCACATCCGGACGTTTCGCAATGGCCATGCCTGACAGACCTGGATCCCGCCGAACGGGATGGGGGATGGGGGCCTCTCGTCCTGCATTGCCATCAGCCCCCCCTCCATGAACGATGGCTCGGGAATGGTGGAAGCTCTGGCAAGAATATTTATGGATCTCGCCGGCGCTAGTTACTAACCTCATGCTCTCTGCTCTGAAAGCTACATCAGCCTCATCTATTCATCGGTGATAACTCATCGGCGGTTCTGGAAATGTGGTTTGAAAGCTATGGTATATCAGAAAACCCTTCTCGATCCTTGCCTTCTCGCAACATGTATGGAGTCTTCCATAATGTAAGCCTACAAGTGCTCCGTTTCATGCAGGTCCAATCAAGTCCGGATTTGTTGGGAATTGTACGTGGTATCCGTATGGTAGGTAGGAGGTAGTGAGGCACGCATGGATGTTTCATACCAAGCTCCCAAGCTACATACGGTGTACGGGTACTACTAGCAGTAGCTGCTGGCCATAGCAGAGAGCTACCGATTACATTCCGCCGTGTCTCCAAGCCGCCAGTGTCGTCAAAATTGACATGGTTATTACCCGGGATTATATTGAGCGGGAAGTGAATACTCCTATAACAGGTAAAAGCAATATATACACTCACTAGTTGTAGTCCTGTGTGTAAATCATCGCCATACTTTAGCCAAGATACTCGATATACCTATGGTCATTTTGTCATTCTCTCTTCTCCTCGAGATCTCCTGGATGTCTAGCACCTACACGACCACTGTTATTATTAGGTGGGATTCCATACTGAGGCATCCATGCTCCTCCTTCGCAGCGCCCTACTGTGAGACGTCATTGGGAGGAGCTCGACACTCGTTGCCCCGAAAAATGTCGCATAGGGGCCCCGCCGGTTGCTCCCCTGCGACGGTCCCGGCCCTCCGTAAGCGGACTGGCGCCAGTAATTAACGCAGAGTTGGTGCATGTCGACTATGCTGCAAGGCTGCAAATTGCCTCAAGCAGGTGGTCATGAGCCAAACGCCGACGAGGGCCTCGAATGCAGTCTCTTTGGGGGTCTCCCGCTCCTATCAACCAGCCCAGGACATCATAGCGGCCGGTTGCAGCTGCTTGGTAGTAATCGTTATCGTAGGGTGCAACCACTTTGGGCTGGAAACGGGCAAAATCCGCGCATCGCTCGCATGCCTTGTTGGTTCTTCTTGGCAGAGCCGAGTCACGGGCCCGCTATCGGGCCTTGTATTGGGCAATACTCCCCGTAGTTTCCGGAGTCCGAACATGATGGAAGAGGCAGTTTGCCCCCTGTGGAAAGCTTATGAATCAGTGCGACGCTGCAAAGACACGGTCACCGACGCAACCTGCCACTCCTTGAACGGTTAGAACAATGCATTACTATCCCGAATAAACAATTTTTAGGCGGAAGCGAGGATCAGGTCTTCGGTGGTAAAAGCTGTTGGGTCTGCCACCATAATAACGTAAGCGAAAGGCTAGAGAGAGCTTGTGGCTTAACACCGACGAAGCTCAGTGCACTGCCACAGGTCCTTGCAGCGCCACAATCATAAGGCTGAAGCTAGCAGAGGCCCCCAAGATTATTTTCCTTTGATGAACAAACGGTCGGTACTCTATGCACGGATCCATTGAGGAACGTCATTGTCAAAGATCATCAGCATCCGCACCCAACCACCAACGCGTGTCCATCCCGAATAATCACAGCGACCTATTGGCGCCTCTTTTTGTCGACCGCACTGCTGCGACAGAGGGAGAACAGTGAGCAAAAGTCTCATTGCTAGGGCTGGGCTCGAAGGTACGTTTTTTGCGTCGCAAACATACAAACGTTCCCCAACGGACAGCAAATTCATCATGCCCTATCCTCCTACTTCAGGTGCCGCGAACTCGTCGTCGCTCCCACCGCGGCCACCGCCCTCCAAAGTTTCTGGCTTCAAGCCCGCCTTCTCGGCTGCGCCAACGCACACGCCAAGCCCAGTGTCTGGCAGCCCGTACACTCCTCCCTTCTCGGCGGCTCCCAGTTACTCGAACCCGCCCAGTTATGCAGGCGCACCGGGCGCATCGGCTGCTCAGTATGGCGCCGGTCGAGGCCAATCCTATGTGCCATACCAGCAACAGGGCAACGTGAGCTACAACCGCGGCTACCAGCAGTCGGGTTACCAGCAAGGCCCCTATGGGTCCGCCGCTCCAGCAGACAGCAGCAGCTATGCCTCCGCACCGCAGATCAGAAATCCATTCCCCGCCCCGGGGCAGCCACAGCAGAACAGCGACTATGACCCCGATATGGCGGCACAGATTGCCCAATGGCAGAGCGCATACGTCAAGGACCCTAGAGCGGCCGAGGCTGTCGCTCGACCTGGCGCGCCAACCACGACGTATTCGGCCAATCCCACAACGGTTGCTGCCCCAACAGTACCAGTGGAAGGTGAAAAGAAGAAGACAGTAGTCCGACAAGGCGGAGGCCAGAAATGGACTGACGATTCACTATTGGAATGGGACCCGGCTCACTTGCGCCTCTTCGTGGGTAACTTGGCTGGCGAGACCACCGACGAATCATTACACAAGGCTTTCTCGCGCTGGAAGTCATTGCAGAAGGCGCGCGTTGTTCGCGACAAGGTTACCAGCAAGAGCAAAGGTTTTGGGTTCGTCAGTTTCAGTGACCCCGATGACTTCTTCCAGGCTGCCAAGGAGATGAACGGCAAGTACATCCAAAGCCACCCTGTCGTGGTGCGCAAGAGTACAACTGAAATCAAGTAAGTGTCCCCGAATACACTAAATAGCTAAGACAGACCGCTAACCAACTCTCTTCAGACCTCACACAGTCAAGGATAAAAGACATGGAGGCAAGTGGAACAATAAGAACAAGAACAGAAACCGCAGTGGCAACGGAAGCGGCACAAGAGAGGACAGCTTCGAACCGACTCTCGGTCCTGCCAGTGGTGGTGTAGTCAAGCCGGGCCAAAAGACCAAGAACGGTCTCAAGCTGCTCGGATAAAGCTCCTTGACGGTTACTGAACAGCCATCCTGAATGTAGGGGACTTTTTGGACGACTATCATAGCTCAAGTACGACTCGATCAACACCAGCGGTCTCAATCAAGGGGCCGATATGAGTTTCAGTGCTCATTTCTCTGCAAACAACCGGCTCGAGGTACCCGGTTTGAGCCATTCGAGTAAGCTTTAGTGAGAATCGCTGCATTCTTTGAGCACAGTTGTACATCACGCTCACAACATGGATAACACCAACCTGAATAGACCCGAGGACACGATATATAATAGGACTCGGTTTATAAGCCAATGACATCGTGATGGCCCAAAATGGCATTCTTCCCTAATTGCGCCGTCCCAAATTAGCAATCGGTTCCTGCTGCCAAATTTCCTCCTACCTAGCAACAAGTTCATGATGTGCCGAGGTCATACCCTAACGAAGATTACATCTTTCAACTTCGTGAACGCCAATGAAGTACGTCGGCTAGAGAGGTCACAACGATGTCACCCATTTTCTTATGTCAGATTCGGCACTGTATCTGCGGCCAGCCTCTGCGTGCACGACGTCTAGACTATAGGACAAAAGGTGAGCACTATCTACGCACAGCCAAGCAGACACGAAGCAACGGATTGGGGCGAGGAAGAGAGAGACCACGTATGTTATAGATCCTGACCGATTGGCGTATATTCACGGTTCTCTCTCGTCGAATAAAGTGCCATGGACAGAGGTCAAATGATTTTCAGAGGATGCGATGCTCCGTTGGGCTAGTATCACCCTCGTACCACACTCGCAGCAGCGCTCACGGCAGCCTCGAGACACATGATCGGCACGCCGTCGTGTTGTATCGCTCTCCCCCATCATCTCACAAACGTCATACTCGAGGCGGTCACCGGTCCCGGCTGCGCAGCCAATGAGGGCGGCCCTCGACGACTTCTGCCCTATGGAGGGCGACGGGCCGAAATAGGCAGGCTGTTGGAGAACGATAGGCCTATACCGTCTACACCGAACAAAGCACTACATTTCTCAACAACACAACTTGTCAGATCCCTTTTCTTCGGCATGAACAAGGATCGCGAAATATGATAGTCCACATCACACAAAGGCCTCGTTTACAAAAGGAGCGAGCAACCGGTTTAGGGCGAGGAAGGTTTAGCCTGGGGGGCCCTGGGACGTTATACAATTTCATTGTTCTCCTAGTGCCGAGTTGCGCGCCCTATATAGACTCTTCATCCCTGGATAAGGCCAAATTCGAATAGTGGTCGTTGTGTCGGGACACATTCCATTCGAGTTTCGGGCAAACAACAAGATCCAGCCCGGCAAACAAAAGCTGCGTTCATGCAGTCGTCGTGCGTCGAGATGAAGTACTTAAGTGAGCGGCGATGGCCTCAAATGGTCTGGTCGTACAAGAGCGTTGCTATACTATCAAAGTAAGAAAACACTCAACATTCAACATTATTCGCACAAGCACGGAATAACTCATTTTTGGGAACAAACTGAGCAAGAAGTTTGGCAATGGCTACTCCAATCAACAAAGTCAAGCGTGCCGAGTTGGTAGGCATCGGCAAAAAGACATTGAAAACCAAGGCCGAGCAGCTGATGGTTGGTGATATTCCTGTCCCCAAGACAAGCGCGGAAGTCCCATCAAGTATCACTAGTCCTGATGACTTGACGGGCGATGTCGGCGAGCTGCAGAAGAATATCGCCAGCCTGAAGATAGGAGACAAATCCTGTGTTGTCGAGACCGAGTTCGAGGTGGACTTGGACCACCAGAAGACCGGGCCCGAGATATTCCGAAACACGAGGCTCGCTCTCACGGCGAGCATCGTTCTCGGAGGCGTCGTGGAGGGGTCTGTCAAGACCACTGAGCAACTCAGGGCTCATTTGAAGGCCATCGTGGACAAGAATGAGATGGTTACAGTCTTCCTGTGCGGTGGCCCGGGAGCCTCTAACCCACCGGACCGGAATCCAGAGTTCAACGATACATATCTGAAGAACGGCGGCTGTATCATCTTCCTCAACTACAGAGGCACCGGCAAGAGCATCTTAGAAATTCGAGACAAGACCCAGCCGAAGCTCATGGAGGAGTGGAACAAGCGCTACGTGCCGCTTCTCCGGCCTCCATACGACCGCAGTGATCCGGACATTGCTATGAACGAAGAGCGAGACAAGCAGATGGCAGGTTTCCTCACGCTGTTCCGCCACGACAACATCGTCCGGGACCTTGAGGCCATCCGCCTGCGCCTCTTCGGTGCCAGTAAGAAGTGGAACATCTTCGGCCAGTCGTATGGCGGTTGGATCTCGCTGTCTTATCTGTCCCTGTTCCCGGAGGGACTCGAGTCTAGCAGGATCACTGCTGGTCTCGCGCCCATCACGTCGGACCCCCAAAAGACGTATCTGAATCTATTCAAGGTTCTCAGGGAACACAACGATGAGTATTACCGCAAGTATCCGGAGGATATAAACAGGGTCAAGGAGATTGTCAAGTACCTTCTATCCATTCCACCGAAGTCTCCCATCTCCCTCGCTAATGGAGGTCGGCTCACGGCTCGACGATTCCTTTGCCTTGGCCGCAACCTGGGTGCCCGGGAGCGCTGGGCAACCATGCACGATCTCATCGAGGCAATGTACAAAGATATCAATAAGATCAAGAGGCTGAGCGAAGAGACGATAAACATGTACATTGACGAGGACAGCTGGAAGTTCGACAATCGACCTCTGTACGCGGTCCTTCACGAGGCCATGTACTGCAGTAATGAAGCATCAGATTGGTCAGCTCAAAAAGTTGCGAGGGACTTGGAGAAGTTCGAATGGGCTGGAGCAGAAACAGAGTCGGAATCGAACGACATTCTCGCAAATCGTTGCGCATCCGATGACAATGTCAGGATACACTTTTCCGGGGAGATGGTATATCCTTTCATGTTCGAAGACTATGGTTATCTCCAGCCCCTTGCCGGAGCTGCTCGAGAGCTGGCCAACCACGAATGGAGCGATCCATACGACTTGGACCAACTGGCAAATAACGGAGTCCCCGTGTACGCCATTAGCTACAAGTCGGACATGCACGTCAACGAGGAACTGTCACAGGACACGGCCAAGTTGGTGAATGGCATCGAACATGTAGTCCTGGACTACATCCCTAAGCCTAAGAGCAAGCAGGAGGAGGAGCTGAAGCGCAAGATTCGGGACAGAGAGGAAGTAGATACGTTGAAACTGGAAGCCGACGATGGGCGATTTCAGCATGCCTCGGTCAGAAGCCATGCCAAGATCGTGTTGGGCTGCATGGAGGAGCTGGTCAAGCGCCCAGAGAAGTAGTACCTAGGAGTGATCTTTTCCAGAATCTTACGTGACCTTCTTATGTAAGGTAGGCAAGTTGTAGACACATCTTGGTGATACTTAAGCGCTAAGAATTAGATAGTTGATAAACAATAGAAAGAAAGAAAAATGACCCAAGACCGTAATCACTTATAGACATGCATGTATTCGTGAGCCATTGTCAAAGGAACACTAGGACCCAAATTAGTTTAACAAGATACTTAGATCCACACATACTCTTCTGACCCATGTCGGATTATAATAGAGATGGTCTCGTGTCTTAATCTTTAGACTGCACGATCGCTACAAGGAGTATTAAATGGCAACAGACCAAGACAAAACTCCGAAAAGTTACCAACGTCTTTCCGAGATCAGATCATACTGGCTGAATAAATAAATGATTCATAGAACCCCAGTCTTACGCCCTGGAGAAACGACCATCTGGCACAGTAAAACTAACTCAACGGAGTGGCTCGAGCCGCGAGCATGTTTGAGCAAATTGGCCCGTTTCGTTTACCCGGTCTCCACCCACCCTCACTGCTGCTAGGTAGTAGGAGGAGACTCCCAGGGTCCCAACGCGGGCGACAGTCAAATCGAAATACTATTATTCGCTCTTTTGGTTAAGGTATCGATGCAGGATGGACGTGAGCAGGTTGATTAAGTGGGCTGCTGCCAGGAACGGAGATAAATCTCTACGTATGCCTCGACTGCGCCTGTCACCATACACATATCAGATTCTCTCCAGCCACCATGCTGCTGTGATCGAGTTGATAAAAACACATGTTGTTTCTCTGTCTGTGACAAGAGGAGAATAAAACATCTTCGACTCATCCCACTACTTGTTCTTCTCAAGTCAAGGGTTGCCCGCCACATTTTCTTTTTTGGCCCGATCACTCTGGCAACAGCGACGACGAGGCCGAGATGGAGTCAACCATGTGGCTTGACCAGCCGGTCACTCTGCACGGATCCCGCGAGGACGAGTGTGATCTGACCATGGAACAATGTGCATACCGTGCTGGACACTGGAGGTATTGGTAAGTCTGAAAATCTCTATTCCACCCAACAGAAGACGCCTGCTGATGCAAAGTTCGTTACTGCAGGTACATTGCCGACTGGGTTTACGCCCTGGGAACAATATACTTCTTCGTCGCAACGATAGCAGCGTGCGCGTTTGGCTTCTGGGCCTTGCGGCTGGCGCCCAAGTCGTTGCGAGCCAACCGGTCATGGCAAAAACTGGTCAGCAGTTTTCGTTACCTAGCCTACAAGCGGTCGAACCCAAAGATTCTGTCTGGCTATGTGCCATCTCTGGGAGTTTGCCTTCTGTTAGGCATCGGTGCAGTCTTCTTCTTTGGTAAGCACTGCCAAGATTGCTTTGACAGAATCACATACTAACTTGTCCTTGCAGCAATGACCTTAGGACCTCAGCCGTATTACTGGCCAAACACGAGGACATTGACCTATGCCAGCTCGCCTCCGATTGCAACACGCGCAGGCTGGATGTCTCTTGCCTGCTTGCCATTTGTAGTGTAAGATATAGACTGGAAGTGGCTGCTATTTTGTGCTTCCAAGCTGACGATGATGACAGAATCCTACCTGCCAAGGCCAACATGATTGCCTCCTTGACTGGCGTGTCTCACGACCGACTGATCGTTTTCCACAACTGGGTCGGATGGGCCATGTTCGTCCTTGCCCTCATACACACATTCCCCTTTATCATCTATCACAAGTGGGCGGGCGATTTGGACATGCAGTGGACCATGAGCATTTTCTACTGGTCTGGAACTGCTGCACTCATTTGTCAAGCCTACCTTCAGTTCATGTCCATCTCTTGGATTCGGTAAGTACAATAGTTTCCCCTTTTGGACAGGCCCTGGATTAATACGAAAACTCACAGCAACCGATTCTACGAGTGCTTCAAGGCCACGCACTACGCTGCAGCGATTCTCTTTATACTATTCCTCTTCTTCCACTGTGACTATACACTTACCTCGTGGTATGTCCTGGCCCATGTCTCCGATCTCTGTCTCTCAAACTGACATATATTTCCAGGGACTACTTCATCGCCGCCGGTGTCCTCTACACACTCTCGTGGCTCTATTCCCAGATACGAACCTACTTCGAACACGGAATCACGCGCAAGGCGACCTTCGAGATGGTCTCGGACGTCTGCATGAAGATCACGATCCCCATCGATGCAAAATGGACCACGGCCCAGCACGTCTTCCTGCGCTTCCTCACGCTGGACACGCACTCCCTGACGGCGCACCCGTTCACGATCTGCAGCATACCGAGCCCCAGCCAGGCCCCCGGGGAGACCAAGATGGTCTTCTACGTGCAGCCCCGCGGGGGCACAACGGGCCGCCTGGCGGCCATGGCGGTCAGGCAGCCCGGGTACACGGTGCCGGTCCTGATCGACGGCCCGTACGGGGGCGTACAGAACCGCCCGCTCGGAGACTACGACCGCAGCCTGATCATCGCCTGCGGGTCCGGCGCCGGGCTATCTCTGGGCACGGCCATGGACGTTATCGCCCGGTCAATCTTGAACAGGCGCCGAGGCGGGGACGGGAAGCCAGCCCATCGTATGCACGTGGTGATCGCGACCCGGGACCCGCGCCTGCTCGAGTGGTTCGAAGATGCCCTCCTCGCCTTCCTAGAAGAGACGGGCGCCTCGTGGCCCGAGGAGCAGCTCGACATCTCCGTGTACCAGACGGGCGCCGCGGGCTCGAACCGCACCTCCACGGACGAGGAGAAGGGCCGGCAGACGTCGACGGTCACGCAGCGGAGGCTGCCCATCGCGGTGCAGTCGGGACGGCCGAACCTGCCCGCCCTCGTCCAGGCCGCCACCAAGGAGTCCGGCACGACCGTGGGCATCCTGGCGTGCGGCCCGGCGAGCGTGCTCGAGGACGTCCAGAGCGAGGCCGCGGCGGCGCAGTTGCGCATACTACGGTCCGAGCCTGGCGCGAGAGAAGTGTACCTGCACTCGGAGTTGTTTTCGTAAGTCGACAAAGCCCATCCTTGATGAGTTGCCACACTAACACGATCTTACAGCTGGTAAATAAGGATCGCCTTTCGGCTATGAATTTACGATCGTGGCACTTAGATTAAAGCTCTGGTGCAATGTAGATACCCATTAATTTTCGTTGGAAGCCGATACATATTGTGCAATAGTGACATCTTGATTCTGCCGTGTCGTTTTGACATTTCTTTTTCCCAAGCCAAGCCAAGACAATTTTCCAATGCATGCTTGGCATTGCAATAGTATAAAGGTGGGTTCATTTCCCTAAAGAGACTGCTAGAAGCTCTGAGTGAAGACTCGGAACATTGTTGTATATTGGTATTGTAAATCAAATGGCCCGATCTGACCATTGGTACAACGTTGAAAAGCGCTGATCGTAGCCGTAGCCGTGTTGAATTGTCTGAATGGAGTATTACAAGTTGACAACCTTGGATTATAGTCTCCCACCATGCGTATCCTAATCACCACCTGTGACGAACGATTAATTTTTCTTAATGCTAGACTCCCTACCTATACAGGTAAACATTCAGCAAAGCCATCCATGGATAAGGCTTTAACCATGTGAGGTTGAAACCGGAGGACTAGCGATCCATCCATCAGCAACTACCTCGTACTCGAAGATAGCGGCATAATGACACTGCGCTTCAGGCGCCTTCCACAAACACCCTCTGCAAAAAATGGAATGCTCCTTCTCAGTACAAGGCGAGCAAGTTTCGGTCAGATCTGGAAGTGGAAATCGAACATGGATGATTCAGTGTTTGGTTGGCGCGCTCCACGTCAGCTCTGGGGGATTTTGGGAGGTGCGGGTCAAAGATCGCTCAGATTGAGAAGTATTGAGCAAGTTTTCCCAGGAATGATCTTCCCTGCTGCATCTGCACCCACGAGAACGTTTGGAGCATTTTTAGTGGAGTTTCGATGCAGCTACCTATTCGTACATTCCTATTCTCGATAAAACATTCTGCGTCTTGAGCATATTTCGGCAAACGGCCAAACAGCCTCTGGTCAACTTCATAAGGCTCAGTCGTGCTTGCCAGACAACTACCAAGACTACAACCCCTACACATAAATCTGAGAGTTCAAGCCTTTCTCCCGGTCTACAAATTCGTGGAAGTCGTTGGACAAGCACTCGAGCTCGGAAGTATACGAAATACAGAATTCGGCAACGAGAAATACACAGCCAAATCAATACCCAGCAAACGCTCAGAGCAAACGGAAGACCAGTACTACAACATTGTCACAGCCCACGACAAGCAAGAATGGACATGTCTACAATGACCATGGCAACAGCCACCTCTACCGACATGTCGGGAATGTCCATGACAATGACGAGCGCCATGTCGACATCCACCAGTAGCATGGACATGGACATGTCCTCGAGCACGCTCATGACCTCGTCGGAGATGGCCATGGTCTTCTTCCAGTCCGTCACGACGCCACTCTTCGCCTCGGCCTGGACGCCGACTGGCGAAGGCTCGTACGCCGGCACCTGTATCTTTCTCATCGTCCTGGCCGCCCTGCACCGCGTTCTACACGCGCTCAAGTCCGTCGTCTTTGATGCCTCACAGCACGGTCGCGCGAGACTGATGTCCGAGGACGGGGAATTTGGAAAGGAGGCGTCGGGGTCAGCCGGTCGAAAGATTCAGTCCGAGTGGAATGGTCATCCGTTTCGCGTAGCTACAGAGACAGCCCGAGCCGTGACCGAGGTGGTAGTTGGTGGTATTGGTTATCTACTGTGAGTTCTCTTCATCTCTCGTGTCCTTCACAACTCCTCAAAGACTGGCAGCTGACATGTGTCAAAATTAGCATGCTTGCTGTCATGACGATGAACGTCGGCTACTTTCTCTCGGTGCTGGGTGGCATATTTCTCGGATGTTTTGTGGCTGGACGATTTGGTACTTCTGCTACGCATTAAGACATGATGAATCACGACAAAAACAATAATAATCTTTACTTCATACTATTCAAGAGCACTTTTGCGTTTATTCTTGTACAAATCTGTCGAGAGTCTTCTCGCACACAGGTGCCCATCTCGAGAGTGCACAGGCAAGAACCCCCCTCGATACACCAAATATTCGTGCCTGGCGACAATAGCTGCTCTTTATATCGCAATCACAAAGTATATCTGAACTGTGGGTTCCTCTTGTCCGTCAAGTCGTCTTCGTATGCATGTTCAAATGCCTCCATTTCTCCCGATTTATCTCGACGCCGGTTCTCCCAGGTACACACAAACCGATAGACAAGAGCCAATACGATCGCCGCGGCCGAAGTCGCGACTGTGGTGATCCAGCCCGTGGTATAGTGCGGAGCTTCCTCTGCCTTGAAAACCAACGGACCAAGAAAGTTTCCTGGGCAACGACGGTCAGCTATGAAACTCGGTTTTCAGCGGTATTTCTCACCTAGACAGTAACCGACGAATATGCCACTTGAACCGAGTGATCGTTTTGTGTACCCAGCAGTGTTGGCAATCTGCAGGCTCATCAACACTGCGTACCCACCACCGAAGCTGGCGAGAGTATAGACAGCGAACAGTCTTCCGCCAATGGCGCTTGTCGGCAGTTTCCAGAGCAAAAGACTCGACAGCAATGATAATGAGGTGGTGGCAGCAACTAGATAGCACCGCAAGTTTGGAAACTTCATGGCAACAAAGGGCACCATCAGCTCAATCGTACCAATGATTGCACCAGCAGGCATGACGAGCAGGAGAGAGTTGAGACCAGAGAATCCGAGATCTGATATAATTATTGGCATGAACGTGGACACCGGCCCATTGGCGACGAGTAAGAAAAAGGCCATGCAAAACGCGAGCCAGAAATTGACGTCGGCTATCAACTCAACGAATTGTTCGGCTTTGAAGTGGGTGTTGCGCACGCCAGAGTTGTTGGTGCGCATTCGGGCTACGGCAATGTAGCGCTCCTGACAGAGATCAAATCAGTCAAGGTCTTTCGGAATTTCCACACGAAACTTACTCGATCTGAGAATCTCTTGGCACGAGTTGGATCCGGCGGCAACAGGAACAGAATGACAAACGACCAGATCACAGTGATCAGGCCGCCGACAATGTACATGTATCTCCAAGGGGACAGTGAGCCCGTGATGTGGCCCAGGCCGTAGTTGATCAGAGGGGCGACGATTGACACGTATCCAGTGGCGCAATACCATGCTCTAAGTTGGATTAGAAGTATGTCAAGCCGCGATCATAGTCATCCTGCTTACCCCATGCGAAAGGCTTGTTCTTGTTTCTTATACCACCTGTACAATCAGTTAGCTCTCATCGGTCCTACCCTCATTTCATCATGGAGTACATACCCTCCCACGACCAACATCCAAGCCGGACTCACGCCGCTCTCCAGGATCCCGAGAAAGAACCGCTGGGCGAACAAACCCTGGTAGGTAGTACATCCGGCCGTGGTCATGAGGCAGAGCCCCCAGAGGCAGACGATGCCAAACATGACCCTCTCGATCGGATACCGCTGCGCCAGGGCGACGGCGGGCCACGCGCCGCAGATGAACCCGAGGTAGAAGACGGCCGAGGACAAGGAGTAGCGCATGCCGACGCCGAGGTCCAGGTCGTCGATCAGGCCGAACAGAGCCTTTCACGGAGTGGTCAGCACAGTCGCGGGATGGATGTCAGCGGCTTACGGCTTGCGCGAGCATGGCCTTGTCGTAGTACTGCAGCCCGTACGTCGTCACCACGATGGACAGGAGCCGCCGGTCGATCTTGCGGACGAGCTCCTTCTCCTCCTGCGCCGTCCACGTCCGGTCGCCGCCGTACGCGTTCAGGACCCGGACGGCCACGTCGCCGTGGACCGTGTCGACGGTTGTGGTCTTCTGCAGATCCTCGACATATTCGTGCTTGACTGCCGCTTCGATATCTTCTTCGTCGCGGTGCTCCGGGGTCTCTCTGGTGTCGTGGCTTGTCGTGTCCTCGTGATGGGTATCGATACCCGGATCGTGACGGGCTAAACCGTTTACTTCAGTCATTATGGCCGGCTGTGCCTTGGTCATGCCAACTCCTGTATCTGAGGACATTTCTTTCATGTGTGGCGAGGCAGACTCTATTAGATTTCAGAAAAGTAGATCAACGGGATGACTTGTTCATGACGCCCCGCGGGATGCCAAATGTGTGATGCCTCGTATATATACATTACGACTATACGTTTATAGAACCAATCGGAAGTAGGCATTCGCTGAGCTAATGTCCTGTACGACTGCGGGGATTCTCTTGGCTGGCATCAGTATGGAATGCAGTCGTATATGCCGCGGTATCAATTTATATAATGATCGAAATCTGTTAGGTAGTCTCTGTCTGTCTTTTTTGTGAAGCAGTGCGGCTCGCCATGACGAGTGGCTTCATTCGAAAAGGCCTTGTATTACGAAGAAGAACGGCAGGATGTTTACCCATGAATGCTTAAGAGTTGCTTCCGTGATTATATATTTCCTGGCTTCTTGATTCTTTCTGCTATTTATAACTCGAAATTGTTAGTGAAAGAAGCATATGGTGTATATGATAGAAACGCAACTCGGCACAAATGGTCCCGAGAAACAAACCAGCGTACCAGTTTTCAATCCTGAACCGCGGACAGTCTCCAAATTTGACATCATCGTCGAAAGAGTTGTACCGTGGTATCATTCAACATGCATATACTGCGGCATTCCCCAATTCAGATGACAGCTGTAATCAGGATTTGATTTGTAGACTCGAAACAATAAACACTACAGACTCTCTAGACTCTCTTTATTTGGCAATATAGAGAAAATAACCATGTATACCGATATGCACCTCTTGTTCGATAGATGACGTTCAAACTAAAGATATGGAATATTTAGATACTCGAAAAGACCCTCTATTGACAGTTGCTATACTCTTATGCATGCATTACTTTTATGATGCCATCACAAGCCAGCCCCAATCGAGTCTAGCCTTGGCCTCTGAGGCACGCTGTGCACGGGCCATTGCCTCTACTGCAGCTTGTCTGGGTCGCTGAGAGCTTGACGCGCGAGTCTCAGCTGCCTTGAGCTCCAGCCCGAAGCTCCAGCAGTAGAGCAACGTTAGCACTCATCAATCAGCAGCCAGCAGCAACATAGGCGCAAGGCAAGCCTTGTCAACGTCAACCATCACAACGCCAAACCGCAACACCCAAACCTTCGACCGCTCGGACTTCCCACCATCGTCGTCCATTGTCCTGTATCACCACCCGACAGCTAGACTTGTTTAATAATCGTCACGCTCCTTCCGAATTCAAGGGTTGCAGCAACTCCCCAGACTACACAGCACAAACGGCAAGACGAGATAGAGATGGATACCCTTGTGGCCCGCTACAGCCGTCCGGCTGCCTTCTCGAGAGAGACCTATGCCGAAGACCATCAAGACGAGATTCACGATGATTCCACCCCCAGCCTATCTCTCAAGTTTGCCATGCCCCCGGTAGCACAAGTAAGCTCTCCCCAACGGCGCCCTCTCCCTCTTGCCGGTCCTAGCTGCGTTGCCGCAATGTCCGTGGCAACCACCATCTCGTACATCTCAAGCTGACCATGTCTTCCATCACAGCCCTCGGCCTGGCTCCGTGCAGCAACCGATGACCGCGCAAACCCCCAATGCCCCATCAAGATCGCCCACGGTACCACCACCCTCGCCTTCCGCTTCCAGGGCGGCATCATCGTCGCCACAGACTCCCGAGCCACAGCCGGCAACTGGATTGCCTCGCAGACCGTCAAGAAGGTCATTGAGATCAACGACAAGATGCTCGGCACCATGGCTGGAGGTGCCGCCGACTGCCAGTACTGGCTCGCCTGGCTCGGCATGCAGTGCCGCCTGCACGAGCTGCGACACAAGCGCCGCATCTCCGTTGCCGCTGCCTCCAAGATCCTCGCCAACCTTGTCTACCAGTACAAGGGCATGGGTCTGTCCATGGGTACCATGTGTGCCGGAGTGACCAAGGAGGAGGGCCCGGCCCTCTACTACATCGACAGCGACGGTACGAGACTCGCGGGCAACCTGTTCTGTGTTGGTTCAGGTCAGACCTTTGCCTACGGTGTGCTGGACGCTGAGTACAAATACGACCTGACGGACGAGGAGGCCTTGGCTTTGGGAAGCAGAAGTATCCTGGCAGCCACGCACAGAGATGCGTACTCTGGTGGTTTCATCAACTTGTACCACGTCAAGGAGTCGGGCTGGGTCAAGCATGGCTTCAATGACACAAACCCCATCTTCTGGAACACAAAGCTGGAGAGCGGCGAGTTCAGCAATGTCACCAGTGATTTCGTGGGAGACCGGGTGTAGGATGCTCGAGATAGTGGCTCATTGGCCATGCATGTGACCGGAATCCCGATACGTTCATGAAGTAAAGCGTTAACAGGACCAGTCAGGCGACGGTTGAATTGCACTGGCCCATAAATTAAGCTATGTAAATGTACAATCAAGGCATTCAGTGCAACTCTTACACACTATTTCTACAAGATATTCCCAGGTGCTAGTTGTTGTTGATGTGAATTTGCTGCAATGGCTATTCTTTTGAGCGTCATTGCTTGCTGATATTGTACATTTAGTTTATAATTTCTTCACGTTGAACCAACCTGGCACTCCGAGGATGCCGCCACCGTTGGCTTCAGGGTCTATAGGCCACTTGCGTTCGGCCAAGACATCCAGCTCGCTTCTCCAGCCTGCCTCGTACATTTCCATGCCCGTCCAGGCGATCATTGCAGCATTGTCTGTGCAGAGAGCGGGTGGAGGGGCGTTGATGACCAAGTGGCCATGGCCTCTGACCTCCAGCATACTTTTCAAGATATGTCGAAGGTATTTGTTGCTCGCCACGCCCCCAGCAACGACAATGGTCTTGATATCTCCATACCGAGACCTGTCTTTTAGAGCAAACAAGAGACGGGACACCAGATGCTCAAAGGCGATGCGCATGGCGTGCTTGGCCAAGAACCGCCTGTCCTCCAGGGACATGTCGGGATTCTCCCTGACGGCGCGCTCGACCTCGCCGTTGAAGCCTGAGAAATCATACGCCATGGCCGCCGACGTGGGGATGGGCGGCGTCAGGGCCCAGCCGCGGCCCGAGTCGAAGATCTGGATCTCGTCGACGCGCCGGGGCGGCGGCGCGTAGCCGTAGTCCGCGGGCGAATTAACGTCGGGGAAGGCAAACTTCTCGAGCACGGGGCCGTACATGACGTCGTCCAGCTCGGCGAGGTGCGCGGCCGGCAGGATGAGCCGCGCGCACTTGTCGATCATGTCGCCGATGGCGATGTTGCGCGTCTGCGCGAGGATGCGGTGGTCGGCGAGCGAGCGCGATTCGACCAGCAGCGTGTGCCCGCCCGAGACCAGCAGCGACAGGAACGGAAAGGCCGGGTCCTTGGTCTCGCGCGGCTTCTCGCGCCCTCTCTTGCTTCCTGCGCCCGGCGCCTTTTTCTCCTCCCACTCCTCCAGGGCAGCGCCCCGCTCGAGCGCCGACACCAGCCGCGGCGTCAGCGCGTGCGCCTGCATGTGGTTGACGCCGAGCAGCGGGACGTCCCAGGCGGCGGCGAGGCCCTTGGCCGTGTTGAGGCCGACGGCCAGGTTGGACGCCATGCCCGGGCCGCGGGTGACGGAGACGAAGTCGGGCTTGCGCCGCACCGCCCCGTCGACCCAGAGCAGCCGCTTCCACACGCCGTAGTCGCCGATCTCGACGGCGGGCACCTCGGGCAGCGCGCACAGGGCCTCGCGGACGAGCGGACCCAGCGAGGCCGTGTGCGACAGCACCGCCGTCAGCGGCTCCACGCCCCCGAAGGCCCGGTTGTCCGACGTGATCTTCTGGTGGAAGAGCAGGCAGGCGGCCGCGGGAACTTCTGCTGCGGCTGTCTGCGAGGAAGAGTCGCTGCCATGGCGGAGGCTGCGGACCTCGGGCTTGTCGAGGATGGCCACGCAGGTGTCGTCGCAGGAGGACTCGATGGCGAGGGTGAGGAGGGCCCTCCGCTGCTGCGGCGACGACGACAGCACGGGGCGACGGGCTCCGCGGCTATGCGTCCCGGGTACGCGTGGCCGGATCGAGGACCATGGTACGCGCATCAAGGAAAGTGTGGACACGCCGAGGTCGTGGCTTGGATGTATCGTGGGCGGACATGGCGTTGGGGGAGAGACACGAAACGCGCAGGGAACTTTTCGGGGTGTCTTAGCTTATCGATAGAGGGTATAGCTTCACATGCTTGTCTTGGGCCTCGTAGCGTGTATTTTTATTTTCCAAGTCTAGATACCATCTTGACAGAAAGACCGAAAATCCGATTTTCGTATCATCGTCAGACTCACGGTTTATTGTCAAACTCAATTGTGGCACTGACTATCACCTATAAAGTCAATTGCTGTTGTTCTGATAGCTCACTCGAGTATCTCTTGGGATACCATAGAGATAGATCATGCTGTCTGTAACTCTATAGGCTGTTTTGTTTTAGGATGAAACTGAAATTGGACAACTCAAGACATCTGGATAGGCACAGCTTGAACAACATCAACAACCAAGAGCCCGAGAATCCGACCCAGAGAGTTGCATGATTTGCTTAACAGAATATGATCCGACTATTACAGCAGTGACTGACAGTAAAATCGGGACTCTCCGGTCAACCTGTGCAATGCAAATGTCTCTTTCAGGTGCAATGCGATATATGGATACCTTGCAAATCAAACAATCAACTATAGTCAGTTCATTCACGTTGATTTGCAAACAGGCCAGGCGTGAGACATAGGTGTTTTGCAGACCAACTCTGTTCGTCCGGCCTCCCAAAGACAGAGCTGAGCACCGTCCAATCCGGACTGCCGGGCGTTTAAACGGATGATGGATTGGCCCCTGCTACCCGAAGCTCAGTTCAGCCCAGCTCAGCCCGACGTCATTTTGGGCCGGGCCCACCTCACATGCATCTCAAGTTGAGCTTGTTGCCGGCTGTTCCACGAACTTTACCTTGCATCGACGACGTCTGACATATTCTTTTTCTTGTTGTTTGTACCATTACAGTCCACTCTTCTTTCTACATATTTTTCCCAGTTGTATTTTCTAACATCAACCAATCTTCTCGGTCGAGTGTATCTACACTCTCAGCGCGTAGTACATTGAAAGAGCGCCTGTGGCCGCCGGACGCAACAACCCCCTGGATAAGCTAGGCAGTAAGCTCTCGCGCAGACGACATCCGAGTGCAGAGTACTGAGCAAACGCTCCAGCAGCGCCACAAAATCCGACCTTCACGCGCATACAGCAGGACGCTGAAGGAGCCCAACCTCCATCGAGGCAGATATGGCTGGAAACGACGGGCCCAAGGATGAATCCAAGGAATCGTCCTTTGTCCATCTGGGCGACGCCCCGGCAGCCCTGCCCATAAAGGACGGCAAGAACGGGGACGCGACAGAGAACGGAGCCAAGACGAACGGGAGCAAGAACTCGGCGCAGAAGAAGAACTCTAAGAAGGGCAACAAGAAGAAGCAGACGGACGAACAGCCCGCCTCCAAGGTCCACGACGGCGTCAGCTTTGCCGAAGCGCTGAAGGAGGACGACAGCGAACCCAAGCCCAAGGACGACAAGTCATCAGAGAGCCAGGCCGAAGAAGAGAAGGAACGGACACACCAGGAGAAGCCCCAACCGCAATCAAAAGGCCAGGAGCAGCTGCAAGATGGTGGCCATATAACGAGCACATCGAATGGTCATGGCAACGGGAAAGAAAAGCAACGACAGCGGGATGATAGCGACAACCGCAGCGACGATTCTTACCCGGAGCTGGACGAAATGACCATCAATGAGATCCACACCCATCAACCGCCACGCCAGCACGAGCCTTACGCAAAGATTCGCTGGGCACCCTTCAATGTTCCTGCTGAGCGCCGCCTGCAGACGCTTGCTGTTCTGATGCACTGCCTATGTATCGGCGCACTTGTATCCGTCTTCTTTGCACTATGCGCGAACCCTTTTGCATGGCCTCTTCTGCTGGTTTATCTTATGCATCTTTTGACGTCGACAGCGGCAACGGACGGCTCGCTGAGATACCGGTCTGAATGGTTTCGCAGCAGCTACATCTGGGATCTCTTTGCGGGATACTTCCCGGCTCGTCTCCACAAGACTCACGATCTGCCGCCTACCAGAAAGTATATCTTCGGCTATCACCCGCACGGAATCATATCCCACGGCGCTTGGGCCGCGTTTGCTACCGAAGCCCTCGGCTTTGCTGAGAAATTTCCTGGAATCACGAACAGTTTGCTCACTCTGGACAACAACTTCCGGATTCCTTTCTATCGCGACTATGTCCTGGCCATGGGTGTTCGGTCCGTGTCAAAGGACTCGATCGCCAACATCCTGACGCGAGGAGGCAAAAACAACGAGGGCATGGGCCGAGCTGTGACCATTGTCATTGGTGGTGCTCGTGAGTCCCTAGAGGCCCAGCCAGGTCAGATGCGTCTGATTCTCAAGGAGCGAAAGGGATTCATCAAGCTCGCTGTACGCACCGGCGCGGATCTGGTCCCTGTTCTAGCCTTTGGTGAAAACGAGATATACGACCAGCTGCGCCCTAAAGAGCATCCACTGGTACACAAGATCCAGATGTTTGTACTAAAGGTGTGGAAATTCACACTGCCATTCTTGCACGGTCGGGGCATCTTCAACTACGACGTCGGGTTGATGCCGTATCGTCAACCGCTCAACGTTGTGGTGGGCGCGCCCATCAAGGTGCAGCAGTACAAGCGCATTGATGACCAAGAGATCGATCGCCTGCACGATCTTTACGTGGAGGAGCTCATGAAGCTGTGGAATAGGTACAAGGACGAATTTCTGCCAGACAGGAAAGAGGAGCTGGAGATTCTGTAAGGATTCTTATTACAACGCGACGTGAGTACGAGCTCTTGGGGGCAAGCCATGATCAAGGGACTTTATACCGCACTCTTTACATTCTCAAAAGCACTATAGATTCTTTCAACTTGCTTTCACAGGTAAATAGATTTATGCTTTCTCCTTGAATAAAGACGATTGTATACTCCGCATAGAGGTCTACATGTATCGATTGGTGTTGGTTGATCATGCACACAGGCAAAGAAATGACTGGTACCGATGGGTATTTCCAATGTTGCTAGGAATAGACTATAGTAGTTCATGTGCAGCAGTTGGACAATCTGTTACATCACAACACCATCGATCGAAGAGCCGCTGAATCAAGCAGCAAGGTTGATCCCGAAGTGGTGTGGTCGTGTCATAGTAGTCGACCCAGAATTCCGGGCCCGCTACTGCTTTTTGATGTCAGCGATATGCGCCCTCTACGTATTATCCAGCTGCCAGTTTTGATCATTTCAGGCAGTTTCAGCTCCTGCCATCTTATCTGGATCAGATAGACCTGTGAAAAACAAAAGCTCGTCCGATCAAGAATGGAAAACGTCAGTACGTATGCTTCTTATCAAGGCCTTCTGAGGGATCGTCGGCCGCGCAGCCTCATACTCGGGTGCCGACCGGCGATCCCAGACAGTATACTTCGCAGACGAGTTTATAGCAGCACGCAAGCAAGAGGGAACGGGAATAACACCTAGCCAACCAACACCTCGGGGATATCAAATACCGTATTTCATAAGACCATAAACATAATAATACAAAGTCATCTACAGGCCACAGCACAGTTGAAAACATGGATGGAATGTAATGTATCCTGTTCGTGTTCCCCGGAAATGTCGGCGAGTCTTGTTAATTAGGTGGGATGATTAGTCTTGCTGGCTATTGGAAAGCCTAATGAGCTTCGCCCATCTCGGGAAGTTCGTGTGCCGCGTCGGGTTCGCGTCTGCTCGCTCTCTCTTTTTATTTTATTTACAGTACCTTGGCCTTGGCAATAGTGCTGAGCTTGAGCTACCTGAGGTCTAATCATAATATGACCGTTCCTGGATCTTGTCTCTGGTCAATCAAATAGGGAGGAGCAAAAAAAAGAGGCATCCCATGAGAAGTTTGGAGCAAAAGAGTTTGTCAGATTCCTATGATTTATGGTTTTTTAAGATTGCGAGATCCGTATTCAGGTGGTGATGGGTACGCGGTTGTTGTTTCTCAACCGTCGCAAATTGGCTTTTCGAGTCTCCATCCGGCAGCCCCTATGTTTCTGGAAGGCCGACAGAGCCGTTCGTTGCTGCTTCTTACTTACTATCGATTTTTCTGCTTGGGCTGGGACGCCATGCATGTCATTGACATCTGGTGCCTCGATGACTTCTCCAACAAAGGTGACCTCAGCAGATCACGGATCACGGAGCAGTAAGCGAAAAAGGGTCGGAGGGTCTACTAGATCACCACTAGGCGCGTCCAGGTGATGTGATGATGGACTTTGCCCCGAACCAGTGAAGAGGGAAAAGTCCCGGGTGGCCACCAAGGAAGCGACACCCCGGCCTTGCCCCAGGTTTTTCCTCTGGCTGGTCGTGCGAATCGGGGAGATCGGGCGACGTCTTTTCCTCTCACCACCAAAAAGACTGGAAGACCAAGCGGATTCCCGGGCTTTTTCACTCGAAGGGGTTCAGCTCTTTCGGTGCAAGTGCCAATGGTTAGGTAGGAATCGAGACCCACGCGGGCGCCTCCTCACGCGCACATCCCAAGGACCTAAGGTATGGCCCTGACATAATGATCTGCCTTTCACGCTTTCTGGGCGTTGCCGGGGCCTTGCAGCCACAGCCAAGCCAGGCCAGACCATCCATCTTGCTTTTTGGGGGTAATGGGGACCTGGTTTTCCGTTTACACTTTTCTCTGGCCTGTTGTTGTTGTTATATTTCGGTACCGGCTTTTGGATTTTTCGGATTCCCCAAATACAGGTACCGTACGACCCTGGAGCTGGCCCGGGGCCAAGGACCAGCACGGCTCTTGTTGGTTGGGATTGGGCTGTCAGTCTACCATTGTTTACACAGTGCACCAGCAACCAAGCAAGCAAGAAGCGGCTGCTAATAAGTTAGGACAGCGGTAGGCAGTTCACTAATACAGAAGCGCCAGGGCGCAACTGAGCATTTGTTTTCATGTTGCATGCTGAGTTGTGTTGCCGGGTATGTAAGCAGGTGTCTGCGATTGATTAAGTGGTGGACGTAATAACTGTAGAGTGACAACATAGTTCTCCCACAAAAAAGTGCTTAACTCATCACACTCCACACTGCTCTCGCCACAGTTATCAGGGACCAGACACAAGATTTTTCTCTCTCTTCCTTCGTTACAGCAGATCCAGGACCCCGAGGTTCCATAAATTTTGTGTCTCTCAAGCGGTCAGTGTCAGTGATGTGCATAGAAGAGACTGGACCAGAAGCGACGGACCCCAGTCTTTTTTCCTGGTGCAGAATCGAGAATCGGGGGAGTCGGGGGAGAGAATCCTGCTGACATGTTCCCGCCAAGACCCTGATTTTTCTCTTCCCCTTCCCTCGGTCGGGGATCGCTCAAGTGCCTGGTGCTTCTCCAACAAACTTCTCCAAAGCAATTGAGAATTGCCTAGGAAGGAGACATGTGCGCCCAGCGGGTGATCAACTACAGAAATTGAACCAGCTACCTCACATACACTACATTAGTATTTCCGCACCCAGCTAATCAATTGTTCGCTTCGCATCGCCCGCGTGCCCAAAGCTGCAGCTACTAAAAACAAGCATAGGCAGCAAGCACACCGACAAATTATACCATGTAGATATGCAGTTAGGTATGGTCAGGTCAGGACAGGACAGGTACCTGACAATCATCCACACAATTGATGCACACAGTAATTCAGGTCAGGTAGCCAAGCAGATTGATGGGTCCAGGCCAGTCAAGCAACAGTAGTCATCACCGCCAAGGGTGACCGCAAATGCAGTTTGTCATGCCCTGCCGCGGCCCCAGAGGCCCCCCAGAAGAGTGGAGCAGAGGAGCTGAACACGTCGAGGGCAACCCTTTGAACCACTGTGAAATTGCCCGTCAGCATTGTGGTGACTCCATCCATCAACAAGTGTCCGAGCCAGGGAGCCCCCGGGCACGAGTTAGTGGCGCCCTCTGAACAGACAGCAACACAACCGCCCCTGACCCAAGACTTCCATTCTCCTTCCATGGCCCGCGAATCCACTTTCGGCTGCGCTCGTGTGCCCATGACTTTCACTCATCAGTACATAGTGTAGTGCTGGCTGGCTGGGTGACTTTGCTTGCCTGTGTGTGCTTGTGCGTGCGCGTGTGCCTGCTGCTTGTCTGCTTGTTCTGCTTGCCTCTGCCCGCTGCCGCTGCCGACAAACCGACCGACCGACCTGACCTACTGTGCGGATTGAATTTACCCCCGTCCAGATGAAAATACACACATGCGGCAGCTGACTCCCTTCCTGTACACCAATTTATTATTACTACTTATCATGCCTTCTCCTTTGTCCAACCAAATAAACAACAAATTTCAACATCACGTACCACCACAATCCCTACCTACTACACACCACCACAGCGAGCCGAACCCGACAGCACTACAGCAGACGACGAATACCACCACTACTCCTTCTCCAATCTCTTCTTCTTCTTCCTCTTCCGCAGCGGCAGCCAGCGCCAGGCAGTACAGCTTAGTACCGCCGCCCTCAGCACCGCACCAGAACAGGAAGACCAAACCGAGGGTACGCCCCGTCTCCCTCGTGCTCCCTCCGAGCAACAGCGGGTCGAGCAACATCGACTTCTCCACTCCCTCCTCTGCCTCGTCAGCAACAACCAGCTTTCAGCAGCAAGACCGCAAAGTCTCACTCCCCGCCGATGGTGTAGCCGGAATCAGCGGCCACCGCACGGAAGATATCGAGATGGACCAGATTTCGGCGCCTGTGAGCGGCCATAGGAGGCGCCGCAGCACCCTGACCTCGAGCGCCGGCGCGGCGCCTCCCATGGGTCCATCACACTCCCGGGCCCGCTCGATAGGGCAGAACTTTCGAAAGTCGATGGACCACGGCCCGGACGGCAAGATCTCCGAGGAATCGGCGCTGCGGCCGTCGGGCGAGCCGTCGAGGAAGGAGGAATCCGACGACGACAAGAGCTATAGCGACGAAGACCTGCACGACGATGAGGAGACGGGCCTGACGAAAAAGGACAGGAAGAGGAAGCGCGCCAAGAGGAGGCGGAACACGCGGCTCGACAACCGGATCGCGAGGCAGCACATCTCGGACGAGGAGCGCAGGGAAGCCGACCAGAATGTCGCGCGCAAGATTGCCATCAATTGCCTGCTTATTGGACTGTGGTACATTTTCTCCCTGTCGATTTCTTTGGTAAGTTGAAATCCCCCCAATTGAATCGCTGACCCCGACATTCGCGAATGTTCCGAGGGAAAGTAATCGAGGAGCCCAACGCTGACATGATATCCAATTCGTAGTACAACAAGTGGATGTTTGACGCAAACAACCTCAACTTTGCCTTCCCCCTATTTACGACCTCGGCACACATGCTGGTGCAGTTTTCTCTCGCCAGCTTGGTACTATACTTCATTCCCTCCCTGAGGCCAGGTGCTGGGCACAATTCCGACAATGGCTCATCGCGGCATGAGTCGGAACCCAAGCAACCGCTCATGACAAATTTGTTTTATCTCACGAGGATAGGACCTTGTGGTGCTGCTACCGGTCTGGATATCGGACTGGGTAACGCATCTTTGAAATTCATCACACTCACATTTTACAGTAAGCATCGTCTACGTATTGACTCGCAGAATGTGTCGCTAACCGTTGAGCAGCCATGTGCAAGTCGTCATCACTGGCCTTTGTGCTATTATTCGCCTTCATGTTCAAACTCGAAGTACCGACTTGGAAACTGGTTGGCATTATCGCAACCATGACGCTGGGCGTCGTGATGATGGTGGCGGGCGAGGTTCAATTCAAGCTCAACGGCTTTGTTCTTGTCATCTCGGCCGCATTCTTCTCTGGCTTCCGCTGGGGTCTCACACAGATCCTGCTCCTTCGAAACCCGGCGACATCGAACCCGTTCTCCAGCATTTTCTACCTGGCGCCGGTCATGTTCTGCACCCTGATGATCATTGCGATCCCCGTGGAAGGTATCCCTCAGCTGATCGAGGGTTTGAAAGCACTCAGTGAAGCTTGGGGTCCTGTCCGCGCTCCTCTGATTCTCATCTTTCCCGGAACCATTGCGTTCCTGATGACAGCGTCTGAATTTGCACTGTTGAAGCGAAGCAGCGTCGTGACACTTTCGATTGCTGGTATTTTCAAGGAGGTTGTCACCATCAGCGCCGCAGCCCTGGTGTTCAACGACAAGCTCACACCCATCAACATTTCGGGTCTGTTTGTCACGATCGCGGCCATCGGCTGCTACAACTGGATCAAGTTCGTCAAGATGAGAAACGACGCGCAGGTGGAGGCGCACAACAAATCTGGATACCAACAAGCAGAGAGCGGTTCGAGCAGTGACGGCGGTAGCGAAAGCGACGAAGACACGGGGCTGTTGGCGCACAGCGAAACCGAGGATGACAGGGGCAGGAATATGATCACGGTAGACGGAGATATCTTCCCGGACCGGTCAGAGCCTGCCGAGGAGGGGCGGCCTCCCAGGACCAGCGAGCACGCTAGCCGAGCATGATCTACTCGACTGACGATATCGTATCTCAGAATCAAATTTTGAGCAGGGCAGAATCTCACACAAGACTGTCTTGCATGCAGTACTTGAAGCGTATTGCTGTCGGTCTGCGATTGTTGGGACTTTGCTTGAAGAAAATCATTGGTAGAGGGGAAAATATCGACACCGTGTAGAATGATACCCACCGACTCATGTTCGGAATCAAAGCGGTGCTGGGAGATGGTCACACAGGGTGACTCATTGGGTTGAGGCGGTTATAATGAATAGATGGCAATCTATTCTGGCCCACGGCCGATGTGGCTATATATATTACGGGCACAAAGTACTCTCAAATAAAACGTTTATATTTATCCATGACGTACACATTCTCCAAACTCTGCAATTATTTGACGTCGACACAGGATAGATCACGTTGAATGTCGGTAGGCAGCTGTTGAGTCAAAAACTTTTTGTATTTACCACTAAGCCAGCCCCCTTGGCACGCTTCCAATACTTAGTACAGACAATGTTGGGCGTCCTTCTTGTATAATGCTCTGTACACTGACTCTACCGTGAGTCGGCCGGCCCAAAATAGTTCTGCTCCCTCTCCTACTTGTCCGTCTCCGAGGGAGACAGCCACTTGATCATTTCGCTACAATAATTTATATCTAGTAATTTCGTTTCAGTCGTCTTCTATATCGTCATCGCTAATGACCAGGGACTGGACCGGTAGCTCGGCCAGCGCGGCGCTGCCGTCGTCCCTGGCCTTGTGGCGGATGCACAACGTCTTCTTCTTCGGCGATCCGTCCTCGGCCGGCTTGTCCGTGGCCCACGCCTCGCTGCTGCCGCCCGCGACCCCGTCGCCTTGCTGATGCGCGGCGGCCTCTTCGTCTTGGACGACGTCGCCGCCGATTCCGGAGAAGGAGACAACTTTCTCCAGCTCTCTCAGCTTGTAGGTATTGGCGGCGCTCTTACCGCGGCGGGCCAGGTGTGTCATGTACGGTAGACGCTCGAGGAGCAGCTCGTGGCGCGCGGAGCTGCCCAGGGAGAGAAGGGGCGGGGCAGGCTGGTCCTGCGGTCTGGCGGCGGCAGGATCCTTGATTTGTGCCTTGTTGGCTTTCTGCTTGTCGAGCCAGCTGCCGCCGGCTTCGCCCGACTTGGGCTTCCTGAAGGCCGAGGCGCCGTCCATGACATCGTGGACGCCTGCTGCTCCGTCGTCTCCCCGCATCAGTCTCGTGGCCCAGAGGTCGACGACGCTGCCGAGCTCCTCCTTCTCCCGCCAGAGCTTCAGGCTGGTCGGAAAGAACATCTTGTGCGCGTCGCCGCCGCCTCGATGCGAGGCCGTGCCGATCCGTTTCACGGGATGGGGCAGCGAGTGGAGTAAGCCACGGGTGGCAACTTGGAAGGTGATCTCGTCTTGCCTGAGAACGTGGCTAGCAGAGTCCCTGCCTCCAAAGCTCCCAAAACCGAAACCTCTCCCACCGAAGAAAATGTCCGACGTGGGGCACAACAAGTCGCTGTCTGAAAGGTACTCGAGACAGTCATTCATATAGTCCACCGACGAGGAGAGATCGCCGGGTCCGGTAGGTGCACAAGAGAGAGGGTAATTCTCGTGGAGTGCCGATATGAATGTGTGTGTATCAGTTCCGGTCTCATCGATTAGACTGTCGACGGAGACTTCTGAGCGTTTCGGGCGCGAGTGCTGTGCCATGAACGATGGTAGCTTCTCTGCTCTTCCTTCGTCGGTATCATCAGCAAGTGGAATATCCTTTCGCTTGTTGTACATGACTTTTCCGACAGCATGAAAGATGCCCAAGCTGGCCTCTCGCTGCGAGATCAGCTCTAGACTGTCTTCTTCGCCTTTCGTTAGTGTGGCGTCCTTGAGGCTTCTTTTGGGCTTGGTGAATGTAACGTTGGATCCCCAGTCTGTGTCCTTGTCTCCCTTTACACACAAAAATTCAAGCGATGATACTGCGCTTCTAATATCGCCTATCTCGCCAAGCCGTCTGAGCACCGTCGGACCAGGCGTTCGCTTACGTCCGGATTTTCGTGCCTCTTTTTGAATGATGAGTCCGAGGGCTGCGGCAAGTAATGTTGGCGCTATGGAATTGAACTCGATAACGGCCGTTCCAGGATGTCTGGTGATTTCTGGACCGAGTAATCGATGCACGGTGAAACTGTCCGCCAATGCCGACGTGGTTGTCAAAAGGGTTTCCGAGATGACCATGACGACAGGAGTCACCGGGCCGTCATTCGGTGAAGGTTGTGTGAAGCTTGCCAGCGACGGCGTATTCGAATAGAGATATGACAAGACGGAATTTCGAAAAGACTGCAGAGCTGTCGACGACTGTGTGAATGTATTCGGGAACTCTTCGATAAGAATAATCTTGCGCCCATTTCCCTCGGGCCGCGAGTCCTTTTCGGCCGGCTTCGCGTCTGGCATTTCCGTCTCGAGAGCCAGCTGACTGAACTTGCCGCTTCTTCCCAGGAACTCGTCGAATTGGGCCGAGGCCGATTGATACCCAAGACCACCAACTGCTGTAGGATTCCTCCACTCAAGCAGCTCGCAGTGCATGGCCTTGGCAATAAGTTTGACTGTCGTCGTCTTGCCGGTTCCCGCCGCCCCTTTGAGAATGAGAAGACGCTGGCGCATTCTACCAGCCATCACATCCTCCAGCCATTTCCGCACATCGGCCACTTTGCGCTTATGCACTGCAATCTCTTCTAGGTTGACGGGGCCGAAACGTTCCGACCACGGCCTCTTGTCGTCGTCGTGGACGATACTTCGAGCCGGCTTTGGTGGCCTCAAGAATTTCTGACTTGCGGCCACAGAGCTGCCGGAGGAGACATGTGCCGCTGACTCCTTGAAGCGTTTGTGCGCATTCTTGGCGACGTGGCTGGCCATGGAGGCCTTGTGGTCTTGTACACCATCGTCGTCGTCAGAGATTGGGTCGCTCAGTATATCGTCGATTCTGGCAGGTAAAGGAGCGGGCGCCCGCTCGGCTTGTCTCGAGAATAGCGTCTTGAGGTCCGCAGTCTTGCCCTTCTCTTCGGGTTTCGCTCTCGTGGTTGGGCGGACCTTTGGCTTCTCCGGGCTCGTGCTGGCACTCTTGCTCGGTGTCCTGTTGCTCTGTTTGTTGCTCCTCAGCTGCAGGTTCTTGACAGCAGGCTTCAGCGCCTGGCCGTTGACCGCGGCGGATCTTGTGGGCTTACGGGCTACCGGGCTGGGGGACTCGGACGGCGGCCTGGAAGCAGCATCGGGGGCAGAATTGCTCGGGCGGTCGGGCGAGGAGAACAGGTAGTTGGCCAGGGTGTTCTGCTTTGGCTTGTTGGATTCGCCTTCGTTGTCGGACTGCACGACGTTACGCTTGCGGCGTTTGGCCGGGGGAGCCATCGCGAGCGGACCAGAGACTCGCCAGAAGGCCGCATCTGTTGTTGGTGACGTAATTGCGGCAGCAGGCAACTCAAATCACTCTCTCGCTCCAACTTTGGCCATGAGGACGAGCAGTGAGCCGTGAAAGCAATGCTTTTTCGCAGAAATTGCCACGATTGGCAGCGTCCGAGAATTGCTCAGTCCCGGGTTTGAAGTGGGAGGCCCGATAAGCGCGGGTGACGCGTCTGGACTCTCGACTGTAACTTTTTGGAGAGGTGCGGTGTCAGGTGATCAATTAAAGTGTCCCCGGTTCAGACTTATATACTTTGCTGCATGAGCACATACCATCCATTAAATACTCACAATTCTCTAATAATTGCTTTTATAATTGATTTATTTGAACCTTTTTTCTTTTTTAGTTTTTTTTTCTCATTTTTATTAAATCCTTCAAAGAACGATTTTATGCATTTTACCTATTGGGATACTTCCACCATACCCAGTGATGCCGCAGTGTAGGTCATGGATCCTCCAAACGCTAGTTTCCGTTTTACATGAGATACTTGAACTCAAAAAATGCTGTTTTATAGACAATGTCAAACACATATTCATACTTGCCTACCTTTTCCTAAAATACCCACCCCTGGAAATCGTCCACAAACCTCACTGCCGAGGCAAGATATCTATCGTGCACATCGCCCCAAGTCCTGGCTGCCTCCTTAATCGCACGCACCGCTAGAGATTGTCAGTCATACCGGCACGAACACTGCATCTTGGAATGACATTACCTTTGACAAAATGGGCGTCCGTACAATGGGGGCCGTTGAGCGCCCTGTCAACGACATGGCTCCATCCCTTACCGACCAGATCTCCCGGCTGCACCCAGTCGGGGTCGATCTTCGGCCTCAGCTCGGAGATGTACACCGCGATGGCGAGGAGCCACCATTCCCGCACCAGGCTGACGTGGAACTTCTTGGGAATGATGGGCAGGAGTATCCGCACCGCGTGGCTCGTCGTGAGCACGTGGCAGATGAAGAAGTTGTACGAGTGCGTGCCCGGGGCCACCGAGGCGACCAGGAAGGCGACGGCCGCCTCCTGCGACTCCTGGAACTGCCGGACGGGGTCCTCCAGCGCCCAGGCGTTCCAGTACTCCAGCACGAGGTCCTCGTGCTTCTCGAAGAGGGGCTCCAGGTTACCCAGCGTCGGCTCCTTGAAGACGCCGTCGAACCGGGTGTCGTTGGCTATCCTGTGGAACAGCTCCAGCGGGGACGTCGACTTGAACGAGGACGCCTTGGTGTACGCAGGGTCGTCCAGGTACCTGTGCAAGAAGTTGTACTCGGTCGCCGCCAGGCCCAGGGCCTCCATGGCCACCTCCCGGTTGTCCATTTCGAACGCGTAGCCCAGGTGGATCAGCGGGTGGCCGAGGCCGCCGATGAGGCCGTTGACCAGGGGCTCGTCGCCACCAAAGATGAACTCCTCCACCACCCCCTTCCACTCGTAGTTGTGCCTCATGGCGAGCGAGTCCTCAAAGAAGTCGACGTACGCCCTCTGGTAGCGCCTGTCGCCGAGAAAGTCCCTCCAGTCGGCCATGGTGATCTCCTGCGGCGACGGCTCCCACGGCTCGAGCTCGCCGGCCGCGTCGTCGTAGATCCGGTGCAGCTGCTTGTCGTCGGCGCCCAGGAGGTACGCCGAGGATAGCACATGCGGCGTGTGGTTGTCATACTGCAGGTCGTGGTAGATGATGGAGTGGTTCACGTGGTTCGCCCGCAGGAGATGCTTCAGCGTCCTCGGCCGCTTCTCCGGGTCCGTCTCCACATTGTGAACCTCAACCGGCGGTATGTCAATCCATTCCGTCGAGTTGCCGCCGACAAAGAGATTGACGACGGGGATATATGACAGAAATGAAGACATGACGACTTGAAAGGCCAGGTCGAAGTAAGAATTATCTAGGCCTGAATATTGCGGCAAGTCACAAACTCATCATCGATCCTGTTGAACTGTTGGAGAGCTCCAGTCCCCCAAGCTTTGGGATATTCAGAAGTGGGGCTCGACTATGATGCAAAATGCGGGAGGGCTAGTCCCGCTGTGGCCTAGTCTACCGCCGACGATGGAGACCATTAAACATGTCAAACTTCTGCAATTATTCTCAGGCAACAACACCCCAGATTGTGATTGCACAACTCGCCAAGATTTCCTTTCTCGCCAGCAGGAACGAAAAACCAGGACCACACATTCACAATGTCGGGACCTCCGAGGATAATCCTCTACGCCGAGCTCCTCAAGAACATCCGCCAGGTTTCAGTAGGATGCTCACTCCCCTCGGACTGCACTTCATACACCGAGGCCAGCCTCTCGGCAGACAGCCAACAGCTCACCGTCCATCACGAAGGAGAAGAGTGCACCCTGAGGCTCCCTGCCGCAGTATCAGCACCGCGCAAGCTGCGGGTCTCAGACGGTAAGCATCTGTCATGGCGCATGCCACTGGCCGAGGCGGCGCCGCCGGGGAGGGAGCCGTACTCGCAGCCGGAATCCGAGGTGGTGGCCTGGTCGGCGGCCCAGCTGCCGCGGGGAGGCGCCGTCAAGTGCAGAGGATGCCGGACCACGGTGGTCAGGGAACTTCTCATCGGGGAATGGAAGGACCTTCCCAGCGAGAACTGGGCCGAGATGATGGAGTTCTGGCACTGCCACAAGCCCGACACTGAAGGGCACGACCATGGCCAAGCCGTGGAGTCCCAGGCCCATCTAGCCGGCAGGGGCTACGGCGCCAACTCTCGCATCGCTGGGCAGTCCAAGATTGGCCTCGTAGATCTCACGTCGTTGCTGTTCTCCGAAGAGGACTGCACAAATCTGACGGTAAGCCAAACAGTCTCCCTTTCTTTCATGTTTCTATGGTGCACCTTTGCTACGCTTTTCACCGTCATCTTGTGTGGATGTCCCGGGTATATAGAAGGTGGCCAAATCAGTGGACTCGTTCCGCATTCTATCAATGGCGTGGTCACCGATACTCATACCCTAGATTGATAAGACGAACTACTGTTCTCTTCCAATGGCGCCTGGTCGCAGAACCCTGATGCCTCTGGTGTCACGGGATCAGCTTCCGGGTTGCCTGCGCGACTTGATCTCTGTCTTGAATTTGTTATGCCGAGTCTTTCTTTGGATGTGGAAGTTTCGGAATCGAGCAGAGGTACATTTGATGGGCTTCCTTGTGATGCGGTTGAGACGTTTTGTGTACATTAAAATCACGTATGATAATTGACACTCCCAAACCTTCCATGATCCTGGCTCTTCTAAACTTGACTTCGACATTGTACCAACTGCTAATATGCTGTTTGTGTAGTACGCCCCTGCAAACCCCAGCCCTCAGGAGTCTTTCAGCTCGTCAAGGCATGGCACTGCAGTAAATTGCAGCAGCTGCTCTGCCGAGATCGGAGCATATCATATCGAAACATCGTCGGTGACTTTATACAAATGGCAAATCGCCATATCAAGCCCTGTCACCGAAGTCGACATTCAGCCACAACCAAATCTGGCACATTGCATGGCCTCCATGCTTGTGTCCACATATTCCCGGACCGGCAGTTCCAAAGCTCTCATCCTCCCTGTAGAGACGTCTTCGTCGTCGCCGAGCCCACCAGGCGAATCGCTTTTGCACATCTTCCAGTTCAACCAGAAGATTTTGCTCACTTCCTCGGTAGTGAGTAGTCAAGAGCCGATTTCTGCCGTCAAGATCTTGTATCGGTTCGTGACCAAGGCTGAAGCCGACCGTCTGAGCGAATCTCTCATGTCTGATGTCCAGGACGTCACCTTGCCGAGTCCTGTGGTGCGAGGCCTGAAACAGTTGCTGGAGAACAGCAATCAATGGTTGCCGTCTCAGAGTCGAACAATGAAAGAGTGGACAGTCGGTCTGCTGGAGAGATGGAATGGTTGACTGTAGCTGAGACCCGCCGCGATTTTTCGTAGCGATGAGCCAGTGTATCTGTAATAAATCAGCGATTCCATTCATAGTGAGCAATATACCACCTGTTCAAGCACCGTTGCTCGTACTCGTTCTCGTCGGCTGTTGCGTAAGCGATCACATGTGCTAGTTGCAGCGAAAAGAAGTGCAATTTTGAAAGTTTTGTTTTGACTAATGCACAAGTGTTATTCACACGGGTTGGTTGACAAAGGGAAACTCGTTCTCTACTGCGCGTCGCGGGAGTATCTCTCTGTAACCACTATCTCCACCGTCTATCGAGTTTCGAAAACAGAACAAGTCGCTTATTGGGCCTTGGACGAAACGATTCCTAGAAAACGAAATAATCAGTCATCGTGCCGCGTGTATGAACAAGGATGGATATTTTCTCCCTCGACTCCGGAGAAATCCTTCCGGTATTAAAACTCACTCTCAACGTCAGCAATGCTCTGCTGCAGGATCTGCTGGAGGACCTTGGGGTTCTCGAGCTCCTTGGTGACCTTGCCGATGATGGACTCGGCGAGCTCCTTCTGCTGGCGCTGCTTGACCTGGCCCTCGTAGCGGACCCAGCTGTCGAGGACGGCCTTGGCCTCGGCGGCAATGGCGGTGCTCTGCTCGAGCTCGTAGGCCTTGGCCTCGAGCTGGGCGGTCTCCTTGGAGACGGCGAAGAGGGCCTTGGTGGTCTCGACGACACCTCCCATCTGCTCGACGTTGCCGATGCGCTCCTTGACGGCCTGGGTGTGGTCGGTGCGAGCGGCGTTCAGGATGTCCTTGATCTTCTTGTTCTGAGCGTCGGCCCACTCGGCGTACATGGGTCCTCCGTACTTGATGAGGGCGCCCCAGACGGACAGGAGACAGAAGGCGACGACGGACTCCTCGTTCACGACGTAGTACTCGTTGCTGATGGCGTAGGCGGACAGACCGGCGGCCGAGGACAGGATGGCGGACTTGGAGATCAGCGAGTTGCCGGGCAGGGCGTCAATGATGCTCTGGGCCTTGGACTTGGGGTCGGCCTTCTCGGGGACGTTGGACGAGGCATGGCGCTGGGCGCTGATGGAGGCGATGGCCGGGACGGATCGCTGGGACAGGGCCGGTCGGAGGCGGGCAGCCCCTGTGACAAAATCACCTCGTGTAAGCTCTTGCAGGGCCAATTGGGCGGGAGGCGCGTCAGTCGCGCCATCTCGAGGTTCGTCTACTTACCGGCAGCACTTCTTGCCAAGCGGGAGGCCATTGTGATATGAGTGGTGATGGGGGAATTGCGGATTACAGGATTGTCGTAGCTCGCAACTGAGGTTATTTTCGTTGCGGGTCTTGGTATCCAAGCCTTTGGAGTTCGGTTATTCGGCGCTACCAATTTTCCCGGGGAATGACGGAGGTTGCTCAAATGGACACCAGGTGCCGATCGAGACTCAACTGTCGGGCGGCCTCGGGTAGTCATCTGCCACCTGGCAGCCAGTCCCTTGCAGCTTCTTTGTATTTCGGAATGAATACTATTGCAAGGAATCGCAAGCAAGACATCGAAAAGATAAATTATTTTTATGGAACTGAACTGGCATGCGTAGTTACTTACAGCTATTTGGTTTGAAGGGTCGTGATTGTGTTGCGACAAGAATTATGCGACTGTATCTCAATCAGCCGCAGTAAAGCTTCGAGTACTCCGTAGTACGGAGTACACACAACACAGTTACTGTATCATATCACGTGCGTAATTTACAGTCTTCATTTCTCATGTTCCTCTATTCTTTCTTTCGTATGCTACTTCTGATGCTTTGTAATTATTTACAGGGCATAATCACCCTAGAAGAACTGAAAGGATCCGGAACGCCCCATGGGTATCATTTGCTTTTCCACCGCGTCCTACCAAAAGGCAATGCAATGTTGACATTACAGATCTGTGATGTTAGTGTTTAGAATCCGATGTAGTCCTTGGAGAAGTCAAGTTCATCCGAGTCGTCGTTTCCAATAAACTCCTCCACTTCGTCAGAGTCTATGTCATCAGGAGCAGCACCTTCGTCCTCATCGCTGGACAGGTCGGCCATCTCCTCGTCATTGCTGCTGGCTTTGTTGCGGAGTACACTTGCCCGTTCTCGGTGCAGCAGCTTACAGCCCTTGTTCTTACAGTGACCGGTATTGCTGAAATCAGGGCACTCGAATACGTGGCGATCGGGGCACTTGGCTCCTCGCTCGCAATAGCCGTTGAATCCGAAATCGCGGCAAACCGGATCATTCTGGGAATGTTCAGCATGAACGTACAGACACGAGTCATTGTGACATTTGCCGTTGGCAAAATGCAAACACAGCGGTGTACGCTGCTCAGTAGTCTCGTGCATAAGATCACAAGCATCGCCCTTGGGGCAGTCGTTCTTGAACAGCCAGTCGCGGCAGATGGCGACTTTGGCGGGGTCATGGACATATCGACAGTTGGGGCCCTTGATACATGAACCTGCGGAATAGTTAGTATCCGTCGGGAAGTTCCCTTACCACGCCACTCCGGGTGGCTCTGGCGATTTCGTGATAAATCGTTATTGGAGAAGACAATACCGGTCCAAGAGAAGGCCCTGCAAGGAATGTCGACCTTCTTGATTCCATGTGCCAATCTGCTCATTGTTGTTAGAGGTGCGCTGCTTTCGAATTGGGGCACGTACCGTTGTGCCTTGGCGATGCCATGTCGGACGAGGTTTCCACTCTGGGTACGATAGAACTTGACGCCACCGATCAAAGCGATTCTGGGGGTGGCGGAAGGAGGATTCTTGTCATCTGTAATTACTGAGCACACGACAAAGCTGGTCGGGGCGGGTGGCGACATGTGCTTACCAGGAGCGCGGACAAGCTTGCTGCCCTGCTTGGTGATCTGGAAACGGATGCCTTCGACGACGATCTCGTAGTGGGCGGCTGTCGGGGCAGGGTTAGAGGGCATAGCAGGCACGTTGCTGCCATTCTTCTGAACGTAGTGCAAGAACCGGCTCTTCTCCATCTGCTCCTGCTGCAAGCGGTTCTGTCGCTGGGTCTCCTCGATGGCCGAAGCTCGAGCCTGTGCATCCTTCTCAAAAACAGAGCTGTTGATGAGCTGAAGATGTCGGTCGTTCCGGCTCACCCAGGAGCCGCTGGGAGTGGTGCTGTTGGTGTTGGCATTTGCGGGCGACTCGGATCGCGGCTGGCCATTCTGGCCGTTCAGAACCAGAGTCTTGTTGCGAAAGGTGGGCGCGTGGCCTCGAGAACCGCGAGAACCACGGTGGCCGCCACCGCGATGGTACGGGGATGACCTGTAGGTGCTTTTAGGGTAGGATGCAGAAGCCTGCTGTGCCTTGTGTCGGTGAATGCGGCCTTCGAGCCGGTTGATCTGAGCCAAAAGCTCCTGCTCCTCGGCGGTTGTCATCTTGTCGGCGCTGTGCAGATTACTGCTGGATGATGACGTTTGTGCAAGGAAAGTTGTAAAAAGCTACGAGAAAAGGTTGCAACTGGGTTTGTCGCAACATTTGTTGTGGGGACTCTTCAAGCAAAGGCGCGGCGAGAGTTCCTTTGATTGATTGGCTATTGAAGGAAGGCGCGCCGTGCAGGTACCTAAAAGCAATCGCGGGGCAAATTTTACGTACAAAGCGCCTGGCTTTTGGCAGGTACCTTACCTTGGTGTACCGTTCAGTGGATCGCCGCCATTACTAAGCTGTTATAGTCCTGTCATTGTCCTCGGTATGTGTCTACCAACCACATATCTGCGCGTGTCTTTTTTTTTTTTGTTTCCCTTTCCCCGTTTTCTCTTTAAGTACATCAGCTGAGATTACCGCCAAGTGGTCGCCATAACAATAATGAGAATCAAGTTCCAGCTTATTTTTGTGAACTCCCGTCTGTGATAGCAATAAGCTCTATAGGGGAATTATTAACAGTCGTGAGGAGGGTTGACAGACTCATTGGCTTTACTATATACAATCCCTATCTCTATCAATTCTAACAAAACTATTATTTAATCTATTATGTGAGCCATGGGACATTAGATAAGCATCTAGTTAACAATAATTGTGATCTTATTGCCTTGGCTTTTATACTGCTTTCTGACAAACCTAAATTCTTCACGCTGGAAAATGATATTGCTATATTATTTAAATGTTTTGTGTCTGTAATCGGAGGCAATTGGGTCTCTAGACTTTTTTAGCTGAACACTTTTGTATTATTAGCCAAACTTGTTGCATAGGTATGTCTCATCTTCAGATGCTTATGTGTCTCTTTCATCCCTTTTAAATGATGAGATATAATCATGCGACGACATAAATACTTAAGGCATAATATCCTAAACATCTCCATATTTAATTCATCCAAAGGATCTCTAATATTCTTGTGGCTTTCTCCTTCCCCTTATATATGATCCGACTTGCTCAGCCAGAAAATCTTTTGGACAGTAAAACAAAGATCAGATCGAAATGTCTGGCAAAAGGGAAGCATGGAGGATCTTAGCATAGGTAGGTATACCATGACCGTCCTAGAATCTGCCAGGTACTGGCAATCAGACTTGCACGGATTACATTGGATTCAAGGGCTGACTGTTTCCGTGCTTTGTAATTCATGTTTGAGCTATCACTGGTCATATGTTGGTGCCTGGCATGCTCGTGGCCGGCCAAACCGTCAAACCAACACCGCCAGTTTTTGAGCCTGGCGACTAAGATACCAAGGTACTTCCAAAGGTACCTGCAGCCAAAGGAAATCTGCGGCTGGTGTGATTTGGAGAACAATCGGAAGTTACAGAGCAATCAGCCTGGCCCTTGAGTAAGGCTACAAATTCCAGTGTTTACAGCAAGCGTTTGCCCTGCCGAATCTTTTACCAAAAATCACCACCATAATCAATCCGCACCATCAAATTCCTGTGCGACTTTACAGAATAGCCACAAATCGAGGACCTTCCATCTTGTGCAGGAACCTCGAGAGTTGCAGCTCGTCCCACTGGAAATGTTTGACGAGCTTTGTGACCCGAGAAGGGAGGTGATGGCCTCAACTTATCACCACCGCTTTCGTCAGCCGCGAGTGGCGTGCCGAGTCCCTGCGCTGTATTTTCTTTACCAAGATGCAGCCGCACTATCAGCACCGGTCGCAAAGAAACAAAAGATGGCCAAGATTTTTGATGGGACAATACCAGGTATGACCCGATCTAGCTACCCCGTGATATTCTAGAAACGCTTTACTGATAAGACTTGACAGCAGATGGCTCGAAGGATTTTTATTGTTTGGACGAGCGTTCGCAGCGCTAAAAGCTTCCACTCACCACTTTTCCCCATTGCCGACATGCCCAGACTTCCATCTCATCTCCAACTTGAGGTCACCATTATTTATAGTCTTTTGAAAACCTTTAAATAATCGGACAAAGAACCCCCGCACATCATCATGGTAGACCATCAGTCCCGGTCCCTTGAGCAGCAGCTTCCATTGGACCTTAGCGACAAGAACCTTGTTACCACCAGAAAGAACAACGATGGCGACGAAAAGATCGGCGACCAAAATTGCAGCTCCTTCGTCGGCTGCAGGCACAAGTCAGACGCTGGCGCCGCCCACGTCTTCAATGCCAACAACAAGGAGTTGGTCAAGCTTGTGATTGACATCGACACCGATGACGAGGTAGACATGAACAACGACATCCCTCTCTTGGTGGCCGGACCCCTCCCAGCCGACGTCAAGTTCCCGACGAAGAACTCCAAGATTCCTGAGTACCAGAAAAGCTCTCAGAAGCTAAGTATGTACACAAGAAAACAGATCTTAGAGGAAAAAGAACTCAACTAACCTTCAAAACTTTGCTCCAGACCCTGAGGCGAAAGAATTTATCCCATCTGACCCTGGCATGACATTCGTCCGTCCGGATACTCAAAATGCGTCTCAACGAGGCTCTTGCCTCGAGCCGCCCTCTCAACCCGTTCGAGGTCACGCTTCTGGGACGTGGAACTTTGTCGTTCGTAGACCGTGGCCGTCACTTCTTGCCTCCTCCCTCGCCAGTTGAGCCAGGACCGAAGAAGCTACCTACACTCGGACCGCAAGATCTTTCAGAACTGGATTGCTGATTTCGGTTGCGCCCTGGCCGCACAGCTTGACTCCTTGGCCCGAGACTTAAAGAGAGCCAGGATCGACCTCTTGCAGCCCGGAAAGGCATTCCATCGCAGGTTGGACAGATTGGGCAGATTGCAACTCGATGTCAATATTGTCGGAAAGGGAGGAAAAGATAGAAATTCTAGACCCAAATCCAGAATAAGAAGCGTGGTAAAACAATATTCATCAAAGCATAAATCTTTCTTTGCCCCAGAGTTATACGTGTGACACCGAGACACTTGAAGCGAGTCAAGAGACATTATACTTGCCCGGTCGGCCACAAAACCACAGCGTTTGCATAGGCGTTTCAGCCTGACAAAGCCGCCGCCGAAAGGAAAAGACATAGTGTGCAACACGCCGACAAGTTCTTAACAGCAGGTCCGCTAAGTCTTCTGGCTTAGTGGTTAGGTGCGACAGACCAATGGTTCGATGCAGACTCGACCCTCGGAGGACTGGAAGAATCTACCTCTCGAACCGCGGTCTCACCCCTGCTGTTTTTTTTTCCCATTTCTTTTTTGCATCACTGAGCGTCTGTAAAAAGTCAAATCACTTTGATACTTTTCCCCTTATCCAAAGACGAAAGTATTTCCTGCAGATCTCTGAAAAGCGTTTCGTGATACATCCAGTTGATACTTCCTGTAAATAACTTCCTAGCAACCAACTAGGTGACTATAGTCCTATTTATGACCGGGTCATCTGTCTCTTCTCACAACGAAGCCGACGAAAAGGAAGGCTTGTCTCCCTATTCGCATTTAAAAAAGTCCCTGCTTTATCCTTATTGTTCGCACCACCTCACAATGTCTGACCAATCGCTATTCCATCAGATAAAGTGCTAAAGGAAAGGTCATACGTTGTTTATTTATAATTTTGCTCCGTTTTCAATAAAACAAATTGCATTATCTGACTTATCCATTATATCGTTTTCAAATAATTCAAGAACCCGCTATAATCCCAACCCCTTCTGCTCACAATAGGCCAACAACTCCTCGTCCGCCGCGACACGCGGGAAGCAGCTCTCCTCGACACTAAAGGTGATCTCGAAGCCCTCCTCGGGGTTGCGGCTCGGCAGCATGAAGAAGAAGCTCTCAAAGGCCATCTGGGGCCAGCGGAAGCCGGTCGGCAGGCCGAAGCCGTAGTCGTGCGTCGTGTAAGGCTTCATGTCGTGCCAGCCGAGGCCCATGCAGTTGTGGCCCCGGACCCAGGGCAGCCCGAGCTCGCTCCACCGCTGGTCGGGGCTGCCGGCCGCCCAGTCCATCTGGCCTTTGATGTACTCCGGCGTCACCTGGTTGGTGACGCCTCGCACCGTGCGCGCCAGCAGCGGCAGTGTTGTTTTCAGGTCGCCGCGCAGCACCTGGCCCACGGTCAGGGGTTCCGAGTGCGGCAGCGCCACGCTGGCGCCGATGAAGCGGCTGGACACGGGCGTCTCGCCGCGCCGCCGCATGTTGACGGCGTGGATGGCCCGCGTCGTCTCGTCGTCGCCGTACTGGAGCCACGGCCGCCGGGCCCGGAGCTGGACCCGCCACCACAGCGCCGCGACGGCGTCGTACGTCGAGATGAAGTCGACGCCCCCCGCGGGCAGACCGACGCTGCACTCGGCCTTGAGCTTGGCCTGTTTCTCCTTGCTGAAGTGGAACACGCGCGTAGTGACGACCGGGGGCACGAAGTCGGCCGGCGGCGGTGCCGGCGGCTCCGTGTGGTACACCATGGTTGGATATTTGCCCTTCAACTTCTCCCATTCTTCTGCCGAAGGCTTGACAGCGGCACGAAAGTGGAACGTCGATGGGATTTCCGGATCGAGGTTGGCTGGCACGCCCGTGGTAGCTTCCTTGGAATAGGCCGCCCACGTGGCATTGAAGGCATCGACGCCGAGCCCGTCGCTGACTTGATGGCTGATTGCCGTTCCAATGATGACGCCACCCTCGATGAAAGTCGCTTGAACCGCAGCGACCACGGGCCCCGGCGTGTCTACGTCTTTGGCGACGGGCATAGGTAGTGCCTGGGCCTCGGCCGGAATCAAGTGAGGGACCTGAAGGCGATGTACAGGATAGTCCTGCTCATGGAACCACTTGAAAGACGGCACTTCGTCGGTAGGAATAGTGGCATCGTTGATATGCAATGCTGTCGATGAATTCTGAGACTTCTTGATAACAATGCGCTTGGCCTCGTTGTCAAAATGCATAGTCCCTGTCAGCTCAGGGTGGTCGGCCAGAGCACGCTCGAGGCCCTTGGCGAGGTTGGCAATGACCTGTTCCTTGTCCGTCGAATTTGGAAGCGGGAAGACGTCAACCAGCCACACCCACATACTCAGGATCTGCTCTCCTGTGTGGGAGAGCTGAAAGATTTCGTCGCCATTCGGCAGCATCTCGCCCCGGTTACAGGTGACGATGCGCTGCGGTTGTACGCGCAGCACCCGCGAAAGACTCCTAGAGATTGCCATTTTGCTTGGTCTCTTCGTTGACAGTTCTGATCAGTGTCAATCAGGTCTGTTCGAACTTTTATCCTTAGACATGGCGAGATACCAGAAAAGCACAGGTCCTTATATGCCCCTGAAGAGCCCTGTCAGCATCACGCCAGACGACCCTGTAGACGACATCCGCGGTGGAGCGAGTCGACCAGGAAGAGAAAAAACGTTATGTACCGACAGATCTGCAATTGCTCTCCTGCAAATGGTAGCAAACATGGCCCTGTGGAGTTAATTGTCGAGCCATGTCCCGGCAGGCCGGGTACGGCAGTTTTCCGACGAGACACTTGATGCCGGGGTCTGGATGCTGAAGAGTTCTGGACACATGATTCTCACCAACCTACCTAGCCCGGGAGTTGAAACGACATACGACGTGTTCATAAAGACTCAGACCAGCTAAGAAAACCTATTTGCCAATATACTGAAAACTTATCGTGAAGACAGAAATTACAATCCCGATGCAAACTCCTCGTAACTCGGCCGGGTATCGCATCCGGAAGCCGTCTGACTAAGAAGACCCTGTCTATATGATTAACTAGTGAACTGTTTGCTGCAGCCCCTGGCGGATCACCAATTGTATGCCTGTATTCTATCTCTGATAATTCCGGAAAAGTTCAACGGCTGTGCCTCATGGCACTTGCCGGGGGACCACTGACACATAACGGCTTTTCCCACAATTATCTCCTTCGCCAATCGCAAACTAATGCCCCCTGCGAAACTCGAACCATTCCTGGATATCAGGCTCTCGATTCTCTATTGCTAGCGCTAACGATTTTGATATCCACTTTGTACAGCTTTGGTGTTTATTCCCGACAACCGACTCCTTCATGGAAAGCTAATTAATATGTTTCTACAATCGCGGTCGTTAGAGTGGCGGAATTCTGTGGAATGTGAGGCCGGCTAGAGGCACAGATAGCAACCAGAGGAGGTCCAGTATATACCTCATGAAAACTCATCGACAATCGCAAAGCAGCATAACGAATTGATCAAACTGGACCGGCATATAGTTTTTGGTGGTTACTCTCGCCAGTCGTTGTTGCGGTAGATACTGAGCGCCATTATTTCCAGGCTTGTAGAGAACCTCTTGTCTCCATATTGGACACTGGCTGACTGACGAGTTTCAAGGCAGCAGTATTACAGACCAGAGGCCCGTCATATATCGATATTATGAGCAGTCTTATTCACATGTAGATCTTGGCTGGAACGGCTCGGCGTGTCGGTGCAGCGGCGCTCCTGCAATACTCTATGCACGCTACAAATCGAGTGAAAAATTTGCAGATCGATTTGCAACATGCTCGACACAAACATTTCTTGCGCACGGTAAGCCAAGATCTTCGAGTGTCAGGTGTCGTTGCTATTCAGTGTTCTGGAGATCCGGTAAGCCGTGTCCTGAAATGCCCTATACTTGGGGCGTGAAGATATAAAAAAAAACTGTTATCGTTGATCTGCTTAAATCATATCCCGCAAAATGCCTACCTTTTGTTCGGAGGGAAATGACTTTTACTATTAGTCATCATTTTCCAGTATTATTTTTCCATGGATTCATAGTGTTTTTCGTCAGATAATCTAAAAATAAGTGAATTTCTCGCGGGTCGAAACTAGAATCATTGAGTTATCGGTTATTATTAGTGTCGCCTCAGGAAGAGTGTCATTCCTTTCTGTCCAATTACAAGTTGCGGAAAGGGTGTGATACAAAGGAAAATCCATGTTATTTGATAGGATGGCGGATTTGTGTCTCTTGCTCTGCCTACAAGTTTATCTGTTGCTGCGATTGGCTTGAAGTTCGCATTATCATATACCAGATACTATATGATAATATAATCCCCCGCTACTTTTTGGGAAGGCCTGTATAATTATTGGGCTTACCTTTGCAATGAGATCCATCATATGTCGATTGTGCTAATAATTAAGACTCTCTGGGCTGTTGTTGCGTTGATTATGGTCTATAATCGAAGGTGTACTCAAACCAAGGTAGTAGCGGTTTGACTTTCTGTGCAGAAGATCCGAAGTCGACTGTTCTATCTCTAGCCCGTCTCTAACTCTGGAGTTATTCTTACACACTTTCACCGGCATTAAACTTATAGACTGACACTATCTATTCTCGAGGTGCGAAAACTTCTGCGGAATACGTGTAGCTCTAGAGGAATAGCCGCATATCTGATTTTCACACGTTTGGAAAAATTATAGCTCTACAGGCTTCCACGGCTGAACTCAGTAAAAAGGTTGCCACTCACGGCTTCTTACCTACGCTGCCTGTTGTATGAAAATGGCCAGATGTCAAAAAGCCAATCAACGTCAAGAGACAAAGCCGAATGGGAATATCTGCTGATATAATTTCCGGTCACATTTAGAAGCGTAGTCATGCTTTCAGCTGTATACGATCCGACGAAGCTTCTGACTCGAAGACACTGGCATGAACGACCTTGGGAAGCACTCACTGTTCGATGACCATTGGGTAACACACAAATACACTGCCAAGTAGAACGAGATGTGGCAGTGAAGCGACACAGTTACACGCATCATAAACAAAGTGAAGATGGCTGAATCAGATGTCAACGCAAGCCATGCTGGCTGTGCGCGTGTCTTATATTGACTTTTAATGGACCTGTGGTGCGCAATGGAAAGAGCTATACTTAGAACGAACCTGGCCCTTGGGTAACTATTGGCCGCTCTGGCCCTCTCTGGCGCTGATCATGGTGGTGATCAGCCCTTGGATCTCGACTTTCTTAGGCAGTACCGGCGCTAACCAATCTCCGAGTGGGGGAATTTAAGATCACGACGAACAAAGAATTAAACTCCGACAGATTATATATTCTAGGGACTCTCGTGTTGGGAGAGAAACTAATGTGCAGAGACGGAGGCTACTCATATATTATTCGCTCAGCCAAAGAGTCAAATCACCGTGCGTCGTCAAGAATGAGGGTTAATCAAGAAGAGATTAACCAAAGGCTGGGCGGCACCGTAAGCAAATCACCCCCCTGGCCCTGAATCTCCAGGTACCTACGTAATAAGGTACACCGAGGGGCTGAGCACATACCCGTAACTTGTAAGCGCCTGAGTCTGAGCCCCTCCAAAAAACCGCAGCCGAGAGAGAGGTGCTGGGAAGCGATTGAGTTCTGAGCTGGAAAAGGTTTGGCTGGGGGAGAGGGAAATAAGGATTCATGAATGACAGCACGGAACGGCTCCCACTGAAGAATCATGTCAGCTCATTCATTCCTCGCGTCTCTTTCTTTCCGGCATTCTTGCCTCTTCTTTGTGTATACTCGAGATTGAAGAACATTCGCCTGGTTCATTGATTGATTTGATCGATTAGCGCCCGCACCATAGGAGCCTCGGCCGACTTTTGGGACTCCTTTCAGGTGCCAAGTCGGAAAGAGAGGGATACCTACTCCCCGTATTCCAGAGCATCTACCGCAACCAGTAGACTGTCGTTATCGTCGGACATAATACTCTCATTATCCAATATACAGTCCGGGCGGCCAAGATGGGGATCCGTGACATGCTCAAGAAGAAGGACCGGTTCGACCACGAGTACTCGGACGAACAGCACGCGGCCGTTGACAGGCTCGCGGGCCCCGAGTTCACCTTTATACGGTCCGACACGCACACGCAAGAGGTCATCTACCCGCCCCCGAGCCCGATCATCGCCCGCGACGACGCCGAACAGTACCTGAGCGCCAAGGACAGCAGCGGCAGCGCCGGCAAGTCGCGCCGCAGCCTCGACGTTTTCAAGACGAGGTCGCGCGGCAGCAGCCTCTCCTCGGCCAAGAGCAGCGACCACCTGGGGGCCAAGAAGGACACCAACCTCTCGAGGCGCCTGAGCCACCGCCTGCACCTGTCCAGGGCGCCGAGCACGTCGGAATACGTGCCCGAGAACCTCCCCACGATCAAGATCGGCGACGGCGACGTGGACGGCGATGCCGGCCCGGACAAGGAGGCCCGCGAGAGGGAATGGGAGAAGAGAGCCACCATCCTGGCGGCGCGCAACGAGCAGACGCTCAGCCGGTCCGCCTCTATATCACCATCCCCGGGCAGAGAGAACGTAGACCCGTTCGACATGCAGGCTGTGAATAGGAGCTTGCAGACACAAAGCAATTCGGACGGGGCCGTCTCGAGCAAAACTCTGGACGACGACATTCAGGAGGCTATCAGGTTACATGAGGAAGGCCACCTCGAACAGTCGACGGCGATATTTGGTAGGCTCGCGGACCCGCACGGCAACAACAATCCATTGAGCCAAGTTCTCTATGGACTTGCTCTGAGGTACGTGAATCAGCCGACTTCGGGCTCATTGAGAAACGAAAACTCCAAGCCGAAAGAACCAGAAACCTGTTTTGCGTACAGGTTCCATCAGGACGCTTATGGCTAACAATGATGTACAGGCATGGATGGGGTTGTGAGCCAGATGTGGCCAAGGCAGTCTCGTATTTATCACTAGCGGCATCCAACGCCGCCGAGGTTGAAAATCTGGCCCTCAAGGCCGGGCTGAAGAAGGGCGGCGCTGCCAAAGGAGAGCTGGTTCTGGCCATGTTCGAGCTGGCCAACTGCTTCCGCCAGGGATGGGGTGTGCCCAAAGATGCGGTCGCGGCAAAGAATGTTGGTTCCCCTATGTGAAAGCGGCTGTTTCTGCAAAAAAACACTCTCCGCGTACAGCGAAAGCCGGGTTCGTGTTTGCTGACATGCTCATCATAGTACTACGAAACCGCTGCCAATCTGGGCGATTCTGGTGAGTGGCTCCGCCGAGTTGCGCCCTAAATCCCAGCTGTACGCGGGATGATGTGCTAATATGCTTTTCTTAGACGCCATGAACGAGGTGGCTTGGTGCTATCTCGAGGGCTTTGGATGTAAAAAGGACAAGGTACGTTGGGCAGGAACCATGCCTTCTTTGTCACTTATCATCTCATGTGGGCAAGTCACTGGAGCGAGTCCAGAGTCCAGTTTTCATCATGAGTACTACATGATGAATCTTGATCTCGGTCATCAGCAGTCTCCTTGCCTCGTCACGGAGACCAACTGCGAAAGTCATGTATTTGAACTCAAATCTTGACATGACGGAATTCTCATATCATCATCTTGGGCAGCAATGAGGCTCATGGGGGAGGCGCATTCATCACAAAGCCCTGCTGTACCCTCTTTCGGCAAAGTTGAGACAGACTATATGATGCTGACATCCCTATTCTCTCTAGTTCCTTGCGGCGAAGTATTATCGGCTAGCTGAAAAGGCTGGCAACAAGACGTTGGGAAATACATGGTAAGCTTCCTTTTCCTACTATTAGCCCTTGGCTCCTCCAGCTCTTGTTTGGTGCCGTGCACAATTCCCGGGCATCTAGACATGCATACATCCATTGGCCGGCCGCCGCACAGGAGGCCCGGTCAGACACTTTTCATAGGTCGTCGTTGCACGCCGTTGGAATGTTGCACTTTCGCCTCGTTTCGACGGTCTAGACCTCAGGCCTGCCTTTTGCTCGTCTTACCCCAGGTCACAAAACGGTGCTCGCCAGTCACCAAAACTGTGACTCGGACTTGGGGGCCAAAACAGACGGCTCTCACTCTCCTTCCTTCCCCTTCCCCTTATGACCTGGAAGCCCTTTGTAGCCTCCCGTGTCACTCCCAAGCCGGTGCTCCCTCCACAGCCGTGGCTGGGTTGACGCAATGTCCTGCCACCCACACGCCCTTGCCCTCATCTAAGCCATACCTACCTGGCCTGCGATAAGCGAGCTCACTGACAAATGTCATGTACATAGGATATGGAAGGAAAAGTACGATCCAGACAAAGCGAAAAAGAAGTAGATGTCGTATTGCTACGGATACGCCTCGGCGGTCTTCTTCGGCTCGCTGTCCACTAGATACGAATTGTATAGTCAAATGCTGCTCTTGGTATAGGCGCAGGAGTTTACAGGGCGCATCTATCTCTGCGCCATATTTCGGTGGCTCTTTTATTTACCTAGCATCGGGTAGGAGACTTTGGGCTAGGTCATTGCATTTTAGCAAGGGGACAAAATGGAACTGGTATCAAACCGGGCTGATGAGATATATGTCATTGCCAATCGACCGAAGCCGATCATGATGACCTGCCTGGCTTCGAACATCTAGAACACCTAGGCCGGGCGGCTTTCTGCGTGGCTTTGGTCGAACGATTGGGAATTCGACGCTACCTACATGAAGCAAAATCGCCAATGCACGTCTTGTCTGCATAACGCGAAGTGTCCTCATCTGTGGGGGATTTTCCGCACCCGGCGACGAATGGGACTTTGCATACATGTTTACTCCGTAGTCGCCGAGGGAGGGTCGCACTCTGCTGCTGCTGCTGCTGCTGCTCCTCCTGCAATCGACATCGTTCAGATGCCGCCGGGCTTACTTGCATCAGCATGCAGCTGGCCTATAGGGGATCTACCGATGCATATTCCGACCCAGCAGCGAGAGAGAGAACACTGGGGAAAGAAGTTGCTGACGCTGATTCGGTATAGATGTGTACGCTGCTGACTCGTGTCGGGAGAAATAAATACCAAGTGGTTTGAAAAGCATCAGACCATGAGCTGTTGGCGTGATGAAATATGATGGCATATGGCATGATCAGGCAACGTGCACAGTGGTAAGAAATAGAAATTGACAGTGCCTGATTTGGAAACATCTGGTGTATGGGGTTTTCCGTCTTCAAAGTAAAGATAATCAAAAGGCGTTGGGGTCTGTCCTTGCTCTGGTTATTTGCTCGTCATCCTATGAGCTATAGAGATTGATGAGGGCCACTGACTTCAATTTGGAGATGGACTGCAATCTGGTCGGCAAGAATTGACTTTTGGCATGCATGCTTTTCTTTTTTCCGCCCGGGACCGAGGATTTCCTGTATTACAGTGGCAGCTGCATTCTCGTATCCTTCTTATGAGTCTCGTATATACGAATGGATTCACGGCTTCTGTTTCGGTGGGATCTCGTGTGATGGATATAACGCCCGTCGCAGGAAGATATGGAGAGGTCGTATGTACTGCAGCAGTTTGACCTTGCATCGAGGAAGCGCATCGTGCCGTGACGAGACCGCATCGACAGAGATGGGCAAAGACGAAGGGCTCGAGGATATGCCAAGCAAAGGCATCTTGGAGAGGGGCGGGCGACTGGCACACAAAATCGACTGTGATATCATGGACCGAGTATATCTCCAAGGTTCTACCATGAATTCCGCCCGAGAACAGTCATGAAGAAGTAGTTCAATTGTGGCACGACCGTCCGATCGGCCCGTGTCGCAAGAATAGCGACGTATTGCAAAAGAGGATGTGATTTCTTCCTTCTGATGTCCGCTTTTCTTTTTCCCTCTGTCCTCACGTGGCACATAATGGCAGGAGAAACAAATCTATCCGTCCACCCTCGGGCCCGGTCCATCCCGGATCGTCATATGTATGAGAGTTTCTGTTGCATATTGTACGCGCGGGACGGGGAGACAAGGCGCGGGAATAAGGAACGATCGATACCCTCCCGCTCCTATCCACGCTGTAACGAAGAGAGATGTTATGCAAGATGACGGCAAACGGCGACGGGGTGGAGAGGTTGGAGGCGTCTGGTCTTTCTCTCTCCCTCTCTCTCTCGCTGCGACTTTCAACAGGAGGTATCACAACACGCGACGCAGCGAGCCGCGGAGGAGCTACAAGGCTACGGTTCGTGGACATGGCTTAGACGAAGAGAGAAAAGAGCCGTGCCTGCAAGTGGATATGCTGTGCGCGTGAAATAGACATCGCTAACTTGCCAGCCTCGGGGGATACATGGCGCCCTCGTGGTCGATGGGCCGTATGTTGCTTTTTGCAGAATTTTTTGTCCCGAGGGAAAATAACTAAGAAGAGACCCAGTGAAAGATATCACAGATGATATCCTCCAGTCTGGGAAACCACATGCCCTTGGTATTGTATGCCGTGCAAGTAACCTCCGTTTGAGAAAAAATTCGCGCAATAGGCAGTAGATATTGGTGCTCTCTCCCGGGCCGCACAAACGGTTCCACGATGCGCCGGGAAGCAGCAGTCGGAGAGCGGGAAAGGGGTTCTACAGTATCGAGGATAGATCTCATTCCGATGCAGTCCTACGAGGGACTCGAGACAGATGAGATGACACAGCAGAGGATACAAGACATGAATACTGTATTCTGTGTGGCTCATGTTCTGAGAGGTGCTGCAACAGCAATACCAGAGTATGGTAGCTGCCAAAAGTACGTAAAGTTGCTAATAAGTTGGATGGACACAAATTCTGCTACGTACGGTCTTGTGGTCGCATCATCGACGATAGAAAATTGTCAGGCGGGACAGCTCGATTGGAATCCGTGATGGATAAGCGCAGTAGGTGTGAAGACAAAACCAGAATCTAGCAGCAACTAAGCCACATGCATTTGAATGTGTAAAAAGTAGAATTCGGGCATCGATGGACCACCATGTCGAGATCAAGTGACTTGAGCTACCTGTATCCGTGGGGCGCGGGCGGCAGGCTGCCGATTCACAGCCCAGAAAAAGATAAAGGAATCAGACGCCTGCCTGGGACCGTATCGAGATATCCAAGCCTGTGCTGCAAATAAGCCGGTTGATTGGGCGCGACTATGGAACTCGAAACAGGCTCTTCCTATCGCCGGGGTCAGAAGATGACGGGCTGACATGTTTGTTTCCAACGTTCCTCGGAGAAATCCTCCAAGGGGCGCATCGGGTATTTGTTCCGAGCGCAGTCGAGGACATGGCAGAAGATTCGATGATATGATGATGACTCTTCCTTCAGCAGCTCATTGTTAACCAGCCTGCTTAAAATCTAGGTGCTTACACAGTATATACGAATGATGCCTCGGGGCTTAGGATCCTGTCAAGTCACTATCTTTGGGTCGAGCCAGCGTCCCCCACACCACACCATTCGGAGGAAATAAAAGGGACAAGAAAACATGATTTGCTTTGCGAATAGAACACCATAGTCCCGACTATCTGGGATTCCCGGGACGCCGCACCGCCGATCAACCCAGTTTTGGCCACTTCCCGTGCGCGAGCCCTGTATCGACGAGAGATCACGGGTTCCCGATTTCCATCCAATCTTATCAGCAAGAAATGGACGGGGGCCAATCGTTTTTCTATAGAGACAAGATACGGACTTGGACGCGTGCGCATTCGCGCACAAACACACTTTTAGAACCATCCGATCTCGAGATCTGAGTCCTTCATGATTTCCGAGCCATTTTGCAAGCTGTGCGCGCCTCCTCCCAAGGATCCTGCTTGCTGCACAGATCTGCCTGCCTATCTTAGGTACCTGGACCAATCCTGTAGATATCACGGCGTGCAAATGAAGAATGGGCACCTCAGCGTCTGTCCGACGGTGACAAATGAATAAAGGAATGCAGTAGTACCTACAATAAGTCGAGTGGTAAGATTTTCCCATGGGAGTCCTGGATTTTCGTGGTACCCAAACCTGGAGATGTGCTATATGTAATGTGTGGAAAAGAGAGGGTAATACCCAAGTAAAGTACCACACATTGAAGGAGAACAAGCGAGCTGCAAACCCCGCAAACGCGCGCTGCACCCACTGCCGCTAGGCTCTCAGCTCTTCGGAGGGGGAGGGGGGTTGGATCACACACCCCACCCCCCAGGGAGATCCAAATGGCATCACACAGCCAAGTATCCGGCTGCTCCTATAGGGCCCTCTGCTTCCGGCGTTGTCTTATTCCTGGTGGGTGTTCTGTCCCTCTGGTACCGTGGGTGACATGCCGACACCCACTCCTCCTGTGGTGGTCATCTCCTGTATATCGTCTCGGCCTTCCTTGTCCAACTTGTACGTCCGAGACATGATCAGGCTCAAGTCTTGTTGTAGGTAACGTGCCCTGTGGCGATCTCTTGGGCATTTTTAATCTTCTTTGGTTCGTCCACTTTTCGGTATTGGAGATTCTGGAACTGGACTTTTCGTCTTGTGAGGTTGCGGAGAACATGTATAGAGATCCAGGAATCTCTTATTCAAGCGAATAATTACAATCACAATTTGATGACGCATTTTCGGGAAAAATTGATTAGGTGGAAGAATAGAGAATCTGGTCATGTTTATTTGACGGTTGGGGAAGTGTGACTAGCTAACAAAACGCAATACAAGGATCATCATTACATCTAGTGAACCCGGGAACAATGCCTCCTGTTTCGTTCGACTGCTGTTGATTTGTGTAGCGCTGTATGCTGTTGTTGTTCTGTTGACAATTGCTTCGAAGGAGATTGCTCATATTCTCGTGACCAAAAAAAAGAGAGATCGAAACCCATGAGGATGGAGCATGGGCCGTTTCCATCCTCATCGAGATGCTGTATTCTTTCCACCTCTGCCTCGTCGACTGGCCGGCTTTCCGTCTTTCCCACACATGCTCCGAGAGCTGTCGTAAGACATTACCATCCGTATTCCCTTCCGAGGTCCTCCTCTCCCACCAACTGTCCTTCGCTGGCCGTAGACCTTCGGCGGAACCCCTGACGCTGGCGACACGTCTCCCAAGACAAAAGCACCTGAAGGCTGAGGTAAGACAGACTTCCATGCAGCCCGTGTTCCCAATCTCCCAAAAGAGACCCAATGAAAAAGTTATACAAGAAGGAAAAACCTGGCCCAGACTTGACCGGCACCAGAAGGAAAATGTTTGCCCATTCGGGCTCCTTCAATCTCGCCCATTTTCGCCATGCAGTAAATAACCCAAGGAAAGTGCCCTGTCGATGAGACATATCGAAGAGGGCTGACGCTAAGAAAACTTCAAAAAGCATTGGAAAACAGGATAAAATCAAATGTTGGCTCGCTTGCTAATCTCGACACAAGATAAAAAGACCGAGGAAAAAAAATCAAAATCCGCTGGAACAAAGTAGACAAGGTGCTATCAGTGGCACATATGCGCGTGAGCAGCATTTGGATGTAGTTGTGATTTTGCGCGGTGGGCGTCGTGAAAGTGTATGAACAGAAGATGTGTGGAAAAAGCGTTTCGACAAGGATGACCAAGGAAAGAAACCACGCTGTGTCTGTCGTAATCCGGAACGGGTCACGTTGAATCGTGTTCATCATTAAATTCGTAATATCATGTCATCGCCTCATTGCCGTGCTGGTGCTCCTGTTGAGCATTGGCTTCGGCCACCATTTTAGCGAAGTTTCTGACAACGTCGCGAGGGATCTGGTCCCACAAAAGAGATCTAGTGTAGACTTCGGCGGCGGATTGTTTGTCGTTGTTGCGCATGGTCGCAAGTGATTCTGCGAGGTTGCGGCGACCACGGCTCGTGGTAGGGGGAGGTGCGTTTTGGAGGAAATCCTGAGAGGTGACCCCGTTGTATTGCGCGGGCGTCATGGAGAAGAGCTGCTCCTTGGTCTGCTCCTGGGTCGGCCTGGTGAGGGAGTCGCTGAGATCGCCCAGCATGGATGGCGCGATTCCGTTCATGTTGACACCGTGCATCGGAGTCGGGGTAGCCATGGCCCAGCTGGCTCCAGAGGGCTGAGGGGCCTGAGCAGCCATGACGGCACCAGGTGCCTGTGCGACACCGGCATCCTTGAAGATGTTCTCAAGAAGGGTAGCGGAAGCCTCGCGAACATCCTCGGAGACGCGAGGAATGGTTGGCGCCGAGCGGTTAGACATGACGAAGGCGCCAACGAGGAAGAGCATGAAGAGAAGTCCACCCTGGGAAGAGTGCTTGTCGTCCGAGGGAAGCGCAATCTCGGTCTTTTTGGTTGGCACGACCTGGACCTCCTGCTTGACATCCTGCTCCATGGGCTGGAATTCTCCCATGAAGCCTATGTTCTCCCAGGAGGAGGGGTCCATGGTCATCTCCATCTCGTTGAAGGCGTTGTTGTAACCGACATTGCTGGGCATGTTGGCGGTCTCGAGGCTCTTGACGTGGTCGGTGAGCACGCTGACCTTCTTGCGCAGCTCGCCCGTCTCGATGGTGTGGTTGCCAATCAGCTCCTCCTTCTCCATCATGAGAACCTCGGTGCGGCCGTGGTAGAAGTCCTTCTCGCGCATCAGTTGATCGAGCTTCATGTTCAGCTCGGCAATGATGTCCTCCTGCTCCGAGATGACAGCGGTGTACTGCTTCTTCTCATCTTCTAGGCGCTCGGTGTGCATCTTCTTCCTCTGTCTCGAGTCCAGAGCTGCCTGGCGATTCCGCAGAAGACGCTTCTGCTGCTTCAGCTCCTTGATCTCCTGGTCGTCGTTGGACTGCGAGATCAGCTGATCGATATTGTTGAGATTGCGCTCAGCAGGAATATCGAATCTGGCGTTCTTTTTCCTGATGCCATCACCACGACGAAGTTCATTATGCGACCTGATAGGAGGGCTGTCGGGATGCATGCGCTTCGCCATGGACTGGTGGTTCTTGGGGTCCTGATGACCAAACGCAGATATCGAGTGGCCGTTGTTACCAATATTCTGGAACAATGGGACCTGACCGGTGGGGTTTGTGAAGGGAGTCTGCGTGGGCATGGCCTGTTGAAACACGGGAGCACCGCCGTCATACTCGGCAGCGAGACCATCGTACTGCTGCAGAGGCGTGCAGGTGCCGGAGCCGTGGTTCATATTCCACTGACCCTGTTGGGCATAGGCTTGCGACTGGTCCATGCGCATGAACGGGTTGTTGCTCTGGGGCTCCAAGAAGGGATTATTCGAGGGCACAGATTGCATGTCCACAGATTGCCAGTCCTCTGTCTTGGGCGAGAATAACGTCGATGAGACAGCAAAAGAATCTCTGCGGCTACCCGCCATAGGCGGCGACATCTCCAGTCCCGAGTCGAGTCCGTTATGGTCCAAGAGGCTGTCGTCCATAAGACTGCTGTCCTCCTCCTCAAAATACTTTTGAGCCTGCGATGTGTCGACACTCAATGGGTTGGGCCTGTAATAAGCCGGCATCTGGTATGTTGAGACCATTGCGAAGTCTCTGTGTTGTGGTTGTGGTTGTTGTGGTTGTTGTTGTTGTTGTTGTTGTTGTTGTTGTTGTTCGGTGGTGAGACCGAAGTGGATGTAAGTCTACAAAGTCGAAGAGTTCAAAGTCGAACTAGCAAGTCGCTCGTATTAGTGCTCTGAAGCGGTGAGAAGGCAAAAAAAGGCCGATGAGTATGAGTTTGTGCGCGACACTGTATGATAGCCCGCCGCAGACGTTGCAAGTCAAGAAAATTTGCTCGTCTTGCTCAGAAGAGATTTCTCTTCTCTATTTCTCTTCTGATGGGTCGTGACTCGTGTCGTGATTATGTGCACTTGGATATGTGTATGGGAATACTGCGAGACAATTGGGAGGGGAAAGGTCTCAGACCGGAGAGGGAGAATAGAGAAATGGATAGTGGTGGTCAGAGGTTGGCGACTGTGTGGGGAGAGACGGGAGGAAGCGGGAAAGGTTTTAAACAGCAGGTGGGAAGATAGTCGGTCGACTCACACTCTGCAAAAAGGTCTTGCTTCTTGTCTGGGGAAATCTCACTCTCTAACTTATTCTTCCTGATAGGGTCCTGTTTGTTATACAGAGCGCTGGGCGAACTTGTTGTCAGACTGTGAAACTGAGAGGTTCGCGTGTGGAAATAAGGGGAGAGAAGAAGAAGAAGAAGAAGGCGGCAAAAAATAACAATGATGATGTGCTCTGGGTGAATTGTTGTTGATGATTTTTCTGTTCTATCATGAAAATGGGGGCGGCATGCTAGAGGGCAGAGGGCCGGGTCTTGTACTCAAGCAGGATGGGCCTTGGGTCAGGTCGGTTTCTGGCTCCCAGGGTCTCTGCTCTTGGGGGGAATACGGAAACGGGGGGAGTACGAAGTACAAGAGCAGAGTCGCTGGTTTAGTGGGGGAGCAGATTGCCGCGAGACCTTGGACTGACGAACGGGAAGTTTTCTTCTGGCCTAGCGGGTGGGCAGCAGGTGTGGAATGTAGGACGTGGGTATTGGCCGCACTGGTGTGTGATGAGCATCAACGAAGACTCTCTCCCTCTCTCTTTCTGACCTTGGGCTTTTCCCGGCCCTGCTTAGCCTACAATCTGCTTGCTTGTCTTGTTGGGGGATTGACAGAGTGGTGAGAGAGAGTATCCGTAGAGTCGCAGACTTCTGCGCTCTCATTGATCATACTCTCCATTTCTCCGTCATTGCCTCTTCCTCGGTCTCTGCGTCTTCATCGGCCCCATATTCTGATACTGGGGATGGTATAGTACTTTGCACCGAAGCCCGTAACTACTCGACGGTCGTCCATTCATAGTTGCCCCATAATCCGGTTGCTTACCAGCTGGGCATCGCTGATACTGAGCACTCGGCGGCTGTAAAATTGTATAGCAGCAATCCATCAAGGTATTGGCCATTGGAGTCTTGGTCATCCGTCGAGCTTGCGGCCAGACGGGGCTGCTTGCTTCACTACTACAGCCGTTAGGGCAGTTTAGCATTGGCATGAGTACCTAAGTACGATGGATGATGGTACGGATAGATAGAGCAGCACCAGAAACAGAAACAGAAACGGGCACCCTTTCGGCTTGCATCTCTGCTCCCGCGCATGAATTTGACTGGTGGACTGGGGCCAGACCGTGTGTCCACATCTACGTAACGAATCGTGACGGGCAGCCGGGCAGAGAAAAACGGGATCTGGCGCCTGGGGGGGAACGTCGAGAAACGGAACTCCCCAAGCTGTGATGGGACTTGACCCACGGATTGACCAGATCCAGGTCTCGGATAGGCTGAAAAAAGTCCCGAAAGTGTAGCAGGGGTCGCAGTCAGTTCTGAGCCGTTGGTAGCAGGAAAAAAAAAGATGGGCAGCCTTTCGAGAAAGCCCCCCCAAAACGGGCATCGCAGCCCTGTTGGACGTTGGGCATCAACGACCATGTCCAGGGTCTGGCTGTGCGGGTGCGCTCCTCGCTACCTGATGCCCTGGGGGGGACTGCACACGAGCGCTCCTCTTGGCATCCACTTACAGCCACTAGAAGCCGTCTGGAAGATCCTATTGCTCAGTCGGGTGGTGGAGATGGTGTAGAGGATGACTGCTGAGCAGCCGGAGCACTGGCTGAGAGGGTTTCGCACGGTGAGCTCTGTCGCAGGTTTTCAGGACTCCCAGACGTCGCTTGATAGCGCTCTATGCAGGCGCTTTAGTGGTCACCAGTGGTCACCGGCGACCTCTTGAGGCCTGACCGTCAACGATGTCCGCGCCTGAATGTGACAGACGGGTGTGATGTGCACTGTGCCCGGCCGAAGGACATGGTTTGAGGGCTAGTTTGTACGAAGAGATGGAACCCAGACGCGAATGAATGTAGGTAGGCAGGTATCGATAGTGGCTAGTTCTTCTCAGGTAGCTACACACATGAACGTAAGGAGCGATCTGGCTGGCTGAGTAGTCGGCCGCGCCTGTCTTGGCTTGTCTGTCTACAGGTAGTACCTTCCCGAGGTCAGGCCTTGGTAGCAGCAAGCTCTTTTGGAGTTCAAGTTGGACCTTCCTTCCCATCACACCTAGGCTTGAACGAGGGGCTCAGAGGCTCCCGGGATGGTTTCCGGAACGGCCTGGCAGCGACGCAACAGCCCCACGCCTTGCTTCGTTTGACATTCCATCCCGATGGGCAGTTTTTTCAAGGACGGGCGAACGATACATCGAGCAAGCAGGTAGCTCAAGCACGCAAGTATGTTGTATCCTTTGCTCAGCGGTGAGGATATCCCAAAGTCACAAACCTGTACAAGGCCAAGAACCCGACGGGTGATGAGTCTGGTCACGCTGGGTCATTCGTCCTGCTGCTGCTGTAAATAGAAGGTTTAATAGTGAGGAAAAGCACCACCTTCTGGCCACTCGGCCAGCTCCCCCGCAGCACGCCCGGCATTAGAGCTAAACGCCCGGCTGGTAACTTTCTAGTATACAGCAGGCCGCTAACCACTACACTAGAACTGCGAGCTAGTGTAGTGTAGATAGGCGTTAAAGCAGTCAGCATCCTTTTTTGAGACACTGCTATACTTTTTGGCATATCCCGATTTGGACGGACCATTGTATATAGCTGTAGGTAGATAGTATACTGTAGAGCTAGAGAGCTATGACTATACCCCGCGCGTATCCTGTGGATGTGATTTTCTCTAGTCTACGGGGCCCTTGGTAGTTAGTGCCATGGCGCGAGCTCTTGTCGTTGTTGTCGTCGCATGTTGATCGCATTGATCTGATACTCCCTTCGAATTTCGGTCGGACATGTCGTTCTGACTGGTGCACAGGAGCTCCAAAGAGGGTCTGCCCTTCCGTGATCTGACGAATCTAGTGTGCTATAGTCCCGTAGCAGCCCGGTAAGGACGGGAAAATCCCAAGCTTGTCCGCAAGCAAGCGAGACCCAGGAGCCCTGAGGAGATCCCTTAAGGGATCCTCCCAAGCTCCTCCCCATCCACTGTGTTTTCGAACAACTCCATTCTTCTGGAAGCGTCCTCTCAGATTCGACTGATCGCCTACCGCTAGGTGATGATCCAGCTAGCAGGGACATCCAAACTGGAGCAATCAGCCTCTTTCGCGTAATGCGCGCATGCATCGTTGCGGAGGACCTGCTCAATATCAGAGCATCAAGTCCTCCGTATCCAGAGCAACAACGCTCAGGGGCCATTAAATCAGCCGGTTTTCCACGACCACGATGCAAGACGATGACTCTTGTGCTGCTTGCTGTCTTTTCTCCCTTCTCCCAACAAGTCAGCCTCCTGATACTGTGTTGAGCGACGACACGCAGATGGGAATCCACTTGAGAATAGTCCGTATCTAGAGACGGGCATCCGCTAGAAGCCTGCTAGAAGAGACAGCATTTTAGAGTCGGAAGCACAGACAGCGGAGATCGGGACTGATCCCTTCTGACAGCTCCAGCAGGCCCTGCTGACCAGGGAAGCTCCAAGGGGAGCAGGGTGCGGACGGGCCGCCATGTAGACCTTGGGCAGGCAAAACTTTTCACGGCAAGCTTGTCGTCGGGATATTTTTGTTTGGCGCAACGATGGGACGATGGTGGTTAAAGGCTTTTTGGGTATCAAGGTCAATCCCAGAACGCCGGCAATCTAGACCGCAGAGGCTTCAACTAGAATCAAGGCACAACCCGGCTATATTGCATAACATCAGACTGATGCTAGGATAGAGAAGAGAAGAATTATGACGTATATAGCGAGCGAGCATCAATCAACGGCCAGTGGGTATGTCAGCAGAGAGTTCTGTGCACGTTCCGTACATATGTACATCCAGATGTCCGGAACCGAAGAAAAAGAGGCACCCCATTATCAGTGAGTTGGTTTTGCTTGATACGTAGAAATCCGATGGTGGACCAGCTGTCAGCTGTTCGTCGCCGAGAGCTCGCGATAGCGCGCCTGGGCACTGTGATGGGAAGCAAAAGGATCTCCTGGCGACTTCCGCAGAGACGCGTTCCGTGATCGCTCCCCTCGAGCGATAGGATAGGTTATACTCGATTGATCGTCAAAACACAGGGCCACCATTTACTGGACCACCCGCGCGCGTGTAAGTCCAGTCAGTCTCAACCCTCACCACCACAGAGCACACGGCGGGAAAATGGCATAGCAACTCGCCTGTTCTCATTCTTCTGCTTCGATATGGAGTATTCTTTCCTGCGACAGTGCCTGCCATGGCACACAGTGTGAACACATCAATGGGAAAGCCTTCGGCGAAGTTCGCAACTATACTGCCAATCGGGGAGTCGGCCGCTGCGCTTCCCACGCGACATGGCGGCTGCGACATACATATCTAGCATGGTCGGCACGTTGGGCAGAATCCATCCTCCCATCTATGGCCTGGTTTGAACAAATAGGAACGCTGATGAACCCTCTCGTTCGCATATCTCTCCGGGCCTAACAAATGTAGGAAGGGTTTGAAGGGAAAAAAGCTCTGCTGCAAGTGCAAGTTGGCGCATTACTCGTGGGGATGCAGACCAGAGCTGCTCCATATGGACCACTCCGTTTTGACCACCAAAAATACGGGCGGCCCTTTTTTTTTTTTTTTTTTCTTTCCTCCCCTTCTCTCTCGTGAGAGGCATGACCCGCCTCGACTTACTGATTGGCTCTCGAAGCTCATGGGGCTCCGGCGCACTCGCGCGGGAAGAAGCATTGATCAGAAGACTAGCTGAGCTTCGGGAGGCGTGCATTCGTGAAACCTCTGTATTCCCACAGCACAAAAGAGATCCCCGCATAGTCTGAAGCTAAGTAGGTAATATTCGGACGTAATTCGCGAGGCCTGGACGTGTCATGACTTTATTTTTTTCTTTGTTCCATGACGCAGCTCGAGGGCTGGAGAACAGACCGCAAGGACGGATACAGATCCTCGCCCCGAGTTCATCATCAAGGGGGCAGTAGTAACAGCCTCTGGGCTCCATTTCCATCGGACGGGGAACCTATGTGGTGGTCCCCGGGTGGGACAGTGCAAGGAGAACATAAAAGAAAGAACAAAACGTGCACACCGACATTGTGAACCAATTCCGTGATGCCGAAATGAGAAGTTAGGTCTGCCTTGTGTTTGGTCTATCGACTCTCGCTTGGTCGTTTGCGCAGGTAAATGGTCGCCCATTTCGACCGGCGTTGGGCACGAATAAGAGAGAGGGAATGGTGGCATCGGACCAGTCAAAGGGAAGAGGAACTGGACGGGCCGGCCTTTTATGCGACCGGGTTGACCACCAAACCAACCACGGGGGATGTGATGGAGCCCGGACCAGGTTGTGATCAGGGAGACACGCGCAAGACGGACGGAGTCTCTTCTGAGCAGCAATCGGAGATCTGAAATACGCAAATCGGAGGCATAGCGTCTTTGAGCTTCTAGGGCTGGATGAAAAGGGAGTTGCCTGGATTTGAGTGGAACTGGTTTACGGTTTATGATCTTTGAGTCAGGGCCCCCGGCAGCCCAAGGTCAGAGAATGATGGAAAATCAGGCAGGATAGGTGCGCCCACAATGGGCGGTGAGCAATGCAGCATCTGGATCTCCCAACAACCCTTGCTGACATCTTCGCACTGTCGACGACAATACCTGCTGCCCTCGCCCAGAACGACTGTGTCCCGTATGTACGAAGAAGGCATGTGGTGACTTGTACGTGTAGACCTGACCAGTCGCAAATTCGCATGCCTCGGTCGATAAAGATGCGGAATAAAACGACACCTGTGACAAGATCGCCACCGGCATGGCTCGACTGCATGTATAGCAACGACTGATGATGACGATGAGATGGAGTATTCGGGCAGTCTGTGTGCAGTCGTATCCCCATACCAAGTCGGTCCTCTTCGGAGTCTTTGCAGGAGACTGCCTTCTTTGTGGCACGGAGTACTCGCCCGGCGTAGCTCAGATCTTATCGCGGACTGAGACCAACCAGAGGATTTCTTTCGTGCTCAGATTTGTGCTCACCTACGGCCGCCTGCATGGCCTTAGGTGCATACGTAAGGTACTCGCGGATCTTCCTACAGCTGACATGAGTGCCACAAGGGCTATTTTTGTGATATTGTCCTTCCCGAGGCCAAAGCGAGGTCTATGCCAATGATCAGCGATCATCTGGTTTTCACTAATGTACCGAGTAGTGTGGCTGGAATGTAGTTCCAAATCTGCTTGGCTACTATGCACGATCTCCAGGCCGTCGATTGAATGTCGTGGCTTGGGCGCAGCTAGGAGTCCTAGAACTCAATTTTTGCTGACTGAAGGAAGCCCAAGCCTCAACGTGCCCATGCGGTGTAGGCCCAAGAGTCTAGATACCGATACGGAGATGCATGTCAGGAGCAAACTCGCAGTTGAGGCTGCAGATCTATTCACTGTGCCTGGGATTCCGATCAGCAAATCATGTCTAACGGTCGCAAGTATACCTTGCGGTCTTGAAACACAGTAAATTCTTGCCCAACATCCTCACCTGACATAAGTAGAAGTTATCCGTCTTGTTACACGCAAGTTTCCACAGCCACGAAACCTCGACGAACAAGATACGTGATCCTTCCGGAGTCATACCCTACATTCTTCGAAACGAGCGAACAAGTCTGGGCAACGGTTGATTGTTCCCGCGGTGCGTTCCCGTTGGCTATCGAGGGGGGTCGAGATCGTTCTTCGCAGCCCAATGAGTCGGGTATTATACACTGTGACCAGTTTATTTTTCGGACTAAACTTATTGTGAATGCATGGCATGCTTGCTATCGAACAACGCATAGCACAAGCCTGAATCACGTACGGCTCTATTGCTTGCACGTGATATATCTTTGACTCATCGAAAGCCATGGCTCCAGGTGATCATCACCAAACAGGACTGCGGGATCGGGGCGACATCTCTTCCTCGACGTGGACGAGGGAATGCCCGTCTACCTCATAGGTTTGGGTGCTATGTTGCATTCAGGGTGGAAACTGGCAATAGATGAAGGCGATACTGCAAGAACGGAGTATTGAAGAGCCCTACTAGCACGCTGCCTTTAGAACAGAAGCTGAGATATGGAGAAAACACAGATGATGGGTGATTGGGTATTATTGGATCTCTGTCGAGTTCTGTCTATTGATTGATGATTTCGCCTACTGAAAGTTCCATAGTTTGGTGATCAGGTTGTCCTCTACTCCTGACTCGGGATCATGAGGTAGGAAAACCCGTTTTGGGATCATGAATTCCACTACTGGCGGCTTCTTGACTTGTTTTGATAGCTCAGCGTCTAAAAGACTGCTGTATGAATGGTCGAGGAAATCCTCAATGTTGTATGACTGCTTGGTGAACTGTTCCGATATGATCTTCGCAATTGTCGCCACGTTTGGGTGATAGTGTGATTGCAGTTGAACAAGCTCCCACACACAACTCTCGATTGCTCGTGTCTCCATTGGATCCTCCTCCTCGGGGTTGAAGGGGTCATCAAGCCCGTTCGTCTGGATCATTCGTCGTTCCTCATCCGATCTTGCTTCTCGATGCATCATAAAGGTACAAAGCGGGTGCTTCTTGAAAAGGTTGTATATCCAAGGAACCGATGCGACAATTGCGGCTGGCGGAGCGTTGAGACCAAGCCTCGACAGCCTTTTGATGAAACTGGCCACCATGACTGCTGGCAAATGCGAAGATCCAAGAAATGTGTCAAGTAGTCTGAGGAATCTTGACCGGTGCTTTGAGTGCAATATGCTGGAATCCAGTAGTGAATACAGCTTGCGGTAAAAGGACGGGTAGTCCAAATTTCTGTGCTGTATCAAGAAGAACACGCCCGACAGGGCAAGCAGTGAAATAGACCCGCCCTCGTTGTACGAGTCCGTGAGGAAATCGGCAAGTAGCTCTGGCTGTGCGAACCAAGGGGCAATCGACTTGGTCATGATCTCCAGTACTTGCTTTCGCTGATCCCTGTTGGGGCCTATTCGCAGCAATGCTACCCAGGCTTCTTGGCCCTGCTTCTTTTGCTGATTTAAGGAAGAAACGGGATGATTTCTCTTCTTTGGCGGTGCAGTGTAGAATTCACCCAAGTCCTCGGCGGAATCTGGCACCTCCTCGAAGAATGATAGTATGTCGAAAGCATTGCCGAAAAGAGTGTCTGCCTTGATGCCTGTCGAGTCCTCGGACAGGATGGCCTTCAACGCCTTGAAGGCGTAGAAGCGAACGTCGCAGAACTCTCCAAGAAACTTTTCACAAAACTCCTGCCTAGCGTCTTCCGATGCTTCTTTGACGAGTGTAGACACGATATCCTTGAGGAACTCTCGAGGAAAGTTGTACTCCTCTTTACTGCTGAGATGTTGTCCTTCTGCCTTCAAGATGCGCATCGCCAATGTCAGGGCAGTCGAGGCAGTCGCATCATCGCTGAGAGCGGACAAGACCACCTGCTTGTAGTCGGAAAGCCGGCCTTTGAGCCATTGTATCACAACAATATCCTTTTCCGACTGACCAGGGTTTCTCGTCAGGTTGCCAGCGGCCAACAACCGTATGAAAACTCGACACAGCGAGACCGTGGCAAGCAGGGCCGCTTCTTCGTCGTCGTCCGCGGATGCGAGCTCCAGTAACTTGGAGATGTTGTTGTAATTCTTCTTGGACTCGAGAATCGCATTTTCCAGGAGCAGGATGTCGGCTTCGGGGCTCTCGTCTTCGCTGCCGCTGCTGCTGCTCTCTGGCTTCGCCCGCTTCTTGGGCTTTGCAGCGCCGTCCGACCTCTTGCGCTTCAGAGGGGGCTCTGCAATTTTCGCAGGCATCGTGAGCTTTTCGCTGTGGTCGCGCCCTTGTCCTTTGCGAATGCCTGCACTGAAACTCCAGGATTTTTTTTTTTCCCTGGTTGCCGCCGATAAGATAAATTCCCAAAACTTTTGGCGGCCGAGGGACAGCCGCTAAGATAAGGATAACGATAAAAAGCCCCGCCAACTAGCGCACGGGCTCCAGTGGGCTCTAGCTGCAAGCTTGCGGGCTCGGCGGGCTACTGAGCTCCAGCTCTGACTTTCAATGTCTCGTTCCTTCCAAGTTCCTTTTGCTCTTGCAGCCTGTTCGCAGCCTGTTCCCTTCAACGCATCCACGTGATCTGGAATTCTTACGTAATTCACCGTGACGTCGGCATTCCAGCAAACGCATCCAGCGAATCCAGCACAAAGCTCTTTGAACATCATATTTCTACTCCGACAGCAATACCGCGACGTCGCAGGACTTTGTTTTCGCACAGATACACCAGGCACACCACGCGTGAATCAGCGCTTTGCGGCAAACCAAATCAAGCAGTCCCAGCCTGGCACCATGGCCACTGTGAAGAGCGAGCCTGGCGTCAAGCTGGAGCCTGGCATCAAGCCTGATCCCGACGACGTGAAGCCGTCGCCTGGAGGATTCGAGGACGACGAATTGTACGAGGACGCTGGCGATCTGGAATTCTACGACGCGACCCAACCTCACGACCCCCAAGGAAATGCATTCTTGGCACATCTCCCGACGTATCTCTACGACCAGTGGGCCCAATTGGGTGAAGAGGAAGAACTTGTCGTTGGCAAAGTGCGGACCTGGACAGAGCTAGACAAGAGCGGCCAACAAATACAGAAGTTTGCGATCCTCGCCGATCCGAACAACCCCGCCCACCAAAATGTCCCGAAGGAGTACATGCTGGAGATGAGAGATCAGAACCTTCTCAACACTTTCATGTTCACAGAACAAGATCTGCCGGGCTTCAAGAACAAGTCGCAAGGCGGTCCGAACAACAGCATACCTGCGTACCTCCGCCCCAAGCCAGCTCAGCCCAAGCCAGATGCCAAGCAAGAGCCCGGAGGCCGAAACCGCAGAAGGGAACCGTACTACCGCAAAGCTATACCGAAGAAGACTGTCCTGGCCGCCAAGTTCCGCCGGGAAGTAAATGCTCAGCCAGTCATGACTCCCGAGGCCAAGCACATTTTGTCCATGAGAGCTAGCGACGCACTCAAGCCGAAGGCCACGACCAGTATCATGTCGGGCACGAGAAACCCAGTGGGCATCATCCATGCCGGCACAGCCATGGGCAACGCCAAGATGAGCGGCTTTGTCGTGAGTATCCTGGAATATTGTTCACCTTGGAGCTCTACTAATGGCCACGACAGCAAACCGTCGGCCCCAAGGCCAAGACCAAGGCAAAGCGGGAAGAAAAGGCCGCTCGCATGGAGCAATCTGCCCTGCTCGACGCAATTTTTGCTTGCTACACAGATACCAAGTTTGATTACTGGAGTATGAAGGCGTTCAAGAACAGACTCAAGCAGCCCGAAGCCTGGCTCCGTGAGAACCTGGAGCAGGTTGCCGTGCTGCACAAGACCGGCAGATTCGCCAACTACTGGGAACTGAAACCAGAGTATCAGAAGCGGAAGCCCAATGCCGACACTGCAGCGGCTGAAGTGGCTGATTTCGACGACGACGACGACGAGGATGATAATGTCGAAATGGAAGACGTCGTATAAGAAACGACCTGCAAAGGAAGCCATCCCGACAGGATACTTGCAAATACCGAAATGACCAACCCCATTTCCCACGAAGGTCTCGACAAAGGCGATGAGGATAAGGAGGCCGATTTTTTAGGGTGGCACGACATTGTAAAAAGCATTTATAAGTACAGGGTGCATCATGGATTCAAGCCCATGCGAATATTTCAGGGCAGTCAATGGCGTTTCTCGCGTTATTGCGTTGCATGACATTACCGGCTCGCGCCTCTTCAGAGAAGGCGCACAAAGTTTCTGTATAGTTTAGAAATACCCCCAAAAGAAGAGCCCGAGCAATTTAGGAGACCGCACGGTTCAGTTCAATAATTTACTAGGCCAGTGCTAGTAGGTGGAAATGGGTTGTTATTCTCTTTACGTGAGCCCATTATTTCGTTGCCACAAATGTTCCAGTAAAAGGATGAGCAAATCCTGATTCGAATCGGGGGGGATGCTAAGATAGCAACAACCTGGTCTAGATCTCCAGGCACTTGTTTCAAGTCGCCGAATCTCTCCGCAGGCACACGAATCGCCGCCCGTCCATCGAAATTCATTCCCCTTCCGCTTCCGGCAATCCACCGTCCCCGCAATCCCACATTTCGATTCGGCTCGGGGGTCAAGCCCGCTTCTACACTACATACCTGAGGCTTTCTACAGCTGCTGGACTCTTGACAAACCCATTCCCCAACTCCCCTCCTACGTCATACCCCCCCCCCCCCCCCCTCCCGATAGTCCTTGTTTTGTGTCGTGTGTAGGTCTTCGAATTTGCTCGCCGCGGACAGGACAGAGTCTGGGCAGCGAGGGCCGCTGAACCACGGGAGAGAGTCTCCCCTCCCCCCACGTGCCAGAGCTTCCGGAAGGCGATCATCTTGAGAAACAAAAGGCCAGAGGCACATAGGACTCCCACACCATCATGTCCATATTCCTCGATTTTGACGGCACTATAACCGCCCGCGACACCATTGGCGATCTCGCCAAGGCCGCTCTGCGTATCCAGTCTGCCCGCGGCGTCGATCTCGACAAGGAATGGGACGAGGTCGTCCAGTCATACGTGAGTACTTCTTAAGAAATGCCAACACGGGTCATTTGTCTATCTTGTTCGTGTTTCCGGCCCAGGCCAAGCTCGGGGGACTCCATACTTGACGTTGTCGGGAACACATTTCCACGTGAGACGGCCGAGCTGATGGCCGCAAGTCAGTTTGTGCTGACTAGGCGTTTCCAACTTAAGTGAATAAAAGACCACCGAGAAAAGCTGACATAAGCATCTCTAGGTACGGGATTATGAAAATCATGTGGGTGAGTACCACATAAAGGAAGAGGAGCGGCAGCAGCCCGCGACCGAGGTGGAGTTCCTGAGAGCGATGAAGACGGTCGAGCTCAAGTCGCTCGACAGAATAAACGCGTGCGGCGTATTCAAGGGCGTCAGCGAGGAGGATCTGCGCCAGGCGGGGCGCGAGGCTGTCGCCGACGGCACGGTCAAGATCCGGCCCGGCTTCGAAAAGTTCGTGCACCGGCGGGTCAAGGAGGGCTGGCGGATATGGGTCATCAGCGTCAACTGGTCGACGGCCTTCATCGAGGGCGTGCTTGAGGACTGCCCCGAGATCCACGTGATAGCCAACCGCATCGCCGAGGACGGCGACGGAAGGGGCGTGGTCCTCGGCCCCCAGGTCCTGGGCACCATCAACGACAAGAGGGAGGCGTGCCCCGAGGACCCGCAGAACCTGACCAACTCGGGCGACAAGCTGGACGTCATGAAGGGCGTCCTGCTGCGCGACGGCGTGGACATGGCCCCGAGCTTCTACTTTGGCGACTCCATCACGGACCTCGAGTGTCTACTGCACGCCATGTACGGCATCGTGATCGCGGACGGAGAGGGCGAAAACTCGAAATTGTTGCAGACGCTGCGGAGAATAGGCAAAGACGTCCCGAGGACTAGAGAAACGGAAGCCCTCATTCATGGATTGACGTGGGCCGAGGATTTCGAGGAGGTGGATGGCTTCGTCACCTTTGGTTTCGGCGCGTAATCATCATCAACATCCGGCAAAGAATCAAGAGAAAAAAAAAAGGAATAGTTTACACCGAAGAAGCAATTGGAGCACACACTTACTTGTCTGGCCACCGAGGGTCTGCCAGGAGCACAAAGGCTGCGTAGGTCTCGTAGACAATGGGCGCGAACTGGTCAACAAGGATGTCTCATGACAATACCATGCTCAAAGCTGTCGGCATGTTCTTTATGAGCGGGAGACATTTATTACGGAGTCGTTTCCGAGCTTCTGGAACTGACTGCGATCGTGATTCAAACGCCCAAGGCAATCAATCCCACATCTCGTCCACGTACTCACCGCGACGTAGGCCCAGGAGTAAACAGAAATCAATCGCGCACAAAGTCCACATCCAACGTCTCCCGGCCGAACCAACAGCTCGAGCATCAGAGAGAGCATACCGCGCCAATCCAACGCAACGGACCATACAAACCTTGAACATCATGTGTACGTACAAGCGTCTACTCTACACAGAATGCAACCACTCGCAACACTCCAAGCTGCCCTTCAGCCTCTGCGATCAGCAAAAGGCATACCAGAACAAGGAGACCAGCGTAGCGTGTAAGGAGCAGAAGTCCACCCCGATGCACTCGTACAAGGTCCATAAGAAGTGCGCGCAATGCGACGGCACGTCGAAGAAGACCCTCGAAAAGCTGCAAAAGGCGAAGTCGATCATATCCGAGAGCAAGAAGACGCTGGTCGGCGGCCACGAGCGGTGCCGGGCCATCATGGAGGACGCCGGCATCGACATGAGCGGCAGCGAGGACGAGGCCGACGTGGCCAAGGTCCAGGAGGAGATGGACGAGCTCGACGGAAAGGCGGAGTCTGAGCAGGATCAGGCGGCGTCCGCGGAAGAGTTCTTGAAGAAGCGAGCGGAGGACGATTCGGCCAAGTTGTACATGTGAAGAAGGCCAGTGCCAGATTGAATGGCAGCATCATGATGGCTGACACGAAGCACGGGCCCGGCGCATGCATTTCCTCGGACACGACTTGCAGTTCGATTAATTAGCCGAGACGAAAGAGTTGAATATATGAGGAGCATGGAACAGACACAACTGTCACCATCATCATTGTGGATATCGCAGAGACTGTAGTAATCACCAGGTCACCAAAAATATAGGGTCATCGAATTAAAATAATAGAGTAATTGGCATGAAAACCCTTTTCCAATACATTGAGAATGCGAACGCTGAGTGGCATCATAAACGTGACAGACAGACCCGACTTTCGTTTTCGGGCCTACAAATGCCTTGTCGTTACCGGCCCGGCGATAAAGACATATGAATGTAAAAAGACCCGAACTTCAACACCGGCCAGTCACTGGACACGCCTGACTCAGGACGTTTGGTTTTATGGTCAAGTGGTCTGGCGGTGTGCCCCATGCTTTCGTCTATATGGCCAGAGGTTATTTGACGGAATCGCGTGCCATTGGGTCAGACAGAGTATGGGGTTCACCTGATTTTCACTCCTCTTCTAATTTTTTGATTTTTAATTCTTGACGCTCAGGAATTTCCCTGTGGTTTCTTCTACTGATGGAAGAGTTTGACGATATCTGTTGGATGTATTTAATTGGAGAGCAGATGATGGTTCGAGCTGACACTATCTAACTGGAGCGATATCAGTAAGAAGTGCTCTATCTGGAAACACACAAAGTATGCATAGCCAGCAATCCCAGCGAAACTCCACCAAGCCCAGCAGCCACAAAGAAGATGACGCTGCTCGCGGCAAACCGGCTCTGCAGGCCCCCGATCAGGACAGGCCCCAGAATACTCGCCATCATCTCCAACGTCGTCAGCGCAGCGAGCGCCCCCGACTTCTCGTCGTCTTCGAACAGGGCGACGAAATAGGCCTTTGTGAAGGACGGGGTGGGCAGTCCGATGGCAAGAAAGACCGCTATCGAGTATATCTGCCACGCGTGGCGCGCAAAGCCCAAAGCTACCAGGGATACTATGTATATGGCAAGGGACACCACTGCTAGTAGCAAGTCTCTCCGCGCCACGTTCGCAGGCGTCTGCGGCGTTTGCCTCGGTCGAAAATACTGTGCTATCCTGGGTGCGATGCCCAGCTGGATATAGATGTACAGCGCTGCCACGGAATGTACGATGGAAATGATGTAGCCATTCTGACTCGAGCCAAATCCCAGCCTTGACGTTGTGTAGACCAAGAGCGCTGAGAAGATGTAGGACTGAGTGAGATTGAAGGCAAAAAGACTCAGGCCAATGAACAAATGCCTGGGCTGCTTTTTGAAAGCGTCTAGTGGTGAAATAATGGTCCTCAATTGTTTTCTCAGGAATTTGAGGAATCCGATTTCATCACCGCCACCCGAAGGCATTTCGTTGGTTCTGATATGGCCACCAATGATCGTGTCTGTTTTGCAAAAGAGCAAGTACACAATCGACAAAGCGAACAAGCCGATCGCGACGAAAAAGCTAATGGTAAAGTCGGCAAAAAACCCCACCACGAAAGGGCTCACTGAGATTCCAATCATGTACAACGCGAGAGACTGGCTGATCCAAGAGGATGCTTTCTCTTGGTCCGGCGACTGCACGTAGACTGCATTTAGAGTAAAGTGAAGAAGGTTGTCAGACGCCAGTCCTTCAAAGAGGCGGCCCGAAAGCGCTACATAGATGTTGTCGGCCAAAACTACGAAGAAATATTATTATCTACATCAGACCGAGCAGATTCGAGGGCCGGCGCTTGCATACCTCCGAGAAGCAACATCACGGCGCTCAGCGAGCGGCAGAACATCCACATGATCAAGCCGACCCTGCGGTTCCTGGCCATGAGCCTCCTTAGGTAGCCCAGCGCAGATAAACCAAGGATATTCGCGGAGCCCTGCGCGACGGCGACGAACGAGGCGTACTTGGCGAGCTCATCGCCGCCGCAGCTCGCCGGCCCGCCGCAGAGGAGCTGCGCGTAGGCAACATATGCCGTCGCCGCCGTCGAGGCCATGGCGAGCGCGGCCAGCAGCGCGACCGGGAGGACATACCCAGGTGAAATCTTCCGGCTGACCGGCGCCGTTGTCGCGTCGCGTCTGATCGCGGGATCATCTGGCCATTCATCCTGCAGAAGAGCGCGGGCTTCTGCTTCATGCCCCGACTCGGGTCCGTTGAGCGCCATGACTGGTTGGCTGGCTAGGCATAAAAACGCAAAAGCATAACCACAGAGAAAATGAACGACTTGACTACCCACGCAATGATGAAACTTTCAACTATGCTCAGAAAATATGCACGATGATCGCGGCATCGTCTGCTATTCTCCCTACAGACGAGAAAGTTTGGGTGCGGGGCCCGAATTGGACGCCTTTGTGGTTGACCGGGGCCCGACAAGCTGATGGGAGAAGGATGCAGAGCCTAGCCCACGAAACACTGAATAATATCCAACAGATGGTAGGATGGTCATATTCGCGATATCGAAAATAATTGCAAATGCTTGTGGAATATTCAGATGACTGCTTCTGATTTTCCATACCATGGAAGCAATACTTCACGATCTCGCCGGAACGCTCAAGTCGACATTGACGCAGCTCAAGTCATGTCCTGAAGGCTCGCTGGAGACTCTTTTACATAATGCAACAGAACTGCCAGACAAGAATCTTTACTCGGCAGCTTCCGAGGCATTGACTTATCTCTCTGAAATCCGTCTACTATTGGAGCCCGGTCATCTTGTTCTTGCTGATCATTTCCTGGGTATGCCAAGCTGCTCATGTGCACATTGAGGAACCCGTTTGTGAGACTAACACGAAGCAAGGTTATATGAACACAAAGGCGCTATGCGCGGCGGTTGAATTTCAGATCCCGGATATCCTCCGCGATGGACCGAAAACTCTAGCGGACCTGGCTAAGGAGTGCAGCGCGCGGCAGGATCGCCTCCGCCAGGTCATGCGCACGCTGCACAACAATGGCATCTTCTCGTACAACGTCGAGGCTGACACCTACGAGAACAACCACACGTCGACCCTGCTCCTATCCGACCACTGGACACAGTGGAGGAGCTGGGTCGACCTCTACGGCAACGAGTTCTACGACATGGCCCGCGGCATTCCGGACGCGTGCAAGCTGGACGCCGTTCGCAGCCCGGCGCAGATCAGCTTCGACACGGACGATTCCATGTTCAAGTACTTCAGTGACCAGGGCTGGCTGCCCAAGTTCCACCGGGTCCTGAGCGCCGGCGCCATCGCCCAGGCCCCGGGCATCCTCCGAGATTACCCCTGGGAGGAAGTGGCCGACGGGCACGTAATCGACATTGGCGGCGGCGGAGGTGGCCTCATTGCCCTGCTTCTCCGCGGGCACAAGACGATGCTGGGAGGCATCCTCGAGACTCCGCACGTGATTCCGCAGATCGAGGCCAATTTCCACGGTCCAGACGGGATCTATGCCGACGTCGGCGACCGCCTTCCACCTGCGAATGTGATCACCGGCGACTTCTTCAAGGAGGTCCCGGCCAGCGAGGTCTACACCATGAAGTGGTGTCTCCACGACTGGGACGACGACAAGGCGTGTACGATTCTGCAAAGCATTCGCAGGGCTATCAAGAAAGGCCCCAAAAGCCGCTTGATCGTCTTGGAATCGGTGTTGGAAGACGGCCACAAGGGAAGGCTGCCTAGGTACGCCGACATGAATATGATGGTTGCCGTCGGAGGGAGGGAAAGGGACGAGAGGCAGTGGAACTCCCTGGCGGAGAAGACCGGATGGACGCTGAGGAAAATCTACCCTCTCCGAAATGCTTGGCCCTGTGCGATTGAATTTGTCCCCGACTGGAATCGCGACGAAACAGGTCGCCAATCCGAGACCCTCGCGTCTAGCCAACGCAAGCATGCGGTGGCGAGCATGAGGTTTCTCGAACCTTGGGAGGCTGGCAAGGGAAACCCGTTCATCAGGGTCGATCCGCTCCCCGGCCTCGACCGAATGAACTTCAAGTGGCAGGACTACCCGATTGACATTCGCGACTCGAGATCCAGCAAGGGCGATTTCACGCTGGATGCCAACGGGTTCGCCTACTTTGACGACTCCGTATCTCCCGACCTTGTTCAGCATTTACGGGGCGAGGACAAGAAGGCGGTCAAGCAGTCGTACTACCAGCACGTCGAGCAGTTCGTCAAGAAGATCACGGGCGCGCCGAGAGTCATCATCTTTGACCACACGCTACGGAAAAGGAGACTCGAGCTGAGCAAGACCCAAAACGATGATGGAAAGGAGCAGCCGGCCACAATGGTAAGTTACACCACTTTCGAGATTGTCTTGGTTTACCCTTGTGCTCAACATGTTGTGTAGGTCCACTGCGACCAGTCTGAAGAAGGCGCCCTGCGACGCCTGAAGATGAACATTGGCGAAGACGAGGACATCGACAAGCTGCTCGAGGGCAGAGTACAATTGATCAAGTAAGTTCAAGACGGCATAAAATCTACGAACATTGGCTAAGTCTTTCTTAATAGCGTGTGGCGTCCATTGAACGGACCCGTGCAGGACTGGCCGCTGGCGACCATGGACTACCAGACCGTCAACGCATCCGACATGCACACGTGCGATCTCTTGCGCGGCGACGCGGAGAAGCGCGGCCAGACGGTCACGTTCACCCACGACCCTGCACAGAAGTGGTACTACCTCGACCAGCAGAGGACGGACGAAGTGACCGTGATCAAGATTTGGGACAACAGCAGCGATCCCGGGATCAGCAAGTGTACGTAAAATCCAGCGGTTTCCATGGGACTTTTGCTGACTTTTACAGTTTGTGCTCACTCGGCTTTCAACAATCCAAATGCGCTCCCGGACGTGGAGCCGAGGGAAAGTGTGGAGGTTAGGTGTATAGTCATTCACTGAAGGGATTAGCGGTTGCACTTTTACGTGCCATGGTTAGTATGACAGTATGGTGATACCATGACGCATGCAAGCAAGAGATAAGCATTGCAGAAATTATAAGAATTACCAAACTCGGTAGACACTGACCAATTGATGCCCGGGAAATTAGCATCGTATTGCTGGTTATAGCCAGACAGGGGGGAAGGTTCTTGGCCTGCATTATCGCATTGCTTGTCATCGGCCACCGAAGATTCGGCCCCCACGGTTCATCTGCCATTGTTTCGCCACTACATCGCCTCTTGGCCCTGTACCTGGCAGCGACGGCAGGTGGTAATGTACAATTTTTATTAGACTAGAACAAATGGATATTTACAAGATTAGAGCTAAGATGCTTTTATCGGCTCCTGGCTCTGCTCCATCACATTCGATGCCGCCTTCTTTACACAGTGGGCGTCCAGATTGTCGCCGCCGCGGTCGTCGATCTCGGCTGCTGGCAACTTGCGCTTGCGAGAATCCGAACCGGCATCAGTAACACCAATCGGTAAGACTACCAGAACGCTCTCTAGCCTCCGCAGGGCTTCCCGTAGCACAGAAGTCTCCACCGAGAATCCTATGCGCATCCATCCCTTTGCGTCCTCGGGTCCGTGGTAGGCTCTACCGGGGCTCAGCAGCACCCCGGCGTCCTTGCACTTGGTAGCCATGGCAGCCTCGTCCTCCCACGACTGTGCGTCTGGCGCCAGTCGTGCCAGGACGTAGAGGCCGGCGTTGCAGGGAATGTAGGGAATCATGTGCTTTTTCAAAAATGTGACCAGCATCTCGTAGGCCGATGCGAGTCGACTAGAGTTGAGCGCCACCAGCGATGGGAGTTGAGGCGAGGTGAGCAGATGCGTGACGAAAATCGTCGACAGCGAGGAGATCTGGGTGTTGGCCGCAAGGGCGAGGCCGACGACCATTTCCTCGCTGTTTTGCGTGACCGTGCAGCCCTTCGGGACGACAAGAGCGAGTAAGCATTGTTTTGCTTCATTTCGAGTTTCGCCGACTCACCATTCGAACACCACTCTGGCCGAAATCCTTGCTCGTGCTCCAGACCACATGGACCTTGGACTTGTCTGCACCGATCTTGTCGAGGTTCAGGGACAAGACCGAGACGAACGGCTCCGGAGAAGGTAGATCGATGCTCTCGAATCTTGTCAAGGCGTAGACCTCGTCCGAGATGAAGTGGATTTTATGCTTCTTGCAAAAGACTAGACACTTTTCTAATATGGATCGCGGGCAGCAGACGGCCAGTGGATTGTGAGGGTTCGTGATCATTAGCGCCTTGATGGGTACCGTGGAAGTCGCGATGGCCTCTTCCAGAGCATCCAGCAGCTCATCGGTGAAATTGGACCCAAATGAAGGGAGAGGGACCAGGACCGGCTCGACGGCCGCGCGCACGCGCATGCTAAAGTCAAACCCGTTCCAGTACGGGCTCGGCATCAGAATGCCGTCTCCGGCTTCGCATATGTTGAAAAGGAGAGCATCGATGCAGCCAGCCGCGCCGGGCGCCGTGGCCAGATGAGATGGGAGCACAGGGACATGCGGAGAGAAATAGTTGTTGAAAAAGCTGGCGTACGCATCCAGAAGCTCAGGATCTCCAGAGAAGCCTCGAGGATATGAGAAGTGCTGAGTAAGTCATTTAGCAATGGACACAACTCAACAGATGCGTGAGTGGGATGGAGTACCGGAGAGTTCAGCGATTGTGATATCGCATCTTTGCAAATTTCCATCAACTCAGGTCTGATCAAATGATTCTCGGCCGTCGAGAGGTCGATATTCGTGTTGTTTTTTATTTTCCTCTGCTCGACTTGCCCTTGAATCTTGGGCATGATAGCCTCGACATTGGCCCAACTCCGGGCAGACAGGCCGTGTCTATCTGGCTGAGTCATGATGGCAGTGGCGAGAGGAAGTATCTAGGTATGCAATAAGAAAAAAAGGAGATCTAAATTAAAAAAGTAAACACAATGGCTGTATAGTACTAAGCTAATGTTAGTGTGTTGTCCCGTGTGCGCCTAAAAGTTTACAACATTTGTTTTTTTTATCTGCCGGGCCCCGGTACCCATAGATCGACATGCAGATCGATCAGGAGCAAAACATTATAATATCTAAATATATAAGTAAGGCCAATCCTACGAGTCTTGTATAACAAGGAAGCCACGACACTTGAATGCGTTGTCACTAAACACCTAGCAGTATGCTCGTATCAACTGAGGCCAAACTTGGCATACTCATATGTTACAGGTTGCATTTGGCCTAAGAAGTAGCCACCTTCAGCTATGTTTGTCTGGGTGCATGCACCCTTTACCTATTTTTACACATCGCCGGGGCCAAATATTGGCGCGAATATGTAATCATGGCATAGCCAGATCAAGACCATAACCCACCTCACCACCGAAATTACCCAATAAGGAGCAGTCCCGTCCTCTCTCATATTCGCATTGGTCAGCTTCTCCATTGCACTCATCACGGGCCCCCAGATCGATACAAATACGGACGCGCCAAACCTGGTGCGGCTAGAATCCGGCAGTCTATAGATCGGTATGTTCCGCAGGTAAGTCTGATATTCCAGAGGCAGACCAGCTTCTGCGCCCCCCTCGGTAAGGATGCCCTGTGGGATCGTGTTAATATGACGCCGTTTCGCCAGGGTACGATCTGGAAGGGTCTCTAGCTGACTGACCATGTATCGTGCGCTGGGGTGCGGTGGGGGCCGTCTGACCATGGCAGACACCAAGGTTCGCAGCCATACTCGGTCACCGATCTTCTGCCGGTCGGCTGCGGACACTGGTGCACCCTCGAGGCGAACGTCCCGATAAGCGATACCGCCACCCTCCGAGGCAATCACCCGCTGGTACTGGGCTCGAGTTATCAGATAGGCGACTCCCATCACATCGAATGCCAGGCCCTTTTCAGCGGCCGCGTCGCAGCCAGGCACAATCGAGCTGAAGGATGGCTCTGAATAGGGCATCCCAGGGATCTCCATGCGGAGGGTCCAGCCTGGAATGCATACTCGAGCTGTATCTACTGGTACGATGCCTCGGCGCCCGGTAAATTTGTCCGAACTCATGTTTGAGCCATAAGCGAAATACCAGACCGTGCTGGAGGCTGAGCACATGCTGACAAACAATTGATGATATCGCGATGACAACAACACTGTCATTCCTGACAAATGATGACCTGGCTGCGCAGTTATCTTGAGGCGCGACGTGGGCGTTTCTTGTTCTGCATCCAGGTTCAAGGACCGGGCCCCGGGGACTTGGACATGCACAGAGTATTTTAGTGACGACTATCGTATTCGTAGGAAGGATTCTAATCCTTTCACCCTTCAGGGCTGACTAGGACCTTGTTCGATTAGCAGCCAATTATATGACCTGGTCCGGCATGTCCAATCACGGAGTAGCTCGGATGCCGATCAATTATTGTAATGCATCATCATCAATATGCGTGTCTTGCATAGCGACAATACGCCACTATTCCCGTGAAGAGGAATTGTCCCGTGAACAGGATTCATGAGATTGTGCCTGGTGAGTCTGACATAATCTGCTGCGGCGCAAAAAACCGTTGTGCTATTGTTTGCAGAGGGTAGGACTTACCCAGACCGTAGCGAATCATGCGCATGTATAACGTGCCTGCCGTACATATCAGAAAGTAACCTTACCCACTCGTGTACCATCGAGCTCATGATTCATGCGGCCTCAATGTCCTTGTGCCATGCCGAAGACATGATGAAGAACCAAGACGCCTTCTTGTCAGACCTCTCGACGGTCCTGCATAGACCGCTGGGTCTTGTAGATCTCGACTCCAGTTTCGTCGGAAATGGAGGCGATTCATCGGCACTGATCCAGCTCCTGGCGCTGTGGAAAACCCGAGAGATTCAAGTGTCTATTACCTCGATATTCGAGGCCACGACACTGCGCGACCTTGCAATCCAGTTCTGTGACCAATCAACAAGATTGAACGGTCACATTCTGAAAACACATCAGTCTTCAGTTGGACGAGTGAAACGGAGATGTTCGATTTCGGCCTCTCAAGGTCCCGGCCCGAAGCGCCATGCCCCCTCGAAAGACTCGGTCCCGAAACTGAGCCGAGAAGCGTCGCGAGCTGAGCGTTTCCCAATGACGGAATTGCAACTGGCATTGGTGCAATCTTCCATAAACGACCCAAGCCGCAACATCATTCACTATCACGAAACTCATTTGTCAGAAAATGTTCCAGCGCTCAAAGAGGCATGGCAAAAGGTTCTGGGCACGGAGTCAATATTCAGAATGACTTTCGAGGTAGCCGAAGCCGGGGGATACCTACGTGAAACCCAAGGACTACCTTTTGTCTGGCATGACATCGTTTGTACAGACAAGCAAGCGTATCAGGACGAAGTAGAAAGCTCTTTGCCACCTCAAGAGACCATAGGCTTCAGCTTCAAAGCCGTGACGCTCAACATTGGGGGAACCAAGGACAGGGCTACCATCATATGGCGAACCCACCACGCATTGGTTGACGGGGCATCATGTGCCATAATTCGCGCCAAAGTCCAGCAGGCCATGGCTAGCCAAGAAATCACGCCGGGCCGATCGTTTCTCGATTTCTCACAAGATCTTCGAATGCTACAAGCGGAGCGTCACGAATCTGGTACGGCGTTTTGGACGCGCCAAAAAGTGAAATACCCTTCGCCGTCCGCCTCTTTATTGATTCCCCTTCAGACGCTGGCACAGAAATACAAAAGCCACTACATTCAAAAGATCCCCGTGGACTATGATCTAAGTCAATTGTCAGACTTCGCCAGGACAGCGGGTGTGACGCTACCTTCTGTCTATTATGCAGCTTGGGCACTTGTCATGGCCAGATATACTGATAATAGTCAAGTCTGTTTTGGTGCCATTCTATCCGGCCGCACACTTCCCATCACGGGCGTAGAGTCCGTGGTAGGGCCCATCATCAACACGCTTCCCTTCCTCACCTCCCTGGACGATCAGTCGACGATTCATGGCTACTTACGGAACGTGTTCAACTCCCTCCTGGATCTCACCTCGTTTCAATGGACCACACCAGAGCACGGATTCAAACGAGATTTCCAGACAGCTATCAATGTCCACTTGGAGAGCCCTGGAGGTGCCACTCTCGGTTGTGTCGAAAAACCCTACAGCAGAGTGCTTACTGACTTTCCCATACACGTGGAGGTCGAGGTGGATGGAACAGTCGACCTACACTACAACGGCGAGCTATGCGATGAGGCACAAATGCGTCGCCTGGGCGCCAGCCTTGGGAATACTCTTCGTATAATTACAGACCCAACCTTGACTGTAGGGTCATGTATGGCCCTACTTTCCGAGACCGAGAATCGTTCCGAGCTCGAGGTAGTGGGAAACTGGAATGCACCTTCAACGACAATGGGACATTACCATGAAGATCTCGTTTCTCTCTTTCTCAAAAACACTGAGGAATTTCCCACGGCAATCGCTCTTCAACAAGACGACCATGTTTTAACGTACGCCGATTTCTACCAACAGTTCTCGCGGGTTGCACAGTCTCTTGCCAACTATGTAAAACCGGGCGACGTCGTGTGTGTTCATGCCGATGGATCAATCAACTGGATGATTGCCATCTACGCAATCCTCAAAGCGGATGCAGTTTATTGTCCGTTCGACCCAAAGACTCCTCGACTCATTCGAGACACAAACTACCTGGCAGCGAACGGCAAATTATTCCTAGCAGGAAACAAGACCGATATTTCGGCCCGGCCCGACACCTGTACCTTTTCCATCTCTGTGGAGGAGCTCCTCAAAGAGACAAGTCGTACTCCTTTGGATGAACCACGATCACCTCGGCCCGGCTCACCAGCCTACATTTGCTTCACATCAGGATCAACCGGCAAACCAAAGGGCGTGGTCTGTCGGCACGAGAGTCTGGTCGCCTTTCAGAAAGACTTCGCCGTCCGTTTGTGTGCCCGTCCAGGCTGGAGGATAGCGCAATGTATGTCTCCAGCATTCGACGGGAGTATCCACGAGATATTTTCCGCGTTGAGCTATGGAGCTACATTGGTGCTCAAGGACTCATCCGATCCATTCCACCATTTGAAGAGTTGCGATGCAGCAGTGCTCACACCCTCTGTCGCAATGCTGCTGGATCCGGCAGACTTTCCACAGTTGCAGCACGTCTACCTGGTGGGCGAGGTCGTCCCCCAGGCGGTCTGTGATGCATGGTCCTTGAAAGAAGGCATATACAACATGTATGGCCCGACAGAGGCAACCTGTGGAGCGACTATCAAGGTCCTGGCCGCCAATAAGCCGGTCACGCTAGGGAGGCCCAACCCGTCGACTCGAGTCTATATCCTTGATGGCCAGAGGAAGTTGGCGCCTAGAGGCGTCATTGGCGAGTTGTACCTGGCTGGCGTACAAGTGGCCACCGAGTATGTCGGCCGGCCCGACGAAACGGGCAAGAGATTCTTCCCCGACTCGATTTGTCCACAGTATGTTGGCGAGCGCATGTACAAAACAGGCGATCGAGCATGTTGGGACGAGAAGGGAGAGTTGATCTTTCAAGGACGCATCGACAGGCAAATCAAGCTGCGGGGATTTCGAATCGACCTGGACGATATCGAGTTACGACTGGCCCAAGCTGATTCCAATTGCACTGCGGCTGCTGTGACCAGCTCCGGAGATCATCTCGTGGCATTCGTACAGCCTGCCAATCTAGATGTTAGCGATTTCAGGGCAAAGGCACAGCATCACGTACCCATCTATGCAATGCCGCGTCATATCGTAGCAGTTGAATCTTTCCCTATGACTTCTTGTGGCAAGCTGGACTACCAAGCTGTCGTCGCACCAACGCGACCCGGGGATTCGCAGGATGCCCCCTGCACTACGGCAGAGCGAGTCATCACTGCAGCGATAGGCGATGTGATGGGGATCCCTTCAGCAAAGATAGATTCCGAGTTCAGTCTCTGCGATCTGGGTGGGAGTTCCATGCTGTCGCTTCTCCTCAAACACAAGCTTTCTCGGGCGTTCAAGAAGCAGATACCCATGCACTTGATGCTGGATGCGGTATCGATAAAAGACATGGCAACAGCGATCCAAGCCTTGGACGCCACGACACCAAAGAGCAAAGTCCAATATGTGATCGGAGAACAGCAGCTATCGCCAATCGAAAAAGACTGGTGGCTAAAGTATCAACACCATAGTGGTACATCTTCTTTCAACGTCCCCTTTGCCTGCGAATTACCGGTCTCTGCACATCGAGTCAAGCTGGTCTCGGCCTGGAATACTGTACTGGACCGGCATAGAATCCTGAGGTGTAGATACAGACGGACGGGGTCTTGCGACCCGGTTCGCGAATATTTCTCCGAAGCGCCCCGGGCGAAGCAAGTGGACAAAATCGACGTGCAAGAACAGGTCAATATCCCATTCAACCTGGCTGAGGATTATCTCATCCGAGTCATGGTATCTGAGACGCAGATGCTCGTGGTGGTCAGCCACATCATATGTGATCTGACGACCCTAAACATTCTACTACGAGAAGTCGCGACGATCTACCAAGAGATCGAGCTGCCGCCAATAGCCAAGATATACGCCGAGACGAGTTGGCCAGTCGCAGTAGCTCCCGAACACCTCGAATTCTGGTCCAGCTACCTCGGACTTCGTCAGTCAGCCCATCTCGCTGTTGGGAGGAGCAACATGCACCGAAAGACATGGAGCGGGTCGTCATATATCGGCAATATCCCAGCGTCCACATATCAGGAGATGACCAGGTATACGGCCCGCGAGGGGGTTACATTGCAGCAATTGGCGATAGCCACCGTTGCATTGGCCCTGCAGTACGATACAGACGTGTGCGACATCACCATTGGCGCGCCTTATATGAATCGTCAGACCACTGAAGATTTGAACGTCGTCGGCTTATTCCTAGAGCCGCTGCCCATCCGCGTCAGGTATCCCTTGGAGGGCCAGAGCTCGGATATCACCAAATGGCAGGCTTCATGTATGGGCGCCCAGGTAGAGGATCTGCCCATAACCAAGGCAGTGCAACTCTCAAGTAGAGCCGCGCTCGCAAACGCCATCCCGTGGACGGAGCTTCTCGCTCACTTGGGCCTCAAGCAAGAGTATCCAGACGATCCGATCATGGATGTCATGGTCACCTTCCACGAGGCCGGCAGCGAGGTTCAATTCCCCATCGGCGCCGCCCAGCTCGGTCCCATCTGGGGCGAGGGGGCCAAATTCAAGCTCATGGTCGAGTTTTCGGCATTGCCAGATGGGTCTCTGGCCATGAGACTGGAGTATAGTGACGAGTGCTTTGAGCGTGAGGATGTAGAGCTCGTCGGGAGATTGCTCCTGGTTTCGCTACAAGGAATTCTGGCTGGGGACGAATACTGCGAGATACTCGGGAGACTCAGATCCTTGGCGAAAAGGCCATAGATAGCGATGCATTTTCAAGAGCCGGGGACAAAGCGTGTGTATATATTTAATGTAACTTTAGCCTGTACTATTGTAGGCGTTTTCACTAGTCCCGCAACCCTTACGATTTCAGTTCACCAGACGGAATTCACTTCATCTCAGCTACAAAAGCAAGATCTACAGCCAAGAGCGCACGTTTCGAGATGCATAGTACTTCTGGCTATTCGAAACCTGCCGGACCGGCGCACATTGAGAAAATGCCGTGTGACTCTCGATTCCGTTCACCAAGCATCTTATGCCAAGACATGCTAATTGTCGTTTCGAGTCCTGGTTACATCAGAGTAGACTAAATCGGATCCCTGTTCGGTTCTCGGGAGTCAGCAAGTATGACTGGGGGGCTGGCTGACATTTGTAGGCTCGGTAGCCGAGAGCTCAGAGGCCCATGGCCATGGTAAGCAAGTGCCCTTTTGTCGGAATAGGGCGCTGATGTGTGACTGGCTGTGGGCAGAAAGAGTCCGAGGTTTGCAAAACGGTAGCAACGATCATAATAACCGAATTCAGAACTATATAAAGATAAATGCGTTGTCATTATCGACAAGAGACTGTGCATGCAACGTAGAATAATTATTGAGCCGTCGTGAAATGATTACTTGGTTGCGACGGACTACACTGGATGGTTCGGCCATCGTATAGCAATTTTATTTATAAATATAGTCAAAGCAGCTATATATACCAACGCTAGAACGTATAAATTATAAACAAACTCAAAAATCCACTTCTTTTATACGTACCTACTTGTGCTCTACTTTGTCAAATCGATCGCGCAGCAATGGCAGCTACCAAGACCAATGGAGAAGTGGTTAAAGGCGACCTGGATTTTGACGGGCGGGTGATTCTGTATATTCTCAAAGGTGGGATACTACAATAGCCGCGATCGATGACTTTTGGTAGATTCTGAATCTGACTGGAATTCGAGCAAAGCCGACCAGACAAACTACATCAACTACATCAAACCGCTCATTCTGGCTGAGGAGCTCCAGTTCCCCCACGTGCTGTCAGTCATCGACACCAGAGATGAGGCCTACTACCGCGTCCACCCCGAGCGCTACGTCCCGGCCCTGAAGGACGAGGACCCCGAGACCAAAAGGGAAGTCATCGTCTTTGAGAGCACCGCCTGTCTGCAGTACCTGGCGGACCGGTTCGACGCGGACGGCGCCTGGGCCGGCCGCAGTCCCTGGGAAAAGGCGGCCGTCCTGTCGTGGACCGCATATCAGACGGCGGGACTCGGGTGAGTGAACGGACCGCGCCCTCGCCAGTTCGATGGACAAAGATTATCTGACTTTACAAACGAATATAGCGCCACGGCAAAATATTGGCTGTACTTTCTCAAGGGCTACCCCAACCGCCAGAACCCGGAATCGCTGCCCAAGACTGTGGCCAAGTACGTTGTCCTAGAGTACTACAACATGAAAACGACTAACACGAAATGCTCGGCAGGCTACACGAGAACGTCTTGAAACAGTGGGACATCCTAGAGAAGAGACTGTCCGAGCCGGGACAGGGCTACGTCGCGCTGCCGGACCGGCCGACGATCGCCGACCTGTCCTACTTCCCCTTTGCCATGCCGTGGATGTTCAAGTTCCTGGGCGTCGACGTCGCCGACTGGCCGCAGATCCGGGCGTGGGGCGAGAGGATGCTCGAGCGGCCCGCGATCCAGAGGATCCTCGAGAGGGGGCCCAAGTACGGCCACGACCTGGATTAGGATCGGGATCAGGCGGTTCTATTCGTCCATTTGTAAGCAGTCGGGCGCTGCTGGCGAGTTTGTACGCGGGCCGCGGTGTGAAGACCGTGCGGGTAATAATGAATGCAAGTCAGGGTTCGGTGGCCGATGCACACCCGCATGGGTTGTTTTGGGGTAATGTTACATATGGCCGCCCCTGTCAGATCTATCAGCCCCTGCCGTACTCTCTACACCAGATTGGATAGTATAGTTAATTTCATCATGGATCATGGGCAGAAGTGTACATTCTATCTACCTTGCTGCAATTGAAATCGAGCATCATATAGTATTATTGCGCAGTAAATTATAACAAGATATTGGATCAAACTTCCATTGAGCGGTCTGTCAACACAAAGCGACGAGGAAGGCAACCCCGAAAGTCATTCTATAGTTCACTTCCATGTATTGGACATAGTATTTGACAGCCAAAAAAGGCTATACACTCGTCATGATGACCAAAGATATACTGGGCAGATTTCGCTCATTTCTCATAGGGCTTCTATCGCGCATCATCCATGTAAATTCAACTTTGTGTAGTACTTTCCCCTTGCTCGGCTAACCAGTCTCATAGTACTACCTCGTCTGGGCATATCCCATTACAGACGATCAAGGACGTCCAATCCCTACTTGTCCGTACCAATGGCCGAATGGACAGGGAGACCGAGGCAAGTTCCTCGAGGGCGAGGTCAACAGCAAGATATGGGGAGCAGAACATGGACGCATCTACCGAATATGGAGCGGCATGACGTCGGAAATGTAAGTAGCTACGATACACATGTGGGTATATAGTTCACATGATTAACACGCAAAAAGAGTAGTCAGAAACCCGGCAGACATTGAGACTATTTTCAAGGATTCCGACAAGCACACAAAAGCCGTCAACAACGATGCCGGCTGGCTCATGGGCGAGCTCCTGGGGCAGTGCCTCGGCCTCATCAGCGGCGACGAGTACCAGAGGGTCAAGGCGGCCTTTGCTCCGCACTTCACGCACAGGACCTCGGCGCTATACCTGCAGCGTATCGTCGAGTTCACAAAGAAGCACGTTGACGGCCTCACGGAGAAGACGGGCCCGGCGCGCCAGACCGAGCTCGACCCCATCAATGATCTCAAGTTCTTGCCGTTCTGGATTATAGCTGATACACTCTACGGCGAGTTGACGACAGAGCTCAAGGACGAGCTGATGCGTCTTCTTGAGCTACGGGAATCTTTGTGGCAGAAGATCATGCAGGGCGGGATTATGAGATATTCCTGGGGTCGGTTCATCCAGAGAGGAACAGCCAGGGATATCGAGCGGTTCAAAGAAGGATGGGCACAGTTCAACACCGCAGCCTATGACGCATGCGCATCGTCAGGACAGGAGACGCCCATCGTGGAGATGTACTCGCGAGTGATTGACGGCAAGTTGGACTCGGAAGCACTTCTACAGACACTGGACGAGATGTTGTTTGCCAATCTCGACGTCACCATGGGAGGCATATCATGGAACTTGTTGTTCCTGGCAGCACACAAGGACGTCCAGGAACAAATCCGACAGGAGATCGCGCAGGCCAGGAGCGAAGCAGGTGGCCAGGGAAGCTTGAACGCTTACCTGCAGCGCTCCTCGACGCTCCTGGCGGCCTCCATCCTGGAATCGGGCCGGCTGAAACCCCTCGCGGCCTTCTCGGTGCCGCAGGCCGCGCCGACGGACCGCCGCGTCGCCGGCTTCGCGGTGCCCGCCGGCACCAACTTCGTCGTCGATACGCACGCGCTCAACATTGAGAACCCGTACTGGGGCGCGGACGGGAGCGCGTACCGCCCGGGCCGGTTCCTGGCCGCGGGGAGGCAGCTCGACATGCGCTACCAGTTCTGGCGCTTCGGGTTCGGCCCCCGGCAGTGCCTGGGCAAGTACGTCGTCGAGCTCATGGGCCGGGCGCTCGTGGCGCACCTGCTCGAGTCCCACGAGCTGAGCCTGGCCGAGTCGACGTGCTGGGAGAAGAACCCGGCGACCTGGATCATGCACCCGAATACACATGTTCACTGTCGTAGAATCTAGCCAGAGATATTAGACCGCAGGTCTAAAGCATTTTTTCAAAGAAGTTGAGGATATCCGATAGCCAGACAAGGCTGAGTTGCAAAAGCACCAGCGAAATGTAATAAGATATTGTTACTGGGCTGTCTATCGTCTTAGAATAGAGGATTCATGACTCTTCTTGTACAGATTACGTTACATATTGGTGTCTCTGCACTATTCGAGCAGTTACGAATCGCTCGGTCAATATATGAGTGATGTTTCGGTCCAGTTGTATTCCTTCTCTGTAGGCCCTGCTAGATATTACAGACCAGGTCATGTAAGCATTTTAGAATTATTCACCAAGAAGTGACGTAGATAGGCTTCAGCCGTATTGCGAGAGGGGATGCTGCAAGTGAGAGACATGGCCATCGATATACACTTGGGCCTGTCTATAGAAACGTGGGAATGACCTGTCCGAGATGGCTGGTGTGAGACTTCGATGAGCTATTCGAGTTTCCAACTACACTTGCGAAATTGCTGAGAACCCCGGCAGTGGTATTGCATGAGGATCAGTTCACTCGATCCGCCGTATTGTGATACGTAGCTGTACTATCGTGGCCGATAGAGTGGGCCAGAGTATACAATACTAGTTGTAATCTATCTATACGTTGGGTGACCGAAATTAGGCAGGATTAAGGTGTCAAACTAGTTGATCACAATATTGGCATAGCCTCATGGTACAAATCAAACACGTGGAATGTAGCCATTTGGCCAAGTGTAGGATCTGACGTGTAAATCGTCACGACCGTCGAGTATGCAATCAGCCAAGTGGTCAAGCAGCAAAAGTATCTTTCACTTTCCGGTATGGATAGCACGGGCCGGCGGCACACACGGCACTACTTAGAAGTCTGAAATTCATCACAACGACCTCATAGCATAAATGCCACATGTCAATACCTCGGATACAAGATGGACAAAATCGTGTCGTGTCATCCTGCAGTGACTTTCGGAACTGCCGTCCCGATCATGAGCGATCCACGGCATCACTTTATACATAAGCGCAGACCGAGTATAGCTGGCGTGGTCCGAAATCCTAAATTCCCACGTGTCGGAAGATGTCAGGGCACAGGGCAGAGGAGCCGCTCGAATTCTCTTTTGGATCAACGGTCAAAGCGAGAAGAAAACGCCGCTGTTGCAAAGAAAAGTCATGCGCATTGAGTTTGCTGCGAGTCTGGTACTGGTGCAAAGTCTATATGTCCTGCCGGTAAGTAGTACAATAGGTAGGCAGGTACGTACCTATCGAGATATAGGCGAGGTAGACAGTTGGTATACTCACGATACCGAGGTACTTTCTCTTGCCCAGTGAAGCGTGCATGAAATGCCAATCAACACTCAGGGACTGTCATGGATGCGCAAAGTGTGCCAAGCGACCGATGGTGTTGCACGCTGGAATCCTTCTGCATGGACGCAATTTCAGTACATCGATCAAGATGAACCCGTCAGAAAGCAAGTCCATAATGCCATTATGGCCATATTGTACTGGCGCACAAGCGTACTATAAGAGTTACCCAGAACGGCAAGGTAGCAATAGTGAATTAAGCTCTGAGATACATGACTCCTTTTTCGTGAGTACTTGTCTAGGTAGTTCATCCAGGATGAGGAGAGATATCACAAGCAGCAAGCCAGACGTCAGAAACGAAAGAGGCTGGGCGGGCGGCGAAGCCGTTTCTCTCTCGACTTTTTAGCGGGCGCAGAGAACTGCCTACTGCTACTAATACCACGAGGCTGGAAACGGACGCGTCAGCCCTGAGCAGTAGGTCGGTTCTTGTTTTCTTTTTTCTCTCTACTGAGAATGTTTTCGGTCTCCTGCAGATTTCCATTGCATTGAATTTCTGACTGTCACCAGCGCCAGTCTTCGGTTCGGCGCCCGCATTCGACCCTCCAAGTTTCCGCATTGCTGCAAGCAAAGACTCATGACGCCACACCCGAGCTACTGCCAAACCCAACGCAACCTAACCCCAACCTCTCTGTTCCCTCTTGGGCATGCCTGGGCCTGTCTTGACTATATTTGATTTGTCTGAGTCAGCTCCCCAACTGAGACCAATGCTACCGTTCACGAGCGAAAAGGAAAAAGAAAGTCCAACGGGGGAGACGCCCCGGTCCCTTCTCCCCTGGAACGGGGAACTATAAACAAATGAATTCATCACGAAAGTTTACCCAGGCATCTCCATGATGTATGAAGTGCGGAATAATTTTTGGAAACAGTGAAATTCTTCACCCCACAAACCGAACCCAATGAATGCTTATGCTGCCCGGGCAGAGGCTCGCTCCCATTCCGATTTCGTTACGCATATGAACTTCAGCGTCAGTTCTGATATCATGGTCATGTATCTAATAATCCACGGCTCCCGCTCGTCATACGTGCGTTGGCGCGCGGGCGCCAGCGGCTTACTCTCTCTTCCTTCTGTTCTTCTCTGGGCCGATCGCGAATTCCTACCTCGGCCGAGAGTACCGCTCGATAATTCGGGGTTTGGGTGAACATGATAATCATCATCAGACGAGTTTTCCGGCTTACGGGCTGTTTACAAATCCAGAGTAGCGTTAGCTTGGACAGGTGAGTAGGCAGACCACGGAATGGCGGCAATAGATAGTATCATATCAGCATTCCGACAGACAGGTACATGGCCGAACGGCTCGGAGTTGGCCCTGATTAATTAATCCCTTCTCTAGTCCGGAGAAGAGAGCTCAACGGGCAGCCCAGGGTAAGCGATCGTTTTGTCTTATTTGTCATGGCCCCCCTCCTAAACTCTCTTTTTCCTGCTGCTGCAGCAGCTGCAACTCAAATAAGCAGCGAGACCAGAGTTCGAGCAATTGCGCAAGGCACAGATGTAAGGACGCATGACAAGTATGCGGGGAAATCATAGTGTAAGAGCCAGTTGAAAGTATTCCGCAGTTGCAGCAGATCGGTTCGGCCTAGACTGATCATGGTCGGGGTCGTCCTTATTTTAACTTTCGTCAAGGGCTGAGACATACATGACTTGGGATCGAAATAAACGATGCGAATTCAAAATGTGGCGTCTACGTTGTCCAGGCGTTGGGCATGGAACCATCATGTCGGGGCCGACCATATCATCGTCGTTCTTCCTACGCTTTGTCAGTCGCAGAAGCCTACCAACTAGAAACTGGCTCAGCCCTACGAACCTCAGTACGTAGCGGATAGATCACGGACGTATAGCTATACAAGCGCTCGCGACTAAACACCCCAAGAATACTTTGCAGGTAGGGAGGCAAGGCGTTCAAGTGTAATCAGAGGATACATCCCGCAAAAGCTTGCTGGATGAGCGGAGCTTTCGATTCAAACTATCGTAGATACAAACGAAGAAAACAACAATAATGATCAAGTCCAAATTGCGATAGCAATTGACTGCCTCGAATGAAAGCACGCGCAAACAATTGTCCCACCCAATAGAAAATGTGTTTGTCCCAGACCCAATATGCAAATTTCCACAACCGACGACCTGATCTCCCGCTTGTGATATCGTCCCGCAGGACAAACAAGAGTGATATCCGGTTACCGTGATCTTCCTCTTACTGAGCAAGGTCCGGCGACCTACCCCATTGTTCTGATGCGGTGCAAGGACGCGGGAAAAGGAAAAAGGAGAACTGAAAAGAATATCAACAAGGTATCTTCCCAGATACAGAAACGAGCAAGAACTCCTCCAATGCTGCCGGAATGCGCACCACCATCCTCTTGAACCATCCCTATCCTACTGGACTTGCAAGGTAGACTTGGGGGGTTTACCAGCCTGTCAATTTCGTAGACAACTATGAGTGGTAGTCTACGGGCATAGGAGGCCGCGTGGACTCCAATCATAGCAGCTAGCAAGAATACGTATATCCTTGGAACCCAAAAGTAAGCATTTTTGATGTATGCAAATCGTGCGTATTCAAATCATTAATTTATTATTCGGATAGGCGTAGCGTGCAACCTGGCCCTGGCGTTGCCGAACGCGACTGTTGGTGTTGGGGACACCGGGTCGCCTTCGATAGTCCTTCCTCCCTTTGTCATGCCAGCGAGAACTGATACCGCATAACGAATGTCTGAGAAGCATCTGAAACGAAACGAAAAAAAAGAGTCCACAATGGTATCAAGATGTATATGCAATGCCGGTCGAAGTCGAATCGTTTATAGAAATGTGCAAGGAGATTTGTTGTAGGGGAGTTGCGAATATGGCTGCTTCGTAGTATCGGGTCCGACCAGAACTGGCGTCCTCGATGTATTCGATGGTACTTGTCCATATGGGTTCGATGGGTCACGCAGAGTAGTACTGCTCCTTCCAGGTCCTGATGAGCCTGAACCAATGCCAGCGGAGCATGCGACCAACACCGCCGATCTGGAGATTCCATTTCGTGGGTTCCATGGGCAGCATGGTATTGACAGCCATATTTCGAGGTCAAGTGACGTCACACCTGTTGACGACGTTGCCGGATATTCCCGAGCAAAATATTTGCATAGTCTTGGTCATTTCTTAGAGATCATTGTGGTTGGTTGGCCCACCAGTTTCCACCCGCTGGTGTTTGCTGGTTAGACCAGCCCTGGGTTACGGCTGGCGAGCCGCCTGGGTTCTGGGGCATGAACTGCCTGGGCGTCTGCTCGGGCGGGTACATGCCCTGGCTGGGTGCGCCATAACTGCTCATTCCGGGCATGCCAGGATATTGCATGGCTCCTTGTTGCATCTGGGGAGTGCCAGAAGGGTGGCGGAGCTGCGGCGCTGGTGACTGCTGAGGATGAGGTGATTGCTGAGGCTGAGTGGTGTAGCCAGAGTAATGCTGAGGAGTCTGGGGGGTTTGGGGATGATTCCACATGGCGTTCTGGTTGTAGTTGTATGTTTGTGCACCCTGAGCAAGGTTGCCCGAGGGACCAGAGAGGCTGGGCGGACGTGTCTGCTTCTGTGCCGGGGCCTGAGGCATTCCCCTCATCGGTGCCTGGCTGATCGGCTGCTGCGAGTGAATCGACTGAGAGTAAGGGGCAGCAGTCATCAACATCTGAGGGCTTTGGTTCGGAACCATCGAAGGCTGCTGGAGGCTGGCAGTAGCAGCATGTGGTGACTGTCCTGGTCTCGTTGTTGCCGGAACAGTCGTGTCGCCGCCAACAGATGGAGCAGTGGGCTGCTCATGGGGCCTCCGCCACATGTTTTGCATGTACTCGTTTCTCACCTCCCGTCCTTGGTTGATGGAGCGGTTGAACTCGGCCGCATGGTGTGCCTGGGCATGAATCTCGGTCAGGGGAGTCGGCTGAGTCCGGTCCTGGTAGGCGGGACCCGTGATCTCCTGCCGTGGGCCACCCTTCATGAAGTTGTAATCTGGCCGGCGGTCGTTCAAATCTGTTGATGGAGCGGTTATCATGGGCATTCTCATCGGGCTTCCTGTTGGTGCTCCAATCATACCTGGTTGAACTAGCTGGGGCTGCGGGGGAGCACCAAATTGGCCGGGAGTGGTCGCATAAACGATTTCGCCATGTGGACCGCCCACTAAAGGAGGAGGATTGTTGGCAGCAGCCGCGGCTGCGGCTTCTTCGCGGGCCTTGGATGCACCGGGTCTCTTCTCGCCAGCCAAATCCGCCTCGGTGAAGCCTTGCTTCCGGGCCTTACCCTCCCAGTAATCATCCCGCACTCTTCGGCCGTTTACAATGACCCTGCTGCCGAATTGACGGAACATGGACCGTGCGGTGACTATGGCGATCTGTCGAGACCGGTACGAGAATGGCAAGATCTCCTGGGCCACCAGATCGTCCTTCTCGACTTGGTTTGCTATAATTTTGAAAAGCGACCTGTTCTTGTTGAACAGCAAGTACGAGTCCCTATACCCGAGGACCCGGGCGCATTCCGTGGCCAGCATGAAGAGCTTGTCTCCGCGGTTGGGAACCAAAAATGTCCGGCATCGATACTCACGGCTTCCGGTGAGCTGGCCGTTCCCCATGACCTTCTTCTCGCCGGATTCGTCCGTCTCGCGGGGTAAATATTCATCGCCGCCCGGGCCGAGCTGGTCGGTCGTGTGGTCACGTACGGTAGGTAGAGCCTTGAGCGTAGTTTTTGTGGGTGTCGTCTTCGGCGGGGGCGAGGTCTGTGGTTGAGCGGGAGTGTATGCTCCCTGCACTGGCAGTGGCACGCTCTGGGATTGCGGCGTCTGCGGCGGCAATGGGTGTTGGTGCACCATGCCGGGCATGTTGGCGCCGATGTGAGGCGACTGTCTCGATTGTTCAGACATGCCTCCAGAGGATCGAGGTTTCATAGTAGGTCTGCCACGCTTCCTGGGGTTGTCTGCGATGCGAATCACACGAGTCAGCGACACAATCTCCCGAGCCGGGTTTTGTTGACCTTTGTACACGCGATGTATGACGCTGTGCAGCAACCGGTGGTGGTACAGCGCGAAGCTTAATCGCCACGTCGGAATATAAGGAAGCGCGACGCGGCCGGGCTAGGATGCGGCTGCAGGCTACACATGTGCACATAGGAAGTAACTTGGGTTGAGACTCACCATCGTCTCCCGGTGCCCCGGCTGATGGAATATCTGAGTATTCTGGCGATCGGCTGCGCTTGAGCCCACGCGCGTTTGCGTTTAGTAATTCTGGAGGGAAGGGAGTGAGGTCAGTCAGGTGAACAATAGACGGCAATTGCATCATGACATAGGCCGTCGTCATCCATCTTTCATGCGACGGGACGACAGGAACAGAGAGCCGAGATCTGCAGCATCAGGAAGCGACCATGGTGTTGTTGCATGCAGGAGTAGTAGTTCGTAGTTGTGAAGTGGAATCGCGGCCGTTTATCATCTGTTGCTTGAGACTGGCAGTCGCGATAAGGTGGTACATGGATATCGCAGCTGGGTTTGGCGCTTCCCCGACGATGACGCCAACGACCCGCGATCGCGAAAGCCACCACCCAACGGACGGCAGATTACAGAAGATAATGCGCGGCGCGGCGCATGGGGCAGCGGCGGGGTTCCACTGGGAACGAGCGAAACGAACCAAGAAAGCTGCCCGCGACTACCAACGTGGAATGGGATGTTGGATTTACTGGAATAGGGTCGCAGAGAAGGTCGCGAATAAGAAAAGAAGAAGTTGAGGCGCAAACTTACCAGAATTGAGCGCGGCTGGGTTGATGGTCGCGGGATTGATGGTCGCACCCTCAGCGCCGTTTGGCTGGGTGGAATGATACATTCGGGGCGGGAGTGCGAGGCAACGATGGCCAGCGTCAACTCCAGTGTGTGGTTGACCACACGTACGGGTCTATCCAGTCAGTCGGTTTGGTTCCTAGGCAGGTATACAGACAGGTATGTAGCTGTAGGCAGGCGGTAGGTTGGCTCGAGGTAAGTAATGCTGCGTACGGGGGCCGATGCGGTTGCTGCGAGCGATGCTGCGTGGGTAGTGACTGACGCCGGGAGAATGGGCGCGAATGCGAAATGGTGCCTGCAGCACGACGTGTCTTGATATAGTTGGGTCGATTCCCTAGGTAGATTCCGAGACGATGAATGACGCGCTCCAGCGGGATTGGATTATCGAGGCGACAACGTTGATCTTGCCTGGCTTTGCGAAGGGAGGAACGGAACTGCAGGATTGGTTCTGCATATGGTTGGTTAAGATGGCGCAAGTCCCAAGGCTGAGTTTGACTTCATGGAGGGGAGGGGTCAAATGATAATAGGGAAGAAAGGCGCCCCCCGGGAGAAGAAAAAAAAAAAGATGGGATCTCTCTTTTCTTTCAAAAGGCAGGCAGGCAGTCGACAGGCGACAGGCGAACAGGACCCAAGCCTAAGGAATAATTACTGGGGACCGACTGGGACCAGACTGGGAGACCTGGCTGATGTATGTATGTATGTAATGTAGTAGGTTGGTAGGCGGGACCCGGCTGGCTTGGCCCTGGCCGCTTGGGCTTTCGACTTGGGACAGATGCCCTCTAGCTCGGGGGAGGTTCCAAGGTTGATAGCGCGCAGGCTGGGCGAGTAGACACAGAGAAGCCCACTCTTTCCGCTGCTGGGCTTGGGACTAATTAATGTTCAGATGTATCTGGGCTTTTCTTTTCTTGTATTCCCTCGCTTTTCCTAATTCCCTTGTCGTTCAGCTTTCGGAGTCCGGGGTAATGGCGTTCTAGCCTCTGGAGTTGTCCAAGACTTTTGTGTTATATCAAGATCCAGTTGGCTGCGTTTCCTTGATATCCTGGGATTTTTAAGAGCTGCCGCACCCGCGCGCATGTGTATGTATGTAGGTATGTAGGTATGCTGTGGATGTATGTACGCACACATGTACGTAAGTCGACCTCTTGTCTGTAGGCGCAGCAAGACAGACGGGATAGCGAGCAGCAGGGAAGCAGAAAAGCAGGGCAAGGTGAGAAGAGATGAAAAAAAGAAGTGGGATGCGTTCTGAGACACTGCGCGCCAACCAGAGGCGAGGACCGGGATTGGTGGGAATCGCACCAGGCTTGAGCAGGTGAACAACGTCCAAAAGAGACTCGACCTCGATCTGACTGGCCGAGAACGAGGGGGGCAATGTGAGGCAGCAGCTTGGATTGTGTAAGACGTCCAGAGGGTAGTAGTAACAGCAGCAGCAGCAGCAGCAGCAAGGACGAAGAGAGAGAGAGAGAGGACACACAGCAGGAGACCGGACGCGGTTCTGCACCGAGTCGCACTAGGCAGGGTCAAGGTCAAGCTGCGAGTTAAGATCTGGGGTGTGCCAGGAAGAGCCGGCAGCGGATTGCAGCAGACAAACAGAAAAGCCCGGCTTTGACTGGACAGCAGGTTGATCTGATGCGATGGGGGATGTGAGGGATGGGGGATGTGCAACGGCAACTTCGTAGTGGGTGTGTGAATGGATCGACGGGTAGACCAAGGTGATGGAGAGGGCCTGTCGAAGGAGAAACAAAGCTACCGGGCGGGCCAGCTATGTAAAAGTAGTTGCCTCCAGGATGCTACCTATTCGGCTTGTGACCGAATTAGCATCTCAAGTGGAATATGATAGCGTTGGAAGCAATGGCCGGACCGATGGGGTCGTTTGTGAACATCCGGTTGATGACCGGGCTAGTCGCGATCGTCCAAGTAGTAGGCAGTTATTAGTCGTTGTAGTATCTGAAGTTGAAGCGCGAAAGATGCCTTGCTTCTTCTCTGGACACGGCGATTGGCACTTCCTTTGGGGAATGGCTAGTAGTAAAGTCCGAGTCCAAGGCTGTGCCGCTCGTGATATATGCCGCCGCTTTGCTGCTCCTTGTTACAAGGGCATTGAATCGTGTACGGTTTGATATGATGCATGCAAGTGTATCCGAGGAATGCTCTCCGTACCAGTGCGTTTTTGGCCTTCCCTTTCTCACGTTTGCGCCTGTACCCAAGCGAGCCCGCAACTCATCAGACTTTTTTTTTTTTTTTTTTTTTTCCCTTTGCGATCTGCGCTGCACTTGGTGAGCACGGGGCAGGAGACTACAGCGGCAGAAGAAGACCAAGAAGTTTAGCAATGACAAGAAGAGACAGTGATCTTGTTATCTTCAGCCCACGGGAGAGAATAAGAGGCCCCCGCAACCAGGGATGCGATTAGGGTGCTTTAGGATGGACGTAGTCTTGGAGAATAACGATGATGATGACAATGATGATGATTATGTTGATAATGATTATGATGGTCCAAGAGGGACGGGCAGTCGGAAAACGCGCTGACTGGGTGGATCGAGGAGCTTGTCAAGCGATGCGACGAGCAGAGGAAATCAACGCTGCCGGGAGGACCGCCGGCTGAGGCCAAGGGATCTTGACCAGGGTCTTCAAGCCCAAACGTAACCTGAGGTACTTGAACGGCAAGGGGTCCCAGGACCGTGAGAACGAAGAGTCAGGAAGAGCAGGGGGATCACCTCGGGAATGTCAAGCACTAGTGATGGCAGTAGCAGTAGCAGTAGTATGTAGTATTTCCAACAAGCAATCCTCCAGCCTCTCTTATGATACGGATTCGGCAATGACAGCTTGAATAGCCGTGGGAAGGCGGACTTGAGTGAGCGCGAGGGGCGGCCTGCTTGACTAGATCCCGAGGTCACCAACTGCTTGATTGTCTCGTGGGAGTGCTGCGTCCGGTTGCTGCCGTTCAGAAAAAGAGAGAGATAGAGGCCCGACCGGTCAAAGGGTTCAGTAATATGTAGTGGCGAAACAGAAAAAACTATTGATGACTGGACTTCAGCGCCGCGTAGCGCTTTCCAAAAGACCCAGCTCAGTTATGTCTATCTACCAACACCACCGGGTGGCTTATTCTTATTTGGATCTCCTCATCACTCGCAATCATGTACTAGTATGATTAAACTCACCTAGAAGCCTGTTCGCGCCGTGGCTGTGTACTATATCGAGCAAAGTGTGTTTCTTTCTCTTACACATAGTCTAGGAAGCAGGCGGTACGTACCGCAGATACGAAGATGGATGGAAATAAGTACTTGAGAAGAAACGAACATGAGTATTATTATTCCGTACCCCCAGCGTGCGATGATAGCGATGATGACTAGGCTGACACCTGAACGAACGCCCAGGGTCCGTTTTGGGTTTCCTGTGGCATTCATTCCTGAAGTTCACCTGAGCTGTCCGGGATCTTCTCTCAAAGGCATTAGTCAGAGGTGAGAGACGAAGGTATTAGCGGATGCAACAGTACATCATGGCAATGATGCGCATCGCGAAAGTAATATGGCACAGCAAGTATTGGCCCGAGGGTCAAGGATACATGTCAGCTATCCATAGCAGCGGCAGCCCGAGCTTGCCGAGTACCCTAGATTAGCCTTTTGGAGTCAGTGAGTGGTGCGCGAGCGGGCGATTGATCCTAGCGGGCACCCAGACCAGACAGACTCTTTTCCCTCGTCCGTCGAGAAGAGGTAACGAAGCGAGGTATCGAAATGCAAGTCGTGTATCGGCCGAATATAGTATCTCACGCTAGCCTGCAAGAGGTAGGACGTTGATCAGACGATGCAGCCGAAAGCTTAAGGAGATGAGTGCTCATTGGGCCGTGGGCCTTGGATAGTAGTGCTCACGGAGGCTATAAGTACATTATAATCATGTATGCACGATTGTGCTTGGGTCCATAAACTTTGACCATGGTGTGCTGTATTCCTGCTCCATGACCCCTTTGGCAGAGCCCAAGCAAGAAGAGCGCAGCCCGTTGCCTACCTATCACGGATGCCGTTGCGCGCCAGGCTTGAGAACAGACGTTTCCTTGGCCCGGTCGCACGATTTAGACTGATGGTCTTTGCGTCCGGGCAGAGTGGAGCCGCGGGAAGGAAGACTACCTCTATAGTAGACCCTCAATCGTCGGACGAGTCTCCGTTGTAACCTGACCGCCGAAATGACGCCCCGGGAACACTTCGAAATAGAGAATATGGCCAACATGACACGATATATGCCTCAAGGGCCAGACTCGTATTCTGGAGTCGCTCGGAGCAAAGGCCGAGCGCCGGATGGAAAGTCATGAGAGGGGCAACAACCAATGGCGCGCCGGTGCAAGCGGAAAAATCCAAGCACATAGGACTATAGGCTCTTGTACAACGTCAAGGCTCAGGCAATGGAGCATCTTCAATTCGTTTGTGCGCACGGCATAGAGTTCCATTGACAGAGCCTGTGCGATGAAACGATTTCCTAATATGGCAAAGGTGAAGGCGCTTCATCGAACCTCGCTGAAGTGCCTATAGATCACTTCTGATATGCAACAACGAGGTATTGTCGCACAAACATCGAGATTGTGCCATATCAGAAAAGAAAGCTGCTAGTTGTATAGGACAGCCATGAAAGATATCCGGATATTCATCGCCTTGGCACTTTTCTTCTTATTGTCTATAAGAAAACTGAGAGATGATTTGCTAACCCAGCGCACGATCATATTGGTTGGGAAAAGAATATATGGATTGTGGCTGTACGCCTGACCCAAGCTGGCGTCGCTCAAACTTGACTCTTGTAGAGATAAGGCTTCGTCTTCAGTTTATGTTTGCTGACAGACATTCATCACATGGAAATTTCTTCTGCATAAGATGATGGTCGTAGGTTATGCCACAGCCGCGATGAATGCCGGCTGGGCTTGCTTGCTTGAACTGACCCAGATAGCATCTGCTGTATTTTATTTATTTTGATGACCGCACCACGAACTTGAAATCGGCAGAGTCGACCATGGAACTCATTCTGCCGACAACATATTTTGAGCAGATTCGAGTCAGGAGTGCCGCTTAGTCGGTGTGATAAAGTTGCTTGGCACTCATTGTGTGTACGGAATATCTGCTGGCAGTCAATCCAGCCGGAAACTAGAAATGCTGTGCAACAACGTATCAGAAATTCCCCGTAGCCCCCCAGTTCCTAGAACTGCAATGGTTTCGCTCCCCTGGTGATCCCGAGTCGGCGATATGCCCCTGCACAATTACTCCAGCTGTCAACGTCAAAGAACGGGCATCGAAGATATCCGAGCTTGGAATTGTGGCACTGAAGACCCCTCTATGATACATCCAACTAATCAAAGCCATCGAGGTCAAAGATGTCCGGCCGTAGGTATGTTTGAGAATCTTGGCACTCAATGAAAGACCACTCCATGGACGAGATATCTCCGACGTGCCTTCCAGGCGTGAGATGAACGCAACCATTCCAAGACAGAGGAGATATATCAGGCTTGGGATTGACTTGGCGAAACGATTATTCAAGAAAATAGTGTCAAGCACTGGCTGTTACTGAACGATATCATCGTTGACGGTAAGTAGGTAGTCTCTGGACCGTTGAACCCATGCTACAAGCTGGAACAGGAAAACGACAACGATCCAGAGTTTGAAAAGAAGAGATCATCACTTTCCTCTCATTGCAACGGCATGTGATGACAAGGGCCGGGCTTTGGGTGAGAAGCTGCCTCTTCGACGAGTCAATGTCGTTGATCAGTTCCCATGGTGTTGCTCCATGACTTGGACGTGAGTGTAGACGAGTCCCTGTTTGCGTGCTGCTACGATAGGCAAGTGATATTGACAAAAGCGGCTAGGTTGCACAGGTCTAATGTCGTCCGTAGCTTTTATGCACGATACTGCAGCCGAAGCCTAGTGCCACGCTTTTGTCGAGTTGCAGAAGCGCCTTTTTTATTGCGGCGCCGGTCCATTTCTGATGTTGACATTCATCACGAGCTCACGAGATCAGGCTTTGACGAGCGCTACAGCACCTCGAAGAGATACAGTCGTGCGTTTCCTGCTTGTTATGTCTTGCTGCTGCGGATCTACATGGCTTGGGAGAAAAATCTGTTCAGGCGTGTATGATTGCCGAAAGCGCTATACTGATAGATATCGAGTTGTGTGGGGTCCTGTGATGATCCGAAGACTTGTGATGACCTATCAAGGAAGACGTCTGCACCGAGGGCATTCGCCTTCCTTGGAGCCTAGGCTATGTATGTTTCACTGGACCGGGGGGAGTGCCCGAAGGAGATGGAAAGCTTGTGCTCCTGGAACGTCATTCCACTGTCGAAGCCAATGAAGGGGCGAACGCGGCCCTCGCGCAGAGAACTGCCTTTGGGGAGCAGAGATATGATGAGACGAGACGCGATTGGCCTGGTCCTGTGGAATCCCTGGTCTGTATTATACGAAAAGACGCCACAGCTGAATGAGCGGCTTCGACCGCGTTCGAGTGTGGGCTGCTGGAGGAGCCGACGTGTTGCCCGAGAGCAGATCGGGATATATCCAACAAGAAAATTGAGTTCAGTTTGCAACGGCAGCCAGAGTGATTAGTCTGTCTTTGTCGCGTTGGTTTGCGCTATACTACTAAAATGCTGCGAAGTTGCCGCGATAATCGTAGCCACCAGAGGGGCGATGGGAAGGGAGTGAGTGTGTCATCCTGGTTCATCCGCCGGGTCGAGCGCCGCGCGGATTGGGGTTTTGGGTTGAGATCTAGTATGGTGGCATGTGGATTTTAGTCTTTTTGTCCTCAACGCTCGAGAGAGAGAGACCTTTTTGACCGGTAAGGCCAAGTTCCGTTCTTTGCAACGGGCGCGCGTAAGTGCTGCCTCTGCCTCTGCCTTTGCTGCTACGCTGCTACTACGACATGCTCTGGCTACATTACCCCTCTTCCGGGTCATGCCTCATCGCCCGCTCGTTGTGCAGACATGGAGGGCAAACACAGCCATGCCCACTGATGGCCGGCCGCCTATAGCTCTGTTTTGTTTTGCTCGCGGCCATGGAGCCTCACCATGTGACTCAGCAGAGTTTCTCCCATAATACATAGTCAGCGAGAGAGAAAGAGTCGTCGGTCGTGAAGGAGGTCCAGACTTCTGGCACCCATCAGCCATCCATCCATCCATCCATCCATCCCTCCATCCCTCCATCCATCCATCTGGGGAAAGAAAGCAACGGCAGCGAGGAAGGGGAGCAGCGAGACGGAAAAAAGAGGGTGTGAAGCAGAGGCAGGCTTCAGGCCGTCGGCGGTCGCATAGGACACCAGGGATGATGGACCACCCACGACTAGGGTCCTCGCGCCGAAGCGACCGGAGATGCAGAGGCACGACGATTGGCTGCGACGAAATGCAACTATTCTTGGAGGAGCAGAAGAGCTCCATTGAACCAACCAGCTGACATGATCTCTTGCACGGGCCACATGCATCTGCAAATCATCCCTCGCCCGACCCCACACAGCCCTCAAGTATCGATGCCATGGGATCGATGTACTTGTGGGTCGGCCAATGCTCTAGGTGGTAGTGACTCCTAGTAACTCCAATGCTTGAGTTGCATCCGCACAAGCCCCAGCTGCATCAACCTGAACGACGAACATGGGGGGAGGGGGACATGGACGGAGGCCATGGCATAGGGTCTGTCTACTTCGTACCTAGTAGCAAGTATTGAGTGCTAAGGTGCGATACGATACGGAAAGAATACATCTCACATCTATCTTTGCATGCTGATATCAGGGCATCAGTTCTGAGCGAGCAGTCGAGGCAGTCGAGTCTCGCCAACCCCCAGATGCACCATCAACTTGTTACTTGCGTGGCGACGTGGGTATACAGGTCTACTATTGCCACAATTCCCCGAGCAAAGCGACTTGCAATCTGGACTCTATCATGGACTCTATGAAGGCTTGAGCAGGAACGCCTTCCACCACCCCTGCTGAATCCATGCACATACTACGGGCTACTTACTTTGATCTTCCCTACACTAGTTCCTATCACCGCGAACACTCAAGAGTTGCCTATCAGCTACCATAAAGATAGAAAACCAGCGCCGTCGACTACTGCCGATACACTAGGCAGACGGGCAATCTGTGTCCAGGGCTTTAGCCGCAGTTTCTATCCCATCGAAATCTGGATAGCAGCTCGGCATTTGGCAGCCATGTCCTGGTCCGCTCTGGTCATTGGAGTACACTCCCATCGATTGGTATGGCCCGAATAAATCTTACAATCGACTCAGGGAGCTGCACTTGGTTTCCACTCTGTTAGTGGTGACCACTACACACCACGCGGGAGGGCCCTGGCTACCCGCTCTGCAGGTAGTCACACTCACCAGCCACGAGCTTATATTTGCTTTTCCAGAACCAAATACTCGTCTCATGCCAATCGGAACCACTGACTTACACATACGCACGCATTTCACGAGTCACGACTCAAGCTGTCAACCAGACCTGGCGTACTGGGCCCACGCTCGACTCCACGGTAGATGCCCATCATGGAAGCACCAGGCGCGTCTTCCGCTGCAACCAGCCGCGTCGACGAGCATCTGAGGCGTCATCTGACAACTCGGCTTATAAGTCAATCTTTTCCATATGCTTCGCGTCAAACAGGTGTAGCAGTGCTGCAAAGATGTAAACAGAGATGCAGAGCAGCCAGCACCCACATAGCAGCACATATACTGCTCGGAGTAGGCAGTGTGGCACAACAGTCGGAAGTCCTTAGATGGCTTGAACACAGCATATTCTAAAGTTTCGATATGAATCTCGGTGTTTCATGTTTACACACCAATGGTCACTCGAACCCCAGCTTCTGGCAACGGTGGGGAAATACTCGCTCCGGGACGTTTGTATACTACCTATCTGACCTACATCACAACTTTCTTTCATTCGCAATGCTTCGAGCTGCGATCTGCGTCAGCAGGCCAAAACTTGACGGATTCTTGCATGTCGGATCCTCTCCCCCTCTCTGCCTCTCTGCCAGTCAGTCGTTATAACTCTACGGATGTTGACATCTGACAAGATGTATGCCGTGTCTTGAACGGCTATCGTGCAGATGCCAATCTTGCACTTGCACCCACCACCCTTTTTCTCTCCTTCGCTGTGCACGTTGATCCTGGTTCGAGTCCCTAAGCGGACCAAGTAGGGGCGGGCTCGGCTACCCTTCGTCTACCAGTCGTTTATTCCCCATTATGTCCTGCATGCGTCTGCCTATCAAGTTTCGCAACTGCCACTGTTTTGGATGGATAACCGTCCCTGTAAAATTCACTAATTACTAAATCAGGAGTGGGATGTAAGAGCAAAGGTGACACCAAATCTATATGTGAGTACCTATTTCTGTGAGGGGTGTTTTCTCGAAGCGTACCAAGCTTTTCCACCGGCGCCGCTTTCACTCCCTCTCCCCTCTATCTCTTTGTCTTCGAAGTATACTTGCATCCCCTTACTCCTCGTCTTGCGTCTTGAGAGTCTCACCTGAAGCTGCATGGATGATCCGACGGTGGATCTGTCCTCATGAGACGACTCTTATGCACGGCAAAATTATCTAGGCAAAGTCCGGCGATTGCTTTTTTGTTTCCTCTTTGAAGTTCTCTGGACCCAGCTTCAATCGATTTGATAATGTGTTCCGCTATACACAGACCTGGCCTGACCTGACCGACCTATTTTCGGATTTCTGCATTGATTTCTCGGGGTCCCACCAAGATTCTGGAATATAGACCTGGAGTGACGCAAGCGAATATGGATGAAATCGTCGGCTATACGACCGAGGGTCATTTGACTCAGACTAATATATTGAATAGTCGTCGTATTTCTGCAGCCCTAGGCTCGGGGTGGCCTCTTGGACTTGTGACACGGCATAACTTTCCTCAATAGAGGGCGGTAGGTGGGGGGCGGAATAAAAACTCGCTTCGGTCATCTGCTCGCCTATATGGACTTGGCCGCAAATGCAAGTCTTGCCCGGACCGCCTTCTTCGTAGCCACAATATGCGAACCTCTGCGCGGTGATATAAACGGCTGCCCATTTATTCCTGGGGCTGAGGGTCTGATTACTATCACATTTTGGATCAAGTTCTGATATCCAAGTGTTTGGAAACACGATCGCGACGCGAAAGTCAAACATTGGGGTAGCAGTATACACCCCGCCACTGTGCCAATGGTAAGGAGGCCTGGCCTTCTTAAACATGTGCGGTTCAGCGAATACGAGTCCTAGAAAGGGAATTGCACCATCAATGCGGCGATGCGGGTTGCCTGCCATGCAGCTTTTGCGCCGGTAGGTATGGGACGAACGGTTTCCTCGGAAAAGGGTACTTTTGACAAAGTAAACGCCTGTCGCAGGTTGTAATCCTGCCGCGCTCTGCTATCGAAAGCGTATCAGAACGATCATAAACCCACAATAGAAACAGCAGGCCTACTTGGTTGATGGAAAGAAAGCCACCTGGCGGGCCAGAACGAGAAGAAAAGAAAAAAGTAAAACAAAAAAGAGCGGCCGTCGTTTTGTTGGTCGACCCGGGCGCCTGGTAAGGTTTCTCGATTTGTCGCGTTACCGTTACCCATGCACGGAACGCAGTGACCAACATCCACTACAGTTCTACCGGCTCCCACCAGATCGCGGGGCAGATTTAGTGGGTGTAGAGCACCCGGCCGATAACGATAAGACAGCACCAAGCTTAGCTCATAGCGGGGACTCTTGTGTGGTTTTTTGCGAGTTTGGTGCCTGTGGCGGCTCTGTTTGTCTTGGCATGCCGGGGCCGTTTTTCTCAAGCCATCACCAATCCCGAAAAGCTCATCAGAAACATTCCCCCGGTCCAGCGGATGAGACGTTCACTCGAAGCTCGTCCTTCAACAACCGGGTCAACATCAAAGTCAGAGTCGCCAACATGACGAGTCTGAAGCGGCCCACGGCCAGTGACAGTAGTGGCCTCAATCTATCGAGCAAGGTCTACGTCAGATCGACCAAGAGTGGCAAGGTCCAAAAGATTGTTCGTGAAGTATACCTCAGACAAGATATTCCATGCTCGTCCCAGATATGCTCAAAATGCTCCGCTCCAGCCAACGCGGCCGGCCAAGGTAAGCCATCAACGCATCTCATCACGGACATAGCCCTGGTCTAATTCAGATACAGTGAGCCCGCCTGTGCTTTCGGACAAGCCAGCAGGAACCAAGGCTTTCCCCAATGGCCATTATCTGGTGCCGGACACAAATGCACTGCTCAACGCCATGGATCTGTTTGAGCAGAGCTCGGCTTTTTATGACGTAGTCATCCTGCAGACAGTGCTAGAAGAGCTGAGGAATCGATCTCTGCCGCTGTACAACCGGCTCATTGGTTTGACCAAGAGCGAGGACAAGCGTTATTATGTCTTCTTCAACGAGTTTCGGCTGGAGACTTATGTTGCCCGGGAGCAAGACGAGAGCGTCAACGACAGGAACGATCGGGCTGTGCGGAAGGCCGTGGAGTGGTACAATGCTCACTTGGCACAGAACAAGAGCAAACGTGTGCCCACCGTGGTCATGCTTACCGACGACAGAGGCAATATTGAGAAGGCAAAGAAGGAGAACGTGCCCGCCACAACTCTGCGCAACTATGTCAGTGGGCTGGAGGACGGAGAGAGGCTACTCGACATGATCGCAGAGTCCCAGGAGAGAGGTGCCGCCCGAGACAAGAAGACCGCCGACTTTCTTTACCAAGAATACTTCAGCTTATCAAAGATGATGACTGGTGTCAAGGGAGGCATGCTGCACCAAGGCATTTTCAATGTGTCGCCCTACAACTATCTGGAAGGGTCCATCAGAGTACCAGCTTTTCCAAAGGCACTCCTTATTCTCGGCAGGGACAACATCAACCGAGCTGTCGATGGCGATGTCGTCGTGGTAGAGGTTCTGCCAAAAGATCAATGGAAGGAACCATCGACCAAGATCATCGAGGAAGAGGCCATTACCAAGAACGAGAATGCCGATGGCGACGAGGGTGTAGATCTCGTCACAGAAAAGGAGAGAAAGGCGCTGCAAGAGGAGGTGAAGAAGACACATTTGGCGAGCACCGAGGGCCGGGCCCAGCCTACTGCAAGGGTTGTGGGCATCATAAAACGAAACTGGAGACAGTATGTTGGTCACATCGATCAAAGCTCCGTCAGCTCAGCCGCCAAGCAAGGCCGGAAGCAAGAAAGCGTCTTCCTGGTACCTATGGACAAGAAAGTCCCAAAGATCAAGATTCGCACGAGACAAATCGGCGAGCTGTTGGGCAAGCGCATTTTGGTCACAATCGACTCCTGGGACCGCGACTCAAGACATCCCGTCGGTCACTTTGTTCGCTCTTTGGGTGAGCTCGAGACGAAAGCAGCCGAGACGGAAGCCTTGTTGCTCGAATACGACGTACAATACCGCCCGTTTCCCAAGACGGTCTTGGACTGCTTGCCTAAGGAGGGTCACGATTGGCGCGTGCCGACGAGTACAGAAGACCCCGGCTGGAGAGGTCGCGAGGATCTTCGCCCTTTACTAATCTGCAGTATCGACCCTATCGGCTGTCAGGATATCGATGATGCTTTGCATGCGCGAGCCTTGCCCAATGGAAACTTTGAAGTCGGTGTTCACATCGCAGACGTGTCACATTTTGTCAAGCCCAGCAATGCCATGGACCACGAGGCCAGTATCCGTGGCACCACTGTCTACCTGGTCGACAAGCGTATCGACATGTTGCCAATGTTGCTTGGAACAGATCTATGCTCCCTGAAGCCGTATGTAGAGCGCTTTGCTTTCTCGGTCTTGTGGGAGCTGAATGAGGCTGCGGATATTGTGAATGTCCGTTTCACCAAATCGGTGATCAAGTCTCGTGAGGCGTTCAGCTATGAACAAGCACAGCTGCGGATAGACGATGCTTCGCAGCAGGATGACCTGACAAACAGCATGCGTTCCCTGCTCATGCTCTCCAAGAAGCTCAAGCAAAAGCGCATGGACGCTGGTGCGCTTAGCTTGTCATCCCCCGAGGTGAAGGTTCAGATGGAGTCTGAGACTTCGGACCCCATCGATGTCAAGACGAAGGAGCTTCTGGACACAAACTCACTCGTCGAAGAGTTCATGTTGCTCGCCAATATCAGTGTAGCCGGCAAGATTTATGACTCGTTCCCTCAGACTGCCATCCTCCGACGACACGGAGCACCGCCCAAGACGAATTTCGACGAATTGGCCAACCAACTTAAGGTCAAGCGCAACCTCGAGCTGCGTGTCGACTCCTCCCGAGCACTTGCCGACTCACTGGATGGATGTACGGATGCGAACGAGCCGTTTTTCAACAATCTCATTCGTATCATGGCCACTCGTTGCATGATGAGCGCCGAGTATTTCTGCGCCGGGACACAGTCGTATCCCGAATTCCGCCACTACGGTCTCGCTTCCGAGATCTATACCCACTTCACATCACCCATTCGACGTTATGCCGATCTGGTGGCCCACCGTCAGCTGGCCGCCGCCATCGACTACGAGCCCATGCACCCCGCCGTGCGGTCTCGCGGCAAGCTCGAGGCCGTGTGCAAGAACATCAACGTCCGCCACCGCAACGCGCAGCTCGCCGGCCGCGCCTCCATCGCCTACTACGTCGGCCAGGCGCTCAAGGGCCGGGTGGCCGAGGAGGAGGGCTTCGTCATGAAGATCTTCAGCAACGGCTTCGTCGTCCTCGTGCCCAAGTTCGGCATCGAGAGCCTGATCCGGCTCCGGGACCTGGCGGAGCCCGAGCCCGACAGCGTGTACGACGCCGAGACCTACACGCTCAAGCTGAGCGGCAGCCGCGAGCTGACGGTCGACCTGTTCCAGAAGGTCATTGTGAGGATCAGCGATGCAAAGGACGAGGCTACCGGCAAGCGCGGTGCCAAGATGGAGTTGGTCAGGACTGTTTAATGTGTACGTACAACAGCATAAGTTTGTGCGACAGAGACAGATCGCGGGCTTACCAGCAAGGTGAGATAATGATGCATAGACTGTCGTCCAATGCTTGGGCAGAAATAAGGAGAGTATAAAAATCAATCTTCTAGAATTGAGTGCTTAATATACACTTGTGCATAATCTTATTTTAGTTACGAACCATTCTAGCATTACCGCTTGAGCAAGTCTCGACGCATGCCAAAGGAGGAATCCATTTGTCTGGAATTGCATTTTCGTTTTATTCATTGTGAGCACTGTATCCTAATCTATGCAATGCTGCTGAATAAGGTGCTTCTCCTATAGCTGTCGATTGCGGCCCAAGACATGTCTTTCAATTGCCAGCGGTCAGGCGCCCGCTACTAGGACGTCCTTGGAGGACGATCCTGATGACCATCGTGCTCGTCTTATATACCCATCACTCGACCATAATAAAACATTGCCCTTTCATCACACCTGAAGCGATGCCTAAAGAGGATGGTGGTTCATGAGCAGCATCTTTCTGCGCCGAGACCCGATAAAACAATGGTTTCTGTCATGCTCATTTCCTTGCAGCTCTTCTAGATCCGGACAGGACGTCACTCATGACAGAGGCCAGGAAAACCTCGGTGCCTGTGCGATGGTGCTCCTACGAGTCGCTGTCGTCACCGTTGTCGAGGGCCTCGTCCTCCTCTCCGTCCTGATCCTCGCGCTCCTCCAGGGCGTCCTGCATCTCATCGTCGTTGCCGCTTTCCTCGTCCTCATCGTCGTCCTCCGCCACGTCGTCGCCGGGCTCGTCCTCGTCGTCCTCATCGACGTGGTCCGACTCGGACTCGGCGTCCTGGTACTCCTGCGTCGCGTCCGCGTCCATGGCGCTGTCGTCGGCCTGGGCTGCCGCCGCCCCGGCTCCAGAAGACGGGTGACTCGCCGACATGCGCTGCTTCTTTATGGACCGCGAAGTGTCGATGCCGGCCGCGGCGGCCGGGTCCTCGATGAATGTCGTGCCGGGGGGTCCCGTGGCCTCGGGGACGCGGGGCTCGCGCAGCAGGCCAGGTGTTTCAACGTAAGGTACGCCCTTCTTAGCTGCAGCCACCTTGCGCCGGTATGTGTTTCGTTTCATGGACTGGATCTCGTTGAACTCTGAAGGGAAACATGTCAGTATGCCACAAGAGACGAAACGGGCGGGGAAAGAGAAGGCACGCACTCTTGAATTCTTGTTGTACTAATTCCTTGAACTCGGGATACTCGATATCGTCGAGGGCGTCGAAGACATCGGGAGGCATAATGGTCTTCTTGTTTGCGTTCTGCGTCCGTTCATTTGCGCTATGCAAATACTGTGGTTAGCAACCCGTGGGTCCCATCGCTTCCCCAATCGTCTTTCTAGAACCCCTCGGTAGACTCACGCATTTGCGAGGTGATTTATGAACACCGTCGCCGCCTTGGTTATGGCCAGGATAGCATTGGCCTGGATCTGAGTGTTCTGCGGCAGGACCCCCTTGGCCAGCCTAGTGATAATAGATTTGGGCAGGTTCAAGTCCTACAAGTGCTCATGTTGCTCGGTCAGCGCGCCCGACTCCGTACGAAGGAAACGAGTGGACAGAAGGTCTCTTCTTCCCGTACACACCTCGATCGTTGTTGTGTCCTTTTCCTTCTTGTCGCTGTGCGGCGCCGTCTCGCTGGCGCGCTCCATGTCGATATCTGGAGTCTCCGTCGCCGCCGTCTTGGAAGTCGTCGACAGTGGCGGTAGGGACGAGTCTGCTGCCGGGGCGGATACTGGTGATGGCTCTGCGGGCGTGCCCTCGCCGTCTACGAGCGCGAATCTGGCCATCGAGACGTCACTTCGGCGCGATGAGTCGCTCTTACGCGGCGGCATGGTATCGGATCAGAGTGACGAATTCAGTCGCGACGGTGTATTCAGACGGGGGATTGCGTGGAGCGAAGGACCAGATGGGGCAATGGAGTTGGCCAGAGACCAATCACGCTTCGTATTGTGGAGCAAGGGGTCCCAGTGTAAGAAGACAAAAAAGGTGATGTGCTCCGCGATGTTGCTCCAAGTTCACATGGCAAGTCAAAAGAGTCTGGACTGGTGACCGGTTGCGGTGGTTGTCGTGGGTTTATTTTCCCAGAGGCAGCTTAAGCCAGCAAAGTAGCCTATCACAGCAGTTTCTATGAATTTTAGTGGTACTAATTGCCCCGCTGACGCGCCCCGCGGTCCCTGTAAGACGCGTAAATTGGTTATATACCCACAACGGTAACGTGCCCTGTCGTGACCTTCTGGAATTCGTCCACGGCAAAAGACGATGAAGGGACATAAAGGATGCATAAATAAAGATTGTGTAACTACAGAATAATTACGTTGTTGAACATTGGAAAATGGTAAAAAAAAAGGGCTTTGTACGAGTGACTGCACTAGCCGCGAATCGAACGCGGGGCCCATCGATGGCAACGATGGATTTTACCACTAAACCACTAGTGCCAATATGAAAATAATGCTTCTTATTAGCACATATACTCTTTCTATTACTGCCGCTTCAGCGACGTTCGATACTCGCTTTCTGGAAATATTTTGTGTGACTTAACTGTCAATGAAAATACGAAGCACTTCCGGTTTGCTATATTATAGAATCCTTCGAGATATAAATACACAGAAAGGATCATCATCTGCTTGTCTGACAACGAACATCCCAACAAATGATTGACCCTGTGGACCAAAAGCAGGTCTCACTGTTCCGGTGGTAGTTTTGACGGCCAGTGCTGCAGCTCAAACAACTTCTGCGGACAACAAGTGCGCATTGCGGCACCGGATGTCGTTTTTATTCTACCATTATTGACTGCTGCATGAAGTATCCTAGGATCAAAGCCCATTATACTGACCTCGAGCCCAGCCAAAGCCAATACGGAAAGTGTACCTACATAAGAGCGATGACTTGTGAGCCACAATAGGGCACCGAACATACATAGAGGCTGGTCCAATGACTACAGTAGTTCAAAGACTATGAAAGAGCAGTGAAGAGACTAGGAGCATAGTCAGATTCAGTAGTCAGCGGCAAATCGCACCTGACGGGATGGTCTACATATCTACACACCTTGGAGCCAGTGTCGATGGCCACAAGTTCGTGAATACTGGGCACTATCCTTGTTGATTTGACTCTCGCAAGCAGACATCACTGATTTCCGTGAAGGCACTATGCTGGTTGCAAGTGATTATGCCACCCTGGAAATCATTGGCCGGGTTCCGGTCCGGCGTTCTGATAGCTGTGCCGCCCAAAGGACGGACTATTAGAATTTGCGCATAGTCGAGGCTGCCACATGAAGTTCCGCCGCCGTCGCCTTGAGTCTCTTGCACTACAGGTCTTCAGTATTGAGTGTTAAACAGAAGCTGTCAGAGGAGAGACTCACTCAACCTCGAACGGCGTAGTCCTTTCGCAGGCGGCACAAGAAGACCAAGTTTCGTGTCCTAGCTGTACATCATCTCTCACCACTGATTCTAACCTGATATGTTTCTTCGTGTTCGGAATCTGACCAACTCTTCGCATCATATCTTGGCCCTGGATGCAGCATGTCTCCACCGGTATTCCGAGAACGCATAGGCTACGGTGAAAATGACCATGATGGCTGTTGTACCAACACCCCAAGCAAGGAAAAGTTTATTTTTCCCAGTCAGATTGTCCCAGCTGTCATAATTTCGGTAAATTTCGTAGGCGCGATGAGCACTGAAGACTTGAGTGACGAAGCAGTATAGGAATAGGAGACGGATCCCCTTCTTATTATCTAATCTCAATCAGCGCTCAGGAAGAATGTTCGACACGAAAAACGATAAAACGCACCCGTCGCTCTGTGGTGAGTGCGAGTGATGGTTGATTCGCTTGTCTTTGTGGCAACCTTGCCTGGCAGAAAGTCTTGATGAATACGATATGCACCAATCCATTCCATGGAAAACATACGAAGAAAGCCCAGCCCGTCATTGTCATTGACAGAAGCCATACTGAACTGACTTGGTCAGTTGCCAGCCTCAAATACGACTCGTGATGGATTTCGCGAGGAGGGGACGAAACGATCTTGCTACATGCGGCGGCTGGATGATGCGAAGCGAAGCGGACAACTACTATGAATAGGTTGAATATTGAAAGTGAAGGTTCAAAGGTTGGTAGGTAAGTAAGTAAGCAGCTGCGCAGAACTTGAGAAGGGTCATGGCCGAGAAAGTGGCTGTGCACAACCCCAGCTGGCAGCTCAACTCACCAATAACGGCTAGCATGTCCCTGGTATCAACAAGCGAGACGAATGGGCAAGTATCATGTAAGTCTGGCCCCAAGCGTTCTGTCAATTTGTGCTAGCTGCTAATTGCGAGTGCTTGATACAGGGGTCGCGATCTATCGCAAGCACTCAAGACAGAAGTCCGCCATCTCGGAACATGGGATGGCGTCGAACAGGATCGCAAGAGAGATGCTGGGCCTGCTGTGCGTCGCGAGGTATTTGGAGTCAAGGCCGGTGCCCAAGAGTTTCACTTCACCTACTTGGGCTGCGATCTCGAGGGCAAAGACTCTTTCAAGCTCGGGCTTGGCGATGGTGGCATTCCCAATGGCAGCAAGGCGCGACGACAGAACCAGGTTACTGGCGGCGATTTCTTTTTCACATCTGGAGGCATCGATTTTGCCGTACAGTCCGTGGAGAACTCTACGTTTGTTGAGTGGAGCTGGGGCTCGACTACGGACGCGGTCGAGTTCGGTGATATTTTCGATTCCGTCAACTGCTACTTGGGCGGTGTGTTCTTCGGCGAAGCTACATTGTCGTCGAACAACGCGATCGCGCTCCAGATGTATGACAGCTTGGTTGACGAGACACTGTCTGCGGGAGTCATGTCACCCTTCTTGGCTTCTCAGGAGTCTGGTATTCAATCCTTGTCCGTTGGCGGTGGTATCGGCAACAATTCTTGCGCGGCCTTTGAGCAGAGTCATTCGCTTTAAAGGGCACGATCAAGTTGATGGTCTAGAACCGTCTTGCTAAACCAAGTACCTATATTGGGGTAACACGTATATTTGTTAAGCAGTATGGATACTTTAGTTTCTAGTACTTGCAGTACTTGAGGAAGTAGTAAGGTTTGTAATGGACTGCGTGGAAAAACTTATATACTGTGCTTTAGGAATAAGCAACGCTAATAAGCAAATCATGCATATTGCTCAAACCTGGTTTACACTGGTCGTATCGGATCCTCATTTGGGGACACAGACATCCTCACCGGACCAGACACGGTCGTTTGAATTGCCACCATATCTTTTCAATTTCAAAATGCCACGAAGAAACAACTCAGCTTCCGCTTTAAACAAAGAATGGAAATCAATTCATGATGATACGTAAGTTATGAGATCCAATAACAATCCAATTGATCCAAACCTTGACCACGAAATGAACGTGTTACGACCTCCGGTTGCTTTATCCAAAAAGAATGAACTTTCATCTCGATTGAATTCACAGCATTCCCTGTAACATCCCACTCCCTCTCTTCCCCTTTTTTCTTTCCTTTACTGTAGCTCGACCTCCTGCGGATTTGTTGGAACGAGTGTCGACACGCTAGCATGCGGCCAAGTCAGCACTCCGAAATTGAGGAGAACGAGCTGCGAGACCTGAATCTGGATGCCATGGATCTCAACGACCTTTCCTCCGGCCGGAATGCCGCTTGGTCCTGCCTTGATGTCGAATCTGGGAGTCGGCGCCGTGGAGCCTGCCGGCATGATAGCGCCGATCCGCCTCTGGATACGACCCGGTGGCGTTTCCGGGACTCTGACCTGGTACTTGATCACTTCGATCCAATACTTTGCCGTCATGGAGACTGCCTCGGCCGTTGACGAGGCCCCGCCAGGTTGGGCGCCCAAGAATCCAATATTGGTGGTACCACCGCCACTCAGTCCTGGTTGCTTGCTCAATGAAGATCCCGTGCCAACTTCGAACGTGATTGTTTCCACAACATTTAGCCCCTTGAGAGCTTGGGCAAGGACCAAGTTGGGATTTTTGATGATCTTGGTTGTGATTCTGCCTTTTGTGATTCCCGTTGCCTTGTCAAGAAAACCATCAAGGCTTTGTGGCAATCTCATTTCGCTCAAGGTTTCTGCTTTCATGGAATCAAAGGGCTGCTTACCACCCTTCTTGGGGTCGATGAAAAATGGAGTGGTGTCGAGGATATTGGCCGGATCGTTTTCGAAATCAGGGGCTTTAGGAAATCCACCTATCATAGACTTGGGGTTGAAGTCGGGGACGAAACCCTGTGCGTTAATGGTAGTGCCGTGCGGTATGGTCGCCATGCGAACTATGGTATCCTTGTTTGGCGATGTTGATTTGGGAACGTGAAGCCATACTCCGGGTTCGAAATGAATGTCGCACGGGGTAGGCTTAGTGCTGGTGTCTTGGACAGTCTGAACATACGGCATTCCAGTGACAGTAATGCCCGGCTGACCCATGAACCCGCGGTTGGGTACCTCCCCGAGTGGACCACCAAATGTCACTTGCTCCGTGGTAAGGCTGAGCTGCAGTTCGTTGTCCTTTGGGCCCAAGGTAACGATCTCGTCTTTTGTGCTGGCGCGGGGACGAAAGATCATGTTGAACCCAATACCGAAGTATGGGCGATTGAATTGTTTGAGTGGGAAGAATGGGCCAACTTTGTCTTGAGATTCGACCAGTTTACCGGCTCCGAGTTGTTTGTCCAACTGGCCAGGCTGTGGTTTCGGTTTATTGGCATCAGACTGCTGTGGAATCTCCTCGTCCACGGCGCTCCAATGAAAGCCATTTAGGTCGATAGTTCGGACAGGTTCTGAGGTTACGGCAAGAGGAGTGGGGATGCTGCCACCACCTTCTTGGGGGAAAAATGCTCCGAGAGGAGCCTGGGTAGCTGTCATGATGAAGTGCAATCGGTTTGAAAAATTGCCAATTGTACAAATGTTGTGGCAAGGTGACTGAGAAAATCCTTTGACTTGTGGAAAGTTGTTCCTCTCAAAAAAGCAGGACACCAGCAAGATTTTTATACACGTTGATGAAGGCTTTATGACTCTATTGCTTCGAGATATTTCAAGCTTGTCTATCGTATGGCAGTATACATGTCGAAGAATAATGAAAAAAGAGGACAGCCCACAAACCACGATACTTCGACTAGTCAAATGATGTATCAATTGAATCGTTACTGATCGCGGCCCTTCTGTGCAGATCGTAGATTATGGACATGTGAAGATAGGCAGAAACATTATTCTCTAATTGAGTATGATACAGTACAGGATGTATACTTACAACTACTTGGCTATGTTAAGACAATTCAAAATCAGCTTCGAAGTGGAATACCCAATCAGCCAATGGTATAGCAGCGAAGAAGAAGGCTGAATTGGGTCGGTAAGTGGTGCCAACACTAACTCCCGAAAGCTTTCTGAGCCTTGGAGGGATGTCTTCTCGCGATATGAGGCTACGGAAAGTACCGTCCTAGATAATCCCATAATTCGTTCAATGCCTGACGTATCGCCTCATTATAGAACTTCGAGCTGAAGTATAGAGCAAATTCTGTTTTAGTCGCAGACCACTTAAGCTTGTGGAATTGGATGAATAGGAAGGGAGGACTCAATCCGTGCCGGGACAGCTGAAAGCTGCATTGGATTGACCGCCAGTAGTACAAAACTAAGCTTGATTCGAGTTCTATGATAGGCTTATTCTGTGAATGACAGCTGAAAGACTTCGCCACTCCATGGGCTAACGAGCGATCATGTTACACTTTTCCCCGGTCATAATCATTCTTAAATTTTTTTTTTTCAGCTCGAACCTAGAAAACAACTTCGTTCTCAATTTGAGTTTTCGGCGAGACAACGGCTTTTGTCGTGATGGAGATAGTGTCGGCTCTAGCCTTCGCATGGAGCTTCCCGTCGCGCCGGATGCACAATATACTGCTTGAATGATTGGTCACTGTTGTGGCTGATGAGTTCAACCACTCATGTGTAAGATATGACTTGCCATCACGGCAATCTATTCGTCTCCTCTCATACAACTTCTTTGAAGTATGGAAGCTACACGATATGATGATCCAGTGGCCTGATCACGTTCTTGGAGCAACTATTCACGCTTCCCTAATCGAAGCTCAAACTTCACTGACCGTATGGACCAACCATATATCTGCCGAGCTGGACTAATGAGGTCCAGAACCTTTGCTGCTCTCGGTATTCAACCGTGGAGAGCAAGACTTATGGCTGCACACGATTGAGGAGGTGCATGGCCTTGTTAGTACATGGAAAGAGTTCAACGAAGCTGGACGAAAGAGCTGTGATTCGCAAACACTTCACTGGGATGAGTAACTGCCCAGCCGTCCACGATTGTGGCCATCACGAGCAACTTCGAATAGCTCTCATTCGAAGATCTAGAGCCAGGCGACGAAAGCATCGCCGAGGTTATTTGCGCCTTCTCTTATTTTACATCAACCAAGGCCAAACGAAAACTACCACTATTATAAAAAATTTCGGTGATTAGGAGTCGTGTCATCGAGTATATATCCTTGGTTGAATACCACCTCTCAGACTTGGCCATACTCTCCAAGACGCTGTCTGCTTCTCAACACAGCTTTTTCAAATATTACTCAACATTTCTCACAACATCCAAGAAGCAAACCAGAATCATGGGAGATCCAAGAGTCGAAGGACGATGGACACCTGTGTTCTCTCTTCCCAATGTCCCTGTCCACGTCAGTCTGCTGCCCAACGGCAAGGTTCTTCACTGGGGTCGACGCAAGGATCCTTCAAAGAATCCTAGCGACGAAGACCTTGACGAGCACTTCACCAAGTCCTTTCTGTGGACACCACCACCCGATCCTCAAGCCAGCCCCGTCAACGGCAGACTGGGCGCAAGTGAGGCGATCAAGGATAAGAATGAGCCGACATACTTGAGCCCTTGGAACGAGAAGAAAGAGAACCAACCTGTGAATCTCTTTTGCTCCGGTCACTGTTTGATGCCAGATGGCAACCTGCTCGCTGTGGGAGGCCATTGGAGCGATGGCTATGGCGTAGAGCAGGCCTGCATTTTCGATTACGAGGCAGAAAAGTGGATTTCGCAGCCAGTTATGGCCAACGGTCGCTGGTATCCTTCGGTCGCAGGCCTGCCTGATGGCCGCGTACTTTGCGTCTCGGGAAGCTATACCGACGCGAACAACCCCAACGTCAATAGCATTCCTCAAATCTTCTCCATGGGAGGCTCGACTTCATCTGCGGCATCAGTCTCCGCACCCATTGCTGCCTGGACTGAAGTGCAGGAAACCTGCCGTCAGGGCCTCGTCCTCGAGCTTTACCCCAGGTTGCATATAGATCCGCACAATGGCCAGGTCTTCATGACTGGACCGAAACCGGGATCATGGTACCTTGGAATCAAGAAGGGCGCGGAAGCCCATCTTGGTGATGTCAAGACTGAGCAAGGAGTTGTTGGCACTTGGACCAGAGCAGGCACATCACGCGCAGGAGGGGTCAGGGAGTACGCCTGTTCTGTCATGTATGCCAGTGGGAAGATCATGTACATCGGCGGTGGTGCTCAAAACGATGACACTGTGGCGGGGCGAGCGACAGAGTTCATTGACCTCAACCAAAGACCGCCAACATGGGAGAAAAAGACGGTGGATTTGAACTATCGCCGCAAACAGTTCAATGCCACAATCTTACCCGATGGGACGGTGCTCGTGACCGGTGGTACCTCGAGGGGATTCAACGACCTGGATACCAAATCAATTGTGCGCAGAGCTGAGCTGATGGACCCTTCGGCAAAGGAAAGACAATGGGTGGAGATGGCCGAAGAAGCCAAGTCGCGATGCTATCACTCCACGGCTTTGCTTCTCCCGTGTGGACGAGTCCTTTCCGCTGGCGGCGGCGAATATGGCGGTTGCAATGCCGATGAATGCCACAGCGATGCACAGTTGTTCGAGCCACCTTACTTGTTCCAAGGCCCGCGACCGACCATTACGTCCAATCCATCCGACATCAAGATTGAATACAGGAAGGAATTCTTGGTCAACGTGGGAAGCGGCGACTCTGTCGGGCGGGTCAATTTGGTGCGGCTCGGCTCTGTTACTCATTGTAACAATTTCAGCCAGCAGCTCGTGTCTCTGGATATTCTGGGAATTGATGGCCCAATAATCACAGTCAAGGCCCCAGATAGCCCAAACATCGCACCTCCTGGCTACTACATGCTCTTCGTCCTGAATCGGTCCAAAGTTCCGTCTATTGGCTCAATCGTCCATATCGCACCGATACCAGTGATCCAGGGCGATACCCCTCCAGCTTCGCCCGTACTGGAGCAATCAAATGTCCCTTATGCGGAAGAGCAGATTACTCAGACCACTCCCGAAAAGCACGAACAGCAGATCATGAAAGATCAAGACCGTCCCTTGACCACGGTCGGTCTTACACCTATTTGTCCTTATGGCCTCGGTCCATGCTGGGGTGGTGCTTATGAAGGGCTTCAGGCTGTGCTGGACATCGACACCGTTCTCTTCAGACCCGATAACAAGTACTGTCTTGCTTTTGTTTATCTGAAACAGGACATACTCCCCGACCTTGATATATGGCGCGAACAGTTCAAGCAGGTCGCGAATAAAGCATACCATATGCGTGGAATCGAGATGACGCTGCATGGCGCAGTGTCCAAAGGCTCATACGGCGCGGAGGGCCAGTTGATACTGGCGGGCACGTCGACTCGACCAGAAGTCACACTCGCGCCATTCCAAGCAAGGAGCCAGCTCAAATGGGACATCAAGCTCAAGGGCCCAACGCCAATGGACGACAAAGAAGCAAACGCTTACAACAGGCTCGTTGCAGAATTGTCAGGCCACTCCGCAGACGCGAATATGAAGGTGACAGGAACACTTCAGAAGCAAGGTAATGGCAAGTTTTCTCTGGATGTCAAAGACTTTGCGACACTGGATGCCACCAATGGCGTTGGTGAGTAGGTGCTTGCGGTAGCAGTACTGGAATTCATCTTGATGCCAAAAAGTAGACTAGGTTACCTAGGTAGTTAGGCAGTAACATCTACCATTTTCCAAGCATGGATGCAAAAAAGAGAATAATGATCGACATAGTGATTTGGCTTTAGATAGTCGCCAGTGAATAGAGTTTGAAGCAAGATCTGCGGTTTAGACATCCATGTTCGCATCCTGTGTCATCGAGTTACTGGCAATAGGCGCAGGCTACAGCAGCGTTCAGCGGGACAACACTCCGCTTAGAGAAGGACAGGGCAATGTATTGCCGCATTGGGCAATACAGAACGAGCGACAACTACTCACAACATGTCTGCTCTATTGGAAACCTTCACAGTTAGAACTAAATATTATATTCCAAGGTCTCTTTCGGAGAAATAAATAATTTTCGCTAATACTAGACACGATACACAAGGTATTAAGCTTCTTGTTTTGGGTATAAATTTTATACTCTTGGTCTTCTCGGCTCGTTTTTATCATGCGGTTGTCGAATACTCAATCGCACCCCGAGCGCGACGAGATCCTCATTTATGCAAAGCTGCTTATACCAGGCCGCGGCCCACCTATACCTTATGCTGTAATAGGTATCTCGACAGCAGAGAAGAAGATCACGCACGTCGGAAAGCAGGATGATCTGCCAGAACGCTTTCATGACGCACCTTCCATCCACGTTGGTTACCTGCTGCCGGGCCTCTGGGACTGCCACACACATTTCGCCGGCGTGACCAAAGTCGACTTCCCAAGCATGATCCAGACGCACCCAGCTACGTGCGGGGCTGCCATAGCCCGTGGGGTTTACGACACCCTGATGGCGGGCTTTACGAGCGTGCGCGACGTTGGATCCTTTGCCATCGAGGCGCACGTGGCCGTCCAGGCCGGGCTGCTCCTCGGCCCCAACGTGTACAGCGCCGGGGGCTGCATCGGCATCACCGGCGGCAGCAGCGATGCCACGGGCATTCCGCTCGACTGGGTGTATGCCTCTTAGGGCGTGCATCACGCGAAGATGTGGCTGGGGACGAGCAGCCTGGTGATAGCAGACGGCGTCGATGAGTGTCGCCGCGCTGTGCGGCAGCAGATCAGACGCGGCGCCGCTTGCATCAAGGCCATTACCACTGGCGGTGTCATTTCAACGACCGACGATCCGCAGTATCGTCAGTACTCGGATGCTGAACTTGATGCCATTATGGACGAGGCCAAATTGCAAGGTAAGACTCGGCGCTGATTCTCCCTTTTCCTTGCCAAGTATCTCGAGTTTTGACTCGGACACGGCTTTGTCTATTATTTATATCGAGACAATTTATGCCCCAGACTGCTCTCATGCAATTCAAAACAAGAATCACTAACACCACTTCTTGAGTAAGGCCGGGCCGTGGCAGCGCATGCTCATGGGAAGGGGGGCATCCTCGCTGCTGTACGAGCCGGTGCCCGCACAATCGAGCACGGGAGCTACTTGGACGAGGAGGCAGTGTCAATTATGAAACAAAACGACTGCATCCTAGTCCCCACTCGCCATATTGTCGAGGCCGGCCTTCGGAGATTGGAAAAGATGCCACCGCAAACGGCGGCCAAGATGGTGGCCGTATCAGAACAGCATCTCGAAGCTTATAGGCTAGCCGTGAAATCTGGTGTGCGAATAGCCCTAGGCACCGATATATGCAGCTCCAACGTTGCCGAAGAGATCTCTCATGGAAAAAATGGTCACGAACTCCTATGGGCCGTCGCGAAGGCGGGCATGTCGCCTTTGGCGGCCATCGAAGCCGCTACCGCTACTGCAGCCGAAACTTTGGGCCCGCAGGCGCCAAAGAAGGGCATGATCAAGGTCGGATGGGATGCAGACATGATTGCACTCGACGAGAATCCACTGGAGCGTATCGAGTTGTTCGCCGAACCAAGAAATATCAAATATGTTTGGCAAGGGGCCAGACTAGTCAAATCACCAAGCGAGTCATTCTGGCCACCGCCGGCGGATGAAGTGGTTGGCTGGAGTATGATTGAACGGGCTGAATGTGCCAGTTGTGGATTATAGCCTTGAAAAGTATGAGATTTCAATCTGATACCACGTCCATTGTCTTTCAAATAAATGTTTTGCTCGCCTCTCACAGAAAGGAGCCGTTTGGAGTTGGCAGTGCCTGCAGGCCACATTTCTTGAGAAAGGGCGGACATTGGTATTCCTAAAATTACTAAGACTGAAAGAAATCCACAAATTGTTTCCTCGTAGCCAATCATAACTTATTGCAAGCTATCAGATTCATCCAAAAATTCTTTCGAAGGGGACTCTCAAAATCGCTGGGAATCGATTGTTGGCGCTGCTCTCGATTTTGAAGCTTTGTGTCCAATTCCAAAGTGCTGTCTGAATCATACGTAGGCCCGTTTGACTGAGCTTCAGCAACTTCCCCACTGGACTCGAGCGCTTTCAAAGAGGCAGCTATGCGCTCCACCGCCAAGAAGGCTTCATCTCCGGGGCTCGTGAAAACAAATCGATATCGACCTGGATCTGGGGACAGGCATTCCTGGGATATGTCAGTCTCCAGGCATCTGATGACAGTCTCACGTAGACTTACACTTCCTATGCCCATATACACGCCGTGTTTGATCATATGTCTTGTCAGTCTAACCTCCCGCGTTTCATTCTGATCACCTTCATGCCCGCCTGGAAAGTACTCAAGCCACTTGCTCAGATTCAGCCAAATGAAGAGTCCGGCATTGGCTTCAAGATGGGGAATCCCTCGCTTGTGCAACAGACTCGACACTTCTAGGCTCTTCTGTCTGAGCCTGGATTGATTCAATGACACATAATCCCGGACTGCATCTTGATCTTTGATGAAGTCGACCCAGAATCGTGTTGAAAAATGAGTCACCCATGAGAAAAGTCTACACACATGGTGAGCGTTGCTCAAAACACAAAGGGACACCGTAGAGCGGAGGCTTACGCGAGTCGCCTACAAGCTTTCCATAGAGGTCTGCTCCGGCTGGCGAGAAAACCGAGTCTGATGCCGCCCATGGCCCAGTCCTTGCTTACGCCGTATGGATGTTCTCTGCCAAAATCCCTTGTTCCTGATCTTCCGTCAGTGCCAGAACGGATGTAAAGTCGGCGACTTCTCCCAGCTCATGCCTAAAACAAGACAAGGCATAGATCTCGTCAGAGACTAGATGAAGATTCCGTCGGCCGCAAAACCTCGCAACCTCAATCAGTATCCCTTGAGGATAGCAGCGTCCAAGTGGGTTCAGGGTTGCATATCAGAAGTGCTTTGATGTGGATGCCCTCTTGGGAGGCAAGTTTGTATGCCTTTTCCAGTGCAAGCACAAAATCTTTACGATGATCGCGGTGAAATTGTAGGTGGTAGTCATTCATTGGAGCGGGCACCAAATGAACCTCTGCGCGGTCGGCAAAGTCGCGCTGAAACTGCGAGTATGTTGGCACTGGCACCATGATGCCTTCGCCGGGGTCGCAAATGTTGAAGGCGATGCTATCAAGAAGCGCCGACACGCCATTTGTCGTCATGATTTCCGAGGGCTGGACTGCGATGTGAGGTGCAAACCACTCGTTGAAGAATTGAGCCATGGTATCGTTTAGTTCTGCCGCCACTTAGCCTTTGGTTCGGATGTGCAATGGGGAACGCAAAAATACGCCTACCTTCAGGCCCCGCCACTTGACTATACTTGAGGACTACAGCCGTGTATTAGCGATTCGATAGTGCGCAATCTCGACGTGAAACATGAGGTTTTACCTTCGTCGAGTGTCAATCCGTCACTTGTGTAGGATTTACAATACTTCTGGAGAACATCTCTCATGCCTTCATTCGATGACCAGGAAATATCAATGAGGCCCTCGGGGTGCTTGATTGGGTCATAATACGTTTACCCATCAAGGTCACTGTCGAGACCGTTTCCCTGATGGGAGATGTTTCGCAATGCGCGACTCGAACGTGATAGGGGCTCTTCTCGGGACCTGCTGTTCTGATCGTGTTACTTTGCCATGTTCATCGTCTTGGTCGCGAGAGGCCGGCCGATCAACAGAGTCACTAGGTGTTCAAGTCATGCAGGACTCCAGACTACAGAGATAATGAAATGGCTAGTATCACACCATGGCTTTCCTCGGCAAGGATACATTCTTCCCACTCCTAGTTTCTCCTTGGAGGATGTGCTTCATCGATACCAGGACCTTAAGCGCATGACTTCGTTCTCCTTAACCCGATGGGGTTCTAGAGTTAAGGGTGATCCATGTACGTGCACAGCGATAGTAGTATAGGATGCTGGGTGGGGCCAGGCAATCTAAGGCAAGCCAGAAAGGGCATTTAGGAAGTCAGCTGTCTAGGTTAACCACGAACGAAATGGCTCGATGTGTTGTAGGTGATAGTAGCTCCCACTAAAGGTTCCCGAGCCGATTTCGAAATACGTGCACAGTATAACCACAGCCAGCTGCGCAGTCATCTCCATTGCGCCGTCGCCGTCTTGAGCTTGCAAACCCAGCATTTCCAGCGCGTGGCTGTAGAAAGCCAGGCCGTCGGCGTAGAACTCGGGGTTGGTCTGGCGTGACTCGAGCTGGATACTGCTACCAAAGGCTTCGGCTTGATTCATGTGCGCAGCACCCAGCGCGAGAACGGCGTACTTGACAACTTCGTATTGTTCAATGACCGGGCCGATGCGAGACAGGACGGGGGCCACCCGCGGCAGTATATGAGTGTGCCAGCGTCTCATGATGATCGGCTCTCTAGACGGATCGCACAGCTGTCCGGCCCCCTGCGGACTCTCGACCGCTATCCTGGGCGGTAGGCTGCAGCCAACCTCCACAGCCCGCCAGTCGCTCAAGATCTGGGCAAAGTTGAGCAGATGTGGCGTCCAGACAGCTGGCAATTGGCGATATGGATTCGCATCTGGCGTGCTCGCGCTGTCGTGATTTGAAATGTGACCTACACTATGCGATGCGGATGCTGTGGAGAACACAGCCGGTGATGCAGAATGACCTATATTGCGGTCCTGGATCATATTTGGGACATCAGGATGTTCAATTTCCATCTGTTCAGGACAATTCTCCGCTGATTCATGCTGACGGACAACCTCGTACACTTGGATGACTGATGTCGATGCAGTTGGTGGAGGATCCGGGTTGGTTTCTCCCGCAGCATGGCTCGGTGTGGGCGTTGCTGAATGCACATGGTCAATATGCGAGTCGCCAGCTGTTGTTTCCAGCACTTGTGAAGTAGCTGGCGGTGCTCCTGGGGGTCGAGATGGTTCTTGGCTGGTGACCACCTCCGGGCCGTTTCTGGCTGTGTCGTTTGCCCGGTCCTCAGTGATCGTAACTGGATGCGTTGATGGCCCGGGAGCATCTTCACGTTGGTGGATCTCTTCACTCGACAGCGTCGTTCCAATCGAGGGTTCATCGACAGACTGCTTAATCTTTTCAACCCGCTCCTTAGTGACGGCAGAGTCGTCTCGGAAAGTGAACCTGAGATTAAAGTCACATTTGATACCCCTTCGCGTGCAAGCGTTGCAAGTCGGCTTGTGTTCGTCACACTGCGATTGATTAATGAGTGATGCGGAAAAGTTGCAGCGTAATAATCAAGACGCTCTCTCGCACCTTGAGACGACGCTGTCGGCATAGGTAGCAGCCTGTTCTCGTTCTAGTGATCATGCGTTTGCGCTGCCCGAAGTTGGGCATGTCGTGATCATGTCCTCAGATCATGGCAGTGTGAACAAGTCAGTGAGGACATCTGCGATCCAATTCGACACGGAAAGTGTCGAGGCTTGGTGCTTGGACCGAAAGTAATGAGACATCCTGTTAAGTTGCAGAAGGCCTAGCTTTCTTCCCCACAGCGACATCCAGGGACCGATAAGTGGTATATGCAGTGAACTAGCAGCGGACAAGGTAACTAAAAACGTGCGAACTTCGTACCCAAATACCCCCAGAGCCCCCGTAGCTCGTTCCCTTTTACGAAATGCGGTAAGGTCTGTCGCAAGAAGGCGTCACTTACATATTCAAACTCATTTACCATTCGACGACTATTTACACCGGGCTCTGGACTCAGTAGTTGTTAGAATGAATGGCATTGCACTGAGCTGAGGAAAAAAAAAAACCCCCAAAACGAATTGCTGATAACAGTATACAATGTACAGGTTTTATTTAGCCTACTATCTTAGGAGATTACCCTAGGATGTCTCGGCAACATTGTATACAAGCTTTTGGCCGCTGACCTTGTCCTGGCTCATGAGCTTCAAACCCTCCAGCACGCCGTTCAATCCACCCGGGTTGACCTGGACGTTGTGGACCTTGACCTTGCCCTCGGAGAGCAACTGGCTAGCGACGGGCCAGAACTTCTCCGCGAACTCCTTGTCCTCGGGCTTCGCGGGGAAAGTGTTGTCGCCAAAGTCGAATTGCTCGCCAACGACGGTGTACGCCAGTGTCCAGCGGTCCTTGACGTTCTCCCGCTCGATACCGATGGCCAGCAGCGCACTGTAGTCGCCTCCCTTGGTCGACAGTGCTTCGTCGCAGAACTTTGCGCTTGATTCAAGGGAGATCGTATCAAAGGCAAGCTTCAGCGAGTCCTTGGTGTACTCCCGGATGCTGGCAGCAGCATCGGGGGCGTTGTAATCCACAGTGTGGTCGGCCCCGAGAGACTTGACGTACTCAAAGTTGCGCGGGGAGCAGGTCGTGATGACGTGGTAACCAGACAGCTTGGCGAACTGGATGGCGAGAGCTCCGGTGGCGGTAGAACCTCCATAGATCAGGATGGACTCGGCATTGTCAATGGGCTTGTTGGGCCAAGCCAGCTGCAGGCTTTGGTAAAGGCCCTGGCCAACGGTGTAAATACCGACTCCAAGGGTAGCAGCCTCTTGTAGGCTCAGTCCCTTGGGGACTTGGCCCTGGAGGTCGGCCTTGGCCACGATGTACTCGGCAAAGGCTCCATCTTCGTGCTGCACGGCATTACCGCCGTGGACGAAGCCGCAGATCTGGTCGCCCTTCTTGAACTTCGTGACATTCTTGCCGACTTCCTCGACGGTTCCCGAGTAGTCACATCCGATCAGGCATCCAGGCGGTGCCAGGTATTTGATGTGCTTCCAGTCCGTGGGGTTCAAGGCGACAGAGGCCGTCTTGACCAACACATAATCGTCCCGCAGCTTGGGGATGGGCCGGTCGGTGACCAAGCTCTCCTGCTGAGGGGATGTGACGACAATTGCTTTCATGGTTGACATGGTTGGCTTCAGTATGGTTGATTTGGCAAATAGAATCTAGAATTGAATATCACAACGTCTATGAATGCCATGTTTAATAGTTAGGCAGTGGCCATGTCATACTTTCTCGCAGGTGGGGTCATCAGTGGAGAACAGGTGCAGGGTCAGAACGTGGAGGATACATACAATTGCAGAATATTGACCTCATGACAGCGGATACATGGAAGCTTTTGGCTCTCAATCGTGCTCTAGTGTTACGAGGCAATGCACAATGACTAAGCAGCCAAAGTCTGGGTCAATTTTCGGCCGTCTCGGATTCAGATTGGGTCCGTCGGCAATAAGTTCCCGCTTTTGGATTATAAACTCCTCCATTCGGCCAGCCGCCAGACTGACTGGCTGACCCGCTCCAGTGTCTTGTCCGTTTGGGGCTGTCACTTTACTGGGGCCATTGCGATATCACTCGAGGAGCAGGTGAGAGGCCGTGGTGGCTCAACAGCAACGCCAGAGTTCATTAGAGTATCTCGGCATTGCCGCCGCATCTCCTCGGAGACGCGCGGCTCTTGATTGCGAATAAAAAATGGTTATCAAGTATAACAAGCTGACGGCAGTTAAAGAATCCGTCCCTCTGGCAGTGAAAAGATCCGTCTTCTGGCAGTCAAAAGATCCGTCCTTCTGGCAGTCAAAAGATCCGTATTCCCCCGGAAAAGGCTGTTAGAATCCCGCAGTTTTGGAAATTTACGTTCCTTCGACCCTAAAAGCTAGAAGCTGGATTTTGGAAGTTTGGTCCAGAATTTGGTCCTTTTAGGTAATATGGCGTTTTAGGTCCGAAGTCACCGCTCGGGTAAAAAGTGGAATAAAAGCACAAATGTAAACTCGATCGGAACCAAACAAAAAAGAAATTAAAAATAACTACGATACGATATTATATTTCGAATACATCTATAATCGAACAAAAGCTGAAGATACTATACCGGTACGAACTAGAATTATTGTCTTCGAAAAATTATAACGAAAGCATCTAACAAGCTACCAACGCCACGCCAAGCTTTGTGGCCGTACACTGCCGTTAGAAAAGAGTAAGATTCAAATCGTACTAGGAAAAGTAAACACCAAAATCAACTTGTAGGACCTCGCAAACATTTACGACACGCTTATAAATGGAAATATTTTGCTCCTTCGGGTCAACAGTACAGAGAACGTGTCTTCAATCTTGTTTTTCTTTGACCTCCTCTCTAGGACGGCCGCATGAGTCGACATCACGACACATGATGCCGATGAGACTGTACCAATGAAGCCGAGCAGAGCACTCCAGCCCGGCATGAAGTTCGGATAGATGATGATGGAGACGAGGTTGCATAGCGTCCCTATAATGACTGCAGCCCATACTGACGCGTTCGGGCTGGAAAGGTAGGGCTTCTCGAGCAACATGAGGGTGGTCAGGTTTCCGAACGTCGAAACTTTACTGCTCTGAATGAGATACAGGAAATCGGCGTCGTTGGTATCGCCGATCTCCTCGTCCTTCCAGTTTTTGGAGAAACCGATGTACCTGGGAATCATCGCGAGCATGATGGCGGCAATGAAGCTAGCAAATATTCTGTACCAAGTATTCTAGCGGCATGTCAGCTCTTATCTCGTTGAGCTCCTAATCCTGCAGTTCCAAATCGATTGACTCACTTCTTTTGCCTTCCGTCTGATCGACAATACTTTCGTGACAGCAGCGACCATTTTCCCTTTTCCCTTTGGTTTTGGCACTATCATGACGGTTTGGATGTGGTCGATGTCCTCGGGGCTTGATATGTTGGCCTTCAGAACACTTTTGAGAAAGTGGACTCTTGTTTCGATGCTTTCGATGATCATATTGAGATGGCTGTTCGAGGGCGACGAGATCTGCATGCGGTATTGGAGGAGACTGCGGTGCTTGACTGAGACCAAGACAAACGTGCTTGCGATCATACTCAACATCATGGTGTCATAGTTTTCGCCTTGCGGATCCTGGCGCAAGATGTGAAACATGTTCATGATCACGTCCCAATATAAAATGTCATGTCCACCTTGTAGGTACTTGATATAATCATCGTCATCGCTGAACACGGGAAAGAATTTCGTTGGCTCCGTGTTGGCTGGATTTTCAAGCCACGAATTGAGCATATCTGTGCAGAATCGTCCAAGGTCGCCGGTATCAGCGTCGGCATCATGCATCTTGCCTTGCCATTGGGCGATGGTTTCGCGTGCTTGCTTGATATATTTCTCAATATCCGATGCATCGAAGATATGACCAAAGGTCTTGAAGAATTCTGCCACGTAACTATCAAACTTGATCAATTCGCGGGTGATGTGTACAAAGTGCGTCTTGACTCGGTCATCGTGGCCCGAGACAAGAGGAACTTTACGAGGAAAGTTCTGGCGGTTCGTTCGGTTCTATCTTACTCGTTAGCAGAACAAAACAACGACATTTGTGGCAAGCAGGTACCTTCGGAGGGGGGAGCGGACGTTGTCTGCGGTCGGCAGATTTGTTGCTTGAATAGTCGTGATCACCAACCGGCACTTCCTCAGCAGCCTCCTGATCATCTTCCTCGGCGTCTTGTTCGTCATTTTGGTCCGACACATTCGTTATATTGGTCGGTACTCCGCGACGCATCAGTCTGTCTTCATTCACAGGCGTTTCTACCCATTGACCATTTATGGTACCCTGTCCATTTCGGAATATTCGGAAATATTCTGTGTCTGACACCGCTGTTTGACTGAGATCCCGCGTAAAGGGCACATACCGAGACGACGACATTTTTATCGTTCCAAAATGACTGCTCTATGTCAAGAAATGGTCTGGTCTTCGCGATTCTGGAGACACAGAAAGCGTAACTATTTGTGGGAGGGGGTACACCTGGTGTTCACTTGAAAGTCAGCCGTGGTCCTGTTCCAAACAATACAACAATGCCACTCTCCTCTTCATGCGCAGCCATGATGGTTGACTCGACACGTCGCAGCCTTATATCCAATCGGTTATTGTGACCGGCAGCTACCTTATGCAACTCTCCCACGAACCCCAATACCAATGCTTTTCGCATATTGAACAGAAGACACCAGAATCTCGGAATGTTACTACCCCTTCTTCTATGGCAGGTTTCGAAAACCTCAATCATGGTCCTTCTGGGAAAGGTAATTAATTGTAAATCTTCAGATCCGACTGTATTCGTGCCTTTCAACTATTGTTAAGGCAACCTCGGCAGCCTTGCTGGACTTTGAGAGAAAATCGGTGGTGATGACTGACTCTGTCGTTGCACAACACTATCCCTCTTTTGTTCGTTCGCTCGAGCAACAGCTATCTCAAGGTAAAATGCTGCCAATTCGGCGAAGACAAGCGAAACCAGAATTCGAGCAACAAGACATCTCGATACATACCACTTGAAGATTGTGGTGTACATGACATCCGAGTCGTTTGTCCGCGTGTCTTTGCATTGGCCGAGATGAGCTCATATGCTAGTTTACTTTCTACGGTGAATGTGAACGCCGGCAACAGTGTACCGGCATGTCGCGGAATTCTGTATCAATTACTTCAATGCTTGACCAAAGGCCCGAATTCTCCTGATGTCTTCTTCTCCCAAGCATTCAGCTGTCATGGCTTGTTTGACACTTTCAAGATGTTATCGAGCGGCCACTGCAAGGACACAAATAAAGCAGAGTTGTTAAATAATGGAACCACGATGGTGTCAATTTACCATCGCGCCCGGATATCCGGATTCGAAGAAATTCAATGCCTGGCGTTCAAAAATATAACTCAGTTGTAATCCAAAAATGCAAAACAGTTCGGATCTTCCGAGGATCGAACCCGCGCCCTACTCTGCCGATGTACAGAATGCGACGACTCCCTGCCGACCGTCCGCGCCTACCATTCTGCCACCGCACCCAACTCGGGGAGGTGGCCAGCCTCCCTTTATTGGGTGATTGGAAATTTCTTGTCTTTTTGGACCTTAAGTAGGTGCCTTTTGGTTGCCCGGCTGGTAAGGTACTTGGGCCGGCAACGTTGGGGACGAGGGCGTTTGCTCGCTGGACGTGGCCGCATCTGGGAGTGGCTGGTTTCTCTGTCGTTGCTCGGCCAGCACTGAAAAACGGTAGACTGCGATCTCATCCGGAATTGACTGCATTATTCCACAATCGGATCTTACGTTGGATGAATGCTGCTCTTGTTTCCATGATACTTGCCACAATCCTTGTTGTGATGCATCTCGTAAGGTAGGTAGCCATGAGTTTTGATGACAACGGCCCTGCGTCTTACGGGTACATGAGGCGGACGATTTGATATAGATATATCCTCAATCCGGCGCATTTGATGACCATATCTATCTGATGATGCTGAAATAAGCAACAAAGCTCGCTTACAGAACGGCGTTTAAGCGAGCGAAAAGCAGAGAACACCAAGAATCAGGCTGACAAATAAAAAAGTACCCGAGCTCCACCTCCGTTGGTCCGTATAGTTCTACCGAACATATGATTTTGATGTGACACAAATCAGCCTGACATTTGATCATCGGAAGGACCATTCCAAAATCTCTGAGTCTTGAGGTCTCGACTGGATCAAGAAGACACATCAGGTCAGCGGAGAGATGGATTACAACAACAAGGACTGGATAAGCTCCAGTATTTTAAGACGTCAAAGTCCATCCTGAAGTCCAGCACGCTTCTGAGACAGACTTTCGCCTTAGAACAACCGATTCTCCAAAGGTTGACATTGTTATTACACAGTTTTCTTTACCCATCATGACTACAAGAAAGATCATCACTGTCTTCGGCGCAACAGGTCTCCAAGGAGGCAGCGTGGCGTGGAAATTCTTGCAAGATGCAGACCTGAGAGCTGAGTGGGCAGTGCGCGCTGTTACTCGCGACGTGGAAAAGCCAGCAGCCAAAGAGCTTGCCGCCGCGGGCGCCCAAGTCGTCGCGGTGAGTCGAACATCGACCGCGCAAGGCAGCAACAGCAGTTTACTGACTATAAATCCTTCATGGTAGGCCAGTTTCGAGGACTCGGACTCTCTTGTCAAAAGCATGTCCGGCGCATATGCTGTCTTCGCCAACACTAATTACTGGGAGCAAGCGGACGGAAATGTTGAGATTCGACAGGGCAAGAACCTGGCAGATGCTGCAAAAGTGAGTCAGACTGCGACGAGGGAGACTTGAACCAAATACGCAGCCGGGTAATTGAGAGCACATACTGAAGCCCATATTTCTCTAGGAGTCTGGTGTACAGCACTTCATATGGAGCTCGCTTCTCAACATTGACAAAAGTAAGTCGCCGTGCATTTGATGCATCCTTCGACGGACTTGGGTCATGCTGATCGTCTCCAACAATCGTAGCGTCGAACGGAAAGCTGCCAAATGTGTACCATTTCGACAGCAAGGCCACAGTCGAAGAATACGTGCGCAATCTCGGAATACCGGCCACATTCTTCCTGGCCGGCTTTTACATGTCCAACTTGGCGTCAGGCTCGCCAGCAGACCTTCTTCAGCCGACGGGGCCTGACAACGCCTGGACGCTCACTCTTCCCACGCCTGCGGACTCGCCGCTTCCCATGTTTCACACTGGTGACACTGGAAAGTACATCAAGGCGATTGTTCTTGATCGTGATGAGCTGCTAGGCAAGCGCTTTTTCGGCGCGACAGACTACATGACGGTGCAAGAAGTGTTGGATACCTTCAAGAGGTTATTCCCCAAAGCGGGGAAGTCGGCGCGGCACTACTGGATTCCCGAGGAAGTGTTTCGCGCGTCCATGCAGTCGCGGGGTGCGCCGGAACATGTCATTGTCGAAATGTACGAGAATGGGAGGCTCTTTGGGGAGTGTGGATACTTCGGAGGCGAGCGCTTGGATGAGACTCATAAGCTTGTGTCGGAGCCTTTGACGACCTGGGAGGAATACGCAACCCAGATATATGAAGGGTTCCGAGACCTGGAGTGATGGTTCCGCCGTCGTATTTCTTTTCTTCTCTTGATTTCTCTTTCGTCTTGTCTATGATGGGGCACATTTTTCATTCTGCAGATGAAATGATAATAGGTACAAATGATAAGAATTGAATTATCTCGATACACAAATCCCAAAATCTTCATTTCCACCAATTACCCTACAACATTGGAGACGTAAACCTGACAGCCCTACTTGGATACATTGTCGCGTGGGCGAAAAACTAGATAGGGACCATCATGCCTCGCAGTGAAAACATCAAGTATCTGGTACTCGCCCGGTTTGTCCCTCCCGTCCTTGGCCCCCGGAGTGCCTCCACCGACACGGCCGAGATGACCCGGCGCGATTTCAAAGTCAAAGTACCAGAGCGTCTTGGCAATAACAAGACTGGACTCCAGGTACGCCATCGCCTTCCCTGCGCAGTTACGCGGGCCTGTAGAGAAGGCAGCGAAGGCGTCATGCGCAATTTTTCGTGTCTCCTCATCCCCTTCGATCCATCTTTCCGGGGTAAAAATGAAGGGGTCGGGGAAGTATGCTTCATTGTGTTGTAAAGCATAAGGACTGACGCTGACCAGAGTCCCACGCGGGATCACGTGCCCGTCAATTATCAGAGGCCTGATGTCCGAAGGGTCTTGTTCCCGCCAGTGGTTAGAGCCAGATGGCGGCGACATGCGAAGGGCCTCATCGATGCACGCCCGAAGGTATGTGCAGCTCGCCATCTGGGGACCGCCTTTGACGTCTCTGCCGCTCGAAAATGTAGAGCGAATCTCGTCGGCTAGTCTTCGGTAGCATTTGGGACTGCGAGATAGATAGAAGAAAGTGGCGGCGATAAGGCTTGCGACAGTGTCGCCGCCAGCCGTCATGAAGAACACAGCTTCGGTCCACATGCTGCCGCCGTTCAGGGTATCGGGCTCCGCATCCAATGTATCAGCCACGACGGAGTACAGGTCTGCTCTCGCGTTTTTCTCTTCGCCCATTCGAGCTTTAATCATGTGTTGCAACAAAAGCCAGTACTTCTGTCTCGCCTCTTTGGCCAGCCAGTCGAGCAGGAAGGTGGGCTCAATATAGGACAGAAAGTCCATTTGCATGTACATATTGAGCCTGAAAAGAGAGAAAGACATGGCCCCCATGACGAAGCGGTTATCCGGACGGGTCTGGACATGGAGATCATGACCAAAGGCCAACTGCCCAACGACATCGAGCGCCAGATGTCTTGCCTTCTCGGTCATGTTTACCGGTGTCGAGTTCTGTGATGCCTCTCGAACCTGTGAGAGATAGATGTCTATCTGCTCCGTCATGGCAGGCTCGAATGACCGCATGGACCGCTCTGTGAGAACCTGACCAATGAGCTTCCTCTTCGTGCGGTGGGCGGCCTGATCACGTTCGCTGAACATGTTGACCTTGAAGTCTTTCGAGGTGGAATGATAGGTGTATGCCTTGATGATCTGGTCACTTTGGTAAATACCTGTCCAAGTAGCCATCAGCACGCTGCGTACTTCGTTAACACAACAGATGCATGGCACACTTACCTCGCCAAGCAGTTACAGTGTTGAAGACTAGCCTATTCGGCGCCAGCCTGACCACTGAGCCATATTTTTCATGATCTTTCAAAATCTGAAGATGTAGACGCTTCTTGACAGCAGCGGACCCGGCGTATAATGAGGTGACCTTGGCCAGCAATGGACCTGGATAGTTCCGTAGCGGATGTAGAAGGGCGCGGTAACTGCAGAGAAGGATTAGCTGATCGCGAGTTTGAGATTAGCAATGAGCATCCTCAATCGTGGATGGGGTACTTACAGCGGCGAGAAGGACATAGCCCGCGTTTGCGGCGGCCGCTGTGAAAAGTTCTAGCGTTGGCATTCTTGTCTGACAATTCTGATGTAGATACAGCGCTTGAGATCTTCCTAGGAATGCAAGGGAAATCGGCGCGATACTCTAAGATGTGAACTCCACACGTTTAAAGGTCCCAGGCGCGACCTGATAATATCGATGCGGCACACGTTCGAGCCAGCCAACTCCTCATCGGCATATGGGTACCAATAGCCGAGCTGCATAACGCCAGATTCGTGACCGTGTTCCACTTAATGCCACTGTTACTGTATGAAAGGGAGCGCCGAAGCTTATCACTTCTCGGAATAACATGTAAGCATAACTGGTGTCTGATCTTTCATTGGACACGACTAACCAGAAGATCGAGGTGTGCGAGGTGGGCATGTGCTCTTACGACTCAATCACCAATTTCGTCAAGCGCATGCGACAGCTAGAGGCCAGGTTTGGTATGGTGGTGCTCAACGCAGGCGTGCTGAAAGTCCAACAGTCATGGATCGAGTCGACGGGCCACGATGAGGACGTCCAAGTCAATTGCTTGTCTACTATACTCCTCCTGGTATTCTTGTTAGGAGTGGTCAAGGAGAAGGCGTCCGCATCCAGAGCCCCGGACCCCGTCCGCTTTGCGCTACTCTCAACGGTCAACGCGGTTCGGCGAGCGCTGTGCTGACCCCTTGTTTCCTGCCTCTGACGCAAAGGATCCCAGGTACGACTTTATGGACCGCTACGGCACCTCAAATCTTCTGGTACTTCTCTTCTTGATTGAGCTCGTCAAGATTGTCCCCACGGAACTGGTCGGCATCAATGCCCCGACTCCCGGCATGTGCTACGGGTCTCGTCTGGCCCGTGATGGCGAGGGCTCACTGCTTAGTGTGGCTTTTGGAATTATCTCCGCCTCGCTGGCAGTTCCGCGTCTGTCGGAGCTCGAAATGTTGTCGACGCCGTAGTCAAGCAATGGCCCGAGTCGCATGGGCAATACATTGGAAATGGGACGTTAAGACCGTGAGTATTTGCTTCTTCTGTTCACATTTGCACGTCTGCTTGAGTGTTCAGCTGACCTAATGCCTTCGGAATGATGTAGTTTGCCAGCGTTCATGAACTGTCTTTTGCTGGGCTCGAGACAATTATAGATCGGATCGACATAAGAAGTGATAGTACGTAAAGTTAAGGGATGAAATCGGAGTTGTGGAATGCGTCGCTCGGCATTGCAAAGAGATAGTCCCAATCCAAGATCTGTGCGATCTGACTTCCTCCGTTATCAAGATCAGACATATCATTCAGAGCCTCCAAGTCAAAACCGAGAGGTGCATCTTTAATTTGAGAAGGGAGGGTCGGCGTGGTTTCATTGTGCATAGTAGATAGCAAGATCCTCAGTCGACTGAGGGCATGGCCTGCGATGGCCCACGTAGAAGAGATTTCCTGGAGTGCAAGCTCTAGATCCGGGAGGTACGTCTTTGACTGCAGATCGCGTCCGCCCCGAGTCAGAGTGAGGATCGTGTTCACAGCAGCAATTATGCCGTGGACGAATATCAAGGAGCCATTGGAAAGACCGTGCTGAGCCCTGAAGCGTTTGAGAATCGCAATGATGCGCTCCACAGATTCGATGCAGGCATTTTCAGGACTGTCAGAGGCTATCGTACTTGAATCATCATTCCCCTTAGGTGAAGAAAGATGGAGGAACGGGTACATGAGTGAGATTCGGGAACTATGCCAGAGCATGCTGGAATGATTACCTAGGTAAGCTATATTTCTCATGCTTCGGGGGGCGTTGAGACTTACTGCAGCGCAGCCAGGTGGGGTTGCACGGGCTCGAGAAGAGACGACCACTGCTTGAGCCGCATGACTGGAGGCAGGTTTTCTTTGAATCGAGCTAATTTCGAATCAATGCCGTTTAGGGCAATAGATTCCCAGTCTTGTGTGAGCCTCTGTCCCGGAGCGTGGACTGCGGACAGGCCTTCCCGGATGATCTGGCTGATTTCGACTTGCTTGTTGAATACGTCTGCCAATCTGGGCGCGATTGGTATGCTGTCCTTCAGGTGCGCCAAACCATGTCCCTCAGCCCAGTTATTGAATATTGGAGACTGCCTGCAAAATCAGTAAGCATCAATTTCACAGCGAAATCTGTCTGAGAGTAATGGATAAGCTCACCTCTGAGGCTGGCTGGCCTTGACGTCTGCATCTGACTCGTGCATCATACTGGGTCTACCTAACATAAGACTGAAAAATCTGGAGTCTATGTCAGTGCAAGACAACTATCGACATGGATCTGCGGAGATTAACTTGTCTGATACATAGCAACCCCAGTATATCCGGCGGCGGTACTCTTTGACGATAGCCTGCTCTGTCGGCGTTCTATCCGCCCACGTTTCTGGATCGCGCTGAAATCCCAAGTCGTGACCCATTCTGAACGCCATTCCTGGATCCGAAAGTGAGCAATGGTCTTATGCGCCATTTGGGGAACGCACCTGACAGAAGCCAGGCTCTGGAAAGATTGCCGGCTCCAATCTCGAAAAAGGCGCAGCAGAGCAGTGTCTGTACCGAGGTCGTATGTGGCGTGACGAGTCCGTGGTTCATGATCATGTCAATGGCCTGATGTGAGTAGTACGAGGCGCGTTTCCGTATGTCTGGGTTTGGTGACATTAATGCGCCGATTGAGCATACCGCATTGATGAGCGCGGCTGAGCAGAACTGGCTGTCAAACGATCTGCGCTGATAGTCCTGGACAAACGCTTCGCGATCGATGAACATGAACTGTGAGTACTGCCAGTGGAAAAATAGGCCTATGCATTGATTCGTCAGTTCCTCGCCTGAATCGAGTGAATGAATCAAGGGCGAGGGGACCGTGCTGGTCATCTGGATATTTTCGTCGAAAGATGAGGCCAAGGCACCATTATATATGCTGGTCGGGCCGTGGTAGGTGAGCGAGCCTGGTGACCGTGAGCTATGGGTATCCAAGCAGATTCAGGCAGAGGCCTCACCTTCATCTTCCTGACGTAGGACCGCCTTTGCCGAATCATTAGTAGTGACACCAATGCTATCCTTATGTCGTTCGGTATGGGCTGTATAGTCGGCGGAGTCATCGAGAAAGTTGATGCTGTCAATCAAAGAGTCCCGCTGCTCCCGCGGCGCCTTTTTAAGTTGCGCGAGAAAGGTCTCAAGCTTGGCGACTCGCGACTCGAGCGATGCCACGTAATCACGAGAAATGGGAAGCCGTCTAGATCTGTTATCGCGATACTCGCAAGCTGCAGCAGCCAAGGAGCAATTGATGCAGGGAGTTGTCCTAGAGCACCTGATCTGGAGCGCTTGAGTTTACGGTCGCACTGCACTTTGTAGGCAGGTAGAACACACCTTTCGTTTCTGGCATCGTTTGCACCTGTCGCCATGGGTCAGACTTGCTGCTTCCAGATATTTCCAAGTTGGTGCATGCTTACGATATCTGATTCTGAGATTGCATAATGATCTTCGGTTACATAATTACTGTTCACGATATGATCATTTGTTACACTGAGATTGATGTTCGGGGAAACGGGGAACAAGTAGACACCGCGATAAGCACTTGAGCCTAATTTACGGCGCAGGCGCAGCGTTACTTGAGCCAAGTCCAGCGCGTCCACGCACGCCATTTTAATGGCCTGCCACCTTAACGTCGGTTAACATGTTTGTACATCCTCCTTTTGAACAAAACATGTCCAAATTTGATACATATTATTGCACTTCACAACTCATGACATTTGCATACATCGAAATCGCAACGTTTTGTTCAACACTACCTTGACTCGAATTCTTTCATCTTCAAGTCTCCGTGTCCGTCATTCCGTCTCCGTCGGGGACGAAACCCTCCGCCAACAACAGCGCTAACTTTGAAGCTTCGTATGCTGTCCAGTCATGCTACTTGGAAGGAAGAATTCTACTCTGAGACTCACCAAACTAATAAATTAGTTCATTTTCTCCCCGGAGTGTTGCCACGGAGCTACCCCGTTACGCATTTATATCTTGGCCAAATGACAACTTCAATAACAATGGATAAGTGGTTGGATCTCTCGCTCGACATCAGTCTCGTTACTGTCACAACATGTCAATCAAAATCCAGATCATCGAGACGGGCACCGTCCGCGTCCGTCCAAGTCAGTTGACGCAACCGCCCGGAAATGTACTCCTTCGCCGACTCCGGTTTCTGTCCGACCGGCAGCTGACCGAGCCGCTTCCGATCTGCGCCTTTCTCATTCAACACTCGGAGGGCAATTTTCTCTTCGACCTGGGCGAGACCCCTCGGTGCCTGGAGAAGGGATACTTTCCCTGGTGGCAGATTGGCCAGTACTGCGTCTCCATGGATATTGGCCCGAATCAAGGCCTCGGCACTCAGCTTCGGGAGCGAGGCATCAACCCAGACACGGATATCAAGGCCGCAATCGTCTCGCATCTTCACAGCGACCATGCTGGCGGCCTTCCTGACGTCCACGGAAAGGCCGACGTCTGCGTCAGCCCCAGCCACTGGGATGCCTTTCAGAAACCCGTCTACGCTACCATGGAGGGCGCCAATCCGTCCGCATGGCCAAAAGATTGGAAACCCACGTTGCTAGAGCCGACCGGTCCGGCAATAGGACCCTGGGCTCACAGTTATCCGATAACGAAGGACGGGAAGATTCTGGCGGTGGATACACCAGGACACGTACCAGGGCATATTTCGTTGATCATTATTGACGACGATGTCACTTATTTTCTTGTTGGCGATGCTGCATACAATCAGGACCTTCTGGACAAGGAACTGACCGACGGCGTCAATACCGACCCGTACGTTGCCCTGGAATCACAGAGGAAGATCAAGGAATTCTGCAGGTCCAGAGACGTGGTCCTACTTCCATCACATGAATTCGCTTCCATTCGACGGCTAGAGCAGAAGGAGATATATCGGCCGAGCAAGGTGTAACACACACAAAACTTGTCTCTCGGCACATCACCATAGCCTATTCTAGCAGTGTTTCAGGGGAGCTCATGAGGGACGTAATAAACAAACCCGGGCCCAAGTTCACGTGTCCATTTCTCCTTTCCAACAGCTGTCCTTGATCTGGCTACAAAAAAAGTCGACTTCTACTTCTACCTAATATTGATACAAATGGAACTCACAGTTCAAATTTCCGATCACGCGGCTCTGATGCTTGTCCTGCCTCATTCTCTTCACATGGCATTGCCGCCTCCCTGCGGGCGATCTTCTTGTTCAGCCAAGCATAGAGTCCCATCTGCAAAAGTATCATGACTATAGATGCTCCATAAAGGCACAGAACCGCAATGAACGCCCGTGAGTAGCGCGGGGCGTCGTCGTCTTGGAAGAGCTGCTGACCCGCCAAGCCTCCGAGGTTGGACCCGATGACTGCCAGGGCGAGACCGATGCTGCGCTTCTGATGGGTCGTGGCATTGGAGCTGAGCCAAGCATCATTCAAACTCTGGCTGATACCGTTTCCGCAGTTGAGGAGCGTGAATATGGCAAACGTCGTCCAGTGGTCGGCGCTCGTGGGCAGCCCGTACAGAGCGCCGGCGAAGACCATGGACCACGCGCAGGCGATGATGCACCACGCGCCGCGCTGCTTCTGCCGGTCCGAGAGCCAGGACACGAGGAACGAGAGCACGCAGACGCCGTAGTTGCCGATGGACGACAGCGCGTTGGCGTGCGTCGTGGAGAAGTTGAGCGCCTTGATGATGGTCGGCGAGTACAGCTGCAGCCCGCCCTTAGGCGACAGCGAGAGGAGGTTGATGGCAAAGTGGCCCCACAGCTGGCAGTCACACAGCGCCATCAGCACATCGCGGATCTTGACGCTCATGAAAGACGTCCGCTTTTCCGGGTCGTCTAGGAGAATTCTGTTGTGCATCAGGCGAGACTCGTCGTCGGAGAAGAGGTTCAGCTTGCGGATGCGACACAATGGTAGCGTCTTGAGCGGCGATGCAGGGAGTAGCATGAAAAAAGCGATGGCCATGACGATTGTACAAGAGCCGTCAACTGTGCCGAGTCAGTCAAGTGCATTTGATTGAGTGGACTGTCCACTTACTGATAAATAACCATTGCCAACCTGAGAACCCGCGAACGCCGGCCATCTGTAGAACTCCCGACGCGATGAGCGATCCCGTACCAGCAGAGAAGTAATTGCCAAAGTAAAAGATGGCAGTTCTGAGGGCCAGCTCTTCCCGCTTGTAAAAGAGGCTCAGCAGAAGCTGGCAGCCAGGAATGTACCCTGCTTCAAAGATGCCGAGAAGAAATCGCGTCGCGTAGTACGAGCTTTTGTTGTTGATAAAAGCCTGAAAGACACCCACCAGTCCCCAAAGTAGACACTGCGCCGTCAGCCATGTATTGGAGCCAAACTTTTGCAGCAGCAGGTTGGCTGGGATCTCGGCGATGATGATGCCCGCAATCTGTAACTGGTTGCCGCCGCTGACTTCGGCAGTGGTGATGTGCAAGTCTTCGCGAAACGTAGAGGTGAGAGCATTGGATATGTTGCTTCGATCGAGCTGTAGAGCGAAAAAGCCTGCCACCAGGAGGGGCATCAGGATGAAATCCAACCTTGGAGGTGATTAACATTCATTCCACTTTCACAGAGCCTTCAAGCAGAACTCACTTTCGAACGACTTTCTTCTCTTCGGCCGCGGACCAGTATCTTGTCACTTGATGTCCATAGTCCACATCCTCCGAAGTCTGCATCCCCTCTACTACTTCTCTTTCCTTTTGTTGTTTGGGCAATTCGATCTCGCGTGTATACTCCATGGTGGATGAAGTCATACACGAGAGATCACAATAGTCTTGCCAAAAATCACAATGGTGACAGTATGCCGTTATTAAGACCACCACGGCAGGCCATGGCGATTGCGTGATCCGTACGCCCAGTTCCTATCACCCCAGATCCAGGCGTATGATGTCCAAGTGAACCAATCACAGGACGAGATAAATGACGGACGCCCACTCCGTGGACCTTCTGAACAGGGCGCTGTCCTATCATGCGCTAGGAGGTTGGCTCCGTCGTCATTTATTCGACGGAGTCGGACTCCGTGGTCTGTGCTGAGCAGACTATACTGATCTAGTACTGCGGCGTACATGCGAGCCGGGAATCGCTCTCCATGATGATCACGAAGACAAATATCGTGATTTTGGACTCGATTCTCTGTTTCCTTCACGAGGTCAAGTTAATTCGGGACAACAAAAGATTTGGGAAGCAAGCAGGACTTCACCATGTCTTCCGATCCTCAGAAACCAAACATCGTACTCATTCTCGCCGACAACCTTGGCTGGGGAGAATTGGGGTGTTATGGCGGCGGCATCTTGCGCGGTGCCGCCACGCCGCGAATCGACGCCTTTGCCAAGGAAGGCCTACTGCTTCACAACTTCAACGTCGAGAGCGACTGCGTGCCCACCCGCTCTGCTCTCATGACTGGTCGGCATCCGATCCGCACCGGATGCTTACAGTCTGTGCCGGCCGGCATGCCCCAGGGCCTCACTCCGTGGGAGACGACATTGCCGGAAGTGCTGAAGACATGTGGCTATTCCACCGCTCATCATGGAAAGTGGCACTTGGGAGATGTTCCCGGCCGATATCCATCCGACCGGGGCTTCGATGAGTGGTACGGCATTCCTCGCACCACGGACGAAACACAATTCACATCAGCTCTTGGATATACTCCGGATGTAGCTGAACTGCCCTATATCATGAAAGGCAAGTCAGGGGAGGCTTCTGAGAACGTCTGTATATACGACTTGAAGGAGAGAAGAAATATTGACGCCACTCTCGTCGACCGTTCCAAGGACTGGCTTAGTCGGCAGGTGGAAGCCAAAACACCCTTCTTCCTTTACCACCCCCTGGTGCATCTTCACTTCCCCACGCTTCCTCACGCAGACTTTGACGGCAAGACGGGCAACGGCGAGTTCGCCGACTCCATGGCCGAGATGGACCACCGGGCCGGCCAGCTCCTAGACCACATCGACAGCCTGGGCGTCCGAGACAACACCGTCGTCATCTTCGCCTCGGACAACGGGCCCGAGTTTCGTCCCCCCTACAGAGGCACAGCGGGGCCCTGGACCGGGACGTACCACACGGCCATGGAAGGCAGCCTGCGGGTGCCGTTCATCATGCGGTGGCCCGGCAAGGTGCCCGAGGGCGAGACATCGAACCAGATGGTCCACGTGACCGACGTGTTCACGACCATTATCAACATCGCCGGGGGCTCGGTGCCAGACGACCGGCCGATCGACGGGCTCGACCTGACGGTGTTCCTGCAGAGCCCGTCGGATGCCAAGTCGCCCCGGGAGGGCTTCCTCTTCTACATCAAGAACGACCTGCGGGCCGTCAAGTGGCGCGACTGGAAGCTGCACTACATCTGGGAGCCCAAGGTCAACGAGGGCCAGGGGAGGCTGGAGAGCCCGTACCTGTTTAACACGACGCGTGACCCCAAGGAGGAGACCAACATCTTGCCCTACAACACGTGGGTGCTGCAGCCCATCGCCAGGATGAGGGCGGCGTTTATGAAGAGCCTAAAGACGGACCCAGCACCGCCGGATCCGCTAAAGGAAGACTTTTATTTCTAGAAAGCCGTGCAATCGGCCATGAGATTGAATTGAACACCTACCTGACTTTTCCATTGCCGTAACGATTTGGCTGCGACAAAGTTGAATGGGATAAAAGTCTAGGTAGACTTCTCTCAATGTAACCGAGCACTATTATAGCGTCTTCGGTAGAGCGCTGTAGGTTAGGCGTATCGATTGTGTATATTCAGGGCTATGGCCGCCAACGACAATTGCCAAATTGCAACCGCAGCTCCGTATGTAGAAGCTTTGGAATTAAAGCATCAATGCATTTACGTCTCCTGCTGTTTCATTCATTTTGGCCGCACTGGAATCATGTTCCGCGGAGATGGCTGTCTTAAATCGTGTACTCAAAGGGATGTGCTCTTTAACCCCGACTCCCATAGAGAAGGGTCGGTGTTATCAGAGGCAATTTCAAATGGTTGTATTGCAACCTCGGAAATAATGCCGGCTTTTGAGGCCCATGCTTGCGCGTTGCCAAGCAATTGATCAGCCTATAGTCCTACGAAGTAACCATTGGACTATTCGCGATTAGTCAGGAGAGTTAACGCCTACAATGTAAGTCTGTTGCCGAATCCGGCTTGCCGAGTTCGGGGATAGCAGGTTCCTCATTGATCTTCTGCATCAAAAGCTGCTTTCCTTCTGCAGCTGCAAGGGTTATTGCATCGTCGCAGTCTCGTTGCATCCTCTTTTTGGACGTGCATGCTCAGCGATAGGCAAGCACCAAGGACCTTTTGAACCGAAACTTCAAGGATAATTTGAGCCCATTGCCTATGTCCGATGGAAGATCACGGAGTCCATACTGTTTCATTTTTGCAAAGGCGAATAGATTCGTTCAAAATGTCAATCAGTAAGCCATCTGCAGTAGATCATTCTTAGATTGATCCAATTGGATGAAAACCGTTCGGCTACGCTCGAGGAATCTCCAGGGGGGCGCGAGTAGGACTTGTACGTCCACTTTCAAATAGGCGAGGAGCCCTTTTGGTGAGTCTTGCCGAGACCCGGGCCGTGTCACTGTCCCAGCCTTATGCTCGCAAGAACCTGGTCCGCCATTACCCGACTAGATATGGTGTTGTGTGTTTGGTGTTCAAAGTCCTACTTAGGATCATGAGTTCAATTCTTCATGCGCAACGACGGCCCGAGAAGAGCACTTTCCCGTGTGACAACCGGGATTTGATGACGTGGCGAAGAGGGGCATTCGCTCGTTCCAAATCATTTTGTCAGTGTCCAACAAAGGTCCAACTATACTACAGCATACATGTGGCATGGGCTCGTGCGACACGACCTGCGGGTGACAAATCGCAGAGCCTCAGGACTTGGTTTGGGTGCCACGATCCATGAATGATACAGTAGTGCTTACCTATCGAACCGCATGGCAGCTTCCGCACCGCACCTTCATAGCCGAGGCCTTGACGATGTGTGAATATGTGACAGAGTATATATTGATCCTATTGTCCTTGGGAAATTCAATTCTAAATCCATCACCCAGAACAATCGATCCTGCCTGGAAGTAACAACAACTCGTATCATCGAATCTCGGACCTACCATCTTGACTTCTCAAATCAAACTTCGAAGACTACAAGAAGAAATGTCTTCCAAAAAAGTCCTTTTCGTTCTTACCAACGTCGCCAAGGTGCCTGGTACCGACAAGACAGTTGGTTGGTGGCTGGTAAGATCCCCCGTATTCTTTTCTCAATTACAGCCACACGACACACCTGCTTACATTCATCCAAGGCCGAAGTCGCACACCCCTTCCAGGTCATCAAAGGCAAGGCAGAGATCGTCTTTGCCTCGCCCAAGGGCTGCCTCGCACCAGTCGACCCCGTCTCGGTCGAGTACTCGCCCGACGCGGTCTCGCAGGACTTTCTGAAGAACCACAAGCCGCTGTTCGAGAACACCGAGCCCCTGGAAAACTACCTCGGGAGGGCCGACGAGTTCGACGCCATTTACTACCCGGGCGGCCACGGGCCCATGTTCGACGTCGCCGTCGACCCGACCTCGATCCAGATCATCGGCGAGTTCATCGCCCGCAACAAAGTCATCTCGGCCGTCTGTCACGGCCCCTCGGCCTTTGTCAACGTCCTGTTGCCGAACGGAAAGCACTTCATCGAGGGCAAGTCGTTGACCGCTTTGTCCAACGCCGAGGAGGATGCCATCAACATGTCGCAGTACATGCCGTTCGAGCTCGAGACCAAGTTGAAAGCCGTGGGTGCGCTGTACACTATCAAGGATCAAGACAAAGAGGATGCCACGATTGTGGTGGAGGACGGTGGGAAGTTCATCACGGGACAGAACCCCAAGAGTGGAAAAGCTGTTGGAGAGGCCGTCTTGAAGGCAATCGGTCTTTAGTCGAATACTGATGGTTCCATACCAGTACTTTCCCCTAGACAAAGACCAATTTGTCCAAGCGTTCCGCGTCGCGTGAAGAACGCCGCACGAAATGTGACCCACGACGCACGCACAGTCATAAAAAGATTGTACAGCGTAACAGAGCCGGTCGACCCTCTTCGCTGGCCAGGGAGAATGTGCAGCCATCCCGTCTTCATCAAAGACCCCAAGTGTCGTTGTGTGGAAATGTCGCAAAGTCACCAGGCCAGGCAATGCAGTCATTTGTCCAATTGAGCCCCCACTCATCGACATTCCAATCGAGATGCTGCCCATCCGCGTCCATGTTCGGCATAATTGGGAGACTGTCACTATTAATGCCGCCTGTGATGGTCTGAACTGGGCTCTGCGCCGTGTCTTGGTGTGGCAGGGGATTACGAGGTGCGGTCCTGGGCTCGAAACCTTCCCGGCTATAGATCCTTTGAAGATTCGAGAGGCATTTGGATGCCGACAGATCACCTAGTGCTTTGTATTCTTCGAGGCACTCGGCGCATTGATCCCAGGACCACTGAAGCTGCTGCTTTTGCCCCATCGTCAAGCGCTCGCGCAATGAGGGTGTGAGTAGTACTACAGTGAAGACAGTTCCTGCCGTATAGATGACTACATTCGTGATCAATACGATGCAGATACCCGGGCGAATCGAACGATCTTACCAAAGACTGTGTACCACGTAGGAGGCAGAAACCATGTGCCAAGATTGGAACGGATGAGGTCGAGTAGGCCCTGCGCGGCTGCTACGCACTTGTCGATGCAGGCAAAGGTAACCATTTGCTGTATCTCCGACCCGGCCGGGGCTGGGCGTTGTAGTACGGCGGCGGCGGCCGTACGTACCACGACGCGCCGAAAAAGAAGCACTTTTCCATACAGAAATCTGTGTTGGGGTTACTTGTCAGAACAACCTGCAGCACACGCCTGATCTCCTGGAAATCTCCGCCTACCTGTGGTGCAGCAGATGCGCCTGGCGAGTAAAGACGCTATTGACATCAGGAGACTCAAGTGGCAGGTTCTCATATTGCAAATATGATGGTAGTCCTTCATTCCAGTGTTCGAGTGAAGCATCTAGTCGCAGAAGTGATGCGTAGTCCTCGACAGGTGGGACGCGGACTGAGCTATTGGGAGCGGAGAAGTAGAGTAGTCTGTACGAAGACATTTCCGGTTAGCGATTGTAGCCATCAGATTGACCATCTTCAGTACAAGAACCGATGTGGACAGACCTGAGAACCTCAGCAGTGATATGAGAGAGCTTGATTATTGACACGAAGAAGGCGCACTTGGCAGGAGTTTCAGGAGGCTGAGTCCCCTTGTCTGCATCAGCAGCAGTCGTGAGGAACTCGTCGTCTACCACCTCTGGAAGTGGTGTGGGCGATTTGAGTTGCAGCATGAGTGGGCGTCCAAAGGTCATGCTTAATACACTATACAGAGTCAAAATTAGCTGTGGCTCGCTCCCACTCAATTTGGTACAAACCTATCTAAAAGCTCGCAAGAGTGCCAAGTCCTTCTCCTCTCTTCTCTTTCCGCCTGCGTCTCCCCAGCTATGTCAAGGTGCAGGCCAATTGCTTGGGCGACACGAATGGCCATTCCCACGGTAACCCAGCATTTGTTTGACATACTCAGTGTTTGCAGGTACTGAGACTTTAGAAGCAACGCCTGGACAAGCTGAATGGATCCATAGTCCATCAGATCCAAGCTCAAAAGTCGTGTAGCGCGTTGGGCGAACTGCTCATGCGTCTTGTCAGATCCCAGTCTTTGTTTGCTGCCACTTGACATGGATCTGAAGCGGCAGCCCAGAGCAAAGACGATGTTCAAAATGCAATGGAAGATCTGTGCGTTGATATGCGCAGTCTTACCGCGTCCGGATACGAGCCGCTCCTGAGGAGCGGCTGTGTCGGACTGCCACAGTTCATGATACCTAGACGCGGTCAGCCGAGGGACATAGCTAAGGCCAGATTTTGGGAAAGTCTGGCTGGAATTACGAGTCGAGTATAAACGGACTGGATTACCTTTTCATGAAGGTGCCTCTGAGAATACAGGGTTGCAAAGGGTAAGCGCTCTCCCAGTAGTGGTGTACCAGCGCGTCAGCAATCCTTCTTGGTGGAACAACAAAATCTGCCATGACGGAATGCGCTTGAGAGTCCTCCATGGATCCTGTTGCATGGCCAAACCATAGTGCAGATGAAGCGGTGTCGTTGTCATATGAGGCAAGATTTCCTTGTCCCTGGACATTGGTACTATCGCCGTTGCCAGAGTTGAAGGTTTGGTACACTTCACTCGCAAAGCCAACGGCGCTGGAACTGCCCAGAAATGCGGGACTATGTTCGACAGAAATCTCATCGTGAGGCGATGCATTGGCTTTTTCTCTTCTGCGTAGTCGGTTCTCGTGCTGATCATGATCCATATGTTGTCTGGCTTGTCTTGAATTTGAACAAAAGTCGTCTGCTGGCGATGCAACATGAGAAGCCGGGGCCATTCGTCTCAGAGATCTCGGTGTATTGCCCTGTAAAATCGGCGTAGAGATTCCACCTAGCGAGGGGTCGGAAAGGTTTGATCCTGTCAAAGAACCAGATTCATGCACATCATGTTCAGGCCCCGAGCGGGAAAGGATTCTTCTGACCGGTTGCTGAGAAATGGGTCGGGCACAATCCGGCGCTGTACTACTGAAGACATTCTCTCGGGCAACGTGCGAAGACTGTTTTGGGGCCGAGTTTGGTCTTTCGGATTGCGCCTCAAGTTCACGGATCCGGCGCTCAAGGCGATTGATGTAACTAGTTCATCACACAAAGTAAGTCACTTATCAATGGGAACGTGAGATCATAGCCGGGGCCAAATTTCCAGGGAGATCAGAGAAGAACTGTTTACCCTTCATTCGTGTCTACTGCAGCTGCGGAATAGACACACTCCTGATTTTTGCGGGCACACGAACGGCAGACGGGCCTTTGTCCATCGCATCGCACCTTGCGCAGTCTACATTCTTCACAGGCAAGCTTAATCTTCTGGCGCTTTGCGTTCGGCTGGGAGGCCTCCGAATTGTGTTCCGAGCGCCGATGCTGGTCATCTTGTCGCGTATTCATATAGATCAAACTGCTGTCGGCTCTGAGAGCACTTCTGGCGACCGGGCCGATGCAGGATGACCTCGGGGACAACAGAAGAGAAATATTGTAGGACCGGGGAATGAGAAACCCTAAACCTCGGGGAAGGGAAGAGCATTGCGTTTTGAGATCTGGGGTTTCTCTCCCCGCAAGGGCACCAACGCTTCTTCTACCATTTTAGCGCGCATGGGCTGATTGGGCTCTCCAAGTCAGCTGAAAGTTAGCCCTGAGTGACCTGCACTCCCCGGAATTTAGTGGTGAGTGGGGTCACATACAGTGAACCAACAACACCATGCCTGTTCCTACAGATCTTGGAAATATTTATTGTCGTGAATGGCCAGGGTTGGAATATGAAATCTTAGAAAAGACAATCGTCGAAGCGGTGTAACTATTAATCACATGATGTTCGCTTCAAAAATATGGTAGAATCCATGAGCCATTGTCTTGTGCGAATCAATACTGGGCTCCAAATTATTATGCACATGTTGCTTGTGTCATTCTATATAAATCGCAGGACGTATTAACTATTACATGTCGTCGCCTGGAAATGTTGGCGCCCCGACTTTGCTCACGTTGAGATTTGCGCCTTGCTGTAGTAGCCTTTCCTTCAGCTCTTGATAGGGAACTTGTTGGAACGGCACCGAGTGCTCCAACACAATGTCGCAGGCATTTGCACAGGCTTGTCCCAAAGCATAGAACTGATGCTCAAGTCGCACGGCGCCTGGTAATTCGTCAGCACAAAGTAGACGTCAAAGATTTCGCATAATAGATCGACTACCACTTACCGTATCCAACATGCGATGAAGAAGGGCAAGTCGCAGTAATGATGTTCTCGGCCTCACTTGCTCTGGGCACCAACGACCGGTACGCGATCCCAAATGGCCGCCACCGATGTCCGTCCTTGAAGATGAATCCCTCGTTGTGAACCTTGCCGCCGCGCAGTATGCGGCGCACGCAGTGGGTGTCGGTGGGCCAGTAGGCTATAGCGACCGGATCGCTCACTGGCTCCTCCCCATTGTCGCGAGACGCGGTATGCTCGGTGATGACGTAGTCGGAAACCATGCGTCGTGCGTCGCGGATGTAGAGCTTGCGCGGGAAGTGGTTGTTGTCCGGAAACTCGTCGAGGCAGTATCCGAAGCGCGACCATTCCTCTCTGAACTCGGCCTGGCGAACTTTGTCAATTCTAGCTCTCTATGTAGAAGGAACAGAAAAGATCTCGACTTACAGGTAAACAGTCATCGTTGGCGAAAAAGTACAAAAGTCCTTTCGTGAACAGAGCCGTGTCATCTAGGATCTTTTGGCGCTCGTCGTGAGTTCCCGTCGCCCACTTGTCATTCATTCCTAGGAGATCTGTGGCGAGTGGAGCTTCAGAACCGATCAAGTCTGTCTTGGCCCCAGGCAGTCTCTTTCTCGGAGTGTACAAAGTTCCGCCTGCTTTGATGTAGCGTCGATGCAATTCGTAGTGGGTAGGATCATAGCCTTCTGGCTTATAGAGTGGAAGCCGGTTCTCTGAACGATCTGTGAGGGGAACTCGATAAGAAAAGGCTGCGAGATGCTCGTCTCCATCGCCCGCTTTCCCGAAAGGCTCAGGTGAGATCCCATAGATCAACCCGGATGCGCTGTCACCAGGGCTGTTATAGGGGTCGATCGGCACATTTATTTGCGTGTAAGTGGTCGTCTCTCGCACCCCGGCCAGACTTTCGCCATATGTTGAGCTGGACTCTCTGCCATGTGTTGTCGTGATGCCTACCGCGGCGAGCATGTCGCCCTCGTATGATGCTTCCACAAAGACCTATACTGTCAGAGAAGAGAAAGAAAAAAAGAAGTTGGTGCGGTTCAGACTTACACGGCCTGATACAATGATCCCGTTGGCCAGCCTTAAACCCCGTATCCTATTGCTGTCTCGGACGATGGGATTTATAGGATCAAGGGGTCCCTTGCGACCTTTAGCGATGAACGAGGATGATGGCAATGAGTGTCGTCACCTTGATGATGGTAATATCACTGAACTCGGCTAGCCACTCCTTGATGATTTGCTCCGCAACTCGAGACTCGAACCGCCAAACGTCCGGGTCCTTGATACCCTCCTTTAGGCATTGTTCTAGATGTTCAAGACGTCCATAGTACTTGCTGATACGGCGATGAAACTCCAGTGCAAGCCCGCCTACTGTTGGGCTGTTGAAAACCTCGGCTTGGTTATCAATGTCGGTAGCCCCGAGGCCCTCGATTTGGATGCCACCTTCACAGAGATGTAAATAACAGTGGCCCTACAATGGAAGGAATAGGCGACCGCACCGATATGTTCGTCTGGCGATACCAGCACTACCTTTCGGCCTAGTTTTGCGCTTTGGACAGCGGCCGCAATTGCTCCCGATGTGGCACCATAGACGACAACGTCGTTCTCCGGAAGAGACATGTTAATAGTCATGATGATGGACTTTTTCGTGGCAGTGTGTAGTTCTGAAGTCGGCCTAGGTAATTGTAAGTGTCAATAAAGTAGAATATGGAAAACAAAAGCTCAAATAACCCAGACAAATAGTAGGTGAACATTGAATATTCGCTTCAACTATTTGCGACGAAAACGGAGTGGTCCGCCAGAGGCAACTAAATCTCGGGGAAGCGGCAGCCAATCGGACAGCAATCCGACCTGATTCTAGCAGGTCGTTCCCCGAGCTTTAGGGGGCGCCCTGGAATCCCCCGCTCTCTTTGCATCTCTCAACAACAAACCAAGGTTCCGCTTTCATGGTGCTTGGGGAATGGACAGCTGCGATCGGAAAAACTCAAAGTACACTCTATCCTTGGACTCTTTGCCCGAATACAACTTTCTGAGCAAGTGTAGGGTAGCCTCGGACCCGGGGGCACACAATTAGCTGACGCCTCCCCATGAAAAGATGTGGAGAACTTCCCCAGACTGATGGCCCATGGGGATGCTACCCCAGATGTATAAATGTTTTACTCTCCGCCTTGACGCTGGCTCTTCCAAGTTCTCGGGACAAGCCAAACACATATTTGGCCAAGTTGACCCTTGATCATTAAAAATGGGCGGAAAGGGCAATATCTTCGTCAGCAGACATGCTTGGGTCTCGGCCACGCCACGTCTTCTCTATTCTTGCGTACTCTATTCCATGGGAAGCATCTTTTTCGGTAAGTCATTGACCGTCGCATATTGTTGACTTGATCAAGCCTAACACATGTCCAGGATAGTCAGTTTCCACGATCCTTGGAGTGTTCCGGTGTGCGAGACTGACATTGCAAAGTGACGGTGCCTCCTTTGCCGGAGTTCAGGCTTTCTCGCCCTTTGCCAAGCAGTTCGGCGAGTACAATGCCACAACGAAGAGCTACGCCCTTCCAGCCTCACTTGCCTCCCTGATGAACAGCCTCGCCCTCATCGGGAAATTCTTGGGCACCATCATCGTTGGTCCCATCACTGAGAGGTTTGGCCATAAAAAAGCCATGCTCATCACTTGCGCAACCCAAATCATTGGTGTCATCAGTGAGTACCCTCAACCCGCCTCATGGGCAGAGCTCACTCTGATGAATCTCAGTCCAGGTGACCAGCAAGCATCCTGCGCAATACACTGTTGGACGCATCATCATCTACACCGCCGTTGGCCTTGTTGAGAATGTAAATATGCAGATATAAATGCGTGCAGTCCATTGGCCCCTATATGACTAATGTCTCCCAGATTGTGCCTACTTACCAGACTGAAATCTCCCCATCTCCCCTTCGAGGATTCTTTGTTGGGTCCATCCAGCTTTTCCTGACCTTTGGATCCCTCATCGCTGGCATAGTCAACAACTCCATGTCTTACTACACAACAGATGCAGGTTGGATCATCGCTACGGCTCTTCAAATCGTACCGGCCGTCATCATACTTGCCGGAATCGCTTTTACCCCAGGTAAAGCGGTCATTAAAAATACCAAACGTTCTCATGCTAACTTGGTTCCCAGATTCTCCTCGCTGGCTCATCAGCAAAGACCGCACCGAAGATGCGCTCAAATCATTGAAGAAGCTTCGGCGGAAGGAAGACGTCGACAATGGTCTGATTGACTTCGAGATTGCCGCTTTCCGGGAAGAGGGTCAGAGCACGGTCAAGAAGGGCAGTTGGATGGCGCTGTTTGACCGCAACAACAGACGGCGCACAGGGTAAGTCGCAGTGATCCGTGTCGTAATCCCTCCACATGGTACTAATGTCAATATTCACACAGTATCGCCGTCACGATCATGGCCCTCCAGCAGCTCACCGGAGTCACATTCAGCAGCTCCTATGGCCCAACGTTCTACAAACAGGTCGGCCTGGGCTCGCAAGCCTTTTCTTACGCCGCCATCAACAACGGAGTCTCGGTAGTCACCGCAATGATCGGCATGCTCGCCCTCGACGCGTTTGGTCGCCGCGAAGTCACCTTCTGGGGCTGCGTCATCCAGACCGTCTTTCTCTGCCTCATAGGCGGCCTCGGCTCCAAGTCGCACCGCTCGCCGTCCGCTACCAACGGCATGATCGCGTCCTTCATCCTTTACGCCGCGGCCTTACATGCGACACTTGGCCCCGCCGCGTACATCACCGCCGCCGAGGTGGGCACAGCCTCGCTCCGAGAGAAGACCATGGCGCTGGCCACGGCCGTCAACGTTGTCGTCGGCTTCGTGGTAGTCTTCACGACGCCGTATCTCCTGTCGGCACCGTACGCGAGCCTCGGGCCGAACCTAGGCTACGTATGGGGCGGGTTTGCAGCCGTGGGCGCCCTGTGGGTCTGGTTGTGTATGCCAGAGCTGAAGGTAAGACTTTCTCGGTGTCTTCTTTTTTTGTCTTTGTCCGACCTTGATCGACCAAATTTATGGGATCTCTCGCTGATTCCGCACAGGGGCGCAACTTGGAAGAAATTGATCAATTATTCGATGCAAACCTTCCCGCCTGGAAGTTTGCGTCATACGAAACCACCGGCATGTCGCACGACTTGGCTACATTCGAGAATAGCAAAGACATCAAGGCCGAGATTGTGGAGCATAAAGAGTGAATGGAAGCTGTTGTGATAGAACATGATTGTCATACCTGGTTCAATGGTCTTGGTAACACACCTAAACTGCATCATATGCACCAAATGCCCACCTTCAATCAAGTCTGCTTCTCTCTAGGATCTGTATGTTTGTCGGCAAGGTCTATGACCCCAAACAGAGCACCTAGTCCGGTACAAAATGCGCTGATAATCATAAAAAGCTGCCTCGTCGCTCCATGAGGCCACAGCAAGATGGAAGCCAACATCATCGGGCCGGCCGCCGCAAAGAAGTATCTGAAGCCATCTGTCACGGACCAAGTTCAGCCATTAGTATAATAATACCAGTCTAGGCCGGGAAAAGAGGGTAAACTTACCGCGGGCCTCCCGCCAGGTCGACGCCTTACATGCACGGATCAAGGAGTAGACTGCCAGTGAAACTGATACCGTCAAGCACGCTGCGCGAGATTGGTATTACTTTCCCTCTCGATGCGAGATTCATACGGAGAAACGTACCTGATCCCAACAGACCCTGGTACGAGTTCCACCAGTCTTCCCAAATGTCCTCGTGCACCAAACGAAATAGTATGGGCCCTACGTCCTGACCAAACAGATTGGAGAGGTGCTTGGCAGAAGCCTCGTAGAGGTCACGCGACTGTCCGAGATGCCAATTCTTTGCGACCAGCTCTGCATACTTGGGAGTCGTGTCCAGCTTCGTAGTGAGGAGATGGCGGATATAGGCGCGCACTGCGTTTGGGTTGGGCTGCTGTGGCAGTCTTCGAGCAGCGCCAAAGTCGAAAATAGGCAGAGGCATTGTGACAGCTTGAGATTTCGCGGAACTAAGAGTGCAGATTGATTTCTTGCTCAAAGGCAATTGTTATGAGCAGGACAGATTTAATATCAAACTCCTACCAGTGGTGGCTATCTAAATACCTAATTACCTAGTGGTTGCCTAGACAAAGGATGAACTTCTCCTTCAAGGGACCAAAGTTAGTGTAAATAGTCCATGAAAAGGTGGGATTGAATCAGATCATGTAAGCAAGATACGGTCCGACCCGATATTGAGGCTGAGCCATCGTTATACGAAGAGAGATGGAAGCGAGATCCCTATACTGCACCATGGTGGAGCCAACGTGTGAGGTGACAAGAGCGGATACACAATCCTTCTGCAGGATGCCCCACGCGGTTACGATGTATCCGTCCGTCGGTTTCTTGTGTTCTCGGTTTCTCGGCAGAGCCTAAAGTAAGCTTATACGTTCTGTCATCAAGCACCGGTATAAAAGCTTATCATATAGCAATCATGATGATGTACAAGAGAGTTATGTTGGAATGGCCCAGCCATGCATTCCGCGCCCGGATGTTTTCGGTTTTCACTTAGAAGGTCCCTGTAATACCCGAAAACGCATTGCCGCTAGCGACCACGAGCCATTTTTGGCGGCCATTAATATGAATAAGAGGCTGTAAGAAAGCACAGTTCATCACATACTTTCAACGCGTCTATTGCAGATTCTCAAAGCTGTGCAAAAGTGATTACGACTCAAGTGCCGGTGCTATGGCCGGGAGCAACACCGCCGCGGAGGCCGGGAAGCATTCTCCAACTTTGGCCCGGTTACTGAAATCGCGACTCGCCCCAGTCCGCGAAAAAGCACTGCTAAAGGCGGCGACGGACGATGAAAAGCCCGCCAAACCGCCAGCTGGTGAATGTTGCGGCAGCAGTTGCAATCCATGCATTATGGACTTGTATCGAGAGGAATTGAAGGTCTGGAAGGAATGCACCGAGTACAGGGAATCTCTTGGCAATGCCGATACTGCCTCAACTTCAGAGTCGCCCTTAGCCACAACGACACCAACAGATGGGAAAACTGCCAATAGAATGCCCGGATCCTTTGATTGGTAAACCCTCAGATTGAAAATGAAGAGTGCATCCGATCAGGAGCGCAGAAATATTCGCGTGACATGACGCGGAGTGAGATGAAGAATGTCAGTGCACACTCGCATCCCGGTGAGTTCGTATACTATAAACAGTCGCAAATATGAGAAGGTTATGCTAACTTGATATATTTTTGACAGAAGGTCTCAGGGCATGATTGTTGTCCAGGCGAACACCAGGCAAACACAAGAGCCGCCAACACGGCTCACTATTCCCGGATCTACATTTTATACCTGCATGTATCGATATATCCGCACATCATGATTGTAGGGTGGTACGACTCAAGCCAATTCTCTGAAGGATGCGTTGGCATTCCGATCGCATCGGCCTCCCACGAAGCCGATTCGATGTCATGCTTTCACGTTATCTTGCCGAAAACAGCCCCACGGATCCGACATCCCCGAAAGCCTGTCCGCGCGGGCCCCTTCCTGCACGCCATCACTTGAGTGTCATCTTTGACAATGCAGGTCGGTGTTCTTGTGTGAGCTTATGTCTGGCAGAAGACAGTATAAGTCGTAGCCTCTGGCCTCACATTTGGGTAACTTGTAGTTATACCGTCTTTTTCACGCGTGATCAGTCACTCAGGGCCAACCGCTTCTTCGCGACTCGTGTAGTTAGACTTTGAATCTACCCATGTATTCTGATCAGTGGACGAGCACATTGCAAAACTGCTACAGTGAGTTCTCAATGATGAATCTTTTCAGCGGGCCATCCTAAAAGCTGTTCGTCTCCACTAAAACGTGTATGCCCAGCTGGATGGTCATCTCCCCGGAAGTTATGAAGCTCTTCAGCCTCTTGAATATACCTGTAGTCCATTTCGCCACATTTTTCTATACTGCCCGCACCGAAGCCTCGTGATTTATCAAATGATTCCAAAAGATGAGAATGGAACATTGCTGGGCCAGTACTGCCTTGCAGTATAGTTGTGCATAAAGCCACTATTTCCCAATTAGCACTAGTGGTTTAGTGGTAAAATCCATCGTTGCCATCGATGGGCCCCGCGTTCGATTCGCGGCTAGTGCAACTAAATAATTGATTTCTTTTTGCTCTTGCTTTTTCACTCTTTTTTTTCCCCCTCAGTTATTGTCCCTGAACCGGGACGAGTTCTGGTTGTGTTGTGGTATGTATGCCTATGTCGTCTTCTGTCTTCATGTCAGATTGGGGTCTAGTTCAACATCGAAGTAATGGCAGTCTGATCAAAGAACCGCACATTGAAAACCTAAACTCAAAACTTCATGCGCTTCACATGCATCTCAATTTTCATCAAATTCATGACTCTATCAGATATCTAACGCGATTGCGAACGTCTCGTCTTTTTTGTACAGCCTCAAAGGCCCTTTTGGTGATGTTGCTTAACACCAGTCTCCGTCATCCTCAATGGACTCGCCCTTCTCCGACTTGTCCAGCAGCTCCTGCACAGTCCAAAGCTTGAACTTGTAATTCGGTACCGTGTTCGTGTTCTGGAACGGCTGACCATTCAACAAATGAGCAGCACACGCATCATAATTGTCGTCGGCGTAACGCTCAGGATCGTGACAATTCAGCCACAGGCCCGTGAACTTGGCGATACTGCGCGGATCCAGTCAGCAGACCTCTCATTGGGTCAGGCTCGCCCTCGATGTCATGGATCATTCCAGGCGCAACTGCAAGCTATCGATAGAGCACGTACAAGCTCTGGTGATAGGATCCTGCGTGCTTTGTAACTTGGAGGGCTTTGCGTCCAAGTTTCGTGGCCTCTTGTCAACGGCAGTGGATGTTACCCGCGAGCTCGGCCTCCACTTACACAATCGCGGAGTCAAACAGTCAACAAAAGGGTCTGACCCAGACGCAGTCGCGATTGAGATGCAGCGTCTTGTATGGTGGTACTTGACGGCGGAGCACCAACTCCAGACAAAGACGGGCTGCGCTAAATGGTAACAGGATATTATCTTGCCACGGCGGACCTCTCGAGGGGGTTTATCAGATCAACCCACGGCACATGACGACCAAGAAACCAAGAAATGTGAACGACGAAGACATCACTTGTGCTCAAAACGAACTCGTGGAGCACATTTCCAATCCTACAGCCATGACTTATGGCATACTGCGAATTCGATATGCGGAGATTTGCCGCGCGTACACAGACCACGTACCCTTGGACACCTCTGTCAGATGAGGCAAAATATCGCGAGATCTTGGAGCTGAATCACAGACTCGACGACTTTGTTCAAGATCTCCCTCTACGATTTCGCCGTCTTGGCACAGATGCCGCCAAGCTGGGGAACGCGCAGATCTCTTTTGCGCCGCAGGCGTTCACGATCCAGAGATATCTCCTTACACTGAATGTGTATACACTGATCTGCAGACTTCACTTTTCCTATTTTGCCCGAGCCTCTGTGCAGTCCACCTTTACCGCGTCCAGAGAGGCCTGCGTCGACGCGGCTAGGAAGATTCTGCGTGCCGAAATGGAGCTTTCCAAGGAGAGCTTTCCCTTTGTAGAGAGCCGGTTACGATTCTCGAGCATTCTCTACGGCATCCTGATAGCGAATGCCGTCTTCGTCGTCGACATGTGCCTGAACCCCTCTATGACGAGGGATGCGTCATACGTCGCGGAGGCTTCTCCGGCATTTGAGATCTTACAGAGCGCTAGTAGGGATTCTTTTCTCGCAGCCAAAGTCCATCAGTCGCTGTCGCGCTTGATCGAGAAGCACCGCCTCCATATTGTGACCGTACAGCGGCCTCCGACGGCTCTTAATCCTCGCAATCATATATCCTCACTCAGCGATAACCGTCCCTCGATGGCCAACAATGCTCAAGTTCAGGACTGTTTCGGGATTGATGCATGCGATAGGCAGGCTCAATCTGCGAACGAGTTCTGGAGAGGCATGGATTACGGAATGGGTATGGATCATCTCGAGTTCAGCCAATTCGCTGATGAATGTTCATTCTTCATGTGGATCGATGTGAAAACGAAGAGAAACTATTCATCCTGGCTATTGACGTGTGTATGCTAGAAAATTCAAATTAGTGTAATCACGGTTAGCTTCTGCAACTCTTCGTTCCAAGCATCTGAATGAATCTGCCCGACAGCCACGCGTTCCGCCAAGCCGTCTTCCCATCGTACCAACATGATATTGATAGCCCAGTCACTCTTAAAGGGAAAATGACGTGTGTCGTATATCTCCTCGTAGTACTCTTCAGCAGACGGGTACTCGGGAGGGAGATACTCGCCGAAATCCTTGACGGACGCGGCAGTGACTTGGCCTTGGATACTTCGCGATAGCTTAACCAAGTCATGGCGATGGGTCTTGTTCCGCAGCTCCGTCTTCCAATCATTGACATAGTCGTGGAGTGCGCCACAGTGCCGACCGGCGGCATCATAGATCCAGAGGGAGGTGCTCACGTTTCTCCTATAATACTCGGACAAGCCACCGCCGACTTCTCCGTCGTTCCACAAGACACTTTGCTCCAGGCATGGCTTTGAGATGGTGTGTGCCTCAATGTTCATGGTCATGGCCTTGAAAAACAGTGAATACGGCGGTAGGGTCTGCTCCCAATGACGAGGGCTGCTCATTTCATCATCGTGGTCAGAAGCTTGGCTCTTTCGAATTTGGCGCGTACCACTAGGGTCGCATATCCACACGCTTCCAAGTTCAGACTCTACACTGACTTTCTGTCCTGCATAGGCATCCAGACGCCAAGGCTCCCACCAAGCGGAACAGTGCCAAGCTGTCCAGCACCAACTCGGAAGTGTGAGATGTGACTCTCTCCTTTCACTAGATGACCACCTGGGCTCAGGACGTTGAAAATGCGGTTGCCAGAGCAATGCAAGATCAAGATGCGATTCTGGTAGAGCGCACGCGAACTTCCAGTCAAATAGCTTTGCCAGAGTAGAAAGAATACCAGAGAAGGCATTCAGCGCATCGTGGGGGAAAGTCAGGTGTCTAGGGGAATATTGCATGGTAAGCGATCGATAGATCATGAACTGCGCGCTCGGGTCGTTTCCCGCTTCTCGTTCTATCACGCTCACCATCGCATCACCGTCACGTGTAGGCGCAACGCGTTTGTGCTCGTCCAAATAGTCCTCGGATTGGTAAGTCGAGCGGCATTGCCAGAATACTTGGTGCTCGGAAATGAAAAGACAACGCCGCGAGAAGATGAACTCCTGGAAGGTCCAGGCTCGGCGACTCCAGGCAGAGTCCTGTGCGACATTGTACAGTCGCCGCAGTCTTTGTACGAGAGCCAAACCGTTGATCTCGACAGACGTTTGGGTGAGGTTGCGCGACTGAGTGACTCCTGGAAGCGCCGATGCGGCATTGTTTGAAGTCAAGGCCACCAAGGTCACGCATGCATTGCTGTAGATCTGACCCATGCGTGATATATACACACCTTTCGAGTCGTCGTCATCCTGGATAATGCAGAGGGCATCAACCCATAGGTACTTCACACCAACAGCATCAGCCAAATAGATGGCATCGCTTATTGTGCGCGGCAGCTCGTCCCTTAATTCCCGTAACGATCCATCCTTTTGAAGATGGCTGATGTTTGCCTTTGTGCATCTCAACCCCTCAGTGTGACCCCAGACATAGCTCAGAGCCATATATCGAGACTCCCATGTAGCCTCTACGAGTGCCAGTCGTTGGACATCGACCAGCAGTAATTTCATGCTCGGTTGTTCACTGAGTTGTGACTGTGGGAGGTCACATTGCGATCCATGAGATAAGGCACACTGGCCTATCCAGCCTCGAATGAGAGAAAGGTCGACCTTCTCTCCTAGAAGCCGTGCGTGTTTCAGCGTGTCGGCCTGGGTCACACCATGTGCAAATGCCTGCGTATAGGACGTGCGAATGATCTCTGCCACGGTTGTACTGTAACCAGATACATCGGATGGCAATGTGTCGGTGGTCGAATCAAACCAAACTTGGACGCGGCGGTTATTTGAGTTCTTGTCATACCTGCCCAAGTAACACATTTCGACAGGATAAACACCAGCCTCCCAGAAGTGTTTGGCGTGAACGTTCAATGCTTTGATCACGAGACTGCAAAGAGGGCATTGCGTCCTCTTTGCGATGTCCTGGAAGAGACCAAGACCCACGGTGCGGGGTTGGTCATCGCGGCAAAAGTAATCCTCAAGTTTGATATGTTGACATGTATCACATAACCTTGAGCACATTTCCATTTGGACTGGACTCTGCAGCGAGTGAGAATATTTAACTTCTGAATGATGAGAAATTGGAAATGTCTAGAAGATCGAGTGCCTACGTGGTCATTCTTTGAGGGGCGAAAGCGTCACGCATTGCTGCGTAGGACGTGAGCTTATTACAAGCGGTCTTGTACGACCTGACCACGTGTAGGGTGGTGACGTATCATTAACAATTGCGGGGCATTCTGCCCACCATATGTTATCTGGTGTAATGGTACAGAGCTTTTTTTCACACGATATTTACAGGACAAAGCTGTGCGGGGCAGGTTGTGTCAGCTCAGACATGTTATGAATCAAGATCGTGACCAATCAACAACTGCAGAAAGTACCGGGACAGTCCGCCATCTGTCTCAATGCTCCCCTACATTCCCAGCCCTTTCAATATCTTCGGCCGATATCTCCATGTCCTTATCATAGCCAGAGAAGGATATCTTCCACTCTCTCGAGTCCCGAGGTCGCAATTCAACATTGATATCAAAGTCGGGAAAGGGCATGGCATTCACCATTGGCGACTCGGCTGTCGTGGGCTGGATCCATTTACCATCCACCGGGTTTACCTCAAATCGCAGGACGAGCAGAGCCGTGAACATGAGAATCTCAGTAGTTGCAAAGTGTCTGCCAGGGCACAGCGTCGTTCCCCCGCCGAACGCGCGAAAGGCCACTGGATTGACACGCTTCACCCCTGGCTCGCGCATGAAGCGCCGGTGATTGAACTCGTCTACCGTGGCGCCCCAGACGTCGCGGTCGGTGTGTTGTACCTTTGACGACATGATGATGGTGCTGCCCTTCTTGAGCAGATATTTGTCGTCGAGCTGATGGTCTTCCATGGCTATACGGGTCGCCGTGCTGGTAGAATGAACTCGCATGGCCTCCTTGAGCGTGGACAAGAAGACGGGACAAGACGATTTGACGTGGACCAGGTCTATGATCCTCGAACCATCCTTGTCTTCGCGCACGCCTTGCAATAGCTCGTTTTTGACGTCTCCAAGCACTTTTGGATCTGATAAGACGTGGTATACAACCCAGAACGTTGCGGGGAGTGTGTTTGCAAGGATAGCTTGGCTGCCACCAATTTCGATCCTAGCAGTCTCCTTCAGAGAGATGCCAAAGTCGTTGTTGATCTTGACTCGAGCCTTGATCAACTCAGAGCCCTTCTCGTACAAATCCTCTTCAAAGTAGCGCTCCCAGACTTTGACCATGTACTCGCGCGCCTTGAAGCTCTCCCTAGCGAAGATGCGCGGGCAAAGGTTCAACACAAACATCATCATTTTCGGTTCGAAGGTACTTTTTGAAGTATATTAGCCGTTATTCGTCATCTGAAAAACACTCTAGGACTTACTACCAAGCTTTCTCCATGATGGGATCCCGAAAGGGATTGCCAGGCCCATATACGCCTTCCGTCGAGGCCATAAGTAGCTCGTGACGAACCCATTCGAACAATGTCACTGTTGATGGTCCCTTCTTCGCCCAAGTGTCTAGAGACTGACTGATGACTTCAACTGATCTTCTATTGAGGGCGTCCAGACCGGGTCCGGTACTCAGGGCGGAGTGCACATATTTCGGAAAGTTCATGAGATAACCCGCATCGCTCGTCAGATCGGCGCCGATGACTGCGTTGGTGTCCTTGTTCACGCCAAAGACATTGACGGCTATAGAAGCCTCAATGGCTGTGAAGGACAGTTTTTGGATCTGATTCTGGATCGGCGCGAGAAGCGATGGGGAGTTGACGATGTACAGCCGCGAGCCGGGCATTCGGAGCGTATGTATCGGGAGTTTGTACTTGTCTCTGGCGAAAGAAAATTACATCAGCTTCGACCAATGACCCGAGGGGGAAATGGAGAGAGGAGCATACCTCATCAAGCGATGAAAATTGGCCCCTTTCGATGCCATGTTGATCATTGGCGAGACAAAAGGGACGGCGTCGCTAATTGATGGCGGTTCTTTCGCGTCCTGTGTGAATCGGAGCAGCGCGACGAGAAAGACATAAGTCGCCGCGAGGACGGCGCCTATGGTTGCAGCAAAATCAAGGCTCATTTTCAACGTCTAGCTGGTGGTCCAGGTGCAACGCTCGATCAATGATGAGGTCTAGTAAAATTGAGGGTCTCATAGGATACATGATTAAATACCATTGTAGCCGAGTACGCAATCGAGAAAGTTGACTTGGGATGCCAGCATCCCTACCGACCCATGGTGTTGCTACCTGAAGTCTGCAGGTCCATATAAGTCCTGCACCAACACCAACAGTCACCTTGCCGCTCCGGGATGTGGGTACGTACGGTAAACCTGAACCTCCTTACGGTCGCAAACCCGCGATTTGAGGCGAGAGAGGCGCTTAACGCGATATTCTCAAAGAACAGAAGTAAATAATCGATTCACACGTTGCCGCGAGGATTGACTCTTTTCCTAAGAACACTCATGGACCTAGCTTGCTTGTACAGCTTTTGTATAGTTCTGTATGCCTATACTGTTGGTAGTCATTCAATCGCAATTACACGCATCATTGACTATCCTGCTGGCTACCTAGGTACACTTGTGAAGCGTCATCTTCATTAAACATGTTCTGCTGAGCTTGAGCCATGCACGACTTTGGCCACAGTATATGCTCAAGCTTGTCGGGGGGCAATATTGACACAATGTCATTCATGATGGCCGTGCTCCACCCCTGGAGGTACCACGCGTGCGCCTGCGCCTCGTGCAGTATCGAGCAGTAGTACGCCAGGACGGTCAGCGCCAGGGGCTGGCGGGCGCGCAGCGCGACGAAGAAGTCGCCGTTCATGGTGATGGGCCACAGCATGACACCGCGCAGCGCCGGGACGGGCGCGTCGCGGATCGAGTCCTCGATGCCCTGGATGAAGTTGGAGATCTCGCGGTCCACGAGCGGCGTCAGCTCCTCGACCTCGTCGCCCCGCAGCTTGCTGCCCAGGTCCGCCAGCTTCTTGCACACGGCCTCGAGGTAGAACATGGGCTTGCTGTTGTGGGACGACTTGAACAGGTCCGCAAAGGGCCCGTGGTGGATGTACCGCTCCCACGTGCGCAGGACCACGTCCATGCCCCGGTTGAGGCCAAAGATGTCCAGGAGGTCCTGCAGCGTCGGGCGGGGAAGGTCGCCAGTGTCGTCGTGCAGAGAGAAGGCAGCGAACGCGCCGATGATCATCAGAGACGAAGCGGCGAAGCAGGCATGGGCATTCTCCGGGGTGACGTGATGCATGAGCCTCTTCCGCAGGCCCTGCGCGGCTTCGCTCTGGTGATGCGAGGCGAGTATGTGGAACTGCCGTCGGTGCGACTTGTTCAAGTATGCGAGATGGTACGCGGCGATGGCGAGGATCTGGTGCATCAGCGGCTCGTCGTTGAGGGCCAGCCGCACGAACTCTGTCTGCCAGATGTGGCCTACCTGGCTTCCCCTGGGGAGGAGGAAGCAAGTCACGGTGCTGTAGTGATGCATCAGCTCGAGGTCCGTGACCCACGTTGAGCCCTGCGGTTGTGACTCGCTGGACGTGAGCCGCGAAAAGTACGGGAAGCAGTCTGGCGGCAGCAACGATGGCGACCCAATAGACGTAATGGAAGCAATGGATGCAATCGGTGACGGAGTATTGGAAGCAGCCGACGCCGCTGTCGGAGTCTCCATCCCGGTAAATGTCAGGAATGACTGCACCGACTCGATACCTGAGTCCGCCGCGCTCCATACTGTGCTGACTTCGTCCTTTGTAATGATTCAGCTCTGGTGCGGCCCCGATGCTGTCGAAGGATACAACTCACCAGATCTGACGTCGAGGCAGCCCTTGACGGCGCCGTCACTACACTGGATGTGCTCGCCGCCGACGATGCGTCGACCAGACTACAGGGTACGCCATGCCGCGTACAAGCGCTGCAAGGTTTCTTCTCGTCACACTGGCACAGATATCAGTCTTCATGTATCTACTGGGCAGAGGCAATCGTTCGGCAGCGCACACACCTTGACGCGGCGCTTCTTGCATCTCTGGCAGCCGGTCCGTGACTTGGAATACCCGAGACGTTGCACCATGATGGGAATTGGAACCCGAGTTAGATGGATCGTGGGGTAGTTCAGAAGGTTTCAGTGTCTGCGATTTTACAATCACGCGTATCGCAAGAGGAGTAGACCTGTGAACAAGACCGACAGGAAATGAGCACAAAACATCCAGCGTGAAGTCGACCGGCGGCTTGTATATTTGTGCAAGCTGCAAATAGGGTTTGAGGCGATGATGAGTACGACTTAGCACTTGCTGAACAATGCGCGACCGGTAGTCATTGTAGTAGGTGATCATGAATCGAAACTCAAAACACAGGCCAGAATACACTTGGCAAGGCGGTAGTTGGCAGCTAGCAAAAGTCCGCAACCAAGCCAAAAGCTAATATTTCGTCTAACGGTTCGTCCGGCAGGAAATCCTTGCCTTTCATCTGGGTGTCGCATACGTACGTCGTCGAGGCTGACGGAAAATGCCGAGAGCTGAACCAATGCTGCGCCCTCGAAAGTCATCATCGCCCGTACCTTCACCTCGATGTCCGACCCCAACGAGATGAGCTTTCGAGTGAACAGATCTGAAAGGGGTTCCTGCTGGGCTCTAGAAAAGATTTGGCATGTCCAGCCAATCACGACAGGATCCGAAGTGCATGAAGAGATCGGCACTACTGTCGTATTTAGCGTACGCCAAGGACTCGTGTGGACCTCCAGACAATCTGTGCGCATTATACAATGACTGGGACCCTCTAGGCGGATCCGGGAGCGTCGCAAGTCCAATCTTCTTGTATCACGGCCAAGGCCGCTGGGACAACATATGCTACGTAAGTGAAGACGCAGCATATAGGGGATGAAGACATCGATCACCAGTGGTCATCCATTGGGAGAAGCCTAGAATTGTTCGTGGAACAGATAAGCAACAGTAAATACAAATTGTGAAGAAATCTAAGAAACGATGATGCTGATGGGGAAAAAACACATGCCATCCTCTAGGTACTCCGTGTAAACGCCGTGAAAATCACATGTCGCTTGGAGTAAACCTATTGGCGCTCCCGCATCATAATTTCCTTCCTAGGATTCGGAATAGACTGTAAAAAGGAAAAAGAATTAGCATTCAGCGTCTTTTACGGCGGGTCAAGTAAAAATGCTTACCATATGCGCAAACTCCATGTTGGGATACCTCTTCGTCTCTCCGTCGGGAAGCTTGAGGTCGTACTGCATGATAAACTGGCCGAAAATCATCTTGATCTCGTTGGCGGCAAAGAAGCGACCGGGGCAAGCGTGGCGGCCGTAGCCAAAGTTCAGACTGTTGGAGCTCACGCTGACGAATTGGTTGAGCGCACCACTCTCGTTCGATGTCTCCTTGGCATGCTGGCGCATCTTGTGAAATCTCAACGGGTCAAACTCTTCGGGGTTTGAGAAGACTTCTGGGTCGGAGCTGATGGCAACGGCAGGGACTTCGATCGTCACGCCGGCGGGAACTGTACGGCCGTCGGAGAACGTGAATGGACGCAGGACTTTGCGCTGGAAAGAGGCTACAGAAAAGTCATGTTAGTCTGGGGCTCGCAGGTATCGGATGCATAATTAGCTGCTAACCCATCGTTGCCGGATACAGGCGGAGCGTCTCCTTGAGGAAACTATCCAACTTGGTCATGGCCTGCAGCGCTTGGCTGGTGAAGAGGCCGTTGTGCTTTGCTAGGGTAGTCTCAATCTCCTCGCGAAGTTCTGGAATAAACTCGGGCAGGGCTGCCGCGCTGTAGAAGCTGCAGATACTGTCAGTAAATCGGGGAGGCAGATTCAAGCAGCATGATCGCCTTACACATTCGTCGTCACCAAGACCGTCGTGTGGATCGCCGCAAAACTGAGACCAAGCTGAACCTCGGCGAGGTTCTGGCTGTGAGCGTCGGTGAACTTGGGCGAATTGCGAATGAGCCACTGCAGCATGTCGTCGGGTCCGTCGTCCTTGCTGTCCTGGAATGCCTGCTTTCGTGCCTCGATCACGGGCATGAGGAAGTTGTACGCTTCCCTCTTCCTCTTCTCAAGCTTCTTGATCTCGGGCAGGCGGGACGCGAGGAACGGTCGCAGCCACGGGTTCATGTTGACAACCGCACGCTGCGCCGTCATGACTTCCATGGTGTAGTTGATGGCGGCGTCCAGGTACTCCTCGGTGCGACTGAGCTCCGGGCCGATAAACATGCGTCCAGAAACCATTCCCACGATGCGCAGCAGCTTGTGGTGGATGTTAATGGGCGTCCAGTCAGGGCTCTCGGGAAGATTGATGGCCAAGCATTCGCGGCATTCCTGGGCGATGAGGCCATTCAGACGAGCTGCATCCCATCTTGTTAATTGCCGAACGCAGCAGAGGTATTTTGGAAGAATAGAGGTACTGACTAAGAGCAGGTGTAAGATCCGCTTTGATCGTGTGCGGAATGATGGGTACTGTTGACTTGATCTTGGTATACTTGGCTTCGATCGTCTGGAAAGCTTTGTTAGCGCTGTGGTGGTGAAGATGGTGAAGTTGTCAATCACCTCGTTGACAGCCTCATCCATGCTGACGGTGTGATCAGGCAATTTCTTCAGCTCGGGTAAGTACTTGGGGCTAAGAACGATGACGGTAGCGCCTGTCATATGAGTTAGCCATCAGTCGGTCATAAAAGGCAGGCCAGGCCGTCACTTACTCCTCGGGGTGATGATTTGGAACATTCCATCCCTGAACTGTAGAGCACCGACTGTTAGAGCACCAGGCTGCGCACTTGCGGAAAGAATATTTCAATCGTACCTTGTTGTATCCATCATTATACAGTTTTCGAGCTCCGCCAAGATAAGCTTGTCTAAGCTTGTCAGTACTCCCCAATTCCGAGCCGATGATGGGAATCTTGTAGATGTTCAGCCAGTTGCGAACATGAGGGTAGACGCCTGCGACGATAGATGCCAGCAGGCAGGCGAGGACGACTGGCCACCTCTCGACGATACGATCGACGATAAGACTGACGGACTCCATCTCGAAAAAACAAATGAGAAAATGTATGTGAAATAATTAGGTATTGCTAGTTGGTTGTCACCCACTATTGCTGATGCAGGCCGCCTCTTATTTGTAACTGGCAACATGGAGTTGATCCATCTTCGTTCCCGCGAAATGCCATATCGTTAGCACAACGGTCCGAGACGGACCCCGTGTGAGAGAAAATAGAAACACAACGAATGAAGCTTCTCAACCCGAGAGCGCAGCGCCTAGGGGAGACCAAGACCGTGACACCCAATCTCTGGCCACGTAAATCTGTAGCTCGCTCTCGTTTTCGCGTCCCCCACAGCACTAAACAGCACTAAGTTCGGGAGCCTAAATGACACCCCCCACTACCCATGGACGGGTAGATTCACGAACTCGGGTCTCGAGCTCGCTCAACTCAGCCACACACTGACATTCAACCTGTTCCTGACGAAGAAAATCCTCGATTGGACGTGAGTCGGTTGACTTTTGATGATTCCGAAGTGACAACGCGCGAGATCCATGCAATCCGTGTCGGCATGTGTGTTGTGTTGAACGTCATTCCGGAATAGGCACGCCATTAGAATGTTTGGCGCCGGCAGGGGACATGGTGGAAAGCTTGTATGCCTTGTGTGTAGGTAAGCATACGACCTGTTAGTCAAGGCCAGACGCCGACCGGGTTCATTCCTCAGATTGGTGTTCTGTGAGGGCGACAACAACGCATGATGGTGGTGGAATCTATTAAACCATCCGACCTTCATATAAAGCAATAAATATTCAAATTGCAATAATATTTTGACTTGTTTGTCTAGATAGGTAGCAAATTACGACTTCGAAGAATCAATGTGAGAAAAAAACGATGTATTAGGCTATTCTATTTGTGCGTTTGGAGAAATGTTGAAAATGATTGTTTGCTCAAATCTTCTTGGCAAACATTGGATGCTGCCTGATGCGACCACCAAATATGGCCAAAATCCAGGTAACAGGCGCAAGCACAAAGCAGATCAGGCCGAGGAGCGTATTTCCCCAGCCCAGACCCAGAGCGTCGTACATTTGCAGCCCAATGAGCGGCAAGACCGCGCCGAGGACGCTTCTCAACACAGCATTGGCAGCCGTGACCGAAGCCGCGTGCTCTTGGTACACATCGACCAGGTAGGTCAAGATGCTCATGAACAGGCCAATCAGTCCGAAGCCCATGATGCCTGTACCAATAACGGCCACAATCCAGTGCACGCGGAACTGCGCCGCCCATCCGTAGATCAATAGGCCGGAGGACAGCGTGAGGGCTCCCGGCACGGTAATCCATAGGCTCAGCCGCACTTCGGGTTGTGGCTGTTTGCCCTTCTTCTTCTCGGCCTCGATCAGGCGGTCCGACAGGAATCCAACGAGGACCTGTCCCAGGATATTACCGATTCCTCCTCCGATGAACACCAGACCTGCGCTTTTCGCGCTGAAGCCGTAGTACTCCTCAAAGACAAACGTGAATGTCGTGAAGAGGATATACATGAGACCGTAGATGATGGCGACGTATGTGCTCAAGATCGTGACGAGTGGTGCGGTAAAGAGCATCCGCATGGGGCGGATGATGGCCTTGGCGAAGACCTTGCTCGGGGGCTCGGTGGGTTTCAGTTTGGATTGGTAGCCCATGTTGCCAGTCTCCTTTCGCAGTCGAGCCGCCTTTCTCTCCAGAATCAGAGGAGCGTAGGACTCCTTGAGGATGAATATCGAAGCCAGGGTAGTGACTCCAGACTGTTTTTACAGAGTCAGTCCAAGCTGCGACGCATGTTAGGTGAGCGCGGGAAGAACCTACAGCGATAGCGATGATCCAAAATACCCATCGCCATCCCAGAGCCTCGACGAGAAACCCTCCACACACTGGACCAACTACCGGACCGAGGATCGGCCCTCCCGTCCACAGTGCCATTGCTCTTCCTCTCTGGCTTGGCGGCATCATGTCGACGATGCTACCGCTGCCGATCGTCAAGACGGCCACTCCCGAGAAACCGGCCAAGAAGCGAAAGGCGATCAGCATGCCTATGTTCGTCGCAAGCGCGCAGGCGATCGTGAAGACGGTGAAGGTCGCATTGCAAATGTGGTACACTAGGTTTCGTCCGTACACTTCGCTCAGGGGGGCTAGGACGATGGGACCAAGGGCGAAACCCAGGACGAAGACGGAGACGACAAAGGTGGCGAGTTGATCGTTGGTGACACTGAACTCTTCCAAGACTTGCGGTACTCCCGGTGCGAGCATCGACGACGCCAGAGGGCTGGAGAGAAGGTTATTAGTTAGCGATCAGACCCTCTCCAATTCTGATATTGGTGCGAGCACGCTGCACTATATGTGAGGTAGTATGGACTTACACAAGCAAGCTCAGGAATGACAAGATGCCAATCATGGCCCATTTCCGCTTGTTACTCCAGTTGAGGGGGTTTTCGGGGTCTTCGCTCTCTGGCTGTTCCCAATAGACGATCAGACCACCATGATCGGCGGTATTATCAGAGGGCACATCGCTGTTGTTGGTGTTCCCCTTTTCGGGATCGCCCTGGTTCGACACCGAGTTCACGTCGTCTGTGATCTTGTTTTCTTCAGACATTGCGGCAGATCAAGAAAGAATAGACCCTTGCACGTGCATTACACCAAGTACACAGTCTGGTCTGGGGAACGGCCTTCTTTAACCAGATGCCTGATCCCGATGTGTTGACAATCAGTGCAGCATGAGAAGCGGGCCCAGCCAATCCCAGACGGATCCGAATGGCGGAGACCTAGACCCTGCCGTGTCCGGTCGTCTGGGTGCGTCGCACCGAAATTGGTACGGGCACCCAAGACTTGAATGTTCAGCCTCCATAGGAAGCGAATTGCATATCGCGAATGCGAGCTGTCAATATCTTACGACAGAATGAAGAAGAAGTCATCCCAGGTTGAGATATGCGAGCTTGGCGACTGCGGCATCGGGATACTGGAGTTAAGCAAGGCCGTTGAGGAGTGGCTTAGGGCGGTTCACGATAAGTCCCCCGAGTTGCCAGCCGATTGCCGCTCCGCAATCCAAGAACAGGGCTAATATTGGCTTTCGCGAATCGTCAGTCCACAAGACGGTATCCAGGAATCTCGACTTGTCAAAGTCTCGAAGACTTTGTTAGTGCGCCCCTATGAGCCTTTTCCCCCTGGTTGGGCGCAGTTTCAAGTTGTTCTCGACTCAAGCCAAGTTCGAGGGGGTGAGAACGGTGGGGAGTCTTTCGGTTCGGTCCATGATTGGCTCGCGTTCGGGTCGAACACGGACTATATTTTAGAGTTGGCTGTTAGGTAACCTACTGAATATGGCGTAGCGTCGCTGAATCATCTCGCTCCATGTTCCCATCCCTTGAATTCATTAAATACTAAACGAAATATTTATTCGCACTGCCACCAAAGACCGAAGACGAGGGTCCCATTGCGGGATGCTGCATATTGTAGATCAGCCTACCCATCCATACTGCCTACTACGAATCGTAGGGCTGGCCCAATGGAACCCCAGCACGCGCGCCAGAAACGTCGGTCAAAGTTAACGTCCCACTTCCCGCCTGGCTTGTTGACTTTCGGTCGTGGCCCATCGGCAGTTGACCCTGTCAAGCTGATCTCAAAATAGTTATCCGTCTCCTCTCCAGGGTGCCGTAGCGTCAGAAGTACTCCTAGAACATTTTTTTAGTTGAACTGCCAAGCACATCTAACAATCAAGCATTGCGCAATGGCGCAATACACCCACCAGCCGAAACCTGCCGCTATCCTGATAGTACGGGCCACTATCGCTACCCATCTGAATGTATGAGACGGAACAGGGCTATTGCAATGCAAATCCCTTCAAGTCACAGTAGCTTCTCTATCTAAGCCCACCTACTGATTCAACGTTTGTCTATGAATAGCGCATCTTGCTATACCGCTAGTATGGAGTACCTTCCAGGGAAGTGACACCCGGTAATCGGCTTGAGCCTTGCCTGAAGCGCAGACCCAGCATTGTGATGATGCATGTATCTGCAACACCTCGTCCTCATCAGGCAGACGTTTAGTGAACTCACTGCGGTATCTTTGTGCGAAACCTTCGTGGCTTAGATGCTCTGCTGCATGTGTCGCGTTTGGTATAATTCAACTCGATTCCTCTCCTTCATGGAGGCATAACAGACAGTCAACAACGGTCGCTCACAACAACAACAACAACAACAACAACAACAACAACAACAACATCATCATCATCATCTTTCCTCCTTCTCAGTGGGGTTCCACATCTGACTACCTTTTTACGACTACTGAACATTCGACAAGCCATTGACCTTGTGTCGTTGGTCATCCCACCGACATAAACCAGTTTTGCTTATCTGAGAGATCTTCGAAAGCAATAATGTCGGAATCAGCTGCTGCAAGTCTGCCGCCGCCGTCTTCGGACATTGTTAATCTTGCCATTGCCGACCTGGTCATATATGCAGTGCTATTCTTCCCCACGTGCTGGATCACCTGGAAGCACGGCAAAAATGGAATGGTCTGCTGGCCGATTTTTGTGTCCTATTTCGGACTACGGTTCGCTTCGGACGCATACCTGATTGCGCACCGGGCCGACCCACTGCTCCCGAACACCGTTGCCATCATGACAAATGCCGGAAGCTTGGCTTGTCTGTCACTGACCATTATCGGAATGTTATATGAAGTGTACGTAGCCTCTCGACCACATGTCACATCTACATGGAATTGGACTAACATCTCTCTAGAAACATTGCGCTGCCTTTCCCTCGTCGCTGGACCGAGAAGATCATTCTCGGCATCACCCACCTGTGCAACACGGCTGGCATCGGCATGGCGACCTATGGCGGCTCGCCGAGCGCCACCGGCAAAGGCGGCGTAGCGAATCAGCTCCTCAACCAGATCGGCAACTGCCTCATGCTGGCCGTCATGGCGACCATGTGCTGGTGGGTCTGGCCGACCTGGAGGCGCACGGCGGCCCTCCACCGCAAGCACCCGCTGTTCAAGCCTCTGCGGGCCCTGCTCGTCGCGGCCGGGGTGGCCATACCATTCCAGTGTCTCCGTCTCATCTACAACACGACATATGCCTTTGACCACCTCCCGATCCTGGACCCCATCACCGGCACGTTTGCCGTCAGGCTCATTCTCCAGTTCATCCCGCAGATCGGCGTCGCCGTCGCCGCAGTGGCCGGTGGTTGGTTGAGCATCCCGCGCAAGGTCATCAGCAACCCAGGAGAGGAGATGGGCTGCCTCGAACCGATACGGAGCACGAGCGATCGTGGTCTCGTCTAGGTGCTTCGCTGCCTATTGTTCGCCAAGACATAGACAGCGCATGTCATTGGCGGTCTAGGCACAGTTTTTGCAAATCGTTGCTCGGAAGTACGAGCCCAGACGGCGAGTGGAAGTATCATTGATTGTATATGATTGGATTTTATTCCCCTACGGCGAGCTAGAGTTGCGCTTTTCTCCTATATATCACCCCTTGCCTCGGATTTGAAGTCGGAGGACGAACACTGGAGTTCACAAGGCAGCTGAAAATGATTCAAGTATTACGTGTAGAGCACGGCTTGGCATGTATTTTGAGAATTTCCTTACACAAGTGGCTTAGATGTCGCTTAGATACCATCGTTATTGATTTTTAGATACCGCATCCAAAAGACTATGTTCTTTCATGCAAACAACGGCTACTTTGTACCAACGTCCAGACGAGAAAGACCTAATAGTACGTATTATAAAATGTATAGTCTTTCGCTAAATCTGGACTCGGCGGACCATACAAGAACCATGTTTTAGCTTAGCATCCAGAGGTTCCACGGCAGCACGGCCAATTGCCGACCTTGATGACAGAGCATGCCGAATAAGCCGTTGTGGGAACTCGTGGCTCATCTGCTCCAGTGCCGATCACGGTCTATACGCGCGGCGCTTGCAAAAAGGCAAAACCGCAAAGAAAACGAAAGAGTTTTCCAAAGTTGAACATGAATCAGGCTGCGATTACCTCCGAGCCGAGCGATGATGCTTTTCATTGCGGATCTTTCCAAGATTAATAGCTTGGCTTCATGCCTAGGGACCATAGTCCACGCGCGCGATCATGCTAAATGTATTCTAGCTCCCGAGATACCCAGTCTTCCGGGCGCAGCCAATGAGCAACATCCTTTTCCAACGGCGAGGCGTTATAGGCTCTGCGTGCGTTGAAACTTTGAAACCAAGCTTACATGTGGATCGCGTATAACGTGACTGAGCGTCGATGCAGAGAAGATTGCAAAAGCTTCGAGCTGAACTCGCTTGTTCAGACGGCAGAAGGTTAAATGAAGCACCATGTGGCAAAGGCGCTTGGATACCACCCTTCGTAAGCCAACGCGATTATGAAACAGAATGGCAGCGCAATGAAAACACGACACAGGATCTCTGATATTGGTCGAATTTTTGCCTTACTCATAAATCCGAGTAAAAACCGACATGCGCGTCACATTCTCGAACGGTCCCACCAATCATAGGGCGGCACACTAGTCCTTTACGGCAAGAACTGCTCGACGGGAGAAAGCTTTGATCATGGACGGAGCCGTGCCACCATCAAGAGCCGAGTATACTCTCGGTCATCCGAAATGTTTATCTGGTCATAGCAAATCAATTTGGTGCAATTTCTCGCCTCCATTGCTCTTTGCTCACAGGGTTGCTGGTTCAAGGGAGTCACCGTCTTCCAGGTTCAGAAATTATCATCCGTCCTCGGTGTTCCACCTTTCGGCAAATATGAACCCGCCAAGGCAGTCGCTTTGTTTCTTTTGTGCTCGTCGACTCGTACGTGAGGATGTTCGTCGACAGCACGACGAACGTTTCTGCTCTATAAGAAGTCGCAGAGCTACGGGACTTAACCCACATACCGAACCATGTCCAGCAATAGCATGGCTGACACTAGGGGAAGGGAATATACCACGGGCTGATTGGCTGCCAAGGTTAAGGGGACGTGCAAAGATCCGGCAGCTCTTTGAGATGGCTCCACTCAAGTCCAAACATCCTCCCGCTCGGAGACCATAATCGGGGACGCCAAGAAATGGACCCATGACGATGCTCCATTTAGCGTGGCCAAGCGTTCGGACGGATGGTTGATCAAGGCTTGATAGGGAGTGAGAGATCGATGCTAAGGCGACCAGAGGAGGACGGCCAGGCAGTGTGTCGGACGACAGTATAAAGGCCCTCTCTCGCCTACCGATCTCCGAAGGTCTGGGACCATCAGTCGATCAAACGGGTGGCGATAATACCAATTCACTGAGTTCCTTGTCAGGTCTCAAACAAATCCCACCGTACTCACATTCTTTCTTCGTTGCAAAGATGCGCTGGTCCTCGTGTGCAGCCGTGCTCGGCCTCACCACCGGGCAGGCACTCGCCGGTTGCCCTTATGCTGCCCGGCAGGCAAGCTCGGATTCCAATTCAACCACACCTCCCATTGCGGCAGCTGTCGATGGCAAGTCTGGAGTGTTCTACATGAACCGGATCGCGCCCGGCAGCTCGCAACTGTACATCGCCAATGCCGACGGCAGTGATGCCACGCCTCTGATGGCCAACCAGACCTGGGCCATGGACTACCGCCCTCGATGGTCACATGATGGCGAATGGATCGTCTTCACTAGCGAACGCCGCGGCGACGGCCAATCTGACATTTACCGTGTCAGAACAGATGGTACCGGACTGGAAACGCTCGTATCGACCGACTCCTTTGAAGACTCGGGTGCCTTGTCCCCTGACGGTACTCAACTCGCATACGTATCGACCCAGGGCAACCTGACAGCCAACATTTGGGTCAAGAACCTGTCGACCGGAGTTGCCCAGAACCTGACCGACACTGATGCCAATCGCTGCAGCAGGATGGGTCCCCAGGGACACTACCGTCCCACCTGGTCGCCCGACGGCGAGTGGATCGCTCTCAGTTCCGATCGTAACACAGACTGGACGGGCCATGGCGACGGTACGGGCTGGGAGCACACACAGTCGTTGGCCATCTACGTGGTCCGTCCCAATGGATCAGACTTTCGCCAAGTCATCAGCGAGGACGGCTACTCGCTGGGTACCCCTGCATGGTCTCCGGACGGATCTCGCCTTCTGTTCAACAGAGTCTCGCGGGAGGACACATACAGCTCGCACGGTACATCGTCTCAGTTCGCCGCCATCACTGGTCAGATCCTCAGTGTCGACGTTGCTACTGGCACTGATATTGTCAACCACACCTCGGGAGACTACCTCAAGCTCAACCAGCACTACATTGGCAACAGCAGCAACATCGGCTACTTGATCAAGGGCGGCGACAGCGAGGGTCTCAACTACACCGAACCCTCCTCCACTCACTCGTCATTCAACCTGACCTACCTCCGGGACCCATCCTGGTCACCCGATGGCTCCAAGGTGGTGTACGAGGTGGTGTCCTGGGACCAGCGCCCCGCCGGCAGAGAGCTCTTCAGCTGGGACAGCGAGTGGGACTACCGCTTCATGGACGTGTTCCCGACGCTCAACAACGCAACGGGCCGCATCGCCATCACGCAGAAGCAGCTGGGCAACAGCTCCGTCGTCACGTCGACGACCAACTACACGGACCTCGTGACCGTCTTCGACGTCGACGACATCTGGGAGACGGACAACTCGACCGAGCAGGGCTACATCCAGTCCGGTCTCGGCGGCGCCTTCCAGCCGACCTTCTCCCCCGACGGCTCCGAGATCATCGTCGGCATGGGCACCTGGTTCTTTGACCGCAACGCCAACACGGGCTCCATCTACCGCGCCAACGCCTCGGGCGACGGCTTCGAGGACCTGACCAACACCGAGTACGAGCTCAACGCCGGTTTCCCGTCGTGGTCGCCGGACGGCTCACGCATCGTGTACCGGCTGTGGAACCGCACGAGCGCGGCGCCGCTGGGCCTGCGCGTGCTGGACCTGGAGACGGGCTCCGAGAGCGTGCTGACCGAGGGCTGGGACAACACGCCGGGTTGGTCGCCCGACGGCGAGCTCATCGTCTTCACGCGCCAGGTCAACTGGACGTGGGAGTACGGCGCGCGCTGGTACGAGGACCGCTTCGACATCATGACGATCCGGCCCGACGGCACCGACCTGAAGCAGCTCACCGACAGCGAGGCCAACGACGCCCACGCCGTCTGGTCCTACGACGGCCGCATCATGTGGAACACGGGCATGTACGGCTTCCGCGACGAGTCCGTTCTCTTTGACAACACCTTCCAGCCCTACGGCCAGATCATGGTCATGAACGCCGACGGGTCGGACAAGCACTTGGTGACGGATAGTTTGTGGGAAGATTCGATGCCCATGTATGTTCCCAATGAGTATTTACAATAGAAGGAAGATACGATTTCTTGCTGCAGTTTATGAAAAGCTAGAGCTTTTTTCGTCATTAGATTCGTCTTCAGTTAAGCGCAACTCGAAGTAATTATACATGATTGATCATCACCTTGGCCCAAGTGCAAAAGACCAGTCTTTGCCAAAGACAGCTCGACAGTCCAACGTACCCACTCCAGATTTGTGAAAGTCCAGCAGTGTTTCGCTTACTACTAGCTTGCAAATACGCAAAATGGGCCGACTCAGGTCCGGCACAGTTGCTCCGCGCGTAATCCCGGCCAGACCCCGGCTTATGGTAGCTTCCATGTGGAAATAGTTCCGTAAACTGTTATCAATCGCATCTTATCTCCGGTGGTACCACCCATCGTCCAATGAGCATCTCATCTCATCTCATCGACCTACTCCAGATGAGGTTGGATTGCGGCCCCTGGTTCGCTTGGCCGGATCGTGCCCCAACGGGTGAGCCTCGGTATGGACCGCATGATGTGAGTTTCTCAGGGTACCTATCACACTTTACAGCGTATGCCGTGCCACTTGGGCGCCTGGTTCATTGGCCCAATGCCATCAAGGACGTATGGAGTCTTGCATTACACTTTTGTCCTCCCAGGGCGGCATATGAGAGTCCTTGCTGATTGGGGAATAGACACGGCAGGGCAACACACGGCATCTGCCAAGACTTCTTCTTCTACCAATGCGCGCGCCATCCGAACTTTTACCAACCGCTCGCTGCCGTCGGGAATAGAGCATGTATGTGATACCATTGAACTCGACCGGTGCCTCAGCAGACCCCACCACGATGTGAACACCCTTTTCTGTATTATAACTTTTTTTTTTTTTTTTTTTTGAATACTTCCTAACACAGCACCCTACCACCATCTTGGACATGGGTTCGAACCAAGACAACGTGCTCGTCTCATTGGCAGCCGAAGCGGACCTGCCCGCCGTCATCGACGTATTATTCTCCGTCTTCGGCCCAGACACGGCCGAGAACCGGGTCCGGACGATGCGAGCATTGAAAAACGACATCCGGGAGAACGATGGCCTCCGGATCGTCAAGGCCGAGCTGCCCCGCGGCCGGATCGTCGGGTTCTCCATGTTCTTCCTTCCCAACAGGGACGCCGCGATCAAGCCGGCCGCGACGCCGACGCCCCTGCGACCGGCCTCCGAGTCCGGCGAGTCGCCCGACGCCGTCATGGACCGCTACTTCTGGATCGAGGGCTGCGAGCGGCAGGCCCGGGCGGCGGCCCTCGATCACTACGGCCGGCAGGAGATCCAGAGGCACGTCCGGGGCCGGGTGTGCGCCAATGTCCAGAACATGTGCGTGCTGCCCGAGTGCCAGGGCCGCGGGATCGGCCACGCCATCATGGCCTGGGGTTGCCGCGTCTTCGACGAGCAGCGTCTGGACGCGTATCTCGAGGCCTCAATCGCGGGCGAGAGACTTTACAGCAAGTTTGGGTTTCAAGTCATTGGAACGTCGGAGAAGGATTTTGGGGACGGGCTCCAGCTCAAACACAATCACATGTGGAGGGATGCCACAAGCCACGTTTGACAACGCTTTCGATGTCGGCGAGGGTAGAGAGATTCGAGTAAAATTCTATACGGCGGGGATCAATTGGCGAGGAGTGTGACCACTACTTTCTAAACGGCTTTTCCTACTGCGATTCGTTTGACGGGTATTTTGAATATACTCTGCTATTGACTGTCTTCAGCTCGAGTCAAATTTAGTCAATTTTACACAATTGCGACTCTTGGTATTGAATTTGGTCACTCCCACCGGCTCGCGACGTTTGTCGTGAGATGTAGTTGAGCTTGAGTAGTCACGATTCCACGATATCCTCGAATTATACCTGATGTTCCCCCTCAACCTCATCAGCAATTTCAATGATCTGCTCTACAAACTTGTCCAACTCTGTGATGAATGCAGAGTGCCCACCAGGGTTGCGCAAGACCCTCCTGAGCGTTGGAATGGTCGCAGCCATCTTCTCCTGCGTCTGCACGGGAATCGTCTGATCTTTCTCACAAACGATGTAGTACGCAGGAACAATCAACTCGTCCGCGCCGACCGAGGCCCCGCCCACGAGCGCGACCAGCGACTGCGGCACCAGCGATGCTGCGAGCGCATTGGCCTCATCGTCTGGCATGTCGGGCCCATAGAACGCGGCCTTGGCGTTGTGGTTGGCGAACGCGAGACCGTCGGCCGCGTCGACAATGTTCAGTGGCAGCAGGGGGCTCAGCGCGCTGTGGCCTGCCGTCGGCACCACGTTGCTCGTCAGGTACGCGATGGCGCGGATGCCGCCCTTTCTGTGCCGCGCCGCGCGCTCCGCGACTGAGTAGCCCTTGGCGGCAATGGTCAGGGGCGTGCCGCCGTACGAATGTGACACAGCGAGGAACTCGACGCCTTGGTCAAGAAAGGGTTCCATCTCGGCCTGGATGTTGCGGGCGTCGTCCTCTACGGTGACTGTTGGGTCTCGACCGATGCTGGGGTGTCGCACGGCGAGCACGGGAGAGAAGCCGGCCGCTTCCAGTCGCGCCTTGGGCTTGTCAAAGCACGACGGTAGGTGAAGCCCGCCGTGAATCAGAACGATGCCTAGGGATCTGGGAATGACAGGCATGGCTTGTGATTCAAGTGTTGATATACGCTTCAAAACGTGAAGGATCGAGCTTTCAGTCTGTACTGGCTGCCTACTTGTATTTGGCAGCCCGGCAAATAGGTCGAAGCAATACCGAACACCGACAAGACTGGGTCCGTATGAGGGTTGGTTTTAGATCAGATCAGTAAGTAAATCCACTTTTGAATCCTTAACTCCGTATGCAGATTTCTATTAGCCGGCTTTATCGGAAAAGGAAATCCATCCTTGGAGCTCAGCTGAAGAACGTGCAAGAAGGAATAGCTGGCTTCAACTAATGATATTTTTCCTTTGACTCCTGAAACCAAAGTGCTGTTATTGATCTGGTGTTTTTTTGTGGTATCTTTTCGGATTGTGCATTCAAGGATTCATTTCATCAAATTTTGTCACAACTACCTAGCTGGTCCCGGCACAAGTTCCAGCACATCGATTCCATCATACTAAGCCAATATCATTGGTCCCAGGCTTCTTCTCGTCCTCATCTGTGGGATCTGTCAACTTTGATCCACGTCTCATATTGCCAGCGCTCTGTACATATCGTTGAACATGTCGCATCATCCATTTCCAATGGTTGAGCATGTACCAAATCAAGAAGACAAGAACAGTTGCCAGCAGTGTGAACGCCCAGTAGACCCAGAAATTACCCTGAATCACGTTTCCAGAGTCGCTCTGCCAGTCAAGCGAAGGAACTGCAAACACCGCGGCGACAAATGTTGCGGGCAAGAACGCCACGGTCATGATCGCAATTGTCTTCATTGCCGCACTGTCTTCTCGGGCAGCTTCTGCCAACACACGACTGTGTTTGGCCTGCCACAAGCTCGTATGTACATTGTTATGCGTGAACAAGGCCGATAACTGCGGGATTCTTGTCAGCCATTTTTTTGTCCAGCTCTTGTTCGTGTCATACTTACCAGGCTCGACAAACGCTCAACACGGAAAATCATGTAATCCATGTACTTGTCATACGCATGGATCCGACGTCTCAAATGAGGAAAGGCTTCGGATAAATGGCGACACGAATCAGCAGCACGCTCGCGCAGAGCTGGCTCGGCATGACGTAGATGCTCTCCATCCACTTCTGTAGGCAAGTGTTCCAATAGTGATATTACAGCACCGAGGGCCTGCTTCCGTCCCGAGTATGCAATCAGGACCTGGTTTATGATCTGCAGCCACTTGGTCAATTGATCAATGCCGAATCCCTCCCGCAATGGGGTCCCCAACAACTGAAATCCTGTAGCGTCCTCGATCTTCCGAATCTGGACCAATTCGTACTGATTATCATATCGATCATAGATGAAACAGACCGAGAGGGCCAAAGCGTACCCCATGAAGTTGGGTGAGCAGATGTGCCTTGTATGCTTCTTGATCACGAGCAGGAGCAGCGACTGAGCCCCTTCGCTCATGTCTTTAGCCAATAGGTTCAGAGACAGGTTGGGCAATCGAGCAATAAGTATGGCCTTGGTGGAGAGCGTCCGACGGTTATACGTCCATATCATGGCCTGAATGGAGACCCCAAAGAAGAAAGTGTCGATATCACCAGTCCCGGGGAAGTGGTGATAGCCATCGTACTGATGACGGAAGAGCCAAAGTGCCCCATCATCAAAGTGTCCGGCCTCTGGCGCCCAAAGAGCACGAAGCGCATCATCGCTGATGCATGGACGACGTTGCACATCGATTGGGATGATCCCCAGTCTCAGTATCGGTGCTTGATCGAGCGAAGAAAAGAAGACGGCCAAGTCCTCCTCCTGAGATGAACTACGTGCTTGCTCGGTAAATACGTAACAAGTGTAGCTTTTTTCGCTATTTTGAGACGGCGAATTGAAACAGATATCTTGTGCCAGGGATCTGAATTCCTCCATTGTGGAGCATGAAGGCTTCGCACCTTAGCAGGGGCAGCCACACTGATTTTGCACAAAAGAAAAAGGGAATTGAAACTCTTAGAAGAAGAATCAGAGATGAAAGAGCAAGGCAAAAGAGATAGAAGTCATGAGACCAAATTGGCTGCTTAAATGCAAAGGAAAGGGGAGTCTTGATGCAACTCTTTCTTCACTCAACTTTGTGAGGCCCGACTGTGCTGTGGGGTTTCTCTGCATCGAGGTGGACTTCTGGGGCGACAAATCCTTCCTCATTGGATTGCTTATTTACACGTATCACAATATTTTTTAATTGTAATACTCAAACACACCAATTCCTAGCACCCATAATACCTAAAAGATGCGATGATCGGCATTCGTGCTCCACCTGATGTGAGATGTGAGTGTCAAGAGAGGTGGCTGGTCGCAAGGCTGAGCAAGTGAGTCGGCCCAAATCTGACAGGAGACAGAAGATGGCATAGCGTCCAATTCGACAAGGTGTCAGTTCCGCGAGTGGATGCGAGGGGGTTCAAAGATCTGATAGTGGGTGGACGAATATACCTCAGCAAAAAAGAAAAGAAAAATACGAAAATAGTCAAATCATTGCATTGGAGCATCGTCTGTTTTTCGGGAACATCTGTCTTGTTTAAGAAGCTCGATATAACCTGTTATCTGCATTCATCTGCAAAGGTCTGTCTAGTCATGCTTAGTCACTCAGTTCCATCCCCATATTGAGTTGACTTTGTCCAACAGATGCCTAGCTTTGCTCTTTGATGACTCGCCACCTGAGCTTTGGTATAGTGCAACTTGTACCATAACGTCATCCAGACCAGAAATGAGATCGATTGACGTGGTGGGATGATACCACGGATCGTGTCTTGAATATATCTTATGGCCAGCATAAAGCACGATAAAGACTGGTATGCCAAGGTATGCAGTCAGAAACCCGAAGGCCGTAAAATTGCCGGGGAAGAAGCAGGCAAAGCCGTTGAGCAAAGCCAGCAGCGCGACTATGACGAGAGCAAACCACGCTCCGTACGGCTGCAGCCAGCTCTTGTATGGAAGGTCTTCGATTCCTTGCGCTCTTCGGGCTGCACGGAAGCGCAAGTATACGATGCAGCACACGATCCAACTGATGAATCCAGATTCGTTGAGAACATTGACCAGCCAATTAAACACGGTACCTCCGTTGCTGCTGATGTTCATATAGGCCAATAAACCGAACAAAGCCGATACGCCGACCGCGATATAAGGGACACCCCAGCGATTGCAGCGCTGGAAAACTCTGGGGGCGTTGCCGACGAGACTCATGGAGTATAGCGACCGACTCGACATGTAAAGCAGAGAGTTCCCTGCGGACCATGCCGAAGTGATGATAGCTGCATTGATGACACTGTCCAGTCCGTGGATACCAGCACTCTTGATACCCAAAACCCAAGGGGAAGCTGCGGCGCCGGACCCTCCAGAGGTCAAACCGGGTTCGCTGCTGGGGCAGATGATGCTGATAGCCAACGCGCCCAGGCCGTAGAAGCAGATGAGACGCCATGCGAAATGCTTGCTGGTAGAGGGCAGGTCTTTTCTCGGGTTCTCCATCTCGCCGCTGGCCGATACGACATATTCGGGGCCGAACAAGAAGGCGAATGCACCATTGCACAGGGCAAATATAAAGGCACATAGCTGGCCGGCAGAGCCGCCAACAAGATACTCGTGCGCCGGCTGCTCGTTTCCATGCCAGTATCGGAAATACAATGGATCATGGGACGGGCCGCCTCCGAAGAATAGAACGAGGGATACCATCAATAGGCCAATGATGGTAAAGACTTTTAGTGATGCGAACCTGATGATTCTCTGGTCAGCAAATGTCAAGGACGCCGAATGGTGTGGCGATGCAGGCCATGATTATGGCGCCGTGGCTTTAGTGGGAACGAATGTGAAAGCAAAGATGGAAAAATTCTTACCAAAATTCGGACTCTGCATACACCTTGACCGGCATCATATTGAGACCAATGATAACCGCCAACATTATCGTGATCCAGGCGGCCTCGGGTACAGGATTCGGCCAGTAGTTGATAACGATGCAGGCTGCCGTTACCTCGTAAGCGACCGCGATGGCCCAGGTATACCAATAGAGCCACCCCAGAGCAAAGCCCAAGCTCCGCGATACGAAGCGCGTAGCGTAGTACGGAATGGAAGCTCCTCGGACGGGGAGATAGGCGTTGAACTCGGTTGTGGCGGTAACGATGCACAGCGCCAAAAGACAGCAAAAGAAGTACGCTGCGAATAGCAGCGCAGGCCCTGCGGTAGCTAGAACGACTCCTGTGCCGACAAAGAGTCCGGTCCCGATCACTCCGCCAATGGCTATCATCTGGGCTTGGCGTGAATTGATGCGCGCCTTTGTGCCGGGCTCGGCCACGACTTGCCCGGCATCCGTATCGGAGTCGGCATGTAATCTCGGTGTGGCGCCTGTTGCCTCTTCCAATTTTGAGTCGGCCATGGTCGTGTGATTGGCCTCTAGACTTGCGTATTGATGTATGCAACTTATTTCAATCTGCGGCCCTCATTTTATGGGGAAGAAAAGGGATATAAGATTGCTGTTGGGGAGGTGTAAGAACAATACGCCACGACCCAGAACAATCATGGGAGTGTCCAACTATCTCTGCGAGACGGACACGAAAGGCTCGATTTCACTTGAAGAACACGACAAAACTGACGGGCACGGATAGATTACGGAAGAGGAGGAGGAACTCGCTCGGATATAAATCTGAGCAATCATCGAGGGTTCCGAATCTGGGGTACGCCTTCGTTACAGGGGGCTCGATGCATATCTGATCCTCAGGCCAAGGCCGGGGTCGCGGATGATGGAGCCCTTGCTGATTAGCGCCAATTCCCGACGATATCTCGTCGGAAGGATGCAGTTCTTTATCAGTTCTTCGGAGACAGAAGTGAGAGTCAATGACGGCCACTTAGTCGCTCGGGCTACTTACAATGTAATTTCTTAGATCACATTGGTAGGGAAAGAGTCAAAAGCTCGCCTGCAAGACTCATACGGATCCGAGCCCGCTAGTCTATACTATTGCTGATACTTCAAGACGTATCTTGCCACGGATCGAACAATCAAGTACACGAAAGATATCTGAAAATTTCCGCATCAAAAAACTTCTTCGAGACTGAACATATCTCGTCATGGCGACAATTGGAAGTGGTAGACTCTCATACATGCGGTCAGCCAACCCGTGTTATCCTGGGTGGAGCAAGCATCGTTCCGGGTATGACGCCCCGGGACGCGCAGAGCTACCTAAGGGATAGTGCGCCATGGGTGCGCAGGACGGCCATTCGGAGCCCCGCGGCCATCGAAGCATGTTCGGCGCTGCCGCCATACCACCCCCCGAATCGAAATATCTACATCGTTGTTGGGGCGTCGCCTTCATGGATGCAAATGGCTATCCCGACATGTGCGGTCATGCTACGATTGGGATCGCGACCACGCTGTGCGAACTGAGGCTTATTCAGCACGATGATGACCAAGATGAAGAAAATGGATCATTTTTATTTTCCTTGGAATCTCCTGGAGGGCGTCTGAGCTTGGAGGCAGTCATTGTCAACGGGCACTGTGAGTCGGTCAGTTTCCAGACACCACTTGCATACTTTGTCGGTACGGTGGACATCACACTAGCTACGGGAGCCACGACCCAAGTCGATGTTGCGTACGGAGGCCAGTACATGCCTTCGTCTCGTCGCATGCAGCCAGTCTAGATATCGTGCCCGACAACATCGACGGCCTGATATCGACTGCCGTCCCAATCCGTGATGGACTTGCCAGGCAGTTCACCGTCGTGGATAAGAGAGCCGGCAAAGTTCCGGAAGTCGACAACATAGTTTGGACGCAGAAGCCGCAAAACAAGGATGCAAGCGCAAGGAATGTTCCCATCTCCAAAGCCGGATCTTTTGACAGATCTGCCTGCGGCACCGCGACTTGCGCTCGAATGGCCGTCCTTGTGACACAGGGAAAGCTTTCGGTAGGGGAACCTTTTATCAATGAAAGTATCCTCGGCACCTTGTATCGTGGCCAAGCGACTGCCATTCATTCTGATGTTTCAAATGGCATTGTACCACGAGTGAGCGGAAGTGCTTGGTTGACGGCTCGGTCTTGTTTGTTCGTCGATCCTCGTGATCCGTTGGGCTCAGGATATCTGATTGGTGGAGGTGCCGCTGTCCTTTGAGCCAGTCTTATTTTCCAGCCCGGTGGCAAGCATCGTGTTGAGATGAGGCTTCATTATCGTCGTAGGAAAAAAAAAAAAAAAAAACATCATAAATTGTCGCACCCACCTAATAGTTTCCTGTATGTGACGATGCTACACAACTTGTTTCTTTTTTTCTAACGTTTTACTATAATCCCAGTCGCCTGCACTTGAGAATGGAGGTAGGTATGTTACTTGAATATGAGAAACTTGATCACAGAACGTAATTCTCAATGCCCGATTGCTTGTTTGCTGCAATGAGTTGGACCTTTACGTAAGATGGTAACGATGTCCTGTCAATCGTGAGTCCAGCCAGCCAGCTGCGCGGAGTAAACCCGACGGGGTATATAATATAGTATAGGGGTGATCCGCTGCCGGTCAAACCCACCCCAGAGCTTATCTGCAGGCTGCCGGCCACGCGCCCGAAGTTCCGTTAGCGCCGGGTCATTCACGGATCTGCTGTGACAACTATGAGCGACGAGGACTTGGAAATTTACCAAGGACCTGATATAGCTAAGACGCAAATCTGTGTAGCAGAGTTCATTCACTTTGGCTCTCACCATAACCGCCGCGAACTGTCAAAATACGCGCAATGACTACTACAGGAGAGGTGCAGATTGAGAAGACCCTCATTGGGGGCTCCTTGGAGATCCCGAGGATGGTCAACGGTCTTTGGCAGCTTTCCGGCGGCCACGACAAAGACGTCAACATTGCCTCGGCATCCAATGCCATGGACCGACTGTGAGTTTTTGATGATGACCAAACCGCTATCATCTCAATCTTAGTTGACCATGCCAGCTGACATCAATCGTTAGGATCAACCGCGGTCTCTATGCATTCGACATGGCAGATCACTATGGCGACGCAGGTGGGTCTTGCCAGGCACTTGGGTTTGTGCAAACTGACTCCGTGTCTATACAGAGCTCGTCGTCGGCCATCATAACAAGTCTACAGGTCCCAAATTGACGGCTTTCACTAAATGGTGCCCCGCCGAAAACGGTATCAAGACCCAGGAGAATGCCGAGGCCGCCATTGACCATGCGTTGTCAAGGATGGGCCAGGAGAAGATCGAGCTGCTTCAGTGTATGGTCTTTTGCATCCGACAACAGTTTCAGGAGCGCAGCAGCATGAGCTAACACGTGATGTCACCTAGACCATGCTTGGGACTATTCCGATGATACGTATATACACAACCTTCACCACCTTCAATCTCTGCGAACAAAGGGCAAGATTGGCCACATTGGTCTCACCAATACGGATGCCGCACACCTAGAGATGCTCTGCGAGAGCGGCTTCCGCATAGCCACCAACCAAGTTCCGGTCAACGTCATCGATCGCCGTGTCATCACCGGTCGCCTGAGCGAGGTCTGCCAAAAGCATGAAGTCGGCATCCTCGCATACGCGTCCCTGCTGGGCGGGTTCTTGAGCGAGAAGTGGGTGGGCCAGCCGGAACCAGCCGACCCCGAGTCTCTGAATTGGAGCTTGCGCAAATACCTCCGCTTCATCTGGGAAGCCGGCGGTTGGGATAAGTTCCAGGTCGTGCTGCAGGCGCTCGCGACGATTGCCTCGCGGCACTCGGTACCCATTGCCGCCGTGGCCACGCGGTGGGTGCTGGACGTCCCGGCCGTCAAGGCGGTCATTGTGGGAAGCCGGCTCGACGACAAGACCGACGAATACGCGTCTAAGAACCTGCTAGCATTTACGTTCCAATTGACGGACGATGATAGAGCTCTGATCTCCGAGGCGCAGCGTGGTCTGACCCACGTGCCTGGAGACTGCGGAGACGAGTATCGGCGGCCGCCGTTCTTGACCGTCACCGGAGATCTCAGCCACCATCTTTCCGGCACTGAGCAGTCTGCGGCTATCGCAGCAGCCGTAGCCAGAGGGCAGCGCATAGAGTACCGGACTGGAAGCGTATGGGAACCAATCGCTGTGAGTTACCAGTCATCAAGCATGCTGACTTTCATAAACTACTTCTGCACCGATAGTGGCTCGACATTTCGATCTTATGCACAAACGCTCTGGCTCCTCACATTTGGACTTTCACTGACTTTGCACCTCGTAGGGTTACTGCCGCGCCGTCCGCGTAGGCAGCTCAATTCATGTCTCTGGCACCACAGCCAACTCGCCAATCTCCAAACTGCCCAACGTCGGTGGTGGCTCTGCCCGCAGTCAGACGGTCTGGATACTTGACATCATTGAACGTTCACTGAAAGCGCTAGGAGCGTCCTTTTCAGATATCGTCCGAACTCGAATAATGGTTCAGAACCTAGAAGACTGCGAGGAAGTTAGTCGCGCTCATGGATGGCGGATGAAGTGTGCAGGTATCCTGCCGGCGAACACGCTGGTAAGCGTCGGCGTGGTGGGAGACAACATGCTGGTAGAGATTGAGGCTTGGGCAGAGGTTGGCTCCGGAGATCAGAGCGTTCTGCAAATTGGGAACTAGATAGACCTAAAATGATATAGGCGTATCACAAAAAGATTGGAACTCCTCTCCGTTCGGGAACAATAATGCAAAAAGGCAAAAAGAAACAAGCTGTTTAGTTGCACTAGCCGCGAATCGAACGCGGGGCCCATCGATGGCAACGATGGATTTTACCACTAAACCACTAGTGCTACTGAATGATCAGTTGTTGTTGTTGAAAATTTGCTGCGTAAAAGCGTCCAGATCATTGACGTGATGGATGCAAATTTTCCTTTTCCTTACCTAAAAGTGAGGGCATCGTGGATGTATACTTAGGTGGGTGACGCGCAGGACAAGTGTGGTGATGTGGAGGTCGTGGCAATACTACACTAGCTTGGTATTTAGGTATTTATTTAGTGCCAGTCGTTGATTTGACAATACTTTCCTCTTGGTTATATTCAGATCTTGTAGCGTAAGAACTACGTGATATGTCTTGTATCTGGTCTGTGTCTATAATGCGACGTGGTATAGAGGACACCTAAAGTGGTAGAGGTCATGGTGCTATCAATAACTCATCGCGAAGCGACAATCATTAACTTGGAAGACGATTTAGGTGTGTATGGTCGTGAATAATTTGAGAATTGCGTTTAATCATTATTATGCTATCGTAAAGCCTAAGCGACAGGATTCAAGATGACCCTGCGATACGTAGTAACGTTCATGGGACGATCATCTTGCACTTGTAAAATAATGTGCATGGTCTGTTTAATAGTTGTTAGCGGCTTATGAGACAGTTTCCACTAGGCAATGGCGGCACTTACGATGTTGTCGTTTGGCGTGATGCTTACGAGACCGTTCTGCGTCTCGGATGGCGTAAAGGTGACGTTCTGGCTGACGGGAGAGATCTCTCCCTCCAGTCTCTGAACGACTTCTCGGTAGTGAAGCCACTCGAAGCTGAGATTATCACCATCCGGATCCCAGCTCTCCGACGCGTCCAACACGATGGAGTCGCCGAACGTGTAGTCGAGCTGGAGAGCCGAAGGACCACAGGATCCGTTGATCACCGCCACCGGCGCGTGATTATTGTCCTCGAAACCGCCCGTGGTCCAACCCATGCGGGTGGCAAAATCGTACTGGTAGGCCTGGCGCCACCGCCAGATACTCGCAAACCCGCTGTAGAAGGTATCGCCATTGGCGCCGACAACAAAGTCGGACGCGTCGGCGTACACGGCCGAGTTGCCAGAGGCGTCCTCAAGGATGTAGCGGCCTCCCCAGCTGCCCCACTCGGGGTGCTCGAGGTCGCCGAGGCCGTTCTGGATGAGCGGGAAGAAGGACGGCGTGTCGCCCTCCATGATGTAGGTGAAGTTGGGGTAGTGCTGGCCGAGCTCGCCGACGCGGATTTGCGTCTCGAGCCAGTCGTTGGTCACGAGGCTCGTGTCGGGGCCGCCCTTGTCAAAGTGCCGGTACAGCTCGCCCGAGATGCCGTTCCACGTCGCCTGCGTATACTCCGAGTACCCGTGCAGGGACACGACGAAGAACAGGGCCGGGTAGTTGTACCGAATCCAGCGACCGGCGTTGTCTTGGTCCGAGATGGAGTAGACGCGGAGGCTCGAGACGAAGGTGTCGACGGCAACAGTGCTTCGAGTGGCTGACACATTTCTCAGCGCCTCGGCCAAGACGTTGGCGCCGCCCCAGAGAGCGACCCAGAGCGGGCTCTCGGCACTGCTCTCATCGGCCTCTTCGATGAGCTTTTGGGCAGCCGTGCTGAGGCCGTCCTCGTCGAAGGCAGCCAGTCCGTACACAGGCCATCCAGTCACGAGGCGGTCGAGCAGGTAGTCCCCGGTGGGGTAAGCGGCAGCGTCGTCCAGCACGTTGGCATTCAAGTTGTCGACGACGCCTCCGTATGCATTCAGCACGGTCTCGATGGTCTCCTTGTCGATGGTGTCGTTCTTCCACACCGAGGTGACGGCGGCAATGGCAGTGATGTTGATCTCGTTGGAGTATGTCAACAATCGAACGAGCGACATCTGGTCGTCGGGCTCGTTCGACATGTCAGTGCAGATGAAGGCTCGCGGCTGGGCCTCGTAGCGTGACGCCGAGCACTTGCCATTGCTGGATGTGTTGTAAGAACCGTGAGCTAAAGGCAATGCGCACAGAGTGGCCAGGATGGCCCAAATGGAGAAGGCCATGGCTGCTGCTACCTATAGGACTTTGCGTAGTGCTCCCAGACTTCCCTTGACAACATGTCGACAACCCCCTCCATTATATAGATATTTCAGCCTCCGATTCTTCTCCTCTCTGAATCCTGGGCTCGTCTCGCGCGACTCCGACTGTCACCGTCGTGCGGTGCTTCGTTCCCGCTCCTCGACACCATGCTTGTTCCCTGCTTGGCCGCTTAGGTGAGCGGCAGAAAAGATCGCTTCAAAGAGTCCATCACGACCTGATGTCATTGGTATAAAAGTCGGTCATGATTTCGCCCCGCAAAATGGCAACAAATCCGCGATGTGACCTCCGCACGACCCAGAATACTCCATACCTAGACTATTCGGGGCCCCCACACAATCCCTTTTAGGCAACTTTAGGCACATGTTCGCGAGACGCTGCGCGACATGCTTGGGATCCTGCGCGCGTGGCAGGCAAGAACCGGGCTGTGGGTATGTATGTATCTCCTTGAATGGATCTTGATCCGCATGCACTCCGCAAAACTATTGCTTCGCTTGTCGACAAAGTTGGATCGTGGAGAGAACTTGGTCGCTTGGCTTGGAGGGACGGGGAAAGTTGCGGGCCGCCACGAAGCTTGTCGTGGTGCCGAGAGTCAACGGGCGCCATCTGCCAATACTACAATCTTGTCAATTCCATGGGTTGTGATTCTCTTCCTTCGATTCACATTGTATGTCTCGCATGACGATTTATTGATGGGTTGAGCGATTTTGACCCAAGCCAAGCGGTGGCCGATCTGGGGTCATCCCCAGGCCCAGGGAACCGGTCGTAAACCGTGCCGATCTTTGCCCGTCGCGGAGTTCTAGTCACTATAACGGAATAGTCGCGCTTCCAGAAAATTCTCGCACTCATGTAACCTTAAACCTTTTCCCGCATGGGACAGAGCACTGAACCAAATCAATTGTGACATAATGTGGAAGAGACCTCACGTTTCCGCAATGGCCGAAGAAAAGTTACCGGGTTCCCTTCTGTAATCATAGCGCCGGGAAAGAATAATTCCATTATCAAGCCCCTGTAGTGATTATCCCGGCTCGTCTAAGAGATCCCTGAATGCTAAATCCTACCTTCTTCAGCCAGAACAGGGGAGATTGTGGGAAGGTATAGGCTGACTAATGGTTGCATTACCCGCGGATTTCGGAGCGCCTGATGATTACTTACAGAAAGAACGCTGGACGATCTTTGAACAGATATTTTCTTCGGTCCTGGTGACAGTACTGCAAATTCTCGCTCTTGTGCAAATGATACTGGGGAGACGGAATCAATCTCAAAGGTGAACCATGTTCCGTACACTGTTGCATTCATGACTTTTGCGGACGTTCAAGGAGAAGTCTGCCATGGTGCGCTGATCATTGGCAATGTCACAGTAAATAATGCATGGACAATGGAATCTGTTGTTCAAGCCGTTTGAATTCATCAGTGGTTCCGAAGAGGGATGGCTATCAAATATTGATTTTCTTGTCGTGAAAGATTGAGTACGGGCCATGCCCAGCCTTCAGCGCTCGACTACCTGCCAATCACGCATGAAACATTGAGATTTCTTGGTCGTGAAGAAAACAGAACACGACCTTCCGTGCCAGTGTTAGACTACAAATACTGCACTCAACCTCGAGAGTCGTTCCATCGTTGCGGCCGTGTCCTGAATCTGAACTTTTGCCCGGTTTGTAACTAGTAACTTGAGGGTCTTTTGGCTGCGCATGCGGTGCAGTAACTCAACCTTGAGGAGCAGGCATTCAAGCAAACTTGACATGCCGCTCGGTCGCTGAGGGTCCTCATCCAAACACTGGGTGTTGTCGAGGATGACATAGATCACCCTGGCCGGTGACCGAAACAGGAGGTCGTCGAAGATCTGACATATCAGTTGCAACCCTTCTGTATGGTTTCCGTAGAAATTCTCTATGAGGCGCTCCTCGAGTACGCCCTCTTCCCAGGGCATCAAGCTTACTTCGCGACCAGGTATTGACAAAAGCAGTTGCAATGTGAGGGCTCTCATGACGCCTACCGTCCCTGGGAAAGGCCGGCCAGCATCGCCATGGAGCCCGCAAAAGAATCCGAGTGCTAAAAGTCCGGGCTGATTCCATTGTAGCAGTCGTTGCAAGAATTTGGCACTTATCGTACTCGCTGGGAGGATATCGTTGCCCGTTGGCGCCTCCTTGTCTTCGAGAATGAGAACAGCAGAAAGTGTATCCCGACACCAGTACAGGGCCTGAGCATCAAACCGCCTGGCTTCTGTATACCTCCGCTGGCTGTAAGGACTGTTTTGCATGATGTATTCGATATCTCCTTTCCGGTCGGCTATCACAAGGTCCTTCAGCTCTTCCATACTTGACCCTATCACGTCAAGCTCAGTCTGATGGCATAGCCAGTAGATGAGATAATGCCTGTTGATATTACTCTGGACACCTGGTAAGCACGCTGGTTAGCCCTTTAATCTAGTGAAAGTCTTTTGAAATGAACTCACGAGCGTCGATTCGAGACTCTTCAAGTGTGTCCTCATGATCATCAGGGTCGCTCTCGTCTGGTCCGGATTGATTATAGTGACCCGCTGGGTTGTTTTCAGCCGGTTCAGATCGTGGATAATGACTATGGTCGCCCTGGTCTGGTAAATGTTGATTATAATCGTCGTTTCGAGTCGGTTCAACTGTACCATAATCCTGGTAAAAGCCGCTTTCTTCCGGTCCAGATTGATCATAGTGGTCCTCTGGGTCATTTCCAGCTGGTGCGAATTGTCCATGACTACCACCATGGTGGTCTTCGATTCGCAAATGCTCAAATTGTTGATAGTATTGGGGCTCATCGGATTGATCCTCAGCCCACTGTTCTTGCTCTAGAGGACCACAAGGTTAGCTAAAGACACCATTTTCCTATTTCCGGGACCATTTGGACATGCAGAGTTCGATTTTGGGCTACTCACGATTATACTGGTATCGAGACATGGTTATGGTATCCTTAAATGAGGTGCTCTGTCTGAGATTGGTTGGTGTTGTTGTGCAGGTGAGCTTGGTAAGATTTTGTTGTCGAGATGGGCGTATCGTGGTGTTTGGGAAGCTTTTGTCGGGGGGGTTCAGTCATTAATTGCAGTTTTTAAATACTTATTTTCCCCTGCCTTCGTAGCTAGCAAGAAATGATTCACTTCCCCTGACCACCTTACGCTTTGTCACGGAGGGAACATTGGTAGGAGATGGTTTGGACAGGTAAATGAATAAGAATTTCCAGGTATGACAGAACTAGATATCAGTTGTTTATTGCCACTCGCATTTACCTACAAGCTACAGCAGGATCTCTTCGTCATATAAGTCTCATCCAATGATCCTTGGGTTCATAAAATTGGGTTCATAAAATTGGCTAATTGTGCTCGATATATTATTAGAAGACTAGTCATTCGGGCATTAAACTTATAGGAAAACAGCTTTTGTACAGGATCTAGCTCAATAGTTTGTGTAATCCAAGAGTTCTATGTAGCATTTGGGTAACGTCTCATGTATTGATGGGCCATTCAGTAGAAGGTCATATCAGACCGGGGATAGCGAAAGAAAGGAGTTTTAGATAATGGGTTCTCTGCCATAAAATACTAGACGCTGCTCCTTTTCTACCTCTTAGTTATCTGTCGCCCGCTGGACACACAATAAACAGCAAGATCCTGGCCTCGAAAGTTGGCACAGCCCTTGATCAGGCTCCGCTCGGCGACAGCGCACCTTCCGTTGTCTCTTCTTCCAGCGTTCAACGAATTCTCGAGGCGGCAAATCCTTGCATCGTTGCGGCCATTCTTTGTTGCAACTCTGGTATCGGGTTTGTAATCAGCATCTTGAGGACCTTTGAACCGTCTGGGGAATTCTGCGCCGCCCTGACCTTGCATAGCAGTTGGTCTACTAAGTCTGGGCCAGCACCGTTCACCTGCGTGATGTTGTCAATGACGATGATGATCTCTTGTGCCGGTGACTGGAACATGAGGTGATCGAATAATTTGTGTAGCAGCTCAAAGGTCCGGACAGGATCCTCAGTCAGGCTCGTGGCTAGAACGTCTGGCGTCCAGGGCAGACTGACAAATTCCGATGGTATATTCAAAAGTAATTGCAACAGAAGGTTTCGCATGAGACCTTGTGCGTTTTGAAAGGGCCGGACACCTGGTTGAGGGCCTCTCAGAGTAGTCAAGATAAAGGACTCTGGATAACGTAGCCCGCTGAAGTATCCGAGTACAAGGCGTCCACCATCCGGCTGACTAGAGCATATAAGCTCACGAGTTATGATACTCGACGACGTGGGGGTGTTGAACTGATGCCTTTCGTGGTCGACATAGTCGATCATCCCCGAGACCGGGGTCTCGAGCCAATTGCGATACCCTTGACTGGTTGTCATGCGCATCGCCTTGTCGTGCTGCTCAAGAGTGCTGCGACTCATCACTGTTTCAAGGTCTGTGGCCAGGTCTCCCGCAAGCTGGTCTTGCAAGGCGCCCATAGTGGGTGGTCCATCGAGGACCAGATTACAACCGGCCAATAGCCACGTGGCGAGGTGCAGTCGGTTTATATCATATTGGAGCCCTAGCAAGTATCGGTGCCCGCGTTAGCACCAGGCTCTCTTGCTTCTTTACATTATCTGAATGGAAAGGGAATCGCTGATTACACTTACCATTGGGAGCATATGGGGGCGCATCTGCCCAAAGACGGCGTCGCTCGCGTTGAGACATGTTTATGGTATGCTCTGACTGAGACTTTTACGTTGTCGTTGTTGTGCAGGTAGGATGGTTGACTGTGCGTGGGTGAGGCTTTGTTGTCGAGATTGGTCGAGTGTGGTGTTTTGTGGAATTTATATTGGAGGATATACCCATCGGCGATGATGCTTAAATACTTGAAATATCCTGCACTAGTGGTAAGTGATGGTGATGCACCTCCATTGTCACAGACGAATCTCGATAAGCAATAGCTTGGATCGATGAATAGACTCTCCTGGCATAGCAGACTTGAGTGTGGATGATTCACCGCCATTGAGGATCGCTCTTAACCATTGTGGCATCTCTTCTGTCAGCTCTCATTCACGGACTTGGCTACGGGAGAAGTGACCATCCACTCTCTCAGATCCTGGGGAAAGCACGTCCGGAATGGGAGAGTATGAGAGCTCCAGGGAAAACCTCAGCTCTAGCATACCAATTCACCTTACTTTCTATTCCTAAAAGTCTCCCGACTGTTGCCGTACTGAACGATCTTTCTGCTGATTGCTCTATTGTCTTTGAATCAGACTCCATACCTCAAAGGAGTAAGTAGCTGCCCTAGGTATAATAATCTTACAAAAGTCGCTGTACCTCAGTCACGCGGCGAGGATGTGCTTCTTTCTTCTTTCTTTTTTTTTCCCACGACGGTACAAAAATTAAAATCATTTGGCTGAAACAGCACAAAATATTCCGGAAAAACTTTTACATTCCCAACATTTTATTCGAGTTCAGTATCCTTTTCTTAGTCAGTAGATTTGCGACCTTCAAACAAAGCATATTCCGTAGCCCGTACGGAGACTTTTGCAAGTATAGCACACGTAGACCAAAAGACCAGAGCTCTGGACTTTCATCATTTAGGCAAAACGTTCCGTATAAGACTTCTTGCCCCATGCCCACTTAGAATTGTGTAGAGAAAGAGGTACAAAATATAGAATGCACTAAAGATTCTGGCATACGAAATACAAATATGCAGCATTGGAGTTCAGTGACGTGATGGGCTCTCAAAGCTTTCGGCAGCTTATTTTTTCTTGACCTGTATCCTGGCAACCTTCATGCGGAGCAAACTCAATGCAACATCTGGCATATGTTCTTCCTTCTCAATAGCAAGAATCTTTGCTAGGGCGTATGGTATGAGTTCACAGCGAAAACGGAGATATCAAAGAACATAAGTTGAACATTACATTCTCTACCGTAGAAGAGTAAATGCGCTGCTTTAGCTGAACGTCGGATTGTTGCCCACTGGCCACATACGGACTATGAAGATCCCGACCTCAAAAGTGGATATGGCCCTTTGTTCACCTCCAGCGACCGGTTGACTACAATTGACCACCCAATTTTGGATCACCTTTCGCTTGACGCATTGATTGCTTAGAGGACATTCTTATTCTTGTTGTCACGCGCGGGGCCCATCGGCTCAAAGCCATACAAATGAACCAACCTCTTCTATAGGATATCGACTCTCGAGAAACTCGCGCTGGTTCTCCGAGCAATTCGTGACCAGAACCTTGAGAGGTATGTGCATGGGGCGGACTCGAGTGCCACGCACCATGGTGAAGAAAGCCTCCAATATACACTTCATATTTTGGTCCGTCGCGAACCAATGCGTGTTGTCTATGACGACGCAGATGGGATACTCTACCAGTGCGGACAAGTTGCCGAAGACGGTGAAGATCATGTGAAGATTTCCTGCCCTGAGCTGCTGCCGGACTTGTTCGGGTTCCAATGGCATCTCGAGTTCGTCGAAAGGCACCTGGTAAAGCAACTGCAGTGTGAGAGACCGCAAAGCTCCTATAGCGTCCAGGAATGGGCTTCCACGATCTCCTCGTCTGCAGAAGAATGACAATGTGATTGCACCACTGGGGCTCAAGTACCTCTTTACGAGGTGAGCGCAGAGATAGCTTGCTGTCGTGTTTCGCTTTCCTCTTACGGCACCATCGACTACCAGGACCTGGGACCATTGACTGTCTCGCCAAGCATCAATGGCAGGATCGTCTGGAAAGGAGTGCCGAGGCCACAGATTCTGACTGCTCTGCGAGGCAATTTGTGCGAGAGCGTCCTCGATACTTGCATCTCGATCACGTGATACTCCTTCCTTTAGCTGTTCATCGTTTGACCATTGGACGCCGCTATCATGGACTAGCCATCGCTGAAGGTCGCTTTTGGTGACAAGGTAGCTCTCCTCTTGCTGCTCCTGCTGCTGAGGCTGGTTGTGGTCTATACCGCCATTTGTGTCAGCCCAAAACTCCTTTATTCTTTTGCAGCTTTGGCTGAAAGATAAAAGGACGGACCACACTTACGATTATGATTACCGCCATGACCTCGATCATCTGGAAACTGGATAGTAGCTTAACACCATGTGCATTAGCTTCAGATTTCTTCATTCTTGCCTTGTTCAGATTCTTGGGAGGGACTTGGGAAACACACACGATCAGACCAGAACTCCGTGAACATATATTCTGTTTCATCGTGGGCTCTGCTTTGCTGGGGCTCAACCTCGAATGCAGTGTACAGATTTCCTGCTTGGTCGCGGGTGGCTATGGTTTCATCGTCCCAGAATTCGGGGAACATATTTTCTGTTTCTTCGTAGCCTCCATTTCGCCACTGCTCGACCGAGCTGTGGACCATGGTTGATGTCTTGTTAGGGGACTGGCTTTGTGTGGGATCTGTTCTCGTTTCGTAGGGCAGATGACTGTTTTGCTGCGGAAACGTTGATTCTGTCGTTTGGCTGACTGTAGTGGTAGGGAGGCTTTGTTGGAACGTTCATTCTATCAAGCAAAACCTTTAAATAATTATTCTCAACTGTGCCAATGTGCCGCGAGGATGATTCAGACCTATGGCAATGTAGTTCCCAGCCAGTGAATCATTACCACAAGGGGTGATCCAGATTGCCGCATCGAACTCGCACCTGACTACGGTTCGTGATTCACTCCTGTTGATGGCTTCCACTTGCCTCTACAACCTACGATGTTCTCGAGCTCGATCGACCGCAGGCGGTCTCAAATTGAACAGAGTCAATTATCAAGAAAATTACTGACTTGAAGGTACGAATGTAGTCTGTTGACTCAATTCCCTCCAAGCATGAAATGCATCCTCATCATTCCATGAGCCTGCTTTGCTACTACAAATCCCTCCATGGTGCTTGTCGATGCCAGATGTTCGGCGTAGGGCCGTAAAAGAATGTTAATATAAGTGCCAATAGCTAAGTTGGATCACTTTTTTGAGTACCTCAGATATGCTGTTCACTCATCTTGATTTCTCTATGCCAACAGTAAGCACTTGAAGGGAACAGGTGTAGGCGCATACAAGACTCCTATCTTGTATTGATGATGGCGCTCGAGTGGTAGCTTGCTATAATTCATAGCTACCTACCTGTGGCAATGCCGAGTCCGTTACACATGGACTCGGAAAGCCAAAATCAATTATATTCGACTTCAGAAGTCGTACTGCTCTATTCTATGCTATCGAAGCCCCGGGCATCACTTCAAACGTGAGGTGGAGGTAGAAATGGCTTCTAGCAAGCATGCTGACGAGCCTAGCCTCATCCTGATCTCTACTCGTTCATACATGTCTGCATTAGAATCATCTGCGTGCTGTATTCCCGGTCACCCACCTACTTTTACAGCCCAGCGAAACACATCCATTGTCGCAGCAATAATGAGGCCGCCATGACCATGCACTCAAAAGATGACGTGCATGGATTAATACGGCCGTTTATGATCGCCCGGACAGTCTAAGGACCCCGACGGGCGCGAAGGCATCCCAGTCCGCCGGTAGGACGAACCACGCCCCGGGAGCGCTCACGGACCTTTTTAGAAATAAAATCGATCGACATGCCCATGCCTCGGCCGCAGGCATCAGCATCTCATTTCATCTCATCTTGTCTCCCTGCGGCCCCAGTCGTTCTTCTCAGACACCACAAGAGTATTTCAATGCACTTCCTAGGTAGTGTACATCACGTTTTCGTGCTCGGACTGTGCGCCTCGAAATCACCGTCGTCTGATCTCTGTAGGGCTCAAAAGCATACAGGAAAGGGGTCCGTGCTCGCCAAAAGGTAAAACGCACCGTTTCCCGAAAGAAGACGCCCAGCACCAAAACGATAGAATCATAGCCCCTCCTGCCTAATATGAAGTTTGATATGATTTTTTCTTCCATCTTAGATTCCCGCCAGCCCGATTGCCCCGGCGGGAGAAGGAATTCAAGCGCTAGAAACCAAGGAAAATAGAAGGGACTAAGAAACGGTCGCTTCACGACCCCAAGCCATGACCGCTAGCCTGTGGTATTAGATTGGGAGCAAAAAGCGTCGAATAATGGGGATCTGGATCCTGGGTGAGTAGGAAATAAGAATAGTTTCCCACTCAGAAACGCCATCGTCTACAAATCAGAGTTTCAAGGTTTCAAGAAAGACTCGCTCTTTCTGGCAGGAGAATAGAGCCTGCCTCTACAAATAATTGGCGGCAGTTTTTATAGCGCATCGGAATCCGTCGCGCGCCCAGACAAAGAGTGGAGATACATACATGGCTGCAGAGAGGGAAAACGGCAAGGAAAGAGAGAAGCGAACCAAACACGATTGAAATGAAAATAAGCGCGGGTAGATTTCGCCTTGTATTCAAACTTTTGGGGGCCAAATTGTTATGCAAAGCAGAAAAGCCCTTCCCGACCCGAGATTCGTAGGTGTTTGGTACAAAGGAACAAAGTCGCCGAAGGAAGGGTATTACCAATACCAGGTGAACCTGCCCTGTACGTACGGTACCTAATGCTCGTCTTTGCGAGAACCCCCCTCTCGGTCATACAACAGACTGCTGCCCATATCCTTGCTCTGGACGCACGTCGGGACTCCGGTATTCTATGGGAATAGGCAGAAAAGTGCGCATCTCCGCAGAGATCTCTTGTGGTGTGCTTTGTAAACGGCCTCGGTCGGGCCCGTCGCATCCCACATGACGAAGGTCATTTTTCCACGTGTGTGGTCCGACCTATCTGTCAAACTAGATCTATCTATCTGCAGAGGGAGATCCATGAGGGAGTTTTGGGAGGGCAGGTTTCGAGACCGGGCGGGGGCCTTTTTTGACGTGTGCCGCGGGCAATTTACCCGGCCGTTTCGGCGGGCAAGGTACTATTGCTCAAGTACCCAGCCGGGGTCTGCGACATTTCGGCCGGGTTTCCTCTGGGAGGGGAGGGGAGCCCGGGGTGCGATCGAGGTTGTGCAGAGGTATGAAACCACGGCGTAGCTTACAGATTCTCATGTCATCTTTTCTTCGAGACCGAGTTGAGCATCGATCATGAGGAATGAGAAGCGATATCACTAGTAAATCATATTATGCTGGGATCGGGCTTATTTGGATCGGTTTGATTTGATTCGGCTACTGACACCCTATACACTCTTGCGCAAATTCATTGGCCCTGCCTCGAACGCTGCGATTTCTGCCAGTTCGTGGAAAACAGCCTTAAACGCGTAGTAGAGCGCTGCCCTTATCACGTTCACACGCCAACCACGCAGCGCTTTGTATCGTGCATACCCTAAAACTTAGTTCCACAGATACGAGGACGCGTGTGTCGCTGTCGCCGTTGATCTTCCAACAAGACAAAGAAAATGGGTATATCCTCCTGTATATTGCTCAGATGTGATCCACCTAAACTCCGTATGCTGCGTTATATGATTGAAGAGGGAAAAAAAAATTGAAAGAGTGCTTCTGGAGCAATGCATAAAAGATCCAAGTGGATCGAGGCTGGAGCTTTAGCCGCCTCGTGAAAGTAGGACCGCCGGTCCATGCGTGTCGAATTCAACGACGAATAGACCGTCAATGCCTATTTTTGGCGCAAGCGCCGCAGTTATGATATGGATGGGAGCATGATCTTTCTCGGGAGAGAAGTATCCATGAATTTGACCCATCGGGATATTGGTACAAGACTATGATCGTTCCCAGGCACCCCGGAGCAGCGGCTCATGATAGCAGGGAGTTCATCTGGAAATGTACGGTGGACAGGATCTGGCCTTGTTGAAGATTAATCGTGATGACATGGTGAGATGCTTCAACCGATAGCGCGGCCAATTTCAGTCCGGTGTAGGGGCGGGGGCGACAGCACGGTGGTCAACGGCTCGGTTTCGTTTGCGGAGACGTACGGGCCCCTTTCGCCGAGCGAGATTCGGGGTGGTGCTGCCGAGTTCGAATAAACGCGTGTAGGCACCCGAGTGGTTGGGTGATCACTCGAGGTACGTGGTGACACGGTCATATTCTCGCCATACCATGCGTCGCCAAAGCTCCGGATACTGCTACTTCTCGAGCCTTTCGAGGTGTGTGGGCGACTCGATGTACCGATAGAGACGGGAGGTGCCTTTGAAAGTTTCGACGGTTGACGTTTTACCATTACAAATGGCTGGTCACCAGGAATCGTTTCATCCGTGAGCCCAGTTCGGGCATTGGGTGCGACGGCGAGCACAGCGGCAGGCGGTTGTGGGACCTCGAAACTCTGTTTCCGGCTGAAGGACGATGGTGATTGAGGAATTGTGTCGATCGACGGCCGAGTTTGGCTTTGATATTGTATCACGGCATTGCCATGAGCTCTTCGTTGGGTATAGGTCGAGGCAGAGTTGCGAGATGTGAATCTGGTCCCACTCTTCTCGTCATTGGCCCGTCTGATCTTCCAACTCGCGATTTCCTCGTCGTCAATGGGTGTTATTCCTCTATTGAACACCTTGGCTCGCCTTCGTCTGCTCCGAACACAGAGGTACGCGGCGATTGCGACGATGATGAGCCCGACAACTGATAAAACTGTGCTCAGAATTATGACGAGCGTCTGATCGTTCCCTATGCTGGCCATAATGCGAGGAGGCTCGCCTGGGTGGGCGAGACTTCGTGTGATGACCTGGTGGAATCCCAGAGATATTAAGTGGCGGCGACGGGCTGGATCTCGGCCAGACTGACACTACCGGAGTGACTGCACTCGCACTATCATACGTAGTCGATACGCTGCTGGGTCAAATAGAGACATAGGTGGTGACCATATCGCTCATTTCGATCCAATATCTGCAGGGCAAGACACTGTTGTCATTCGCCTTTTTTACCAAGCCCGTAGACTCTGCGCAATAGTGATTAGCCTCGAAGAAAGGAAGGAGGTAAATAAAAAATTCGCCAACTTGAACGAACCATCATCATCGTAGCCAGGAAGAATGGTAGCAGTATCACTGCGGACCTGGTATGATGACGATGAGGATTTGAAATCGACAGTATGAAGCCGAGCCCAGGTCTTTCAAATCGTGGCCAAGGCAAAAGACAAAGCACTGGCTTGTGGCAAAGAAAAGGCTTCGTGTATCTCACACGAGGCAAAGAAAGCAGAAAGGCTCAAGGAAAGATATGACTACTAACTAACCTAGCTGCTTGTTGAATGTGTGTACTGAGCCTCCAGACAAACCGGTGCCGAGCTGAGTGAATTGTTGAAGCAGATATGCAAGCACAGTTGAGAGGTATCCGTATGGAGGGATATAGAATACTGTGAACCCCCGAACCGACGCTTTCACGGGCGAGAAGAAATTCAAAGAGGCACCTCTTTGTTCTTTCTTGGAAGGGGTTGAGCTTCTGAAAGCTGCAGCCCAGCAGCTCGAGATGAACACTGCTCACACAAAGAGGGCGGGAAGGCTTCGGCAGATATAACCGCAGACGATGGAAAATGAGGACGGGAGGTCGACGGACCCGCAACGTGGGGATCGTGCAGCACCAGGGACCAGGATAAGTTCCTTGCCTGTGGGCTATACTAAGTAGTAATGTCATGATGGCGACCCCATCCATTGCAAGCCCATCGACTATCCATCGGCTGGTGGTGGAGCCAGGGACAGACAGAGATGGTATCGTATGCAAGGTATAAAGGTACATGGCGCACCCATGGCGAATTGCGCTTGCATTAGCTTCTGCGCAGTTCCGAGGGCCCTGGCTGCGAGCTTGGCAGGCTAGGGTCGTTTGTTTCGAAGAAGAGCTTCTCTGTGTGTGGCAGCCCATTGGACAAGTCATTTAAGAGGTTGCAGAAACGGGCGCCGTCCAGGCCAGGCCCTGCAGCAAGAGAGTGCCCTCTGCCTGCGAGCGATCGCTGCAGTGTGTGTGTGTGTCTGTCCGTGTTTGTGTGGTGTGCTGGCCTGCTCTGGGGATCGGACCTTGCGCCGTTTAAACAGAGCAAGATTGGGGCCAGAGAGGGAGAGGCCTGACTGCCACACGTACCACTGGTATGTGTTCTCCGCCCCGTGGCAGGCCGAACAGGGTCATCCGCGAGGTCGCATCATAATAATACTTCGCATGGGAAGCAGGTAGACTGCAGTAGTTTTAGTGGTGTATGGTGTAGTGTAGTGGGCGCCCAGCCAGCTCGCCCGCCAGCCAGGCCAGGGTTTTCCGGCGTTCGCTCCTCAACCTCGTGGGAGAGAGTGGACACACTCACGGCTGCCCGGACATCTGACATCCACGAAAGGCCGCCGTTGTAGACTGGGACGTTTTGTGCTGATTGTTTTTGAATGGGTCGCTGTTTGATGAGTCGTGGGAATACATCCCTCTATTCGGTTCGGATCCCGTAGGATGATCAATCTGACCATCTCTCTGCCCTTCCGACGTCGACTTGGACGACTGCTAACCACTCACTCATCACATTGTGCCGTCCCAGGTAATCCAGGCCCCGAGCGGTGCCATGTGTTCGATTCGGGCAGGCCCTTTCCCCTTTCTGACAGGATCCGGACCTGCTCAAGCCTCCGCCGGCTACAGCAGACTAGTGAAAGAAAAAAAAACCAGGCACGAGGAGCCTGAGAAGGTGGAGGAAACGGACGAACGAGGACCACTGGAGCCAAGGCCCAAAACCCCCTCTGACGTGGTGGGGTGAGAAGATGAGTGCTGGGTGCCGCTAGGAGGGCAGAGACGAGGGGTCTTGCCAATGACAGCGCCCGATTCAGCGTCCCACCTTGGGTGCCCTGTCCAGCCGAAACGAGGCCCTGGACAGGCTCGTCCACGCTAACAGGTAGGTACGGATATTGATACAGAGTGTACCTGTGGCTTGACATGCCAATCTTATTACCTGGTAAAACACCTCTCTTCTAGTGCTCTTCACGATGTCTGATTTGTAGTTTCTCCGTTGCTAGACTTGGCTATTCATCTTCTAGAGCCCAGCAGCTAGAGAAGAACGGGAAGAGAATACTACCTGGTCATATTGAAAGCCTGGCTCGGAGCAGTGGAGTTCCAGGCCAGTACGGAAACACGTGTGCCCGCGAGGACCAGCCTGATGAGAAATGCACCTGGACGACTGGAGTCTGGACATCCTTCTACTAGCCAGGCACCCAGACAGGTAGGTAGGTATTTTCTAGTCAGCCCCCCGTGCATTTCAGCTGACTGTGTTTCCATCGAATCGCAGTGCTCAGCGCCTGCTCTACTTCTGATATACACAGGATTCTTAGGTCGACCTGCATGGCCGACGATGGATGGATGGAGGACCAGCGAGCCAGCCATACAAGAAGAATCAATCGTCTGGCAGCCCATTGACAAACTGAAGTCTACAAGCGACACATCGTGCATCAGCTACTGCTGCATCACCTCAAATCATCGTTGAGGTGGTACATGAAACACTGCAAGTACTAAGCAGCCATATAGTCCAGCCTCGCCGCCGCCACGATTGTCTTGTCATATTGGTCACTTCACGCCATGGCGGCCCGCCCCCCTTGCCTCTTTGACGACGGTGTAGGTAACGTAACGATCCAAGAGGTGAGGAATGAAGAGAACGAGAAGAAGAAAGGTTCCAAATGTAGTACAGTAGATCAAGTCTCATAGTTGCGCAATTTTGGGCCTTATGACCAGACAGAACTAGTTCAGCTACCACCATGGGGAGAATCTCAAGCATCTCTAGATTCGGGTTAGTAACCTGTGGCCATCGTCGCTTGGCTTGTCGATGCCGATAGCTGGGCTCGGCACTGCAAAATAACACAATGAGCAAGCTGACCGCCCTTCTCCCACGGCATCTCTTTCATCATGCTCGACCAAGACTGGACCAAGCCTGACGTAGACCAGCGCTTCAGAAAAAGCCTCACAGCTGCTGGGGCGGATCATTGATTTTCGTGGTCGACCTCGATTGGATCTGCTGGACGCCTCAGCCTTTCCGTGGAGGAGTGTTATTGTTGTAGTCAGACCCGACATCAATACCCGGGAATTTCAACAGAACCGGTCAAGAACATTCCAAAATAGACGACTCTTTTCCCCCATTGAAGATTCACATTTATCAGTTGCACAGAACGTTCTTCATCTCAATTGCGTCGAGAATCAAAACTTTAACTGAGTGCTTGCGCGCGTATGCAATGCATCTGCAACTCAACATCGGGGTGCGCCAACACTACTATAATCCCTCTCCGCGTGGCTTGCGAGGCCCTGCATGAGTAATGTAATCCACATACACGCAATATCGTATCTCTTCCGACCGAGTACAGGTCTCTTTACGATATCTGCCCACAACAAAGATGTTGGAAATTCTATTCTTTGTCAAATGATCAGCTGCTTCGTTTTTTTTCCAATCTGTTATACCACTAATCGAGCTCAAGAGTCAAAGCGGCCCCGGTAGTTTGGCACATCACAGTAGAACGGCGTCGGTGCGCGATTCGATAGCGGATCAATGGTCCATCGCCATGTGCTCTATCGTGCCCATCCATACACTACTCCGTACATTACGTATCGCCGGCGATCATGTCTTGAGCGCGAGACCTTTTTCGCACTGACCCCTTGTCGGAGAATTTGTGTCGCTGGTCGTTATTTCGTAATGGCCTCGTGTGTTGTCCACATTTGCCCAGAGTCCAACAGCACAAGAGGCCCAATTCGAAGGGACGGACCGCGTGCACATACCAGAGCCTGCCATATGCCACGGCCAGTTCGCGGGTGCGATTCATATCAAGTATACTAAGCTTGGTTTCCTCATTATAGTAATGCACATCTCCCAGCCCTGCAACGAAAAGTCGCAGGGCCCTGGTAAAGGAATTTTTGTTTTTTAATCATATTGCTTCTCCTGGAATCTACCACACGTGCTCTCCGCCGTGCAGACAAAGTGCCGTGCAGGTCAAAAAGGCTTGCGTGGACGCAAAGGCGCTTGAAACCAAAGAAAAGAGCCGCCGCCATTAGATATTATAGTGAGACATTGATTCTCACTATATTTGCCCTCGGTGCTACAGCAGCGTCACTGTAAGTAAGCTTTTGGTCAGCGTTTTGAGTCAAGTGCGTACCTCGTCATCCCGACGAATACGTTAACGTATCGATCGCCTACTCGTCTACCACCTGCAGAGCCGCCGCTAAACTAAAGCCACTTAATAAGGTAGTTGCACAAGAAGTCAGATCAATGCACATCGTATGTAGATGGGGTTGCGTCTGTGCGCTTATAGAAGTCAAGAACATGGCGGCTGACAGCAGAATTGACACTATTGCATCAGACTGGTTGTCAATGTTGGGACGAACTTTGCAAGTATACGTAAATAGCATAAAGTGATCGTCTTCACGTTATGGGCTCGCAGACGTCATTCATAAAGCAGACACATGGGCTGTTGCACCAAGACTCCGTACCGAAACTTTTCTGGAGCGAGGAACAGCCATCAACCTCAAGCAACCAAAAGCTCGGCTACCATCACCCCACACACACTATTTGCAAGCCGCTCTGCTACTACTGTAGGATCGATAAATTCAGAATCCCATGTGTATCGAAACGTGAACCGGCCAAAGACAACCCCCTGCCAACAGCCCGTTTCTCTGTTCCTGGCAGGCAGATCCCCGATAGCTCCAGGGACGGCGTTGCTTATCCTCGGCCACTACGGCCACTATTCCCGACTTTCTGTAGACGAGATATATTTTCCCTGGCCTCACCGCCTGTTGGCAACACAGATTCCAGAAGTCCAGCCCTGTTCCAAAAAAGATTCCCGGCTGCCCTGACTCCTGCTTCCTCTTCTCACCTTCTTAGTGGCGACCCTCTCAAGTCCTGCCTCGCTGAGAAGACACATCCTTCTAGGTCTCACCCGCAGTAGCCAAAACACACCGTGCGCGGTAGGTCCCTAATGCATGTCATCTTTCCTGCCAAGGAATAATATCGCCCCAAGCGCCTGGCTGCAACCCTCTCAACCACCTGCCTGTCTACCTTGCCTTTGATGATTTGGAAAACACATGTAGGCAGACAGATCTTGGTGTGCGTGCGGGGGAACAGAGAGTCGATTCTGTTTATCCGCGCTCACTCGCATTCGCGGATACGAGCGAGGGCTGTACGCAAAGGCGAGTCATGTGTGTGGCTCGGTTACCTGCTGGGCATGGCTTGAACGGCGGCTAACTGGACTCTGGGGTGACATCGCAGCTTTTTTTTCTTCTATCTCGCGCCGGAGGTTTACACACCCTTGATTGACAACCGGTCTTGTTTGATCCATCGGAGGCAGTCAGTCTCTTCTTCTCCTCACGGACACTGCAAGATAGCCGGTTCCCGATAAGACATGGAGCTGCATGCAGTACCGTAATCAGCTGCTTGCGAGTCCACTTACGAGTATGTGTGATAAGAAGTTGATACTATCGCGAATACATTGGCACATTCGTGATTCTGTTCTTGGTTCTCGTCTCTCTGAATGATTCTAAATCTTGCTTCTTCATCAAGTACGGGAAAATGAAAACAATTGCATCCTACCAAACAGGTAAGCAGCGCGTGGGAGAACATATTGCTGGCCCAATGGCGTGCATCGCAACTAAGCAACTTGATAAGATCTCTTTTATACCTCCACAGTTTTTTACTCTCTCGCCATTAAGCGCCGCCCTGTGAAGATCGTAGGATTGCTTACAGATGGGTGGGTTTATTAGTTTTTCCTGCACTGCAACTGCGGACGGGTCTTTCACATGTGGTGTAGCGTCCCAATCTCACGCACGCGACATGATTCAGTGCTCTTGTGATCTTGCCAACGGTCGCAACGGCCTCGTTGATATATACCTCTTCGGGGCTCCCTAGCACGTCATTCTGATCGCCGCACTCGCATATCTTTCTTCTTGATACCATCGCGATGTAGGGTCCGAACTCTAACTCGTCCGTTGTCTTACAATCATGACTTGCGCTGTCTGCGGGGTGAAGATTGATATTCGACTCGTGCAAGTCAATGGGTATCGGTTTACGAATGGCATAATACTCTTGACGCTGATTTGTAATTCATCTCATCATTGCCCATGGACACATCTCGGGGAAAAGCCGAATCCGATTGTGCCCATATGACTCGCGAACCCTGTGAGAATTTAGGACCGTAACATGGCGCCGGTGTTGAGAAAGAAGATAGCGAATGTCTTTTCGTAGACAAGCAGTTTCATTCATACTACGTTTACTCAGGCCGAGGGAGCAAATCCTTCAACGCTATAAGCCCAAGCTTGATCATGATATCAAGATACTGTTTCCTCTCGGAATGGTACTTTGCTTCGGCTGGGATGATGCCCCTGTCACTAAGAAATTGTAGAGACGAGATATATCATATGACTAATGATGCTTGGGAGATATTGCCATTTTGGGGAAGCGAGAATAGGGACAACTACAAGTCACTGAGTAGTATGATGAGTGCATTCGATTATCGAGATAATCCCCTCGTAAGATGCGCAGTCGAGTCTACCTCACTGCAACCAGTTACCGACTACCAAACTTGGATCACGACTGATTTCAAAACTACTTGCTCGCTTTCTCGCAGCGCTCTTGTCACAAGGCATGCGCAAACATCCTCTCGCGAATCTGCGTCACGCGTCTTGGCGCACCTGCACAACTTTGGCGATCGTCAGGTCCTGCCTCTGAAGGGCACCGCAGCACGATGTAACCCGGCTCGCCAACTGCGCTCTATCCGTATGGCACTTCTCGGGCATTTCTCCGATGGGCCACCTCGGGACATGTCCTGTGGCTACGACCTCGTGCATCTGTCATTGTTTTGCACATGTAACATGTACTTGTGGCGTTCTTTTTATCATCCGCAGGGACAGGCAAATGGTCATTTGCGAAGCGGTCTTCTTATGACTCGTAGATACTGAAATTTGAGTTCGAAAGCTATATTCATGTTTCGAATGATCAGTGTAACCGTTGGCTTCGTCAAGTCCATTTTTCAACCCCAATACAATCGCAGTACATCCCGGGGGATCTCATAACAGATATCTTCTACTCGGAATCAATCAAATACAGCCCTTCATTTCACTCGGTATTGACTACCGAGGAGAAATCCTTATTAGCATGGCCAATCCAGGGAACGTTCCGTTGCTCCTCCACTAGGACAGCTAGCGACGAAGAGGAAACCAAGTTTGGAGAAACCGTGGTAAGCGCTCGGGAAATTTTTCTTGCTTTTGAAACGATCCACCCGGGCTCTGGATTCGGTTCGGGTCTCTCTCGATATTGAATAACCCCTATATCCCGTCCGATATAGTCGCGATCTTGTTTGTGGCCCCGCTCTAGGAGGAAACACCATGCGGTCTAGAATGTCGAAAACAACGTCTGGTCATGAGATGACTTTATATTGGGAAGCTTGATGATGGTCGGCATAATGATATGGATGTGATGGGGAATCAAGGCAGGGCCCCGGCAACCTGTATTGAAGGCTTAAAATCTGGTCGTGAAGGTAGAAGTTCTATGACTACCGTTTTATTGTTATATGGCACGTAAGCTGTAAATAAGACTGGGAGATTGGAAAAGGGGTAGCTGACAACTCGGTAAATGCCAGTTCGCAAATCACAGGATTTCATGACTACGACCATAGGCCTTTAGATCCATGACTTAGTTAACTTCAATTTCCTTGTTAAAGAGTGGTGACTTTCTATGTACAGTGATATTGTGACTGTGTTGTTCAATGAGACCAGAGCTTATATCGTTTCCATGGCATCACCAATGCTTAAGATAAATCTTCATCTCACAGTATCAGTCCTGTCTGAGACGAGTGAAAAAAATTGTCACAGTTTAAGAGCCGTGGCAAATATACACTTCAACACACAAGTGTACTTCATCAGACGGACTGGCGCCGCAGCTAAAATCAAGGACTATTTTCTTCAAGTGATATAATCTAGACAGCAAATATTACTTTTACCACGACAGGAACCACACTCAGCAAACCCGCTTGCACCGCCTGACTCCGGCCACCCATGGCGCCACTGGTGGCCGTAGCCTTGGCCGCCGCGCTTGTCGAACTCGCGAAGGCAGCATCCGAGGCGCTCGCCGCGCTCATGATGGACGCGGTGTACTTGGCATACTCGGCCGGCCACGCCGGGCCCTCCCACTTGAGGCAGCCGTCGGGCACGTAGCTGTCCAGGTCGTCCTGCGAGCCGAAGCCCAGGTCCCCGGGGACGATGTCGAGGGCCTCGCCGCCGACGTCCGGGCAGTAGTTGACGACGTCGTCGACGCCCGCGCACTGGTCGATGCAGGCCTCGGCCGCGTCGGTGTCGACCGAGGTCCCTGTCCACGCCGCATTCATGCAACCCCGGGCGCACGCGTACGCCGAGCAGGGCACCTCGCGCAGGTCAAAGCCCGGCCAGAGGTCCTCGGTCGACGTCTCGTAGGGGAAGAAGCCGTCGTCCTGGCTGCCTTCCAGGAGCTGCATCCCCGTCATGTTGAACCCCTCGTAGTTGTTGTCGTAGTTCAGGCCGGATGAGTTGTCGGCGTAGCGGATCTGGCGCCACACGCTCTTGGTCAGGTCCCTGGTGGTGTCGTGCCGGGAGAACTGCTCGCTGGCCAGGTCGTACCAGGCGCCGTCCGGGCCGGCTCCCCCGGGCACGGTGACGACAAAGTCGGTGAGTACGGTGCCGCCGTGGTTGGTCGCGTGTGCCGCGTCTTGATTAAGTGGCATGCAGTCGATCAGCTTGCACACGGGACCGCTCACCACGCAGAAGGAATCGTCCTCGTCGTCACAGACGCGGTTCGACTTGGCGGCCAACCACACGGCGATGCTGTCCCAGCGTGGGTCCGGGTCGAATTGGCCGTCGCCCAGATCGTCATGGTAATGCGTGTAGTTGATGCCCTTGATGAGAAAAGGCGTGTTGGCGGTCACGACCTGCTGGGAACAGTACCGGTACGGCGCGAGGGGATCCTCCACCGTGCAACAATCTGCTGCGCCGCGCGATGTCAGCGCGCCGAGCAGCAGCGCCGTCACCGAGACATGATGCTGCATCGAGTCCGAAAAAGCCAGAACCACTAGGCTGCAGTGGGCAAACGAGCGACTGGGAAGCGAACGACAATGAGCAGTAAACAGTCAAAAGAAAGGACGAGTCAAAATTCCGCAACGAAAGGGGGAGTGCGAAGACGAATCCTTCTAATTTTAGACTTAAATTTAAGCGTGAATGCGCACGGTTCTTGGCTAGGCAGCGCGGCTGATGCCTAGACCCAGGTCATCTCGCAAGGCAGAATATGAAGAATAGAAATATGCTTTGTGAGTATGTTTGATTTGTATTTATATCAAATTTGATATCTTGAAAGGGGAGGTGTAAAGTTTTGACGCAAACCAACTACTCAAGGAATTGCGCCCGGATGGCCATGATCATGGAGTTCGACTTACAAACAAAAAAGTAGAAGTATGAATTATGCCTCTGATAGTATTGCCAAATCATGGATGAGAAAACCCGTCATCATTTCTACATTATTCCGTGTAGTCGAATTACTCGTCACTCACAAAAAACGCGCCTTGTCGTTCATGTCTCTTGTTTCTCTATCGTTGTATTCCGACTACTTTGACTCGGGCCGGAGAAGTTGCCTAACATAAGCACGGCCATTGTCCTCCAAGTCTGTCGATCTTCCATGATTTTATTCTACGGATGCCGCTGGTTGAGGTGATCGAAACTCCAAAAAGGTGCGTTCGTTATGTTTGACAGATCAAACACTGCGAAACGCCTGACCATCGACTCTTGATATGACCATCAAGTACCAACAGACCTGTTATCTCTTATCACATAGCTTTGGGTTCACGAGTTTCAGTCAATCGTTGCCAGAGCAAATCATGGGTATTATACGTGTTTTATGAAAATTTATATACATGTAGTAATGTGATAACCTTATCTCGCGTTCCATTATAGCCGTGTTGAGAGACCAAATATCCCGAAACCTTCGTTCACTTCGTGTGCTTTCTTGATATTCCATCGCTTCATAAACATTCCGAAAATCCTAGACCAACAATCATTGCAAAACCGAAATTCCCAAAGTCAAAACTCCTCGCTTAGATAACCAACTCCACGATATTGCCCGCAGACGCTCTAAGTATTGCGGCGATGCAAGGACCTATGCTTTATGCACATATTCTCTAGTCCCTAGTCCCTGAGATACTGCCTCCTGTGACGATCCTCGATGACGATCTCACGGTCGTGGCTGCGCGGCCTCGGCTCGAATCGGCGGGGCGCGTCGACGTAGCGGAACGTCTCGTAGTCGGGCTCGGCCCGGACGGGGTAGGGCACGGGGTAGGGCACGAGCTTCTCGCGCTCAATGTAGACCTCGCGCTCGCGCTCGCGGCTGTGGCTGTGGCTCCGGCTCCGGCTGCTGTGGGAGGACTTGTGGCTCTTGTGGCTCTTGTGACTCTTGTGGGACCGGTGCGACTTGACCGAGGGGTCCACGTCCACGGCGATGACCTCGATGGTGTCCTCCTCGACCTCGACCTCCCGCACCGGCTCCGGGTAGTAGGGCTCGATGGGGACGGGCTCGGGCAGCGGAGCGGGCGGCGGCGGCGGCGGGGGCACGACGATGGGCTCGCACGGGATCATCGGTGGGGTAATGGGCCTCGGCGGCGGGCAGATCACCACGGGTGGAGGCCTGGGGGGCGGAACGACCGTCGTGATGCGCGTGCGCGTTGTTACGCTGCCGTTGGTGGGCGGCTCGAGATAGAGCCTCTTCTTGTACTTGTGGTGCCGCTCCCTGCGAGGGGCTTCATCGACGACCGAATACATGATGTCAGATTTAGGTTTCTGCTTGGAGGAGGTTTGGAGGAGGACAAGAGTATAGACGACCAGATGTGTATATGAATATGGTGAATGTTTGAGAGTATAGAGTAGAGGGGAGAGAAAAAGCAAGTGATCGTCGTAAAGATGATAGACAAGGAGTTTAGGCAGAGAGTCTAACCTGTTGACACAAAGCACCACATATTCCCCGGGTCTCACTTTGTGGGTGGGATAAAGTGCTCAGGTGCTAAAAGTATACCAAGTGGGAGGCCGGGCGAAGCGCAGCGAATCCGGGAAGATGCACGAGATCTGAATTACGTCACCGCACGTCTCTCGGCTATGGCCCGAGCTTCAGATGCAGGGACCTGGGGTCGAAATGGTCGAAAACAGGGAAAAAATTAACGGTGTAGGCAAGAAATCGGTAAACGACTTGTTCTTCGTGAAGTTGCTGGCGAGGGCGAAGCGATGATTGTTTCTGCTGAAAGAAGGACAATGCAAGAAGATACACGAATATGAATAATACAAGGCGGACACCAGAATATATTCATGTTCGATTGCATCTTGCAAAGTATGCCTTTGGGTATACTCTAACTCCCATTGACCCCCAACCCGGCGATCCCCCACAGGCTTCATGACACTTTGGGCGCAAACCCCTTGACACGGAAATGTCTCACAGCCAAGATTGACGCGAAGGAAAGAAAAAAGGAGTGAAAAGGGCGCAGAACCCTCAACCCTCACATGAGGGTATACGAGATGATCGCGAAGGGCCATGACCCTGCTAGCGTTGGTGGTGAGCTGGGCGGCCAGATCATTGGGTAGAGAGACATGGCGTTAGGGGGGTGGGCAGATGGTGGCCGTCAGTGGTCGGCTGATGGTTTGGCTTTCGCTACCTTTCGCGCGGCGGGCCGCAAGACCACCGGCGGAAACGTCGAAGAACTTTCCCTCTGTCCTTCCAAGTTCCTTTCCGCGCAGATCTTGCACCGTCTGGAATCTTCGGGCGGCTGCCTTTGTCTCTTAGCACCGCCCGTAGACGACGCGGTTGCGCTCAATTTCCCGGGTCCGCCAGGTCGTTGGAGCCCAAGGGCAGGGACGAGGCTGACACGGCATGAACCCTGGATCCGTGTCGTTGCAGGGGAATGCTTCTCTCGTTGGGTGAGTGTGGTTGCCAGCCAACCGCTGTTTAGCAGGAGATTACGGATATAGATAGCCCAGTAGTTGGTCTTTCAGGTATTGAGCCTCGCTCGAGCAGCAACAGCTACTGCAAGAAATCTCGCCACTCTGTAGATCGTTTATTAATTGGGCTTCGATAACACTTCAAGTAAAACCTGATGGGTTCGCACAAAGTTTTTAACTTTCTGACTTACTTGCCGGAGTCGATCACTTCTGTTCAGAGAGGCTCAATTGCCCAAACGTGGATCGCCAAAGCACAACATCGCGGCCTCGGGTTCTTCGTGGTGCCATCGCGTACACATCGGATATCGCATAGGGCAGAGAGATCTGGATGAGGCAGTATTTCGTTGGGTATTGACAGCGCCACGATTCACTGCTTCCCCATTTTGTCGATGTATGGCGATCGTGACAGATCTGGAGATCTGAAAAGAAGGCGAAATCATCAAAATACAAAAGTTGGAAGGAGTCGGGCGATAAACTCCCACACTACACGCCGGATGTGGGTATTGCATTCCTCCGCATCGGCTCGGAGCCGACCGAGATACTGAATCACCGTCTATACGCATGTGTCAAGTTCGGTCTCAATGACAATCAAGGTGTATTGTTCTCAATCAACTGCCGATGACAGAGCTGGTGTGGCACGATTTTAGGCATCTCACAGCTGAGGATTATCGGGCCGCGAGTTGGTTGTACGCACGCCCACATATACAGGCTCATCCATCAAGTAAGGTTTGTTGAAAATTCATTTCCTGTCTATAGTGGTATCATGTCCTTCTCGCGACTCACTGTGATAAATCGTGAATCCTGTCCATTATCAGAACTGGCCGGGTATCATGCCGTCATGTCTCCGTGTACAGCATCGAAATCAGAGGTCCGAAAACGCATTGCAACTCCAAACGCCCGAGCTCCTTGCGACATCAAGAGATATGATGCCTCATCGTCTCCCGTCAATCTTCCGTTGATCTCGTCTCATTTGTACATGTCATACCCCGCAGCGTAATCGCTGCCCACTCTGCATACTCGGACTCTCTTGTCTCTTTTCACATCAGAGGACTTGCCCACAGATCCCTTTCTGGAGGCTCTTCGGCGGGCAGATTGTCATATTTCGGAGAGAAGAAAACGAGAATCTTTGTGGCCTCTCGAGCGTAAGCCGCCAACACATCAAGGTCTTCCCTTGCCTGGTCAGTCTGCTGCGCTTGGGCGCTGCGAATTTGCTCCTCCACATAAGCTCCAGGCTGTCGGAGGGCTGGATTGTTGTCTCCCAATGGGAAATACAGCATCGGTCGCCTCGGAGCCATGAACGGCCGGCTCCGTTTTCGAGAACGCGCTGAGTTGATATGGGCCAGGAGGTGCCCGATCAGCTCCTGTGATCTAACTCCGACCGCAGGGCTTCCACAGAAGACTGAACGGTGCACAGAACGCACCTCCGGCGACGAGGTACTGGTTCCTTGACTTCCATCTGCCCTGCTGCCGTTTGTTTTGATGTAACGTTGCTCGTAGTGTGCGTTGACGATTTGCTCGATGGGAACAAGAGGTCGGGATGGGGATGGTGCAAATATTACAGTGTCCATGTTGTCGCTATCCGAATGCATGACGGTACGGGCGGAGTCAGATCGGCGAGTGATCAGGACCGGTCGCGATCTAGTTGTGCCTGTTCCCTCGTCTTCCCCGTTCTCGCGGTCTGCAGTTGTGACGCCATATTCATCGTGAGTAGAAATAGACCGCAGCCGCGCAAACTCCTCCTTTCTTACACGCTTGCGCTCTTCGCGGGCCTTGAAAATGTCGCTAGGCTCTTTGTTGGTCAACTCAGGCGGCGGCAGCAAGAATCTGACCTTCTTCTTGCCGTTGTTATCATGAAGTGGTGCAGAATCGCTGCTGGATCCTACCTTGACGGTGTCTGGCTCTGGAACAGCGAATCTGACCTTCTTCACGTCGCGGGCTTGATTTGGTGAAGACTTGGTGTTGGGTTCCTGGTAAGCGGCACTGATCTCGGGCGATGCAAACCGGACCTTCTTTCTCTTTCTGTCCTGAAATGTCGAAGAATTGAGTGCAGAATCGGTATGGGAATCTGTATGGGCCGTGTTGGGTTCTGGTAGTGCCAGTGGGACCTGGTCTTGTGGTGTTGTTTGGTCTGCAATGGGCTGTGCGTGATCGTGGTCGGCGAGCAGAGTTTCACTGGGAGTGTGAAATGTTTGTTCGTCGTCTGACTCGCTATTTTCCGTGTCTTCATTGTTCACCTGGGGCACTGGCCGTTCCTGCCCGGCTGGTGGTGATTGCTGGTTCTGAGATCGGACGAAACGCTGCGCAGATGGTGGCCGGCTCTCATCAAAGGAAAGACCGACCCCGCTGTCCAGGTAGTGCATGGTAGGTGAAAGTCCGCGGCTGAGATTTCCAAGGAACTGGCCGCTGATGTTTTGACTATGGTTTCTCATAATGTATGATAGATAACTGTCAAATAGGAGAAAGAGTTCAGGGTGTCCGTGGTCGTTAAGGGCTTAGACTGGAGGATGGTGACCTTGGAGGTGAATGATCTGTCGCAAGGTAGAAAGTGCCCAAGGTGTGAGGAATCGTGACATCGACAAAGATACAGCTTTTATAGATGGCTTGATGAATCTCCTTGTCAAATATGGTAAAAGGTGTGCGGGTTACGTGTAGCTTTTGTGGGATAAAGTAGGAAGAGAAATGTGTGATGAAGAGATTCTGTAGCATCAACCGCACATTGAGAAGAGGAGGGTCGACTTTAAATAACAATCGGTCCACAGGTTCTGTGAGCATCCAAAAGTGAATGAACTCCAATGCTGTTATTCAGAGGCGTTGGAGTTGAAGGGACAATAGCAAGGCGCCATGTGCCACTCCACGCCATTGGCGTCCGTTTTGCCAAAAGTTCTTTGCAATGACTTCAATTTTAATTTTGGGAGAGGGGCCGATTGAGCCCCAATGAATATACAAAACCTAAATATTGTATTTATTTCTCTCGGCAATTCGTCGATTGTTGGCTCATTACCCACGTGAATAAGGGTCCACGCTAGATGCTGAACATGTTCGCCAATCAGGTTGATTATTGACAACAATGCAAGCAAAGAGCATATCAAGCAACAGACCCGACAATACTGGCAATAGACAATATGGTCTCAATGCAACATCCATCAGCCTATGTGCCAACAAATGAAAGACAACTAGTTGTCACTCATTGTGATTCTGTAAGACTAGGCAAGACCTCTTCAGGTATCCCAAGAAAATGGTCTCTTCCTTTTCATTTATTAATATATTTTTTTTTCTCATTCGTGCCGTTTGGTTTGGCGGCTTGAGGAGGGAAATCAATAATAATAATTTTGATTGTTTGCTGTCGCAAAACCTAAAATATAATGCCATCACCGTATTACCTCTCGGAGTATGCCATCACTCTCTAGAGTGACTTATATGATGATGAGGTCCGAGAATCAGTAGACTGCTGATATGGCAATTGACAACACCGTGTTACTTTCACTGATTATTCTGAAAATGCAGGTCTTCTTCGATTCAGGTTGATGGTTATCGGCGTGAGCAGCGCCACAAAAGGGAAAATGCCAAGCTTGCTGATTTAGGGTGCAAAGTTATACATCAATAAATGACATAATGAAAACACAGTCTAAGGAATGTCTATGTTTCTCTGATAGCCGGAAATCAGTGAGACTCTTCTAAAGTCACTGGTCGATGATATCATGATTTCAAAAAAAAAAAAAAAAAAAAAACCCCCCTAAAAAAAAAAAAACTAATATTGATCAAGTGCTGACATTACAGTATCAATGGCTAGATAGAAGCTTGGCTAGAGCAAAGCCAAACAAGAATCGCATAGCCAATGGCGATACACAAGGTCATTCATGATGGTTCAAGCCGGGAGTAGAAGCAAAGATCCAACATATCCCAACCTGTGACGAATAATATGATCATATAGTCGATAACACTATATTCTTCTGCGATCGGCAGGGTACAACTCTATTGGCTGGCGGATGTCTCGTATAGTCACTGAGCCGATCTGCCTAGTCCAAGCTGACAACATGTTCCGCACATGGGCGGTGACCCCTTTCGAGATATAATCCATGCATGGCTTCTCCGGATATAAGCTGCGCTCTCTACGGAGGAGCTGCAGCGTCGCATCCCTTCTCGAAGACTCGTGCGATTCCCCGGTCGGCGCATGAAATGAGAGACGGCCAGCCAGACTGTGAACCCCCTTCGCATGCAGGTTGCAAGCACGGACCGTTCGTGGCGAGATGGTCAGGTATGAAACGCGGCCGAAACTGCGCCCAGTCTATTTTCGAGAAGAGAAGACGCACACAAACGAACATGAGAGAAGGCTGACCGTAAAAGAGAGCACGCTACCCTTGTTCTACCTCGCAAGTCGTCTTCAGATGAAGATGCAGCGCGTGGGGCGCGTTTCTCGTTCTGCGTGCGAAGTAGGGAGCAAGCAGCAGCAGCAAGCATTCGTGTGGGAATCAGAGCTGAGAAACATGTTGCGCAAGCGACTGTCGCAAGCAGTTCCGGTTAAATTGAATCTACGTCGTTGTTGTTTGGCATCCAATGTTGCATTCAGAAGTACCATTTCTATCAGAGTCTTGCCAGGTATACCCCGTAGATTGGAAGACGAATCCTTCGGACTTTGGTCATCTCGGCAAGCAGGTTTCGTACGAGAGATGGAGCTCCAGCGTCTGCGATCACGTGGCGGGAGGAATACGGAGTACGACTCGAATTGCCATGTAGATTAATATACGAACAGCATGCGAGATGCGGATCTGCACCGTTTGAACTTGGCGACGCGACAAGCCACCAACGATCTCGACGACTGATGTTGTCGCTATACCGGTAACCGTGATATGAGACGAAGACTTGAGGTGACATTTTAATATACTTCTTACACGGCTCGACGGAGAGGACCCTTGCTGCGCCATCCGGAATGGGCGCATATCGATATCGGCTATCAAACCGAGCTCACTAGAGGGCACGAGGTCAAGGGCACGCAATATAAATCATCAAAACCAGCTCGGTACTTTCCGTGGAACAAGATAAATGAAAGTCAGTGGGTAAATGACAAGATCACTACGGCAAGGTAACGTTGAGATGAGTTCTCCTAGCCTCGAGCTTGCCCTCGAGACACGCACCCTACGGCGTGTCAGACCTGGCGCGGTCGAGACTCGAGAGCAATCAGTTGTACCACGCAACCTGTCTCGACATCTCGAGCAGAATAAGTAGGTAGGCGAGGATCCATCGCGGATTCGCAAAAGGCAAGTTTTCGAGCCCGCCGTGTTTGCTGTCAAAATTTGGCCCCCCTCGGCCCCGGGTTTCACGTGGTGTCTTCCTGCTGGGCTGCGGACGGACCCTTCGAGACACGTCGATGCGGTGATTTGAAATCATACAAAGTCATTGCACGAATGTTTATCCGTGGCCCCTTTCGAGTTCTGGAAAACAAGAAGTAAAAGTCCATGAAGCGTGTGGTGAATTAAGCATATTATTGAGGGGTTGATCGTCGCTGGGGTCATCGGTTTGAGAAGACCTGGAGAAACGCGATCAAAGCTCCCGCCCAATAAGCTAGACAGACATTATGTTACCTGCCTTATTGGAAGTTTGTGTGTGGTTGCAGGATTTGTTCACGAAAGCCGGCGTTTCGTTTCCTCTCTTAATGTTATAGCGTGTTGACCAAAATTCGGGACGGCGTATTATATTTGGTGGGGACCTGCCTATACCTTCTCCCTCGAACCAAATGTTGGATGGATATTTACGCCCAGAATCATATGCCCAGATTCGCTCGCGCATGGATCCTCCAGAGTGGCTAAATGGCATACCTACTCTGGAGCCACGGGGCAGCTCGGTCGCCATTCCGGTAAATTACTTGCACCCAGGCTGCATGGAGAAAAGCCATGGGCGGATTGCCACATCACTGCTCAGTTCTCGAGTTTGTTACAGGTCACAACGCAACTCTGTCATCTGGGACGTACACAATACAAAACAATGCTCGTGCAATGAGAGGTCGTAGTGGCACAATGGCCCATCACACCGCCTTATTGTGGGTGCAAACCAGGCTCATCAGAGGGTCGGAGGGGAGTGACAGCAGCGCGGGGGGAGGATGGGATTTGGAGGGGCCCATCGCTGATTGGCGCACGCTAAGGACAACCTAGAATTGGCTGATAATCCCCCGATCTCACACACACACACACACACACGCCTACACACATTTGCGTCGTGGCTCTTGTTCGGATTTGGGTTAACTCAGGGGCAAATTGATGGTTATGGGCCAAAAAGATTGGCCAGCCGCCCACGCACAAATCCTACCGCTACATGTAACAGCCTTTCTTCAGCAGGATCGTGAGATAAGCGAAACCTTGCAGGAGCTGCCACGAACGAGAAGAAAAAAGAAGTCTGACGCCTCGAAAGGCCGCATCATGTGTCTATCCAGCATCACCTGGCCTGCTCGGTTGACATCTGGCGCGCCGTGTGGAAATTGCGGCCAGTATTCAATGTTTCTCCAAGCGCTCAGGTCCCCCGACAGCATCCAAGATGTAACGCGGGAAGGCGACTTTGTGGCTGCTTGATTGGCCCACTGCCCATTACGCTCCGGTTTCGACAGCCCATGGCGTTACCGAGCGGCGAGCGCCTGATCGTTGCGAAGAGGGAAGACAGACACATGCGTCGGCAGAATCGAGGTATTCCGTAGCGCTGCTATTACTACTACCGCTGGGTATGCCGTGGTACTCGTCCGGGATCTATGGAAACGGGCAAACAGGACCTTGAATGGTCTGGGGAGATCCTTACAATTGTTCGTCCGAATTGGGAAACAAGTGGTTAACTACGACCACAAATTTGCATGCCTCTGTACAAGCTAGAATCCTGGAAAAGACATGGAAGCCCCGTCGCAGCAGAAGAGCTAGCAATATTGCAGACTTGAACTGGGAAAGATACATGAGATAAAGTCACTTATTAGACTCGCTCCAGGGCTCGTGGGAATCACATTGTCTAAATCCCGGAAACGTGGTCAAAGGTAAATAGAGAGAGACACCGGTGATTGGCAAGATACATCAGCAAGATGACCTGTTTCAGTCGTGGGGGCTAGTGCCAGCAGAGGCAAGATTGTCTGGGAGCCGAGTGGAGTGGTGATGGTGGGTTGGCGACGGTGATCGTGATGATAGCTTCCAGTTGCGATCTTAGCCGCAGTAGCGAGTATACTTGCATCTGCCCAATGACCGGCAGATTTGCTAAAAAAGTACGAAGCACGCAGCTAATGTTATTACTACAGAGTACCAGGCATGTGCCAATGTGCTGATGAAAGTGCCAGCGAGGGATCGTCAGGGTCGCCGGCCACCCTAGAGCCTCGGCTATCAGCCTTTGCCAGATCCGGATCTATCTGATTCCGTTTTGGACGATCGTCCCAATATGTCAAGGAGGGCCAAGGAACGGCAGCCAGGCGAGTGGGAGTGGCACTCGGCCTTGGAGGGGCAGCGGTTTGCTTTTTGAGCAGAATGGCACGGTACGTAGTAGGAGAGCCTGGCTGAGCGACCTCCTGCATTGATACGGAATGTATTTCTGAAGACTTCCGGCCGGAATCATGTCGACCGGGCAGCGGAGAGTCTGATCGGACGGTATTTGGGGGGCTTCTACGGGTCCCGGATGGGTGGGATCTCTTTGTATGATCAGCCAAGTTACCCGTCTGCCTCTGTAGCCGAGGAGGAGACGATCTCATGACTCTGGTCCGTTGTGCTTCGACCGTTGTTCTGAACAATTGGGATGTCAGTATCATAAAGTCTCAGACTGTGTTCACTGGCCCTCCAGTGCCTGTCCTGGTCCTGGTCCTAAAGAGCAGGGCGCCGCTGGCAGAAATGCTCCGAGTGGTCCGTGATCCGTACCACAGCGCCAGCTTTAATTTATCAATGAACAAGACGCATTCCTTGGAATCCGGGGTCCCTTGGAGGCCAGGAGTGGGCCACGCAAGGTACGTACAATGACATCCTTGCTCGTGCCCTGGCGGGTATGCAAATTGAGCTGAGTGCCATTCAGGTACGAAGTACGAAGTATGCACTCTCGCAAATGGCGAGAAGATATTTTACATAGTTCATAGGTACTTCGCACATGACAAATTTGATTATATGCATCACTATCGCCTTGTTTTCCCAAGTGCGCGCCGGCATATTGACGTTTATATATATATATACGATATGCGCTTTGTGTAGAACTGTAGTAAGATGACTATTTTCATCGCAAGTCCTTGCCACCTTCCAGGTTGTTACTCATCATCTGCCCAGGTGTTTACTGTTGGTATCTGTAGTATACAATGTATGTATACCCAACCTTTGGTGGGTATGCGATGGCCATGTTAAAGTGGTTTGATGACTCCGTACCTGGGAACGCCAATGATATAGTTGAAGACACGCACTGGTGCCTCTCGTTAGCGCGGCAGTGGCCTCTTTTTGCAATTTGACGCGTGTTCCTGAACAAGCCTTTTTTGCTTTTACTTGCTGCCTCTGCGTCTATGCGGTCTTCCCAGCGCTGCAAAAGAATGGAGAAGGGCGTTTTTAAAGTTGCGATGGGCTAGCCGCTCCACGTGCCTGACGTGAGTAACTGGAGGCGACTCTTTTTTTTGCAAGATGCCGCAGGCGGATGGGGGGCAGAGAAGCTGCCGATATGCAATATACTGCACTAACAGCTGAGAAGGCGGCCCACCAGCGCCATGCCACGCGATGGGGGCAGGGCCCAGGCAACCTAGCGGGCAGGCTGGAAGCATTCCAATCCCAGGCGAACCTCTATGCTAATGCCAAGATGAAAAAGCTAACCCAGGCGCATTGATCGAGCTCGACATGCCAATCAATGGAGCAGGCACTTTTATGTGAGAAACGCAAGTCGGGACAGTAAGTACAATTAAAACGTAATCTAGGCCTGGTCAAGCTGGTCAGTCTCGCGGTGCGTTTGTGACTGCTCGTCATTTGCAGTTCTCGCTGATCCAGCTCCGCGAGGCTCCATCTCTCTTTGGGTTGACAGGCATTATAGATAGAGCCCCCTACCTGTATCTACGGATACCTTACCTATCACCCTTGGGCCGTCACCATGCGTCGTACCTGGCCTAGGTAGCTGATAGGTAGAGGCAGTTGGGTGGTACTATGTAATCAATGTACCAAGCTGCAAGACAAGACTGCAATGAATACCTCGTACATGATAGTCCTGTCGCTCGATATGGTTCGAATATGCAGGTACTTTGATCACCAGGAGGGAAAGGCTCGAGTGCCTCCGTAATGGGCAGCGCCCCATCAGATCTCGCAGCCTTTCACTTGTGGCAACTCTTTACGGTTTAAGCCCATCCACCGCGGCGGAGTCAACAGCTTAGCGACTCATGGTCTTGGGCCAAGTATTGAAGATAATCACACGATGTCGTGCTTAACTCGCATCGAGAGAGCTCTAAAGCGTACCATCCAAGGCTGGAATCCGCTGGATGCGCCCCTAGTGCTCCCACTGCAGAAATAGCTGCGCGCAAGCTTCCGGGGGAGAAAATCCATCCTTTTCTGGGTGCCTGCCCATTGGAATTAATAGTTGAAGGGCGGCATCCTCGCCTCTGGCGCCTCGATCCCCTTTCCTCCTTTCTGCTTCAACTATTCCCTTGAATGGGGGTTCGTGTCTAAGAAATCGCCGACCAGCGTCAGCCAGGGGGAAGAAGTAACAGATCGTAAGGAAGAGAAAGATCCCCTGCGCCAAGCACCGACAATTGCTCCCGCGCCGCCCGCCGTAGCCGGACTTGTCGAACCAACGAAATTGACTGAGAGCCAGCACGACCTCCAGTCAAGGCATTCCAGAGCTCGACTCCCGCGCCGACGAAAGAAAAACACACATACAACGTTGAAACTGCCGCGGGATTACATTGCTTTAATATATCAAGTCTTGCAGAACACCGCGGAAAGAGAAAGCCCAATCAGATCGCACCACTCGCCTCTCTATACTTGGGCAAGACCACTACAAGGACCTGCCTAGCACCAGTGTTACAGTACATACACATCTCCCATCAGGGGAACCTCGACCACGGTATACATTACTCACATTGACCTAACCAACCTGCTAGGGCCTTTCGAAAACCTGCATTAAAGACTGGTTGCGTTTCCAGACGCCGGAGATTCCACGACCACATCGCGAAAGAAACCTGCAACGTCAATCAGGGTCATCCGGTCGTCTCGAAACCACAGCGGACCGCATTGGGCCAGGAGTGCACCCAAGCCCTGACCTTTTCGAACCCCCCGCAGCTGGCCAGCGATACCCAATTGGCTGCCACCATCGCCGTCCCTTTACACTCCCCCGTCACAAGGTGCAAGGTGCAAGGAGCGAGGTGCATCGAATTAGCAGGCCTGTCGCCCACGACTGAGAAGTTCTCAGTACAACTGTGTGGATCATGTCGCAGCTTGCGCTCCAGGGCGATGGCCAGTCAAGGGCAGACGCAGACAGGGACGAATTTGGCAGCGAGAGAAGAGGTGAGAGCCCGTCGACAGCCACCTCCCACCTCTACTCTGGAAGCCCAACCCGAGCCCAGAGTCCCCAGACGACCCAGACTCAACACCAGACCCAGGACAGTCCAACCATAGGCAGGGCCGCTGTGAGCTTTCTCGACGTCTCTGATGATAGCGACGCCGTCACCACAATCCTCACGCCGCCGCCTCCGCCGCTGACCATTACCATCACGGGTGCAAAGTGAGTAGAATGACCCCAAAACTTCTCTGCCTGCCTGCTGCAGTGTTTTTTCTTCTTCTTCTCCTTCGTCTCTCGCCCGCCCGATTGCATGCACTGTATCAGCGGTTCTCATGATACTCGGTTCTCGAAATTCCCACTTGCTGCCTCCCATACAAACCCAATGCAACCCTCATCCCAGCAGACCCGCACCTGTCTCTTCTGCTTGGCCGCGTTCTTTTCTTTTTTCTCGTGCTTTTTCTGGTCACCTTGCCCGAATCTCTCCACACGCTCTTCTCGCTTTGGGCCTCTCTCTCTCTCCCTCTCTTGCAGACGTCCATAGTAAAACCGTTGTGCAAGGACGCTCTGGTCTGGGCTCTATTCCTCCACTCTACCTGCGAGAAAAAGAGTTTGGCATCTCAACTCAATCGAACGGGGCTTGCTTTCCACAGCACCGTTGACTAAGAACCTTGTTGTGAAACTCTAAAAAGCCAGGCGCTCCATTTGCTGTCTCAAGCTTGGAAGCTCTTCAGCGCTGACTCGAAATCCCCACTCGCCTCTTAGATCAGTACGGAAACCTGCTCCCAGTCCGCTACACGCGAGCACCGCTGTATCACCGCCGTCGAGTGCGAGTTCTACTCGTTCCACCTTTCCCTCGCCCGTCCACGAGCTGTTCCCACCGAGCCCGAGCCGCGGGGCGCCCAATCAATCTCAACGACTTTCTCCCTCGCTCTCTCCCTCCAAGGACGGCCTCTTCAAGCATCCCTTCGCCACTGATAGCTGGTACCATAACCAGAGAGAGACGCCCTCGCCGCCGGCAACGCCAATTTCACCTTTTTCCAAAGCAACTGGGTTCGTATGGTCCCGTGGAGATGGCGACGAGAATTCAGTGGCTAACAGTGCTGGTGTAGATCGCATCTGGTCCCCGCCTCTCCGAATGCCGCCAGAAGAGTTTCCGATCAGATAGTGACGACGAAGCTTTCAGGAAGCTCCTCCGTCGGCAATATACCAGCAATGGCTGGTAGCTCAGGCACGACGGGCGCGATACGGGCGGACGCGACGAATGGGCCAGTGAGGACCTCATCGCTAGATTCTGCCGTATCCAACATATCGTCCAAAGACTCCAAGGATGCGGCAGCAGGGGCAACTGATATTGCAGGGCTAATCAAGACTGCGGGAAGTCCCGAAGCCGTTATTCAGTATCTTTTGAAGGAGAAACACAGTCAGTCTCAGCAGAATGCCCAATTATGGCGGCTGGTCGACAAGCAGAGAGCCATGATCCTTGGCCTCAACAAGGACCTCGAACGGGCCTTGAAGGATAAGGAGAAATATCGAAAGAAGATGAAAGAGCTCATGACGGCACACGAGGCTCCCCCGAGGATCGATACGCGACAGCCTCCTGTAGCCATACCGAGGGTAGACGTTGGCAATTATTCAGAACAAGCCGAGGTCCCTACCTCGCCGTCGAATCTAGACTCGGACAGCGTCAAGAACTCGCCAATTGATATGGCCATGGCACCCTATCCGATCACACCTCCAGCAGAGCAAATGTCGAACGCGCCGCCGTCCGCAGTTGGGGATCTTCTCGACCCATCGCATACTATGCCAAAACCATCAGAACACGCTCTTGACAAGTTTGACCATGAGGAAGAGGATCGTGCTGCTGCCGAGGCGACTAGAGCTGCGCAAGCCGTTGAAGATGCTCGGCATTTCCCAATGGCGGCACTGCCTCCGACGCGAAGCCTGCCCAGTTTACCACCGAGCGGACCGCCGCCAAGCGGCTCGCCACCGAAACCGCCAGTGTCCCCCAAAGAGTTGACCCCAATGCTTGACCAGCTATCTCAATTCCCTCCGCCGTCTGCTCCTCCGCCTCGCAAGCCGCCGCCAGCCCCCTTACAGCTGCGAAAAGAGACCAAAGTAGCAGCCATCGCCCCCGAGGAAGAGAATGATTCCGACTCGGACTATGACTCACTTTTGGATGTGGACGAACTGCCGCTCCCCACTGAAAAGCGTGGCCGTCGGCGGACGAGGGAGGAAGATGAAGTCGAGAGGGAAAAGTTGGCGCAGCTTGAGGCCGAGAGGTGCAGTCTGTCCAAGAAAAGCAAGACTAGCAGTCAAAAAGGAACCCCCAAGGCTTCAGAATTCCCACCTCAAGAGCCAGTGCCAGCAAGCCCTCGCTCGGCAGCCTCGCAGCCAACTCCCATGCGGGATCTCGTTCCAGCATCGCTTGCTGGTGTCCTCAGCGGGACCAGTCAGCCCTCGTTGAGCGCGCCGTTGATGAGTCCTGGATTGCCCTCGAGCCCGCGTCCGGGTGGCATGAAGTCCCCACCACTTTCACCGCGTGGAATGCCAATGTCCGCTCCCCTCTCTCCTCGTGCTCCTCGGCAGCCGATCACCCTGCCGCCAAACACGCCACTATCCAGCACATCAGCGCATGAACCTGCCGGGCTCGCGTCTCCAAGGCCACTAAACTTCTCCAGGGGCTCAGCAGGGCCGGGCCATCAAAGCCCTGCAAGTAGTCACGACAGTGGAAGCGACCGGACCCAAATCTACAAGGGTTTCATCACAGAAGAGCATCCAGACTTGCTCATTCCGCCAAACGCCTTGCCCTCGGTAGATGTCAAGGTAGCGTCATCACGGATGAAGCCCTCCAGAGCCAGCTTGATATCGCTCACTCAACTCGAAGAAGACCCCGTGTTCACCTTGGCCATATTCTCTCGCGCCCAAGGCGTCGAGCTTTGGAGAGTAGAGAAAGACATTGCGTCCCTGGCCAAATTGGATCAGAAACTCAAGCAGTGCCCTGCCTTCACAGCAAGAACTCCAGATCGGTCACTCTTCAGTGGACATGCCCCTGCCAAGCTCGACGCCCGGAGAGTCGCCTTGAACCAGTACCTGGATGAGCTGCTCAATACGCCTCTGGACATGACCACTGCGCTCGAGCTCTGTAAATACTTATCGGTGAACACTCTCCCGCCAAATGCCGACGAAACTGGTTCCCCCGCGGAGAGTGGAAGTGAGGTCAGCTCGCAAAAGACTAGCCTCCACGGCCGTCCTCTCAAGAGCGGATATCTCACAAAAAGGGGCAAGAATTTCGGCGGTTGGAAAGCACGCTTCTTTGTTCTCGACGGGCCTCTTCTCAAATACTACGAGACTCCTGGTGGTGCACATCTGGGAACGATCAAGTTGCAGAATGCTCAGATAGGCAAGCAATCGCAGCACAACAGTGATGGTTCGCCGGCGGCGCCCGCCAACAACGAAGAGCTGGATAATCAGTACAGGCATGCCTTCCTAGTTCTCGAGCCGAAGAAGAAGGATTCCTCTAGCCACGTCAAGCACGTGCTTTGCGCGGAAAGCGACAGCGAGCGAGACCAGTGGGTCGATACTCTGCTTCGCTGGATTGACTACAAAGACCCAGAGGAAGAAGAAGCATCTTCCAAGCATGAAAGGGACCGTCAAGCGTCAAACAGTACTCCTCAGCCTAGTGGCGCGAACGCAAAGAAGAAGCACAGCCAAGCAGCTGCAAAGGGTCACAGCGCCCGCAGTGCTAGCCAGGACGGCTTGATCGGCATCAGCTACGAAGGCACGAAGCAGGGTGATGCCCCTGATGGCGCGCCACCTCGCCGGCGAAACACGGATACACCGGATTCTCAGCAGGCGCTCCAATCAGCAAGCTATACCATCTCCGCGCCTCGGGACCCTCAAGTCATCTCTGACTCGGCATTATGGGGCGCCAAGGCGGCTCTGACTCCTCAGGTTCCCACGCTGGAGGAGAAGAAGGCACGCAAACGAAGCTTCTTTGGTTTTGGTCCCAAGACACGCTCTTCCTCCGACGACCAGGATTCTCTCTTCAGCGCTTCGAGCCAGTCGGCTCAGGGCAATGAATACCGCGGTCCGGTCCGCCAGGTCTTTGGTGCGCCTCTGGCCGAGGCGGTTCGTTACAACGGTCCCACCGACATCAATGTTCCGCTACCTGCAGTCGTCTACCGTTGCATACAATATCTGGATGCTAAGAACGCCGCGTTCGAAGAGGGCATTTTCCGGCTCAGTGGATCTAACGTTGTCATCAAAGCCCTGCGCGAGAGATTCAACGTCGAGGGCGATATCAACCTCATCACCGACGAGACATACTATGACATTCATGCTGTCGCATCACTTCTGAAGCTCTATCTGAGAGAATTGCCCACGACTATTCTCACAAGGGATCTTCATCTTCAGTTCCTTGCCGTCACTGAGATGACTGCCCAGAAGGAGAAGATTGCCGCACTCGCAGATCTGGTTCAATATCTCCCGCAGGCAAACGGCACACTCTTGCGCTACCTGATCTCGTTCTTGATCAAGATCATCAACAACGCAGACGTCAACAAGATGACGGTGAGAAATGTTGGAATTGTGTTTTCACCGACTCTCAATATCCCCGCGCCAGTGTTTGCACTCCTGCTCCAGAACTATGAAGGAGTATTCGGAATCACAGCCGAAGAGTATGAGCTGCTCTCGCCGATCCCCAGCTCCGATGGCGATGCCAGAATTCCCGAGCCCCCTCAGCAGCGAAGGCCATCTTCCCGAGCAGATGCGACATCATCGCCTCTGCCGCGACAGCGCTTGGTGGAACAGTCGCAACAGCACCACCGTTTGTCACCCACTCCGCCGCCCGCCGCAATGTCCAGTGGAGGACGCATGGCACCACCAGGCCCCCCACGCCAGATGGGCTACGAGCCTCAATACATGACGCAACAACCAAACGGATCTAACGTCTCCCTGCGCGCACCTTATGACACTGGATACGTCCCGGCCGGTGGTTACGAGAGCAGCGCAACGCATCTTACTCCCAACGCCCAACCTGCTTATGATCGCCCACACTACCAAGCTTCCTACGAACAAGATTATTCCGACTACGACCAGGCGCATTCCGCACGCGCCAAGAGGAGAGAGAGTTCCATGTTTATGATGAACCTGAACCCACAAGGCTCCAAGAGCCGCCTTCGCGAATAAAATCGCGGACGACCCTGCCCTCAAAGGAGTGTCCATTTGATTTGATTATTTACTTTACAAGAGCGATTTCTTCACACTTTTGACGCAAACGAACCTTTTATATTATCTCACGAGATACCAACTTTCATTCGGCTTTATCATTTCATACCCTTCAATCATCTAGCATACTGATGTTTTCGGCGATATCTTTGAATTACCATACCTTTCAGCATAGACGGCGGACTTGCTTTTATTTTTTCCAGCATTCCAGAGAGATATGGACTGGAGCCTAGCAATTCCTAGTGTCTAATTAATGCTTCTCAAAACTGGAAAGGAGGGAGAAGTGCCGGCCCGAACGAGACTTCTTGGAAAGTGTACTACCACCAGCATAGCCGCACGCAAGTTTTTATGCAAGCAATCTGCGCTGTCGACACTTGCTTTCTGACGACTGTACAACAACTTAATGAGCTGGGGATGGATGGTGTTGGTTGGCAATACTCGCGCCTCTGAGATGAAACACTCGTACGGCGATTTTAATCATATGGCGTCGCGGTTTCAAACAGCAGTCGAAAAGATGAATGTTTTTGTTGATTCACGAACGTATGTGGACGTGAGAATGAAGGATGCCGAGCCATTGAACTTGAGTTGTTTTATTTGGAGAATTGGATACTTCAGCAGCGAAAGAAGGAATAGAGGAACAAAAAACAAATGAGACATTTGCCAATCGCTAGTATGCAAACAACAGTTATGCCTCGTGACTGGTTCTTAGCCTCAAGAACATGAGATAGGATGTCGATGATTCACACCTGAGCGATTACTGGCTGATAACCTAGGAACTATACACATGATGGTAACTCCCGACACATTAATGTCTCACTCCAAGGTTACACAGCCGACCCCGGGTCGCTGATTGGGTTGACGCGACCAGAGAACGGCCATGAACCCCTCAGATACGAACACGTCCATCGTGTGACCATAGATTCAACTTCTGATGACATTTATCTTCCCGTAACATAGTAACAGGATTCCATGGCGGATTCTCGCAAAGTCGTTCAGAACCGATAATTTGTTTCCTGCCTAGAGGACTTTGATGCCTGAACTACGCCTAGATGGAGAATGATGGTTGACCTCGCCTGTTTAGGTGAGAACCTTGATGGCCATCTGAGGCACTTGTAGCGGCAACATCACAAGCGAGTTTTTTTCTTCACAGGATGTTCCCTACACAGCACCACAAATTCAGACCGAAAACCACCCAATTCACATTGACAGATGGACAAGTCGACTGGCTGAGGCGTGTTTGTGACTTGCTTCTGCTTGGGAGACCGATACTGAATCAACCCATTACCAATTGCTATAAAGTCAATGACCTTGCGAAATAGTCGAACCAGTTTTTCCGGCGATATCACACCTGGCATTGTTCCTCTTTTTTCTCACAAATCATTCCGGACTCACCAATAATCTTTCTAGCTATCAGCGGCTTACCTGAATGTCACATACTATAGTGGCACTATACTCACGCCTCATTGCCCACCACTAGGAAATAAGCTTATTTTAGGACCGCCCGTTGTCTCGTGTCTAATAAGCAGTCCCGGAGACGATATACTACCACACCGCTCACAAAGCAACTCTTTGCGGCATACTCGAATTTTGCGTGGTGCAGTGGTTTCATAGAGGTGCCAGCACATAATTCCTTTTACGCAAAGGCTTCTCAGTCTTTCGGCCGGACCATTTATTTACCCGCCTGCCATGTCCAGCGTCGTCGCTCTTATACGCTCCCTCTTCTGCTCCCAGGAGGGAAGCAAGAGTCATGAGAGGAGCCGGGATCTCGTGATCCGCATCGTAGCGGCTCACGGCGTGTTGGTCGGCCTGGACGACCTCAGTCCCGGCCCGATCACCAACAAGACTCTGGGAGACCTTGTGGCCCTTTGCTGTGAGTCGCATGACTCTGCGACTGTCAAGAAGGTAAAGTCTCTTTCGTTCTTCTTCGTTCGAAAAAATTCCATGTCGATTCTTTTCTTTACCTGCGTGGCAACCCTGGACGGGGGAATGTCACCTTTCCAAAAAAAAAAAAAAAAACACAGAAAAAGAAAACCATATTCTCCAAGAACAAGACACTGACAGAGCCATAAAAGGTCCTCGCAAACCGGCGCATCGCACCCATCCTGCCCTCGCTGCGCCGCATATCCTCGCAGTCCGAGTGCTGTCTGGAGACGCACTGGAGCACGCAGATCGCCACGACGGGGCCGGCCTCGCGCCCGGGCGAGACCCTGGCCCAGCTCCGGTCCTTTCCCTACTTCCAGAACTACGTCGAGCTGGCCCGCCTCGAGCTGTGCGCGCTGCGCGCCGTCGAGCCCCAAACGCCCCGCCGCATCGCGTTCCTCGGCAGCGGCCCGCTGCCCCTGACGTCCATATGCCTGCTGCGGTTGCTCCGCGGGGGCGACGTGGACGGTATAAATGGAGACGACGATGACGGCGAGATCGACGGCGGTGATCATCACCACCACAGCCAAACCCCATCGCCCGCCACCCAAAACAAGGAGCCCGAGTACGACACCAACAGTAGCAGTAGCAGCAGCAGCAACGCCTCCAACCCCGAGAAGCCCCGGCCCTGCGTCGTCAACGTGGACCGGGACGCGGCGGCGCTGGCCGTCTCGCAGGCGCTCTGCGCCCGGCTCGGGCCCTGGGGCCGGGGCATGGCGTTCCAGGAGTCCGAGGCGCGGCTGGCGTCGGGGCTCGAGGGCTTCGACGTCGTCTTCCTGGCGGCGCTGGTCGGCGCGTCGGCGCGCGACAAGGAGGACGTCGTCGTCGCCGTCGCGCGCCGCATGCGGCCCGGCGCGCTCATGGTGGTCCGGAGCGCGCACGGTCTGAGGACGGTCTTGTACCCTGTGAGTTTTTTGCCCTTTGTTCAGTGATCGATTCGCCCCTTTGCTTCTCCTGGAACTTTTTTTTTCGGATTGCTGACTGGTTTTGATACAAAACAGGAGGTGGATCTGTCCAGTGACAGGCTGCGCGAGGTGTTGCAGGTGGAAACCGTCACGCACCCGTACGGAAAGGTGGTCAACTCGGTTATTATAGCTAGAGTAAAATAACAGCCTTTTTGCTGTCTTGAGAGCCAATATTATTGTTTTAGAGACCAAGTTAATTCATAGATCGAATATGTTTGGATTTATGAAGTATGTGCCACCAGTAGCCGCGATAACTGTCAAAGGCGGTAAAGTGTCCATGCTGATATAAAATTGTGAAGCATGGCAGTTTGGATGTCTAGCGCAATGCTATTGCGTGTACTTGCCACTGTCACACTCGTATGGCCACAGGCCTGATACAAAATGATATAATAAGTGCTGCAAGATTGTCTTTGGTCAGTATACTAAAAGATGTCTCTGCTAGTTGTCGAGTATATTAACGGGGCGGTTGCTCGTGGACTACCTAAATACTATATACCTAGGTAGCATATAGTCAAAGATGCAGTGCAAGTATTCGATGATAGTGTTATACATCAAGATACTGCTGACAATTGATCAAAGATACATTGATAATTCTCAGAGAATTCGCAAGAGCAATCATACCTATAAGTAAGCGCTTACGATCCGCCGGTCGACGATGCCGAAGGGAACTGTGGGCCGCTCACACTACCGAAAAGCCCCGCTGCTGCCGTCTCCTCGCACCCGAATCTATTGCCGTCGTGCCGCTACATGATTGTCATTTCTACAACATTGTATCAAGTGCGATTTTTGCTTGGCTTCACGACGGCCTAGCTGCGAAACGTGTCGGGATCAATTTCGCCTCTAAAGCATCGGTGGCCTGCCCAAGGACCATGTTGCGCTATTTCCCCGGCGCCCCTGGGACCCCGTCCTGGGTAGCTCTACTGGGAGGCGCATGCCTTGTCACGGCGGCGGCGCTCTGGCCGCTGGTCAAGAAGGCCACGGGCAGCGGGAACCGATATATCGCCTCGCCGCGCCGCGAGATACTGGAGACTCTTTCAGACGACGAGATCAAGGGGCTTCCCTACCCGCCGGACGTCTTGCCGGGCGGGAGAGACGTCGCGACGCCGTACGGCTTGGTCCGCGTCTTCGAGTGGGGTCCCGAGGACGGGGACAAGATGCTGTTCCTGCACGGGATCAGCACGCCGACAATATCCCAGGGAGACCTCGCGCACGAGATGGCGGCCAAGGGGTACCGAGTCATGCTGTTCGGTTGGTGCTCGCCCGTCTACTTCCCTCGCTTGAGACTTTCGCTTCTGAAAGTGTGGCGCTGACGAAACATTGTCTACACAGATTTGTTTGGGCGCGGTTATTCTGATGCCCCCTCCGACGTGCCATACGACTCCAGGCTCTACGTGACGCAAATTCTGCTTGTGCTGGCCTCATCTCCGATGTCCTGGTCTCGGTTCAGTCTCGTTGGCTACTCACTCGGGGGCGGTCTTGCTGTCTCCTTTGCGCTGTATTTTCCGAACCGACTGGACTCGCTTATACTCGTGGCGGGCGGCGGCCTCATCCGCCGTAGTCACGTTGGCTGGCAGAGCTGGATGCTGTACGACTCTGGGCTGCTCCCTGAGTGGCTCGTCAGCTGGCTTGTGAAAAGGCGCATTAGGCCGTCCGCCGAGCCGCCAAATGCCGCTGGCGGGGTGGACCTCATCGCGGCGGAGAGTCAGGGCCAGGGTCAGGGAGCCGGTGGAAATGGAGACGCGAACGGCGGGCCGGGCTTTGACAGCGCCTCGATATCGCGACGGCGGCCTCACGTGAGTGTGTCCAGCGTCGTGACGTGGCAGGTCGATCACCACCCGGGTTTCGTCACTGCATTCCTGAGCACCATCAGGAATGCACCTATATACGAGGCCTACGAGGACTGGAAGGCCCTAGGTGCTATACTTGCAGAAAGAAGACAAGCAGCGGCCAGCAGCAGGCCGCCGGGATTACCTAATGGTCAGGTCTTACTAGTTCTCGGCAAAGATGACCCGGTAGTCGTGCCCTCGGAGACTATCGAGGATGCAGAAAAGATCCTAGGCAAAGCCAGCGTGGAGTCGGTGGTGTTGGGAGCTGGCCACGAGTTGCCTATATCGCTGAGTGCGGAGGTGGCTGACTGTATAGACTCCTTTGTACACAGACAAAACCCATAGAAGCGCCCCTCACGAAAGACCTGCCAGTCGGTCTGCTTTGACACTTGGAACATGATCAAGTCCAAGTGTGTCAAGGAATATACATCCGGACTGACCCACCTATTCGCGATTAGCTGCTTGGCAGGACCGCAATAGAGCTCCAAGTATAGTCCCTTTGAACAACTAAACATAGACACTATGACTCGTATAGCGGACAGGAGGGGGTCGCATTTGGGGCTGGAAACTAATGTAGTGCTTGCACCAGCGAGTAGTGGTGAACTTTGTAAGCGGATGCATGTCAAAACAGACCTCGGGAATCTCTCGAGGTGTGGCATGATTGTCTCGGGCAAGGAGCTTCGTACTGTCCGGCGGCAGTGCTCCCGGTGATATCTACTGAGGAGTAAGTGCATAGTCGAAGAGCGGCCTCTGGAGAATGTGCGCCGCAGCGGAGCTGTTTTGTACGGATACCCTCGTGGGTTGCAACGGCGATGGGTCAATTAAATAGTTCTGGACTGTCTGAAACCATTCACAGGTCCGGAGGTGGGTTCCACAGCAGACCTGGGCAGAGGAGGAGGAGTATGCATCAGCCGATGGCTAGCTTGGGTGGGCCGAGCTGGAAGCTTTGAGGAGTCGAGCATCGTACGGGCATCAAACCATGCGTGCATAGGTGCTGGAGCTTGACTGCCAGCCATGTGGTAGTGATGCATATATGGCCGAAGATATACGCCCACCGGGAGCTTTCTGCAAGCAATATCAAGCCGCAATCGAGCTTGTGGTATGTACGCTCGTGCGCTACCGGACCAGTTCATGTAATCTGTAGGCCGCGCAGCTCGACAATGTGGCTCTTCAACAAGTCAATACACCGAGGAATGCCCTGGATCTCTTTGATACCCCCACGAGATAAGCATCAGGAATGGCACGACGAACGGCACGATGTCTTGGTGGGGTCGGGGTCGCGGAAAGGCCTGTCTGGGAGCTCAACCTTACGCTCAGCGGTGTATCTGGAGCTCAACTCTGTTTTCTAGGAGCCGAATCAGGAGGCTGAGAATTGGATACGGCAGCAGCATGTCTGGCCAACGCTCAGGACGGAGTATAGACATGGCTCATCTCACTCAGACCCATCACGGGGAGGATGCAAGTGTGCAACTGCCGACAGCAGCTAGTATGTAGCAGTAACCAGATGGCAAGAGGAGATAGTACTGCAGATGCCCTGAATCGGTGGCCGTGGATTGGAGTGGAGAAGCTCGGTGAGTCCTGTCGGCGTCTCCTGAGCCGTTCGTTCCTGGAATATATGTAGGCATGTAGTACTGAATAGTAACATGCAGTGCAGGTCGTACGGTCACTGGAGTATCGATACATACACGTCTGCAACGAGGTGGGTAATCATGCGCGTGGTTGAAGAAGACGGAAAGAATTGGCAGATGAGACGGCGCGGTAGATCGAGGAGTCAAGCCAGGGACCGGCGGATGAGATGAGATGCAGGCGCACAGTGCTTCGCCGTTCGATTGCTTGCGTGGGTCGATCATTGATCTCTGGCTCAGCGTAGCATCGCATTGTATAGATGTGTATGCGAGATGGCGAATTCAGTAACGGTATTGTCGTGCTGCACAGCCAACAGAGACCGAGTTGGAGACGAAGCAATCTCGAGCCTCCCGTTTCGAGTATTCGTTCTGATCATCAAACATGGGAGACCTAATTCATTTAGATTGGGCGGGTTGGCAGCGCACCAATTGATGGTGAATACAGCTTTTAGCTTTCTAGCGAGGGGCGACCCTTCTGACGAGAGGGAGCGAACCAACGTGGCAGGGGTCCAATCAAGGGAGGTACGTCACGCTCGTCAGCGCGGCGCGCCCACTACGGCGCTCCATGTTGACCCTCTAGACCGCGAACAGCTAGCGGGGAACAGCCCACCTTCTTAGGGCAGCCTGGGCAGCCTACCGAGACCCCAGTTCTCCCCCGCATTTCGCAAGGTTCGGCGTGCGGTTCCAGTGTGGTGCACTGCAATGGAGCTTGAAATCGCGGTAGTTCGGGGTCGTGCGATCCCCTCATTGGCCAGCGATAATAGCAACCTCTCTCTTGTCTCTCGAACTTGGGGGGGGGGGGGCCTGTCTATTGATGGGATGGCCCCGGGGCATGTACATGTATGTTCTAGTCTGTGTGTGTGTATGTCCATCAGTCACCTCGTCAAATTCCCATATCTTCCCCCTTGAACGCCCTCTCTCCTTTCTACAACCTCTCTACCCACACCAAAACCCCCATCCATCAAGACTACGACAGTCACCAACATCATACCAGACAACAAAACCCTCGTGTATCAAACCCTCAAAACCTCGAAGGGGTCCTTCCCCGCCCCGACTCCCAGCAGCAAGAAAGAGGGTCCCGCGCCGAAATATCAGAGCATCCAAGAACAAGCCCATCATCTGCCCATTCTTCCTGTTTGAATCAAAGAAAGCAACACACTTGACTCCGCCCGTTTGTCACACCCCCAAAACCCACATTGATCTTCTTGTCCCCTCGTACGCACAACGACGGTCTCATCTTCTTTGATTCGATTTGAGCCATCTTATCTCTGTCTGTACTTTGTACCTGTTGACCCGCCCTTGGTCATAGCTCCAGCTCCTGAGTGCTGTTGATCGATCTACGTACTTCACTTCTACAATACATATACCCATTTCCGGGACCACCCTTTTCTCAACTCACTCGAGAGACACGCACCGCATCTCGCAGCGATTGGCATGTACGCAACGTCACTCGGCGTCACGGTATCACCTTAAAACAGAGAAAGAAAACAACGACTTACTTCAACCCCGACCCATCTCTTCTCAATCATCTCTTTTCATCCACCACACATCAACACATCTGTTATCAAATACTCCAGAACAAACATTCGTCACCATGTCCAACGACCGAGACAGCAGTCCCCCTTCTTCCGGCTCGCGAGAGCGCCGCGGTTCCGTGACCTCTGCCGCATTCTCCAGCCTCTTCCAGCGCAGCAACTCCACCTCCACCGGCACCAACGGCAATGCGGCGGCTGCGGCCAGGGACCCGCGACGACGCCTCTCTGTCACCACTCTAGGTCTCTCCGGCGGTCCTCCCGCCCCCGCGTCCGCCACCGGAGCTTTTGGAGGCATCCGCCGAGGCAGCATCTCCACCAACAACTCGGATTCTATCGATGAGAATGCCATCGAGGACGACGAGACCTCGAACCGCACCGCGCCCACCACCCCTTTCACCCGCCGTATGAGCTTCGGCGCCAACGCCATGCGCTCCATGCGAGCTCCGGGGGGCTCCAGCCCTGGTTCTACTGGTAGGCCTGACCACCCTGCTCGCCGTTCTTCGGGCGGCTCGACCCGACCGCCCATTTCAAGTTCCGCTACTATGACCGCTGGCCGTAGAGTCAGCGCTGCCCAGGCAAGCACAGCACTACCTTCAAGATCCCCTTCTGACATTCTCTCCGCTACTCGTGCAGACCAAGGCTTCAATTGGTCCGAGCAGCTTAGATCCCGCGCCGAAAGCAGCGTCTCAGGCATTCGCCCTTCCTTCAGCATGTCGTCTGGCGGTGGCTCTCCACCCCGGGCTGGTAACGGTTTCCACGACCGCGCCAAATCCGTTTCCGACATGCCCGCTCCTCCTCAGCAAGCTGCTGCCGTGAAGCCAAAGCAACCAGAGCCGCGCAAGCCCGACGCCATGCAGGAGCGCATCCTCAAGGGCGATTTCTACATGGACTGATGAACCGTTGCCTTCCAGCCCCAGTTGACGCCACATACGCATGGCTGGTGCTGGGCTACGGACCTCGGGGAACCAGAGGCGATCAGCCATTCTGAAACCCCACACAATTATACTCACGAATTAACATTCCGGATCACCATATCTCGCTTGCTGTGCCATGATGCGGGCACGGGATATTGGTGGCAACATTTTGCTTTTCATGTTTCTGTTGTACCACTCCATTCACCTCGACGTCGCTCGCTATCACAATCGCAATCTGGCGTTAGAAGGGAGGAGGACAGGAACTTGCTGCAATCGGAGGAAAACCACCAGTTGTCGGAGACACGACACTACTTGAAGCGGGCGTCTAGAAACAGATGCAACCGACTTTGGGACCAGGTCACACTGAGTGAAGAAAAAAAAAAGGGACAAAAACACCCAAAAATCAATCTGGCTGGGAAGCTTTGCGTTGATTTTGTCATGCCAGAGGGCAAAGTCTGGTCACAAGCATATGAAGATATGCTTGGTCAGACGGTCTCATGATCTGTCATGACTGGCGCTTTTACGGTGCAATGACCAAACAGTCTTGTAGCATTTTGTCATGGGAACTATAACATAAGAAATATAGCAAAAAACAGAATCGGATAACTGCGACATCAGACTCTCTTCATCTGTGGACATGTGTCAATGCAAAAGCTTCAAGTGCAACTATAGTCGCCCTTATACCTTGTAGTCCTGTCACTTGCACAATTTTGCTTGAAGCGACTTCTCATTACTTCGAGCGATTTCTGAAGCAAATTGGTTTTAACCAAGAAACCCAGCAGTCAAGTCATACAAATCAGGCAGATGTTGAGAGAGAAGACTGTAATCATGAAGTAGCTTGTATAAAAGACGAGTAAAAATACAGACAAGCTACCTTGAGCTAATTAGGCTGGACAATAGGCACCAGAAACGCCCCCTTCCCAGATAAAATGACCTTGTAACTTTTATTTACAGACACGCTTATTCCCCAAAACGCCTGTATAGTACAGACCGATACGCCGAAGTGTTTTCATAACGCTGTTCAAAACGAGACACGTCGTCTCATCACTGGTAGTTGAAAGCCGACTGCCCTCCCATGTTGTTGCTCGCGTCAAACATATACTCCATGCCTTGCATACCGACATCGGGATCCATGAACCCGCCGAAGGTAAGGCCCATGGCTTGCTCAAAGCCATCGCCCAGGTTGGAATAGTCAAAGTCGGCCGAGAAGGAGTTGTTTAAATAGGGCATTACTCCGCCCATATTGGTCTGATCAAACATCAACGTTGGAGGTTGTATCGTATTACCCATCCAGCTGTTTTGGAATGCCTGGCTCGTGTTCAAGTTCGAAGGTGTGGCCGTGCTGGTTTGATCGCCGCGATTGCCGGTGGCGATCTCTGAAAGTAGCTGTAAAGGTGTATTTGCTGGGTTGTACTCGTTGGCTTGTGGCTGATGTGGTTGCGGCGGCGGCGGCTGCTGCTGCTGCTGCTGCTGCTGAGTTGGACCCGGTGTGCCATTTTCTGGCTTTGGTGTCGACTCATTGCCTAGCGGTGGCAGTGATGGAGCCCCAGGCTCTGCCTTGCCCTGCTTTTGGAACCAACCGCGCAGCATGGCCAAGACGACGATGAACTTTGCCGCCGGTCTTGACTTGTCAGCAGCAGCGACCTCGGCAAACTTGGCAAGAAGCTTTTCAAGGTATTCCTCGACCTTCATGTGGTCCTTGTTGATGACCTTTCCAAGCTCGGAGTTGGGCATACTTGCACTGAAGTACATCTTGATCAAGACGACTACTGCATATGCAACACGAACAAAGTTAAAGACGGGGAGACAACGTATACTGCATACGTCCATGCTCAAGAACGTTTCAAATATTCCGTCGATGGCGGTCAAACAAGAACTCAGGGCTCCAATGTGTGCTGCTGTAAGTGATTCGTTCAGTCCCGGTACGGGGTCTCGAAGGGCATCTGCATTATAAGGGGGCCGAATCTCGTCTGCCTTTTCCACGTAGAGTGCTATCTCGTGCATGTAGAGACTGAGAACATGGAAGCTCAGGAGAAGCGACGCTAAACGGATCAGTATGATGATGAAAACCCAAAGGCTGAGAAGGACTCACGTTGTTTTTCGGTCTTGGGGATGGAGTCACTGTACTTTTCCAAGTCTCTCTCGAATCCACGGAGAGCATATTGTACTTTGGGCTCGGCGATGTTGACGAAAGTGTTTGGATCGTCCATAGAAAACTGGATTCCGACTTCCTCGGCCAGCCGATGCGTCCAGACAAGATGGCACAAGTATTTGTCCGACGGCGCTGCTTCGGGAGAGGACTCTAGTATGTCCATGCACTCCGTCATGAAAGGCGCCCACCTTATGAGGTTCGGTCGATGCAAAGCCATGGCAACGTTAGAGGCCAGGAAGTAGCACGCCAGCCAAGCACGTCTCGATTCGATCGTGGTGGGCTCTGGAAGTGGGTGTTTTCGCAGTGGGTGATCCTTCCAGGTGTAGGGGATCATCTTTTGTTTGCTGCTGCTCCGTTTCCTGCCCAGGCCTATGTCTATAGCCATGACGGCGCCCATGTGCACGAGCTGGTAGAACTTGAGCTCTTCAAAATGTTCTGGGGGATGATACCAGATGACACCAACTTGAAGCGCTTGGACGAGCTCCAGACTCTTCTCGCCGTATACGACAATCTTGTCTGCGAACATTTGCACCAATTCTTTCACGAGTTGGCGCTGAACTTGTGGCATCTCGGAGGATGCAGCCGCGATGATGGCCAGAAAGAGGATCGGCTTGTTCTTTCGCACCTCTGCCGCCGTGGTACCCGTAGGAAACACGACAGCAGGTAGATGTTTGGTCATGTGGTCTGTGTATCGGACGAAGCACTCGTTGGCCTGCTGCATAGTCATGAGGCCTCGGTCGACCAAGTCCGTGGTATATTCATTTCGATTCGATGCTGGTGCCGGCCATACTTTCGACACTTCGGGAGTGCTCTCCCGTGTTTCTGTGTGCTTCCTCTTTTGGCCAGCCGCGACCATCGGCGGCAGGAAGCTCACATGGCTGTCCTGCTCTGGGCTGTAGTGTGATTGCGGTTGCGGTTCTCGGGGTGTGGCCTGGGGCGGATGCCATTCACGCGTTACATTGGGAGCATGTTGCTGCTGGGCACCATTGAAGCTGTTCTGATCGCCGACGGGAAGCGGCTGTGTGGGCGGCACGCCTCTGGTTGCTTGCAGGCTCGCCGTTAGGGCATCAATCTTCTTTTCAAGCTCGGCGACCCTACTGTCCGTCTTCTTTTGTCGCTTCCTGGTGGGTTGTGTGATGATGCATGCCCGGTTGGCCTTCCTGCACCTCTTGCAAGGTCCGTCGACGTCGACGGGCTCGGGCTCGCACTTAACCTTGAGCCCGCGACAGGCTTCGCAGGCACGAGGTCTCTTTGGATCGTTGGGGTCGCCGGGTGCGCCATCGTGGCCAGCGCCGTCGGGGGTCTCGCCATCTGGTGCGTAGGGGTGCGATGCGGCTGTCACTGGGGTGGCCGGAGTTGCGCCATAGCTGTGGCCCGGGGGTCCGATTGAAGCTGGGCTGGGGCCCAGAGTCGATGCAGTCGTGGGCGAAGCTGTCGGTGCAGATGCTGCTGGCGGCGGCGGAGGTGCTGCTACAGCAGTGTGTTGACCCGGGGCATCGTGGGCGACATTCGAGCTCTGCTCTTCGGCGCCTCGTAGCCTAGGGTCAATGCTATCGTCCATCCCGGGGTTGGTGGATATACGCTGGCCAGCTCAGCTCTGGCTGGACTTTCTACTGGGACCGGAAGCTCGGTGAGATAGTGTTGCGAACTGGGCGGTGGACCGGTGCCTGTAGACGCCGAAGGGGGAGCTTGGTATTGGAAATGGCTTGGACCTAGGGTAGGTAGGGTAGCTGAAACTCCCAGCTGACTCATCCAATTCCTTCCTTCCCCGCCACCTCGATCACCACGTGATTTCTCTTCTGGAATCTCATTTTATTCAATTCGTATTTCCCTCTTAATGAATGTCGTCTGATCTTCGATCATTTATTTTATGGTTGGCCCTTTGTTGATATATTGCTTGACTGTCATGGCCAGAATATGGTCGTGACGGACCAGTATGACGAACGACATCCATAGATCGGGACTATATGACCTGGGTATCGAGATTATATCATGGCAAGACCCATACTACATAGCATCTTCCATCATCGGCTTTACTTACACTCCAGTGTCGCATTGGTGTTTGTATCCGCCCTTCCTCCGCCGTGCTCCAGCAGAGCAAAAGTGTATTGGCCCTTTTCCAATTCCCATTCGTTCCAGCGATTCAATATGCGCAAGTATCTGTCAACTTCTACTGTCAAGGACACTACTTTCTCCTCTCCTGCATCCAAATACACGCGTTCGAAAGATATCAACTGCTTGGTAGGCTGAACGATGGACGAGACTCGGCCCAGAGCGTATACTTGCAATACGTAACTGCCAGCCACGGGGCCAGTGTTCTTCACCTTGGCCGAGAAGGAGATCATGTCACCACCGGTGAAGCTCCCGCTTGAAGCCGAGAACTCGGAAACGCTAAATGTCGTGTACGACAGGCCGTAGCCAAACGGATACGCAGGCTCGGAATCAGCGTCCAGATACGCGATCTTGCGGGCCAGGGACTTGTAGCTGTAGTAGACCGGAAGCTGGCCGACGTGCTTTGGAATGGTCACGGGCAGTCGGCCGCCGGGGTTGACGGAGCCGAAGAGCACATCGGCGATGGCCTGGCCGCCCGACTGGCCCGGAAAAAAGGTGCTTAGGACCGCCGCGCTCTGGTCGTAGAGCTCGGGGATCGCAAACGGCCGGCCCCCCTGCAGGACGAGCACGACGGGCTTGCCTAGCCGGTAGATCTCGCGGGCGAGCGCGTCTTGGCCGGGCGAGAGCCCCAGCGTTGCTCGGTCTCCATTCTCGCCATCGCTGTTCCAGGCGGCGCCGACGGCGAGGATGACGAGATCGGCGTCGTTTGCCAGTTGCACGGCCTGCTCGACTCCATCTTGGTTGCGATCAACGAGGTTCCAAAAGAGAAGAACCTGGTGGTTTATCGATACCACGTTTGCAATCTTCTTGTAAAGATTAAAGGCTTGGTACTCAATCCGGATATGATATGTGGCGTCTTTCCGAAACGTGAAGGGAGCCGCACCAGGTGGCGGTATTGTTGCGTTATCTCGAATATACGAGAAATCCATGATGTTGCTCAATATCGTCCCGCTGGACGTCAATTTTTCAGTCCCATGGGCCAGAATCATCTCTCCGTCCACGAATAGCTTGCACGTCGTGTTTTCTCCCACGGCCACGCCGAGCCAGCCTTCGACTTCGACGTCAACAGGCGACGTGAGGGTGCCCTCCCACACGGCGCTGAAGTTGGTCGATGGGAGGCCGGGAGGCGGGTACAGACCCCAGTCGAGAGCCGGTACCTCTAACCTCTCGGCACGCAGATCTTGGAAGTCTGTCGTCGCGAAATAGGAAGCCCAGAGCCCTCCCGGTGTTCCTCTAGAGGAGAGCAAGTATCCGGGGATCGCGTATTGCGCATGGTATTCCCAGGAATCTGCTCCCCAGCTTGACTTGACTTCGATCTTCTTGTCGCTATTTCTCGCGTAATTTAGTAACCCTTCTCGCAGTGTCGAAGCGGCTTCCGCCGGTACCTGGCCCCAAGTACCAGAGTATCCGCCGTGGTTGAGCGTGTCAGAGAATGGTCCGATCAGTGCGATCTTGGTGGCACCTTGGTCCTTGAGCTTCAGCGGCAACGTCGCGTTTCTGTTCTCAAGCAGTACGATGCTCTTCTGTGCTGCCTTTAAAGTCAAGTGGCGGTTGTTTTTGGCAATTTCCCGAGGATCGGTTTCCAATGGAAGGAAGGGATTCTTGAAGAGGCCAAGATCCCATTTCACGCCGAGTATCCTGCGAACATGCGCCTGCACTTTTGATAAAGAGAGAGATCCGTCAGAAATTAAGTATTTGATCGCCTGTGTTCAATTTTAGTGGGATTAAGAACGGGTACACATGGTACAGTTGAAGGTACAATACATTAATGTACATCTCCAGAGGATAGTCATAGAATTGTAGCATGCCGCCAGCATTGAGCCACTGTTCAATGGCATCAAGTGGGGATTTTGCCACTTGATGGACAGTTTCTAGCTGTATAATTCCTATTCCCTGATTAGCTTCCAAATTTATTTGTGTGTACATGTGCAAGAAAACTTGTGACGAACCTGTGTCATCGGCCATGACAAAACCATCATAGCCCCAGTCTTCGAGCGCCTTGTACAGCATTGGATGAACTGAGGCCGGGACATCATCGACTTCATTGTAAGCCCTATATGAAGTGTTAAATGAAGCCAGTATGGAAAGCAAACAGGGAGAGAGTAAGCTGCCCGTACATCATGACACCGCGCACTCCTCCAAGGTCAATGGCAGCCTTGAAAGGCATCATGAGATCTTGGAGAACCTGCCGGTTGCCATGCCCCATAAATGGTGCCGCGTTATGTCCCGATTGAGGCGATCCGTGTGCTGCAAAGTGCTAATGAATGGTACGTGAGTTTTATTTTGGTAGAGTTGCACGGCTTGAATACATACCTTCATGATTGGCACAACCGCATCTGGCTCGGCCAGCGAGTTACTTTTTGACAGTCCTGCTGAATATGCAACTCCCATCTTGGAAGTCAATACTTTATCCTCGCCCCATGCCTCTGACTTGATCAGTACCGAGGATGTTGCATCCGGGGGATCGCGTGAAGAGCTTACCTTGCATTCGGCCCCATCTTGGATCCAGACCAAGATCGATGACAGGAGAGAAACAAGCATGGACGCCGATAGATCGAGCCTCGGTGGCGATGGCACGCCCAACACGATATACGAGTTCAATATCAAAGCTGGCAGATAACCCGATACTTTGTGGAAACATAGACTGCTTGAATGAGCCGACGCCATGGAGACACTCGCCAGTCTGCATCAGCGGAATTTTGAGGCGTGACCGGTCGAGGTTTGTTCTTTGTAGATCATTGTAATCAGAAGCATTCATTGGGTACCTGGCCACGTAAGTTCACTCTGTCAGTCCTGCTGAGCAAGGCAGTCCTTACCAATCGTGCATCAAACCGATTGGAGAGTCTGGACCAAGGCTCATGGTGGAATCTGTGCATGTCAGTATAAAAGGCCTGATGTACCCGTCATTTGAGCTTACTCCAGAGACCAGCGTCTGATTCGGGCCCGACGATATCGCCAGCAAACATGAGATGTAGCTGCAGGACTATTTGGGCTTGTCAGCTCCCCTGGGACGATGATACGCCACATATACAAAACTACTGACCCAGATCCTCGACTGTCATGTCTGCAATGAGGTTATCAAGGAACTCCGCCTTGTTCGCGGTAGAAGCTCCATGGCTGTCAAACTGCTCCGGGCTCGTTGCGCCGCCCAACTGTATTGGAAACTGAGAGGCGAATGCTCCAAGCGGCCCAGCCAGCACGAGTGCTACAACGTGTGACCACATTTTGTCTATACCGAGACACCACGAAGTTATCGCGGAGAAGGCAGTCTTGAGCAGCAGTGTCGCATCGGCATGTGAGTCGAGATCGGGTCCGTCCCAGCCACCTTTTATCCCCGTGTACCGAACCCCACTATCGGGAGATCCGATACATGGTCTTTATACTCTTCCATGTTTCTACACTCGTCCTGGTCATGTTGGATTGTATTGTACGAGATATTCGAGGTCGATGTACATGAGTCTCATTGAATTATTCCGTTCTCGAACAAACGTAAATAGTTTTCAGGGATGGTCTGGTCGACTGCTCCGAGAATGTCGGCCATGCAGCAACACAAATCTTGGAGTCGCACCCCTGTCAATGTTTATGAGAGCCTCCGTGATGACCTCCGATTTTTAGCTACCAGACTGGCAGCAAATCTTGTGAGAATGCACTCCAATGTAAAACCCTGACTGAACGCTAAAATTGGTTTCTCTTGTAGAGACAGGAAAATGACTTGTGATGTTTCATGTGAATATTGCCGGCCTTAGTATTTGGAAACGATGGAAAGGAGTTTTGGGACGTCAGGTTGAAAATGCATCACGGTGAGACTAGTTGCTATATGAAAGACCGCGCCGGGAACAAGGTGTAAATTCCGAAGACAAAACATCAAGGCAATTTTTTTTGCCAGGCCCGGGAACTGATTATTCTATTACAATAATTCAGGATCCGAGCTGTTGAATTTTAGTTCTTAGGGTCATCCGCCAGTCACAAGGAAACCCAGCTCCGCCTGAGCTAAGCGCGGGAGTCGTTATCCAGAACCCGCGGACTTTGCTTGTAGGTACCCCAAAACCTATATACAAGGCTAATGACTATTCGACATCGAGTCTGGAAGGGATGGCACTGCTTATCAATTGAGACTTGCATGCATACCTTGATAATTAGAGTTTATCGTCGATACTTGTAGCCAGCCACCGTATAGCTCCCAGCAGACATCACTCTACTGCAGAAACGATGAAAGCTCAACAGTAGGGTGGCAAATTCTAAGCAGTACCTTTGATCATCTATGCTAACGACCAACAACAGGTTCAATCCCGTTACTCGAAAGATCGAGCTGAACGAGATTCCGATACCCCAGCCGAAAGCGCATGAATTGCTCGTAAAGATCAAGTGCGCCTCGCTATGCCACTCGGACGTCATGCTGTTCGCGCCCAACGACGCCCTGCAGATGACCAAGGATGCAAAACCCATCACCATGGGCCACGAGGCGACGGGCGTTGTTGCGGGCTTGGGGTCGGACATCACCAAGTTCAAGGAGGGAGACCCGGTCGGGTTCATCTGCGCCGAGCAGTCCTGCTTCGAGTGCCATCCTTGCAAGAACGTGTAAGTCTGCTCAAACAGCAAGAATCATGCAATCTCGTATACCCCTTATCCGAGCGATACTGACCAGTCACCCAAGTCACAATCTTTGGTGTGAAAAGGGCGAGGTCAAGATGGCCGGCTTCTCCCTCAACGGGTACTTTTCAGAATATGCGGTCGTGGATGCTCGCAACACGATGATCCTCCCCGAGGGCTTGTCCCCCAGCGAAGCCGCGCCGCTGTTTTGCGCCGGAGTGACTGCCTACAACAGCGTCAACAATATCAAGCTCGACCCGGGCAAGTGGGTTGCCATTATCGGATGCGGCGGTCTTGGCCATCTAGGTACGTGCAGCCAGCGAGACGTTATTTCTTCCCGTCATCACCACCATCTGATAATTATCCGAAGCGATCCAATACGCAAAAGCCATGGGCTACAGAGTCATCGGCCTCGACGTCGCCGAGGGTGCCCTGGAAGAGGCCAGGCACTCTGGGGCGGAGCACGTCTTCAACTCCCTGGCGGACGCCGACTACGTGCAGAAGATCCAGGCCATCACGGCGGGGGGCGTCGACGCGGCCGTCAACTTTACGGCCTCGGGCCGGGCGTACGCGGCCATGCCGGCCATCATCCGCCCGACGGGCATCCTCATGGCCGTCGGCATCCCGCAGGAGCCCATCAGCGTCAACATCTTTGACATCGCCATGAGCCGCTACCAGTTCCGCGGCGCCAACAACGGGACGTGCTACACCATGGTCGACGCCATCAACTTCAGCGCCAAGCACGGTATCAAGCCCAGTATCGAATACTACAAGCTCGAGCAGCTGCCAGAGATGGTGGGGAGGATGGAGGCGCACAAGGCTAGGGGCCGCATGGCTGTAAGGTTTGACTAGGGCGACTTCGCCGGCGACGTGTAAAGATTATTTCATGTGTCAATATGGATGATTTTGCCCATGTAGGTACTAATAGTTCATGAATGAATCAGTTCGCGGACTAGAACTAGGGTATAGATAGCCTGATTGTGATTCAAGACATTCTTGACTATCTATCGCCTATGATTTGTTTACTTATTACAGTGCTCATCGGACTTATCAGCATTTGTCATATTATCATTATGTTGACGCGGCCGACTCACCATCCGATTGGCCCGTAATCCATCTTAATTACTGCTAAGTCCGGTAGAGTTTATGCTACTAAGTCCGAGAACCGTTGATGCGCACAGGTATGTAGTGGAAACAGCTTGTGTCCTTTTCAGTATCAGTAGTAATAACGATGGCTATGTGAAGTAGAAACGGATAACTGTAATGTAGCACAGCAGTATGGCAAGACCACAGCGATCTACACTCCGCTTCGTCGACTGTGCAGCAGCCTTTGACTATTGCTAAGTCCGAACAACCGTTGCTACAGTTAGTCACTCGTTATAGTATAATAGGGTTTGTTATGATACATGCGCCATGTCAGTATATCTATTATTCTCTAAATTGAATAGTATTTTCAGTACATATATGCAGTCAGAGACAGATATATAATCTTGTTCAAACAACTAATGGAATAGTGTTGCGGCCCACATCATTGTCTACTCAGAAAGACGCAACCATAATCATGGCATCTTCAACAATCAACACAAATGACCTGTTTGGCGTGGAAGGTCTTGTGGTTGTCATTACTGGTGGCGGAAGCGGTATATCCACTCTGGAAATGAGACCTCGTCTCCCATGCCACTAACTTTCGTTTACAGGCATTGGACTTATGATTTCCCAGTCACTCGAGGCTGCTGGTGCTATCGTATACATACTTGGGCGCCGCCAGGACACGTTGGACGCGGCTGCGAAAACCGCTGTAAGTCATGAGCTCACTCTGTTGACCTCTAGTCCCGGTGTGTCGTTTTTGGATCTTGCTTCTAATACTGACACGTCGCTCAGAAACACGGACAACTTCACGGCATCCGGTGTGACGTGCGCAAGAAAGAGGACCTCGAGTGCGCCGCATTGCAAATCCAGTCGAGACATGGATACGTCAACGTGGTCATCGCCAACTCTGGCGTCCTGGGGCCGGCCATGACGGAACTCTCAGAAAATCCCAGCTTTGCAGAGTTCCGCGACGGGCTCTGGAATCAGGACTTTGATGCGTTCAACCAGACGTTTGCGGTCAACACGACCGGTGTCTTCTTCACGATCGCCGCGTTCTTGAACCTGCTGGACGAAGGCAACAAGCGAGGCAACTTGAAACAGAGGAGCCAGGTCATCGCGACAAGCAGTGTTGGTGCCTACATGCGCACTTCGCCTCTCTCGAGCTTTGCGTACGACGGCTCCAAGGCGGCTGTAGTGCACATGATGAAGATATTTACCACGAGGCTTGTGCCCTATGGCATCCGGGCCAACACCATAGTACCGGGCTGTAAGTCATCTTCTTCCATGCGTTACGCGTGCGCAAACGCTGAGCTTCTTGTCCTAGGGTATCCGAGCGAGATGACCACAGAAGTCATCGACCATCAAGACAAGGTCGGCTGGTCCAAGGATTTCGTGCCTGAGGAGCGCGCCGGGGACCAAGAAGACCTGGCGGGCGCTGTTTTGTTTCTCGTGAGCAAAGCTGGTGCTTACATCAATGGCAACGTGCTGGTGACCGATGGTGGAAGATTGGGCGTGTTGCCCGGCACGTATTGAGCCGGCAAGCCAGCCTTGAACAGAGGACCACCTTGGAGATTCGGGTTCTGCCTAACACAAATACAACATTCAATTCTACTTAAGCGAGATGCCAAGATCGTATGCTTTAGTGGTGGTTTGCAACGTATGTTTCGTTGCCAAGACTGACCTTCCACATTGGTGGCTGAATTGACTTTCTTGTGTTCTCATAGACCCTTGCGTAATTACTAGGATCCATCGCGCGAAGCGTTGGTCACATCATCATTGAACACAGACTTTGGGTTAGCTATCCCCAAGAAATGTGGCAAGTACATCGCAAAAGGCAAACGGTTACTTGGCAGCATTTCGTCTTGCATATTTCTGCACCAGCAAGGCGAGTGCCCATGAGCAAACCAATCGCATCATTGCGAAGCCAATATAACCCTCCCCGAGCTCTTTTCCCAAAATGTGATGAGAACGGTCAGCGTGCCGCTCATTGAATACGATTGCCAAGTTTAGCCGGCCAAAGGAGAGCTGGACAAAATGATATAAATGGTCCTAGCTGCTGGAAAGATGCCTTCACTAGTGCCTGTCTCCTCACCACAGAATTGAACAAGACATTGCTGTGAGAATGAGGTCAGTACTTGTCACCGCGGCGCTCTCACTGCTCTCGAGCATCCCAGTATGGGCTGCAGAGGGCGCGGTCTCTTACGAAGGGTACAAGGTCTTCCGCATCAAGACTCACGGCCAGACGTCTGCCATCAGAGAGCAGCTCGCACCTCTCTCGCTCGACGAATGGAGTCACGAAATCGATCATGTCGACGTTGCCGTTTCTCCAGAGCAACTGCCGGCCTTTCAACAGCTCGGCCTAGAGACGCACGTCATGCACGAGAACCTTGGCGACTCAATCGTTACCGAGTCCAGCTCGACGCAGAAGTGGAAGCGCCAGGCTAACACGTCGGCTTGGTTCGATACGTACCACGACTATGCTGATCATGTCCAGTACCTCACTGATCTCCAAGCTGCGTACCCAAACAACTCAGAACCGATTTCCTCTGGTTACTCGGTTGAAAATAGAAGTATCTACGGCCTCCACTTCTGGGGCGCTGATGGGCCGGGGAAGCCCGCCATCTTGTACCATGGCACTGTCCACGCCCGAGAATGGATTGCAGCACCAGTGAGTACCGAAAGTTTATGTTTCATGGTTGTTTCTGACATATGTTCAGGTCGTAGAGTACATCACGACACAATTGCTGGAAGGCTTTGAGAGTGGAAACGAGGACATCCAAGCCATTCTTAACAAATACGATTTCTACGTCTTTCCATTTGTCAATCCTGACGGTATGGCCTGATCCACTGGCGAGAATTATCTAATGAGAAACATGTTATGCTAAACGAACCCAGGATTCGTATATACCCAGACAACAAACAGACTCTGGCGAAAGAACCGTCAGCTGCCACCTCTCGGCGCCAACGCGACCTGCTACGGCCGCGACATCAACAGGAACTGGGAGTTCGCCTGGGACGCGAACCCCGACGGGGCGTCGACCAACCCGTGCTCCGAGGTCTACAAGGGCCTCGCGCCGTCGGACGCGCCCGAGAACGCCAACCTGGACAAGTACGTGCGCCAGCTGCGCGACGGCGCCGGCATCAAGCTCTTCATCGACTGGCACAGCTACGGACAGTACATCCTGTCGCCGTACGGGTACCGCGACGACCTGTACGCGCCCGAGCTGGGCAAGTGGGAGCGCGCGTCGTCGCTCGTCAGCGAGGCCATCCGGGACAGCTCGGCGCGACGCACCACCTTCACCTTTGGCCCCAGCGGCGCCACTCTATACACGACCACGGGCGCCGCCCCGGACCACGTCTACAGCATCGGCGGGGCGGACTTTTCATACACCATTGAGCTTCCGGATACCGGAGACTATGGCTTTGTGCTGCCTCCCGAGCAGATCAGGCCCACCGCCGAGGAGCTCTGGGCTGGTCAGCAGGTCTTGCTGAGCATATTGGACGAGGATCTTAGCGGTTGAAATACTAGTGTGATTCTATCATGTGGGATATTATTTTCCATGGGAAAATTATTAGTCAAACGTGTTCATCCTATAATGGAGACATATGTGCTCAAACTCTCACTTACAATCGTGGTCTTTTATGACATGAAAAAAACAAGACTCAAAGCATGAGCCTGTGGCATTTCTTTGAAACATTCCTCTGTCCAAAAGCTTAAGACAACTCAGTGTAAATAAATTATACAGGAGGCTTAGTTATTAGCACTTGGGGCCAATCCATTTAACATTAATAAACGCCCAGGACAGAGCTGAAGGCAAATGAGACTCGGTCGGCTAAAATTTCCACAGCGGTATAAAAGTCGTCAATCTGGACGCTTTCTTATAGAAGCTTGCCGCCATTAAAAGCGCGACAACCCATTACTACGGGCGTATCCTCGCCTATGAGAACCTGTTTCGATACAAGAAATAGCCAGGGCGCTCGAGATATAGCCATAAGGCAAATGTCACCAATAGCTTTGTCTTAGAGTGGCATGACTCCAAGCCAGGCAAGCCACGTGGTGGATGCTCTAGGCCACGCGAAGCTGGTGGACTATAGACCTCCTCCCAACGGTTGTCGCTATAGCTGAACTGACGCCAGACGCCACGGCCATCAAGTATTGCAAGAAAAGCAATTTTTGAGACTATACCAAACCACCAACGCGTCCTGAATGGGAGACAGCTCCATTCAGTAGCGCAGCCATGTCATGATTGTGACAGGTCTGAGCATGTGTAAACCATGCGAGATCATGATCTACCAGCGTCAAGCGGCTCTGGAATGGATATATATAAGGCTTGGTGTTGTCGATCCCAGACGAGCATGTTCTTCAACCAAGTGAATAAATCCTCCGTCTCAGGCTCAAAAACTGAACAAGTGGACAATAGTACGAACGCATCATGGTCAGGCTCGCAGCACTCACCTCCGTAGCTAGTCTACTGGCCTATGCGGCAGTGGTGACCGCCCACGGCTACGTCAAGAACATAGTCGTCAACGGTGTCTCCTACCAGGGCTACGACCCGACAACCTTTCCGTACCAGTCGAATCCGCCGATAGTGGTCGGCTGGACGACGTCGCAGACGGACCTTGGCTACGTCGACCCAACGGCGTTCGGCGCGCCCGACATCATCTGCCACCGCACCGCGCGGCCGGCGGGAGGCCACGTCCGGGTCGCCGCGGGCGACTCGTTGGCCCTGACCTGGAACACCTGGCCCGACTCGCACCACGGGCCCATCCTCGACTACCTGGCGGCGTGCGGCGGCGACGGTCTCTCGCCCTGCGAGGCCGTCGACAAGACGGCGCTGCGCTTCTTCAAGATCGATGGCGCCGGCAAGGCGGACCCGGCGGCGACGGCCAGCCCGGGGTACTGGGCCGACGACGTCATGATGGCCAACGGGCTGACGGTGAGCGAGTTCTGATACCCGCTCTGGGGTTCATGAGCACAAATTACCACAATATGGTGCTACCATCGGACGATAAACCCAGAAGAGCCACCCAAGACTCATACATCACCACAATAAAGGTACTTACTAACACGCGTTGATATAGTGGCTGGTCCGGATCCCACCGGCCACCAAGCCGGGCAACTACGTCCTCCGCCACGAGATCATCGCCCTGCACAGCGCGAACCAGGCCAACGGCGCCCAGGCGTACCCGCAGTGCTTCAACCTGGAGATCGTCAACGGCACCGGGACCGACGTCCCCGCGGGCGTGCTGGGCACCGAGCTGTACAAGAACACCGACCCGGGCATCCTGTACAACCTGTACACGACGCCGCAGCCTTCGTACACGGTGCCCGGCCCGGCGCTCATCGCGGGCGCGAGCTCCAGCGCCACGCAGTCCAGCTCGGCCATTACCGCCAGCGGCAGTGCCACCGTCGGATACACCTCGACGACGAGTCTCAGCTCCTCTGGCACGTCTACGGTCGCGACGTCGAGCAGCAGCACGCGGGCGACGACCGCCACGAGTACCTCGGTAACGAGCAGCTCGTCCAAGACGACCACCGCAAGTTCGACTTCGACCTCGGGAACGACGACGACGACATCTGCCCGAACGTCGTCCTCTAGCGCCGCCTCGAGCACCGCCGCCATGCCCAGCCAGAACCTGGTGCCGCTGTACCAGCAGTGCGGCGGCAAGGGCTGGGGCGGGGGCACCGAGTGCGCGCCGACGCATGTGGGCTGTCAGAGCGTCAACGAGTACTACTCCCAGTGCACCCTGGTCGCGGGATAAGGGCGGTAAGAACGAGATGTGCTGGCGGGGGTCTCTTGTCAAGTTTGCGAGCCGTCTTGACGAGGCAGGCGTGGTTCGACTTTTTCATAGTTGAGCAGCGTGGTGGTCTTATCGAGACGAAAGGGTGTGTTAGATCTTGGGCCAGGATAGCTCACTTGTATTGTAGAGTACGTAGGAAAGAGATATTATGTCGAGTTTAGTCGGATGGTCGTCGCTGACGAATATCTCAAGGAGACCGCTGCCTGTTTGAGGGGGAAAATTGCGGTTTTCGGTCATGAGATAAATGTACATACGGCTCGCTCAATCGATATTTCCTGTATCAGTCGCATCACGAACCAGGCAGATACCAATGATAATTTCCAGCTAGCAACCATTTTATCCGGTAATGGACGGACGATATCCATCGCCTTGTATAGCACCTTTCGGAAATGAGCGGGTCTCTTTCTTTCACATGCTCGCAATACCAGGATTTCGCAACAGCCGGCCACGGAGTATAGCCGCCATCGTACAATATACACCAAGATGACGCGTTGCGGCTCAGCGCCTCGTGTGCAATCGCGGGGTATCAATGCAACGTCTCTATCTAATCGACATCACCGGGAGGAGCAGCCACGTGCAGGGCATGGAGTTGGGATAAGTAATGTGCAATTGAATTTTTGGGAGTGTCTGGTGTCTATGTACGCAGCAGACAATGCCTGTCTGCCGCCGTCGTAATTATGTATCGTCAAGTCGTAAAAGATCGTGCAGTTCATGTCTGTAGTTCATCATGGCGGTCTCGCAGCCACTTCATAGGGCATCACCACTGGCCGTTCAGTAGCTGACGCCAGTGTATATCCAAGTCAGCGTCGCCGTTTCCAAGCCCGGCGGCTCGGAATCGCCGAGGGCGCCCTCGTCCGCCAGCTTCTTTATCCAGTTCTCGAAAGTGTCTTTCAAGTCATGTACCTGATAGCCACGAGGATGCGGATCGATGACTTGTTGCTGCTGCTGCTGCTGTTTCGTTTGACACAAGGTCGGCTCTGGCTTGTCGGTCTTTTCCACCTCGGGCTCGTAGCGTACGAGCCGGCTCTGATATGGCCGCCGAAGGAAGTAGTTGTCAAAGTTGAAGTTGATGTTGAAGTTGAAGTGGTATGGTTCGTACCAGTCATAATGCCTCCAGGGCAACGGTTGTCGGTCAGGGTCTTTAAGTCGTAAATTAAACGCAGAGCGCTGGTAGACCACCAGTATGATGGTTTTCAAGCGACGAAACTTGGATATATGCTCCATGAATTTCGACATGTTTCGTTTGGTCTGGACCGTCTTGTGGAACAGCCTGAGATGCAGCCCGGTGTAGAAACCCCACGATGTACCCAGGGCGATCCGGCATGCTTTGGTCCGGACGGCTTCCACCTGGCTGAGCAAGCGAACAACCTTGAGCAGCCGCTTGACTTGCAGATACGAGTCCAGCAGTAGGATATCTCGTGACAGATCGATATGTTTAACCGTGCTCGAGAAGACGAGTGGCTTGTATCGACGGAGCACGGCGTGGCGCGCATCGCGGCAAACTCTTGCAATGGCCGGCGGCGGTTCGTTGCGGACGTCTGCGAACATGAGGCGGCTCGAAGGCGTCGACTGAGTTTGAGCCGAGCATGGTGAATCCAGCACCTCGTATACTCTTGGCTCTGGGAGTGCGTAGCCCCACACCTGGTCTCTCAGCTCCAGTGGCAGCTTGGAGAACTGAGGAAAGCTCTGCGGCGGGCCAATCATCTTTTTCCAATATCCTCCACGGGAATGATTATTCGTAGCTGGGATGAAGCCTCGTGTGACTAGTCCTCCTACTCCAACAACTCGGTATCGTTGGCTCTGGGTATGTATATATACACTCGAGGAGATCCGTGCTTTGCGAAAGTGATGGGCCCCCGGTGACCGGCAACTCTATGTTGTATGGGCCCGCCGACCCTGGATAGTGCCGTGCTTGGAACCGAGTCTTGGTGGGTTGAATAACGGGTTTGATTCGAGTTAGAAAGTTTAAACCAGGGTATAGTGACTAGCTTGGTTATAGGCCGAGCATTGACGGCGGAGACTTGTTATACGGTACAGGAGGTGTTTGTTTCAAGCCATATGTAAGGCATTGACGATCAAGCAAACGCAACGGTCAGGAAGCGAAGTTGATGGGCACAAGGAAGCATAAGAAGAGCGTGCGGAACAGGAGCGTACAAATGTTGCAATTTTTTTTAAAATAAGGGAAAAGAGCCGGCTTCCAGCGGGAAGAGTGCGGCTGTCAAGCCACCGAGACTCAGGAATCTATTGGATCATATAGCGAGAAATAGGGTTGGGGGCATGATGGAAGAAGAAAAAGCAACCAGCCTTGGGAGAATCGGGACATGACCATGGACCGTCGAGGCCGCGCAAACCCACAAGAGAAAAAAGCCAACCTTGATCGGAACGCATCCAGATGCGGACGTCCAGCGGCCTATTGTGACACGGCTCATGGTCAGAGCGCTGACGTATCCAGAGAGCTGGGGCGACTCGAGGACGGAGGTCTCCAGGTCTCCTGCTGATGTGATGTATGACTGAAGTGAAGCGGTGGTCAAAGAACGTGGGAGACAAGGGTTGTAGATGCAGACTAAGATTCAGAAACGATCCCTCTGGAGGCCGGGCCCCCGGCTGATAGGTGAGGCCTGTACACAATAGTCGTGGTCATAGTAGCAGTATGGTAGTGTACTGTATGTATGCGACAGTATGGGGGCAAGCTATAAATGGATTATATAGGGTAGCCCCGTATTGAATGCTGCACACCCAGTTCAATAGTTCTTACCGCGCTTGGAACGGGTTTGTACGGAATCCCTGTCTGCAACTCGGCACGCGCGCAGTCAGTTCTAGTATGACATTGCCGTCCGCTAGCACGCAGCACGCAAGCAGACCACTGGCAACGCGGCGGGCGGAACAGCTGACTTTTTAGACGGACCAGGGAGACTCACTTATTCTGTCTGAAGTGGCCTGTCGGATCCGGCAACGGTTTTACGGTGCACGCAGCTTATTAGCGGCGACCATGACAGGGTGCTGTTGGTTGAGGTTTGCTAGGTACTGCGGCGTGACGTTACAGAAGCAGACGGGTGCTCTACGATGCGTATGGATGGAGGAGTTGTCCAGAAGCTCCCGAACTCGACCGTGAGAGGCGGGCGTGGTTGGAAAGTGGCTGTGGAAATAAATTGTAGTCGTCCGACGAGCTTTCTTGGTAGCATGCAAGCTCCGTGGCCCCCTCACGAGGAAGGATGCTGGGAGGACGATCATGGACGGTTTGAGAAATACAGGGCCATGGAGCCTGGAGTCTGGACTCTACGACTAAAGAGCCGAATAGGATGAAAATGGGACGAACTGTACGGATGAGTAGACCGGACGAGGATCCCTGCGCTTGTGAAGTCATCGTGGTTCTTAGGAGAGTGGACGAATCCGAGGCCGAAGAAACGTTTAATAGATTAGACATGGGCAACGGCGGCCAGGACCGACCGTTTGCGCACAGAGTATCCGTGGGCTCTTTGACAAGTTGATTCATCTAGGGTCAGGATTCCTAGGTAGTTTTCCGTAGGCTAGGCGTCAGAAAAAGGGCATGGAATTCCGCGCTGTTTAGGTCTTGCATAAGTGCTGTCTGGATGGCCGAGAACCGTGCAGGAATCGGCGCCAGGTTGTCTAAGTTGGAGCCGTTCAGCTCATGTAGATTACAGACCAACTTACTTGAAATCTCGTCCCATATATGGTCGTCGGTTCCGGCATAGTCAGTGAATCTCAGCAATAAACAGAGATTAGAGAGAGAGAAAAAGGTGCCATTCAATGATTGTTTCTGACCTTACTACAACACAACTCGGCACCGCCAGCCCCGCGTTGATTCAGGTGGCTCGGCCTGCTACCATTAGCTTATCGATTATTACCCTTTGACTGGCTTCTAGGTGGGGGATTTCAATCTATCACTGGCAGACCGCAGGTTGGGAGGAAGGCAGGAGTCAAGGACAGGAGTTTCGCCGAGCGCCGCGCCCCGCTTTTTACATCATCTGGCCCAGCTGATTGGTCCAGCTTCAAAGGATGTTACCTACCCAGGTACTTGCCCAAAGGTACTGAGCGATGCTAAGGCTTTGCCTGCTGGACAGTGGGGCTGCTCTTCTGCCTGCCCTGCGCCGGCTCTTTAAATTCGAGAAAAATTTCGAAACTCTCGACAAAGCTTCTCTTTTTTCCCTTTCTTGGGTTGTGCGGCTGGCATAGATTCGGATGTTTCCCCTTATTGCTCTGATCCGACTTCCTTTTGGAAATTGCCCACGGATATTTTACAGTGCGTCAATCTTGCCACAGAACAACCCAATTGCAATTGATATCTACTCGCTCCAGAGACGTCACTTGGTTCGTGGTTTCCTCACGGAAGCTACTATCAAGAGCCGCGGTGAGAGTATCAGACAGACCATTTTCTTCTTTCTTCTGCTGCTTTGCTTGCATGTACTATTCGTCCGGCGCTTTTCTGGGGGTGTCTCGACCACCCTGCTGCCGTGAGCGCATCTCGTGTCGAGCAGCAAGGCAAGGCAAGGGCACCGCTGCTCTTCGTGCAGAAATCCCCTTCGCTTTGACATATTGTCGACAGCTCGAGCCAGCGACGTCGTGACTGCAGATCCCGATGTTCTGGCTGACTCCTTTGGTGCTGCATGTCGTGTTCCCCACGAGGCTCGGATTGACTTGCCGTTTCATGCCCGTCAGAGCTTCGTAGAATTTTTCTCCTTGCTCGCCACGAGATCCAATGTGAGATCCGAATTCCTAGTACTGGTTGCGCGAGAGCACAGTCGTTATAGTGCCATGTATGCAAGTCGACTACTGCAGCTGTGCAACAAGGATTGTGACATGAAGTCGTCAGCTCTTGAACTTGCCCGCGTTGTGAGCGCAACCAATGAGCCTGCCCAGTCAGCTCTCCAAGATGATCCTGATTCCTGACACGTTCGTCTGAGCCTTGGGATTGGCCCGTCATTCTGTCAGTCTGCGGATACAAGTTACATCGCATGTACTTTCGGTATGCGCTGCCAGTGCATCCGTTGCTGGCAAGCTGGCTTCTAGGTGCACATTTATGATAGCAGCTGAGATATGCCCATAAGCCTCCAGCCATCTCATTAATTTGTACACGCTGCTGACAAGAAAAATCCTTCATGAAAATTTGGCATCTATTGTGCTTGCATAACAGAGGGTATAGAGCCTGCCACTAGATCTCGTTATAGGCCCTCATATCAAGACTAACTAAGACCGCAACCGCGGCTGGCGGCATAAACGCATCAGGCAACTTCTCCGTCCGCCTCGTAGCCTTCTTACTCGCCAGGCTCGTCTCCGATCTTTTCCAGCTTGCCCATCTCTCGCTTCTCGCCGCCTTCTCCGATCAATCTCACGCGGTCCAGCCGCACCTTTTCTCCATCGCCGTCGCCATCGACGACGAAAATGATGAGGCTGGAGATGTTCTGGAACCGCACGAAACGTAGGTTGATAGATGCAGTGCCCTTGTCGTTCCAGTCGCTCTCGTCGATCTCGATTTCCTGGGTCGGCTGAATGTCGTCCGCCTCGTCAAAGCCGAGGTTGTGCGGACGGTTGGTGAACAGCTTGATCGTCTTGGGCCTCATGGGTATCTCATCCTCGTCCTCGTCCTCTTCAGCCTTTGGCGGAAGTGACGTGATCTAGCAGTTTCTGTTAGCCACATGCAACCACACCCCAAAATATGATGTTTTCTTTTCCATACCTGGATAGTGTGCAACTTGACGGCCGAGTTGAAGGGCGTGAAGAGCAGCAGCTGCTCGTCCGTATCACTCTCCACCCAGTCCTTGTTTTCAGAGGAGCTCTTGCCCAGCGAGGCGGGCTTCGGCTTGTTGAACAGGGTTCGAACGGAGAATTCGTTGGAATCAGCGTTCAAGAGCTCGAGGCCCCGGATGTCGATGACATCGGAAATGTCTGAGTAGCCTCGGGGGAGGTCGGCGCCCAACCAAGTCATGCCACCCCCGTTGCCGCCGCTGCTACTGCCAGCCTCGCCAGCCGTCTCGATCTCGTTTCCGAGCTTCTCCAAGATGGTCTTCAGTCTGTTGGGGTCGGCACCCTTGACTTGCTCCACGATCTTGCCATCGCGGAAGATGATGAATGTGGGAAGACTCGTGACAGCGTAAGCTTGTGCGACCTCCTTGGCTCTTGCGCCCTCGGTGTTGACCTTTGTGAAAGTCGCAATGTTCGGTCTCGAGAGCGACTGCGAGAGCTGCTCGTAGAAAGGAGCGATCGACTTGCAAGGGCCGCACCAGTTTGCATAGACTATGGGAGATTTGTCAGCTTGGTGTTGAACCTGGGCATAGGCGCTACGAGAACGGCATGAATTGGTCAAGAGAGGAACTATTCTGGCAGGCCGTTCCACGACACACAGCGAAGGATTGACAAAGGTATCAAGTCCCTGTGATCCCATGCATACAGGTGCTTAAGGCGTGCAGGGAGGTCCACGCAGGACGTCGACTTGAAGCACCCAGAAGACCGCCCCGAACTTGCATCGCAGGATAGTGGCGGGGTATCTCAAGGACAGAACAGAGAGGTACGGAGGAATGGCAGTGGACTCACAATCGGCGACGACAATGCGAGACTTTCTCAGCAGTTCACTGAACTGCTCGGGCGATTGGATCTCGACAGTCTTCGACATCTTGGCGGCGCAAATGTTGGTGAAGTTGTAAACACAAGATTGGCGACTCCGAAGCTTTGGGGCCGTAAAGGCAGCAGAAGGATGATGTCGCTTTCAACTTTTGGGCGATCCCTGTCAGGCACAGACCTGAGCCTTGTCAAGAACGGCTTAGCGCGGGATTTGCTCAGTGCCCCGCGATGACATCTTATCATCCAGTGCTCTCACAACTGGACAATGGCTGGCATCAATCGCTTGCGGGATGCGGCATCTGGAGCCTTGAAATGCAGCAGCTACAGCTATGTTGGCTTGCTCCCAGATGGTCTCGTTTGCAATGGTTCTGTTTCTCAATCAAAGCAACAGTTTGAAAACCTGACAACTATATCTGCGTTTGATGCGAAAATACATTCTGCCATTATCTCACGTTGATGTGGTGTTAGGTGTTTTCTCTATCTGCTCGGTATTCCTCGTCCTACCTTCGGGTCTGGTGGCTTGCCTTTTCTGAGTTTATTTGTTCTCAAGTGGTGCAACTTACAAGAGCCCACGCTTCATCACTCAATCCCAAGCACGACGAGCCGGCTTGGTTAGGCAAACTTAATCTCCGTCTAGAATGTCTAAACAAGCTCTACTGAACGGCAATGCCAAGTCGCACCCTGGAGATCAACATGACATCCCCGACTATGAAGATCACAGTTCCTTTGCATCCTTGAAGGAGAGGATTCAGCTGCACTACAATGTTGCATCCGACTATTATTACTCTCTATGGTATTGTGTTGTTCTCGTTTCCAGAAGATTGCTTGAAATGACCACTGATCCTCTTCAAGGGGCCAACACATTCATCATGGATACTGGAAGTCGCCAAACGAGACCAAGGAGGAAGCACAGATCAACCTCATCGAATATCTCCTCGAGCTGTCTGCTTTGCCCAAAGCAAGCTACGTGCTCGACGTGGGTTGCGGTATTGGGGGCACCTCCCGCTACCTGGCAAAAGAGCGAGCCTGCAATGTGACTGGCCTCACGATAAGCGGCAAACAAGTCGAGATAGCGAAGCGGCTGTCACTTGCTGAGGGTCAAGATGCTGGGAGTACGGACTCATCTGGTGGTGCTATATCACTACCTCCAGGCAGTGTCCACTTTGTTGAGTTGGATGCGGAGACGATGCTTTCATATTTCGAAACTACCGGAAACAAACCAAAGGATGGCTTCGACTGTGTTTGGATCTCCGAGGCTCTTTCGCATTTTCCGAACAAACCGCTGTTCTTTGAATCCTCCTTTGCTCTCCTTGCGAGTGGGAAGTCATCTCGGCTTGTGATTGCCGACTGGTTTAAGGCTTCCGGCTTGAGCCAAGAGCAAGACAAGGCGGACATAAAGCCAATCGAGGACGGGATGCTTCTACCGCCCATGTGCACTGCTGATGAATATGTTAAAATGGCAGAAGCCGCCGGCTTCAAGCTGCACAAAGGTCCGGTTGATATAAGCAAAGATGTCGCAAAGACTTGGTAAGTTTGTACATGTTTACTTGGCATGATTCTCTGCCTACCATCTAGAGCGACGGCCATGCTGATACACGAGCTAGGGACATATCGTGGTCGCTCGTCTCATCGCCTTCTCTGTGGGCTTTTGCACTCTCCTGGGGCCGAGACGGTCTTGCATTTCTTCAGGCGTTTCGAGCCATGAGACGGGGATTTGCGAATGGAACCTTTAGATATGCTCTCATTGTACTGGAGAAGCCTTAAGCTTTCCACGACCGAGACATTTGGGTACATCATGTGATAAGTGTAATTAAGAACTGATCAAGGGCCGAGGAACTGATTTTCCCCAGTAAATCTTGTTCATATTGTGCGATCGTGGCCGTTCAACGACCTTGGTGGACCGACTATACTGTATACTCCGTGCATAGTAGTACTCATTTCTTGCCGTAGCGGAGCACATTAGTGCTGTAGCCCCCCAAGCTAATGTATAGTCGAACACATGGCTGATTGTTAATGGGAGCGCACAACGCGCAACGGAGAGAGAGAGACCCCAATGGCATGCATTGGATAGGTATCTAGGTTATCTGGTTTCTCTGCAGGGCGACAAGCCGCTCGGTTGTTCGGGTCGGGACTCTCCATTACCGCGCGTTGGGCATTTCTCATTGTCTCTGTCTCACGCTGAGGTGGCTGCTTGCATCTTGTGGTGGCATAAACGAATGGGAACTGCCTGAAAGATGTGCAGTCCCAAGTTCAATGCAGTAGCAACCTTGATTCCAGTGAGGCGTCGAACGCTACCTAATTCATGTAAAGAAAGATGCAGTCTATGAGCATTGGGCAGACATGTCCTTCCTTCCTACCTACCTTACGTGCCTATCCGAGGTTCCCGCATCTGATGACCTGGCTTTGCTGCTACCGTACCTTAGGGCGGTGACTTGTTCCATGCTGACGAACAGAACAGCCTTTGTCCTTGCGTAAAAGAGGGAAGGAAGCTGCAGCTACGTTCCAAGGTAGACACCGCTGAGCTCGCAGTAGCGCTACCATACCCGACCTACCTAGGTAGCTTTAGCATGGGCAGGATAGAAAAAGTCTTCTCAAAGGACCTGACCTGGCCGTTCTTGTTTTTCTCTTCTTCTCCTCTCTCATACCCGATCTTTCCACCTCAGCTCAACTTGTTTTGCGGGCTGAGGGAGGCACAGGAAGAATTGTGACAAGAGCACAGGCAGTAGAAGGGTTTGCCTGTGCCTCAGCCACCACAGACAGCACCACACAGGCAGTAACTTCAGCACTGCAAGTCCGCAGCCAGGGGCCGGCTAGCGCACTACGTACTACAAACCACAGTGCGACCCCCATCTGGAGCTGGGCTCCCTTAAGCAAAATTGAAACGTGGGTATCTCGTCTCGCTGCCCACATGCACCTCGCACCTTCAACCCCCGGAAAGGCCAAGAAACACGAAGCAGCGTGCAATCTGTTATCGCGAGGAAATCGTCAATCCGTCCGACGATTCTCAACTTTGGCCTCTACACAGCTATTCCCCAAAGCCCTGCACCGAGCACACGCGCACATTCTTTCATCCAGACCTTCATCAGTCGCCTGCCTTCATTACGTCGCTTATTTTTAGTGACTGAATCTGACCCCCCTTTCCAGCTCGCGTGCATACATTTTAAGTGGAAGTGCCTTTCTTCTAAAAAAGAAAGCGCCATACGTAAGCTAGCAGCCCCCTTTCTCTGGCACCGTGGCTTTTTTTGACTGGCAACGCAACTTTCCAAAATTTTGCCAATTCAAGGCGCAGCGCAACGTTTTCTAACTTTGAAGCTTGTTGCCAGATATCCGGTCTCTCTCCCTTCAAAGGACACAAACCTCCCTTTTACGGATACTTGAGTCTACCGAGGCTTCGAGAACATCCTTCAACCTATTCGACCTGATCGTCCCCGGACTTCGACTCTCTACCTCGTACACATCTAAATCGCCAGACACATCTTGCTAACAAGAACAACCTGGAGATTTTGAGAGTACGCACAGGTCACATCTAATTCACCACAATGGCTCGCATCCAGATTCCCCTCGACGCCTTGACGTCGCGTCTCAACATTGGCGACCGATTCGATGGCTTCCGAAACACCTCGCTGTCCAGCAGGTTCTCGAACCTGCGCCCCGTAGGCGAGTTCCTTGACTTCAAGCGTCTCTCCAAGCCTGCCAACTTCTCGGAGATGCAGTCGCGAGTCAACTACAACCTGGGACAGTTCTCCAGCAACTACATGGTCTGCTTCTTCGTCCTGAGCATCTACGCCCTCGTCACGAGCCCGCTGCTGCTCTTCGACATCGTCCTGCTCTTTGCCGGCTTGTGGATCTTGGGCCGCCTGAATGGTCAGGACCTCGTCATCGGCACTTTCCGTGCTACTTCCTCGCAGCTATATACCGGTCTGTTCGTCACTGTTGCCATCCTTGGCCTCATTGCCCCGACTTTCAGCACGGTTCTTTGGCTGCTTGGTGCAAGCGGTGTTGTCATTATCGGACACGCCGCACTTATGGACAAGCCTATCGATGAGGCTTTTTCTGGGGAGGCGGTCTAGGTGGTCGGCCGCGAGCTCCCAAACATGTGCCCCAATGGGGAAGACCATCGAGGCGTGAGCAGAGGAGTTGGACGCCTCAAGAGGGGGTACACGAATATTGGGCTTCGAGGCAAAGAGTGGTGGAAGAGTTGGACAGTGATGATACGGATACGCAAGGCGCTAATTTGGCGCGATCTGGCAATAGGAGGTTCGCCAGTGACCCCTTACGATTTACGGGGGTTGATTTGGGCAGAGACGGACGACAACGCAGAGCATATGCACACGACGAAGAAGACGGTTCTACGGAGGAAGATACAGAAGCGAGCTCTGACCAAGACAGCGACGTCGACGACCCTGCCGCACTCGAGCTGGACAACGCCTTGGTACACTCCGCTCTTGCAAGGATACGGAGGGCGCAGGAGAAGGGCAAGCAGGACGTCAAACTGAGCAAAGAGGAACTCAAGGCTCTGGAGCGCAGACGCAAGCGACTCGAGCAGGAAGCAAAAGCCAAGCAACGACAAGCATCTGGTGGAAGCGACAGGCAGCGGAAAAAGGAACAGCGCATTGCTGTTCCACTCTCCCAATTTGATGCGCCACCTTCGCGCAACACGAGATCGGCTGCTGCTAGGTCAGACGATGCTCTTCCGCGACATCCTTCTCCGGCCACAATGAACAATCAGGGTCGTGGTCCACCCATGGGCCTTTTCCCTCCACCGAGTGGCTCCCGGACACGACCTAGATCTGCTACGTCGTCTTCCCATCGTCAATCTGGCAACTCATCACCATTCGAGTATAACTATGTGAACACGCCCCCGACCCAACGTCAGGTTTCAGGCTCATCTACGCGATCATCGTCATCTCAGCTTCCGTACCCCCAGGACGACGTTGAGTGGCGACCGGCATCGGCTTCTTCTCGCGATTCAAGAGACTCACGAGACCCATTTGCCTATCAAACATCGGGACCGCGTGCGCCAGCAATTCCGTCCGGCGCTGCAGCCGCCAGACAATTTTGGGCAGGATCTCAAGGTGCTCAAGGCTATGGACATCGCGGGCATGTCCCTGTTGCAGGCAGGGGCACGCCTGGTAGCGAGACAAGTTCGGGAGGTGACGGTGATACGACAAGTGACGATCTTGGTAATGGTGCACATATTACCAGATCGCGTACTAGAACCCCCGATGCTGCCATTGTCGTTGAGGAAGCCTCGCCATCTCCGGAACGCGAGAGAAAGAGCAAACGATCTTCGCCTACAAAGCGGAAACCGGTTGGTGGTGGTGGGAGAAGGCGCAAAAAGAATTAGATCAATGTTTCCACGGCCTGTAACTTTCTAGGCCACTGCTCGACCTCTGTATACCCAAACCGATAGACTTTATTACTTCAATCATGTATATGCATTCTGCCTCGTCCTTGAAATTTCATGTGATCTCATCGTATAACACATTCATTTGGTGACAGTATCTATTCCAGTGACAGATCCAGTCAGATTGGCCCAATCCTAAAACCCTATATACCTATGTACCTATATAATCATAATCTTTAAACAGCAGGGTATCCATAACCAACGATTTTGTCATCCGCTCCTGCTACTCCTGGCCTGAATATACTCTGATCAGCCAGAGAGACGTTGAGAAGGGCATAATATCATAAAGCCAGCCAAATCCCCCCGATCCATCCGTGTTGCCCCAAAAGAATTTCCGGTCCCATTACACTGGGAAAAGCAAGGGCCAAGAATCATATACCAGACAATATCACGTCTACCAAAACATTTTTGTGACGCCCCTCATGAGACCGTCACCCCAGCCGTCGTCGTCGTATCTCGACGACGTCGAGCGGCGCTCCCACTGCATGCCGCCGTCGCGGCCGCGCTCGACGTAGGCGCTGCCCCCGGAGCTGCCCATTCCGCTGGCCATGCGGACGGCTTCGCCGACGAGGCCGGCGCTGCCGCCGCCGCCCGCCCTGGCGGCGATGCCGAGCATGCGCTCGAGGCCTGGCGGGAGGCGGAGGCCGAAGCGGGCGAGGAGGGCGGTCAGCGCGCCGCCCGTGATTAGGGGCATGATGACGAGCATGAAGACCTTCATCGGGTGCTTCTTGGCGTAGTAGATGAGGTCTCGGAGCAGCCGCTTGAGCTGCTTGTACATGCGCTGCACGAAGTTGGAGCGCGGCGACCGCTTGTAGTATGAGGAGGAACGGCCTATGTGCGGCGTCGAGTTAGCATGTTTTATGTCATGGCCAGAGAGGCAGAGACAAAGGCCGGCGGTTGGGCAAGGAGCAAGAAACATACCTAGACCGAAGAAGCTCCGCGAGCTGCTGTTCCCCAGGTTGAAGAAGGACCCCCTCGAGGCATTGTGCTTGTTGTAGTGGCTGCTGTGCTGGTCAAAGCCGAAGAAGTCGCCCAAGTTTGGTGTGGACTTGGAGTGGTGTCGGTGCCGGGAGCGGGAGCGAGATCTTGATCGCTTGTGCTTGTGGGACGACGAGGACTTGTGATGCTTGCGAGACGACTTTCCCGAGACGACGGAAGCTCCGTCCCAACCATCGAAGAAACCCATGGTCACTGCTGAGCTCTGCAAATGCCTTCTCTCTTTTACAAAAGTGCAATTGTGTAGGCCTATCACCACCGCAATAAAGAAGTGCCGTCTGGGATAGCCTGGTCAAGATGAATGCCCCAGAGATCCTCCCTCAAGCTCCGGGTGGGTATATGAATAAGTAATATAATGATTCGTGCCGGACGAGATGTCTGCTCTGGCTGGCGCAGGGAATAAAAAGCCTGGGCGCCGTCTTGATCCACTGGAGACGGCACGAAAAGCCTGGCGCGCTCGGGAACGCGAGTCGTGAGTCAATTACTCGCAGCAAGGACTCCACTGCTGGGCTGTATGGAGCCAAGGAGCACACGAGTGATCCACGATGACTCTGCGGGCTCGAACGAGCAGATGCGACAAGGTGTGCAGAACTGGCGACCTCGGTGGAGAAGTCTCGTCGTGGGCGACTGGGCTGACTGGACTCTGCTGGAGACTTGGGTCGCAAAGCATGAGTCGGCTCTTCTAGATCGTAACCTAGCAATGCAGAAAAGCTCCTTGCGTGCTGGCCAGAGTCGTCTCCAAGGCGATCAACGTGTTGCTGCAGAACGCCAGCAGAGAATTCTTCTCGTCGAGTGCACAACGGTGCTGGCAACCCAAGGGAAGGTGAGAGAGAGGCTGCCAAATGCAAGGTTGCGATGCGGTTTGACCAGTGGGAGAGGATTGGACAGGACCCCCGAAGATGCAAGTTGGTGCTCCTACCGTAGCAGTGCCGTGCTGCAGGGAGCCCTTTTCTTTCACCGACAATTCGAGTGGCTGGTCACTCCTCCAAGCAATTCGAGCTCTCTTCCCGGCCGTCTGCTGAGAAAAAGGCTGGAAAGGCTCGACGACTTCGTACTAGGACCCCTTGGGATCGCCGCAGCTACTGCAGCCCCTCCAACGGGATGCGGCGAGTTCTGTTTTGAGTATAAGGCGGCCGGGGGGTGATTCTCGATGGGATGGATCCGTTCAATGGATTCTCGGTGGAGCGATTACTGGCAGATGGCGCCCCTGCGTAGCTCTGCTTGGCCTGCTCCGTCCGGGGGTGGAAAGAGAGGAGATTCAGATCCGGGCCGCCAGGCACTTGAGAAGCACTGGCCATACAATGCTCCATTGTGGCGCTGTATCGATAAGCGCTTTAAAGCCACGTTTCAATACGCGTCCCTGACTCCTTATTAGCCACATATATGACGTCTCCGCTCATGGTGGGATGTCCATAGATTCGAGACAGACAAATGCCTTGATGATTGGGGTCTCTGGCTGGAATATCGTTGACCATTGTCTCTAATACATAACTCCTGACGTCCATCTGCTATCGAGTAACACCTATAATCGCCTTTCTCTACTTTGCCCAAGATTTAGGCAGTAAAAATGGCTGGCACTGCTCCTCCCAACTATTGTAAGTTCTTGGCACCTGTCTCTATCTGTATGGTTGCCTCCCCCCACTAACCAGGAATGCAGACAAGGTCCTTGAGATCTCTGAAAATGCCTCGACACAACAAATTCGTAATGCCTACAAGAAGTGAGTTGTCTCGGGGGAGATCCTAAGTATATTTATGAACCGATAGCTGACATGATTGCGCAGAGCCGCTCTGAAAACTCACCCCGATCGGGTTCCTGCCGACTCCCCCGACCGCGCAGCGCGCACTCGCAAATTCCAACTCGTCAACGACGCCTATTACACACTCTCGGACGCCAGTCGGCGCCGCGAATATGATGCTCAGCGAAGGACATTTGGCTTCAGCCACGGGCGCCCCGGTACCACCTCGGGCACGACGTACGAGGACCCCTTCGAGGACGAGTTCGACGAAGAGATCCCCAGCGGGGCGCCTGGAGGTGCGGGCGGCGGCATTCCCGGCGGCTTTCCATCCTGGGCCTGGAATTACTTCACGGGCTCGGGCCAGTCCAAGACCGAAAACACACAGCAAGCCAGGGAAGAGGCGCAGAACGCACAATTTGGCGATGTTTTCGAGGAAATGCTGCGCGAGGAGGGCATGGCCGAGCAGAACAACCAGGCGACAGGCAAGTTCTGGGGTATGGCCGGTGGCGCGAGTGGTGCCGTGCTGGGATTTATCATTGCCAACTTCCCGGGACTGATGGCCGGTGCCGTGGCTGGAAACCGCTTGGGGGCCGTCCGCGATGCCAGGGGAAAGAGTGTATACCAGGTCTTCCAGGAGTTGCCGCAGGCTGACAGGGCTACACTCCTGACACAGCTTGCTGCCAAGATCTTTTCGCACTCTGTAGGAGTCTAAGGACTTTCGGATTGTCTGGGAAGGCGGCCCGTTGACTTCAGAACAGCTTGGTTTTGACGGGGTGAACTCCGTCATATCCCTTTTGGCACTTGATGATAATGCGCAAGACTTTGAAGCGCTCTTGAGAGGTTATACTGATGGCGCGGCGTTAGGAGGTTATGCTTTGGTTACCTAGGTAGATAGTTTATGAACAGCAGAAATCTAGCTGATCACACCTATCATGTCGAACTCGAGAGTGCACACACGACTGCCCATGTGTGATGAATTTTCAACGAGATAATATTGCTTAAAACGTTTATGGTGGTGTTATAGCCATTCGATAAGAGACCACGCGGAGAGGATTTATGCTTATAAGTCATGACGCTGAACTCTAGATCTAATGATACACAAATTTATAGCGTTTAGTTTCACAGAGCCATGCACAACGGAAAGGGACTGCCTGTTGACTAACGTAGCGACTAGCAATTAACTACAGGTTGAACTTATGTTGTGCGATGAGACTTGCTTAAGAGACGAGGAAACACCGTTTCACAACGAAATGACGGAGGTGTTCGGGCAACTTGAGTAGAAAAGATCATACACTTGCGTCCCCGGTAAGCTGAGTCGGGTCTCTCGGTGTGCCTGCATTATGCGTCAATGCATTGCATGTGGCTGGCGATCCCTAAATGCACAGATGCCATGGATATAGCACCTAACTCGTAGTTCCCCCACCTTATACGAACTGCCGTTCCATTGGAGGCTTCTCCAACGAACAAAACATCTATAAATTCTTAGCCGCGGGGAACCGCAGACCTAATATCCCCTCGTCTTGGGCATTATCTGACATCAGAATCGAGTACTCTCCTCTGGTACAGACACACCACAATATGGCTTTGGAAACTGCGTTGCTCACTGCAAAGCAAAGATTCATCGACCATGTATTACAATCAACAGTTCTATCTCTTGTGATCGCCTTTACAACTTACGTCGTTCTCAATGAGTTCACCCGCAGCCGGGCCCGGGTCCCCGGCTTGGGAGGACCGAAAGGCTGGCCGCTGATTGGAAATTTGTGGGACATACGAAGCAACGCGGCAGAAAAGTACGAAGAATGGTCAAAGGTTTACGGTGACGTTTATCAGGTGCAGATGGGGAACGTGCCAGTGGTGGTCGTTAACAGCGCTGCCGCTACCAAAACTCTCTGGATATCGCACTCGCAGGCTTTGAGCTCAAGACCGACGACTTATACTTTTCACAAGGTTGGTTTCGATATAAGAAACTCTTGAGTGGAACCATCCAACTAACGGATTTCAAGATTGCCTCAAGCACAGCTGGCCTGACCATCGGCACCTCGCCATACGATGATTCCCTCAAGCGGCGCAAGAAGGGTGCGGCGGTGGCACTGAACCGACCCGCGCTACAATCCTATGTCCCGTATCTAGACATGGAGTCGAAGGCTTTCATTGAGGATCTCTTCACCTATGGACAAGCGGGTAAGACGCCTTTGGACCCTCTTCCTCTGATTCAGAGATTATCCTTATCGCTTGCCATGACCATCAACTGGGGAGTTCGGGTGCCTTCACACGAGGACAGACTATTCAAGGAGATTGTCGAGGTCGAAGAAGAGCTGAATCGCTTCAGATCAACTACTGGCAACTTGCAGGACTATATCCCCCTTCTGCGCCTGAACCCAATCAACAAGACGTCGGCCAAGGCACGCGAAATGCGCGACCGCCGGGACCACTACCTACGGACTCTGAACAACGAGCTCTCCGAAAAGGTGACCATGGGCTCGAACAAGCCGTGTATCCAGGCAAACGTGATCAAGTTCAAGGAGGAGACGCTGAGCGATGTCGAGCTCATCTCCATCAGTCTCTCCGTCCTCGGAGGGGGTTTTGAGACCGTGTCGAACACGGTACAGTTCAGCATGGCGTTTCTGGCACAGCACCCCGAGATCCAGGACAAGGCCTACGAGGCGATCCAAGAGTTTCAGGGATCCGATGATCCGCTGTGCGATGCGGCGGATGACCAGAAGTGCGCCTACGTCAACGGTATCGCGAAAGAAGCTCTCCGGTATTTCACGGTCATCCCGCTCAATCTGCCGCGGCAGTCGACTAAAGACATTGATTACAATGGTGTACGCATACCCGAGGGGACGACCTTTTATATGAATGCAATGGCTTGCAACTACGGTAAGTGCCATTCATCCCATCTTATCTAACTTATCAACGGACTATCTTCTGATATACCTGTATAGACCGGGAACTATGGGATGATCCCGAAGTGTTCCGCCCGGAGAGATGGATCGAAAAACCAGAGGCACCCGTATTCACCTTTGGTCTCGGGTACAGAATGTGCGCGGGTCACCTCCTGGCCTCGAGAGAACTCTACCTGGTCTTTATGCGACTGCTGAGCAGCTTCCGCCTGGAGCCCCATGGGCCGGTCGACACAAACCCGAGGACGGGCATGAAGAACCCGCGGGACCTGATCATGGCCCCGGAGAGATATGAGGTCTTTTGCGTCCCGAGGAGTGAGGGCCGGCTTCGTCAGGCTTTGGAGGATCACAAGGTTGACGAGATATGTCCAGCGGTAGACATTTCGTTCTAGATACACTTTCTTCTGCAAGAACCTTGTTTCGAGGATGAAGAGATACTGCTATTGAAATTATCACACTCCACTAAGCTGTGAACTACTCGTTTCCTGCCAAATTGTCATGTATACGTGTATGCTCCTTCGAAAAACCCAACAACGGCTAAGGGGATCAGCTGAATCGGGAGGCTAATGTAGCTGTATCATTGATCCGAGCTGGATTTCGGACGCGAGACTCTATATGGACTGTAGGCAGAATCAGATCAAATTCGCGTTGCTTGGTGGTAGCATGGGTGAACATCTCTGCCACTTTGCAACAAAAAAGATAATAAAACAGTGCCAGATTCTTTTGGGCAGAATAATAGTGGTGAGCGAGTATACAACATGCCCCGCTATTCGCCATCTTCGTTGATGTGGGGAAATCTACAGAAGGTCCCACCCCTTTGCGACCCCTTTTTTAGTTGAGAAAAAGCAAGCGCGCATCCCTACGATTTGCTAACGTTTCAGCGGCAAGTCCCGGTCGTCCAGTACCGAAGCGACACCTTGCATTTGACACGGATAAACATCAATCACAGGCGAAAAAAAAGTTGGAGTGCTCCTAGAAAAAGGATCGTTCTCCTTGTACATACCGCAAATCCTAACAAGACTTCACCTCTTGTTCGCAACAGCTGTACATGGTCAGCGAACGAACCACGCTACCATGAGGATTTCCACCCTCTCCGTCGGGCTTCTTGCCCTGCTGACGCCTCTGGTGTCGGCTTGGTCCAAAGAAGGTATGTAGGCCAAGCTGCTCGATCCTTTCAGATGCCGAGCAGAGGCATTCGCATCTTGGGCCGCAAGACTGACTGATTTGCGACGGCAGACCACGAAATCTTCCGCCTCCGCGACGAGATCATGACCCACGAGGGCCACAATGTGACCTTCTACGACTTTGTCGGCGTCACGCCGTCGGCCTCGCAGGATGAGATCAAGCGCGCCTATCGCAAGAAGTCCAAGACTCTTCACCCCGACAAGGTCAAGGCGCAGCTCAATACCCGCAAGTCCAAGAGCAAGTCAAAGTCCGGCACTACTGTCACGAAGGCCCCTACCCAGTCGGAGATCAAGGCTGCCATCAAGGATGCTGGTGAGCGGCAGACACGCCTCGGTGTCATCGCCAACATCCTGACCGGCCCCGAGCGCGCCCGATACGACCACTTCATCTCCAACGGCTTTCCTACTTGGAAGGGCACCGGCTACTACTACAGTCGCTACCGCCCCGGCCTGGGCACGGTGCTCCTCGGCGTCTTTCTCGTGGGTGGCGGTGGCTTCCACTACGTTGCCCTGTACATGGGCTGGAAGCGCCAGCGCGAGTTCATTGAGCGATACATCAAGTTTGCCCGCCACGCTGCCTGGGGCGAGAACCTCGGTATCCCTGGTGTAGAGGCCGGTGCTCCTGCGCAGGCCCCCGCCCCCGAACCGGCCGCCGATGACGAGCAGGGCCCCATGCTGCCGACGAACCGCAAGCAGAGACGTGAACAAGAGCGCATGGCCAAGAAGGAGAACGCCAAGGAAGGCAAGCGCTCTGGCCGTGCCCGAAGTGTCAAGAATGCCAGCAGCGGAAGCGCTACACCGGTTCCTCAGACGCAACCGAACAACGGCTCAGGACCTACGGGCGCCAAGAAGCGTGTTGTGGCAGAGAATGGCAAGATCCTCGTCGTGGACTCCCTCGGTGACGTGTACCTGGAGCAGGAGGACGAGGACGGTAATGTCCAGGAATTCCTACTCGACGTAAGTTTGCTATGGAGACAATGTTTGCTACCGGGAGAAATGCTAACGACCGTCGACAGCCGAATGAAGTGCCCATCCCTACCATCCGCGACACTGCTGTCGTTCGACTGCCTATCTGGGCGTTCCGTCGCATTTTTGGCAAGAAGGATGCCGAGGAGAACTTTGCCGAGGAGCAAGAGACAGTTGAGGAACTGGTCGACGATGACTCTGATATCCCCCAGCGAACCCCCAGCAGCACCGACTCCGACTTCGAGCTGCTTGACGCTTCGCAGAGCATTCAAGACCTGGCCAAGGCCAGTGGAAGCAAGGCTCAATCAGGTGGCAAGGCCAAGAAGAGAAACAACAAGAAGCGGTAGTTGTGTCGACCGTCTTCCGGCGTCAGTAGTTTGACCAACTGGCCATGGTACAAAATGATCAGATCGTGCGCAGAATAGGTTATCCTGCTGTATACCTAGCTATAAACAAAAGTGTATTGACAGCCGAACACGTACAAAGAAGGTATTTGGCTGTTGCAAGCCAAGAGTCATAACTTGAAAAGGCGCTACCTAGATTAGATTAATATCGTGGCTTTGTGACTTGCCAGCATGATCTACTTTTACTTGTGATCCTTCTAGTCTGTTCTAGAAAAGGAGATTACAATCCTAAGGATTCGCAACTTTCACATGTGCGCCTGCCGAAATGTACACGATCCAGGTACGAGCTTGTATGATCTTGTTGCTTTCGGTCCTGCTGTTGGAGCCTTTTTTGATACGATCGATTCTGCGAAACTCGGTATTTAATATTCGATTCACCATCTTTGCTCCTTGAGCATCAACGAAGGCATGATCAGACCCAGCTGTATTGGCTTGAAACTCGTCAAGTGTTGGGCCGCTCTACAGGCAAGACAGGTCACAGTGCATTGTAAGGGATCCCTAAGGAGTATAGTGGAAGCTTTGGGCGTCAACGTGAGCTGCATTCCGACCCAGCGGAACCTTTTAGTGGGCATGATGTAGCGCTAAGGCGCCCGGGGTCTGCCTGGCAATTGCCTGGAGATTTACCCCTCCATCTTTCCCCAAGGTTTCTTTCAGCGGACAGGACCTACATGGCCATGCTACAGGTGACTGCAGGCAGCAAAGGTAAAAGTATCATGGCAGGGCAGGTACAATTCAGCAGAAAAGAGGACGTGACGTGAAATTTGCATTGTCGTCATCCAAATCCCATGTACTGCTCATATTGCTTTCTGTACCCCATTCATTTTAAACACATGATCTTCCAGCGCTTCATCTTGATCATTCACGACTCTTGACTTTCTTCTTTCTCTCTCTCCCTCTCCAATTTCCCACTTTTCGCTACGACAACGAGCTAATAACACGAACAATAGTTCTTCTGCCTAGGAAGATCTCTTCGTTCTGATCGTCGCTCTTCAGGCAATCAAGGCCATCCATTTCCGTCCTTGGAATATCCAAGCCAAAAACCAAACCCCCCTTCCCGGACACTTCTCGGGGTCTAGCCAGCACCTAAACCCACACTATTCAAAACGTATACCTTGTTCCACCGCTTCTTGCCTCGACCACGACCCCCCTTGGGTACCTTACAGACAAGGACGTCTTGTCCTTTTTGCCATATATCCTCGACGTGCCTCTCGCCCCAGCTTCCCAAACGGCTCCGGTGCTTGCTTCTTACAATACATAGCATAGTCAATATAAGACAAAATTGATACAGCTGTTTGCTCTTGCAAAAAAAAAAAAAAAAAAAAAGACTCCAGACTCCCGATCATCCACCACACTCTCTCAACCCCCACACTACGCACCTCTGACAAGACTCCTTACCCGAACGCAGCTTTTGTTACAGCAGCAAAACACAAACGAATTTCAGATTATTCGAGGCAAGAAAACTCGATCTATCACTTCCTACATTTTCGAGCATCTCGGCCGGTCCAGTTTGCCAAAAGTAAGTAGGTCTTCCGCCGAGCTACTATGGGCAAATCTAATCAAACTACAACTTGTTTAGATGGCTATGAATGACCAGTACAACATGTCTCACGACGAGCTTGCTGCCATGTTTTCTCGCAACATGACGCTCCAACAGATCCAACAGCAACAACCGCAGCCAATCGAGCAAGAGCAGCCTATCCAGTCCATGGAAATCAAGCCAGAGCCGGAGTCCGAGCCCATCGTCTATGCGTCGGTGCACTACACCCACTCTGCACACATTGCTCAGGCCCAGGAACCCGAGGTCGAGCGCGAGCGGCCCTCCTCCGAGCCACCCCAGTCCCGACAGCCCTCTGCTGAGGATATCCTTAGACATTATGGTGTGGACCCCACCATGCTATCAGCAGCCCAGACGGACCTGTTCAGGACGGCCGAGGACTCTCAGAAGGAGAGACTGATTGAGCTTTGGCGGATTTGCCCACCTACAAATGCTCAGGAGAACCCAGCTAGCACAAACGTCCAGCAGGAGGAAATGCTCGCTCAAATGCGCTACGAGAGAAAGATTCAAGAGGAAGCAGATCAGAGTCTCATGAGCATGGACGGAACGCCTCTGACGCCAGTGCAGACTGGACAAGGCGAATGGACTGGAACCATTTCTTCCATTGAGCCCTACATGATGTCTGGATACGAAGAACTGGCTAGACGTGAGTATGAGGAAACCGCCAGACGTCAGTACGAAGAGGCCCTGAGAAGTCCTAAGAATGTCTACTCACACTTTGGGTCTGCCGTTGGAGGTCCTACATACCGCGCGGCCACGGATCCCGTCTACAACAGAAACGAAGAACAGGAACGCCAAATACAAGCAATGGCGGACCGGTACGGAGCCTACCAAATGGGCGGCCATATGGACTTTTAGGCTCTCGTATCAAGGAGGAATAGGTCGCGATCAGAAAGCGAGTGGTTACTGATGACTTGGGGGATCTTTGCATTTGCGTTTTTCTGCACGAGATGGGTTTCGTGCCTTCATCATACCAATACCAGCAAAACAGCGGCATAGGGAAATTTGGCAGGTTTAAGCCTCAGTGTCATGGCATGGCTTGGAGTTGACGGTGTCTTTCATAGGATTCTTTTACCATACATTGAACCCCACTCGACCCAATGATTCATTATCCCCCATGGCTTGATATTGCTCTTGCTAACAGCTCAGTATTTCTAGATGACTTCAACTTGTTTGTTCTTTTTCTTCTAGGTACGTCCTCACCGCCCACATCTGAACCTCTGGCCTCAGTCGCTCCAATACTTGTTCAAGCCCGAGCACATTTCAGAGTATCTCGGAACTATCCCAGATGATGATAATGCATGTGGCTCGCCATGTGCAAATCCCCGCCTGACAAACCAAACTATATTGATGTGGTAGATGTACGGTCAATCGTAGCCGGGTGGACTCGATTTCCACCATGATTCCTCATCAGTACAGTGAATATTCCCAGAATCTCCTATTCTAATTTATTTCGTGGCTTTGGTCGCTTTTGCACTTCAGTCCGAACAACGAAAACAAGTAGTTCAATCATATTTTTAGATTATCATATCATAATAGCCACACACCAATCCACCGAGGTATTCACGAACTTCAAGCAGAACTACCACCATCCACAGTAAGGCCAACAAACACCACCAGAACCGCTGCATAAGCTGCAGTACTCGCCATAACATCCATAGGCTTCGTTAGAGATAAAGCCATCAAAATACCAAATATAAAAATGCACACTGTAGTCGCAATAAGGGCGGTGTATAGTGTGTTATGAAGAACCATTAACCACATTGGCCCAACTAGGAAGACGCCGCCAAGTATGGCGAGAAGCATGCGCTCAAGAAAGCCCTTCCAAAAAGTTGCGAGAAAGTTTCTATCACGAGTTCCTCCGACTGGCGCCGGGACTACGGATGAGTCTTCCCACTTGCCAGTCGACTTGACTCGAAGTAGTGCATCTTCATCGATGCCTAAGCCTTCCATAGCGGCACCCAACATACAGCGATCAATATAGCGCTCGCCAGTAATGAGAAATGGATCATTAAACTGCCAGAGAAACTTCCCCATGAACTCTTGGTCCTGCAAGGCTTGGACTGGATGCTGTTAGCAGAGTTAAATTAATAGAGTCTGGCTTGTCCGAGATGATGCATGCTCCTTGATCCAAAAGGCGCACTCACCGTATTGGCGCAAATCATCAGCCCAGCCCGCTGGCTCGGAGGATCCATAGCGAAGGTCAACAACATGCTGCAATAGCCTATGCTGCAACTTCCGCAAATTAAGGCATTGTAGTTCCGAAATGTTGACTCGGTAGGAGTGTTCATTCAAATTGTCCGGATTCTCGATTCTCCGTATCAGATTGCGTCTGTGGTGACTCTTGATCCAGGACTTGTCTTCGAAATCAAGCGCGTCGAGGCCGACTTCGAGATCTTTTTCACGGCGTGCATGCCGTAGAATTTGGTGGTACATTAGTATTGTTTAGATGATATTTGTCAAAGGCCACAATTGGGACAAATATACAATATTTATTGTATGAAACTTTCCCGGACACTAGCAAGGACCAGCGAGGACTGTCTGCAAAGAAATACATCTGGATTCAAATAAAGGCCATCATCTAATTTGATTCGATGGAGATTGCATCATGTTGCTGCAGTTTTGATGATTCTCAGCCGGTAGCCTTACTATCTGATTGGAAGCGGGCTTCGAACACGGAAGGCTGTGTTGCATCTATCGGCTCGCATTGCATGAATCACATTGTGCCATGCATGTACTAAAAAGAGGGCACGCCCGCCACGTCACTCAGGATCGAAGATCTTGGGGTAAAGCGCAAGCATATATTCCCCATCACGTACTTGTGAATCTGCGAAAGCCTTGCCTGTATTTACTCACAACTTCAATCTTGGTATAATTATATTGCAACACCTCAAGTCGCAATGTCACTGCAGGTGACGGCCTCTGTGAGCGATGCTCAACTCACCCTCGAATTCTCTCATGGAAAGACCGCCAATAATTATTATACATATCTCCTTTCGGAGCCGGAGTCTCTGGTGGTTTCTTACCTAGGAGATGGCAGGAAAGTACTATCTAAGCTGGCAACGCCTTTTCCACGAGATCACCAGTGGAACTTCACGTGCGCACCTTCGGAGAACAAGGTCTCTATGCATCTTCCAGAATCCATCAAAGTTGGAAACAAAACTCCTTACGATGTCGAACTTATCTTCTCTGAGCCCGACCAAGCAAAATTCTGGAGGGAAAAAATGTTGCTGTGGACGTCAAAGTCGTCGGATCTCCTCTGCACTCTCTCGCCATCATTGACAACTAAGGACATTGACATGAAGCTTGGCGATCTGGAAGGAAAGAAAGCAATCACATTTACAGAAGCAATATCTGCCTCTTGCTCTGTAAATCTAATAAGCGATGGGGATGACAAACCCTACCAGGAATTATCCTGGATATGAGAGGCTTTAGACAAGGAGAGCAGTGCATATGCAACATATGACAGTGAAGATAACGAAGTAGACTTTTGTTACCCCGGCGGGACTGTGAGGGATACCCTCGGTGCTGTAAAGAGGTCTTTGATTTACATCCCATAGGCAAAATTCTCATCAGATGCAGACTTGCAGAAATTGAAGACTCCAGCATACCTTGACGCATCGTAATTTCAAACTGATTTTCACCATGATTTCTCATCAGTATAGTGAAAGTCGCCAACATCTAGATATTGCCTGGGAGTAATGAAACCTAAAACGATCTTCATTTGCGAACGTGGAATGTAGTGAAATCAAGCATCCGGCCCGGCCTCCAGGCATCATCTCAGCCCCCAGTTCTCGCCGGGGCCCCAGAGCGTGCGCTCCAGCGTGTCCCGGGACGGGTTGAACCACACGCCGGCGTCGCGGGGGTCGTCCTCGTCGCGGAACGCCAGCCCGTAGCCCGACTCGCGGAGCACGCGGCGGGCCTCGCCGCACGTCCGGGCGAGCGCGGGCGCCTGGAGGTCCTTGCGGTTCAGCGGCGCCAGCTTGAAGCCCGGGAACGCGTACACGAGCACGACGATGGTGCGCGGCGCGGGAAGGGCGAATTGCCAGATGGCGATGCGGAGCTCGGGAGGGAGGTCTGCAAAGCGCGGGAAGCTGGGTGTTGGTGAGGGATCTGGCGAGGCTGGGGGCATCTTTATAGGCCCCTTTTCTTTTCGTTGTTGTGAACGGCAAATTATTGCGGCTTCGGGGTTATGGTCTTATGCGTGGTCGTGGTGGTATGTCATTTCTTGTGTATTATGGTGGTTCGTGTGGAGTTCGAGGTTCTGAGGGACGTCGTGATGACGGTGGGTTATTGGACTATATTATCGGACTTGGGCGCCGGACTTAAGCTGCCTTTATACTAGGCCAGTAAATTCATCAAATCATGGTAATATTCTCGGTTGTACTTGCAGTGTAATAATCAACGATAAAATTTATGTAGATCAGACTTAAATTTCCTTAATGAGGATGATTGGGTATTTTCAAGTTCTGTGTGTATGGACTCACGGTTATTTGCTATCTGGATGATTTCCTGTGTCACACTAAGAGTTCTGACTATCTTTATAATGATAGGCTTCATGGTATCATATTAATGTCCTCTTGACTATTTGAAGATATTTGAAAAGGGAAGAAGAGAAGAAAAAACAAGAGTTCCTGCTCATCATGAGGCACTGCCGCCATTCTTTTTGGCAAGTCTGATGCCTGTTCAGTATATGCCCAGCTACGAAGAAATAGGGACTTGAAACGCCACCACATTCTTTCCCCTGACCGCGATGCTCGCCGCCCCTGCGCCCGGCGAGTTGACCTGGACCTCGAGCGTCTCCCCGGGCCACAGCGTCACGTAGTTGTCCGTCCAGGTGACGGGCAGCACGTCGCCGCCGGCGCTGTCGACCAGGTTCAGGCTGACGAAGAAGGCCGGGACGTCGGACAGGTTCTCGAGGACCACGGCGGCACCATCTCCCGCTGCGCACCCTGTTACTGATACAGTAACGTTTGCGGGCTGCAGCGCGTCGAGGGCCGTGTAGTTTGCGTAGTCGGTGACGGGGGTGTGATACCACGTCGAGTTGTCCCAGGCCAGGGCGTCGACGGTCGGCGCGAGCCAGTACACGTTCCTGCTGAGCACGGCGGCCTCGTCGTCCTTGAGTACCAGCCGCAGGAACACGACGGTGGTGTTCGAGGCCATAGCTGGGATCACGAGCACGCTCTTGCTCGTGTACGGCTGGGTCGCCATGGTCAGCGTCGTGCTGTACACCGAATTTCCGTTCAGGTCGATCGCGTCGACTGCCACGGACCGCGAGCCTCGGCGGTCTATCGAGTGGTTGATAAGGTACACGGAGCTCTCGACGTAGTCGTACGCAATGTGCTCCAGCCTGCTTCCCATCTTCGCTCCAAAGTAGGAGCCCGCAGGGTGGAGGTAGTAGTCAAAGAGGTTCCAGTGGAGAGACGGCCAGGCATTGTTCACCATCCAGTAGATCATCCCCGTGGCCGGCCTTTCGGCATCTCGATACGCCGAATATCCCTCGAACTGGGCTCTCGTCGCCTCGTAATCCATCATTTGTGCCTTGAGAAGGTAATCATCCAAACATGTCGGCGCGCCCAGTCGAGCCCACAGCGCGTTGTTGTAAATCTGACGGTTGGAAAATGAAGACACGTTGGTCGACATGTGGAACAACGCCTTGTCGGGTTGCTGCCAGAGGTCATCCAGGTCAGCTTCGGTTAAGAATTTCTTCAGACTGCCGAGCTCTGGCGTGCCCACGCCTGCGCCGAGCTCGGATCCGAACCCAAAGGCGGCTCCAAGATGGTCTTCCGTGTCGCTCACATCGTACCAGTAATTCGGAGGCACCCAGTCATATGGACCAGCCATTTTCATACCGGATGAACCCAGCTGTTCCGGGTAGCCTCGCAACGACGCGGAGGCAATGATCGGGTTCTGCCAGTCAAAGTCCTCGAAAGCCTGGAGGTAGATGGCCGTGGCCTTGTCATCTGGCCAGTAGTCGCTGCCGATCAGGTAACCCAGAATGCTCGGGTGGCTTTGCAGCATAGCGACTTCATGCCTCATGCTCGCGTTGGCGGTGCTGTAGTCGTCCTCGGTCCACTCGTCCTTGACCGCGAGGTCCTCGTTGTAAGACCACGCCTCCCACTTGTCGCAGCACTCCCAGCCGGGCAGGACCATCAGGCCCATGCGGTCCGCAATGTCGTAGAGCTCCGGGTGCTCGTTCTTGCCCTCGAGGCGGACCGTGTTGAGCCCGAGGTCGAGCATGTACCCGACCTGCGTGGTGAACTTGGCGCTGTCCCACCGCAGAAACATGTCCGACGAGTAGCCGCCGCCGAGGACCTGGAAGGAATTTCCGTTGATGCTAAAAGACGTGTCGTTGAATTGGTTCAGGCTCGACGTCACTTTGCGTATGCCAAAGTTCTTCTCGACGGCGTCCGACGTTGCATTGTCTACACACAGCGACAGCTTTGCGGAATACAACGGTTGCTCTCCCCATGCCTTGGGCCACCATATGGCTGGCTCCGGAATGGTATGTGTCAGGTTGATGTCCATGGAAGACAGCGGCCCGACAGTGTAGGAGAACGATTGAGTTTGCAATACTGCATCGGTGTCGTTTGCGAAGATTGTGCTTTCTACCTGGAAAGTGATCTCGGAATCCTCGAGGTTCTGCACGGTTGACAAGAGCGTCACAGAAGCAGGGTTATCGCCCGCCGGCAACTTGAAATCGGTGGTGACCCTCAAAGGCGACAAAGTCACGGGCCCAGTCTGCTTGATGAATACATCGCGCCATACTCCGGTGCCATTGTCGGGAGGACTGGGGTTCCAATCCACGAAGCCCAGGGCAAAGTCGTCGTTGTAGTCGGTAGGATAGACCTGTATGGCCAGCGCGTTATCCTGCGCCACATAGCTGGTGATGTCGTAGGTATGGCCAGCGTACGACCCGACCTGAGCAGAGCTGTTTGCGATCTGTTGGCCGTTGACGTATACATCGGCCTTGGAGGTGATGCCGTTGTTCTCGAAAAAGTAGTGCTGCTTCTGGCCGGCAGACGGATTTGCTGCGAACTGATACCGGTATACCCAAGGGACGGAAAACTGACTTTCGTCGACGCTGTTGAGATTTTCGGAGAAGAACAAGTCGGCATCTTGGTATACTCCAGCACCGATCAGACATCCCATCAGAGTGCAACGAGATGCATTGATATGGTACCAAGACGAGACGTCGATGCCTGGAACCGACAGCGCAGCGATATCTTGGCCCGTCTTCGCAGACGATTGTATGTCCCAGGACGAAATAAGCTTGGGCTGGGCCAGCGTTGGCGTGTTTGTATCCCGTTGGCCTAGTGCTACTGTGCTGCCGAGCACCTGCTGCAGGCCAGCCAGCAACATGATCGCTAGTACCGCAAACCCGTGCATCCCGGCGGTGTTCTTTCTCATGGCGGCACTTGGTTCTTGACGGATGAAGATGCTGTTGACCCTGCCATGACAGCAGAACGAGGTGGCATCAAAGAGAAGAAAAAGCAAACACGGCCAAATGAGACTTTCCCCGCAAATACGATGTTCTTGGTCAATTCATTTGGGTACTTCGTGTTGCATCGGCAGATTGCAGGATACCAAGGTCGGCCATTATACTTGGCGCTGTGCTACTACGTTGCACCGCGTATAGTGGTTTTCTGGCCGGTGCGTCTCACTTGAAGCCTGAAGGCAGCGAGCGACCTGAACGGTCGGTTCGTCGCACCTCTTCGCTAGCACCACCACAGGAGGCGTCTGGTCATTTCCGAAAGGCTCAACAACATCTGTGCGCTTCCTACACTTTGCAGATAAACTGAAAAGTTCAACGGTGAAAATAAGCTTGAATTGTGTTTAAGAAATCCATGTCAAGAACTTGTCATTGCACAGATCTATGAGTAAGTCAAAGCCGATGTTTCTCAGATCGTGAATGCCGTTATACGGAGTGTTGCCAGAAGCCGTCCCTAGTCGCGCCTTATGAAACCGCCGTCTAAAATGTCAAGTCACCTTCATCAACATCAAGCACGTCTGTCTGTATGACATCGCGGCCCGATAGATAGGTAATAGCCTGTCCGATTACTGTTTTCTTTATGCTCGTCACCATGGGCCGTGTTGAAGTGCATGTAAAGTCGACTGGTTTATTGAATATATACATTCCTGACGTTGATCAAATACCAAGTCACATCTTCACGTCCTTGAAGCCAATCCAGCTGTACGTCATCTGCAGGTTGGAGTAAGCCAAGCTCTAGTCCATCCGACGAAGACCTGTGGCGTTCTTCCGAGCCACTGTATACCAGCCAGGACATCATTCTCGGCAATTTTGTAGTCCCCATCACCAGTCAGTGTCTTGGCTATTAGACATCGTCATCGGAGCAGATTTCCAAACCGTCTATATCCAAGTCGTAGTGAACCTGTGATGCACGCTGGGATGAACCAAAGGCTTTTGCTTGAGCTCGTCGTTCGAGAGAAATAAGCAGGCTGGTCATGAACGACAGCGCTGGACGTTCACACGTTATGATGGGATTGGCAAGACGAAATGCGCTGAAGCTCTGAGGTTTCGCTGTCTCTAGGGCTTGGAGTTCGTCTGACAGGGCGTGTGCCACAGAGTCAGCGATTTCCTCACTGAATTTGATACCTCGGCCTTGGTAATGCGCACCCAGAAAAGCAGCAGTGACGGCCAAAAGAACATCCGGACTCTGGTCTTCGTCGCCTTGAAAAAGCTTGCCAACCTTCTTCGCTGCTGGGAGGGCGTCTTCATCACTCGTTGCTTCGTACCGCCCGAATCTGGCGTAGCCACCCCCAGCGTAGACATGCCCGGCGAAGCCATCCCCAGTATAGCCATGTCCGGCGAAGAGGCTATGAAATCCAATCTTGTTAATGTCTCTGACAAGTACACAGCGGAACGCAGCTCCTTTGATGGGACCATAAACCAACCATTCGTCATCATAATCGACAGAAGTCAGATGTGCTTTGCGCAGATCAACTGAATGGTGTACCTCGACATGGTCTTCCATGAGTCGAGTGTCAAGTATCGCAATGTGAGAGGTTGAGGTGTCCGCAGCAAATCCAATAGCCGTCGGTAGATGAGCGGACCATGAACTAAACTGACTTTGAATAAATTCGTTCTCGCTCAGGTGTCCATATATCATCGTATATAGCTCGAGCTTGGGTATTGTATACATGCTAGTCGGCTTCAGACCCCCGAGGAAGCCGTGTGGTACTATTCCTTCTTTGCTGTTGAGTCGAGGATCAAAGCCACCACCAGAATTCGCATTGAACCCACGGAAGAAGAATCGAGGCAAACTACTTTGACGAGCTATAGATACGAGCAAATACATGTTAATTATGATGACCTTCTTACAAGTAAAATGACTTACAGTCGAGATAATTCTTCGATTCCTGCAGGCTTGGGTTGAACGGAACCGGCGGGGATTCGGATGGTTTGGGTGCCTTGAACTTCTTGATCGGTGGCGCAGAGTCTCCTTTTGAGGCATCCTTCGATGTGCTGGGTTCCGGTACGTTCTTCTTCGGGTAAACCTGCAGTTTCTTCGCCTTCTCCAGCGCCAACTTATTCGCCTTTATCATTTGAGCCTCGTATATGTTCATCTTTTTCTGGTGCGGTGTCAAGGCGGCGGCGGCATATCCAAGATGATGCCAAGGCGAAGGGGCTGTCGTCTTCTTTTTGGTGGCCGACTTGCCATGAAAGTCACAGACACACAGCGCCGGATCACACGTGAAAGTCGAAGTTGAAGTATTTTTCTTCTTGCCCTTGTTACACAGTCAGTACACAATAAAGAAGGCCAGCCAATACAAACAGTGATATCTCGGGAGGGACAGTTAAAAATCCCATGATAAGGATTCAAAGTAGAAGAACAAAAGTACCTAGGTAAATAGAAATTATGCAGAAATACTATGCGCTCTTACCTTATATTCAGACATGATCTCTAGTCTCCCGTGTTTCGGTTGTTGTATGGATGATGTCTTTCGCTGGCTGGGTGTGATAATGTTTTGTTTCTAAATGAAAGACTTCGCAGGATCTTGAGCACCTTATAACTATCGACTTGACTATTGACTCAAAACATCTACTTCAATTTCAGGCTTCCCTTTGAAAGGTGCTTGTATGACTGAGGCGGACCTTTGAGATCGATCATGGTCGCAGTCTCTGCCAGAATGGCCTCGAAATCTTGAGGGCGAGTCTGAAACCGCTCAGACTTGGTAGAATAAGACACTATGCGCTATGAACCTCAACAGTTCAATCAATTTTCTATTTCTACGAGCATCTACACATAATCTTCTATCTTCCATTATCTATTGAGAGATTCCGCAAGAGTAACGTAACCTAGGGCTTTCACAAGACCCAGGAAAGAACAAACACTCAATTATCCGAAGAAGAGCCAAAGGACATTTTCTGAGTGCTGATAGAGTCTAATCAATCAAAAGCATTCTTACTTGATTTACGGTAGTGTCTCAAAAGTCATTCACGGTTGTTCTTGCCCAAATAAAGTACTAGAAATACACCTGACCTAAGTACCGCAGTTCATAGTCTCATCAATCGATCAGACCAGTGTTGGTTCGAAAGCACAGCGTGATCTACTCTGCAGCCCACGGGATCTGCCTCTAAGACAGCAATCAATATCATACATACGATAAAAGAGAACACGCATGACGGGCTCATTAAGAATGAGACAGAAGTCCCACTATACGATCATATACGTAGTATTCCTGACAGCGGGCAGCTAGCACTTGAATCTATGAGCTAGATCCGGTTATTCTCTCTCGTATATCAAATCAGTGCTTTTATGCTGTATCAACTACTGATCATTCTGCGAAGGCCATAACCAAAATGTATGTGACTCAAGTTGCGTGATGAAATCGATTGAATCATTGTCATGATTGAAAATAGAGTCGCCGCAAGTTGACATGGTCTGCCAGAAAATTCTTAAAATTCGGGGCCTTGCAGGATGTATGTCGCGAGAGGATAGTGTGTCTTAGTCATCTACGTTTGTATCCCACTTGCTAGTATCATGTCCAATAAATCGTGGATGCCTCACCAAACGTGGTAATGCGAGGCTTATCCTGTCGTCTCGATTTGAACAAGCTTCGGTTGGACTCTTCCGTCGGTAGATACCGACGCGTAATCACTGTCATCTTAGGATTCTCAACGCTCAATAGTGCGCCTTGCTGGTTTCTAAATATGGGAAAGGTCTAATTGGAATAGGCGACTTGTAATTGGTCAAGTTCCTGTAGTAGAATAAAATAAAGGGATTCAGTAGCTATAGATATCGCATGCCCGACGTGTACCTATCAACGATGAGATATGTGTTGTCCCGGTCATACCCCTGTATATTCTAGAAGGATTGCTGTCAGCATAAGGCTGTGGGGACATGCCATATAGCACGATATCTTACTGACCAAGAGGCTCGAAGATCATAATCTGTTGTGGCGTCAAGGATCCCTGAAGCGAACGTGGTCCATCAAGCGGTGTGGCTGACGGTGTTTGGAGTAGTCTTACGACTTGATCATTACCCGAGTATCATTGCCGCCAGAACCTTCAAATTCAAATAATTTTGTTCCCAGGTACTACCACTACTTAAAAGTACAAATGTTGAATTGATTCGCTTATTCCATCAATCGTGTATAGAATGTATCGAAAAACACTACCACCGTCCCGCAGTAAGATATGGGTCGAATTGTAGCAGACATGCTGTCTGGTCCAGTCGCATGGTAGACGATTTCACATTAGGTGAACCCACCAGGCTAGAGAAGAACATATTATACCCGGGCGCAAACTCCCTAAAATCTCTAAAACAAGCTCAAGAAGACTCGTCATCAGCATCATCCGTCGTCAACAACATGACCGGGACGCTGTTCGACACCGAGTCGCCGTCCGTATTCCACACAAGGTTCCAGTATCCGTCCGACGTGTTCTGCGCCCAGAACTGGGAGAGTAGCGAGTCTCCGGACTGAAACATGACGTCGTGCCCGTACAAGACAAACCCCAGCGTCTCGGCGGCTGCGGGGCTGCTGCCGTTGACCGTGAAGCCGCTCTGGGCGAAACCGGCGTCGGGGAGGATGTAGAAGCTAGCGGTGTCTTGTGTCACGTTGGATGCATTTCGGGGTGCGTCAAAGGAGACGTTCCATGCAAGAGCTCCTACAGAGTCCATAGTCCCTAGAAGTGCGGGGATGACATTAGTATTGGCATTTACGTCAGTATGCATTTAATCTTCAGAAACCGGGAGCACTTACAGGTGACTGTGGACAGCTCAGTGTTGTTCTTCTCGGGATCGGCAACGACAGCAAGACCTGGATATTGTCAGCCACGTCGTCCATATATTATACTTTCCGGTCGCAGTGAGCCTTCTCACCGTCTGCGTCGGCATAGACGGGGAAACCAGTAATATTCATGCCATAGGCATATACTGTCTTTCCAGTCTGTATGGAACGTTTCTCATGTGGTGCTGCGGCCACGCTAGAGACCAGCATAGGAAGCAGATATAAGATGCTATTGAGCAGCATTTTCGTCCGATATTTGGAAAATAACAGAAAGAGCGAGCAAGAGCAACTCGAAGCGATGGCCGCACAACTGTGCAGGTAGAAGTAGAGGATCAACACAATAACAATATATCACTTTTGACTTATACACTGAAGATTTACCCATTGCCATCGGAAATATAATACATGATATCCTGCAAGCAACACGCTGCCTCGGAGTTCATCCTTGGGGTATCTGCCGCTATGAGCATCCTCTATGTCGGACAACATGTTATCTTGCGCGTCCATTTCAATAGAAAAGTGGAGAGAAGTATATAGACGCCGATCCTCCTCGCACGGGTGTCGGCCGTGGGCAAGGACCGCTGTCGCGATATGGAGTCACTGCGGGTCCGGAATATCGTAACAGGCAAGGCTCATAGGTCTCTCGTATCATACATGCACACAGTTTAGGGTCGGCGCCCCTGGCATCGTGCAGGAGCTTACGCAGCCTCGTGAGATCAGGCGCCTCTCAGTTGGCTCTCGAAGCGTTGCCCAGGCCCCGTCTTCGACCTCTATTGATCGCCCACAGCATCCAATAAACGCTTTGAGACATCAGCCCTCTGCTTCGGGCCACAAGGCCGAATAACTACGCTCATACCCAGGAACATTATGGATATATTCCTAGGGCGCATGAGTCTATTCGCCGACAGGCCGGTCAGACTGAAAATGACGCAAGATTTCGGTTATTTTTACTGCTATTGTCCAGGAACAAAGCAATAGACGGAGTTCCGCCATATCCCGTCAACAGAAATGGCCCCGGTTCTCTGCAGCCCTCGATCAATACTAGTATACTATACTCTATTTGCCTACCCGGAATCTAAGTCTAAATCAACTCTAAGTTGACCGTGCGCGTGTTTCGCGGACAATGAAAAATGGTTGCCCTTGGCGTTGAAAGATCGAGTATACTGTCCGAACAATAGACGGTCGGGGATTGGCAAAAACGCCGCGCAGCCGTTGAAGACTAGCAAAGGTACTGAGGACATTGAGATATTGTGCTGCCTGCCGGGTTTTCCGGACTTCTAGCTGCCATTGTCAGCACCGTATTCCTTAGTGCGAAGTGCAAAATGGTCATTGTACGCGGAAACAGCGGTTGTGTATCACCTAGGTCTGCGTCGGTCTGCACCCAAGTAGAAAAGAAAATCCTACAATTCTTCACCGCAATAGCCCGGATCTTTAAAGTTTCTGTAAGACTGGTCGTTCGATTGTGCTTACAACAACGTGGCTCTGCAGTTGACAGCATGCTGTACACTGGTAACCGATATGAGGCTGAAGACCCCTGGCTTGATTAAATCCCCGGTAGGTAAGCTGAAGACATCCTCTGGGTTGCTAACAGCCAGTCAGTTCAAGATCCCAGTAGGAATAAGCCAAGCCGTATGACTGCTTTTGGAAGCATGCCTGTATAATGCGGGCCGGTGGAGAAACGCCCCGTGATCAAAGTCCGCTCCTATCAGATAATCGACCACCGACCTAGAATCCATACACGTTCGAATGTCTTTGCCTATCTCGGTTTTGTCGGCTGTCAAGCACGGGTCTAAATCGTCTTGGCTCGTATCCGAGAGCTTCTGATCCTAAAATAAAATCCGCATCTAACTTGTACCTATCTAGCACTAAACCGACGATCCACCACGATTTTCGTTATGCTTAGTTGCCAATCCCTGCAAACCAACGTTATCCACGCTGGTAGGGTTTGGCGAGGGCCTGATCGCACTGATTCTATGACAGGAAGGGATCTGTATCGCTGGAGTGATGAGAGCTGCTTGTTGCTGCTGCTCCTGCTGCAGTATGTATCAAGCACACATGAACTAATGCAAACACAAGGATATTCATGACTGCAAACTCCAGGATATCGACTACGCGTCCCTCAGCCGATAGTTTGCTTCAGGTGAATATACTGAAATCGATACATGTAGTAAGAGAGATTACATGAACGTTATACGGCCGCATACGCACACGCGTCTTACACAATACATCCGCACGAAAGACAGAAAATCGCCTGCGGCTCCTGAGCACTTGCAGCCTGTCGGTAAATGATGCATACCGAACGAGACGAGCAACTCCGGATCCGACGTCGAGAGGACCCATCGTACGCTTAGATCGCGTGGTTCAAAGGTAAGCACCAAGCGACAGCTGACCGTTCACCTTGCAGATGTTCTATTCAGGATTTTCGATAGTCGGTCGCTATCCACGTGTCCAGCCCAGTTCGTTCCTGGGAATAAACGCCCGCGCTTATCGGGAGCATGGTGCACTCGGATCAACTTGCAGTTCGTACCTATTATCTCCTGTCCAAAATAGCCGTTGCCCACATACACGAAGAGTGGCTTGTTTGCGAGGCGCGGAGATCGTCGGCCTCGGATCCGCAACGGCGTTGACTATAATGCCGTTGCCCTATGATACGCTTGACACTTCTATATATCTCATGGACGTCTGATTTGCCTCTATAAGTCTTGCACATCCTGACCATCGATATTACAAATATTGTAAATGTTTCTCTGTTAGATCTAATTTCGGGATTAATCGTCACTCGCTCTGGAATCTTTTTACCATGTTCTTCAAGTCCTTCTTTTGCTCGCTGCTCCTGGCCTCGGGAGTAGCAGCCGCACCAAAAGCTTCCGCGCCCTCTCTGTCCAAGAGATGTACAAACAGTGCAGACGACCGTACCTGCTGGGGCGACTATGACATCTCTACAAACTACTATGAAGAGGTCCCCGACACGGGTGTGACCCGCGAGTACTGGTGGGATATCGTCAACATTACCGCTGCTCCTGATGGCGTCGAGCGGTTCGTCTTGGCCATCAATGGCAGCATACCCGGCCCTACCATTATTGCGGACTGGGGTGATACTGTTGGTGAGTATGAGGATATCTGGTGTCTTTGCAGGTTTTTGAGAACTAAGTCTTGTATAGTTGTGCACCTGACCAATTCCATGGAAAACAATGGAACAAGCATCCACTTTCACGGTATCAGACAAAACTTTACGATCCAGAATGATGGTGTCTCGAGTGTGACTCAATGTCCTATTCCGCCAGGAGGCACCTATACATACACATGGAGGGCCACACAGTACGGCTCAAGTTGGTAGTAAGTGAATATTGGATGGCTATAGTCCGCCTGTTCAAAGACAAGGCTGGCATAGTCTCACCAGGGTCGTAAATCTAACAATCTTCTATAGTCACTCACACTTTGCCGTCCAAGCCTGGGATGGCATCTTTGGCGGCATACTCATCAACGGCCCCGCCACGGCCAACTACGACGAGGACCTGGGCAACCTGTTTCTCAACGACTGGTACCACCTGGACGCGGCGACTATGGCCATCCGGGCCGAGCACGGCCCGCCCAAGCTGAACAACGGCCTGATCAATGGCACCAACGTTTATGATGATGGCGGCTCCCGCTTCGAGACGACCTTCGAGGCCGGCAAGCGGTACCGCCTGCGCCTCGTCAACGCCGCCGCCGACACCGTCTTCCGCTTCGCCATCGACAACCACACGCTTGAGGTCATCGCTGCCGACTTTGTCCCCATCGTGCCGTACACGACCGACGTGCTGGCCATCACCATGGGCCAGCGGTACGATGTCATCGTGACGGCGGACGCGGACGTCGAAAATGTGAGCGACTTTTGGATGCGCGCCGTCATCCAGGACACGTGCAGCAACAACGAGAACTCGGACAACGTGCGGGGCATCGTGCGGTACGACACCTCGTCCACTTCCGACCCGACGACGACCGCGTGGCCGGCCGCCAACGTCAACGGCACGTGCTACGACGAGGACACGTCGGACCTGGTGCCGTACGTGGCCATCAACCCGTCCGACGCCGACGTGACGGACAACTTTGACGTGCAGGTCGTCAGCGGCGGCAGCAACACGTTCCTGTGGAAGATGGGCTCGCACACGTTCATCAATCTGTGGGAGTACCCGTCGCTGCAGCAGCTCAGCGAGGGCAACGACTCGTGGACCGAGCAGCAGCAGGTCTACGAGGTGCCCGACGCCGACCAGTGGGTCTACTTTATCATCCAGGAGCCCTCGAGCGGTGTTCCGCACCCGATGCACTTGCGTAAGTTGGAGAAAACATTTGATGATATTGTGCCTGTTTACTAACTGTAATTATGAACAGACGGTCATGACTTTTGGGTGCTGGGCCAAGGTACCGGAACTTACGACTCTTCCACTGTCAGCTTGAACATGGTCAACCCTCCGAGGAGAGACGTTGTCCAGCTTCCCGGCAACGGATACGTCGTGATTGCGTTCAAGAGCGACAACCCAGGAGTAAGTATTTTGATAGCAGCAATACTTGGCATGTCATGTGCTAATTATATCAAACCAGATCTGGACTGTACACTGTCATATTGCCTGGCATCTGGCAGAAGGTCTCGCCATCCAGATCCTGGAGCGCGAGTCCGAAATTGCCGCTCTTATCGACCAGGATCAGCTGGACTCCACGTGTGCCGCTTGGGACGCCTACGTGTCGGCGGACGATATCGTTCAAACTGATTCAGGGATATGAGAATTGCAAAGTAATGATGTCGACGCGCCAAATGAACATAGAGAAGAAAGGCGCCGGCGGCAAAGGCTATGTATATAATTGTAATGTTTTTTTGTGTCTTATGTGTTTTGATTAAGCGCGAGCGAGATTCCCGAGTGTTTGAATGAGTTATGAATAATACAAAATCAATATTGGAGTGATCATACATGAATCTAGTCAACACTGCAGTCGCATCTACAAATTGTCGCTTTTGGTTTCTTCGTCTGTGCTTCTATGAGCACTTTGATCTATTGCAACACCTTGGCGCACCTTGGCGCAGAAAGAAGTCTTCTCCAGAACCTGACATCTGCTTGTCCCGTCCAGAAAGAAATGATCGCGTTCGCCCACAAAACCTTTCCGACACTCCAAACCGAGCCCTCAAAATACACCGGGAATGAACCGCGCCGTCTTGGCGTGCCACCTCTCCCACTCGGCGCCAAAGTGCGCCCGGAGCATCCTCTCCTCCTGGCGGACGCGCGCCCACACCACGAACAGCAGCAGGGCCAGGCCGAGGACGACGGCGGGCGGCGAGCCCACGAAGGGCCGCAGGACGCGGTGCCATGCCGGCGGCAGCCAGCAGCAGGCGACGCCATCGGCGCGGGCGAGCAGGCACAGGTTGCACACGACCAGCACGACGACGCCCGTGTAGCTCGGGTGCTGCAGGTGCGCGTGGATGCCCGTCGTCGTCAGCCGGTCCGGCCGCGCCAGGGCAAAGGTGAAGTTGCGGCCCAGCGACGCGTACGAGATCAGGCGCAGCGGGATGCCCACGGACAGGATCAGGAGCAGCGGTACCGCCGTCGCCGGCGACCACGTGATGAGGTCCCGGTTGAGGCCGTTGGCGTCCCCGTAGCCCACGAGGGCCGGCGGCAGGTCCGGATAGTACAAGGCCAGGAGCAGCGCGTGGGCCGCCAGGATGCTCATGGGGCCTATGGTGAACTTGTTCGTGTGCCTCTTGGTGAGGTTCAGAGTGCTGAGCAGGTCATTCGATGGCGAGTCGGACTCCGGACCTCCTTGGGGGTTGGGATTAGGGGGCGAGCATGCGATGTAGGTGCCGACCGTCGAGACGAGTATCGTCAGGGACAGTAATACTTGAGAGAATGACATTGTAATGAACGTGGCTGGCCCAATCCCGGTGTGTGTTGAAGAGAGTTTTAGAACACGCCGAAAATCAAACGAGGATGAAGAAAGTCAATCGTTGAGTGGCAAAGTATATCTATAGATTTTATGCTACTGGTCTGTGCACAATACGCTATTCGGCCACCGATCTGTATAGTCGCACGCTAATCTCGACATCTAGGCCTTTTCGGGGATTGATCTGACACCAAGAAGCTGGTCAACGGACCAGATCTTGACCTTGACTGGGTCCAGACGAGCTTGCTTGGGTTTTGTACGATATTTCTCCACGCTGGTGTGTCTGTATTTTGGAAAGACATGCATTTGTCAAGATGTGAAACAATACATTGTACATAGGGTCACAAAGTCAGGACACAAGTAAGGTGATGATGATTCTATATGATATATCCAATAACAATAACTCCAATAACGCCAGCTGGATATCCATAGGTACCTACTCGTAGGTCATAACATGCTCAATTTGGTGTGATGATAAGCCTCTTCCTCACTTCTTCCAACTCCCTCTTCCGAGCCTCCACAATGGGTTTTGGATCAGCAATCTTCAGCCACTCGCCGTTGAAGGCATTGACCAGCCAATTCACCAATTCTGTTGCATTGTCAGTGTATGTATTTCCACAAGAATAGCCTGGGAAACTTACTGTCATATACAATCTTGTTCGCGTTGTGAAAGTAGATGCCATGATCGCTGTCCGGGAACATGTGCAGATCATAGTTTTCCACTCCACCAAGGTCTAGCTTGTCAAGCAGCGTGAGGGTATTTTGCATGTGTACATTGTCGTCAGCAACGCCGTGCATGATCAAGAATCGAACATTGCCAGAAAGGGCGGTGACATTACTGATGGCTGTATCATCGTAGCCATCAGCGTTCTCCTGGGGTGTAAGCATATACCTCTCGGTGTATATACTGTCGTAGAACCTCCAGTCTGTCACGGGGGCGACTGCCATGCCGTATTTGAACGTCTGGCCAGCATCCTGCTCAAGAGTCTTGAGCGTATTGAACCCGCCGTATGACCAGCCCCAAATGGCGACACGGTTGGCATCAATGTATGGCTTGGCGGCCCAGATCTTTCCGGCAGCAATCTGGTCGTGCGACTCCCAGCGACCAAGATTCTTGCGAACCACGACGCGAGCCTCTCGTCCGATGAAGCCAGTACCCCGGCCATCAACGGTGACGACGACATAGCCAAGCGCAGCTGCGATATAAGATTGGAAATCAATCTTGAATGCTTTCGATACCGATTGGGATCCTGGGCCCTGGTATTGCTGAAATAGAATTGGGTATCTCTTGTTCGGGTTGAAGTGAGGCGGGCGTCGCTCCATATAGTTGAAATCGAACCCGTCGATGTGGATAGTACCGTATTCTAGAAGAGGCAACTCATACTTTTGGGCCTTGGAAGCTAGATCCTTGTTCTCTTCGATGAGGTGGCTATAGGAAACCTCGTTGCTAGGAGTGCTGAGCACCTTTTGCCAGGGAATACTGGGTCCTTGGTAGGAAAGTAGAACATACCCGGCATTGCTGGAGAACGAAGCTGAGTAGTAGCCCTCCTTTGAAATGTCAGTGATTGGCTTGATATCCTTGCCGTTGAGCTTCACGCTGTATATGTGGCGTTGAATGGAAGATTCTTTTGTAGCGCGGAAGTACACCAGGTTGTTCTTGAGATCGACTGCTTGCGGGCCGCCGTCGACTTCCCACTTGCCGGCCGTGAGCATTACTGGGTCAGGATTATCCAGGGGTGTAAAGTAGGCTAGATGATCGCCGTTTCCGTAGACAACGGTGTCAATGTATCCGTCGTCAGGTCGGCCATTGCTGGGGTCGGCCGGGATGTAGCGAGTATCTTGGGAGATCTCAAACCAACCACCATCAATCTGGCCAACATCATCCGTTCGCACAGTCTTTCCGGTTCGTGCAATCACGTCCACAAGGACCACGCGCATAATATCACTGACGCGGTTTGTCTCCTTGACAAGTACCTTGTCTCCAGCCCATACGACTTCTGTGATCAAAAGATCGTCCGCAGCGAAACCTCCTGCGATGTCAACAGTGAACATGTCGCCGCGGCTCATATCGTAGAAAAGAAGATCGACAAAGGGGTTGGGAGATCCGGCCTTGGGATACTTGATTTGTCGCACCTCTGGGTAAGACTCCTCTCCCGGCGGTGTTTCTGTGCCACTGGGGCGCTCGATGAAGTACTGAACGGGGTATTCCGGGACGAGAGTCTCGTTGGTGCGCAAAAACGTCAGGTATGCGCCATCCTCTGACCACCAAGTGGCGCTGTTACCACCGAAGACTTCCTCTTCGTAGACCCAGTCGGGAATTCCGTAAAAGAACTCGGGACCACCATCCTTTGTGACCTGCACAACATTGGAGCCCTCGATCCTGCGAACGTACAAGTTGTTGTCGCTTGTGTAGGCCACAGCATTACTCTGCGGACTCCATTGTGCCAGCTGCACCCTGAGATCCGGGCTGCGCGGGTCCAGAGGCTCGGCCTTTTGGGAAGCCACATCGAAAATCCAGTAAACAGCAGTAAAGGAATGCCTCCAGTTCTTCTTCACGTCTGTGGCAATCAGAACCTTCTTCAAGTTGGGGCTCGGCCAGACCTTTTGTGGACTGATTTGTCGGTTCTTGTAGTCGAACCAGCCGTTCTGCATGAGAGTCTGCTTGGCAAGAACCTGTCCGTCAGAGGCGGCATGTTCGGCATTGAGGCTGCGGACATCCTCGACCACCAGATAGTCCTTTCCCGTGGCACCCTGTTCAAGCAAGAGTCCATCCTCGCCATTGGCACCTTCGATCCAGCTTATTCCGTGGCTCTGGGGCGAAAAGTATCCGGACTGGACCAGGTCGAGGCTAATCTTCTTACCAGATCCCCGAGAGGTAGTAGCCGAGGGATCATGCTCTTTTTCTGAAGAATGCTGGTATGATTTCGAGGATATAAAAGCAAAGAGGCCAATGCCCCATACTGCGGCAAATACAACAGCTAGTCCAATCAATATCCGCTTCAGTTTCTTGTCCATCGATTGTCCTTTGTTGTTGAACTTGGCCGCCCCAGGCAGGAAGGCGCCTGTCTCGTCATCGTCGCCGTGGCCAAGAGGATCGTCATCGTGGAAGTCGGAGAGGTTCTGCTCAGCGGCGAGCTTCTCTCGTTCGTTGATCTGGTCGAAGACGAAGCTGGTGGTCGAGACAGAGGACAAAGAGTCGCGCGGCGACTTTGGTGATTGCGCTTCGGTAGTTGGTTAGTGAGGAAGGAAGCGGATGCTACAGCTGCAGGGGAGACGTACCCATCCCGGCTCAAGAAACAACTCTTCTCTCCTCCAGAGCAAGACGGAGCAAAGGTCCGAGGATCAATAAAAGACTACCGGGCAGGTATCTTGAGGTGTGCTCACTGCATCGAGAGAAGCTGATGGGTGTGATGGAAGTTGATAAGCATTCGATAAGGACAGCTTCCTGGTGCAGCTTGCGTAACAGGTTGTTGATTGGGGTCGTTGTGGCGCCCGCTTACTGTCCCGAGCTACGGATACAGCACTACTAGATACCCTGTACGTAATGTGACCTGGGGTCTCGTGCACCCTGGGAGGGGCGGGTTTCACCGGAGAGAGCTGTTGTGGCGGTGCTAATGGGAAAGCTAGCAGGTCCCTACAGCACCGTAACGCAGGTACTACTCTTACATGGACAGCGGACTCAACTGCCGTCTAAAAGGGTAAAATGGAAATCACTGTCGTCGCTTCATTCGACGTCTCCTCATCCATGCCTCTTCTCCTTTCTTCCAGCATATTGTCAACCACCGTGAACGAAATTTAGCTATGATGTACTCGGCATATTCTTCCCATGCTACAGTCAGCTGATCTACCGCGTAGCCGGGCTGCATATATTCGTTTATTACGAGAATGGCACGGCCCAGAGATGGCGGCACTCTGGATGCCAAGCTTTCAGCCGAGATGCACCTCGGGCGATCTTCCGATGCCCATTCTGTATTGTTCAGTTAATACACAGCTTCCGAAGATCGAATGCTCTGTTTTTACTCCGCACCGATCACTCCTCGCAAAGTCGAGAGCTGACTCGACAGCTCGACGTTCCTGGAAATTAAAGTTACAGCAGACTACTGCAACCGGTGGTCGGGGACTCAGGGCCAACGACACCGCCAACGTATATCTGATGCCGCTAAGGAAGGGACGCGGTGCCATGACAACCTTCACCTGAAATCAGACGAGGAGAAACTGCGCGCCGTTCAAGGCCCGTTCACTTGGCATTTCCAAAAATCGATACGCAAGAGCCTCAAGCTGAGTCTATCAGGGCCCGTTTCGCAAGACCTGAGAGCCGTACCCGTGCCACCAGGCCCTTGATGGAGGGGGCCATTCGGCTCATCTCCATACTTGCTTCTTATGCACGTTGGAGGCGTGTGCTGCCGCTACGAAGCTAGTCTTTGCTGCCATCCCATCACCGTACGCACACCAGCATGTTGGGTCTCTTCCATGGATCGTTGAACGCTGCTCGCACATTGGTCGCCGTCACCCCTCCCTGTAGACACGTCGGGAGGGTTTCTGCATGTCGATGACCATGTTGCCTTTTCCGATAGTATTGGCCTTGGCGGTCCGGCTGTTTAGATTATTCGATGTTGCACGAACGTCCAACCATCTCGTATTACCGATTTGATGAAACAGCCTATTATTCTTGGAGTTTCTTTACCCGCAATTCACGACGACCGCATCATGACTGACATATATATTCTGGTATCTGCCACCAGCTGGGGGCATTCGTGCTTTGTTCAGCTTGGTATCTCAAGGCTGCTTCTTTGAGTTGTCTGTGTCTTGTGCCTACAGACTTCTTCTATTAATCTCGAGTCAACCTCGATCTCCTCCACAACCATGAGATCTCAGCTCTTGGCTAGTCTAGCAGCTGGGCTCTTTACTATGAGGACAGCTGCCCAATGCAGTTCAGATCTTTCTATTGACGATTTCTCACAATGGGTGAACAACACCAATAGCCTGGGCCAGAGGACCAGCGGTATGAACGGCCACATTGGAATATGACGAGAGAAGTAGTACTGACTTATTTCTAAGACGATGGCACTATGACCACGATTTCGAGCGAAGTGGGATCTGTGATATTCACTCCAAAGGATGACAATTCCTATCTCTACGAGAACATCCCTTGCCAGGCAGCTACAACCAATGGATATAATGCCATCTCTTTTGATGTCCTGGGCCCTGCTGGAGGTGAAATCAATCTGGAAATCCAGACTTCAGCCAACTGCTCAGACTCTGCATACACGAGTTACTACTACACCATTACGAATCTCACCGGTGCTGACCAGACAGTTGTCATCCCCTTGCAATCGTTCGAGGGCGCGAATCTGAATGCTATCAGAGGATTCGTCTGGTATGGCTTCTCTTCGACCAATACCACGTGGGAGCTTGGCACCATTGAGCTCATATGCGACTACGAGCCCGTCACTTCGACCCCTGGTATGTAGAGAAACTCCAGCGATTCGCTCATGAGCATGTGACTAACATACCAAGCAGTGCCTTCATCGACGACTGAAACAACCTCGTCGACAACCCCAGTGTCGTCGCCAACAGCCTCAGAGTCCTCACCGACAACTCCAGTGTCATCGTCAACCTCGTTGGAGGGAAGGGATGACGTGTCTACTTCTAGCGTTGCGGCTCCGACGACCTCTGCTGCGGCGGCTCCAACAGGGACATGTAGTAATCTGCTAGTCGACGACTGGGAATCGCAGTCGCGGCTGACGTTCCTCTACTACAATGCCATGCTGGAACCTTCCAGCGACGACGGGACCATGAAGTCGATCATTGTCAGTACCGACAACCACGTCACCATTACTCCCAACAGCACGGACTCGTACTTTTTCAGCATTGCCAGCTGCGTCAATGCTCAAAATGTGTATGGAGGCATTTCCCTCCCAATTACGGCTCCGAAAGGCACGACTCTAGGTGTCCAGCTGGGATCACCAGATACTTGTGGCAACGACACGGATTCAGTCAGTATCTACGTGGAGAGCACCGACCTTGGTTGGACTTTTGATGGAACCGAGAAGCTCTACAGCATTCCGTTCGCCAAATTCAACGGCCTCGACACCACCAAGGTGCAAACGATACTCTTTGCTGGACTCAGCAATGCCGTAACTTTTGGACCGATGGCATTCTACTGTGGCGACACGCCGAGCAGTTACGTCCTTCCGGCGACAACAGCTCCTGTCCTTCCAACTGCAACAGTCCCTGCCCCCGCGGGTACCGCATCCGCTCTGGTGATAGACAACTTCAAGTCGGAAGACTCGAATGCCATGGGCTTCTGGCATGGATGTGACGAGGGCATGTCTTTGACCTGGAGCGGAAAGTCACTGACCATCAAGTCGGATGATGCCGACTACGCCTTCTACAGTCAACTATCGGAGACCTGCGGTGATTACACCAGCTATAGTGGCTCATACTTGCACATTGCATACAGCGGAAGCAACAAGTTCTCTGTTGCACTACAACAACATAATGCGCAATGCAACGAGTCCATTGCTCCTTACCCCGAGACTTGGGATTCTCTAGAGGCTGCCCGTTATGCCTCGGCGAGCGACATTTATATCCCCATGTCTCATTTCAACGTCAACCAGTCCCGGGCTATCGGCATTGCTCTTCTGGGGTTCTACTCGACGGACTCTACTGTTTTGACCAATATGGAGATTGTACCGTCCATACCAGCAGACTTTACGATTCCCTCCAAGCTGCCGAGCGGAAACTATATTTTTGCTTGCACTCGACCCAACTCTTTCGCCTTTGCCATTGATGACGGAGATCCGAAGTTTGCCCAGCAAGTCATGCAGATCGTCAAAGAAGAGGAGATCAAAGTGACCTTCTTCACCGTCGGCGCCCCTCTGGACGACAGCAGCACCAACTTGACCAACGTCTACAGAGAAATGATGGCCGCCGGTCACCAGATCGCCCTCCACTCGTTCACGCATCCAAAGATGGAAGGTCTGCCGACCATTGAGGCAATCGACTGGGAGTACAACAACGACTTCGCCGCCGTGGAGGAAGCCTTTGACGGCCTGCACACGCCGTACTTCCGGCCGCCCTTTGGCACCGAGGGCGCGCGCATGCGGCAGCGCCTCGCCACGGCCCTTGGCACCGAGACCCCTTACATTGTCGGCTGGAGCGTCGACGTCGAGGACTGGCTCTGGGCCGAGACCGCCACGCCCGAGAAGCAGCTCGACGCGTTCAAGCGGGACCTCGCCAAGGGCGGCAACCTCGTCGTCATGCACTACCTGTACGCGAGCACCGTCGGGTATCTGCAGGAGTTTATTCAGCTCGCCAAGGCTACGGGCAAGCAGCTGATGCGCGTGGATCAGTGTATGGAGGTAAGTCTATTTGAAAAGTTCTTTCTGCTTTACTCTGCGTCCGTTACTAATCGAAACCAGGATCCAAACGCTCCACCGTTGTGATAACGTTATCCAACAGCAATCGTATTGCCACTTTTAAAATTACAAAAGCATTTCACGTAGTTTCTAATGTACATATTCAAAATACTTGTCCGAACTTGGGCTTTTCTTTTTTCACGCACCACATCATGATTGAGCCGTCATCGAGATCTTCAGAAGTCACATATACCGCACACTGTTATGTCCAAACCTCCAGGCATTCTTCACACTCGATAGCCGCCGTGCTCCGTGCAGATGAAGGTTTGAATGCAATGTCTATTGGCTATTCTCGACTGATTCACTCAAGTACCCGGCCAACTCTACAGCCGATACCTCAAGTCCGCCCTTCGCTCACCAGTGCCTCTTGGTAAGTCCTCTGACGTTTCGGACCCGCGAGGTCGTGTTAGTCGCGCCGAAGGTGCTGCCAATCTCGCCCCACTTGAGGTTGCTAAAGGTGACCTCGGGCTCGGGCTCAACGGCGAGGATGTTCTCGGGCAGGTCGTCGGCGTCGGTACAGGGGCCGGCGCCCTGGGACGCGCCGTCGAGCCAGACCATGCTGCCGTCGGTGGACCACCAGATGCTAAAGGCCATGACCATGCCGCGGGCCATGGCGTCGCCCATGGCCGCGAGGGCGCCGAGCCGGTCAAAGGCCGTGGCGCCGCTCGCCGTGCAGTAGTCGGCCGTGATGGCGTCGACGGCGGGCAGGCCCTCCTTGTCGACGGTCTCGGCCTTGACGACAACGCCGCCCTGCACGTACAGCCGGTTGATGGCGGACAGTTGGCCGGTGGCCTCGTCGACGGGGAACTGCGTGACCACGGTGAAGGGCTGGGTGGTGTCGACGTCGAAGGCGCCGCCCTCGCCGTAGTAGTCGGCCTGGTCGAGGCGGTACGTGTTCCAGCCGCAGCCGTTCTTGTCGCACACGCCGTCCGAGGCGCACTCGGCCCCCGAGCACAGGTAGAGGCCCGACTCGTTGCACGGGTGCGGCGCGATCTGCGTCGCCCGCGCGTTGGCCTCCCAGATGTCCATCTCGTTGCAGCAGGCGCCGGCTCCGTCAATGTTGGCCTAGAGGAGGTTCGTTAGCATGATATTACGCATTGGAATATGTGGATCACTTACAACACCGTTGATGAAGGGCGTGGTGTAACACTGGGCATCACAGTAGCCAGTGCCACGAGCAGCACCGCCCTGGTTCAGCTCGCTGAGACCGCCGTCCGCCTCCATCTCGGACAGGTAGAGGGCACTGTTCATGCCGCAGGGGAGCTTGGTGGCGTCAATGTCGAAGGAGAACTCGCCGCCGGTGAACTGAGTCATCTCGTACTTGGCCTCGGTCTCGTCGAGCAAGTAGATGCGAGGAGAGACGGAGGCGTTGTTGACGATCATCTGCATGCGCAGTGAGGCGCCGTCCGTCGTCACGCCGACGCTGGCGTAGTCGGTCTGGGCCTCCTGGACGCAGTTGGCGGCGCAGGCCTCCTCGGTCGGGCACACCGTCGCGTTGGGCGCGCTGCCCCAGTCGCCGCAGCCCACGGTGCTGTTGACCTGGTGCACCCAGTGCGCGAGCGAGTCGAGCACGACGTAGTTGGTGGACTCGGTGCAGCCGCCGGCGACGGTGCAGCGGTAGGTGGTCAGCTGCGGATGGACCTCAGTGCCGAGTTGTGTCTGAGCGCTGGCGAGACCCAGGAGGGCGAGTCCGACGGGGACGAAGAGAGCCATTGTGACGGGCGTTCCGGATCCTGTAGAGCTGATCTGGGTGTCGATTGGAGGCTATATCGACATCTGGACTGGCCTTTTGGGAGCCGTCGGGCAGGCTTTATACTTGTTGGCCCAGTGTATGGCTTGTATGACCGACACATGTTCATTGCCTCCGCTGACTGATCTCTCTTGGGAAGGCATCCAGGAAGCAATTCCATCTGGAATCTCCACACCCAAAGGTCGTATTGCCATTTGTGATGGGTGGAAGTTCATCTGCCGCCGCTAATTCGGACAAGAGGGATCAACGGCCCTGCGACTCCGGCAGGAACCGCAATTTATCCCAGACGGCCCAGGCCGTTGGCATCCGGGGTCGCGCACCATGTTCCCCAATAGAAACATGGCATCATGGCTCCGCAGCGTCCAGATCTGTAATTACCGTCAGTGTGGAGGAAAGGGGAAAGTTTCGCCGCATCATTTGAGAAATCATGCTTATTCGTCCCTGGCCATGGTCGCTTGTATCCCTATAGACGCTCTCGGCCAATCATGCGCCGCTTCCAAGGGCGTCCGAACCGATATCCGAGATCTTCAGGAAATGAAATGTACATGACACAGGATGAACTGGACAGACTTGTAGGCTTGGCAGATAATAAGCTTCAAAAGATGTTTATTTCTGTCAACTTAATAAGCGAGCTCGTTTCCATCCGTGGCTTCCGAATGGTATCGGACACGTGCAGTGAATGACTTGTCCTCAGAATCAAGACTGTGCTCATGGTCAGGCACGAATGAATCCGTTAGGCCCGGACCTCGAATCTGCTCTCGCCATCTTTTACGCTCCGTTCCTCTTTGTCGAGCTTGACGACTTTGGCGTGGGTCGGACCCTGATCGATGTGCTTGAGGAACTGCTTGATGGCGTCTGGCGACCCTTGTGCCTCTCCCTCGACCTATATCAAAGTCATGCGTCAGAATGACCACCTTTGGATATCTTTTAAGCTGTATATCGTACCTTCTCGGTGTCGGTATTCCGCACCCAGCCAGTGACTCCAACTTCTGTGGCCTTCTTCTGTGTAAAGTAGCGAAAGTTGACACCTGGTTGTGACGTCAGCCGCCAATCCTAGATGTTGAGCAGACATTGGCAGCAGGCTATATGAAAATACCTTGGACGGTGCCATGCACCAGGAAATAGATCTAGAAACCTTGTGTTAGTATCGATATTGAAATATGCATGAAATTGACTCACTCTTTGGGAAGACATGGTAATTATGATCACGTATGAAAGCTCGGTACAGGCAATGTTGTAGTATGAATTGGTGGTGTTGAGCTGTGTTAGCTGTTGTAGCAGCGCCGCCCCAGGCCAGACCTACTATAAATCCGGGGTACGTGGCGCTGCACCTAGAATCTAGCGGGTCCGTGCTAGGGAGCAACGCCAGTGACGCCGCGCTGATGAAATCCGTATCGCGCGCAAGACTAACAAATTCCCGAGACAACCTTTCACCTTATCGACCCTGCATATTCAGCAGCTGTCACACGACCAGTCCCTGCAGCAAGCCACGACTCTTCGCTGCGTGAAGAGACCAGCCGTTCGACCCGGCCATGGACTCGGGTGATCCATCGACGACGGAGGCGGATGCGTCGGCAGCAGCAGAAGCGCCGGTCGTGTTTCGCGGAAAGAAGCGAAAGTTCTTCAGGCAGAAGCCGGCAGAAGAGGCCCCCGCGACCGAAACAGACGAACCAGCTGCGGCAACAGAAAGCGAAGGCATATCGAAGATTGACGCATCCGATCCTGGCGAGGAGGGGCTCTCAGTCGCAGAGATCATCCGACGACGAAATGCACGAAAGCACCGCTTGAAGGGCGTGGGTTTCAGCGCGGACGAAGCCTCGGCAGCGGCTCAAGCAGATGACGAGCTCAGCATCATGATACGCGAGGAGGAGCAAAAGGCGATGGAGCTGTCCAACGGCGGCGTCAACAGGCGCTTCACCGCGCAGACTGGTCTGTCCAGCGACCTAGTGAATAAGCATATGTATGTCTTCGAACCTACTCCTAACCCATTCCTATTCTACGGCTGCTGATGGAGCAAGGATGGAATTTATAGAGTCCGAAATAGCCAAACGAAAGTCGGCCGCCTCACCAGATCATGGCGCTTCGCCGGCCCCATCATCTGAGACCGCAGCAGGTGCTATAAACAAGAAACCAGAACATCCAAAGCACGTACCTCTGCAGAGCAAACTGCAGGAAATCGATCTTGGCGACGAGGTACGAAGCAGGAACGAGGCCATGACGGAACGTGCTAGGCGCATGCTTCAAGGAGAGGCCGTTGAGGACGAGCAGGCGGCGAGACCCAAGAAGGTTCGCCTAGGGCGCGATGGCAAGCCTTGGAGGCCGCGCAACAGGCGAAATAGCGACGCCATCAAGCGCGATCAGCTTGTTGAAGAAATTCTGAGAGAAAGCAGGCGTAAGTCAAACACGGGTATCAAGTATCACTGGTCGGGTGCTGATAATCATACAGTGGATGTATACGAGACCTCGACGCCGCCAGCAGCAGCAACACCCGGCCCAGACGATGATGGCGCTACGGACGACCGCATTGCAGAGGAATTTAAGAGAGAGTTTATGGAAGCAATGGCCGAGAGACAACAGAAGAGGCGGCCCGCCACCAACGCCACCACCAGCAAGACCGCGAAGAAGGACGAGGATGTTCTCAAGGGTCCCAAGCTTGGTGGTAGTCGCAACTCGAGAGCGGCCATGAGAGACCTGATGTTAAGAAAGGAAAAGGAGGGCAAGAAGTAATTATTCTTGCAACTGCCTGAAACGTTGGATCCAGCGGAACTTGAGCAGAAATATTAACATTATTCTATTCTATCCTACGAGCCGTCCTGTCTGCCCTTGACCTTGTAACTTGACACTCGAATCTACGTCCCCTGGCGACGGAGTCATACCAGACAAGTCGCCCAAATCAAGGTCTTTGGGATACAGCCGAATCCAGATCTATGCCGCAGGGGTAATCTGGTGAACCCAAGGCACAGCACCTTGCAGAGTCACTGGATCCGGTCCATACTCCAAGATCGGCGACTTGCTGATGCCCCGGGAAGCCACATAGTTGATGACAATCTTCTGCACAAAGTCGATGCCCATGACACGAGCCATGAGGTAGTGAGGGGCGCTGGACCAGGCGTGCATGCGCGTCGTGTGCTTGGACTGCTTGAAGTGGGATTCTATCTCGCTCTTGCGCGACGACTGGTAGCTCGCGAAGACGGACTGGACGGCCTTCATGTCGATGCTGTCGCCGCTGGGCGACGCCTTGAGCGCCTTGTGTATGCCGTTGCACAGCGCCACGATGTCCTGCACGCCGTTGTTGAAGCCCAGGCCGGCGTTGGGCGTGAACTTGTGGCACGCGTCGCCCACGAGCACCATGCGCCCGAGGTACCAGTGCCGCGCGATGCCCTCCTCGAGGTCCGACATGCCCGCCGTCATGGCCTGCGCGTAGCAGTCCTTGACTTTTAGAGTATCCGTCACGGGGTACTCGGCGAACCGGCCCGCCATGGCGTCGACGTCGGCGCCCGAGTACGACGCCCGCTGCGACGTCTTGGCCGGCAGCCGCTCGTACAGGAACATCCACGACCGCTCCGACCCGTGCAGGTACATGACGGAGCGGTCGCGGTCCTGCGTGTCGTACGCGTCGCCCTCGCCGTCGCCCTCGGGCCGCGGGAAGCTCGCCCACAGGCACCGGTACTCGCTGGCGTACGGGCTCTCCGGGTCCCACTCGTTCTCGCGGCCCACGGCGACGGCCGCCTTGCGCATGATGCGCCGCACCTGGCTGTGCACGCCGTCGGCGCCGATGACGATGGACCCGTCGAAAGATGTGCCGTCCTCGCAGCGCACCGACACGCCGTCGTCGTCGGACGTGATGTCGCTGATGCGCTTCCCCGTGAGGACCTTGGCCTTGGCCTCGGGGGAGAGGCCGTCGTAGATGGCGTCCAGGAGATGTGCGCGGTGGAAAGCCACGGGGGCGGTACCATGGCTGAAGGGGTATTTCAGTCAGTCGATTTTTCTTGGCTTCGTGAAAGTTGAGACTCACTTCTTCCTCATGACCTGCAGGGCCTCGGTGTACCCGAGCTCGTTGCCCTTGATGTCGAGGCTCTTGTTGGACCGGAGCTCGCAGCTGATGGCCAGCAGCTTGTCGAGCAGGCCGAACTGCTCCATGACCCGCAGCGTCGGCGCCGCCAGCACCAGGCTGGCGCCCACGTCAATGGAGACGGTCTCCCGCCGTTCCAGCACGACAAAGTCGATCTTGGCCAGCGTCAGGGCGTGCGCCAGCGAGAGGCCGGCCGGGCCCGCTCCGACGATGATCACCTTGAACGGGTTCGCCATGTTTGGTCTGTGGCGTCAAGAGATCCTTGGTGTAAGTGAAGGAATCGAGAACTTGAGATTCTTTCTTGTGAGATGGCCGCGGCCAAGTTGTAGCGTCAATGGAATGGTAGAGCTGGTGATAGTTATCGAAATGATCAAGATGCTCTTCCACTTGGCTTCACGAAGCAGATATATACTCGAGCCCAACTGGGACCAAGATCGGAATACGGATACATCCTGGCCCCGTGAAGCCCCAGAGCTCCCAGACGCGCGGCCGAAGCTGTGGTGATGTTTTTGATAGTTGATGGGGCTGAGGATGGCCACTCAAGTCATGATTTACTCTTATTGGTGATCGCCCTGGATTCGCAGGTCGAAAAGTAACATCAAGATAACTTCTAGTCAGTGCGCTGAGCGCTATAAAAACCGCTGAGTCAGCGGAAGGCATGATAGTTCTCCGTAGCGCAGCAGGAAAAATCCATCGCGTCCGGAGAATTGAGATCTTGGCGCCGGGAGGGTCGCGGTGTCGGTCTGTTGAGGTACGGCACTTACGGTGTCGGACATATTTACGGACCAATTTTATAGCTTCATTAGGCACCATCCTCGCACGATTCTGCATCGATGTCAAGAAATGAGTATGTTCCTAGACATCAAACCACATATTGGCATTGCAGGGCCAGGATTGGCACTTACAAAACTCGGCCGGGCTGAGAACAATCTGTTGGAAGGAGGAAATCTCCGCGACCGATGAATGATAAAAGATTACTCGAAGAAGTGAATGACTGGCCTAGGCGATGAGCGCAGATGAGAAGAATCATGGTGCTTGCAATGAGTCTCCATCTATTGTCATCGGTCACTTCCAACAAATTACTAGAAACTTTGGGTTGAATTATGTTGACATTATAGGCAACTCTTCCATGATGCGACCATTCAGCCTTATCCTGCCTGCCAAAACTTGTGATTTCTATCATGAACGTCGCAAGAATCTTCCACGTTGCAAAAGGCTACGTCTTTAGCCGTTCAGACGCCTGAATCAGATCTTCACTCCATGCTCCGTAGGGTATTCGAAACCAGGCGAACATTGTTCACAACGAGCATATCAATGCCCTCGGCAGCTTGCTTCTGTATTCGTGGATCAACGATCAAGCACGGGTCACTTTCTTCGAGAGACGACATACCTTGGCTAACTCCGCATCGTCGTTCAACGACCCATACGATCCGCACACCAGACCGTGGTCGCGCACATGCTTGATGAGCTTCGGTGCAGCGACGAACGCCTCGGCCGCCATCACGATGCCCTGGATACCCCACTGGCGCGCGAATCTCATCGCTTGCTGGAGTGAGACCGCACGCAAGTCGCCAGCAGGTCCGCTGGACATGGAGTCGCTGAGGAATGCGACCGGGTAAGTCTTTTGCTTCGTGCAGAGGAGGATGCAAACCTCCGGGTTGAAGCAGGAGAAAAAGACGGATCTGTCGCCGGCAAGCTCAAATACAGCGTCCAGCGTGATGTCTAGATATTCGTTCATCTCGGTCCAGTACGGCTCCATTTCCCAGTAGGGGCATTCCCATAGCATTGGATATTCTGAGGGATTGTCAGCTGGTTGAATTCATTGTGTCGCGAAACTCTGCTTACTCAATTCAATGTCAAAATGGACCTGGTCTGGGAACTTCTGGAAGAGCTCTCGTAGTGTGGTGAAAGCATCGTGGATGCATTCACCTCGTATATTTCCCTTGTTGTGGTTCCTGGCATATTCGACGGTGTGCTTCATGCGCTCTTCCATTGCCTTTCGAGGTTGATCTGGATGGGCGCACAAGGACCGGGAAGCTCGTCTGGATGGTATGGCAGGACGAGCTCTCTCGTCCCATGGCAGGCGCCCTCTTGAGTGGTCCTGGGAGAAGTTGCTTTGCGACTCGCTAACAGCCATCCACTGTACAGTATTAGGAACGGATGCTACGGATGAATATCAATCCAAAATGAGTAGTACTTACTTGTTTAAAGGTCATGGTGTGGACAGGGACGTCAAGGCCTGTCTCCGAGACAGACCAGTCATGATAGATGACGGGTACGGAATCGCGAGTAAGTTGAACATCGAATTCAATCAAGTCAGCTCCCTGATCAAGAGAGCTCTGGAGAGATTGGATCGTATGCTCTCCGAGCTGCATTCGGCCGAGCCCGGCCATGTTCCATCCCAAACCTCGATGGCCCACGACTTGCGTGCGTTCTGTTTGGCACATCGTTTGCGGAGGTTTGACTGAGCCGGGAGCCTTGTATGGTAGGCATAGAATATGAGTGAATGTGATCGTTCCGGCGTATTCGCCCTCGGGGGAAGTCAAAGCAGCTGTGCATTCGCGCTTCAAGCTCTGCCGCCCAGGGCGGAACCAGCCTTTGAGGTGGTTTAGCAAGACAATGCCTGTCGCAAGAAGCCGCTTGTGTGTTTTCGTATCATCTGGGTACTCGAAGATCTTGAAACGGAGCTTCATATCCTCGGAATTTGTAGTGGTGAAGCGCCAAGTCGTCTCGGTAATATCGCCCACAAACGGAAGGCTGAGCAGGTATGGTGCTTCGTGACACTCTGCCGCTGACATCTCAAGAAATGTCCTACCCATGCCAGAACCAGATTCAGTAGACAAGTCCAGGTCCAGAATGTTGTTGCCGGCAGAGGGGTCGAATGAGCCAAGATTGACATATATTGTGGTACGCCCGTCGAATTCTTCCGGGAAAGGGAATTTTGTGGACGTGATGGTCGGCCGTTGGTTGGCAATCGACTGTATAGTATGCTTCTTGGCTGAGATCGATGCCGGTGCAACGCTCAAATGCAGCGTGGATTTTATGGCATCCAGAGCACCCACTATGGACATGTGCGCTCTGTACGATGCGTGTTCCACAGCTGACCAGCCGCGACAGTCACGGATTTCCGTGTCTGCTCCCTGTTTGAGCAGAACCTCAACGACTTCTTGATAGCCACGAACAGATGCTACTATCAGAGGCGACCATCCGTAAACGTTCTCCACGCGGTCGATCTGTGAACTCTTCGATACAATGAGCAAAGCGCGAGTCATATCAACATCGCCACGGGCAGCGGCAGCATACAATGGAGTACGACCCTGTCCATCTTGGACAGATATACCTTTGCGAAGCGTCAATAGACATTCCAGCACATCTAGAGACCTTGCTTGGATGGAAATATGAAGCAAACCCCCAGCCACTTCTTCAGAAACATCACGACGCACACTTTCCATCGCCAGCAGTGACTTGATCACGGATGCATGGCCGTTGCTAGCAGCTAGATGAAGTGGTGTCAAGCCCGATACGTCTCGTTGAAGGACTAGCGATGAATCCACAAACTTGACAAGTTGCTGGCACAGTCTAGGCCATCCATACGCTGCAGCGTAATGAAGCGGAGTGCGAAGCCTCCAGTCCCTGACAAGCAGCATATGGTGCTGGTAAGGAGACAACTCGCGAAAAATTTCCACAAGAGTTTCTATCGCACTCAACGTGGGCTGGCATCGTGAGAACTGGACCACCAGTTGATGCAGTGCGTCTTGATGTCCGCACGAGTCATCTTCCAATGGCGCAGTCATCTCTTCCAGTAGAGATCTGATGCACATTGTAGCACGGTAGTTGATCGCAACTTGCAGTACCGAGTACAACATGGCCTGGTTTTCCAGGTAGGAAACCGGTGAAGCGAGTGCCACCATGAGCGATGCGGGATCATCGTCTCTGATGCATCGATGGACTACGCCGCTGGTGCAACCGAGCGCGACCGGGCTCACGCGCCGCAGCAGCAACGACTGGGTGTCGGGAGAGACGTTTTGGTGGCCTTGGGCGCGACGCGATAGATCTAGTAGATCCCTCAAGCATGCGACCGTACCATGCCACGGCGTTGCGATACTAGTTTGCCGGATTTCCGGACAATTGGCAGATTCTAGACAGCCAAATTTTGCACGCTTTGCAAGCAACCTCTGCAGGGCGCCATCGTTGAGCTTCGCAAACTTTTCAAGTTGCGAGCAGAATGTCAACGCTTCAGAAAGACATTCGCCAAGATCATGTAGCTCCGTGCTTGCGACTTGGTTGAGCTCGTCGATCTCTGGGGAAATGGTGGGAAGCGAGAATCGCGACAAGATCGCGCTGACCCATTCATTCAAATGACCAGACTGGCCTCGAAGGAAATTATTGACCTTGCCGACCTCAACGGAAAGACATGCCTCAAAATCTGGTTCGGAAAGTAGCCGTCAGTGAGCTCATTGGCTATGGCGAGGTCAACATGATAGCCTTACCGTCCCGGGCAGATTGATGGCAAGAATCGGGATGCTGCTTGATAGTCCGCTTGACCTTGTTGTAGCTGATGTATGCTTCTTTCCACGGAGGATGCTGAAGTAACGGGAAGTCGCATCCGAATTTCATTCTGGTGTTGAGTGTTCCTGGCGACGGTGCTGGAAGAGAAGGTGCCTGCTTCCGAGGGCTGTGGGCAGGGCCAAGATATATTCATATATGTATGGCAAAATACCCTTGCGCCGAGCCGAAAGCCCTGAAAAATTAGGTGGCAAACACATAAGCAAGCCACCGGCGTTTGCTTTTCTTGTTTACTCGGTCGCTTGGCTCTCACGGGAGCTTATCTCGTTCATGACTCCTTCCCGCCCGGCGCCAATCACCATCTCGGTGGCACGGACTTAAACTGGAGCAGGCCAGATAGATCTTCGCAGATAAGAACCACGTCGATTTATCTGTGGTAATGGAATATAAGCGACGATGCGTATGTTATTCAACACATTCATCAGTCGTACAGATGCCCAAGTTTGATCGTATTGTGCTCGCTTGTTTGACTCATCGAAATATTGGCCAAGCCGAACAGTTGTTATTCGAGACATCGGTATCTACCTACCTACTAATACGGTAAGATCTGGTGCAATGCCATAGTGGAAGGTCCAGAAAAGAACATCTACCTTTCTACCTCACATCAGGAACCGTGAACGCGGAGACGCTTCGTCCGAGACTGCGCAGTCTGGAAATATCACGAGAGTATTTGGTAATAGTATGCCAAGGTGCTGCTTGGCGTCTGAAGGGTGGTGACACGAATAGCAGATCGTCTCCTCGAGTGCAATACTTCATTGATGGATTGACTGCATTTCGCAAGCCCGGTGTCGTCTCCAGAAGGCGATTCGTCCCAGCATAACCGCGAGATCTGAAGCTTGCCGAGCTTGCATGACGTGTGTCTTTTTTCCTTTCTTTTTCTGTCAATGTCGATCTCGCGTCCCATCTCTCTGCTGTACGACGTGACAGAGGTATTCATGCAACGTCACTGAATCTTGCCGGTGAGAAGTCTCCAAGCAGTCATCCGTACATGAGTGTGCCGTAACCCGAGTTGCTGCCTTCGGGGAACGCCTCTTTGCTGCATACCTTGCCTATTGCGTATTCAGATACAGTAGAGTCAGTCCGAATACCTGGTGAGCAAAGCGTCCATTCTTCAAAGCAGACACTGGTTCAGTCGGTCGCGCAGCTGTTGGTTTGCTCCTGGTGGAACCGGCTCGTCACAATTCAAATGATGGACTTTTGACGGATTGTTTGCCCTCGTGATGTTGGGGCAGACGCATCAGTGCACTGTTTAGTGTATTGGACGATGCGCCGATGCCCTGAGCCAGCCACTCCACATGACGAGGTAGTCACAATCTCTTCTTAATTTGATCGTCGGCGCTTTCGAGCAACAATTTGTAGAGCTCGAAAAACTCGAGGTCATTGCCAAGATATATGAAATGACTGACGAATTGAGATTGATCCCCTTGTAAGCAGCCTACCACTGCAAGCGACATTCAGGGTGATGCTGCTATGTAATACGTACCTTAATTCCCATGAAATCATCACGCCTAAAGATTGGTGGGGCTGTCGCAATTGAGAGGGACTCGAGGGATCAATGCAGGCAGGCTGCGGTCTAGAACGATTTGCCTCCTTCACCCAAACCGCCCGCTGCACGGATCACGGCGGAGCATTGCCCTAAAATCGTAAAAAGACGGAGGGGCTCCAGTTTATGCTCCAGTTGCTCCAGTGCTCCAGTGCTCCTCCTCCAGTGCTCCAGAAGCTCCAGAGCCACCCGAGGACCCCCACTAATCATGTTATATTATGGTGCCTAACCTTAATAGAGTGATTGGAATGCCGCGGCTTGTGGAAGGAAGGTGCGAGGAACCAGAATCAATTCGTGCGACGCTGCCACGATTCGGCTCCGTTCAGAAAAAAAAAAGGGTCGACCCCCGTACACGGAGACGCAGAATTAATCTATACCATGCAATTCCCGAATGCAAGGTTGAGGGTCAAGGTGCGAATGGCATCTACTCTATTTGAGCCTCATGACGTCGAATTCCGGCTCAATGGGTTTGCTCACTTGTGTTAATAAGCATATCAGAGCCAAGCCGAATACCCATTTTCCCTGGGTTAGGTTCACGAGAAAGAATGGTCGATCAGTTCTCCAGTTTGCATTTCTCATCGAATCGAACCAGAAAGCCAAGCACACGAGTGTCCCTAGCGCACTACTACGCTATATACACGTGTACTATATTGGTAGAAACGCCATGGACGGGCATCTCCGTCTGATTTTCCTTCGACACGGACTCGCGCCTTGGCAACTTGGCGAAACCGACCCCCTTTACCACCACCTTCCACCTGCGAGAGAGGTGCCATCAAATCTCTGAGATCGTCGAGATGTGAATGGATTGTCGGACGGGATGAGATGGCATGTGTGCTGGCTGCTGGGCAGCCTCCCGCGGGCCCATTGTTTATCAAGGAAAATCGGCATCTCGACTACATGTGACGATCTGAAAAGCATCATCTCTTTCATCACACCAACTCACCTGAATCATACTCGCGACACCGACCATGGTGGAAAAAGAAAAAAAGACGACTTCTCGGAGATATTTCGTGACATCTCGCAACCTCATATTCATGAGCGGCTGTTTCCTCGGCCTGAGATATAGTAGGCACAACTTCGAGGCCGCCGTCGACTGATGCTGCTGCTATTTTCAACATGCCTGCTGTTTCCTGCCGTGACGATCTGCGGCTCTGCGCCCGGTCAATTATCAACGCACGAATTGCAGGATGGCGGTGCCAACCCTCGCACCTCGTTTTTCGTCTCCCAAACACCCCTTCCGACCCAACAATTCCAGCCTGCTGTGGTGACTGGTCGAATGCGATGAGGTTGACGAGAGGTCGCTTCGCTGTTAGACCCACTAAAGGCGTACGCATTCGGTCCCACATAATTCTTGTCGCTGAGCCTCACGATACGCTGCGAACAAGGGATACCCAATGGTCTGTCACCAAAGTCCGCCAAGAGACCGTTTCGTGTATTTTTGGTTTCATGTTCGTCCGTCGTCGCTGATAGCATCTGAGCCATCACCCGCCAAAGATTTACGCCATTTGACCTTCGGTCTTCGTTAGCTCTTCAAGTGGCTCTCTTTCTAGGCCATGGAGACCATCTTGGGGAGGTCGAGTTTGCAGTTCGGGTCTCAAGGGTGCTCTTAGTCGCACATCTACGACAAGACGCACGCGACAAACCCAGAAAACTCAACCCTATCTCTGGTTTCGATTGATCGGTTGACCCTAGTTCTGTTCTGTCGCTGCGTCGCTTTGATTACGTCTGCCCTTGTCGATGCTCCCGTCTGAACGGGAAGACCCATAGCGCATACGACTTGGCTTAGCCTTCGCGCGCCACGGCCTGCTGCTCCTCGCATCTTCATGCGTCTCGCCCAAGCCGAGTTTGTCTCTTGAGCTTGTCGAGGAGAAGTGCTCGAAACATTGCGTTGCGCCGTGCCATCTGAGACTCCCGCCAGCTTGTGCCATCCAATGATGGTGGTCGTGATCGTTTGGCACGATCCAAGGCGGGTATGCATGTGCGTCACCTACGCCCAGCGACGGGATCTACGAGATCTACGATGTGTATGAACTCTATTCGTGACGGTATGAAAATCATTATTCCACGTACGAGCTGAATTCGACCCAGACATGACATCTCTCGTGGAAAATCTTTTCTGGTCTAGTCACGGCACTTGGCTCGCTACAAGTCTAGTCTCTCGGGAGACTGCCGGCAGTGCATAGATTGCATGCAGACATGCCATCCCAGATTTTTACAGGCCATCCCTGGCGAAGAAGACCGAGAATGACATGTGCCCCCGTTTCAGTCAACGACTGTTCATCCACATGCATGGGAGGCTGCGGAAATTTGTGTACGACCGATGAGAGAAGCCTCGTGGGGACGACGAGACGACCGGGTCCACTCCCCACCCCGTCCATGCTACCCGACCCTTGCTTTAATCTATATCCATCAGTGTCGGTTTCCACCTCCTATCGTTTGCTAGTCTATGCTGGCGTCTATCTTCGTCTGCGAGAGAAACTTGCAGTAGCCCAGCCCTACACTTATGAGTTCAGGCCAGCGTGTGGTATATGTATACCCATTTCCCTCTGGTCATGATGCCCTCCGGTTATGCCCTTCTTGGCATTCTTACTTTCGATTCTTATTTTCCCTTTGGTGGTATATACTTTTTTACGGGGTTGTGGTTTTTCCTTTCTTTCCTGTGCTGGCATATAACAAGTATCGTACATATACTTCTTCTTCTTCTTTCTCCTTTATCTCTTTTTAGGTCATCAGCTTTAGACTTGTTTTCGGTTTCCTTCAACCATGTCATCCAATCGTCTTTCGGTGCCGCGGGCAACGAATCGCATGACGATATGGCCAACCCAATACGGCGATGACATTGAGATGAGCGCACCATGGCCGGGCCACTACTCGATTCAGAAGCAGGACAAGAGATGGACCGGCGCTTTCGACACCGAGGCGCGTGCCAACCGCATGAGTTATATGGTTGGCAACTCGCTACTCCCTTCCGCCCCAGCTGAGCCGCACGTCTGGCCAGGCCAGGCCCGTCGCGCTACATGGATAAACAACAAAGACTATCAGGATGACGCTCATCTTTGGGATGGATCATTCGAGGTGGAAAAGAGAGAATCGTGGATCGGCCGTGGCTCGGATCGGTGGTCAGGAGACTTTGAGCTCGAGAAAGAGAAGGCGAGATGGAGGGAGCCCCTTACAAAGGAGCAACTCGACAAGGCCGACTCGGCCCTCGTATCCAAGGACATTCTCGAGTATGACTTTCCAGGATACGGCACTCCCGAAGACCCCTATCTCGTTAGGTGGATAGAAAACGACCCTGCCAACCCTATGTTGTTTCCAAAGGGCAAGAAGTGGACCAACGCAATGGTTCTCGCTTTTGCCGTTTTCATGGTTTCCATCGCCTCTTCTGGCTTCTCTCAAGGTTCGTCATGACAGCGTCTGTAATGAAAATAACATGAGCTAACAAATTTTAGGCACAACCGATATCAAGACCGAGTTCAATGTTGGTCAGACCATTGCATTGCTCATGACTTCACTCTTCGTCCTCGGCTTCGCTGTTGGAGCACTTGTACTTTCGCCTCTGAGCGAGGTATACGGACGTCGCGGCCTCTATGTCTGGACATTCGCCTCGTTCGTCGTCACGTCCGGTGTCATTGGGCTAGCTCCCTCTATTTCCTTTGTCCTCGCCTTCCGACTCCTTGGAGGTCTGGCGGGTTCCTTCACTCAAGCGGTAGCGCCCGCCGTTATCGCCGACATGTTCCAAGCCCAAGAGAGAGGATTTGTGCTTAGCATTTTCACACTGGCTGGCCTGATGGGGCAGATGCTAGGTCCGATCGCCTGTGGTTTCCTCGACGCCGCCTACGGTTGGCGATCGTTGTCGGTAATGATTGCCAGTGCCTCTTTCCCCGTCTGGGTCATTCTTACGCTCACGTTTCCCGAAACCTATGCACCAGCGCTTCTTAAGCAACGCGCCGCCAAGATGACGGAGATCACTGGCAAGGTTCACGTTGTAGACGGCGTGGACGTCAAGAGCATTGGAACACAACTCCGTGTTGGAGCTCTCCGTCCCTGGGTCATTCTCATCTACGAGCCCATCGTCACTCTTCTCAGCCTGTTCTTGTCTGTCGTTCACGGTACTCTCTTCCTCATGTTCGCCGCCTACCCGATCGTCTACCAGCAAGTCCGCGGCTGGCCTCAGGGTGTCGCATCGCTACCTTTCCTCGCCATCGCTCTGGGCATCATCATCTCGCTGTTCTATGTCGCTCTGTTTGACCAGAAGCGTTATGGAAAACTGGTCGACAAGTACCAGGGCAAGGTTCCCCCGGAGGCCCGTCTCCCACCCGCCATGCTGGGATCCATTACTCTTCCCATTGGGCTTTTCTGGTTCGCCTGGACCAATGATCCCGACACCTTCTGGCTGATCTCTGTCAGCGCCGGTGTTTTCTTTGGATTCGGCATGGTGCTGCTTTACATGAGTCTTACCAACTACATCGTCGATGCCTACCTTGGATACGCCGCGTCGGCACTTGCCGCGAGTACCGTCCTTCGATCCATTGCTGGTGCCGTCTTTCCCCTGTTCACCAGCTCCATGTACGATGCTCTAGGTATGTAATGATCTTTGACACAAGGCACAATGACACAAAGCTAACTAGTCTCCAGGTATCCATTGGGCATCTAGTGTCCCTGGTTTTGCTGCGCTCGTCTTCGTACCTTGCTTGGTCATGTTCTACAAGTACGGACACATTATCCGTAGCAAGACAAAGTTCGGACAGGAGGCCGCCAGGCTTGCGGCCATGATGGACGGTGGAAAATAAGCGATGCTTGTGAAAAAAAAGAGATGGGACCTTACCGAAGAAAGAAAATCACGCTTCGACCATCGACCGGATCGAAATGATCCCTTGTACAAGACACATGGGCAGAAGTCGGGCAAGACCCCAACAAGCCTCATTCAGTCTTTACCGGACATTATTATTAGAGCGATAGAAAAAACAAAATACACTAATGCGGCCACGCTAGAGGGCTATACAAAAGTGTAAATATCATTAGCCATAAAATCAATACAAAATCCCGATAGAGGCAAAGCACTGTGTTCACATCACACCTCGCCTAGGATATACTCGTCAATATGATACCATCCAAGGAGGGGAGGTAGATTCACAGACATCAGAGCTCGGCAATGGTGGGTAGTTGGTTGTGATTATACTCGCCGCCCTGCAACGCGCTGTTCGGGGCAGTGACCATAGTCCCACTTTTCCCCGGTTCTCGGTGTCTTTGGTAAGCATGACAGCATCAGTGCCGCTCTGCAGTCACTATACCCGCTCAGACACGTCGATTGAATCATTCCTATCTCGGGAGTAGAAAGAAGCCATCCTAACCAGAAAGAAGCCATCCTGACCGTCTCCAACTGCAAATCTCATATTGGATCCAATACATTGTTGCAAATTGCACGAGGACAAATCCAGTGGAGCAAAAGACACCATGGCATCAAACAGCTTCTCGCTGGCCAGCAAGGTCAAAGTACGTATTCAAGACCAGACAGATGACGAGAAACACAGCTGACCTCCTCTCTAGCTGCCGTCGGGCCACCTGATCCCGCAGATCCAGCTCGGCCTGTACATGATGTCGGGGCGCGAGGTCCTCTCGGCGGTGCCGTGGGCCCTGGCCGCCGGCTACCGTGGCTTCGACAGCGCGCAGATGTACCACAACGAGGCCGAGGCGGGGCGGGCGATCCGCAAGTTCCTGGAAGACGGGACCCTGAACGCGCAGGGCCTGAAGCGCGAGGACCTGTTCTACACGTCCAAGCTCGCCAGCAACAGCGAGTCCTACGATGCCGTGCGCAAAAGCATCAGGAAGAGTGTCGATGCCGCGGGGCTGGGATATATCGACTTGTTCCTGCTGCATTCGCCGTATGGTGGGCCCGAGGCTAGAATTACGAGTTGGAAGGCCGTTGAGGATGCGATTCAGGACGGCGAGGTTAGGAGTGGTGGCGTAAGCAATTTTGGAGTCCGGCACGTGAGTTTGATTCCATTTCGTTCCCCTTCTTAAACTTCGGCGGGGGCGAAGAGGCAGGACCGATAAGGCTGACGCAATATTTACTTTGACTCATGTCTAGATCGAGGAACTTATGGCTTCGAACCCGCGGATCAAACCATCGGTCAACCAGATCGAGGTGCACCCGTTCAACACACAGGAGGAGATCCGCGAGGTCTGCGCCAAGCACGGCATTGTCGTCGAGGCCTACGGGCCGCTTGCCAGAGCTATGCGCATGAAGAACCCCACGATCCTCGCATTGGCCAAGCAGTACTCCTGCACTCCTGCTCAGCTCATGGTCCGGTAGGTCACATTTGAATTTTCAATAATTTTGAGAAAGAACAGTCAGCTAATCCCTGGGGAATTTCGCGAAACAGATGGTCGCTCCAGCATGGCCTCGTCCCGCTTCCCAAGAGCGCCAGAAAGGAGCGTCTGATCGACAATGTCAAGGTCGGCCACTTTGAGATCTCAGATGAGGACATAAAGAAAATGGACGGCTTAGATGAAGACCTCGTTACGGATTGGTAAGTTCTTCATTTAGAGTGCATTATGACTCGCATGCGCTAATCCAACATAGGGATCCCACGGACGCACCTTGAGCATTACCAGTGGGGGAATGTACGGATATGTAAAGTAATATTACAGATAGAATATTTGAATGTCCAGCCTCGGTATGTTCGTAAATGCAGTGTAAGTGGCTGCGGGCTCATTTAGCCCTACGAATTGTCCAATCCAGCACTGCCACGCCGCCCGCTGCGTTGCAGGACAGATGCAGCATGCATGAGCAGCGCATGGCTGTGACGCTGCATCCTTCACCGGTGTGAATTCTTTTCCAATTACTCGGGCTTGGGCAGCCCTATGCGTCTACTGGCAGCTCCCAAGATCGAATTGTTAGTTGGGGGCCATCGAAATAGGTAATCCCGCCGACACCCAAGCCCATGGGACGTCCCGATCCCATCGTCATGGTACGGTATCTCACGACTTGGAGGGTCACGGTGGGTAGGCATCCTTGGATGTCTCGACGAAAGTGGACACTTTTTTCGAGATCTGATCAATGATTTCTGTCAAATCATCTGGACTACCAGTGTCACGCCTTTACAGCGTGGCGTCAACGTGGTGCCATGAGTGACGGGATGTGTGACTCGGCTTGCGGATGCATTGTTCCATTTGGGCTGCCGAATAAACGCCCCCAATACTGCGGCGACTCATTGGTCTTTTGCATTATTTGGACTGCCAATGATCGTCTTGGTCTTTCATCACAATCTTACACGCAGCGCCACCACACACCAAAGCTCTCTGTATTGGTTCCGAAATGAAAGTGACCGGCGTTCTTTCGGAATGCCTTTCAGGCATCGTATGCGCCCCCATTTGTGCGGTCGTGTTGATGCAAGTGAATCCGATCATTGCTTGGCTCGCTTGGCATGACTGGTCACCAAAGGCATTTTTGTGGATAGAAGTGCTACTCTTTTACTTACGTCAACCTTCTCTGCTTGAGTCAGCAGATGGAATTTCAGCCGCAGAGAATCAATGATCATCAGGCGTTTAGCCATTTAGGTAGGCATGATTATGTGATCGTAAGCATTCGAATACGAATAATTGAAGAGGCTCGATATCATCTTTTAGTTGTACATCCTCATGGCGTAAGCATTATCAATTCCGTGACGTGATCATAACGTCCACCCTCATTCCCAGGAAATTCCGCTTCAGATAATCCGAAGTCGGTATGTCGACTCTCGCGATTTGTCTGCGACCAGCCTCTTCTTCGTCTTGGTCGTAGATTCTTATGCTCCTCTCCCATCTCTTGAGTTTCTGGGAATGACTGGAACCTATTGCACGTCAGATTTCGTTGATCGCTCTTCTTCTTCAGGACATGACTGACTTGTGTAGTGTACACTGTCACCTCTGCTCAGAGTCTGAGACTCGGTTTCGTATACTAGGCTTTTGCCGTCTCCCATTGTCGTCTCAAGCGATTGCTCTTGGTTTCGATCTATGTGTGTACTGAAGATTGAAGGTGAAATATGAATCGATTGCAGGGAATTCAGTATAGAACACGAGGGAGCATGGAAGCCGATCTTTATTCCTTACTATTCATCCTGGAATAAGCCACCTGCATAGGGATTGTGGGACCGGTGAGCACCTGCAGATAGATGATGGGGCTTGGCTGCATCCGTCCGCGGTGATGGTCATTCCAGCTTTGTCCAGTTGCATCCTATGAATTCAAAAACCGGCATAAGACCTGTACAGGTGCATGGCTAGGTCGCGGCGGACGTTCCAGATCTGTTCTTTCGTGTATCTCGGGCCAACCCTGCCCTATGCGCGTCAACTGTCAACCACCCAATAGCGGACGCCGATACGACAAGGGATCTTTACCTCCCGGAGTTACCTTGTACTAATTGAAGGCTCGTGATAGGAACTATTTCAATTGGTAAATGGAGTTTTCATATAAGATAGGACGGTCCGGGCCTTCATGCAGCTATTGCCTGCAACCTGAGGACGAAGTTGCATATCCAGAATGGCAGAGCCTGCGTCCTCTTTGCTGGCACGCATAGCACTGATGTAATGCCACTCCGACTAATCCGTACTCTGTATATGGCTCGAAATCTTTCAACTCGCCACTGGGGAGGCGGTAAAGTATTTCCCGTGTCTCCATTGCGCGCCCAAGAACACACCGGTCCACTGTAACGGAGCCCAATTTTGTTCATACAGAGAGCTCTGCATTTTATGCATGCGGGTTTGCAGTGGAAGTACGGATCAGTATAGTGGTATTCTCATCGCATATGTGAGTGCGCACGCAAGCAAGTGTTGACCAGCCATCGGGCTTTCTTGACGGCTCAAAGGAGCTGTAGAATGTCATGGCAGGGCTCCGGGCCGGAGTATACTAGGCATACATGGGACTGCAGTTAATATTAATGATTCTTTTATTTTCTTTGCCTTGTTCGCCTCGTGCGGCCATAGCATCAACATCTTCCTACATGGATTTTCAAGCTCGACGTGAGGCGCCTACAAGTCAACATCAACCATGAGAGGGTCCAATCCCTCGTCTCCGACTCAGCTCGAGAGGCCTTCTACTGCGCCTTCGGGGCGTTCCACCGCATCTAATTGGACATCTCAAGGACCTTCTGAGCCTCCGGAGCAGGCGACAGCGCCACCCAATGACTCGTGGCGACCAGTTGTCCTATCCCTGGGTGAGTCACCCGATGACAAGGCCTAATCACAACTAACCAGTTTTCACTAAAGATGGGGGCGGGATACGAGGTCTCTCATCCCTGTATCTCATTCGTGAAATCATGAAGGAGATTGCGAAGCGCGAGGCCGACTCGACTTCGTCGTCAGCAGGACAGTCGTCGACGGTGGGGTCCACGGACATTACCGGCGACGAGCAGCAGCGACGTCAAGATGACCCTACGAAATCTGTCGAGTCAGACAGTGGCAGTGACGGAAAGCTGCCACTGCCGCACCGATACTTTGATTTCATGGTCGGCACGAGTACTGGAGGGTATGCGGGCCGGATCGAAACTCATGAGATGCTGAGCTGACTCACTCTCAGTCTGATTGCGATAATGCTCGGAAGGCTTCACATGGACATTGATGACTGCATTCGAGAATACCTCGTTTTTGGGAACTCGATATTTCGTCCTCATCGGGCAAAGCCGTGGCGGTACTTTTCAAAGAGATTTCAATATTCGCCTGAAAAGTTTACAAAAGCAGTCGAGGCAGTCGTGAGTAAGTACTGCGGCTGTGACCGAGAAGATAGGTCTGTATGCCAAACTCGCGAGAACCATCTATTACGGCAGCATGACTTCAAAGAGAAACACGAAGACAGGGGCGATGCCAATGATGGCCCTCGGGTCAATAGATCATGCAGAGCGTGAGTTTGAACTCCATGAAACCTTGTCGCTGGCTCTGATCGTGTTGACTAGAGCGGTCGTCACAATGAGAGAAGGAGGTGGAAACTCAGATGGCCGGAGAGGTGCAGACGTCACTTATCTGTTCCGGACGTACGACCACGGCGTACGCGGCGGTCATTTCAGAAGAGAGCTCAACCCGAGGCTTCTCGACGACAACTCAACGCTTACCATTGTCGAGGCGTGCAGGGCGACCTCGGCAGCGCCGACATGGTTCCCGCATGTTGAGCTCCGGGGGCGGAAGTTCATCGATGGCGGCGTGACTGACCACAACAACCCAGCATCTCTGGCCTGGAACGAGGCCAACGAGATGGCACATATTCCCGGGGAGAGGCCAGACCCGAAAACGAAGGGTCCGTGTGTCCTGCTCAGTATTGGTACTGGGAAAGCCCAGCCGCCGCGAAAGGTTGGCTTGTATAATCTTCTGCTCTCTGCAAGGCACAAACTCACCGATACCGAGGGAACGCACGAGAATATTGAGAGACTCATGCCGAATGTGGAGTGTAAGTACTGGCGCTTTAACGTGCCTGAGTCGAGTCCAGTCGATGGGATAAAGGGGCTGGATACAGTCAAGTTGGATGCGTGCAAGAAAGAGCGAAAAGGAAACCGGTTTTGGGGCAGGTCACAACCGGCCCGCCGGAATGATGCCGATTCCTTCATTGACGCACCGACAGAAGAACTGAAAGGGGGCTATAAGCCTGACAAGTACTATTACAGGACATACGAACAGATTCGGGATCGAACAATGAGGTACCGCAAAACAAATAACACCTCATTAAACATAAGGGAGTGCGCAGGGGAACTCTTGAAATTGAGGCAAGAGAAGCTACAGAGAGAAACGTGCCAATAAATATCGATAAGATCTTGCGCCGATAGACAGAGTATATCCTTGCACGTCAATCTTCCACTCTTCTCCTCTTAGTAGAACGTCCTGGTACAGGTGGACCGTTTCCACCATTCTGCTGGACTATGATTTTAACCACGTACTCTCTTAACGTGGCTGAGTTCACTTCATCAGCAGGCCGATGGAACTTCCTTTGCTTTCGGGGTCTCGGAAGGAGACAGACTCCGACGACTGCGTTTGTCTTGTCGTCGGTGGCAGTCGCTGGGTACGCTGGTTTGGTGGCAACCCTGTAATGGAGGTAGTTCGCTAGATTCCCATAAGTGCGCGAGGCTTCTTTCAGTGGATCTTCGAGGCGCTCCCATGGCGCCTTGTCCCTTGCTAGAATGCCGACAGAAGGAAAACTCTTTCTGTTCAAGTTGATTATGACGTCAAAATGGAATTTTGATGCCCCGTTGTTCAGGCCGACGTTTATGAAGTGTAGACGGTTGTGCTCCAGAACTATCTCATTCTCTGCCAAGTCATGCTTGGCACAAGTCTTGTCCAAGGGCTCCAGTCGCGTGTCGAGGGCGGTTGTGTTGAAATCCACGAAGTACTTCTTCCCAATCTGAATTTCCCGGGGGTAATCGAGTTCGAAGACCGGGAAAAGCATGGACACATTCAAATGGTTGTTAGCTCGGATGATAGTAGGTTGTTTGTCCAGTTCTTCTTCCCATTCGTCGCCCCCGTTATCTGGCCATTCGTAGAGTGTATCTAGTTGAATTCTGCTGTAAGTGTCTTCCACACGTTCGAGAGGGATTGCGAGGCATTTCGAGTCCCCAACACCGCAATTCAAGCGAATAAGGCACTTTTGTTGGTCATCCTTGCTTCTCATACGCTTGGCATGAATTACTAGGCCTTTGTTCGTCATTGAGAAACTGTTACCATAAAATCCGTAAGATTTGACATCAAAGGCACTCGAGTACTCTCTGATTGACGGTGCAAGGATGCCTTTTCCATGCGCATGCGCTACGGCCAGTGTTAACACGCCATTTAACTGCTTTCACAAAGGGAAACCCATATCTTACCTTTCTCCTGCAGATGAGACTGTTTGGACTTCCAAGCAAATATGGAGTCATCGTTGTAGACCGTGATAAGCTCACGCTGTAGTCTGTTGAAAGCTCTCCACCTCCCCTCGCCATAGATCAGGGGGAGGCTGATCCCGAACAGCCCGAGCAGTGAGTACGTCTCATCCTCTTCGACCGTTGTGTGACGGCCGGAGGCCCAAGACAATCTCATAGCGATAGAACAGGATTCGTAGTCTGTCGGACTGAAGTCGGTCAAGTGTCGGGCCTCTATGCAGCTGGCCTCCCTGATCTCGTCGGCCCAGCTCTCACGGGTGCCCATCCATCGCCATGCGTGGTCCACGAAGACGAGATAGGAAGGTGCGAGGAGCTCTTGTAATGTCCAACCCCGTGTGAACCAATTGGAGTTGATCAAGCCTTTTCCAAAATCTTTATGAGCACGACTCTCTGAGTCGGCAACATTGTTGTTGTAAACGACATTACTGTGATCCAAATCTTCGCAGTCGACATTTTTCTCAATACAGACGTCTCCGAGATAGGCGTAACATATACCAGAGTTCTGATACCAACGGAACATGGCATTGATTGCCTCTTGCGTGTCAGAAGGATTGGTCTTGTCGATGCAGCAGGTATCCATCCAAGCCCAATCCCAACCGTCCCTTGCGGCGCGGTCACAGTATTTCTGAAGTTTGGCCCAACCTTTTTGCTTGAAGACATCATTTTCTATGTCGCTTTTCCTTTGCTTGAAGTCTTGATAGGTTATCTCGTCCTTTGGTGATATCCACGTGTGCGAAAGAATGGCGTATTCGGGGAAAGGCGTAGGGATGTCTTTCGCCTCGATCAGCTGGCATCTTTTCGTCTTGAGTAACCGCATGATGGCCAATTCAACTAGCTCTCGGCCCGACAGAGTATCAAGGCCAAAGACTCTATTGGTCGCATGGGGGAGCCGGGTTCTGAAGCGATCACGCTAATGGCCTCCAGCAGTCTGTGAGTGCTTCCATGCCACCATAGCCGGGCGCCGAACAGCCGAATGCTGGAGAATGGTGCAGGCTGGTCCTGCAATATCTCTCTTTGTCTTCTAGCCTTGCCTGGTCCCTGCTTTGTACTATAAGACCCATACTACACGGGCTTCGCAATCGTAAAAGGGCAAAATCTCAGGGTGGAGGGTTGCCTTCGTAAGGCTGGTCAAGAACTTTTCGGAAACTGCGGTCGTAGGCAACGGATGACTGGAGGTAGTGAGTGGGGGAGCGAGGCGCAGCAGGATAAGCCACGTTACAATGAGATTGGGCGCAGTTTGCTCTAGGCTTGGCTTTTCGAGAATCAATCATATCTCCATTTGATATCCCTTTTACTCGGCTTATGCTCACAACTGCTTATTATACATCTGCTCAACATCTCATAATAAAGCGTATCAAAGATTTTGTATTTACCTATCTACTTTGACGGTTCCCTGAATATACTGTCCATGCATGTCCTTGAAGCCTTCGTGCACGATTTTCAGACTGTTTACTATCCTACCACCAAGTTCTTGTCCACGCTAAATACGTCCTGCGAATATTAGCAAACCTATTGGATGGGTGTGATGCAGCGACATTACCATGAGCGCTTGGATTTTGTTAGACTGCATGTCCTTGCCCTTGTTGAACCCGCTGCCGGCCAGCTCAAGCTTTCTCTTTTGAGTGAAGAAGACATTGCTCTGCATCAAGTTAGTAGGCTAGTTTGAAAAGGGTTTCTGATGTGGGGGGGGGGGGGGGGGGGGGGGAAAGAAGAAGAAGAAGAAGAAGAACAAGAAGAAAAAGCCTACCTCTTCTATGGTGCCAATCATGATGTATCGTACAATGACAACTTGAGCCGTCTGACCGAGGCGCAGTGCTCGTCCGATTGCTTGAGACTCGATCGACGGGTTCCATTGCGGCTCTAGCAGGTGAATGCGCGAGGCAACCGCTAGATTGAGACTGGACACATCAAATGTTAGTCGAACCGCTGTGTTGAAAGCGCCAAGGAAGACCAAAAAGCCTTTTGGCGGTAAATACGAAGGGGAATGCCTCACCCTACTGCTCCGGTTCCCAGTGTCATCAGTAGAATGTTGGCGCCATCAGGGGATCGAAAGTCTCTCAATACTTTGAGACGTTCACTCAAAGGAAGAGAACCATCGATGATCCTGTGCCGGATGCCGTGGTGTGAAAGAAGCTGGCTCACGAGATCAAGTGTCTTTTTCCAAGAAGAAAAGACAATGCTATGAGTGAAGAGACACAAGTCAGCCATATTGTGGGTATGGGAGGCCATTGAGCGCTTTGATATCTCAGGGTCAGCTCACCTTTTGTGTGAGAAGTTTTGACGAATATCTGTTAAGAGAGCCATTAGTTTCGACGGGTAGGGCACGGCACGGCCCATGTTATTATTCGCGTGGCTTTGAAGTGATTCGATGTGCATATCGCTTGATTGCAATGTAGTCAAGGGATCACCCTGCTTAGCGCAAGCAGGACAACCCTGTTTTTCTGCACGGTGGTAAGGCACACAACTATGGCAGAGTAGATGGGAACATCCTGGAATGAACATGCCGCCGTCATTGACGGATTCTCCGTTGATGAAATAGACCGTCCCAGAGCAGTAAGCGCACACGTTCTGTTCATGCTGTTGGAGGTATATCAGTGCCTCATCTGGGTCTTTGGGCAGACCTGTTGGCCCGGATTTCATGATCGCATTGGCGCGACCATTATTACAGAAAAGCCGGAGTTTGAGGAGCGATTCGAGGAAGGCAGAATTGATATTGCCTTTTCCGCGTCGACTGACTGCCATATCAATCTCTGTTCTGCCCTGTGCGAGTAGTTCTTGATATTCACACTGCTCCTTCGAGGTGAGAGGAAGTCTTCGAATTTTAGCAACAGGCTCTGGTAGATCCAAGAGCTGTCGAGTCCTCCGAAGACATATTGTACGAAGCAGCAATCGAAGATTCTGGAAACGTGATCCTGATCCTGATTCTATTGGAATGGTGATCAATTTCCGAAATGTTGGCGCCTTTTCGAGTATGGGCACTTTGAGAAAAGATATAAGCGCTCCAAGGTCTTCAAGGCTGTTTTGAATGGGTGTGCCAGTCAGGCACCAGCGATGTAGAGCAGGGATGCTCGCAACGGCTTGAAATTGTCTCGTTGATCGATTCCGAATGTCATGAGCTATGACTACGGGTAAGAATCATTTTGGCTTTGAATTCGGTCCTGCAACATACCTTCGTCCAAGACTATTCTAAACCAGTGAATACTCTTCAAAGTACTGTCGCCGCGACGGAACTCAGATGCAATTGTGGCATATGTAGTGAACACAATTGGTCGGTCATGGAGGTGGTGCTCTTCTTTGTGCCGCTCGGAGCCGATGTGTTTGTGGAATGCGAGAGCGCTGGGATATGTATGCCTATCACATCATTAGCAAGGTATCTGAAATGTATCTGAGCGCATTGCCGTACTTGCGGATTTCATCAACCCAATTGTCAATTAAGACTAACATTTGTTAATGTTGCCGGTCCTAGATTTGAATCGCACTGGGTCAGGTTGCTACCTCGAATGATGTACGTACGCGATGAAGGCACTATTACAAGTGTTGCGCTGGAAGCTACTTTTCTTTCTTTCTGGGATAGACGCTGTTTATTATTATCTTTGACAAATGTCTCAGCGCGGTCAAGAGAATCTGCGATCGTGGAGATGATAACGAGCGACTTCCCCAGTCCCATCTCGTCTGCAATGATGCCGCCCCTCGTTTCTGCACGCTCCGGCCGTTTCGCTCCACTAAGCATATGCTGATAACTAAATAAAGAACAATTAAGCTCGGAAATCTCAATGGATAACAAGGTTGAGCACCTACAATGGTTCATCTGCATCAACGTCATTGTATTTCCACAGACTCAAATCCGAGTCTATCTGGTCAGCCTCCCGCTGACGAATGAAGTCAATTGCTTCTTGCTGGTGGCTAAACATGATAAGATTAGTAGAAGCGGAAAATCGGGGACTTGTGAATCTTCATACGTCAGAAGAGCACTTTTAATGTTGGGGACAATAGCTGTTTCCTCAATAATATGGCGATGCGATAGTGAATCCAGAATTGAGTAGACCATTTCACTATCATTTCCTTGCGCTGATCCTCTGACACCTCTGTCTGGGGTTTCAAGTGCGTTGTCGGTGGATTCCTGGGATGATTCGAGTGAGGGCAGATCCGAATACCCTTCCATCCGAAGAATATGAGGGTTGTAGTAATTAACCCCCTTTCGTCCGTGCTGGGGTAATTGTAGAAAGATGCCCGACTCTGACAAGGTGTCACCGATCCATCGTGCGTTCATCTTCGTGCCATAGACGTTGATCTCTGCTGGGAGGAGTTCTGCGGGGTGGCTACTCCCAGATCTCCTTGCCTTGGCCAACTCCTTGCCAGGTATGAAGACTTGGAGACGGACACGATATTGAGAAACGAGGTCATGCAAATGTCTACAGAGGCCCTTGTTCAGGCGGCCAAATTTGACCCCCTGATGTTCCAATGTAAGAAAGTTGCCTTCTTTCACGACGGCAAAAGACTGTATAATATCGCCTGAGCAAACATCGAACTGCTTGAGGCCATCAACGTTATGGGGGAGCACTTTGACGTCAATAATCTAAAGCGATCAGGTCAGCAAAGAAATGGAAGTGCTGCAAAATGAGTATATTACACTGCCGAAACATATTTCTTCGTTGTCCCAGGCGGCGGCGTCGTGCTGGTCGATGAACGGGGAGTTAGGCTGTGGATGCTGCGTATAGATGTAGTCATCTGTGCCAAACGGGTATGCCCTTTTGAGCGAGGGCCGACTCGGCGGCATACCCGCGCTCTCAGAAGAAAAGTCCATCCTGACATGAGCGGGTACACCTTATTGCAGCTTTGAGCTCGGAGGCGAATGTCAGAACGAGTTTGAGCAGGCCGAATTGTGAAGATGCAGCGATGCCACTATGGAAGAAGTCGTCGGATATGCCCTATGCGTTGTAGGTGCGTCTAGAACAAGATTTCGCCATCCTCACTGCGCTATCCGCTCATATCGACCTGCATTGCGCTGCGGCCAAAGCTGAGGTCAAGCGGTCAAGCAAAGGAGGGGTCGAAGATGTTAATCGGAAATTCTCAGAGCCTCATTCTTACCTCAAGCAAAGCAGAAGGCAGCCTTACCAACGCCCACATAAGTACCGTGCATCGAGTGTAGCTATCGATTAAGCCTTGCCGCAACCCCACCAGCACCGCCGGCGTCTAAGGTCTGCCACGGGGGCAGTGTACTCTGTAGCGACCGCCACGAGACTAGCCAGCCCGGTGACAGCCAGTATCTTTTGAGACTCAAAGGATGATCGAGAGAAAACCTGGTCATATGAAACCGATGTGGTGTATGGGTGGTCACACCAGAGGAGAGTACAGCGAAGAAGAGTACAGATGGTAGGTAACCTGAACAGTCTGGAGCTCGTGGCTCTGCATACATGCAATATGTAGCTGGGATCTTGCTGCGGGGCGGTTGTCAGCACGTAGGTACGCAGGTCACTAAGCCACCCTCACCGAGTAGGTACCCTGTAAATACGACCGTAGACAGTTGAGCTGGAAAAGCATGCCTCAGCCATTTCAGTCCCTTGCCCAAGCTTCTTTTGTTTACGTTTGATATCTTGACCGTCGTTCTGATCACTAATTGAGAGTAAAGGTTATCGCAACTCCAAAGCTTCCTTCATGACTGACAATGCCGTCGTCATTCGAGAGGGCGATCGAGAGATTTACCGACGGGTTAAGAATGCGAAGGAAAGATGTGGAAGACTTCCGAACAACGAAACTGGAGCACTTGAAAGGTAGCATCGCGAGTTTGCAAGCTAGGCAGCATGCGCAACGACGACTGCAGAATCTGAACCGACTACTGCCATTCCTGGAAGCCATTGGGCAATATGGCAAAGTCGTGTCGACTTTCTATAACAACATCAACGTTGTTGCATTCATATGGGTGAGTGTTCAAATGGCAACGGTGTAGGCTTGAGCTCATTGTTTCTAGGGAACTCTTATGTCTGTTCTACAGGTAGGACGTCTTCTAATCTAGCCCTGTCTCGGCGACTAAAAGATATCGACCAGAAAACAAGCATAAGCGATAAAGCTTTCAACGAAGTCTTGGACGCATACTTGAAAATTGGAAAGGCGCTCCCACTGTTTGAACAATACCAAGATTTACTTAGCAGGAAGAGGCACATGATCAGCAACCTGGAGACCGTTTACGAGAAGATTCTCACATTCCAGCGCATCATTTTTGGTTTCTTTGAGCAGCCTAGTAGGTTACGACATTTATTGCCTCAAGATATCTCACTAATGTGGTCTTCATTCTTTAGAGTGGCAAGAATTGTTTGAAGAATCATGGGAGAGCTCCAAGACACACTTCGGCCAGATCATTCATGAGATAGCAAAACTCCAGAGTTTGATTGAGAGTCAAGCCATTCCCGGCCATGTTCAACAATCTCAGGACCCCAGTCATGAGCAACAACAAATCGAGGATGAACAATTTGATGAGCAATATTGGCAGCGAAGTCGAGATGTGCGGAGCTGGCTGAGACCACCCAAAATACACGAAGACCATGACAGATTCGTCACGGAACGAGCATGTTATCCTGGTACCGGCCAGTGGCTCCTCAACCACACGTTGTTCAAAGAGTGGTTTGATCCAAAATTCGTTACGATACCTCCCCTCCTATGGCTCAGCGGCATCCCCGGAGCAGGTAATTGCCAAATAGTATGGCATATTTCCGGAATTCATCTAACACTCGGACAGGTAAAACTATGCTCGCTTCTCTAGTGGTGCAAAAAGCACGAGAGCTGAAGCCGGCACCCATCGTACTTTACTTTTACTGCAAACACGATGACCTGGATCGAAATAGCTTTGTTGCACTTGGTCGAAGCCTACTTTCACAATTCTTAGACCATGACAACGAACTGTTGCCTACTCTCTACCAGAAGTCCTGTCTCAGCGGTGAGACTGTACTCTCTTCATCAAGCCTGGTGCAGGAACTGCTGACTCTCGCGTTCGATAACTGTAAAGGTGCATACATCATCATCGATGGTCTGGACGAATGCCCTCGCGATCAGCGCAAAATTATTACACAATGGTTTCGCAACATGGTTGAAAACCTACCAATCAACAAGCCAGAACGGTTGCGCTGTCTGTTCGTGAGTCAAGATGATGGCATTGCTCGGAAAGACTTTGCCGGACTGTCCAACATCAAAATCAGGACCGAAGACAGTCAACAGGACATTGAGGAATATTGCCGAGTGGAAGCTGACAAGCTACAGACAGACCATCCGTCTCTCACCCAAGAGATGATCAATGGGATAGCTAGGAGGGTGGTGGGCTCCGTAGAAGGCATGTTGAACCCCTCTTCGCCTTTGTGCAACCACTCAACACGTCGGCTCGGCTAACTGAAGACGAAGGGCTGTTTTTGCTTGCTAAATTGATATGGACCAATCTGTCTGGTCAAACATCGATAGCAAGATTAGAGCAGGAACTTGAACCCAGCGTCTTTCCAAAAGAGATCAACGCTGCGTGAGTCATGTGTTCTGTACTTGTGGAGTTTGACTGACCAAAAAGAAGATATCACCGCATTATGGTTCGAATATTTGAACAAGCTCACAAAGCAGCAAAGGAAGACATCTTGAGGCTCTTAAGTTGGCTTGTTTGCGCTAAGAAGCCACTCAAATGGCATGAAATACAAGCCATGAATGCTATCAACCCTGAAGAGGGACGAATCGCGTCTGAGCGGCAGAGTTTCATCAAATCTCCCAAAGATTTACTGGCCTCTTTGGTAGAAACACGCACAGACGGCAGTCTCGAATTTGTTCATTCGACAGCCAAAATGTGAGTAATCAAGTTTCCAGTCCGCCGCAGAAGAATCTTCTTGGGCATGATTAACAATCGTCTAGCTTTCTTCTGGAAGAAGGGCACGTAGCACCCTCGAAGGGAGAACTTACCCTCGCGAACCTGTGTATCGACTATCTGAATCTCCCGGTCTTTGATGATCCCTCCACTCCGGAGGGGATTTTGAATGGTGACTATGGTTTCCTGGACTATGCAGTCCTGTTCTGGCTTCGACACTTGGAGGTTGGAGCCACCCTCAAAGCTCAAAGGGAAGAGGAAGAAAGAGAAAGAGAAGCACTGATGGAGAATCTTGCGGAATCTCTAGGAATATTCATTGAGCAACATTGGAACTCCCCCACCGCCAGACTCCCACTAGCAAAGCGGCATAGCGACAAGATTTACTATTTTAGAGGGCTACCGTTCTATGATCGACTTGAGAAGGTAGTGGCTTCTACAAAACAACAGCTAAAACACTTTGGCAAGATGAGGGAAGAAGAGATTGCTTTGAATCTTGCCCACACGGTTTGCGAGGCCCGAAAAGCCCTAGAGAACCTCGTGTCCGATGAACAGGAGCCTACTATTCAGCAGGCCATCAAGGAAAGATATGGAAGCAATCTCTTCAAATGCCCTCGATTCAGTTGCCAATTCTTTACTGCTGGGTTCCCTTCGGCTGACGAGCGAGACAAACACATGAGCAAGCATGAAAGACCGTTCCGATGCTCCCATGAAAAGTGTGTAGGCTATACGTTTGGCTTTTCTTCAGCGGCCGAACACAAGAAGCATATGAATGCGAACCATCTTGAACGTATCATTCAAGATGAAGACTTTCCGACTGAAGAAGAGGTCGAGCGAAGCGTCTTGAGTAACCTGGTCGCGACAAATGCAAACCAAGCTCCAGATCCCCCGACTCAGGACGACAGCATAGGGGACACGAACGCAGCTGTGACGGAACAATGCGAATCAAAGTCCGATTCGGAATCAGAGTCGGGATCAGAATCGGGATCTGATTCTGAACCCGAACCTCAATATCGGCCCCAAGAAAAACGTGCCCGACAGACAGAGTTCAAATGCGAACACTGCGGTGTGGTTTACAAGAAGCGGTATAACTTACAATCACACCTTCTCACTCATGGGAGTACTCGATCTCATGTCTGTTCGGTTTGCCACAAGGACTTTGCACGTGTTGGCGACCTGAGACGTCATATGAGCAAACACACGGGCGACAAGAGATTCTTCTGCAGCGGTACTCTGAGAAATGGAGACTCATGGGGCTGTGGTAAATCTTTTGCCCGCGCAGATACCTTGAGTAAGCACCATGAGTCTAGGGTGGGACGCGCGTGTATTCAGCCTTTGCGACAAGAACAGGAGAGAGGGTTCGTCAGTACATATGCGTAGCTGATATATATATTCTGGAGATGGGTCTTCTTCCATAGTTCCCTTTGTCTGTCGGACTTATCTCATATCAACTCTAAACCACACTCTCATATCTTCTAGTCGATTGACAGGACCAATCATGACTTGGTGGAGATCATCATTCCACATGCATGGATGAAATTGGTGCAAATTTGCCATCCTGACTACGAATATAAATGCGCTATGCGGCCACCCACGGAGGATCTGTCACTGGTTGATTTGCTTGGCAATGACAATAGTGGAAGCAAAAGCGTCCAAAGAGATTTGGCAAAGAGATTTGGGAAAGAGGAATTGGAAATCCAGGCTCCAGTAAAATATGGCTCAGTTTGGGCGCCGACCCATGATTCAATATGCATGGTCGTGCGAGCTGTACAGAGTATTCAATCTGATTGGAACGCTGCGATCAAGTGATCTTGAATTCAGAATGGCCAATAAAATTGATCATGGCGGTTGGCAATTCTTTGTCAACGTCCGCTTACCGCTTAGCATAGGAAATCCTAAGTTTTATCCTAGATCATGTATTGCGATGCTGTCACTCGGTTTTCTATGATCTATCCTCGCTACTCGCTACGGCCTATAGCGGGCCGGCAAGACTACCTTTATTGTGGCTCAGTCTGCCCATAATTTGCCCATCAGCAACTTCTACATAACAACCTCGATTGCAAAGACTCGAAGTGGAAAAACGCTAGACACATATTGCGGCCTCGAAATTTACGTTTCAGCGCAAGGCAGAACGTCCTGGTGGAGGACAATTCTGAGATCGAAGAATTCCGAGGGGCAAAAAGTCTCCGCCATTATTGGTCCAACAGCGTACGCACGGTCCGATCTGATTCAATCTATCTCAACTCCCGAAGTACACAGAACCGGCATCGGACAACCGACCACGGAGTGGCAAATCCCTCGGTGTAAAAAATAAGATTGCGGGGCAATTTACGGCTCAGCACTCCGGGACGGCGACATAAGTTGGGCGCCACGCGCCAGCGTTATGAGCTCAAGAATCGCGAGCAGACAGAGATTGTCCTTCCTCATTGGTCCAAAAGGACGTGGCAAGTGGGTCAAGCCTGGCCCTCTATCACGATACTACATACCTCGTACCATGGGGAAATAGCGTGGGCAAACAATCATTGTGTCCCGAGTGTGCTATGTACCAGCACAACGCTCTCCATCAATCAGCCATAGCTGTACGAGATACTGTGTAGCGTAGCTGGAGGCTGAAAGCTCCATCACTTCCTCACCGCATCAGGTGCATGAATGCACCAGTTTCAACCCCAAGAGGTACCCGTGGACCAAATGAGCACGATGCTCCTGACAACGTCGCCGCAAAAATCGAAGCAGAAACTTTTCTGTACAGTATTGAATTATTATGGGTTTTACAGCCTATAGTGGCAACCATTCAGATGAGCTATAACAGCAGTGCCTGATAATATGCGCAAAAGATATGCTAAGTGCGCAGTCACTAAATTACAAAATTATTGGCATGGTGTTGCGCTTCCACGAGTTTACGGCTCAGCGTGAGTTGACGGCTCACCGGTTGAGGTTTACGGCTCACCGGTCGAGGACAAAGATGAAAATCCAAGAACTGTGAAGGGATGCGCTGTTTTCGTTCTCATTGGCCGTAATCGTACAGAGTAGAGCACATTTGCCGCCCTACGACCATGTCGACGCATTCGGGTTGCTTACACGGGTCACAGCCCCGTAAATAACGGCTCAGCACTACACAGCCCCTGATGCATCCATCTACTCAAGAATCCCAAGAATCTGGAGTGCAAGCACATTCTTCCATCTAAGTGGTCCAGCTTCCAGGCCTACCGATATCGACGCCTAATTATGTAGCACAGCCCCGCAAATAACGGCTCGGCCGTGCTCAGCCCCCCCTATAGGCACTTTTACCTCCATCTCCTCAAAATCTCGAGAATCTGGAGGGCAAGCACATTCTTCCATCTAAGTGGTCCAGCTTCCAGGCCGGCGGAATTGTCCTGTGACACCAGTGCTTCCGAATGCCAGCGAGTGCGCCTCAGCGGAGTGTCTGTCAACCTTGCCCGAAGCACCATACTTGGCTGGGAAGGTCGCGCACTTTTGAGGGGCACAGCACCAAGATGCAAGGTAAACATTTGATTCAATGCAGCTAATATATGCATAAAAGTGCAGGTTTCAGAGATTACATTTCGGTGAGATTCATTCGAAGCATCAGATATGTGGCACAGGTAGCAATGATAAGTACTAATTTTACCGTTTCATAATTTTTATTCGGCGACCCGACGAGAAGGCACTAAATCGAATTCTGTTCAGTCGAACAAAGTTACCGCATTGATGTCGATATTCGCCTCCCCGTCGGAAGCCAGGCTGGGGTCTCTGGGCATCGAGCCAGTACTACCTTGCCCGCCGCTACCTAATATCGTTTCGGAATGGGCGGCGCTCCTACCACTCGTATGCCACCTCGCAGGCCAGCGAGATGATTACATCACAACCGGAGAGGTGGCACTGATGGGCCGCTTGTCCGTAGGGATCTTCCCCAGACTCGGCACCCTCTCTGGTCTGGCCAGACTGTTGGACCGGGGCACCAAGTACCTCGACCATGCAAGCACCCGCGGCGGCTCGAGCCGTACGGTCTGGGATGTCCAATGGGGAAGCGTCTTCCCTTGCGCGAATGGGGCCGCCTTGTCTGCCATTTCGAGACACCTCTTGAGCCGGGATGGAAAGCCTGCGCAAAGAATGCCGGAAACACTACCTCCTCCACGGCCTGAAAATGATGACGACGATGAGAAGTCCCCACCACAGGGTGGCTTCAAGATCAGACCTGTACACAGCTCATTCGGAGGCGGAGTCCGATATGCCACTTCAAAAGAGAAGAAGACGGATGGAGAAGGCATTCGCCGATATCAGGTTCTCCATGTCTATCAACTGTACCGAAAGCCGAGGAGGAATTCTCTGAGGCAACAAATCACCAAGCTGCGACTGTCGCTCACGGGTCAAATCGTATGCTTCTTGGGCCTTGTATGCCTTGCAGTCTTCTTCTGCCTACTTGGGAGCTTCGGAACAGCTGCGGTCATCATTTGTTCCTCAGTATCAGAAATTGTGGCAATGAGCATTGCAATATCCCGTCCGTCTACATATCTCAGAAACAACGAGACGCACGATGCTTGTATGCTTGTTGCATCACATGAGAATGCAACCGAATGGCATCTATATATTGGAGACCGTGCGGCGGCAGATACCTTGCTCAACAAGCCCATGTTTGTAGTTCCCAAGGGCAAACTTACCCACCTTGCGGCAAGCTGGTTCTGGTTTGCCAACCTGCTCCAAATCGCGGCCATGACGTTCGTGGCTGCGCAAAAAGGTTGGGATGGTGTTTGGATGGTGGTACTTCTCGCTATCCATTGGGCTCTTCGCTGGTCGTCATCTGGTCGAAGTGTAGCTCGCGAATGGATGGAACGAGAGGGCGTCGACGCTGAAGTCAAGAGCTTCGAGTTCGGTGGCCGGTACGCAATGATGGGCGCTATACAGCTGCTCGGAGGAAGCACAGCTACGCGCTGGATGGACAACATCTTGGTGCCGCATCCTCGAAGAGAGGCCTGGCTCAAGGTTCTCAAGGGGGAAGAGCCATCTGGAAGCCTTGACAAGCATGATGAAAGGTGGCTTGAATACACATCCGAGGCATCTTTCGCTTCCGCAGAAGTACTAAAGAGCGAGTTCGGTGTCGGTGAGGGCCAGTCATCGGTGTAGAAGCTCGAATGTTCTGTACAATGGGGATCTGAGGCGTCAACTAATTCAGCAGATCATATCATCGTTTGGAAGACATTTGATATGATTAGTCGGACAAAGAAACTTGAGAAAGGTTTATGAATGCAAGCGAATAAGAGCATTGCAAGGGCAAGTGTGCATGTTCATGTTTGGTATGCTAGAGAGATAATTCAAGTATCATTTGCTTCGTGGCCATATGACGTGTCGTTTTTGGGTTGACTAAGATGAACCAAATGTTTGTACCTAGTCACTCGATATGAAATTACTTCATATATCCCAGCCGTATGGTATCAATCATCCATTTGCTCGACTATGGTCGCCTCTCAGATGGCCGTCCATATCCCCAGTACGCCATTGGCAACACGAGCAGCTCGCTACCTGGAGGATATATGTTCTTCAATGCTTTTAAAGAAGCGCAAGACATCTCCGGCATTTTACACCGCAGAATTGGGGCTGGCGGGCACGGGTAGACAGTTTGTTAGGATTCGGCACGATTCGTTACCTGTGCAGGTTGCAGCAGCACTTGTCAATCACCGGCTGAATGCGGACCAATGAATGTTGGTAATATCATGCGCCCGTTGTTTTTGGACAGTTTTGGACTCACTCTATTCAAACTGTACGGCAGCACTGAGCCGTAATGCAACACTGACACGTGGGGCAAACATAAGGGGGACATTCCGTAGAGAAGCACGTCTAAGAAAGAGGTAAAATTCTTTCATGGATGTCTGACAGGTGCCTTGTCTGACGACCACAGAAGTTGCACCTTTGATGACTGCATGCACCAAACAGCCTGAAAACCATGTGGCTCGCCCCCTCTACGCCATATGGGGCTTGTCTAGGTAGTTACCTTGTTCGTACATTCTCTATTCTTCCACTTCGGTTTGGTGAGCATGTCTCAGGACTTTTATATCGAAGAAGCTTTGTCTTGGTACTTCTTGAAGGACCTCAAGTCGGGTCCGCATGGCCTGAACAGTAATGCGATACCGGCAACTGCAGCGAAAAGCTTCAGGTCTGTGACAAGCTGCTCAATGGTGGCAAGAGGTGCTCGATACTATATAACAAGCCGAATCGAAGTTATAATCTTGTAGTTCATTTGTTGCCCGAAAACAAGTAACGTATCTTTCGTGATATTTATAACGAATAAAAAAACACATTCCGGAGGGCTATGGCCAAGACAGCTTCGCAATTTGAAGACGACATGTGGCAAGCGAGCAACATGGTTGAAATGTTTCTTCCACGTGACTTGGATATGGCACAGGAACACAACTAACTGGATGTGGCTCCTTTAGCCGCAGCCAATGGGACAGAGACAATTTATGCCTTCCCAAACTTTTGCGATTGATATCGAGTGAGGCCTTGTTCCCCTAGGTTCACTGAAGCCCTGCTGAGCCGTAAAATCTGAGTATTTTCACTCGGATATGAAGTTTTCTTTCCACCCCTTTTCCCTTTTCCCATCGCGCCGCCATCCCTCATCCCTCACTGAAGTGAATTATTTTTTGGTGTGTACTTTTTATGCATCTTGAATAAAATCTACGCGAGGGCTTTAGTAGCAGCTCTCGGGTTGCCATCCGATCTCTTCCATCGGCCATTGAATCCACAACCTGTATTGCCCATCCAAAGGCAGCCATATGTTCTTGATAAGATACTCAGGCCATCCTTGCATCCACCAGCAACCATTCAGCGATTGTAGCAGGACACAATAATGAGCAAGTATGACCATAGCCACTTCCTGCCGCTGGCCCAACATCTCCATGTACTCACTCGAAGCCAGATACGGCCACGTGAAGACGGTAGTCGTCTCTCTCACGTCCGAGACTGCGCTGGAATCGCTCGGGTCGAGCGCGCGCAGGTCCATCGTCGGCGAACGGTTTTGGTGCTCCCAGAAACAGGTCTCTAGGATGTCAATGGTCTCCGAGTATACGGCTACTGCTCGGGCATCCGAGACGGCCCGGACGATGAGCTGACGCAGCGTGGCCAGATGTTTATGCTCGGAGGAAGAAAGCCAAGCTGCCGAGGTCGGCGCGGGATGTGCTCTGTCGACTCTGCTGCGACCGAACATGACGGCAGTGCCAAAGGGCCCCGACAGGAGCTCTTCGGCGGCGGCCTCCGAGATGTGGCGCAGGCCGCGGAGCACTACGAGCCAGTCGAGTATGCCGCTGCCATCGAAGAGCAGCATATGACCCGAAGCTCTCGGCAATGCCACGGTATAGAAAAAGGTAATAATGGAAAAGATAAAAAGCGCGGAACAATTTGCCGCGGTGACATTGCGTAGCAGTTCTGTTGCCGTTCGCAAAGCAACCTGGTGCTCGCACCGAGCGACCGAAAGATAGAGTTCTGCCTTTGACGGGTGAAGGCGGGACATGTGCAGCGCCGACAGGGCCAGGATGGAGCGCATCACGAAGCCGGTCGAGAATCCCAGCTGTGGCACGCTGATCCGCCACATTGTGCGGAGTGGTACATAGGCGGATAGCGTGTAGCAAGTCGAAGTGGTATAGTTATGCAACAGTTGCAGGTGCATGGGGTTCAGACTCATGGGCGCTGGAGACAGCTGCTGCTCGAGCGGCGTCGGAGCGCCACCTGGGCTGCCATCTACTGCTTCTGGACCAGCCGCAGCCGGGGAGGGCAACGGAATCCCTTCGTAATCGCATTCAGACGAGTGCTTGATGCAGTTGCGACAGGAAGGTCTCTGCTCATCGCACTAGGAGAGTCACCTCGTTAAGACAGTGGACGACGAGACTAGGAGAGAGAAACGGGGTAGAGGGCCTCTACCTTGATCTTACGTCGCTTGCAGACCCTACACCCTGTGCGGACCTTCTTGATCTTTGGACGTCGTGCTGCCGGCCCAGCCTGTGATGTAGGCGTGCCAGTAAGCTCGGATTCCATGGCCCAACAGGCCCAACCTGAGCTGACTTTGGTACCGAAAGGGGGTCGATGAGTGCTTACCGAGCGCGAAATCGGGTACAGCCGAGAGAGAATCCGATGCGCTGCGATGTCTTGCGAGACCATAAAGAATCGCTGGGGGCGATGAGCTTGGAGGTAGTGAAAGAGAAGTGGAAAGGTCTTGACCTCGCAACAGTTCGGAACCTGGCTCGGATCTTTCTCGGACTGTTGCCGAATGTTGTCTCGCTCCGAGTCTATCCGAGATCGCACTCTAGCACAGCTCGGAAAATCTTGGAAAATGGCTAATTAGTTAAGGTTAGCACGAAGTATACTTCGTACTAAGTGGTCGAAACGCTGCAGGGTCCAACTTTGCATAGGGGCTTTGCCATAACTCGCACTCGCCCCTCGTCCAAAATTTGCTCTCATCTCTAGTGGACGATAGATCTTGAAACGAGCTTATACGTGGCATATATCCTGATACTTGGATTCCCACAAGACCATGCTTGAATTAATGACCTTTTCCATTTACACGACAGCAGCTGCATATTTCTATATTACAAATCGTCAATCACTAGCTCTTCCTGTCGCCTGCGGATCTCAAGTCTGGTCTTGGGGTCTGCTATCAGATTGAACCCGTGTACTACAATCTTTGGCTCCTCGCCTTTGACCAGTCTCCAGTCGTACTTGAGGAGAATGTGGCACAGCATGATTTTGATCTCGTTGGAGGCAAAGAAGCGGCCGGGACATGCGTGCTCGCCGTGTCCAAAACCGAGATGGTCCTGACCGGTCGAGACAAATTGTGAAGTGTTCTCCTTGTTCTTCTCCTGTCGAAGCTTGTAGAAGCGGTACCCGTCAAATATTTCTGGCTCGGAGTAGACTTCGGGGTCCCAGTGCCGTGTTGAAGCAACGGCCAAGAGAGTGCCGCGAGGAATATACGTCCCGTCTGCGAGCTTCATATCCTTCAAGACCAAACGTTGAAGCGACGCTATTGAAAGGGTTGTTAGTATCCTAGATGCTCAGATAGATAAGAGCAGAGATCGAAAGGGAAACACCAACTGTCGTTAATCGGTCTCAGCCTCTGAACTTCCTTGAGAACACTGTCCATCAACTTCAAACCATATAGTGATGTCTTCCTCCATCCATGCTCGCCAAGTACCCTGACGGCCTCTTGTCTCAGAGGATCGATGTACTCGGGATGCTGGGCGAGGTCAAACATGACCTGCGTAAGCATGTCGGCGGTGGTATGAATGGCGACAAAAGACAAGGTCAGCTGCACGTGGACTGGGTTGTACCTGCGACCCTTGGCAACCTGCGCAAACCATTCGATGGCGTCCAGGTATTCAGGCGACTGTCCTGTTGCCTTCAACGCATGCCGGCTTTTGAGCACACTTCCCATCACTTCCTCGGCTTCGCGGACCAGACTGATCAGCGCGCGGCTGTGCGGGAGGAACCGATTCACAAGGGGGCGCATGAATGCAGGCCATGCTTTGAGCTCTAGAGCTGCCTTCGTAATATGGTGTGTATATGTGGTCGTGATGCGAAGCCAATCTGCGTTGCGACAAAGCTCGTCACCGAGGAACAAGCGAGAAGACACTCGGGCTACAGCCTGGAGGAGAACAGAATGTAAAGGGACCGCATGCCAGTCTGCTCAAAGTCAGATAATTGTCCTAGTACTCGCAAACTTCTTGCTTTCGGGTCAAACTGGCCTTTCTGGTCGGTGAAATAACTCTCGAGAGTTAAAGATGTCTCATCCGATAGCGGCTTCGATAAAACGTCTTTTGGTAGTTTTTCCCGGTCAGTACGTCTGGGAATCTTACATCGACCATGCATAATTGGAAGGGTGATATATACTCAGCGCCGGTGTAACTTTGGCTTTGACGACATCTTGTATTATGTTCCCGCCATGTGCAAACTAGTAAAATGCTTCAAATCCTGGAGCCTTGACATCGACAATCTACATCAAGGGGAATTAGTCTGTCATACGTGCAGCACGGAACGTGGAGTTGCGCCAAACCTGAGCAATAGCTAGAACGTGACTAAGATTGTCGAGATTGCGAAGCTCCTGAGTATAAGATGGGGGGAATATCAAAGTCGGACCATGGTCTGTCAGAATTCTAAAGGGTCCGCCCTGGAACTTTTCAAGACCCTCACGCAGCAGTTTGCGGGCACTGGTAATGAAGTTCTGCTTGACACGCGTATCAGACAGCTCGAAGGGTCGACGGTCGTTCAATGTAGGATACATTCGTCTTGTTGGATCGTCTCGGGGAAAGAGCGTGGCCACAAGGATGGCGGCCGTGAGGCAGGACACTGCCAACGTCCAAAAGGAGCCGCTAAGCGGTCGGGCTTCCATGAAAAAGTCCATGATGAAGTTCATCAATATCGGGTGACAGAAAGGGAAATACGGTTCTTTAGTTCTCTCAGTAATTGGTCCTGTACAGATATCGCCAATTCATACTGGATGTCAAGTCTTCGTTTCGCTTCGCGGGAAAATATGGAAAAATATTCGAGGTGGAAAATGATCGAGACCCCGAGACATGACACGGAGACATGACACGTTCTCGGGGCCTCGAACAAACAAGAAGTGTCCTTGAATTAAACTTGATTATCTGCAGATTTCGGCGCTCATGAGTAGTTTATGACTTTGCCGGGAGAGGGAGCACCCGAGACTATTTGCATAACAATGTCGGAACAGGTGCTATGTAAACACCCTGTTCAGCTCTCCCAGATCGGGACGGAACTTGGCACCTGCTGCTATAGTGTGATGGATACGTTCTAGAAGGTGGGGATGCACGACTAGCTCGTGGGTGTGTAAGCACAGTACACTTGAGTCAAGTTCACAGTGAGAGGGTATCCGTATATTGACCGGCCTGTTTTGGATTGTGGGGGGCAATGTAAACATCTAGGTAGTATATATATATCTTCAATTGGGTATCGGAGTGCTGGTTCTGATGCAGTCTTTCATGTCCTAGAATTGTCATTTCAAATTTCTTGTTCTGCGAGAAGCATCTTCATCACGCCAGACGGAACGATGCTGAACATGAATGGGCTTATTCTCAGCGCTCTCGGCGCGGTTAGTCCCTTCGCTTCCCGGGCGACTGACTGTTGGATGTTAACATAGGTTACAGTTGGGCTTGGTCTTGCTTGGTCATCTCGGATACAATCTTTTCTTCCACCCTCTACGATCATATCCTGGACCGTGGTATGCGAAAGCCAGTATACTCTGGTTTGTGTACCAGTCATTCCAGGGCGACTATCCTTTCAAGGTGCACGAGCTGCATCTAAAGTACGGTCCTGTGGTTCGCATCGCCCCGAATGAGCTGGCCTATACAGACCCTCAAGCTTGGAAGGACATCTACGGTCATCGCACCGGGCAGCCTGAGAACATAAAGGATCCATCGCAGAACATCGATGACGACCCGGCACATCCAAGCATAGTATTCGCGGGGCGCGAACAGCATTCAAAGCTGCGGAAGCTCCTCTCGAACGCTTTCTCGGACAAGGCTATGCGAGAACAGGAACCAGTTCTGCTGTCCTACGTCGACCAGCTCATGGAGGCGCTAGGGAAGAGATGTAGCGAGCCCGTTGATCTCGTGGAATGGTACAACGTGAGTATCTATCTCCACGGGACACCAAAGACGCAAAAGCTAAATTCTCTAGTTTACTACATTCGATATCATTGGGCATCTTGCCTTTGCTGAGCCATTTGACTGCTTGGGCAACTCGTCCTACCACCCATGGGTCCAAATGATCTTCAGCACGTTCAGGTTCGTGACCTGGATTCGTGCGTTGAATCGATTAGCACCGGGATTCTCTACTTTTCTGATGCGAATGGCACCGGAACGCGTGAAGCGCGAACATGCCGCCAACATGCAATTATCGAGAGAGAAGGTCTTGCGCCGGAAAGAGAACCGCCCCGATTATGTTGATTTTCTCACACATCTGATATCGGCAGAAGAAGATGGAAAGCTTACAGAAAGGGACATTGTCAATAACGGACCGACCCTGGTTGTCGCTGGAAGCGAAACCACTGCCACAGTCCTCTCTGGCGCTACATTCTACATTCTTAAAGATCAGAGTGTGTACAGAAAGCTTACCGAGGAGGTTCGATCGAGTTTCCAGAGTGTCGAAGACATCACCTTGACCAAGGCGGGCGGACTCGGGTATCTTCACGCCGCTCTGGACGAAGCATTGAGGTTGTATCCGCCGGGAGCCAACAATCATCCTCGCCTCACGCCTCCGCAGGGAGCTGTCATTGCCGGACGTTTCGTACCGGGGAACTGCATGGTCGGGATCAACCAATACGCTATATTTCGCTCTCCTCTCAACTTCCGCGATGCCGACGCTTTCATCCCTGAAAGATCGATGGAGCGTGATGGAAAATGGGCAGCGGACAGGCGCGACGCTCTACAGCCCTTTTCCTTTGGACCCAGGAACTGTATTGGACGCAAGTAAGTCAAATCACTTGAAGCCCTTATAGATTGATTACAAGATGATGCTAACACTTGTCAAGTCTCGCTTTTGCTGAAATGCGGCTCATCATGTGCCGGCTGCTCTTCTCCTTCGAGTTGGAGCTGGCGCCGGGGCAGGATGACTGGCTGAACCAGAAGGTGTATACGTCGTGGGATAAGAAACCTCTCATGGTGAGGCTGCGCCCAGTACAGTCACAATAGCGTCATATTACAGACCTATGGATACAGCACCAGTGTGGAAAAATATTATCGTTGATCAGGAGCGCGAAGCTTCCCAGTTAGAATAAGACCGATTTCAGCATAGTTATAGAACGTTTTGCTTTGATGAAAGTGATTTGGGAGACTATGCGATATCGAGATTAATGTGGACGATGGGTAAAGATGATTATCACGACCTCCCCGTTTTTCGGGTCTGATTACAGAGATCGATCCCACAGCAGACATAATCTGATGGCCAGCACATCTTGTGGTGTGAGCCTTATAGACAGTTTTTGCATGAATACGTCCTCTGGTGAGATGCACAGTGTGTAAAGAAAGGAGAGGACAACAATTCCCCTACCGGCCATGCGCCTGGTAAGTAGATCTCGCTGCGGGTCGGACCGAGCTGAAGTTGCGAGGAGCTCGCAACGAATTCGGATCACAGCCGAGCCCAGATCCGAGGCTGACTCGGTCGCTTTGATGGACGCATCTAGCCTGAGCCTTTGTGATTGGAAGTGCACTAGCTGACTGACACGCACCAATACTACCTTTGACTATTGCTACCATTGCTGTTTTTTCTTTATATCTCGGGATGAATTTGTAATTCTAAATTGGCATGATCCGTCATTTCGAGATCTCGGAATCTTGTCTGAGCCCGGGGCCCATCCCGTCGGGAGCAAGGCTTAAAATGCTGCGAAAGGAGGTTTCCTAGATTCTTTCCGTTCTGATAAATAGCCTTCCATCGAAAGCGCTCTATTTGATTATACCGACAAACTGAGATCAGAATTGAGATCAGAACACTCTCGTTTACATGAGCATCGACACCAGGTAAGCAGACGAATCCATGGCTACAACCTTCAAGCCTTGTATATTGTTCAAGTTCTGCGCCGTTATTGACCTGTTGAATTGTCCTTAGGTCGAAGTGGCAGTATCAGGCACGATGGACAGTCAAACACGCGGTGTGAATGACCTAGCTCAGTCTGAAGGGCACGACTTTGCCATGCAAACCATCGATCGCGACAAAGATGACACGAGCAGCACAAAAAAGATGGCTGGCGATACTTCTACGAGGGAGAACACGAACCAGGATGCGGTGGCCGGATCCAGTTCCGATCTCGAGTCCAGAAAGCTGTCCACACATGAAGACACCGACGATAAAATTGTTTGGTGGGATGGACCTCACGATCCCGAGAACCCATACAACTGGCCGAATTGGAGGAAGTTCCTGAACTGCGGCCTGATCAGCATTATGACCTTGGTATCAGCTCTTGGCTCCTGTGAGTACCGTTCAACCTCATGGGATGTAATATCATACTGACGAGAAAAGCAATCTTTGCGCCCGCCGTGCCCGACGTCATGGCCGAGTTTGGATCGACATCCCTGACCACGGCATCTTTTGTTGTTTCGGTCTACGTCTTGGGCTACGCTTCCGGGCCTTTACTCCTAGCACCTCTGTCCGAGATATACGGCCGCGTCATCATCTACCACGTCTGCGATCTCTGCTTCGTCCTTCTCTCCGTTGGCTCTGCGCTAGCTCCGACTATGAGCAGCCTCATAGCGATTCGGTTCTTTGCTGGAGTGGCCGGCTGCGCTCCAGTCACAAACGGCGGTGGTTCCATTGCTGATATGGTGCTTCCTGAGCACCGTGGCATCGCCATGGCTATGTACAGCGTCGCACCTCTTGCCGGGCCTATCATCGGCCCCATTGTGGGCGGGTTCGTGGCCGAGTCTCTCGGCTGGCGATGGACCTTCTGGATCCTTTCTATCGTGGCGGGTGTGGTTTCGTTGATCATGCTCTTTTCCCTGAAAGAAACCTACGCATACGTCATCTTGTCGCGCAAGACTGCTCGCTTGCAAAAAGAGACGGGAGACTCGGAGCTGAGATCGAAACTCGACTCGGGGCTATCACCGACGGATCACTTCAAGCGCGGCATCATCCGGCCGATCAGAATGGCGATGCAGTCACCTATCATCCTCATCACGTCCATCTATATGGCGACCTCCTACGGTTATCTGTACTTGACGTTCACCACCATGACGTCCGTGTTTGAGGATACCTATGGCTTCTCGTCCGGACTCGTCGGACTCGCATACCTCGGCCTCGGTACCGGTAGCATGATCGGCGTCGTCTACACCAGTCTGACATCCGACAAGCATCTGAAGCAGAAGGACGGCCAATCCCCACCGAGGCCAGAGCAGCGACTGGTCAATCTTCCATTTGGAGCAATCCTCCTTCCCTGCGGCCTGTTCATCTACGGCTGGACTGCCCAGTACCACGTGCACTGGATCGTTCCGATCATCGCGCATATTCCAGTGGGCCTGGGCATTCAGCTCATCTTCTTCTCGATCCAGGTGTACATCATCGACGCTTTCACCAGTTATGCTGCTTCTGCGCTAGCTTGCAATACCGTTATTCGATCCATGTTTGGCGCGTTACTGCCCATGGCTGGGTTGCCCATGTTTAGCAATCTTGGGCTTGGCTGGGGCAACAGCACCTTGGGCTTTATTGCCTTGATTATGATTCCCGTCGCCTTTGTATTGATCAAATGGGGCGAGTATCTCAGAAAGAAGTACACGATAAAGGATATCTAGACATGGGGGTAGATCTGAGTAAGAAAAAATTAATCAGTAATAATATTTTTTGTGCGAGCTAGTCCATGTATTTTGGGAGTTTTCCCAAACGTGGTCATGGATGAATGGGCCTTGATGCCATTGTCGTCGAGATATGAGGGAATCGCGATTTGAGGTTCGAAGACAGGCCCCGGAAAGCCGGGGCAGTAAATTCCTCAGCTGCATACGACAAGATGGCTCATACAGCCTGTCCTGCCAGCGGCTGAGGCGTTTCTTGGCCGGCATTCCAGGGCAACGAAGTCCGGAAGAGTCCAAGAACGTTAGTCACGGCACCTGTGCAGCCTCGAGCCCGTCTAGTATATATCCGATTACACATTCTCAAGATGCCTTGACAAAAATAGTATCACCAAAAAGTGTTTCCACATGACCACAATCGAACAAAACAAGTTATGTGTTTGTAATGCATTTCAGAGTGCACAGAGAATTAATCTCCTATGTCTCAGTTGTCATTTACAGCAAGACTATGTTTGCGCACTTATGTTTCCCTTTGTCGCCTTGCTCTCGCGTCTCGCGCTCCATGGCCCATCCTGAACAAACCACAAGTCCATCAAAAGTCTATATTCATACAACGCGACGCTTCGGGTATAACTCCTAAAATATGCCTCAAACCAAGCTTGCAATGCGATTGTTTTGTTAAAAGCTGAGCACAACTTACTCAGCATCGTGACTTGTGCTTCTGTAATGCGCATTCTATGCTTGTGATAATGCGACTGCCTGTGAGGCAGGAATCTCGACCTCCTCTTCTCCGCCAAGAAGCATCTTCTTGCGGCATTCGTCCTCCAAACTCTCTTCGTCCTCAATGGTACCTTCTACAGAGGCAGCGAGTGCAAGCTTCTTGACACATGAGTTGTAAATCATGGTCTCCACTGTCTTCTCAGTGATCAGGCGAATGACCTCGACCTCACGGGTCTGTCCGATACGATGCGCACGGTTGGAAGCCTGTACGTCATCTTGTGGGTTGTCTGACTGATCGAAGAGGATGATCTTGTTGGCAGCGGTCAAGTTGAGACCTGTACCGCCTGCTCCAGTCGTGAGCAGGAAGACTGGGATATCAAGATTCTCATTGAATCGCTCAATCTCTGGGAAACGCTCAGCGACTCCCGACCTACCAGTGAGCTCGCAATAGGGAATCTTGGCATAATGCATCGTCTCCCTTAGAATGTTGATGGCCAGTTCGTATCGCGAGAACACCAGACAACGGTCTCCGTTGGCTTGATAACCCCGGATCAGCTCCAGTAGCTTTTTGACCTTGGGTGCTTCCTCCCAAGATTTGTGAGGAATATCGAAACTGCTCAAATGCTTGGAATAGTCCTTGCACAGGAGGTGCAGATCAAAATCGGTGTCCGTCAACAGCTCGTCACGCCACTTGATCTTGAATCTGTCTTCCCTGGCCTGTACTGGAAGACTAGGCACCTTTTTCCAGAGCAGATCCACCATCTCGGTGATCATCTCGTCGGTGAAATGGCGCCGGAAGAGTTGGGGATGTATCGCTGCTTTACGCAGCTGCTGCCACAGGTTTCCCTTGTCCTTGCTGACACGGCCCTTCGCCTTTCCTGCCAGAAAAGTATCCTTGATCCCCTCGTAGAGCTCTTTTTGCGCACCGATCATGGGAATCAGCTCAACGCGATCTGTCCTCTTGGGGAGACCCAACACCTCGTCCTTGCGTCGTTGCAGAATGAACGGCTTCATTATGGCGCGCGCATTGCTGACTCTCTCTTTCGCGAGGGCGGCAAAGTTCATAATATCCTTGTTCGGGACCTTGGCTTCGAAGATGGTATGCATCTTTTCAAGCACGCCCGCTTCGAAAAGGCAAGGCTCGACGAAACTGAGGAGACCCAAGAGCTCTTTCAGGTTGTTCTGAACTGGTGTTCCAGTGAGAACTAGCCGCCATTTCGACGACAGCCGGGACAAGTGCTTGTAGAGGATCGTGTTTGGGTTCTTGAGCTTGTGGCCTTCGTCGAAAACCGCGACATGAGCATTCAGACCATTGAGCCAGTGCAGATCGTCTGCTTTCCTCTCGACCATGGAATAAGAGGTCAGGACAACATCATGCTCTTGAGCAATATCATGAGGATCGTAATCTCTCCGGTCGTTACCTGTACACAATTAGTAATTTTCCGCGGCACTTATACATCAAGGTTTTGAGACTTACCAGCGTAAATATGGAGAGCAATCGAAGGAGCGAACCTTTCAAACTCATTGGCCCAGTTTTCCAGGGTACTCGGAGGCACCATGATCAGATGCGGCTTGGCTTCAGGTTGAGTCTCGACGAGATGAGAGATCAAAGAAATGACCTGGCAGGTCTTTCCGAGGCCCATGTCGTCGGCAAGGATCGCGCTATATCCGAGTCTGTGCAGGAGGCTCATCCAGTTCAGACCGAAAAGCTGATAGGATTTGAGCTCAACGTCCTCATCCATGAGGGCAGGGCGTTTGGAGATCGGCAGTTGCTTAAACGCCTGTGTCGTACCCTCCGGCTCTGACTTCATTTTTCCATTCGTGTCCATGGCCCATCTTTCCATGGTGGCTTTGAGCTGATCGCCCCGCTGGACACACTTGTTGATGACTGTCGTTACGGCATCAAAAGCTTTGAACCAAGTATCCAGCTTCTCGGTAATGATTTCGCCGATATCGCTTTGTTTGGATCTGGATTTCGTCTTTGTGCCCTTGGTCTTGATTTTCTCGACATCCTCAATGCTTTTGAACGGTCTCTTCGATGTAACCAGCTGCGAATCTTTGATTGTGCTGCCCGTCATTCTTGCAAGTGCCTCGGGCGTGCAGCTGTTGAGATACTCCAGCACGTTACTATGCTCCTGAAGGCGTCCGCGGGGCAGACTGGCGACAGAAGCAGCTGAGTCAGAATCGTCGTCTGAGAGGGAGGGTTCGCTTTCATCCATATCCATCAAGTCTACCACCTTGGGCGCAACCTTTGGCGCAGCCTTGGTTGTGACCTTTGACTTTTCATTGCGGCTCATCAATCGGCCGCGCTTTTTGACGGGAGGCGTCTGTTCAGCAGCGGACACCATTTTGCGCTTTCTGCTGGCGGCAATCTTGTCGAAGCTGGGGAGGTCGTCTTCTGAATCCGAGTCCGAGTCTATGTTAATGACTTCGGGAGCCGCAGCTGATTTCGAGATTTGACGTCGATTCTTACTATCGGTCACGGTCGGACAGCCAGCCATCCTTCCTGACTTGTCTGGCGATGATCTACCAGGCGATGTTGCAGCCGATGAGGTAACATGCGATGATGAAACTGAAAACACCTTGTCGACTGGTGAAGCGGATCGGTTTCGGCGACCTTTGATGAGACGTCTGCGAGGCGCCATGTTCTTGGCCGGCTCGGGCGAGAGGGCTGGCGAGCTGGAATCGGCTCGAGGTTTCGGGGGACCAGTCAACTTTGTTTGCGTGAAGGATTTTGATTGTGGTTTGGCGGCTACTGGGGAATCATCCTGAGAATTCGATCTTGAACCGGAAGCTGCTGGTTTTATACGAGTTTCGCCTAGGAGCACTTCTGTGGCAGCAGTAATCTGCAAGCCATTGTCCTGCAAGGCGTCTCGGCATTGGCGGTATAGGATCTTTGGCTTGCTCTTAACAACGCACTTGTAGACCTGCTTTGTTAGGTATCGGAGCCTGAGGTCCTTGATCTGGCCCGGCTCAATGTCTTTGTCGCTTGCTCTGACAAAGGAAGATGGTCGAATTTCACCCCTCACGGGCCTTTGGTCGTCATCTGAGCTATCTGATCGCTTGTAATCATTGGCCAGGTCGTCATCGGACGCCAAGGTGCTGAGAAATTGTTGCTTGACAGCTGGCTGAGGACGGCGGGCTGTAGAAGATGCAGGTGCTCGAAAAGCTGTGCCGGCAGGCGCCATCAAGGACGCCAGCCGACCAGCACCAAGTCCCGGCCTGGATGGCTGAGGGTTCATGGCCGGCGCTTGCTTCTTCTGGGTCGATTGAGATTGGAAGGGTGAGGACGCGGGCACCTCGATCACAGTGCGGGGGGTATCTGGGATCGGAGGAGATGAGCGCTGCAGTGTCGTCCGCTTCTCAACAATCTGTGTGGGCTGTGTAGCACGATTGATGATTTGCGTGGGCTGTGTGGTTCGGTTGACGATTTGTGTCGGTTGCGTGGTGCGGTTGACCACCTGCGTTGGTTGCGTGAAGTAGGGTGAGGAATCAGGAATGCTGTGCGCAAGCTCGTCAAGGTCATCGTCCTCAATTTCGAAACGTGCTGGCTTGGTACTGGCAGCGTTTGGTGTCGAGGGGAGCGAGGGGGAGCTCGTCCGCAGGCCTACCACCCCGTGCACCATTTTGCTAGAGTTCTGCTGATTGACTTGAGGGGTTGAGCTGCGTTTGTGTGTCTCTTCTCGTTTCTCTGCGGTCGATGAGGGGTGGAAAAAGCTCTTCTCTCTCGGCGTGAAGAAGAAAGCAAGGAAAGTCCTGATTGTTTGAACAATACTTGAAACAATTGAAAGAAATGAAACCGACGTTGAGTAACTCCAACACAACAGTAAATCATCCGCCTCTGCTTCTGTGTGCTCCGGGTGCTCAATTGGCAGCAGGACGGACTTGGGTTGGTCGTGCTCAGGAATGGAGTTCCCACGACGACTGGAGCGTTGGCGGCTCGATTCACGCGGAAATTTTGGTGTAGAAACGCACAGGACGCGACTAGTACAATCGCGACATCAGCTGACCTTAATTGGCAGCATACTCGTGTGGGGTACTCAAATCACTATACAACGGGCAACTTGGCCCAATTACGGCTCAGGTATACTGTGAAATCATCACTGGAAATCAGGTATAATATATAATCAGATCCATTATCATAATCTTTGCTTCCGAACGATAGATTGAAGCAGCATCACGACGTATGGAATTCCCATGGCTGTTTGTTACGGATAGTGCTGGCTCTAGTGGGATAGGTAACCACTATGGCGGAATCCGGGGCAACCCGCTCATCCACCAGTGGCTAGGTACTGTAGCCAGGCGCAACCAGCAGAAAAAAAGCACTGACCAAAATGACCACCAGTCCGCTTTGTTCGATCCGAGTCCAAGCTTCCACGAGAAGCATGCCTAGGTAACCAGCCACATCACCATTGCGTCTCCTGCTAAAGCCACAGGATCCGGAATACACCAAAGGCCCATTTCCCATCCCGAGCCTCATCCAGATATAGAACCAACCCAGCCCATCATACATCCACCATCAATCAGCATGGCAACCCGCAGGATCGTGTCGACCGAGAAGACCCTCCTGGAAAAGGACGACAGCATCGGCGCCAGCCCCGCGGCCGGCGAGAAGTCCAACATCTCCCCTGCCGTGCCCACGTAAGTTTCAACGTCGATATGCCTCGCGGCTCCTGATCGGGGTTCAAGCATTTTGCATCTCATCAAAGCCAAGGGACATCCCCGGGCGTGAGCATGTGACTTGAGGCTGACACTTCTTTGCAGAGACGTCATCGTCAAGCTACTCGCTTTCACACTAGCCATGATAGTCGTGCCGATTGGGTCATACTATGCTACAGTAAACACCTTGTTCAGGGGTATGTTACGATAGATTTCCCGTCGTCTTTTCTTCAGATCTTGTAGGTCCTATGCGGCGTGGCTAACTGATCGTTGGTCTTTAGGAAATTCTACATTTGCAGGAGCACTGGCTGCAATCATGGCAAACGTGGTGCTCATCGCTTATGTGGTTGTGGCTTACAATGAGGATCAGTCTGAGCAGCTGGACGAAACGAAGAAAGACACCAAGAAGCAACGTTGATGGACATGATCATATGATCTCAGCACCATGGTCACTCAAGCATGTATGATATGGGTTTGGTCTTGGCAGACACAGAAAACACTTAGCGAAATATTCATAGCGATGTGATACGCTGACGATTCATGCCATGATTTCTCAAACAAAACAAAATTTTGATTTCTTTGGTGACCAGTTCGACAGAGGCCTCCTCCCCCTCCTCCTTCTATAGAGACACTGCCCAAACTGCCAGAGTCGAATGCCTGGCCTTCCAATGTTGTACTGGCAATGATTAGCCCCGTGTCCTCGTCGTAGATATCATGTGTGCGCGGCTCCCTGTGCGCCACGGTCGCAGAAGTATTAATATAGTAAAATGCTCATGTTGTAGGACATCGCGGTAAACAACTTCCGCGAACCAATATCCTCTGTAATTTCAACACCGTGAACCTGGCCCACTTCCCCCATCCCTTGGGTTGGAGGCCTTCCTATATCGACGTCTCTCGACGTTCCTCATAATTTCAAATCCTAACTTCGTATGTACTTAAAATCGAATGTTGCTGCCGTGCGAAGCGTCGTCTTGCAAATTGCAAACCGGTGAGGTGACAGCGCGCATCTCCGCGGTCGCCCCTTGCCAAGACCAGCTCTGCGAGCTTTCGACAGATGAGCTGACCATCAAGGATCAGTCCCGTGTGAGGGCACGCAGCGTGCCACGTCCTGCACGCCCCGAGGGTCGCCAGAGAATGTTTACACGAGCGGCCGTAGACGAAACTCCTAGAAGGCCTTGGGTATCTCGAGTGGGAACCGGCAAAACACAATCCAATGCATAAGATGGGAATGCTCAGCAAACGCCCACTACTCTAGGCGTTCTTGCTGAAGCGTCGAGAAAACCAGCTCTTTCGCTTATCTCCAGACTCTGATCTTGGTGCCTCCGTTGCGACCGCCGCTTTTGAGCTTTTTCTCAAAAGGGTACCACCAGTCTTGGGTGGCGGGGGCGGAGCGTGCGAGTTATCAGGCATCGTCCTAGGCTGCGATGCGGCCTCGCCCAAGACTGGCGGTCGGTAGCCAGGTGTCTGCCCAAAGCTGATACCATAGTCGTTCTGAGCCTCTTGCTGCCTCTTATGGGGCGAACGCCGGTTGATGGAGCTGTTCTCACTACTAGTAGGATCAGTCTGATATCCAGAATGTTCTCCGTAGCTTGCGCTGCCGGACCCAGACGCCACTGTCTCGTAAGATCTGTGGTTGTTGGGACTGGGGTAGACATTTCTGTTGGCAACCGGGTGGCTGGTCAGGTACGGCTCGGGCTGCTGGCGAGAAATTCTGTTTCTTGGACCGTTCCCGCCGTACGGGCCGCCGTTTCCAGAATCGAAGCCATCAAAATAGGCATCCCTCGGACCGCCGGCCATTGCTGAGGCGCGGGGATCAAAGTTGACGCTCTCAGGGCGCTGACTCGAGCCAGATCGGCCGCCGCCATAGTAACCCTCATGAGGGAAACGCGGGCCATTGGAGTCTGATTTCATACGGTAAGTATGTTTGTCAGGGAAGCGTGACTTCCGACTTGGCTTACTGCCATAGTAGCTACTCCTCCTATTGTTCCATGTGGACTGTGAGTCCGAGTCTGTTCGGTACACAGATTGACGGCTGCTATAGCCGTCATCGAACGCAGCCTCGAAGCTGCGGATCGTGTCTAGTGGTCGCTCCCATTTGCTTCTCGTTGGGTTTGAACGGTCAGGTTCAGCTGCATTCGTGTTAGATATGCATCAACTGGCTGACGATTCACCGGGCCTCCAGGGAGAGTCGACTTACCAATTGGGTTACCAGTAGAATCTTTGTGTTGAATCGAAGAAAGGGGCGGCTTTTCCTCCCAGTTGATTGCATCACGAGCAACGGCGGCTGTACGTGTCCAAAACAGTCAGTAATGCTGGTCACCTGGCCCATCCGGTCATTGCATCGCCGGACTTACAAGGCTCTGCCTCCTGCATGGCCAATGTCGGATCGGCTTTGCTGTTTAATCTCTTGGCTTCCTTCTCTGCGTGCGTCTCGTGGAGTGCTCCTCCCGAGAGTTTGCGGGCGTGTCCGCTGGCTTGATCGGGCTTTGACTTGTCGGATCGGAAACTGAAGCCTCTAGATCTGGGTCGTCGCTCAGGTCTCTGCTGCGGCTGCTGTGTCACTGGAGGGTGCGTTGGCGGCTGTCTCGAAGATTGCTGCGGTCTTGATTGATACTGCTGGCTCGTCGACGGCTGCTGATTGTTGTTGTTGTTGTATGACGAGGGATAGGAGTACTGCTGCTGATCCTGTTGGCTCTGTGACGGCGGAGCTGGCAGCGGATGACGGTTGTAGTCGTGGGACGCCATTGTCGCTGACTGGGATCGGCGTCTCTATTATATCGCTGATCGTCCTGCTGGGATATCGGGAGGGAAAGGACTAGATGGGTGGAGTTGATACCAGGAAAGTGGACTTCGGTGGACCGACGGCGTACAGAAAAGAGTGGGTGATGGGAGTTGATAGCGCAGAAGCGAAGGTGAGGTGCCAATTTACGAACCCTGCTGATGGGAAAATGGACTCTTGGGTAGAGGCACCGACGAACCGCCTGCCGAATGTCTTATCGTGGGATGGATGAGGAAATGTGATGGCCTGAGCGAGCGAACGAACAAATGGGCCGGCTGCTAGGTAAGGTAGGGGAATTTCTTTCTTTTCCAAGCTTTGGGATCCTGGGCGGCCAGTTAAACACGGTAAGAGGGTGGACGGGGTGGGCCCCGAGGCCTGTACCTTAGGTAGTGTACGTACACACAAACAGTGGGCGGCAAGGTTGTTGGGCAGGTTCGCGGCTGGGGGGCTGGCAACCATCAATATGGGTCGAGAGGTACCTGTCGCAGCCGGCGTGCCGCCAAAAGTGACCTTTGTTGCTTGGGTATGCGTCGGCGACTTTCCTTGCCTATCTCGATTCCGTATTATTTTTGGGGTGAGGGAAGAAGGATCCGTTGCTATGGAGGAGGGTCGGAGGGGGGCGCCTTTCCTCTGGATTGGACTGGACTGGATGTCTGCGCGCACGCAACAAGCAGCAGCAGCAGCAGCGGCACAAGCACAAGCACTGCCCAGGGTCCTGCTTTCGATGTTATGGAGACGGTCGCAGCTAGCTATTGATGGGGACGGGCTGCAACCCCCGGCGTAGATCCCAGGTGCTCCCTCGTCTCAGAAGCAGCGGAATTCAAGGAAAATGCTGTTTCGACGTGATCGAGATACAGCACCCGCGATCAGCTTGGGGCCAATTTCGACGCCAGGAGAAGGAAAAGAACTAAACAAAGGGGTTTCTGAATCAGACAGGATTGGGCCGCTGCCAGACTGAAATTCAATACTGCTTGAATGGTGATTTCATGAAGTGAGAATAAGAAAGTGTATAGTGCAGCTCGGGCCCGTCCTGGTGCCTTAGGTGTAAAGGCCGGTCGATCTTGCTGGAATTGCCAATGTCAAGTCTGGCGCAGACTTTCTTTCGGTTGCTCTAACTTCTCTGCTGAAAGCGACCAATCTGAGATGCTATGACTCGAGCTAGTTCCGCGCTGATGCACACAGCTTTGAGCTTTGAGCTGCCGGCTGCTTGAAATGCTTGAATGCTTGAAAGAAGGCGCTTGCAGATGTGTGCCTGTGAATGTATGGAGAGTGACGTCAAATAGGCGCTGGAGACACGAGGTGGCCAGTGATTGCTTGGATCGTTGATTGATTGATACCCTTCTGGTACCTGGGAGTCAGTTCAGGTAATCAGCGTCAAATGTATGTATGTATGCATGTGCCACCCTCTCTCTGTATGTTCGCGTTAGAATCCGGTGATCGGTGTTTCAGGAACGCCGCCGCTCTTCTTTGCTTCTGAGTCTCTCTCCGTTCGGATGACTGACAAAACGATGACAGTAGGTAGGCGATTCGAAATAGAACGGCCAATGAAACAAGTGGTGCAGGGAACTCTTCTGTGCCTATACTTCCCTAGGGGCAAAGGATAGTAGACTGGCTGTTATGGAGTCTCTGCGCGCAGGTTTGTAAAGAGTAGCTCGCGCCGATACGTGCAGCGAAGCGCATCTACTATCTGCCTCTCAGCGCAGTGAGTGCACAGTGCTGCTGGGGTGCATTGGCCTTCCCGGACCTGCGAGTGCCGGTGTAAAGCCAAATTGGGAAGTCCTAGCGTCAGATATGCTGTGACTTCAAAAGGCCAAAGGGGAAGATGGTCGGTGAGGGAAGGAGGGAAGGATAAATCCCAACGTTGTCAATTCGTCTTCCTGGTGATTGCTGTAGTAGTGGAATTGATGTCTTCTATGGAGCTGGTATGGTATCGACTCAAGGTGGATGTTTGCGGTCGATGAAATGTTGGTGGTGGCCACGGAAGAGATCCAGAAGTTCCCAAGAGTTAAAACAACTCTCAGGGAACTGCAACTGGGCAGGGGCGGACGGGCACAAGAGATAATACGAGAAGCCCGGCAGTCCAATCAGGCCACGCACGGGAGATCTGGGATGCTTTCGGAACCCTGAACGATAGCGGGCACCCGAGAGAAAGAGCGCGAGGGTGTAGACAGGTATTCGTACTCTTTACACGCTCGCACTGGCAGGCTGGTAAGTAGATAGACTGGGTGATATTCTCTCTTGGACGGTGATGAGGGGATAGGACACGTCAATCCCCTGCCATTCCTCCTCAAGGTTTCGTTATGGTTGAGGTTCTCGCAGGTGACGCAGCAGCCGTTCGCGTCAATGTATATGTCGCACAGCAATCTTGTCTTGCGGTCTGCGGGCGGTGCAGTGTATTAATTACTTGTTTCTCCCTCTCGGGTTCTATCTGCCTGCCTAGAGGCAAAGTAACTTTGCGCTGAGTCGCTCTCGTCATCCACGATGTGTATCCATGTTATCCATGCTGGCAGAAAGTTGTGGAAGCTGTCAACGCCAGCGTCCACGTGTAAGCCCCCCAAGTGCCCCCCAGCTTCGCACGCAACACGAATGCTGCGTGGGCAGCGATGAGCCCAGATGGGCTTGATGGGTGCTGGGGTGGGGGCAAGGAAGCCTGGGATGAGCCCGGCCTTCCCGGTGCGTGTCTCTCGAAACATTCGAAACCTGGCCACGTTTTGTCTCTCCAGGACAAGAAACATCTGATCACGACCTGTGGTATGTAATGCCAGTACTATATGTATGATATGACACTTGGTCCTCTTCGTCCTGCCAGCAGTTCCACTTGCTAAACGTTGACGAGATTGATGTGCTTTGATGCGCGCTCAAGCCAGAGAGTCTCGCACGAGAGTGCCAAGCTTACTTGCTTGTTTGAACTTTTTTTTCCCATGATCTCCCTCAACCTGGGGAATGGAGCATGGGGAGGGAATACCGGATTTGCACCAAATCCCATCCCACTTTCGGTAGGGTGCATACGAATACTATTCCACATTTGCCGTACGCACACGAATCCCTACTAGAGACATGCTGCATTAAAACCTCATCCCTAGCACATTTTTTAGTAGACCTACACTACTTCTGATGGCTGCCTCGCGCAGAGGGATCTTCAACGACCTCGACTGCAGCTGGGTGTATTTTGCTATACACGGAACTATCTGCCGACAAAGCAGGCCGCGGAGAGCCTAGATGGCAGATGGCATTAGGTAATGTACGTAGCGCAGGAGATTCGAGATCGACCGATCTGATGCTGTCATTGACCCAGCCAACGAAGAAGCACAGCCATGAATTGTCAAAAGAAAGGACAGGGAACAGGGATGTTCGAGTCCTGCCCCTGGCTTGGCTTCTGGCTTGCGAACAAATGGCAGGAAAGGCAGCAATGGACCTTGAGCTAACGTGTCTGCTACACTGCTAGCTGGTAGGAGATCTACGTTAACACGAAGCTATTTTAGTTTAACCCAGGCCAATTCCCAGCTTCCAGTGGCTGACAGCTCCTCAACCCGCTTCACGTCCAGCTTTTTTTCTGTTTGCCAAATTCCGCAGGAGACGCCTAGAGATGGCGACTATTGGCAGACGCGCAGGCAGGTATTTGAGGGTCGACGGCGCCGTTGCCGTCCGTTCTTCATCTTGACTCGAACCAAGGCGCTCGACTAGGCGTCATGAGCATCCGACTGGTCAATTAGAGAGAGAGGGTGTCAAGGAGTCGACTCTCGCCCAGCGACAATGCAAGCACAAGCTCAGAAACTCTCGGCCACGATGGTTTATAAAACTTTTACCTATGGCTCGCAGGTTGGCCTCTCCAGGCCGAGCCCAGCCCTTCGGATCTCCGCCGCCGCGCAATGGATCTTCAAAAGAGACGGCGCCATTGAGTTCACTTTGGCGTCATGCATTTCCCCGACCTGGGGCGCTTTTGCCGGAGAATACTCAGCGTCGGTTGTCGACCCGTCGCCAAGCTGTCTGAAAGTAGCAGCAAATCTATTTCCGGCCTCTGCACATTGGCTGGCTATAGACTGGCTGTTCTCAGGGGAATTGAGGGCATGATCGCTTTCTCGTCGGCCGCTCCTGGTCTTATTACATCAAGACCAACAGACACACGACCTTTGGGCAATAGTGCTAGCAAAGCCTCAAATACACTGCCAGGTGCTGTAAAAGTCGAGGTAAATATCAGCAATGGCTTGCCGTAGCGGGCACTCTCCCAGGCCAATGAGCGCCCTGGAAACTCCCAAAAGCTTTCCGGAAGTGGCTAGACTTTTTCGAGGTGGGACTCGGCCGATGCTTGTTTACGGCGTACGCACAATTACCGAGTGCCAACAGGTAAGCGGTGCGACCTTTTGGTAAGAACCCGAAAAAAGCGAAAGAGAAAAAAGTCAGGGCGTAAAAAAAAAAAAAAGACCAGAAATGCCGACATTCGAATCCGTCACAACGGATGGGGCTGCAGATTTCAATATAAGACAGACGCAGAATACGATACACACCCGATCATCTATCACCGGCCCTGACGATAATTGCAGCGAATAGGCGATCATTCTATTTCTTCTGCGCCTCGCCACCGATGTCGTGTTCCTGCGAGGTGTGGCCACCACAGATCTGCTTTAGAGCTGCACAGCCCCCCTAGACTTTGGCAAGATGGGCATCACCCTTGTTTGGCTTGCATCATTGATCGCTCAAGAAGACCAGACGAATGTCAAAAGAATTGTCTGACAGTCTGCCAACTGTCGCCAACGATCATCATCTGGACCCTGCAAATCAGCTCACTTGCTTCCCAACTCCCGGCATACGAACACAGGCTGCCACTTTTGGTGTGTAGTACTCTGTATGGTGTGGCTTATGTGGTACTCGCTTTCTCCAGGACCTGCAGATGATCTTTGATTGAATTCCCGTCCTATCCGACGAGCAATCAAACCATCTTTTCTTGGACTCAATCGAGGTACCTTTACTCGTCTTTTTACTACGTGTGGCAAATTCGAGATTCGGGGTCTTCGTAAAGAGTAAGGGAAAACAGAAGGAAGAGAAGCAAAGAAAAAAAAAAAAAAACGCAAATCTCCTTCGCGGAACCTTGAGCCCAAGAAGGTTGCTGACATCTGAGCATTATCGAGACTTGTTTCAAAGGTGCCTCTCCCGTGGGCATTGCCCTACGTCCCGCCCCGTCGATTAATTGCCAAGGTAACACGCTGCAGACTTCCCGTGTCTGCGGCGTGCAGATATTTTAGAAGCTTGGCAAGAGAGATGTGGTGGCGGAAACATGTGCCGCACACGCTCCTCGCAGATCGATTCCCCTCGGTCGCGGAGTGACACTGATCGGCAATGTCTGGAGAAAGTTACAATAAACGTGGACATTTTCGCATCACAGGGAGGCTTGCGAGCAGCTAATAAGCATATCTCGACAGGATCCTCGAACCATCTCTGCTGCCCTCGAGAGGATACGATATGCCGCCTGCAATTCTCCAGTGAGCTAGCTGCGTGAGGGTTTGAAAAACCTTGTGCATGATCCCATTTATTCGCTCAGGATCTCTCTCCCTTACCTCGCTCGGAGAGCTCAGACTGCGAAAGTCGGGATCCGTTCTTCTGGCATGTGTCACTTGGGCCCTGCTTTTGGTCCTCTGCTCTTCAACGTTCTGCCTCTAGGCAGGAGCTATGAGACCAAGACGCCCGCCCGTGGCGCTGCCATCGAGATAATATGGGTTGCGACTCTCTGTGAAACGCCCTGTCGCGGTTGTATACAATTTGTGCTCAACCTCACCTCTGACAAGTCTCTGGCCAATTTTCATTCATATACCGGCATCATACATGCGAAATGTAGGAGAGTCAACCAGATGCTCGATGCCAGTGTTGAAGAACCCAGTGAGATTTCGTAATTTGCAGACGTCACTGATAAGAAGAACTTGTTCGTGAGTGATGATTATTAGTCTACTACATACAGGTGGCCGGAGGAGGGATGGGAGAACAGCTGGCCACTAGATATCTACAACCAAACCGGCATTGTTTTATCTCGAGACATTTGTGATTTTTTTTCCTCAAGCCTCCGATGATTTCTTTGCCAATGATTTTTCTCCGCTGTCTGATCGGATGATTTTGCGATCCGATAAATCATTGGCAATGATTTTTCTCTCTCTCCAAGTAGAATCTGAAAATGTGCTCCGAAACACCTCTCAAATGTGTTCCGTCAAAAGTTCGCTTTCATGCTACGCTGTTCATACAATATATGTCCTCTATCGGTCGCCTCTATCGGTCAAGGGCTTGACTTTGGCACTATAAGAGGAAGAATACAAGTCAGCAAATATCACCAAGGAAGAAAAAAAGAGGGAAAGCTCACCATGTGCCAATAAACCCCCTTCCTCCGCAGCAGCTCCTGGTGGTTGCCCTTCTCCAGGACCCTGCCCTCGCCGAGGACGAAGATGACGTCGGCGTTCTGCACCGTGGCCAGGCGGTGCGCGACGACGACCATGGTGCGGCCCTTGGCCGCCCTCTCGAACGCCGCCTGCACGAGCTTCTCGGACTCGGAGTCGAGCGAGCTGGTCGCCTCGTCGAGGAGCAGCACGTCGGGGTGGCGGATCAGGGCCCGCGCGATGGACACGCGCTGCTTCTGCCCGCCCGACAGCGACACGCCCCGCGACCCGACCTGCGTGCCGTAGCCCTCGGGCAGCGACGCGATGAAATCGTGGATGCTGGCGTCGCGGCACGCGGCGTGCAGCTCGGCGTCGGAGACCGAGTCAGGCGCGCCCAAGAGGATGTTCTCGCGCAGCGTGCCCTGGAAGATGTTGGGCTCCTGGGCCACGAGCGACAGGTGCCGGCGGTACGCGTACACGTCGAGCGCGTTGATGTCGACGCCGTTGGCCAGGATCGCGCCCCGCTGCGGCTCGTAGAAGCGCTCCAGCAGCGACACGATCGACGTCTTGCCGCACCCCGAGGCGCCGACCAGGGCCGCGAACTGGCCCTTCTCGATCGTCAGGTTCAGGCCCTTGAAGATGGACACGTTGCGCGTCGGGTACTTGAAGTGCACGTCCCGGAGCTCGATCTTGATGCCGCCGTCGGCGTCGGGGATCTGCTGGGCGGCGCCCGCGGTCTTGGTCGTGGTCATCTCGACGCCGCCGTCGTGATCAGCCTGGTTGCCGCGCAGCTCGCGCACGCTGAGGATCCGGTTGGCGGCCGCCGTGGCCTGCGCGGCGTTGGGCCCGAAGCTGAAGCCCTGGCCGGCGGACTCGGCGCCCTGGATGACGGCCATGTAGCAGACAAAGAACTGCATGGGGTCGTACTCGCGCGTGGCCATGAGGCGGCCGCCGTACCAGAAGATGAGGGCCTGGCAGCCGAGGCTGATGCTGTCGGACAGGGCAAAGACGAGCGTGGTCCAGCGGGCCTTGCGGAAGGCCTTGCCGACGTGGCCGCTGAGGAGCGTGTCGTAGCGGTCCGTGATGGTGTCCTCGAGCGTCATGGACGAGACGGTGCGGAAGGCGCCGATGGCCTCGGCCGCGAACTTGCTGCTCTCGGCGAACACGGCCCCGTACATCTTCTCGAACTCGAGCTCGTACCGGAACCGGAAGTAGCCGGCCGCGAGCCCCAGCGGCATGGTGACGCACAGGGCCACCAGCGCGAGCTTCCAGCCAAAGGCAAACGCTATCGCCAATGCGCCAAAGATCGTGAAGACCGAGTTGTACACCAGGGCCATGTTCATGCCGAGCATCTCCTCGAGCTGCTTGGGGTCGCCGCCGACGCGGGCCGTCAGCGTGCCCGTCGAGTTGTCCTCATCATCGAAAAAGGCCGTCTTCTGGTACAGCAGGTCCTCAAAGTACTGCTTGCGGTATGTGGCCGAGATGTAGTGCGCCAGGTGCGTCGAGACGAAGCCGACGACAAAGTACGAGAAGCCGATGCAGATGGCCAGGACGAACCACATGAGCGACCAGAAGTCGGCCTCGTCCCGGAAGTGCGCCGACTGCGGGTCGTACTGGAAGATGACGACGATCTGGGCGAACAGGTACGCCTGGAGCGGGGCCGACGTCGCCGTGCACATGGAAAAGAATATCGTCAGGCCGTATGATAGGAAGCGGTTTCTCTGCTCGTACAAGAGTCGGCCGAAACTTCTCACAAGTCCTCGCTGCTTGTACTTTGTCTTCTTGACCACGTCGCTGTGCTCTGACACGGCAGCGCTCTTTTCGCGGCTCAGGATGGCGCCCAGGTCCTCCTCTTCGGGGCTTTCAGAGCCGCTGGCCTCGGTCGGCTCGCCCAGAGAGAGCTGCTGGGCATGTACAAGACCGTAGTAAACACCCTTCTCGTCCTCGAGAAGACTCTCGTGGGTTCCGCGCTCGACTACGCGACCCTTTTGGAGGACCACGATCGCATCTGCCTTCTTGATAGTGGAGAGACGGTGGGCGATCGTTACGGTAGTCCTGCCCTGCGAGACCTTGTCGAGGGCGGCCTGAACGATGCGCTCGCCGCGGACATCAATGGCCGAGGTGGCTTCGTCGAGGATCAGGATCTTGGGCTTCTTGATGACGGCGCGTGCGATGCTGATGCGCTGGCGCTGGCCGCCAGACAACTTTGTTCCAGAGTCGCCGACCATGGTATCGTATCCGTCGGGCAGGCGATCGATGAACTCATCTGCAAAGGCCTCCTTGCAAGCCTCGATGACAAGTTCCTTCTTCCGCTCCTCGCTGTCGTTCTGGAACGCAGATCCGATCAGGCCGTAAGCCACGTTCTTGTAGATGGTGTCGTTGAACAAGAAGGGCTCCTGCTGGACGAGACCGATCTGTGATCGCCACCACTTGAGTTCGATGTCCTTGAGCTGATGTCCGGACGTGGAGATGGAGCCCTTCAGCTCGACCGCGGGCCCAGAATCCTGATCGCTCGTGGCGGGAGTCTGGGTTCCGTCACTGATGACGCTGTCACTGTCGGCTGCACCATCCTTCTTCTTCTTCTTATTTTTCTTCTTCTCTTTGGCCTTCTCCTTTGCGTCAACGGTCTTGGCAATGTGTACCTGGTCATCCAGTGTGTACCAGCGCTCAATGAGACCGACAATAGTCGACTTGCCGCTTCCAGAAGGGCCGACAATGGCCGTCAGCTTGCCGGCTTCGAGCGTCAGGTTCAGTCCGTCGAGAACCTTGACGTGAGGGCGACTGGGGTATGCGAAATCGACATCCTCAAAGATGATATCGTCGGTGGCCGAGGCCTCGGGCTCCGTGATCTTGCCACGGTAGGGGCGGGGCGCATCAATGACGACGAAAAACTCACACGCGGCGACCATGGCCTTGCCGACGGCGATCAGGGGGGTCGACATGCGCTCGAGGGAGATGACCATCATCATGACGGACATGAGAACGACGACAATGTCGCCCACGTTGGCGATGCGGTGCTCGGTGACAGACTTAGTGCCGAACCAGAAGGACAAGCCAAAGGACGCGAACAAGCCGAAAAACACGAGGCCGAACTGCAGAGCCATGATGGGCGAGGTCCTCTGGCCGTGCTTCTGGGCCGCGTCTGCCCAGACGGCGAAGCGCTTGGTGACCTGCGCCTCGGCACCACAAGCCATGACCATGCGGATGCTGCTAAAGGCCTCGCTGGCGACGGACGACGACTTGGTCTCGGCAGCCGTCTGACGCCCCTGGCCCTTGAGGATGAACGGCAGGAGGGTGCCAATTACGGCCGAGATGAAGACAATGACCGAGCCAGTGACCAGGGTCAAGGACCAACTCTTTATGAAGGCCACGATCATGGACGCTATGATGGTCGCCAAGAACTCGAGAAATGTAGCAAGCTTTTCGGATATTCCGAGTTGCAGTGTGTTGGCGGTCGTCGTAATGGTTCCCGCTGCAGCTCCTGGCGACATGGAATCGAGGACATGAATCGTCTGGCCAAAGAGACTCTGGAGATAGTGCAGTCTGATGGCAGCCGACATGCGAATGCCTATGATTCGGAAGGAGAACTAGATGAAAATGGTAAGCTTCCACTATGGACAAGATGTGACGAGTGCCACCAACCTTGGTCATGTAAGTCAAGCCAAACTTGGCAATGAAAAGTGCGAAGATGTACAGCCTGTGAGTGAGAGTCTTAGTATCAAGTATTTTCTGTTACTTGCGAGTGACCACCTACGCATTTCGATTTAGCGCCGCCTCGAATTCAGCCTGGGAGACTCCCGAGCCGGTCGTGTTGAAGTACGAGACAAAGTTCGTAGTGAGAGCACCTGAATAGTAGCATTTAGCACATTGTCGCGGCCCAGATCATAGACATGTTGCGAGCTTACCGAATACCACATTCATGAGGGGCATCGTGACGCCGGCCGCAATAGAGGCAAAGCCGGCCAGGGCCATGAGAGGGTAGTCCCATGTCTTTGCGTAAGAGAAGATGCGCTGAAGATAAGAAGATGATCAGCAATCGTCGCCAGTGCGATGAGAGTGGTTTGACCGATGTCGAAGGGACAGAAACAATTATGGATGAATCTGTGCAGGAATGCTTACGTAGTAATCGCTGAGCTTTGCTTCTCTCTCTGGTCTCAGCTTGGCAGCCTCTCTGGCCTGCTCTTCATCGCGCTCATCGCTTGTTCTCGGGTCGGGCGCGATGTGATTCTGGTCTGGCAGACCCTCTGGGCCTGCGACCTCGGGTTCGAGGACCTGAGTCTGTGTCGCGGCCATTGCCTGCGTGTTGTATGATCGATCTCCTTTCTATCCAATAGCCATGGAGAAAGTATCCAAGATCCAAAGTCGCAAAGTCAAGTCGCTCTATCCTGGATTTGCCACGCTCTTCTGATGGATGATTCCGGATTGCAAAGTCTGTGGTTTTCGCTTCTGTTGCTCGGCCAAGAAATTCTCAATGCCCAAAAAGGTGTTGCCTGGTGGAATGAATGAAAGAGTGAATGCGGCTGCGCAATGAAAATGAAGATGGTCAATGCTGGCTGGGTGGAAGGTGACTATGCCCAAAGGACCAAATCCAGCCGCAGCCAATAGATTAGATAGGATAGAGTATCGTCGCCCGAGCCACAGACGATGAACAAGACTGTGCTTTATCGAGATGGAAATGAAAATGACTGAACAAAAGATGAACAACAAAAGCAGAGCTGCGATTGATGACGATTATAATCAGCAGCAGAAAAAAAGCTGAACGTGTCAGAATGCCCCTCCAATCCTTACAAGGGCCTTGGATCGCGCATCAAGATAGGCCACATACCTAGTCGTCGCTGTCGACTGACTAAAATTAAAGCTTGACCCCAGAGACGATCCTCCAGGCGACTAGGTCCAAAATGGCTAAACAAAGTATCGGCTGCGTACACTGTACCTAGAGCAGAGCATCAATGTTGTTGCCTGCAAGACTTTCATGATGGCTCAGCTAATAGGGATGCGGTGCAAGTTGTCATGAGGTTCTAGGAATCACCTTGTACCTGTCTACAATACTCTACATAGTAGTTCGGCCTACGCCAAGGAATCGTCAATGACTGACCTTGCATTTAATAGGACTCGCACCTTTTCCTGGCATGTCATCCATCTACTGCAAAATTGACAAGAATGATCTGTCGTGTTCTTTTGCTTGCGCCCCAAAGTCCTGTGTATCGGCCACTCGCCCGTAAGACGGGGACCGCGGACAGTTTAACAGCCCGTCGACTTTCCCGAGTCCCGATACTACCTACATTACCTACCGCTACTTACCGTCCTGGAACCTCCAAAAAGTCTAATCCAACCCTTCCACGTTGCCTGGAACTGCCCCGGATTTGCCTAATATGGTGCTGCAGCATAAGTTGCCCCTATTGCTTAGACATCCGAGTCTCCAAGGCATTATGGCCTAGGTAGGCATTCTTGTAGGTATCCTATACTTCTTGTTACAGCTTCAACGGTGCTATACCTTCAAAGCTTGCAGCTGTGCTATTGGACATGAAATGAATTGGTATTGAAACCCGTTGTACCAAGTGTCTATGTATCTGATAAGATACATGTAGGCCTAAAAAAGATGACTGCCCCGCAATTGTGATCCTGAACCATACAATCCCACCCCGCCCTATTGACCTCACTAAAGGAACTCCTCCTAGACCTGCTACAAGCCATGCGGAACATCCACTCTACAGCTGATATTCTTCTGCACGTCGAGCAATGGGATGTTCCAAGAGAAGTGAGAAAGTGTAGTTTATCATCAGGTTTCAGACGCAAGTTAGCTGGCAGTTGTAACTTCGTCGCCTTATCTAATCATCTAGGAAACCCTTTTTCGCTTTTGTACGATCCTTAGTCAAGTATCCATCCCCTGAACATGGACCGCACGAAAAACAACAACAGACTGACGAGCCTATACTATACGTGTGTAAATGCGCTTCAAAACCCAACACACATTGAGCAACTCCTATCCTCCATCATCATAACAACCGGCCAGAGACGGACGTGATTCTATACTTGTTCCAAAGTGTATATATGTTCGGATCAGCTGCACACGTTTGATCAGCATGTGTCTCTTTCGACCGACATTGTCCGGCAAGGTTTGCTAACATGATCCGCAAGGAGCAACAAGTCAGTGCTACTTACAACTTGTTCGGGGGAACCGCCGAGGTCGTGGGCCACTGGTAGCCGGATGCGTCGCTGAACTTGTAGCCGTAACTGGCGGTGAAATCGTCAAGGACCGAAGGGCCGCGCGAGCCTGAATCATCAAAATTAGCATGTATACAAAGGGGAGGTGTCGGTCGTAGCTACCGTATGGGTACTCCATGGGCACGATCTCCTTGTTGTCGTCAAGGTAGTGCAGGAGGGGAGTGAAGATTCTCCAGCTGGCGTCGAGCTCGTCGTCACGGACAAAGTTGGAGTGATCGCCCTTGAGGCAGTCGAGGATCAAGGACTCGTACGCCTCGGGGATCTTCAGGTCGGAGAATCGTCGGCGGTAGGTGAGGTCGAGTTCGGTGAGAACGGTCTGCATGCTCAGACCGGGAAGCTTCGAGTTCATCTTGAGGTAAACACTCTCGTTGGGCTGGATACGCATGACAAGCTCGTTGCGGGGAATGTCCTTAAAGATCCCGCTAGTAACGTCCTTGAACTGGATTCGAATCTCCGTCTTTTGCTCGTTCAAGGCCTTACCAGCCTTCATGATAAAGGGAACACCGTCCCAGCGCTCGTTCTTGATGTACGCGACAAGGGCGCAGAAAGTGGGGCACCTCGAGTCCTTGGGCACCGTGTCGTCCTCCTTGTACGAAGGCTTGCTGCCGTCCAGGGACTTTCCGTACTGGCCGATGATGACGTTCTTTGGCTCAATGGCCGGCATTCCCCTGAGAACGCGAACCTTCTCGTCACGAATATCCTCAGCCGAGAAGGAGATCGGCCGTTCCATGGCCAACAGCGTCAAGACCTGGAGAAGGTGGTTCTGCATGACGTCACGGATGATACCGAACTCATCAAAGTAACCGCCACGGCCCTCAGTGCCGAAGGGCTCCTTGAAGGTAATTTGGACGTTGTCGATGTGGTGGCGGTTCCAGGTGGCACCAAAGAACTCGTTGCCAAAGCGGAGGATCAGGATGTTCTTGACCATCTCCTTGCCAAGGTAGTGATCGATGCGGAAGAGCTCGGCCTCGCTCCAGTCGGGCTCGAGGGACTTCTGCAACTCCCGAGAGCTGGCAAGATCCTTGCCGAAGGGCTTCTCGACCTGTGCACAACGTTCGTCAGTATCTCAGTTAGTCATGACACCAAGGCAACAACTTACGATGACACGGGCGATGCCGTTCTTGGGGTAGCAACATCTCTTCAGGTGCTGGGAGACGATTGTGAAGACGCTGGGGGGCAGGGCCATGTAGAAGAGGCGGTGGGCTTCCTTGCGGCCCTCCTCAATCTTCTTGAGCTGGTTGTCAAGCTCTTGGAAAGACTCGTCCTTGTCGTACTGACCAGAGACGTAAGTGCAGAGCTGGCAGAATTCGTCCAACTGGCGCTCGAGGTCCTTGGTGGGGGTCTTGATGTAGGATCGGACTCGCTTGATGTATTCCGCGTGGTCCATCTTCGTGCGTGCATATCCGACGATTTTGATGTTCTGCGGCAGAAACTGGTTGCGGTACTTTCGGAAAATGTTAGAATCCCGGATAAAATGTTCAAAGACAGTCGGGAAAATTCCTTACGAGACCGAACAAGGCGGGGAACTATGACAAGTTAGCAATTGAGCACTGCGTGGAGGGAATCGGCGTCGAGGGTGGCATACCGTCTTCTTCTTAGCCAAATCTCCAGAGGCACCAAGGACCACGATGACCGTGTTATCCTTGAGCTCCATGGAACTGCAGGATTCGAGGTCAGTGATACAGCCAAGCAAGCACAATCTGCCGGGGCAAACAGTCTCGACACATCGAGGTGGTCGACCGGGCGACGATGGGCGCGACGAGATGCCTCCTGGGCGTCGCGCTTTCGACCTTCGTCATGATGGAAAATGGCGGGGTTGGCGGGGCTCGACTTACGCTGCGGCAGAATCCATTTTGCTTGATCTGATGGAGGGGAATGGGGTCAGCAAAAGTTGGCGGACGCCGAGAAAAAGAGGCAATTCAAAGTAGCAGACAAGAGTGAGCTGCAAGGACCAAAAGGGTGCAAGAAGAGAGCAGGTCACTCGAGTGGAAAGTTGGTGGTTGTCCTGAAAAAGAACAAACGGCCTGGAGGAGCTCTCGGCGGATTGATAATGTTGTTGGGTTTGGGAAGTGGGGAGCTTACTGATACCCTGGTCGCTGTCCGGTAGCTGTACCTTTTATTCTGCACGCCGAATATGCGTTTCTGTCTCAAGGGTCCTTTGCGCGCCCAGTTTTTTCCAGTGTTTTGATTTCGGCTCGTGAAGGATCGTGAACTGCTCAGGCTCGAGAAATACGGTCTCGATGCGACTGGTTTCCCTGTTGAAATCTCTTCGGCGGAGTCGAGAGTCGAGTCTGTTACAAAGCAAGAGCACACCTCCGAGAGTATGTCCTGGCTCGTACAGTAGCGAACTCGGAAGCGTCGGGCTCAGATCCACCGGATCAGGATCAGTGTGGGCTTTGACGTCGACGGCAAGGCTTTTCCAGGGTCTTGCTGAGTGATTAAGTCCGTCTGTCGAGAGTTCCGCAGTGGACGGAAGAGGGAGGGAGGAAAAAAGTTGCACGGCTTATGGAATCATGTATTCCTCGCTTTCAATGTCTTGACGCCCTATTTTTTGAATTGAATTTTTCTGCTGGCAGGTCTCATAAGCAACACTGTCGGCGTTTAGTATTTATTTCTCTATTGTTCACTGCTGCCAAATGTCAAATCCCGGGCCACTGCAATGCATCCATCCATTCCCGATCCATTGATGATGTGAGCATATTGCAGCTGGGTGAACACAGACACTCTACAGAATGAATACCGCCTAGGACAAGTACAATTGTTCGCCCCGGCGTTTGTCTTGGTGTTTCAGGACAGTGGTCCGAATGTGCCCATCGGACACAGCGGTAGCAATTGATTAGTCAGGCTCCGGTCTCCGTAAACACCTTTTTGCATTTATCCGCCTCCCAACGCTCAAGTTACAGAATACGATCACCCCAAAGCCATCAGCGGTCCCGGCGGTGTCATCGATATGGGTGAGGCATGAAGGCGCCCCGCCGCGCCCGGCGATACTCTCGAAGCTATGCGCTGCCCGCCTGATTGGCTACCACTGGGGCAAAGCTATAGCTGCCGGTTGGTGGGGTGCAAGGCAGAGCTTCCAGGGTTAGATAGGGAGCTACGCTGGATCTTAGATAAATTACCGCACCCAAGGTGAGCGAGCATGACGTTGCAGACCGCTCTCGCCGTTTAGATCCTTGGACCCGATGCCGTGCGACGAGGGCAGCCAGAGATCGGCGATAATGGATGGTTATCGCTGTTTGTATGGGCTTTATGGAAAGCTGTATGAGAAGCAGGCTCTCTCTCAACTGACTTCAGTTGTCCTACACAGTCTTGAGGACGGAAGACGGTACTGAAGACTCTGGCATGTTTTGCCGTGTATATTTACGCACGTAAAAACAGCACAGATGTTCTCTGTAGCACAGTTCATTGACCAGGAATGGCAAGCCGTGGCAGTCGAGACAATGTCCGGGTTCTGGTCGAGGCTTTGGGGTTCTCCGTCTTCCGGAGTCCGACATTGTCGCCTAGGCGATTCAGCCCCGAAGACGTCAAGAGGTGCCAGTCAGTCAGCATGCATCCGTAGGATCGGTCTCATATGCAATGCCAGTCGGGTAACAGTTTCTGGAAGGTGACAGACGAGCACTGACAGACAAGATAGTACTCAGTGATTGACTCACAAACCCAGCAAGGCCTGGAATAAAAACTTGGTGGTGACCAAGATTGTCTTGTAGATATCGCAGGGTGTTTGAAAATGTGGTTGCAGGCCCAGGTCAATCTGTATTATACCTTGTACTAATGTTTTTCAAAGCTGTCAAGAAAGGAACCATGTGAACATTGCATCGTCTATTGCATGCCTCTATTGTCAAGTTTCCATGTGCTTATCAAATCAAGCATTGAATGCAGGGCTGATGGACAAGATGCGGGCGGGGCACTAGTCGGCAGCTGGCGAACTGGGGTGCCAGTCGGTGGCCGCCGACCTTTTGGCGTGGTCTCCACTCGCGCTGTGGCTCAGTCCCCGCCTTAGCCACAATCCGAGAAAAATTGGTTTTGTGGAGGGTGCAGAAGCCCTCTTGCCTTAGACCCGATTTTGCAGAACACTCTATCGAGGCGTGCCATCCACGGAATCACGACAACGCCAAAAGACGACAAACCGCCCAACGACAGCCCATACCTCCCGGATCTTCATCCCCATAGATTACGAGAGCGGTGGAACAACACAGCCAAGATGCCTTCCGAAGCTGGTCACAGACGTGAGTATCCCGCTGCCTCTCGAGCCCGGCCCGAACACGTCGAAATTTTCGCAACACCAGCAAGAGAGCCATGCGCCGACGATTTCCATGTTTTCGCCTCGACGCACGACGAAATCGAACCCCGGCGCATGACTCCCTAGGTGTTTGCGGACTCGACTTGGCCATTTCTGATTCTGGGTGGAATATTTGCTAACTTATTCTGTCTGATAGTATACGTCAAGTAAGTTGACAACGATGTCCCCGAAACCGACTCGGCACGATTCCCCGACCTTTGCGAAGGACGACGGCCATGTTTCGCTTCACGGATGCCAAAACGAACGATTCGATTTACGAGATCATGGGCGCTGACAAGTTGTGATTGTAGGGGTCGTCACCTGAGCTATCAGCGTGGCCGACACACCATCCACCCCCAGACCAGCCTGGTCAAGATCGAGGGTGTTGATGACACCGCTGCCGCCAAGTATGTCTTCTCACCAACCACGGATTTCTCGGGAGCGCGTCAGGACTAACGTGGAATTGTAGCTTCTACCTCGGCAAGAAGGTCGCCTACGTCTACAAGGCCCAGAAGGAGATCCGCGGTTCCAAGATCCGTGTCATCTGGGGCAAGGTTACCCGTCCTCACGGTAATTATCCGACTCCTGCTCTCACCACGTCCGGCGAGCCCGATTGCTGACTCTGCTTTCCAGGTAACTCTGGCGTTGTCCGCGCCAAGTTCTCCAGCCCTCTCCCCACCAAGTCTTTCGGCGCCTCTGTTCGCATCATGCTGTACCCCTCGTCGATATAAGTGCAGGAGGGTTTCGGCCGGAGTTGGTAGTGCGGATGGTTCATTCATGACTTGGCAGCATCTGGGTTAAGGGCAAAAAGATGCATGGGTAAAATGGACCGACGGCAGCCTTGCGTCTAGCATCACAAATCAAAACAATACCAACAACGAACGACGACATTTTTCGAGAGCGATCATATAGAGTGCTTGGGTGAACACAATGGCCAGTAATCCACACGCGATGAACGCATTGTTCGGTCATTTAGGAAAGACGCAATGAGAAATGTTTGTGACGAGCTATTGTGGGAACGATTCGAAAAGCCAAAACAAAAACAAAAACTTGGTGACCTGTTGATGCTGACGGTCTAGGACGGGGAGGGAATGGTGCTTGTGTTTAATCAAGCATTCATACGTTTCATGTCATTTGCCTGATCTGAATCGAGGAGGGATCACGGATCAGTCTTCTCAATGCAACATGCACTTCAAGATCATGTGTCACCTTTCAGAATCGACGCCTTTGATGTGCCAGATGCAAACGACTCAGCTGCTACGATAGGACACCGGATAGTGGTCGAGAAATCAGAGTGAACATGTCGATTCGATGAAGTCTATGACTTCCATGAAGGCCACGTGAAATTGGACTGACACTTGGCCAGTAAGTTGTGATATTGATGACAAGTTCCGAGAGGCCTAACCTAGCTGCTTCACGCCGTCCCGATCTTGACCTTTCGGAACTCCTCCGTCGTCCCCTGGATCGCCTTCTCGGTCGGCAGCCTCTCCATGCTGCTGGCGCCGAAGAAGCCCTGGACGCCCCTGGTCCGGGCGAGCACGTACGCGGCGTCCTCGGGCTCGGCAATGGGCCCGCCGTGGCAGAGCACTATGACATCCTCGCGGACGGCGACGGCAGCATCTCGGATCTCCTGGATCCGCTTGACGCTCTCGTCGAGGCCGATGCCCGTCTGGGCACCGATGCTGCCGCTCGTCGTGAGGCCCATGTGGGCGACGAGCACGTCGGCCCCGGCCCCGGCCATCCTGACGGCGTCGTCCTTGCTGAACACGTACGCGCACGTGAACAGGTCCTGCGCCCGCGCTTCCCGGATCATGTCCACCTCGAGGCCGTACCCCATGCCCGTCTCCTCCAGGTTCTGCCGGAACACGGACCCCTCGTCGATCAGGCCGACCGTGGGGAAGTTCTGCACCCCGCTGAAGCCGACGGCCCTGAGCTCGGACAGGAACCTGGGCATCTCCCGGAACGGATCCGTGCCGCAGACGCCGGCGAGCACCGGCGTCTTCTTGACGATGGGCAGGACCTCAGACGCCTGGGACGAGTCGGATGTGTTAGTGATTGACTTCAAAAAATAAATTACCCAAGTTGCATAAATAATTTCCAGGCAAAGATGATGTTGTAATTACCATTTCCACGACGATCTTGTTGGCATCACCGTAGGGCATCAGTCCCGCCACTGTTTTGATATATTGTCAGTATCATGAATTCAAATGATATAAGCCAAACTCCAGCCAGCATTGAGGTTTTTCCTTTGCTCGTATGTCGTAAAGAAATGCAAAAGGTTGTCAGGGCAGGACTCGCTCAAGCTGTCATGGTGTTCTCAAAGGGGTCAGTCGCTTACAGCTACCGCGCCCGGCCATCCGGAAGCGGCCCGAGTTGTACACAATAATGAGATGGCCGCCGCCGCTCTCGACGCACTTGGCGCTCAACCCCGTGCCTGCACCGGCCCCGACGATGGCCTCGCCGCGGGAGACGGCGGCCCTCAGGTGCTCGAGGACTTCTGTCCTGGTGGTCGGTCTCGGCATGATCGTGAATTATGTGTGTGTCGGTGGATCCCGGGAATTTTGACTTGCGAAGGCGCCTGGGTCGATGGGACAGCTACCACTTATAACCGTACGTATTTGGAAGAATCTGCAGCCACGCACTTGCATCCCACGTGAGATAATTTGTTTGAAAAAGAATTACACATCCAGTGAATATGTCGCAGTGACCACAGAATATGCGTCATGACGCAACATGGCGCTGTCGCTTCCCCACTTTGCTGTAGTCTTACAAGCAGACAACTCGAGGTGCTCTACCCATTTATATGAAGATCATAATACAGACGGCCTCAAATCGGCATTATAGTTTATTTTTCAGCAGTCGTTTGAGTGGTTACTTGCCAAATACAACTGACTTACACGATCACATCCAGCCATTCATATCTTACACAGGAGATCCAATTCTGCTTCATGAACTTGTTATAAAGTAGAATATCTTCAAGATTGTCTACACGTGATTCAGCTAGCATGTCCAAGAGCAAAGACGAAGAAGCCGGTCCCCAGATCCTGCTACTGGCGACATGCGACACCAAGATGGAAGAGATCGCCTTCATATACGACCGGCTGACCTCCATCGATGCCCGTAGCCGACCGATCCTGATGGACATTGGGCGCACGCCGGCCTCTCATCCACTAATCAGCATCTCGCACAGCGACATCTTCTCCCGAGATGCCCCATCAGATCTGTCCTCCCTCCCGCGGGACGAGTACTCGAGCCTCATGATCGAGGCCGCGACGTCGTACGTCCGCGAACACCTCCTCCCTTCTTCCTCCTCTTCCTCTGCCTCGCAAATCCACGCCGTCCTGGGCATCGGCGGCAGCACGGGCTCGTCCATCATCGCGGCCGTCATGCGCGGCGCCGCCCCCGTCGGCCTGCCCAAGCTGCTCGTCAGCACCATGGCGAGCGGCGACGTCGGGCCCCTGGTCGGCGGCGCCGACATGACCCTCATGTACAGCGTCACCGACATTGCCGGGCTCAACTTCCTCTCGGAGCGCGTGCTGGGCAACGCCGCCGCGGCCGTCGCGGGCATGGCCGCTTCTTACTTCCGGGACGCCGAGCCTCGGGAGCAGCAGCGGCAAGGAAAAGGCAGGAAGAAGAGGATCGCCGTCACCATGTTCGGCGTGACGACGCCGGGCGTCAACGCGATCCGGTCGATCCTCTCGTCCCGCGGCGCCGAGGTCGTCGTCTTCCACGCGACGGGGTCGGGCGGCCGGGCGATGGAGGCGCTGGTGCGGCAGGGCGAGTTCGACGGCATCGTCGACCTGACCACAACGGAAATCGCCGACGAGGTGGGCGGCGGCGTGCTGTCGGCGGGGCCGGACCGGCTGGCGGCGGGCGCCGCGGCGGGCGTCCCCATGGTCGTCAGCGTCGGCGCCTGCGACATGGTCAACTTTGGCCCGCGCGGGACCGTGAGCGCCGAGCTGCTGGCCGCCGCCGACAGGGGCGAGCGGAAATTGTACGTCCACAACCCCATGGTGACGCTGCTGCGGACCACGCGCGAGGAGAACGCGCGCATCGCCGAGTTCATGGTCGACAAGCTAAAGAAGGCCCGGCGGAAGGATCTCGTCAAGGTTGTCATACCTACCGAGGGGATCAGCATGATATCAGGCACAGATGGGCCGTTCGAGGACCGGGACGCCGACGAGGCATTGTTCAGAGGGATCGAGGATGGCCTGAAAGGCAGTGGTATAGATGTTACCAAGTCCGAGGGTTTGGGAATCAATGACCAGGAGTTCGCTCAACATGTAGTCAAGGTGCTGGGGGACCTTAGTCTGCCATGATTGATGTTCCTCGAGCTCAGTTGTATTCAAGAATCCAGTTGATGCCCGAATACCAGACTCCACTGACCCAAGGTTAGGTCAGATATGCATCAACAGCCAATTCGTACTGCATATAAAGTCATGACGAAACAAAGCAGCGAAGAGGCAGTGAGTAATATTCCCCAAAGTATTGAAAAAAGAAGAATAAAAAAATTCTATATCTTTTCTAAATATGGGTAAACAGTGGCGCTGTTCACGCACAAACATCTATAGATTTCCTTTGTCAGGAACGCTTGTCACAAAGTATCCAATTGTAACAGCTGACCGAACCATAGTGACCAGCTCCGAGTAGTGATGATCTTGTCACTATTTAGTATCTTCCTTGGAAGGTTCCTTGGAAGGCCTGTTGGCGTGCATCTTTCCGGGGAGCTCGAACAGTTGCTTGGGATCAACTATCCAGTTTCCCTTCTTATCGACAAACCTCCAACTCTCCTGGGTCCATCTCTTGAACATGAGATTATGGGCTATCATTTCGCCCATTTGCGCAAATTGCTTTTCAGTGGCCCATTCTAGACCTGTCGTCCCGACGTGGTCTATAGGCTTGCCCATGGTAACTCCGAGCTCCTCGGCGCGTTTTACTGTTTCGTCATGCCAGTCCCATAGACTCGCCTCGTAATTCTGGCGCGTGGACCACGGCTGGCCGTGGCCTTTGGCAATGCGCATGGCCGCGTCGTAGCCGGCCCTCATCGCTGGGATCACTCCCACAGATGTGTAACTAGGTCCAGCCACCATGACCTTGCCCTGGAAAGCAGCCGAGAGTTCATAATGGGCTTTGCGAAGACGTTCGACGTGTCCAACGGTATGTTGAGGCAGACAATCTTTGCACATCTTGGCGCCAGCCTTGAATGGCTCGCTCTGTGGAATGCCCAGGTGTCGTTCCACGATAGCCCGGGCCATTTCAACGGCCATCTCTTCATCTGGCAGCATAGACCAGTCGCTCCAGTAGTGGCCACCGAGCATCACGGTGAGTTTTGTGCCCTTGACTTCATTCCGGGTTTCAATATCCGAGTCAAACAGGACGCCGAGGGCACATTCGGGGTTCTCTTCTGGCGGGACCGACTGAGGGATGAGGTATCCGAAGCCCGGGTTGTCTTGAAGCAAGTCGGCGTTGGGGTACCACAGGTTGACGACCATGATCGAGACAGCTTTAATGTCGGCAAGCGACGGAAGCGAGTTTTCTGGCCGGGCAATCTGTGCAAAATCGCCCGAGTACAGCGTACTCAGGACCCGGTGGTACACATCACTTCCACCACCACCACCAGTAACCACAACTCTGTTGCCCTTTTGCTCGACAGCAGACACGGGAGTCCCAGTCTTGACAGTGACATTCTTGCTACGTGCAAGATCCATGCTCAGTGAGTCGACGAGGGTCATGAGCCCGTCACTGAACGCAAGCAGGTTCTCAGATACCGCTTTCTCGGCCATCTCAATGATAGCAATACGGTTCGGCCCATCCAGGATGTCAGCTTGAAGGTCGCCGTCCCTCTTGTAAATCCACGCCCCGCCATTATGCAAGGGAATCCTATCCTGTAACCAAAACTTTTCGAAAATGGTGTGTTTGGCGCTCAGCTTGTGTATATCACCGCCATAGATTCCGTGGAGCATGCCCGAAATGATATTGTCAATCACAGGCGACTTTGTATCGCCAAATATACGGCCAAGAAAAGCAGCGACAGACTCATCGTCGTCAAAAGCGGTGCGAATGTCCTTGATGTCCCGCCTGCGTTGTTCTACGACATCTGTGCTGCGGGTAAAGGCCCTGGCCCAACCGGCGGCAGCATTGAACATGCCGGTCCACATGGGCTCGGTAAAGTAAGATCGTATAGTCTTGCTGATGTTGTCCCACGAGACTTCTTCTTTGGGCAGTTGGACGAGGTGGTCGGGATAGTAAATGTAGCGCAATCCGGCGACTCCTTTCGGGTATATAAGCTTGTCCTGGATTTTCAAGTTTGCAAGCTGGCGCAGACTTGATCAGCACATGAAATCGAGTGGAAGGATCCAAGGGGGTGGGCTTTGAAATCGGGAAAAGCAACTCACCACGTCGTAGAGGACCAGATCATCATACTTGTGGCTTGTGGCCCCGGACCTTAGCATGCGCGGGCCACGTTGCATCAGCACCTCGCCGTCGTGGCCCTCGACCGTGTCCAGGTTAGTGGGCACGCCCTCGATCCAGCCTCCAAGGCGGTCGCTCGCTTCGTACAGGGTGATGTGTGCGTTCGGCGCGTTGCGCGCAAGGTAGTGGGCAGCTGTGAGACCGGTGATGCCGCCGCCGAGGACGGCAATTCGTTCCTTTGGCTGAGGCGGCGGCGGCGGCGGCTGCGGCGGCGGCTGGTGCTTCTTCTGCGTCTGCTTCTGCTGCGAAGGGGGAACAGCGGCATAGCCTCTCCTCCTCTCGTTGGAGGCCGAGAGGCGTTGCACCTGTGCTGGGCGAAGAGGCCGGGTGCGACTCAGGGCGAGGTAACTCAGCCCTCGTGCGGCCGTGGGGAGCTTGGACGGAGCTATGGCGGGTCGCCGTTGCACGAGGCCGTGGCAGGCATTGCCGTAGGCCGACCTTAGAAGAGCAATGAAGAGCTCCTCTGGGTGTCGGTGAGCCATTGCAAGATTTGGGCACCCAGTGGCCGTTCAATTGGCATGCCCGGGGATTTGTGTTGTGGTGAGCAAGAAGGGCCAACAGGGTCCAGCTCTCTCAGTGAGTAGGTAGGTAGGTAGGTAGGTAGGTAATGATCCGCGACGCACTCTCGGCTAAATCGTCGGCGCGCCCCAATTGCATTGCATCATGACATGGCACAAGCCCATAAATCAGCCCACGGCCAATGACCTCGAACGACGCGCTGATATGTAGTACTGACCAACAATTGTATATATAATTGTATTAGGAAGACGGAACTTCATGCTGGAAGTGAATGCAATTAAAAGTCTGTCGTTGGCTGTTTGATTCACTTCATTTCACAAGCAGCAGGAGAAAAAAACAATTCATTTGATTGAATCACAGAAAAAATGCACTTGGGTATATTGTAGTAATGTATCATGCATGAACACATTAGATGTTCCTGACTTTTTCCTATAACCGCAAAACGCCTGTATGATCTATCACAGTGACCTCCAACGCCTGTTGTGTCTGCCCTGTACAGAGAGGTATGCCACTCCACCTCATGATACAAATCTCATCCGCTGATCGTCATCCCGCTTTCCACCTCGACTTCCTTCTTCAACCCAAGCTTGTGCCTCATCACCACTCAGCCTCGGGGCTTGATACGATGAGAAGGCAAGGCTTCTAAGCAATCTCCTCATCCATAACAGCGCTGTCCATGCCGGGCATGACCCTCTCCTCGGCTTCGTTGCTCGTAAACTGCCGATCACTGACATGACCGTTGCTCGATCCATTGGCCGTCCACACCTTGTCGGGGAAGGTTCCACGTTGGCCGTCCTCGTGCTTGTAGGGGCAGTAGCGGTTGGTGCAAGGATTGAACTTGCACATGGTCTGAAGATGGGTGAACTTGCAGCCTTCGACCGAGCAATCGCCTCCATTCCGACAGGCTGGCATTTCCGGGTGCTTGAACGGGCACTTTGGATTTGTGCAGTGCGGGTAGAATTTGCACTCCTGGTCGCTTTGGTGTGATCGCCGGGTGGCGGGCGAAGGATGTCTGGCGGTACACTTGAAGTTCTTGCACGCGGCGCCGTAGCTGCACACGTCGGTGACATCAACAGTGATACCCGGGGGAGCTGCTGGGGACTGGTGGGCAAACTTGCAGTTTCCATTTCCGCAGGCAAGGTTGAACTTGCACATGACCGTCTCTGGGTTGGTTGCCTGGCGCTCGCCACTCATGTCGACATCTTCGCCCTCGCCAGCTCCATTTGCCGAGTCCTCCTGTCGTCCGTGGTGTCCGCCGTGGGGGCCACCTCTCCGGTTGTTTCCGCGGCCTCGGTCGTTCCTATCAAACCGTCCGCCGCGACCACGACCATTCATTTGGTGGTTTTGCCGCTGCGAGTCGGCCAGCTGTTGTGAGAGCGCAGCCATCATCTGGTTTTGTTGCTGGAGCAGTGCAAAAATCTGGCCCTGCTCGTTTGCGCCGGCGCCAGCAGCCATCATGAAGTTGGGGTCGCCCATGTTCATGCCTGGCATGCCTGGCATGCCCTGCATACCTTGCATTTGCGCGGCCATGCCGTGCGCAATATTGTTGGCGCGGTGGTTCATGCCGCGATTTCCCATACGACCAGCGCCGCGCGGACCTGATGGTGGCTGTCGGTTATGCGAGTTGATTCTGTCGTTGCCTCTGGTTCGGTGAAGGACGGACTCATGGGTTCGATCCATGGCTCGATTCACCTGACCAAGAATGCGCTTGCCTCGTCCACCGCGAACGTCACCGTTCCTCATGGACCTTGGGCCAGTGGGACTTCTGGCGGTTAGTAATTGTAACAGGCATCACGCAGTTGAAAAGTCACTTACACATTGAGCTCGGCCAAGGGGTCGAGAACAGTCGAGTCCATATCTTGGTCCATTGCAGAATCAAATCCTTCTTGAGATGTTGAAACGGGTGCGCTGCCGTTGTTGCCCTGCGAGTTGTTGAATGCTGCGATCTGCCCAAACAACCATTGCACGAATTGCCCGACTGTCTCGTCCTCGGGGTCTAGGCCAAGAAGATCGGTCGCCAGCTCGGTACCAATCTCGCTCTGGGTCTTGCCGTTGACAAGCATTAGAAGAATGTACTCGGAGAGTGGTGCGTCGCCTCCGTCGGATGCCCAGCCATTTTCGATGAGCTTGGGTCGAATCGCCGAGTTCAAGGCTTCCGCCAGGGGCGTACCCATGGCTATCTCGACAGACATGGCGAGCGGATCTGCTGTGGATGTGGCGATGAAATGAAGAAGAGGTCGCTGTCGAGAGAATGGCTTGAGACGTGACAGATAGTAGTTGCGCGATGGTATGGCAAGAGGTCGCAGGTCGAGGAAGCGCGACTGCGAAGCCTGACGATGAGATCCGTGTACTGTTTTGCCGAGGCGTTGCTGTGGCGAACGAATTTCACGGTCGTGGCAATAGCGCAGGTCGACGAGAGGAATGTTTGCGCGTCGGTGCAACTCCAGGACGGACTCAAACGATTGAGTAGTTGTACGGTGTAGAGCTCGAAGAGGGTCGCTCAAACCTGATAAAGAGCTGAGCAGGTTGCTTGTTGCAGATGCGTGATGACAGAAAGTCTTGGGTGGACCAAGGCTACACCCAAAGGCTTTAGTGGGGACGGGGGAGGCAACGCGATTTGGGGGAGAAAGGTTAGTCCGAGCGTCCAGTCTTTCGCCGTGAAGAGGCAGGCACAGGTAGGTACCCAGGTATCTTTCAGCCCCGGTTCCAAATCAATTGATCAATTTATCAGCCACAGTTCTGCCACCTTCCGGAAACAACCAGTTGGCTTATTCAATATTATTGCACATTACTCTGTACTTCACCACGCACAACTCTGTCACTAGGTAAGGTTCTTGCTGACCAACTGCCCTACCAACTCATGCTGGGACTGTATCACTCCATCGATTTTCTTGCCCCATTCAGAGACACACCATCATATCACGCGACGCAAAAGGCACACAATGATTATGATACGACAGACGAGCGTATGATTTGTAGTCTACGCTTGCTTGAAGCATTGATGCTTGTCAAACTGCTGGACACGTTTGTTGCGTATGGAAACCATGTGCGTACTGGGAAACAATAGCATCTCATTACGACGCCCGCAGCCGCTGCAACCACGGTACTTTGTGCCATTCCAAACTTTATGCGCATCCACGGATCCAACGGCCGTGGTTGTTTTCTTTTCTTTTCTTTTTTTTTCCTCTGCCGGGAGAGATATCGCCCACAGATTGACAAAAAGAGCCGCAAGGTCCAGCCAGTATTTAAAGTTTGGTAGAATAACCGGTACTCCGGACGACGTTCCATCAACACAGCTTTTGGAGTACTGACTCGAGTTCTTGGAAGGTCTTGTTGATCTCCCATGCTCATGCTCATGCTCATGCGCGCCTCGTGGTCGCCACATTGTTGATCTATCCCATGGCAGCTGCAGAGTTGCTCGTACTGCCAGGTCCTATGCCGGTCTCTCGTTATTATTAGTAGCACTGAATACCTTAATCTACACAGGCGCCTTAACGTACGTAGTCGCTGTACCTTTCGCCAGTCCGGCTTGACATGAATGCATCACAAACACCAGAACCCGACCTCAAGCTCCGGATTGAGCTCTCTCTACTATCGTGCGTCTGGTCTGGGCAGTGGCTACTGGCTAGGTCAGGTACCCTGGAGTGTGCTGTGCTCGGGAAGTGTCCATGCCTGCATGGGAGAGGATAGGTGCGAAAGAATATGCCGGTAAACCTCGCATTACAACAACATACAAGGAGCAAATAGCCTGATGCGCTGCGACCGCCCGGATGGCCACATGAGAAGCAATTCACAGGGACATACATGTGTGTGCGAGTGGCTCCCGCTCTGACTCTGGCTCTGGCAATCACTGGTGTGGTATCGCATAGTAGGTCTCACTCGCTTCAGCCTCCGCTCCCCTACATTGACACCGCTAGGTCGTCTGGTAGGGCAGGACGAGACGAATCGCTGCGAGAGCTCCATGAGTGAGCTGCTGTTTTTCGTTTTCCATGTTGTCATTGACCAAAGCTCCCTACCATTAGACCCCGCAATCTGACATTTCCTACCCCAGGGGCAAATGTTTCTCAATCATAAACACTTTTGACCATGGACTAGCACTCCCCCAAAAAAGCAGTTTACAACAGGGGCGAACAAACAGGAAGAAACAAGAAACAGCCCAACCATTGTTTTATCCCCTTCGTCAATCTCCCCCCCCCCCCGGGGGTCCCTATCTCTTATCAAGTTCCGTGGCCACTTGTAGATTTGCCGACCGCCTAATTACAGAATCACAGCGGTCCTCCAGGAAGCACAGCCCTTTCTCCATCGACTCCCAAGGCTTGGTTGCTTGGCTCTTCCCAGCGCTCTCCACTCCCGTCGAGTCCGTCTCCTCGTCGACGGCCGCTGGGTTGGATTTTTGGCGGCGGCATCGTCCACCGTCCATTCCACTGCCGGGTTCGTCCCAGGATATCGTCCCATTCCACCCAATCTCGCCCTGCATAATCCCCAATACGCGACAGCCACGGTACAGACGGTTTCTTTCTTTCTCGTCTACCTAGACTCTATTAAGGTAGACGTTCATCGAACAAAAAGTACCTTAAATAGAAAGCAACCTTAAAATCAAGCTTACCCCCCACATATACTACCCATTCCATCATCCCGATTGGCGCCGTTGGGTCTGGCTGCCAACTCACGACCGCCGTCGTCTACAGGCGTCCCCACGTAACGTTGCTAGCAGCACGGCCGTACGCGGCTGGCTGTGAGTGTACGAGCTATACGACCCTAGAGTGCCTTTTAGGAGGCCAGCAGCCTTCTTGCAGGCTTGCTTCCATACAAAGACTTGCTTCCTGCTTCCTGTCTGGAATCAAGAAACATCAGTCATTATTTCCTTCATTCCCATTGATCAGACCTTCTGTTCAAGGTCCAGCACAAACTCGTATCTTCCACTCCCGGATACCTCGCATCCTCTGTCGATCATCATTCGGGAAAGAAGTGGGCCTTGTAAGCTGAAGTAGGGTGACTATTAAGATCGGTCCCGTTGGACTTTCAAGATCGGGCCTTGTCTTCGTCAAGTCCACCTTCACCGCAACAGCATCGCAGGACTCATTCACCATGATGAGGTCGTTGAGAACCCTCGCAGCCGCGCTCGCGGCGGCGGCACCAGTCTTGGCCGTATGGCCAGCACCAGAGAGTATCAGCACGGGCAATCAGACTCTCTGGATAGACCACAGCATTCAAGTCACATATAATGGAGGAATAGTACGCTGGTCCTCTTTGTCTCACCCTTCATGTCGTTACGGCGCGATTGATACTAATTTGGGCTTCAACGTTCCACAGCTTTCGTGGAGTGATGACTCTGCCAGCAATGCTGCTATGCAGCACAATGCCACATTTTCTCGCCATGATGTCGTCCTTGGCGGTGTGTGCCGGACTATGGATGCCATCTTGGATCAGGGCTTCATACCGTGGAAGCTGTATGCGCGCAACGCCGTCTATGAGACGCAACCGAACGCGTCCCAGGCCAAGACGCTCATCACTGAGCTACAGATCACCCAGACTGGAATCGACAACTCGAGCACGTGGAAGCCTGTAGGTGGTAGTGCCGACGAGTCGTACACTCTGTCCCTGGATCTGCAAGGATGTGCCAAGATCGAGGCTGTCTCCGCAGTAGGCGTCCTCCGAGCTCTGGAGACCTTTACGCAGTTCTTCTACAAGCACACGGATGGCAGCATTTATACCAAAATGGCGCCGGTGGATATCCAGGATGCGCCGAAATTTCCCCACAGAGGTATTCTGTTTGACGTGGCCCGAGACTACATGCCCGTCCAAGCCATCCTCAGGACAATCGATGGCATGGGTCAGAACAAGCTGAACAGACTTCACCTACACATTACCGACTCTCAATCATGGCCCCTTGAGATCCCGTCCATTCCCGAGTTGTCCCAGAATGGGGCGTACGCACCTGTTGCCATCTACGGGACCAAGGATATTGAATACATCCAGAAATACGCCGTTCTGCGAGGCGTGGAAGTGATTATTGAAATCGATACCCCTGGACACATTGGCATCGTTGCCGAGACTTTCCCTGATCTTATTACCGGCTGGGGTGCCGCTCCCTGGACTTCCTACTGTGCTGAGCCTCCTTGCGGTCAATTCCGTCTCAACGAAAGCAAGGTTGACGACTTCCTCGACAAGCTGATGGATGATCTGCTGCCCCGAGTTTCTCCCTACAGCGCGTACTTCCACACTGGAGGCGACGAGGTCAACTTCAATGTCTACAACCTGGATCCTACCGTAGGTACCAACGACTCGTCGGTGATCGTGCCCCTGTTGCAGAAGTTTACCGACAAGAACCACGAACGAGTCAGGAAGGCAGGTCTCGTCCCTCTTGTGTGGGAGGAGATTCCTGCGAGTTACAACGTCACCATCGGCGATGATGTGGTCGTTCAGAGCTGGCTTGGCAGTGACGCCATTGACAAGCTCACAAAAGAGGGCCACCAAGTTATTGACAGCAACTACAACTTCTGGGTAAGCATTCACACCATCCAGGCGGTCTTGCCACTGGCCCCGTGTATAATTTTGCTAATTGACGATGTAGTACCTTGATTGTGGACGCGGTCAATTCCTCAACTTTGAGAACGGCGAGGCTTTCGACACGTACTATCCCTTCAACGACTGGTGTGGCCCGACCAAGAGCTGGCAGCTCATCTACGCCCACAACCCCGTCGCAAACCTGACGGACGACCAGGCGAAACTGGTCCTGGGCGGCGAGGCTGCCGTGTGGAGCGAGCTGATCGACGAGCACAACCTCGACAGCCTGATCTGGCCGCGAGCCAGCGCCATGGGCGAGGTACTCTGGAGCGGACGCGTGGACGCCACCGGGGAGAACCGCAGCGCCATCGAGGCGGCACCGAGGCTGTGGGACATCAGGGAGCGCATGGTCGCCAGAGGTATCGGCGCCTCGCCTGTGCAGATGCAGTTCTGCACACAAGGCGGTAACGGGTCCACCTGCAGCTGGCCGGTGTAACGAGGGAAAGCGGAAGCATCTCTGTGGAAGGGTTCCCTGTTACAAGTAATTTCTAATCATGTCTATCTAACTGTCAGTTGGACAATCAGTCGGTAGGACTATTTTGTGTACATATTTTCTGGCATAGTACTATCGGTATGGGGTTAGGAGTGCATCCTCGACGATCAATCATATCAAGCCTTCCTTTATTGCAAAACCAATGTGACCAGCAATCTCATCGTCTCTTCTCCATTTTCTACGACTGGTTTGTGTACTTGGTCCGGTATTGCAAGGACCGGCCGCCATGGAACTTCTATAACTTTTTTGGCAGACTACCAAATTCCTCCTTTCCATTGGCCAGAGCTGCTGGACAAACTCTGCTTCGTGCAAAGTTTCCGACAATTCGTTTCTGTGCACTACCAACCTTGTCTATTAATAGAAGCCACGTTGTTGGCGTGAGAGTATACTGCAATGGCGTTCTCGACACGAGTCCAATAGACGGCGCGCATATCTGATTACATGTCGGCCTTGATTTTCGGGCAGTTGACACAAGACATCCGTAGGTAGACGTGGACGAGATAGATGCCTAGGCACCGAGCACCGAAGTGAGACCCGAGACGAGTTCGCCCAGCAGTTGAACCGCTTGTCCAGCCAAGACAGAGGATATTGATCGATTACCCCACACTTTTGGTCAAGAAAGAAGAGTTATGTCATCGGCAACAGCAGCAATAGAGTTTAGGAACTTGCTTGGCACACCATCAACAGGCGAGATACCAATGATGTATACTTTGATGAACTCGAACTCGGCAGTGATGGATGGTGAGTGAGGGGTAGGTCATTGGAACAAAATGGTCAGTGATTGGCTTGTGTACCGACGAGAGAGATATGAGCACCTCGGCAGTGGCCGTAGAATGAGAATCAGAGAGGTGGGTGTGTATGTGTGTGCCGTTAAGGCGTGGTGGTGTTTCCCCGCATGTTGACTATGCAGATCATTTAGTAATGCTTCCCAGTAGTGTGTGTACCGAGTGTACATCGTACATCGTACTTTGTAAAGCCCGGCTTGATCAGAAAATCTCGAACTATTTTCTTCTTTCTGCTCACAACGGGACCAGACTCCATCACAGGCTGCTCTCCTCTCTCGTATTGACAGATCATATCATGTCCTTGTATCATAGAATCATGGTTCGAGTCTGGTAATAACAATAACGCCCACATTTTAAATCCGACGATCGCCTTACCGCAATTGCTAAGCCAGATCGGGAATGCGTTTCGGCATCCCGACTGGCGCCACTGGGAAACCTTGACAGGGTCCCAGATCTCGCATCCATCCATACCAACCATCCTGTTATGTACAGAGTAGGAATCCAGCTCAGATGTCAGACGTAGGTACGAAGCAAGGAGAATGTGTGGTGCAGAAAGAAGCATTTGCAGGCGACGCTCTATCTTGATATGAGCCCAAACAGGTCGATTTCTTAGCTTTCTAAGAATACCCCAATTTCACTTATCATTGACATGACGAGGTAACTCAGCAATATACCTACCCGCCCATCTTGCATGTCGGTACTGGACGAATTAAACAAGCAGTAGCATTGTTTGAGCCCGAGAACAAGAAAATGCAGAGTACTCCAGCTGCGCCTTGGCACGGAATCGTCTTCACACTCTTCTCATCCTTTGTCAGTGCTTCTTCTACTCATTCCATATCACTTACATACGTACTTGCAGAAGCAGGGGTCTCATTTCATCCCATACCCAGTGACGACCCTCTCGTTACCAATTATTGAACCCCTCCACCCATCTCGACCACAGCCAAGCGACCGCCATTGATCATCCCTGGACCTTGTTGACATTGACCCTGACATGTGCATCACTTTTGGTGGCAGACTGCATCCGAGGCGGATTCCATATCTTCCCCCAGGTCGCGGGGACGGGACCCACGGACTATCCGCATGTATTAGCTAGTACCAGGTAACACATTTTTTTCTCCCTCTCTTCTCATTTTCGCCAGGTATTACGTGCCGCAAAGAGAGAAGCAGATGAAGAGTTACCTAAGTACAAGAGTGACAAGCGACCCGTACGCCGCTGTTCCACGTTGGTCTGGTCCTTCGCTTCGGCATTGTCATTTCATTTATACAGGGCCGAGCACTGACTTGGCCGGCCAATTGATCGACTACCTACCAATCAGGCTGTGTCCTTTTCTATAACAAAACCCCAACACCCACTGGAGGAGCGACGCTTGCGCAGCAACTAGTCTCTCTCTTCGCCTTCCACTTCGAATTCGCGACTGAGATCCGAGACCCGAAGCAGCAGTCCAATCGAAGGCCTCTCTGGTTTCGTCGCTTGTGCACAGCGTCGCATGTGCGCCGGGATTATATAGACGAGCTGAGCGCACTCTTCTTTTGCTTGCTTTCGGAACACTGCTCGTCATCCCGTCGTTGCATACATTTATATTTCACGTGAAGAGGGAGCCACGCCCGACCGCCACGTTCAACACCAGCATCGTGCCGTGCGCTGTGAACGCGACGCACTGCTATCACTTCACCATCAGAGAGGTTGGTGGCCATTGGCGTCGACCCTCCAATTGAGCTACGGCGACATAGCTTGAGAAGCTTCTACGCAAATCCTGCACCTGATATTCGGTTCCGCTCGAGAGCTGCCTCGGAGAGCTTGCTTCGGGCTCGAGCAAAGCATACCAAGATGGGTCTCATCGAGGTGATCCTCGAGAATGTCTCCTTCAAGGGGCTGCTCGTCTTTCTCAGCGCCAGCTACGTCTTATACAGTATATTCCTCTCCCTGGAGAAGAGGCAGCGCCTGCGACGACTGGCAGGCGCCCCCGCGCCAAAGATCAAGGCGAGATGGCCTCTGGGTAGGTTTTCTTCAAGGCTCTCTTTTTGCGCCTGTCTGTTTCCGTCCTGGTCTCTCACGGTAGTAACTCTCGCGCAGGTCTCGATATTGTCAAGAGGCAGGTAAAGGCCACCATGAACCACAAAAACCTCGAGTCCTGGTACACGTTGTTCCAGGGCGTGCCGGGCATGACGGCCGAGGGCAAGATCATCGGCCGGCGGCTGGTCTTCACCTCAGACCCCGAGAACATCAAGGCCATCCTGGCCGCGCAGTTCGGCGACTACGGCAAGGGCGAGCCCTTCCACCGCGAGTGGTCCGAGTTCCTGGGTGACAGCATCTTCACCACCGACGGGGACCGCTGGCACGACAGCCGCCAGCTCATCCGCCCCCAGTTCGTCAAGGAGCGCATCAGCGACCTCGACTGCTTCGAGTCGCACCTCGACACGCTCTTCCGCGCCATCGCCAACGGCGGGGCGCTCAACGGGGCGGACCAGAAGGTCGACATGGAGGCCGGCAACGGCAAGCCCGTCGAGATTAGCGACTTGTTCTTTAGGTATACCCTCGACGTCGCCACAGATTTCCTGCTGGGCCTGGACGTCCAGTCCCTCACGTGAGTGACACCCAGTCGTGGAAAAAGACTTTAATCTCATAGCGTGTATAGAACCCCGCGCCAGGCGTTTGCCGACGCGTTCAACGAGGTGCAGAGGGTGCAGAACATCCGAGCCCGCGCCGGGCCGCTGCAGTCGTTCGTGCCGCTCAAGTCGTTCCGGTCCGGGCTCAAGGTGATCAACGAGCTGTGCGAGACGTACATCGAGCGGGCGCTGCGGCTCACGCCCGAGGAGCTCGCGACGCGGACCAAGTCGGACGAGGGGTACACGTTCCTGCACGAGCTGGCGCTGTTCACGCGCGACCGCAAGGTGATCCGCGACCAGCTCGTGGCCGTGCTGCTCGCGGGCCGGGACACGACGGCGTCGACGCTGTCGTGGACCGTCTACGAGCTGGGCCGGCACCCCGAGGTCGTCCGGCGGCTGCGCGCCGAGGTCCTGGCCACCGTCGGCCCCGACCGCAAGCCCACCTACGCCGACCTCAAGAGCATGAAGTACCTGCAGAACGTCATGAGCGAGACCCTGCGGCTGTACCCCGTGGTGCCGTTCAACGTGCGCCTGGCGCTGCGGGACACGACGCTGCCCCGGGGCGGCGGGCCCGACGGGCTCTCACCCGTCCCCGTGCTCAAGGACACGCCCATCGGCTACAGCACGCTGGTCATGCAGCGCGACGCGGCCTTTTACCCGCCGCCCTCGGAAAAGTTCGCCCACTACCTCGAGTACAGCCCCGAGCGCTGGTACCACTGGCAGCCCAAGCCGTGGCAGTACGTGCCGTTCAACGGCGGGCCGCGCATCTGCATCGGCCAGCAGTTCGCCCTCACCGAGATGGGCTACGTGCTCACGCGGCTGTTCCAGCGCTTCGACCGCGTCGAGAGCTTCATGCAGGCCATCGACGGCGGCAAGCCCACGCTCAAGGCCGAGATCGTGCTCCAGCCCGGCGACGGCGTCAATGTCGCCTTGTGGAATGCCGAGAAATAAGGGCCCCTCGAGGAATTTTATTTGTAGCGCAATGAACAAGAATTTTACGTCCTTCAAAAAAAGATACATCAGTATGAATATGTCATGAAGCCGAATCTGTAGTGCCACTGGATAAACACGTTTGTTGGCAGTTATTCCTCTACGGAGAGCTTTTGTTTCCATGGTCTCTCGGGCACAGTGATTGGGGTATCTCGAATTTTACTTGCGTCACTTGAAACTGGCTCGTCTCACGGCCAGTCTTGCGCATTTGAAATCTTTGATGAGCCCATGGAGGAAGACGCTCCCTATCGACTCGGGATTCACGGGAAATCATGTTCGTCCTGAAGCATCTCAACGGGCGCCAGAAGACGTTGTTCTTCCCCGGTCTCACACAATCCAGCACACAGCCTGGTCCGGCTTTGTCGTCCAAAGCCTGCCAACAGTCTTGACCTTGCAAGTCGAATTTGCCACTCTCATACCATATACTCTGGACAGTAAAGCTGGCTCTTCTCCATCTTTGCCGAGCCAGAGTATTCGTGATGCGCGGAGACAATACGGAAGAGCAGGAGTAAGAATCTCAGAGAAGCACCTAAACATGACTCGGGGCCGCAGAAACCATGTCGGCTCTTTTAGACCAAGACACGGAAAGTCTATAAGCGATCGATCTTGTTCTTGTTGTTATCTCCGAAATATACTTACAGTTCCAATACATCTTATTCCTTCCACTTCTTGACTAGCTGGGCGTATATCTGCCCTCCTAACACTGCTGTATCGAACCCATATAGATCCAGCAGCCCATGATGACAGAAATATTGCCTCTTATTCCAGTCCTCCATGCATTCATTGCCTGAGTAGAAAGTTTTCTAAGCGACGGTTTAGCGCGTCAATGAACATGTCCATATCAAACCCGCCTGGGTCTGGGTCGTATTGCATTCCTTTTTGCAGGAACCGATCGCCAAGTGTTTCGGAATAGGGAAGGGCACAGTACATCCCCGGGGCAAAGAGGGTTTGCGAGGTTGGTCGTGCACATGGTTTTTTTCTTCTCCTTTGCCACGAACCCTTTTTTGATTCCTTCCCTTCACCTCCGGCCAGTGCTGTCTGCCCCAAGAAAAGACTCACAAAGAAAAAAGGCAGGTTTCCGCTGTCAGCTCGGTAAATTAGTGAGTGCCTGGATAGAGACAAGAACACCTCTAGGCACATCCACCACGCCACCCGTGGTTGCGTGGTCCAAGAATTTGATAGGCAGCGATGGCAATATCATGACTTTGAAATACCAATGGCCAAAATTTCCGAAATGGAACTTCCGACGTCATTTACGGGTGGCGAATTCTGTTCACATTTGCAATGCAACACCAAAAGTGTATGTACGAAAAGGAAGAAGCATATGCAAGCGATCAAGCTGTATTTTCTCTATAAAAGAGAGTTTGGTCAAACAGTCAAACAACGCCTACATATGAACTGGCGGTGGAGATCCTGAAGATCAATATCCACCTTTTGAACACGCTGCGCGGATGCACCTAGTAACACAATAGCAAGAATATCTCTTCACTGCTAGTTCCGATTTCTCTTTCTCTCCTCTCCTCTCCTCTCCTCTGACGGGTGGGTTTCCTTCTAGTAGAAATGCAAATATCCGAAAACGCCGGGGCCATGCCAGACCCTAAATGCCCATCGATCCGTAGACCATGGTTGTCCAAATGCTTTGTGGTGAAAGTTTGCGAGAAAAAAAAAGTCATAAACAGCGTGGGGTATCTTGGAACCCTCTTCTCTTTTTGTCGAAACCCAAGTCCATACCTCGTATCGTACGCCATGCCATGGATTTATAATGCCAGTGTCAATCAATGGTCGAAGTTTGTGTTCCGTAACCGACAACTGAGTCATGCAGTGCATCTAGTCCTCGCTCATGGCGGGTCGACTCTAGACGATGCATGAATGCTGAAGAAAATAATGATGATCATAGTGTATGAGGTCGCATTGCTGGCGACTCATCACTGCTCTGGCTGATCGCTGGTACGACGGGCAAGTCGACGCCGGGAAGCCAGTGTTGTAGTAGTAGTGCAGGCCCAACGCTTGTACAATATTCATGTTGCGTTAAGCCCGTGGTTTTGTTTATGCTGGGGTGGCTGGGCCGAGGCTTCACTTCCTGCCGCGAGAGCTAGTGGCCGTGATCTTGGACGTGCTCATGAGATCGCCAATGTACTTTTGCAGGAACTTGTTGTTGCTGTCAAGCTTGTCGTGTTCCTCCTTGACGGCCTCGATGCGGCTAAAGATCATGAGCAGGGAGTCTTGAAGTGCCTTTGCGTGTCTGGAAACTGTTAGTCTGCATGCGACAGTTGTGGATGTCTGCGGCGTGGTCTTACCTGTGCAACTCCTCGCGAGCTTCCCGTCCCATGTTCTCGAGATCCTCGCTTGTCCTCCTTGGGCTCATGGCCCTGACATCACCTGGCTCCAGCTCTGTGGGAATGGGGCCGACCTGGTTCGAGTCTCTGGGGACAATGAGAGTGCCGCTGCTCTTGCGGCTTGGGAGCGGCGGCCGCGTGGGAACGGGCATCTGGATTTCGGGGTCGTGTCCCTCGTGGACAGCGTGGACATCGTGAACCTCGTGGCCGTCAAGGGACGAGTTCGATGACGAGTCGGACCTTTCGGCGCGCGGTGGCTGCACTGCGTCTTCCATTGTTGCGTGTATTCGATAATTCGGTGGTGTGGAGGAATTGAAGTTGCTTCTTGTGAAGAATCTTTCGTAGCTAGTCGGCGTGGATACACAAGTAGATCGTGGCCGGCAAGTGGTCTGGTGTTTCAGGGTCGACGATGATAGATGCGGAATACGGCCGTCTACCAAGATTTACTCCTTCGAGTACTACTACCGTGGCTATTGCTGTCGCGGGGCAGTGATGCAGTATTAGATCAGACTGAATAGGATTGCAAGAAAATTATGTGCGGCGTCGTGTGCTGCACAGATTATCGAGGCTTTGGAAAGAAAGGCGGAAGAAAGGACCCTGTCTGTTGTCGACGCGGCGGAGAGAATGCACGGTTTGGTGCAGCTTTGGGTGTATGTATAGCTTTCTTGGGTGCAGGTTTGGTTTTGGGGGGGAGGATGGGTGATGTAGAGTAGTGTCGGGATGCGGCTAAGCGACGGTGTGCATTGGCTCTCCCGTGGGTCGGATTCGTTGCAGCAGCAGCAGCGTGGGAGGGTTATGAGAAGAGGTGGGCAGTAAGTAGAATCTGAGTATCCGAATCCTGTCTCTGGTATTCTCTGGGAATAACAACAAACGTGGCCGCGGTTGTGGTTTGTTGGATGGGAATGAATGGATCACTAGAAGATCTCGGGATGGAATTTGGGGAATAATCTCGTCTTTTGCAGGAACTGCAGAAAGAAAGTCGACAGGCCAAGACACCCTCGGTGCTGGGGGAGAAGAAGCGGAATCCCAGCGTTGGGAGCTTCCACGATAAAAAGGGAGAGCCAAGAAGGCAGCGGCAACGGCTGGAAAGGGTTCGCGGGTCGAGGGTCGTCACACGGGCCAGCTAAGCTAGACAGACTGTGTGGCTCTCTTCGCTCTTTGATTTTTTTTTTCCCTTCCTCCCTCTTCTCTCTTAACCCAGAGAGATTGTCAGGTAAATTTGGGGCAGGCGGAGCATTTGCCAGAGGTGTCGTAGCGATCGTCATTCAGGGCCGACAGCTGACCGGGGTGCTGGAGCTTTGGGTCTTTTGCAGCGCCAGTCAAAGCCAGCGGTAGGTACTCCGTACATTGATTGCCCAAGGGGAGATTTGAGAAAATAGAGGGGGCGGCGACTCTCTCTCTCTCTTTCTTTCGCTCTCTGCTTCGACTTCCTTGTGACTCGTGGGTCTTGCAACCGATCGGCGCTCTCCTGGATTATTGAGCGACGAGATGGGAAGAAGCATCGAAGAAAAAAAAAATAGCGATGCTCATACCACTACCAGCCAATGGTTTTTTCTCCTCAGAGGGGAATAAAAAATTAAAGTAGTACACAGAGTCAGTCTGCTTCCCACATCCCTACGTGTCTAATGTCTAAACTACTTCCCGACCAGCCAATCCTGGGAGGTTACAAAAGAAAGCCGAAGAGCACCACACCGAAAGGCAATTCCTCTTGCTGATCAATTCACAATGACGATGCCTTTCCCCCCCCCCACCAGGCCGCCTTGCCTTTTCGCTCTGACGTACAACGGATATGCCCGTCGTATTTGATGGATCAGCCAGGACTCGGAATCTTCGAATCGCCCATCCGATGGCATTCACAATATCATTAGTCGCCAAACAGCTGTTGAATCTGCTCTCCCATCAGAGTCTCATACTACTAATAACAATATTACATGGCTTGCAGGTCCGGCATAGATCTGTCCATCAGACAACAGGCAATTTCACTCTGCTCTGCTAGTGTACATTACCAGGTATGCGTTGCATTTTAGTAAGGAGAGTTGGAGCTTAGATGGAGGAATTTAGGGGTCCTGCCGTCGGTCTGTCTGCTAGGTCAACCAAAAGGTCACCTAAAAACGTACTTAAAGTCGCTGCACTGTGTTTGTTCTACGGCTCTTCCACCACACAGACGTGCGCGCTATATTACCCGGCCCATCCCAGCACTTGGCGACCTAGTATTATCTTCCTCGGCCGTCTCCCCTTCTCCCGCCACGATGCTATTATGTGCGACACTACGGACTACGCTCACCTACTACACGACATACAGGGCCGATAGGCTGGGGTAGGGTAACCGTCCGCGGCATGGCGCCGGCATGGATGAGAATGCCTTGTTCCCAGCTATCTGTCTACCTACAGAATACCATACAAGCTGCCTTGCCTAACAAGACGGCACATGCGTCGGACAGTCAATTAATAGTGCTAGCAGCAGCAGTGGTAGCGTCTGTATCATAGTACATGACATGGGAGCAATTGCAGGCAATCACCCTTGAAACGGCCAAAAGACCCTGCAGCGACGTAGCGTGCGTACTTGCATGGTCAGCTGCCAGGCGCAAGAGAGATCCAACGTTTCCATGACCAGTCACAGTCACTGCCAGGCCAACTCCAAGGGTTTCCCCCCCGATCAAACACCCAGAAAACACAGCGAGCGCTGAGCAGCAGCAGCCAAGCTTTGCCTCAGTGTGCAACCCCATTCAGGAGCCCAGCAAAAAATGTAGCGGCCTGCCACTCAGCAGTCAACGATCGGCGCTTGTGACGCCACTAGATCCAGTTAAATCGTCTTGGATCCCTGCCACAAGTTCGCGGTGATTCCCAAAGAGGTATGCACCTATGGAGAATTGTCCAGGGCGATTTGTGGAAATCGAGCATGGGATTTTCTTGGGCTGGTTGGAAATCGTTGGATCCTGACCGTCCCCAAGCAGCGAATGGCAGCCCGTCCTTTATGTCGCAGCGGCTCTTCCTCCTCCTTCGCTAGGGGTCCAACGTATCCAATGTCCTGTTTCTCCCCCGGCCAGCGCCGCAGCACCAAGGGAAGGGCACCCAGCAAAACCCAGCAAACCCAGCGGCAGCGGAACGCTGGGTAATCAAGGGGGCGTCACGACTGCCTCAACTCGTCGCTTGGGGCAAAAGATTGACGCTCAGCCCGGGTTTCCTCTGAGCACTCGGCGCTCCGTGAGCCACAGACCGATGACGACAAGAGAAACATGGTCAAATTTGCTGAACAGTGTCCAACCCTTTAAACCTAGAGTCTATGCAAACAGTTGTACGAGATAAAATGTCTCTCTGAGAATTGCAACGAGGCAACATGCGCACACCAAGATGTTGCTATCCGAGTAGGTATGGGGGAGAGACCAGAGGCGGATCGCATTGCGCCGTGGAGGCGTGATCCGGGAATCTGGGATGCGGCAGCAGGATCGTCGAGTCAAGCTCCAGTCAGGCGGCTACGACCTTTGACGGAATCCTGAATATGAGGCTGTCCATTTCTGCCATGCTTGCAGCGGACAGCGCTGACGGGTAACGGGCGAAGAAGGAGAAAAAAAAAAGTCACGATGGCCCCCCCCCCCAAAAAAAAAAGTCTGTCAGCATATGGTATCCCGGTCGTTTCCAGTGTCCACCGTTGGGATTCGCAACCACAACCCACACACCTTGAATGCGAAATACCCCGGCGCGCTTTGCCATTGCTACCTAACAACTCCAGCCGTGTGGGAAGCAACAGGCAGCCTGGCAGGCGAGAGAGTGAAAAAAAGAGGAACAATGGGGACCGTCTACGGACACGGAGTACACTATACCTAGTGCCATTGAGGCGCACAACCTCCATCCCATCCCATGGTCTCGCGCGGCGTGTGGACCCTGAATCCTCTCACGGGCCGTACAAGTTTTTCGACATCGCTCCAACTTGTGTGCCCGTGTGCAATCACAACCATGATTTTACATAACTTGGAGGACCCATTCGATGAGGAAGAAGTTTTCTTCATGACCAACCTCGTGATGACTCGAGATGTCGGGGATGAGCCCTGGCATTCTTGAGTCTGCAGCAAACTGCCAACGACAAGATGGCAAAATATGGCTCAAAGAGTCAAAGGAATGCGAAATGGCGAACCCGCGATGCCGCCGCCGCCACTTTCTGTCAAGGATTGTTACTTTCTTTCTGTGCCCGCCAAGGGACTTTTTTTTTTATTCTACCCCACTGCTCAACCACAGCGAGCTGTCGTGAGCTCTGTGATGTCATGATCGTCCCCCGGCACTTGGTACAGTGCTAGATATTCCGCGCTCGTACGTACCCTCAGCGGTTCATTAAAGCCGTTTTGGGGTTGCTATCCCACCTGAGTGAGCTGAGGTGGCCTGTCGATGTGCTATTCAGGGTGCTATAGCACTACCACTACACAGTACACTTCTTCCATGTCATAACTGTGCTCAATTATCCAAAACGGCACCTTGGACCTTGGCAGTCGTGCGACATTTTCCAGTACCTTGTGGTCTAATCATTGCCTTCATGGGAAGGTATATCAGCAATCCTCATCATAGTCGCATGAAGAGCAACAAACCGCTTCTCGGCAACTGGGCAACCGCTACTAGCAGCAAACGCTTCACAATGCTACTCGAGCTACGGAGTACTCATCATCATCATGGTCGACCTGCTTGCCCTGTCGCATGGTCTGCGTGGCCTCATGGGCTGATGGTCGCCCAAACGCACTCGAGATCCTGAAGCATTCCCGAGAATCAAACAAATCGTTCTTGGAAGTTCGGCGCTTTGCTTTTCTCCTTGGCCGGCATCAGGGCTCGAGGCAATGACGACATCTGCTGACTGGTTTTTTAACCTACGTACGGTGCCCGAGTGGGGAACGGCTCTGTGGTGGTAGCAATCCTTTTTATGCTGTGTTACCATACTCTTCAGAAAATGTGACACGTACTGCCGGAACATGCTGCGCCCATTCGCTGAGACCCCTCACCTCAATGCCTTCTGCGCAGTCAAGTCCCGGATTGGGGTCGACATTTCTGATAGCAGAGAAAGCCATGGTGACATCACGCTGCTTAGACCTTCAGCCCCTTTTTCGAAGGAGAAGTAAGACATTGTCGGTTCTCCTGCATCTCCAAATGGACAAATATCCAGCAATCGTTATTACGTGCGCTGTGACACCTGAAACTTCCGTGTGCCGGTACGGAGCAAGTAGATGGTGGTAGTGGTAGTAGCCTGTACTTAATTTTTCTGCCAACTGTCCATGTAGGTCATGAGTCGCTCTATTTTATGTAGCATGTAGGTCAAAGTGGGAACCGGTGGCAGGCACCAAGCGGGAAATGGGACAAGCAAGAAATATGAACCCTTGCCAGAAGCGTACAAACTGGCATGGCATCCTCTGGCTTTAATGCAGGAACCTATCAGGCCTACCGGTATGATCGTATCTCATATCTTGTCAAGAAAGACCCAAGAGATTTGCTCCAGCATTCAAATCAAGCCTGAACGGCTCACGATACTACTCCCCCTCTTTCGATAAAAGAAAAAGAATAATAATAAATACCACGCAACCTGCCCTTTCAGACCGCTTGTTTCCCTGGTTCGAGAATCCAAGTTTGCGCATCGAGGACTGCAGCTGATCGTCCGCCCTCCGTTTCGCTGATTCGACATTGGAAGGGCGTGTCTACCTCTTCGCGCCGCCGATCCTCATCGCTGTCCTGGATGTTGCCGGATAGGCCAAATTCGCGGAGAACCGAGAGCCTTGCCTTTTTTTCTTACACGCTCGTGATGCCGGAGTAGTAGGAAGAATACTCCACGAGAAAAAGACTCCGGGGACAAGGCACTTTTTCGACTGGTTAGTTCGGACTCGTCCTCGTTGCGGGCAGTCCATGGTCATAGCTGCTGCTGTCGCATGATAAGCGCACATACACGCGCACTTTTACTCCTCTGTCTCCGTCCACACGAGAAAGAGATAGATAGATATTGCAACCTACCTCCGCCGCGCGCGAACGGTTGCTTCGGCCGTCCGCCCGCAGTCCGCCCAGCAGCATGGCGGTGGAAACAATTAAGCAGCAGCAAGCATCCCAAGCTAGCCTGAAAGTAAAAGGTACGCAACGCCCAATTTGGCCCGCCGTCTAGTTCAGGATTGGGAAATGGCAGATGACATTTTCCCATTTCGGTCGAGGGGGCTAGCAGTAGAGCTGTCCCTTGTCCACCTCTCTGCAACCGTCTCCCCCATGAAGGGTCCCGTACAGTAACCGCACACACTGTCCAGAGGAAGAAGAACAGAGCCTAATCATCCCCGGGGGGGGGGGCCTTTTTCTTTCGCCTGTTTCCCTTCCTGGCCTTCCTCCATGTGCTGTTCCTTCCTAGGCCAAAATGTTTCGGCAGCCCAACCGGCGACTCGGACGGGAGAGCGGTAGAAGCTTTTCTTCTTCTCTTGTTTCCTCTCCGAGAGATGCTCCACTGTCGGTGCTTCTTTGGTCGTATTGTGGCTCATGAAATTGTCCAGCAGACCTTCGGTTCGTCCGTTTCTCTGGGTAACAATCGTGATGGAGTGGGGACCGCGAAGCCATGTCGTGGTCGCGTCCAGCATGGCTCAGCTTGATTTTTGGCTTGTCTCCCGAGTCTCCTTCTTCCTTTCGCCGGCGACCCTGCACTACACTAAAAGCTTCGGCAAATATTGGAAAAATGAGAAGGAAGGAAACCCGACAGAGAGAAACCCTCACATGGCCCAGCAGTAAGAATCAAGCTTAGGAATCCTTGCACAGGGATGGCATCGTAGCATATGCCTGGGGTTGAAGGACCCCCATTCAACCGATGGTTGCCTCCTCGCGGGAACCAAGTTTCGTGTTGGATACTCAAGGGTCTCTTTGTTCTTCCCTGGAACGAATGCAACCTCTGTATCTTTTTTTTGGCCCGAGGCTTCTCTTAATTTCAGACGCCCCGTAGACAACACGCAACCCACGGAACCATACCCGGGGCACATTCCACCCACTATCGTGAATCCCGGGTCCCGATAACCACCCCTCCTCCATCAGGTGACAGGCTAGGTTACGGCCTCGGGGAGCCACGTGAGAGGGGGGGAAACCTGTATCTGTCATTCAACACCATGAGAAAAAATTTCGCCGCCCTGTCTCATGATGGAACGCGCCTTTTCGCGGACACGACACGCCACCGCTGCCCAAGGGCCCTTGATAGAGAAGGACCCCGAGTCTCCCGTATTTCATGACGCGTCGTTCACGAGGGAGGCGAAAATGGGGATGAGGCTGTGCGGGCATCACGGCCGAGGCCCTTTTCCTCCTTCGTCAGCCGATGATGAGTTCGCGATGTTTGATGCTCCTGCTTCAGGCCCTTTCCCATCAGTGTGGGGTTTTGTTTCCAAGCGGAGACCCTTCTTTTTCTTCCAGATCATCCGCGCGCCCCCTTATTGCGCAGAGATAAACTTTTTTTCCCTCTCAGTCTCCCCTGGGGACCCTGGAGCCGACCTGCCGTTTCGGCGCATCGCGAAATGGGAGAACAAGAAAGAAAAGAAGCAAAAATAGAAGCTATCCCCAAATCCCGCTTTTTCCCACATGGGATCTGCCTTGTTGAGATTTTCGGTAGTAGCAGCACTTCCCTTCAAGGATTTTCAGGAACCTCGGAGTTTGTAGACGCTATCCAAGCCCATATCGGACATGTTCGAGCAGATCATGTGGTGACACACAGATCACGCTCCGTACAGATCGTTACAGATCAGTATTTCGGCATGGCCGCGCCCTCTTCGCCCTCGGCGACAGCCGTGCGCTCAGGTATATGTGATGCGTACACTATTATACACAGCAGCACATATTAGCGGGCTTGGGGAATTTGTCCAAGTGATGCACGGCGACGGGGACCCACGAGATGTGTTGTAATATCCGCTAAAACAGGCAGCCAGAGTGACTCATCATGCTTCAAGTCAATTGAGTGCATCGTAATGGCATTCGTCAACATGGGGTATAAAAAAAACCATGGAGTAGGAAGAAAAATCACATAAGTGCGCTGCATATCGCAAAAAGGATAAAAAGTCATGAAGATGAAGAAGCATGGCCCTATCATACAAGCATCATACGTTGGATATGGGGGAGACCAAAAAATGCAAAAAAACAACACTCCGAATCGGGGAATCGAACCCCGAGCTCCGCGGTGATCAGGACGAGACCTTGAAAACGCGAAATGTTGACCGTTACACCAATTCGGATTGGCTAGTGATGAAAGCTTGCAGCTTATTGCTAAATATGTCAAACGCAAAATTTGCGTCGTTCTCGCAGCATTCCAAGCCCTTATGTAGTCCAATTAGACGCTGCGAATTCAAAGTGGATTTAGTTATACATGGCGGCATGCTTAGCGATAGCCGGGGCTACCCGAGCCGACCGGCGCTTGACTCGGTTGGTCGGTAGTTGGGCCGCTATATCAATTATTTGCTGTTCCAAGCAGGTGATCGGTGATTAGATCACCTGTTTTACTACGAGTGTTTTCTAAATTCACCGCAACGTGACTATTATTATACCACCACATGTTGGTCATTCGTTTACCTGGTAATTTGGCCTCCCCGTCACGCTATTCGGCCGATGTCTTTGTAGATGGGGCGATCATGTGTTGGATCATACAAATGCTCACCCAGAATTCCAAACCTTGAGAATGTGCATATTCAGTGTATAGGGTTACCTTATTCGATAGAGATCGGTCAGTTATCTGTAAATTCGGATTAAACAAAATCAATGTGCCGAGTCATGCGTATTGGTAAAATAATCATCTGGTTGTCATCGTGGCATGGATATCACTCTTCACTGAAACCAAAAGGTCCGGACTTGACTTCCCAGCAATGCTGCTACGATCTACAGTCACAGCTTCAAAGTATATGCCTGTTGAAGTAGAAAGAGGTAATCTCATGTATAGTCTTGATCTGTCATTCCTGTCGCCTCTTTCCATCATTTAATGGAAACAATTACGCCAACATGGCGGTATGGCTCTTGGACATGTCTCTTGTACCTCTCCTTGCATCTTAACCTGATTTCACAGAAGGCCCGAGTAAAATGACTCATCATTGGTCATATATGAATATGATTTGTAGTGTCGTGATGAGAACGTCACAGACGTGGCAGCTTGAAATGATACTCGAGAATACAAGACGACCTGCTGCACGTGTAACCGATGGGCGCCCACGAGTGGTGGCAATTCCCCGTGAACGTTACAATACTCCCAACAGGATATCTCATATTTCTAACAGAAATTCAGTAATGGCCAGTCCGACTGTGGCGAGTGACGTGAGCACACATCGACGATGATGGAAGTGTAAACGATCGTCAGCGAAGCAAGCCCGGGGTGGGAAGTGAGTGGCCGGAGTGAACTTATGTGCTCGCTGGAGATGACGTTGGAATCCGATCACCTGTGTTACTATTGTACGTAGTACAGGAACCACAGTATGTGGTAGATGATCGTTTTTTGGAGATCTCATTGCATCACCAGGATCTTGCTTTTTCGGCACTTTGAGTAGCAACGGAAAATGATCGGTATGCTGTGCATTCACAGGCCCCAGACTCATGCATGGAAAAGAATGACAACAAGACAATGCTACATTTTGTGAGAGCAAACACATAAAGCAATTTTTTTTCCGAGTCCGCCACTGCACTATCCAGAAGGACATTGCGCGACAACAGCTCGGGGGCGTCATCGCCCCTCCCCCTCAGAGCCCCAGAGCCTTCTCATAGTCTTGCCACGCAGTGCCGATAGGTTGGACGAGGGTGTAGCTCGCCCCCGACTGGTTCATCTCCTGCACGCCGGTGACGAGGTACAGCGGCGTCTGCTCGCCGTCGGCGCTGAAGAAGAGCTTGGGCCGCTCGCGGCGCTTGAACAGCTGCGCCGAGCCGTCGGTGAAGTTCACCGTCGTGTTGAACGCCTCGTGCTGCCGGAACGTCCAGGGCCCGGTGAGGTCCCTGGCGAACATGTGCGCGCCGACGCGGGGGTACTTCTGCCCGCTCTCCGCGATGTCGATCATCCAGTGCGCGAGAAAGTGCCAGTGCCCGCGCTTGTCGCGCCAGAGGAACGGGTCCTCGGTCCACGTCGGGCTGTACTCGCTCGTGTTCCACTGCTGCTGGTACGCCAGCGAGTACGTCCCGTTCCACCGGTCGCCGACGTAGATGGCGTCGTCCTCGATGCCGAGGGCGATCTGCCCGTTCGTGGGGTCCTCGGGCGACCACAGCGGCCACGGCGCCGGGTTCGTCGATTGCGGATCGACGGAGCTGAGGATCAGCTCGAAAGGCGTCCAGGGCCCGTGGGGATCGTCTGCGCTCGAGACGGAGATGTTGTTGGGCCACCTCGTGTTGGAGATGGACTCACACTTGGTCGCCTCGGGGGCGTCGACCCCGATCGTGTAGAGCAGATACTTCTGGTCCGCCGGGCTGAAGAAAGCGTAAGTGTTGTGGCGGAACGGCTTGGAGACGGCCTCGGCGTAGTGATACGGGCCTTGCGGTCCCGTTCTCGACTCGGCCCTGGCGACGAAGGAGGATGGTCGCCAGCCGGACAGGCCACAGCCGTGTGCAAATTGCGAAGTGAACATGTGGAATAGTCCTTTGTCGTTGGGATCCTGCACGATAGACCCGCACCACGAAGAGTTTCCGTAAGAACCAAAGTCGTCTGCGTTCTTGACCGTGGTGTAGTTGTACCCGGTGCCTCTCGTCGCGGGTGCGAGATCCAGCCTGCCGCAGTCATCACCAAACCATCCTGGATCGCAGATACACGAGTTGGCCATGTCGCTCGCGTTGGCGGCAACGCAGAGACCATTCAGACTGCAGTCGTCATCGGTTTCGCACTCTCCCGTGACGCCTGCGATGGCAAACCCCAGCACGAGAATGTTTCGGAGAGCTCTCATTTTTCAAATCCGTCACGGCATATGACACTTGAATGTGTTGAACTGCTCGTCAAAAATATATGGTCCCGGCAGCAAGATGGCGACATCATAATTGGAGTCGGCTTGGCACAACACGGAGGTCCTATAAAGATATGGTTGCCGTATTTGCGCACCTATTTCGACCGAACCGACATACACCTTTCGGGAAAAATGCCAGAGTCAGAGAATAAATCTACGCAGCCGTCACATAAGTTTTTCGATTAGCCAGAACCCCCAGTAGCATAGCACAGTTTTTCCATGTGCTATCCCAAAAGAATTGAAGCAATGAATCACACTTATACTATAACGGATGTTGCTTTCTGCACAACTTCGGGAGGAGAGTTGACAATCAGCTGCATGAGGCATTCAATCGGAAATTGAATTAGATCCAGAGTTTGTTCAACACCGGCCCTTGGCTCCTAGTTTAGCTACCATTTGAGATCGTTCGTAAACGCGATACTCAAACTCAAATGTTGTCCCGGCTGTCGGTAAGATTGGTTGTCGCCAACTATTTCCAAGGTATGGCAAAGTCAACAAAATGAGTCGTCTGCAGCTCGTGTAAAGGGTTAAGTATGCCGCTCACGTTTATATGTTGGACTTTGTTCTAACTTCCTAAGTACTTGAGACTCATGGCAGAATCGCGACCATCTGGGTTGATTCTCTCTCGGGACTGCCTGTATACGTACTGCCTTTGAAGTACAACGTTTTGTGGCATCAGGCAGACGACAGGGAGCATCAACTGGCCACCTTCGAAATAATATAGACACAAAAATGGAAAGGTCTATCTGCCAGAGAACCTGAGCTCGCTTCTTATTCCTGGAAAATCGTCTTGAAATTGTCAATAATGTGGAGGATCATGCATCGAACTAGTATGCAGAGATCCTGACTCGAGGGGTGAACCAGTCCGTTGGGCCCGAACTTTGCATTGATATTGGCCAGGTCACTTTAGCGTCTTGATGTATGGTACTGGATGTGGCAACGGTTATTTGTCAATTCTTTTCGTGAAGTCGGCCGGCAGGAGAACGGTGTAAGAATCAAAACATCAATGCAGCAATGAAGTAAGAGTACCGAGGAAGGTATGAGAGCAGCTAGTATAAGTCTTTGCTCAAATCGTCTTGACTAGATTCAAATATTGTTACAGTTTGAATTGCTCAATAAATTTTAGGATTTGATGTGCAGTGTTGGGAGATGGGGGCGCGTGATTCAGTGCAATGACTTGAGGCTTTCCCAAATCGACCCCATGGTTTTGATCGTTCCAAATCGATTTCAATAGTGCGAATGTCGAATAAGCCGCATGAGTCGGAATGGCCGACGTGTGTTGTGCTGATTGTTAGATGGAATTGGACCATAGGATCCTACGGCCTGTCACTATTCGAGAATGACTTTTCAGCCTCTTTCTCGACAAGAAAGCTTGACATGAACTACAGTTTAGTTAGTAGTTCAAGGGCCATGGATAGGCGGTTGGGTGCGCCGACAAGACCGCAAGCCTTCCCTCCACGTCGGCGCTACCCTAGCTGAATGGAAGAATTACGATTGGTGGAAGTTGGAGATCCCGGCAAACCTGGGGAGAAGAACCCTTGCAGCTCCTACTGTAGGGACTAGATCCTGGGCCATGTGGCTTCCACAATATGGGGAGACTATCCGAGATTGGTTCCTCGTTCGCGGTCGACAAATCGTAGACGTTGCCGACATTTCGAGTTGCAGCCGACACGAGCGACCATGGGCCACAGTCAGCACGACGCTATCCCACTGAAACGAGGCCGGCCGCTAGGGAGAGCTGAAAAGGATGTTGGGGACTGTGGGGGAGGAGATAGATGCCCTTGTCTCGAAGGCGGTCTATGGACTGAGAAATGGATCGATGGTCTGGAGTTTTCTTGGGGAATGCCAGCTCTCTCCGCGGATTCCACATTGACTAGGAGAATTTCCCCAGCTGGGGAAAGGCTTCCCAGCCCATCAGACTGATTGCAAGCGAGGCCAGACCGTCTACACACACCGGACCATATCGTCTAGAAGCGAGGAGCCACGCACGCGCATCTTTGCTGGAGGTGCAGTGCGAGTTGTGACTGGCTCGAACCCATGTGCCCCATCCCGGGCACAGTCAGTGATACTCGCTTTATCTGGGGACCCAATCATACAAGAGGGGAGGTTCCTGCATGGGCATTTATATCTCGTGGTGTCTGCCCAGAACATAATTGTCTCCCGAGTTCTCTGTTCTTTCGACCGGTTCCGGAACAGGACGACTGCAACACTTTCCCTCTGTACATGACCGTAGTGGAAGGCCGCGTCTATTCTGTCTTGTTGCAACACATCAGGATACGTTTGACAGGCCACAGCCTGCTTAGACCGCCAAAATGCCTACCAAGGAAAGGATCTATAACTGGTAAGTTGTTTCCAGCCAAGACGACTCGAGACTGTTCAATGATAACACGTTATAAAGGTACGTATGCATGGTTGCTGCCATGTGTATGGTGCTGTACGGCTACGATGCGTCCGTCTTCAACGCCGCACAGAACTCGAAGAACTGGCTAGGCTGGATGAACATCGACCCCGACAAGGACACCTACCTGCTCGGTCTGGTCAACACGGCCTACACAATTGGTGCCATTCTGGCAGGTTGGTTCGCTGGAGGTCCCATCGTAAGCACTTCAGAACTGTAGCGGAAATAAACCCGTTCACTGACTCTCGGCAGGCTGATTTCTTCGGTCGCCGCGTCGGAATGGCCACTGGCTGCTTCGTCACGATCATTGCCACATTCATGCAGACGTTTGCTCCCTACCACTCTCTCGGCTGCTTCATCGCCGGCCGCGTCCTCATTGGTATCGGTCAGGGTATCGCACTGACTGCGGGCCCCGTCTACATCAACGAAATGGCACCGGCCGAGATTCGCGGAACCATCATGACCTTCTGGCAGCTCAACTACTCGGTCGGATCCTTCATCGCCTACTGGATCGCGTTTGCCACGGGCAAATACAAGGCCAGGCTCGGCGAGTGGGACTGGAAGATGATCGTCATATTCCAGATGCTGGTCCCGGCCATCGTCTTGATCCTGCTGCCGTTCCAGCCCGACTCCCCTCGCTGGTACATCAAGCGCCACAACAACATCGAGGCGGCCCGAAATGTGCTTCGCAAGATCCGTAACACAGACCAGGAGGTCGAGGACGAGATCCTGGCCATCCGAGAGGCCATCGAGTTCGAAAAGGAGGCCATCAGCGGCAACTACTCCGCCCTGTTCAAGGACCCTTCGGTCCGCAAGCGTCTCTTCCTCGCCTTTATCATGAACATGGGACAGCAGCTCACTGGTCAGGGAACTCTCAACTCGTGAGTCCGCCATCAAAGAACATTCCCTCGCGTGACAACAACTAACAGCAATAGATACTCGAGCGCCATCTACAAGAAGATCTGGACCGACTCCAACACGATCAACCTCATTAACGCCCTCAACGCGACCTGCGGAATCCTGTTCACCCTGAACGCGGCCTGGACCGCCGACCGATACGGCCGCCGGTGGCTGCTTATCGTCGGCGCGGTGGGCATGGCCGTGTGCATGCTGATCGTGCCCGTGGTCGGGCTGGCGACGCCCGACGTCAACGGGGTCAAGTCGCAGTCGGTCGGCATCGGCATCGTGTTCCTGCTGTTCCTCTTCACCTTCTTCTACAAGCCGTCGTGGGGCGCGACGACGTGGATCTGGACGGCCGAGGTCTTCTCGGTCAACGTGCGCGCCCAGGCCGTCGGCATGTGCTCGCAGATGCAGAACGTCGCCAACACCATCTTCTCCCAGTTCTTCCCCACCTTCCTCAGCAACACGGGCCTCAAGTGCCTCTTCTTCTTCATGGCCATGAATATTCTCCTGGCCGCCTTTGTCTTCTTTTGCATCCCCGAGACCAAGGGCATCGCCCTCGAGGAGATCGATGTCCTCTTCGGCGGCCAGAACCACGTCGAGAAGGGCGGCAACATCCTCGGCGTTCCCGACGCCCACCACGCCAATGTGGGCACCGAGGCCGAGCATGAAAAGCCCAGTGTGCGGGCGCATGAGATTGATATTTGAAAGAAAAGTGTGTTCAACGTCAACAGGACAGGAGCTTTTATCTCGAAGGATGCACGAGGGAGGTGCATCATACCTTGTTGTGGGAAATGTTGGCTTCTACTACTCTTATTGAGATGAAATCTGTTTGCATGCGCCTAAAGGCCGATTTAAGCGAATAGTAAATGATCATATTCTGAACAAAATATCAAAAAGATCTTTGCCAATTGCTATAGTCATCTGTGTCTATTTGATCCTTTGACCCCCGAGAGTCTCGGGCGCGTCGGCTATCGCCGCAATGAACCCGCACGACTTTCTGCCAAGCACATGCGCTTGTCTTTCCACGTAATCTCTGTGTATACGGGCCAGAGGCAGGGCCAGATTGGAAACAGCTATTTCTGTCTGGGATTGAATCATCCCAAGCGGGTTGCAAAGACTATGGTCTTCTGTTGTCTCAAATTCCCCCAGATCGTGGATTGTGAGGTTGGTCAGATGAGTATAGATCTCCGCGATGCTGCCAGACGCGTCGGCAATCTCTGGCAGCGGCCATAGTTGTGCCCTTGAGAGACTGAATACCAGTGATCCGAGGATTATTGACTCGCACCTATGTGGTCCCATCCAGACTGCGTGCCTACACCAACGGGGGCTTTCGTCCACGACCAGTAATTGATCGACCAAGTCTCTGAGGGGTTGTAGCAAAGAGAATATTATTTCTTCCCTTGCAGACTTGAGATGTTCTTTTCGTGGAGTCAGCAAACTTGCGTCAAGTAACCGCGGCGGGAATCAGAAAACCTTGTCGTGACTCACCTAACACGCCTGGAGGCGTTTGCACACTTGCATCGCAGAGAGCATTTGCAAAGTCGGCAGCATCAAACTCCAATACTATGCACCGACAAATCCCATGGACCAGCGGCACTGAGCCCAGCTCCCACGCAACCCACAGCATCTTCAGTGCCGGCGCATGAACATCTTCAGTCAGACTCTTGACATGATCTAGCCAGGCGCCCGCCCACGGCTGTAACAACTTGATGGCATCGTAGTAATGTGCGACGAGGATCAGGTCGTATATTTCGTCGATGGAGAGGCCTCCGAGGGATTCGTCGTAATTGCCGTGCATGGTGGAAAGAAAGCGGCCCATGGTCCACGGATTATCATCCGGCAGGCGCACTGTCCAACCACCGACCGCTTCTCTCGCGCTCTGGTTCCCTTCGGCGAACTCGCCGTACAGCATGCGCTCGAACACGGGAGATGCGCGGGCCAGGGCTCTCGGATCGACGACGTAATCTTCTGCCTCTCCGTCTGAGCCGATCCGAAGGGTCAGATCACCCCAGGGGTCCAGTCTGAAAGTTTTCAGACTCATTCTAAAAAGAGAGTTTATGATGGATAAAAGGAAATTAAGTCTATCTCAGTTTCGATCTGCATTAGAGATCAGCGTGTACTCTACCACTCTTTATAAGTAAGCCATCTTATGGCGGCGAAGGTTTTCCGCTTGACATATGCTCTACTATCCTAAGCGCCCTCTTATTCAATCAATGCCGTACAGTTGTGATCCATGATGCCAAGAGCATGCTGAAAAGCAAGGCGGCGGAACTGGTAGGCGATGCATGCTAAGAAAAGAAGAGAACAATGTTGGGCCAGACTCAATCACGAAATTGAGAGCCAAGCGCATAGCCACTTCTTGAGAGGGAAGCATAAGCGCAGAAATACTTGAAAACGAGAACTACGAGGCGTAGCTTCGTCGTTGTGTCCTCGTATTTCTCTCAAGTCCTCAATGCCGGCGTAAAAGCTCAATGATCTCGTCCGACCCACGTGGAATCGGCTCAAGACATGATACTTCGTATTCCGTAGCTGAGAATTTGTTTCTAGCGGGCGTTACAAGACTCCCTGACTAAGTGATTTTAACATTCAGCTACGATACAGCCAATCAGAAAGACAGAATCAGACAATTTTGCTGGTATGAAACCGACAAGTTGTCGGCTGATGCCGAGAACTCCATTTCATAGAGATTTGCTACAAGGCAAGCTAAACTGTTCCTAGAATTCTACGATAGCACCAATCAAGACTTTGGAAAGTTGTCGATTTATGGGGGCATGGGGCAACTAGGACTTGCTATATTCTCGGCCGATGCCGAGAACTCCGTTACTGGCGCTTGTCATAGACCAAGCTATTTCGAGAATTCTACGACGGCTCCAGTCCAGACTTCATGCTACGATGTCTACTCGTCTTGGCAATTGTCCGTTCCGTTCTATTCAGTCTTCTTTTGCAAACAATGTCAAAAGCGAAGACTTGAGTATGATGTTTCTGTCAAGCCGACTTGGAATGCCTCTAAGCTTTGCACAGCCAAAGATCCACTCTGGCCCTTCCCGGGGATTGACCAACGCGCATGTCTATTTGTGATGCTCGTATTTCAGTTGAGTATTCGTGCTCAGCTTCCTAAATCTACCGCATGCCAAGTGCTGAGCATCGACAAAGCATGGATAGAAAGGGATGGCATGTGGATCAAATGGAATTGCTGGTGCAAGACCGAAAGTTCTGGGTAGCAAGCTCTTTTTATTTGCAGGAGCAACTCCTTGGAACACAATAATATAAAACACCAGGTAGGCGACACAAGAAAGTTTTACCGTAAATTCTACAGATATTACCTACCACACTCCATCGAAAGCAGCAAGCATTTCCCATACTTCTTACACCAATCTTCCACCCGAAACTTTTCCCACTTCATCCTTTGATAACTTCCAAGCCCTCATCGACCACCATGTCCGTCACATCCGCCCTGACAACAAGCACCGGGACCGCCGCCCAAGCGACGTCTACGGCGGCGTGCTCCAACCTATACGACACGCCCGTCGACGACGCCGTCTGCGGCATGCCCGACACGGGCAACTACACGACGCTCATGTTCGCGTGCTGCGGCGCCGCCGACGTCGTCAGCTACTACGACGGCTGCGGCCTGTACTGCCTGGCCGTCGGCCAGAGCGTCGGCGACCTGTACGACTGCCTATACGACCGGGGCGCCGCCTGGGAGGACGTCTTCTGCCGCGGCGGCGACAACGCCACGGCCACGGCCACCGCGGCCGACATCCCCGCGAGCGCGTCCGTCAGCGTTCTGAGCTCGGCTCGTGCGACCTCGACTTCTTCGAGCCAGTCTGGCAAGAACGGAACGTCGGCTGATGACAAGAATAGCGCCGCTCCTGCGATCATGTCGAGATCCGTCTCTGTTGTATCTCTCTTGGTTGCCTCGCTGGCTGTATGGGCGGCTTTGATGTAAAGATATACTGGAGGAGCGTGTTAATAGGGGTTGAGAAGGACGCAATACAATTCCGTGTTTATAGTCGTCGTTTTCCTCTTATCTTTCTACCTAAACTCTGTGCTTCACAAGAGAGCTAATTGGTCGTTCGTCATAAGTATATTATCGGCCATTTCGCATTATTTCGTAACAAGATAGAATCAATTGGACAATGGCAAAAAAGAAAAGAATATATAGAAATATATCAGAGTACACACCTTGAACATCTGCCCGTAGAATATTGGTAATTTTAGTGATGTAACTTCCATACAAGCCAAGCAGCTAACCTAGAAAGCATCGTAAAGTGCTGAAATCAATTCAACGTCTTGTGTTCTAAAGCAGTCACCGGACGAGCCGATAAAATGCTTTGGGGGTGATTTATATTAATAGATTAGTTGGCATACACAAGTCATCTGATTTACCCAATAACTAGAAAAACAGCAAGGTAACATGAACATCTTGGCAACTACGATCAGTTGTGGAGCAGTGGATCAGGGCAGCGTTATAATTGTTTTAGGGGGCGCAGAGGGAGGCTTTTGCAATGCCCAGACCCGCTAAGCATGACCTAAAGAAAACGTCGAGTCCAGCGCGACGCGCGACGGACCTCGCGGGCGCCGGCCTCAGGGCTGTGTCAACCATTCAGGACGGTAATTAGAGGCAGAAGAGAGAAGAAGAATCTTTCTCGCAGTACTGGACCGGCGATATAGCTGGCTGAGAATCATCATGTTCTCTTCTCAACGATTCAATTCCGATACAACATGGTCCCAGGTCGTGAGGACGGCTCAAAGCGAGTCGCGCCGGTGAAGCGAAAGCGCGCGAGAGCCCCGAGAGTGCGATCTGGTTGTAAAACTTGGTATGTTCTTTTTTCTCTGTTCACCTCTTGCGTCAATCCATCAACTAACATCTCATCCCGATAGCAAGTAAGTCCAATTGTACAAATGATTGCGGCTCTCTGAAGACTTTCTGACATGGGCGTCGCCGATCCAGAATCCGGCATCTCAAATGCGACGAAGCCAAGCCCGTCTGCTATCGTTGCCGCCAGGCCCAGATCAAATGCGACGGGTATGACCATGCGGAGCCGGAGAACATTGACTATCCCGAAGGCCACCCGGAGTACAATACATTGCAGCCGATCAAGCTCACTCAGTCGCCAGCGTCAAATACGACCTACCAGGACAGATACCTCAGCCATGCTGTGCAATACACCATTCAGGATTTGACTGATTCAACGGCAAGCACAAGCTTCTGGCTCGACCTGCTTCCTCTTTCCATCTCGCAGATCGAGGCTACACGGTATGCCCTCATTGCGCTGGGCGCCGCCCACATGGACTTCCTGTCACATCAGCCAGATGGTGGTAAGAATACTCCCATGGCAGAAGGCAAGCATGAGCGTCTGGTCATGCTGCACTACAATTTGGCCATCCGGCACCTCCAGCCTCTTTTATCCAAGGCAACACAGACAGATATAGAAGCGGCTCTGGTCTGCTGCATTCTGTTCATATGCATCGAAAACATCCGCGGGCACTACGCCGAATCTCTCAAGCACCTGCAGTCCGGCGTCGGCCTGCTCGTATCCCTTATGGCCCCCGATTCGAAACAGGAACTCCCGGCGACCCGAAAGGCCCGCCTGCCGGTCGCGCTGCAGCGGGCCATCTCGTCGGCCGGCCATCGCAGGAGGAACATTGACTACATCGCCATCTTGTTCTCCCGCCTCTGCCTCGAGACGCACATCCTCACCGACGACGAGGTCGTCCCGCTCACGACCGTGTCGCGAGCTAGGTCGGACTTTGGCGGTGCCGAGTCACACCTCGCGCTGCCTATCACGACGCTGGACGCCGCCCGGGCCGAACTTCACTCGTTCGAGGTTGCTCACGACATGTTTTATCAACAGGTGTACAGCAGCATTGCAAAACGGCCACTGGATACCGGGGCGGGACAGGACAGGCAAAACGAGTGCTTCCTGACCCTGTTCAGCGAGGACGAAAAGGCCGCCTACCAGCGCATCTACCAGCAGTTCTGGCGGTGGAGCGCCCGCTTCGACCAGTACATGCTCGAGAGCGCACGACACGGCGACTGGGGCCGGTCGCCCCGGGACCAGTCGGACGCGTCCAAGATCCGCCTCCTACAAAAGACGTGGGTGGCGATCCTGGACGAGGCGCCCTGGACGTTCGACGGCCAGCGGCTGCCCGCGCTCGGCGTCCTGGACGAGTTCCTGCCCGACGTCGAGGCCATCATCCGGCTGCGGGGCGCGTCGCCGCGCCGCCTGTTCACGTTCGGCGCCGACGTCCTGCCCTATCTGGCGCTCGCCGGCTGCCTGACCGAGGACCTCGGGCTGCTGCGCCGGATCGTCGGCGCGCTGCGGCTGCTCGACAGGCGCGAGGGCCTGTGGGACAGCAAGGACCTCGCCGAGATATTCGAGGCTTCCATCGTCGCGTGCAGCGAGGATGGGCTCGCTGCGCGGGGTGGTGCTCGGGGGATTCTGCACATGGCGAGGACGCTGTCGAATATGAAGATCCCGTGTATCTCGAGGAACAACTCGATTGTGTTGCTAGCTCGGAGTATGGAACAATAACATTATATCCCAGGCAAACGTCATCTCACTCAATCGAAACCGTACAAAGCGTGAACGAAATAGTGATTCAACTTTATTGGGTATCTAGGGGCATGGTCATTTCTTTTGGTGGGTCATTTATAATCGATGTGAAAAAATATCTACAGGAATTTTGAAAGCTTGGAGGAAGGCCATTATTAGGTAGCCTCGAGGGGATAGGTTGGGGGTCGCAGTGTTGAAAGAGACACGACATGTAATTAGTTTGTGCCAAAGGTCCGCGAAGAGTGCTTGGTGTACGCCTTTCCGGGCCGGCCGTCGTCCCAGTCCGAGTCGGTCGCCGCGGACGAGTAGCAGCGCACGCTGTACTCGTCGGTCCGGGTGATGGCGTGCAGCTCCGTGTCGTCGCCGGTGCTGCCGGGCGAGTGGTGGTCGTTGGTGCTGGAGGCCTGGCCGGGCATGGTGTGGATCATGTCCTCGACCGAGTCCGTGTGCGAGTAGCCCTTGGCCGTGGGCGGGACCATGGACCGGCGCGCAGTCGTCTGGTTCAGGTACCGGCTGGACCGGCTCGTGCCGCCCAGCGTCTTCTGGTTGACGCTCGAGTTGTGCGACCGGCTGATGCGCGAGACGGTGCCGCGCCACGCGCCCGCCAGCCACGCGTCCATGACCGGCAGCGAGATGGTGATGATGCCCACGCACACGTCCAGCGCCGTCCAGACGAGCAGCTCCGTGTAGTCCCACTGCAGGTCCGAGCTGTAGTCGGCGCGCAGCTGCCGCACTGCGAAAGCAAACGGCGTCAGTTTTGATTCGAGACAAGGAGATGGGCGCAAGTCGAGTCTTGTACTTACATAGGCCGCAGATGACCGCGATGAGTCCGACTCCCCACATGACAAAGAGTCGGAATTTCTTGTGCCGGTCCATGCGTACCTCCCACAGGATGACCATGGGCGAGAGCAACAGGATCACGCCCTGCACCACATGGGTGATGTTGAGCATGGCGCTCTGGATCTGGATGAGCTTCACGGTCTGGCAGGTGGCCGTGTGCCTCATCTGGCCGGCAAAGAGCTTGTCCCACTGCGCCTGCTGCGGCATGCACGAGAAGACCTCCCAGAAGATGGCCGTGGCGATGTAGAGGACGAGCGTGACGAGGAAGATGTCGCAGAACCAGCGCCAGTGCGCCGAGGCCCGGTCCGCCAGCCGCCGGATGAAGAGCGTGAGTGAGATCTTGACCAGGCCGACGGTGATGTAAAAGATGAACTTGTCGATGGTGCCGTAGTAGTAGAAAGTGTTGTAATCCTCGTACGTCAGGTCCCATACATGTCTTCCGCCGCCGTGAGTCGCCATGCAGAGCTGGCATGCCGTGTATGTTATACCCATAGCCTGGTTGTGAGAATATTTGTCAGTATTTGTCCTTATCCAAGCATAATTCTAGACGAATGATATTGATATCGAAGTACAGTACTGTTATATGTGCTATTCTGGCTTGCGCTGATATGTTGGGGGCATGTGTGTGACTTACAGCAGCCGCAATAGTAGCCCAGTCATCGGCACCGAATCGCATCGACGACATGGAAGCTCTCAACGCGAGTCTTGTGCCGGTCGCCGCAATGATGGCCACCAATACGATAGAGAGACCGATGATGATTCCCGGCGTCCTGGGCGTGTAGGTGTATCCATCGTAAGGCTTCTGCGCTGCCAGCGGATAGCCCAAAGACGGGTCCGCATCTTCCATCCCCAGGCCTCTGAGAAGTCCCTTGACGATGTAGTAGTCCCTCTCCGTGTTGGTAGGCTGGCCTACGAAGGCCGAGGTCGACGAATTCGACATGGCTCGCGGCAACAACGTTCACATGGAAGACGATGCGATACAATGTCCGGCAGTGCAGGCGAGTCGGGATATATGGGAGTGCCAAGGGCGGTTTGGCGCCCCCGGGCTACATATACGCTTCGTGAGGGATGGCCCGGGTGAGGCAGCGCAGGGAAGTTCCAAGACGAACAGCTCCGGTGCTCGGTTACCGAAGTTGCGGTATAGAAATGTCGAGCAGCCTGACCTTGCAAAGTAGCATCCACGATCCTCGCTTGAACAAGATTTCTATGACTTTTCGATCGATGGACTGCGGACTCCTAGTGTTATTTGCTATCCGTTCGTGGGACTAGATTCCGAACATGTCAGGGCTAAGTCTACCCGGGTCGCTGCCATATTAGGCTCTCAAAGCGTGAGTATAGCTGGGGTCGAGGGCAGAACCTGTCCAACCACATATTCGAGACAGGCCGGGCGATCCTTTGTGACGAGCAATTTTGGTAGCCATCAGCCCAGTCTGCCCAGCTGCTACTGCAAACTAGTATTGCGGCAGCCCGATGAGGGACGTTGGTGTCTCCATCTGTACCCTTGTCCAGAATAGGCCGCATGAACCGCACGAAGCTCGCAGGATCGGTAGTTGGGCTTGAGAAGACCCCTGTTCCCGTTGTCATTCTTATTCATGGCCTTGGAGTATCCATATGATTGGCATCTTTCTGTGGATATTGAGAAGTACTAATGTTTTTATACGCTTACTGGATCGTCATTCGCCCGCCACCTGTAACAAGTGGTCGACGAGAAGTCGCATGCCTCGCGAATATGGTAATATCATGCGACTAATACTAAACATTTCGCATAGGAGGAACAAGGGCAACAGTATAAAACTCGTATCGTCATACCTTAAAGAAAGCCAAATATAGTGCTTGTTATTGCCAAGTACTGCTAGCGATCAAGAGTCATGACTTTCTCGAGATTTCAGGTGACATCGGTCGGGGTCCATCATGGCAGGCCCCAGTCTTGATCGCAACAGGGGAGATCCTTACTTGAAGACCCTGGCCGCTAGGATTCGCTTTTTGGCAACTTGCAAGTGTCGCCTTTTCTCTCTTCACTGCCTTTTGAGCAGGGCGTCACCTTTCGGCTCGTGGGGGAAATGCTCCATTCAGTGTTTAATAGTTAACAAAAACTTTTCGCGGAAAAATATCGAGAATATTGAGGCCATTTTGAAAGGCTGACCGCCACGATCTCCACTTCTGCTTCATCTTTTTGAGCTCACGATAGTACTCCGTTCACTATAGGGTATGTCCTGCACCACATCCCGAGTACCGACTCCCGGGACTTATCTATGGCGCTTGAACTTGTTTGGGCTCGCTTTACACTTGTCATGGCACTAGGATGGTAATCGTGTTTCTTGGCGCTCGCAACACAGCCTTTGTAGGTTAGATAGGTATGAATGCAGCATTCCGAAGGAGCTATGGTCAGTTTCATCTTCGTGTCGCTATCGTCGTACCATGTGTGTATGCAAAGAAGAGACGCTCGATCGCAACACAGGTCGAGCTTGTGTGGGGAGAGGGCGGCAGAGGCGTAAAAAGGTGCAGGTGCCGACGGGACGGGGTATTTTAGTACTTGAATTATCCACCAGCAATCTTATCTGATCATCAGATAAAAATTCTGCATGCAAAAAATCTGCCCAGCACCACACTTCAGCCGGGACCAGCGAGAGCCGCTCCACCATCTTCACATCCACCAGGGCAGATCGACGACCCTCTTCCAGGAAACAGAAGTTCGACCGACAAGGGCAGCTGAAAAGACGGGCAGTTATCTGACTGATAACAGATCTAGTGCGTGTATGGCTCAGTCAGCGTGACTGAGAAGATCTGCAAGAGACGATGAGAGAGACCAACAAGAGCGCTGCCCGTTCCGATCCACGGTGAGTGCGATAATGATATCCCACGTGTCAACCATCCCCCGGGGGGCCACTCAACGTCAAAATGCACGCTTCTTACGCCAAGAGCTAACCTACAACCATTCAGCTCTTCTCGTCATAAAGGTCATGCTGGCTCTGGGCAGTTGGCAAGGCTGAAGTGTGACAATCCAGACTGCTTCAAAGATGCAATCATCCTTGTGTTGCCCCAGATCATCCAACAATACTGCAGGCGTCGTGTCCATTCCCCGCGTTAACCACAATTTGTCCCGTCTTGCCTGTCTACTACGTATCTACTTTTTATCCACAAGCCTATGGTAACCCAGTGTTCAGATGACAAGAACTCCAATACACACGCACAGGTACATATTCAAGATGCTTCAACGACATGAACCCCTCGGAGACATGACCCCGAATTTCCGCGATTTCTAATGCTTTCGACCTCGAACCTCCGGAGTATATGGAGCGTTGACTCCATCCGAGTGCAATGTCTTTTCTACGATCCAAGTTCTGCAAATATTTTGCATACAGTAATTGCATCCGCTCTGTCAGACGAATTCGGAGCGGGCTGCCTCGCAACTACTACCAAACCATCGCAGTCTCCAGATGTCCCGGTAGCTACTCGACTCATCATCTCTATCTTTCTCTAGTTTTTCAACACGAGAGACTGCAACTTCATATAGCTCAAGATTATCATAGAGATTTGCTGCGCGGGTGCAACAAGGATGAATGATATGATGTGCTCTATCTGAGTAAAGCACAGGCCAGCGCCTAGGTTAGCTCACATTCCCCATCTTCTTGCTAGTATGCACTTCTGGGAAACCGTTGTGTTAATCCAGCCGGCGGCCGACACAACTGCTCAACGCCTGACGGGAATATCCCAACGCCATATGACGTTCATGAGTAAACAACAGCAATCCAGTAGAATACAGCCTATGAGCGTCTTTTGCTTCGTATTCGAGCCAGGTCGACCCTGAGTTCAACGGTGGCCAACGGTCAGTAGCGCAGTGCCTCGGCTGAGGCAGTCTTGTCAGATCATACATTGTACTAATATCCGAACCCCGCCTACGGAGACCCCACCATCGACAGCGACCTTACAGCCCTTGACCATCGGTTAGGGGCCCACGATGGTAGCCGATCGTTGTTATTTGTATGTTTGCGCGGGCGTTCGATTTCTAGCCACTTCCCTTCCCTCAACGCCCTCGTTGTCGTCAGCCAGTGCCAGTCGCTCATTTTTAGACCTCTTGTCGGTCCTTTCCCATCATTTTTGTTATTTTCTCTCTCTTGGCATTCTTGGCGTGTGACACATCATGGTCCGTTCGTTCCTTGTTTCTTTCTTGTCCTTGGCCGGGGCCTCGGTGGCTGCTGTTGTGCCGGAGCCGAGTTTCGCCGCCAGCGACGGCACCGGTGTTGCCGCCAACTATTCTGCCGCCGCCAACTGCACCGGAGTCGCCGCTGTCTCCCCACGCTGCTCCTCCAACGAGGTACTGTACGCGCGTGATGTGTACTATGTGGGCGGGAGGGTGATCAATACCGGCTCTGCTAATATCACGGCCGATCAGTGAGTGCAGTGGCTTCTTTTATTTTTCTTCTTTTAGACACTTGCTCCGTGGCAACATCGAGGACCCTGGTTCGCCTTGTGGTCCATCATTCATCCCACCAATACACTACCTATTTTGTACGTCATAGCGTCCGGAAAGAGACTGACATTATACTGTTATAGACTCTATGTCGAGAAGCTCACACCCAGCGGTGGCGTGAAGCACCCTCACCCGCTCGTCTTCTTCCATGGCGGCGCCGTGTCGGGTGTGACGTGGTTGAACACTCCAGACGGCAGAAGAGGCTTCGCATCTTACTTTCTCGACCAAGGCTACCAGGTCTACCTTCTTGTGAGCAAATCTCCCCACCTACATTTTTTTTGCATTCTGTCGGACTCGACTTTGCTCCGAGAGGATTCCAAGCACGCCATGCTTGCATTGCTTGGGGATCTCTCCCATTATCACACCGTCGCTCCAATGGAGTATATCGCGCATCGTCATTAAACCCCACATTACTGACCCAATCAATTACTATCTCGCAGGACCACACTGGCGTCGGCAGATCTTCCCAGGAAGACACGTCCGAATATGTCCTATGGAACTCCACCGGCCTCGATGGGGTGCAGTCGGGCTTCACGGCGCCAGAGCTGGCCGCCACCTATCCCCAGGCTGTCAACCACACGCAGTGGCCCGGCAGCGGCCTGAGAGGCGACCCCTACTTTGAGCAGTTCGCCAAGGGCGTCATTCCCTTCACCAGCAACTGGACCGTGGGCGAGCTGTCCATGCGCGCCTCTGGCTGCGAGCTGCTGGAGCTGATCGGACCGTCGTACCTGGTCTCGCACTCGTCGGGCGCGCAGTATCCCATCCTGCTGTCCAACGACTGCCCGGACCTGGTGGCGGGCAACATCAACCTGGAGCACTCGACGCAGCCGTTCTGGAACTACGGCACCACGCTCAACTCGGGCTCCGCGATCCGCCCCTGGGGCCTGGCCAACACGCCACTGACCTACGACCCTCCGGTCTCGGACGCCGACGAGCTCGGCAAGGTGTGGGACGGCAACGACACCCTCGCCCTGCGCCGGTGCTACGTCCAGACCGAGCCCGCCCGCCAGCTGCCCGAGATCGCCAAGGTCCCGTACCTCTGCACCACCGGCGAGGCCAGCGTCCACGCCACCTACGACCACTGCGTCATCAACTACCTCGAGCAGGCCGGCGTCAAGACGGACTGGATCAAGCTCGCCGATGTGGGCATCCACGGCAACGGCCACTTTGGCCACGAGGAGCTCAACAACCTCGACATTGCCAACGTGGTCCGGGAATGGATCGTCAAGCAGGACGCTCTCCAGGGCTGATAAGAGAAGAGCTAATCTGGGTCGATCCATGTGCCAAATGGCTTACCGGCAAAGCCCTTGCTTGTGCTTGGCGTGACGCTATGTCCCTTGCACATATTGACTCGTTCGTTTTATATATAGACATGAATGGTAATTCATAATTGAAGGCATCCCCATGTCTTCCCTACTTCTTCAACTCTTCAACAAATCCATACCTATACGGCTTGAACTCTCAATATTTGCACGCAGCCATCAGATCGTCCCAGGAACAGTTAGTGAAAGACCGCAGCTGGCCTCATCGCAGATTTCAGTAATGGAGGCGCCAAAGAGCTTTGTCAGATACAACAAGTTACATCACTGCGCATCTGGCCAGCAGTCTCCTACTTTCCCTTCTTCGTACACCGTTATAACGACGTTTCCTTCGCCTTGGAGTGGGTTGCCATCCCACACGACCAAGTCTCCAGAATAGACGGAAGCAGTCTGACCACTTCTAGTATGAGGTTTCAAAAGCAAGATCTCTTCCAAGTTTGTCGAAGCGAGTTTGATGGCACTTTTTGGCTCCAACCCCGCGAATTTGGCAGCCCATTGTGCCTCTTGCGCGAGGCCATGGATTTTTGAGTCACCTTTAACAGAACTATGAGGTTGAGAGTTAGCATAGCGCCGTGACATGTCCTGAACGCCCACATTCGTCGCGGGCATGTACACTTGCTACTAGAATTGTACTTACAGCCCGACCTGAACTCCTGCGTCAAGCAAGACGCTGACGGGACTTTTCGTCAGGGGAGGCCCAACCAAAGCTGATCGTGTCTGCCACTGAGCGGGGGCTCCACGAGCAGGTGACAAAATGATCGGTATGGCGGCTTCTGCGAGAGCCTCCGCGACCTATAATTGTATCAGTATTCTTGTTTGAGTTCAGCCTCTTAACATCATGAGTACTCACTTCCGGAGCGCCGTGTCCGCCAAACACCACGAAATGAGCCGAGGGAAATTTCCTCTTTAACAGGATCACTTGGGAAATGTCGTCCTGGTCGATTATTGATCAGTCATCCCGTTGGCCACGTCGTGTTGAACTCGAGGAAAACGGACCTGGTTCACGGTATGCACAACAATAGGTAGAGATCCATTCGCTGCCCGTGCCAATAACGGACTGGTATTCGCGACCCCTTGGGCCAGGACGTCTTCAAGTTTCTCTATGCTAGAAGAGACAGTCGGTGTATCATCGCCTGCTGCTCGGTTAGTATCTCCTTGGCATGATCCGTGTGACCAAGTTGTACCTGCCTTTACCTTCCTGTCCAATGTTGATGTGCAGAGCAACTTCGTCCTGGAAAATGGCGCCGTCCAGGATCGTAGCGCTCTCACTGGTGCGCAAGCCCACGCTCACGCCCTTGAACAGGTTTCCCACTGAGCTGGGAGGCGTGATCGCTTTCGTGACTCCTCCTATCCTGGCGCGTGCGAAGCCTCGCGAACCGAGGTGGACTCCGTACTTGGCAAAGTGAATGGCCGTCCCCCGGTTCGCGCCGTCTCCCGTCGACGGCTCGGACGGGATATCTTGGATGCCTAGAGAATTTCCCACGGCGACTAGACCGGGCGTGATGTGGGCACCGTTAAGATGAATGGTCACGATATCGGTGCTATTTTCGGTGCTAGATGCAGAGACACAGGTAGAATAAGAGCCGATGCATTTGATACGGTGGTCCTCCAGAAGCAGCGAGAGCGTGCCACTTTCGAGAGCTTCGTCGACTTGAGGGTTAGGCGGTATATCAATGAGAAAGCTTGAGATACCCGTGATCATTATAGGGCCTTTCGTCTGTTGGATCTGTGCACACGACTTTTTGTGTGCTTCAGTGACTGTTGATCGTATTCTAGGTGCGACAGGGCGCAGATCGCCCTCGACCTCTTCTACGGCGGAAAGCTCTGATGTATCAAGTAGGGGTCGGCCATCAATGAACACCTGGAAGGGAGTAGCGCCGACAGAAAGAGGATGGGAATCCCATACCACGAGGTCCGCATCATAACCAGGACGCGCGTATCCCACTCTATGGTCCTGCTGGATGGATCGAGCAGGGATGGATGTGACAGATTGAAGAGCCTTGTCTTCTGGAAGACCGAATGAATGGGCTATGGAGGCTTGATACCTTGGAATGTATTTAACTTCAAGATCACTTTCGAGATAAAGTCGACTTACAGTAAATATTTGGCAAAATTTGATTCTCCACCGTGATCCTGAGATTATATTAGTGGCTGACATGAGTCAACGGTGGCACGACTTACGGATTTGAGAGCAACAGCAAGGCCATGATCATTCAATATCTTGGGTGCCCGCAGACTAGCATCGTACGCCTCATGCTTGAATAAGGCGTTCTCAGCAAATGTCGCAATTGTGATGTTTCTTCAATAGGTCAGTGCAATCCGTCGATCCGAGTGATGTGATCAAACCTTTCTGTCTTCTTCAAAAACTCGGGAACCCTCCATGCCGAAAGCGCGTGATGGAATGCCCTCGGGTGGATATCAAACTCATGGAGTATGTCAAGAGTGCGTTCCAGGTCTTGAGGCTCATAGCAGTGTATGTTGACGTTGAGATCTCCGCGCAACAGGGCCAGGGAGGTCTCTAGATCAAAGGCCTCTGGGAACGGGCCTGCGGCGGCTACAAACTTTGCGACCTGGCTGGCACGCCTAGCCACCCTTGTTCCGTCGACGGCTGAGGCATCGCTGCACCACGTCTCCTGCCGATGTTTCAAGTCCCTTGCGCGGTTCAGGTGTTCTCGAAGGATCCAGGCGAGGCCTGGGCGCGAATGGGCGTACTTGAACTTCGGATTCTCCCCACACGCCATTTTCAGATATCGTTGACGCTCGCCAATGGCAATGCCGTGTTCGAGCAGCAATTCTTCGACAACGGGTTCTTCGTCAGGACCAGGCAGAGGAAAATTCTTCACCGGATATGCCTCTCCGCCGATTAGATTGGATGAGCCAGGCAGGTTCAACGAAGTCGTGACGCCTCCGGATGCAATAATTCGGATCGCCGGGTCGTAAGCCTTGAAGCCGTCTACGGCGCGGACGAATGGGGTGATGGGACCGAGCCCGGGCGCCTCGTTGACATCGCCCGTGGCTCGTAGAGATGGAAAGGGGGACTCCAAGTGGTGAGAGTGCATGTCGACTAGACCCGGAGTCACAAAGCGGCCGCTCAGCTCGATCACGCGTGCCTCCCCGAATATTGACGCAACACCTTGTTCTAACGGCCTAACCGAGCGTATGAGGCCCTCGGAGAACACAATGTCGACAGGGCTGCTGAGGGTAGTGTTGCCGTCGAATAAAGTGGCATTGCGAAGGACGACAGTAGTCTGTTGTCCGACTCTCGAACTCCATCGCGGGTTTCTTTGTCGTACTGAATTTAGATGAGTATGACCACGCCTGCTCCATACTGAGCTTTGGCATTTTCGAAGGCCCTCTTGAAGTTGATTTTCGAATAGGCGTGGTGAAGCCTCAATCGAGAAGACCGCAATGACATCAAAATGTAGCAGAGTTGCTAAGGCCAGTATAACAATAGAAATACCTACGTAAGCACGTCCTCTGCTACGGCCAACAAGTCGAACCTGATCATGGGCAGGCGAGTATTCAGGCGGAGGGCCATGGTTCCGGACTTCGTTATAACCCATGACTGTATTTTTGAGTATCAAAGTCGGCCAATGTTACTGAAAGTCATCGAGACACTGCGAAATCAGGGACATGAACTTTTCCTGATACCAATACTTCCATCGCGGATATCTCCGACAACAGGAATTCGCGATTCGGGACGAATGTGCCGGAAATGTTAGTGCACGAGTATATCGTCAAACCAATTGGACATGGCGTGTTGTTGCCAAGCCGTGGGTTCGAGCCGGAGCAAATCCCGAACAAGATCAATTCGAGACCCAATTTGCGTTCTTGCTTGTGGCACGACAGGGACTACGACAGCTTTACAATTTCAAATCACGTTGTTCTGTAGGGTCTGTAGGTGATGAGCCTGGTTTGATATTGCACCATAAGCCAAGAAAATACGTAATCATGAAAATCGGGGTTCATGCACAAGGCCTCGAATAAACCCAATCACCGGAATTATTGCGTGTTATCTAATACGATATCAGCTGGGATTATAATTGGATATTAATCTGCAAAGTTTGCTATCCAGCGGGAGCCCTTGGAGTACACGATGTCCTTCCTATAGGCCAGATTAGTCGACGTATGTACGATATATGGTTCAAAGTGAGACCCTAGCAATCAACCTCGGAAACTCCACGTCGTACACGGAGCCGCGTGTGTTATATGTTATGTACAGGGGACAATGGCATACTCTCATTCGTACGCCGACCTTGGTAGTATTTGTCGGGTATTGCCCGCTGGACGGGATAGCCAGGCTGTGGACCCTGCTCAGGGAATTTGTCTATCGGCAGCCAATTGAGATAGGACGTTCCATATTCGTGCTCATGTGAGTATTTCCATGTCGTTATTGTATACTTCATATAGCTCAAAACTATGTTTTGCTACAAATAAAGTCCGATCTACTTCCCAGGTGCTTTGCAGATCATTGCCAATCTATTCATCTTGAGAACAGCGATGGCGACTACTTCGGAGAAGGTCGTGGACAGCGACGCTATTGAGCCGGTCCCAAATACTACTGATGCCGTAAGTAACAAGACTCAACGAAAAACATTTTGAGCTACTTGATTAGTGGCTGACTCGACCAGGACCAGGATAATGACTTTCACGACAAAGTGTCGTTGCAGGATATCGCAAGGTGATCCTCCACACATTATAAGAAAGCAATCGATAGTACCAGCTAACATGGTTGCCTCAGACAGCTAGGCGCGACCGTGGAAGAAGTAATAGAAGCGCGGGATCGAAGCCAATCCATCACCGACGAGGAGACGCGACAGGTATGACTACCAAGAACCCTTTGAACGTTACGCATTCTCCAGCTGATTGACTATTGGCAAGTTGGCCGAGAGAATCGTCCATACCCATGCGCATGATCCAAATTTCCCGTCTGCTGCGCTGGAAAGAATCCAGACATTCCTCAGCAATTCCAACCAGTCTGAGAACGCAGACTCGAATGCAAGAGAGCATCGCGAGTTGCGCATCCAGATCGCCCTGCTAACTAGCAACTCTCCCTACGCCGAGGTCCGCGCAGTCGTGAGTTCCAAGGATGACCCGTCTCTCCCCGTCTCTACGATACGATCATGGGCAATCGGACTGTTCTTCGTCGTGGTCTTGGCCTTTGTCAACCAGCTCTTCTCCGTTCGCCAGCCCTCGATCGGTCTCGAGCCGGTCGTTGCCCAGCTTCTGTCGTACCCTCTAGGTAAGGCTGCGGAGAGGTTCCTCCCCGACGTTGGGTTCACGCTCCTTGGAATTCGGCACAGCCTGAACCCTGGGCCGTTTAATCAAAAGGAGCACATGTTGATATCCATCATGGCGTCCGTTGGTAAAGTACTGCCGAGCTCCCGATACATCAGTAGGCGCCCACGAGAGGACCACCAAGCAGATGTTGACAGCTAACACCGTCTATCCAGTATTTACGCAGTGGCTAGACATCTACTTCGGCCAGCCATATGCCAAGTCATTTTTGTATCAGATCTTACTCGCTCTGTCTACAAACCTCATGGGATATGGTCTCGCGGGACTCACACGACGGTTCTTGGTCTATCCGAGCTTCTGTATCTGGCCAAGATCTCTAGTAACCATTGCGCTGAACGGCGCTCTCCACAAAGGTAAGCACGCAAACAAGAACAGAACATCCGGCATGTCGAGGCCGTCGTACTAAGTTTTCCACAGATGACAACCATTCCGTGATCGGTCCACGGAACAAGGTGTGGACAATTTCTCGCTACAGGTTCTTCATGGCGAGCTTCGCGGGCATGTTTGTGTACTTTTGGTTTCCAGACTACATCTTCACGGCGCTGAGTCTGTTCAACTGGATCGCCTGGATCCAGCCGGACAGCTTTACCCTGACCGCCATCACCGGCAGCAAGAAGGGACTTGGATTCAACCCGCTGCCGACGTTCGACTGGAATATCATCACTCATAGCCTCGACCCCCTGCAGGTGCCGTTCCACGTGACGGCCAACTTCGTCTCGGGCACGCTGATCGGCGCCGTCTTCATTGTCGGCATCTACTGGACCAACACGTGGAGCACGGCGTACCTTCCCATCAACTCCAACACTATGTACAACCACTTTGGCGGCTCGTACAACGTGAGCCAGATCCTCGACGCCAAGGGCTGGCTCGACGAGGGCAAGTACCAGGCCTACTCGCCCGTCTACCTGGCCGCGAGCAATCTCACCATGTACTACTTCTTCTTCGCCGCCTACGCCGCCACCGTCTCGTACGCCTACTTTTTCCATGCGGAGGACATCAAGCTCGGCTTTCGCAGTCTTGCTCGCGGCTGGAGGTCGAGCTGGTCCGACGACTTTCAGGATGTGCACAGCAGACTCATGTCTGTCTATAGAGAAGGTGAGTGAATCGAGTCTTGGAAATTTTCTCATCGTCTGACATGTTCGAAAAAAGTGCCCGAGTGGTGGTATGTCATCTTCAACGTCATCGCCATCGGTCTCGGATGCGCCGCCGTCGCCGGCTACCCGACCTATACCAACGTTGGCGTGGTCTTCTTCGGCATTGCTCTGGCGCTGGTCTTTGTCCTTCCCACGGGCATCATCAAGGCCACGACCGGGATTGAAGTCGAGTACAAGTAAGTGTCCTTGATCAAAACGACTACAGCATAGCTGTTTGTCTTGCTGACAGTGTATTTCCGTCCTCAGTGTCTTGGCAGAATTCATCGGTGGAGCATGGATGCCGGGCAATGCTCTGGCCATGAACTTTTTCAAGTGTTTCGGGTATGTCGTCGTTCCGAAAGAGATTTGGTAATTGAACTTTGACCGATTTGAAACACTGTCAGATATGTCACAACTGCCCACGCGCTCGACTTTGCCAATGATCTCAAATTGGCACACTACGTCAAGATTCCTCCCCGCCAGACGTTCTGGGCGCAGGTCATCGCTACCGTCGTCTCGGCGTTTGTGTGCACTGGTGTTATGAACTTTCAGATCACCAGCATTCCCGACTTGTGTTCTTCGTACGTTCAAGAAAGACTGTTGCTCACCATCGTGTGGTATTTCCTATTGACCGACAGCGTGGCAGAACTCAAAAAGACAGGTTTACTTGCCCGGGAGTCAACACCTACTTCACGGCCGCGGTGCTGTTTGGAAGCCTCGGGGCAAAGAAGGTGTTTGGCACAGGAGGCTTGTACACGCCACTCCTCTCTGCCTTCCCTGTCGGCTTTTCGATCCCGATCATCTACTACTACACAACCAAGAGAGTCGCCCCGACTCACTGGCTGCGTCAGGTACACCCCGTCCTCCTCTTGACTGGGGCGCACGCCTGGTCTCCTGTAAGTGCATGAGCTTTTGTTGTGACTCTCCTTCTCTCGAGATAGCCTAGCTGATTGGGTCTTCTTCGTCGCCAGTATAACATCTCCTATTGGTACCCGGCCATCATCCCAGGGTGGATCTCATGGATATACATCCGCAAGCGATACCTGGCGTTCTGGTCCAAGTACAACTACATCCTGTCGGCTGGGTTCTCCGCCGCCATCGCCATCGCTGCCGTCGTCATCTTTTTCGCCGTCTCGTATAGCGGCTTCGAGATCGAGTGGTGGGGGAACAGCGCGGATACTGGATGCGAAGCGAAGGCGTGTACATTGTTGAGCCTGCCCAAGGGGGAGTACTTTGGACCGAGAATTGGTACATATGCCACTTGATTCTCCGTCAAGTCAAATCTGGGCCAGCTCGTGCAAAAGACTGTTGAGCTCGAATCGAGATTTCGAAGCCGCCTCTGGCCAATTTTTTGAGCAGTATTGATCTTCTTCAAGTGAGCAGAATAGTAAGGAGGATTCAAGTATCTCATTTTCGACGCGCCATGCAAGCCTGCGACTATGGTGGCGTTGAACGTGAGTAGAAATTTCGACAGAAAGAGAGCATACCAATTCTAGGTTTCTATGATGGTGATTTCTTTGCCGAGTTCCGGCTAGAGCGCATGTTGTCAACTGGCTTGGAGCAAAGCCTATTCACAGCATCAGGGAGAGTTCACGTCTACCGCGACAGCACATCGGCATAAGCGCTCGCTTCCATTGAGATCTCGTGAAAACGACCGAGCCGAACTTCACACCGCCGGCCGCGTACGACGGTGGACCTACTCCAAGCCCGTCTCGAAGCGATGACGAGTTCAACATGGCGTTGAACGCAGGAGGTGGCATAGTCGAGGTGTCGAAATGCGACCACGTCGGCCGTTGACAGACCAAAATTAGGGCACGATGGAGGCTGGCGCAAACATCTCGCGTCTCAGATCGCCAAGACTTTGATCCAGGTTGGCATTGATATCGATCCCTGACCCACGCCGCCGGGTCTGTCTGCTGTGCTGTTGCTGTGCTCGTTCGGGATTCTCCGAGCTCTTGCTGGGCCTTCTGGTCGGCGCAGCGCTGTTGGCTGATCATAGTTCGGACGGTATGATCCAATGATACAGGCGAGGACGAACGGCCTGAAGCGCGCAGAAAGGTGTGTGCTTGAGCATTTGAATGCCACCCTGAGACCTGGGGGTTGCGACCTTGATGAGACAGGGGCCCTGCATTTTGGGGGGCCTGGGGGGCTCCATAGGGGGGCCCTTGACTCTCTTGAGCCGCTTGAGGCTTGTTTTTAGGTGCTGTTGTGGGGCTGTCATCGTCCGAAGACCCCCCAGTTCGCGATCACCCGATCGCCAACGCTCCCGTCTTGGCGCCCACGATGGAAACTTGCAGTAGTTTGCCTTGTCAAGATGGTTTCAGTGGTTTCCATCTGCATTTGACGGGGCAAATTACTTGCGTCGTTTCCACTCGAGGTATGCAGATAGGAGGACTAGCAGCATGTCCTCGGTTATAGCGGGTCTTGACAGCCATTCAACGGCCAATGAGATGCCATCGCAAGGCCGAGCAAGACGACCTGATGTGAGTATACGGGGTACTATACGTCCAATGTTCCTTGTCACTGTCCAGTGAAAGGGCTTGAGTATGGATGCACGTCCGGCAAGTTCGGCAACAACAACAACGACGACGACGAGCTGGGATGTCGAGACGCCCTTATCTCTAAGTTCTAGGGTCGAGAGACCAGAAGGATACGGCTTCACATGGCCAGCTGATGAGTATAAAGACATAATGCCCAGCCGTGTAAGTTGGCAATCTTCTCTCTCATCCATCAACCAACAGCTCTTACATTCATTTCCTCTATTTCCAAAACTATCTTTAACTCTCCTTGATATCACGATTGATTCGTGACATTCTTTTTCAACTCTCTTTTCTACTACAAAGTAATAGCTTGCTATTTCGCCTCTTCTCAGATCACTCGATCAACTTGACTATTTTCTCTCAAGCCTTCTATCAACAACCTTGACAAAATGTTCTCCCGAGTCCTCGTCTCCGCCCTCATCGCGGCCCCTCTCGTTGCCGCACACGGCAAGGTCTCCGTCTTCACCGGCGACAAGGGAGGCAACGGCACTGCGCTGGGCATCAAGGGCAACTCCATCGCCAACGTCGGCCAGAACTACCAGACCGAGCCCGACACGACCATCTTCTGGTCCAAGGACATCAACACGGACGACGACTTTGGCTTCACCGACGGCAGCAACGGCAACCTGGGCATGACCAACCTCGACGCCGCCATGGCCCTGTCCGGCAGCACTCTGCCCCAGGTCAGCAGCTCGGGCGGCAGCATCAACGCCACCCTGCACGTCGTGACGAGCGACGGCGCCGGCCCCTTCGTCGCCATCGTCGACCCCACCGCCTCGGGCAAGTTCTCCGCTGCCACCGACATGGAGGTCACCACCCAGGTGCCCGGCGACGGCGGCTGGATCGACACCACGCCCAGCGACGCCGCCCTGGCCTTTGGCAACGGCAAGACGGTCGTCAAGAAGCACGCCTCCCGCACCATTGGCAACAAGAAGGCGACCCGCACCGCCAACAAGCGACAGACGGCTACTCTTGTCGACAGGGACTACGTGAGTCACAAACATGCCTTATTCCCTGCTCGCTGTGTTGAATATAGCTGACGAATCAAAAAATAGAACCTCCAGATTGCCATGCCCGCTGGAACTACTTGCACCGGTACTTACAACGGCATGAGCAACCTCTGCGCTGTCAAGATCAGCAACAACAACGAGAACGGACCATTCGGCGCCGTCATGATTGTCCAGATGTCCTAGAGTTATGATGTGGGAGTCGGGCTTGGACCTTGGGGGGGGGGTGAGGGGGCGGGTGATGAGGATCGAGCACGCAGCATGCGACTGATACTTGACCCCAGCTGTTGGGCATGATTTGGCTTAGTGCCAGCGAAATTTGATCATATACCTATACATGTACAAGATAGAACTTATATACCTACTTTGTATATACATATGCATTGCATGGATATGTCGTTCTCGTTGTATTGGCCAAAATCGAAGATTGGTTCCAAGTGATTGGATCCCAAAGACAACCAGACCGCGATACAAACACCGTGATGCATATATATACATAATAAGAAATGTTTCTGATGCTCTGAGATGATGCTAAATATTAGTCCAAGGAAGTAGAATTGCTAGAGTAAGAATATTTAGAAGCTGTATACAAGCCATTTTTCTTTTTCAAAACCGACCACCCACTTATAAAAAGCAGCCGCACCACGTACGTGATTTGTAATACTACTTTTGAGCTTGTAATCTTGAATTTTGATTTCGCATAATTATAATCAGTAAAGCTATTCGTGATGGTATATTATATATTAATTGCGCTAAGTTCTCGTCAGCTGCGCGCAGCTGGGCTGCACGCCAGTGTATTAGCTACTGATAACGCTCGGGATTTCACTGTATCTAGTGAGCATGGCCGAGTGGTCTAAGGCGGTAGATTTAAGCTCTACTGACGAAAGTCGCCTGGGTTCGACCCCCAGTGCTCACAACATCCTTTTTTGCCTCCTTCATTCGTGTCTCTTGTTGGAAAGGCATACCTTTTTTTCTGTTTTGTTTCTGCTCATTTTTATGTCAGCAGTCATGCTAGCTGCATGTATTGATGCTCGAAGTGGGCGCGGAAACAGAGCAAGAATAACTCTGAATTTAGTAAATCAACCGGGACTGCCTTGCCTCAACCGAATACCATGTAGATTTTTGATATCACAAGGTATATATGCGCAGCCTAACAGACTGAGATGACTGGTAATAACATGCCCCCCTTTCCTCTTTAAAACTCCGAACTCCGCCGCCGAAATGCATGGGTATGTCTTTGAGATGGTGTTTAGAAAGCGATTCTTCTCTTCCGGCCGGTGTATTTTGAGCTCGCCTTGACGACCTTTCCTTTTCTCTCCATCTGTTCCTTCTTCTTGACGATCCAGGCCTTGCTGCCCTTCTTGATCTCGCGCTGCGCAGCGGCCTTCCTCCTGATGTCCATGACGTCCACGTTTTCCATATCCTTGACGACTCCGGTGATGTCGCCAGACTGTCCGTTGACGACTGCCTGTCCGACGGTGAGGACCAGGTAGATCTTGGCGCTCTTGGTCTCGGGGTCGTCCTCGAGCAGACCGGCGCCGAAGCCGGCCTTGACCGCGGCGCCCGTGATCATCTTCTTCTGCTCGTCGTTCTTGGGGTAGAACTGGCACACGGCCCTCCCGCCCCTCTTGAGGCTGGCGTACAGCCCGCCAAAGAAGCGCGACAGCCTGCCCTGCGGCGACGTGTCGCTGCTCTCTGCGTTGCACAGCCACTGGATGGCGCTGATGCTGATGGCCGCGTCAAAGGAGCCGGCGCGGAACGGGACTCCCTGTCCAATGTCGGCCAGCATCAGATCTCCCTCCACGTCCCTCTGCAGCGCAACGTCCAGCATGGAGGCGGACACGTCCATGCCGATCCAGACGTGAGGGCCGCCCTCGTCGGGCTCCAGCGAGGACAGGATCTCGCCGGACAGACCACTGCCGCAGCCGACATCGAGGATGAGAGAAGGGCCTGGGAGGTCGAGAAGCTCGAGGGCGCGGTGTGTCATGGAGGCCTGGATGTTCTGAATACGAGACGAAGTGGTGTACTTGCGGGCTTCGACATCGTCGTAGTGGACATCCGCCGCCAACGTATCTTCGGGTCTCGACATGGTGGGCGAATGGAATTGAAAGTATTGCGGATCGAAGTAAGTGTACTGCGGCGTTATTCCTGTATCTTCGTGCCCGTCCTGCCCCGTTGACTGATATAATCCACGTTCTGTCCAGGTCACCACTCTGCTCAAGGCGTCGGTCGCAAATTCGCAAAACGTCCGCTACGGATTCTCTCGCTCAGCGCTGGCTTCTGATTGACCCCTCCAAAACTTTGGTGGGGCTGCTAGCTCTTATCGCATGACGATAGGTGAATCTAATCTCCGAAACACCGCTGCTGTCATTGGACGGACCTAGGCCACCAGGTAGGTACCTAACCTAGGTGTTAGCGCGGGTCTCCGTAGAAGCCACGGTTGAGGTCATGCTCCAGGGCGGATGTTGATCGCGTTCTAGAAGTTTATGCCCCCAAGAGGTGCGACATGTTGTTTGAACCCAAATTCCCAACCTTTGTTCATTCATTCCAAGACGACGACGGCTGAGTATCTTCGGCCACCAACACGACTCAAACAATTTCCACCTTCCTTACAATGCAAATCTGCCACAGACAGTCATAATGTGGATTCTGCCTCTGGTTGGCTACCTCGGCTCCATCGTGGGCTTCTGCTTCTTGACGCTGGCTATAGGTATGTTGCTTGCATTCGTCTTCTTCTCGGCGTCGCAAGGGGGAATTCCAGCGCTAACTCGACGGTGGTTGCAGCCTCCGGCCTCTACTATCTTTCAGAGCTCGTCGAAGAGCACACGGTCATTGCCAAACGACTTCTTACCCAGCTCATATTCGGCATCATTGGACTGCAAACAATACTATGGCTGGTTGATGGATTGCCCTTTACGCTGTCTGTGATGAGCGTGGTCTCCCACGTCATCTATCTGGGCAACATGCGCCGCTTCCCCTTTGTGCGATTGACGGACCCCTTGTTTCTGGCTTCTTGCGGTAGGTTTTGGCCAGGCTTCCTTTTCCCTGTGAAGCTCCCTGCTGACAGCATGGACAGGCCTCGTGCTCGTGAACCATTACTTTTGGTTCCGCTATTTCTCGGCCGTTCAGCAGCGTTCCTACTCGCGCCTCACCAACATCTATGACCAGCCCGACATACCATCCTTCGCCGAGATTGCCTCGTATTTCGGTATCTGCGTTTGGCTCATCCCCTTTGCGCTCTTCGTCAGCTTGTCCGCCAGCGATAACGTGCTGCCCACCATGGGCACGGAACAGCCGTCGAGCAGCTCGGATGGCAAGAACAAGCGCCAGAGCATCGTCAAGGTCGGAGTCGACTATGTGCTCTCCGGCATTGGAGAGGTATCCCGGATGTTCGGTTGGAAGAAGCCGGAAGATAGGTTCTGATGATGGGTATGCGTCTGTGAAGTCTGGAAATTTGACTTTGTATGATAATGCTACGTACGGCAGTCTTGTCGCGGCCCATAGGCAGCCAAGAAGGTGCGTCATTCGAATGCGATGATTTGTTTCTACCAGTACTGACCATGACTTCAGAATTCGTTCCTCTTCTCACAATATGTTGCAAACCTGATAGTGCAGCTCCTTGGTTTATACTAACATCACCATCAAGGTCACCAAGTTGGCAATGACTTGATTCGGTATGTATCTGATCTCTTTTCTTTTCCCATTTGATTCCCTGATGCACTACAACGATGACCCCACCAATCGTTCATGCTAGATAGTATTTGAGTCGTCTGTTAATCAGGCGGCACTGATGCAAAAGATTGGAATTATACTGATTGTTGCACAATGCTTTTCTTTTTGCTGGCATAATTACACGATGGCTGCATGACTAATTCGTGCAAAGTAGGATTTGATTCGTCCAGGAACGAGACTTCTGGACCTGGACTATACCGAGCTACTCGAGTAGGACGACTGAATAATTCGTCACAGCTCGGCAATTGGCGGCATCGCGCTGCTTCGCTCTTTGTTCTTGGAGCGGCTGCTGTCCACAAGACATTTGCCAAAGTCCTATCTATGCCGGCATCCCCATGACGGTGTGCGCACAGAGCAGACCATAACAGCCCGGATCTCAGCTACCGCAGAGGCTCGAATCACTAGGCCGCGATTCATCGTCGACTTTTCGCAGTCAGTGCATAAGGAAATGAAATCATTTCCCAGTCTCGTGTTGAAAAGCACCGATCTAGACGAGTACAACACAGCGTGCACCGCCCAAACTTGACGAGCAATGACTTGCGAGATTGAGTCTCGGAAGGGAATGCATGTCAAGCCGGGAATTAGTGCAAAGTCTGCCTGCAAATACGTAAACGTCCAGATTGCATCAGATTATACTCATGTCATCAGACTTCGAAAAAGTCTCAGACTCTGGAAATTCTCACATCCGTGCCTCATGCGAATCAGGATCATTGCAGCGCCTGAATAACAGTGGCAGTGCTATCCATGATGGATCAACACGACTGCTCGCAACGACCTCATTGTATACTACCCAAACCTAGCCGCCTTGGACGTTGGGGCACACCCAAAAAAGAGCAATGTGGGCAGCCAGATTAAGGTCTCCGTTCCTTTCTGCAGCATCTTTGTTCCTGCGGAATGCTTGAGAACCGTTTTCTACTTCTCTTTCTGTCCAGGGTCTTGTACCCGTATTCGAAGCCACCCGTGCCCAGCAAAACATTGCATCCTTCGACTGCCAAAATCGATTAGTTCCCAAGTGCCAAGCCCGCTGTGCCGCAAGCTTAATTTTCTGGCGCATACACGGTGGGCGTTTGTGGCTTTATGGCGTGTGTGCTAGGTTATAAGCATATTGCCAACGGCCGAGGGCACTGCAGAAAACTACATAGTATATTGATTTATTCTGTTGCCTGGACGTATTTAGTACCTGATCATTCCTCCTTTGGGAATTTCACTGGGCCTCTTCTGCGGCAGGACTCTATGGTTCGGGAATTAATTTCGTTGCCTTGAGCGAAAACAACCGTGTCCTACATGATTGATTGGACTATGCAGGCTGGGGAAAAACTCAGATCATGCTGACAACACACAGATGGAACGAAGATCTGCACTGTCTATTCCTGTGCAGAAGAACAACCCAGCCAGGAAAGGCATCGCCGGCGGCTGTGTTACCCAGAAAATAAACTACTCGGCAAGTTCGACGGTTGGATCAGCACGGTATCCGCTGTAAGGATCGCAAGTGCCACTGACTGCAGCAGATCATATCATGTGGAGAACACGTTCATAGGTAAGTGAGTGTGTAGTACTAATATTACTCCCAAACGACTCGGTGCTGTGAGATCAATTCGACCTATAGGTGCGTTAAACGATGCCTTCCTGCAAAGAAGATACAATTCCATCGAGCTAAGATATCGAATCTAGCCTTCAGTCAAAATATACGACGAGTGCAGCCATGGCGATGGCGCTGGACTCGTTGCGCCGCCAGACGTGGGCTCTCACGAAGAAGAATTACACCATTGCAGTCGTCCGCTCGCTCGGCTGGACTCTCTTTCGCGCCTATATCCTCCCTCTCATCATCGTCATTCTGCTACTCGAGATCCCCAATTTCACCAAAAAGACCAGCTACAATGGAGTTGGCTCACCTCAGACAGTCAAGAGCCTGGCACAGTCCATCGACGGTTCGAGGAAGCTTGGCATCGTGCAGCTGGCGAACCAAACAAGTGATGTGCAGCAAGTCATAGATGCCATCACGAAGCCTCTGGGCGACGACCAGATCATACGCATCAGCAGCGTCGACGAGGTCTGGGACGCCTGCAATGTCGACTACCACGGCAACTCCAACTGCCACGCCGTCCTGACCTTTAGAGAGTCTCCCGGAAGCGGTGCGGCCAACGACACTTGGACCTATTCCGTCCAGGTAGACCCGAGCCGCTCGTCGGGAGGCATCGTCGACGTTTTCAACCACAACACGCTATACGAGAACTTCTGGGTGCCCCTCCAGGTGGCCATCGACAATGCCATTGCTAATTCTACCACCACGCCCGAGGTCTACTCCTACGCAGAGGCCGACCTGGAAGCCAACGAGAGGCAACGGCAGCAATTCTTTCTCAGTCTTGCCCGGTCCCTTCTCGGCTTCGTCTTCTGCACTTCAATGTTGACAGTTGTTCATCATGCATCCACCATGATGTCCACTGAGCGGGAAAATGGTCTTGCTCAGCTCGTCGACGCCATGGGAGGCGGCGTCGCTTGGCCGAGAGTCATCAGTTACTGCTTCTTCTTCGACCTATTGTACCTACCCTTATGGATCATTATCGGTTCATGTAAGTTCACCGGCACCTCTCCCTTGTATTTTGTGTCTTGCTAATGGCAACAGTGATCGGGCGTCTTCTCGTGCCGCATACTAGTCTCCCCGTCCCTATATTCTGGCAGATATTGACGGGCTGGGCAACGACTCACTCGGCCGTCTTCGCCACGGCCTTCTTCCGCAAAGCCAACGCCGCAGTCACGATCGTCTTCCTTATAGCCTTTTTGTTAGCGGTGGCCGCCACCATGGTGGACAATATCTATACAACGCCACCACAGGTCCCCGAGGTTGCCATCCTTTCTTTGCTTTTCCCAAGCATGAATTATGTGTTCTTCCTCAATTTCATGATAAGGTCTGAGATTTTGGGATTTCCCACCGACCTGAGCTCTCCGCTGTCAGCCGACGCCTACGCGTCGTATGGTGATGAGGACAAACTGTGGGTCCTTCATACGGGACCGTACTTGCTCTGGATACTCTTGATCATCCAGATACTCGTATTCCCTGTACTCGCCGGCTTTGTTGAGCATCAAGTCCACGGAAACAATCGCCGTCGTCGCGACTTCAACAGACACCCTGACGCAGACGGTGCCCATGTTGCCATCGAAGCCGCCGGTCTCGAGATGCACTACGGACCCTCCATCTGGAAGAAGATCTTTTGCTGCGGATCAAAGCGATCCGTAGTCAAGGCTGTGGATGGCCTCAACCTTTCCAGTCAAAAGCGTCAAATCCTTTGTCTCCTGGGACCAAATGGTTCTGGCAAGACGACCACGCTTGATATGATTGCGGGTTTCCAGAGGCCAACCGGTGGTTCTGTTAACATCAACGCACTTCCCTCACAGATTGGCGTCTGTCCACAGAAGAACATTCTGTGGGATGAGATGACTGTCTTCGAGCATCTCGTGTTTTGGAACACGGTCAAAAACGGCACCGATGATGCCGCTTCTCTCGACAAGCTCGTCGAGACGTGCGATCTCAAGAAGAAGAGGAACACGCTGGCCAAGAATCTAAGCGGCGGCATGAAGCGCAAGCTGCAATTGGCCTGTATGTTGGTCGGGAGTAGCTCTGTCTGTTTGATGGATGAGGTGACATCTGGGCTCGACCCCATATCCCGACGCGTCATCTGGAACGCCGTACTGGCCGAGCGATCGCGCCGCACCATGATTTTCACAACCCACTTTCTCGACGAGAGCGAGGTGCTCTCGGACCACATCGTCATCGTATCTCTTGGAAAGGTCAAGTGTCAGGGGACGCCGGCTGAGCTGAAGAATCAATACGGTGCCGGCTACAGAGTCCATCTGCCAAAGACGACAGACGTTTCTGGAATCACGTACCCGATAGTGGACCATGGCGACCGGTACATATGCACCACTCCGGACTCCTCCTCGGCGGCTCGCCTATTGGCGACGCTCGAGGACACCAAGGACTCACAGAATTTTATTACGGGCCCCACGATCGAGGATGTCTTCTTGAAGGTCTCTGAGGAACCGCACGTGCTAAGCGACAGCTCGTCCGACGCGGCGACGGTCCACAACCAGAAGCCGAGCACCGCGACCCCGAGCTCGATCCCGGACCAGGCGCCCAAGGCTCATGTTCTATTTTTTAGACAGTTCAACGCGTTGTTTACCAAGCGCCTGATCATTTTGCGTACACAGTGGTGGGTTTATATCATTACACTGGCTATACCAATTCTTGCAACGTGTAAGTGGGGTTGTTTTCATTTGTTCTCCCTTTTCAAATCAGCGTTTATAAATTCTTCTCTTCATTTGTTTGAAATCGTATATTCTCTTGACTAACTCTTATGTCTTGCTATCAGACTTTATCAAAGATTTTCTGATAAACTACGACATGAATGGCCCCATAGCCTTCCAGCCTCCAAAGTGCGAAGACCTGATCGGCAGAACGAATGAGCCTTCTCAAAACACCCTATGGTCCTCAGATGGCATCGTCGTCGGACCTGGCCAGGCTGCGAACCAGAGTCTCATATCCGCACTCGTACGATCCGACCCCAGCAGGGGTTATCGGTATTCCTACTCGCCATATTACAACAAACTGCCGACCGTCGTCGATGATATGAATAACTTTACGCAGTATATTCACGACCACGCCGTCAACATCACCAGCGGTGGCATCTTCGTTGATAACGTCACGGCGCCTCTGTTGGCCCTCTCTGCGTCAGGCTATGATCAGGTTGCTGTCACCAATGCCTTCAACATGATGAGACTGAACATTACCACCAAGATGCTGGTTGGAGATCTGCGATCGATCTCTTCATACGAAATGTGTAAGTTCAGCCCTCTAAGCGGCATGATATACATCACCTCGAGATCCTTGTTCTTTGCAAATGCAAGAGACTCCTTCAAGCTGACCCTTTCACAGCAAATTCCTTGTCCTATAATATCATATTCTGCCTTCTCATGGCCATCTACCCTGCGTTCTTTGCCCTGTATCCGACATACGAGCGCAGATCCAAAGTCCGCGCGCTGCAGTACAGCAACGGGATCAACGCGCTCCCGCTGTGGAGCGCGTACATGGTGTTCGACATGATGTTCGTGCTCGTCATCACCGTCGTCTGCACCGCCTTCATCATCATGCTGGAAACGGAGTTCTGGGCCGTCGGCCACCTCTGGCTGGTCCAGTTCCTGTACGGCATCGCGGCGCTCCTGCAGTCGTACATCGTGTCCATGTTCTCGTCGTCGCAGCCCGCCGCCATGTCCTGGGCCATGATCATCATGATGGTCGAGTACGTCGCCTCCATGATCACCTTGGTCGTCGTGGGAGACAGCTTGGCTGGCGACACCGCCACCCTCGACGGCACGACCTACGGTCTGGGCCTCATCTTTCCCATTCAGAATTTGCTGCGAGCTGTTGCATTGAGTTTGAATCAGGTGGGTGACTTTGTTTTCTTTACATTTTCTGCATTATCGACTGACCCTCACACAGTATATCGTCCGCTGCCGCGGCACAACCGCCATAAACGACCCGGGCTCCATCTATGCATACGGCGGACCAATTTTGCTCTTGATCATCCAGATCATAGCTTTTCTGGGCCTACTAGTCTGGCTCGACGGAACAATTCTTCACTTCTCCAGAAATAAGGCTCTCACGACGGACGACGAGAGAGCAGCAGCCGGAGCATCCGGCCGATCGGATGTCGACACGGAGACGTCCAGGGTTGAAGCTTCAAAGACGGACCTCTTGCGCATGTTGCACGTATCGAAGCGCTTCGGCAGCACGACCGCCGTCGAAGACGTCTCGCTGGGCCTCCGCGAGGGGGAGATCCTTGCCCTCCTCGGTCCGAACGGCGCCGGCAAGACGACGAGCATCAACATGATCCGCGGCGACCTGCGGCCGTCGTCGGGCACCATCCTGCTCGAGGGCGTCGACGTGCGGCGGGACAAGCGCCGGGCGCAGGCGCGCCTCGGCGTGTGCCCGCAGTTCGACGCGCTGGACCTGCTCACGGCCCGCGAGCACCTCGCCTTCTACGCGGCGTGCAAGGGCGTGCCCGACGCCGCGCGCGACGTCGAGTACGTGCTGTCCCGCGTGGGCCTGGCGGCGCACGCCGGCACGCGCGCCGCCCGGCTCTCCGGCGGCCAGAAGCGCAAACTGTCCCTCGCCATCGCCCTGCTCGGCAACCCGCCCGTCCTGCTGCTCGACGAGCCCAGCTCCGCCATGGACGCCGCGAGCAAGCGCGTGCTCTGGAAGACGCTCGAGGCCGTCGCGCCCGGGCGCAGCGTGCTCATCAGCACGCATAGCAGTAAGTTGATCAATCCATTTCTGTATTTGTGAACGGAGATTGCTGACACGATATTCTAGTGGAGGAAGCCGACGCCCTCGCTACCCGCGCCGCCATCATCGCGCGCCGCCTGTTGGCCATCGGCACGACGCAGGAGCTGCGCAAGAGGCACAGCAACGAGTACCACGTCCACCTGATCCTCAAGAGCGCGCCGCTTTCGACTCCAGAGGAGATGCGCCATGTATCAGACTGGGTGGTCGAGCGGTTCTCGGGCTCCGGCAGCGAGGTCAAGTTCGAGGGCGAGAATCTAGGTGGACAGGTCCGATTCCGGGTTCCTGCCGACGCCGTGGTACACGATCGGGACCACTTGAAGCCGCGGAGCGATCGTGGCGGCGAAGGAGACGAGCTGGTCTCACCGATCGATGCAGCCGGCGAAGGCAAGAGTTTCGTGAGGCACCTCATCGAGACGCTGGAGCATCACAAGCAGGAGCTGGGACTTGACTGCTATTCCATCGGCGCTGCGACTATGGAGAGCGTGTTTTTGAGTGTGGTCAAGGACAGCGACGCCGCCGAGGAGGAGGATGAGAAGCAGACGATGTGGCAGATGATGGGTTTCAACAGACAATAAGGTCTACCTAGATTATGCCATTCTGGAATAACTCACGTGATACGGCACCCAATTAAAATGTTCTTGTTATATACGTGCTGCTCCTATGACAATGCTTCTATCGACCCAGTATGTTGCCGCCGCCTATCTTGTCGGTTCCGCCCACGCGGATGAACACTGCCTTTTGTTCCAGCCAGTCGTCCATGCTCAACAGGAAACTCTCGCGGCCAATGCCGCTCTGCTTGTAACCGCCAAACGGCATGTCCCAAGCGGCGGTTGGGGAGGTGCAGTTGACGCCGACCATGCCGGACTCGAGACCCTTGGCGCACCGCAGCGCGCGGTCAATGTCGGTGGTGTAGACGGCGGCGTACAGGCCGTACTCGCTGTCGTTGGCGATCCGCAGGGCCTCCTCCTCGGTCTCGAACGTGTTGATGCAGACGACGGGGCCGAAGACTTCTTCTTTCATGATCTTGCTGTCCTCGGGCTGCTGCAGGAAGACGACGGGGGCGACGAACAGGCCGGCGCCGGACTCGGGCAGGGCAGCGCCCGACTCGACCATCTGCCCTGTCTGCCGGCCCTCCTCGATGTACCGGTGCACGGCCTCGAACTGGCTCCGGTCGGCCTGCGGGCCCGACTCGGTCTCCTTGAGCGTCGGGTCGCCAAACTTGCGGGCCGCGGCCAGCGCGTTGAACGTCGCGACGAATTTCTCGGCCGCGCCCTTCTGCACGTACACGCGGCTGTTGGCCATGCACGTCTGGCCCGAGTGCCACATGATGCTGTGCTGGGTCTCGCGGGCGGCGCGGTCGAGGTCGGCGTCCTCGAAGACGATGGCGGGCGACTTGCCGCCGAGCTCGAAGATCAGGTGCTTGAAGTTGGACTCGGCGGCCGCCTTCTGGATGAGCCGGCCGGTGCGGACGGAGCCCGTGAAGGACAGCGCCCGCACGTCCATGTGGCTGGACAGGGCGTGGCCGGAGACGGCGCCGTGCCCGTGGACGACATTGACGACGCCCGGCGGGAAGCCGGCCTCGGTCAGCATCTGGTTGAGGCGGTGGGGCGACAAGGGCGCCTTCTCGCTCGTCTTGAGGACGAACGTGTTTCCCGCGGCCAGCGCGGGCGCCATCTTCTTGCTATAAAAGACGAGGGGCGAGTTCCAGGGGATGATGGCGGCGGCGACGCCGTACGGCTGGCGCAGCGACACGTTGAGGAAGCCGGGCGTATTGAGCGAGCTCGTGCCCACGGGGTACGCGGCCTCGGCAAAGTAGCGGTAGTGCATGGCCGCGTAGTAGCCGTCGAAGTAGGTGCCCACGGGCCGGCCGAGCGACAGCGCGTCGGCCCTCGCGAGCTCGGCGTCGGCCGCCGCGATCAGCGAGGCCAGCTTGGCCAGGTGCGCCCCCCGCTGCGCCGGCGACCGGCTCGACCACTCCGGGAACGCGGCCTTGGCGGCGGCGACGGCCTTGTCGACGTCTTCCGTCGTTGCCTCGGCGACTAGATTGCGACGGTCAGATACTGTGCGCTGGCTTGTATACTGGGATTGTGTAGTAATTACCCTTGGCGATGAGATCTCCCGAGTAAGGAGAATAGAGATCAAAAGTCTTTCCATCGCTGGAATCGACAAACTTGGTTCACCCACTCTGTCAGCTCAGATGATATCGATCAATTCTATTCGGTGGCTTACCTCGCCATTAATGAAATGCTTGACGTCGAGCGGCGCCATGGTGAACGTCGACTATAATCCCGTTGAGATCGCAGCAAGCAGGGGGTTCCTTTGTTTGACCGGACTGGGATTCCTGACCACCGAAGCAATTACAAATGCTGCCTTTCTCACGGTTGTACGGACGGCCCTCGAGAAGTTTTGTGAGAGTTTGACAAGTTTGACTTTGAAAATCAATTATGTCCCGATTCCATGGCTTAAGTCCGAATGGGCGGGCCTGCGGCGGAATTTCCATCCATTACTGCCACAAAACAAGACGATTTCGCCTCCTCGGCCTCTCTTTGAGATCGCCATACTAATGGAAAGACCCGCTGTAGTTTCCATGGAATAGCTATCGCGGGCTACCTAGGTAGGTCCAGCACTACGGGTTAAGGTAGCTGCCAAGCGCACACGGCTCGATCCACCCGAAGTCTTACTTGCTTCTGGCGCTCCTCAACGTGCGGCACCGGTAGCCGACGATGCATGTTTGCTCCGTACACGCTGGGCTAATAGTCTCAGTGTCTGGTCTTCTTTTCCAATGGTATAGCCAATGATCTTCGGAGGCGTTCGGAGACAAGAGCCGTTCTTGGAGGAGTGACGAGATCTGGTGAGAGATAGGCATCATGACAGTCTTCCGGCTCCGAAAGGGCGACTTTACGGGAGCAGATTTGTGGTCAAGTCGTCTCTAGGTACCGAAAAGGCAATGGAATAAGCCGAACCAGATGATCTAGATTCGGCATCAAGTTCATCGTACTTCTGGTACCCTAAAGGTAGCATTCTTCAGCAAGGAATGCGGGGTTCCAAGATCCACTATATAATTCAGCCAATTTGGGCCGACGGATATGTCAAAGGCTTCAAGATACTGACTGATTAATAGGTACCCAGTCATATTACAACCTATGACTTTTGACATGCCACGAGATGAATTTTGAGATAAAAGCTACAAGTTACCCTCTTTGAAGATACATTTGAGAAAAAACTCTCGTGGACCCGTCATTTCGCGCCAATATCCCCTAAGCTACCGCCATGTTGTGTCACGACTCACAAGTGATGCTGTGCTTGCTGGAGTTTATATTCCGTGATGAGTTTCTCCGCAGCAATCTCGCCGATAACATAGGCTGTGGTTTGTGTATGGTTGCTATAGCAGTTAGGAATCCTTGAATCGAATATATGACAAAAAACTGAATGATGAACTCACTTTGGAACCATTGGACACACGCTCATATCTGCGACGCGCAGGCGGTCGAGCCCGAAGACCTTGAACGAGGAATCCACACAGGCATTGGTCGCATCCTTGCCCATGGCTACTGTTCCAGACATGTGCCACGAGCTGCGAATATTTGAAGAGAAAGCCTCCTGAGAGATACGTTGTCAGCTAGTCGCTTTTTGCATGTTTCGTAGAGGAAGTATTTACCCATATCGCCTCATCCGAGTCGTCGCGCGGCCAGCTCAAGTTGCGAACGGTTTTATCGTTGAAGACGGGCGCCTGCAGATACCTGAGCATCTCCCTGAAACTCTCAATGGCCGTTCTTCGGTCAAAGGGGTGCGTCAGGAACTTGGGATCAATGATGGGCGACTCTTTTGGATTCGCTGATCTCAGTGTCACCGTGCCTTGAGACTGAGGATTCATCAATAAGCAGGCGGCTGTGAAAATCTCCTCGTCACTTTTCACTGGTTCCCCGTCGAGGAACGGTGTCAGCTATGCAGTGTCAACGTCAAGTTCAATGCCAACCGATCTCCAGAAAGTACATACCGCAGCCAGCTCCCAATTCGGCACGTGAGGCTTTCGCAAGTATTTCTGCGTATCCGGTGGAAGCTGTCGGAATTCCTCTGAAGCCAAAACCGCTGGGACCTGGAACCAGCCCATCGGACTGGGACTTTGCTTGAACGACTGATCGTGATTCTTCTTGATGACAATGCCCGCCAGAGAGAAGCAGTGATCTCGAAGATTATTCCCGACCTCGGGAAGTTCATGCAAGACTTCCAATCCGTGCCTTTTTAACTCATTCGATGGTCCTATACCTGAGCACTTCAGAAGCTGGGGACTGTTGATGGCACCACCAGAGACGATGACCTCCTTCTTCGCCGCGAACCGCCGGCCGTCAGTGGTCTCTACGCCCTGGGCTGTCTTGCCGCTCAGTATGATCTTTGCGACATGCGCGGATGCAATGATGGTCAGGTTCCCCGGCGGCTTAGACAGGTACGCGCTCGACGAGGTGACGCGGACTCCCTTATAGATGCACGCCATACCCATGCCGACTCCTATAGGATTGCCATTGTTGACATCGGGATTGACGCCAAATCCGACTTGATCAGCCGCCTTGAAGATGTCTTTCACGGTGGGGAGCCATTCGTCCTGGTACGAAACATCGACGGCGCCCCCGATCCCATGCTCTACCCAAATGATTCAGGTCTCTATCCCGTCTTGCACAGCAAAGGGCGCAACTCACCTTCGTCTTTTGGTTTGATATAGTCCTGAAAGCCCTCGGGCACATCGTTGTGAAAATTCTCAACCTTTCTCAAGACCTGATGGACGTGCCGCCAGCCAAACGCATCGTCTCCCGCGATCCTCGCCCACTCGTCGTAGTCCTCGTTGGGCCCGATGACCCAGCCGCAGAAGTTGATGGCCGTAGAGCCGCCCAGCCCCTTGCCTCGCGAATAGTCGACCTCCTGGCCGGCCCACTGAGGCTCCGTCTTGTATCCCCAGTTGAGAAGCGAGCCCTCGCGGAAGGCGACCTCGTACCGCTGCGTGCCCGTCAGGTGGGCCGCGTCCTCGTTGAGCCCGCCGGCCTCCAGGAGAAGCACCGACGGCTTGGCTGCCGACTCGGCGAGCCGGGCGGCCACGACGCAGCCGGAAGCGCCACCTTATTTTGGATACATCTGATTAGCGATTTTGCCCGTCTCGAGAAGTTTGATTCTACTCACCGCCGACGACTATAAAATCGTATTCTGGAATCATGATTGTATATGGCTAAATTTGAAAACGTTCAGAAGCTATGATCCTCTGCCCCGCCCCTGATTTAATGCGAACACAGGCAAGTAGTACACCGGTAGGGTTACCTCGACTCAATGCTTATGATGGTTTTCGTGTCACTCTCGTCGGGGAAGAGTGGCAGCGGGGCTCATTGGCTTGAGCGGTGCACATCCACTGGCATTATTTCTTTGGCTGCAATCAGACCAGGAGAGCACGACACCTCCATCGCTTGGCGGAAGTTGATAGCGACCCTCACCCAGAGAGCCCAGCGCTGTCGGCAAGGGCACCTCCGAGGGGGTTCTAGCAGGGGGCGGAGATGATCCCAATCGCAGTTTGCAACCCACCATCTTGAACTAAGTAGCGGTCCAAGCCAAGTATCTCCATATCATATCAGGGCCATAGCGGTTGTAATCTGATCAGTATGCCTCATACAACTCATCTTGGGACAAACCAGTCATATATTTGGACATGTTATCGCTATTGAACTGGCCACCCGGGTTCTGCTCTGCTTGGGAAAATTGTCGATTCTTGTGGCAGACATCTCACGTTTACCGGATTGACCAAGAACACTTCTAGCCGGGGTAAACTTGGCATATTGTAGATCTTTCGTCGAGACGGACGTGAGCAAGCGAATGATGTATAGTACATGGTAGTATTTTATAAATTCACCGAGACGAAATTCTAGACTTCGCTGATCTCCCAAGTCGCCACCCATTAGACGGTGGGTATAGTGTTATCGTCGCTGAAGATCAAGTCCAATAGCTCAAGCTTTGACTCCTAAATAAGCTGCCTGGGGCAACCCACAGTGGTTCGTTAGCGGGCCCTGCGCTGGGTTGTCAAGACTCGAGTTTCGCCTTATGCCATAGAAATATCAATCATCCGGTTACAAAAGTTCATGCAGCTCCGGTCTTTGGCTTGAGATAAAACCCATATATCATAAAATCCGCTTTTGTACAGCGTTATATTTCTGCAAAATGGTTTTGTCATTATAAACCAGCACAACGAACTCATGCTAAGCTGTTCCCCCCAGGGCCCACGCGGGTATATATTCCGAGGTGCCACTATACTGCGTGTACTTTGCGATCACTATAAGTTGGAACATGATTGTCAAAAATTTCAGGTCCCGTCGCAAACATTTCATACATGAGCGGATTCTAGATGCACGAAGACCCTGTTGGATATAATATGATACCAAATGGTAAATTTGCACATTTTCATCGGTGCAGTTCGAGTGTCAGTGGTCGAGGCTCTATTAAGGTTAATGAGCTATTGTCTGACAATGACGTCCATGACTTGATCCTACACCACCGAAACATCCAGTGACGCCAAAATCAGCTTGACATCATGATACTCTATGCTGAGCACGCTCAACACAACGATGATTCAACGGCTGAACCACGACTAGCTGTCATAGTCAATGAGGGTGGGAACCATCCTTATTTTGAACAAGATCTCGCTATAAAATTATTCTTATTTCTTTAAGAACTCCAAAACGCATTCCCAACCCCCCTTCAGCCTGCGCCCGTCGTCGACCATGGGCGTCTCACTGTCGACCGCGCGCTACCTGGCGCCCGCCTCGTTTGCCGTGGATTTTGCCGCGCAGCAGTATGGCATGCTGTCGAGCCCCAACATGAAGGACGTCCACGACGCCAACCTGTCCTTCTTCTCGCCCCAGCCCTTCTTCATCGCCGGCTTCTTCTTCCCCCAGCAGCTCTTCCAGCTGGCCTGGCTGTGGAAGCTCTGGAAGGCCCGGCCCGAGGACGTCCGGAACGACAAGGCCGTGCAGAAGATGGTCGACTTTGCTCCGTACTATGCCGTTGGCAACTTTTGTATCGCAAGTAAGTACAAGAAGCCCCAACACATTGCAAGTGAGACGGAATGACTAATGAGATTTCAACAGCGTGGATGATATTCTGGAATCAGTCAGACCTCAAAACGTCCAACATCTTTGTCATCATCAACTCGCTTTCGCAGCTGTACTACGTCTTTGGGCGCCTGGGCCCGATGAACACCTCGTCGTGGAACTCGATCCTCACGCACGTCGTGTCCAAGACGTTTGCAGGCATCGGCGTCCTGGATCTTTTGCACAATGGCGCCGTCGCTTATGCAGTTGGCCAACCGCCGTCCACCCTGGTCAAGGCCCTGACCGGCGCCGGCTTCGGCTTGCTGGCCTCGGCGAGCGACTGGATCTTTGGCGGCTGCCTCGTCTACGACCTCGTCGCCCTGGCCGTCGGCCAGAGCATCTACGGCAACGCCGGCTGGAGTAATCTCCTGGGCGCGTACGCCGCCGGCACCGCCGCTATTGTTGGCGTGAAGAACTGGCTGAGGTAGGGCTGCCGCGGCTGGCCTGACATGTACGGAGAGTGTTTCAACGTTGCTGATCTGCGGTAGGCCACCCTATGTAAACGAAGTTGAATATCAGCCTTTGTGATAAGGGTCTAGGAGGGTAGGCTCGCGTTTATCCATTGACAGCAGCTCGCTATCTACCCGTTTGAACGTTTGGACGTGCCCTTGGTTATGAAGCTTTAACAGCAGTAGTTTTTCTTGTAATATACACCTACAGGGGGAGCTTGAAGTTCTTCGGTGCTACTTTCACTCGTAGCGAATGTCTATAAATTCGTCTACCGTATATACTCTTAATTCTTTTTCACTGGCGAGAAATCACACTTATTCACAATCTCCCCCTCGTATCCCACGGCCTCGGCAAAGTCCTTCAAGAACGCCCACCGGGCCTGCCGGACCCAGCCCTGGGCGGCGAAGTCGTTGGCGCGGCGCGGGAAGAAATCCGCCACGCTGAGCAGCGACGTGTCGTGCGCGGCCACGACCAGGACGCCGTCGTGCGCGTCGCACTCCTGCAGCTTGCGGATGGTCTCGACCATCTCGGGGACGTCGTGGTGCACGCTCGGCGCCGCCGCCGGCAGGTAGAACGGCTGGTCCCTCTTCCCGCCGCGCAGCACCGCCTCGAACATCTCGCCGGGGCACGGGCGCGCCGACGGCGCCGCGGTGAAGGGGTCCGGCGAGATGCCGCCCCCGGGCAGCGGCAGGTACGCGTGCGGCCGCAGCTCGCCGCCGTGGTGCACGGCGTCGCCGCCCATGAGGATGAAGCTGTCGGGCGCGCTCGTGGCGCGCGCGAGGCCGCACACGTGCCCGACGGCGTGGCCCGGCGAGTCGAGAAAATAAAAAGACCCGTCGCCGAAGTAGTCGATCGCGTCGAACCGCCCGATCTTGAGCGGGGCGGCGGTAAAGTTCAGCGACACGATCTCTCGGCCCTCGACGTCCCGCTGAAGGAACGCCGCACCCGGGTTGTTCGGGTACCCCGGGAAGATCTGCTCCCTGCACCCGGGCCCCACGATCAGCTTGGTCTCGGGTTCGAACGTGGACGGGTCGCCCGTGTGGTCAAAGTGCCAGTGCGACCAGACCACCGCCTCGATCGACTTGGTGTCGACGCCGCCCTCGTCCAGGATCTCCCGGACGTGCTTCGGCACGTCGACGGTATACCCGCTCTTCTCGAACCGCTCGAGCAGGGGCGGCGGTAGATTCTGCCAGTCCTTCTTGATGCCCAGGTCAAAGACGAGCGACCGTTTCAGAGTAGGATGCTGGATCAGAAAAGCAAAACACGGTGTTGAGAGCCAGTCGTGGCCCTTGATCGGTGGCTCGACAAACTTCCAGGTGGGCACGCCGCGTATCGTTCCAGTGGTGTCGATGATGGACACATCGACTGTGGCAGTGGAAGGTGGGATATTAAGATTGGGCGCTGGAGTTGCCATCGTAGTAAAGTAAAATACCTGAAGAATGACTGTATATGATGGTGAAAATGACAGAGCTGCCTAGAGTGAACTTGCTAAAAACGATCGCCTCGATGATGCTGCATACAGGGACGAGATAAAGAATCCGTTGGGTTTGAGTACTATTATATGCTAGATACGCCCTCTGGCACAGGGATGTTAACCCGCCGGCACGATTCCGAGCCCTTTGACCCCGCCATTATTCCCCAGTATTTATACCCAATGAGTATTAATAATGTGCTAAGCTATGTAGGTGTCTAGCACGAGTAAGTTGCCAGCCACCAAGATATGGAGACTAACATATTTGAATGGTATATGCATACGTATCATGTTAAATTTCCATCTTGATCTTATTGTAGTTCATACTTCTATTCTCGATATATCAGTAACATAAAGGACCCATTGTCTTTGTCCCATCTCTGACGACCTCTATCCCAAACTACCTAATTCCACGTATAGTTGGAGATTCAGTGAAGCAAACAACGAAATGAAATTACAGTCACAATATCACGAGTGTCACGGGGTAAGACCCGCCTTCTGTCGGATTACACAGATTGCAAGACGCACTCATAAGCCTAGCACCTCTACTGGCTTCTAGATCAGCTAACTGTACACCTGTCCTGACAGGCAAAGAATCGGAAAAGCTTATACAGATTTGACTCATATCATCAAGTCTGTCTAACTGGCCGTCTGTGACAGGACACCGCCAAAGCTCTATAAGAGCAACGTCCAGAGAGAAAAAAAAGGAAAGGAAGCAGGAAAAGGGAAGTAAGAAGTGAAAAAGGTCAAAAACTGAAAAAAGGTGGGATTCGAACAGGCAACTCTGAGGGCGGATGGTACAGACACCGCGTCCGGTGCCCGGTAACATACCACGAGGCCAAATAATTTTCTGTTAAAAGTGATCGCACAATTTACATACTTAAGGTCACTTGTTGCAACCGAAGACGCAAATGCAGGCACCTGGTTGCCTGGTTGCCTGGGCGGCTGGGCGGTTGGGCTGCGTGCTGTCAACAGATTTCTTTTGCTGGACGTCGAAAGGTCTGTCATGGCAACGGACATAAATAGAACAATGATACCCATAAGTGAACATATGGCCCCGAACAACTATTGGAATAGACCTTTCAGCTCACTCATATGGTCTCCCTGCACATGAGACATGCCATTCCACATGGGAAATCCAAGTCCTTGGGCTTGGTCATGAGGCTGCCCAACAAGCCCAGTCGCCGTGGGATCCAACTCGAGCTCAAAGGGTGGCGTCGTCACAGGATTTCCGATCACTAGAGATTCAGTATTAGCAAGTTGCCACATAGTGTTGCGCAAGTGTCAGCCCGGCCATCAGCCCACTGCTCAGATCAATTGCGGGTTGCAACACACGCAAGCGGGCTGTGTACCCCTAAGGCAGGGCATAACAAGTGATCGGGAATCTGCAAAAGAGATACTTACTGTTGCTGATCATGAAGTTATACTCGTTTCCCATACCAACCATATCGGGTTCCCAATGACCTTGGAATTTCGGGACGCCTTCCTGTACCGATGGATCAAGATGCACCGGATGTCGTGGTTCGTGTTTCCCTTGTGCAATGATATCTGTTATTGACTTTTTGATGCGCTCGAATACGTCGCGGTATTTCCGCGCCGATGGGTAGCGCTCTGTCACAATATACAATAGCAATTGGCAGTCTGTCAATGGCGCGTCGACGCTGATAAAACCCGGAGGTGCGAGCCAAGCACAGTACGTGAGGGTCAATCCTGATCTCGAGGTCAGTTTAATGAGCTTAAGTAGCGCTTGAACGTCTTTGCGTCATCTCACCTGCAAGAAACATCGATTGTATACTCAGTGCTGAAAAGCCAACTGGAAAAATGTGGTGCAATCGGCGGTAGTCGGTAATGATCCCAGCACACGCATCGGCACAAAGCTTTACGTATTGCATGTTGACAGGTACTTCGGCCAATGTCGGATAGAGCAAGAACCTGACACATCGATAGTAGTGGATCGTGTAAAGCTCCAAACCTTCGAATGCCGACTCTGTCTGCCGAGCAAAGCTGTTTGCCTCAAACGGAATGTTTTGTTTCCATGAGTTCAGGCGATCCATGAAGTAGGTTACAGTAGCATCGGAAACCTTCATCGGTTGATCGACCCGATAGACGACGTGTTGTATTTCGGACTCTAGTCTCTTCAGCCTCAGCCTGTGGATGAAGGAAGTAAGTGTCTTTGATGGCACTGCTGGAGTGTTCGAGACTTGCAATGATGCTTGTCGGATCAAGTCGTCGCTTTGCGAGTTTTCGTCAATGTCGAGAGGAAAGTCTGCATCGATGTCGTGGTCTGACAGACTGGGTGGTCTACCGATGGCAATGGAAATGTCGCGATCTAGAAAATATGTCGCCCAGAAGCGGCGTTTGTTCATCTCTCCTTCTAAACTCGGCTGCTGGCGTCGTTGTCGGCGGTGCAAACCCAACTCAATGCACAGTCGCATGGCAGCTCCCACATATGTCCATGCACCTGGATCTCTTGGTGCTCGCGTGCAGTACAATGCCATGTAGATAAGATAGTTTACCGTTCGGGAGTCGCGCAGTGGTAAGATTGTGTCCATGTTCGCGAAGGCGGCATCATAGTGTTGGTCGCTCAAGAAATGGCCCATCTCGCCAGCAGACTCCAGCCAGCGCCCGCTAACAGCATAAACGAGATGGAGCATGCTTCTGTCGTAGACATCCGTCAAATTCCCGCGATTTTCGTGAAGCTCCAAGACCTTTCCCGAGTGCAACACTGGGTAGCGCGTAGCAATATGCCGGAACCATGCTTGTAGTAATCTGTTGGCCACGTTGGGAGCAAGGAATGGCTCGCCGACCACATCTGGGATTCCTAAAGAGTAGACTGATTTGGGCGCGGGATCGTCGTCATCGTCTTGAGCATTCGACTCATCCATCTCACCGGGTACCGGGTTCCTTGCGCTATGTACAACAGAACTGAGGACACGGCCAATGGTGATGTTTGATGATGCACCAACATAGTGACCAGATGCTGATAACGATAAGTCGCGCACGGCATTCAGTATGTCGTTGGTGTCATCGTCGGTTCCCTGCGGCAAGGTTTGAGAGACTTGAGAGTCGGAGCGACTGACTTGGTGAGGGAATGATGACGAGGACGACGCCCCAATCATTCCTCTCAAGTGATCATTTCCAACTCCCATGTGCCCCAGCGAGGCAAGCACAGATTCCAGCTCGGCCACCCTCTGTTCCAAGGCTTTTATATACAATTTCTTTTCGCCGGCAGCAGGGACCAAGGGGACGACGTAGACTATATTTCATGATCAGTCGTGCGAAGCACCCACGATATCAGAGTGTGAACTTACCACATTTCAAAGAAAGTCGTGCGCACGAGGCACAGGCCGGCCGTTGACCGTCACACTTGGGTTGCGTTCAGTCGGCACATGTTGAGAAGAGGGGATGAGGTGGGATCTACGAACCTTCTGCTTTCGTGTTTTGCACCTCTGGCAGGCCAGGGCAACGCGGTCCCGTTTCCCCGGCTTGCGCTGCTGACTCACGGACTGCTCCGAGGACGTTGCAACGCTTGGGGACGTACCAGCGACGTCAGCCGTGTCTGGTGAGGAGCCGACGCCTCCCATCTGTTGAGACATGGCTCTTGTGCCACCACCATACGGCCACCGTCAGACGGTGATTCGGCGCGCCTTCTGCGCCCCTGGGCAGGGATCTGATCTGGAGGGAACGGCTGGACAGCCCGATCGTTGGAGCTCCGGCTCCGGGCTTGGGGGGTCCCGTAACTCTCGTGGGGCAAAAAATGCCACTACCACCAGCGCCGGCACTACTGTGAGACTGCACAGATGGGGAAGCTTGATAAGGCTGGCGGAAAATCTCCGAGTAACAACGTGACTATTTCAACAAGATTCATGTAGGCGGGAAGAAGCTGCCGAAAGTGTCGCTGGCGACAAGAAATCGAAACGACGGTCTGCGGGGAGTCGAGGTAAGGATAGGCAGGCCCCCGGACCGCTGTCGGGGGAGACTCCACTCGCTTCAGTGTTCTCAGGGCGGTTAGAGGGCTTTTAGCAGAGGTCTTCAGTCTTTGGCAGCCACTGGTTCCCAGCCAAGAAGAGTAGCGTTGGACTTGGAGGTAGTGACCCGGCGGAGCAATGGAGCACTGATATCGAATATGTTTTCGGACTCGTGGAACATTGACAATTTTGCGATCAGTTGGTTCAATCTATCCATTCTGGCAGATTATCGGACTACAGGCAACGTTGTGCGCCCGAGAATGATGTGAATGCGGGCGTGGCCGCTGAACCGGATCTCGCTGGAGATAAGCCGGCTTCAGCTTCAAGAAGCAGCGGCAGGTCCCGGTCCCGAGACTTTGCAGTTGCAGACCGACAACACTGGCAAGCTGTACTCCAAGTATGTGCCTGACTAGCTGGCTTGAATGACATGTTGATTGAACTCTAACCAACATTGACTGTCGCTTGGTCTGTCTTCTGGCAGCTGTTCAATTGTGTTCAGGGAAAGTAACAGCTGGTATACCACAAGGTCATCCATTCTCGGCCTCTGTGACTTGGCAACTCGGCCGATACAGCGAGACCCTTATTATTGCTGAAGTGGTTTTGACCAGGGCTACTACCGACGCAGAGTTGCATCGCCGCTGTCACTGTGCACTTTGGGAACGAAACGTTTGATCCAGGTTACAAATTCGATTCTCATATGCTCTCTGTCCTCTTGAGATATGCTAATAATAAAGGGGACTTTGGATGACATCGGCAGAGCAGCCAGCGACTATCGTCTTCATTCTGATCACACTCTCCCGTCGAGCTGGTGGCGCTTCTGCCCGAGACACTTTTACAGCTTCAGCCTACACAGGTACGGTGTACAGCTTCTAACAACATGTCGAGTCTCCCGATGTTCCAATCATGCACGCAGGTACGGTACCTAGCGGTCATTGGTAATAGTTACTGTGACCGATTTGTTTGGCGTCACGGGCGTTACAGAGCACATCGGAACCGAGCTCCCGCTAGTGCATTGTACTACGCTGTGCGTCAGCTCCGCGCTGCCGATCATGTTTCTTCAAATCCTCGTCCTTGGCGATGCGTCCAAGGGATTCTCTTCCGCACGGAAGATGAAGTCTGCAAAAAGACCAATATGATATCGCCCTGAGGTGAAGACCCACAAATGGCTTCTCCGCTCATAATCGACGTCTAGCGTGAGAAGAAGATCACTTTCGGAAGGGTTTCGGCTTCTAGGAACCACTGCTAGCAACGCAAATACATCTCAACCCAGTGAGTGTAACTATCGCACGTCCCAATCTGGACTTTTGCGACCCAATTACCACGATTTTCTCGCCACCGGACCTAATTCCGTCCTCTCGCTTCACGTCTCCTATGATCATGTCTGCTAACCCACCCACACAGGACGGACGGGTCGGAGAAAACCCACATGCTATCCTTGTCTTGGCATACTCTTGGGAGCTGGGAGCCGATGGTGTTTGGTATTGCCGTTCGCTATTTGCTGTTTGATCCGGTGTGAACCATTAAAACCAGCAGTTAGCTCCCGTGGTTTGGCAGGTCGAAAACAGGCGAACTAATGTGGTGAGAAACGTGTTCCCACACGGGTCTTCATTATCAACCATGACCAAGCCAAAGGTTTCCAAGAGGAAATCCATTGTGCTTCAAGTCAAGTCTTTCCTCCGCCAATTCTCAGACCACGGCGACGAGGTTGACGCTGTCACAACACTAACGACTATGGAGGCACCATCTCAAGATGCCCCCAAGATCGCCATCCTTGGCGCGGGTATTGGCGGATTGGCTCTCGCCATCGGCCTGCTCAAGCGAGGTGTCCAGGTCACCGTCTATGAGTCCGCCGAGGCCTTCTCCATGATTGGTGCAGGAATCGGCCTGGGCCCCAATTCCTTGACTGCCATAGACATCATCGACAAGAGATTTCGGGAAAAGTACAATAGCGCCAAGACGGCCAACGAGAAGCCCGAGTTCGAGCACAGCATTTTCGATGCCCTCTATGCCGAGGAGGGCTTTGGCGAGAAGAGGGGTTGGACGCGTGGCCTCGTCGGTGCGCCGTATTTCACGAGAAGTAGCGCTCATCGGAAGGACCTGCTCGAGATCATGGAGAGCTTTATTCCCGAGGGCACAGTCAAGTTCAGCAAAAGGGCGCAGTCCGTGGTCGAGGATGCCGAGGGAGTGAGCATCACCTTTGCCGACGGCCAGACCGTAAAGGCGGATGCACTCATTGGATGCGACGGAGTGAAAGGCATCACACGAAAATTGGTCCTGGGCGATATTGCCCCCGAGCAGGTCCCGCCAACCTACTCCGGCATGTACATTTACAGAGGCATCATCCCCATGAACAAGGCTAAAGAAATCCTTGGGTTCCATGCGGGGGACGCCAAATGGTTCATGGCAAAGGAGAAGGGACTGGCAATCTACCCGATCTCACAGGGCAAGGAGGAAAACTTTGTATTTTTCCTCGCGGACCACAAGCCATGGACACAGGGAGACTCACCCGTTCCCTGCACCAAGGAGGAGATGATCGAGGATCTAAAGGACTTCGACCCCAGACTATTAAAGCTCCTCGACTGGGCCAAACCTCTGCGGTGGCCGACGTGGCACCACCCCAATACTTCGACCTATTATAAAGGACGTGTGTGCCTGCTCGGCGACGTTGCCCACGCCTCGAGCCCGTCCCAAGCTGCCGGCGCCGGGCAAGGGCTGGAAGACGCCGTTGTCCTGTCGCACCTGCTACCCCTCATCAAGTCTCCGGATCAGTTTGAGACCGCCTTTGCCGTATACGACTCGATAAGAAGGCCTCGCGCTCAGAAAGTCGTGCAGACGAGTGCCGAGGCTGGTCTTGTCTACATGTGGCTGGACCCCGAGATTGGCGACGACATGAACAAGATCGTCGCAAACGCAAACCGGCGGCTTCACTGGATCTGGCAGCATGATTTGCAGGCAGACTGCCAAAAGGCCGAGGATGAATTTAAGCAATCGACTGCAGGAGCAGCCTCGAGTGAAGGTGCTGCGACGAAGGCCGCATCCATCGCTCAGGCTACGGAAATGACAGCAACTGTTGCTTGAAGGGACATGGTGAATCATGAAAACTAATGGATGTTCAAAAGACGGTGTAAACTATCGCGGTACTCGCATGTTAGCAAGCGAACATTCTCGGGTCTTTGCTGGATACTTACTTGGCATACAATTGATGCTTCTCAGCATGCACATCCTTTCAATAATACTGATCCAAACCCAATTGGAATGATGTCAAAATCAACTAGAGGGACCGACGACCAATCCGACAGGGGATTATCTTTTTTTCTTTTCTTGATTTTTGCCGTACCTCTGGAGGTGCTTGTACAATCAAGTATTTTCACTTCGTTGCCGCTCACCAGGAGATATCAATACAACACTGCGTAACCTTCAAAGCAATTAAATTATGCTGGAAGCCCCACCAACATCCACTGGAAGATATGCGAGACAGTGCCTGGGGTGGAATTGTTTTTAACACCCCGCCAATATGGTAAGTTTTGTCTCAAACCATTGCAATGGCTGGATCAACGGGGTTTGAAGCACGAAGGATGTATTTTCAATTTCCACCAGCATCTAGTGCTTTTCCAATAAGGACCCAAAACCTTGTACCTTGTCGAGAATACCGTTGGTTCGGTATGCGTGCCATAACGTGGCCGTGTTGATGGCAATGACGGGCTTCCCGAGCTCCTCCTCCATCTCGGCGGCTGCCTTCGCGGCAGGCAGATTGGTACCTGCCTGCAGCAAGGCGTCGACGTCTGGCGCGTCGACTGTCCGGAACGCGTCCTTGATCACATCGGGATGCACCTCGGCAATCGACGTGGCGGTGTCGCAGCGCAGCCCCTTGATCATGTGCACCTTGTACCCCATCTGCTCGAAGAAGTCGACAACCTGCGAGCGTCTGTGTAAGTATGGCCATGCGACACGCCCACCCTCCCGCTCCTTACCTGCTGGTCGCCGACGGCCTGGTACGGCGTGATGATGCCGATCTTCTTGGCGCCGTAGGCATCGAGCGCGGCGCGCGCGGCCAGCGCGCCCGTCGTCACCTTGAGCCCGCCCGACTTCTCCGTCATGAACTGCTCAAACTCCTCGGCGCCCTTCTGGCCGCCCCAGAAGGTCTCGGCGCTCATGCCCATGACCATGTAGGTCGGCAGGCACGAGCAGACGCGCTCGACGGCGCCGCCGATGGTGCCGCGGAGCTGCTCGAGGAAGGCGACCATGGTGTCGTCGTCGTTCAGGTTGGGGTTCGAGATCTCGATCCGGCCGCTGTGCCACGAGACCCCCGGGACCGTCATCCAGTTGAACTCGGCCTCGACGACCGTGTTGGTCGCCGGCACGATCAGGCCGAAGCGCGCCCGCGGCGAGACGTAGCTTACGGGAGCTTGAGGGGCCATATTTGTGAGCAAAAAACAGTATAAAGTTATGACTAGTTTCGCAAAAGTAGCAGCAATTATTTGGTAGTGAATCTCCAAAGATGAGCCCAGTTGCAGGACGGCAATACAGTAATCTATCTAGCTCAATATAATTGGAGATATGCCTCTATATTTCTTATCGCATGTCGTCTCTCCTCTCCCCGCATCGGAGGTCTCCCTATAAAAGTACCACTACACTAGTAACCATCTACACTCAAAACATGAGCGGCGACACATCCACGCCTCCAGGAGCGGGATTGGTGATGGTTCCATCCTGTAGTACTCCGCAGTCGCCCCCCAAGGTCAAATATGCACCCGCCGGGAGGTGGAGATCCACTGCCGTCGCGAGCTTGTAGCCTACAGCCACGACTCTTGGTAGCCAATGCCCTGTTTTCTGTAAGCCGGATGCTGCATTCCGATGGCTCCGCATTCCCGCCGCCCGCATCTGGCCATGGCCATCGGGTTGGCGAAGGGATCCTTCCGGGTCACGGATGCCAGCTACCTCGATCAAATGTCAAGATTCCAAAGTCTCCATGAAGCTAGATGGGTATAGTGTGTGCGGGTTAATAAGCCATTGATAGCGCTGGGAGGATTCACTTGTGAATGAGTCTTATCTTATGAACCGTATAGTTGACCCACAGAAATCGATAGCAGCCAGCTTATTGAAACCAGAACACAGCACTGATAGCCAACTTGCCATCTCCAATCTGTACCCTGGCCAAATGTTCCACTCAACTTAGCGTGATCTTCGGATATAGCGACAAAGAAAAGCATAGGTATGGATTATAGTTGTGCCTTCAGTCTGCATTATGGTAATTGAACATATTGTTTGCTTTGTCTCACAACTGCCAGGCTGTCAGGTACATCGGTCAGATCATATGTCTTATGAGCCAAGATCTTATTGCAGCTAGAAACAGCGGTATACTCGGGCTTAAAGGTTGCATGCTCACACAGTGTGATGTGACATAAAGATCATCATTGGCCTGCATCGGCAGCACATCGATTTGGGGTTATCAACCCGGTGGTGTTGGGCAACGATACAGGCTTAGCCTGCCCTCAGTATTACCTACCAAGCCAGCCACACTCGTCGGGATGGCTCATTCCTACTCGACAATCCCAAGATTCTGATCTGATGTCGGCATTTACTGTGCCAGTGCTCGCTGAAACATGCATTGCATTGCTTATCTGCAGCCCGGAATGTTCCATTGTTTTTGATCAGGGCTCGTCAACGGGTATTTGTTGTATATTATAGTCAACGTAAGCTCGTCGTGCCACAAAATTACTTCCTCCCTAGCTTGCAACGGAAGCTGGAGACTCATCGGAAGTAGTAGCGTTTGCTTCCATCTGCTCCGAACAATCTCGGCTGCCCACAAGTGCTTCGGCCCGGATTTCTGGATCACGTTTCCCACTGCACCGGCGTTTTAGCGCGTAATACATCAGCTCCTCCGGGCCGAAAGATTCAGTCATGGCCGAGATCTTGAAGCCGGTCCCTCAAGAGGACCTGAAGCTGGCGGAGAAGAGCGACAACTCTCTTGACAGTGCTACGATCCGGACATCGGCTATTGAGCACGATCCAGCACTGGACAGGAAGCTGCTATGGCGGCGAGATCTCGTCTTGATCCCTGTCATGGGCGTGCTCTACATGCTTCTTTTCCTGGATAGAACGAACATAGCCAACGTGAGTATACGCAGCAACCGTCCGGAAACCATGACCAAAAAAATATCCGAGCATTCTTGTGACATGTTGACATCCGGAACCCACGCTGACATTTCCATTCCCAGGCTCGCGCTCTGGGGATAGGGTCCCCAAACGGTTTGGAGGGTGCGCTTGGCATGCCTTCAAATGGTTACAACATCGCGCTTGTCATCTTTTACGTGCCGTTCGTGCTGGCGGAAATCCCAGCCAACATTATCCTCACCAATAGCAAAATACCACCTCGTCTGCTTCTTGGAGGCCAGATGGTTATTCTCGGTTCGTGTATTGCAGCATCCGTGTGATAATCTTGTTCTCATATCTCTTCCAGGAATTCTCGGCATGTGCCAGGGACTGACCAAGTCGTACGGAGGTCTGCTCGCGGTCCGATTCCTCATGGGCACCTTTGAGGCAGCCTTACCGGCTGGCGCGACGTACATGATCTCCATGTACTACACCAAGAAAGAAGCAGCAATCCGGTTCTCGTGGTTCTTCAATTTTGCCCTGGCGGGTCCGTTCTTCTCAGGGCTTTTGGCATTTGCCATCAACAACATTGACGGGGCTGGCGGTTATCAAGGCTGGCGATGGATCTTCATCATCGAAGGACGTGAGTGATTGTAATACTTTGGCAAGGGATTTTGTGCTGACCATTCCCAGTAATGACCATTGCTATCGCGATTCCGATCTTACTGTTCTGTCCCAACTTTCCTCAGCAGGCTCAAAATTGGTTCCTGAAACCGGATGAGCGTGATCGTGTGCTGCGACAACTCGAAGCTTCTCGCGGTGCTGAGATCAAGGGCTCTGCAGCAGATAACGTGGCGTTGTGGAAGGTCCTGGTCGATTGGCGGATCCACCTCTTCACCATGTGCTTCTTCTGCTGTGACATCACGGCCGCTTCGATATCCGCGTTCTCCCCGACCATCTTGACCGAGCTCGGCTGGACGAATACCGTGGCCCAATTGATGACGATGCCGGTCTGGGCTTCGGGTATAATCTCCTCCTTCACCGTTACGTATCTGGCGTCGCGCCTCAATTTCCGGACGCCTTTCGTCGTGGGTTGCATCTGCCTCCAGCTGATCGGATGGATCATCATGCGCGTCTACGTCCGCCAGGCTGGCGTACGCTACCTGGCGCTGTTCTTCATGTCGATGGGCACGTTTCCGCAGATGCCCATCTTCATGGCCTGGCTGTCGGCCAACCTGCGCGGCCACAAGTACCTGGCCGTCGGCATGGCGTGGATGGTCGGCTTTGGCAACTGCGCCAACTTCATCTCGTCCAACGTCTTCATCAAGGCGGAAGCTCCCCGCTACGTGACGGGCTTCACAAATGGCCTCGTCTTCACGATTGTCGGGATGCTCTTGACGCTGCTCGGCTGCGCGTTGCTGGTGGTGAAGAATAAAAAGCGCGAGGCGGCGCGAGCGCGGATGACTGGCGCGGAGAGAGAGGTGTACGATGATGTGTACTTCAAATTTGTGTTGTAAGAGGTGAGGTGGGAATGTGGACAAATGGGGCCAAGCTTGTTGCAAAGTATCTAGGTAGGCGCTGATGTCCTGTGGGAAGAGTACCTACCCAAATACCTAGATAAAGATGAGCATTGAAGTAGTGGAAGGTCTGTTTCGACGAAATGACTGTGTAGAAACTTGAAGGCCTCCATTTTAGTGCAGTCACGAGCTTTTCGAGGAAAACCAGCTTTCCACAATGGATGCTACTATTATTTCAGCATCTAGAATAAGTTGGTAAGGAGCGGACATGCAGTTTAGTCCATCTGCTTCCAGAGCACAGATGCCAATAAATGGCAGCATATGCAATTGGGCCGATCGGACGCTATGATTAGGTATTCCAACGTGCCCGCCCGGATCGCACTGGATAGCAAGCCAACTGCAAATGGTTGTCACGAATTCTCAACCGCGACGCGATGAAAGGCTTGCCCAGCTTATTTAGAGTTCAAACTAATCGATTTATTGACCTGATCTCCCGCATTGTCAGTAGGGTGTGACTAATTCAGAAATCAAAGAGCCCGGAAAGTTCTCAATGATGTAGCAGCTACTAGAATTCACCTAACCTTGGGTAACGAGTAGATACCGGCAGCTCAACAATCTCCCCAAGACCAATTGACCATGGATCTAATTCTATATATGATCAGAAGGTGGTATTTGATACATGCAATAATCGCAGAGTCAGAATGATGTGCGCACGGAGAAGTGAGAAATTCAGCATCATGTTCGATTGCGCATTGCAAATTCGAATTGCATGCCTCGAGCCGCACCAACTGTTCCATCTCCAATATCCGTATGTGCCTGGCCGGGTTACTACGAATGGCTCTAGATTGATTGTTCTATGGTTGCAGTGTTTTCTAGAATTGCAAATGATAGGTGCCGAGAACATGCTTCCAGTCCTCTGGTAGAGAACAGAACAATGAGAAAATAAGGCCTGGGCTTCGAACAATCGGAATTGTCCGTATTGAGTTAGCACAATGGGACGGAGAGTTAGCCATGCGAAAATAAATATAGCAATGTTCGACTACAGCTATCTGAAGTTTTCATTTCCAACTTCAACTTCAACAACTTCTCAGAACAGAGATCGGCGCATTACTGTCTGCTAATTGGAGTTGGCACGTACAGGCAGCACCAGCTCGAGGCAGATATAGAGTTGAGACGTCTGATGTCATTTGGGTCTATCCGGAGTAATCATCCTGCTAAGAGATTATTCCAGACGTCCAACTTGCTAGTCGAGACCCAGCAAAGTCTGCTGCCCATGCCGCCTGATCCAACGCGCCTGCTCAAAGTACTAATTATATTGGCAGGTCCCCAGCGGCGCTCCTTCCTCGACTTCAACACCACCACCAGTTTGGAGGTTGTTCCTTCCCAACTTTGGGGGTCTGGACTCGTAAGTCCTGGAATCCCATCTTTGGGCACTTCCTTCTCCATATTTTGATTTTTGCTCTTACCTTCTTCCCTCAGTCTATCTTAATCTTTTACCCTCCCCCCTGCGAGACCTACGTGCCTTCCCCAGATCACGACTCCCAAGAAAGCAGGACCACTCCCTCCCTGTTTCGTCGTGACATCCAATTCCATCCGGACGAGGCACTCCAGTCTTACCCAAGAAGTACCACTGCCTTTTTGTCCGTCCCTCTCAGCCATTCTCCCTACTCCCTGCTTCAGACCAAGTGCGTCGACCCGACGCTGGTCCAACAACACCATGGACGACACCCGCTCCATGGCAAGCACGGCGGCAGCTCCCGCAGCACAATCCATTCCACTCATTTGTAGTATCTGTCCCAAGACATCCAAGTTCTCCGATGTCTCACACCTGCTTACTCACATCGCCTCCAAGGGCCATCTTTCGAACATGTTCAAGCTCGACATTGCCAAGGCCACCGAAAGTGATGCCCAGCATCGACTTGACGAGTATCATGCATGGTTTGAGAGGTACAACATTCGTGGCTTGCTTCAAACCAGAAATGAGAACAGAACCCAAAAGAACTCTGGTGGTCGAGGCCGCAATGCCCCTCGTGGAGGAAGCCAGTCTGTCAGCCTACGTGGTGGTGGAAATTCTTCGATGGTGAGTCGCAACAAAACGGGACGAAACGATGTGACAAGAGACAAGCGGGTAAGTCTGCATCTTTGCGGGTGATTGTGTTTTGTGTCAGCCAACGCGTGCGAGGTCTAACTGGATAGTCGGGGCAGCGCCTTGTCGACAATTCCTCGACGGCAACCTACGCAATGGCTCCCACCAAGTACAACCCGCAGGATGGTCTTCACCATGTCTCGAACTTCTCGGCTTTTCCGAATGTCAATGCTCAGCAACAATGGCAGCCTGGCCACAGCGCCCAACAATGGCCTCCCTTGCCTAATTGGAACGGTGCTTACTTTGGACATGGTTTTCAACAGGATCTAGAATTCGGAATCGACATGCCCATCAGAGATGAGGATGAAGAAGAAGAAGACAACAACGCTCCTGAGGTTTCATCCACATACGAGCCGTCCGATGTTGAAGATGAAGACGACGACAGCAGCAACTGCCTTCGGTCCGAAGACACTGTGGACACGACAGTGCTCGAAGAGGATGTCCCTGTTGTCCCCGAAGTTGTCGATGATGACGACAACGAGCAAAAGCACTTTCGCAAGTACCTCAAGGGAGACATCTCCAAGCTTGAGGGTGTCGGCGGCTTTGATGCTGCCCCTGAAGATCAACGCAAAAGGCGAAATCAGAAGAAGGACCCTTCTGTCCTAGTCCATATGGAGGCTAGCTCTCGAGCTGTTCGAACCATCGAACAGGTGACAGATTTGAACTTCAATCACGTTCGCTGGAGAGATGTCTACGACGAGCCTTCCGTCGCTGGGAGTGAGGTACGTTTGGTGGATTGTGTCAGCCACCTCTTGATGTGGAGTATAGTTGTGCTGACATAGGAAAAGGACGACGATGACGACATCAAACCACCCAAGAAGGCAAAGCATGATACTCCTGTCCGGGTCCGTAGAAATGTCGGCAAGGCAACACGTGGCGTCAGAATCAAGGTCGAGGAGAACACGTCTCGTGAATCGAGCGTTGCCCCTGCCGCTCGCGTTACTCGCGGAATGAGCCGTCAGCGTGGTAGAACCAGACAGCAGTATCAGCCACCCCAGGCTTCAACTCCGAGAACCGCGTCTGTAGAGCCCGCAGAGCCGTCCGAAGGCTCTACCATCGATTCTCTTCTTGCGCGAGACTCAAATTCCTCGTCGTCCAATGGTACCTCTTTGTCTAGCTACGCAGGAGTGCATGACGAAGAGATCCATCGCACAGGTGCTGGGCCCATGAAGCTTGACGACCAGCAGGGCATCAACGTGTACAGAGACAGTACACCAGGGGGAACTTCTGATATGCGGCCTACTGGTGGTTGGTCTCACTATGATGATACGTCACTGTTTCTGTGCAGTTTCTAATCATCGCCGCAGCACCGACCAACTTCCTCGCATCCCATCGACGACGGTATGTGCAAACATCCCAATCCAAAGTACTACATGTACTAATTTCTGTGTAGGAATGACGGTCTTCCTCGGCTCGCATTGCGTCCTACCAACTCCAATGCCAATGTTCCACTTCTGTCACCAACGCCTCTTTTCAAGGGTCATGGACCTGCTCGTCTGTTCTCTGGCAAGGAGAACAACCATGGAGGCTTTTCGGGAGGTCCGTCTACCGCCCTCAACCCTTATCTAAACAGCCCGGAGTCTCTCGGAGAAGGTTCCTTCAACCCTCTATGTGTTCAAAACCAAGACAGCCGTGCCATTCGAGGCTACCCATGGGGAGACAATGTGAAGCCTCTTGCGCATGGTTTCCAGCCTATCAACAACAGCTCTGGTTTGAACTCTCTCAACGAGGGCTCACAAGATTCAGAGGCTTATCGCTGCACACCACATGATGGTGCCGGCGAATACGAAATCTGATTTCAGCTGCATTATCCAACCATACGGGAAGTTGTTACCAGCAATCATTGTTTCGGCGGGATGCGACCCGGCTGGTTGCAAAACAACAGGTGAGCAAAATCCTGCGGCGACAGTCAACGATCGATTGAACCTTTGACTGACAGATCTAGATATACGTGCTTCTTTTCCCTTCTACTTTGGTGGTGCATTTTTCTTTCTTCTTTCTCTCTTTTCTCTTTTTTCTTTCCGGAAGTGTCGGCCGCGCGCGCCGCAAAACAACTTGGGACGACAGTTTGGGACAATCTCATCAGAGCCCGCTATATCGCGAAGCATTTTCAGAATCGTGGGGAAAAGCAATGTTAGGGGGTTGTGCATTCCTACCAATGCCAGACACATGGGATCAAACTTCCACATGGGACCAGCAGTTTTTTCCCCTCTCGGTGCATGGCACCCAACTGTATATTAGCATACTACAGTCTTCTAGCCACAACACTTGCGTATCTCTTTGCAGTTCTCTTCTTAAGTGTCTGACTGAGTGCGACCAGTGCAACGTGAATTTATAACTGCTCAATACTCGAAATGAGGTGATCAAGTTGATCAGCACCAGTGTCCAGCACGTCCAATAAAAGCTTTGCAGTTCCATTGAGTCGCCGCACCTTGATCTCCTCTTCCAACTGCCGTGACTTTATTGCTGCTACATCCAACACCTTGGTAGGAATCCGAGCTAACCGAGCCACATTCAGACCATAAGAGCGATGAGCGACGCCCTCGCTCACCTCATACAGAAACGTGATTTCTTCATCCCCATCCCAGTCGTCGGCATCATCAGTCACTTGCCCACGCTTTGTAGCGGTAAAGCCCATGTGCATGTTCCGGACCTTGCCGCCCTCGATGCCCTCGGCGACGAGGCTCAGGTTCTGGTAATGGGTGATGAAGAGGGTCAGGCAGCCGACGTCCTCGGCGACGTGCTGCAGGACGGCCTGGGCGATGGCGGCGCCGTCGTGGGTGCTGGTGCCGCGGCCAAGCTCGTCGAGGATGACGAGGCTGCGCGGGGTGGCGGAGCGGAGGATCTGGGCCGTCTCGTTGACTTCGACCATGAAGGTGGACTCGTGGGTGAAGATGTTGTCCGAGGCGCCCATGCGCGTGTAGATGCCGTCGCACGGGGTCAGGGACATATGCTCGGCGGGCACGAAGGAGCCGATCTGGGCCATGAGGACGAGCAGGGCCACGGCGCGGACGTACGACGACTTGCCGCCCATGTTGGGGCCGGTGATGAGCTGGGCGGGCGACACGGGGGCGCCCGTTGGGGACGGGGCCGAGGAGAGCGTCGTGGTGAAGGGGATGTAGGACGTCATCAAGGTATGCTCTGCGATGGGGTGGCGGCCGGACGTGATGCTCACAGTGGGAGCAGAGTCCGCCGGCAGAAATACTGGTTTGCTGTAGCCGGGTAGGGCGGCCACCTTGGAGAGCGAGAGCAGGCAGTCGAGTGTAGCAAGGGCCGAAACGGCATCGCGGAGGGGCTGGTAGTCGGACGCGAGGGAGGTGAGAAGGTCGGCAAAGGCCGAGTCACACGCGGCAGCGAGCGACTCCTTGTGCTGGTCGCGCTCGGTGATCAGTCGCACGACTTCTGGGGTGTGGAAGCGGCTGAGCTTTTTGGTGCCGGAGATCTTGACCCACGATGCCGGGACGTGCTTCAGGTCAGTATTTGATACCTCGATGAGATACTCGATTCCCGCCACAGTCACGTATGTTACCGGAGTCTTCTTGTTGATCTTCTGTGCGGCGACCTTGCGATGCTCATCAAGTTCTTGCTCGACCGAGGCAATGCCAAGTTTGTGATCGGTAATGTCTTCCGTTTCCTCGTTTTCGCGGAAGAATGCATACTTGTCATCTTTGCGAGCAGCCTCCGCATTGATGCAGTCCAAATATGAGAGCACCATGGGTAGAATTTGGGGCAAGGAGAGGATCGCGCCGCTGATTGCTGACGACTCGAAGCCACTGTCTGCCGCAGACTTGATGCGGGAAAACTCGGTAGAGATCCTCTGAAGTGCTTGCAGAGAAGCGAGGAGTTCGGGTCGCGTACACTTGCCATAGTATATCCTGATGAGACTCCTCTCGAGGTCGGTCTTGGTGTTCACCAGTAGATGATCCAGCTGGTCGACTTTTGGTGTGGAAGCTTTGGCAAGAAGCTCTTCTACCGCAGCAACACGTTCCTCCAGCCGTGCCTGGTCCAGCAGTGGACGGCCCAACCACTTCCGAAAGAGGCGTTGGCCAAACCGTGTGTGAGTTTTGTCGAGTGCCCAGAAGAGACTGCCTTTCTCTACGTGGTCGGTCTGATTGCGATATACTTCGAGACTCTCTAATGTGGTACCGTTGATCAGCATGTGCGAGCGCGCACTAAATGACGTAAAGTATTTCGTAAGATCAAAGATATGTTCGAGCCCATACTCTGTCAGGTGGTTGATCATGGACGAGAGGCAAATCGTCACAGGTTCTGGCAGTTTGAGCACCTTGTCCAGCAAGGCGCTGGCTTGCTCATTACCTGCCGCGTTCTCCTTCAGCTTCCCGGCATAGAACTGTGTCACATGAGAGTATGCTTCGGCGGCAATCGTCTTGGACTTTCCAATCCTTTCCACTCGACTTTTGTCGCCGAAAACGTTGGCTTTGCTCCCAGACAGATGTTGAACCAGCTTATCAGTGGCCTTGGTGAGTTCTCCAACAATGAGGAATTCGCATGGAGAGATGTGGAGCAGTCTTGTTTCGATCTCGTTCCTCATGAATCCGTCTTCGAAGTTATCGTATATGATGTCTCCGGTTGCTGGCTGCACTGCAATGATGCCAACATCGACCTTCTCATCCGTGCCCCAACCTTTCGCTTTGGACTCGGTGATGCAAAGCAGGTAGCCAGCAGCTGGAGCTCCCGCGCCTGATTGTTGTTCCAGCTCGCCAATCTCGTCCACGTAGGTACCCTTGGTGTAGACATTGGTAAGTTTCCTGACGAAGGGAGCGTTTCGGTTGTCGCCCGCCTTCTTCAAAGCAGCTGTTTCGATTTGCCTGACTACGCCAACTTTTTGGCCGGCAGCGACGAGCCGCTTTACGTGTACCGGTAATCTGTGGACGGGTATACTCGCAGATGCAAACCGGTCGAGATGTGCTTCCGATGGGTGCTCGTCGTAACGAAACTTGCCAGGTATACAAACAATACTCAGTTCCTTGGCGGCTATCCTGGCATCTTCACCAAAGAACCTGAACTTGTATCCCACCTCCATGACCAGCAGAGTATCAAGGTTCTTTCTTTTGATGTCGAGAAATTGTATCTCCATTGGTGTGAGCTTGCCGGTCTTTGTACCCTTCTTCTTGCCTTTCGGAGGTGGTGGCGGTTCATCGTCCTCGACATCGTCGGCGTCTTCGCCCTCGCCTCCTTGTGTCTCCTCGTCGGCTTGGAAGTTGCGACGCCTCAGCTGCGCCATGCTGTCAGGCTTGCCCAGCTTCTTGACGAACTTTTGATGAAGATCAGCCTTCCTTCGCTTCTCGGTGGCATCCTCCTCCTCGGCCACTGCTTCCGGTGCAGTGCCGTCCTGGGTCGAGCCGTTGTAGAGGTATCGCTGCGTCCGCGCAATGGGTCCTGCACCAGCCTTTGCCGCTACTGGGGATCTCGGTGGTGACTTGGAAAAGAAGGTGCTCTTGGCATCATCGTCGGCATTCTTGGTTCGTTTGGTCGGTGTATCATTTTTATCGTCGGCGTTGCTCTGCAGTGGTCGCTTTTTGGATTCGGCTGGCGTCTCTTTATCATTGTTCTCGTCTCCTTCCCTAGCTGGCGAGCTTTGGCTCAGCGTCCGCTGGACGTGCGCGTTCAGTCCATTGACGCTCTTTGGGGTGAAGAAGCTTGTCAAGGACTGTTGCTTCTTCTCCTTGGAGGCACCAGCCATGGCGAGAGGCTGCAATGAGGTCCGACTGGTAACAAATTGTGAATGCAGAACTTGAGTGCTCCTCTACTCGTTTCGTCATAGGTTTCGTAACTTTTTGGAGAGAGCTTCGGGCGCGTCTTGGGTCTCGGAGACGCGTTAATGGGCACTAAGCTCAATTGGTCTGTGCTGAGAACCCCTAAAGCCGGCAGTTCTGGGCGCTTTTTTAGCCTCTTCTTCTAGCGAGCCAAGCCTGAACGTCTGGGGGTACTCAAACTGTTGAATTCTTCAACGCCAGCCACAACCTTATCTTTCGTTTACTCCCAGTTGCGAGCTTCTGGTCTTGAATTATTCGTCGAAAGCTATACATTCTCCAAACGCGAATAACCTTGAGCCTCTCATCGCGCTACGTTTGTGTCATAACTCGTACATGTCAATACCACGCTTTTGGTTAGCTTCCGCAAAAGCAAGTTCACGATTTCGCCTCTGAAAGCCGGATTGCCATATGAAAAGCACAACACCCGGCGGCATCCGAGATCGCGAATGGTCTGAAATACCGGAGAGACGATTCAATAAGACTTTCAAGCCCGAGTCTACCTTCCAGCAGCATGACACTTTAGGTGTATTGCCGAGACGCCGAGGTCTGATTTCATTATTATCGTGGCCACGCTTCATATCCTGAGCCACCGTCAAGTCATGCCTTTGATTCGTGTGTTTGGAAGTCGTATTGCCTCGCCACATGACCATATTGTATCTCCAGATCCCAGCGGCTCGACCGATCGGTACGATATGGCGGTGCTATTTTTGGTCTTCTCGTCTAGACTGTTCCGTCCCTCCTGTTGCCACGGTACCTGATTGCGGCCGACGGAGACTCGAGAAGCTGTTTGATTTCCGCTTGTCCGAGAGAAAATGATGCATTCTCCAGCGAAGCAAAGAAGTAACGCTATATCAGAGTCCATCGCGCCAGAGGGGGCCAGGATTACTCACCACAACATCATGCTAGCTTCACAAGCCAAGCCCTACACAAATCAGCCGGAATGCAGTAGTCGAATCGTCAATGAAGCCATCATGGGTCATGCTGGCTTTGCCATCGCCCTCGGAGCCCATTCGTTGCCAAGCTATACGTAAATGGCAAGACCAGCTCACTTTAACCGCCGGCTAATATGAATAGTCTTCCGTCCCGTTACCATAGATCGCCGCCTCGTCCGGATCTGGTAAGTTTTACCCCACAAAAGCACTATATCCTTCACGAGTCTTGGAGGTTGGGCGCCATTGTATCTAGGCCAGAGCCGAAGAACCTGGTTATACTCATGCACCTTACCGCACTCTGATATTGGCATGCCACAATCAAGGGATCTGGTCAAGTATGAGGCGACTTTGTGTAAGACAGGGGTAGGTGAAGATGCATATAACTTCATTGCTGTGCCCGGAATATCCATCGTTTCGATCTTGAGAGCATCACTACCGAACACTTGGACAATTCGAACACACGATCATCATGGTTCCTGCCTCTGCATTCTTCCTCGCCTGTACGGCAGTCGCCGGAGTGTTGGCGGCTCCGTTCGCTGAGCTTGAGCCCCTCGACGGCCTCCACGAGAAGATTGAGCAGCGAGCCGTCTCACCCGGCACTGGCACCAACAATGGATTCTTCTACTCGTTCTGGACTGATGGCCAGGGAAGTGTGACCTACAACAACGGCGCTGCCGGCTCCTACGATGTACAGTGGTCCAGCGTCAACAACTTTGTCGCCGGAAAGGGGTGGAACCCCGGCGCCGCCCGCGTCATCAGCTACAATGGGACTTGGAATGGCGCCAGCGTCAACAGCGTACGTATTTCAGATCGTTCACACGTGTCGAAAGCCTCATGGCGTGTCTACATGCGATGACTGAGAGCCTTCGATTGCCACGGACGGACCAATAAATGAGAAAGCAACTTGAATAGTTCTTGCTAACTGTTGTGTCAACAGTACCTCTCCGTCTACGGCTGGACCAAGAACCCTCTCATCGAGTACTACATCGTCGAGGCGTACGGCACGTACAACCCCGGCTCGGCCGCCCAGAAGAAGGGCCAGGTCACCAGCGACGGCGGTACTTACGACATTTACCAGACCACGCGCACCAACCAGCCCAGCATCATCGGAACAGCCACGTTTCAACAGTTCTGGTCCGTCCGCACCAGCAAGCGTGTCGGCGGGTCCGTCACCGTCCAGAACCACTTCGACGCCTGGAAGCAGTACGGTCTCAGCCTCGGCACCCACGACTACCAGATTGTGGCGACCGAGGGCTACCAGAGCAGCGGTAGCGCGTCCATCACCGTTCAGGGACCATAGATGGTGTTCAGAGCGTCTACCACAACCTTCATTTCTCCGGTGAAGCCGACGAGTTGCCGAGCATGAACGTCACGTTCCTGTGGCCGCATTCAACTACTTCACGATGGCTTACATAGTCTAAGGCACTATTGATAAAATAGTGTCCCGATAAATTCAACATTTTTCCTGTAGCCATTAAAAACTAGAAATTCCAGCCTCATAGTGCGCTTCTGATTCTTCAACAAATGACCTTAAATATTGCTTGAGCTGTTGAAGATGCCTGTGATCCTCGCTTATTCTCCGGCCTTGGCCTGAATTTTACAATACTCGTGTGGTACCTGTAATACCATCCATATATGGTTCAGCCTCATGACGTTAAAGCGCCGAATTGTACAACCACCATCTGAACACAATATGCCTTCCACCATTGGTAGACAAAGATTGAATGGTCCGAGACTGTTCAGCCTCTGTGTCGAGGAGTAGCGTGGTGAATATTATCCGATATGTAGCCAGGGGGTCTGTATTTTGACCTTCCATAATTGAGTTATTCATTGTTTTGAAATGAGAAGAATGTCCGGCCTGTACTCAGGCAATGGACGGAATAACCAGGGCCACAGATAAGTAATTGAAATGTATGCAACGGCCGGCTTCTTTATCACTTGTAGAAAGGTCGAGGAATTTGTAAAGTGGCTAGTGACTTGATTTGCAGACTGCCAATGTTCTGGAAATCTATGCTTCGTGGTCACTACATCGGCTTTCTAGTCTCGTTGCCACCCATGAAGTATTGGTGATACAAGACTCAAGACAAAAGTTCGGGCATTTGCTACCCGGAAGTCCATCCAGCCGGAGTCAAGTATTGTGGCACGTACAATCAGCTACATTGATAATAACCTGTCCATGTACTGGCACTGTAGAGCTAGGCCTCAATATCAAGAAAGTGTAGTGATAGTCTGAGTATCTTCACGATGAGTAATCGAAGGCACAGAGCTCAACACGAACCGCCCTTATTTCTACTCATAGGACATATGGAACATATGGAGGGAGCCAAAAGAGCCGATCCCAATATCGTCGATATATAAGGCAACCCACTGCCGAGGAACAATTATCAATCGTGCTATGCGCTGCTCTATATATATTGGGTCAACATAAGCCAGCGTCAGCTAAAGATCCACCATTGCCATCAGGAAGCAGAAAAACAACAAGTTTCGAAGCTCCCAGAACGGCTCTTTATCCAGATGGTCGCTATCATGAGACTTATACCCCTATTATTTACTGCTTCCTCCATGGTAGCGGCAAAGGCACCGCTGCATGCCCGAGACGATGGCACTGCCATTCCGAACAACTACATCGTGACCCTCAAGCCCTCCCTCGATACCACCAAAGTGAACAAGTTCTACAAGTCTATGAAAGCACCGAACTTCATTAAGCTTGCTGGATCTGGATACCTTGGAATCACCAACTCGTACGACAACGTCGAGTATAGTGCCTTTCACATCGAGTGCGACGACAAGGCCATCGATGCGATTCGAGACCATCCATCCGTACGTAGAGGCACCATGTCATCCATTGAGACAAACGAAAGACAACTCACTCACAAAATCACATGAAGGTGGAGTCTGTATACCAAGACGGTTACGTCTACGGCCGACGAGCCGTCCCGACGACACTTGACCTTGAGCCTAGAGACGATCTGACGCCAACTACACTGTGGGGTCTTGGTCGCATCTCGCACCGCGAAGCTGGCATCGCACAGTACGTCAGCCAGAGCAGACTGAGGACGTTCCTCTATTGCCTCGATACCGGTGTGAGGATCACGCACAAGGAGTTCGGCGGGCGCGCACTCTGGGGCGCCAACTTTATCGACAACTCCCCTGTAGGTCAACATCTGAGCCTGTCGCGATCGGGAATTTGCTTCATTTATGCTGACGTCTTGGCCGCAGGATACGGATGAGAATGGCCATGGAACACATACTTGCGCTACAGCAGCGGGCAACACGGTCGGTGTGGATAATACTACCACGCCCATTGCTGTCAAATGCCTCGACAAAAACTCGAGCGGGACTTGGTCGGGTATTCTAGCGGCCATAGACTGGGGTGAGAATTATCCTTTCTTCATCATCCCCATTTACCTGACAGACCTCGTCGCTCAGCAAGACATGCCAAATACTGACACCTCCTGACCACCCAGCCGCAGGCGACGCTAAGGCCCGCAAGGCCACGACGCGATCCGTCATCAACATGTCGATCGGGGGCCCGACGTTCCAGCCGCTGGACGACCTGGTCAGCAACGCGACGGCGGCGGGCATGACAATCGTGGTCGCGGCGTCCAACTACGGCGCCGACGCGTCCGGCTACTCGCCTGCCCGGGCCCCCGGCGCCATCGCCGTGGGCGCCGTCGACACCAGCGACACGCGGCCGTCGTGGTCCAATTTCGGCCCCAGCGTCGCCCTGTTTGCGCCCGGGGCCGGCATCAGCAGCGCCTGGCTCACGGGCGACGGGGCGTACGCCACGGAGAGCGGCACTAGTATGGGTACGTCGCTCTTTGTCCTTTCGTTGACTCTGACTCTTGTCGTTCTGATTTACTTGTAAGCTGCGCCGCACGTCGCCGGGCTCGCCACCTATCTCATGTCGCGCGAAGGACTCGCCGGCCCTGGCGCGGTCAGGCAGCGGCTGCTCAAGCTGGCGACGAAAGGAAAGGTCAAGGACGGTGGGAACGGGAGTCCGAATCTCATCGCGTTCAACGGAGCGGCCGACTCGTGGCAGTATTAATAGCCGAAACTGCGCGCAAGGGGGTAGGCATTGTTCGTTCAATATTTTCGCGGTTTGGGGGCTATAAATTGTGGTTTGAAGACTTTCTTCTTCAGCTAGATTGGGGTCTTAGATTGCAAATGTATTTTTCATCAGCTTGATTGGTTCCATCCTATCGGTTGACGGGTTTCTCGACAGAGATGACTTGCTGTATGCATACCCAGGTCTGGGTAATAGTTGTGAGAATTTCATGATGGATATGGGATCTAGCTAGGCTAGATTTATCAGGTAGAAGTCACAAAGTTCCTCGCAGCCACCTGCAATGTGGGTAGCACCATATTCTTCCAAAGGGTGTCCCAAGACTTACTGCTAGGTAATTGTCGCCTGGCTCGGATTCTGCGTGTCACGAGAGCACAGGTAGGACAACAGTCTTCTACTGGTACTGCATCCATCACATGAAATGGCCGCTTCCGGTCAAACGGGAATTCAAATGCGAACACTCTACAACTAAAGGGAATGCGACGTTGCAATCAGGATTTTGACATTTACGTAAGGTAACGACTCGAGATGGCGCCAGCTCTAGATGATGAGGCTGAATGAATTCGAGTTTACGGGTCCGTGGGATCATGCGTCCAGCACCATGGAAAGCGAATATACCACTAAAACCGGCCGGCCCAGCCCTAAATTGAACCCCAAAATTGTGGGTAGCGTGTTTGAGCACTGCGCCGTTGGGCTTGGGTTTAGGCTTCCAAATTGCTCAGAATCCTTTTTACTTCGAGGCAATGATAGATGGACCAGACGTGCGGAATCTGATCGGTGACTTTACTGTATTTATTTTGCCTGTGAGCAGTCCCTCAGATCATGTCCATCATGTCGTCCGTAAAAATGGCCTGAAAGCAGATATCCATTTGCCATTGGAAGGATGCAAATCCCGACCGTCCAGGCTAGCCTGTAGCCCTGATCTGCGGGATCAAATTGGCATGCGAATCCTGGGGATGGAGCCCTGTATCATAACGATAATGGGGAATTGTGTTAGGTTTTAACTATCAAGTTCATTTCAAGACGGTGCCAAGCCATGCCAACTAAAACCACAATTGACAGGAAGAATGTTCGTACTCGAGTCTTTGACTGGTTCCTCTCACAAAACCTTCATTCAGTCAGCCGGAAAGTTACAGCCGTATTCGCGGGGAAAGGCTCACCTCACTCGTATCGACCAGAGGGCCATCATCAGCAGCGACCATGTAGGTCTTTTGTAAGGCTGCTATTAATAGTGATTGATCGAGCGCCCAGTTGTGCTTACATCTCTCCACCATCCAGGCAATAGGTACAGACGGCGAGATCGTGCTTCGCTCCACCATAATGGCATGTATACATGATACTGCAGTAGAATGGCCGGGTTCCCTGTCTTTCCCTGTCGCCCTCGCCGCTAGCAGCGCCACTGGGATACCTGGGCATCAGCCGTACACTGCAAAGGGTGAGCACATCCGCATACTGCCCGGCCATGATTCGCTTCGCCTGCAGCCGGGTCGACGCTCATTCGCGAACGTCCAGGGTTCGCCGAGGGATCCCCTCCGGTGCCAAGGGCTGATCCGGCCAGTAAGGGAGGGGGGCTTGGGATTGGAATAGCTTTCGATAGCTCCAATACTCGGTGCTGATCGACTGTGCCCCATGCGGACCGACACACTTGCATGGAACCAACGTCGAAGTCGGCCCCCATCTGCTCATCCGGGGCCGTCACATCGCCAGCCTTGCACTGGTCTGTCTGTCTGACCCTCTTTCCCCCCAAGGGCCAAGGGTGACGCGAGCAATCTATGTATGTACGGGAGCAAACATGACATGTCCTGCAGCTGCCCGCAAAAACTCGTCAGACTCTCCTGCCCACCGGGCTTTCTCTGCTCACTTTGTTCTCCTCTCGCCCCGCGGCCTTGCATTCGAGGTTTCGAAAAAAAAAAAAAAAAAGAACAGACGATTTCCTACAATATTATCAGACCATAGTCGGTTGTTTACTAATTCATCACCATGAAGTCGGTATTGGTCGCTGCGGCCATACTGGCCAGTATCCCGTTTTCTTTTTCACAGTCGGCCTCTAGCACGACGGCCACGTCTGCGACCTCTGAAGTGACGCCCACTACATCGGCCGCCACGACCGACTCGACGTCCACAAGCTCGAATTCGCCGACAACGACGACTGTCAGTGTTGGCTTGAATCACGACTTCAACCCTGATTCAATAACAGCCGAGCCGGGCGACGTTATCAGTAAGTATACATCCAATCGTCTTGAGAAGTGTATCAATATTGACTCTCTGATCTCTAGAATTTATCTTTTATCCCACAAATCACTCAGTCGTGAGAGCGGCTTACGAAAATCCATGCAGTAAGTTGTCAAATGTTAAAAGGCTACGAGACGTCGCCAAATTTGTTGCCTTGTATTGAAATCCGTTACTATAGTCCCGTACAACTATGTCAACCCGGGTGGCGACACTTTCTTCAGTGGAAACATGATATCGGAAACAGGTGACGAGCAACCTGAATGGCTGTTGACAGTAAACAACACAGACCCAATATTCTTCTACTGGTAAGCCCGGATTCAGGCCTACAGCATCATGTCGATACTAACCTAGGAGAAGCTCGGCACCAGGCAGTTGTATTAGTTCACACATGGTTGGCGCAATCAATCCGGTTAGTAATTGACCCCGACTTGTGATCGCACTTTTCCTTTCCATTCCTCCTGACCACCGGAACAGAACGCGAGCTATACCCTCGCAGCCCAAAAGGCAGCGCTTTCCAAAGTGAAATATCAGCTCTCTCCTGGAGAGGCGACCCCGGAAGAGTACGCATCGTCCACTGGAACGGGCCTGGGCGCGACGTCAACCCCGGCAAGCTCAGACAGCAGCACCCATCATAGCTCTCTATCTGCAGGCGCCATTGCCGGTATCGCGATCGGAGGTGCAGCGTTGCTCATCGGCGTCATCGCGCTCGTGTGGTTCTGCGGTCGCAAGGGAGGAATCGAGAAGGGGTACCGGAAGAGCACCGCGGCCAACCCACCGACGGCGTCCATGATGGAGTCCAACTACAACGGCCAGCCAAAGAGCCCGCCGCCGCCGATGTACAGAGATTCGTCGCACTACGCGCAGTCCGAGGGCCCCTACCGGAGCATGAGCCCGAACCAGTGGTCGCAGACCGGCAGCCCACACACGTCGTACGCCGGGTATCCGAGCCCAGGGTTCACAAGTCAATGGTCGGATATTCATGAGAGGTAAGATGATATTGAACTCGATCTCGAGAGACAATTTTCTGACACGGGAAATAGTGAAGCGCCAAAGGCGACGTCACCGCCACCGGTGGAGCTTATGGGCAATACCCATCATTCCGAGCGCCACGAAGTCCCGGGTTAAGCATCGACAAACGATATATAATTGTGACTTATCTTGATATAAAATGGGGATCGAATTGTGTTCGAGGCTTCTTAGTGTATATATTCCAGCGGGCTTTTTTGAATTCGGGACGGCCGTGGGACAACCAAAAATGATAATGATGGCCAGTAGTTTCTGGCTCATCTTGATATCCAAGTCGAGATTGAGAATCTTGCCCAATAAAACATATTTTCTTTTGCCAATCCTCTTTTGATCTTGAGTTGATTCCCGGTGTACTCCGTAAAAACTTCAAGCATACGTACATGAATTAAGATGTCGTGCAACTTGTGAACGCGCTTGTGTAGACCGATGAAAAGCACAAAGTCGGCTCTAGGCAAGGCGACTTCTAATGACGAACATAGATGTGCGCGTACGTCGAATATATAAGAACTGCATTCGCCGCCTCCAATGCCCAGAAAACCCGTCCGATGGTACCTTGCCCAAGGGGGAAAGTGCAGACCCGCCGAGGTGGAACGGGTCAAGTGAGCATCATTCTTTGCACCCATCCCAGGAAGGTGGACCGCAATCACCTCATGAGGGTGACATTATGAAAAACTTAAATCATAGCATTGACTGGCAAGCCAGCGTACGAACCTGAGAATTCTCGCAGCAAATTTTGTTTTCAATACATACTTATTCTGAACTTGTGTACAATCGCGCGACAAATTGTAATGATCCGTGCATAACCGTGGAGGTCTGGCGAAAACAAAAACATAGTAATATACTCCGCTGGAGGAAGAACGTCTGACTAGACAACAAACGATTGGGTCCGGACTTCTGCATACACAGATCACAAACCAGGCATATGGGTTGTCGGCCATGTCCGTGCGACAAATCACGTCCCCAGCAAACGTCTTTGTTACTTCGGATGACCTTCCCCGCAAAGTAGGTGGAACAGGCTATAAGTGCCGGGCTATAACCTGCCAAGGACGGGAAAGCAACGGTTGTATATTAAAGCTTCATTCTCGTCCAATTCCGTGACTGTCACCACCAGTCTGCTGTAACTATTTGCACCCTCTAAACATGAAAATGACGTGATGACTAGCAGGTGCTGTTGGACCGATTTCTGGAAAATTTTCAGCTATGGATTCAGGCTATCAAAATATCCGCATGCCGATATGGAATTGAGCCATGCCTTCGGACGATCTATACTTCAAAGTTTGAACAACTCATCCGGTATATGACATCTGCGATCTGACTCCCACGGGCCGTTCTGGGACAGTAACAGCCGCGCAATGATGCTTTTCGCAGCCGCCCTCATTCTGGGGCTGGCATCAGCCAGTCGCATACCACACAAACACGAAAAGCGTCAAGGGAGGGCCTGCGCAGAACTCACAGCACCTGAGGTAGATGGGGCATCAGTGACAACCATCAGCACGATAGAGAATGGTAATATCTGCGAGGTTTACCTTTACCTCACACATACCGGGTCGAACGACAATGTATCAGTCATCACATTTCTGCCGATCGATAACTGGAACGGGAGATATCAGGGCACCGGCGGAAGCGGCTTCTCGACCGGAGGAGACAAGTCTCAGCTCAGCGGCCCCTCCCAGGCAGGATGGGCGGTCGGCACGACGGACGGCGGTCTCCCGCACGACTCGAACTCGACCAACTTTGCCTTCAACCCGCAGCTCAAGCAGAATTTCGCCTACCTCTCGATCCACGACATGACGGTCGCCGGCAAGGCGGTGGCGGCGCAGTTCTACGGCCGCCCGCCGGCCTACGCGTACTGGAACGGGTGCTCCACGGCCGGCGGCCAGGGCTACACCTCGGCGCAGCGGTACCCGGGCGACTACGACGGCGTCTACGCGGGCTCGCCGCCGCTCGACTACACGCACTTCCAGGCGTCGCAGCTGTGGCCGTTCGTGGTGCAGAACGCCGAGGACGAGTTCGTGCCGTCCTGCGTCTTCGACACCCTGACCGAGGGCGCCGTCGCGCTGTGCGATATCGACGACGGCGCCACGGACGGCATCGTCTCCGACCCGCCCTCGTGTCAGGCCAACGCCACCGTCTGGGTCGGATACCCGGCGGTCGCCTGCGACGACGGCGGCGAGACGGTTATTACCGAAGAGCATGCCAAGATCTGGAACAAGATTGCGTACGGCCCCGTCGACACGAATGGAAATTGGCTGTACTCTGGGATTCCCAAGGGAGCTTCATGTAAGTTTGATATGCATCGTGTATCGGTGGTCTCTGTCGTGTTCTCGAATCAAAGCCATCTTGTTTCGAGCATTGTATTTTGAGGGTTCAGAAGATGCGTTACATCATCTGCTCTGGGTTGATCTGGTAACTTCTGTGCATATGCTGACGCCTCGGAGCAGACAGCGGTGAGACGAGCTCGACGCCCGAACAGGACGCATCCGGGTTCATACGCGCCTGGGTCCTCAACGACACGAGCTTCGACCTGAGCAGCATCAGCTACAGCACGTTTCCGGGCATCTTCAACCTGGCGTACCAGGAGCAGAACGCACTCATCGGCGCCAACAACCACGACCTATCCCCCTTCCACCAGGCCGGCGGCAAGCTGCTCTCGTGGCACGGCTGGGCCGACGCCAGCGTCTGCGCCAACGCCACCGCCGGCTACTGGGCCCAGGTCCAGCAGACCATGGCCGGCGTCGACGTGGCCGACTTTTACCGCCTGTTCCTGGCCCCCGGCGTCGGACACTGCGGCGGCGGCTACGGCGCCCAGCCCGTCGACGGCTTCGATGTCCTCGTCGCTTGGGTCGAGAATGGTACGGTGCCCGAGACGCTGCCCGCGAGCGGCAACGGCCTCACGCGCAATCTGTGTGCGTATCCGGGTCAGCTGCACTATACGGGGACGGGAGACGTCAGTGCGGCGGAGAGTTGGACTTGTATCTAGCAAAGCCAGTTAGAGGGATGCAATCCAAGGGAGTTAATTTTGCATTTCATTTCTTGGGTGTAACATCCGTCTTTCTTGGTTCTCGCTGCATCGTGCTCTGGTCGACGGAAGAAAAGCATGAATGGACAAGAATGTTTCGTGGTCATTTCTGTCCAGCATGTCACGGGAGGTGGTGCGGCCGTTTGGGCTCCGCGTCGTCCGGCTCAAGGGTCTTGTTTGTATGGTCAATACACCAAGGATACCCAGTGAGAGGCTGTTCAAATGACTTTCAAGCTCTTTCGGGGGTCATGTTCAACATGACTTGGACTTGGGGGATTTGCCCAGTGTGCAAGCCTTTGGTGAAGTCACTTTCTTATGGTCATGCTACTCGTCTTGTCCGTCCGCACTCAACAGCACCCGCTTCGCCTTGCAGCGCATTCACATCAAGATCGAAGGTGGAATTTCCCGACAGCTCTCCGAAGAGGATTGCTATAATCGGAAATTACCACGATTGGAAATTTCGATTATAGTTTGGGTGAACCCAAGCAGCAGGATCTTGTCGGCAGGCCTCCTACCCCTCGAACCTAGTTTTTATTGTGATGGCGTGTGATGCGACAATAATCTTGTTCTCGTCATGGACATAGGGCGCTCTTTGACATGGCAAAATGCCTCAGGGAAAATTGCAGATGATCAGCCCGATTGCGAAGTACACCGAGATACATGAGTGATGAGCTTAAAATATGTCTGGACTAGATGGGACTCGGGTAGACCAGTAACAGGCGGTGGGAAACAAATCCGGGGAAATCGGAAATGTTTAATGGCTCATGCAAGATTTTGGTCGTCTCCACCAGAGTACTAAGTAAAGAATTTGGACACCTTGCTAACCTGACCTACCTGCCTAGGTACCGTACCTTTTCAGTCAAGCGCCTGATCAGAAGAGATTTGCTCAGTAGAGTGTCCATCCTATTCATATTTCTGCTCAAACTTCTAATGTTTGACTCGCGGCTGTTCCTCATCGGTTTGGGATATCTGGACAGGTTGGTTCATCGATACTCCATCCATCGTTGCAGGCCAAGTCCCGGATTGCCGTTTTGGGCAATCCTCGAGCTGAGAAAAGCCTGTCGTTGGTCACGACTCAATCTCTAGCCGCGTGGGGATTCGCCGGATAGTCTCTTTTTCTTCTTTCGATCGACCCACCGAGGGACTTCCTGCAGCAAAAGCTTGTGGCTTTTGGGCGACGTCGATCTTCGATTCCGCATCTATAGTATATACATACCTAGCGTGAGGCCTCCCTCCCACCCATCATGCTATGCTGTCCTTCCCAACGTCCTCGCTAAGCCAAATTCTTGTGTTGTTGTTTTGGTCCTCCTCCTCCTCCTCCTCCACATCCTCCAGACACCAAGCAACGCTGACTTGCATCACTCCGCTCCTTCAGCAGGGACCTGGGTCAATATGATCCGAGGCACGAGCAGCCGCCAATGTCGTGCACTTTAGGGAGAGGGGAAGAGGTTGGCCGACTCCAGGGATCTTTGCTGCCTGTGCAAGCGGCAACATGACATACGCAGTGCATGTCCCATGGAGGACAGCGGGTCCCTTCATGGACAGAGAGGTCCGAGGGGACATTATTGCCCAGTAGGTATGACCCGTATATTCCAGAGCAGTTATCACTCGAGCCTGGTTTGTGACTGCAAAAGTGCGACGATGCGATGCCCAATGTGGAAACTCGCGCGGGAATCATGGGCTGCCGCTGAGCCATGAGTTCTCCTATCGCGTGCTGCGCTCTTGGAAAATGGGCAGTCCCTCCATCTATCTTGTCCGAGCAGTCAGTCTACGGGTTCGAAAGATAAGGCGACCAACTGTGTCTGCTGGTACAAAGGATCAAAAGTTCCATGTTTAAAGGGAGATCGACATCCCCGTGCGCCCGGACACCGTACCGAGTCGTATGCTTTTTTGACTCAAACCCGGCAGTGCTCAAGTGCTCCTCGAAAGTCAAACTATTACTCAAGAGAAACTCTTTGTGTGTGACCACTTGAGCCTCACGGTCGACTATATTACCGCGATGCCTCTCTCCTATGGTTTCGCATCTTCTACTGCCCATACCATCCCCAAGCAAAGCAGACCCATCACAGAGATATTCCGTCTCGTCCCCTTGAGCATCCCTGGTTCATCTCATGGTACAACCACATTCTCGGACAGTAAGATCAGTGCCGTTCATCAGGAGCCCGCGAGTCCAAGCTGGAACTCCCGCTTCCTCTGCGCGATGAGTCCGTCTGACGCTTCATCTCGCACCGCCCACCTCTCGCCCCCGACATCTTCCTCCGTAAACGCCTACCCGACGAGGCGCACCATCAGCCCGGGCGTCTACATCTGCAAGGGCGAGGGCCACTCGGTCAGACACAGCTGGATCGTCGGCGGGCGCCTGGTCGAGTTTCCTTTCCCCGAGCTGCGCGACCACGACCACCACCATGGACAGCAGCAGCAGTATTCCGACGAGCAGCGCCGGAAACACCACATGGAGGAGGGCACTCGGCCGCCTATATTCATTCCCAGCTCCGGCGCTTCGCAGCGGCGACGACCCAGCGAGGCCAGCACCGCCAGTGTCTACAGCACCAGCGGCGGAAGGTCGTACTGATGTGTCCGCGTCCATGTCTACCAGGTAGGTCCAACAGTTGATATCGGTGATGTTTCGAAGCCAGACGAAGAAAAGCGCGACACATCCAAGGCGGCCTTCTCGACAGACCACACCGGACCGACTGACATGCTTCGCTCGCCTCGTGCTCTTCACATACTCTCTGCCTTTGATTCTCCTACTATACACCTCCTATCGTGATGGGACATGTGCTCACATGTGTTCTATACAGACCCGGTCCTCCTTCCAAGTCCCAATCTTTTCACCTTCATGAGATCGGCCTGTTCCCCAGCATTGGCGGCGGCTTGATCTGAGAGGACTTGGTTACCATGACGTTATGAATTCCTGTTTACCATCATGTTTTTAAAGTAGCGAGCTTTCCATTCCAGCGATTTAGTTGTGTTTTCCCTCACAAATTCAATCATGCCCTATCGTCTTTTCTCTCGGTGACACTCACTTGACTCGAACGACTCTCGTGGCTGCGCTTGTGTTGTTGCTCATCGTTCCTGATCAGACCTACTCGCCATGACCCGATCGGAGCAGCAGAACATCTGCGTCGAATAGGTTTCTGCCGCTCTCTTCGTAGGCCTCGAGTCAAAGATCCTCAACCTGGAGCGTATGAATAGTTCGGCCAACAATTCGGAGCCCCGGAAAGCACAACAAAACGAGAGACGTTGACTCCACCATCATGCACATAAGCATACTTCCCGAGTTGATGATTTTCCATGACTCATAGAATACAGTCGTTCCATGAGTCCCTCCCCCGCATGAAGAACTGGAAGCTTCTCAGCATTTGTTTACAAGCCTTTGTGATGCATTGAAAAAACCACGCAATGGAGATTTGGAGTGCATGGCTACGTGTACAACCAAGAAAGTCGCGACAGCATGGGGAAATGGATATATCACTGGGATATGAAAGACCCTTCCACGCCTTTGCCCTTGTAAAGAAAAACTAGTTTCCAGGGTCTTTGTGTCCTTGTGGATACAGAGCCATTGTCGGTGTGGTGTTTTGCTGTTTCACCATTGAAGAGTCACGACGATAGGCGATATGCAGGTAGGAGATGTGCGCTAATACGGTGTCAACAGCTCAACCCATGTGGCGTATTTAAGGTTGCCAAGCGACGGTACATTTATGCTCTTACGCAGCATTACATCACCGACCGCCCTGTCACCCGCCCCAACTCTTCCGGGCCACAGGAGCTATCGCAGGTGATCTGCGCCCCCGGCTGTCACTGTTCCTGATTGATACTTTACTTACATACAACCCTCGAGGCGTCGCTGCTGCATGCTATTCCGGCCACCAGCATCCTCCCCTCGATCGCAGCCATGGATGCGTGGGTAAAAAAGGGCACCAAATGCGACGGCAACGAAGCTGTTCGCCCAGGAGAAAAGGACATTTACGTCCAGCTCACCATCTCCTTGTCTCTCGGCTTGAGTGCCTTTCTCGTCTTCTGCGTAAGTGCTGGTGCTGGTGCTGCTAGCCGCCTCTGCCGCGAGCGTTTGTCTCAAATGCACTCCCTCTGCACGTCGCTAACCTTCACTCTCTGCTGCGCAGTTCCTGCGACCGCGATGGCCGACCCTGTATTCCGCCCGGAAACGACACAACGATCCTAACATCATTCCCGCGCTGCCGGACAGCTTCCTGGGATGGATACCCGCGCTGTACAGGGTGACGGAGGCGCAGGTCCTGGCCTCGGCCGGTCTCGACGCCTACGTCTTCTTGAACTTTTACAAAATGGCCATGCGGCTTTTCGCCGTCATGCTCTTCTTCGCAGCCGCCGTGCTGTGGCCCATCAACCATGCCTTTGAGGAGGACATCGACCTGGGCCCGGTCCCCCGGAGGAACCGGTCGACCATCTACGATCCCGACTTCGATCTCTACCGACAGAATTACGGACATTCGTCTCCCTTGTCCATGTTCGACACGGACGACGATGGCATTCCGCCAGACGGGTGGATCTACTGGAACAAGCCTCATCTCTGGTCGTACCTCGCCTTTACCTGGTTCTTCTCGCTCCTGACATTGTATTACATGAACAAAGAGACTTTCAACGTCATCCGGGTCCGCCAAGACTATCTCGGCACTCAGTCCACGGTGACGGATCGGACGTTCAGGCTGACGGGCATCCCTCTTGACCTGCGAACTGAAGTCAAGATCAAGGAGTTTGTCGAGAATCTGGAGATCGGCAACGTCAACTCTGTGACCCTCTGCCGGAAATGGGGCGAGATCGATGGCTTGATGGCCGAAAGAGATGCCGTGTTGAGAAAGCTGGAAGAGGCATGGAGCGTCTATATGCACAAACGGCCGGCAATCGGTGTCGCCTCATCTCGGCATCCAGGTAATGGTGCTGGTGGGCTGGGCACAGACAACAACGAGCAAGGTTCCAATGAGAACAGTCAGCTCCTCGCGGGAGACGGTAATCACGCTGTCATCGAGACGCCCCGACCCAAAACTCGCATACGATTCGGGATTTTCAACTTCAGGAGCCGCCTAGCTGACGCTATCGACTACTATGAGGAGAAACTTCGGCGCCTGGACGAGCAGGTGATTGCAGCTCGGAAGAAGGAATACAAGCCCACGGCAACCGCCTTTGTCACTATGGATTCGATCGCTGCTTGTCAAATGGCGATTCAAGCGCTCGTTGACCCCCGGCCTGGTCAGTTCCTGTCGAAACCAGCGCCGGCACCTACCGATGTGGTTTGGAAGAATACGTATACTCCCATGTGGCGGCGTCGTCTGCAGTCTTGGGTCATAACGATTTTCATCACGGTCCTCACCATCCTTTGGGTCTTGCCAGTCGCTACATTGGCTGGTCTTTTGAGTATTTGCACTATTGAAAAGGCATCACCGGCTTTGGCCGAAGCTCTCTTGAGGCACGAACTCACCAAGGCCCTCGTACAGACGGCACTTCCAGTAGGAGTCGTGTCCTTGCTCAATGTCTTGGTGCCATACCTATACGACTACCTCGCAAACTACCAAGGAGTTATTTCTCAGGGAGATGTGGAGTTGTCTGTTGTGTCAAAGAACTTCTTCTTTACGTTCTTTAACGTGTTTCTGGTCTTCACCGTGTTCGGTACAACATCACGATTTTGGCCTGTACTGCGCAACTCCCTTCGCGACACCCAGTACATTGCCCTCACCCTAGCGAGCTCCATTCAGACCTTGAGCAACTTCTATCTCAACTTCATCATGCTTCAGGGCATTGGTCTTTTCCCCTTCAAGCTCCTGCAGTTTGGCAGCGTCTGCATGTATCCCATCTACAGGTGGGGTGCAAAGACACCTCGTGACTTTGCCGAGATCGTTCAGCCACAGCTGTTCAGCTACGGTTTCTATTTGCCGACGGCCTTGCTTGTCTTCATTCTTTGCCTGGTCTACAGTGTCCTCCCGGGCTGCCACCTCGTTCTCTTCCTGGGCCTCTGCTACTTCACACTGGGGTTCTTTGTACACAAATACCAGCTGGTTTACTCGATGGACCAACCACAGCATGCAACTGGTGGCGCGTGGCGCATAATCTGCTATCGCATCATACTGGGCTTGTGCATCTTCCAGGTGGTGATGGCGGGTATCTTGTCGCTCAGAGGTGCCTTTTACGGGGCAGCTCTTGTCATCCCGCTCACCATGTATACCGTGTGGTATGCATACTACTTCAGCCTGCGGTATTCGCCCCTCACTGTCTTCATTGCCCTTCGCAGCATCAATCGCGACACAGATCCTGGCGTCGAGGGAGTTCCTGGACGAGACTTGTTGAGACAACCCAGTGTCATGCGCATTGCGCGTCGCCTGAGCACAGTCGACGAGGACAGGGAAAAGGGAATGAGATTCGTGAACCCTAATCTCGTGCGGAGGTTGGAACAGCCATGGATCTATCAGGATCCCCCACCCGAGCTGCCCAATGAATCAATGTATGTCCCATACAGTGATACTGCCGAGAATGACAGAACGAATGGGACGCCTACACCCCCGAATGGAACGACTACGCCCCTGAATGGAGGAAACACACCGGGAAACCAAAGCAACTCTAGCTCATTCAGTCTGGGCGATACTCATATTTGGAGGAACAACGGAGACAACAACGTGTAATGATTAGACGATGACGGCATTGTACCTATTTTTCTCTCGCCGAGACAGATTGATGATACCCTACAGCATAGCAGAGTTACTGACACTTGAATAATATCATAAATGGTTCTGTTTCTTTGACATTTCGAAGAAATGCACCGAAAACGAAATACTCTATTGCTGCTGTCATCAACAATCCGGACTATCTATGGCCACATGCCATCATATATGAAGAGCCAATTATCCCAGTATTTCGTGTATGAGCCAACTACGTGGCTGCGTCCATCTCCTGGGCCGCCGACCCTCCATGGCCTAGTATACAGTCCTCCAGTGCGCAGATGGCGTTTCAAAGCAACGTTGATACTAAAACTGCTCGGGCTGACACCTAGAAAATAATCGGCTTCAAGAAGAACCACAAAATCGACGACTGCTTGTTGGTCCCATGTAAGCTCCTTTAGTTTCTCAAGGTCATTTCCCCCAAGCAAATCAAACTTGGTGCGGACCTGGAGCTGCGCTACTTTCTTTGCGCGATCACGAAACTTGAGCGACTCCGTCTCGCTGCCAGAAGCCAGGTAAGCCAAGCCACCCCGATATCCCTGCCTGACGGTCTCGGCCATGTACCCGTCGGCCTGCACGTCGAAGCTCGGCCACTCCTTCAGCGCGTCTTCTTCGGTCCTCAGGTGAACGGCGAGGAAGCTCTCGTTGCGGCCGCCGCTGAGCGCCGACGTGGCCCGCGCCTCCCGCCGCAGCGCTTCCACGACGGCACCCGCGAGCTCGACCAGGTCGGCGCGGAAGCGCAGCAGCCCACCGTACGTCGCCACGAACTCGGGCCCGTCCCGCAGCACCTCCCAGTCCCAGAGCACGCCCCAGTTCAGCCGGATGACCCGCGGGCTCTCGTATGCCACGGGCGCATGGCCCCGATCCGCCGCCGACGTCTCGAGCCAGCTACGGAACCGCGCCCCGAACCGGTCCGTGTGGCGGTTCAGGTCCCGCGGGTCGCAGCCGCCGCGGCGCCCGAACTCCTGCCGCGGCGTCACGCGCTCGATCATCTTCTCGACGTCGTACAGGCCCTCGCGCTGGACCTTTTCCAGAACGTGCGGCACATCCTCGAGGCGGTCGTACAGCGCCACGCCCGGGCACGCGGCGGCCAGGCCGGCGCGAAAGTGCGCCGCGTCGAACAGGTAGTCCAGGTCGCGGTGCGCGCGCATGATGTCGGACAGGTCGGACGCGGAGCGGGCGCGGATGCGCGGCGCGACGAGGGCCGTCGCGCCCGCCTCGGCCGCGTACCGCAGGCACGTGAGGATGTAGTTGCGGATGTTGCCCGGCCCGCCGCTGTTGTTGTCGCACAGGAAGACGAGGCCGGGCACGGGCGCGCCGGCCTCGGCGCACACGCGGGCCAGCGGCTGCGCGACGAAGGGCGCCGCGGCGGACGACAGGTCAAGTGTCCGCGGGAGCTGGTGCAGCGGCCCGGTGAAGATTGTGCTGGGTGAGGAGCTGTGCGGCGATGACGTTGGTGATGATGCTGATAGTAATGGCGTCTCGGTGTATCGTGCCATGTACAGGAAGAGCAGCGCGGAGACCGCCACGGAGGCGACGATGCGCTGCTTGAGTGTGCCCAGGAGCGCTCGTGTCTGAGCCATTGTGTAGACTGGGACTACTCCAAGGCGAACAGTTGTTACATTGTAAACATGAGGAAGAGCTACATCTTTTCTGCGCCGCCGCGCGAGATATTCTATATGCCCTGCGTCTGTTGCTATCTGTTCAAGTCGCAACGGCAATATATATGAGTGCGGAGTTATAATCCCTGGAAGAAGAGTGGGAGGGGTGGACGACGAATCAGAAGCGCGGGACCAGTACCCGAATCAGGAACACGGAAGATGGCTCGCCAGCTCGATTTTGCATATTTACTCCTCGATAATAATGCGAACATAGAATGATTTTCCCGTATAACATACCTCACAAAACATTCACCGGTTCTGAAAAGATTTCACTGAAACGAAAAATCGAAGCGGTCTGCAAATTTGGGTTTATGAACCATGATACGTATATCTCCAATGCTGTCACCACTTTCAAACACCCAACTTCTCAGAAAGCCCGGCGATAAAGGCGCATCGGTCAATCAACTTCTCTTTTTCGAGTAGCCGAGTCCTTTCCTGATCGCGAAAGGTCTTCATCACTCCGTACCTCACGTCGTCAAGTGGTTGCTGCTGCGGATCACTTCCCCAACCAGCGTCGTTCAAGTGGCTCTCCTCCCTGCTGATACGGGCGTTTCCTGTCCCCAGCGGTCCGCCAACAACCAGCAGATCCATCTCGGATACGGTAGATCCTAGTCGGTCAACTTCTCGGCTCGACACCGGAAGCGATTCTGGCCAAAATGCAAAGTGTTCATCGCCAGCGACGGTGGGGTCGCCGGTGTACGCGAAATTTATGAAAGATTCCGTCAGCGACGTTGACAGGGCCCGGTCCGGCTCGGAAACCTCGCCTTCCGGGAAAAGCCCGTTGAAGATGTAGTGCGTGTCGCTGCCGTGGCTGGTCTGTACATACGGCATCCCGACAGCCTGGAGCATGGGCGCCAACATGCTCTGGTTGAGATCGTACAGACGGACGCCGGCGAAAGCAGGGTCCACGGCTTTTGACTGTGTTGAAATCTCATGGCCAAAGTCGATGGATGAGCATGTAAAGAGGAGATCTCGCATGATCCGGGAGACTCGAAAATAATTCACGGGCGCGACCGGGTCGGAATCGCTTCTTCGGGCTTGGTAATTATGCGCCTCTTCGTCAAAGTCCGCCGTTGGATAGAGTGCAAATAGCTGCTTCAAGTCTTCGTCGCTGAGCGCGTGGGCGAAAGCTTGAATGGACGCCTTCATGTCTTCCTCCGTCTGGTACGTGGGAGCAGGGCCGGCGTTTGAGGCTCCGTCGTCTTGTGTCCAACCCAGGACAGTTGGGATGCCTAGTGAGCGAATGAATCAGCAATGGTTAACTGAGGCAATATTTCAACACACCTTTGACGAACTTTCCAGACTTGTACAGAACGGACTGGCGGTCTGGCAGAAAATCGCCATCGACCGACGGAATGAACGTGAAGCCGCCGAAGGGAGGGTGATTGGCGACCGCGTACTCCGTGGCCACGTCTGTCAGCGCCTGCATTGGCACGCCACGCAGACACGAGAGTTGTTTTTCGCCATGTACACCTCCGCACCCGAGCTTCTCGGCTACGGCGAGGGTGTGGATTTCCGTGGCATCGCTCGTCATGTTGATCGCAGTCCCCGGCGGTCCAGACATGGCCCACATCTGCGTGAAAGGCACGCCTCTCTCGCCCCCGTAGCCCACGAGCTGGAGCGAAGTGGCAGTGCCTCCGGCACTCAGCCCGTAGGCCGTGATCCTCGTGGGATCGCCGCCGAACTCGGCAATGTTGTCCCGGACCCACTGGAAAGCGGCTCTCTGATCTCGCATGCCGGCGTTCAAGGAATGCTGGTCTCTCAAGACCGAGAGGCGAGCGAATCCAAAGATATTCAGGCGGTAGTTGATCGCTACGTATATGACAGGCTTTCCGATCGATTCTGAGAGGGTGATCAGTCTGTCCGGCTCAAAGTGGGAGTCGTAGGCCGAGCCCTTGACCACGGCGCCGCCGTGGACCCAGACGACGACGGGGATTCTGTCGCCTGCCGCCGCGCCCACGGGCCGGGCGATGCGGAGTGTGAGGCAGTCCTCGCTTATCTCGGGCGTCTCGTCGAAGAAGGGCGGAATCGCATCTTTCGATTGAGGACAGGCTTTTCCGGGGGCTGTCGCGTATATCGCGCTGTCGCGTGGTGGCGTATAGGGCTCTGGGGGTGCAAAGCGACGAGGTCCGGAAGTATCGTGAGCGTATCTGATGTTCTGGAAGTGTTCCACGCCATTTTTTGTTGTGCCCCTGTATGTGACCCGGCTTTTCTCCGACTTGACGACGGGTTCTGCAATAGCTGCAGAACTGAGTAGTAGGCCGATGAAAGTTCTATAGACTGACGTTGGTGACATTTTGGTTCAATACACGCAGAGAGTGATGAAGATGCCATGATTAAAGAAAATGTTGCCTGGAATCCAGATATATGATGAAGCCAAGTCTATTGGGAGGATATCGGATGCAAGGATGTTGTTGGTTGCCTAATGCACACAGTTGTTGCTGATCCAGGAAGGTTCATGCACTGTATTTTCACAAAATTGCATATATTCCCGCAGTAATGTATCGTGAAAAGAGCAGTAAGTTTCCACACAAAATTTTGTGAAGAAAAAAGACCGAGAAGATACAGTCTATAAAGGTATGATCAAATCGCATATGAAGCATGCACCATGATAGTATCAGGAGACCATACTTGACGATTGGGTATATTGTAGCTGTAGCCGTGTCACAAAATCTAAGACATTGTCGACTGCCAAAAGGCGTTGCTTTATCAGTTGAGGCTATTGTGCAAAAGGCCGCGGGAACCATCCAATCGTCAGAAGTGCAGCGCACAACTAGCACCATCATTCCGTTGACTGGTCTATACTCATGGGATGTATGCAGGAGTTTGCTTCGAGCCGATGAATGAACACCTGGGACAAGTTATTATTGCCCTAGGCAGATCATAAAAGACATTTGCTCTGCGGGAAGCCACAGTTTGATTTCTTTTTTTCTTTTCTCTATCCAAGCTCCGCCCGGCAGGCTTGGCCTCAGTTCCCGGGATGCTGGGCCAAACACATGATATGATATGGTAAAGAGACAACAGAGTTTGCGACATTGTTCCAGAGCCCTTCAGTTCGGCCGCAACTACACGTCATCATACCAAATGTTTCAACGTATAAAATTTTTGATTCTTGTCTGACAGCTTCTAGAAGTATGGCACACAAGTATATTAACTTTGCAAAGCCTAAGTCGACTCACTCGTGATTGTACTCAAGTTCTTCTCTGATTAAATATAATCAAAGATGGTCTCTCTACGAGGATTGTTTCTCGCCATCACGGCCGCGGCCGTGGCCAGAGCCGACGTCTCGGAATGCTTCTACCTCAAGGGCGTCGCCGGGGGCCAGAGCCTCAGCTGGGCGACGGTTTCGCAGCCGACCGGCAACAAGAACTACCTGGCGACCTTCACCGCCAACGGGCTGCAGGCGTCCAAGTTCGGCATCAACCCCAAGACGAGCGAGCTGCGCGTCTTCTCGACGGGCAACAACATCAACGGGCGCACCGCCGCCATCGCACCCAAGTCCACCTCGGCCTTTCTTATCTTCGACACCAAGACCAGCATGCTGCTGGGGGGCCGCAAGGCGCTCGTGTGCAGCCTGGTCCCCGTCGGCGTCCTCTCGTGCACGGCCGGTGACAACTCCGCTGTGAGCGTCTCCCAGTACTGTCCTCCGTACTGGTCCATTGCCGACCGGGAGCGCACTGCCCTTGGATGCAGTACGCTGACGCTCCAGGCCGTCGCCGCCTCGGGCTGTGGAAACTTTTCGACTGGTGTCGGGCCTAATGGCAACCCGGAGTGATCTGTCGCTGGCATGGTTTCTCTGAGTACTTGTTTCGCATCTTCATGCCGATTTATTTTCGAGGAGGTTGTTGGAAACGTTAAGCTGCTTTCACGCTGTCAAATATATAATTCTAGCCAGAGAGAAATACTTGATACATCAATTCAAAGCACTCAAAACATCATCGCTATAGTCTAAGGACAAAAGTTTCTCTTGCCCAGACTCGCGAACTAGTTCCATGGCATTCAAGTAATTCCCCCTAAGTGGTCTTCTTCCCATCTGCGCTATATTCAGGGTAGCTCGCCTTGTATCTAGAAAATCACCCGTTAGACATCCATATTCATATTCGCAATGACGACGCAAAGAACTCACCCAAGCAGACCCGCCCCGACCCAGTACGCCAGGACGTGGTGGAGGCCCACCAGGAACCAGATGGGCATCCAGAACGGCGGCGTCAGCACCATGTCGCTGTGGTACAGGAACAGGAGCATCTGGAACAGGGACGGGCCCGTGCCCTCCCTCTCGCAGTCCTTTAGGTATCCGCTGAAATTGCGCATGAAGCTCTCGTCAAAGCCAAAGTCGGCGTCCTGCGGCTCGACCCAGACCTTGAAGACGAGGTCTTCGCTGCCGGACGCGTGGGCCCAGAACTTGTGCCTGTTTGGAGATTGGTTCTCATGTCAGTAAAACGATACTTCTTTTCTGATGGAGGACTTCCAGGGGCTCTTCTTACCTGACCCCCGGCGCAATCGACACGGGCCCGTCGTCTTTGGTGATGGCGTACTCCTTGCCGTTCTGGACAACGCCCAGGACGCCCTTCTCGACGCTAAAAGTCTCCTTCTGCGACAGGTGAATGTGTCTGACAGTCATCCAAATCAGTAGCGAGAACATTTGCACAACCCGAGGGCAGCGTTGCCAACTTACAACGGCGGCCCGGAGAGCCCGTCCCGCACCATCTTCTTGTCCATGTAGTGCGTCTCCTTGACGGTCCGCCGGCCGTCGGCCTCGCGCGTGAACTCATACAGCATGTTGTCGCCCGCCGTCAGCACCGAGGGCTGCGCTGCCGTGTCGGTGCGCCTGCCCGGCCGCGATGACAGCCATAGCTGCCAGCTCGCCACCATGTTGTTCCTGTTTTTGCTGTCGCCGTGTCCCCTCAACTGGAGAAAGGTAAGAGTATGAGAGAAACAAAGATGCTCGACATCCTGGCGGGTGAGAGTTGCTCGCGGATCGAGAAACTTCATGTCTTTGATACCCAACCCCCGAAATGTGGAATGGCGTCCCGGCTAGTGCTCACCCATCTCATTGGGAAGACGGTGGCTGATTGGTTTGGGCCCGTGGTGGGACCCCTTTAGACGATATCTGCTGTGACTAGAACGAAGGATTAGACGAATTCGATTTATCCTATCTTTGGCTTGGCTCGTGGTAAGATATTGGATAACGGTGGCGCCTTGCTCTATTTTGACAACATCAAGCCCCGAGTGAAGCGCCTATGGCGCAAGATCGCTAAGCGAGGTGATTCAAACACCGTTTGTGCAACATCTAGCAATTGTGGTAAATTGATTATGGCGCCAGACAATGGTATAGACAAGAAAATGATTGAAATCGAGAAGAAAAGAACTCCAAAAAACTCAAAAAAAAAAAAAAAAAAAAAACTCTGTTTGTGTTGGGTGGGATGCTTGGGCTTGGATTGAATTGTGTATAGGTACACATGAGGACCCGATGCGGAAAGCATATAATCTTCCAAGTATGACTGGGATACGTATGTATTTCAGAGTTCTATAATGGTGAGTATTGACTATCTCTCGGGTATCTTAAACGCATCGTACTTTGTGTAACTATTAGACAAGAATTTGACAAAAACTGAGAACCACATGCATGCCGTTTGCACTCGACCATGGTAGACTCGCATCGTCTTGCACGAAGCCTGGCCTCTCCATGACTGGATTTCGGTTGGCAACACTCCCATAATACAGATGATATTGAGCTAGATTGACGTGACTGCCACGCGCGCATCGTTTGAAGCCCTCGTCAACAGCACTTGACCGGTAGTTGCGTTGGAAGTCTTCCTGAGTGCGATTGGCCTGAGGCGAGTTTCGATGCTGCTTCAGCTGTCTGACTTCTTAAAATGGCAGTTGCGTAGGCACTACCATAAAGTTGATCAAGCTTTAGGTGTCGATGGCGAGGGCTGACTTCCATCACAAATGGAAAATTTTCCCAAGCACAAGTGTCCTTCTCCATCTCTGTGTCTCATGGTTCGCTTGGCCGATGTGTTGAGTGAACATTGGGTTGTAATCAAGTCCACACAGTCGGAACACACAAGTCAAAGGCCTCATCTTCCATAATAATCGGCTTCTTTTCGTTGTCGAAATAACAGAGGCGCTTGTCCAAGAAGCTGGGCGAGATTGTGCCGTCGGATACTTGCCTCGTCCTGCTACCAGTCATGGCTGCTTCCCATATCTCTCTCAAGGGCTCCGCATCAAAGAGATTGTTTCCCCGCCATACCCAGGTCCGCAAAAGGGTTTCAGCATCTGTCCAAGTCACGAGGTTGGAAGCCTCTGACACGATTCTAATGTTGCGGTTCGTGAGAGCCTTCCATTCATCCGCCTGTTGGGCCTCTGAAAGACTCCGGTGTCGAGCACTCGTGACTGCGGCCCTGGCCATCAGCGCAGCCCAGAGCCATGCTTGGCGTGGAAAGGTTCCCCGCAGCATGGCACTTTCACTCATGGAGAGCTCGTCGATTAGCGCTTCAAGGAACCAATTGAGGGTGAAGAAGTCAAGGTTGTCCGGGCCCAGCATGGTGACGACACGGAGGCAGCACTGCAGAAACCGGGCTCGGCTCTCTGCTTCCGACCGTGGTGCCATGCCGTCTATTCTGTCATGGTAGGTTCTGGTGGAGATCATGTCGCCAAGAGATGTGTTCCAGGATGTCGGATCTTCGGCCAATCTCTGCAGTTCGGGGTCGATGAACAGGGTAAGAGTGGTTACGCACTCGGTAATGGACTGCTGCATAAGGAACACTTCTTGCATAGACATTTGGGAAAGACCTTGCGTTGTGCTTGAGGAAACCCCACAGTCAGTATGGACTGGACATTGGGGTAAGGCAGAAACCACTTACCAGACAGTCATGTTGTAGAGAAGAGCCCCGTTGCCGTCAGAAATAGGCAACTGTGTCGCTAATACTTGAGATAAGCTGTGAAGATGAGCGTGCGCTGTATCGGGACGGCCGAAACCGCTCTGTAGATTCTTGTCAACGTCATCCTTGTAAAACATCTCCTAACACACTGTCACGTACCTCTGCCATTGCCAGAGCAGCAATACCAGCAGTCGTCGTATCGCTATCAACCAAGGTCGGGTTCTGCAATCGATCATTGACAAATTTGATTGCCTCCAATTGATGATGTGCGACAGCCTTTTCGATATCTTCGTTGGACCCAGAATACCATGTCCATCGCAAACCCGACAAGAGAAGAGCTCCATGCAGGAGCGCTGGGCTAGACAAGGTTCTCTCTACCCTGATGAGGAGTCAGTTGCGATCCTGTGGGACATTATAGCTACCCGACAATACTGACAAGAACACGTGAGAGTTTGAGTTCACCTCTCTGTCAACAACGCTGCGATAGCGGGAGACTATGAAGTCGTCTGATGAGCATTCAGACTGCAATGAACCTCGACAAGGACAGACTTACATATATTGAATAAAAGACCATGATCGTGATCTGTTTCGTAGGGGAAATCTATCGGAGCTTGGCTTGGCATGTTTGACAAGCTTAAACAGTCATTCCAGAGCTCCAGGTCCTCAAGCTTGGGCGTGATCGGTCCGTCGCTCGGCTGTGGCGACTGCGAGCTCTGCGCTGTCCTGTCGACATAACCGCAACTACCACCACTGGCAAGGCAACGTCCACTGCACGCAGGTCAACAAGCTGATCACCATGGTATTTGACAAGCCGATGTGTTTATACGCCCATGAAGCTATCGCGGGCTACTGATCCGCGGTCTAACAGAACTCCCAGCTGGAATATCGCAAGTGCCAGAAGCATTGGCCATGGCAGTGGGTTTTGGGGGCGGTACAAGGGTCCCAGTGGCGACATACCAGAGGGGTTTCTGCTCGTCGCAGCGCAGGTGCTTGGACTTGCACGTAACACAGCCATTTCGAGACCGAGTGTGCACTCGCCTCTTGCGTTCCGTCTGTTTCCTGGGCATTGTAAACTGATTTGTGCGTACCGACCAGGTGGTAAAGGGTCGAGGCTGAGGACGACGAGGTGGAGGAAGGCAATGAGTTCTCGGAGGACTAGAATAGGTTATGATATGATTGCTGTGAAATCCTCTGAGGTGGTACAGTATAGTGACAAGCATGAGTGACGCGCGTTCTGTCTTTGTGGGTGAAACTTTGGGGTTAGCAGATCGCAAGGCTCTGGCTCTTAAGAGTCTCCTGGCTGACTAGGCAGCTGCATAACGAGGGAAAAGGAGTCGACGGGCAGCGCTGGATGATCATGGTTCCTTCCATGTTTAGGACCGTTTAAGATTTGCCGCGCCACGGGCTCTGTCAACGCTGCCGTTGCACAAGGGCCTGGAAGGAAGAGTTACACAAGAGTTGAGCAGGGTTACACACGGTTGCACAGGGTGAGCTCACGGTTACACAGGAGGAGAGGAGAATGGGATGATAGACGCGCTCGCCTAGAACTTTTGGTAATACTCCGCGGCTCTTGCAGATTTGACGGTTACACAGACTGGAGCGCGAGGGGTTGTATGGATCCAATGGCGAACGAAGGATTGGAACTTTCTCACCATCGTACCCGAGAGGGCATAGTCTGTAGGGCTGAGTGCGGTTAGCGAGCTGGGTCTTGGGAGAGAGATGACAGGGACTCGGAGCGAATGGTTGCACAAGGGCATGGCAAGTGAGCTTATGCCACAGGCGGCCGAGATTCGAGTCGAGTACTACTAGTAGACGAGTTGCTGCTGCTGACGAAATGGATGCCAAGAATTCGATTGTGGCTCTCCAATCACCTGGGCAATCAATAATCAATCAATCACCTCATGGGAGTCCGGACTGCCCTCAGAGGGCCCTGGCAAGCCGGTGCGAGATGCCCTGTCTCACCCCCCATTGACAACGTCGACCTTGAATCTCACCGACTTTCCCCGCATCATTATACTGCCCTCTCAGCTCTGGATAGCAGAGAAGAATGACGAGGTCCACCCCGATTGGCACGCAGAGGCGGTCGCTGCCGTCCTGGGCGAATGCGAGTGCAAGGGACGATTGTTGGAGAAAATCTGCACAGATTCAATGGTTCAACGCTCGCTGGTGCTGGAAATGGTCTAGTCTTTGCCCGAGGTGTGTCTTGTCCCTTGCGATCAGACTTGATGCTACCCACGGTTCTCTCATGGCCGGAAGCATTCAGCGATGGGGGGTTTTTCTTCAACAGCCCTCAGGGTGGGAGTCTCCCTTGTACGATGCCCCATCTAAAATGCTACCTCGGCGGCAACTAGACGGCGTCGGCCCAGCCCAACAAACCCAGCTCGTCCCATCTATCTGGTGGAGAATGGGAAACCAGGTATAGTCCCAAGTGCATACCCAATCAGGTAATTCTCGTATGTGAGGTCCTTTCACTGTGATTTGTCAGATGGAGACCCATATGGTGCCCAAATTAGCAGCGATCGCTCAACTAGACACACAAGGTTAAATTTTGAGTGCTAACGGCTCTCCCGCTCGTCCCATGGGAACGGCTCTTTTACCTGCCGGCAACAACAAGTGTCTTCAATCTAACCCGGGCAGACTTGGATATTCACTCTTTGCTAGACGGTGGAATAATTTTGATGCCTGGTAGGATTAGGGCAAGGCTTGGGGAGAGAGGCTTATATCCGCACCAGGTCCGCCGTCTAGCCCCGGAAAGGATGCATTTTTCGTTGTGCTTTTTTTTGACACATGCGCCACATCCACACGTTGTGGGTGATTCCGAAGGGCTCATCTTCACGTGGGCATATGGCCCCAAAGCCACGGTGATGGCACGCCCAATCGCGTTCGAGCCGCCGTACCTCGTACTCATGTCCATTCCGCAGACCTGCTACGTATCTTCAATGTCTGCTCAACACTGGGTGAAAGAATGCATAAGAATATAACTTGGAAAGCCTTATTACAAGACACCGGCTTTGCCGAGAACGGAAAATGGTTCATGTTACTTATTACTGGTGCGTCTTGGTCTTCGGATCGAATATTCCGGCCATATTAAGCTCTTAATCAGAAAACTAACCCTGCCTCTGGGCCGGTAGCTTGGCGCAGTGTGATTAAATGGGTTCTAGCTGAGAAATTCGCCGCAATGGGCCTTGCTGCTTGGCTGGTTGGTGGCATGCATGTCGACTGGCCCGCTGTCTTGGGTGTAGGTATGCCTATCCCACACCGTTTCTATCTCATGGTTGGGTGCTGCGTAATATGAAGCGAATCATCCTTGTTTGGCCCCCATATCATTGTTACTGGGAAGTCTGATCTTCCGTGCTGAGTTCCAGAAGAGGAGTGTCTGTTGAGTGATCGTGGCACTGGAGCCTGATGTCGTACAAGGCCGTCCGGTCAGTTACATGAATCCTATCGAGCACCAACGCATTGGATGAAATCTCGCTGCCTCGATCCTTCTGTTAATCTCGGTATCGATAAGGCGTCTTGCCATTATCCCATCATCCTCCCGGGCAGACGACCGCCCGAGGGATGTTCTCGAACCGTTCCACCAGCAGCGCGGTATACCTACATCCATGACCCGGTTTCTGTACTACTATATGCACGAGACTTTTTGGACAGCGAGTTCCACATGGAACATGAACCGGACCCACAACGCAGGCATTCGACATGGTCTGTCATATTGGTGGAGTTGAGCCCTGAGACTCGGTTACACTGAGCGGGCAAGGGTCATTTTCCTGCTCTCGAGTCTTGGAAATCACATTTTCTTCTTTCACGATCGGACAAACCTCATTGGCCCAGTAGCCGCAACGCATCGTGGCTGTAAGGGAGACTCGAACATTTGCGTGGGAGCAGACGAGACTCGCACTGGCTTCACCATTTTCTGGCAAATTCGATATGAGTGGTTGACAAATCTAGTGCACAATCTCCAGAGAATCTGATGGCCGCAGGACAGGACTCGTCTGAGTTATCCTACCGCCCTCAGTTCCGTCAAAGTCGGGTTATACTAGACCCGATACTCTCGTAAACTTATTCGCATATCTGACTTCAAAGAATCTTACTGCTAAGGCAACACGGTAAATACTATTTTGATTAGAAACTGCACCATTGTACAGCCTGCTGAATGCTCATACTGGACCATCCAATAGCAGCCCCTCGAAGGCATTTCACATGCCAGAACGGCATGGCATGACTATGCCTCAGCTACCGTCACTTGGAGTCTGAGGGGCTTCGCCAACGCTTACCGGACACGGATAATGTCCATAAATAGAGTGATGGCCTCGAGATGGCATTCGTCATAAGCAGGTAGTGTGTGCACAGACGTGCGGGAAGTGAACCTGATGGTCCGCACAATGAACACAATCATGGATGGTTACACTCACACGATTACATGGTCCTTCTACTTGACTGCTTCATAAGAATGAAGAAATACGCCCTGAAATCTCTTGACCTTGGATTGACTAAAATTCGCATTATCATACCTTCTCGCATGCCCCTTTTCAGATCGCCCCGAGCCACCATTATCCCGATTGAGAAACTCCGCAATTCATGTGCCAGTCAGATCATCCGCCGCATGTCGAGGAGATTAAGCATAACCTCAGCAGTGGGTACTCTTGCAGCAACGGCTACCTTGGTAGTAAGCGATTCTTTGGGCTTGCCAAAGATGGAGGTCAATCAGTTCCTTGTGGCAGACACATACGTAGCCGGCATTGAACTTCTAAAAACAATAAAGATGATCAGACGACCTGCTATTTCCGCTTAACTGAAGGATCAATATTTTGTCACAATGGCGAATTTTTCAAGCTCTTTGGCTGGATCGCCAATTCGTAAGTCTTTGTCGATTGTCCTCAATGTAACATGCATTGACACACTAATTGCACCAAATACGGACAGCTTTGTCCTTGCCTCCACTACCCACACGTTTACCATCAGGACTCCAATCTACAGCATATACCTCATCCTGGTGGCCAGGGAGATCCACTGCCAGTTTTCCGGTCTGCATTGACCACACTTTAAGGGTTGTATCCTTGGACGCCGTTACCAAAAGACGAGAGTCTGCGGAGAAAGCACACTGGTACACTGGAGCAACATGGCCACGAAGCGTACTGATAAACTTGCCATCACTGCAAATCCTAGTTAGAAAAATACTTCGACTTCGGGTGAATAGTAACATACCGAGCACTCCAAATCTTTGTGTGGTTGTCAAAAGATGAGCTTGCCACCAATGTGCCATCTGGAGAGAAGGTGACATGGTTGACTTGTTTTTGGTGACCGTGTAACCGTGCAACAGGCTTCGTTCCCTCCTCGGGGTCCCAAAGGAACATGGTAAAGCTATCAAACGGGTCAGTATCAATGTTAAAGAAGATAATATCGTGAGAAACAAGCATAGCATACTCATCACTAGCCGATATCAACCGTTCTACGATCTTCCCTTGTTTCGTAGCGGCTTTCTCAAACCTGGCCTTCGCCTTGGCCCGTTTCTCCTCGTCTGTCGCAAGCACATCTTTGACATGGTCATAAAATGATGTTCTCAGGACAAATTCTGTAGACAGTGCCAAATGATTTACCCAATGAGCGTGAGCGGAAAGCGTGTGCTTCAAGGTACCGTCGACCGCATTCCACACCTTGACAGTCTTATCATGAGAAGATGTATAGATCAGACCTTTGCCGCCCCAACGAACACAAGATACATTGCTCTTGTGGCCCGACAATACATGCTCCGTCTGGCCGGTGTTGACGATCCAAATTCTCACGGTAGCATCTTTGGAGGCACTAGCAAGTCTTGGGGTTCCGTCTCTCCATTGATGATATGGCTCCCAGGCGAAATTCGTCACCCACTTGGAGTGCCCCGACAGTGGTCTTCCGACGGCTTTTCCAGACTCGGGGTCCCAGATCCGAACTGTCTTGTCCATGCTGCCGGTCGCCAACTTGGAGCCGTCCGGGCTCCACGAGACAGCCAATACCCAGCCCGAGTGGCCAGTCAGCGTGTGCTTGGGTGTACCGGTATCGCAGTCCCAGATCCGCGCCGTATTGTCGCCCGATCCAGTTGCTAGCCTGCTACTGTTCTTGGGGGAGAACTGTGCAGCCAGGATCGCTTCGCCATGGCCCGGTATCCTGTTGGCCATGCGAGTCACTGCCTGGACCTTGAACACGGCCTGCGGTTCCGCCGACAGTGTCAGCGTCGTCTCGAAGGGGTTTGCGATTCCATGGCTGCGCAGGACAGCGAGAAACTCTTGCGGCGTCGGGTAATGGTCAATGACAATGTCGGAAGAGGGCACATGTATGCGGAACCGGTAGGGCGTGAAGTCTTCTCGTTCACGGCCAAGAAGGGTGTTGAGAAGGAGCGAGACATTCTTCTCGCTGGCGTCTGCGAGCGGTATCTCAATGACTTCGGCCAGCTGGTTCGAATCACTGTCCACGAAACGAGCTTTGAAGGAACCGGCCTCGATGGGGGCCGGCGTGACGTCGGCTTGGATTTGGGTGCGCTCGAGGACCTCGCGGCGCTGTCGCTTCGACGGGGGAGGGGCGATCGTTGCCATGGTCGAAACTTGTCCAAACCCAGACGCTCGTAGTAGAAGTTTGTGTGGCAGACACCTCGGAATAAAGGAACAAAGGCGCTCCCGATCACAGTCAAATCGCGGGCAATGAGTACGGTCTGGTTGCCAGGTGGGGTGGCCGCTCCAGCGTCTCAATTCCCAAAAATTTTAGGCGGGCCTCGATCTTATCTTTTATCTTATCGGGCACCAGAGAGTCCCTAGCGAGCCTAGATTGCCTGCTGGGGAGCTGACCATAGTGGGGGGTATTTTAGTGATGGCAAGGATGGTCCGCCAATTGACTCAATCTTGTACCTACCTACACTAGCGCCCATCGTTCCTGCAATCAATACAGGTAGCTTCGGCAAGTTGCGACTTACACAGCAACATTCACTCTTATTGTAGGTAGTTTGACATAATGAAGGCAACTGCTGGGTCATAAAGCTCCTGCCATCTTGATTTCCATTCCATCAGTTACCATTCGCTGCTGCCTGACAATGAAACTCTCACAAGGAAAATAAAAATAAGAGTGACGTTCGCCGGCAGACACGAAACACAAATTCCCCGGAGCTCGTTTTCTCGGCCTCGTATGAGCTCAACAACGGCAAAGAACAGATCGGAGGCCAGTCTTCGATTTGATAATCTTCAGTATTGCCCCAGGATCGCTTTGTATCCTGGTGTCGAGTCGTGACTTTCTGTCTTTTGAAGGAATGTCTACCACCCCTAATATCTCATTGGGGGATGCATCTGAGTATAACCGACGAGGCATGCCAGAAAGATTCACATCAGTCTCTTATTCACCTCCGATTGCCATGCAGCAAGCTCGCATACCACCCCGATCATCCGCCCTTGGCATAGATACGTCTTCGGAACCGCTGCAGAGTCGTGCTTCGACTGGCACCCCTCACCCAACCGCCTCGAATGCTAGATCCAGGTCGTCTCTCAGCCAACTCTCGGGCAGGTCTACTAGCCGACGCTCTATAGCTAGTTCCTCATACCCCTTCACACAGCGTAGAAGCGCAAGTACTGCCTCGGGACGGAGATCCCGTGCAACTTCGTCCATATGGGGCTCGGACGACCATCAAGTCATTTGTGCTGTGAGTGAAGCTCGTGGAGTCTCGCCTTCGGTCGGACTCGCGTTCATCAATATTACCACCAACGAGGCGATCTTGAGTCAAATTTGTGATTCGCAATTTTACGTCAAGACGATTCATAAGATCGGAATGTATGACCCTGACACTATTCTGATGGCGAACACCGCTTTCCTACCCAATGCCAAGTCGAATCTTTTGTCCTTGATTGAGGACGGACTTCGTGGGACAATCATCGAGCCGCTGGACCGCAAGTACTGGTCAGAAACTTCTGGTATAGATGCAATGCGCCATCTTGCCTTCCGGGAGGACCTCGAATCCATCGAATTGATCATGCGAGGGAACTTTTATGCGACTTGCGCATTTGCTGCGGTATGGCAATTGTCTCTCTCATATCTGATCCTGAGCTCATGGATATCTAGGCTGTCCGATATTTGGAGACTGCTTGCCATCTCAGTATCGTGACGCACTCGCTCAGACTTCGATATCAGCCTTCGGAAGACTCCATGATGATAGATATCTCGACTATTCAATCTCTTGAGCTAATCCAGAACATCCAAGATGGAAAGTCCAAACACTGTCTTTTTGGCTTGTTGAATTCGACTTCAACTCCGATGGGAGCGAGAATGCTTCGAAGCAATGTCCTTCAGCCCTCAACTCAAATAGAGAAGACTCTCAATCCCCGCTATGATGCTCTGGACGAGTTGACTATCAAGGAAGACATGTTCTTCGGGGTCAGAACTGGTAAGAATTTTCTCTTGTATTGTCGAAAATTTGTCTGATGATCGTGTGCAGCTCTCAAGGACTTCTCGGACGTCGAGAAGCTCTTGACAAAGGTTCTCGTCCCATGAACCTGGGTTTTGGAGTTGGCTGCTAATTACATCATTAGCTCGTGATTGTACCAGACCGTGGATCAATCTACGAATCCGAAGTGGCAATAAACCATGTTTTGATGATCAAATCGTTCGTCACAGCAATAATTCCACTGTATGAAGCCCTGTCCCTTGCGCAGTCCGATTTACTTCAAAGGATTCGTGACGTGTGTCGACCAGAGTTGATCGCACCCGTCAAAGAGTTGATTGATGCCACCATCAACGAAGACGTCACGTACGTCAAGACTCCGATTGATCTTCGCCATCAGCGAACTTATGCTGTCAAGGTAACACCGCTCTTCTCCAGTGCCCAACTTGAAGCTTATAATCAACATGTAGGGCGGAGTGCATGGCTTGCTCGATGTTGCACGACAGACGTACAAAGAAGGCGTGGATGATGTCTTTGAACATGTGGGAAAGCTCAACAGTATGCAATCTCATCACAGCAGTGAAAATGCTACTAACCTGGTTGTTCAGCGGATTTCGAAATTTCTTTTGAGATTAAATACGAAGAGAACCGGAAGCACTATATGCGCATCAAGAAGTGCGAGCTCGAGGGCAGGGAAACGCCTGCAGACATGATTAATGTTGTGGAGCGAGGCGCTTATATGGAATGCCAGACGCTTGGTCTTGTTCAGCTCAACAATCGGATTACGGACTCTCACAACGAGACCGTCATGCTCAGCGACAAATTGGTCAGAGGGCTTCTGGACGCCATTCGAAAACATGCCGCCGACCTGTTCCGAGCCTGCGAGGGCATCGCATTACTTGACATGCTGGCTGCGTTCGGCCAATCTATCACGTCGAGAGACTACGTTAGACCAGAGTTCGGGGACACGTTGGCGCTGAAGGGAGCTCGCCATCCCATCGCCGAAATGGTAATACTTGACGATTATCTTCTGGTTCAGATTCGATCAACTAACTCAACGTGATTCAAGATATTGCAAGGGAGATTCGTCCCCAATGATGTCTACGCCAGCGAGGACCACCGTTTCCAAATCATCACTGGATGCAACATGAGTGGCAAAAGCACTTACATCAGAATGATTGCACTTTTGCAAATCATGGCACAAATCGGCTGTTTTGTTCCAGCAGAATATGCGCATTTCTCCATCGTTGAGCAGCTGTTTGTGCGCATGTCTACAGATGACTGTATCGAAGCAAACTTGTCAACCTTTTCGACCGAAATGAGGGAGATGTCTTTCATCCTGGGAAACATCAATGGAAAAGCCCTAGCCATCGTTGATGAGCTTGGGAGGGGCACGGGTACCAGAGATGGCCTCGCTATTGCACTTGCCATCTCAGAGGCTTTGATACAGAGCAAGTCAATGATTTGGTTTGCAACGCATTTCCATTCACTATGTGAGCATGACTGATTCTAGTGTCCCTCTTGCTTTGCACATGATACTAATGATGTGGGTAGCCAAAGTTCTGGGCAGTCGGCCAGGTGTACTAAATCTGCACCTTGGTACGGACGTCTCGCAGACGGATGAAGAAGACGCTCCAAAAATGACCATGCTCTACAAGGTCGATTCAGGTCCCCTGGATGAGATACATTACGGATTGAATCTTGCAAAAGTTGTCGGATTTCCAGATACCTTCCTTGATGTCGCCAAAACAACTTTCGATTTGCTCAAACGACAAATTGAGGAGAAGAAAGAGAACTCACAGTTCCAAAAGCTGAAGCGCCGAAGAAATCTAATCTTACAGCTTCACGAGACTCTGAAGCAAATGAAGGAGGGAGACATGGACGATGCAGCTTTGGGAAGCTTCCTCGTCAAGTTGCAGAATGAGTTTGCGGAAAGAATGCATGGCATTGAGAGCCGAGGATATGAGGGTGCGACCGACGACGATGAGAGTAGCTCTGGGCAAGGCTCAAGAGACGCAAGCTCCCTCGACGAGACTTTGGCCGAGCAGTAATCATTGCTGTGAACATGAGGCTTCATTAATTCATTGCTTTTGTTGGCAGTGGACGATGCTCATATCGATTATTCCAACAATGAGAAATGACAGCGTACGGCGCGATGACTACTGCGACGATCACAAGGTCATTTGATCAGGATAATGCGTGCCGGGGTTATTTGCCAAGAATCAACGGCGAAGTAACGATCCGTCAATGATTTCATGATGACTACGAACTACCAGCACTCAATGGCTCTGCGGGCTGTGCGGGCGCTGGATCTGATCCTCCCCATCCGTCGGTGTATCATCTGCAAGCAAACAATATGATCGAAAAGACGAATGCAGCTTCACTGATTTGAACCGGAGTGATATCCAGGACTGACCGGTAAGCTCTACTCGGGGAAGGGTGGCGCGTCGCCTCATGCTAATGGATGCGAGGAAAGAGGATACAGGTACCTTTGATTACTGCCATTCAGTCTTTCCCAAAGCCGATAGGTCAACCAGAACAGGCAATACGAAGGTATCACGAAACCCGAAGAGCCGCGCAAGCCATGTGAGCCCGACGGAAAGCGCGCAACGTCTCGGGCAGGAGGATGGTGATTGTCATGTCATCCCGAACAGCATTATCGCCGCAAATAAATGCCACGACTGTCCGTGTTACACGCCGGGCTGAACGATCGTGGCACCACATAGATCCTGTTGCGCAAACAGATCAATATCTTGGACTGGCTGAGAGGAAACAATACATCAGATTAGCATGCATATGTACATGCAGCTCGGTACTGCACGCAATTCCTGGGATCGGGGTTGCATGAACAGCTCGAAGGCAGTCTGCGGCATGCCCGCAAGAGCAACGAGACCATCCAATTAGCGACCTCATACTCGATCACCAGCTCAGTCAGGCTCGGTACTTCACAAATGGAAGGCTTATTTGGCGTGCTGAATATGCGCAAGGACCCGGACGAAATCAGCGACCTATTGTAGTCTGTGAAACGGGCCGTCCCTGCTTTCTGTATTTTCGCATGGCATTTGCTGTCGGGAAAGTGGCCGAGCATTCCTATCAGCCACGAACATCGACATCAACCCAGTCGGGTTGTAATCCTGGGGACGGGGCGAAGCCTCCCGAGTTCAAAGCTCCAATGTGAGTAATGCGACTCTTTGGATCAAGGATTCGAGCGTGTCACACCAGCAACGTCATTCAGGATGTAGCAGTAACACGCAACAGACGAATAACGAAGTCTCATCGGCAGGATGAAAAGGAATCATGACTGTGTGGTAGTGATCTGGCTGGAATGTTGAGCAGCGCCAGGACTTCCATTATTCCAGCAACAGATTTGGTGATCGTCTCGGGAGTTTTCGGGGGTAGCACACCAGTCTGTTGTTCGATGCGCCCTGACGCGTCAAGAGAAAGCTGCAGGAGACTGTGACAGAATCACAAAGCGCCCGAATGGAACTGCGGGATTTCTGGCACTGACTGCTGCAGGGGGAAAATAAACCAGATTCGATGCTGCCCTTGACTCGGCGGGCAGGCCGCCAGGGATTCGCCGCCTAGCTGGTCGATATCAGCACGAGGCTCGCGGGACGCCGTTGAGTGGTGGGAAATGGAAATAACATATCCAGCGCTCGGCGCGGGTTGGGCATGGGACAGGTCTGCCCAATGTTTCCTCTCTCCGTCCACAGTCATCCACATGTGGGGGCAGCAAAAACCACCAAGTCCCGGTGATATCTGGTACTCGTACATGCGTAGCACAGTTCAAGCTCAAGTATGCTGGATTGGTGTGCTCGATGACCGGAAATAGAAACGGTCGCTGCAACGATTGCCACGACGGATGATCTGGAAGCTAGATCACCTGGCACGGTTTCCAATGATGGCGATTCACTAATCAATTTGCAGATGCGAACGAAACAAAACAGGGCACATGCAAGCATGCTATGAGACAATACCACACAGTACGTACTGCAAATATGAATATGCCCTTTCTACAAACTTAACCTTGATGCTTTGAATTGAAGCTACCCCTCCCCCGCCATTCGAGCTATCCCGATCTTGCTTGGTGTCTTGCATCTTGCATGAAGACCTTCTTCATACCTAGGCAGGGAGGCGCTTAATAATTCGCCAAGCACCAACATATCAATGTAGGCGAGATAGATACTTCTGGCCTCTGGTGTTACCTTGATCGTGCAACCAATAACCAGGGTAAGATATATATGTTTTGGTCAGAGAGTTCAAGCCAGTAGAGTTACAAAGAAAGCGAGTCTGGACCGCCTAAATGCGTACGGATGACAGCGCCGTGACCAGCAATATTGTTGCACAGTCAAATAGACTGCTTGTGTGCACCCCGAGCTCGAAGCCCTGACTTTGGAAAACCATGGTCACAGCCATTGGACTCGCGTCATGCTGACCGGCTATTGCCATCGAGCTGACATGCCCGAGACTTTGGATATTGTCAGGCGCTCAGCTTTTCGGGCTCGGACGTGGCCTTCTCATGGCAAGGTGAGCGAGTCCATGCCTGTGAGACAAGACTAGTTCAACAAAAATGACAGTCGATAATAATCGACTTGGTACATGAGCGAAACGCTGTGCCAATGCCCATCAATCGGGGAGCAATGCCAGAGGGAAACTATTAGTCAATGATGATGCATTTGAGGAGAAAGGACACCAGATCGACAGTCCAGACCAAGAGCTTGGGCAGACAACAACTCTATTATCATGGCAGTTCAGCATCTTATACTCTGGACCAGAGAGCGCGGGAATACCATTTCGCGATGTGAGGCTAACAGGAAATCTTAATTTTTTTTGGGCAATACGGGATCTGCATTAGTTTAACGACGTCCGTTAACCTACACTAGAAATGGAGGGGACTGGAATGTCTCCGCAACATGGGATTCGCACGTGTCGAATCGAGGAAGGAGACGTGGGCAGCAGTTGACTGGGCACCGATTGCGTGCGGCATGTCGCACAAATTTGGTTGGACCTCTGAGCTCTCTGACACGGAGTGGCATCCGGTCTCAAGATATCGATACATGCCTTCGGGTTACATTACACAACCTATGACAAGCTCGCCTTTCAAAGCCACGTTCCCAGGCGTGGGGACGTGACTCGGCTCAACGGCTCCGAGGACATGTGCGCTAGGTAATCAAGCTGTGTATCCTGGGCAGAGGGGATTACTGTACCTAACAGTATGTAAGTCGAGGTTCGGACAAGCTTGTTGTTGTCGAACCCACGACATGATACAGCCCATGGCCTGCATGCCCGTCAAAGCCGTGGTATCTTGGGCGAGGGCGTGCCAACGAGCTGGGAGACAGAGCAAAAGCCTGGGATCGTGCTTGGTTGGCCCGCAAGAAGCGACGTTGCCGTTGGGATCCCTGTCCAAAGACCCCAAACTAACCTTGAACGAACGCACGTCTTGGGTTCAAGATGGGGCTGCGCACGGTGCGACGGTGCCGGGAGCCAGAGCAGAACTGGACTTGTCGAGAGCAACCAGAGCTCGACCATAGGGAAAAAAAAAGTGTGTGCCATGGGGAAAAAGAGTGCCAGCCCCTGTCAATCGGCCTCGACGCTTGTGAAGCTGTTCGGAAAGTTTCGACGAAAGGCACCCATGCCTACTAGCAGTGTGTAAGGTTTGTCCTCCTGCAAATAGCTCATGGCATTGGCTCTGTTCCTAGGGCGACCAGGAGGGAGGGAGGGAGGGAGGGAAAGAGAGCACAGAGCAGAATACTACATGTATTCGAACTTTCCCACTCTCTATCCTCCGAGCTCAGATGACGGAAGAGGGAATCAAAAAGGATTTTCATACAATACTTTCAGTTTCAAACGACATTCACATCCAAACTGTGAGTGCCTGATAGGATCGTCCTTGATCCGTCCAAGCCTCCAGTCAGTACGACCTTCCATCCCTTCACACCCCAAGCTCAAACGTCCATGTAGACAAAAGTATCTGAGAAGAACAAGAAATATTTCATCAAGTCAGTCCTGCGTCACTGTTGGCTCGCACCCCAGCTCCATTCCAGATGATTCGCAAGTTTCCATCTTGTAAGTTGTCATTCTTTCCTCACGGTAGCGAGACCCCCCCAATGGCCAATATCATTCATTCATTTGTTGGTTGTCATTTATCATTGCCCGTGTTTCGTTCATTTCCACAATTACGCCGGACCAAAACCTCCTGTGTGGCATAGCTGCTGGAGCCGATAGACACTTTTCTTAATCGCCATGCAGGGCCAATGACCCACAAAAGACCGATCAGTCTGCAAAGTTGTGATACTGGCGACTATGCAGAGTTTCCATTCTTTTCTCTCGTGCTTTTTGATATTTTGTATTCTTTGGGGGGCTCGGTATGCAATCCACGCAACCTTGACGAGCAACCAGTACAACAGAAGCCAGAAGCTGGGAGAAGATTCGGGGGCTGCGACCAAGCACCGGGAAATATAAGACGAGGCCAGTTTTCTGACGACAAGTTCCCAGTCCGCAGAAAGAAACAAGAAACCCGAGCGACGTCGTCATCATTATCAAAAGCCTGAGCACGTTTCCCTTCTCAGGTCCTGAAGATCGTTTCAGCCCGGCCCCCGGCAACTCCCCCAGAGCAGCAGCAAAACAGGAACAAGAATAGGAGCGAGACAAGACAGCCAGGCACAGCAGCTTATTATTATTATTATTAGGCTGCATCATATCAAATAGCCGGACGAACGAAAAACCTCAGCTTGCTCAGCTTACACGTCGAACCCCCCCAGCTTCCAGCCTGTCTGCAACTTCCCGCCAGTCCGGGGGGCCAAGCAGTTGCATTACTGACGTTGTTGGCGCGGCTTGCGGCCACTGATCTGCCGTTCCCTCTGATCGGTAGCGCCAAAATTAGGAGCTCTCGGGGCGTTGCAGCAGCCGTGCCTGGGTACCGATTCATGCCCTTACAGCTAGAAAAGTACTGCATTATGGTACTTGACATCTGCTACAGCCAGAGAAAGCTAACAAGCTACCTACAGGGCTGGACATCCTCGCGTCCTCTAAACACCCCCGGTCTCTGCTGAGGCATTCTGGGCTTTCCTTCTGAACAAGCTCTACTTTCGAGGTACGTCCTGCAATCCAAAGCACTGAGTGGCCAGGCCAGGCCTACGCCCAAAAAACCCCGATCCCACCGCCACAAGCCATAGCTTGACCAGCAGCAAAGAGCTGTCGCGCGTTCATTTGCTCCGGGCCCTTACGTCACGGGCGTTCCTGGATGGCTTCCTTTTTGATGCGCTCTCTACCACTAGGTTCTCTACCTAGGCACACGTTTGTCCTGTGGAACTGAGCCCGTCATTGGATTGCCACGAGAATGTTCCCAAGACTGCCTTGGTCTTCTCTTGCCCAAGTGTGGATCTCTTAAGTCGCGTTGCTGGCCCGCGATCCGGGCTGTGGTGCTTTTGGTTTTTTTTTTCTTGCCTTCTGTTCCCTGTATCTTTGTGACGCCCCAAGCAAAAACAGACACGAAGAAGAAGAAGAAAAGTCCCAAACGGCTAACCATGTGAATTCAACCTCGACAGAGCTCTTTCTTCTCAACCTCCATCTTTCCTGCACCTTCCTAGAAGCACCTGTTTCTTCAACGCTACACGTTTCATCGTGAACTTTTCCCTCCAATCTCCCCAAGACAAAAGAGGGACCCTCGAGACTTTAGATTTCCATCCGAATCCCCGTTCGTAGGTCCACTCGTCTCGGCCTACCCACCCTACCAGCCTGGCGCCAGACCGGGTACAAGACCCTCATTTGTGACATCAGTTGCCCATCGATCGCATACTCCATTCTCAAAGAAAAAAAATCCCCCGATTCCACCCTGTCGGCAACACAAAAGCTCCCCTCACCAATCAGGACGATCATTGTCTACCAGGAAAGGCAACTTCCTGCCGTCGTTTGCACGACACCTTTTTTTCTCTCTCTCTCTTTCCAACCTTTGGTTCTCTCTGTTTTTCCGTTATACTAGACTAGATACCTGGCCAGCCTTGTAGTGCCAGGAGCCAACGGTCGCCCATCATGACTATCTTCATTGCGTCTTTGTGAGTTAAAGTCACTCTTCTTTGCGCTTACTGTGCAGAGCTCGACTCTAGCAACCGTCTACAGATCCTTGGCTAACATTGTATCCCCAAAAGGTTTCTGCCAAAGACGGTCTACTTCCAGCTTCCTGATGCGCCGACGAAATCTTCCAACGGAGGAAGACTTACTCGGGCACCGACTGCCAAGAACTCGAAGCTCAATGGCAACAAGAACACGCAGAGGCCAGTCCTCAACACCCAACCGAGCTTATTTGCTCCCCATCCAGCAAACACCCCGCCGCGCACTCCCACTGACGATGAAGCTGTGGAATCCGACGACGGACTTTTTGTAAACGAGGATGGCGTCCGTATTCACATCGCAGACGATGACGGCAGCACTGGATTTGGCCCGACCGACAAGGAATCTCCCCTCTGGGGCGCGCGCAAGAACCAGCCCAAGTCCCGTGCCAGCTCCCCGCCTCCAGCATCTCTGCTCGAGCACTCTCGGACCTTTGCAAAGGCCAAGGAATTGGGAAGGCAGGGTGTCGTCCAGCCGCGCACACAGAGAAGCGACAGCCATGATAGAGTCTTCGCCAACGCAAACTGGCGCATTGTGACCTCGGACCAAGGCAACGGAGGCCTCCGCAACGCTGCTGATGCTGCCAGCCGTGATGGATATGATGCCGAGCACACCTGGGTTGGTACTCTGGGAATGCCAGTCGACGCTCTGAGCGCGACCCAACAGCGAGACGACATTCACGATCGACTTGCCACCGAATACAATATGCTCACAGTGTTCCCCTCGGACAAGGACTTCGATGGACACTATTCGCATTTCTGCAAGCAGATTCTGTGGCCCGTCTTTCACTATCAGATTCCCGACAACCCGAAGAGCAAGGCATACGAGGACCATTCTTGGAAGTTCTATGTCAACGTCAACCAAGCTTTCGCCGACAAGATCATTAAGAACTGGAAACGAGGTGATACTATCTGGGTTCATGACTACCATCTGCTTCTCGTCCCCGGAATGGTCCGCCAAAAGATTCCCGACGCCAAGATCGGCCTGTTCCTCCACGTCGCATTCCCCTCATCTGAAGTCTTCAGATGTCTTGCTGTGCGCAAGGAGCTGCTCGAAGGCATGCTCGGTGCCAACCTCATCGGATTCCAGATTCCCGAGTACACTCGACACTTTTTGCAGACATGCAGCAGACTGCTGAAGAACGTAGAGGCAACCCCGCAGGGCATCCAGCTCGACGACCGGTTTGTCAATGTCATGAACCACGCGATCGGCATTGACCCGGTCAGTCTCAACCACCATCGCCAGGATGCCGAAGTCAAGAAGTGGATTGATGTCATGAAGGACAGGTACAAGGACAAGATGCTCATTGTTGCCCGCGACAAGCTTGACCATGTCCGCGGTGTTCGTCAGAAGCTGCTCTCCTATGAGCTGTTTCTTAACAAGAATCCTCAGTGGAGAGACAAGGTCGTTCTTATCCAAGTAGCCCTTTCTACGAGTGAGAAGACGGATCTTGATGCGGCTGTCAGCGACATTGTGACGAGAGTCAACTCGGCGTATGCAAATCTTGCATACCAACCGCTTGTCTACCTCAAGCAGGATATTCCTTACTCTCAGTATCTTGCTCTTCTGACCATTGCGGATGCGGTCATGATCACCAGCCAGCGAGAGGGTATGAACTTGACCTCTCACGAATTTCTTCTTTGCCAGGACGGCAAGATTGACGAGAAGAAGCACGGCTCCTTGATTCTGTCGGAGTTCACCGGAACCTCTTCGCTATTTGGAGGTAACGAGCTCACCGTCAATCCCTGGAGTTACCGCCAGTGCTCGGAAGCTATCCTCAAGGCTTTGGAAATGTCGGACGAGGAGAAGGCCTCGCGCTGGGGCAAGCTCTACAAGGCAGTAGAGCACCATACCGGTGGTCATTGGTTCACCGAGTACCTCAACCAGCTCGATCGTGTTTACGAGGAACAGGCCGACCATGCGCAGACCTCTATCCCCCGTCTGAATCTACAAAGGCTTGAGAGCGTCTATGGCCAGTGCCAGCGTCGTCTCTTCTTCTTGGATCTCGAGGGTACACTGATCCCCAACAACCCCATGAGCTCCATGATTCCCATGAACCCTCAGGTCAGTTCTTAGCCAGCTTCCGATTCCAGTTCATGATGCTAACAAGATATCAGCGCACAATCTCCGTGCTTAATGATCTCGTAGAGGATCCGCGCAACATGGTTTACATCATGTCAGCCAGGCGACCTCAGGAACTTGACCGCCTATTCCGCCTGGTACCAAACCTGGGTCTCATTGCAGAGAACGGATGCTTTATCAAGCACGCCGTTACCGATTCTTGGGATGAGTTGGCTGATAGGTCGTCCGTGGCAACCTGGAAGGAATCAGTCAAGGCGATTCTCCAATACTATCTCGAGCGTACTCCTGGCGCTGAGATCGAGGAAAGACACTGCTCGCTCGTCTTCCACTACAAGGACGCGGAAGACTTTGCCATGGCAGAGCGCCAGGCTAACGACTGGACTGGTCACATCAACGAATCATGCGACAACCAGCGAGTCCACGCCACACAGCTCGAGAATTCGGTGGTCGTTGAGTCCATTGACTGGACCAAACAATCTGCGGCTGAAGTTGTGTACAAGGAACACATCGAGAACGCCCCTTATGCTGACAAGGCTGGCCCCATTGACTTTATGATGGTCATTGGCGACGGACGTGAGGATGAGAATGTTTTCAAGTGGGCAAACGGCCTCAAGCAGCAGAAGTCGGTGAACAATGTCGTCACGGTCGGCTTGAGCAGTCGCAACACGGAGGCCAATGCCACCCTCACTCAGGGTGTAACCGGTAAGTTGAAAAGTACCCCACGATTGGTGTAACAGAAGTCGATCAGTAGACTGACCCATTTTCCAGGTGTTCTTGTGACGTTGCAAAAACTTGCCAGTCATTCCTAGATCTGGACATGCTTCACTGCTATGCGTCGCCGTCTTAAAGGGCGGTGGCTTTTTTTTTTCTCAACTCTATTGTTTGCACAATGCTTTATTTCGACGTTTGTACATGGAAAGGGGCGACGGAGCCAGGCGTTAGGGTTGCCGTGGACGAGGTTCACAGCTGGAAGCTTTTACGACACGCATTACTATTTCTGATATGACGACTACACAAGCATTGACTAGAGCCAGAAAATGAATGCTTTCTCGTCCGACACATATTCGTGTGTATGTAGACTAGACTTGGATCTTTGAGATCAACTGGGGGGTTCGGACTCAGGTTCGAGGTGCGCAGACGGATGGACCTAGAGGAAAGGTTTCTACGAGTTGTGGCTTGTCATCAGCCAAGTTGCAGCAGGCCCATTTAGATGGCCGGCATCAGACGGGAACCGGCCATCACTACCTAGGCAGAATACTGATATTCCATGCCCTATGAATGACAATGCATCATGTTTTCAAAATATTATTAGTCACCGCTCGCTCCTATTGACTTGATGTAAGTCCCGTGTGCATTGAATTAGCCAACGTTGCGTCGGAAAAAAACAAAAAGGTTCGGTCAGTCCTCCTCGTACAGATTCGGACAATAGAGACGGCCGAACGGGAATTGTCGGATTATGGTCCACTGACCAGCAGCCATGTGCTTTTCTTCTTACAGGATGACTGCAGCGAAATAAAACATGTTCATTCTAGCACCTGGCTCGTCAAAACATTTCATGTTCTGCAGATGAGTCATCCTAGCAAGCCACGGGCCTTTTTGGCTTGTCGTCGATTCCGACTTAAGTTCGTTTGTGTATAGGCACAGTCGCGTGCTATTGTGGTGTGACGGAGTTGACAGAACAAATGTGCTCGAGAGATGGGACTTGGAGATAGTGTTGCCATTACAAAGCCATTGCTTTTAGTATAATCGTAGCTATCATGTTGTAGATCTTTAGAAGTAATTGATAATCAGGACCTTGGAGTTTTCCGATGCGCGCGTGGTGTTTGTATGGGCTGTTCGTTGGGACTTGCATCAGATGACGCCGTCGACTGTGCTGTAGCGGGAGCCAAGACTGGCGGGCTGGCGGCCGGTCTCTGGAGTCTGGGGGGGCCATCGGTGGTCTCGCAGCGCGAAGCACCGACTGTTCAGGGCGAGGAGCCGCCTGCTGATTCGCCAATGCCCGGGGCACTTTTCTGCAGGCAGACTCCAGTAAAATAGGCGTAGTCAGCTCGGGACCGTGCCGCAACGACAGGGCAACGGGACTGTATTCGCGAACCGCCGCCTTTTTGGTCCAGCTGAGATGACGATGGAGACGAGACACGACAATTCGACGGGATGAGATGGTTCGCCCATGGCACCGTCGCAAGCGTGGAAGATCCTAAAGCAGGGCCGCCAACATAAAAATATACTCTAGCACGATCAGTCGATGAAATATATATACACTCAAAGACCGTCGTTGTCAGAGCTGGCCTTCTTGTTGCACCTCATCACACAGCATTAACACAACCGAGACACATTCCATAATCACGAATCAAGCAATTTGAGCACTCAATCCCCGAACCACCAATTGACTTTCCAAAGCATCTCTTGGTGACATCCTCACAGTATCGCATTTTAATCCAAACACTCACCATTTCATCCTTCAACATGACCAATGTCGACGTTCTCATTGTTGGCGGAGGACCAACAGGCCAGACGCTAGCACTGGAGCTATCCGCCCAGCAGATCCCCTTCAGAATCATCAACAAGTCTGCCGAGCGGTCGCCATACAGTCGTGCCCTCGTGGTCCAGCCCAGGACACAGGAGCTCCTGAACCGCTATGGAAATGTCAGGGAGCTTCTTGGCCTTGGCTTCTCCGCGGCGACGACGACCTTTGCGGTCAAGGGCAAGTGGGTGGCCAACATGAGCTCCGACTGGAAGGGCATCACCACGACCCAGTTCCTCAAGCCCGTCGTCATATCGCAGGCCGAGACGGAAAAGTACCTCGACACGATCCTGGCCAGGCAGGGCGTCGCCATCGAGATGGGCGTCGAGGCCAAGACCATCACGCCCGACGCCGACGGCGTGACGGTCGTGCTCGCCTCCGAGGACGGCAGGGAGGAGACGATCCGCGCAAAGTACGTGGTCGGGGCCGACGGCGCGCACAGCAGCGTGCGGCACGCGGCCAAGTCGGTCACCTTTGACGGCGAGGCGTACCAGCAGGAGTTCATCCTAGCCGACGTCCGCCTCGAGACCGAGGACCCGGACCTGCCCAACGACCGGGCCTATTTCTGCATGGACCGGGGCGTCATGAACCTGCTGCCTATGGGCGGCGGGCGCTCGCGCCTGATCGTCTCGCGACCGAATCAGCCCAGCGAGCACGACCTGTCGCTCGAGGACTTCCAGAAGTTCCTCAACCAGGTGTTCCCGGGCCGTGCCCGCGCGCTGGACCCGACGTGGATCGCCGCGTTCCACCTGCACCACCGCATCGCCAGCAACTACCGCGAGGGCCGGCTCCTGCTCGCCGGCGACGCGGCGCACATCCACAGCCCGGCCGGCGGCCAGGGCATGAACACGGGCATCCAGGACGCCATCAACCTGGGCTGGAAGCTGGCAGCCGTGCTCAAGGACGAGAGGCCCGACGCCTTCCTGGACACGTACAACGAGGAGCGCCGGCCCATCGGCGAGTACCTGCTGCGCAACAGCGACCGCATGTTCAGCTTCGCGTCGTCGCAGAACCCCGTCTTCTTATTTCTGCGCAACCTCATCCTGCCCTGGGTCTTGCCCTGGGTCACCAGCAGCCCCTCGCGCGTGCTCAACAGCCTCAAGTTCATGACCCAGTTCGGCGTCAAGTACCGCCGCAGCTCCCTAGTCGGCGCGGCCGCCGGCTTCCGCGGCCCCGTGCTCGGCGGGTACCGCGCCCCCGAGGCGAGCCTGCGCGATGCCGAGGGCGGCGACCAATACCTGCAGGATCTCCTGACGCCCGGCAGCCACCACCTGGTGCTCTTCTCCGGTAGCGAGGCATCTACAGCGGCAAGTGAGGGCGATCTGCACCGCGCCGAGGTCAAGTTTCTCGAGGCGAGCCGGACCCGGACCAAGGTGCACACCATCTTCGCCGACGGCCAGCCGCAAAAGGCCGGCTGGGCCGACGTCGACGGCGAGGCCCACCGGGTCTACGGCTTCGGTGCCGAGCCCAGCTACGTCCTGGTGCGGCCCGACAGCTACGTCGCTCACATTGGACCGCTGGCGGCGCTGGACGAGCTAATTGCCTCGCTGTGATGGCTTGGATTGGTTGAATGATGCGTTATGATTCTATAGAAAGGCGCTTGGGTTTGATTATTGGCATATATCCCATCTCTGCATGTTTTGTTGGCGTTGAATAAGGGTGAGAGTAAGAGTAGCACTTGCGCGAATAGATTGGAATACAAATCATAGAATATGCTGTGGACTAGACAATACTTGTAGTTTTCAAGATACCAATTTTAATTTCTGTTTCTTCAGTTCTTCTTGGCCTCACTTACTTGGCTACCTCATCTATGATCCTGACAGCCGCGACAAACTCGAACTCCCTCAAAGTCTCTTCCCATAATCTCTGCTGTATCTGTTGGCCTTTGGTGGTGTAGATAATAGGAGCCATACTACACGTGCAGTCAGGGGATTTATCAGCACATCGGCGTTCATAGCTCTCCGGGGGGAAATTAATGTAACTTACGGCTTGATCTTCTGCGAGCACAGATACTGGCCATGCGTCTCATCGCCGTGATTGACAGCCGCATCGACGAGCTGTCTTGCGCCGACCTCTGGGGAATACCCAATGATATGCACAAGGCCGCGTTGGATACGTCCGCCGAGACCGGGAAGCTCCCTCAGCGCGTCGGTACCATGGACGAGTCCGGGAGTCGATGCAGTAATGACGGCTACAGAGGCCGGGATGCGCTTGCCAGCTTCTGCTACAAAGAACTGCTGGAGCAATTTTGAGGTATAGTATCTATTCGTCATGTTCATCGTCCCCGGAACGTCAAAGGCAGGCAGCAAGGGCTGCGCGTCTTGCTCCGGGAAGTCGGTCCAGGGCGCGGCATCGGAAGAAACAAAGATGACTCGGCTGGGATGCTGCTGCGTGCTCTGCTTCGATTTGAGGACGGGCAGTAGCAAGATGGTGAGAAGTACGTTAGAAAGATAATTGACTTGGATATTCTCCTCGTGTCCTGTCGATGGATTGAGGCGAAAGGTTGCCCTCGTAATGCCGGCATTCAAGACCACATAATCGATACGGTCCAGACTGGTCGTCCGCTGTGCGAAGGCGGAGATGGATGTGTAAGACTCCAGATCAAGCTGCCAGACCTCAATGATCTTGCCCTTTCCTTCGCTCGAGTACAGCTGCTGCATTGCGTCGTAGCCCTTTTGCTCGTCGCGCACAGCCATGACGAGCCTGCTCAGCCCGAGGCGCAGGAGCTGTCGGCAGCATTCCAAGCCAATGCCGCCATTAGATCCAGTCACGATGGCCGTCTTTCCCTGGAGATCAACCTTTTGTGGTTGCACTGGCGAAGGCTTAACGAAGAATTGGCGATACAGAAATTGGGAAAACGTTGCTTCCTTCTCTGGCGAAATTTCAAAACTCGTCGCCATGGTGTCGTTTAATGCGCCAGATTCTTCCGTGTGCTGTGGAATGTCCAATGGTTCTGAACTTCAAGTGCCAATTGCGCGGGTGGGAGGAGATATCAAGAAGACCAAGCAGTTTCAGACAGACATCAGGGGTTATGGAAACTCTTGTCTGCTCCGATAAACATGGTGACAAATGCTGGTATGAATGCGCCGTGGGTGGGTCTCACTGCCGAGAGGAACTCGGCCCAGGCCCGGCGAGCAATCACCACTTTTTACAACCGCCACCAACAGCATGACTGCAGTCTGCAGCATGCCGATTGCCAACTGCAGATGACCCCGGTATAGATCCAACTACACTCCATATATTTTTAGATCTAATATCTGGCATGCGTGCCTCCATCTTTGGCAGCCAAATCCTTATTTTCTGGACGAGTCCATGCCAAGTAGACAGCTTTTATTAGCTATCTTCTCCAGTGAAATTTGACGTTGTCACAAAGATATCTAGCTTGGACAATGCGGCTTAGCGATTAGTTCTAGTGACGACCATATTTCTTGCCTCTAATCGAAGAGAGTCCCGCCATCTCGACCGCGGCGGTATGATGTTCTTTTTCTTCTCTCGTGGGGAGGTTCGGTAGTGGATGCCATACTATGGACGGGAACAATCGTGGCCGGCACAAAACAAGAATAGCTTCTCACTCGATCTTGGAGCGATCTGCGAAGCGCCTCTGGAAAAAGGATGTTTCCATCTTTTCACAAGCCAGGTCCCAGTCCGTGGACCATTTTTGATAGAAGGGCTGGTATCCCATCAGCCCTCCCAGCCATCTGCCAACGCCAGTGCCAATACAACGTGAAATAGACTGGCCAAAGGGAAGCCATCCTGGAGGTGCAAGATACGACCCCTCTGCATCGAACATCTTTACTACTCAGCCGTCACTTTCAAGGTTTACAGCGAACGATGGGTCACTTACAGAGAGTATCTGGAGCAGACTAATGCTCTTCTTATTCATGACGAAGTCATTCTGGTATTTGAACCAGTTCTCCAGAAACAGGATGTCCTCGTGGAATAGTTCTGAAGTTTTCTGACCCCATATGAGCACTCGTACGTCTTCCACCTCGATTCCACCCGAGCCCGAGATGGCAGGGCAGAACGGATACAGTCGGTGGTTGGTCCAGGCGTCAACGCGAAAATCATCGTCGCTTGCCGATCTGACATGTTCGTGACCATTTACCTCCACGACGAGTTTTCCTTTCATGACGCGAATGTGTTCATTCTGGTATGGGTGAAAGTGCATTGGGGGTTTCTGAGCAAAAGGCTGGGAGCCAAGCGGGTGACTGGGCCTGAACACGGCTTCGAATGTATAGGCATTGTCTGGCTGTTCCAAGATTCGTGTGCGAACGGCTCCACCGAAGCTAATCAATGCGTTAGAATGTACTGTGGGAAGGAGTTCGGAGATGTATACAACTCCAAGGTTTGATCAGAGTCCGAGTATTGCATCGTAACGAGTAATTGATGAGCGAAGAAAATCAGGAAATGCGCATAACGGAAAGGCTTCCAATACCAGCAAGCGACAAGCCGGACCAGAGATGATATCAGGCAAGTGCGCAATACCTTTGAACTCTAGTCCGGTAACCATAAAATACTCAAATAAAGATAATTCACTGTAACACTACATCATGCTGAGCCTGCCAACCTAACTGGTGCAGCAGGTACGGATGTAAACTCATGGGTTCGAGTGCCAAGGTCTGCAGGTGTGCTGTTGGCGATTCGCTCTATTACGTGCATGGGTATGAGAAAATCAAGGCTGGTGAGGCTTATGGAAGGACGTGAACTTTGAGTCATCCATCCAGTGATAATTGATGGCGATCATTGTAATAATCAAATAATTTCATAAATTTCTATTAATCATTCATTATGTCAAAGGAGGTCTCCTGGTTCAAATGCGGATGAAAGCTGTCACAAATTGAATTTTGGTTCGTACGGTACCGCCGCCCAAGTACTTACTGGCCATGTTTACAAATCCTTCACCCTGTCAAGAATCCTGCTAGGTCGGCGTTTCTATATGTACCAAAGTAACCGATCGTAAGGGTGGTCTCGTCCGTAAACCAGGATAGATCAGCGTCTTTCAATGGCGAGCTGTCAGTTTGCAACCACTTGCCAACGCGATTTGCGACCCAGACAGGGTTCTCATCAGCTACCTCAAGTCAGCATCACGTCTTGTACTTATGAATATGCCGAATGCAAACGCTGAAAATTCACCACGCGTGACAGAGCAAGGCGGCGTCAAAAGACACACTTACCAATCCAATGACCAGCTTTCGGCACCACATCGATCTCGGAAGTGGTGCTGAAATTGCCGAGAAGATTCTGCAAAATACTCGGGATGCCAAAACTCGCCTCCCCCCCAAGTCCGAGGACCGGGATCGCCAATTTCCCAGCGGAAAACGAGCGCTGGAAAAACGCGTGATCCGCAGCGACCGTCGCAGCGGCAAAGGGCCCGAACATGGCACGCAAGAAGCCCGGTTTCGCAATGCTCGTCGTGTACCGGTTGATCGTGTCCTCGGAGAACGACGTGCCGCCGCTGTATGATCCGTGGAAGAAATACCAGCTCAGGAACTGCTTTTCCTTGCCCGAGATGAGGAACTCGGCGAAGTCGGGGATCTGAAAAAAGGCCAGCTGCGGGTTGGCGTACAGGTCCCAGAACGGCGCAGGCGTCGCGGCGTCCTCGTAGCCGAACCCCGGGAGCGCGTATTCGCTCAGCCCGAGCATCCGCACCAGGCCTGGGTACCTGAGCGCCAGCGCGGTCGCGAACCCGGCGCCCTTGTCGTGGCTGAAGACGTACGTCTCGTTGATCCCGAGGAAGTCGAGCACGCCCTTGAGGTCGTCGGCCGTGCTGGCCGCGCTGTAGTTGCCGTCGGGCGGGATCGACGAGTCGCCGGCGCCGCGGTTGTCCGGGGCGATGACGGTGTAGTTCTGCGCCAGGATCGGTCCGATGGTCTGCCACGTCAGGCTGTACTGCGGGTTGCCGTGCACCAGGAGGAGAGGGGGACCGGCGCCCGAGTAGCGGAAGTGTATGGACACGTCTTGGAGCGTCACGCGGCCGTGGTTCCATTCATCCCATGGTGTTAGAGCAGGGACGAGGGATGAAAGAAGCGCCACAAAGATCGTATCTATCCTCATCGTGTGTATTCGAAGTGAGAGTAGTGGGAATCAGTATATTCGAAAGCAGCTGAGAGTACCAACTATATCACGATGATATTGATGTGCTCTTATAGTCGTTACAACATGATATGCGAAGTATTCAATTATAACACTTGTTACAATATTAAAATCAAGGACACGATTTATAATTGTTTATATTCACTGACTCATGCTGTTTTGTTTTGTTTTGTGTAGGTAATGCTGGCCGGCCTATACGGGCATACTTTTCGCCCAGTGGAGCTAGTGCGATCACGTCTAAGTCGGAGTCTGACTGACCTTCAACAGGCTTATAAATGATGGGCAATTCGAGTAAGCGCAATCAATCTCCCAAACCTGCCACATATTACCAAGCACTCTCAAGCCTGACACCGCATATGATACGTAGTAAATTATAATTGGACATGATAAGACTTGTTCCTGCATTCGACGAGCAGGGACATGTCTTATAGAGCCATACCCGTCAAGACCCGAACCACAAATCTTTCCCCACGCCACAACGCCATGGACGCACAAGACGAAATGTAGCATACGATCTCGTCATTCACAATAGAGAGCAGGCCAGAGCTAATTGCTGACAATACATGTCGACATCGAACGAGGGACCCCTGGAAGGCGCCGCCTTTGCGGGCCGAGTCAAATACAGAGGACCCCCGTATCCATCGCCTTGGAGCAGGAAACGACCGACCCTAGCAGCAGTCTGTGCGCGAGAAACAAGAAACCACTCAAGGCCGTATTGAAACGGTTGATTTATGAGCAACGAAAAGCTAATCGCAAAGAAGTCAAGACTGGCACAAAGTACAGCCGACCTACATAGATGAGTCAGCACCCACAGGTACTGCCAACTAGATTCACACATGGCCCAGAGGTCACATAGTCTACTCCAGCAAAGTACAATCTTACACTTTATTTCAGCTTCTGTGTACTTTTGATCATTTCTCTAGTCCTGCAGGACATGATTTATGATTCCATTGGCAATTGCGGATGTAGCGGCGAGAGGTCTCTGTTCATATTCCAGCAGTATCGATCTCCGCAAGGATCCATCATACCGCCGTCAAAACTGATCTCCCTGCGACACGTGCTGAAGGTGGTATCAACTCTGAAGGACCTACGCGGTACGAGGCGATATTCAGTTTTCTCGGCTCAGGCATAATTGCTTTTTTTCTTTTCAACGTGTTGTCAACGAAGGTTCTGCGCTGGGATACTTGCTAAAGTCTTGGCCTGCCGAGACTAAAGAAGGAGCAGTTCTGTAGGAACCTTGTTCTGGTGGGCTGTGTATGTTCAGTTTCTTCAAGTATGGCGCATGTGGAATTTCTGTCGCACCATTTGGCTGGGAATACGTTGATATGATGCGATAGAACAGGTCATTGAAACATTTCGAGACTAGTTGTGTGCTGATCTTGATCTTCTAACCGCTTTATCAGACGCTGCAAACGAAATTCTACTTAGGTTGAAGTAAGCAAGCAATGATTGAGGTGCTACTGAAGAATGCTGACTTAGTCCTATATATATTAAAAAAAAAAAAGCTGAAGAGCTAAATAGTGTACCAGGAGAGCCTGGGGGCGGTGTGGATCTTTGCCTACACGAAGGTGAGAAAACAACAAAATAAACGCCATGAATATCACCATCAATATATGTGCCCGCAATGTCATATCTATCATACAATCTCTAATCGCTCCTTTGCAATTCAACACACCCCTCACCAACGTTCATGACAGGTCCTGATTTCTTCCCGTGTCAACTTTTGGTCTCCAGTGGTGTACAACTTATATCGATTTGAGTGCATCTGTGCAAGTCAGAATAATGTAGTTGTTCGATATATCTGACGACATGGAGTCACATAAGAAAATAGAAATAGTAAAATGAGCAAATGTGCGGCGCATCATGAAAGTGATAAATTGAGAGACGCCGGTCATTCTAACTCATATTGATTGGAAAAGAAATAGAATAATGCCGACATGCGCATGGACCATGCGATTGTAGCAAGCTTAGAAAGATACATGGTGGATATGTTCAAGACATTGGTTCTTCGAGATGTCATAGAAACGATGATTTTCTTTTTTGGACCACTGAGGACACTCGTCGTTGCTCAGTATGCCGACCGCTATGCACTATCCCAAGGTAGGACGGGCCGTTATACGGGACCGCGTTAGGCAGCGTCATAACATTCGTGCTCGGTCAATGGATTGCGATTTGTGCGGAATCGCTTACATCGAGAGTATATTCGCCTTGAAATTTAGAATCAAGCAACCGTTGCAGTTTCGTTTGGTCGATGCGCGCACCGGCTATGACTTGCGATGGGTGGCCCGACTCCCTGGAGCCGCCGGAACTCGAACTATTCGACGAGCTATTCGACCCGGCACTATCGTGCCTCGACCGGCGGCGGGGGATGGCTGGAAATGGGATATGGAAGGGCCCGGACCAGCTGGACAGGCTATTCCAGGTAGAAGATGTCGAAGTCCTTGATGGCATGTTTGAAGTCGAAAAGGCTTGGACTACAGTAATCGATAGAAGCAAAAAGACATGAAACACAGTCTTTTGGGGGTGGCTTGAGCCTTGAGCAGTGGACTTGTACCTAGTTATCAATAATCATAGGTATGCTATTGTGCAAGAAGGAATTGCCACGCGCCTGTATTTCATTTCCCAGCTGGTCTAAATTTGTCTCCAACTGTGCAACATCGGAAGGTCGCCCTGATTCGTCAACATCTGGCATATGATTCTGGTAGGTGGTGGCGCAATCACGCTGGACACCCTCTCAGATATGCATGCATTATCTAGTACATGGAACTAATCAACCGGTCAACCTCATAGGTATGTAGGTATGTCACTGCATAATAGCACATACATTATATGGATGGGCGAAATTGTGAGGCTGCGCATCAAGATAAGCAGTTGGCAGGGATGAATGCCACCCTTATGCAAATATTAGAGGACAAACCCCAATCAAAATCTTCCGGAGACAGTGATGGCTTGAAGCTGACCACGATCATGCGTCTGCTGGCAGTATGATGCGACAAGCACACTCGGCTTTCTCCCCCTCCTCTTCTTCTTCCTCATCGCTCGGTGAATCAGATCCCACTCGATTTCATGGTAGTGTGGAAGTGGCAGCCTTGCAAACGAGCTCAGGACTGATGAACATATTCACCGCTGCTGCGCCTTTTTCGACTTAGCAACAAGCCTTCTCAATCCTGCAATAATGCCGGGCATTTTGAAGCAACTCGATGGAATTCCATGAGGCTGCATCGGTGCAGGTTGATGTGGCCAAGGAAATTACGGTATATCATGCACAAGCTCCGCAGCAGACTGTAGCGCATCAATCGGCTTTTCTACCATTCGACCAAACCTTCTTTCATGCACACATTACCTCGTCAGACGGGCGAGAAATAACGCAAGGCTGAGCCCGGCATGACGACTCAACAAGAAGTCGCCGAATTACTTCGTTCCATCACATCCAAATCGCTGAAAGATCTAACCGACGATCGCTGTCGGTGGATTCCGAGAGATGTACTCTTCCACGATATCTCACCAGTCTCGGTTCGTAAGCTTCTCCAGGCTCACTTGAATTCGCCCGGACAACAACAGCAGCAACGCGTAGAAGCCCTAGTCAACAAAATATGTCCAATACAAGAGTGTCGTTGTCAAGAGCCTCACTGTACTGGCGGTCGAATCATATTCGCCGGGCTTTTATCGTTATCGAAGTTAGAACTTGTCGACACGCTATTCCATACAGACGATCTAGTCTGTGATGCGGGCTTACCTGCTCCTCAGGAAACAAGTCCTCAAAGACGTCTAGCCGGAGCTTTGACTACACTGACTCCCGGGGAACTTGAACTGTTTCTGCATTTCACGTGGCAGATGAAAAGTCCATTCGTGGGAGGCCCGGTCTCACAAGCTCCCAGCTCTGTGGAACAAAAAGTACTGGAGTTCCCAAAATACACCTCCTTACCGTGGGTCCACCTGAGTGAGATCAGAACCACCGACGACCTTGTTGCAACGGTTCAAAGGATTGCCATACACCAGAACCATGGCGGACTGGTAAGTTCACACAAATCATTTGACAGCCATCAGATATTGACTAAGAGTTCACACCACAGGACACACTGAGTGGCGATTTAGTGCTCAAAACTTTCTCCGATGATGGTTTAGGGGCAAAAAGATACTTCAGAAATGAGGTGAGAGCCAATCGCAGAGCACCCAAGCACGACCGGATAGTGCCACTTCTAGCCGCATTTGAACATCGAGGAAGTTTTCATCTGGTCATGCCATGGGCTCATGGGGGGAACCTCGCGGACTTATTCGAGAACTTTACAACACAGACGACAACCATAGTAGAGAACAAGAAACCCGCTACTTGGTATTCCGAAAACTGGCTATTGGCCCAGTGCTTGGGGCTTGCTGATGGGCTTGCTGCGGTGCACCGGGCAACAGATGACCCCCACACAGCACCCCAAATACATGCGGATATCAAAGCGGAGAACATTCTGTGCTTCAGCTCTAACGGCGCCGACCGTGGCCCTTACACGCTCAAGCTCGCAGACTTCGGTGAAGCTCAGAAGGTGGACTCGGAGACTCACAGTATCCCAGTCAGTGGAGTCCCTCATACAAAGACTTATCGGCCACCGGAGCATGACACGAATGACACACTAAATCTCAAATATGATGTGTGGTGCCTTGGGTGTCTGTTTTTGGAGTTTTTCACTTGGGCGATCGCCAAGCCTGGTGCACTGAACGATTTTCAGAACGCTCGCCTCAAGGAACTCGACGAGCGCAAGGCCACGACTGCAAAGGGAACAGTCCGTTCAGATACGTTCTTCAGAAAGGTTTCAGAAAATCGGGCCCCAAAGGTCTCACCTATAATCAAGTTTGGGCATAGTAGTAAGACCGTTGATGTCACAAGCTTGCCGAGAAATGACTTCCAGAGGCAACACCGTTGGTGGTTTCAGTACACAGGCGGCACTCGGATCAAGGCTCTCGTGAAAAGACAAGTCATCGAGGTCAGTTTTTCTTATCTCACATCATCTCCCTAATCTTTCACCGACCTAAATTCCCTTTTTGCGCGAGACGTCGCTGACTTGTTTGCAGCACATTGATTTCCTCAAAGCAAGCAGTGAGAGTGAAAGATCGCGTAGTCTTCTGGATTACATTGCGTCGCATATGCTTATCGTTGACACTGAAAAACGAGCAGGGTCTGCAGAGGTGCATACATTCCTCACGGGATTGCAGTAGGGGAAAGAGAAACACCAGGCGTCATATCAATTATATAGATTTCCAGACTATACTTATTGTTTAATTGCACTCAATCACCCTTCACTCTCCGTCGCTATAGGTGGCCTTGTCTGCTTTGCGAGCAGCAACGTACTTGGCGTGGATTTTGTCGACTTGTTCCTGTTTCGGTCAGCTTCTCATCGAAGCTTCTGGTCGCGGAAACTTACATCAGTGAGCTTTTCATTGTTTTTCAGTTCGATCCGGAGGCCTGGGCGGTGTTGGTCCTTTTATTATTGAGTCATTGTGTTGTGTAATATCGGCATCTTTATTACTTACATCGATCTTCCAATCACCCTTCTTGTACCCGAAGTCCTTCAGACATTGCTCGAGTATTTCAACCGTCTCATATCGATGTTTGACGATGGTGTTTGGGATGTCTTGGTTCGCCATTTTGTTACGTGATTTGAAGCCGAAAAAGCTTAGAATTTTAGACATGTTGCGGAGCCTTTCAAAGGAGCCAAGGTCTGGCTCTATTTATTCCAGTAGCTTTATACCTCCACTTCTTGTCCTTGATGTGTGTACTATGGCTGGATGTCCGGTCAGTGCCTGCTGATGGTTGTTACATTTACAAAGGAAGGAGGTCTTGAGATTCAACTATCATGGACGAGGCTGAGAGTGCCCAGAGTAGTGCCAGTGACATCGCTTAGGATTTTCGGTGAGCAAAATCGAGGCGTTGTGCCAGCCCTCGGAGATGTTTCGCCCAGGCTGATGCTGAGATTCGATAACTTCTTGGGCGTCCCGATCTGCCGATGTGGAACTACCGGTGTCAGCAGTATGGCGCCCACCAAAGTAGGCTGAGTCTATTGCGGCATAGAGCTGCGGTCTGGTTGGGGTTGCACCTCGTCCCAATTGGCCTCTTTCGCAGCCTGCTTGCATCATGCAGTATGTGCTGGGCGACTGAGAAATGCATCTCGATTCTTGGGTCAGATTCCCCGCACGAGTCCTACTCGCTTCATCCTTGGCTTTGTCGATAAGGACCATCCCATGATGACCTGCACTTCCATGATATATATCACTGTATAGCATTTTCAAGCTAGGGCCAAGCGGATCGCTTTTGAGAACGACCGTCACAGTTGCACGTCATCATGGATTGGCTAAGACAATCGACCAAATATTCCAATACTGACAGTCAGTACATATCATTATGGTCTCTCTTATCTGGAAGTGTATTTGCAATCGCGAGAATCTTTTCTGGGTGCTCGCCAAACACGGATGCATCCCAAATGAAGTCGCAAGCATACTAATGCGAGTCTTGCAGAGAAGCAGTTTGATTTCCGGCCTGAACTTCAGGGTCGGATAAGGACAGTCACATTGGCCGTGAAAAATGGCGTTAGTAAAAACACTGTTCTGATTGAAAAGTGCTAAGAACCTGGAAAGCGCGTCGAACCTGAATCGGAAGATTTTACTTCTGAACCAGAGTACAGAAAATGGATAGAAAGGGTAAATAGGTAGTCTCGAGTCACAAATCAGTGAGTTCCTGCTAATCTCACTCCAGTCCCAATCAAAAATGGAAGATCAACCAGCATTTTTCCTTGTCATCCATGAGCGACTGAACGGCCAGGCGAAATCAGTTCCGTACTCGAAAGAAACGTTTGACATTGCAACGCAGGAGATGCATCATCACAGATCTCTCACATGGAATATGCTTAGGACTTCCACCGTCATCTTCAACGCCAAGCGCGCAAAATGGCTGATCAAAGGATCAAAGGAGGAATCGATAGGTATGTTCCATAATGGCCGGTCTGTTTTCTTGCAATCCTTTAATTGTTGCTGCTGCGGTCTTGGCTTGTCTTTTATTTCGTTGAGTCAATGATGAGGAGAGGTATTTTCGTTCATTTCATCGATAAGACTACTTCTGCTCAGCACTGATCATGTTGAGCAATCTTTCCAGTGCATATTGCTAACACATCTCCAAGTCTATAATTGTAAATCGGATACCCAAACGTTAGGGTTCAAAAAAGATATACTCCTCACCACGACATACTTCACAAAGAAGCCTTGGGTCTCATCAGTGATGTACGGCTGTTCCTCGGAAGAAGCAAACGAGATTGTTCTCCGTGTAAATCAGTTCAAGAGCACAGCATTCCACCCGCTCATGATGCCTATGGTATTCGCGGATCATGAGCGCTCGCGCCTCATGGAAGCCATGGAAGCAAAGAATTCAAAACTAGAGGAAAGAATCCTGGACTTGAAGAATAAACTTCAGAGAGACAAGCAACGCAAGAGGGTACAAAGCCGTGAGTCTGTCAGGCGAGAGAACAGAGAGATGACAGAGGAGGACTGTGAAAGCACAGAGCTGTGGGGCGAAGTCAGTCGCTTAAAGAGTGGGATGCAAAGCTACAGGAAGATGCTGGCTGCCCTCGAAAGACAGTTCGAGACGCTTGAGGGTCTCAAACTCCGGCCAGACCTAGAATCTGCGAATGAAGACATAGTGGAGTCAATAAGCTCGGAGCATATCAGGAGCAGGCTCCATGAGCTTGATGCAGAGATGGATACTAACACAAGGGCATGTGAAACTCTTCTCTCTGGAATGACCTTGGCTATTCAAGTTGTAAGTGGCCCTAGAGAGCCAAGCGTATGACATGCTACCTCGGTACTTACGGCTGACGCGACTTAGGAATGGAACTACCACACAAGACGAGATGCAAAGGCAAACATCATCATTGCTCGTGCTTCTCATCAAGACAGCAGTCAAATGAAGCTCATGTCACTGGTGGGAATGATATTCCTTCCGGGAACTTTTCTTGCAGTACGTTGAACTTCAGCCCACATACCAAATCAATTCTGAATGCAGTTCTAGACGCTCTTCTCCATGTCATTCTTTCAATGGATACCGGATGATAGCCCCCAGATGGTCTCTCCATATGTCGCGATATACTTCGGTCTCACGACAGTCATCACAGCCATGACCATCTGGTTCTGGAAGTGGAAAAACAACAAGAGCGGAACGAATGACGCTGTGATTGAGGATCTCCTGGTCGACCTCCTCGACGCGGATCTCGAGAAAGGCCTGAGAAGTTCTAGCAGCAGTAGTCAGGACTCACGAGATAGCGGAGACCCAAGAACTTCAGGTGCTTTCGAGATGCAAACGGTGACGGGTAATTGAACTTTATTGGAAAGGCAGCTTGCGACAAGTCTTCATATATATGGTCGGCAATACAGGGATTTCCTGTGTCCTATTCCTCAACCAAGACACTCGTTACCTGATTTGATTCGCATATAACCTTCATATGTGTATGACGAATGCGCATTGTCGTGCTACCAATGACCGACCAGGAGTGACTGGCAATACCCCTTGAATCTGTACGACCAATGTCTCACTCCGGGGACTCCACTTTAGCCGAACTGCCGGCACCGACACCCGCCGCCGAAAACCAATAAAGTGCCGCCTGTCAGTCGGACATGGCCTCCGTCTCTTTGGGGAACCTCGTTGCATACAAGCAATACTACGATAGGATCTTGGCCAATCTATAGTCTCCCATATCGATCGATCGGTGCGACTGCGCTGTGATTGGGCCAGTTCGTCGGCACCGCGCCTCTCCCCCAAACCTTGGTTGCGATCCCCCGTTCCGCGGAATGCCTGAATAGAAATTGACTAATACAAAACACCCCAAAAGTCTGGGCACGCGAATTCGTGATCTGACATCTCTCGTGAGCTGGTTCCTCACCTTGATTTTTTCCGCGACGCCTCCCATGCCGCCGGCAAGTCAAAATCCCGAGCGCAATCAAAAGTGATACACACGATGACCATGTCAGCTATAACGAAATGGCGTTCGGACTTTGTGACGAGAGACGAGATTCCACAAAGGCCCCGGGTAAGTCCCTCGCCGCGAACGGCTGTGGGCCACAGCGTTGATCTTGCCCGTTCTGAGCGGGAGCCAGCTGAGCCTGACGATGATCTTCGCCCTTCCCGGCGCCGCGCCATGCATGCACCGACCCCGCTCCCCGGACCAGGCGAGCCAGGGTGCGGGAGGCTCCTGGCCGTCCCATTTGCTGCGCTGCCAGAGGTCTCTGCTGAGATGCAGGCCAGGGAGAGGAAAAGATCTCCACGTCTCGTTGTGACGAAGGAAAGAAAAACAATTCCAACTCCGAATGTAACGCCGAAGGATCTGAGGGACAAGAGGCCATGTTTCATCATGTCTCACGAAAAGGGCGAAAGAACAATGCAGAATACAGCGCAGCCTCTTTTCTTTGCCCGTGACGCATTCCACCGAGTGAGGAGGGGATCTTCTGAACTCCGATATATTGATCGGGAGAAGGCAAGGCCTGCGCAGCATTTCGTGTCGTGCAACGTCGTGTAGAACTTCAAAACGGAAATGTCCCACATAATAGAGTGAATGGCGTGCAGAAAACATGTGGTCTCTCGACCTTTTCAGCCATGCTAAAGCTCCCAAATCGACTGATTCGAGCATGCCATTCTCGAATGGTTCATCTGTATTGTCAAAAGATCCAATATTGTGCCGTGTATAGACCCACATGTTTCCAAAATTCAGCTAATATGTCGCCCTTTTGCTGCATAGAGAGTCAATTCCTCAGTGACCAGATGTATGGATTGCGGTACTTGCCGCAGACTCTTTCTGATTTCATATGATGGCATACTGGGGAAAACAGGATGATCCTTGCGCTTCACCGCAGACGGTGAACCAAGAGATTAATATACCATATTGCTTGCAGACTGCAGAGCTCATACCAACCGAAGCTGGGCGACAATAGGCTGCGCTTCCTCATCGGTCTCGGGTCAAATTGCTCGTGGCTCATGATGCCTGCATGGTCTCCGGCCCAGGCCCATGACTCGGTAGTTGTCAAACCATCTTGGCCTTTTTTGACAAGCCAGAAGCAGTCGCCATTCCCAACGGTTTTCGCCTCTTTCGAGCACATCAAGTCGCCGTCTGTGTAATGCCCACATGGACCGGTCGAGATGATGTAGGTCGAGATCGTCGACTTTGCTGCTGCAATCGACGGACGCGCCGGCAGTCGACGGCCATTGTGGAGTTTCTGACGTTTTGACGCCTCACAATCCACTGCCGATCAACTCTTGACAGCCTGCATTGAACGCACATTGCCATCAAAAATCGAGAGATACGTGAGGGAAACAGGAGCAAAAGGCGATATCGTCAACGCACAATGACGGGACATGGCGGGCCGGGCGTGGATGAACACGAAACTGGAACCGAAATCTGGGTTCTTTTGATGCTCCCTGTCTTGTGGAGCATGTTGGTCCTGACGTAAGCCACTGCTACTGTATTACAGTAACGCGTGAGTATTCTGAGGATAAATGTCTGATGGAAACACAAGCGGATGAGCCGTAGGAATGCACGTCAGAAGTCGTTTTATTTTTCTTTCAATTTTTCTTTTAATATGGGACGCGTACCACCTGATCCTACGAGCATGCAGTCAGTGAGATTGGTCCACCATAGGGCATCGCACCTGCATTATATCAACCACGACGGCGAACCCGACTCTCACGGACCTCTGTATAGCGGACACTGGACCCCGAAGAGAAAAAGCTTATAGATGACAAGCGAAGTCGGAAGTTTGTGACGGGACGCCGACTTGTCTCTAAAGAGAAAGAAAGCAAAGAGTCGTCGTCAAATTACATCACGACAGGCATCTCCAAGAGCGCTCGTTGCTTTTTCCATATGTCTGCAATGACACTGAGACATTAGGCACAAATCTTCAACACTAGTGTCAGTCCGTATCAAATTCCTTTGTTTCCGGCATATTACCAATTGCCTCAGAAGTCCCTTTCTAGTCGCCTTGAAGCCTTGCGCCATGGCAACTCACGGTGTTGTATTGACATTTCCGGGCTCCTTCTTTCGTCTTATTGGCCTCTTCCAGTGTATGACGTTTGGCTGTGGTAAAAAGGATGCCACGTGCATACGTTCTATACACCCCGTTCAATTTCCGTTTCAGGCCAGTTATATCTAAGCTTCTCCGCCGATCTGCACAATTGCCGGAGGGGGACTCTGAATCCCATAATTGTTTTTTTCTCTTGTTCGGACTCACGATGCGTTATGTACGAGCCCGCTGATTGTAGCCCTCCGGTCATAGCCCATCAGGCTATACGAGGCAAAGCAGGTCAGCGTGGAGAGGGCCTGGCCCCGAGTCTGACTGTACATATCTCAACGGGATTCCTGTTGAACCCAAGACATCTTAACCCCAATCTGTATGGTCAAGTTATTTGTATACTTCCACAGTTGTCCCGCCCGGAAAGGCGGTCTTACATGGTTGGCTCGATGCAGAGCTGCTTTACCTGCAGTCTCATATGGAGCTACTGCCTGTCATTCCGTCCAGCCATCCTCCTATCGACGAGCCGTCAGATGGTCGCCGGAAGACCCAAGAGGGGTCTTTGGGGACAGTCGTTTCCCGTTGCTTAGGTCATGAGCCCTTCGATAAAGGGAGTCGACCCCCATTTTGCTGGTCTGCATCCCGTGTTAGTGCTCCTATCCTCTCACTCGAAGAGTGGCCATTCCGACACAGCGATATGACTATGCAGTCGTGTCTCCCATCACCATATTGGCTGTAGTGACTAACAATCAGTCAATGGAAACTCATACCGAACACCTTTCCAACGACAGAGGGTCATCTTGTGATGGCGAACCTGCCTGCAGTCAGTCAGTCTCGACGCTGGATGGCCCTCACCGGATGAGCGACCTTACTCAGTATCACATCATCGTCGAGTCACTCTACCCCGTTCTGGTTCCCACAATACAGACAAACTCTATACGCGAGAGGCATATCCACAGATCACGGAGCGGACAAACAAAGACCGCAGTCAATCTATCGGCCCGACCTCGCTGCGACCGTGGCGGCGTCAGCATCATCAGCGACAAAATGTGCTTGGAGGTTGACACGAAGTCGAGCCAACACAGCCCGGCTCACAGTCCAAAAGCTGATCAAAGTTTTTCCATCTTGAAGACACTTCGCCTTGTGTAACGACATGAGCAGAGGTACGCTGCACCCATCGATTAGTTCATCTCGTTGCTGACCTGAGCATAGTAACGAAAGAGGGTCATACCTGAGATCTCCGCCCGGCACATTCAAGATAAGCGAGCGACAAGAGTTCCTCGCCGACTCGTAGCCAATCCAATCAAAGACAGCTGTTCCCTTGTGATGGGAACGACACGGTGGTGATGGCGGATCGTGGTGTCGTGGGTCTGCATCAGTTCCCGACCGATTTGAGAAAGCGCAGCTGCGACAAGACCGAAATGGAAATCCAACAATGGACGAACTGACTGACGCGCGCACAGATTTGGCGTCGTTCCTGCATCTGAGTGGAAGATCCAGATCTGGGCGTCGCGAGCCGTGCCGCTATTGAATCTAGTGTCGAGCTAAAAGGTGCGCATGTCTCACGGAAAGCGACGATCCCCTCAACAGGACACTTGCATGGTCGCACAATGACGTGCCGAGGGCTGTTTCCGATTTTCCCGCTGTCAATCAACAAGAAACAAAGGCTGTTTCCGTCTCGCGACGGGATACAGTCAGAGCCAGCGTCAAGACCTGAGCAACGTCCAGAAAAACGAAGTCGCCAGTCGTCACCCGAGACATACGAGCGTTGAACACTTTGATGTTCGGAACGTGCTTGCCCGATGGAAGACTTTGGCCAAAGTACAACTGTTGAGTCTCTCCTGCCTCAATCCAATCTTGACTGTTGTCCCCAAGGAAAGAGAGGCCAACCCAGGAGAAATGCCAAACCCAACATTGAAGCCCTCAACCCGGATCCAAATGCTACACAGGCAAGACTCGACTTTCGCAGACAGAATCTGGCAAGGAAACACCACCAGTAGGACACAGAAAGTGCTGCGCTGTACTTCGAATCAAGCGTTCCTGGTAAATCCAGCCAGGTAGGTGATTTTGACTCTCAATGAGCCTGTGATGGTCTGACACCCGATTCCTACAAGCACTGACAAACGTTCAGGACACTGACGGATCGTCACCCAGCCTTGTGGCAATCCGTCGTCCTGCTTGGAATCAGCCATCAAATCGACCAAGAGAGTTCATTCATTGAACTCCGTTGGATCCCAAGTATGGCAGTTGACCGCACCAGACTCACTATGTTTGGACCAGCGCCTCAGTCCCGGCCAGTGTCCGTGTATCTGTGACAAGACAGCTCCTGCCTCGCAGCTTCTCCTGAAAGTCGGATATCTGCGTGCGAGACAGCCTTCTCTCTGATTGCAATGGAGACCGACTTGGACAAGATTTGGTTCACTCTGCTGATACTTGCTGCCAATCTCAAGGACGCCGAGGCAAATACCTCTTGACCATGACGAGTCATCTGGAAGGCTCAAAGATCTTCAGATCGCTTCACCGGTCGAAAGTCTCAAAGGAGCCGGTGTGTCTTTCATTTCTGTTTCAATCTATCCTGTGAAAACCCAGACTTTTCGATCTATCAAGTCTATTTCTTCACTCGGACTTACAATGATTACCTATAGTCAAGCATCAATGCACCACGACTGACTTCACGCCGAGAAGATGCCCGAATATGAGAGCTATCATGCTCTGCCGACGTCCACAACAGACAATTAATTCCCTGATGATCCTGTCCACTCAGCAGTCTTCACGAATCAGCATCAGCATCATCTCGGAAGGAGGTAGAGCCGTTCAAAATGGCATGATTTCTTTATCAATCTCTGTTTTTTGTTTTCTTTTTTTCTTACGATCCCCACTACTTCCTTGTGGGCCCTTCTGTTTCTTCAGTTGATTGCCCGGTTATCTCCGATCAATAAACACGTGTGTCACGAGATGACTCCATCCCACTGACACTTTCCACGCGGCCTTGCCTGAACAGCCTTCTTCCCTGACGGAATTCATCGGAATTGACGATCACCGGTTGTCGCCAGTCCACCGGTCAAAGGGATGCACTAGCTTCCTAACCCTCCATCTCTCATGCGAATACTGTGCCCTTCATTTCGTGTTCTGCGACAATGACAGCCCTCTTTTCTTTTCCCTACTGGGTCTGCCTTCGCGCTCTCGGCCCCAGATGTACGACACGAACTCAACTTCACGCCTGAGGGTGGACGTATGGCTATTACGCCCACCCCTAGTGGGCAGAACATGCCCGTACTATCGAGTACATACTATACTCCGCCTCTCTTGACCAGTTCTTCTGACCTGAAATGCGTTAGTGCTGCATATTGGGAAGGCTAAATGCGGTTTATACAACGATACAACCCCTACCCCAGGCTGCTTTGCCTTGGCAGGCAATGTCCTCGACTCGATGCATCGGGATTTCTGAGAGCCCCATATGCCCAATCATTTCGTTGCTTCGGCCAAACAGCACTTACAGTGACACAACAGGCTCTTGACATGGCTGCAGCTGCCCATGTCTGTGCTGGCGACTTTCGAACAAACGTCGTCTCTTGCACTCGAGAAGAGAGCGTCATAAATGACAATCCTCTTTGGGATGGCAAGCTACAGTAAGCCCAAGGGCTCGAGGGTGGTCACATTTGCTGCAGCTTACGATTTCTGCCGTTCTGGCAATGCAAGCCATGACGTCCATTGCTACGCTCCGACTCTTGCACGGCCAGACAGAAGATATTCGACAAGTCTGAGAGTGGCATGCCTTCATTGCGTTTGGCGGAACCCAATTTGCGTTTCCTCCGGCGGCAGCTGTCATCAACAGATGGTCATCACAGGAGCACAGAGCCAACTCATACGATTGGAAGACGGTTCTAGGCCATTGCCCGAGACATTATACGACGTGGGGTTCTGTATCTTGATCACATCGGATGGGTCTCTACACCCCACAAGACGGGGGACAGAAAGTGATCAGCTCACTGGGCGCCACTCCGCTAAGGGGCCGTTTCCGCGGCCGAGAAAAGATGGCGCTCGGGGCGCATAATAACGGACAGTCTGAGTAGCTGTCATCTGCAGCAAGGATGGACACGAAATATCACCAATGTGTCAAGGCACCCGCAAACGGGATCATGCTGACGTTAGGGTATTGCATACTGATGCCACGACACGCTGGCAGCGGATCGTGCGCTCTCGCTAAGGCGCAAGCGGAGACCCAGACGGCGCCGTCGCTGGGATGAGAAGTTTCTACGCTCTTTCTTTTGCTTTCAGCTGGCAGTTGAATTATTTGCAGCTTGGCACGGATTGGGTATCGCCCTGGCTGCAGCCTGGAAGTTTCAGCCGCTCCCAAGTGCAGATTCTATCCCTAAGTGGATCGACCGCCGTGGACCTGTCCGAATGGGGTCAGGTTTCGAGATCTGCGGCATGCATGCGGAAGACCCGGAGTCGCGCCCTTCTTGGCAGCTTTTTTTTCTGCTGCTGCTGCTGCTGCTGCTGCTCATTTACAGTACAGTACAGGTCCTTTGCCCTGGGGCACAACCTCGTGCAGAAAACCCAGTCACTGGTCATAATCACCGACCCAAATGTGGACTTCGGATATGCAAGGAGATGGAGCCTGTGGTACCGGGTTGGGACGACCAAACGGGGCACCATGAGGCAGGTGAGTTGCTTTGTATACCCAGACCATCGTGATACCGACGACTCTTGGGATGAAAAAAAAAATGCAGGGACAGGCCGGCGGAGAAGAAGATCTGAGGGACAAGAGGCGCCACTTCCATGGTTTGTTCATATAGGCCTGCTCTATGAGGTATGGAGAGCTATCTGATGCTGAGCGATCGATACACCCACTCCACGCACGATGTGCCCATGGTCTTGGATTGGGAGAGCTGGATTCGTCCGGGACGGGTTGCCGAGACTAAAGAAAATCGCCTATGACGTCTATGGCAACGATCAACGCTGCGTCAGGGGCAGGTATTCGACTTCTCTGGGTCCAGAGTGCCAAGAGCTAGGCCATCAGTTGATGAAGAGAGGCGGGACTAACGCAACGACCGGTATTCGAACCGTGGGACATGTGGGATGGTCAATGGACATGCAATTTCAGACATCGACCCAGGCCAATACTGCGAATGTGAGAGGATCCAATGGGTTGTGTGTGTGACATTGCATCTCGACGGGTAAGCGATATAAGATGTTGCTCGATTCCAGCGTCTATTCCAATGGCAAGGGGTGGAGCAACTATTCGTTCTTTTTTTGACATTCCCATTGTTTTGTCTGTTTCTCAAAAGATTACACCACTTGGCAGAGAAAACAGAAATTCGTTGTCCAAAGAAACATACAAAAAACAAGAAAATCACCAACGTCCAGAAGAGACGAGAAAAGCTTGTGTGATTCCATCCAAACAAAAATCTTACCCACCTTTTGCCGAGATGAAGAGTCGAAAGGCCATCACCAACACGCAGCGCCGCGCTCTGCGGAAGTGGTTCTTCGATCCTGCTACCAAGGACGGCGCTAAGACGCACGCGGACGCATCCTTCTGGTGGGAAGAGAATTACGGTTACTACCTCAACTCAAGTACCGTAAGCGAAATCTTAAGCTACAAGTACGACCCGCTGGATAATATCTCCGCGGATCCGGCCTACTGCCAAATCGATTCCCGCAAGCGGCAGCGCCCGCCCAAGTGGGAGACCCTGGAAGAAGAGCTCATCAAATGGGCCTTCTGGCACGAGTGCGTCGCGGGCAGCGGGCCGGTGACCGGAGCCATGCTCAGAGACCGCGGCACCGAGCTATGGAACACGCTCGAGTGCCACCGAGGCATGCCAATGCCAAAGTGGAGCGAGGGCTGGCAGTGTCGGTTCAGAACACGGTATGCACACCGCAAGGAAAAGATGCTCGACGAGATGGCACGGAACAGCAGCGGTCCCAGCAGCAATAGCGAGAGCGGCGACTATGGCAGCCCAGACCCCTACTTTGAGACGGGCCACTACTATTGGTAGCCTGGCGTACAACGGCCACAAGGGGAATTGGCAAACGCTCTCCTCTGCATGCAGGTCTAGGTCAACGACATTGAAAACAAGTTATTCCTGGGTGGCGCTGGTCTCGAATTTTGAGTGGATGAAGGAGGGCCGGATATGTATGCATCCGCTGGCGGTGATTGACGGAACTCCTTCCCCAAGCAGGCGCGCAGGAGTTGTGGGTACAAATACGGATCGGGATACTGTAATATAATTAGCCTTTAAATTGAGCCGCTTGGCTGCATTTTCCAGCAGACGAAAACCCCTGTTGGTTGTCGACGACGATGGGGCGGTGCCTGGTGAGTGTGTGAGTGCAAGTGTGTGTTAGTCGTTGAGGAGGAGTTTGTGGTTTACGCCATTCCCACCAGGATTCTCGACCTTTTCGACGCTTGAGGAGACGGTACCACTCTAGATTCGGGAACCACGTGGCCGATGGCGCCTGTGGCCAGGTCATAGCGCGCTCCGGGGAAGAAGAGTATACCTGGAGAAAAAAATAAAACGTTCGGAGTAAGGATTCAGCCACTGGTTCGCTCAGCTCGTCTAGCTTGGAATGAAAGCCTGCATGGGGGCTGGATGGATGGCTGAGGGATGGGATGGGGAGGACGGCTAAGAGTCGTGGAAGACAAGTCTCCGTGTCGCTGACCGGCGTAGCAAACGTTCAGCAGTGTCGTCTGACGAATCACAAAAAGAAAGGATGAAAGCGGGGATGGTATGCATGTCAATCTGCAAGGCTGACCGGCACCTCAAATCAAACTAGGTGTGTAACCGTAGATACCATACCAGGGCTGGCGTGTGTGCGCTTCCGTAATAGTCTCTTGCGTCGCCTGTCTGCAGTCCTGCAGCGCTTCCTTGGCGCGTGGGGCCAATCAGAGACTATTGCTGCCCTAGGAAGATATAGCCGTCGCTTCATGATTGGCGACCATGCTCGATTGTGCCATATTCGGTAAGTAACCAGTCTGAATGCGGCCAAGGGGGAAAACTTTTTTTTTCTTTGCATCAAGGCCAAATAGGAAGTCGAGCTGACAAGCTGCGAAGGAAAAAAGTTCCTCGAAGTCGGATGAGTTTCCGATCCTATTGAGAGCCTGGCATCTCCAAGTACATTCGCAGAGACTTGTCGCATTACCTCGACGCTCACCTGCCGACATCAAGGTGGTATCGGGAAAATTCGTACCGTCTGCAGGCGTATTAGATATAAAGGAACGGCTGTATAATATTGTGCTATTTAAAGAAGTGGAAGCTAATACATACTTCTATAGTCCCGTGGTAGCGTCACGCATGGAGCGTATTTCCGCAAGCCATGGGTCAATGAATGGTTGGTCGTACTCGAGGGCGAGTGCAGATGATGAATTTTCGTCCCACAGAGCGTGACTACTATTTGCCAAGTCAGCATTTGTGGGAAGGTAATAACGTATCGTCGCCTTGCCCGCAGGAGCCGCGCAACTACAAGGGGAAGAAAGTACCGAGCTACGATACAGAGGGGACAGGCACTGCCGTGCACCGTTGGATTGCGCTATCGAAAGCGTTTTGCCCTCAGCGGCGCCTGCAACAAGGTAGCGCCCGAGGCGAAGATCATGATCGTTTGCAGTGTCGGAAAGGTCACTGCAGGGCCTTCAGCTAGCATGCACACGGTCGTCTGCACGTCTTGTCGTCCACTAAAAGCCGGGTATCTTTCCTCGCGGACAGCTACTTAGACGCTCCACAAGATAAGTGGCTTGCTGGGTCAGATTGCTGTAGTAATCAGAGTCAAGAGCCAGCGCTCGTATAGTCGCTTCACATTATCTAGCGTGGCTGGCCCGGCTTCCATGACCTACCTACCGACCACAGGCGCCTGCTCTCGAGGGAGTCGGTGAGCAGATAAACGCCTTATGACGCGGTCAGAGCTTCAGCTGAAGGCCGCTATGAAATCTTATATCGAGGGCACTTGTCGCATGCCGTCGTGCTGTCGCAGCAGGATTTCCTCAACCGCAAAAAATAGACTCCGCGAAAGCAAGTGCTTGACATCATATTGCCGGGGGGAACCATTCGTCGTCACATTCGATACGTCCGTAATCCATATCTCATTGAATCGTGAGCAGGCACAGCGGTGATGATCGGCCGCCGGGTGAGGGGCCTCGAGAGCCGATAGTGAAGCAGGATACTTTGTAGACAGTGTGGTTCCAAATCGATTTGTCATCCGGCGTGGCTGGGATAAGGGTCTATCTCTCGAGCCACTCGTGGCCCCATCAGCTTCGTGTTGAAGTCTCGTGCCGCCGTCCATGGGCTGCAAGTATGCAGTCGAGTGCCGTTTTGAACATCCAAATCACCGGATGGACCTGTCGGAAGCAGTAAGGTGGGATCTTGCAAAATCCCACGATCTGTGATATTCTCGATCGAGGGATGCATCCAAGTCGCTGGACCAGTCGCATGCGGTCGCGCTGATTGCGCTACGCTCGGTATTGGGGAGAGCCGCGTTCGAGATGTGATGAGTAGGGCGAGAATCATACGATTTCACGTCACATATACAAAAGGGGATGGGGACGAGCCTGATTTAAATGGTCGTCGAGGCTCGACCCAAGACATGCAAGCTGCGGAGCCGCTTGGGCTCGTAGTGTACAGGACAACGCCTTCGTGTTGCTATCATTCCGCAGCGTTGGGCAGCGGGAGGTATCTGCTCCCACATGATGCCGTACCTACTACTAAGTTGCTGCCAAGGGGCATCTCGGGAAGAGCAAGTGGACGGACGTGCAGCGACAGGCCTGGATTTGGAAATTCGCGAGAGGCAAGGCGCGGCCAGGCGGGCGCCGGTAGAATGGCATGGTAATAAAACCAAGATTGATTCTCCAGGTCTAGAACGCCCCCGTTTCAAAGGAATGGGCAGATTGATGCATGTGCTGAACAGCAGAATTGAACACAGAGTCATACTGAATTCATGTTGTGCTTGGGTTGTGTTGAAGTTTGCATAAGCTTTTAGCTCGTGGGCGGGCGCCACAAACACCCGCGACCGCGACTGCCATCCGATCGGAAAATATTTCAGTGCGCCATCATCGTGGGGAAAGGGCAAATGGGTTTTTTTTTTTTTTTTTTTTTTTTTTTTGGTTTTGGAGGGACGGAAGGAGGAATGGATCAAGGTTCGAACAGCGCCCCCAAAGACGGAAAGGCCTAGACCCCCCCAGTTTTGCCAGGTACCGTGCAGCCCCTGTCCTGCCTGAGAATGAGAACGGACGACCGGATCTCTCTTTCAACCTAGTACCTGGTCTGTCCAAATTCGCGGATGTCGCGTCCACACAAGCCGGTGCAGCGCAGCTGCCAGCAGCAGTCGCACAACATGGTCGGCCCATTACAGCGCCCGGTTGGGCTGAGTGCAGTTGCACAAAACACTGTCGACGGTCATTTCCCTTCTGACTGATCATCTTTTTTCTGATCCCAGAGCTGTCGCCGATGTCAAAACCTCAAGTCGTACAATTTCCTTCGAAATCTAAGATATGGACATCACGAAAATGCTTCCGAGACAGAGTCGCTGTGGAAAGATTTCGTGTATTATTATGATATATATCTTGGAATCTATATTGCTCAGACGTCCACCTCACGCGCTTCCGCTCCGCTCCGCTCCGCGTACAGATTTTACTGGGATTAGGGGTTCATCCACCATGCTGGGACCGTCGCAATCGCTGGGAACTCCCAAGACAGCGACTTGCTTGCTTGGTGGATCGTTGACAGCCAATCTACAGTAGTGATACTACGTCGATCTGGGAGTGCAAAAAGTCCCCACCAGTTCCCGGACAATATGATCGTCAATTATATGTAGCCATGACTTTGGATCCAACATCACAAGAACAAGGCTTGTGGGGAGGCCCTTTCCACGGGCGCGAAGCATCATGATTCGTACAGCGCCTTGAAGGCCGAATTTCGCGCGAGCAATTCTCGTGGGTTGCCCTCTTCAATGATGCTGCCGCTGTCGAGCACCAGCACCTTGTCAAAGTCCATGATTGTGTCTAGTCTGTGAGCGACGCATAACACAGTTGCCGCCTTAAACTTTTCTCGCACAAGCGAAATCATCAGGGCTTCCGACTCCTCATCGAGACTGCATGCGCATTAGCCGCCAAGCTTTTGATTTTCGTTCAGGGGAGGAAAATCCACGGACCTGCTGGATGCTTCATCCATGACCACAATTCTCGAATGGCTCAACAGTGCTCTTGCCAAACTGAATAACTGCTGTTGGCCTTGAGAGAAGAATTCTTCGTTGACGTCAGCATCGAGACCACCTTTGGCTTCGACGACTTCCCAGAGGTGCACTGTGCGCAGCGCCTCAACGATGGCATCGTCCGTTGCTTTACTGTGCGGGTCCGCATTGAGGCGGGCGCTGCCGGCAAAAAAGACAGGGTCTTGGGGCACAGCTGTGAGTCTCTCGCGAAGCGTTTCGCGGGGAATGCGCGATGTATCGAGCCCATCGACTATAATCGTTCCACGAGAATTGATCAAATGGAGGAGTGCAAGAAGCATCGAACTCTTGCCACTAGAATGATGGAATTAGCGAGTTGAGCAACACATTGATGCATCGACTGGAGAAACTTACCTTCCGCTGCGACCACAAATTCCTATCTTTTCCCCGTCGCGGATCTGCAAGGACAAGTTCGAAAATGCCGGCTGCGCGTCGTCATCTTTGTATGATGCGGTAACGTCGTCGAAAACAATAGTACCAACCGCCGGCCAGGTTTCGGGCGGCTGAAGGTCCTCTGCCGCGAGGTTCTCATCTGGAGTTGACTCTTCGTATCTCTTGACGCGAGCTACTGCTCCTATCGAAGTCTCAAGCATTGTCCAGCTGGTAATGGCAGATTTGAGTGCGGCGCTCAAATTCATGATGTTGAAAAGAGCGACTCCCGCGAATCCTACGCTAGAAGAGTTCCGCAGCGCTACCGCAACGGCGATCAAAACCACAGCCAGACAAGCGACAATGAGATCCAACACTAGATTGAGCCATCGTTGAATACTGTAGAGAAGGTAAAAGGGTTTTTGAGAGAAGTCAAGACGTTCGTCGGCTTTAATGATCAAATCTTCCTGCCAACCAAAAGCTCTTACAGTTGCTAGACCACTTAACGTCTCCAGAAACTGGGAACTATTTTGAGATTAGTCTTGGTTACTTCGCAATGACGACTTGGAGGGGGATATACTAGATAGGGCTTTTTGCCTCCAAGTCCAAGAACCGGAGCTGTCTTGATGTTCGCAAATAGAATCTCTGTAGCAACCAGAGGCCACCAAACAAGATTGGATACCCAATCAGAAGCCACACTGAGGCGGGTATGATCATCAGAGCCTGCGCAATGCAGGTCAAGCCGTCTGCAGTATGATTAGTATGTGATGTTCACCGGGACAACAAAGTTCTGACGACATACTGCATACGAAATTGATGAGCGAGAATGGTAACTCGGCATCAATCAGATTCATATCTTGACTGAATCTGTTTGTGTGTCAGCCAATCGACCTCTACGAATGTGGATGCGGATGGAAGTATACCGATTGGTAATAGATCCCGTGTCAGTGATTCCAAAAAAGGATAAGGGGGCCCTTGCCGCACATTAGCAAACCCGGCGCGTACTACGAATTTGCAGGGGAAGAGAGTACCTGAGTGTACATTGAAGAAGCGTATAATGTAACTTCGACCCTGAAATCACCGCCAGGTTTAGCAAGACGTGCCTGTCCGGATCTTTCGTTAGCATGAGCGTTTCTATAGCAGGATTCAGTCAACTCACCAGCAAACCAGGGCGAGAGCAGTCAGTGCAGCAACCTCCAAAGCAGCGAATATGCCCAACCACTTGCTAGTGTGTACGTTCGGCTCTCGGTCATTGTCATCGCCCCACCAGGAAAGGATGATTTCTGACGGATGTTATCATTAGCCCAACACGAAGGCATCCAATCTGGGCGATGATTTGTTGCACTTACCCGGGAATTTAAGGCAGAAGACAAGGATAATCTGCAAGACGAAAAACACTATTGTTTTTGGCCAGCCAAAGGTGGAGAAGTAATACTTGTAAACCGCGCCATCGCCTAGACGTTGCGTTTTCTCGTCGACGGAGCTTTCTAAGATGGACGGGGCGGGCCGCGTAGGCTCGAAGGCTGACTTATGTTTAGGTAACGCCGCTGAAGGATCCTCGATGATGGCCTCCACACCCTCGAGTTCAGCGACTAGGGCTTCTTTGCCGCCTAACTGTTCTGGCCGACCCTGCTTGACGATCCGGCCTTCGGAGTTCAGGGCGACGAGGTGATCAGCGTGGACGAGAAGGTGTGCTGCTCCCGCGTTAGGATCGTCAATCTCGATCGATCATCATTACATACCAGCGTGGGTCACCAGAATCGCCGTGGTTTCTTGGGACTTGAGCAGACCACTAGGGCCGAAAACTTCTCGCATGACATGCGACTGCGTCTTCATATCCAGACCACTGAATACATCGTCGAATATTGCGATTTTACGCCTGGAGTAAATGGCTCGAGCAATGGCCTGGCAATGTTAGTAAAGTTCATTCTCTGGTATCACATCTGTAATTGCTTCACTTACAACCCGTTGCTTCTGGCCTCCGCTCAGCCCCAGGCCATTGCTGCCAATGATTGCTTGATCGCCCTTGTCGAAACGTTCTATATCTTGCTTGAGTGCACATGCATCGATAACTTGGTTGTATCTGGCTGCCTCAAAGTGGCTCGTACCAAGAATATTAACCCTCAATGTGTCGTTTGCCAGCCATGGGTTTTGGTCACAGAATGCAATGCTGTGAGACGCGAGTTGCACGATACCACGACATACTGGCGTCTCTCCGAGAATGCCTTTGAGGAAAGTTGTCTTGCCTGAAGCGATTGGTCCCGTTATCATAGTCAGTTTTCCCCAGGCGATCTTGAGATCAATGGACTGTAGAAGTGGATCAGCTTTGGCGTCCCATCCAAATGCAGCACTTTGCAATTGAACAGCACTGCCATCACGGACGGCCTTTTCGTTGCCGTCTTCCGAGTCAGAGCTCATTGATGAGTCCTTGGTCAACTTCGGCGTCGATGACTTTTCGGACATAGACTCTGGGCTGCTATGACGTTGAGGCTGGCCATCCTCATATACGTAGTCCTGAATGCGAGAAAAGCACGCAGTGGCTGCAATGATCTCAGGCACATAAGAAAACAGGAGATCAAGAGGCTGCGTGATAAGAGAAAGAAGGGACAAGGTAGTGAAAATGTGACTGGATCCCAAGGCCGATTGATCTGCATTTCGTGCGAAGATGCCAAATGTGGCCACCGGGGCTAGAGTGACAGGAATGAAAGCTGTCTGTGGTCAGCAACAATCTTAACCACGATTCGACTATTACTTACAAGCTGTGACGACTCCAAGAAGCATGAGCCTAAAGCTTCTTGCTGAGGCGATTTCGGCAAGACGCAAGTCCTGTATAAGCTCCGATGCTTTTCTTGACCAGCCGAGCATTTTGACCCCCTTTATTGAGCCGAGGAGTGAAGAAGTGACGGCTGTTTGAGACGTTAGGATCTAATTCTCATGTTTCCGTTGTTTTTCTCGTTTCCAGTCGTCGCTACTTACCGACTCTTTTCTCCAATACAGCCATCCATTTGACTTGAAATGTCCCAGCGAAACTAGACAGAATCAGAGAGATGAAGGTGCAAACTGTCACAAGTTAGTCTTCCTAGTTTGCAGTGTAGATGATTCATCGTGGTCTTACCGAGAGACAACACTACAGGCGCGATGAAGACGGCGCCGACTTGGCGGTAGAGAATGTACATGGCGCAAGCCACCTGCACAAGTGTAGACCATGCATCGTGGATCTTAGCCATGCCAAGAACAATTCTTTCCACGTCAGTACTCATAAGAGTGACTGCTGATGCATCGCTGGCGGCAGACAAGCTGGCTGACATGGTCTTCCTGTAGATGGAAGTGACCAGAACACCCCTTAGCATGACGACAAACCGATATGACAGATGCTGACCCCAGGCAGTGGCAATCTTATATAATTAGTGACAAAAGCCTCGACTGAGTGACTGTCTGTACTCACAGCAATAGAGAGGTAAACAAGTCCATACGCCCCAATAAGTCCATAGCCAATGTTTTTCTGGTCCTGGCTACCATCATACGGTGATCCAACGTAATCAAGTATTGTGTTAATGAGAAATGGTTGCGAAAGTTGCGATGCAACAAGAACACAGTAAGGGAGTACTGGTGCAAATAATGCGCCCTTCAAGGACCAAAAGACAGTCACAAGCAGCGACTTGTTCTCCTTCTTCGCTAGAATCTCGGTCAGATCTTACAGCGTTCTCCGGAGATTGGATGAAAACCTACATTTCTCTAGCTCAGGACCAATTCGATCCCACAGAGATCGCGAAAGAAGTTTGGCGTCAATGTCTGGAAGTTTTCCGACGGACAAGGCGCTCGAATATCCAGTGCACAGGAGGCGGTCAAGCCAAGCAAATAATGTGCGACTGAAGACTCCGCCCGTGACTTCCGTGCTCCAGATCCATGAGGTCGGCAGGAGCCACCTGCGCTTGCTCGATTCTTCCAAAATCAAAGCCACCAATTTGACTGCCAAACAAGTCGTGAATAGACCTGCGATTGAAGCTTGTGTGTGATTCAGCCACAAGGTCCTGACTCGCACAATATCGAGTATCACAGAAATCGACAGGTAGGCATCAAGAAGCAGAGAAGAGCCAGCAGATTTTCTATGCTCGGAGAACGAAAGTGCCATAAAGACAAGGCACTCAACCATGCTCAGAGCAGCTGCGGGGACCGAAGCCCGAGTTTGATGTGTCGAAGCTCCGCCCAGAGACCATAATGCCAAAAGCGCAGCAGAAAGAACTAGGAGAACTCCAAAGGTTGTCTGTTTGATTATGATCAGTACGTCGAGTCAATTCGGTGGAACTGGTTGGCCGTGGAGACGTACAAGTTTGAGAGTGCTGAAAATTGAACCCCTGACACGACGCTTTTGGCCAGTCAACACTCCAAGGCGAACGAAAGCTAGAATCAAGAATACCGAAGATGGCAATATCGAGAGTACAGTTTCCTCGAAGAAAAGCGTAAAATCAAATGTTCGAACGCAACTATCAACAATTGGGCCAAAGGAACCATCAACAGATGGCAAGCAGCCTGGCTGTGCTGGATCGTCTGCCATATTGCCGTTGATGCTCAATCTTTTCTTTCTGTCTTTCACTGCACAATTTGAACGGTGCTTTGACGACCACTGATACCCACAGCTGCAGAGATTTGTAACGACACGGGAATTAAGATGCTTATTGCGAAAAAATCTGGACCAGTTTGATCATTTCCCCCCTGGCGATCGAGACCCAGCAGTGCAGCTCGAGATTCTTGCCTCTTGCAGAGGGCGTAGGATTATCAGGATATTTTGAAAATGGCAAAGATCGACGTCATTCAGCATCCGATTCAAAAGAAGAAGAAAAGGAATATGCAGAGGCTGACAACGGGAGGAATTTACAAATTTAGAGGTGCATGATCCCAAGTACAAGAAGGTACTTTGGCCGGTCGAGTCTGGGCCGTGTGTTTGCCCAGAGTGGGTGTCAGCTATATCGAGTGCGAAGTACCTCGCAGGTGACAGGCGGAATCGCCATCCTTCGCTTGACTGCATCATAAAGAGCTGTCAACGGATATTGATCAATCAGGCGTCTACGGGGTGGGCCGGTTTGCAGATTGCCTGTAAAAGTCGAAGGGGGCCATTCTCACGAAGTGGTTGGCCAGCGACTCATTCAGCCAGGTTGCTGCTGGATTTGCAGTGTGGGCGTCCAGCGTGCCACGGCGCACCGGAGGCGGGCTGACAAAAACAATGCTGAGAGCTAGAGAGCTGAGGTGAGCCACTACCATCTTCGGAGCGTGTGCCCGTCCCTTGGCGCCAGGGGAGCGTTTTTCTTTAGTACGCAGTGGCTAGGCTTGCCAGGCAGGTCATCGACGCCCTAGGCCAGGCTGGGTTAGGGAGCTGGGGCACGACAAAGACCTGTTAAATCCGCCCAGAAGGCGACCCAAAAGGACCCCCCGGGGAGATGCAGGGGGTGCAACGGCGGCGCAATCAAGCCAGCCGACGACCTAACGGGCTGCAAAGTCAGATTTTGGGGCTGATGATTGGCCCGCTTGAGCCTCACGATCAGCCCCCGTTTGTACGTTGAATACCAGTAAAGAGAAGGAAGGAGCTATCGTTGGCATCAGTCAACCCGAGTTCGAAAAGTAGGTACTCACTCCATCGAGCCTCGACCGTTTGCCAGTGCACGCTCCATGTTCCCTCTGGCTGGACGTTACACCATGTTCATGCAGCAATACATTGGCTCCGCTACCTACTTCCCACGAGATCGAACATACATCGAGACTTGCGGCCGTGCAGATTCCGGCTGCTCTGCCCACGCCTCCGTCCCTGCTTGACGCACAGCTCAATCGAGTGCATACGTACTCCCAGTTTGGCATGTTGGGTCGGATTGTCAATACTCGACGGCTCAGTACTCCTCCACCTACGCCATCACCTGGCGAGAAAAAACTCCTTCTCGACCAATGGCCGCCTCCATCGAGTATAGCCGGTTGCTCCTGTGCAGAAGTTCCAATTCGATTTCCATCTTTCAAACCAGCTTCACGAGCCACTTGCGTCAACGTGCTGCTTCTTTCCTTGAACCAGACGTGGCTCGACAGTCATCAGTCTCCTAGTGGCCGTGACTCCCGACCACTCGCCGTGAATAGTCGCCCGTCTAGCACATTACGAACCCGAGGTATGGGTCCAGGGCATTCGCTATATCCACGTCCCGAGTGCAGCAAGACGATGCCCCCCTGACGAGTTCTCGCCATGATGAAAAATTTCGCCGCCCAACACGTACACACCTCTTGTGACAGATCAAGCCCTGATACGGTATGGTAGTTCTGATTAGGATGGCGTATTCGTCCCATGGAGTGTGACCCTAGCCTGCCCGGTTCCCAGTTCTCTGGATATGGGTAAGCATACATCGATGCGAGCCATGGGTTTAATGGCGATGGAGCTATATACCATCCTCTCCCGAGGGTAAGATCGTCGTTCAGTGTCAAGCTCAAACAGCGTGAAGTCTGTTTTTGGTTTTTGAATCCTGGTCAACTACCCTTTGCTCACAAAGAAGTACTCGATTCTGTACTTTATCCACCAATCTTGAAGCACAAACCTCGAGATCTTCAAGAAGAAGCTCTCGACGCCTCGATTGAAACTCGGCAATCAGAGAACCAGTCATCTCTGAACAGCAAAAGTATATCCATATACCATTAGACTGCTAATACTAGTAACCCTCGGACTCAATCCGCAGACAGCTGCACCTTCAGTCTTCACGAACACGACATCTTCCTCCCTACGAACGGTCGACTACTTGTCGATCTGTGTACACTATCCACACCTTCACAACGTAACCATTGAAGGATCTAACCAGGAAACAAAATACATACCGTAACACACGTAAGTCATATTCTTCCGAAAAGCTAACAAAATGTCACCCGAACAAAGCAAGGGTGAACTCACTCCTCAATCCACCGCTCCATTGAGCCTGGAGGAGCTCGAGTCATACAACACGTGCAGGTTTCCTGCGCTGTCGCATGCCAAGATCTCTCATGACAATGACTTCTTATCTTTTGATATGGTCCTTGCCCGCATGGACGAGATCTTGGAATTCTGCAAAAACCACGACATATCCGTCACAGGTCTTCTCCAGACAGCCTGGTCAGTCATCCTAGGCGGATATACAGGATCGAATGGGGTCATTTTTATCACCCGTGATCCTAAGAATGTCCACTCGACTGCACTATTTGAAGCGCAATTAGATTGGACGAGATCTCTACTTGAGACAGCTCAGCACATCAGCTCATCCGAAGACCGTAACATTCCCCTGAGCAGAGACCAACGACAGCATGTGCTACAACCCGGACCTGGTCATGTCGCCAATACTGAGTTGCGCTTTGACCTGGACAGAAGCAATGGTCAGGCAGATGATTCTGAAATGGTTGAAACGCCTTTGGTAAGCCAAGGTTACTCGATCTATAGGAGTCTGTACCGCATGCTGACAACTCCACTAGGCTGATGTAACACTCAGCTTCTCAAATCCCGAGAGCAATCTGACATTGGGCATGAAGTACCGCTCTTCTGTGCTCAACCATGAACGATCCCTCGTTGTGGCCGAAACATTGAGGTCAATTCTGACCAGTGTTCGTGACAGGGGAGATCGACGTTTGGATCAAATTGACTTCCTTGGTCAAGATGACAAGGAAAAAATCAATGAATGGAACAAAGCCAGCCAGGAAACGAGGGACGCGTTCACGGTCCATGCGCCGTTTGAGGCCATGGCAGACATGCGACCTCACAATGCCGCGATTGATTCTTGGAATGGACAATTGACGTACGGTGAGCTGAATCGCTTGTCGACCAGCCTCTCTCAGCACCTCCAGCAATTGGGCATCGGTCCAGAGTCAATGGTGGCCCACTGTTTCCCAAAGTCCATGTGGGCTATTGTTTCCATATTGGCAACCCTCAAGGCCGGTAGCGCTTGTGTCGCGCTGAGCCCCGAGCATCCCCGCGAACGCATTCAGACTATCCTCGCCGACACCAACAGTCGATATGTGCTTGTTTCGAATGAAACAAAAGCTGCAGTCGAAGGTCTAGGTGCAGAAATCATTGTCGTGGATCAGACATCGATAGAGTCAGTACAGGCCACACAAGCTGTCGGCGTCCCTCCCCAAGTTGCTGGCCCTCACAATGCAGCCTACGTCATCTTCACATCAGGAAGCACTGGCGTGCCCAAAGGCATCGTCGTCGGCCATGATGCCGTGCATGCCTCGATGACGCACGCTGGTCGACTTTTTGGCATGGACTCCAGTACGAGAGTGTTGCAATTCGCATCGTATACCTTTGATGTTCATCTCTTCGACATCTTCGCCACTCTCAGCTTTGGTGGATGCATTTGTATACCCTCCGACCATGATAGGTCAAATGATCTCGCCGGCTTCATCAAACGGTGTAACGTCAATGCATTGAACCTTACACCCACGGTAGCGTCACTTCTTGACCCCAAGCAAACACCTTCCGTGAAGAAACTAGTCATGATGGGAGAGGCCGTCACGCACGGCGTCGTCGATACGTGGTCCTCGATGGCCGATGTACGCCTCTTCAACGGCTACGGCCCATCTGAAACATCACCTTTGGCAACCTGGACCGAGATCAACACTAGAAAAGCTTCACCAAGCAATATTGGCCATGCATTGGGTGGAGATCGATTGTGGGTGGCGGACCCAATGAATCCCTCACGCTTGGTGCCCTTGGGCTGCATTGGAGAGCTTCTTATTGAGGGCCCTACCCTGTCCAGGGGCTACTTGAATGCCTTGGGAAAGACAGCCGAGTCTTTCATCAGCAACATCACATGGGTGGAAGACAACCAAAAACGATCGCTGCCAGCCCCAGGTAGAGTTTACAGAACTGGCGACTTGGTGCGACAGAATGAAGATGGGAGCCTCAACTACATTGGAAGAAAAGACACCCAAGTGAAAGTTCACGGCCAACGCGTGGAGTTGGGTGAGATTGAGTATCATCTCAACAGCATTCAGCCTCGATCCGCAGAGTGTGTCGTCGTCTATGCTTCATCTGGTCGATGCAAAGGAAAGCTCGTCGCTATCCTCGCGCTGACAGATGGAAGCTCACACATGAAGCAGTCATCGCAAGTTTCCCTTGTTGGCGTTCCGCAGATCGATTCCGCGCGAAGCCTGGTACGAGATCTGAAGAAGGAAATATCGACCAAACTTCCTTCCTACATGATTCCATCTCTTTGGGCTGTGGTTGAGTCCATCCCACTGACAGCATCTGGCAAGACCTACAGGTCCGTCATCTCTCGTTGGGTCAACGAGCAGGATGCGGATACCTATGGCAGCATTACGAGTATGAGTTATGCTGGCGATGAAGCTTTGGCCCCAGAGAGCGCAGAGGAAATGCAGATGCAGTCAATCTGGTCGCAAGTGCTCGGAATTGCTGCTGACCAAATTGGAACAAATCAGTCGTTCTTGAGTTTTGGTGGCGACTCGGTTGCAGCAATCAAGGCCGTTGCAGTTGCTGCAAGAAGTCAAATTCCTCTACTGGTGAGAGATCTTATGGCTGGAAGGACGATTCGGGAGCTTGCAACAAAGACAACCCAGCCGCAAGAGGCCGCCAGTGGTTCAGCAAAAGAAACCATCCCGATCTTCACCACCGAGTTTGGAAAGAAGATCGAAGAAGCCCACCACGAGCCACTATCCCGCATCGCTGCTCGTACCAAATCTGCCGCCATCCATGTCGAGGACATTTACCCATGCTCGCCCGCGCAGCAGGGAATCCTTATCTCCCAGGCGAAGATCGTGGGCACTTACACAATCCAGTATCTGGCATCCATCAATGCGAGAGGGGAGCAAGTGGGTGTGAACGCCAACCAGGTTGAAAGCGCATGGCAGGCCGTCGTTGACCGACATCCTGCTCTTCGAACGATCTTCGTTGAGGGCAATACCTCTGATAGACCAGTTGAGCAACTCGTTCTTCAGAACATCAAGGCTCCATTTTCCCACCACCAGCTCACCGCTGACTGCGAGGCTGACCAAATGTTGAGCCTTGTCAGCTCTGGCAATCAGACGTCCGGATTTGGTCGCCTACCGCACTCGATGACTCTTTTTACCGACACTTCTGGAAAATCCTATCTCTGCTTGGAGATAAGCCATGCCATCACTGACGGGGGGTCACTGACTCTTATGATGCGCGAGCTGGCCCTCGCGTACGACACAAAGCTTTCAATTGCACCGGGTCCTCGTTACCGGGACTTTCTCAATGTCATCCTCGGTCGGGATCTTGCTCCTAGCCTTCATTACTGGAGAGAGTACCTCCGTGATGTCGAGTCCTGTCACTTCCCCCGTCTGATGGACGGACAAGAAGCGCCTCGGAGGCGCCTATGCTCCGTCGAAGCGCACCTTGACTCTTTGGCCGATGCCTTGCCGAGATTCTGCAGACAGAATGAGGTGACCGTGTTCCATGTATTCCAAGCTGCATGGGCACTGGTATTACGTTCCTATTTGAACAAGGACGACGTTTGCTTTGGCTATGTAAGCTCAGGTCGCGATGCTCCAGTTGAATCCATCCAGTCGGCTATTGGAGCCTTCATGAGCACACTGGCTTGTCGTGTCAACTTTGAGGAGACGGATACTTTCTTGTCCATCTTGCACAGTATACGAAAGCACAACAATGCAAGCTTGGAACACCAGCACCTCTCACTTGCAGACATGAAGCGACCTTTGGGTCTTCCAGGCGACTCATTGTTCAATACCGTCATCGGCTTCCAAACGGTTCTCGCGGAAGAAGGTGAAGACAATGCAAGTTCTGTGGAGATTCGCGAAGCCGCTGTCTACGATCCCACCGAGGTATGTCGTTGAATTTGCCGCAATAAGCTCTAGATATTAACATAGGATATAGTACGACATCGCTGTGATAGTGGATACAGCCGGAGACGCCCCTCTCGCAAAGTTGGAATTCTGGAGTGACGCCCTCTCATCGACGCAAGCAGAGTATCTTTCGGAGACTCTCGTGCACACTATTTCCACCATCCTTTCACGATCTGAAGAGCCGCTTCACACGATCGATCTGATGCCGATATCTCAGCGCGACACGATGATGAAATGGAGTAAAGAAGCCACAGCACCGGCAAAGGAGTTCGTTGCGACGGAGTCATGTTTGCACACCATCTTCCAACGACAAGCACAAAATCATCCTGAAGCCACTGCTATTGTTGCTCACGACGGCGAGCTTACATATGGTGAACTAGATGACATCACTACTCGTGTAGCACATCATCTTGTCTTGTGTGGTGTCAAGCCTGAAAGCCTCGTGCCATACTGCTTCTCAAAGTCAATTTGGGCGGCGATATCTGTGCTGTCGATACTGAAAGCAGGAGGTGCGGGTGTGCCGCTTGATCCGACGCACCCGAAGGCTCGTCTTGATACCATTCTTGATGATACCAACGCTTCAGTCATCTTGACATCACCGACACACAGCCCATTATTTGGACTTCGAAACGCAACAGTGATTGCTTTGGAAGACGACTTTGCCAAAAGCCTGCCGGCAATTGATGTCGAAGCCTGCAGCGGAGTCCAGCCGCACAATTCAGCCTTCGTCATCTTCACATCCGGCAGCACCGGAACGCCCAAGGGCGTGGTTTTGGAACACCATTCCATGTCTACGAACTGTCAAGCCTATGGTAAAGCGCTCCAGATGGATGAGACTTCTCGAGTCTTGCAGTTCGCCACCTACACATTTGATGCCAGCATATTTGACATGTGTGCCGCCCTACTCCTTGGCGGGTGCGTGTGCATTCCATCTGAGCATGACAGGATGAATGACCTGTCTGGTTTCATCGAACGCCATCGCTGCAACTGGATCCTGGCAACATCGACTGTCATGGGTATGATGACGCCGGAACAAGTCCCCAGTCTAAAGAATTTAGTTCTTGGGGGCGAGGCGCTTTCACGACAAGTCATGGATACCTGGGCGCCCTTCGTAAACTTGTTCAACGCATATGGCCCTGCAGAGGCTGCCATCATGTCTGCATGCTCAAACAGAATGACACCCGACTCGCAAGCTTCTTGCATCGGGCAAGGTGCGACAGGTGCTGTTTGGTTGACCAGTCCAACCAATCCCAACCAGCTTGTACCTATCGGTAGCATTGGCGAGATCACAGTCCAAGGTCCGGGTGTCTCTCGTGGGTACCTGAACAACCCAACGAAGACATCAGAGGCATTCTTCGATTCTCCCCGCTGGTTAGCGGATTCTAGCGCGAGATCTACGAGAGTGTATCGAACTGGTGATCTCGGCCGCTTCAATGGTGACGGCACTATCGAATGTCTCGGTCGCAAGGATAATCAAGTCAAGCTCAGAGGTCAGCGCCTGGAGCTTGGTGAGATCGAATACCACATTTCCCATCACGAACAGGTCCGACAGGGAGTTGTTCTCAAGGGCTCTCGCGGACCATGCAGGGAGCGTCTTGTCGGCTTGATATCACTTCGTTCAGCTCCTGCTACTGGAAGCGACACCATCGATCTCGTGTCCCAAGAGCTTAAGTCCAGAGCTACTCGAATCGTCACCGAGCTTCGCAAGAACTTGAGTGCGGCATTGCCAACCTACATGACGCCGACAGTATGGGTAGTCTTGAGGGAGCTTCCAATGACTACGTCTGGCAAGGTCTACGTCAAAGTCCTTCAACAATGGGTGAATGAAATGAGCCAGGAGACTTTCGTCGATGTCTCCCAATTTTCTACATCACCAGAAGATGCCGACGGACCCCAAGGGGAGAAGCAAATGTCTCATGTCGAGCAACAATTGCAGATGATCTGGTCTAGGGTGCTCAACTTGCCAGCGCAAAGTGTCAAGAGGTCTAGCACTTTCCTGGGCCTTGGTGGTGATTCTGTTACGGCAATGCGTGTCATGTCTCTATGCAGAGCGGAACAGCTTGTCGTGACAGTGCAAGATGTGCTGCAAAATCAATCGCTTGCAAGTCTTGCTCGATGTGTCAAGTCTACCAGCCCAGTCGGCGAAAAGGAAATGTTGGCGGAGATTTACGATACCCCAATGCCTATAACTCCGATTCAAAATTTCTTTTTCAGAACGCTCCCAGAGGCGCCCAATCACTACAATCAGAGCTTCATGCTGGAGCTGAAGCAGTCTACTACTGAAGAAAGACTTCGCAAGGCCCTCGACACGATTGTGGAGAGGTTCCCTCTTCTGCGCGCACGCTTCCAAAAGTCGCAATCGACCGGCCTGTGGAGCCAAACAATATCACGGTGCGACAAGAAGAATATCTCTGCAACATACCAATTCCAGCATGCTCATGTCGAGGGACAAGAAGAAATTGCAGACGTTGCAATTGCGACTCAGACACAACTGGACATTTCCAATGGCATTGTCTTCTCAGCAGTCCTTTTCTCCCACTCCCAGACGCAATCCCTGTTCTTGGTCGCTCATCATCTTGTAATTGACCTGGTGTCGTGGAGGATCATCTTGCAAGAACTTGAGGATATTCTCCGGTCAATCATGCCAAGCACTGACCCTGGTCTACCCTATCTACAGGTTGCGAAGGTACGCCAGGAGCAACTCGGGACTCTTCCAAACCATGATTTTGGGAACATGACTGGCATAAACCAGCTGGACTACTGGGGCATGTCAAGCGTTGACAACATGCAAGCCAATACCCGCCATGTCGGCTTCACGCTTGATGAAACCCTAACGACAAGCATTCTTGGCTCCTGCAACACCGTGCTTCGAACCGAACCAACCGACATGTTCCTGGCAGCCGTTGTCAACTCCTTTGCTGCAGTTTTTCATGATCGAAAATCCCCCACTGTCTTCGTTGAAGGTCATGGAAGGGACCATGGTCTACTTCAACATCTCGATGTGTCGGGTACGGTCGGCTGGTTCACCACAATGGCTCCTTTCCATGTCGATATTCAAGGAAGCGGCAGAGAAGATCTCGTCCAGACATTGCGGCTTACCAGAGATACTCTGCGCCGAGATCGATCTTCAGGACAGCAATTCTTGGATCAGCTCATGCGTACCACCAACCAGGATGGCCTAACCTTGGAAATCATGTTCAACTATGAAGGGCATTATCAGCAGCTCGAGAACGAGCAAGGCTTGTTCCGCATGATGCCCATACCGGCGCCAGACTTTGGGGACAGAATCAAGAGATCTTCAATTTTCGACATCGCCGTCATCGTGAATAATGGCAAGCTGGAGTTTGACTTCCTTTTCAACGAGAAGTCCGCCCATCAAGACCGCATCGAGGGGTGGATTTCTCGAACACAACAGACTCTCCAGCGCATGGCGGAAGAGTTCCCGCGCATGCCGAGACATTATGGGCTGACAGATTTCCCACTTCTTCCTCTCAGCTACAAGAGTCTGGGGAACTTCATCGGAGACCTGGAATCGTGTGTTTCATCTCTGAGCCCGCCACATTGCCCGGTCATTATCGAGGAGGCATATCCTTGCACAGGAACTCAAGAGGGACTTTTGCTTGCGCAAGGCAAGCACGCAAGCAATTACGCGGTGCACGAAATAGCAGAGATCATCTCTTCTAACGACGACCCAATCGATGCACATAGACTTCGTGATGCTTGGCTCCAGACTGTCGAACGTCACCCTGTTCTGAGAACAGTCTTTGTGGAACACCCCACTAACACGGGATATCATTGCCAAGTTGTGCTGGGGCAGGTTGTTCCAGGTCTTGACCTACTCGCCTGCCAGTCCGTGGAACTGGCTTTGGAGGCCTGGAAAATGACATCGACCAGCAACTACACAGTCGTGAAGCCCCCTCATCATATGAGCATTTGCAGCATTGCTGATGGCCGAGTGCTGTTCAAATTCGAGTTTAGCCACAGCATACTCGATGCTCAGTCCGTACAGGTGCTTCTCAAAGACTTTGCTCTAGCATATGGAGGGAATCTGGACACCGAAGTGAGCATTCCGCGGTTCAGCAAAGTATTGGAACACATCAATCATCGTGATGCGCTAGCAGATCTGAAGTACTGGGAGTCTCAGCTTGCTGGGGCGGAGTCATGTTGCCTACCTGACCTCTCTGGCGCTTCAAAGAACAATCGTGTTCAACTGCAGGCCTTGGACTTGAACATATCAACCGATGATCTCCAATCGTTCTGCAAGATGCACCAAGTAACCCCTTTTGCCATTCTGCAGGCTGCATGGGCTACTGTTCTAAGATCTTATACCTTCATGGATCAAGTCTCCTTCGGCTATCTCGCCTCCGGTAGAGACGTTCCCATCGACGGAATTGAGAGCATCGCGGGAGCACTCGTCAACATGCTTGTGTCGCATACTAAGTTCCCGCCGAATGTCACGGCTTTGGAAGTAGTGACATCGATCCAGAATGCTCTTACTGACAGTCTGGCCCATCAATACTGCCCCTTGGGCGAGGTTCAGCATGCTCTTGAGCTTGGCGGCCAGCCACTTTTCAATACGGTGATCGACTTTCAACGACCGGAGGAGGGTGATGACTCTGCCACCGCGTTTTCAGTCCGTCCATTGTCCTTCCATGACCCCACGGAGTTCAGCTTGACTGTGCACTTCGAACTCAAGAAAGACGTTTTGTCCGGATATGTGGCACACTGGACCTCCACTGTCGCCCCCGAGTATGCGCTGCACATAGGAGAAGCACTGTCACTAGCGTTGCAGAGCATACTCAGCAAGCCTCAACAAAAAGTCAACGAGATTGATCTTGTCGGACAGCACACACTGGGAAGGTTCACCGAAATCAACACTCCAGCGCCAATTGCCAGAGAGGAATGTCTCCATGAGATTTTCCGTCAACATGCCGAGTCGACGCCGTCCGCGCCCGCTGTGTTCTCAACACAAACGAGTCTCACCTTTGCAGGACTTGACCGTCTCTCCAGCCGATTGGGCAACTACCTCATAGACATGGGTGTAGGCCCAGAGGTTAAGGTTCCGATGTGCTTCGAAAAGTCTGCCTGGGCGATTGTATCAATGTTCGCGGTCTGGAAGGCTGGAGGTTGCATCGTCGCTCTCGATCCATCCCACCCCGAGTCTCGCATTCGCGGAATACTTGAAGATGTATCAGCCACCTTGATCCTTATGTCATCACAGACTCTAGAGAAATGTCGCGATAGTCTTGGTGACGAGGTGCGGCCAATCATTGTGGATACGAGCAGCCTCGACTCAATGCCCGACGAAACGGCAAGAACAACCACCGTGAAACCGCAAAATGCTGCATACATCAACTTCACATCCGGGACTACGGGTAAGCCCAAGGGTGTCGTCATTGAGCATCAGGCCATCGTCAGCAACGTGGAGCCGCTCGCAAAGACGTCTGATATCACACCAACTACTCGTGCGCTGCAGTTTTCCTCGTACGCATGGGATGCATTCTACTGCGAAACCATTATGCCTCTGCTCTCTGGTGGATGTACCTGCATTGCCAATGACGATGAGCGATCCCACGACATTGCCGAGTTCATGAGAAGGGCGGGCTGTACATGGGCGCTGTTCACTCCATCCTTTGCAAGACTGCTCACACCATCAGATGTTCCGAATTTGCGGACATTGCTTCTCGGTGGTGAGGCCATGTCCGCCGATGACAAGGCTACATGGACGAAATCTGTCACGCTCAAGAACGCATACGGACCTTGCGAGGCTTCAATCGTCGCTCTCATGCACCCCGACATTGCCACTGCGAGCAATGAGCATAACTTGAGCCAGCGATTGGGCCAGACCATTTGGGTTGCTGATCCAAAGAACCCCAACAGGCTTGCACCACTGGGTGCTCCTGGAGAATTGATTCTGGGAGGCCCGCCCGTGGGTAGAGGCTACATCAACGAGCCTGTCAAGACGGCTGAAGCATTCATCACTGACCCTACTTGGTACACCGCGCATCCACAATTGGCCGAGATGGGATTCACCGATAAGTTCTACCGTACTGGTGACCTTGTACGGATGAACGTCGATGGCACAATCGGTTTCATCGGCCGCAAGGACGAGGACCAGGTGAAGCTCCGCGGCCAGCGTATGGAACTCGGAGAAGTAGAACAATGCATCATGACCAACATGCCATCGGCGAAGCAAGTCGCCGCGGCAGTCATTTCACGATCTGGCCAGGCTGAGCACAAGCAACTGATTGCATTTGTCACCTTCTCTGGCAGCCACGATGCTTCCGGCCAACTGTCGAGCAAGCCTCAGGCTTTGCGGGTCTCCGATGAGCTCTTCAAGGAGCTGAAGACGCTCGCAAGTACAATGGCAAATCTTCTCCCATCCTTCATGATACCGTCCATGTTTGTGCCTGTCACACGCATACCACTTGGATCGACCACCAAGATCGACCGGAAGGCGCTTGGTGAGATCGCTTGTCAGATCCCTTTTGCTGACATCGCTCGCTACTCCCTCACAGCTTTGGCTGAAGTTCGCCAGCCCAGCACACCCCTTGAGACTGCTCTTCACGCATTGTACTCGGAAATTTTGGCAATACCAACAGCATCGCTTTCAGTTACCGATGGTTTCTTCCAACGCGGAGGAGACTCAATCAAAGCCATCAAGCTAGTGTCCGCAGCTCGACAAGCCAATCTAGCCTTCACCGTCGTTGACATCTTCAACAACCCATCTGTCTCTGCATTGGCAAGTGTAGCAAGATTCATCGATGCCAATGCGACAAGCGGGTCCATCAAAGATGACAGCGAGGCCTTGGCAGCCGAGAAGACCAAGACAGAAATCACGAAGCTGGCCACGGAGGAGTACAAGTTGAAGACAAGGCAGATCCAAGATGTGTACCCTTGTACTGAGCTCCAGGACACGATGCTAGCAATCTCCTTGGAAAATCCCGGCTCGTATACAATGCAGCTTGTAACTGCTATCTCTGAAGATGCGGATCTCGAGGGGTATCTTGATGCTTGGAAAGCCGTGCGTCGCAACAACGACATTCTTCGATCACGCATTGTCAACTCGCGCGATCGGCGCTACCAAGTCGTCTACAATGACCGAATGGTTATCAAGAACGCAGACTCACTCCAAGAGTACTTGGACGATGACAAGAAGCAGCTCATGGGCTATGGAGATCCTCTTGCACGTTTTGCATTGATCACAGAAGATGACGAGCAGCAATACTTTGTCTGCACGTTGCATCATGCTATATATGATGGCTGGTCAATGTCGTTGATCTTGGATCAGATATCGCAGGCGTGTCAGTGGAAGCCGTTGTCGAAGCCGCCCCCATTCGCAGACTACGTTCGGTACATTCAGAACCAAGACCGAAACGCCGCCGAAGCGTTCTGGTTGTTTGAGCTGTCCGGCGCTTCCACCTGTGATTATCCTCGACTACCCAGCTCGTCCTACCAATCATCAGCTGGCAAGACCACAGAACGAATCATGTCCCACGACCAACCAGGAACTTCGGGGCCTATTGCAGCAGTCGCGAAGACAGCCTGGGCTCTTCTTCTTGGCCTATACTCCGGATCAGATGATGTGGTATTTGCAACAACGAATGCCGGCAGGAGTCTGCCCTTGGATGATATTGCTGACATGGTTGGTCCAACTATCACGACTGTGCCGGTGCGGGTGCGTCTAGATCGTACGCGCAAGGTCAGCGAGCTTGTCGGCGATGTCCATGAACGAGCACTGTCTGCAATGCCCTACGAATACCTTGGCTTGCAGAATATCAGACACATCAGCAATGATTGTGAGGCTGCCTGTGATTTGCGAAGCTTGTTCGTGGTGCAGCCAGGTGATCTGGACGATGTTGGCTTCACTGGAGTTCCTGGCGTTTCAATTGTCCCCGCAGAGGCATCTGGCTTTTTCACACAGCCTTTGGTAGTTGAATGCTACCTGGGAAAGACGAAACTCAAACTCGCTGCTAGCTACGATGAGAATGTTCTCAGCCAGCACGAGGTTGACAGAATGCTGGCACAGCTAGAGCACCTGATTCGGGAGCTCGATGCACACGGCGACGAAGCACTCATCGCCATCAATCTCTTGTCCAGCGACGACAAACGAGACATATTCGATTGGAACGCAGAGATGCCTGCCAAGCTAGATGAGCGCGTCCAAGATGTGCTTGCGGTCCGAGCCAAAGAATTTGCATCATCAATCGCCGTATCATCCTGGGACGGCAAGTTGACGTACCGAGAATTGGACGAGTACTCGTCCCGTCTTGCGGCATATATCTGCAGCGAGATGAAGGTTGGGCCTGGTGACTTGGTACCGCTGTCCTTTGAGAAATCAGCTTGGGCCATTGTCGCAATGGTTGCCATCATCAAAGCTGGAGGTGCCTTCGTGTTCCTTGACACAAAGATGCCGCTCATGCGACAACAGTTCATCATCAATGCCTCCAAATCAAACTTCATCCTTAGCTCCACGAAGAACACAATCATGTGGAGTCAGGGCCAATGGAACATCATTGAGGTTAGCAAAGCTGCTCTAGAGAGCTTGCCAGAATCTCAAATGCCCGCCGCCAACAACCAGCCTGACAGCCTTCTTTATGCCATCTACACTTCAGGCAGTACGGGTGTACCCAAGGGTTGTTTGATTGAGCATTCCGCATTCCTGAGCAGTACTGCGAGCTACACGAAGAACCTACTGCTGGATCGCAGCAGCCGTGTGCTTCAGTTCTCCTCATTTGCATTCGATGTTAGTATCATGGAGAGCCTCGGTGTTCTCACCGTTGGTGGTTGTGTATGCATCGCAAGCGAAAATGCATTTGAGACAGGTATCGCGACTATGATACAGGAGACTCAAGCAAACTGGGCATCACTCACGCCTTCGGTCGCCAGGCTGATGGATCCGTCTGGCGTGCCTAGTCTGAAGACCCTGGCTCTCGTCGGCGAGCCACTCAGCTCCGAGGATCTCAAGACATGGGCCGGAAGCCTACGACTACAGAATGGATATGGTCCTACGGAGTGCTCAATCCTGTGCGTGATCAATCCCGATCTGAGGACAGAGACAGATGCCGGAAACACTGGATACGGAAGTGGTGGCTTGACGTGGGTTGTCGACCCCAATGATCCAAATATCCTGATGCCAGTTGGCTGTCCTGGTGAGCTATTGATGGAAGGGCCAATTCTGGCTCGAGGTTACCTCAACCAACCTGAGACAACTGCTTCTGTATTTGTGGAGGGTCTCAAGTGGTCTCCAAAAGGTCGCTTTTACAAGACTGGAGATCTGGTTCGATACAACGCTGATGGTTCGATTCATTGTCTTGGCCGCAAAGATAATCAGGTCAAAGTCCGCGGCCAGAGACTCGAGCCTGGAGAGATTGAGGAGAAGATTGACGGACTCAGCTTTGTCAATAACTCCTGCGTGGTTCTCACCAAGACAGGACCTTATGCCAATAAACTCGCAGGAGTGGTAGTGCTCCAAGAATTTGCCGCCGCCTCGGCTCCACCACTTCAGCTCATTGAGAGGCACCAAAAGCAGCAAGCTGCTGGAAGGGTCGCTGAGATGCGCGACGCTTTGTCGGAAGTTTTGCCCGTATACATGGTCCCTGAGGTCTGGATCATGGTCACTGCCACGCCGCTTTCAATCTCGGGCAAAACAGACCGCAAATCCATTCGTCAGTGGGTTGAAAAGATCAGCGGTGGCTTGCAGCAGGAAATTGACAGCTTGATCGCTCCCAACACCAAAGAGGCACCTCAGACAGAGGAAGAGAAGAGCCTCCATGCAATCATCTGTGATGTCCTCAACATTCCGCCAAGCGATGCGGGAGTCAACCAGTCTTTCATGAGCCTGGGTGGCGACTCCATCAGTGCCATGCGCCTCGTTGCCAAGTGCCGAAGCGCCGGCTTCGCTGTCACCCTCAGGAAGATTTTGAGCAGGGCCAGCATATCGCAACTGGCTGGCCAGGCAAACAAAGCAGTCACACAGGCACCTGCACAAGAGGTTCCTGCGTCTGACCTGTATAAGCCGTTTGCTCTGACGCCAATTCAGCAGTACTACGTCGACACTCAAACGCAACTGTCTGGACAACATACCGATGTCGAATTTACTGGCCCTCACCGATTCCATCAAAGCTTCTTGCTTCGCTTGACACGCCCAATTGATCAGAAGGCCCTGATATCAGCCGTTCAACAGCTCACACAGCGCCACCCCATGCTGCGAGCCGCGTTTTCCAAGGACTCCCAGGGGACTTGGCAACAGCGCATCCTCGGCGATGTCGCGAGACTCGATAATGTCCGTATCCATGATGCCAATACCACTGAACAGGCGCTCTCGGCCATCAACATTGCCAACAGCCTCGACACCAAGAACGGCCAGGTGTTCCGGGCAGTCTTCTTCCCCAAGTTGAATGAAAATGAACAGCTTCTCTTCATGACTGCGCACCATTTGGTGATTGACCTTGTGTCGTGGCGCATCATCTTGGATGAGTTGGAACAGATCCTCAGCGGAAAGCAGCTGGCTTCTCAAACTGGAATCAGTTTTCAGGCCTGGACTGCTCTTCAAGCCTCCTATGCGGAGTCCATGCTAACTCCAGCTGCTGCACTACCCATCAAGATTGGTGCCAACAACGCCGAGTACTGGGGCGTCACCCAGCCATCCAACAACACATATGGCATGACAATCACCCGATCATTCACACTTGGCAAGAGTCTCACCTCAGTTTTGACCGGGCAGTGTCACGATGTGCTACGGACTGATGTGGTCGATGTGCTACTGGCATCACTAGTACACGCTTTTAGTGCTACATTCACCGATCGCATGGTGCCGACAGTCTTCATCGAAGGTCACGGTCGCGAACCTTGGGATGAAGGCATCGATCTTGGTTCCCTTGTAGGCTGGTTCACTGCAATCAGCCCCGTCTCTGTTCCTGCAACTGCGGAACAGGATGCTTTGAACGTTTTGCGCCAAACGAAAGATGTTCGCCGCCTCATTCCCAGTAACGGGTGGGCTTACTTTGCCTCGAGATACCTCAACCCTGAAGGCCGTGAAGCTTTCCGCGATGATTCACTGCCCGAGATTCTGTTTAACTTCGCTGGCCAGTTCCAGCAGTTCGAGAACTCTGATGGTCTGTTCAAGGATTGTGAGCACGAGCTCGCCGGCGAAGCATCCGAGGTTGGTCCAGACACCACGCGCCTTGCCTTGATTGAAGTTTCGTCAGTCATCAAAAATGGAGAGCTCCAGATGTCGTTCATTTTGAACAGGCACATGCAGCATATGGAACGATTGCAGAAATGGATCAGTGACATGCCTGGCGCTCTCAAATCTATCCTCGAGACTCTGCAGAACAATCAATTAGCACCAATGCCAACACTCAGCGACTTTCCGCTCCTTCGTACCACTCACGACAATTTGGATGCCCTTCTACATGACGCTTGTGCAAAAGTGAGCGCTGCTGACTGGACAACGATCGAAGACATTTTCCCATGTACGCCAATGCAGACGGCTATGCTGCTCAGCAGTGCTATGGACCCTGAGCATTACCGCACCTGTGCAATCTTCCAAGTGTCTGGACCTTCGCAGATTTCGGCGGATCGTTTGCAGAGCGCATGGCTTCAGGTGGTGGAGCATCATCCATCGCTTCGCACTGTGTTCCTCGCGGCGCAATCAGAAGATGCTGCCTTTGATCAAGTTGTCTTCAAGCATCTCGATCCTCAGGTACACATTCTCAGCACCTCTGACTTGGATGCACTTGAGCATCTCAAGGCCCCAGCACCCGCTGATTGGTCTGACGCATCTCCGCATGCTCTCACCATCTGCCAAACGGCCACGAGTATGCTGTGCAGACTGGAGATTAGCCACGCGCTCATGGATGGTGCCTCAATGGATCTGATATGCAGTGATTTGGTATCAGCCATTGACGGCGAGCTCTCGGAGGACCCTAGCCCGGGATACAGCAACTACGTCAAATATCTCTCAGAGCGCGACACTGGCGATGCTCTGACCTACTGGATGCGATATCTCAGTGGCGCAGACCCCTGTACTGTTCCCGCTGTCAAATCAGTCACCGAGGACGTTGACGTCGCTGAAGCCTCCGTGACCATTCCCGTGTCCGAAGGTCTAGGGCAACTTCTTGCTGGCTTCTCCGAGAAGCATGAAGTCACCGCAGCCTCAGTCATACAAGCCGCTTGGGCAATGGTCCTCCGCTGCTACACACAATCGACTGATATCACTTTCGGTTATGCTGTTGCTGGTAGAGATATACCAGTCGAAGGCATTGACAACATTGTCGGCCCATTCATCAATGTGTTGCCGTGCAGAATCGACATGAGCAGCACCTCACTAACCAACTTGGACTTGGCATCCCGAGTTCAGCAAGACTTTTTCGACAGTGCAGGTTTCCAGCACAGTTCCCTCGCCGAGATTCAACACGATCTCAAACTCGGCAGCCGTGCTTTGTTCGACACCGTGGTTTCAATCCAACGCTACAATGATGATTCGATGAACTCGTCCTCTGGAATTCAAATGGATCTGCTCGATAGCCATGACCCCAACGAGGTAAGATATGAGAGAGGTCCACTTTCAGGTTTCATTTGCTAAAATTACAACAGTTTTCCGTCACGCTCAACGCTGCCTATTCGTCAGGCAGACTAGGCCTCGTGCTGAGGCACTCGCCCCAGAACGGGGTCACAACTTCTCGGGCTACCAGCATTGCTCACACTTATGCAAAGGCCCTTGAAGCCATTCTCGAGGGTCCTGAGAACGCGTTCCATGACGTGGACCTGTTCAGCACCCGCGATCGGAGCATTGTGGACAGATGGAATGAGCAAAGTCCTGCTCTCGTCAGCGAGCGTGTACACGAGACGATCCAGTCTCGTGCAAGACTGCAACCTGACGCACCTGCGGTCGATTCATCAGATGCACAGCTTTCATACTCGCAGCTTGACAATTATTCTACCCGCCTGGCTCATGAGCTCATGGGTCACGGCGCCAAACCTGGAGCCATGGTGCCGTTCTGTTTCTCGAAGTCTGCTTGGTCAATTGTATCCATCTTGGCGATCATGAAGTCTGGAGCAGCATTCCTCCCATTGAACTGGAGGGATCCGGATGAGCGTGTTCGTTCGCTCATCGAAGAATCAGGAGCTTCATTTGTTCTCGCATCGCCCGACCAAGTTGAGAAATTACAGGCTTTCGTCGAGAGTGTGATTGTCGTCTCCAACGCTTCTGTCCACGATCTACCAGCGATCGACGCGCCTCTGTCAATCGGCAGCAGTGAGGACGCGGCCTATGTGCTCTTCACCTCAGGCAGCACGGGCAAACCTAAAGGCGTTGTCATTGAGCATCGCAATCTATCTAGCAACATTGCCGAACATGCTCCTGGTCTTGGCTTCGACACCCAGTCTCGTGTGCTTCAATTTGCATCCTACACATTTGACGCATCAATCACGGAGATACTTGCAACTTTGTGGAGCGGTGGCTGCGTTTGTGTTCCTTCCGAAGAGGAGAGGACAACTGATGTCGAAAGCGCCATGCGACGCATGAACGTGACTTTCGCCATGCTTACCCCATCGGTGGTGCAGATTCTCTCGCCCGACAATCTTCCCTCGCTTCACACACTTGCTCTTGTCGGAGAAGCAGTGCCCAAGAGTCTCATCACCAAATGGTCGGAGAGGCTCAGACTGCTTGTCGGATACGGCCCAACGGAGACAGCGGTCTTCGCTTCGATCGGCCACTTAACTCCTCGTGAGGACAGTGGTTTCATCGGAAGGGCTGCTGGTACCGTGACCTGGATCGTCAACCCCGACAACCACAACTTGCTGACTCCCATCGGATCTGTGGGAGAGCTGGCGCTCAGTGGTCCCACCCTAGCCCGCGAATATCTCAACAACCCTGCGAAAACAGCCGAAGTCTTTGTCTCTAATCCTCGCTGGGCTTCATCCACGTCTATTGACCGAATTTACAAGACGGGTGATCTTGTGTACTACCGCGATGATGGCGCAATTATGTACATCGGCCGCAAGGACAGTCAGGTCAAGATACACGGCCAGCGCGTCGAGCTTGGCGAGATTGAGCAGCAAGTCCTCGCTTGCTTGCCCACACAATCAGAGGCCGTAGTGGCTGTACTTCGCGGGACAGAAGCGCTTTCTGCCATCCGGCTGGTGGCTTTCGTGCGCATTCCAGGCTTCGAGCAAGCGTCTAGTGTCGCTACCTCCATTGTTCCCATGTCGCCACAATTGAGCGCTACCCTGGCACAGCTTCAGACGGATTTGTCTGACAAGGTCTCTACTTATATGGTGCCATCACTATACATCCCGCTGGCTGTTCTTCCCAAGTCAGCAGCAGGCAAAGCCGATAGGAATGCCATGCTGAAGATCGCTCATGGCCTGACACAGGACCAGCTGGATGCCTACTCCTTGAAGAACGCAGCCAAACGTCTAGTCTCGACGCTTGTGGAACAAACAATCCAGTCAGTCTGGGCTTCAGTACTCGCTGTCTCGGATGATTCTATCGGTGCCGACGATCACTTCTTCAAGCTTGGTGGCGACTCCCTCTCTGCAATGAAAGTTGCGTCGCAACTACGATCACAAAATGTATCCGTGTCTGTTCCGGACATTTTCAAACACCCCCAGCTTTCGGATCTGGCACGGCTGATTGAGGATACTGAGCCAAACAGGGCATCGACTGTGACAGAAGTTGAATCTTTCAGTCTCATGTCTGAAAAGAACACGGTAGTTGCCAGAGTCAAGTCACTGACTGGTGGGCAGTCGATGGCCGTTGAAGACGCATACCCAGCAACGCCATTGCAGCAGGCTCTGTTCGCTCTGACACAAACTGATCCCAAGGCCTACGTCAATCGTATGGTATTCAAGCTGTCTGACTCTGTGGATTTTGCCTCGTTCAAGTCAGCCTGGAGCTCTGTTTACGCTGCCAATCCCATCCTTCGGACCGCCATTGTCAACTTGGAGGGCGATGGAACTTGCCAGGTCGTATACACTACTGATATCACCTGGCGCGAGGCTACCGGTACTGTTGAGCAGTACCTGACCACCGATTCTGTCGTTCCTATCCGCGAAGGCGATCTGCTGACCCGCTATGGCCTCGTCACGGACAAATCAAACCGCTACTTTGTCTGGACTGCTCACCACGCGGCATACGACGGGTGGTCGACCGACCTCATATTTGACAAGGTTCAGCAAGCGTATCAAGGCAAGATGCCTGAGCCACTTACACCGTATTCCAGATTCATTCACTTCGTGAGCAGCCTCAACCAAGACCAGGCGAATCAGTACTGGCAGGGCCAGCTTGCGACGTATTCTGGAGTCGATTTCCCACTTACCCCTTCTGCACACAAGGTCTCCAGTGATGGTGCTGTTGAGAAGGTCATGCAGCTTTCCTCGGAAACCCGCAATTCAGAGATCACCACAGCTTCTCTTCTCCGTGCCGCATGGGCTCTAGTAGTCTCGAAACAGACAGCCAACAACGATGTTGTCTTCGGCATGACGCAAAATGGACGCAATGCGCCTGTCGCTGGCATTGAAAACATCCAAGGACCAACTATCGCGACAGTTCCAGTGCGCGTGCAGATTGACAACAAGAAGCCTACGGCCGAATACTTGCAGGACATCCACCTCCAAGCCGCCGAGATGATTCCCCATGAGCAAACCGGTCTTCAAAAGATCAAGTCTCTAGGACTTGGCCCCAAGTCTGCGTGCGACTTTCACAACCTACTGGTCATCCAATCTCACGGTCATTTGGACGGCGATGGCTCAGACTGGATCGTCCCAGTCGAGACCAGTCTGGAGGGCTTCGACACTATGCCATTAACGATCGAATGTTCACTTGGAAGCGCGGGCAGGGTTGAGATTGCTGCACACTTTGACACTCGATTGATCTCCAGCCTCCAGGTACAACGTCTTCTCAACCAGTTCGCTCACGTGACTGGTCAATTGTCCGGAGCTGGCGACGGTTATCGCATCTCCGACCTCGATTTTTTCACACCGGAAGATGAACAGCTTGTCGAGCAATGGAATGGCTCAATGCCTCCTGTTTACAACGACTGCCTCCAAGATCGTTTCGAGAGGTTCGCCGTTGAAACCCCCGAGAAGGAAGCAATTCGTTGCTGGGATGGGTCTTTTACGTACCGTGGGCTTGACACCCTTGCGACGCGCCTTGCAAACCAATTGATCGCCTCGGGTGTCAAGACTGGAGATTACGTCCCATTCTGCTTCGAGAAGTCTGTATGGGCCGTCGTGTCCATGCTCGCCACTCTAAAAGCAGGAGCCGCATTTGTGCCGTTGGATCCTGGGCACCCAACCAGCCGGCTCAACGACATCATCTCGCAGACCGGGGCCAAGTTGATGCTCGCCTCATCTGAGGCCCCTTCCCTCGAGATTGAAAAGACCCTGCTAGTATCGTCTAGTACTATTGCTTCGATGGCCTTCGATGCAAGCTCCCCGCTACCCGCAAAGGACCCGTCATCCATTGCCTACATCATCTTTACATCTGGTAGCACTGGTCGGCCGAAGGGTGTTATGATGCCACACCACGCCATTTGCTCCAGCGGAACCATTCTGGACCTTGCCGATCTTGGTATTGATCAGACTTCCCGAGTCTACCAGTTCCCTTCGTATGTGTTTGATGCCGCTGTGTACAACATCTTTGGCGCATTGTCAATGGGTGCTACACTGTGCGTGCCTTCAGATACAGACAGACTCGGCGCAAATCTTGCAAAGTCAATGCGTGACATGAAGGTCACTTGGTCTGTGTTGACGGCTGGTGTACTCCGCCTCTTCAAGCCTGAAGACGTCCCAACCCTCAAGACAATCAAGCTTGGTGGTGATGCCGTCTACCAAGAGGATGTCGACCGATGGGCATCCAAATTGCAAATGCTCCAAGGGTACGGTCCAGCAGAGGCAACCGTGTTCGTGACATGGACTCGCATGACACCAAGTAGCGCTCCGAACAATGTTGGTCCCGCGACAAGATCACGTCTTTGGGTTGTCGACCCTGAGAATCACGACCAGCTCACTCCGGTCGGTCTTGTTGGCGAGATGATCATTGAGGGACCCTCACTGGCAGCTGGCTATCTCAACGACGAGGCTAAAACAGCCAGCTCTTTCATATACGACCCGGCTTGGTGTCGAGGACAAGGAAGACGGTTCTACAAGACCGGCGATCTTGTGCGCTATGCTGATGATGGCTCGTTCCTATTCGTGGGCCGAAAAGATGGACAGGTCAAGCTCAACGGTCAAAGAGTCGAGCTTGCCGAGATTGAGAACCACCTCTTCTCATCACTGCCATCCTGCCAGCTAGCAGTTCTTTTGCCCAAGTCTGGACCGTGCAAGAATTCCCTCACTGCCATTCTTTCGCCTGCCAATGGCGCATCATCATCCAGCGACGTCGACTTCATCCATGATAGAGCTATCAAGGATGCTCTGATCACCCAAGTCACGGAAGTCGCGGACAAGTTGCCAGAGCGAATGCCAAGGTACATGGTACCCCGTACATGGTTTGCTGTCAACAAGCTTCCATTCAACTCCTCTGGCAAAATAGACAAGAAGAAGATGCAGCTGTGGCTCGAGGGCCTGTATGAGGATGAAGTCCTCGCTCAGAAGCTTCAGCCTAAGCATGACTCTATAGAAGTCTTGGCCTCGACTGAGATGGAGTCAATTCTGCAGCAAGCTTTGAGTCGAGTGCTCAACGTATCTGCGGAAAGCATGTCGTTCAACCGGTCATTCATGGCTTTGGGTGGTGACTCCATCACGGGCATGCAGCTTGCATCTCGGCTGCAGGCATCGAATGTCGTCATTAGCGTGCGACAGCTCCTAGAGAGCAAGACCATCAAAGACGTTGCAGCCCTGGCGCGCTTCAAGACCGAACGTCTGGAGATGGCTGAAGAGGCTTTGGACGTGCCCTTTGAGCTTTCTCCCATTCAAAAGATGTTCATTGAACTGGTACAGCCGTCTGCCAGCTCCCCGCAACGCTTCAATCAGAGCTTCCTCCTACGTATCAACCATCTGGTCGGCCCAGAGAAGTTGACTGCAGCCATTGAATTACTCGTCGCACGTCACTCTATGCTACGTGCTCGCTATCAACAGGGTGCAGATGGCGTCTGGAGTCAGCGTATCCTGCCACGTACTGGAGGCTCGTATTGCTTGACAATACATTCAACAAACGTCGACATTGATCGCGCCATGTCGCGAAGCCAATCCAGTCTCAATATTGTCACAGGTCCTGTCTTTGTTGCTGACCTGCTTACCCAGTCGGACGGCTCTCAGGTCCTCTTCATGGCTGCTCATCACATGGCCGTCGACCTTGTCTCGTGGCGCATCATTTTAAACGATCTGGAAGAATACCTCACCAATGCAGGCAATGTGACACTTCCTCGTCCACTGCCATTTCAGACTTGGCTATCCCTCCAGCATGAGCAGGCCCAGAAGATTCAGCCAGACTCCGCGCTGCCGTTCGAACTTCCAGCTCCCGACGCCAGCTATTGGAATGTTGCAGCTGACACGAACACGTTCGCGAATCTTGTGGAGCATGAGTTCATGCTTGATGCCGAGACGACCTCTCACCTTCTCAACGACTGCAGTTCTGCACTAGGCACAGATACTTTAGACGTGTTGGTGGGCGCCTTGGTTCATGCGTTTTCTCAGACCTTCCACGATCGTTCACTTCCAAGCATCTTCACCGAAGGTCATGGCCGTGAGTCATGGGACGAGTCGGTCGACGTATCTTCTACCGTGGGTTGGTTCACCACTATGTCTCCCATTCATGTGGAGGCAGAACCAGGTGACGACATTGTCCGTTTCGTTCGCAGAGCCAAGGACCGCCGGCGACAGATTCCCATGAATGGCTGGAAGTACTTTGTCAGCCGCTTCCTCAATGCCGACGGCCAGCAGAAATTTGCCCAAACCGGTCCCGTCGAGGTCATTCTCAATTTTGCTGGTCAGTATCAGCAGCTAGAGCGGCAGGATGCGCTGTTCCAGCTCATGCCGCGCGATGCTTATGGCATTGAGACTGCCGACGTGAGTGCAGAGATGGAGCGGACTTCGATCATTGAGATTTCTGCCGGTATCAGCGACGGCTCTCTGAAGGTTACATTCATGTGGCCCAATTCCCTCGAGAGACACGAACAAGTCAAGCAATGGTCCAGCAACACTCAAAGCTCAATCATCTCTGCCATCGCAAGCTTGAAGGAATTGACAAAACAAGTCACTCCCAGTGACTTCCCTCTCTTGAGCCTCACCGACGAAGAATTCGACAGCTTCGTTCATGAGTCTCTGCCCAAGCAGAACATTGCCGATCTCGAAAATGTTGAGGATATGTACCCTGCCACAGCTCTCCAAGAAGCCTTGATGATGTCGCGAAGCATGGACTCTGGTCTATACGCCGTCTGCGTGATCTACAAGCTGTCGGAGGCTGATGGCCAGCCCGTCGACATTGACCGCCTTCACGCAGCCTGGTTGGCTGTGATCAATCGACACCAAACGCTCCGGACAGTGTTCGTCGACACCGTCTCTGATCGGAGCGCCCTCACCCAAGTCGTTCTCAAGAACCTTCCTGCCAATACGACCAGACTCATGAGCAACACCGATGCAGAGGCGATCAAAACTCTCGAGCGCCCGAATGCGCTCACCCCTGGCGTCTCCCTCGAAGTCGCCAGCCCGTGCCAACTCACCCTCTGCCACGTCGTGTCAACTGGCAACACGTACTGCAAGATTGATGTCAATCATGCAGTCACTGATGGCAGTTCAAGCGGCATCTTGCTTCGAGACCTTGGGTTGGCATATGACAACCTCCTCTCGCCCGGTCGAGGCCCACTGTTCAGCGATTTCGTATCGTACCTTCTCAAGGGCGACAGGAAAGCCAGTCTCGAGTATTGGGGCAATTACTTGCGTGGCCTGGAGCCATGCATTATCAACAATGGATTCTCAACGAATGAAAAGAAGGTTCTTCGCGATCTTGAGTTCAAGATTCCCGACGCTGCTAGGCTGCGCAAGTTCTCGGCTTCCAACTCGATCACTCTCGCCAACCTATTCCAGGCCGCTTGGGCTATGGTGCTTCGAAACTTCGCTAATACCGACCAAGTATGTTTTGGCTACCTCAACGCTGGCCGCGACGCCCCCGTCGAAGGCATTCGAGACGCAATCGGCCTCTTCATCAACATGCTCGTTAGCCGTGTCGACTTCACGGAAGCCCTCGATGCGCAAGGTCTCCTGCAGACGGTGCAGACCGACTACATCAATGCACTAGACCACCAGAATTGTTCTCTTGCAGATATGCAGAGATTGGCTGGTAACCCCCTCTTCAACACTATCATGTCCTATCAGACCATGTCAGAGGGTGGCGACGATGACGCTGGAACTCTCAGATTTGAGCAGGTCGACGCTCACGACCCTACAGAGTACGCATTGAGCGTGAGCGTTGCTGTCGGTGAAAGCGCCATCTGGATCACCGTCAGCTACTACACGGATTCCGTCTCGGACTTCCAAGCCAAGAGTGTTGCCACGAGCTTTGAGAAGGCAATCGACGGTCTTGTTGCGACTGCGCCTACGACACCAGCCCATAATATCGCAACCTTGGGTGACCATTCCATTAACAAGATCAAGGAGTGGAATGAGAACTACCCCAATATTGTGGACCGATGCGTGCACCACTTGATCCAAGATCGAGCCGACGAGGATCCAACAGCAATGGCTGTCTGCTCTACAGAGGTCAGCTGGACTTACGGCGAGTTGAATGAGTTTGCCAATCGACTGGCACATCGACTTGCTATTCTCGGCATCCGTCCCGGTACCAAGGTACCATACTGCTACGATGCTTCCCCGTGGGCCATCGTTGTCATGCTTGCTATTCTCAAGTCAGGAGGTGCCTGTGTAGCACTGGATCCCAAGCATCCTACGGATCGTCTGCACGGAATTCTGGAGGACGTGGAGGCCGATATTGTCATCTCCGCGCCCCATCATGCATCGAAGTTCATGTCTGCAGCCGCCGTGATGGCACTTGGCCCAGATGAGATCAAGCGCCTGAACGTGACTCTCCGACAGAGAACCAAGCCACTGCCAGAGACGCAATCTACCGATCTCGCATTCGTCAACTTCACATCTGGTAGTACTGGCAAGCCTAAGGGTATACTACTCCAACACAAGGCCATCGCCACGAGTGGGTCATACTATGGTGCTGCCATGGGATATGGCCCCGGATCCCGGGTCTTGCAATTTTCTTCCTACACTTTCGATGTCAGTCTCAGCGACATCTTCTTCTCCCTCATGCGCGGAGGTGCAGTTTGTGTGCCTACTGAGTATGAGAAGCTCAACGACCTCACCGGATTTATTAACCGTCTCAACGCCAATACTGCCGATTTGACACCTTCTGTATTGGAAGCAATGCTCCGTCCCGAGGCTGTCCCATGTCTGAAGACCATTTGCCTGGGCGGCGAAGCCGTCAAACAAGAGAATCTGTCCGTGTGGGCAGACAAGGTGGCCCTACACAATTATTACGGACCTTCTGAAGCCTCGGTCGCTTGTGTCGGTCGCTCCGATCTCTCTTTCACAGACCAGGCAGCTAACATTGGTGTTGGCTGTGGAGCTCTGACCTGGGTCGTGGAAGCCAGCAACTCACACAAGCTGGCACCACTCGGAACCGTTGGCGAGCTTCTGCTCGAGGGCCCTCTACTGGCCACTGGCTATCTCAAGCTGCCCGAAAAAACAACAGAAGCTTTCCTTTGCGACGTCACATGGCCTGGCTTCACTGAACCGAGACGCCTATACAAGACTGGTGATCTCGTACGATATACTGAAGACGGCAGTCTCGAATATCTCGGCCGCAAGGACAACCAGGTCAAGATCCGCGGCCAGCGCGTCGAGATTGGCGAGATTGAGCACCACGCAATCCTCAATGCTCCACCAAATTACAACCAGATCGCTGTCGAGGCCATTAACGTCCATGGACGTGTCGGAATGGTCTTGGTTGCCTTTATCGCCGTCGGCTCTCAAGTTGATGCTTGCACCGAGACGTTACTTCCCGTCAAGCTTCTCACTCTCTTCCGTAATCTTCAAGCTTCCTTGACAGCGTCTCTCCCCAGCTACATGGTGCCGTCGCTTTATGTACCACTTCGCGAGCTTCCTCTGAGTACAGCTGGCAAGCGAGACCGCAAGGCTCTCAGACAAATACCCGCCAATCTCTCTGATGCTCAGCTGCGCACTTTCTCTCTTACGGATGACTCCACGATCAAGAGAGAACCATCCACAGCAACCGAACAGCGGCTGCGATCCGTCTGGGCCAAGGTACTTCGGGTCCAAGAGGCGGACATTGGTGTCGACGAGAGCTTCTTCCGACTGGGTGGTGATTCTATCGCCGCCATGCGACTCGCAGCAGCTGCCACCAAGAGCGGTGTTCAGATCTCAGTGCTGGACATCATGACACACAAGACAATTTCCAAGATAGCGGCCTTGGCAGATGGTCAGGTCGACGAGGCATACGCGACGCAAAGCCTCACAAGTTCATCTGGTGGCAGAACTGAGTCGCATGACAAGTTTTCTACCCATGGCGGCACACCAAGTCGCCACGACATCGATCCAACTGAAGTCGAGATCATATACCCCGCCACTGCAGCTCAAAAAGAGTTGCTTCAAGCCTCCAAAGCAAGCCCCTCTTCTAGATACTACCATATTTCTCAAGTCTTTGAAGTGACATCCCGCAACGCCGACAACAAACAAGTCGATGCGCAACTCTTCCACAAAGCTTGGCAACAAGTTGTGGACCGACATCCTGTTCTGAGGACTGTGTTTGACGACACTCTTGGACAAATTGTCCTCAAAACATACAAGGCCGAAGTGAATTACCTGGAAGTCGAAGACTCAGAAGACCTGGACAAGCAAAATCTCGCACTACCGCTGGACAAGGCCACACCTCTGCACCGATTGACTCTGGCCAAGACACCATCAGGCCAACTGTTCTGTCGCTTGGATATCCATCACTCCATCACGGATGGATACTCCTTGATGACCATGTTTGGAGAGCTTGCGAGCGCTTACGCAGGGGCATTGCCGCACGGCAGTGGACCATCAATGCGCGACTTCATCTCTCAGATTGAGGGTCTGGATCGAAACGCTGCCCTCTCTCACTGGAAGAATGTCATGAATGGCTTGACCCAGATTCCTCAGTTTCCGCGCAAACAGGATCTCTTGGGCAACACAACAAGAACTCATCTCCACGAGCTCCATGTAAAGGTGCAGAACAAGACACTGCCTGGCTTCTGCTTGGCCAACGAATGCACCATCCCCTCGCTCATATACGCGGCTTGGGGTCTCGTTCTCGGCGCCCTCTGCGGTGATCGCCAACAAGATGCCGTCTTTGCATACTTGACAAGTGCCAGGACAACCATTGCTTCCGAGGCCTTGGGCTTTCTTGTCAACACGGTTCTACACCGCGTCTCAACAGACGGCCAACTTCCACTGTCTGCACTTCTTGAACAGTCACACGAGTCGGTCCTGAGCGCACTGCCACACTCTCACATCACGCCGGCAGAAATTGGCGTCCGCGTCAGCTCTCTTGTCAACGTACGCAAGTTTGACGACGAGGCTCTCGCTGCTCTCGATGCCGACAACGATACCAATTCGACAACTAACGGTATCACTTTCGATGCAAAGCCATCGCTGGACCCTATGGCCGTGAGTTTCTCCTGACCACCATCTGTTTCGCGCAGCTATACTAACCTTGTGACTATAGTATGATGTTGTGCTTGCCGTATCCGAGCTTGGCAATGGCACACTGGACCTGACCCTCTCATTCTGGGACTCAGTCGTTGCCGAATCGGACGCCCAGCGTGCCATAGATTGTATGAGCAATGTTCTTGATTCCATCGGTCACGAAAATGTTGAGACCTGTGGGGATATCATGAGGATTTTGGAATAAAGTCGAAAACGACAGGCGGTGTTACTTGTTTTTCCCTCTATTTTCTTTGGTCTGTTGTGCGAGGAGCGTTGGATTTCAGGGTTGAATTGGTGCTTTCTGTTTTCAGGTTAAGGTTTTTCTGGGTTAAGGTGTTGGATCTCCCTTTCTAGAATTTTTCTCACGTCTCTTATGTATTTTCGGTTTACAAAAGTTCAGATGCACAATAAAACAAAAGTGCTACCAAATCGCGGCTTCCCACTTAAGATATATATTGTGAATGGCAGTGGTAAAATTCTTTGAAGCAGACGTTCCTGGCGCACCATCGCCGCGACGACTGCTGACGCTATAAAAGAGAGCACTGTGATTTCGGCACGTCCGCTGACATCACTTAGAGGCCAGAGGCTAACAGTAGAGCTCTACTTCGTACAGTGGGGGAATTCACTGCCTGGACGAGGGGCTCTCAGGGCTTGCTCTCGAGGCTCTGAAAGAACTACCCCGCTACTCCGCAAATCGGCGGTTGGGCGGGTCGAAGCCCAAAATTCCCAGCGGAACATCGGAGGTGGAAACTGGATTGACTGCTGACTGGAGCCATGAGCAACTTTACGCCCTTCTCTGTTGACGAATTGGACCCTTGACCATTCCGACTGACTAATAAGAGTTGTCGGCTTTCTTCGACTGACTCGACACGATCTCTAAACCTTGGACAAAGTCAATTGCCGCCTTACTCTGGTTCATCTGTGACACTATTTACAGTTCTCACCTCAGATCGAGCGACCTAGCACCAGAAAGCAACTCGAACCACTAGACTCGTCACCATGGCGCCATTCCCTCCCCCGCCGGTCAACACCATTGACTGGTCCAATGTCGGCTTCCGCGTCCGCGAAGGTAAGAGACCGATGAATGCCTGACCACCGGCAGCTCCGCGTCCCTCCTCTGCCGCAAGCGTTGCATACCAGAGAACAACCGACTGATACTGCCTTTCTCCATCTAGTCAACGGCCACGTCGAGTGCCACTACTCGGTCAAGACGGGCAAGTGGACTGCTCCCCAGTTCGTGACGGACCCCTTCATCCGCATCCATGGCATGGCCCCCGCCCTCAACTACGGCCAGCAGGCCTACGAGGGCCTCAAGGCCTTCCGCACCCCCGCGGGCGACATCCAGATCTTCCGCCCCGACCGCAACGCCCTGCGCATGCAGCACTCGGCCTCGTTCATCAGCTGCCCGCCCGTGCCGACTGACCTGTTCCTCGACGCCGTCAAGGCCGCCGTCGCCCTCAACGCCGAGTACGTCCCACCTCACGAGACGGGCGCCGCCATGTACATCCGACCCCAGATCTACGGCTCCAGCGCCCAGCTCGGCCTCAGCCCCCCGGAGGAGTACATGTTCTGCGTCTACGTCCTGCCCACCGGCGTCTACCACGGCACCCACCCCGTTGACGGTCTGATCCTCGACGAGTTCGACCGCGCCGCCCCTAACGGCACCGGCAGCGCCAAGGTCGGCGGCAACTACGCCCCCGTCCTGCGCTGGAGCGACCGCGCCAGGACCGAGGGCTACGGCATCACCCTCCACCTCGATAGCGCCACCCACTCCGAGGTCGACGAGTTCAGCACCAGCGGGTTCATCGGCGCCCTCACCGACGGCGAGAACGTCACCCTCGTCGTCCCCGACACCAAGAACGCGATCCAGAGCGTGACGTCGGAGAGCATCACGGCGATTGGCGAGAGCTTTGGCTGGAAGGTCGAGCGCAGACCAGTAAGTTGGCTAGATTGATGAAACGATGGAAGAGGTCATAGTTAACATTGAGAAATAGATCAAATACACGGAACTTCCCCAGTTCTCCGAAGTCATGGCTGCAGGAACCGCTGCGGCATTGGTTCCCATTCGGTCCATCTCGAGGCGCTTTGACCCCGCGTCGCCGGCAAGCATCAGCTCGGCGGTCAAACAGCACCCTCGCTTATCGACGGAAGGCCAGCTGGAGAAGGTCGCCTACATTCCGGCCAGCCAGGAGGACGCCGGCCCCATCTGCATCAAGCTGCTTACACAGCTCAAGGGCATCCAGCTCGGAAAGGTCAAGGACGAGCTCAACTGGTGTGCGCCCGTCAGCGAGGCCGATACGCAAAAGGCCAGCGGCGCCCCGAAGGCGACGAATGGCAACGGCCAGACCGTTGACCAGATGGATTAAATCAGAATCATGATTTGTCGAGTAGTGCTGGCTGATACCGCGTGGGTCTTGATTGACCCGATCAATGGCTGATCTTGTTTGGGAAAAAAAAAGGAAGAAAAAAAAGGAAGAAAGGAAATAAAAAGTGTTTGAATAACATAGAGACGACTCACGAGGCCTGGTGATCATTAGAATTACTATTACTATATCAAAAATATAGAACAACCTTTTTGCTCAGGCACGCGAGTCTGCTTCTTCAGAGTGCACTGCCGGCCTTTTGCGCTCCCGGATAAGTAGCAAGCAAGGACGCCGCAATATCATCCCCCTGGTTTGACAGATCTGCGTAGACCGGGCACGACAGGTCGAGCAATGGTGTGCTCAGTGCATCTGTCAAAATACCAGCGGGCACCGACAGGAGTTTGTACAACGTGCTGAGGCTATTGGGTCCAAAGGTCTTTGCGATTTCAAGCGAGAAGCAAATCAGATTGTTGCCTTCGAGGAGCGTCGCCGTGTTCAGCAAGCCGCCGGTGATGTTGGATAGGTCCAGTCCGGTAAAGGTGTTGACCTCGGCCGTGTTCCCGCCAACGTCCAGCAGGAACGGGTGTCTCTCGGACCATTTCAGCACGTCCAGGTTCAGATCTACCAGCCCCCAGGGGATCGGGCGCCGGAACCAGTTGTCGGGCATTCTCTCGTGGCCTCTCTGGTACGCCATGCCAGAAGCGGCGGTCGCGTCGTCGACCACGGCGAAGAAGGACTTGAACATGTCCTTGGCTGTTTCATGAGATCAGATCTAGAATCCAGGAGGTGCGATATTAACGAAAGAATTTCGGACTTACTGATGACGCCTTCTAGACTGCCCTCGGAATAGTTGCTCATTGTGCGCGCCGTGAGCGCGAACCCGCCGGTCCGAGGCAAATACCCCGTCAGGGGCCCGTACCAAAAGTAGGGATTGGTCGCAACGGCCTCCTGCCACCGCGCCGCCGCGATGTCGCCGACGTCGTCAAATCTGAGCGGAGAATCGACGCCTCCCCAGCGGTACACCTCAAGGAACTTGGTCATGTTCATGTCCCACGCGTTGCCAGTGACGTACAGGTCGTCGCGCGTCAGCGACCCGTCCGTCTCGATGAAGTTGTGGCTGCCGTCGAGGCCGCGCGGCGGGCCGAGCAGGATGCCGTCGAGGAGGAGATCGGCCACGCGCGCGTCCGCGCCGCCGATGGAGAACTGCGGGTTCAGCGAAAGCAGGCTGCCCGTGAAGACGAGCGCCAGCGTGATGAGCACGGTGCCGAGGTCGATGTCCATGTTGTAGACTGCCACCGCAAAGGACTTCTCAGTCGTGCACCTCAGCTAAACCTCTGGCCATTGTGTGACTTACCCTCGTGCACCGCGGCGAGCGCCTCGGTAAACGTCGTGATCCCGGTGTGGTCAATGTAGCCGTGGTTGGCGAGGGCGTTGAGCCCCGGGCAGGGCCCGCGCTGGTCGCCGGCGTCAAAGTCGGGCGCGGCAAAGGCGTGCTCGCCCGAGACGTCGACGGGCTGGCGGGTTGCATCCCGCGGTCTTATAAAGGTGCCACTGGCGACGTGCGCCTGGATCTGCGCGATCGTCTTGTACAGGGCGATGGGCTCGTCGGCATTCTCGGGTACGCGGTGGTGAGACGGGTGGAAGGAAGGGAAGCTGAGAGCCGAAGGGATCGAGGTGAGGGCCAGAAGTGACCGACACGCAAGGGAGATGTGCATGGCTGGAAAGACGTCTCTCCCTGCGACGGTGCAAGGAGAAGAAAGAGGCTATCACGAATTTGCGGGACCTAGAAACAGGTTTCGGGAGACATTCTATTATTTTCTTCTTTCACGACGAGTTTGGCGTCCGCCATCTCACTAATACTGAGGAAATGACTGGTTCTTCCATATCCTTTGACAGGCGGGAACGGCCGCCCTTGCATCCGCGACTGTACATACATACAAATAAGAGAGATGGGATTTTGACAAAAGTGGTGAATACTCTTGAAGATCGTGATGCATCTCGACATTACAATATGCGGGATACATGCAGAGGGTGGGTGTCTGATCCGATGACAGGGGGTTTATATGCAGCCTTCTACGCCCAGGTTGCCGGATTTGTTTGCCTGTGCCGCGAGGGTGCAGATGTTGGTTCTGTTTGCTTCGTTTTCCGGGGGTCAAGGCTTTGGGTGGTTATGGTGCGTACCATGGACACGGTTATGCCACCCCGCCGAGTTCATGGTCGTAGATTACTGTATAGGAGTTGAAATGATGCGTTGTGCTGCGCGAGACGTGCATCCGACTCGCCCATCTATGTATTTCCCAGCTCTGGAGGTGCGAAATTTCTTTTTTCCCATCGCGGCCGCGATGCATTTTGGATCACGGGCATCTCGGTTGCATGAAAAGTCCCGGTCCTTCACTGCAAAATTGGCATTGCCCAACGTCTTGAAGCTTTTCACACCTGTGTGACAATGTCCACGACACCTTGTGGATCAGATATTTGTGGGCAATGTCCAGTCTTCAATTCGAACGTGTGAACTTCGACGCCCTCCTTCTCGACACACTCAACTATATTCTGCTGATAGTGGATCGGAACCAACATGTCTTCCGTGGTGTAAATGTATACGACCGGTGAGATCTCCCGCCACGCAGCATGCTCGATCGGCTGAAACAGAGCGTGCAAATTCCATCGGACCAGAGTCTTGAGAAACGCTTCGGCCTCCTCTTCGTCGATGCTCGGGTCCACAAAGGCAACTCTCGGATCGCGAGGAACCGCGGTCTTGTCCTCGTCGATATCAAAGGCCAAGGGTATGAGGTCCATGTTGCCAAACTCCTTGCTCTTGTCAAAGGCCGCCATCCCCTCCGGCAAGGCGAAGCTCGACATGTATATCAGGGCCGCGATGCCACCGCTGAGGCCTTTTCCCGAGCGATCTTTGGTTCCCAGACCGTGTAACGCGTTGGAGCATACTTCCCCTCCGTACGAGTGCGCTATGAGGACTATTCTGCGTCCCGCGCAAATGAGGCTTTCGGCGTATCCGCGGACCAGCTGCGAGTCCGTCGTCAAGTTTGCTGTGGGTGGTCTTGCACCGTTTCCTGTAGGGAGCGAAGGGACGTGGACTTCATAGCCTGCGAGCTCGAGGGCCTTGACGAGCTTTTGATAGCCATTTGGAGTGTGGAAGGCACCGCCTATGATGAGAATCGTGGGTTTCTCAAGGGCCATGATTGGTATATTTAGATGTGTGAGAAGTGTATGATTAAAAAAGCACGGAGGAAGTCAGGGTGGTGGTGATAAAACACCACAAGGACAGATTCCACGAAAAAGCTATAGCTGTCTTGCGAGTATGATGGCTGGCGTAACGGCGCAGTCAACACTCATCCCAACCAACTGGCACATTCATGCAGTTGGTTCCATGCCACGTAATTAGACCCATAATACTGATGGGATCCACGAAATTGATCAAATGAAGGCTATGATCTATTGAGAAGTTGTGCAGTTCGCCCAACTTTCCATTCGTGGTAACGCACTGTAAATGGGTTTGAAGTTTCCAAACATTCTCCAGGTCCATCATTGGACGGGCTGTATCCAGTCAGCTATAATACACTCGCGCCATAGATTTTGCTTGATTATGATGGAGACTAGATGAAAGATAAAATTCCAGCCAAAGTGGACTGGACTTGATGTTCACTATTATCTTAACCCATCAAGTATTTGAACTCATTTATGAATTCCGGCAGCGTAAAACACAAAGCTTAACAAAAGTACTGATTGACAAACAGTGCCGCAAAAAGGATGGTGCCAAACTAGAAAGACTCCGTATCTACATGGAATAACTTGAGATTATAAGAATATTGTCAAGATCCAGCGGCACAATCATCGCAATGTGAGAGACGTCCAGTCAAGCATCTGAGTTACAAGTGCTGTCTAGAAAGCAGGAGTATGGTCGCCTCTGCGCTCGGGCTAGTCAACATAAAATAGCCTTCTCTTTAGCAGATCTTTGTTTTTTAAAAGGGTCAGGCAGGTCTGAGCTTCATCACATGCGTCTTCCGACTGGGCGGTGCCAGATCAGTCGTTGGGGGAGCTCGAGTCCCGGCAACTGCCCGACAAGGGCTGGACCCAGAGCTGCGAATCATTACAACTCTACGGAGTAGCCAAACTTGGTCACCTTGTGCCTAGGACCGGATGGCACAGCTTAACGAGCCAGTCCTTTCTCTATACTTCTCCCCCAAGCCACGTGCGCCAAGGCCACCCTATGTGCGTGCGATGCAAAGGGCCCCTATATGCAAGGCAGCCCTATGCTAAAAGTTTATCGCTTCGCTTCCCTCGACGGTCGATCATCGGGCAGGTCGACGGGAAGGTGACATTAGCCTCCCTTTGGTTCTTCATCCTGAGTATTGGGCATCAGGTGGAGGAGATGAAAATCTCGCCTCTGGTAGGACAAAGGGCGTTCGGCTGTGCTTTCCTTCGCGAAGTCCTCCAATGTCTTCATTGATGGTACTTGGAAAATGCGTTTGGAAGGCAAAATAGTAAAGACATAGCAATGCGCACATTTTTGGCGACTGCAAATTCCTACTACGTAGATTGATATACGGCGTTATGATCACAGGTATAACTTGAGTTTGGTTGTCAGCCAGCAACATGAGAGCACTCTTGACATGTCTCTCCAGCCTTCGCGCCCAAGCCCTTGTGTCGGAGTGTCGCGGCGAGCAAAAGAAATATGAGTGCGTGTTGTCATCAATATTCTAGTCGCACCGGCAGGCAAAATAGCTGCGGCAGCCGGATGCCGTCGCCTTCAGCACAAGTCGCCACTTAGGGTTTCTAATTGGAGCTCATTGCCACCAGACAATTTGTGCAGTCTCAAATTGTACGCGATGAGATTTGGTCACGTACATGAACCACTGGCAAGAATCCAGAATCTCAGTCGGAGATTGTGGTCAAGCGGGTGACTATACACTATGTCTGATTTTGCGGGGCTCACATTCCTATACTATGAGACAAGGAGAAAAAGAATGGGGGGAGTAGACACTGGTCTGTGATACGCCGCACGAGTGGGGGGTTCAGCGATGATCCCTCCTAACCTAGAGTATAGGATCTGTGTCACGCCAGTCTGGGTCACACATAACAGAGGTGGGAGTGTATGGTGTACTTGCGGCTGCCAGCGACGAGCCTCTTCAATCCTCGGCCCCAGGTACAAGCCCAGGATCCTGCCTTTGAGCGAATTATCTTTTTGCAGCGAGCCGCAGTTGAAACCTTGAAATCTGGGGCCCCGGAGGTTGCCGTACCTGGGCTCGCCTGGCTTCTCCCATACCTCACAGTTGTGGGAGGCTGCGGGATTTCTAAAAAGAGGAGCACAAAAGAGGCCTCCTGAAAGCCAGTTCACGGCTATTCCTGAAGCTGACCTAGCTCGGCGTTACTCTGCAATGCAGGTCGAGATGTGCTGCTTATCTGCGCGATGCGCGATGCGACAAAGTCGCCGTTGGGAGCACGGCACAACTACAGACATTATTTCAAAGGGCCATTACGTCGAGTTGGAGATGAGATATTTCCCAATTTAACTTTCTATTCATTGAAAAGCCCGGGTGACCCTTACGTAGAAGAAATCGTCGCAACTTAGATCCGGGTGTTGCTTCCAGATCTGGGTACTAGCACGAAATTATCATATTTGGATACTGTTAAACCCGAACTTCCGGCTGCGCGTCATATGATTGGTGCGCACCGGCAGACCCGGTCATACTTGATCACGCCTCGGATGGGGCCCATATTGGGCGTGTAGTAGTATTATTATTATAAGCTTTTCCAAGCTGCGTAATCCGATGGCCCTATGTTCTGAGATGCCGGAGCCAAGGGTTGGGAGGGTGAGGGCATGCCCCCAAGAGACTCCGCAGCCTGTTATTAGCGAGAGCTGTCACACCGCTGAAAGGTTCACGAGTGACGTCCATGAAAGGGGACCTCTTGTCAGCGCAAGCTCTGGGGCATGAGCCGTTGGATATCATGTACTCTTGATCACTAGGTACATTGGAATACCAGCAGAGAGAATTGCAAAAAGGAAACGCTGGAAACAAGAGAAAGGATAAGTACATATCCCGACATCCTCAGAGTCACAACATATGCCTTATTCGAGAAGGACCCCTGATCATCTTCTCTGATCGGGTTTTCCAGACCAATGAGCGGTCTTCCAAAGTACAAAAGTGGGAGAGGCCGGCGCCGTCCAACGAGCATTAGGCGTGTTTCTTAGGGGGAACTTGATTCGGGCTCTCCATATGCGGGGATCGAGGTGCCGCTGGGGTCCTGGATGGAACATGGCTTGAACTCTCTTACCAGGCTGCCAAGGCCATGGCCAGACTCTTTCAGTTATCCGCATGGCAGGCGGTCGAACCTGTTCTTGTGGGCCGTCCGGAGTATCTTTCCCAGTCGCTTGCAACGCGGGTAGCGTAGTTATCACGCCCGAAGATACAATTTTTTTTTTCATATGCCTCTGACACATGCATTGGGCATGGGTAAGCTCAGGGTCTCTCTATGATGGTCGAATCCGTGGCAATCTCCCTGGTCTTCGCTTCGGGCCTGCCGCCGCTCGCGTTGTAGCCATAGTGGTATTAAGGTGACCCTGTGCGTCCTCACATGCTTCTCGCGTTCCTTCCTTCCTGCTCCTGTCTTGCTTCGAGGTTCTTCTTACGTACATCTGGCCGCTGTCGTTGGTCGACTCAGTAAAATTACGTTGCCCTCATCGTTGCATCTCCGGACGAAACAACAACGATGGTGACACAGCCAACGACGATCCGCATCGCCGATGATGCTAACGAGCCTGTAAAGCCCGACCTGTCTGCGCGGGCCGGCGGCATCTACGATGTCCGCAGCCTGTCTCGGGTCGGCACGTCTGCCAGTCGCCGAAGCTCCTCCCGCCACTCTCAAAACAGGCGCGCCGAGCAGGACGGCGACGCAGAGGACGGTGACTGGCGTCCCGAGGATGGTGGCCGCAAGAAGCAGATCTTCAAGGGAACCACTCTGCTTTGGTAGGTCAAGTTTCTTCTTTCCATGTCGGAGAGATTTCATTCTGCGGATAGTATTTTGCTGACACTTACCATCAAGGCTCGCCTACCAATCTACCGGTGTGATCTATGGAGATATTGGAACAAGGTATGTTTTCATATGAAAAGATGACAATTCTATTTCTCAGTGACTAATATGAGTTTCTCTATCAGTCCCCTCTATGTATTCTCGTCCACATTCACGTCGGTCCCGAACTACAATGATGTACTCCAAGTTCTGTCACTCATCATCTGGTCGCTTACGATCATGGTCACGATTAAATATGTGGTGATTGTTCTTCATGCCGATAATGATGGTGAGGGTGGAACTTTCAGTTGCTATTCGCTTCTGACCAGATATGTAAGTCAATCGCCCATATCAACTAGAACTTTTTCTTTTCAGCTGCTAAGAGATGGTCCAGGCCAACATCACTCAACGCGACCCGCGCGAAGCCCTCCTCGTGAGGATGGAACGCATCAAGACCCAGGAGTTACACGATTCGAGCAAGAAAATCCGATCCGGCATGGAGAAGAGCCCGTTCATCCGCGGTCTTCTCAAATTCATTGGAGTGCTTGCCGTGTCCATGGTCATGGCTGACGGAGTTCTCACTCCGGCCCAGTCCGTCCTCGGCGCCGTGCAAGGTCTCACCGTCGTCAGCCCAGACATTTCGACTTCCACCGTCGTCGGTACCACCTGCGGCATTCTGGTCCTTCTCTTTGCCATTCAGCCATTCGGAACTGGCAAGCTTGCCAACTTCTTTGCGCCGATTGTCATTCTATGGCTGGGCTTCAATGCAGGCTTTGGTATTTACAACCTCGTCATGTTCGACCATTCCGTCCTCAAGGCATTTTCACCCTACTTTGCCATCGAGTTCTTCAAAGAGAAGAAGACGGAGGGTTGGAGAATGTTGGGAGGTGTTCTCCTCGCCTTCACCGGTGTCGAGGCTCTTTTCGCAGACCTGGGAGCTTTTTCGCTACACGCGATCCAGCTCAGCTGGCTGTGCTACTGTTATCCCGCATTGCTTCTGGCCTACATTGGCCAGGCCGCCTACATCAGTGTCCACCCCGAGGCCTACTCGAACCCGTTCTACAACGCAGTACCTCCAGGAATGCTCTATCCTAGCTTGGTCCTAGCTGTGCTCGCCGCCATCGTGGCATCGCAGGCCATCATTACTGCGACCTTCCAACTCACCAGCCAAATCATGAAGCTATCGTACTGCCCCCAAGTCAAGGTTGTTCACACGTCCGACAAGTTTCAAGGTCAACTCTATGTTCCTTTCCTCAACTGGATCCTCATGGCTTTGACCATTCTCGTTACCGGCGTCTACAACAACACGACTAGCCTGGGTAACGCTTACGGTGTCTGTGTCATGTTCGTCACCTTCTTCGACACGTGCATGGTCACGCTAGTCGCCCTTATTGTCTGGAAGTGGCCCGCCTGGGTCGTCTTCCTGCCGTGGTTGTTCTTTGCCACGTTTGACGGCCTGTACATTTCTTCGGCGCTGGTCAAGGTGCCCGACGGCGCCTGGCTGACGCTGACGATCTCCGGCATACTAGCCTGTCTCTTCCTGCTTTGGCGGTTTGGTAAGGAGAGTCAGTGGCGCGCCGAGGCCGAGGACAGGTTCAAGCCCTCGACGCTCGTTACCAAGGATGCCGAAGGCGGCCTCTCGCTGGCTGAGCGCTGGGGCGGCGGCTCTCTCACCCGGATCAAGGGCCTGGGCATCTATTTCGACAAGACCGGCGTCATGACCCCGACCGTCTTCACGCAGTTCGTGTCAAAGTTTGGCGCCATTCCCGAGAACATGGTCTTCTTCCACCTCCACCCCGTCGAGGCCCCGACCGTGCCGGACGGCGAGCGCTACTCGGTCTCGCGACTGGGGGCGATCCCCGGCTGCTACAGACTCGTCATCAGCCACGGATACATGGACGAGGTCATCTCCCCGGATCTCGCCCTGCTGGTGTACGAGCAGGTGCGCAAGTTCATCATCCGCCAAGCCGTCACTGCGGCCCTCCCCGACGAGGCGGAAGCCCAGGACGAGTCCGTCGCGACGTCGACGAGCTTCGAGCAGGGAGAGGCCAACGGCACGGAGGGAGGAATCAGGACGACCGCCGCGGCAGCGGGCAGCACGACGACGGAGGAGGAGAAGGGCAAGACGCCCGAGGCCTTCGTGGCCGGCGACAGGGTCAAGGACGAGGTGGCGCGGCTCGACCGCGCGTTCGCCAGCAAGGTCATGTACGTGATCGGCAAGGAGCAGATGCGCATCAAGACCGAGACCAAGCTGTTTCGGCGCGTCCTGCTCGCCACATTCCTGTGGATCCGCGAGAACACGCGGGCCAAGATTGCCAACCTGAGACTCTCCATGGACAGGGTCGTCGAGGTCGGTTTTGTCAAGGAGATCTAAATTTTCTCTGTTTGTGTGAGAGCTCCCTTTTGGCAGCTTTTTTTTTTTTATCTCTCGGTCGGGTTTTCGCCTCGCTGGAATTATGTTGTTTACGACATGAGCGCACGGAGTTGTTGATTGAGAGTACATTGAGATACCATCTACAGATAGCGATAGCATTACGAACATAGAGGAAAATGACATGGAAAAAGTGCAATTGGCACACTGCATTCTTCATGTGGACCAGGAATCTATGACCCGCCACCGGGCCGACAGCATATACCTACTCATCATTTCGCAGTTCTTTTTTGTTTTTGTTTTTCTCGCCGCAGAAAAGCAGGACCATGAACTAAACTAGGGATCTTGGTCCCTCCATTGAGCCTGAGAATTGCTTATCATATTTAGGTACTCAGTGTTGACTTGTGGCTCCAGGCACATGCGAAGAGCGATGTCTCAGTGCCAGAGACAAGAGTAAATTGTCTACTCCACGTAGGGTGCAAGGGATCAAGTCATGATGCATATCTCTCAATTGACAGCACACTAACAGCATCATCCCTTGGACGAATATCATTCCAGTGTCGAAAATCAAAAATTGGCACATGGACTTGTTCCACGGCTCGTCTTGATCTGGCACGCAAGTCAACAGTGTCCATCCCTAGCATCTCCTATAGTGTGATCTGAACCGAGTCTAGTCTCCATAGTACTCCTGTCAACGATGATTCCAATAAAATGCATTCCTTGGCTGATAGTCTAGTTTCACAAGATGGCCTTCCCTTTCCTCAGGAGTTGGAACAAAATCCGCCCAGTGGGCTGTTCTCTTCTCTCTGAACCCAGCACCTTTTCGAGCTTTCGGCTAAATACCAAAGATGCATCGCCAAAGCAACACGCTCTCTAGGATGGCCATACCGCTGGTGGCCTTCGGGCTTCTTCTTGGCCTTGTCCAAGGTCAGGGTTTCTATCTCGAACCTGTTACGTGTGACGCTTCGCAGAACTGGGTAGATCTCGGCTGCTACGATACGACGACTCAACCTTTCACCTATGCGATACAGAATGGTTGGAACGGCGAGGACCCCTCGCGATCCCACGCCAACTACAATCGCGGAGGCAACGTCATCAACAGTACCAACACTCCATACTTCTGTGTCCAGGCATGCCGTGCCCATGGTTTCCGCTACACTTCCCTGTATAACCGGGAGTGTCGATGCGGAAGTGTTCTCGGCACGAATTTCTTCAACAAGAGGTCTGCAGATCAGACCTGTTACTCTCAGGCGCTGTCCGTCGACCCCGTCGCTTGTGGCGGTGATAACCTCGAGAACTGTGGAAACGTGACGGCCATGAACAAGGCCAGAATCTTCGTCGACCCTTCGTTCGAGGCTGAGCAGAATCCGGCGACCGTGAACGTGGCCGACATTGCCGCGTCTTATGGATATCTCGGTTGCTTCAACAAGCCGAACATGCAGACTGATGACCCGAATAAGGTCACTCAGCAAACAACGATAGCGGCTTGTCTTCAACAGTGCGCCCGTTACGGATATCCTCTAGCATATGGTACGTCATGGACATTGTTGATTCGTTGTGTATTGACGACTAACCAACTTGGCAGTAAGTCCATAAATTGGTCGTGAACGAGCCGGCTGTCGGCTTTGGAGGCAATTGATTCTAGATGCTGAATTTTGCCATGTCTATAGGGCGTCAACAACGGGTGAGCAACATCTTGCTGGAGCTTTCGTCTGTTTGAATAAGACTCTAATGGGTTCAGCAATTCCGGGTCGCCGATACAATGCACTTGCGGTACCGACTTTGGCGTGCAGGCACGATCTTACAACGACAGCGTGAACGCCCAAGCTAGCAAGAGCTGTGACTTTACATGCTCGACCAACCAGCAGTGAGTGACAGGATCAACTTTGGCTGGTAGGATACAGGCTCATGTGATCTGAAGTGGATGTGATCCCACGACACAGCAGTGCTGTGGTAGCGCTGCCAATGCAGTATACCCAGTCTACGCCAATCCCAGACTCATGGGATGCCACATTCCTCGAATTCCCGGCTACTACGCCACCGAGACAAACGGCCTGTACGCGACTCCTGTTTCCACCGAATACTCGTGCATCGGGACGCCGTCCAGCTTGTCCATGCGCCGAAGTTCTCTGGCCTCCTACGCCAACACCATCGGAACAATCACACGGTCCAACAGCTTCCCGGCGATGGCAGTAGCAACACGAATAGGCACCAGCACCAACCTGCCCAAAACCTTTATAAACTACGGCTGCTGGACTGGAACACCCAGGAATAGTATAGGAACTGGCGTCACAGGGGTTGGATCCCTCGTAATCTGGCCCAACATCACCATCCAAGAGTGTATTCAACGGTGCAGCGCCTACAAGCAGAACTTCATGGCTGTTGGTGGAATTCACACGAACAACTCGTGCACTTGTGGCGACAGTGTCAATAATCCCGCCGTGGGGCCCGTTGCCATCGACCAATGCAACGAGCCTTGCAATTATACCCAGGGGATAATGGGCGGAGTGAACTGCGGAAATGATAACAGAGTCCTTATCTACGCCCTCGAAGCAAATGCCACGTCAGGTCCTTGGTACTCGAGTTGGGCCGCGAACATCATTACTCGGACTGTATGTTACCCTCAACCTCTCTGGAGCACTATATTTCCGTCCCTTGGTATCTTGAGTAGAGTCGCTAATTGGCATGCCGCTTGTAGTATGGTTGTACTGGAAGTAAGTCTTCACATGGGCAGCTGCTGGGCTGTCTGCGCTCGGCCGCTCGTTGCGAGAGGAGTGTATTGACTAACATTTCACTTTAGGTACAACTACTTCAGTGTCGACGACGTCAAGTTTGATTGTCACCACCTCCAGCTCTACACTGCCGTCGACCTCGTCGGCGCCGGCGACTTCTTCCGCACCGTCGACTTCTTCCGCACCGTCGACTTCTTCCGCACCGTCGACTTCTTCCGCACCGTCGACTTCTTCCGCACCGTCGACTTCTTCCGCACCGTCGACTTCTTCCGCACCGTCGACTTCTTCCGCACCGTCGACTTCTTCCGCACCGTCGACTTCTTCCGCACCGTCGACTACAACATCGTCTACCCTAAGTACGTCATCCACCCTTTCGACGTCCTCTACTCCCTCTTCTACCTCTACAAGTTCCTCTACTTCATCCGTTGCCCCAACTTCCTCTACCCTAACCACATCATCTACCGTATCAACTTCGTCCAGTGCTTCGACTTCGTCTAGTGCTTCGACATCATCTATTCCAAGCACTACTTCCTCTGCTCAGAGTACGACCTCTACTTTGACAACGTCATCCTCAGTCTCGACCTCGTCCAGTGCCTCGACTTCAGCTGCTGCAAGTACTTCTTCTGCTCAGAGTACGTCTTCTACCCTAAGTACGTCTTCCAGTTCCTCAAAGTCTTCTGTCGCTCCTACCTCCTCTACCCTCACAACGTCATCTACCGTTTCCACCTCCTCTGTTGCCTCCACTTCAAGCACTTTGCCGAGCACTTCCTCGAGCATACCGTCGTCGACTAGCACATCGTCAAGTTTAACAACTTCAACGAGTGCATCTTCGACCGCTGCGACAAGCTCGCCTGCTTCAACTAGCACATCGAGTAGTGCATCTTTGAGCAGCACCATTGTGTCAACCTCGTCGCCAAGCACGTCGTCAAGCTTGACAACTTCATCGGGTACATCGACGACTGTTTCGACGAGCTCAACAGTATCTACTGCATCCACGTTTCCGGGAACTACAAGTTCAACGGTTTCTACTGCTTCTACTTCCACATTGCCATCGACTACAAGTTCAACGATTGTATCTACTACGTCACCAGGGACTACGAGTTCAGCGGCTTCTACCGCTTCTACCTTTACGTCGTCAGGGACTACCAGTTCTGCTTCTACGTCATCACAGACCTCGAACTCAAACGTAACATCTACTGCTCCAACTTCTACATCACCAGGAACAACAAGTTCGACAGTCTCTACAAGCTCAACGGCGTCCACCACTGCAACTTCTGCGTCAACAGGCACTACAAGTTCGATAGTTACTACGAGCTCGACGGTGTCTACTACCGCCACTTCCACGTCGCTAGGTGCCACAGATTCAACAGTTTCTACAACTTCTACATCACCAGGGACTACAAGTTCAGCAGGCTCGACAAGTTCCACAGTGTCTACTGCTGCAACTTCTACATTAACAGGGAGTACAAGTTCAACGGTTTCTATAAGCTCAACGCAGTCCACGAGCTCAATAATATCTACCACTTCTACATTACCAGCTACTACGAGCTCAGCGGTATCTGCTACGTCTACATCACCCGGGACCACGAATTCGATAGTATCTACTCCCACTTCTACGTCACTTGGGACTACGAGTTCAACCGTGGTATCTACCGGTTCACCTTCTTCGTCACTTGGTACTATGAGTTCAACGGTTTCTACTGGTTCTACCTCTACATCGCTTGGTACAACGAGCTCAAGCTCCATCGTTCCCACGAGCTCGACGGCCTCCACCGCTTCTAGTTTTACGTCACCAGAAACTACAAGCTCAACAGCTTCTGCTGCTTCGACCTCTGCGTCGCTTGGTACGACAAGCTCGAGCTTAACAAGCCCTACAACCTCGACCGTCTCTACAAGCTCAACGGTTCCTATGAGCTCCACGGTCTCTACTGGCTCTACTTCTACGTCGCTCGGGACTACAAATTCAACCCTTTCTAGCACTTTTACGTCCAAGTCACCAGGCACGACAAGTTCAACTGCTTTTACTGCTTCAACCTCCACGTCACCTGGTACGACGAGCTCAAGTTCAACCGTTCCTACGAGTTCGACCATCTCTACTAGCTCTACTCCCACGTCACCAGTGGCTACGAGCTCAATGGATTCTAGTTCTTCTACTTCCACTGCGTCTACTTCGATGTCTCTGAGTACAACAAGCTCAAGTTCATCGGGTTCCACTGGCTTTAGTTCCACTGGGTTTACTTCCACGTCGCCAGGTATGACGAGCTCAACGATTTCTACAAGTTCATCGATCGTTACGAGCTCGACAGTCTCTCCGAGTCCGATAGTCTCTACAGACTCATCGGTTTCAACAAGCTCAAGTGTTCCCACGAGCTCAAGTGTTCTCACGAGCTCCGCGGTATCGACCACCTCAACGGCCTCCACGAGTTCGATGCTCTCCACAAGCTCAACAGAGCCTAGGAGTCCGACGGTTTCTACAGGTTCATCAGTCCCTACGAGCTCAACTATTCCTACGAGCTCAACTATTCCTACGAGCTCGACTGCTCCTACGAGCTCAAGCGTTCCTACAAGCTCCACCGGATCAGCCAGCTCAACTGTATCTACAAGCTCAACGGTCGCCACTAGTTCAACGTTCTCTACAAGTTCGACGAACCCGACGAGTGCGGCAGTCTCTTTTGACCCTGCCTTTGCCTCTGCATCGTCAGGCACGACAGGTTCGACTATCTCTACTGGCTCTACCTCTACTTTGCCAGGCACGACAAGCTCGATTGTCTCCACCGGTTCCGCTTCCACGGTTCCAGGCACGACGAGTTCAACTGTTCCTACTAGTTCCCCGAGCACCACTCCTCCGGTATTCAGCACTACGAGCTCAGCATCGTCTACTAGCTCTATGGGTTCAACTGGCCCGACAGCCTCTGCTGACTCGACCTCAATGTCAGTGGGAACAACAAGCTCAACGGCTTTTAGTAGTTCTCCCTCTACATCGCTGAGTTCGGCGAGCTCAACAGTTCCTACAAGTTCAACGGTCCCCACGAGTTCGACGATTTCTAGTAGCCCTACCTCTATTTCGCCAGGCACGACAAGTTCAACTGTCTCTACTAGTTCCCCGAGCACCACAAGCTCGATAGCGTCAGCCAGTTCGACTAGTTCGACAGTATCGACTGATTCTACTTCCACATTGCCAGTGACGACGAGCTCAACTGTACCTACTAGTTCTCTGAGTACCACTTCTTCGGTATTGAGCACTACAAGCTCAACACTAGGCACGACGAGCTCAACTGCACCTGCTAGTTCTACGAGCAGCACTGTATCTTCAAACACTACAAGCTTTATAGCATCTAGTAGTTCCGCTTCTACATTACAGGGCACCACAAGCTTAACAGATTCTACTGCTCTAAGTGGCTCAAGTGGTTCAATCAGTTTAACTAATTCCAGTGGTTCAAGTTCAACTAGCTCGACCTCTGTGGTGCCAAGCACCACGAGCTCAACAGAGCCTGCTGTTTCGACTGCTTCGACTGCTTCGACTGCTTCGACTAGTTCCATTGTTGATTCGACTGGTTCTACCTCTCTATCAGACACCACAAGCTCAGCAGGGTTTACTACTTTGACTACTTCGACTGCTTCGGCTGTTTCGGCCAGTTCGAGTGCTTTGACTAGTTCCACTGCTGGTTCGACTGGTTCTACTTCTGTATTACCAGACACCACGAGCTCAACAGCGTTTGCTGGTTCCACTAGTACGATTGACTCGACTGCCTCGATTGATTCTACCTCTTTACCACCAGGCACTACGAGCTCAACGGTGTTTACTAGCTCGGCCGTTGATTCGGCTGCTTTTACCTCTTTATCACCAAACAGCACGAGCACAACTGTTATGACTGATTCTGATTCTAATTCATCGTCTTTAGGCACTACAAGCTCTATAGCATCTTCTACTTCCACTACTACAGCACTGGGTACGACGAGCTTGACTGTTACGACCGCTGCGACTCCTTCAGCACAAGGCACAACGAGTTCAACTGTAGCTTCTAGTTCTACTTCTTCAGAACAGGGCACGACGAGTTCAAGTGTCACGACTAGCTTTACTTCATCATCTTTGAGCCCTACAAGCTCCACAGTATCTGCTGGCTCCACTTCTACACTGCCGGACACGACGAGCTCAAGTGTTGCGACTGGTTCTACTTCATCAACTTTGAGCACTACAAGCACCATAACATCTTCTACACTGCCGGGAACAACAAGCTCAAGTGTTACGACTAGTACTACTTCATCGTCTTTGAGCACTACAAGCTCTGTAGCTTCTAGTTCTACTTCTACAGCACAGGGCGCGGCGAGTCCTATTGTTGCGAGTGGCTCTACTACTACACTGCCGAGCACGACGAGCTCCACAGTTCCTACCAGTTCCCTGAGCACTTCTTCCCCATCGAGCACAACGATTTCTACAGATTCTACCTCTGCATCAACCAGTTCGTCTGGTAGTTCATTGTCTCTACAGGAGAGTTCATCTACTAACTCGATATCACCAGGTACCTCAAGCCCGTCAATGGACTCGACTACTAGTTCTGTCATCTCGACTACTGGTACATCATCTGCCGGATTATCTGATACTACTTCATCGGCTGGTACTTCTCCTAGCGGCTCCTCATCCACTGGCTCCTCGGCTATTTCTGGCAACCTCAATAGCCAAACATCAACCTCCACCAGTGCCTCCACTAGCTCACCCAGTACTTCAAATGCTGGTCAGACTTCTACATTATCTGCCGGTACCAATGCTTCGCCTATCACCACTGGCTCTTCGACTTCATCCCTTTCTGGAGGTTCAGGCACCAGTACTTCGGCATCCTCGGGATCCTCTTCGATGTCTGGAACTCAGACTGACTCCTCAGGCATGGGCTCTACAGTTTCTGGCTCTGGATCAAGCCCAGCAACCACCAACTCTAATGGAGCTGGTGGAGCGGGTAGCACTCTGTCTGGGTCATCTACTCAGACTGGTTCCGGCTCTAACTCAGGCCCCTCAACCAACTCCAATGGAGCTGGTAACACTCTTTCTGGGTCTTCGACTCAAACTGGCTCTGATTCAAGCCTATCAACCACTAACTCTAATAGAGCTGCGAGCAACACTGTGTCGGGTTCTTCAACTCAGTCAGGCTCTGTTTCAACTAGTGGAGCTGCTGGTAATACTATGTCAGGACCCTCGACCGTATCGGACTCCACAGCGACAGGCGTGACTTCCTCGGCCACTCAGAGCTCGCAGCCTTCAGCCACGAGTCTTCCAGACTCCATAGGAACATCAAGTGCATCAAGCACTGGCCAAGCTGGCACAGGAAGCTCGACTATTTCCGGAGCCAACTCGGGCACGAGTTCAAGCGGCACCGCGACCTCTCCTGCTGTCTCTGCTGCTACATTTGCTGTGTATGCCGCCGATTCTGGGTTGACAGTTGACGGTTCTTCCCTGCACCCAGAAGAAGGTTCTGCTTCGCCCGCTCGTGCACTTTTCGCGCCCCGTATGGCTGCACCTGAGACCCCCATTACCTACAGTCTTGATCCTGTTACTGGCGTACTTGTTGTCGATTCTTCAAACGGTGGCAGTGGTAGTGGTGGAAATGGTGGCGATGGCAGTAGTGGAGGCAGTGGAGGTAGTGGTGGAAGCGGTGGTAGTGGTGGCAGTAACGGCGATGGCAGCAACGGCAGCACATCCCAGAACATCTGCTGTACTTTTGCCAGCGGCGGTGCACTACAAGACCCAGCTCCCTGCGCTTTCTCGACCTGCACCTTGGGCAGTGCTGAGATAGCGCCAGTGCAGTGTACCAGAGCGGCCAATGACGGGCTGAACTGCTTCATCACGACAGCGGCAGTGTTCAACTCTGTCATCTACGACGTTCCTATGCTTCTCGATGCAGGCGGGGGATCATTCCAGCTGTCGTTTGGTCCTGCAGGCTCGGGTACAGGTTCGGGCGGTTCGGGCGGTTCGGGCGGTTCGGGCGGTTCGGGCGGTTCAGGAGGCTCAGGAGGTTCAGGAGGTTCCAGCCCGTCGAATGGTTCTGGAGGCTCCGCCTCACCAACAAATACTTCCGGCAGTTCCGGGGCGTCAAACACTTCTGGAGGTTCCGTCTCGCCAACGAATACTGCTGGGGGTTCTGGTGGTTCAGGGGGTTCAGGAGGCTCAGGAGGCTCAGGAGGCTCAGGAGGTTCAGGTGGAAGTTCAGGTGCCGGCACGGGCTACCCCGTGACACTGAAGACTGCTGCTCCTGGTACATCGCCAAACATGTCAGGCGATTCCGGATCATCGCCGAGCACTTCTGGTGGTTCAGGTGGTTCCGGCTCATCGAACACTTCTGGAGGTTCCGGCTTAACAAACACAGCGGGCGTCTCCGGCTCGCCAACAAATACTTCTGGAGGTTCAGGTGGTTCTGGGTCGTCGAACACTTCTGGCGGATCCGGCTCATCGCCAAACACTTCTAGTGGTTCAGGTGGCTCTGGGTCGTCGAACACTTCGGGAGGTTCTGGCTCACCATCAAACACTTCTGGCGGCTCAGGTGGTTCTGGATCGGCATCAAACACTTCTGGTGGTGCTGGCGGTTCTGGCGGATTCGGGTCCCCGACAAACACTTCTGGAGGTTCTGGAGGTTCTGGAGGTTCTGGAGGTTCTGGGGATGCCGGGTCTTCGAACACATCCGCAGGTTCAGGCCCATCAAACACTTCTGGGGGTTCCGGCTCATCACCAAACAGTTCAGATGGTTCGTCGCCAAATACCTTGACTGGCTCATCGCAGAATCAAGCCACCATCAGCGGCACTGCTTCCGGTTCCGCTGGATCATCTGTTGCCACGGGGTCAGCTACATCTTCTGGTCCAGCTTCGGGTACGAGCTCCTCTGGTCGTCCCGTTGTGACTGTGGAATCAAGAAATGTCAGGTCTTTTGCCTACGTCTTCGACGAAGATGATGTTCCACCCGGCACAGCCGCACTGGCCATGCTTGATGTACGTGATCCGGTCACTGGAGAAGTCGAGTCCTCGGAAGCTTTTGTTGTCCAGTACATGGGTTGCTACGGACTGCTGGCAACCCAAAACCCCTTCACTGGGGAGAACGCCACGGACAAATTCAGAAACTATATGGCCTCCGGGGACGAGCCATCTCCTGGAGACTCGGCATCGGTTTGTGCCAGTTACTGCGCTGGCGATGGCGAGACCCTCTCTTCCAACAACCAGGGCACTTGCTTCTGCGGAGAGTTCCTGACTTCCACCGAAGCGGGCCAGGACAGATCGTTCTGCCGAGCTCCATGCCCGAAGGACGCGAACCAGCGATGTGGTGGTGGGCTGCCAAGTCGTCTCGCGAAACGTGATGCCGAGAGTTATTTCAACGTTATAGTTGTCCAACGGGCGAGCCAAGTAGAGATTGTTGATGCCAGTAACAGCACTTCCTCTGCAACTGCCTCAGGAACAGACTCGGCTACTGGCTCAGGCATGGGCTCTGTTACTGGTTCTGCCACGGGCTCTGATATGGGCTCAGCTACTGGCTCTGCTACAGGATCAGGCAATGGTGGTGGCAACGGTATGGGCTCAGCTACTGGCTCTGCTACAGGCTCAGGCAATGGCGGAGGAAATGGAATGGGTTCTGCTACTGGCTCTGCCACAGGCTCAGGTGACGGCATGAGCTCTGCTACGGGCTCAGCCAACGGCGGAGAAAACGGCGGAAATGGCATGGGCTCCGCCATAGGCTCAGGTAACGGCGCAGGAAACGGAATGGGCTCTGCTACAGGCTCAGGAAATGGCATGGGCTCTGCTACAGGCTCAGGAAACGGCGCAGTGAATGGCATGGGCTCCGCTACCGGCTCAGGAAGCGGCGGAGGAAACGGTCTGGGCTCTGTGACGGGCTCGGGCAACGGTAGGGGCTCTGCTACTCCAGGACCATCAGGTGGACAAAGCATCACGGCTACATCAGGTTCGTCCTCCGGACCAATGGTCACTGACAAATCCGACCCGATCATTCTGGAAGTCGTGCCGAATACGGAAGCCGATTCGATGAACAACAATGCCGTTCAAAGGAGATCGTACCGCAGAGCAGAGGTTGCGGGATTCATCGGTGGTGCTGGCCCCGTCAACCCCCTCTCATGTGCCGATGCCACTACCTTCAACCTAAGAAACGGTGAGCTCCTATCAGGAGGACAGAAGATTGCGACGGACCCGAACACTCCGTTCGCGCCCTTCCGAGTCGATCAAGAGGGAACTATCTCGACAGTCTTTTCCATCGTGGCAAATACTTACCTGGCCTGGACCAACGCACTGTTCCCAATTGGCAGCGCCACCTTCTGCCAGGGTCAAGATGGCCAGGTGTATGCACTGTTTGCTTCGACTGCGCTGCCGTTCGAGTGCACGCCCGTCGTGCTCATGGCTTACTCAGGTATGTTTCTATTGGCATTCGAACACATATTTTCAGGCGACTAACAGAGTGACAGCACTGCAATGTCGCGACGGCACATTGGTCACCCAGGCGCCCACGATCGGTTCCCCATCAATGACGGGAGATGCGACCAACACGGGCAACGGAGGGGATATTGGACAGACCGGCTTGCCTGGTTCATCCTACATCTACCCACTAGGGATCACTTCTTTGCCCAGCAATGAAATCTGCACCCAGACCAACTTGACTTGGGTGCCGGGTGAGGCAACGTTCTTGCAATCCTAGGACCGACGCGCTGAGAACATGAATGGTTTATGAAATTGGAATGAAAGACTATGAAGAACATGGCGCTCCCGGCTTCTAGGCTGATCCAGAGAGTCAAGCACTTGATGCTTGAGCTCGAGCACATGTCAACGGGAAGGAAATAATGTAATTTATGACCAGGAACACATTGTTTGCGAGCAAGGCGATGATTTGTTTTTACTTTTCTTTTCTTTCCTCTTTTTGAACTTGAAAACGATTAGAGGACAGGTTTGGGGAGCTGAATACACGGAGCAGCAGTTTTGAGTTGTTATGATTATTAGGTATTTTTTGTGCTAGACATTTAATGACGAAATGCAGAAAATTGTCCTTTATTACCACAAATACTTTTTTTTTCCTTGTTTATTGGAAATGTCCATTTCTTTTACTTCTCGAAGGTCCATGGACTGTCGGCTTGAAGACCGCCGTGTAGCCGAAGAAATAATGGGAGAAAAGACTGAAAAGAATACATCCATCCAACTGGATGCGTGCAAAATAATGATCACGAGGAACTTTTTACTTGGCGTTTGTACCGCTACCGACCCATTCGAGAATGATGTGGCCACCGAAGGCAATAGAGAGGCGCTGAGGGTCTTGGCTATAATCTTCACGTGCTTAGCCACTTTGCTGACTCTACATATTCTGCACAATAAAACCCGCTTTATCTCGCGAGGCTGTTCACGAGTCTTTACTGAATACGTGTCCCTCTATCGTATGCTTTCCAAGACATGGCCACGCAACCGAGTAAATCAGACCTCCCGGTCGACTCACCAGTGGCCGGCGAAGCGGTGCCACCCGTACAGCCCGACGAGCTGCCACCGAGCTACGAGGATACAGCGGACCATACCGCGGCGGATCAACCGATCAGCCCCATCAGTCTCATCCTCTCGGGCCACCACGTCGTCCCAGTGTACTCGTTCAACCACGACCCCCAGCCGCTGTACGAGCTGAACCGCGGCGTCGCCGTCTGCACCGACGCCACGCGGAGCATCACCTTCTCGCGGGTGGACCACCTCGTGCGGCAGGCGCCGGGCGGGCGGCCCGTCGTCAGGGAGCGCAGGCGGCACCTCTACGACCTCGAGCACGACCACCCGCTGCCCTTTGCGGGCCGCTACGTCGAGTACCGGCGCATGCGGAGCAGCAGCCGGAGCGGCCGGCAGGCCGTCGGCTACTGGTGCCGGAGCCGGTCGCGGCAGACGGCGGGGGACGTGGGCCTGCAGCTCCGGACAAGCCTGCTGTCGTCCCGGTCGGGCGCGCAGGTCGTCCGGGTCCGGCCCGAGGGCGGCGAGAGCGAGGGCCGCGCCACCGCCAGGGACGGGGACGAGGCCGAGACCCTGTTCACGGCCGAGTGGCGCAGGAAGGGGGACGTCTGCACCTGGTCGGACGCGTCTACGGGAGATCAGGTCGCCCTCGAGAGCTGCTCGGGGACGGAGCAGCACAGGCTGGAGGTAACGAGCGTTTTGAGCAGAGAAATGCTCGACATGCTTGTTGCTGTCTGGTGTCTACGTATCTGGCTGGAGTCTGCGATCAAGCACGAGAAGGGAAGCTGAATATCACATCAAAGCGATCACAAGAAGTCGAATAAGACCTCCACGGACATGTCACAGGGAGATTACGAGATGAAGCCCGTGTGACACGATAATGATCTATTTATGGGCGGGTATATATCTCATGCTAGCTGACGCCCACATAGCTATTCGACGATACCTTGTACCCATATGACGGTAGTTTCACAATCATACCGAGTTCTGCTGTTCGAAGTGTATGGAGAGCAGAAACACAAACTCAACAACACATGAACAGAATGCCAAGATATCTCCGGTGGGGCCACGTCATTGTAAATTATGACCAACATTAGATCCTCCGGCGGATTCGTCAAGAACAATACTCATTGGCTTGGGAGACCATTGGCTGCAGTTACCATGCTGTCGGGTCTCCTACTACTGGGGGTTTCCCCTCATTTTGCTTTCCGGTTCAGTTTCGCCATTGGTGATGACCGTTGGGCCCGGGTTAGTAAGGGTGCGTTTCCCCCCCAGACCAGACGCACCATTCACGAGGCGGCACACGATGCGCGGGCCGGCGGTTTCTCGGTTGCGCTTATGCCTGGGCGATGATCAGTGGTCCTTGTTGAGCTTGGAAAGATCTGATGGTTGGACGGGCTGGAGGCTCGATGAAAACGGCCTCTTTGGTTTTGTAGGATTCTCGAGCTGATTGGAGTACCGAGAGTGCATCTTACATACCGCGAAACCAAGACGGAGGACATGTCCGTTCAAGCATATGCCAAGAGCGACCATCGAGGGATTTTCTGCTTGAAGTTATTTCAAACGTCGTACCGGGTATTTGACGCACCGTGTGAACAAAATGCGCCAGCTACTCAGCCTACACGTGTGTTATTTGTTTATTTTGCTGACCAGGGTTCGAATCCTTTGACGTAGGTAATTACATTGTACAGTGAAATACATAGAAAATGACATGTTGATTGCAAACACTTTGCCTGCCCTGTCGGCTTGCCCATCCATGGGACGTTTATTAGCGATTATAATTTACGTATTACCCCACAAACTCCAAGGGGACCTCAGCGCATTTTATCTCACCTTCTCAGGCCAATGACCCGTCTTCTGTTCCACTTGCCACGTTCTTATGACGACAGACCTGGGCTCTTGTGTCGCATCTGTAACACCTTGGACGCTTGTCAGACGGGAGGCTTGTGTCTGCTGTTGTCGCGCTGCAGAACAATGTGAGAACACCGAGAGAATACTGCTCGAGTCAATAATGCCACGAGATCCCCGGAGTTGTGAGCACCGAATATGCCTAGCCCAGGTACATGATCGAGTGTTGCCAACCAGAATAGGCATGGTAAGAAGAAGATCGAGGATGTTGGCTGCTGGCAGGCAATTCTCGGGTGTAGAGTAAAGGTGGTAGTATTCACTACGGTGCACTCAAGAATGGTTGTCTGTACCCCTCTCAGGTATGTCCTGCATGCTAGCATGGATCGAATCCGTGGCGCCGGATCTCGTGTCGTGCGCCCGTGACCCCACTAATCACTTCTGTAGTACAATCGAGAAACTGGTCATTTGCAGGCAGGCAGAAAGAAGTAATACGCATAGATGGGGACACACAAGGCAGTCAGATTGCCAGGTTCTCCCGTTTTCCGTGGACGGGATCATGAAGTCCCAGCTTACATTGATCAATCCAGTCATATGTCCACGTTATGGTGAGACCAAACCATCCTAGATCCTATCCACAGAATGTACGGAGTATGGAGTGCATCATTCGCGGGGTGCCAAGAAGTCGTGCATATTTCTGGAATTTCTTTGGAAAGAGCCCGACCTTTTTTTCTTACTCTGGTTACTTGCGTAGAAGCATTTGAACAATGAGAGAGCACAGTCTGGTCAGTTATATCGCTGTCATCCGAGATTTGCGGCCGTGACTTGCTTGCCGCCGTTCTAATCCGTTGGGGATCAAGCCCGTCAAGGATACCTGAATGGGCCTTGCCAGTGTCACCCCATCCGACATGCGTTTGGCTAAGCGAGCTGTCAGCTCGAGGTAGTCTTTATCCAAAAAGCCAAAAGATCCCAATTGACCTTCCAGGGGATTGACTTTGCTACCGTATGGGACAGAACTCAATGAGTCTGTAGATTCGAGGGCAATGTGATCACCTGAGCCCACTTTCCGCCAATTATTGACACAATGCAGGTCTAAGTATTGTACAGGTGAGACTTGCGCAAGCCACCCGAATATACTGACCTATCACTGCCATCATGCCGCGAAATCACTTTGATATATCCATCATGACAGTCGAACGGTAATAGTCTGTGAGTAGGCTCTACAAAGCACCAATAGTACAACCTGGCCGTCCTGGTCAACGTCCAGTCTCCGTATACTTCACTACAATGGGGACTAGCAAGCATGTACGTAACCACATGTAGGTTGTGCCCGGGTAGCACCCCCATCTTTATTTTAGTGCACCCCAATTTGCGATCTCTTCCCCGGTTGCATTCGAGTCGACGGAACGTTGTGGTGTTCCGATGCCCTTGCCCTGGGTGGTGGCATGGCGAACACAGGTAACCTTGATGTAGTCAGTCGAAGGAGGTGAAGATAAAGCGCTCAGGCACGCGGGCCGTATGTCGTGCCCTCCGTAGAGTCCTGCCTTGCCGATATGAAGCTCCTGGTTTCGATGGCCCCTTGGACGAATTCATGATTGCCGTAGACCTGCCCGTTCCATTGGATGTCTTGGAGCCTCCAGCACGGAGTGTTCCCTACATTACCTAGAATCACCACCATGTCACTCCATACGCTAGCTCGGAAGGTTTCTATTACAAACCACAGGCCGAGTCATTTCTCGGCAGGTTCTATCTAGCTCTCAGCCGTGCTTTGTCTTCATCCGTCGCTCCCAGCAGACCGGAGTGTTATGTCACAGCGTCACTGCCTGCCCGGGCTACTACACACACAGGCTTTATTCTAATTTCTGCCCTGGGACTGGACTGGACAGGCCTGGATGCAACCAAGTCTCTCGACCATTTCACTGGGTGGCTAGTACAGGCGAGGTTCTGTGGCTAGCGGTATGTAATGTAGGTAGACTGACTGCCCCCAAGTTTTACCCCCCAGTTGCCCCCAACCCAACTGCTAGTCCCATCTCCACACACTCACTCCCCATCCCATCTCTCAAATCTCAGCTTGTCGCGCCTCCGCCGCCGCGGCTTGGGGACCAATTGCCCGAGCCCCGGAACGTCCACGAGGGAGAGGGACTTTAGAAGTCACCTAGACCTAAACCCGCGCCGCAGGATCGCCTACATGCTACTTTCCATTCCGCAACTGCAATATCCCAAGCATTGGGTCTCCTCTGGTCACTAATTGATCCTCTGCACTTTCTTTACCCTATCCCACTTCCATCTCCATGCTTCAGTTCAGCAACGTCGACGATCGCATGCCAAGCAATATTCCTGCCTTTGCTCACAGCAGCGTCTGGTCGGCTGCAGGCTTCTAAACCGTGCCGTTCTAACTCCTCTAACTCCGCCACCCGTGAGCGACGACCACGACAGCTCCCGTCGCAGTGATGAGTTTGTTTGGCAAGTGGAAGTCAGGAGCCGGTGTAAGTACCCTTATGATGGCTGCCAAAGGCCCCGCGAGCCTCGTCGCTGGTGGTCAAACAGAAAGCAATTCTCTCAGGGCGTGCCCGGCTAACCGCGAGACAGGGCGGCTCGGCCAACGGCAGCAAAGATGTCCAGAAGAAGAAAGAGGAGCCACCTCCAGAGTTGACCCCTTTGGAGAAGATGCTCCAGGGCGCCGGGCCAGTGCGTACCGATGGAAGCGACAAGTATTACGGACTAGAAAATGTGAGTTATCTGCTTGCTAGTTGCGCCGTGACCGATGGTTCTCTCGCTGACCCTCGCCGTGTGTAGTTCGGTAACACCTGGTATGCGCCCCGCAAGTCTGGCGAACAATGGGATATTAACAGCACCACAGTTACTGCAATTCAATAGTCCAGGCTCTCTACTACACCACACCATTCCGGGAACACGTTCTCAAGTATCCCCCTTTGTCGCCTGCCGATACGCCCACCGAGAACTACAAGCCGAAAGTCAACGTGGTTGTCCGAACTCTTGCAGAGAATGGAGACGCAGCGGCATCGAATGGCGCCGCCAAACCTGTCACCACAGCCGAGGCGTTGGCAAGGAGGAAACAGATCAACTCGGGACAAGTTCCGCCGACGCAGGGAGTCAGACCGGAAGACAAGCCAGACACACCGGAATACAAGAAGAAGCAGGCCATGCTGAAGGGACCGATACTAGAGCTTGCGCAGGAGAACCCAGGTGCCTACGGCATGGACGAATGCTCATTCACGGGCTTGCGCGACATCTTCATGACACTCGTCGAGACTAACAGCAGGACAGGCGTCCTCAGTCCGCAACGGTTCCTCGATATCTTCAAACGCGACAACGAAATGTTCCGCAATTCCATGCACCAGGATGCCCACGAATTCTACGGGTTGGTCCTGAACGATGTTATCGCCAATGTCGAGGCGAACGCGCGGAAAATGCTGGCACACGAGGCGAGTCGGAATCAAGACGGCCTTGTCAAATCGGTCGAGTCTGCATTAGGGGCCTCCGTTACACGCGCATCGAATGGGATCAACTCACCAGGCACCGGTTGGGTTCACGACATATTCGAAGGCGTACTGACCTCAGAAACGAAATGTTTGACATGTGAAACTACCTCGCAGCGGGACGAAACTTTCCTAGATCTGTCGATTGATCTCGAGGAACACTCTTCTGTGACATCTTGTTTGCAAAAATTTTCGGCCGAAGAAATGCTTTGCGAAAGGAACAAGTTCCATTGCGACCACTGTGGCGGACTACAAGAGGCCGAGAAACGCATGAAGATCAAGCAGCTACCGAAAGTTCTAGCACTCCATTTGAAGCGCTTCAAATACACCGAGGATTACAGTCGACTGCAGAAGTTGTTTCACCGTATAGTATACCCGTACCATCTTCGCATGTTCAACACGACAGACGATGCAGAAGATCCCGACCGAATCTACGAGCTGTATGCAGTCATCATCCACATCGGTGGAAATGCCTACCATGGCCACTACGTCTCAGTCATCAAGACCGAGGACCGTGGTTGGCTGCTGTTTGACGACGAGATGGTCGAGCCCGTAGATAAGCACTACGTGCGCAACTTCTTTGGCGACAAACCTGGCATGGCATGCGCATATGTCTTATTCTACCGGGAGACTACCTTTGAGAAGGTTCGTGCCGAGCAAGAGGCAGAGGGCTTGGAGGAGGTGCGGATAGCAAGTGAAAAGGCCGACGTCGCATCAGAAGAGGCCGGAAAAGCCAATGGCAACGCAGATCTGGAGCTGACAAGACAAACGACACAACCCGTGTCGCCATTGGAGGAGCATCCTCTCGTCAACCTAGATCACGCCATGACAGCGCCCGAGGTGCCCTCGAGTCCGCAACAGGAGGTTCCGATTACTCACTTCGACACAGCAGTTCCGCCGGGCAGTGGAAGCTCGGATTCCAAGTCCAAGGGAGAAAAGAAGGCCGAAAAGAAAGAAGCCAAGGCGCTGGAGAAGGCCCGAAAGGTAGCAGAGAAAGAGGAGATCAAGGCCAAGGAGAAGCAACGCAAAGAGCGGGAAGTGCAGCTACGAGAGGCTCGGAAGAATGAGGCAGACGAGCTGCGAAAGGCTCTCGACGAGAGCAAGAAGATGGCTGCCGATGCGGCATCTGGCACTCCGCAAGATGGTCCGGGCCTCAGTCGCCATCACAGGGGCAGCAAGTCAATGTCGAGAAGAAGCTTTGGATTTCTCGGCAAAGACAAGGCACGTCGGGACAGTGCTGCTGATATACCGCCAGTTCCTGGAACTCCAACCATAGAGGAGCACAACGGCGAGCATAGCAAAGGGGCGAATGGGGCCCCAAGCACTCCCTCTACACCGCACAGAACCAAAGAGCGGTTCAGCTTCAGCCTCGGACGGAAGAAGAGTACGATTTTGTCTTGAGCCTTGGTTTGACGTCGAGAGTGCTGTACGATGTCGACTTCTAGCATGATTCAAAGATATCCCTTTGCGCTCTTATATACAAGAGCGGATTCGGTATAAACCGATAGCATAAGGGGGCAAAGCTGATTTCGGGTTGGAAACGCCGAGGACTGTTTCAGACATATCGACATAGAGATCAGAGATCAAGCTTTTAATAGCTGTACCATGTCAGCCCATATATGTATTATATTCCTTCCACGCCAAATCGCGCGGCTGGTCCAGAAGCTCTGTATATACGTTTGAAACAAAAAGCGAAATGAATAGGGTTGGTTGTATAAATATGGCATTGCGTTTTGCAAATGTGATTAATTTAAAACTGCCTGCGCTTTGAGGAATTGCAAGTCTTCTGTGGCTCGGTAGCTACGCTGCATATTTCATCGCCCCAGCCAAAGACCTGATCAAGACTCCAGTCCCATATCAAGTAACATATAAATACACTCGTCCAGCTGGTCTCAACGTGTACAGCGTCTGTCTAGCAATGAACAGCTTTCTTTGCCCCAAGCCTGCCAACGAAGGCAAATATGTCTCCCCCCATTCGTCGTCAAGTCGCGACTTGCCGTTCCGGAACGCCCAGCTGATGTAAAAATGGCAAATATCTTGCTTTTGTCGCGCCCAGTTTCTCTCGGACTGCCGTTCCCAGGCGGTCGCTAGCAATCGGGTATGGATACGCGGCTGCGCGGTTCCGCTTCAGCCGAGTATTACCTCGTAGAATATTACCAGGATATTTATGAGGATGAGCGGTGCTGCGGGAGGAAGTCATTGTCAGCCAAAGGTCAAGTGGTCTTGTGGCGTCCTCGGCGCCCTCTCCTTCCCTTCCGAGTCATTGGGAGCCGCCTTTCTGGGGAGAAACCTCGAGACGGGTCTGCTACGTACCTCTCGTGAGCGAGCGCACGCTGGCAATCATGTTCATGAGCTTGAACTTGAACGACTGGTCCCCGCCGGGCCCGGCGCCAAAGGCCGGGTCGTGATTCCTGGCCGACAGGCCGATGCGCGCGAGGAAGCGGTCTTCTGAGAGGATGCAGACGGCGTTGAGGAGCAGGATGGCGATCTGGAAGAAGGAGCCCAGTCCAAAGGTAGGGATGATCGCCATGTTGGAAGGAGAGGCTCTGGTTGTGGACGTAAGTTGGTTGGGCGGGCGAGAGACGTGGGAGCTTGTAGATGGTCCGAGGCCGATGCGCGTTCGTTATGTGTTTGTGGCAGAGAATTCGTAGGCGTCGTAGTCGCCCGGTCAGAGGGGTTGCTTTGGTCGGTCGTTGGGTTCGTGAATAGCTAGCTGTTCGTTTGGGATGCTACTTCAGCGCAAGTGCTAGCTAGGTATTCGAGATAGGTAGCAGCCAACCACAGCCAGCCCTGGAGGCCAATGTGGTCAACTCAGCCCGTCGTTCCAGGTTGCTGCCAGCTGTCCGGGGGCGGATTTACATTGGACCTTGGCGCGCGACGGGCCTCCAGCTCCAGCTACCGTACCGCCCCTGGTCGCCGGACTTTAGGGGGAGCTTCGAGCTCCAAGCTCCAAAGTCTCCGTGCCTATCGGGTTATGTTCCTGAACGTCATCCTCCATTTTGTTAATAACAGGTCCGCTTCGGCCTGTTATTACTAGTGGCATCGGCCGGCGCTCAAACTTCACTCTCACAACTCATGGTCTTCACATAAGACATACAAAGCCTCTTTCCCCCCAGTGCGCCCGCTTGAACAATGGGCGTCATAGGTGAGCAATCAACATATTCTGTCGGCGAGGAGCTATGGACTGACACATGAAACAGACACACTGTTGTCCTTGGCCATCCCGGCCCTGGTCATCGTTCATCTCATTGTTGCTCCCTACACCAAAGTAGAAGAGTCATTTAACCTGCAAGCAACGCACGATATCTTGGTCTACGGCACCCCGACCAGTGAGGTTTACGCGAAGCTGTCGACGAGATATGACCACTTCGACTTCCCGGGTGCTGTCCCGCGGACGTTCGTGGGACCCGTCCTGCTTTCCGGCATTTCTCAACCGATCATCGCAGTGGCCGGCTTCGAGCATGCACAGTTCATCGTGAGGGCACTATTGGGCCTCTTCAACGCCTGGACCATGGTGATCCTCAAGTCCAGCGTAGAGAGGGAGTTTGGAAGGCCGGCAGCGAGATGGTATGCGGTCCTGCAGGCCAGCCAGTTCCACGTGCTCTTCTATGCTTCGCGGACGCTGCCCAACATGTTCGCATTTGGATTGACGACGCTCGCCTTCTCTCAGCTGGTCGGCAGCCCAAAGACGCTGCGTCCCGGGCGCTGCAAGCTGGCCATTGGCCTTTTGACCATTGCGACGGCCATTTTCCGGTCTGAGCTGGCCATACTGCTCTCCACTACGACTGCGTACCTGTTCCTGGTGCGCCGTCTAGCAGTGGAGACCATTCTCGAGGCTTTCCTGATCTCGTTTGTTTTCTCGCTGATGACATCTGTTCCGATCGATTCCTACTTCTGGCAAAAGCCCATCTGGCCAGAACTCTCGGGGTTCGTGTTCAATGTGCTCCAGGGCTCGTCGTCGGAATGGGGTGTCTCGCCGTGGCATTACTACTTTACCAACTCCTTGCCCAAGATCTTCACGAACCCGCTTGTTCTAGGCCTTGGCATCCCCGTATCTCTGTATGCTCCAGCCACGAGGACGCAAGCTCAGACGTTTATACTGCCGTCACTACTGTTCGTGGCTATCTACTCGTTGCAGCCACACAAGGAAGCGCGCTTCATCTTCTACGTAGTGCCCGCTATGACGGCTGCTGCGGCCCTTGGTGCCAGCTACGTCTTTACTCGCCGCGCGAAATCGGCCCTCTACGCCCTTGGCTCTCTGGCGCTGGTCGCATCGGTTCTGGCCTCGTTCGCCATCAGCACGGGAATGCTGGTCCTCTCTTCCCTCAACTACCCGGGTGGCGAGGCTCTGGCTGAACTGCGACCGCTGGTCAAGCCCATAGATGCATCTGCGGATGTTCAAACGGTTACTGTGCACACCGATGTGCTGTCTTGCATGACGGGCGTCACGCTTTTTGGGCAACACCCATACCCTCCCATCGATCCAAAGCCGACCACAGATACAGTCTCATTCGTCTTTGACAAGACCGAGGAGCCCGCGCGACTTCGCAGTCCTTCGTTCTGGGGCAAGTTTGATTATGTCCTACTTGAAAACCCCGCCAAAGCCATTGGCTCCTGGCTCAGCATTGGCGTCGTCGAAAGTTTCAGCGGTATCGAGATCCTAAAGCCCGGCATGGTCGCTGATGATGACCTGGAGACTGGAGACGGTCGAATTCTGGGACGCGGCGCCGCGGTGAGAAAGGTCCGCGAGAGCGTTCGGTCCTTGACCGGGGGATGGTGGGTTGGCCCAAAAATGGAGCCCCGGATACGAATATTAAAGCGCATACGGGGATTGCCAAGAAAAGAGGTCAAGGAGTAAATATCGTTGAAAATAATTTCCGTATATAGTTGTCAATCCCGCTCTGTAGACTTTTGCTCCCAGTCCACAAGTACGCGATCGACTGGTATATCTGGTTTGCCTACATTAGGTCTTTGGATTCTTGACTCTTTTCCATCAAAGCGTTGAGGCCTGACATATTGAGATTGGCAAATGGAAGAAACTCAAAAGCAGTGGATATCCGCGTATCAAGATTTGAGAGGGTGGTCATATCGAAATGACTGTCCATGGCTCTATACGAGCATACGAGAAGATTTCTAAATTCCAACATCGTGTTTCTACTCTTGCAAGGGCACGTCATGCCGTTTTTGGATCAGCGATTACATACCTACTCGTACAGCCAGCAAGAACAGAGTTCGCTTGCCCTCGGCCGCTAGAATCTAGCGCGTGGGAATCGGGGCGGGCGCCATGCATGAACGTCTCGCTAGCAGCGCCTGTCATAATAAGACGGCGCTGCCCATCCTACTACCATGGAGGGAAAACTGCCGAGGCGACGAGAAAGATTTCGAAGCGAACTATTCCGGTCGTCTTTTGAGGCGGCGCACACAGCCTCATGTGTGTAGGTTCATCATCATACAGACCAGAAATGTTCAGCTTCTTCTCTTTTTCCCCCTTCTCGCGTTGCAATGTTTTTTTCGTGGCACGAACGAGCTGAACCGGCCGCGTACGTACACGTACGAATCCCATCCGCTAAGGAATATTTGAGCCGCCATCGCGTCAGGCCGGATATGAGAGAAGACGTCGACCCTTTGAGGCTACGGACATTAAAGCGGGCAGTGCCAACATTATACATAAATATACCAACGCTCGAACCGAGTCTGGTGCACTCGGTACGATGGGTATGACGTTGAAGTGAATTGGAGATAGAGTTGTCTGTGAATCTGAAAAGGCCACCAGGGATCAGTAGTTAGTAATGAGTAAAAGGGATCTGCGGGTGATGGGCATTCTGCTGATCTCTATATCGTACTTTTTCTTTTGCCTAACCTTGGAACCTAAGGTTATTTAGCAGCATAAAAAAAGTGTCTTGTACAGCGGATTTGATTTTCAGCTCTTGGGTATCGGCGTTTCGCCTCGTCACCCCCGAATCGACTGGGTTATTTAAATATACGGAGCACGCTGTCATACCTTCGTTTTAGTGCTCACTTTGCCCGTGTGGGGAAAGAGGCCGGGAACAGCTTGCCAGGGAAACAGTGGTTGGTCCGGAGTCGAGAGAGCTAACAGCTAAACAGGCGATCGCTTGTGTGTCTGTCTGTCTGTCTGTCTGTCTGTCGGGGGGTCCCACTAGTCCCCTGAAATCGCTGCGGCCCAAAATAATCACCAGAAAGCGGGCCGGGCGACCCTGAAACTCGACTCTGCGTAGATGGTGGGAAATAGCTCGAGAGAGGCTTTTCGAGCTGGGAGCTGGTGGGTTGAATGATTTGAGAAAGAATGCCATGCTATCTCACAGGGTTGCTGACATTAGGCTCAACCGGTCTCTGCGACGACGGCGGCAGAAACAAAAGAAGGAAAACAAGTGGCTATGCTGACCTAGCACAATGTGTGCATGAAGCAGCCATATACGGGCGTAAGTAAGTGAAGATATTCAGAAGAGATCCTGCGAGATAAGAGCTGCTCCAGGTATAATCAATAATCAATGCATATTGCTTGCAAGTGTCGCGTGAGACATAACGCGCGCGCGCCCTGGACGGCTCGACAGGGAGTCTTTATCAATGCAAATTATGGCATGGCCAAGAGGGTAAGCAATATATGTACGGTTCCTGATGCCCGTTCAATAATATCGTGTGTACATATGAGGGACCCTGGCAGACCATCTCTCATGTAAGAGGTTAGCATGTAGTGTAGGTGGTACCTAGCACATGCATGCAAGGTTAGAATGCAGGACCACCCCTCTCTGTACTGGACTGTCCCTCACCTCTCCCTCCCCCCCAATTGATTCACAGATGCCCCCCAGTCGCCCGAGGGAAATCTCCCCCCGTCTGATGGCATCTCTTCATTGTGATTTTGGGATGGTCACGATCTGTCTGTTGAGTTGAAGTGTATGCGAGTCACCTCTGTCGTCGCTTGTCTCACTGTCCATCCGAATCACAGGCCGTCTGATTCTCGTCGCTGATGGGTGGTGCATCGTCTAATCGCATTCCACAATTCGCTACAAAGCCGCGCTTCGGCCACATCTTGGCGGACTGAACCCATTCGTCAACGTTTACGATCCCCAAACCAACCAGAACCAAGCGCCAGTCCCTCTCTCCAGGGGAACTTTGGAACATACCTGCCCAAAACCACACGACACATACAACGATACCTTACACACCACCCACCAAGAACCGGATCCCTCCTTGCTGCAGGTTTCACAGGACCAGGACCCGGCGTGCCACAACGCCTCAAGTTGAACCTCGCGTCCTCGATCGCTGGAGACACCTTTTCCCCGGCCCTTCACCATTGCCAATTGTTACATTGGATCCCCAAACCAGAGCACCAACAACACCAAGCACTGGCTCTCGACCTGCCTCTTGGTTGCTTGTTGTAATTGCTGCCATACATGGTCACTCTTCTGTGATACCTCTATTGGCGCAGCACACCGTGGTCAGGTTACCATTTGTTTTTGTTTCCTTTCTTTACTCGACCGTCTGTTTATTTTTCCTGGTGCCTCCGTCGATCGAGCCACCGACCCAGCTCAGCAGCCCCGCGTCAATAAAGCGCATTGGAACGAGGCCACACGCCGCCAGCTTTGCCCGCCGCCGACGACGTCTGATGCACGACCCCGCCGAAGGAGTCGGTACACATATTTAGCGAGATCCAGGAACGGCGACGAGAAACTCACCATTTCCCGCGAGCGACTCGGGAATCCCTCACCATGGAGGCAGAAAACGAAGGCGGTCGGCGCCGTGACCGACTGATGGGCAAGATGTTTGGCAAGCAGAGGGCCGCAGAGAAAGAGCGTGATCGCCAATACAAGACGGAGCAGAGTGCCAACGACCTTTCGGCCTTCCTGGGCAACTCAGACCGGCTCCAGGTCACCCATCCGCCCCCTCCTCCGCCCGTTCACGGTCACCGTGAATTCGAGGCAAGACAGCCACAGCTGGCCTTGGATACGACCCGGGCCATGCGCTATCCCGGCGCTCTGGATGTCGGTGCCGACGGGCAGCAGCTGGCGTATCGTAGTAAATCGCACAGCCCCCCGAGGAACCGAAAGAAGAAGGGCCTCTCCGTACGCTTTGCAGACAGCTACCCCGAAGTCATAGGCGAAGGTGGTGACGAGTGCGAGACCATGACGGCAGAAATCGGGCGGAGAAAGAGGTCCAAGTCTGCACCGCTCCAGGCTCCGTCCCAAACCTCCTTGAGAAGTGAACACTCCCGGAAGGGAAGCGACCAGCGAGGCATCTCGCCCAGAAAGACTGACAATGATTTTATGCCTGGTCCCATGAAGCGAACACAGACGGGCTTCTCGTCGACAACCAGCCTCACGCCTGACGAGCCCAAGCAGGACTCATTGACGCCCTCATCTCAGGGATCTCCCCAGCTCAGAACCTTACCTGCTGGACAACCGGCTAGATCTCGATTCTTGGAAACCTCTGACCGCAAGGACGAAGCCAGAAGGTCCTTCATTGAAATTCACCAGCACGAGCAGAGGCAAGCAGAAGGTATGGCCTTTGCCCAGGCGCGGTCGGCCAGCACAGAGGCCCATGACGGATGGGACGAGGCCGAGTCCTCTCCTGAACCGGTTCGGACAACACAACCAAGGCCTCCCAGGAATTTGCCCGCCATTCCCATGAGCGAGGCCCCGCAGCTTCCTCCTGTATACCCTGGATCCGCTGAACAGTCGTCTGAAGCTCTTTCTTCACCATTCCGAGCGCAGTCCACAAGAAGGCCAGCGTACCAGCCCATGCGCCATGAAGATCGCCCGCCTATGCGAGCTCTCTCCACAAGAACACACATAACACCACTGATCGAAGATCCTACGCAGCCTCAGCAACTTCCTGTGAACCCCCCGCCACGAAATCCAACCAGGAGGTCCCCATTGCCGCCTGCCTCGCCGGCAAGAGACCCGTTCGGCGATCCCATGTCTCTAGAGCACCCACGAAAGTCTCCCCTGCCACCGATTGCTACAGATGTGGAAACACCACCAAACTTTGAGATACCATCTGCTCGCCTAGCAGAAATCGACGAGCTACGCATCAGCTCGACCGCCGATTCCGATAGCCCTTCATCCTCCGTTTCTGGCTCAGTTTACTCCACCTCCGAAATGTCGCTCAAGGCCACACCTGTAGCGCAAAACCCACGCGATAGAGGTTGGAGTGCAACATCCGCAGATAAGGCTCCAAGAAAGCTCTCGTCACAACCTCCGGAAAATGAGGGAGCTTATGATGAGTTCATTGTGCGAACGAAGCATCTCTATGAGCTGTTCCGTCTTCACGCGGAGCAGTTCAAGTCACTTGGCAGCTCCAATCCCGACGACATGTGCCGTGCAGCATTGTGGTGGTTTCTCAAGGGTCGCATAGCACTCGAAACAGCCATGAGAAGTAGGGGCCAGGATGTGGATGAGACCAAGAGCCTCATGAACAGATATCAGGCATACACTGACTTGACGAAGAGCTACTGGCTTACAGAAGTCGCACTCCCGGAGATCGCCGAAGGCAAATACAGTCTGACTGAAGGCGAGATTGCCGATGTCAGGCAAGTCCTCGCGACCAACCTTCAGAAGTTGGCCGGATCGATGAAGAGAAACAAACTGCTACCGCCTGAAGAGCCTTTTATGCCGCAGATGATGGACAAGTCAATTTGGATTGAATACCCGGGCTTGAGTCAGGATATTGTATCACTGCTGAACGGCAACTGGGGCTCGCTTCTACTCGCGTCAACACAATCGGCCAAGAAGGTTCCTCTCGTCGAGGCGCTTCCGCTTGGAGATTCCCCGACACTCTTCAACTATGGACGAGTCAAGGCCGATGTCTATCTCATGGAACAAGGCTTGGAATCGATGCATACCCATCTGCCGTGCATGCTCTCTATCAACCGGCTCCAAAAGGATTCGACACTCATGTTCACCGTCGCTAGTCAGAACAGCACTGCCACGTTGTGTATTCAAGCTGATAAGAATGCCGGACCCAGTTGGGACAGCGTCAAATGGCGCACAGACAAATGCTCGTTGGAACTTAAGATGCCTCGTGGCTTTATGGTGGCCATTCAGTGCTCTCAAACAGATTTCCGCATGCTCTGGAACATATTCGACTTCAACGCCAAGGTGCAAAGTTATCTATACCCGCGCAAGGATGAGCTTGTCTCGCTCCAGACCAAGATCAAAGGCTTCCACTACTTTGACTCGGATCCCAATGGACGCACCTTTCCCAAGGAACCCGTGGGCCAGTGCGAACTGGGCTTGTACGAGAAGCTTCTTAAGGAAGGCAGCCCGACAGGTCCCAGGACCTTCCACAGGGGTTTCCGTCTGGCCGTGGTGACTGGCCCGAGGACAAGGACCCTGAGCGGTGTCACCCATGTATACCCCCCTTCCATGCCTATTCAGTACGCCTATCTTCGAGGAGAACAGCGCGAGCCAATGATCCAGTTGACCTTCAACGATGGCAAGACCAAGGCCCGGATGGTGCTCATATTCAACGAAGACAAGGAGCGGGAGAAGTTCATCTCGCTACTCAAGGGCAGCTACGTGCACAGCGACGAGGAGGTCGTGACCGAGATTCCGATGCAAGGTTTCAGCATGTCGGAAGGACTTCAGGATACCAAGGGCGGCTTCTCAGCCCTGCAAAGACTACCATGGCAACATGCACGGATCATTAATGACCGCTACGCTGGCGACGAGCCTCCCGTAGTGCTGGCAGAAAAGCTGCGGCTGGAGCTGAACTCGATCGATGCCAAAGGAGCATCGGTCGGTACAATTGTCGACAGGATCAACATGGCACCCGGAGAGTTTAAGATCAGACTCGGAACCAAGGACATCCTCACTCTGCACGTGATACGAAACCCGCAAGCAGATCTAACCACGTCCGTGCTGGACCGCCCAGGACTTACGGACGCCCCGCGCGAGTTTGCCTCGCTCCAGAACACAGTGGCTCGGTCTTCGACTGTCAGAACATATAGGTTCAACTCGTTCAAGGACCTGCATGCTTTCCAGAATGGCATGACTGGCTATACCGTGGTGTTTGATGGTGTCGCTTCGTCGCTCAACATTACGCGACGGCGCATGGTTGTGCCGGTGCACAAAAAGTGGGAATCGGGCACGGCACGCATCCAAGTGGTCCAGCATCCGTCGGATGGGACCGTCCAACTCCTGGCATTCTTCGAGGGCTGGAGCCACGGTCATTGTATGGGATTTGTGCTCAAGGGCACTGATGTGTACGAGGCATCTGGTAAGATGGGCAAGGCCGCTGTGAAACTCGTGGAGGCCAAATTCCCGCTCCCCAAGGGCGGAGATGGTGTGGAGAAGAGAGGAGACGAAGACTTCTTCCTCTGCCTCGACATGCCGGACTACGCGGGCGAGCACGACGACATCAACATCGTGTTCGATGACGAAGGCGGTAAGTTGACCACGATCCTCCACAAAGATTGCAGAAACAAAATACTGACAACTGAACAGAGAGAGACAAACTCTGCGCCGTTCTCCCCGCGCCGGTCAAGGGAGTCAGGCTCAGCAAGTTGGGTAGATAAAAGGGCCACGAGCGCTAGATAGCTGTGGCTCTTTCTTTCACTCCTGGATGCTCATTACACTGGAAGTGTTTTTGAACGCAGATATTGGCGACCTAGTAACCACCCAACCATATCAGCGAGGCATGGTTCAAGTAGGGAGATATGCCTAGAAGATAAGTGAGGAAGCATATGGGGCAGTAGAAGAGGAGCATAGAAAGGACTCTTTTACGTGCATCATGAGAGATACCCCCTGATAGTCTGTAGGAGACGAGAAGATATTGCCTCTTGCAAGGCCTCAAACACATAGGTGCCTGTATGGCAGACAGAATAAAAACAATTCATAGGCTTACGTCTGGTCTTCATAAGATAGTCAACTCACGACTTGTTTCGAAAGTGATGGAAACGAATGAGCATAGAGGTGGACAATGGCCGAGTGTATTTTGGGTGTTTGTTGCACCTCTCAGTCTTTGGTAATAGGAGCTGACCTCTAGGTGATTGAGAATGCTATTTGAGTACGCGGTCCGTATGTCTTTCCTATATGCCGAATAGGTATTTCCGTCATAGAAAACAGGCGACACAGTACAGATTTTATTGGAAATACAAATGTACCGAACTACCCTTTGTAAACACTTGAGAGGTTGGTCGGTCAGTTGGTTGGGCATACTTGACCCGTGCGCCAATAAGGTGGAAAGCGAGTGACTATTTTGACCGATTTGACCATAGGACCCCTGACATTGGCTGGTTGCTAAAAAATAAAATTACCTAACGGTCGCCCAACTCCGATATATTATTCCCCGAAACCGTCACGCCAATCAGCCATCAAGACTCGGGTGGCTCCCGGAGAAAGGAAAAGATGTTCAATAGCAGCAAAACTTTTGTTAGTAAAACACTCTTCTCCAATTTCTCTACGGCCCAATATGAATAATGCTCGCAACAAGGTGCAAAGTTTTATGACTCGGCGGCCTCGTTGCCATGAAGACCCCGGACGGCGCCGCCCCACAAATAATAGTCAACCGGGATCCCCTTTGAAGTTGGGTATACGCTTCACTTTTGGGCGCGGAACTGGTAAAATGGGAATTCATGCGAGCGGTGTAAACCGTGTGTCAGAGCCAATGAAGATGGGAAAAAAAAAAAGAAAAATACAGAGAACTCTTCTAGAATAAGAGCCGCATCCTGGAAGGGATGAACTGCCGTGTTTCCCCGGACTCGGAAAGCAGAATCCCATATCTCTGACTTATATGTAGGGCTGGTTCCTTTCCTGGATCGGGTTCCTGCGTACCTGTTGATTTTCCCTCCTCCCCCGAAACTCTAAACTCAACTCCCACAAAAATTTTGACGCCTCCCGTCTGCTACGCCACGATGCCCTCACCTTAATACTATCTAATGCCGAAACTCTCACGCCCTTTCTCCGAAATCACAGTGACTTGGCAATAACATGCTGAGCCCTTGGAATCAGCAATCGTCCGACTCTTGGACATATATACCCCCTCGGTTTCCCAGCAGGTCCTGTTTGGATCCCGTTTCTCCATCTTTGCTACATCAACCTTTTGCTCAGCTAAACACGCGCGAAAATCTCGCGTTCGCGCTTCATTTCCAAACGCAACAATCTAGAACCGCATTCCAAGCTCACGAAGCTTTATGATAACGACGCTTTACGTTCAGAACTCATTTTAATCACGACATTCTACGCGCGCAGCCCTTCACGCTCGCAGTTCTTCCAGAGTTCAGTCTTCAAGGTCATAATCCTCTCACGATCACGACTCTTGAGAACCACCATTTTACAGATCGAAGCTCTTCGCGATCACTGCTCTCAAGTCATCAGTCTTCAAGGTCATAATTAATTACGACCACGACTCTTCCAAACACAACATTCTTCAGGGTCGTTATTCTTTACGACCACGGCTCTCTAAACCATCCATCTATCACTCATACCTCTCACACGACTCCAAGACATCACTCACAATGTCTCCTTCGCGCATCACTTTCCGTGAGCCTCAGGCGGACAAGTGGGGAGTTGAGTACTCCTCCAAGGGCACCGTCGTCAAGCACCTCGTCTTGGAATTCAAGGGCGGCCTAGATCACCGCCTGTCGTGGGAGTCGTCCGCTTCTGCCGCTAGCAACGGCAGCAAGAAGAGCGACCGCATGCAGGTCAAGGACAGGAAGATGGACCAGAAGATGGTCAATATGATAAGGAAGCAGAAGGAGGCAGAGGCAGAAGCAGAGAAGAAGCGCAAGGCCAAAGTTCACGTCAAGCAGACCAAGGCCTCCGTAGACAAGGCGGAGAAGAAGCTTCACGATGACATGACCAAGATGATGGCGCGCCGGCAGCAGGAGATCAAGGCCGAGCTGAAGAGAAGGCAGACACCCTATCACAACAAGAACTCCGCCCTTTGCTCACTCGCCGAAGCGCCATACAAGTGCTGTCCAATCTCACAGGATGGATGGAAATGCCCCTTGCACCCTCGAGACCCACCTCTCGAGCACTGGACGCATCACGTCAAAACCGCTAAACAGGCACTGCGCCGTGCTTATAGAGTCCAGCTTTTCTTGATTGGCAAGAAGTATCAGCATGGCGTTATCGCCCTCCATAAAGAGCGTCGCCAGGAACTCAACCTCGAAGACCTGCCGGTGAAGCTTGACTTCCCAGAAGCACCTATGGCGACTCCTGCCGACAAATCTCGGCTGCTCGGAAAACTCTGCATCCCGCACCGGCTGAGGTTCGATGCGCAGCGCAGGGGCGCCCCTCGTCAAGAGGGACCGCCGACCGCCTGCTGGGTGTGCCGATACGATGATCTATACAAACAATACGTCATCGACGCCCATCAGGCATACAACACATTCTGCCACGCACTTGCCGAAGCCCTAGACCACACCCACCGGCGAGTCCAGTACATGTGCTTCAAGTATCATGTCCCGGCCATGGACCCGGGCTCTGAAGTGAGCGGGTACTCAACGAATACTCGCCGCGTGTTGCATATCACAGACTGGGCCGAGAACAGAAAAGGTCAGCGCGGCAATTTCTGCTGGCTGGCACGAGAGTATGCCCTCCGCGCCAAGAAGAGGCAGGCTTCAGTCTGGGCAAGAATGAGGGGCGATCAAGAGTATGTCGTCGTTAACCCCAACGAAAACAAGGGGTTCAAGACGGTATTGGCAACCGTCCAGGAGGAATAATAACGTTGTTGTCGGCTGCTGGGCAGGAGAGAATGGAGGGGAACTGGGCTTTTAATGAGAAGGAACGACGGATGATGGATAAATGATTATGATACCATTGCATGACGGAACATGAGAGCGTTTGTTTTTCTCCGGGCCTGGATTGAGCGGTAGGAAGCGATGCAGTGGTCTAGGCCAGCCTGCAGGGTCGAATGGCAAGCGTTGATTTCATAATATACTTGCTTGAACACCAACCATCCATGCGCTTGACTATTGCACATACGTTCCAGAACATTGAAGCCTCTTCACAGGGCACCTGCCCGTATTTCTTACAAGATTCTAGAAAACCACGACGATCACAAATAGGTAAACAAACTGGAAGTCCGGCTGCCCAAGTCGTACATGTACTCTTCTTCCATCCAAACTCTTCCTTTCAACAACATCTTTTCAACCACATCTATCTTATCACATACATTCTATTACGTATGCTCTACCACATTTATCACAAAGCTGGCAACCAGCCTCGACATCCCAGAGGCATACGAGCAACACTGCCCCTTGCACCCTCGCGACCCTCCAATGGATACTGGAGACAGCATCTCGCAGACACGAAAGAGGCACTGTGTCATGCCTACCGAGTAGAGCTTTTCCTCCTGAGAAAGCGGTATGAGTATGGCGTCACCGCGCTTCACAAGCAGCGTCGCCAGGAGCTCAACCTCACAAATCTGCCATCCAGCCAGGACTTTCCCGAGGCAACCCTCCCCTGACAAATCTCGGCTACTAGGGAAGCTGTGCCTGTTCCATTCATACACAATCACCAAGGATCCCGGTCAGTCTTCACGCTATCGATTAAGCAATCTCTTCTTCTGGCTAACCTTCTGTCTAGATGAGTACCAGCTGTTCAGCAGTCTTATTAACAGACCTATCGACAGTCTTTTTGCAGCAGTCTTATCCAGCTGCACATGCAACCAAGACTCGACGGGCCACGTCGGGGCACAGCCAGCTCGGGTGTACCTACCGCCTGCGGGGTGTGTCGCTATGACGATCTTTATAGAGAATACGTCTGCAACGCCCACTAGGCATACGAGGAATAATCTTATGTACGCTGATGCACTCGATAAAGCGCATGGACTTATGGGGGAGATGTTCTTCAAATATTCGCCCCTTACATTCAACCCGGGTGTAGAGTATAGCCGTTACTGTACGGGTACGCGCCGAGTGCTCTGAATAACAGACTGAGCCCAAAACAAGAAAGGGCAGCCCAAGGACCTTACCGGATGGCACGCCAGAATGCCCTCCTTGCGAAAGCGAGGAAGGCGTCAGTCTGGGAGAGAATGCGGGTGGACAGGATTACATCACAGTCAACCCGAAAGACGCAATGGCGTACAAGACTGGGTTAGGCACTGCGAAGGAAGAGTAACGGTGGCATTGGCGAGGAAGGGAGAAGGGAGGAAATGGATGGCTGACGAACTGATGATACTTGGCATGGCGGAACACGAAAGCGTTTGTTTTCTCGGGGTATGGGTCGGAAAGTCAGAGGAGCGTTCATTGACTGTGTGGGAGCTTCACGATCTGGACGGATGTGATGATAGGGGAGCATGAGGTATTTAGGTAGTCTGAAGCAAAAATTGTCTTGTGTCTTGCCTTAACTCTACACAGAATGGGAGCGTGTTGCCCGCCATATACTAACCTGCCTCCTTGCCGAGCTCGGGGAACGTAACACAAGACTGAAGACTACGTCATCATTGGCACGCGACTACTATACACGAAGCTGCCACTAGGTAATGTTCAACGCAGACTCTGTTCCAGAAATTCCATATACATGTAGCTCCCACGCACTTCTAGCTCTGGGGATATTCATATCACGGCCCTGACCACCGAATCCGTAACCAATATCCGGCTTTCGTCACAAGACTCTGTCGTGTTATTGTGCATAGTAGCGTGAATATGCTCAAGAGATGAACGGAGCTGCAAATCTCCCGCTCCGCTCCTGATGCGTTGTCGAAATGCAATATATTATATAATCAGGCATTCCTCCCACAATTAGGCGGCGAAAGTACCAGCCAAGAGACAGGGAGAAGCAAGAACTGTAACAAGGAGGCAGCAAAGTAAACCTAGATAGGAAAGCTGCTTTTCTTACTCGTCTCGATAAAATCAGACAACAGGACATGACCAACTCTCAACATCGTCCACGTCGCCTACGCCATCATACTCCGCCACAGCCGGCCACCTGCAAATCGGCCGCTGAAACTGCACCGCCGGGGCCGTATCTCCGACATACTTGGTCCCAGTAATCGATTCAGGGGCCGCAGAACTGCCGCCCTCGACCCAGTCGACCAACGAGTACAGCAACGAGTAACTAGCATCGGACTCGACCGGAGGCACGGAACCGCCCTGCGAGGCCGCGTCCAGGACCCACGCGCCCGCTCCGCTCGAGCAGTGCCCCATGCCGGGGACCATGAACAAGCGGTAGAAATCCTCGACATCGTCAGCATCCCTTCCGACGCCGCGGTAAAAGTCCCGCACGGTATCGTAAAACGCGGCGGCGCTGAGACTCGGGATCAGCGGGTCAGCGTAGCCGTGGTAGTGTAGCAATCTGTTCCCGCGCGCCTCGAACGCCCGCAGGTCCGGGTCGTGCGCGTTGGCGCCGCCCGGGTTGATGGTGTCCGAGAAGAAGACGTCGGCCGCGGTCAGCGTGGCCCAGTCCCAGCTCGAGTCGTTGAAGACGGCGTGCCGGAACCATGTGGGCCCGAACTGCGGCTCGTCGCCGTTCATGAGGTACGAAAAGGACGCTTCGCCGGAAGGCGACAGGCCCTCGTGCACGAGGGTGCCGTTTGATACCCACGGGTCGTACATGCGCTCTAGGTTGGCCGTCTGTTCGTCGCTGAGACATGCTGTCGCATTCAGAGCACCGGTGTTGCATTTCAGCGCCTTAAAGTCGATGGCGCAGCTGGACGGGTCCATGATGATGCCGTCGGCCGCGCCGTCGATCAGGTCGCACTGGTCCAGCACGGCCGCGGCGACGAACGGCCACTTCTCGGCCGGGATGTGGTTCGGCGTCGCGTTGGGGAACTGCAGCAGCGCCACGTACGTCTGCCAGCCCGCGACGCGCGTCTGCCACGGCACGGCGCCGGCCAGCACGCCGTCAAAGTCCTCGGGGTACCGCTCCGCCGCGTTGAGGCCCTGCCGGCCGCCCGTCGAGCACCCGGCGTAGTACGAGTACAGCCGCCCGGTGCCGTTCTTTCCACCGTTGTAGTACGCGGCGATGGCCTCCTTGGCCGCCGCGACCGAGAGGTGCAGCGCGCGGTGGCCCCAGTCGACGCTCTGCTCGGGGTACGACAGGAACGAGCCGTCACTACTATTAGAGATGTGGCCCGTGTCGGTCGATACCGACGCGAAGCCCTTGCGCAGGCCCCAGATGACGTCGGGGTAGTTGACGGCGCCGGCGAACCCGCCGTTGCCCACCGTGAGCAGCCTGCCGTTCCACGCCGCGGCGGGCGGCAGCCAGACCTCGGCCTCGGCCGACGACGCATTGCTCGTTTGCACCGTGAGCACGAGCCGGCAGGCCTGCGGCACCGAGACCTGGGCCTCGTTGTAGTCGGCGTTGGCCGAGGTGCCCGCGAACGTGCTCCCGTTGAGTATGGTCTCGGCGGTATGCACCACGGCGGTGCCCTCGGAGAAGGTCGTCCCGAGGAGCGAGGCGCACGATGCGGAGGAGTCGGCACATGTGGCTCGCGTCCCCGTAATCAGCAGGGCGGCGGGCAGAGCCGCGAGAAAAAATGGTGCCATCATGAGTGAGATCTGGCGCGGTTACGGCGTCGATATTAACATCACGGCATTTCGGCACTGCGGCGCACGGGAGAGGGAGTATAATATACTCGCATTATTATCCACAGCATCGCTTCCTGCCAGTTATTCACCACTCTAGGTCTTGCTCCTCACTCTGCTGATATGAAAGAACCAGGGATCGGAAGATATATCCGATTGTCCATATGGGTCCGATAGAGGTTCGGAGGGTCCGCCGATTGATCATCGTTGGTATCGAGATTATAGAAAGATTACGTCGGAAGAGGCCTCGGGACTGGAAATAAATCAAAACAAATACACTTCTGTTGCGCTCCAGAAAATGATATCCAATCTAGATCAGTCAACAAGTTCGGAGCTCCAACGACCCGCAATTCTCTCTGGAGGTGGGCTTTTCAAGGCGTGACAAGTTCGCTGTATTTATGACAGTGGAATGAAAGCATGACAGCACAAAGCTGGGCAATCCCTTGATGATGGTATCTACAGTTCAGCCCAAAACAAAATGATATCCTCGAAAGAAAGTCCCATAACATCATGTGGCTGGATAGTCGAGCCTGTCTCCATGATCCGTTGCGCCGTTTTTTTCCTAAAATCGCCCTCAAATGCTAGCAGTTCAAGATGTCCCATTCCAATTCATGCCGATCCCATTTAATAAATCGTTCCCGCCATAGTTGAAACTGTTCAAGTATGTGTCTATGTCCGTCATGCCTTCGTTCTCCAAGACGCCCATGAGCTCGATTTGCTGAGATTGGTTGAGGCTGCCTTGCCTCTCTGGCGGCAACCCGGCCCAGGGGTTCTCCTGGATGCCCATCATGTTGAAACCATTGTTTGCACCCCCATTCCACAAGTTGCCATTGGTGTTGCCAAAGGCGTACGGCGAAATGAATGGAGGAGGTGGGTTGAACCAGTCTGTCCCAGAAGTGACCTGTGGGAGGGGACGTTGTTGAACCATGGGCGTCTGGTGCGATGGCAACGTGGGAATCGCAAATGTACTCTGCGGAGTATGCTGTGGTTGCGGCATCATATGGTTGGACATGGGGACTGGCGGAGCCGGTTTCATCACGGGGGTTGACATGGTCGCCGTAGGCATATGTGGTGTATTGAAGAGAGGCGTAGCAGAGTTGCCATTGCCCACCGAGTCGGGAGGTGTCGGTAAATGGTCGGGGGGAGAGAGTATCGGCGGCGAAGCGGTTGTTTCTGTGCCTGGAGGTGTCGTTTCTTCCATGATGAGATTTTCCGTCGACTGGGTGAAGTCGGGCGGAAAGTAGCTGAACCGCCTCCCCGTCGACGGCTCTGTTGAAGCAGGGTTCAAGAAGATGGAGTTGGACCGGAACGCTGGTTGCGACGGGAAGGAGCTGTCAAAGTGCACCTGTTCAGGCTGTTGGTCAAAGACATAGCCGAACTGTGGTGGATTAAACATTGGCGGTTGTCCGCCATTCTTGGAAACCGTCGTCGCGCTCGTCGCTTCCGACGATGGCGAATTGGTGTCAGGTTGTGATGAGGGAGTGCCGAATACACTTGACGAGGACATGACTGGAGTATCCCGAACATCATAACTCCTTAGACATGCTTCCGCGAACTTGCCATACAGCTTTGACGCGGCTGACGTCCCTGGCCACCGTTCGGCACATGAGTCGATAATATCAAGGCAGACATTCACAAGCTCCTGTACCTCGTCGCGGGAGTGGGCTGCCCGGACTTCTGGGTAACATGCCACCGTCCAAAGAATGGTGTTGACAGACATGTAGAGGGTGAGCAAGAAGACCCAAGTTATATCGATTGCAGAGGCCATGACCTGCTTGCTTGAAATGTTGATCACAAACGCAACAGAGTCGAAGCACTTGATGGCCGAAGCTGCGGATGGCTTGGGCACCTGTGGTGATGGTCTGTGTAGCCCGACGACCATTGTGTGATACCTCCCGGAGAACCTATCGATTGTCAGTATTTACCACCAAGTCCTTCTTTGTTGGGTCAACCTACCATGGTTTGCACCAGGCCGGCTCCTCAGGTGTCGAGTTAATCCATTGCTCCATTCTGCTCTCTATTGAGGCGAACCATGGATCCCGAGCATCTCGCGGCGTCGCCTGTTTCTTCTCGTACAAGACCCTTCGGATCTCATTCTGGAGCAACCTCATCTTGCAAAAATGAATGGCCACTAGTTTGCGGTCGTCTACGCGGCCGGGGGTGATGCCGTTCTCTGTGATGTGGGCATCGTCGACAGTAGAGAAGAACGCGACGTCGGCCATGTCGTCGGTTTTTGCGAATCCGTTTGGTCGGCCCATGCTGTATGACAATCCAAACTCGTTTGTCATTACAATCCAGCTGAGGCGCCGTCGCATATCCAGAGTCACGGGATCGTCGATTCCCAGGCTGATGGTCTTTTCGTCGGCTAGGCCCATTTGTTGGCATATTCTCGTGGCAAGACCAACAATGTAAAAGACAGCCGTGCGCGTCGGCGTCAGCAGAGAATATTGGCCCAGCAGAATGAGGCACTGAAGTGTCTTCAAGTCCTTGGGCCGAACAACCCGCTCGAAGTACTGCATCGCAGAGAGATAATAACTGTCGGCAAGTCCAGCGTATGTGGTGTCTAGCTTCTGCATGCTGATGGCCATGACCATTCGAGCGACAAATTGTTGGTACGGGTCTTGACTTCCACCATAGACGTCCTGGATCGCAGCCTCCAATTTGCTTTCGTGGAGCACAGGGGTAAATACGTGAGCTGTAAAGTATAAGACATTTGACCACAAGACACAGATATCGCGTCTTACTTACCTCGTTGTTGGTAGACGTCTAATAAACGGTCGACAATCACGCGACTGGGCAATGTCGCTGCAGGAACACCACTAATCATCGGGAAACTCTTCTTTCTCGCAGAGGCAGATGGTGGTATGCTGAAGGACATGGACCTGGTGGCCACGGTCTGCAGTGATTCCGGCGCGATCGGCCTCCTGTTCCGGACTGACGGCACCAGCTCTGATATGCGGTTCGAGTCTGTATATCGCTTGGCTTCTTCCATGACCACGCGCGTCATGGCAATGCCGCTGGAAGGTCCCAGGTAACGGGGTGTTTCGTCCGATTCGTTGAGGCGCACGAGGCCACCGGGTCTCAAGAGATCCTCGTTGTTCTTGGGAAAGTCCTCCTCGTCCGTATACAGACCAAGCTCTGCCTCGAGGGCACGCACCTTTTCCTGGAGCTTGACGACATAGTAGCGACTAATCTTCTTGCCTTTTGTGGTGTCGAAGTACTCGCATACAGAGCCCGACCGTTCGCACGGCAGACAGCGGGGAAGGGTTGGGTCGCAGCGGGTTTTCCTCTGTAGTAAGTCAGTGAGCGAGTCTCAGCCAAATGCTCCGGCAGTCGGGCGGATGGGCAGGATCTTGACAGCAGAAATGCAGGCAGCCTTTGAAAGGGTATTATTTGTGAGCAGTTTGTTTACCTGGCGACAACGGCAGCAAGCCGTTAGTGTATGCGCGATGCGATGCGATGCCTCGCCGTCGCCGTCTCCATTGGAAGTCTCCCGGGGTAGCTGGGGGATGGGCTTCGGGTGGTTTTGAGCAATAGGCGGGCGCGGTCGTTGATAGGGCCCGAAGCCTTCAACATGCCGGAAGACATGAGTGTCCATCGGCGCGAGAGGGCTTTGGGAATTCGTGTTCCTTCCTGTCTCGCTCGTGCCTCTCTTGTGTCGTGAGGGGTTGTCTTTCTTTGCGATGGGGGGTTCGTTCTGGTTGCGCCGGCACCTTTGAGATGCGGAGGGTGGTTTTGTTGGTCTGTCTGTCTGTCTTGGACAGCGCGGGGAGCAGCAAGTGAGCGAGCGAGCTACTGTATGACCGCTCGACCTGGCTGCACGAACGATTGATTTGGCCAGCCCGGAGACTGCGTCGATCAGCAAAGTGGCCCGGCCCACAATCTATCCTGTCCAGCGAAGTTTTATGGAAGGTATGGAGCAAATTTCGAACGGAAAAAAGGGACTGGGGTTCGCCAGGTACTTGGTAATAGCACTGAGGCTCTGCTGGAGTCCTGGATCCTCTCGACTTTCTAACCGTCTCCTTTCTCGAGGATACGACGGCGACTAGCTAGGTAGCTTGCAGGGCGACCGATGAGACGAAAGAATGCCTATTACAGGTAGAATGCCAAGGCATCAACTACACGGAGGACTTGTAGAGCTAAATTTGCCCAGGTCTGTCTCTCTGTCTGTCTGTCGGTACCTTCTACCGGGCTACCCCCGATTCTTTACAGGTCACCTTACCTACAATACTACTACTACCGACTGCCTGCCTACCACTTGTTACATTCTACTTTTACCCCCCCACTCGACTGTTGGTGGTAGGTAGCACGAAGGTAAGCTTTGGGGGTACACGAAAGGTACTCGCCTTCTTCCCCTCCCTACATTCTGCACTGATCTGGCGTCTGGGTAGCCGCGTGGGATGAGGGATGGAACCGAATGGGATCCTTTGGGCTGTGGAGAACCGATTGGCCAGTTGGCTCAGTGGATTCAGCCCCCCGAAAACTGTCACTACTGGAACAGAGTTTCAGGATACAGCCGCTGATTTGTGTTAACCAACATCTCGTCATGTCTTGGATTCCATCCATCTTCCATCTGCCTACAATATACGCAAGGTATAGTATCTTGGTTCTCTCCGTGTCCCGGACGCGCGCGCCGTGTCAAACAGGACCCTTGTCGACTCCATTTGTTCTTCTCCTGTTCGGCGCTGTTTCGTTTCAGGTTCTATCTACCTAATATAGCATGCTTTTCTTTTTTTCCCGCCGTAAAGGGCAATTTGCCGGCTTTTCTGGGCCTCGACCATCCCTAGCCAGGTCTAAAAGGAGTTCATGCTTGCCCTCATTCTACTGTGAATGTAGCACCTAATAAGCAACACGACCGGGCTACAGCGCACACGGGCTTCGCGACGAGTCAGGATCCAATCCGACGTCTGCTGTTCTTCATCTTGTCATGTGTCAATTATGACGCGCCTCCTGCTGGGATCATCTCCTCAAGTGTCTCTGTCTAGACTGAGCAGCAAGATTGCGCTCGGGACTAGGGAGCTTAGGCAACCCGACCCACCGGTGGCGTTGGCGTTATGACATTGTACTTCCCGAATAGCCTCATCTCTGGGAAGCTTCTAGCTTTGGTCGCATCCCGAGCCACGACCCCGGTGGTCTGACGGGGTGTGCTCCTGGGCGCGGGAAACGTCACCTTGGGACAGCCGTTCCCCAATATTCCACATTTCTCCATGCTTGTTTCCGAGATCCAATTTCCTGGAGGCCGCCGTGATCTCTTCTAGTTCGTCTGTAGAAGGATGTGGCCGCCGCGAGAAGATATTCAAAGTGCCGGAGCAGTATTTCTCAGCTGTTGAGCACGTGCCCGGTCCAATGGACATTTGTTCGTCCGATGGAATCAGAGCCACGGTGAGGAGTTCATGGCGTGTAAGGGAGTCGGCCTGTTCAAACTTCAGGCCGTCCTCGACGTCACGGATGGACCAGAATAGAGAATTGCTTGCGAGCTGATGGGACCATCTCCCTGGAGGTACTCCGTACAGTATCGTAGTCGTCCGCACTACGCACTTGGCTACATACCTGAACAGTTTGGTCCCGGGTACCTCTTCACTCGCCATTTGTGCGCATAGCTCGAGCAGCCACATGCAGGCTGTAGCATTGGACTGAGCACCAAGCAGTGGATACAGTATAGAGGTCAGGTTGTGTCTTGACCTTGCCGCAGAAGAAAGTCAAAGCTGCACCAACACGACTCTGCTTACTCGGTTGCGACTCCAGGTGTCTCTGCCTCCAGGAGTACCACCAGCTGGCATCGCCGCTCGAGGCAGGAAGAGACCTTATGGCAAGGACCCATCGCTTGTCAAAATCTAGATCTCGCAGGCTTCCCAGGGACCTGGACTCCTTTATCTTGTTCCTGCGTCATCTTGTGCTCCTGTGGGAATCTGGAAAACGGTGTGACTGCGCTATGTTTGGAACAGACAGCCCTAGCGCCTAGGTAAGGATCTCCCGCAACAGATCAGATGCAGGGGGTTCTAAAGTTGCCAGATTCCCGCATGGACGAACCCCCTGTTCAGACGGGCCGCAGAAGATCTGATGGATGCTTTGTATAGGGGAAATGGCTATAGATCTAAGCGAGAGGTTGGGCATCGCGTGTTCATATGCAGGCTGTTAGCGAGTGAGGTTCTCATTCACTCAATTATATGGACTGAGTTTGTCCAATGCGGTTCGTATCTTCTCAAGCTGCACGTTGGTTGGGGCCAATCAGTATACAGAAGGAATACGGCAATTTGCGGGAAGTTTAAGCTTGCTCCCTTCACGGGACCGCCAAACAACGTATGATGCCCATATAATGATACATATAAGTCGCTATATTGCACGCAGTATATCATGCAGCTACTGGTCTATCTTATCATCGGGATTCAGGTAGCCTCGCCAGTAAGACAGTATGTGTGTGGTAACATTATCGATGCAGGTGTAAGCATGCGTAATCCATCACCTAAGCAGTGAGTGAGCACGTGAGGATTTCTCGCCACTCAAAGCCCGTCAATCATTATGCTGATAATGGCACAATAGTCGACGCGGTTCATATTTTGGAAGTTCAAACACGGAGGCAGCGAACATCGTTAGGTGGCGATTGTCGGATGGACAGCCAGTATATTTTTGGAATTACAGAGGATCAAGCCACATTTTGTTGTCAAAGTACCTATATGCATCCAACATACCGTACCTAATAGCGAGATATTAACGTGTAACTAATGCGGCAACGTTATTCCGCACACCTTCCTAACGCAACGCGTTAACGAAAGCGAGATCGAGTGGTGTCAAATTTCAGTATGAATCTAGGCAAATAGGTACTTTTAGATTATATGTGCCACTTCGGCACTGTACTTGTATATCGGTCGCATTTCTCACTCACATGACGAGAAGCCCTTCCAAATAACTTTCTACCCCACCTTTTCCTTCGTAACTTTTCCCTTTGCCGTCTGTCACACAAGAAGCGGAGCTGCCCAGGACGGAGACGAGACCCCCCGGCGGCAGGGCAGCACCAGCAGCGAGCAGCAGCCCAAGGGACCCGAGGGACCCTCCTCAATCCCCTGTAATCCCACCTACAATTCCTGTCGCTGATCATAGCCGCGCCCCGCCCAACCCACGGCAGCGCCCTAAAGGGTAGAGCCTAGCATTACGTACCCTAACTAGATCGAGGTCCAATGCTACGGTGTAATAGTTCAAACGTCGCGACATTCAATGAGGCTCTGTCAATCTCTCAACAAGAAATCCGCCCGTTATCCGTCTGTCTGCCTGTCTGACCTCCTCACCTGTCTGCCAAACGCCTTCTTGTGTGACCGCCGTATATCCCTCGCGGGCCTCACCTACGTTGAAGAGATCAGAGAAGAGGAAGACGTCGCCCCCCAAGTCAGCGCAACCAGTGCCTTGCCCCAGCTATACCGCAACTTGGGTTCCGCACTCAGTGCTCTCTCTCTCTCTCAACCTAATCCTGCTCGGCCGAGTTGCAACACCGAAGGACGACTGACAGGCCCAGCCCTGTCTCACTCACCTCTTGCGACTGACTGACTTCATCTGCGCGCGGCAGAAAGAAGCCCGGCACCTCCAAACCTTTTCTCGCTGGTCGAGCTTCTGGAGTTTGAGCACGTGCTGACTGAATCGTACACTGCCGCATGCCAAGGGTAAGGGTACCGCGTACTACGGCCTGTTCACACTCACTCGGAGCCCGTTCCGGTTTACTTTGCGGAGACGAACCCAGCAGCTACCACAACCCCGACGAGCGCGATGCCGCGCTCCAGCTTCTCTGACAATCCTCTGCTGCGGGTTTCACGGCCCGTGTCTGCCTGCTCGCGATGTGAGTCCCGCACATTCCTCGATCAGTCAGTTATGATGCAGACCAAAATACTGACAACGAATGCCAGGTCGCTCCGCCAAGGTCAAGGTAATTTGGTCCACAGCCGCGGCTAATGTAATTGTGCTGACCAGCATGACCAGTGTGACGGCAAACTCCCAGCCTGCACGGCTTGTGAGAAAGCAGGCCGTGAAAATGAGTGTTCGAGCGCCAATGATCAGTTCGCTCGCGGCAAAGAGCGCAGGTAGGAAGCACTCAAGATCGTGGGATATACTTGTACCGCATGACTGACGCGCTTGGCAGCTATGTAGCGGCTTTGGAGTTGCGCATCGAGAAGCTGGAGAGGAGGCTCGAGTACGCCAGGTCGAGGAAAGCCTCCGTAGCTCAATATGAGTCGGAACCTCCCCCAACTCAGCAGCCAGACAGAAAAGACTCGTTGGCAACCATCAGAGCAGCGATTCACCGGAAAGCTGAAAGGACGAGGGAGACTACTGACGTCAATTCCCTCATGTCCGACTTTGGTTTCTTGTGTGTACACTTGCGTCGCCTGGTGAAGACCTTGGCTAACCTTTTTCAAGGTCTATTAATGCGACAACAAGAGACTTTGAGCCCTCGATGAGCAACATGAATTTTGCCCGGCTCGTCCTCGCATCTTCCTGTAATGATCCTCTGCCGAACATACAGGGTTGGGCTGCGCCTTCGAGGGAAGAGGGCCTTGGCATTGTTCAGTACTACATGAACAACATTTTCTCGCTCTATCCGGCATTCTCAGAAACCACCTTCTACACGATGCTGGAGCAGGTGTACAACCAGCCTGACCGTTCCGTCAAAGACTCCGACTATTGGCTTGTTTTCATGGTGCTGGCGGTCGGATCTGTTGCCCAAAGTCAATCAGGCAATGATGCTCACTATAGAAACGGCATATACTTTGTGTCACGCGCCATGAAGCATGCCGACAAGGCTCTCATTCCCGGCTACGTCACGCAGATCCAATCGCTCATATTACTCACCCAATACTCCATGATGGATCCGGCGCACTTCGACAGCTGGCACCTGATCGGATTTACAGCGCGAGCTGCCGTTGATCTCGGCTTCCATCAAGATCCACCGCCCGAGCAAATGCCTGACAAGGCCCAATTGGATTTTCGACGGAAACTCTTCTATTGTGTCTATTCACTTGATAGGTAAGGGCTTCATACCGCTCATTAGGTCATATAAACATCACTAATATCAACTCAGGTCGATAAGCATGGTACAAGCCCGGGCTTTCTCCTTCACAGATGCCTCGACCAATGTCGCCTGGCCGAGGGCCAAATCGTTCAGTCGGCGAGCATCCATCACAGGCCAGATGTTGGCCGGCACCGAGCCCGCATTTCTTCTCTTTCAGCTGCGATGGGCTCAATCCCACTGGTACCAGATCTTGTTCCAGTCTGACACTGTACCGATATCAGATTCGACTTCATTCATCTGGCAAATGTGCCAGGACATGAAAGAGTGGGCTGATGCTTTACCCATGAGCCTCCCGGTAGCCATGAGAGAGATGTTTGACTTGGAGCTGCGATACAGCTACGTCTACTGTCTCATGGAGTCATCGAGAGCACCAAACATGTCGAATTACCGCCGCCTGCTCGTCTTTGAACACACCATTGCTTATCTGGACCGCTTGTACGAGATTGTGCAGAATGGCTCCAAGAATGCATTCTTCACTAGTCACGACGCACTGCGTGTCTTCTTCATGGCGACCAAACTGGTGGCAGTACTCAACGAGGCCGAGGACCTCATCGCGGCCGGCGTGACAGTCTCGCCCCCGACATCACAACCCGGGAAGCCACTGCCTCCGTCACTGCCAGGTCGACCGGGCGGCTACGGGATAGATAATCTGCAGAGAAGTCTGGACTCCCTGGACAGAGCAAACCAAACATTGCTGCGGTGGGGTCAGAGATGGCCAGATTCTTCGTCTTTACAACAAGCACTAGAGATGATGACGAGGGATTTGATCCCTAGGCTTCGGGTGAGGCAGCAGATGAGACAGCGGACATCGCCACCCCAGACCATGGCGCAGCCGGCTACGAGAGAAATGAGATGGGTCGACGTTGATGTAGAGGCAATGATGAGGAATAATAGGTGAGAAGGGAGGCAAAGGACTACTGTGGCTGGGCGAGTCAAGTCGGGTTACGAGCAATGATATCACGGACGCACGGAGTCTAGCGGCTGGCTGTCTTTATTGACTTCTTGACAGTGCGTTCTTCAAGGGTCCAGAGGACAGGACATGATCACAAGCATATACCGAGCATGATGGAGTAAAAGAGGGAGAGAGGTATTTTGCTTTTAGATACTACGGTGGTCTAATTTTTGAAAATTTACGAGTACGATTCCCCAATGACTTTTGATCGATTTGAGTGTTCCTATTTCATCGTGTTTGACGCGAATACGACAAGAAAAAAATCTTGGATAACATTCAGACACCATTGTGACAAAAGAGAAAAGGCGAAGGAAAGGTCAAAAAGAAAGGTTGTACTCCGACACGGGGAATCGAACCCCGGGCATGACGGATCAGGATGAGAGCGTCATATGTTAGCCACTACACCATATCGGATGGATAAACCGGAAGTACCGGTTACTGATTGGATGGAAGTCGAAAACTTTATCCACAACCATACCAGATTCACAGACCAGTTCCCACTCGTCATGAACCCTACTAGTGCACTGTGTAAGTGCGTTGTACATTCATACTTCATATACTACAGTCAACTCATAATCCCATTGAAATGTAGCCTAAGATGTTCCATCAGGGGCACATTTGTTGGATTTACTATTCCCGTGGTCACATAGTCAGAAACCCCAAGAAAGTCAATGATGCGTTGTCTCGGGACTGTACGAGGAATACGAAAGCACGAGACACTGTCGCAAATCCAGGCGGGCAGATCATCCGCACTCGCGAGGAGTCTGGAGCGTCCATGTATATCCAAACACATCATCCTAGACTTGGCGATATTCTGGGGTGCATATGGTGGTTTGATATGCCGACCAATCCCTTCCCATCCTCCAAAAAATTCCCGACCATCTTGATCACAGATTTGCCGGCCTCCGGGTTTGCACCATCATGATGAGGTAAGGGTGGGCAAAGCGGTCGGAGGGGACTTTATTCTCGAAGCCCCTCCTCCTCCATCCCTTCTCGCGAGGCTAAACCTCCTTGAGATTTTGACTTTGCTCCAAGTCTTAGACTATTGGATGTGTTCGACTTCTAGCGCCAGCACATGCACCCACGTCCTCTCAGATGGTGGTCCGAACATGCGTCCGCACCTGTATAGCAGAGCGCAAGTATGCCGCCGAGATATCGTGGTGGTTGTGTTTTCCTATATGCCGGCACCTTCAAGCCCGAGCTATAGCTGAAGTTTGGCGCATAAAGCTGGGCCGTGATGGCTATTTCTCAAAGGTCGATGGCTGTTATTTATCTATACTCACGAAAACATTGATGCTTATACATATAACAATGAATGAAAACGCGAGCAATGGTATCTCTAATGCCAAGACGAACGGACATATAGACCGGTCGGACGACTTGTCCAAGAGACAGTATGTTCGGTGGGATGCGGAAGGTGTAGAGAGCATCCCGCCGGACGAGGACGAACACATCCAGGCCGTGCTCAAGCAGGTCGACGAGATCCAGCGGTTTCAGTATAACAAGGCCCGCCACTGCTATGGCGGGACGCACGCGCGGACGCAGGGCGTCATCACCGGCACCTTTATCGTCCCGGACGACCTGCCGCCGCATCTCAAGCAGTCGGAGCTCTTTGAGAAGGGCGGCGAGTATCCGGCCGTATGCCGGTACAGCTCGGAGCCCGGCGATCCGGGTTTGGATGTGAGTTGCATGTGGTTTACTATGATGTTCAAAAGCAAATCAAATTCCGGGTGACATGGTTGGACTCTGACTCACCCTGCTTTCCAGGACCGCATACCCCAGCCGCGCGGCTTCGGGATGAAGCTCTTCAACGTGCACGGCGTCATGTTTGAGGCGGGCAAGGACTTTCCGACGCAGGATATCGAGTTCAACAGGTTAGTATTCTCCCTTTCCAGGCATGTCTTTCGATATATGACTCGACTCGTACACGGCCTCATCTACCGTCCATCTTGAGACAGCCTGACCCCCCAGCTTGCTCTCACGCAATTTCAGAAGAGAAAATCATTGACACACATCCTCGAAAAGCACCCCGGCGCTGGACCTGGCGGACGCCAAGACGACGCGGGAGATCATCGGGCTGCGGATCCGGTACGCCGACGACAAGGCGGCGCTGTGCGAGCAGCTGCGGCGGCGGCCGGACGCCGAGCTGCAGACGGCGCGCGACCGCGTGCGCAACACGCACCTCGAGTCGACGCGGTACTACTCGCAGACGGCGTACCGCTTCGGCGACTACGTCGTCAAGTACTGCCTCACGCCCGCGACCGAGACGCAGCGGCGCCTCGCCGGGGAGACCACGACACCCGAGCACGGCTCCGACGTCATGCAGCGCTGGCTAAGGGAGTTTCATCTGTCCCACGACGCCGGGTACCTGTTCCAGGTCCAGCTGTGCGAGGACTTGGGGGAGCAGCCCGTCGAGGACGCCGGCCGCGTCTGGGATGCTGATAAGTTTCCCTGGCAGACGGTCGCGCGGCTCGTCGTGCCGAAGCAGGATAGTTGGCGACCGGATCGCAAGATGTTCTGGGAGGACCACATGCGTATTGATCCGTGGCACGGCCTGGTCAAGCTGCAGCCCCTCGGAGGGTCGAATCGGCTGCGAAGAAAGCGTGAGTCTCTTTGATTTTTTGTCCATTGGCTTTGACGTGCGCTGACTGTACGCAGTATATCCGGCGAGTAGTGCATTGAGGAGAAAGATGAATGCTAGGAAAGAGATTAATGTCAAGAGCCTTGAGGAGATTCCAGTCTAGAACAACTATTTGGACATGGTCTATCAGGTTGGGATGATATTGCCCAAATATGTACAGCCGAAACATCTCGCAAATCCGCTTTGCGTTGTACAACTGGGGAAAGAAACAACAAAGTTGATGAATCATGACCTGGGACTCGGCGGCTTGTATTTGCGAGAAATGAATAAGTCTTTGACTTCATCTCGTGCGAATACACGGTTGAATATTGAATACTACGTTCGTGAACAATCACCAATCAGATCATATGTATTTAAGCCCATCAAAAGCACGGGAGGATGCGAGGAGCGAATAGGATCTGACTCAGACGGCGAGGACGGGATTGGGAATCCCTCGCACTCGCATGGCCATCGCAAACTATCTAGAAATGTGGGGGTTGAGGCAGCCTAATTACGACAAGTGTGCGGGATCCGGATCCTTCAACGACTCCGACTAAATAATGGTAAACAAGTGTATAGAACACAGGGTATAGATGTGAGTTCCGTCGATCCCGGATGATTATCCACACAGATTGATATACAAACGAGCCTCTCTCTTCCTGGCTGACTTTTGACTGCTAGGCTTGATCAGCGGTTAAGTAGAGCATAAACCTGCTGCTCCTCGTTTCCATCCTGTCTGCTAGGTTACGCCTGTCAGCTTCATCACAAGTTACAACCGTCGTTCTCCACCAGCTCTATAACATCATGGCGGAGGTTCCCGCCGTCCAGATCCTCGAGAAGGATAACCACGCCAACCAGCACATTGTCTCGTTACCGGATGAAGTGCCTTACCCGGCACTCACCACCTCGTCTTCGTTGCGCCTCCGCACCAAGGTTATGAGCCTTACAGTCAACAATCTAACCTATGCCAAGATTGGATTCCTGTTCAAATGGTGGGATTTTCACCCGCTGCCTCCCAGCACGCCGGCGGAGTATAAAGACCCGGCCAAGTACGGGCGGATCAACTGCTGGGGCTTCGCCGAGGTGCTCGAGTCCACGGCACCCAGTGTGCCCAAGAGCTCCTACGTCTACGGTTACCTACCGCTCGACACCCTGGCCCAGGACCTTACGGTCAAGGAGGGCGACGTGCCGGGCCAGGTCTGGGTCACCAGCGACCACCGCAAGGACGTCATGCCGTTCTACAACCGTTATTTGGTTTTTCCCGCTAGTCTGAAGGAAAAGATCGACGCCAAAGCGGATTCCGTGGCCATGGACGCCGCCGTCAGGGTCGTGTACGAGACGTCGTATCTGCTGAACCGCTTCGCGTTCGCCGAGAGCCCGGAAGACGTGTTGCATCCGTCGCGGGATACCAGCCGGCCGTGGACGGCAGCCGAGGCCAATCTGTCGGGCGCAACTGTCATCGTCTTCGCGCCTGGGTCCAAGACGGCGGCGGCCTTTGCGTTCGAGGTGCGACACGCGCGGAAGCAGGTCACGGCCAAGAGGATCATCGGTGCTGCTAGTGATTACTCCAAGAGCTTCGTCGAGGGTACCGACCTGTACGACGAGGTTGTCAATACGAGCTCGTCGCCGTCGGAGCTGCTCTCGAGGCTGCAGGTAGGCAAGGACGAGAGGGTGGTGGTTGTCGACTTTGGCGGACGAGCGGGCGTCGCAGCAAGATGGGCCCACGAGATCCAGGGTAGCTATGGCAATCGAAACTTGACCATGCTTAGTGTCGGCCCATCGATCGACGCCAAAGGGCCACAGAAGGTTCTACAATCGCTAGGGACGGTGACCGGAGGGGCCATGGTCTCCTCGGCCAACGACATGAGACTGCGGGCGATCGAGAAGCTTGGAGAGCGAGAGTACTGGGAGGGACTGAACTTGGCCTGGGAAGAGTTTAGGAATCGGGCGGTCATCAAGGGCCTAAAGTTCAAATGGGGTGAGGGCATGGATGATGTCAAAGAGGGTTGGGATGCCCTTTGCAAAGGCAATGTCAGCCCGGATGAAGGCTTGATATTTCTTCTATGATCGAGACATTCCAAGCTGATGTAACTAATAGAGAACCTAGTACGCCAGTTTGCAATGGCAGTAAGATGCCATTGATACTTATCCCAAGAAACATGATGTCGAGATCGTTTCCGATAGAATCACCAAAAAGAGCCGACGAAAGAACTTTTCAGAAAAGTCAAGACAGCATGCGAAAATGTATTGCAGAATCTTCCCTCTTTTGTTTTATACTTTCGGGGTCCTCAGGTTTATGCCATAGTTTCATGCAGGGATAAAAAATGATTTTGCGTCGTGCCTGACCACACAATCAAAAGCTGCTCGTCGTGGCTGCCTGGTACCTTGCCAATGACACCAACCTACCTTTTTGTTGGACCCCAGGAAATCAACAATAGTTCGGACCTCCGACTCGCAACATCTCTTCACGCAGACAGTGACATGCAATAGCCGAACCATATCGATTCAGCAGCAGAACTTACAGTATTCATCATGAACCAACCAGGTACCACCGCCTCGTCCCTCCGTCCCTCTCGCCGCACTCCGAAAGTAGCGTTGCCTCGACTTCCCATCCAGCGCGGAGGTTCTTCACAGAAGAAGCAGAGGCAGAAAGCCGAACCCCAGCATCGGCGCACCACTGGTGCTGAAGCTCGCTTAGCTGCCATGGGCAAAGATTTCCCGTTCCTTGATGAAGCCCTCGACGGAGCGCTCCATTCCCTCGATATAGCCAGTGGTCTCTTGAAAGCGGTAGTAGAACATAGACTTAAGGCAGAGGCTGCCGAGGGTACTTTCGAGGACGACTCTGTTCAAATACCCAACGGCAGCTTGTCGGTCCCGGACGCGGATAACGCCACGACTGCAGTTCCCTTCGACCAAGATGATTCATCAGAGGCAGACCGGGAGCAGCCCCGACCTCCATCGCCCAAGTCTTCTATCACCCTGAGGCATATGGACCATACACCGCAAGTGACACCTGGTGCTCGCGAGGAGAGTCCGCATCAGCCATCGGTGCCTGTGGAGACGACTGAGCCGGCAGAGGCTGTAAAGGGGATGCTACGCAATAACAGGAGCCCAGGTAGATACCATACTAGCCCCTGCCTATATGCTGCTTGCATTCTCCCGTCATCTGTTTATACTAACCACAGTCGCAGATGCAGCCCCTGACTCCAGCTCTCCAGCTTGTGGCACCTTTGAGGAGCAAGGCGAGGACATGACCCAGCCGCCTGGGTCTTTGGCCGAACAACAAGAGAACAAGGTCCAGTCCGTCTCTACTGTTTCAGTCAGCGAGGAACCTCTGACAGAGGCGCAAGACGGCGCCACTAGAGAGATCGCTGTCGTCGATGAAAAGGCCGAGATAGTGGGAAAGTCTCGACAGGCCAAGAAGAAGTTGCGCCTGGCCGAAAAGAAGATGCATCAAGAAGAGGAGGAGAAGGCGCGTCAGGCAGAGAGGAAGATACACCAGAGCGAGAAGAACCGAAAGAAGAAAGAGAGGAGGAAAGAACACAAATCCAAAGATCAAGAGGAACGCAATGCCGAACGGGAAGAGGAGGGACTCGAACCGACACCAACAGCCGATGCCCATCCTGGCCCTACAGAGAGGGACGAGGATCTCCCTAGGCTGGCAGCACTCGGCCTTCTTCAAATATCACGCACCGACAAACTCCAAAAGCATCAGGCTGGGATCCAGAGCGAAGTTGATCTGTTCAAGTCGGTCACGAAGTTTTTTACTCCCGATTTCCAGAGCTTGATCGGAACATCGGCGAATGATACAGACTCGGAATTTTTTCGCGGATGCCTCAATGAAATGACCAGCCACACCGAGACTGTTGATGCAGAGGTCGAGGCCATCCAAGTGGCCGGCGGGGATATCAGTGAGGTTCGCGCATTGCTCCGGGAGAAATCAAAGTCCGTCAAGGCCACCGCAGACAAGGTCAAAGCTTTTCAACACGACAAGTTCTCAATTGAAGTCGATCGGTTCAGGCGGCACGCGGTTTCTTTTATCTCCGGCATCGAGGACTTGATAAAACTATCCGACGATACACAAGCGCAGTTTCACCGCGGAATTATCAAAGAAATTACGAGACTCGTCAAAAGTGTAGAATCAGAGGTCGAGGCAATCCAGGCGACCGGCGGGAATATCAACGATGTTCGCACTGTGGTCATCGAGAAAGGGGAATCCATGACAGCTGCCACAAGCAAAGTCTACACATATGAAGAGGATCAGATCAAAGATTCAGTCGGTCTTTTCAAGCGGATCGCAAATGAATTTGCTACCGAAACCGAGAGCTACATTGGACCGTCAACGAACGAAGTAGACTCAGAGTTTTACCGCGGTCTTGTAGACGAGACGCTTGAGCTCGTAAGGACTGTAGATCTATATATCACGGCCATCCGGAGAACCAGCGGGGATCCCCAGGCGGCGCGCAAGGTGATGGGGGTCAAATGGGCATCCATCAAGGCTCTCATGGAAAGACTGCGCAAACATGACCCGACCTCCCATTATGACTCGGAGATGTCAACTCCGGCTCATAGCGTATGCCCGTGTGACGAGCATTCGGAGCATTCAGACGACCAAGATCAGCCCGACGACGAGAGTGAGGGCCGGACTATGATCGAAGTGCCCGACGACCAGAGCGAAGACCAAACTATGAACGAACTCGAGCGATACCTGCTAAAAGAGGCAAGCCAAGAAGATAATGGACTGCAAACTGACAATCAAGAGAATGGACTTCGGACTGAGGATCAAGAAGTGTCTCCCATCCTTGCCTATCTCGCGCGTTTGACGGCTTGGGAGGCAAACATCATCGTTCCAATGCAAAATAATATGTCTAAATCGGAGAAGTTCACCGACGAATCACTTACTCCCCAACAGATAAAAGTGCGCCTGTACCTCCGATGTTTCGAGAAAATGCGAACCGCGCCACTCACGCCCCTGTTGCCAATGCCCAAGGAGGCCGTGGATCTTGTCCAAAAATACATCAACCCTCGTTGGTTTCTAGCCATCCCCCTCGAAATGCGCCACCACGACATCCTTGGGGAATCAGGAGCCTGGTATTCAATCATTTTTTCGAACGAATTGTACTGGTTTGAGGTTCTGGAAGGAAAGGTGACGGTGGATTGGGTTGAGGCTGAGGATGAAAGCCGGCGCTGGAGCCTTCCCAATCGTGGAAAGGGATTTTTCCAGGCGTTCATACCCAAAGAGATTTCTAAAATCCGAGTCTTTTTCGAGGAAGACTCGGTAATTCAGGGAGGTCAGGTGCCAGCAGACCAAGAAGCTCTCACCCATGCACTGGAAGCCTGAACAAAACAACTCAGACACCAGCGAGTCAGGATGAGTTTGCACTTTTGACGAAAGCAGCACCAAGTCTCGTGTAGTTCTATAGCTGTTTCAATACAAGCCATTCATTGCCATTCCTCGTCTTTTTAACTGTTCCTGATTGCTATAAGATGTATTATGATGATAATTCTGTTCTGTGGATCGTAATTACTGCATGTTTCCTCGATCAGTATACGCTAGATAGCCTTGAAAAAAGGCAACCATGATCATTTCTTGAGCCCACTGCTAATCAAGCCCTGAACTTCCTTCAACACGGCCTGATGTACCTCGCCGCTTCTTGCTACGACGAAGCCCCAGTTCCCGTCGGCGAAGCTCCGCTGGCCCTTGGAGAAATCAAATCTGTTGCCGGCACTGTCCGTGACCACGCCGCCCGCTTCTTCCAGGATGAGCTGCCCACCAGCGTGATCCCAAACGGACGCGTAGAACTTTGGGTCGCCGGGGATGCGAAAGGTCGCGTCGGCGGCGTTGAGGGCGACGGCGACGTACTTCATCTGCATGGCCCAGACATCCTCTGGCCACAGGCTGTCGCCGACGGTGCCGCCGACGTGGTGAGAGGCCTCGGGGAACGCGGTCCGATAGAGGTACTCGTGGTGGCGCTTGGACACGTGCGAGGACTCCTCCGAGTCGATGAAGCGCAGCGAGCCCGGGTAGGGCGGCAGGGTGTCGAGCTTGGCGGTCCTGCGGGCTGCGGCGTCGGCGAAGCTGTGGAGCGGCGTAAAGAAGGTGCCCTGGCCGGCGACGGCCGCCACGATGATGCCGTCGCCGTCCGTGTCGACAATGTCCTCCGTGACCAGGGGCGTGTCGGGGTCGTACAGCAGGCTGGGGCAGCCGAGCGCGGCGACCTTCTGGGCTCCCTTCTCCAGCATGCACAGGCAGACGGCGTACTGCTGGCCCTTCATAAAGGTCTTGGTGCCGTCCACGGGGTCCAGGATCCACACCCTGCCGGCTCCCCGGGGGTCCTTGGCGGCCTTGCTGCCGAGGTCGATCAGGTCCAGCATCTCGTCCTGGTCGGCCGGGACGGGCAGGCCGTTGAGGTGGCCGACGGAGAGGACGAGGTCCCAGACGCGCTGGCGCAGGTCGGGGCTGGCCCGGAGGATGTCGGAAGACTCCTCGGCGATGAAGACATCGCCGGGAAAGGCCCGGTGCACGGCGCCGATCAGCAGGGCCTGGGCGGCAAAGTCGGCAATGGTGACGGGCGTGTCGTCGCTCTTGTCCGAGACGCCCTTGTCGGCGGTCGACTGCTGGACCTTCTTAGTCGCCACGCTAGCGCGGTGAACTGCACGGAGAGCCAACTCCAGTTCTTTTTCGTATGCCATGTCTACTACTTATAGTGTAGTAGGTAGTAGTTCAGTCCCACAACTTGTAAGCTGTAAGGAACTGGGGGGAGAGAACTAAAAAACTGAATTGATTTGTTTGTTACGGGGAGATGGGAAAAATAAGCCTATCATCCGTAAACATTAAAAGTTTGGTCATTCTTCCTGAGACCCCCCTCAACTAAAAAAGGGCGATCGAAAAGAGATGTGGTATGACGTCCCTCGGGAGAGGAATTTGAGGAAGCGACGTACTACGTATGTAGCGTTGCACGCACGCACAGCTGTTGGCTCTTCGCTCCTCCCCGCAAACGACGTGCGTGGTTCAATTCCCAACTTGGGCGTAGGGGTCCGACCATTTTATGGTCCATTTTGTGGAAAGATAGCCAGGAACCTACATATTCCGGCGAGTTTTAATCCACAGGGACCCTATCTCGATCATTTTTAGGGGTCCAGTGCATTCTAATACCAACCCGAGCCAACAGTCGCAAACCCTTTTCCCCCAGCGTTATGAGCGATGACGATGGTCACAAGCTGCCGGTCTACGAGCTAAAATCTTCAGTATAGCGGGGCAGTTTCTGCATTATTTTTGGGGCTTCCATTGAAATAGCGGGGTGGTCTGTCTAAAATATACCTCTTTCGAAGCTCCTGGACCCTTCACAAGTCTCTCCCTCGTCTTTGTCAATCAGCAGACAACGTCACGCCCAGTCAAATGAATGGAGATTCTTTCAGAGTCATAGGAACAGCCCGACTCTGTCATTCGTCGATCATGGTTCCAACCATTACGAATTTGGAAAACATCACTGCTCCTCAAGTGCTCTGGACCTCGGAGCTGTCCAGATCTTCTCTCTCCAGCGCGGGATAGTCGGGGAGCTTCCACTTGCCCTGTGCTGCATCCATGGCGGCCATCTGGTCCAGCCCAAAATATGATATCACCTGGGCGATCAGATACACCAAGGATATGCCGATGCGCGACGTGGGCATGAATAATTTCGCTGGCCACTGGCTCTTGTTGTGCATGGCCGTCGACACGGGACGAAACAGCTTTTCGTAGTTCTTTGCCCCCTGTACCACGGCCGCCGTCGGAGGTGACGACTTGTCGGCCGCCAGCAGCGTCGCGATCTCCCCCGCCAGCACGTACGCCCCGACGAGCCCCCACGTCGTACCGTACCCGTTGGCCGTCTGGCTCTGTGCCGCGTCTCCCAGCAGCACGACCCGTCCCCTCGACCACGACCCCTCGGGCAGCCGGACCTCCTCCCGCGGTGTCGAGTAGAGGTCGTCTGCCTCGGGCGAGTTCCGGAGGGCTTCTGTGAATCGAGCGCACTGCCATTCGCCGTCTTGGTACAGATCGGCCCACGCCTTTCTCAGCGCCGCCAGATCTCCGGACTCGTGGGCCTTGTCGAGCTCTTCCACAGTGCCATATGAGATCATGTAGATCCGTGTCAGCTCCGGGCAGTCCTTTCTGGTCCCAATCGCGCGGGCAACACGCGAGCCTGGCAGCATTGTTCCCGTGAACCAATTCGAGTCTTTTGGATCTGTCGGGATGCTATAGAAGGCAATGTTGCCACCTAGCCGATGGCGCGGATCTGGTGCGTCGGGGCCGAGCATTATCTTGCGCATTTTGGAACCCGTTCCATCTGCGGCCACTACGAGATCGTAGTCCTCCTCATTTCCATCGGAGAACTTGACGTGCACCTTGCCGTTGGGGTCGGACTCTTCGTCCTGTGTGAAATTGTCCACGGTCGTATTGTAGAGGTGCTGCACATTCGGCTGGTTCTCGGTCAGCCCGTACAAGATCCGAACGAGGTCGCCGCGCATGATCTCGAACTCGGAAGTGAAGCTCTGCTTTCCGGAACCCGGTTTGGCGGCTGGAAAGCGGCACTTGATACGGCCTTGACTGTCAACAAATTGCATGCCTTCTTCGTGTACACATGCCGCGCGCACGGCAGGCTCTATACCCATCTTCTTCATTGTCGGTATGCCTTGGGCGCGCACTATTAAGTCTAGGTCAGTTACCATCCATGATATATGCATTCTATCGAGACAGTCCGTCCGAGATGAGGGGGTCTTGGTCTCGAGGATTTTACTTACAATCTAGCTGCTGCCCAGTAATTCTTTTTTGTGAAGAGCGCTCAATGAGCGTAATGTGAGCCCCTACGCGCGAGAGCCAGTGTGCGAGCGCTGGGCCAGCGATTCCGCCGCCCACGATGAGGACCTTTAGAGGCGCCATGATGGATTGGTCCAGCGAATTTGTTCAAGGTGATTGATAGTACAACTCGACAAACGAATTAAGATTTCAAAATAACTGATACAGAATAAAGAGAAACGTTGCATGCCAAGGCAATGACCATCTTAAGTAATAATATTAAGGGATGCCCAACGCTCATCATTCTATGTAAGCCCGGCTTTTAAGACTACCTTCTAATTCGGACTCGGCCGTATGGGGACGGGCTCGGGGCTAGCATAGATCTCGGGGGCGGGTCGGCCCCGAAGACCATCCGTCTTATTATACACTGCAAGGACGGCACCAGTCCAATATCGCGATTGCTAGGCAGCAGAATTAATGTCCATGCCTCAATGGCTTGGTCAAAGTAAGCGTCATGATATATTCCTTCGACGTTCATTTTCCTGGTTTTTGTATGTGAGTCATTTGGATGATCATGTGTTTCCCAATAGTTGGATCACCCCAAATTGTCGGAATTTCCCCGCGCATTGCATAGAACCATAGATGGACTTGTTGTGCGTGGGTGTGCAGTCAGCTCTACTATGCAGCCGGGCGTCAGCTGTGCCAATCATAGACAAGCAAGCATAGGTGGTCATTTGTGGCACAATATGAGTGGCTGTCGACTGAAGGAACGATTTCTATTGCGCATGAACCCTTGATAATATCATTATTAGACCTTCTTCCACAATCGTACTTTGTGTCACTCTGCGTAAGCAGGTCGGTAACAGGAAGAACAAGGTCTCCGTGGTGGAAGTGAATCGCGCGGATACCAAGTCGATATATATACTATCTGTCCAATCATCATACAAACGGGTTCTCAGATGTGGATGATGACTCAAAGTAATGGTGCGCCACCAAAATCTGACCCCGTGTTTCTCCCCTGACTGTAGTCATAAAAACCAGCGCAAGGGAAGATCAGATGACCTGTGTATCATTATACAATCATTTTGACATTGGTAAATAAGACCCAAACATATCTAGAAGTCAACTATTGCATTGACAGGCGAGAGAGAATGAAAAGAAAAGAGAACCAAGGTGATGAACGGTTTTTTCCTTGCACATAAGTAATCTATGCAGTTGCGTTGAATTGAGATAGGTAGCATCCATTTTTATCGCACCTTTCTGCAACACCTTTCAATTTTTGAAACTCGACACGATCTATTTCTTTTCTTTTCGAGCTCTCATAAAATGCCTTTTTCTCAAGTCACGTAAACTATAAAAATGGCGTAATTCACGTAGATTATAAAGTATCCGAACACTGGCCTCTTTCACAAAAGAACGAGCATCACCAGCTCTTTTCTTTGCTTACTTGCTGCATCATTGCGGGGAGACGTGTTGTAATTGGAGAGTGTCCACTCGCTTATAGCCACCTACCTACATTAAGCAGCAGCAGCAGCAGCAGCAATATGACTTGCCGAGAACTTCGCCTGCCACACAGACAAGACGACTCGGGGTAGTATATTGCCTGGGGGGGCCCACCGCGTCAGGTACGGCCCGATGAGTCCCAGGAACACTGGACGAAAGGAGAAGATCCGCCTCCTGCAGCACTTGGCTTCGTTAATTAAAACATCACGTTCCAAGATACCGACAGTAGCGCACAGTCGGCAATCGTTAATTGCTCCAGGTCCCCCGCATCGGGGCGTTCCCACGAATGGAGGGAAGCGGGGAAGAACCCTGGCGAATAACATGGCCTCTATATACGATGGAGAGAGGCCAGCTCTTTTGTTTGAGGTCAGGCCCCCAGGCCAAGCTTCAAGGCAAATGCGACGTAAGACGGACTGCGACTGTTCGTTTGAAAGCCACCAATATACTGCTGGCCGAGCAGTCCAATGGGCCCCGTAAAGCAGAGGGCAAATAACACATGCTTGCCGAAAAGGGTCTTCTCAGTGGAGGAATTCGCTTCAGCATTTACATAACTAATACTACCCTCCCCCATCGTCTATAGCCTGACCAGGCATGTAAGAGCTCAGCGGTAGCCTTGGAGGTTCTCACAAACTCTAAAAGAACTTGTTTGAGTAGCCGAGTCGGACAGGGTCTATCATGTTTGTTCTCCTCCGGGGGGTCTTCGCCAGCGAGGCCTTCCTGGCCGTTTCGCTTATACCGCCGCGTACCCCAGGGGCGAATAACGATCACGATATGCCGTGATTGATGACGGGATGGTTCGGCCCCTCGAGCAACATGTGAAGCTTGCTGAGCCGCGAGCTCAGTGCAATTTCCGAAATATTCACAAGCCAAACTGGGGAGCCTGCCGAGGATGGATGGGGCAGGTATGCTTGCAGCATTATGGACCTCGCGGAGTATTGGGCATATATAGAGCTCGAGAGCTCGGAGCAAGAGAAGGCCAGAAGCACCAACCTTCATCAAGCAATACACCGCATCAAACAATCTCTTGACACATTGCATAACTCACTGTACAACCGCCAACATGGTCAACTTCGCAGCTATCGCTCTCTACGCCTCGGCCGTGCTGGGTGCCGCCATCCGCCGCGACGTGACCGAGACCCTCACCGACCTGGAGAACATTGACGCCTCGACCAACTCGCTGACCAGCGACATCACGGCCTGGGACGGGACCACGGCGGGCGCCATCACCATCGCCACGGCGGCCAACTCGCTAGGCGACCTGATCGACAAGGCCAACACAGACGCCTCGGACGAGAGCGTGGCCTCGAGCGCCGACTCGGCCACCATCATCTCGTACATCACCGAGACGGGCGAGCCCGACATCGCCGCGTCGCTCAACGCCCTGGTCGCCCGCGAGGCCGAGTTCGCGTCCGCCGGCGTCGCCTCGGTCGTACTGAGCGAGCTCCAGAGCCTCAAGAACAAGACCGACACGTACGGCGCCACCCTGCTCTCCATCACCTCCTCCGACCAGCAGACCGCCGCCCAGGCCGAGCTGACCAAGCTCGACGCCGACTTTGCCGCCGCCATCACCGCCTTCTCTTGAGCGGCTCGCTGCCGTCGAGATGTGAGGGGAGGACCGTGGAAAGCAACGTAAAAGCTGGTCTTGAACGGAAATAACGATGCGATTGCTTTTTTGGGAAAATTGTCCTTGGAATGTACATATCTGCATAGCAATAAGCACGTTTCTTGAAATTGACACCTTTGTTCTCCTGATTGAGATCATTCAAGATCCAGATTCCACATGTATCGTATCATGACGCTTTTGTTCCAGACGTTGATTTTGGTATCATGAAGTTCTCTTTGATGATATATGACGTAGCCTCAATAGCTTTGTACAATTCGTTCCCAGGAGGTTGTAACCAGAGGTAGTATTGTTGTCTTGGCAGGGCGAGGGCCGAAGAGCGGAGTCGTGGCAAAGAGAAAGATGCAGCTTGCTACTTTGCCTGAACTTTGATATGATACTATGCGCAAGCTTCGTTCAAGCTGACGTGTTGGACGTCTGCCGATTGGTTACACAACATCGAGGCTCGAAGCAGCTTCCAGTAACGGCGTCTGGACCTCGGAGGTGCAGCAGAGGTTGCATCCGGGAAATCGCCGGTGTGAAACCTCCATATCGAAGGATGAATCCATTTGCAAATGCAAATTTGTTAGCAACTTGGTACGTTTATCGCTGGAATTAGCCATGCATGGCGTTGATATCGCGCCTTTGCGAGTGTAGTCATTTTCGAAGCGTAAAGAGCAGGTAAAGGCAACTCAGGTTACTGGTCGTTGGCCTGGCGTCGAGGTGTGGAAAAGAAGATGGAGATATCGCTATAAAGCAAGCATTGGGTCCCATTTAGCATGAGATATTCCTGTTCCGGGGTAAATATCGTTATAAGCCACTTTGGCTGCAGCTCCAACATGTGTGGCCCACGTCTACATGTCTGCGCCACACGTGCTGGAATTGAGGCGGTGCTTTTCAATCCTGCGCGCGTTGGTCTGTTCGGTGGAGCCAAGCCGCGAAACCGTACAGTACACCTCAAATTCATCTCGAGGGCTGGGAACTGGATCGCGATTAGTCTCAACGCCGTGCTTAACGCGACACCAGCAGCTGTTCCCAGCTTTTAAGCTCACCAGCATCGACCAGGACACCACAATCGTTCACTGTCCATCGCCAAGCTCACTGGCGACCTTTTCTCTCCGCACCAGGCTGCGTTTGAGCTCTTCTGGGAGCAGAATCACCGGCGGCGCGCAGGCCAACAACCCGCATCAACTTTCCAAGGCTCCGAGACCCAGAATGCGCTGATCGTCCATAATCACGAATCAACAACAATGGAGGGCCATAATCCCCCTCAGGCGTTCTTGTCGAGCTATGCGCCGCGCCTGCGCTTATACAACAACTCCCTGCTCAACCCATCCGTCCCGACAGCGACCGGTCCCCAATCGCGAACCACAAAGCGAGGCACCACCCTCATCAACTACGCCGAGGATGGCTATGATTACGAAGAAGACGATGATGATGACAGACGCCGTCCCACTGGACTGCGAAGCTTGCGGCGCGAAGACAGCAGCTCCGCCCTCACAGCCGCTGCCAGAGTGGGCAAGGAAGCCAGGGCGCCGGTCAACGTGCAAGGCATTTGGCGAGATTGGATGCTCAAGGATAAGAAGCGAACAGACCTCAGCAACCAAGCACAGGCTCAGATGCCCGTCACCCTGATTCCCATTCGAATTGATGTCGAAATACCTGCCTTCATGCCTGCACCGGCCTACCCTCTGCCCCGCGGCGTCCAGCAGATCACCCCTCAAATGGATGCATCGCTGTACAGGAACGGTGAATTGACGGTCGCTTATAAGCTAAGAGATATCTTTCTCTGGAACCTTCACGAGACAATGATCACTACCGACCAGTTCGCCATGACTCTGGTCCAGGACCTGGATCTTCCCAACCAGCTAGCCCTCTCGATCGAGATCAGCAAGCAAATACGAACACAACTGGAAGAGTACGCAGGTGTTGCTTTGCATCCCCTCTTCCACTCGGAGGAGACCAAGACGGCACCGACTACAAATGTTGCCGCCGCAGCAGCATCGACAGCTCTCCAGACTAGTGCGCGCGACAGCCCGGCAGTCCCGTCAACACCACTTCCTGCCTCGACCTCTAACCTGGGAGGATCTGGTACACCTCTTCCCTCTGGCGTGGAGACTCCTAGCAAGGCTCCTGCTTCGCAAGCTCCCGAGGTCACCGCCGTGGCAACACCCGTTCCTGCTGATGAGACCGATGAGTTCAGTCCCGACGACACCTACCGATGTCTTGTCACGCTGAACATGAATCTTGGATCGAATCTGTACACGGACAAGTTCGAATGGTCTCTTCTGCATTCTCCTGGAACGGCTGAGGCATTTGCCAAAGTCACGTGCATGGATCTAGGCCTTGCTGGCGAATGGGTTCCGGCATTGACGCACGCCATCTACGAAGCTGTCTTGCGTTTAAAGAAGGAGGCTTGCGAAGCTGGTGGCTTGGTGGCTGGATGGGGTGCAACGGGCTCCGAGTTTCCCAATGATGCAGCCCATGGCGCCGATGCCGGGTGGCGATATGACCCAGAGCATCTCGCAGACGAATGGGAACCAAAGATTGAGATCCTGTCGAAAGACGAGATGGAGAAGCGCGAGGGTGACCGTGAACGACAGATTCGCCGCCTCCGCCGCGAGACTGCTCGTTTCAGCAGCGTTGCTGGAATGGTGGGTGGTACACCGCTCGGTGGCAGCTTCGTACAGGAGGAAGAGGAGCGGATGGGACGTGGTGAACGGTCAAAGAAGAAGCGCAGATTCAGGAGTCTGAGCCCTCTCAACCGATCGGGAACTCCCGGTGGATGGGGCACTCCTGACGTTGGGTACGGCGGTGGTGGTGCTGGTTCCTTGACAGACCAGGAGAGATACCAATGGCGCTGCACGCACTGCAGCATCTGGGGAACAAGTGTATGGGCTGTTCGCGATGGCCCATACGGCCCAAGAGTGAGTCTTCCAAACGATACGACGCCCGGCCAAATAAGAATACTAACTGAGCTACAGTCCCTCTGTGCCAATTGTGGTTTGCTATATGAAAAGGACAAGAGACTGCCTCGGTGGACCAAGGCTCTTCATTTCATGGACCTCCGGCCGTACTAGCGAGACGGAGCCGCTGTCATTGAATGAATAGTGCCGAAGACGACTCGGACATGTTGCGAGATGTATGAATACGGCGTTTTAGGGGTCAAAGAGGCATGCTTATACCAAAGGTTTTCGCAATGCGTGCCAGGATTGATGCTATTAGCAGCGTGGACGGCAAGAGTGGGAGAAGCTTTTTCTTCTCACTAGGATGTTTTGTTTTTTTAACTGCAATTCGTGTCGACCGTCTCTTGTGTAGTCAGCAGAGACCAGGCACCGCACTCACAAGCTGAAGTGCAGTGCTAATACAGTGTTTGTAGTTGCAACAAATTGTTGTTGAAGAACTACCATCAAGTCCAATTTATATGATGTATCGAATGAGTGCGCAGCTCGAGACAGATTCAGCTACTGGGATGCCATCAATGTATCTGCGGAGAGAAGGCCCATGGCATATTTGGTTCGGAAGATATTCTGGTGTTCGGTGTATTCTTAATGGTAGCAATTGGGAAGAGCAATCCGAATACATCACGACGGACAGTGTACAGAGATCACCCTACATGAAGCAACGTCATTGAATGCACAGCCATAAAATTGCCTGCGTATTATTTTCGAATCTTGACTCTGACTCATCAATTAATTGCTCCTGAAAAATACCGCGAGAATGGAGATAATCTCACAATCTCACCCGTGACCCGAAAAATGAGCGGCACTTGGCAACTTTGAGGACCTCGACAAGACTCGATGCCATTGGCCAGCTCGGAATTGGAGCACGCTGAGTGGTCAGAATCTTCCGGATCCACTCTGAGAGCATCGCTAAGCCTTAGCGATGCGATCCCCAAAGCCCCCTGGAGAGACGATAGTGGGGCACTATAAGGCGGGAACAGTGGATCAATAACAAGCTGGACGATAACTGTCTGCAGATCTACGGTCACTATTCCGGACCAGACTACCTAAATCACGGAAGCACAGAGTGCCCTGTCATGCCGCTATTTTCAGTTATTGGACCTTTTCAAGTCCTGGAATCTTGAATATTAAGTCTTCCGAGAGTCAAAGGAAAGTAATAACAGGCAAAGGACTGCCAGTGAGATGCTCCGCTTCGAATGAGTACAAACAAGCACCAAGTCGCATTGAACCGGACGATGAATGAAGCCATCGACAGATATCCAGATGAAGAACAAAACGCAGACCCCAAAGGATCCAATGCAAAACAATACCACTACGATCTACGGAACAGCGACGACCCCACTATGATCACAAGCTGAGGCAGGCGGATTCCAGAGCTCGCAACGGATGGTCAGGCGGCTTATTTCCGGTATCTCCCTCTAAATAATACGGACCAGTAGGTTTGCGCAGTCGTTGGAGTCGCATTATTACCCGCAAGTCATCGACCCCCTTGCTAACAAGAGAACCTAAATAAATATTTGACCCCTCCCTTTGCCTTCTCGTTCTCTTTTCCTGAGTCATCCAGGATTTCTTCGATATTTTTCTTCGTTGCACACAAAAAATCTCCCCTCGCCCAATGACACTTTCATTATTTCCCAGCCAGGACTCGGTCCGACAGAGCTTCGGCTCTCCGCTGCCCCAGCCGTCCAGCAAGTCTGGCCCCACCCCGTACGCCGCCCGCTCGGAGCTCTACGGAGCTTGGTCCGTCGTCGAGGATGCCAAGGACAAGGCGAAGAAGTTCAGCAACGAGGCCCAGGCCGAGTTCGACAAGGCCAGCGCCAAGGCCAAGCCCAAGCCGGGCACGATTGAGCTGTACTCGGGACAGTACTATGCCGCCTGCGTCGTCGGTGGTCTGATGGCTTGTGTACGTTTTGCATGCGATTTTTACCTCTTTTCTTATTTTATAGCACGTGAAAGCCGAGCTTATTTCTATACCTTACTTACTTTCTATAACAGGGCTTCACCCACGCGGCCGTCACGCCCCTGGACCTCGTCAAGTGCCGCCGGCAGGTCGACGCCAAGCTGTACAAGGGCAACTTCCAGGCGTGGGGGCTGATCTACCGCGCCGAGGGCCTGCGCGGCATCTTCACGGGCTGGGGCCCGACGCTGCTGGGCTACTCGGCCCAGGGCGCCTTCAAGTACGGCTGGTACGAGTACTTCAAGAAGACGTACGCCGACCTGGCCGGGCCCGAGGCCGCGTACAAGTACAAGACGGGGCTGTACCTGGCCGCGTCTGCGTCGGCCGAGTTCCTCGCCGACATCGCCCTGTGCCCCTTCGAGGCCGTCAAGGTCCGCATGCAGACCACCATCCCGGCCGCCTACTCGGGCACGTTCGACGGCTTCCGCAAGATCGCGGCCGCCGAGGGCGCCGGCGGCCTGTTCAAGGGCCTGTACCCGCTCTGGGGCCGGCAGATCCCCTACACCATGATGAAGTTCGCCTCGTTCGAGAACATCGTCGAGGCCATCTACCACCGGCTGCCGGGCGACAAGGCCGACTACTCCAAGGCGGCGCAGACGGGCGTGTCGTTCGTGGGCGGCTACGCGGCCGGCATCCTGTGCGCCGTGGTCTCGCACCCGGCCGACGTGCTCGTGTCCAAGCTCAACGCGAACCGCGGCGCCGGCGAGGCCTTCGGCGCCGCCGTCGCCCGCAACTACCGCGACGTCGGCTTCCGCGGCCTGTGGAACGGCCTGCCCGTGCGCATCGTCATGGTCGGCACGCTCACCGGCCTGCAGTGGATGATCTACGACTACTTCAAGGTCTTCATGGGCTTCCCGACGACGGGCGGCGCGCCCCCGCCAGAGCAGAAGAAGTAAGAAGAGGCCAGAGTTGCTGATGATTTGGTCGCGGATCGGACATTATAGAGTGATGAGTACGTGTGAGTTGAAAGAAGGCACACAAGGTGTTTGTATGATTAAAAAGGGATGTACCTGTTTCCAATGATACTTTTGTACAGTTTTACTCACTGTTATGGGTTTGATTCGGCACTTCACAACCAGTGGACAAGTAACTCACTATCAACAGTCTCACAGCATTATATTATGCATACGTGTCGTGCAAGCTATATTCAAGTTGCTGACCTCAAGAAAGTTATTCTTCTCATCGAGATCTACAACCAGACCTTCTTTATTTATCATCAAACTCGGTCTTGTCTCATTGCAATACCTGCGGTTCATTTGTCGCAAGAGCTCATGGCTTGGTATGTGGATAACCATGCTCTTACTTGGGTTAGTTGTGCTAAGCGACTCATGATATGATGTATTGTATCACGAAAGAAACCCCCCGGTCGTGCATTTACACATTCGGCAGTGTGGAGCAGCGTGCTTATCATATAAAAATTACTATAAATTTCTCCAAGGCACGTCACACAGAGATATGTTTCGGAATCTGGAGATCATCACGCCCCCCTTTTGAACAGGACGCCAATGATATATTCCACCGCCTCTAACTCCAAGTGGTCAAGATGCTGCCAGGGTGTATAAATAGCTCCTCGCCAAGCCGGATTGGCCCCCACAACCACGAAGAAGGTTCTTTGGTGAGATCAGGCTTCTCACATTTTTTCTTTCATCAGCTTCGTCAATGATATGCGAGACAACAGCCGCCAGGGCCGGTCATTCAGCCATTATACCCGGGGACATGGTTTTGGAATCCAAGACTGGGATCATAAACTCCGCGCTCGCCTGGTATGTTGCAGGTGCCCGAAAAGGGTGATGGCAGCCAAGAGCCGCTGGCCCCTCGCCGCGGTCCGGGTCGAGATGAGTGGGAAACGCACAAGGACGTTATTGAAATGCTGTACTGCGAGCGCGAGTTGCCTCTGAAGGATGTTGCGAGGATTATGCAACAAGACTATGGGTTTCGCGGAACGTACGTATATCCTGGGATCTGGGCAGCGTGTCATTATGATGAGATACAGAAACACTAACCAAGCTCGAATGACAGCACTCGCATGTACAAGGTGCGGTTCAAGCAATGGGGATTTCGCAAGAACTTGACCAAGGCAGAAACGATAGACGTGTGGGATCAGGCTTCCTCCGGGCCTGCACAACTCCCCGTCGTTCGTGGTCGGCGGATTGGCCCTAAGCGTCTTAGAGATCAAGTTGAGAGCTTCAACCGGCGGACGAGCTTCGACCGGTCGTGTACGGCGGCGCCGGTGTATCTGAGATCTCCAGATTCCCTGCACGTCCTGGACGGCGCGCTTTATCAGATTCGGAGATACACCGAAGGCCACCTGGCCAGGAACCAATGGGACCTGACGACGATATTCTCTTGGAATGACGAGTCTCTGAACTGGGGCGTGGTGCTTCGGGAGGCCGCCTACCAGCTGAGCGTCGAGGGCGACGCTGTAATGGGGCTCCGACTCCTCGACGGCGCGTGTGCGCAGTTCCGGGACGTGGCGCGCAAGCAGCAGCCTCTACTACTCTGGAATCTACTCGTCAGCACGACCGAAATCATGTCGAGCGCGGCCGACGTTCGGGTGGTGGCGAGCTTGACCGCCTTCATGGCTTCCATGTGCACTGTTGAGCTCGGTCCGAGTCACCCGCTGACCATGCTGTGCGCTGGCCTCCGGGCCATGGACCGCATGCAGATGCGCGCCGCCGTTGCGTCCTTTTTGGGAGCGCAGCTCGATCTGCTGAGCCAGCGGGCCCGTGGCGAGGATGTCCTCGGTGTCTTCATGCGCATGATTACGTCGCAGTGGCTCAGCGACATGGGTATGATACTGGACTTCTCCCTCTCCGAGATGATCAGTGACGTCTCGGACGAGTTGAGAGGCGGAAAGGACATCAAGGCGTCCAACTTTGGCCTCGGCGTCGCCTGGGGCACGATACTGCTGACGGAGCGATTGATCAATGCCGGGCGCTTCGTCGAGGCCGACGCGAGTCTCGAGTGTGTACAGCGGTGCGCAGACGATTTGGACAGGCCCGATGAGCTCCTGACACAATATACAAAATTGAAGGCCTTTGTTCAGGAGCAGTGGATCAAGCCCGAACATGTCGAGTCGCAAGAGGTTCCCGGTGGCGGCGACATCACGAAAGCACCAACATGGCAGTCCAGGGCCTCGCAGCTTGAGAAGACGGACAGTAACACGGAGCTGAGGCATGTCCTCAACGGTCTCGAAGCGCTCAGTATATATAGGGGCGCATGGCCGGTGAGGTGAAAAGCATTATGCACAGGCAAGCTATCGCTCAGCCTACATAATATCTTCTCGAAGGATATTTCATAAGAGGGCCACGGTTGTCAATAGTGTACACCCGCGCCAATCATGTGGGTCAAATTCTACTCGGACTTCTCTGGCTACTCTTTCTTCACATCTAACTGCTGATCAATGGGGGACTGGCTAATTCTCAAAGGGAATACTTTATGGGAGTTGCTTCATCAATAGACTCTAATCACTCAATGGTAATTTGTACACCGTCGAAGTGCGGTGAGAGTATATTTCTTATCAACTGTGTTGTGTAAAGCCTATTGGCGGATCTCGTAATGATAATTTGAATGATTTCCTCATTTCAGGAGAGGTTTGGAGTTTCAGGCCGAGTCAAAAGCCTCGTCCTCCTCTTCATCGTCAGCTTCGCCTCCTGGTGGTAATGCCGCAAGAGATATTTCTTCCAGGTGAGTTCCAAGGTGCTTGAGCAATATTGATTTTCCTGGCCCAATGACTTCTTTGCAAAGATCGCACTGAATCAAAGACCACCCTGGTGCCATCTTATGATGATAGGCCAAGTGTTCGACCCAGTCTTCTTTCTTGGAGTACGTTGTGCTATTGGATGAGCACGTGCTTTCAAGGCACGTCCATGGGCACAAATCTTGGAAGATGTGACGTTTCCAACTCGAGTTCTTGGTGATACGGATAGTGTCGCCGCACACCATGCATCTGAATGGTTCTCCAGCCCTCCCTTCTCTTGGTATTGGGGGAACGCGCTGAGTGCGCACAGTACCATTGCCATAGGACATGACCGTTTCTCCGAGAACAGATGTTCCCAGACCGGAGTCATGGTATCCGGACCCTGAGACTGTACCCCCAGCGGCTGCATTGTCCTTGTCATTTATATGTGCGTCAAGTTCCTCACGTAATTGGCGCTGCCTCAAACAGCGTCGATATCGCTCGTAGTTGGCGGCCCCGAGTCGAGTGACCAGTGCGTTGTCAGCTAACGGGAATCTGTTCTGGATCATATCGCAATATGCCCGTTGCGGCTCCCAGGAATCAAGAGGCACATTACTAGCTTCAGTTCCATCCACCCCTGAATCGAGTGAAGGGCTCTCAATCAAGGAGTCCAATTCTGCCAGGCAAGTTGTGAGACCCATGAGGTCCTCAGCAATATCTTCCAGCGAGTCTTCTGCTTCCTCAATGACTGAAGCATCGTCACTGGAGGAGCCGTCGCTATGATCCCCACTTGCATATTCGTTCAGAAGCTGTATTTGAGAAATCCTGTCGACCGAGGCTTTATTCGCCCAATCGAGCTCTTGTTGATTGAGGCGAGGTACGAGCCCTATCTCGTTAGCAATACCTTCTATCTCATGATAATGTGCCTGTTGGGCAGGTTGCATTGTTTTTGTTTTACTGTCTGTTATTACGAAGCTGATTCTTCTGACAAGCCGCAATGTAGCACGACGCAGAATTCGAGATTTCTTGAAGGACTCATCCAGTTGTCCGTCTGACACTCCATAGCCATCTGACCACAAGACGAAGCGACCATAGCTGCGCTCAAAACTCGTATACACAGCTCGCGAGACTTTCTCTTCATGGGACAAAGTCTTCGTCACGAGACTGAGAACCTGAAGGTTTTGCGAGATCAATTGAGCTGTAAGGCTGCGGCCGCACTCCGACCCCTCAATATGGGGAGTTGTGTCAAGGAAGCGCTCGACGTTGAAAACTGCGTCTCGCGAAGCTCGCGCCTGTAACAGGTCCATCACCGACGTATTGATGCTGGAAAGACACTCGAACTAATGATTACGGTTGTTTATTCGCATCTTGGGGAGGATTGCGACAGATGGACAAACGTTGTGGTGGTCCCATCAAATGCCAGCTCGTCTACAGGCGGTTGACCAATAGTTATCTGTTTCGGCTTTTGCAGATCTCCGTGCCCCGAGGTTGCAGATGGTTGTAAGCATCCGCATCCCCTCAGCCTTGATATTTTCGTCTGACTTATCCCCCCCTCTTTGTGGGTTCTGAATCTCTTTTTGTAGGCAATAATGGATCCCGTCTCCCTGACTCTCGGCATCTTGCCACTTGTCGGTGTCGCTGTCAAGGGTTATGGGACGATCATCGAGAAGATAAAGATATGTCGCCATTTTGATAGAGAAATTCGACGGGTGAGAGCCTCGTTCGAGAGTCAAAAATCCATCTTCCTCAACGAAGTCCAACTCCTTCTACGCCCGGCCGCGAAGAACAACAGCACGGTGGACCAGATGCTGAAAAACTCACGCCACGCCAAATGGACATGCACCACTACTGACAGCCTTCTCCAAAATGTTCTTGGCGCAAATTCTAAGAGTTGTGTGGGTACAATTGAGACGATAGTGACGGAAGTTGAAGAGCTGGAGGACTCCCTGCAAAGCCTCACGAAATATATCGAAAAAAGAAAAAAGGTCAGCTTACTCCCATAATCGATTTTGCTGTATCTAACATGTCAAGGGCGATTCTGTGGGAGACAAAGGACGGCGCCTCGGCGCAGCGATCAGGATATCATTTGACGGACCTGAGCTTGAACGTATCGTAAGTTTTTCTGACACGTATTATATAATCTTCGCGTCTTTATGGAAGAAAAAAACGGCCTCCTTCCGAGTTTTTGGACTGCTTAATTAATTCGATACATCCTCATCTGAAAAATGAGCCAATTCAACTGCGCAGAAGAGTAAATACTCAGTCGTAATTTGAGGTGGAATTAGCTAACATCATCTGTCTTGCAAGATTACAGTGTTACGAGCGTCAAATAACGACCTGAGACGCCTCCGAAAACAGTCGAAAGAGCTCAGTCAGTCAACAGTAGGAGCACTAACGATGATAAACACAACGACACCTCTGCCTCGAGAGTACAGTGAAATCAGGTCAATCACGAAAGCTTCGAAAGCATTCTATACTGCATTGCAAACCCTTTTTGCTCCGGTAGGACCCCAAATCCACGAGTCGTCAAGGCCAAGCCATACTGTGCGTCTATATCTTGATGCAAAGATCGATGAAGATGTCTACATGAACGTGGCAATCACCTGTCACGACCATCAGTTGACCCAAAGGTAAACACCTTGATACATACCTCCAATATGTATTCAAGTCGTGAAAAGAGCCTCCTGCACCAGAGACTGACCTCATTGCGCCCGCTGTAGGAAGACGATGGAGATCAGCCTGACGAAGCTCCGTATCCGATCGAGGACGATTGAGTGGCCGAATGCCAAGCCTGCTATCTCTTCTGAATCTGGCGCACGCGACCATGGCAACCACGGACGGGAGCGGCACAAACGACCACGGATCAGATTTGCGACCGCAATAACAAGAGTAACGAACAAATTTCATCCACCAGAATCGGCCGTGAAGGTGGACGGGTCAATCCGCTTGGAGGTAAGCGCTATTTGCGGCATGTATGGCAATGCTCCAAGAGCGTCTAATCCAAATGGGATGACCAACTATCTCGGCGACATCGAAAATCACTACCAGGAGAGCTTCAGACACTCTTTTTACCGTGAAGAAATGGTATCTGTCAATGCCATCAGTATGGATGACATCCTCGGCAGGTCAATTGAGAGGTCTCTCACCATGGTCGAGCAACTAAAGACTGCTCGAACTCTGGCTGCCGCCGTGCTGAAATTTCACGAAACTCCTTGGCTGAACGACCACTTCTCGCCTCGGAACATCCACTTCTTCCCGGTTCAAAACGATATGTGTAAGAGTCTGCAAACACTACATCTCGAAGCGCAATTTTCCCAGGAAGATGCCAACACTGTCGCAGAACCTGCCGATACTCCCATGACGGACGACAGCCAAGATGGTTCAGCTCAGAGACTCGTCAGTGGCGCCATCGGCATCGAACAACAAGAGGCGTTCGGAAGGGCAAAGCTTCTCCATGGGGTCCGTAACACGACACTGTGGAGTCTTGGAATCATCCTGCTCCAGATCGGATCGTGGTCTAGGATCCCAGCCCTGGATGACGTGGTGGCCGTACGCGATGCTTCCTCGCAGGTGTCAAATCTGGGACCAAAGTACCAGCGCCTGACCAAACAGTGCCTAGACTGCGACTTTGGGTACGGTGAAGACCTCTCTACCCCTAGACTTCAACAAGCTGTCTACCAGAACATCATTGGGGATCTCACTGCTATGATAAATAGTTTACAAGACGAATGAAGCTGCAATGCTAGCATCAGATATATTATTGAACATTCTACGTTATCGCAATGTGTGGATTCTTCATCAGACTGCCGCCATCCTCAAAGACCTGCTGAGGCTGTTCTTCAACAAGAGAAAAATAGGATTGAACTTGACGATGGTTGCAAATTCCATTCTCGAATGTTGAGAAACAGACATAGAACCTCGAGGACTTCACTTCATTAGATAGTGTGTCCAGAGATTCTCGAACCTAGTACAAAGTAGTGTACGGAGTATATTAGATTTCATGTAGCTCCACAAATAGGGAGACCCCACCTTCTGAACCCTGCTCAAAGCTTCTGACATCAAATCGACCACGCTTGTACCTACCGCGGGGTTCATGGTAAAGTTACTAGACTGCTGCATGTGAACCACTTACCACCTACCAACTTGGTGCGTACATTACCTACAGTACAGTTTTCACCGCAGACCAGCGCTTAATTCACCGACCATTTCTCAAAAAACACCACGAGAAAGCAACACTTGAGCCATTATACATCAAATCTGCCTCGACGTGGGAGAGATTCTCCGCGCCCGCCACCCCAACGATTCAACTTCTGTCAACCGCAATAAGAAACAAAAACCCCCATCATCTCACCAAAAAAAAAAAATAACCAGAAAAAAAAAACCACAACGATGGCGCAAACAGCAGCTCTGAAGGCTCCTCACGTCGGACCGTCGCCCCTGGGCGCCCAGCCCTTTGTCTCCAAGTGGTCAGACCGATACCGAGGTGTATGTGCTTCTCGAAATCACCCCATGCTATCGTCAAGTACCTGTCAAGTTGTTCCTCTTGCTGACTCTCCCCTCCCCTCCCCTCCAGGCCATCGTCCAGGACCTCGAGCCCCCGGCGGCGCTGTCCATCAACCCGTCGGACCCGGTGTCGCTGGCGCTCATCAGCGCCTTCGAGCGCGAGTACACGCACCTGACCATCACGGACCCGGCGACCAAGGCGCTGCTGGGCTACGTGTCGATGCCGCACCTGCAGGCCCAGCTCGACTCGGGCGCCGTCCAGCCCGACGACCCCGTCTCGGCCGCCATGACGCGCTTCCAGCGCCGCGGCCGCACCTACACCGTCATCACCATGGCCACGCCCCTCGAGGACCTCGAGGCCTTCTTCGACGGCGGCGCCCAGAAGCAGGACTTTGCCGTCGTCACCGACGAGGAGCGCCGCTTCGTCCTCGGCGTCGCCACGCGGGAGGACCTGCAGGAGTTTGTCAAGCGGAGGCCGGCGTGAGAGGGATGGGGTTTGGCGAGGGACACAAGAGTCGTTGCGAATTATTGGGAGCATACAATTTGGTTATTACTCCCCCGCGGAAAGCATCCTGTCTGCGAGCATTTCGAGGCGTACAGGAGTTTTGGCAGAAAGGTACTGAAAACAGAATTTCAACATTTGGGAAGGTTTGCATCAAAGATCAAGGGATATATGCATGATGGTTTATGGAAAAATCCTCTGAAACCTCAACGGCTTAGGGGTTTGACGTCACTTTTGGTTCGTGCACTCGGGTCGGTAGAAACTGATGGTCACGGCATGACTTTCAGGAGGGCTGTGTTGTTGCTTTCATGGAAATAGCACAATCTAATCGCTGTAGAGCCGACTTTCTACTGCTTCGCGAGACTGAACCTTGCATGCTACGATGCTCTCGTTACTTGATGACTTTCACGACTCGACGAAATCATAGACCAGCCTCAGCTCGACCGACTTGTCCCCCTTTCGAATGACGACGTTGCGCGCGTACCTCCTCTCGCCGCCAATGTTCTGGAAGCCCCAGACCTGGGCGGCCGTCCAGCCGGCCTCGGCCTCGACGTAGTTGGCGAGGTGCAGCGCGCCGCCGGGGCCCGTCCTCTCCTCGTCGGCGACGATCCAGTCGCCGGCCAGGAACTCGTCGCCGCCGAGGACCTCCTTGATCTTGGCGGGCAGGTCCTCGTGCTTGACGAAGAAGGAGCGCGCCTTGACCTTGCCGAACAGCCAGTCGGCGTGCTCGCGGGCCTCGCCGTCGACGGTGCGGTGCTCCGAGGTGCCCTTGAGCCCGCCCGTGGCCGTCTGCTCAATGTCGACGTGCGGCTTGCCGTCCTCCTCGTACTGCCGCACGTCCAGCGTCACCGTCGCGAAGCCGATGGCCTTGCGCGTCAGGTACCCGATGCCCTGTAGCGCCAGGCCCGGCTCCGGGTTGTCGGAGAGGGTCTTGTTCTGGCGGGGTGTGTTAGTTACTGGTCGCGTCTGGGATATGAGATGGAGCCTGGAGGTTCTTTTTGGGTGTGACGAAAAAGCTAGGCGGGCTGGGCTGTATGCGTGTGGTGCAAAGGTAGGCGAGATGGTAGTTTTGGGTGATACTCACCATGACCCATCTACCGTTGAGGTCGCCAATCGTCTTGCTTGCCGGTGCCGCCATCTTGTGTATTTGAAGCAGAAAAAAAGAAGGAAAAGCCGGGAAATTTATAGCAGCTCTAACACCGATCAAACGAAGAAAGTATCAGGTTTTGGTTGTGAAAGTGCCAATTTATTGAGATGCCCTGCACAAAGTGATTATGTGTGTGGGTGGGTGTTGTGTTTGGTTCTGGCACAGAGTCCAAGCTCTTACTTCGGTATATATATAGGTGGTAGTAATAGAGAAGATTCAGAAGAGCAAAAGGCGATTGTGGAAACCTCCCGAGTCCCGACGTAACAGTGCCAGATTAGGTTTCGCGCAATAAAGGGAAATGGGAAAGCGCCGGCTGTGCTGTTATTTCCCCGCGTAAAAGACGAGACAGGGCAAGGGTACGGGGAGATCAACAAGCAAGAGACGAGAAGAGAGGAGGATGGGGAGAGAGCAGACTCCAGTTGCTGCGACTGAGCTGTGGTCAACTATCAGATGTCGTTGGAAGAGAGGTGCGAAACCGAGGCATCACGTCAGATGAATGCGACTTGGAGAACCAGCTTAGCTATGGAGCTAGCTAAGAACCCACCCCTGGTCGCAGCCGTCGGGTCCTGGGCAGGGCGAGTTGAGGCAGGGGAGGGGTCCCGGGCTCTCGAGCACCGGCGCCGGGTCCGTTGGGGACGATAACGAAGAGACAACCATGCGGATGAGATGGGGGAGGGAGAGAGACAGAGGTTCTCAGTGCGGGGTGCCTTTCTGTAGTGCAGAGTACGACTGCCTACCTGCCTAGGTACTAGCTCGTAGCTTGGAAATGAGAGCTTCCACACAGCTTGGGCGGGAGCAGGGTAGATAGCTTGAACAATTGCAGCATAAACTATTCGTACATACCGCGGTTTGATAAGATGAGAGTGGACAAGTGTGGAACATGATCCCAAGATGGCACGCATTCAGTCACTCAGCTGGTGCCAGGATACTAATTCACATGCACCAGACAGCACAAGAAATGGTCGTCCGACTGATCGGCGGAGAAGTCAAATTGGTTGAAGCATACAAGTTAGGTAGGTATCGACAGAACACGATACTATGTACGGTGTACCGAGGCTGGGGATTAAGGATAATTGAGGGAGCCCCCCAACCAGCCTCGCGTGTGACAGCAGCCAACTTGTCCGAAGAGGCTACCCAATGCAGTCAGTCGTCTTACTGACACCATTCCTACTTATTCATCGTACTCTTCCGAGAAAAGAGAATTGCTATTCGATAATGTCCCGGCCAAGCCAGCTCTACTATGGTCGGGGTTTGAATAGTTTCTCGTTAAAGGCGCCGGACCGCGATCACGACGACCGTCCTGGTTGCTTGAAACACACAGCATTGACAGTATCGACGTGTATGTATTGCTGTCAAGATTCCTTGGTGGATCTAACAAAAGGCGGCTTTCCGAATGTGTCAGACGGATGACAGCAGTAGAAAGACCTACATGTCCTGGGAGCCAGGGGAGCAAATCCTAGCAGGCGAAACAGCTTCCCGAGGTTGAGTAACATCCATTATCATGACACAGCACACTCGTGCGTTGCGAGGTAGGTATTGTGACCTTTAAATCAAGTAGATGTGCAGAAGGGAGTACGTACAATACTCTGCAGAGGGTAGCAGTACGTAGAGTCTCCCATCCCCATGAACAGCCATGAGCGGTCAATCGCTTGTTTTGAAGGATGACATTGGTTGAACAATGGACGGGCAAAAATGATTGGATGGTGATTGTTGTATACAGTCCAATGAGACGCAGCCATATTCGACGCAATGGGATGTCACACTCTGGGCATTATATAATCCGGCCATACAAGATAGGTAATTGTCCGCCACACCCAAGCATAATAGCATGTCTTAGGCGCCGATGCAAGTGCTGCACCGAGTGGACAGGTAATCCGAGCCACCAAACCACGTACGGATGGATGGATGGATGGATCGAGCACAAACTATACTTGACGATTCAGCATGTTTCCGTCAAACTTGCTATATCTTTAGGCAACATTGAATCAGGAAGATAAGTAAGAAGCTACCACCGTCATATAGGTAGACTAAATAAGGGAACGAAAATGGATATCCTAGTCGTACAATTGCCGTATCCATGCACCACCACAACTGTCGTTGTTTTCATAAAATGCAATAATGCTCATAGAGCATGAATCCCTCTTTACTTCGAACGCTAAGGCCTCGAGATTTGATTCGTCAAAAAGATGTCTCTCTGGACTCTCTTTATAAGACGTCCCCCCTCCGGACCTCGAGCAGGCTTTTCAAACACAAGCTTTTCCACAAGATGACGAAATTGAAATTCCGTTATCATGGCCACGACTTCATCCTCTTGTAACTTTCGATCACGTCTTCCAGGAGCTCCTTGGTCATCTTGGGCTTTTCATACTGGAAGCCAACTACCTTCTTCAATCGCTCACCATCCATGCTGAGGTCTGTGTCCTTGAGGAGCTCCTTCTCCATGAATGGCGTGAGGGGGCTGGTCCGGGTAATACTGGCGTCCTGCTGAAGATCTGCCCAGGGTCCCAAGACCTGGTCGTTGACATCGTCAACCACGCTGTCCAGGTTGAGTCTCGCAAAGGAGCTGATGAGCGTTCCTTGGAAACCCGTCTGGATGTTGAAGATTTGGCCGATGAGTTCCGCCATGGTGCCTTGCGTCGTCGCACCTTCGTCCACCACGTTGAAAGTCGGAGTCGCGCCCATCTCCTTGGTGTCCCAGTTCGCCTTGCCGGCGTCGTACCACCTCGCAACGTCCCACAGGGCCCGCGTAACGTCGTCGATATGTGCCGTGTTTGTGCGCAGGTCCTTTGTCCACAACCACTTCATTTCGTCCTCCAGGTGCTGGTATACGCGTGCCATACACAGGGCTGTGGCCACCCATTGGGAGGCATAGGGTCCGTAGACGTGTGCAAGGCGCACAATCACAAGGTTGAGCCTGCATGCATTCGGTCAGTCATGGTGGTCGGCGGAAAACGATGACGCTGCGCGATCAGCTGAGTCGACACGTACCCTTCGATCTTGGCCAGCTCTTGCTCAGCCTCCAGCTTGTAGACGGCGATCCTGCTCCACGGCTTGAGCTTGTCGGTTTCCTTGCTGGGAGACGAATCCGACTTGTACACCATTCCTGTGCTCAGCTCGATAAAGCATTTCACCTTGCGCTTGGCCGATTCCCTGCCCAGCGCCAAAGACAAGTTGAGGGATCTCAACTTGTATACCTCGTCCTCCTGGGAGTATCTGGTCTCCCCGCCGCAGTTGAAGACATAGTCCCATTGCTTGCCGTCTGCTCGATCGAACACCTTCGCGAGTGCTTCTGTAGTAAGAGAACGAGTCGTCAGCCACTGAAATCGACCAGGCGGAAGCACCTCCAGGGCCAGCGAGGAGGCCAAGTCCCGACGCCGACGATGGAAGGGGGCAAGAAGGGGAGGGGCGGTTGAGACATACGTTCTCTCGTCGCATCAGCCTGCATGAATTTGTCGCCGGAACATGCTTCTTCGAACTCTGGCGCTAGCCATGCGAGCTGCGGCAGCACCTTGTCCACCACCCTGACGTCCGATGCAAGACTGTTCTTCTGGATATGCAGAGCGAGGAAACGTCCGATGTAGCCCAGGCCGCCGATGATCAGCACCGACGGTTTCTCGGTCGCCATGATTCTGATCCGCGGGCGAGGCAACAAGTGTGGTTTGGTCTTTTTGGGGGTCTCTCGAGGCAGAGTATGGGAATTGGGATTTGGCTGGCTGTCAGACTGAACTGACTGGTCAGAGGGGCGGGTGATTGGGCTACTACTACTACTGCGCGGGGTTTGACAAGACTTTTGGGATTTGGGAGGAAGCAGCCCAAAAGTTCAGAGTCCGTCCGTTCGAAGGGCCCCCCGGGTCCACTTGAAGCTAGGTCGGATTCAGGGGAGACGGCCGAGACGGAAGAGGACGTCTGTGAGGTGCTTGGGAGGGTCTTGCGGCGGGCGTCCGGGGACGGAGAGGCAATGGGAGACAGACAGACAAGAGCAAGGTGCCAGTCTGGTCGGAGAGGAGGAGGATTGACGGTCGGCAGCAGAGCAGAGGTCAAATTGTCCTTCGAGAGAGCCCCCCAAGAACGACGCGAGAGTTGGTGTATTGGGTGTGTGTGTGTGAAGGTAGTAGTGTATGAGTTGTACAGAGAGAATTGGAAATAATGTTTGGCTAGTTGAGGTAGGTTAGGGAAAATGGGCCCGCGGATCCCAGGCACTAATATTTGCTCATTTCACTCTTGATGTACTACTGTGTAGGTATGAGAGGATGTCCATGCGAGCGGGAAGCCCCAGCCCTTATGACAGATAGACAGACTGGATGGAGGAGCTAGGACGGGACCCTGGACTTTGGCCTGGAACCTCTAGGTTGGACGACTATTGAAGTACATAGAACAACAACTGACAAGACTGATGACTGACTGAGGGACTGGCAGGAGGTCTGCGGTGGATTGCACGTTACAGCATGTAGTGTACACAGAAACAGACCGGGGAGGGGTTGAGGGGCAGGCATGCCAGGAACGAGAATTAAGGTGCGCGTGTGTGTTGCTCCCATGTAATGTAATAATTTGCTATGTGTGTGTGTGTGTGTGTGTATGTGCATGTAGAATGTGAGGTGGGAGGATGTGCAAGGTGAGTCGTGACGCAGCGAAATGGGCGGAACCATACGCCAGACCGTCAAAACCGTCTCCGTCTCCTACTTTACCTACTTGCTTGGGGGCCCATCTGGGCCAGCAGCCGGCCGAGAGGACGAAACCTGAGAATCGCCCTTGTACGATGACCAAAGAGGAAAATAGAGGGAAGGATTGGGAACAAACCAGGCGACGGACGGAAGTCAATTGCAAGCCGGGCGCGGGTAGGGAGGACATCAGCCAAGGGAACTAGCGAAGAGGCCGCCACGATCCAAAAGCCGGCAAACCCATCCATGGATCCCCCCGATTGCCCATTGAGAACTGATTTGACGGGTGCAATTCTCGCAGTCTTGGCGGGTTGGCTTGATTGTTGGTTCTCTCTGCCACTACGGTGTCTACTCCGTAACATGGCAAGCATGGAAACTTTTTTTTTTTCCTTCCTCCCTCCATCTCCTCTCCCCCCTCGGCGCCCGCCATCTAGTCCAAGACTGGCCTAACGCTCCTCGTGCCGCACATGATCGGGCGCTTCGACGACTGGGAGACCCCTACTGTCTTTAGATTTCAAGGGTTTCTTGTGTCTATCCCGCAATGGTTTTACGTTTTGTTCCTCTCTGATACTGGGCCATTGTATCTATCTACCCCAGGCCAGGTAGTAACCCGGCCATTGACGTGCTCTTGTACTATTATATTGTTTAGTTGTGGTTATTACGTGGGAGAACAACTCGAAAGCACGAAGGAAATAAAAGGCTCGCCCACGATGATTTCGTTTAAAAGTAATTGCAATACTACCTGCTCTGAATCTGCCTCTGCGTCAAGGCTAGATTTACATTGGCCAAATGCCAAACCTACCGGTACGAGGTTTATCTGAATATCGTTTTTTTTTCTGGTCAATACATTGTAAGTAATTCACTCTATGCTACAGCACACGAGCCACTGCGAGGTAGAAGGTACAGTACCAGCCAGCTGGTCCAATTCGGCATTTATCACTGCCTCGCGCTTTCTCTTGTGAATTTGGACAACAGCTCGTACCTGCCTACCTATATCGTCGCTTTCCTCAAGGCACGGGCTGTCAGCATATTCTCTTCCGACCTGTCTGCATATCACCACTATTTCACAACAGATTTCATCTTCTCGGTCGTCTCCCATCAATTCTGGAAGAGAACCACCTATGTACCGCTACCTCTCACAACCCGGGGTGCTAACTGATCGCCACTGGCCACCCAAGCTCTCGACTAAGTACACTAGATAAAGCGCGCAGGCATTCCACACGCACGCAAAGCACGGCGTACGATTCAGTCAAGGCGGCCGAAACGCATCCGCATCAGAGTGACTTATTAATAGCCTCCGAAGAGGTCGAGCGGCCCAGACGGACAGACAGATGGGCGATCGCAGACAGAGAGATGCTGGATGCAATAGCTGACCGCCACTTATACCCTCCACAATACCAGTGTTTTACCTCTTTCTAGTACCTGCAAGCCCATTCGCTCACCCGTCCAAGAACTCAAGTCCACGTTGCGTTCCTGACACATTATTGGAGGGCCTTCCTTTTCACCACTCATCAGCAATCGGTATACGGAGTACACACCGTACAGGCGGAATACTGCAGACACCCAGGCCACTATCAAGAGAACAGGAAAAGGAATCAATCCTTACTGCGGGCAGCCTGGTCGACCGTACACTACTACTACTACTACTACTACTACTATAACAACAACTATGGAGCTGCGCCATATCACCGGGACAATCCAATGCTACGGTTCGCATCATACAGGTGTGGGCGGCAGCCCGCAAGACATTCCGCAGCGAAACCCGGGCTGCTGTGCAATGTCGCAGTGTCGCAAACGCCGTCTCTTCGTAATTTCTGGAGGGCGCAACCTGTGATGCATCAGAGACTCATCCCATGCCAGCCCGGTGCCTGTCTCCCACCGAAAGAAGATGCTTGCCTGCACGTCGGCAGCAGGATACATGGTGCATCTCGCCAGTCAGTCTGCAATCTTGGCCACCTGATTAAAGGGGGGTGGTTGACTGTGCAGCAGCATCTAGGTACCTCTTCTTGTCGGACAATTTCGACTGCATCCTACTCGACACTTCATGCATGAAAAATTTAAGGCAGGCTTGCGCGCTGTGGGCAAAACGATAGGAAGATGGACACGTACTCAGGTAAGGGGTTGTTGTTGTCGCCGCTGCCGCTGCGTTGTTGGTGACCGCCACGACGAGACTGCCTCTGCCTCCTCTTCGCTGGCTACCTAGCAGTAGTACCTGCAGGTTGCTACTCCCTAGAACCCAGCAACCAGATTCCATCGGCTCGTTCTTTCATTCGCTTGTGCGTTCGTTCGCTCGTTCGTGATACTCTACCAAACACTAGAGATCGTGAGTAGCGGGGGCCCAGTCACGAAGCTCGTTTGCGGTTCCGCTGGGCTCCAGAAAGGGGACGCGCCAATGCAAAGCCAGGGATCCTCCATCCCAAGCCTTGCAAGCAGCTTTCTTCACAGCGGCCCGCCTTCTGGCAAACTGGGTCCAAGGGGCGGGACAAATGTTTCTAGAAAGATTCTCGTGCAGCCTCCCATCCTGCCATCCCCTTTCCGTTACATCACGAACCCTGTCGACCCCAAAATGTCCACTGAGAATATTCTTCGATCAACCTTGGATTCCCCCAGAGGCTGTTTGAGAGGCAAACGGCTCAAATCTGCTTTTGCTTTCGCCGACGCCCGTTCTTCGGAGCGGCTCTGAGAGTACATCAGTGGATACGGTCATAGAAAAAGACCCTTGCCGCTCTGCCGAACCGAAGGCGCTTTCGCTCACATGGCCTCCCCGGCGCCCTCCAACAGGTCCAAGAAGCATCGGATCATGGATCTGGAGGGGTACGCAAGGAGTGCATACAGTACTATCAACATGCTGTAGGGCGCGTCTCATGACTTGATACTTATCCAGGAGCTCGGTACTGCGGGCTGTGGGATTAGGGATCTTCGCAGTTCGTCAGTGTCAGATTCACATTGATTGCGGGCGAAAACGGAGAGAGGAGCGAATCGACGGGACTGACCAGGTTATAGCATTGCATGACTTGGTGACCACATTGCCAACCCGGAGATATACCCCGTCCACCACCCAAGGAACAGCTTGCCGTTGCCGGGGAGGGGGCTTTTGGAGAGCCTCTTGTGCAGCGAAGTCTTTGCTATTTGAACGCCAATCCCTCCGGTATTACGTGGGGGGATGAGTGCAGGCCTGTCTCTCATGACTGCCACGCGTTTATTAGGCATGTTTTAGGTATTGCGATGCAGCAGGGGTGCCGTCAGCCGCATTGCTATCTGGCAATGGCAGGTGACGGGATCAAGTTCCCAAAAACACGAATTTGCCGTTCGTTTCTTTTTGAGGAACTGCGGGATAGAGGACAGAAAAGCAATTGTCTTTTGCTCTGCCATGCGGTCAATAACTGGGGAGTATTCGGAATCATCTCCGTCTAGCCGCCCCGCTTCCACCTCATATACTATGTACATACACCTGCTAGAGTGTGTATTCTTTCTCTATAATGTAGGCAACAGTCTTGTATTCTTGGCTCCTGCAGAAGTCTGTGGCCCTCGAGACGACTTTGCGAGTGTGTGCCCAGGATAGGCAGTTGCGCTTCGTCAGCAAATGGCACAAATAAAATGGCCTCCCCTGGCAGCCAGCGATACGTCTCAGTTGTCCCCGAAAGAAACAAGCAACGATCGACAGGTACTGATGATCAAGACCCAACTCAAGCAGAGTGTACCTTGGAAGACTTGAACCAAGTGCTTACAATAGCATTATATATGAGGTATCAGTAATATCTGTCCCCCAGCAAGACCCATCATCGATCCAAATCCCGCGAATGGGCAGAATCACAACCCCTTCGCCCTTGGCATGCGCGTCAACTCGAAAATCTATGACATTGGAGGACTGTATCTTTATGCAGCCGTCCTGAAACGTCTTCTGCATGTTCTCTTCTTCTATGCTGCACCGAAACTTTTCAGCTTACGACCCGGCAAGGCACCCGGTGACCGACCCAGGCTGCTTGCTGGCCATTTCGGACCACGTGCAGTGGGCAGCACTGTTTTTTTATGGTGGGTATGCAATATGGCTGTTGGTTATTGTGTTCTGATCTGCATACTGGCACTCCATGGGGGGCGTTCCCGCTCTCGCCTGTGCTGCATCGGAAACAGGCAAAGAAAGAGGGTATATGAGTACGGACTATATCATCGCCCGTATTCGTTCCTCGGCTGGCCATGGCGCACGTAACAAGCATGCAAAGACTTGAAGAGAAACAACATGTTACTAAATTACATCCCGGGGATGTGGCTCTCCCGTTCGACCCATTATGTTTTTATTACTCTCTTGCCGACTTATATCCCATCATCATTCTGGGCTTCTAGAATCTGGGTAGAAGAATATTTATTCCTGGTGTTATGTGCTCGTTATAATACGAAACTCATCATAAAGAGAATCAGATGTTTCTCTAGGCGGGAGGAAAATAATACCAGATTTGACAATGAATCGTATGATTTTTTTTCTTTTTGCCTGATTCTGTCTGCGATGTCAATCGTATGTTATAATATCAAGAGAATCTGTAAGCGTGATGTATTTGATAGATCAAAACCGTTCTCATGATGGCTTGATGAACGCTTGCTTGTTGCCAGTTCCGATTTTCACCTGGCATTGAGTGAGTGCGTTTTTATCGACAATGTATATGCTCTCTGGGACTCACAAGACCAGTTAAACCTGCACGACATACCCAGGGCCTTCGGCCGTATAGTCTGACCGTCTGATATTCTACGTATATACAACTCAGGTCGCAACTGCGCTCCGGCATCGCTGTCATCTCGTTGGGACCCAGAAACAACCAACTTGATTATATTCACACGAAGCTTGATAATGTAGGGCACAGCTACCCATGCTCAGAAAGTATTGTTCGACCAAGAAACCAAGCTTTAAAGACGAAACTTGAACAATATCTAGACAGATACCTATGAGATCAGAGATTCGCACAATGCTATTGATGATTTATAGCGATTCTTACACTAGTATCACCTTCAATAATTGGACCAGTTATTCGCATTTTTGTCTAATTCGTAATGGTATTTTGAGAATGAGAACCGAGATATCAAGGGATCGAGCGCTATTATCATCCCCACCGATCTATTGTCACAAAAAGTTCCTATTGTGCACCACGTTTTAATCGCGCGAGAACTTGTTCATGCTGCCGATGATATCCCTCTGGGCCTGCCGGTCCCTGCCGGCGTCGCTCAGCGTGCCGATACTCCGCAGGTCGCCGACAACGTCCTTGGCCTTGCCAAAGTAGACCTCCTGCAGCAGGTTGCGCATCTTGAGCTCCATGTCCTCGACGAGCTTGCCGATGTTGGCGATCTGCTGCTCGTCGTTCTCGGCGGGCAGCTCCGTCTCGACCTGGCGCGTCATGTTGCCGCTCAGGTCCATGTCGCCGAGCCCGGTCCCGCTGTTGGCGAGGGACAGGATGACCGTCGACGTCAGGTTGTACTGTGTGACGCGGGCGCGGTCGATGGCCTCGAAGACGTGGATCGAGTCCCAGGATCCCTCGCTTGTGCTGCCCGGCTTGGCCTCTGTGGGGGTGGATCGGTCAGCCTGGGTTTCAATGTTTCGGCAAGTTCGAGACGCTCGAAGGATGTCGCAGAAACAGCCATGTCCGTTCCCATGTAAAGGAAGGGTCGGGAAAGTGGAATGTTCTGCGCCAAGCTGGACCTGCGAACGGGCATGGCCAGAAAGACGGGCGTGCCTCTTCCCAAGGATAGTCGGCCTACCCCCCTCTTCCCTAACAGATACCAGGGTCACAACTATCCTCACTTACCCTTCTTCAGCAATACCACACCGGCAAAGCCATCGTCCAGGTTCCAAAAGTACACGCTGCTCACGCCGCCCTCGTAGTACAGCTCGCGGTAGACGTCAAAGGCCTCGTTGGCCTTGACCTCCATCCTCCGGACCTTGTCGCTGGGGACGCCGGCGGCGCCCGCGCCATCGCCGGCGCCGCCGTCACCCACGCCGCCGTCGAGGGGCGGGTCGAACTCGTTGGACCAGGGCGACCGGTAGCTGTCGCCGTCGCGGTTGTAGTCGCACAGCAGGTAGTCGCGGCCCGTCTGCTTGCACCGGCGGATCGTCAGCGGCTGGTCGACCGACGAGAGCAGGTCCTCGGTCAGGTCCGGCGCGAGCGTGATGAGCGACTGCAGGTGCTGCGTCGTGTGCTTGGGGTTGAGGCGGCGGAGCAAGTCCCTGGAGAGAGGTGAGGGGGGGAAGATCAGCAGTTGTCGTTGCGTTTGGAGTGGATGTATAGTCGTGGCGTGGACTTACAATGCCGAGTCAAACGGGTCGGCGGCCATGGTGAGATCTGGAGTGAATAGCAAGAGAAGATATCAAGGCGAATCCGCGTTGGTACTTGGAATGCCCCGGGTTTGGCTTGAAGCTTGTCCGGGAGGTTGAAGGGGACGGATTGACGATGGTGGGGTTCCCGACTCTCTGGGGTGTTGCTGGTTGTAGCGGTGGGGCTTTGGTTGTTTAGCTCCTGAGCTGCTGAAACCGAGATCCATTCCACAATACAGTGAATGATTCAGGGGCGGCCTTCAAGGTCAAGTTTTTATGGACCAACAATGATAACTTATTTGTGTAGTTGACAATATGTAAATCCAATTCTGCCGATTGAATGCTCCAGGTCTAACTGAACAGTCAATTCCATATCCTAACTAAGCATGTTCGTTGTTCGCTTTCAAACCAGAAGTCTATACCTGTAACCAAAAGACACTCCCTAAATGCGCCAAGTTCCAACCATAAGTCTAGCATGTATAGCGCATGTTTCTATACAAATGCAACACTTGCTTCCTTTCCCAAAACATACATCCTCCTCTAACATTGCAAAGAGGGAAAAATGTGATCAACATAGGCAGTCATCTATCACCAGATAAGAACCCAATGACTTCATAACATCGGGTCGTGGTCTGTACCAAGCCGCGACGATCTCACCACGACAAAGCGGTGGAATTACCAGCCAAACTTCTCAACGCTCAATCGCAGGTCGCATCCTCTTTGGACAGCTCTGGCACATGCGTTTCTGGCCGCTCTGTTCATGGCGTCTGGGCCTGACACGACCACACCGATTCCGGCACCGGACTGCAGTGAATGCCCTCCCAGCTCGGTGATGTAGCTGTCGACATCTGGCCGTCCCACCTCAGCCGTCGGCGGCGGTATCGTAATGTGCACGCCGGCCCGCTTGAGTTCGTCTAGTCGTTGCTGAGGCATCCAGCTGCGGTGGGAGGCAGAATGAATCACCCAGAGTAGATGGATCTGACGCCGGGGGAAGATGTGATTCTGCTTGTAGACCAGCTCCCAGACCAGAGGGAACACAACGGCGATGCCGGACCCTCCTGCTACAAGTACCGAGACCTCGCTGGTCTGGAGCATCTCCAAAGCGTCCGTCGAGCCGTACGGACCGTCCACACGAAGCCGGATGGTAGGACTGCTTTGGGCGTAATGTAATAGATCGCGTGTGAATCCGTCGTGGGATCGAATCAGGAGAGCCAGCCACGCATGCGCGGAAGCGGGATTCCCGTCTGCTTTGCTCGGAAGTCCTGGAGCGGCCGAAGCGATCGTGAATGGATGCGCCTGCAACCTATGCGTGCGACCCAAACTAGGGGCCGTGACGAAAACATGGTCCATCGGCCTCCAGCCCTGGATGATGCTCGGGCCAAACACCCTACAAAACCAAGTGCGCTTCGTCTGGAATATATCCCAATTGGCCGAGAGCATCAGCGTCTTTCCGTCTTCCAGCACACGTAAGTCTGCCTGCAGCGAGGTGGACTTGAGCCCAAGCCGCCACACCAGGCGATCGGCGAAGAATATCGCCAGACAGACGAGAACGTAAGGCCGCGCCGTCCAGAAGTGCAGATACAGGAACACCAACGCCACGATCTGGAGGACCACATGCAGCGCCAGGAACGCCTCGTACCACCTCTGGCGGAAGCTGCCGAGCGACGTGAAGAAGAGCAGCTCGTAGGACGTAAAGGCGCCGAGGCCGAGCAGCACGAGGGGGTGCCGGAGGAATTGCCACACGTCGCCCGCCCGGAGCCACTCGACCTCGAAGAACAGGTTGTCGAGCAGCATCCCGAGCGAGTGCACCAGCGCCTCGAAGCACATCCACTCCCCGACCCGGCGGTGGAATATGTTCAGCGCCTCGTACGAGTAGCCCGTGAGGAGCTTGAGGGGCTGGTTCTTGGCCGCCAGAAGGTAAAGCAGGGGCAGGTTGACGATGAACATGAAGCCGGCGCGGTCGGCGAATGCGAACTCGAACTCGGGCCGGAACGAGCCCCCATAGACATGATGGAAGACGTTGGCGCCAATGTAGCATAGGACGAACAGTGTCGTCCCGTTGGACGGCAGGTTGCGATTGATGAGGGGGATCGGTCGCGGTTGATACATGAGCCAGCCACGTACCCTGCATGTAATCGTCCTCCATATGCCGAGGCGTGCTTGGACGGGCCGGTTCTGACCCAACAGCGGCTGCCGTTCAAGATCCCGACTCTCCGGCTTTGCTACCCGAGGCGACGATCTTGTCCCGGTATGCGTGCTACTTGATGAGGACGAAGCTTGCTCATCACCGGAGTCATCGCTATGCGACTGCTGCGCATGCGTGTTGGACTTGTCTAATGGCTGCGAACTAGCTTTTGTTGCATCGCTCGTCGACTGAATGAGACGCTTTATTCGCCTCCCATTTCTGACTTTCTGCTGCCAGTGAATGGCGGTGAGTATGGTTAGAGTGGCCAGCACGGTATAGTTGAAGCTTGCAGCAATCTTGCGCCCTTCGAGAAGGTATGCAATGATGCGCCTGAGATACTCGAGCTGTTCCGGGGTAAGAGGCGTCCGCCTCTCGGCGACAGTCAATGATTCATCGCTGCTCAGCAGACCCTCGGCGGGACCTCCGCTGGGAGAGAGCAAAATAGCATCAAGCAGCCCGTGAGCCCTTAGGGCGACGGTATTGTTCATCGTCCGCGGGTTACACCAGACGGGCGGACGGGTCCAATCGGGCGGGTAGAGATGTAGGTTGCACGAAGAACTTAAAACCGCTGGGGCGGGACGGCTGGAGCTTATCAGATCGAGAATCTCAGGCACGAGAGACGAGACGCCGCAGAGTGGAGGCGTCAGATGATTTTATCAATCTTATCTCTCGGATCTTTCCGCGGGTTTGCCGAGCTTGCCGCTTTGCTATGATTTACTGTATGGATTCCCCAGATTGTTGAATTACGGGAAATATTCTAAGGATCTGGATAATCTGAAAGCGGATGTATAGACGATGTTTCTTGAATCATTCGAATCTCATTTATTGTGTGGGAGATAGTGTTGCCACGGGATCCTACAAAAGGGTCAATTTACACTGCTGGAGGTCTCGGTCGCATTTTACACGTGTACTTCAGGTGTCCACGAGGCTTTCGAGTTCCCACTTGTTTGAGCACATGCTATCCACGGCTCCGCTAATCTAGACAACTTAGTGAAATGTGTAGACACTGAATCAGCGAACATGAACAAGTTGATGCTGATGAAAGATGGAAATGTTGTTGTGGTTTGATATTGAATTGTCATTATATTCTTAATCATATGCTTATGCTGTCGCTAATAATAAACAACTGGAAACCCCTTTTCGTATTCCCAGAGCTTGCTGCTGCGTCTAGCCTTTGACCGGCCAACTCCACAGTTGCATTCAGTGCTTACACCCGCCCCACGTCGCGATGTCACATCAATGCGATGAGAAAGGACAATAAATTTAGGGCAGAGCGGCGGGAGTGTAGCTCTGGTCGGGCGTGACGACCGTGTTGTTGACGAGCTGGGCGTCCGTGTAGGCCGGGTAGACGATGAGCCTGTTGACGTTGTCGACGACGGCGAGGGTGGTGAAGCCGTCGCCGAACTGGTTGCTCCAGCCGGCGGTCCACTGGAAGTCGCCGCACTTGATGGCCTGGGTGATGTCGGTCTGGGTGGCCGGGCTGCCGGTCACGGTGCCCGAGCAGGCCGTGGTGGCGCCCGAGTGCGTGTCGATGGTGAACTCCCACGTGCACGAGCCGAGGTCGCTGGTGCAGGTGCGCTTCAGCGACTCGATGGTCCAGGTGGCGGCCGTCATCATGGACTTGGTCTCGGCGCGGGCGACGGCCGGGGCTGCGAGAGCAGCGGTGGCGAAGAGAGTGGTGATGGCGGTGGTGATCTGCATTTTGAAAAGGTGGTTTTTGGTTTTCTCGAAAGAAGGAATTATATGATTATGGTATTAGATTGTTTGTTGTTGTGGTTGTGATGAGACTGTAGTTGCTTGATGTTGTGATCAAGCCAAACAAAACTGACGGACATGATGGTCATTTATATATACACTCGTCCAAGCCTGTTGGTCATGGAAATAGACAAGCCGGGCTGTATATTGCCGGCTGCTGGAACGTACGGCACGATGTCGATGTGACGAAATGGCATGAGGCTTCTAAGATCTGACTATAGTGGTATGCTCGGCGGTTGACCGATGCCACGGTCCAGGCGGTTATTAGGCGGGGAAGCTACTCTGTACACGAGAAATGATCGACGGACCTCGTATTACCCATGCTGACCACCAGTGCCATGTCACGATCCGTTGTAGAAGCGAGCAATATGGCCCGGATTGAGCCGTACCGGCCTTGCCGACTGCCAAATATGTCTAATGTTAAGCTTAGTCTATAATTACTCCTGCCAAGCCCCTTCGTATTCTCTTCAACGTCGCATGCGGAGCGGACCAATTGCACTCTAGAATTCTAGCAAGTTTCACCGAGATGGAAACAACTTGACCAACCCCAGAGACTCAATTACCACGTTGCATTGCCGAATCGGGCACAACTGCAACGCAAGAGTAACAACTGACCACTCTGACCCCTGTGGTGGATATTCTGAGGTGTTAACAAACAACAGCGCAAAGGAGTCTCGAACATTTACTAGTAACTACTCAAAGCCGATAATATATTTATGCCATCCCGCTTCGTTATACCAAGCATAACTTATGCCTTCTATGTTTCTGCCAAACTTTTCCATGACAATTCATTTCGTTCAAGTATCTGTACGCATGAATTCTGGAAATATCGTCATTTAAGCCGAGTTTCCCTAGGTTAGTTAGTGCTGTGTCATCTGTGCTTGGAGTGGCTTTTTCAGCTTGAAGTTGAAATGCACGCTTTGAGACGGGAGGCAACGCAATAGGCCTATGGTAGTTCCTTTGGAATGGAATCCAGGACGATTCATCAAGTACAATTGAGAAAAAGAAACACTGGTCTGGGTGTCGAATTCAATGCATCCACGCTTAAATAGGCGAACAGGCACCTATCTTCCCCAACCTGACTGGGCGCTATGGTAAAGAGTCAATCTACCCCTTTACATTGTTCCAGTAAGCCGATTCCAGATTTCGAGGAGAATTAATGTTTTTCTTTCCGAGACGATCTGGTAAGTGTTGCAACGCAAGTGCCGGGCATACAGAATGTGTTTGGTGTGCGAAGAGCCAATAATGAAATCGCAACAAGCTTCGCGATCTCATGCACAAGCGGGAATGCGGGCTCATCCCAGCGCTAAGATCTTTCCCGGTCGATCTGATGGTAGTGGCGCTCCTCGATTGCAAGCATAACGTCATTATGCCCAACAAGTCGAGCTGATCATTTGTGTTTCTCCTTATATCCGGTAGTGAGGGAATCCTAGACAACATAGTCGTATTGTATACTCACAAGTATATAACATGTCACATCTCACGGGTGAACATAAGACATTTGCACAAAAAAGAGCAACACGAGCTGAAAATAAATCATGTCGGGAACTGATATCACTGTATATTTCCTGGGTGCTTCCAGAGCCATCAGGGCTACCTGGCTGCTGGAGGAACTCGGTCTGCCTTATAATCTGGCTCGGCAAATCGTGCACCAAACGGGCTCGCACCGGAAGATTTCAAGGCAAAAATTCCGGCGCCCCTGAAGAAGTCCCCAACCATCAAAGATGGCGACACCGTAGTGCAGGAGAGCGGTGCGATTATGGAGTAAGGCCGGGCAGCATAACCCCCCTTGTTCGATAGACTCGGCTGACCTCGAGTACCTCCAAAGCTACGTACTCGACAAGTATGATACCAAGGCTCAGCTGCAGTCGAGAGACCCCCAGGTACGAGCCAAGACCCGCGAATGGGTCCACGCAGCCGAGGGAGTGTTTGCCCTGCACGGAATCGCGGTGCTCTACGCGCGCTGGACGATCCCCGAAGACGCCAAGTCCGCCCTGCCTGAGATGGAGGAGAAACTTGCCGTCAACGTGCGGAAGGATCTCGACTGGGTCGAGGGGCATCTCAAGAAGCAGGGCACCATGTTTCTCATGGGCGACGAGGTGTCCGTCGCGGACATCATGATGCAGTTCAGCATCGAGTTTATTTACGTCCGGCACCTGGGGCTCACCGCCGAGGAGGCGGGCGAGAAGGGCGGCGACGGGCGCTGGCCCGAGACCAAGAGGTGGCTGGATCGTTGTATGAACACGCCCGCTTTCAAGAGGGCAGTGGAGAAGTCTGGCTATACTCTAGACTCCAAGGGTCAGTTCAAGACTTGAGAGTCATGCCACGGTCGCGCGGGTGGAGAATATATAGTCGCAGCTTGATCCAGTCACTCTCCTCGTGGGGCGCTCCAATATACACCTTCGCTAAAGTCGATATCACAATTCTCCATCTTTACACCGAGCTGCCAACGGCCCAAACTTGGCCAGAAGTTCTCGTTCTGCCCGTGCAGGAGGCCACTTTCATCCCGTTGATCCAAGTCAATCCATGCCAGGCTTGTATGCCTTGACGATTGAGCTGGAACTGTTTTGCACCCTGGAGCGCCACAAGTTAGGAGGAATGTCTTTCCAAATTTCAGAGCAAACTTGTAGATAGTTTTGAATCTCATGTGTATGTGCTTACACTTATCGGTCCCCGGAAGCTCGTCCTGGCTACCATCTCCCTGAGGCAACGGAGGCTGCACCAAGGAGATATCGATACCCGCATACCCAAGCCAGCTTGCCGAGAATGGGAACGCCGGCGCCCATCGAAACGGCTTCACGGTCGCCTGGAAGAACGGGACATTGCTAGGCTTGGCTTCGGACGGGTGACTGGATGTGTCGTGCGGGAATACCCGTATCTTGGTAGACCCATTCGACAGATCTTGAAAGTCGAAACGGGCCAGGTGCTTCGGGATATTCCAATCTGCATCATTCTTGAGTGAGCACTCGCGTAAGGGAAGTCTGAGGGGCATTGTGTACTTTTCCGTCCGTTCCAGCACGTATACTTATGCGACACGTATATCCTGGTGACCCTGGCATTCTTCTTGGTAGTGGTATTGCCGTCTTCCTCGACGCGGTAGTCAAAGAAGCCCGGTATTATGATCATCTCGTCGTAAGGCCCGACAGGGCTCTCGGTGTACCGAATGATTTGGAGTTGGCTGGTGCCGCCATGATGCTGGCCGCTCACCTCGGGATTCGCGAAGCTGGAGGCGGCTTCCAGCGGCGAATAGGCAAATTCCGGCAGCTGACCGGCTTTACACCAGAAGGTGACAGTATAGACTGTTCCCTTCAGTTTCCACGGCGCTGGCACGGGCACGATTGGGCCGTCTGCGTCTGACATAATTAGAACCCAATGTCCTTTTTGGGACTATAACTTCTCGGACGAGTTCGGACGAGCAGATTAACAAGGAGGCTGATATCAAGTATGATTGGCCTCACAACGAGAAGCTTATCAGACGTCTGCGATGTCGACCGAGCAAGAAAATCAACAGTCGGCGCGGGCCATCTCCTGCCCGTCTTATGGATTTAATGATTCAATTTGGAGCGGGGAACCCCGGCCTCGGTTCGGCTGACGTATTGCCGTACTTATACGACAAATCCGGGGTTGACTGAACTGGGACGACTCCAGCGAATTGAGCTGTACCTGAATCCAGAGAATCAAAATGACTGAGCCAGGCTGGTGTATCGTGGAGTTGAGACGGGAATCTTATAAGTGAGTCTTGAGTTTACATAATCCGAGCATGACGCATGTAGATGGCTGGTTATGAAACAAGACTCGAAGATAGTATGGCGCCTCGTGTGTCATTTCTGGCCATTTGTCTTGTAATGAACTTGCAGGCTAGCCGAGATAGAAGATTTCACTTGGTTCTTCCATCGATTCCATCGAAATGATAGAGATCATAACCAAGATGGTACCGAGTAAGAGTCATATCAGGCACCTAGATAATGTAGCGCTAGGGAGTGCTATGGGTGGGGCGGGCTTGATACTGTTCGGGGGCTCGTCGTCGGGGCCGAAGTTGTGTGAAGGCGATCAAGCATCTGTCACTAAGGAGATAACGGCTATGTAATTTTCAGCCCTGATCTGCGGTAATTCAGACAATTGACAAGATGTGATGTGGATACAAAGCGAAGAGATTGCAAAATCCTTCGAGATAGAATACCTATTTTCAGCTCTACTGCCCCCACTTTCGCAGTCAACTCAGGATGTTTCAGTAATGCTTGACATACGTTCTGCTTTCAGAATGATTACGTATCTATCTCAAAGCAGCATTAAAATTCCTCGGACGAGCACGAAATATTGAAGGATCTCATGACGCATTATGTGTTGATAATCCGCTCGTATATATAGCTTACGAAAGAGACACCTGCCAAGTCATCACAGGATGCATTGCATGGTAACGATTGTTGAAAGGCGGCCAATTACGGGGCGTAGATCTGCTGGGTCGCCCAATCCTGGCGCCCTGTTAGCGCAAGGACTAAGCCTCTGCCCTCTAAATCCCTGAATGACTAGGGGCCAGTTTAGGTGCCATCAATTACCAAGGCCTTGGGACTACTGAACTTCTGCCTGCACCAAGCATCTTCATCTTCAACAACCGTTCGCTTCGCGCCATGTCGTCGTCTTCTGCCGCAGAGCCCGCGCAGGAGCGCAAGGGGCCCGCGAAGCCTCAGCGGGTCCTCGCCTGTGTGCTCTGCCAACAGAGAAAAGTGAAATGCGATCGCAGGTTCCCCTGCGCCAATTGCAACAAGGCTGGCGCGCAGTGCGTGCCTGCAGTCGCCGTCGGCCCGCGCCGACGTCGAAGATTTCCTGAGCGGGAGCTGCTGAGTCGGCTACGGCATTATGAGGACCTGCTGAACAAGCATCACATCCGTTTCGATCCCATGCACCCGGAGGACGCAGACCATGCCTCTGTTGATGCGGACGATAAGAGTTCCGACCACCGGGATGATTCGAAATCGGAATCGGAGCCCAATTCTGCTTCCGTCGCGGAGCCTTCGCCGGGAGAGAGGACACCAACCAAATCTAGACAGTTGTATGTAGTCCCATGTTCCTTCCCTGTGAGAGCTGATGAGTTGGCTTACACGCAAGCAGCAACATTTGGCGCGCTTTGAGCAAGAAGGTAGGTTGTGTTTCTAGTTGTGTTGGGCTGCTCCAATTGCTGATCATCTTTTTCACCTCAAGACGTTGGATCCGGAGGGGGGCGCCATATATGACGATGATGATGATAATGAAGATAGCGACTCCAGTGCAGACTATCATGACTCGCACGCTGAAGTGATAGCAAAGGCCTGGGATCGCACTTTTGAAGGTCGAGGCAACGACCACCTCCTGTTTGGCTCGCCCGAGTCCAGCGTGAATCTATCCACGCTGCATCCCCAACAGGCCCAGATCTTCAGGCTCTGGCAAGTCTATCTCGAGAATGTCGATCCGCTCCTCAAGATTACCCATGCGCCTACTCTCCAAGCACGAATCATCGATGCTGCGTGTGACACGTCCAGCATAAGTCCTCCACTCGAGGCACTCATCTTCAGCATCTACGCCATCTCCACTGTGAGTCTGGACGACGAAAGATGTCTCGAGCTGTTTGGTCTGGCCAAGATGGACCTTTTAAGCACATACCGCTTTGGTTGCCGCCAGGCGCTACAAAATTGCAATGTCCTGCGGTCCAGTGATCGTGATTCCTTGACAGCCTTGTTCCTGTACCTGGTAAGTCTAGTCTGTCGAATCTGCACCATGTGAGTCTATGATTAATACGGATGCAGCTGGCTGTGCGATCCGAGACCGACCCCCGATCGCTCTCATCCATGCTCGGTATGGCTATTCGTGTCGCAAAACGGATAGGCATTCACAACAAGACGACATACGAGCGTTCAGATCCTCTCGAGGCAGAGATATCACGAAGGCTTTGGTGGTCGCTCGTCATGTTCGACAATCGCATCTGCGAAATGTTCGATTACCAAAACTCATCCTTGGGCCCCACCTGGGACTGCGAGCTGCCTCTCAATGTGAATGATGCAGACATCTGGCTTGAGATGAACAACCCTCCAGTAGGGCATCAACGGCCGACGGAAGCTCTCTTCGCCATTGTACGTGCCGACTTGGGCGAGCTCATTCGACACAGCGCTTTTCACCTCGACTACATCAACCCTCGACTAAAGGCTCTGTCCCATTACTCGCGATTCGGCTCCATTCCAGATGGCGACAAACTCGCCGCACTAGAGAAGATCATTGAGGACAAGTACCTTGCATTTTGCAACCAAGAGAATCCTGTTCAATATTTGACCTTGTGGTTCACGAGAGCTTCTTTTTCGAAATCACACCTCTTGGAGTACTACTCTAAGAATACGAAGACGGAGGATCAGCAGTCAGAGTCACGGCGCAATGCCATGATGTTCCACGCGCTTCGGATGCTTGAATGTGATACGAAGCTCATCAATTCGCCACTCACCAGGAAATACTGGTGGTTTGTCGAGTTCAACTTCCCGTTCCCGGCTTATATGCACCTGCTCCAAGAGTTGAAACAGCATCCCAATGGAGAGCATGTTATGCGATGCTGGAAGGTGATGAGCGACAACTATGCGCCAAGATCAGCGAACTTCAGAAATTCAAAAAGTCCTAGTAAGTATCATTCTCTTCAGTTTTCGAATAATCTTAGCATAGAATTGCCCAATACGAGTCTTCGAGGATTCTTCGCTGTTCGTATTATCTCATATTGAGAGGTCATGCTGATACCTTGATTTGCAGTGCGTGTCATCTTCTCCCGAATGATCCTCCAAGCTTGGAGAGCTCGAGAGACGGCCGCTGCAGCGGAAGGCGATCTGTCGACAGCTCTCCCAGGAATGGTGGCGGAAGTCAGGAGGAGGATGGAAACTGAAAATCCATTCCTCCAGCAGCAAAAGACAGAGATCGCCAACGCCACCATGAGCCTTAATATCAATGAACTCGAAATGCCACTGTCCGACCCCTTGGGCCTGGAGCCATTACAAACGACTGTACCCGACTTTGGTACAAACTTGCCTTGGAGCTATGATGGTATCTCTCGGCAAGGAGTTGTTGATGTAGGCATGGATCAATTGGATTGGACCAACATGGACTGGAACACGCTCTATCCAGGGCAAGGTATTTAGATATCGCACATCACGATTCACCCATTAAAGCCGCCAATCTCTACTCTGGAAATATGATAGTCTCCACACATAATAAAGATATTAATACTTTAATTAGATACAGCATTAATACACATGCTGTGATTACATCTGAAACCCCTCATCTTCGAGCCATATTCTCTCATCTCACTCAAAGGGCAGCTGGACACTGTCCACGCGGCAAAGCCCAGGCATTAATTGACGCAAATCTAGGCTCTGATTTACATAAAGACCGCGACGCCCAGAACGCCAGCCATCGCGGCAGCACCGACGAGGAATCCAGTCTCTCTCGGCGCGGCCGCGGCATTTCCAGACGAGCCGGTGCCGGCTCCACCGGTGCTGCTGCTCCCAGCCCCAGCGGCGGTCCCCGTGCCCGAGCCGGACGAGGATCCAGCGCCGCTGGACGAGCCGCCCGCGGACGAGCTGCTCCCGTTGCAACCGCTGGCGTAAGCCTGGAGGTTCGAGGTCATGGAGGCCAGGCTCTGGACGGCGGAGTCGCCGGAGCACGACGAGACCAGGGAGCCGATGCGGGAGCTCTCGGTGCTGAACCACGAGGCCAGCGAGTTGTCGTAGGCCGAGAACTCGGACTGCAGCGAGCTCGGCAGGTGCGAGACGGCCGAGCACAGGCGCGTCGGGTTGACGGCGCCGCCCGTGCCCGTGCCCACCGCCGACTCGATGTAGCTAATCACGCGCCCGCCGCCCGACGGCAGCGCGGACAGGATCGAGGAGGCCGCCTTGGTGCAGGCTGCCGACTCCTGCCGCGGGGCCAGGTTGCCCGGCTGCGCGTCCTCTGCGGCGAGGGCGGGGGCGGTGCAGAGGAGGGTTGCCAGGAGGGCGGAAAGTGCTTGGTGATACATGTTGTTTTTTTCCTCTGAAACGGTCTTGGGGGGGTATGATATTTTGACTGCAAATCGATTTGCGATAGAACGTGACAACAAAGATTTTGGAAATAAAAGATACAAAATTTGTAAACATGGAAATGCTCATTGGGATTTCGAAATCCATATATACAACACACGCGGTTCGGTATGACACTATAACGATGTCATAATTTGCGGATCGTGATACTAGATAAAAGCTTATGTGAAATATGCCTCGCGCCGTTGTCGTCCTATACCAAGAATCTCAGGAATATGCATATTGGCATGAGCTTAAATCGTCTTGTTAGTGGACGAAGCTTCAGTGACAGACTTTAGTCCGCTCCATGTGTCGAGGTCGTAGTGCTCAGATTTCCTCAGGGCTAAACAACTTTTGATCAATTTGATGAGATCATTGAAGTGTTGAAAACTTGGTCGGGAGGGGCAGGTGTTGTTTGACAGACATTGGTTTGGCACGTGAAATGCCATGTTTGTTGAGCCCATAGTATACAAACCATTATAGTATGAGAGGTTACCATGTCAAATGAGACCACGGATTTCAAGGACGAGGCTTCGAGCGAATTATTCAAAAAATTTCAATAGACCTGAGTGTTGAAGACAACCAGATCATTCAGCACAAAACAAATATATCTTCCCACACTCTCCTGAACACCAATATAACCCATACTATCACTCAATGGCTGTAGCTCACAGGCCGCGAATTTTCTTACACAATTATGGCTGAAATACAAACCTCTCCCTCAGAGTCTTTCCATATCTGTAGAACAGCCACGGAATAGGAACAAACGCCAGGCTCAGAAACCCGAGCAAAGTATTCCCCCAACCCAACCCCAGGGATGAGTACAGTGGCGGGCCGGCGAGCGTCAGAAACGCGCCGGAGAGGGTGCGCACGACCAGGTTGGCCGCCAGCGCGGACGCGGCGGCCTCGGGGCCGAAGGCGTCGACGAGGTAGAGCTGCGAGGGCATGATGACGAAGAGGGACCCGACGGCGATGAGCGACGTGCCGACGATGGGCGCCATCCAGTGCACCCGGAAATACGCCGTCCAGCCGTACCAGAAGAAGCCGGCCGAGACGATGGGCGACACCCACATCATGGTGGGCAGGCGCATCTCGGGCGTGCCCGGCCCGTCGCCCCTGAGCTTGTTGTAGATCCTGTCGTTGGTCGCGCCGAACCCGGCGATGCCCAGGATGAAGCCTGGAGAATGTGAGCCGTCTCATCTGTGTACGGGGGATGGACTGAACTGGTTTCAGTGCTTACCTATACCGAGACCAAGGTAGGCCAGTCCAGACACCTCTACACTGAAACCGTACTGGGCCTCGAATACGGAAGGGAACGTTGTAAATAAGAGGAAGATCAGGCTAAATACGACTGCGGAGAAGAGCGACAGCAGGGTGACAATGGGAGAGAACAGCAGTAGACGGGTAGGGCGGAGGATCGCCCGCAAGAGGATCTGCCTTGCCGTTTGTTGAGTGTCTGATTTTGCTGCTGTATAATATACCTCGCCCTTCTCTCGGTTGATCCTGGCGGCTTTGCGTTGGAGCAGAATTGTAGCGTTGGTCTCGCGCATAAAAGCCAATGATGAAATAAAAACGACTCCTGCCTGGAATATTGTTAATTGAGGCTCTGGGCAAGCCAAATCCTGGTTGGAGACAGGTAAAGCATACCAGTATGGAAATGATCCAGAATGACCATCGCCATGATAGGCGCTGGGCAACGAAGCCACCGACAATGGGACCAACCACCTCCATCATTGTTCAGTAAACCGCATTTTGACAAGATGGCATACTGCTTATTACTTACTGGACCCAAGAGAGGACCCATGGCCCATATGGACATGGCCTTCCCTCTCTTCTCCGGCGTCGTCACATCTGCGATGATAGCACCGCCAATAGTCATGGGCGCTGAGCAGGCGCATCCGGCTATGAACCGAAAGACGAAGAACATTGCAGTGCTGGTACTCGTGGCACATCCAATCGTGAATGCGATAAAGACGACATTGCAAATATGAATAATGATAAGCCATCCCTACATTGTTTCGGTCAACTTCTAGTCTGCAGGCGAGTATAGAAAATCCCGCTCGCCTTGTCTACAGGCAAAGCCGAGAAAAGCAAGTGGGAACTCACGTATACTTCCGAAAGAGGGCTGATCACGAGTGGTCCAATTCCGTACCCAAGCAGATATATGCTGACGGTGAATGCCGCCAGAACAGAGCTTGTAATGCCAAAATCTCGAACGAGCTCTGCCGCTGCAGGCGCGAACATTGTGGAAGCAAGATTTCTGTAGATATTGGAGTCAGATTGAGTTCATGAACGCCATCCACGTCAGGTTCCCTCCGGAGTTCGAGTATGGAGTTTGAGCTCACCCGTATAGAGTAAACAGACTAATGAAAACAACATGCGCGTTCCGTTTCAGCGATCCCCAATTTCGAGGATTTTGAGGATCGTCAGGCCCGTCCCAATCAACAACGCGCTGACCGGATACATTTTCGTGTGCCGCCTTTTCGAGGCCAGACCCGGAATCGTCCTGTATGGTCATGTTTAAAAAGAGTCAAATCCGCGAATCGCCGGAGAAGAGAAAAGCCCATAAATCGTAGAAACGAATCGGAATGCAAGACTTTGAAAATCAAACGCGATGAGGGGAACGCGAGACCAGAAATTGATTTGAGTTGGGGATGCCGCGCATATTAATCTGCTCTGCCGCTCCATCATGTCTTGAATGTATGCACCCAACGTGTTATTGCGTTTTGTAGGTATTGGTAAGACACGGCGATCAGAGCAGTCCGGATGAACGGCCACACAATAACATCATTGGTGCAGGGCGCTCACATCATAATTTCGTTTCATACAATACCATCACTTCTCATGTCACAAGGCATATGATGCAGAGATTCAATGGTGAGTGGGTTTGCTACAAACGCCTTTTCGTCGTCCCATGCCAATATCTGCCTCGAGCAGCTCTTTGAAGAATCGGACAAAGTATTTCCGACACGACAAAGTGGGCAGAATATGGGGAGCATGTGATGACTGTCCGAATATCGGAGGGTCGGAGGGTCGGACATAGCCACGGCATCTAGCGCTGACGTTTCGGGAGCAACTCTCCCACGCTTATAAGGAAGAATCACCATGAACGTCGGATGGTCGACGTCTCCTCTGGACGGTGAGATATTGCGATTTCCATGCTTCAGAATACCTGGAACGGATGAGGTGTTGAAATTGATGAGCTTCGAAGTCAAGAAACACAATGTCCGATCAGAATGAAAGTCGGCGTACTCGTCCTCGGCCACCGCCCAATCGGCGGCGGGACAAGCCCCAACTGAGCTGTAATTTTTGTCGTCGCGGAAAGTAAGAACACCAGAGAATATGGAAATTTTCCAAGTCTGAGCTGACCACACCAGGCTGAAATGTGATCGGGTGCAGCCCTGCAAGAATTGTAGTCGGAGGGGACTGGACGCACAATGCGTCTTCATAACCACCCCTTCGACAACGGGAACAAATCGCCGGAGCACTGCCTCCGGGGGCGTCGACGTCCAAGAGCGACTTCGATACCTGGAAGACCAAGTCGGCTCAATCGTGAGCGACCGCGCATCCTCCCACAGAGACACGCGCGATGTCACGCCCCTTCCGACCCCAGCAGACTCGGGGGCAAGCATCGGCAGCCCCACGACGACGTCAACCTTGGCAGATGGTAGTCGACCTGCCGATGCAGACTATCCCGACTGCTCGAATTGGTCATCCATCCTCCGTGATCTCCGGAAATCGGACTCCATGGGGTGTAGCCACAAGGCGCGCGTCCCTGTAGAGGGCGAGAACACTGCCGGCCCGCGCCTGTTGTATGGCTGCAGGCCTGCCGCTTCCGTAGATGAACTGCTTCATGCACTTCCGCCGCGGAGCATGACAAGTCGGATGGTGTCAGCCTACTTCAACGGTCTGGATCTATCTTCTGGTATGTGGATCATGCATATATGTATTGGTCCAAGTTGACTAATTGTTCATCAGCTATTATCCATGGGCCGGAGTTCTTGAAAGAGGTATTTTGTTTCTTGTGGTCGTTGAGATTGATAGCGACTGATGAAGGTATCTAGTACGACAATTTCTGGAAGGCGCCGAAAGAAACGCCACCATTATGGATTGCATTATTATGTAAGTTCTCGGTCAATTCCTCCTTCACTATCCCCACGAACATGTCCATTCTTGCTTGTTCGGCAGGATTCTGGCGAGAACGGATCAAGATACCATGATCAAATGATTTTGGACAAAAACAAAAAGTCGATGTGCTGACTTGATTCCTTCAAAGATGGGATGCTATGTACAGCAATCCAATTCCAAAAAGCAAACCCGGAAAACGCGGTGCTTCCGGAGGAAGATCTGGACATGTCACTCAACCTATACCGAGATAAGCTCGTCCAGTGTCTCATGTTTGGCAAATACACGCAAGGAGGACCACACGCAATCCCGGCGCTGATTCACTACATTGTTATTGAACTCTTCGACAAGAAAGATGCCGACGACGGGACGTGGCTGGTCATGGGCCTCGTCGTCAACATTGCTCGTCGGATGAGATATCACATGGACCCCGACCGGATCGGGAACCTCTCGCCGTACGAGGCGGAAATGCGGCGGCGGCTGTGGAGATCGCTCATCGTCATCGACAGCTCACTCTCAGAGTCTGTCGGCGCGGAACGGATCATCAAGGACTTTGACGCGGTGCGCGAGCCTCGGAACCTACTGGACACAGACTTTGATGCTAGCACGACCGTGCTGCCGCCGCCCCGGCCCGACACGGAGCCTACTCCGATGCTTTACTGCTCAGCAAAGGGCAAGTCGCTCATGGTGTTCGGGATGGTCACTGATCTGGTCAGCCGGCAGCCCTGCGACTATGCCGACGTGATGAAGTATGACTCGCTCATCGCCGAGACTTGGTCAAAAATACCAAGCTGCTACAGATGGCGACCTCTCGAGCAGTCCATCACAGACTCGCCCCAGGTCATCGCGCGGAGGATGTATCTTGAGATTGTGTATCTTAAAGCGCGCATCGTGTTGCACTTGAGATTCACCGCGCCCCAGAGAGACCAGGACAAGTACGCCTTCTCGCGTAAGACATTGTTCGAATCAGTCTGTAGACTGCTCGACTTCCACCACATCTGCGACGAGGAGACGCAGCCGACCGGCCAGCTGTTCACGGCAAGGTGGAGATACCTGACCGCAGTCCACCAGAATTTCCTGCTCGCCAGTATAGCCGCCTGCTTCTATCTGGAGCACAACAAGTCAAACATGGAAAAGGAGGAGCTAGAAATGTTTAAGAAACTGTGCCGAAGATCCCAAGGAATCGTAAGTATCTGTTCCTGGAAGTTTCGTATTTCTTGTCGATTACCGAGACTTCAGACTACAACGCGGAATATCGTTCTAGGAGATGCTGACCCAAAATTCGTATTGCAGTGGATTCGTACGAGCCGCTCCTCGACGGAAGCGGCCAAGGCTTCTGAAGCATTACGAGTCTCCTTGGACGACGCCGACGATACAAACGCAACGTCCGAAAACGCGACGCAGCAGGACTTTCCCATGTCTATCGATCCACCACAAGATATCTGGGACTATCAATGCCTCCCTAGTATGTGGCCTCTGTCCCTTTTTCTGATACACATGGCTAACATGAACAGGTTACTTCGGATCGTTTGATCTTCCATTTGCTTATACCAACTTATTCGATGGCCTCACTGTACCGCCGGCAGTGCCTGATCCAGAAGACACCCTGTTGATACATCCCATTGCCGGGCAGTCGGATATATTCTCAGCGCCGAGTAATTGGACTTCAGTGGACCATTAATTGAGAAGCTGGGGACATCTCTTGTGATGTAAGTTAGAAAAGATGCGAAATAGAAAAGATACTACGGTGAGATTGTGGGGTGATCGTCGTGATTTAGGTAAGGGAAATAACATTAATACTATAAACTATAATTGCCTGGGTGTTCACATGTGCGTCGTGTTGGTGAGTAGCAACTTATATATGATCGAATAACCGACCTAAATTAACAATTAATGCTGCAAACCGACTTCCGTGCGAAAGAATGGTCAACCGTTCCAGGACCTTGTCATGTTCTTTGCTTCTGGATAGAAACATGCGCTGACAGGCCATATCGTTAGCACGGAGCACGCCATCAGCCCCCGGTACTGGACCTTGTAACAGCAGATCTCCACTGTAATCCGGGGTCCAGTGGGACCTTGGAGAGGGATTTCCAGCACCTTGACGACATATGTGAGCTGTAGTCAGCTCTTCATCATCAGCCTCGGTCTTGCAACAACAAATTGATTTTATTAAAGAGATGTTTGTTTCGAGGGTCATTCTTCTCGCTCTGGCTGCATGCAAAGCAAGCGCCAGTAGTAGAACGGCACTATTGCAGAACGAAGACGACAGCCAAATTCCATTATCATGGACGGACGATCAGCTAGGTCAACGCCCAGTCACTGGCAGCAGCAGCAGCAGCCGTGACCGTCCAAACATTGTCTTCATCTTGACCGACGACCAGGACCTGCACATGCAATCCCTCGATTACATGCCATTCGTGAAGAAGCATCTGACCGACCGGGGCACCTTGTTCAAGCGACACTTTTGTACGATTGCGATTTGCTGCCCGTCGCGCGTGTCTCTCTGGACAGGCCGCGCGGCGCATAATACCAATGTCACGGATGTCAATCCGCCTTACGGTATGATATTTCACCCCAGTGTATGAAGATCCAAATTACTCACGCAGACTGCAGGCGGCTATCCCAAATTCTTGAGTCAGGGTTTCAATGAAGCCTATCTGCCCGTCTGGCTGCAAGAAGCCGGTTATAGTACATATTACACTGGCAAGCTGTTTAATGCTCATACCATTTGGAATTACGACTCCCCACATGCTGCCGGATGGAACAGTTCTGTAAGAATACCCTTGAGCACTTGGAGCACATGGAGCACACTTGACTCATGAACCATCATAGGACTTTCTTCTTGACCCGTTCACGTACTCTTACCTGAATAGCGTATACCAGCGGAATAAGGACGCGCCTATCAGCTACAAGGGATCTCACTCGGTGGACGTACTGACCGACAAGGCACTGGGCCTCCTCGACGAGGGCGCATCATCCGGACAACCCTTCTTTTTGGGCCTCGCACCCGTTGCTCCTCATAGTAATGTTGACCCGACGGTGCTCGGCTCAGGATCAGATGCTCATTCGGACATGGCCACGCCTAAATTCTCGGCGCCCATACCGGCGGATCGCCACAAGAACCTTTTCGAGGACGTCAAAGTTCCCAGGACCGAAAACTTCAACCCCGACGAGCCCTCTGGGGCGAACTGGATGCTGCACCTCCCGAAGCGAAGCCAAGAGGTGGTTGACTACGACGACCACTTTTACAGGTCCCGCCTCCGCGCGCTGCAGGGCGTCGACGAGCTCGTAGACCGCGTCGTCGCGAGGCTGGAGGAGCTCGAGATCCTGGACAGCACGTACATCATCTACACGAGCGACAACGGCTTCCACATTGGCCAGCACCGGCTGTCGCCCGGCAAGGAGTGCGGGTTCGAGGAGGACATCAACGTGCCGCTCATCGTGCGGGGTCCGGGCGTGCCCGAGGGCCGCGCCGCCGACATCGTCACCACCCACACGGACCTGGCGCCCACCATCCTCGACCTGGTCGGCGGCAGGACCCCCGCGGCGGCGCGATTCGACGGCGACGCCATCCCCCTGACGGGCCGCGGCATCGACGACGCCGCCGAGTCTCGCCACGAGCACGTCAATGTCGAGTTTTGGGGGCTCGCGCTCGGCGAGGGCAAGACGTTCCCGGGCTACGAGTCTCGGTGGGGGAACAACACGTACAAGGCCTTGCGTATTGTCAGCGAAAGCTGGAATCTTTATTATTCCGTCTGGTGCACCAACGAGCACGAGCTATACGACCTCAAGGTACGTGTAGTTACAGATCGTGTGTGGGACAAGGAGAGATGATGGCTAATTCTGAATCAGAGCGACCCGGGCCAGCTGAACAATCTGCTGGCTCCCAAGACCAGAAATTCAAATGAACCCAGATCCCTCAACGGCTACCCGTTGGACAAGGTGGTGGCGCGACTCGACTCCCTCCTATTCGTCCTAAAGTCGTGCAAAGAGAAGACGTGCATCCGCCCGTGGCACTCGCTCCACCCCGCCGGCAACGTGCACAATCTGGACGACGCGCTCTCGCCGCGGTTCGACAACTTTTACGTCCAGGAGCAGGTCAAGGTCGAGTTCAGCCGCTGCGAGTTTGGGTACATCCTGGACGCTGAGGGCCCGCAGTTTGACAGGGACGGGCTCGTCTACCGCCATGGTCTCCCGTGGTCGGAGTGGACGTGAAGGGACCGCTGGTGATATAATTTGAAGTACGAGACCCCATGCCTTTCTTGATAGTATGACATGTATACCAGGACGATTCTTGAGATTTGTATTATACTATTCCGTACCAAATTTACATCAAACATTAGGGCGCCGTCCCAACGAGAGACGACATTTGGGAAGTCCAAGTTCAAGATTATGACAGAGTAAAAACCATTAGTCTCAAAGTCGGGAATGTGCCTGGCAAGCCGGATAACGGAAACGCATATAGATAGCGCGCGATGTCGTGATTCCGGGGAGGCATTGCGATTGTTATTAGAAGCGCCGCCACTGGCCCCAACCGCCCGGTAGAGCCCCACTATAGCACACACTCAGCTGTTGACTTGCGTGTGAAGTGCGGCGACTAGGTGAGGTAACATGCAGGCCACCTGAAAGCGAGGAACAGATTAAGCCCTGGTAGAGCCGAGACCGAGTGAATCAATAGAAACAATACGATTTTTTTAATTTTAAATCTGGTTTGTCGGCGTCGCCTGTCCTCAAGTTTGTTGTTTCTGATTGCCTTGTACGACAGGAGAGATCGGCAGCGTATACTCACTTACTCTAGAGTATAGAAGCGCCCCTCACCGGCCGGGAATCGAAACCATGCCGTACCATGACGAGTCCGCCGCAGACCCGTCCGAGGGCAGCACGGTGACTCACAGCGAGACCTCGAGTCTGCTGGGAGCCAAGACACCGGTAGACGACGGGCCAGGTGATATTCACAAATACGGCAGTATAGAACGAGATGATCCCGAGGTGGGCGCGGAAACGACGGTCACAAGTGATGGGAGGAAATACAGCAACGCTTTCATCGCGAGGACGGTAGTTGCGCTTCTGATCGGTATGAGAACTCACCGAACCAGATGACGATCCTCGAGTCCGGTATTTATGCTTACCCACCTCTAACTGTTCTAATAGGCACCTTTACCACGAATGCAGACGGCTCTCTCGTGCTGGCGACGCACCCCGTAATAGGGTCCGAATTTCACGACCTGGAGAATTCGAGCTGGCTGTTTATCGGGTTTATGCTCGCCGGGCTTGCCACTCAGTCGTTGGTAACTATCAGATTCGCCCCATTTACTTCCCGTGATTGCGGCTGACTTGGAGGCAAGTACGGTAAACTGAGCGACATATTTGGGAGAAAACCGTTGCTTTTACTGAGCTATGGGTTGTTCGCTATTGGCTGGTTAGTACTTCGTTTTGAGACCATTTTGATTGAATACTAATTCGAAACAGTGCCTTGGTGTGAGTTGTGGTAAATACTTGAGCGTGAGGAACCTCTGGCTGATATCACGCGATGCAACAGTGGCGCAGGGCAAAGTCTCTGGCAAGTTATTATCGGCCGAGTAGTCTCGGGATCTGGAGGAGCGGGCATGACGGTGCTCGTTGCCCTCATAATAACTGGCAAGTGACATCTGCATTCACAGCACAAACACACTAAGCTGACCAAGGGGAACCCCAGATCTTGCTCCTCTGCGAGAGGTCGCAGCATGGCAGAGTTACTTGAACATCGTATCGACCACGGGCCGGAGCATCGGTGGCCCTCTCGGGGGCTGGCTGACTGATACTATAGGATGGAGATGGTAAGTACATCTACGACGGACCTCGAAAGTTTGCTTAGTTGTATTTCATTGTAGGTCTTTTCTCGGCCAGGCTCCCATCTTCGCCGTGGCAACTCTCATATGCTGGTTCATCCTGCCGCCTCTCAAGCCAGAGTCGTCGGACGTAGCCGGCGGCAGTGACAGCCTAGGCAAGAAGCTCGGCCGTATCGACTTCACCGGCGCCGCGCTCCTCGGCCTGGGCATCTTTTCACTGATGCTGCCCGTCGAAATTGGCGGCTCAAAGCTCCCCTGGGGCCACCCCGTGATCGTCGGCCTCTTCGCCGTCGGCGCGATTCTCCTCACGACATTCTTCTTCGTGGAGAAGAGTTGGGCCAGGGAGCCGATATTCCCAGTCCGCCTGTTGCGTAACAAGAATGCAGTTCTGTGTTTTGTCATTACCGGCTGTCAGCTGAGCGCACAATTGGCTGTGAGTATAACTCCTACCTGAGCAGTTTGGGCCTTTCGCTTCGTATAAGAAACTCATTTCTCACAACCTACTAGATGATGTACAGCGTGCCCTTGTATTTCCAAGTCACGCAGCGAAGCTCGAGTACCATTGCTGGGGCGCACTTGTTTCCAGCAGTCGTCGGTAACACGATCGGAGCACTGGCTGTTGGATATCTCATCAAGAAGTAAGTATTCGATTAGTGATACGACTGCTTCCGTATGTGGATACTGACATTGCGGACTCGAAGAACCGGCCGGTACAAGACTCTTATCATATTTGCCACGTCCGCCGGCATGCTATGTTATTTGCTCCTCATCCTGAGATGGCGCGGAAATACGAATTGGGCCGAGTCCATGTACATAATTCCTGGGTGAGTAGGAGTTCCTGTCCTCAGATGGCCCCAAGCACATCTAACCTTCTTTTCCGAACAGCGGACTCGGCACTGGAATGACCCAAACAGCCGTTTTTATTGCACTCCAGGCGTCCATCGACGCAAAAGACAGGGGCAGCGCGACGTCGGCTCTGTTCCTGATCGGTCCCATGGCGGCGACTATCGTCATGGCAATCGGGAGTGCTCTCATCGTCGCCGGTCTCCGCGATGGGCTGTTCGTCCGGCTGACTGCGCTCGGTCTCGATGCTGCCAGCATACAAGAGGTAGGCAGTCTATGGTCCTAAATCTGGCTTGGATAACGAAACGTTCTAATTTTTTGTAGGCCATTGCGAGCGCCGCCGCCGACGTTGCGTATTTGGATCGAGCCCCGCCTACGATTGCAAAAGCGGCAGTAGAATCGTACGTTGAGGGTATTGAATATTCCCATTGTAAGTCACTATTGAAACGCCAATCCTTCACGGAACCGAGTGCGTAGCTGACTGTGCACAGATGTATCTTTCGCGTGCTCTACGCTTGGGTTCATTGCAGCCTTGTTCTTGAAGGAAAAGGCACTCCGGAAGTGAATTGCAGACGTTGTCTAATTTCATGAAGATTTCTGCATTTGCAGTCAGACTATAGAATATTTCATGTACTTCAGGCGTGTATACCATGATTGGTTGACTAGACCGAATAAGCGACAGTCATTGGTTGTGCCGTAGGTGTAAAAAGGCCTCCGGAACAGAGAGCGAATCGTGAGGTTGGTCGGCAGTGCATTCGTATATCCCTTCAGTGACACTGGATGACCCCTGGAAGTGAATTTTGTGGGGAGAAGAACCAACTGAGCGGTCGCTGTAGAGGCCGGACAGGGAGCAACAAAAAACGTCATTGGCGCTTGCCAAGCCCGTTAGGGACCACTTAGAGGGGGCGCAGCAACCGCGATGTTCATAAATGTCAGTCATTTCGGTCATTTTAGATAACCAAGCGCCTGCACCATCTGAATCCTTCCTCAGCGGCAACGGCGACGGCGCGGCGCAGCACCACAGTGGCAGTCTGGACGCTTGCTCGCTGTTGGTAAAACCCCAGGTCGCCATCGGTTATGCCAAGATGTAAGAACGGCGATTTTCCCTTGTGCGACTGATCACAGTATTGTCAGCCTTCATTATTTATCAAGAGTGACGGACCCCTTCGCGCGATCTCTCCCTTATCCACTTTCTTGCTCTCGTGAAGATACAGCACATTCTAAATCGTAGACGGGCAAATCAGCAATACCCATCGCAACCACCCATTTCACTACTCAAGCCAGTGCAAACAGCTTCCTTCTCAGACACCATGACATCCGTCATTGATCAGATCAAAGCGGCGGCCCCGCGCAATCAGGAGCTCCTCGCTATCCTGTCAGAAACGGACCACGCGCCTCCTGACCTGAACCAGCAGAGGACCTATCTGGCAGACCTGAACCAGCAGTTGATCCACATTGGCAACAATATCAGCAAGCTGGAAAGAAGCCGGCAAAAGGAGCTGTCGGAGCACGCCAAGTACCGCGACTCGGTTATGCGCCGCTTCGCCTACAAGGTCGGCGGCAAGAAGGAAAAGTTCGAGGCACGCGCCGCCAAGGAGGAGCGAGAATACTTCGACGCTCTGCAGGAGGAGCACCGCGCCAAGGAGCAGAAAAAGAGCGTCGAGGCCCTACGCGCAGAGGCCCTCGGCGTCCGGGACGGCCTCGCCGCCGAGGTCGCCTGTCGAGAGCAGGCTCAGCGGGAACTCGACGGCATGTACGAGTCCATCTTCAGCGGGCCCACTCCCGAGTTTCCCGACGAGGACCAGAAGGAGTTCCAATCCACCAAGGCCTGGCAGGCGTATGAGGAGTCGAGGACCAAGGCGCGAAACCAAGGGTCAGCCGTTGACAGTCTGCGCGAGGCGGCCAGGCGCTTCGATGGCGCCGTCAACAGCGTCGAGGAAGCCCTCGACCACAGCCGGATGGACATGTTCGGCGGCGGCACGTTCACGGACATGATGGAGAGGAACGCGCTCAGCCAGGCCGAGATGCAGGTACAAGACGCCTTTTGGCACTTCCGGAATGCCCAGCGGTCGGACCCTCTGATCCACGACCTGCCGCCTATCAAGATTGCGCAGGGCAGCCTGATGAGCGACGTCTTCTTTGACAACATCTTCACCGACATGGCGTTCCACGACAAGATCAAGGACTCCCGACAGGAGCTGCAGCGGTGCATCGAGGCGCTTCGTGCACAGCTGCAGGGTGCTACGAGCAAACATCAGGAGCTCACCCGTGACCAAACATCCAAGAACGAAGATCTGAACGTGGCGCGATCCAGCTTACAACAAGCCAGAAAAGATATTTTTGAGCGGACAGTGCGCGGTAATGATATGCCGCCTGCTTATGAGCCTCCTGCTTACAAAGAAGCCACGTCATAAGCATCCTCACGATTGGATCGTGCCCGTGAGAGGTATTTAAGAATCATTGTCTACACAGCAATGACAGGCAAAAGAAACACCAGCCGTCAATACCAGTGTCGGCCAACGATTTGCAAAGTTGATTTAGTTGATACCCTTATTTCAGTATGAATAGATACCCAATACATTTTCGTTCAAGGCGCTGTTCCATTTATTTATGTAAATATCTGGATGGATTTGTGGTAGCGAAAACAAGGTGACTGGCACAGATTCTGAAAAGAATTCGTGTCGAGCGTTACACTAGTAAGATGGCTCATGATTGATCATAGAACAGAGCCATTCGCATTGCTGCCTGGCCCCAAGAGCGAAAGACTTCTCAAGTGGGGCAACGGACGGCCAGTTTCGAATCTCCAGACTTCATCAATTGAGGTTTGACTGCTTTCCAGGCAGTCGACCATGGATTCATTGACCATCTCATTGCCGCAAGAGATCTGGGACGCTGTCTTCAGCCATCTTCGGCGGCGGTTTAGTATGCTTGATGTCTCTGTCGAGGAGCACCGCGCCCATCGACAAAAGTTGGCATCGCTCTGCCGAGTTTCCAAGCACTTCAGGAAAACCGCGACGCCCCTGCTGTACACTCAGGTACGCCTCTTTGACGGCGACGTGCGATTCTTTGCGCGCACCATCCTGGGCGACTTGAACACAAGGAGGCTTGTTGATGGTCTGAGTCTCGAGTTCGGGTTGAAGTCGTATGGATCGAGAACTGCCGGTCGTCACTCGCGCCCAACGGTGGACCAAGACCTCTGGTACTATAGACGCTGCTTGGCCGAGGCTTTGAGGCTGGCGCGAAGAGGAAAGAACCCGAGTGTCGCCGGTCTGGGAGGAGCCGATCTGCTGGCAGCGGGAGGGGCCGGTTTTGATGGCAGACAGGAAGACTTGGCTGGCGTCTTGCTGTTTGTGCTGCCGAGGCTTCGATACCTCCGCGTCAAACTGGGTCCGACCACGGACCCATTGTATCACGAAACCCGTGGGTACTGGAGGAGCTCGCTGGTCTTGCAGGCCTTAAGGCTGCCGTTTCGCGCCAGGAGCGGCAGCAGCCAATGGCAGCCAAAGAATGCTTCGGACCATGGCGGTGAGAATATCCAGCTCCTGACTCCCGCGTCCCTTTTTCGGCTCCGCGAGCTGGTCTTGTGTTCGCCGTGCGAGGAGCCACCTGAATACCGCGAGACCGTCGGATACGACCTGGATCCTCAGGTCGTCTTCGCTCCGATCGAAGAGATGCAGCCGTTCTGGGGGCTGCCGAACCTGAAGAGCCTCACGCTGGAGCGGGCCGCGTGGCGCGCCTACTCGACGCCAATGCGCTGCAATGTCACCTCACCAGTGGAATATCTTTGTCTGCTGGACACGGCCGTGCCGCCGGAGGAGTTGCCCCAGCTTCTGAATCACTTTCCCTTCCTTCGGGCGATTGTGTATGCGCCTGCGGACTATTCTCGCTCGCTGGACCCCGATCACGAGGTTTTGGACTGCAATGGGCTCGACGAAAAGGAGATTGAGAATATTATTAGGTCTTGCAGTGAAAAGGTTGAGACCATCACGATAAAAATTGGAGACAGGCCAGCATTTGTCGTACACTCATCCGCCTAGCAAGCCGTAGGAGCCACTGAAAGCGATCACAGTCTCGACATCGACACTGGAACCAGGCAGCCAAAACAAAACCTCGGGCGGCTCCTCGCAGGGGTGTGGAAAAAGCTCCCCTGGCTCTTTGCTACCTGATGAAGTCAATCTCAAGTGGGCGCACAGCAGGCAGCTACTATAGGAACCTCGGATTATACCCGAACAATCCGACATTGTCCCAATCGGTCCCTGATCTCTCTCTGTACGACATTTGGGTCCAACTTATAGCTGCAACTACAAGGATTCTCCGCGTGTTGACGGACAGGCTCGAACGGAAGCAATTCAAAATACAGAGACACGGAGACACGATTGTGTTCATAAACGGTCCACAGTTTGGCCGTTGGGATGAATATAATGCGAAGTTGACTGAACCGTGTCTGTTGCTATTTCGGACTATGGACCCGGTTTTTGATGACGTGTAGCGGCTTACAATATGCACCTCGCGGTGTGATCTATGCTTATCGATCGTTATGCTGTGTAAAAGCCTTTTTGTCAAGTCTTGTCACAGTCTAGAAGTAGCAGCATGATTGCCTGCCTGCTATCCCCGGCACTGCCCCAGTCAAGCTATGGCAGACTCCTATATACCTAGTCACCTTCCCACACGTTAGGTGTAGGAGGGCAACGAATATCTGAATCACACTCTGTGTAGAACTAACCCTGCGTGATTTGTACAGAACGTTCAGTTCGTTGCCATTGCCGCACACAACCCACCCCCCATATCACGCGAGTTGCAGGTCTGAACGACAACAAGTATGCAGATCCCGAATCTATCGAAAGTCCGGCTGCTTGCGTCTTTAGCTCAGGCGTCAGATGTCGTAGTGTCGGCGGGCGATGTTGAGTACCGCGGTGTACAAAATACCACTGCAAGGTGAGGATATTCGATGAGTGGGCATTATGCATGAGAAATCCGCTGATTCCAACAATACTATAGGATCAATTCTTTCTATGGTATTCGTTTCGCCGAAGCACCTGTATCCGATCTGAGATGGAGACCACCCGTGCCAATTCAATCTTGTGACTACGGAGGCGTTGTTGACGCTCGTCACCGTGGGCCGATATGCCCACAGGGGAGTCCGGCATGGGCGGGTTCTACTTCTTCAAACATCACTGAGCCAGAGGAGGAAGATTGCCTGTTGCTTGATATTGTGACGCCAACGTTCGCGGCTTCCGATAAGCTCCCAGTAATGGTCCAGATTCATGGAGGAGGTAGGGCGACTCTACGCTCTCCTACAAACATCACTAACCTGTGAATTAGGATACGTGGCCGGTAGCTCTAGCACTTCTCCTGGCGCCAGTATCGTGAACCAGGCAAACGGCACGCTCATCTATGTGGCCATCCAATACCGCCTGGGACCCCTGGGCTTCCTGGCTGGCGACGATATCGCCGCAGATGGATCATGGAACGTCGGTCTTCTCGATCAGAGAGCGGCGCTCGACTGGGTCCAACAGAACATACACTTCTTTGGCGGTGATCCCGAAAAAGTAACCATCACTGGAGAGAGCGCCGGTGGTGGGTCCGTCAGCGTACAGATGATCATGTATGGAGGATCGGCGCCGGCTCCGTTCCGCGCCGCAATACCGGGTGAGAAGACCCCTCCGACGGAGAGCAACATAACGTCTGCTAACCAGACGCAGAATACCCGTGGTGGGCCCCAATGATGGATCAAGCGCAACTGAACAAGCAATACGAGACGTTTATTCAGGCGACCAATTGCACATCATTGGAGTGTCTACGAAAAGTACCACTGTCAAGCATTCAGCTCGCGGCCAAGCAGTCGTTTGAAATTGGATACATTCAGGGCGATTATGCCTACGGATTATGTTACTGGGGTCCGGCAGTGGACGGGCATATCATTCAGGAAGGCCCTCTCGAGGCGTTCAGCCACGGGCATTTTCAGAAAGTTCCCGTGCTCATCGACCACGATGGCAACGAAGGCTTCTCGTTCTCAAACACGTCCATCACCACAACTGATGAGATGCTATTGGATCTCGAGCGGGCTTGGCCTAATGAGACGTTCCTCATCGATGCCTTGGCACTTTACCCGACCTCGACGTACAACGCCAGCGTGATCGAGGCTTCAACAGCCATACAAGCTCTCAAGGCCGCAACAGATAGCAACATCTCCTTCAGCGACGCGTTCGCCCAGGGAGAAGCCTTTTTTGGCGACGCACTCATCAATTGCCCCACCGAGTACATGGCTTTGGCCGAGTCTAGTGCTGGCCTGCCGACTTACAAGATGATCTTCGACGCAGGCCCTCAGTTTCACGGTGCAACTGGTTCATATCTGTTCTCGGACAACATTAGTAGTGAGTGCGATGATCAAATATATGAATATCAGATGGGCGTCCACTTACCAATATCACATATGCATAGCTTCGGGAGAATTCCCATTTGGTCCCATCACCGTCCCGGGAAATGCCACTCTGGCCGCGATGATGAGAGACTACTTTATATCCTTTGCTGTTACTCTCGATCCTAACGAGCGCATCTCATCCCTGACAGACAGACCCCAATGGCCGGCGTACAAATCAGCAGACAATGATACTGCCATCTTGCTTGTCCAGGATGCTAGTGTCAGGGTTGTTCCAGACCCGGACGTTAATGAACGTTGCCAATACTTGAAGTCCTCGGAGCCTTACACGCAGAGAATTTAGCGGTAAGATGGCAGTTGTGGTCAATAGCCTTTGAAAGAAGGGCGTGGGCAATGGACAGAGGTACGCTAAGTCGCAGACAACACCGATGAATGTGACTCAAATTTTTGGAATATAAAAACGTTGTCTTGTTTGTGTTCGTGGGTTTGATGCTCTCCAAGACATTTCTCCTAGTGAGTAAACGTGTTGCGCAGCTGAGTGTACAAAAGCGCCATACTGCTACAGGCGGTACTATAACCAGTCGAGCTAGGCAAGACCTTATTGCTTTGTTTACTCGGTGTGTCCTGGAATAGATGGAACTGTCGCTGCTCGGGGCAGCATTGAGGCGCACCAATGATCGCACAAGAGGAAAATGATAGCCGCCGCCCTGTGCTACAGTTGATCAGCGAATTATACGGCGATCGTTCGCATACCTGGCATACTAATCCGAGAAACCCGAGAAAATACTACCACGGCTTCGGCCTTGAGTGGTCTGTATGGATCGGCCGGCGAAAAGGAATCATAGGACCGCGACCTAATACTGCGCTCTGAACAGTGAACGCGCCCATTGAGCAAAGTCTCAATATTTCAAGCAGGCTTTCATGCGGGGTTGAGACTGCCTGTTCGTATTCAAGGAAGGAGCTTATATAGGAGAGACTCTGCTTTGATAAAATGAAAGTGAAAAACTAGGCCAAGTTGTGAACGAATTTCCAACAAGATGGTGCTGGTCAGTTACTTCCATCGGGTGGCTCTGCTCGGCTTGCTGAACCTGGCTGTAGTTTTGGGCTTCGGTCATATGCCTAGGGCTAGCAACAACACAAGCGAGCCTCTTCAGGACATCGTCACTTGGGATCAGTACTCTATCATGGTGCGGGGCGAGCGAGTTCTTTTCCTATCTGGAGAGTTTCATCCATTCCGACTTCCTTCTCCAGGCCTTTGGCTCGATGTCTTTCAAAAGATTAAGGCCATCGGCTTCTCTGGTGTATCCTTCTACACCAATTGGGCTCTAATCGAGGGGATGCCCGGGGAGTTTCGTGCAGACGGAGTCTTTGCTCTGGAAGAGTTCTTCGATGCTGCGACAGAGGCTGGTATCTATCTACTTGCTCGCCCTGGCCCGTACATCAACTCGGAGGTGTCGGGCGGCGGTTTCCCAGGCTGGACGTCTCACGTCAAGGGTCCACTCAGGACGAATGCGACCGACTGGCTAGACGCGACGAGGAACTATATCCAAAATATGGGCGCGATCGTCAGCAGGGCCCAGATCACCAACGGCGGGCCGGTCATTTTGTTCCAGCCCGAGAACGAGTATTCCGTCTGCGCCTCGGCGCTCGCCAACGCGTCTCTTGGGGACATCGGAAGTCTGAACGACTGCCTCAACCCGTACTACATGGCCGATGTTGAGGCCATGTGGCGTGAAGCCGGGATAGTTGTCCCGTTCATCGTCAATGACGCCTTGCCGATCGGCAACTTCCCGCCTGGCTCGGGCCCTGGTGCCGTGGATATTTATGGCTTTGACGGATACCCGTTGGGTTGGGGGACGACGTGTGAGAAATACATGCCTATGAGAGATGATGGATGTGATAACTAATAATCTTTGTGATGTAGGCTCAAATCCTGGAAACTGGAACAGGGATAGTGTGATATTTCCTACACAGCTAACGAATTACACTCTTCACATGGAGATCAGCCCGAACACACCCTTTTCTATTGTCGAGTTTCAGGGAGGCTCGGCCGAACCTTGGTGAGTCCTTAATCGTCCTGGCCAGTCTGATTGTTGCTGATATATCTCCAAGGGGCGGTGCGGGTACGAGTGCGTGCGCATCCATGATCAGCAACGAGTATGAGCGAGTCATGTACAAAGTGCTATATGGCTTTCGCACAACGATACTCAATTTCTATATGGTAGGTTCGGTGCAGATCCCGCCAGCGATATTTGTCAGACAGAATCATCATCTAAGTATCACATAGATGTTTGGAGGCACAAATTGGGGCAATCTCGGCCATCCCTTGGGATACACTTCCTACGATGTCGGCGCCGCCATTGCCGAAGACCGCCAGGTCAACAGGGAAAAGTACAGCGAACTGAAGCTGCAGGCAAACTTCCTCAAGGTCTCGCCTGGCTACCAGATATCTCAACCATCGGAGGGAACTTTTGGAGTCTTTACCAACACGAGTGAACTCGTAACGACGGAGCTCGCCGCGACCACGCAGTCGGGCGGAAGCTTCTACGTCGTTCGACACAGCGATTGGACCTCACAAGCGACGGTGAACTACAGCCTACGCGTCACCGCCAACGGCAGGAACCTGACGATCCCCCAACTTGGCCGCTCGCTTTCTCTGATTGGCCGTGATTCTAAGATTCACGTGGTCGATTATGACGTCGGCGGTATAAAACTGCATTATTCTTCTGCAGAGATCTTCACGTGGAAGAAGTTGTCCTCCAAGACGGTCCTAGTCATGTATGGAGGCATCGGCGAGACTCACGAGTTTGCCGTACCTCCTGAATTGGGCTTGCCTAGTAACATTGAAGGCGACGGCGTTTGGTGCGCGCATCAATCGGGGTCTACTGTCATACAATGGGATGTCCAGGCGTCGCGTCGTGTGGTGCATTTCGGTACGACCCTGGAGGTCCATCTGCTCTGGAGGAACGATGCCTATCAGTACTGGGTCCTCGACCTTCCTCGGCCAGATCCGATCGGTAACTTCGTCTCGGCGTCCAGGATTAACGATTTAGATGCCTCGGTCATCGTGAAGGCCGGGTACCTCCTGCGCAATGCGACAGTCTCGGATGATTCGTTGTACCTCTGGGGAGATGTCAATCAGACTACGGCCATCGAAGTCATTGCAGCACCATTGACTTGCGACGGAAAGTTGTACTTTCACGGGGAGGAAGTAAAGGGTTTGCAAAACATTGGAGGACGCCTTACAGGCGTGGTTGAATACTCGGAGCCAGAGATCACGCTGCCCGATTTCGCCTCGACGGAATGGAAGTATATCGACTCTTTGCCCGAAATTCAAGATGAATATGACGATCAACTGTGGTCGATTCTGATCAAGACCACTACCAATAACACACGCGCCCTGACAACTCCGACGTCCTTATACGCGAGCGACTACGGTTTCCACAGCGGATCGCTCATCTACAGGGGCCACTTTGAAGGCACAGGCAACGAGACCAACATACACCTCAACATATCCGGCGGCAACGCGTTTGCCTACTCCGTGTGGCTCAATTCGACGTATCTGGGCTCCTGGACCGGCGATCCCACCGTCGCAGCGCACAGCCAAAATTTCACGTTTGAAACCTCCATGGAGCCAGGCGCGGCGTATGTGATCACTGTCCTGATCGACCACATGGGCCTGTCGCAGGCCTTCGCCGTCGGCGCCGAGAGCACCAAGGACCCGCGCGGCATCCTCGACTACGCCCTCTCGCCGCAGGCCGACGTCGTGTGGAAAATGACCGGCAACGCGGGCGGGGAGGACTATGCGGACCTCAGCCGCGGGCCGCGCAACGAAGGGGCCATGTTCGCGGAGCGCCGAGGGTACCATCTCCCGGGGGCGCCTATCCAAAGCTGGGAGGCGAGATCTCCCATCGCCGACGGCGTCGCGGGCTTTGGCGTCGGGTTCTACGCCACAACGTTCGACTTGGATGTGCCCGGCGGCTATGACGTTCCCATGTCTTTTGTGTTTACGAATTCATCGTCAGAAGCAACGAACAGCACTGGGGTTTCGGCTTACCGTGTGCAGCTTTTCGTCAACGGGTGGCAGTTTGGCGAATATGGTAAGATGACTCCCCTCTCAACACGAGGAAGCAAATGCTTATTTATGCTATTAGTAAACAATATTGGACCACAGGTCTCATACCCCATACCCGAGGGTATCCTCAATCACCATGGCAAGAACTATGTTGCGTTGACCCTGTGGTCTTTGGAACCCAACGGCGCAAAGCTGGCTGGGCTTTCCTTGAGAGCGGGTGCGGTAGTGCAGAGTGGCTATACCAAGCCTGCTTTAGTCGAGGGTGAAACATACACTGAACGCTTGGTTTACTAGGTAGTATTTGTTTGACTAGAGGTCATTTGCCATTTTCAACCTACCAGATTACCGTCATTACTTGTTGTCACATGCTTGTTTACGTGAAGACCTTCAATACATCTAAACAAGCACCTACTTGAAGAATGGCTGTGCCATGCATCTCGTCCAAAAAGACAAAAACAAAAACAATACCGACGAATCTTGTATTGATGGATTTATACATGCTGAGTAGTCTTCTGGACTGGAAGAAAACAAAATAGTGATGAATAGTCCCGCAGAGTATTATCTTAGTACTGTGGGTGAGAATATTGTGGATTTCCACCGAGAACCTCTAAACTCGAGACAGACAGGCGCCTGCCCGCGGCATCCCTGCTAATGACGCGCCCAGGGTGGAAACAGTTGTAGGAGAAGGCGACGAGCAGCATGGGAGCCGCGTCCAGGCAGTACAGATACAGCTCCTTGGACATGAGCAGGCCGTCGGAGCCCATGATGTACTCGGCCACGCGGTAAACAGATCGGATCATGATCAGGCCACTCGAGAGATACAGGGTGTAGATAAGCTGCTTCCACGGTGCGTCGGTCATCAGGGCTCCCCGTGTGGGATGGTTCGAGATGCGGCGGTGAAATACGAGGGCGACGATCATGAAGAAGCCGAAGAAGATGATCTGGATGAAGAGCCCGCCGATGATGATGTGCTCGCCCAGCGTAACGTCGTCGGCCGTCTTGGCTGCGGTCAGCATTCCGCCGCCTGCGATGAGCTGGTGTTAGCGCAGCTGTCAATCTTGGAAACAGCATCGTGATGCTCTTACCTCCGCCCTGCGCAAAGAACGAAAGGACGTCACCAAGCACGAAAACCTTGGTCAGCCAGCGGGGCCGGATCATGGAATACTGTTCGGCTTCGAGGAGGACGACGAGACGCCCGAGGATCATGTAAATCGACGCGGCAAAAAGTGTCGGGCCAAGAAGGAGCAAGACAGATTGAATGATGTACGGGTTCTTGGTGAAATCTGGGTACTCGGTTGATGACATTGCCCGGCCGACATAACCCACAAGCTCAACTGTAGCCGAACTCGGTCAGTGTCTGAGGCACACGTGCGACGAAGGTCGATGCTTGTGACTCGTTTGCTTACAAAGGCACCCAATTATAAATGGTAGGAAATACCACGTTCTTTTCCGTACCATCGACACGATATGTAAGACGGTAGATATTCCAAAACCAGCTATGAAGATGACAGCTGCAGCCATAGACGGCTGATAGCGATAGAAAACGAAGGATTGGACAGCGGACATTTTGCAGTATCGTGCGCAAAGCGAAGGAGTGAACGAAAGACGTCGGTAAGGAACGAATGAGGAAATTAGAAAAACAGTCGAAAGGAATGGATTGGGTGAGGAGAAACGCAATGAATATGTAGCAAGTACCAGAGACCAGACATTCTGCTAGTCGGGAGAAAAGGGCTGATCTTTAAAGGAGGAGGTTCTATGAGATACTCTTAGATCACTATAGAACAGAAACTTCCATGCAACGCTTTACTGGTAACGAATTCAGGAGAACCCAGTCCTGACACGACCATGTAGAGAGTGGACCATCTTCAATGCTAAGTTACACGCGATCGCAACTGACATGGACTATTGGCAGTGGACACGCTCGCCGACCATCCTCAACATACAAGAGTCGGCGAATTCCTGCCGTACCACCGCAAGCATTTCATTCAAACGCATAACAACAAACTCTCGGCATGATGGCTGTGTGAGTATTGTCTAGGGTGAAAAACGTCTGCCTAAGGCTGCGCCTAACTGGGGACGCGCAAACAGAGCCGCCGCATTTCTCGCGTTTCTCGCATTGTTCGTGTTTTCGCGTTCTTCGCATTCTCGCGGCCGCAGCACCGGATTTGTGGGGATCAAGGTCGAGATCATGGTTGTTGTTGTACTAAACATATCTCTGGCAACCCGCATCTTGACGGCGGGACGGGACTTTCAGTTCGGGAACGATCCGATCTGATTTGACCCTCCAAACTGTAAACTGTATATTGTACGGTGGGCAAGTGGATGGGCAAACAATCACTAGACTCTCTCCTCTTCATCTTGATCTCACCACACATCCCAAATTCCATAGCCCCGACAACATCATGGACCGAATTCGCGACTGGACAGCCAGTGTTCGCAACTTTCTCACAAGCTCCTACTTCGATGGCCACTTCAAGAAGAAAGTTCACATTGCCCAGCTGTCGATAGTTGTAATCATGATCATCCTCTCAGGCGCACGAGTCGCGGTCATGCCGAAAGGGATTCCCGTCACGAGAGCAGATACGATCGGGATAGTCATGGTATGTACAAGGAACAGTCCAGCTATCAAGCATCATTTGCCTAACTCCAGCCGGCGCAGGGAATCAAGACATTGGTCGTCATCACCTATCAACTCGTAACGACGCACGCGCCAAAGTTCAAGAAGTGGGCAAGCCCAAAGGCATACTTTGTTCTCAATTCCATGGAGATTCTCTTTTGGTTTGTCGTGATTATCGTCACGTTCATGGGCATATCCAGTTACTGCCGAGGGGCAAGCTGCGGCCTCAGTTGGATTGTGGTGTTGATTGCTGCCGTTCTTGAGTAGGTTCCCGTGGCCGTGCTAGCCGACTATTTCTCGATCGCACTGAGACTGATTAGCTTTGTAGAATTCTTGCATTCTGGACTGCCGTGGTATCATTCCAAGAGTATCGCTTCTTTAAGAAAACGGGAGTCCGACCGGAGTCTGTGGCCCCGAAACCCAGCACACCGTACGTCCATAGTTGATGAGTTGAGGCATGCCTGCCATAAACTTATAAGTAGAAGCGGACGCAAGTACATGAAAGATAGAAATAGAGACATATGGCGCCAACTCGGGGACATGGCCATGATGCAGTCGATCCAGTGCTTGATTACATGTTCCGAATCTCGCCTTATGAATGAGAGTCGAGAAATGCGTCTGCAACCCATTTTGATGCGAAAAATGAATAATACCCCGTGCACAGCCGCCCTGTGATACTTGGGCTAGTTCAAGGGGCAGTGGCTATACGTGTATTGGGTGGACCCAGGCCCAGATTTGACTTAAGTGCCGGAAATACTCAACTAGTTCTTTGCCAAGGCTCATGATTTATTAGTCTCACTACCCCCAGCTGATCACACATTTCATCTTCGTTTGTTCTCTCTCTCGTGGAAATATTTTTGCAGCTCAAACATCAGTATATGAACCCGGAAGATCTCACAAGTATGAGTAAACGAAAGAACTCACGCAATTTTCTAGACATTGCCCAGCCATGTGGAGTCCATGAGCCCAAAGGCAGCATCTCGTATTCGCTACATTTTTCGGATCCGAGACTCTCATCTACACAGTCTTTGGCGCCGTCTACCATTGATACTGAAAACAACAGCCGACGGAGACTCTTGATCATCTATATACACGGCTTCATCGGGAATGATCAATCATTCCACTCTTTCCCAGTTCATGTACACAGATATTTGAGGGAAAGCTTGGCGTCTACGCACGCAATACACACCAAGATTTATCCGAGATATAAGACGTATAGGGCGTTCCACCTTGCCAGAGACAATTTCAGTCAGTGGCTAGCTCTTCATGAGTCTCCCTCAACCGATGTTATACTTGTTGGCCATTCTATGGGGGGCCTCTTGGCGGCAGACGTGGTGCTCATGGTGAGTCTCCATATCATTTAGTGCAGTCCGACGCAACTAAGTCCAATCGCTCGGCCACAGAAGCAGCAGTCTACAGACGGTACCTATTACTCCAGGCACCGAATTCTGGGGACGGTCAATATGGACGTTCCGTTCTTGGGCGTCCAGAATAGTGTCATTCTCACTGGCATCATGAGCCCATTCCGGTCCAAGTCCGGCGCAAGAGATACCTCAGATACACTGACGCTACACAAGGCCGTGTCTTCAATTTCCGAACCTCGTTCTCCAGACGGGAGTTCACCCCAATCCATTTCGCGCCACAGCTTCAGCACATCATCCAACGAATATTGGATGAAAAACAGAAGCACACTGGATCCCAACTACAATCCTCATTTTCCCAACGATACACGGATAGAGGACCGCGGCTGGTGGAACAATGTGCTACACTTTGCCAAGAAGCATAGGCAGGAGGGTCTGGGTTTCATACACGCGAGCTTTCGACACTGGAAAGCGCATTTCGAATTTGGAAGCTGTTTGCTAGACTCGCAGCAGTTGAGGTCCCGGTACAAAGAGTTACTGAAGCTCGAATATGACAGCAGCACCAAACATGTGGCAAACACGCCATCATCAAAGAAAGCCCCGTCATGTCGATTCGTCCAATTCTATACCGTCTGTCACAAAGACCAACGCCGCCCTGGCAGCAGTGCAATGACTCGCTCAACTTCGGCAACGGATTCAATAGTAACCCGAAGTCCGACGAATTGCTCAACTTGGCATCATCGAACTGCGGCCACGGAAGAGGCGACGCCTGAAGACGGTCACTCCTGCACGAAGGAGGCTCATCAGGGAAAGGAGCTCCTCTTTTGCAAGCTGGCCCGACAAGATGACGGGCAAGTCGATGCACTATGGAAACGTGTCTTAATGGCAACGACAGATGAGATCAGTGCCCATACAATTTTATTCATGCCGGGCCCTCACTATGGAGATTTGGTCTGTAGCGTCGGCGAGACTATAGCCCAATGGGTGGCAGAGTCAACGGTATGACTCTCGTATATCAACATAAACGAAAACGGACCAGACAGAAAGACTTGCGCCACTGCAACATGACCGTTAGCATACCTTGACGCTCATAGCAGGGCATTCTAAGCCGCCCGTATCGAATTCTCGGCGCCTGGCCAAGACGTTGCTGCCCTCAGCTTGAGCGACTCAATGTTCCAGAGACAGATTGTCTCAATGAATTCACTTCTTGGAGCGACCCGCAAGCAAGTTATGGGGAAAGAATAGACACAAGACTATATCTGCATTTTCATTACGGCGGGAAATCGGCAAATCGGCTTCATGTAGGCGGACCCGAGCTGCGACGCCTGGTATGGCTACGTGACGGAGAACGAGCCCGCCGACGGGGTGTTCGCCACCAGCTTTGCCCATTTGGTTATGCGCAACCACAAGATTACGCTGAGGCCGGATCTGTCGGTCGAGCCTCCGAATCAGCTCCTTCCTAGACACCATCGGATCAGAGGGCTTTGTTAATGGAAGCTTCGCTTGGCGGCTTCAGTCGGTGGTCCAAGAAGACTGACTTTCCTCCGCTGAAACATCAATGGGGTGTGAAATACGTCCTCGGAGCCATGGAAGGCACGGAAGGGGTAATCACGAACTATAGTGCAGAAGCTATATGCCAAGGGAGCTCTCCATAGTCTAGATCAAATAGACCACGAGATATATACAGAAAGATTCTTTCCAAGATCGTATGAACGCTGAATTCTGGTGTTTGAGATGCTGGGTGGAAAATTATTCTCCAGCCTTTGAGCGGCTTGCCCATTCCTGCATCAGCACCCTCGCATCGGAAATGTTAATAGATAAAAACAGAAGAAGTCGGGAACAATTTTGGCCGTATTAATTATTAACACCTGAATTGAAGTCAACAATGCCCCTCCTATTCTTCATATGTTTGTCGTGACCCCGGGCACGATCTTCTCCAGCTTCTGAGTAAGCTCTTCAAACAGGCGCCTTTGCCGGTCTGCACCACCATCGCCGACTACGACCGTCGCCGGCGTTTTTACCCTGCCGACATCCAGATACTGACCGTGCGTCTCCGGCCCGCTGCACGCGCCTGCGACGAGGTTGCGCGAGCCCTGCTCGGCGCTCCTGGCCAGCAGAAACTTGAGCACTCGAAACTGCAAGCTATCCAATTCGCGCGAGAGCTCGCTGTGGCACAGGCCGGGGTTGGTACAGTTGATAATGACTGAGTTCGACTCTAGCGGCAGCAGGGCGGCCAGCTCGCGTACGACAAAGACTTGTATGAGCTTGGTCGTTGGGTATCGGTCGTCCATACTCTTCGCCGACGCCTCCTCATCATTCAGCCTGTCGAAGATACCCCCCGGCGCACTTGCCTCCTCGAAGTCGACCAGGTAGTGCGTATCGCTGGTGACGACCGTAAGGTGCGTATGGACCTCGAAACGCTCCGCCGTGGCCTTTAGCTGAGGCAGCAGGAGAAATGCGAGCAGAAACGTCGAGACGACATTGACCGTAACCATGCGCTCGTTGTCCATGACGGTATTCCACTCGACCGACGCGACGCCGGCGTTCTCCAGCAGCACGTCGAGCCGCCGGAGCTCGCGCCCCGCACGCTCGGCGAATGCCCGGACGCTGTCGTAGCTGGCCAGGTCGAGCGGCCACACCTCGACGACGTCGGGCCGCGCGCGGGTCGCCTCTACGAGCGTCCGTCTGGCGGCCTCGCCCTTTTCGACCGAGCGCACCGCCATGATGAGCTTGGCGCATCCCAGCTCGAGGACGTACTTGGCGGCTTCGTAGCCAAGGCCCGTGTTGGATCCCGTGATGATGACCGTCTGCCCGGTGAAGCTCGTCGTGGGCTTAGGGGCATTTGTGAACAATTGAGCGCCGATGAATTGGGCCATGTGGGCTGGTGTCCCATCGCCTCCAGGCATGATTGCAACTGACGCTATTATTTTGACGAATTGATGTTTATACAGCACTGAACAAATCTTGTTGATGGTGGGTTGTATGTCGATGAAGTTAGGCAAACTCGTGAAGCTTATAAGCGTTGAATGAGTGTCCAAGGCTCCTGCATTTCCTCTGTGGTCATCTGATTTCTAGGTACTGATGAACCTTTGTAGAATATTGAAGAAGAACGGTGATTCAGGATTGGTACGTCCTGGGGATATGGGATTGTCCAAGTCCATAACATAAGCGCCTATGTAGGTAGGTAAGGACGACGGATTGTGATCCCAGCACATGGGAAAGCCCGACCTCCGGTTCCCGACTGTCCCGTAACCAGGCTAGCTTTGCTTCAAATACCAGTCGATACTTTGATTATTAGAGCTAGGATCATCAACAAGCTAGATATCCAAATGATTTATCGTGTTATTTCTATAATGATATTCTGTCTAGTTGACATCAGTCATATAACGGCAAGACAGGGAATTGAGCTAAGATCCCCGGCCCTCGTCATACAATACCAGGACATGTTCCACATCGAATCACTATGTCGAGTATATTGCTGACAATGTAGCACCGATTCCCCTCAAGACATAGACGCCTTGCTTCCATGAGAAGTGCCATGGCAGCCGAGGCCGAAGCAGCCCTTCTATGGGCGCGATTCTACTCAGCTGCCGGCCAGAAGAACCAAGTGACGGCCACCATAAACTTGAACGCAGCCGCAATCCAAAGGATGCCGGAGGCACCCAGGTCGGTGCGGACCACGAGGCCGCCCACGAAAGCGCCGAGCAGCAGCAGCACGGGGGCGCCGACCCTGCGGTTCCGCTCGACGTTGTTGACGGCGAACAGCTCGGCGTCGGAGAAGAGGTCGCAGTAGATGCTGGTGAGGACGACGCTGGTCAGGGCGTTATACTTGAGAGCCCGGCTGACGACGGCCTGGCCGCAGCTCTGGAAGGCGACCAGGCCGATGGGCACCAGGATGTTCCAGCTCAGCTCGCCGTCGGAGCTGCTGGGCCCCCACGTCATGATGCCGGCGGCGGCGACGATGAGGGACATCTGCAGGAGAAAGGAGGCGCAGAGCACCCAGCGCCGGCTAGGCATGAAGTACCGGTGGAAGCGGCTGAACACGAGGGATCCCACGCAGAACGAGATGAGAGAGGTCCCCGACTTGATCCATCTGGTCCCCTCGGTAGGCGCAGCTAGCCCGAGGCCGATGTAGACCGTGTTGCCTGCCAGTGGTCAGCGCTGCGAGCAGACGAGAAGGCATCATGCTACTCACCCGTCTGCATGGAGACGAAAGAGCCCCATGTCTGTATGGAGGCGCTGTCGAGCAAGCCAGTGACGAAATAGCACAACAAGAGAACCACGTCGGCCCAGTCTCGGTGGACGTCGACGGTCAGATGCGAACGCCAATTAGACTTGCTGGCCGGGAGATGTCCTAGTAGCGTCTGCTGCTCTTCATCGACAACTCCGCGCGTGCCGGGTCCACGGCCGGCATTCCCATTGCCGACCGTGCCGTATCCGTTCTCCGTGGTCATGTCTGCTCTCTGGACGTCTTGATTGGGTGGGGTGTCTCTTGCTTTTGATGGGCTGACCAAGAAAGGAAATGCGACTCGACTTATAAACGGGTGGTGGGTGTCCACAACAGCAACGGCTAGCGAAGAAGCTTACGAGAACGAAACGTCTTTTCAAAGTCAGAGAAAGCTTTCCGAACTTCCGACGCAAGATGTTTTGTCCACGAAGATACTCTACCTAGGAAACGAGTTCTTCACTAGACTCGCCGAACAGAGGCTGTGCAATTGACTTGAGAAGTTGCTAGCACGGACAGCGGCATTGGAATTGCCGATATGTGCTCGACGTTCAACTGGTTCCTGGCTTTTTTCCCTCGATCCTGGCCCCTCTATGACGATGATGCTTCTGTGACGGTTCTCCGTTGCCCGTAGCAGTGCACTAAGGCCTAGGGCCAAGTTCCGCTAGGGCCAGGCGTCGCTAGGGGTTGGGGTAACCCTTGTCGCTCAGCTCCGCTTGGTGAACAGAACAGCGTGACAGCACCTCAGAGTCCAAAATGTTCCCCATCTTCGGTCCAGGTTCTAGTCAGTAGTGCCGACACAAGATCCATAGGAACCCACTTGATCAAGCAGAATATACTCAACTGTAGATGCTTGTTTCTGTTCATGGACCCGCTGGCCTTTATTAGTCTATCAGAGTTGGTTTCAGTAATTGTCTGCCTCTTTCCGTGGCCATGAAAACCAGAGGTTTGGCAACCTTAGGCGACCTGTCACGAGCTTACAACAGCGCAGTTCAGCTCCCCGAACAGCGGACGAGACTCGGCTTCCTCGGTGATGCTCTATCGGTGATGACTCGGAAGTCCAAACTGACGAGGGGCTGTCAGACCTCAAGTTTGGGGATAACAGGGGAGTGATTGGTATGTATATCGCGGAGGCAGATGGTAGGTTATTGACATGCCTCGAAGGTTGCGAGCACCAACTTGAACCCTGTCCACTAACAAGCTTAACGCAGCTCAGACGGCTGCATCGGGGTACCTTAGGGGACCCAGGGTACTTTGTCAACCCCACCGAAGTATAGGGAAATCGAGGTATTGATGGGAGCTCTAGAGAGCTGTCCGTAGGGTAGCTCAGAACTGTGTCAAAGACGTCGACGAGGGAGCCTCGGGTCTAAATCTTGATGCGGTCGCCAATGGTTCGACAATCATGCTGGGTCACCGTAGGTCAATTGGGGATTTATAAAAGCCCGCAACCCAATTGCTGTCTCGCTCTCTTGCTAGGATTTCTCCTGACCTTGTTTGCTTTCTTCTCTTGTTTTTCTTCTTCCCACAAGACAGTTGCTATACTTGTCGTAGGGCTGAGACCACTGTCGTACCACCATCTTCATCATGCAGCTGCGAAGCTCTCTTGTCGTACTTGGCGCAGTTCTTGGTGAGCTTGGCCTCGCCATCCCCGTCGAGGACAGCCCCCGCCAGCGCCTCCTCGACGGAAAACCGCTGCCCTCCAAGTATACAGACAGCAAGAACCCCTACAAGCCGGGATACAAAGATCCTCTCGACAAGGCAGTCGACACAATCGGCGACGAATTGGATCCGCTGCCCTACCGCAATGGATTGGGCACTTCTGTGCTCGGCCCCTGGAACTGGGAGCGTTCGCGACAGAACCCGGATCTCGTCCGGCCGCCAAGCACCGATCATGGCAACATGGCCAACATGCGCTGGAGTTTCGCCGACTCGCACGTGAGAATCGAGGTAAGAAGGTTTTGGGGGTTGCGATGTCTCACACCAAAACTCTGTCAAAGCTCCGTGGCTAACGAGCATATACTAAATTAGGAGGGCGGATGGACCCGACAAACGACGGTCCGCGAGCTTGGCACCAGCGTCGAGTTGGCATCGGTCAATATGCGCCTCGATGAGGGTGTCATTCGCGAACTGCACTGGCACAAGGAGGCCGAGTGGGCTTATGTCCTGGACGGCGAGGTCCGCATCACCGCCATCGATTACGAGGGCGGCAGCTTCTTTGACGATCTCAAGAAGGGCGACCTCTGGTACTTTCCGAGCGGCGTCCCGCACTCCCTCCAAGGCCTGAGCCCGAATGGAACCGAGTTCCTGTTGGTCTTTGACGACGGAGGTTTCTCCGAGGAGTCCACATTCATTCTCACAGACTGGCTAGGTAAGTGATGGAAATATGCAAATGGTATTGTAAAACTAATATGTGGGTACAGCACATACGCCCAAGTCTGTCATATCCAAGAACTTCAACTTGGCGCCAGAGATCTTTGCGCACATTCCCGACAGCGAAAAGTATATTTTCCAGGGCACTCTGCCCGGCTCGATCAGCGACGAAAAGCCCAGCGGCAAGAACGTCAAGAAGTCCAAGTACAACTTTGCCCACCGCATGCTCGAGCAGGAGCCCAAGCAGACGACGGGCGGCGAGGTGCGCATCACGGACTCGAAGAACTTCCCCATCTCCAAGACGATTGCGGCAGCCCACGTCCTCATCCAGCCGGGCGCCATCCGCGAGATGCACTGGCACCCCAACGCCGACGAGTGGTCCTTCTTCATCAAGGGCCGCGCCCGCATCACCATCTTTGGCTCCGAGGGCACCGCCCGCACCTTTGACTACGTGCCCGGCGACGTCGGCATCGTGCCCCGCAACATGGGCCACTTTGTCGAGAACATTGGCGACGAGCCCATTGAGATGCTCGAGGTCTTCAAGGCCGACGAGTTCCGCGACTTTTCGCTCTTCCAGTGGATGGGCGAGACCCCCAAGAAGATGGTCATTGACCACCTGTTCGCCGATGACCCCAAGAACGGCGAGATCTTCTGGGACAAGGTCAAGAGCGCGGCTAAGGACGAGGTTACGCAGCCCGACTCGGACCTCTTCTCGCACCAGAGGGTTTCTTCCAGCGAGCTCAAGTAAATGGACGAGCGTGTAATACGTCTTCTTCATTTTGCTTTATTTTCAAGGGCGTGAAATCGGGAGTAAACTCGAGACGCGCGTACGAGGATCGTTCGTTTTCAGGCATACGAGTAACTATATCACGGGAGTTATCATGACATTGCAAAAGGGTTGACTTGTACAATAATTCAAAATGACCATGTTCATTTACCAACGCCTCGTTCTTTCGCCGCTTTTTTTCTGTTTCCCACGTTCAGAGAGATTGCCAGTATGTGTCCTTGCCATAGATTCTCGTAAATCCTGGAGCATCTCGTCCGGCCACACGTCGACGCAAGGGATCGCAAGTCGTGCTCGATTGAGACCAGCTGCCGTCCCAGGCGTGTGTCCTCGGCGACTCCCCGCAGCCAGCCCACCAGCGCCCAAGTCGGGAACCGCAAGGTAACGCTTGGCCGTCATCGTCTGCTCCACAATGATTGCGAACATGTCCGTTTCATGACCCTCTCAAAGTTAAAAGCCAAGACAGACCAACGCAGGCCAAGACTTGTACGATGCGGGCCAAGAAAAAGAAATATATCTTGCGACGCCCAGCCGCTCCACGCGACTGCCAAGTTGTTTGTCCCCCGGATGAAGAAGCACTCTCAAGGATCAAGAGATGGCTTCGGGCTTTTGGGAAACCTTGCCAAGTGCGGGTAAGCTTTGTCCAAGCCTTTTCGCGGGGAACCATGTTTTCTTATAGTCGACGGTCGGAAAACAAAATACGGCGGCGGGGCCGCTGTGGATTCTAGTATAGCTTTTTCCATCTTTCTTTTTCATCCCTCTCTTGTCGCTCAAATAAGGCCGTATACTGCCAGCAGAATCAAATGATATTCACACTACCATGTACTTTGTGCTTGCTGAGATTTCGCCATTACTGCCCCTCATAGCGACACGACGCCTTTCAGGAAGCTCCCAGCGCCTTGGCGTGGTATGGTTGCATTCCGTCGCTGCTGTGTGCCTACGCGTCTCGGGACCCGGTAAGCGAACCGGGGGCTGGATCGAGCGCCATTCCCATGAAATTACAACTGCGCACCTACTACGGCCGCTCGCGTCGTGACATCAGGGACATAGATCGTCTCATTGGGCTCCCAGTGTGCAAACATGCACTGGCGTGCACCACACTGGTAAGCGCCGCAGCAGCAGGGGCATCTCAGTCGTCACATGGTGGTTGCTGCGTGTTGATTATTCAGACGAGCTGTGATGAATCACTTTTACCGGTGAGTAGGTATGGAGGGGCAATGCCTCCGCCCCTGTCGTGTTTGCTGTCGAGTCGCAATGGCTCCCAGGTTCGGAAGAGGCTTCGCGACTTGACGTGGGCGGATGGCTGCTCGATCCCGCGGTTTACCAATATTTGCAACCAACGAGTGCAGAACGCCACGCTGAATGGCCAATACTGTGTACGATTTAGATTTGTACCCATACAGATCTATATATGGAATGTGATAGGTTTCAATCTTTCAGTGGTGGATGTTTATCCTTGCTCCGGGCTCTATCAACATGGTAAGTACTAAGCGCCCAATAACCCCAGGAACCCAATAGAAAATGAGTCCTTCACGGCAACAAATGCATCTTGATATAGCGTCACAGCTAGAATCATCACGAGAAAGGCAGATGTGTAAGGAACACAACAAGGTAACCCCATTCTGAATTGAACGGATTGTGGCATCGCCTCATATGCAGTGGACATGACTGAAAGTCAAAGATGAACGATTGATTAGTATCATGGCCTGTAAGATATTCACTGTACCATCGAAGGACTGCATTGAAGATCGGTTGTTTGAAATATTGTGTTATAGATCATAATGGCAGAGATTAGGAAATTTCCAAAGAATTTGTACTCCAGAGCCCTTGCCAATAGATCAAAAGAGAGTACTCCAACAAAGTGAAATGAATAAGGAAACTCGAAAATCGACATGAGATTTCCCACTAGTCCATAGTCTTTTCCGTCATCACGGCCTCGAGCACGCTGCCCAGCCTCTCGCGATCGACAATGGCCCGCTCGAGCGTGGGATAGACGACGTCGACGTCGACCTGGTGCTCCTCGTCGAAGTTCGTCAGGGGCCACCGCGCGCGCTCGAAGCGCTGGCGCACGCCGGCGCTGAGCCCGACGAGGCGGAACTGGACCTCGCCGCCGCAGTGCAGGCGGATGTCGGCCTTGAGCTCGCCTAGGGCTAGGACGCCGGTGGTGTCGACCCACGAGGCCATGGAGAAGTCGAAGACGACGACGCTCAGGGGCACGTCGCGCAGCGAGATGTTGCGCTCCCGCCGGATCCGCTCGACGCGGCGCTCGGCGGCGACGCTCCAGCTGCGCTCCCGCGTCCGCAGCACCAGCTCGTCGCCCAGCTTGTCGTAGACGAGCTGCACGGCCTCGACGGTCGCGCGCTTGTTGCGCGCCGCGTTCGGGAAGATGACCGAGTCGTTGAAGTGCACGACCACGGTGTCGCTCGGCACCGAGACCGCCGACAGGTCGCCCGCCGTGCTGTTGAGCCGGTCCAGGCCCTGGGGGTCTGTGGTGGTGGAGGTGTTGTTGTCGCTGCTGCTCGTGCTCATGTCGACGTCGGCCTTGACAAAGGCCGAGCGGAGGAGCGCCCAGACGAGACTCCATGCGACGCCGGCTCCGATGCCGATCTCGGCTGATTGGAATATTGTAAGCCAGAATGCCAGCTGGGATGCGATGAAGTCTGCCAGAGACATTCTCCAGTATTTGTAGAAGAGTGAGACGGGGCCAAATAGATTGATAACGGCCATGATCTTGAAAGAGGGTGAGTCTAGGTTTCCATAGTCAGGGAGTGTTCAACGTACAATAATGGCTGCCAGCGTAGCCTTGGGAATCCAGTACAGCGCAGGCGAGAAGACATAGATCGTGAGGATAATCCAGGCGGCAGTGACCAGTCCGCTCAAAGGACTTCTAACGCGGCACTCGGAGTTGACGGCGGTACGGGACATGGCACCTCCGCAGGGCATGGCGCCGAAGAAGCTGTTGACGAGGTTGGTGACGCCGAGGTAGTTGAGCTCCTGGGTCTGGTCGATGGCGTAGCCGTTGCGGCGGCCGAAGGCCTTGGCGACGGCGAGGTGCTCGAGGGCGCAGGCGACGAGGGGCGCGAACGAGCGCGCGGCCGCCTTGCCGATGAGGCCGGCGTCGTGGGACTTGGGCGTGGCGATGCCGTGGGTGCTGACCTTGCTGATGCCCCAGACCAGGTCGCTGCCGCGGTCCTTGTTGACGAGGTAGCTGATGAGCGTGAAGATGAAGAGCACGATGATAGCCCGGCTGCTGGCGACGTACTTGAAGACGAAGTGCCGGTCGCCGAGCTTCTTGCCCGTCTTCTCGATGGCGATGAGCAGCAGGATCGACCCGATGCCCACGCCGCACGTCGGCCCGTCCCAGTGCGGCAGCCGCTTCAGGGCGTCGCCGATGATGTCGAAGACCTCGGACGGCGTGTCGCTGAGGCCGATCAGGCTGCCGAGCTGGCCGAACCCAATAGTCAGGGCCGTGGCGGAGATGAAGCCGGTGAGGACGGGGACGGAGACGTAGTCGAGGAGGAAGCCTAGGCCGAGAAGTCCAAGAATGAGACAGTAGATTCCAACCATAAAGGCGACAGCACTGGCAATGGCGGCCGGACTATACTCGTCAGAGTAGCTGGCGACGATCTCGGCCGTCAATAAGCCCAGAATCGAAGTCGGTCCGACGGAAATGTCTATGGTTAGAGTAGGTTAGAACCATATGCCTTGGTAAGTATTATCAATATGGTCTTGGGAAAATCACCTTTTGAAGTTCCCATGAATACTTGAATCGCAGCAGGCCACCAGGCGCTATACAATCCATTCTCGATAGGAATCGTTGCGATCTTGGCGTATGCCAGTCCCTGGGGAATCAGCATGACACCAATGGTGAGGCCGGCGATGAAGTCTTGGATCAGCCACGACGGGTGATATCGCGGGAGCCATTGTACAATTGGTAGCTTGTCGACAAGGTACTGCTTGGCGGCGCCCGGAAACTGGGGGCTGCCTTCGACGACAAAGTTCTTCACCCTGTTGGTGGTGGTATCTGTCCTCACGACATTTCTAAAGGCATGAGCCTTCTCGCTGGCGGAGAATTTCGCCATGATTGCAGAGTCGTGGTCGACACCGAAACAGATGCAGTGTACAAGCAGGCTTAACCGAAGGATTTCGACAAATGTTCTATGATATGAAGCCGCTCTAGGCTCGAGAGCAATATGAGAATGAGATCAGATTTCTACTCGGGTGGCAAGTGGTCCACCTTGGCTAGCTCCCAAGCTCTATATACACAGCCTTGGTGTATGCTACCAGCATGCCAGATACAGCCACGAGCCATTCGAGGTTATTTTCGACGCTGCTTCAGATGCGGCTGCATTGTTGTCACCCCCCTTCGGCTCATTCTCGCGATTCTTCGGTATGTCAAAGCATTCAAATAGAAGGCCAGCGTTCGTGGTGCACGGCAGACCATTGGAGAGTAAGAAAGGGGGGTTGAATACTGCTTGCGTGGCTGCAGATTGGTCGCACCTCCATGAACCATAGTACTATTCATGTCAGATCCTACCAGATATTGCCGTACCAGAACCGGGGGGTTAACCCCCCTGAACATCGTTTCTGGGATACACCCTGGGAAGATCTACCGAGAAGGTCGAACTCATGCATGGTGTTTCAATATCTAACAAATGACTGGTGGAGGTGGCAGTGTGATGAGTGTGGCATTCAACCTGAGAGCAGCGGCGCGACAACACTTCCATATGCGGGGAGGGGAAATTGTATATGTCGGATTTACCGCCGCAAGGGTTACTTCGCAGATCTGTGCCCGTGGCTACCAACATTGTACTGCGGTAGGATTGATACAGCAGCAAACAAATTACAATTCGGTGACGTTATTATGTAGGTTTACAGAGATGGGTGCCCTCGTTGCCTTCTTTTCATGCATGCTGTTCTCAAATGATAAAAGCTCCACATGTGGAGTTAGGTATAGTAAGTCGGGCTCTCCCGATCGGCTTCGGACTGTTTGCTTATATGATGCCGCTTGACTGACATACTTTAAAGATCGAATGGTCCTCTCCCGCGATGTCCGGACATTATCTTGCCGTACAAGTCCCGGAAGTCAATCAGATAATAAAGTTTCAAGTAGGTATACTTGTTCTATGGCGACGGTTCATTGGAACTGAGTGGCATTCCGCCAGTTTAGGAAGTAGAGCCGATGTTGCCCAAGAAGCGAAGCGAGGCAAGGCAGAGAGAGCACAGGTACACACCACAACTCTGAACAACCACTGAAACATTACTTCATTGCATATAGCCAGAGTACTAGTACACAGAAGCTTGAGGGAGGGGATAGTCCGCGATTCGTCGTTACTTACATGGCAAGACTTAATATCAGCACTAGCCATTGTGGTGATTTTCCTGTTTCCTCGATAAACGTGGGGAAACCTTGTCGCTTCGTGTGCCATTGGCCGACGAGGCCGGTGAAGCATACTGGACTCGCAAATCGAGAAAAGCCATTGCCCTCTGTCACATTGACTACGAGCTGCCGATTTGACTAGATCTGAAAGCATGTGCGGAGTTGGGGCGCAGCATTCTCGGTGCCGTAGGGTAGTCTGGTACAACTCCTCCTCCATCATGACCCTAGGACTGACCTCCAAGTGCCGCTGTCCATCATCGTCCCCAAGCAGAGATTCGTGATGCCGATTGTGCGCTTTTCTGTGAATTGTTTCGATGGAAGTTATAGCTAAGCTTTTTGGCCCTGGATCAGCTGATACATATTGCATGCATTCTATCCAACTGATCAGCCCTTTGTCGCACCGCCAAGGGCGTTTTGGCTTTCTGGCAGTTCTTGGGCAATGCCTCAGCCGCTTGGCACAAGCACGCCTAGAACTTGGCAGGCTGGGCGAAGCGCCAAGATGTCTTGGGATCGCCTCAATACCAACGACTAATGTGAAAAGTCAAAGTTCGTGGAGGAAATGCCGAAATGTTCGACTATCGAATGCTGATCAAGAAACGGCATTAGGAATGAAGTTTTGAGTCTGTATCACGACGAGGATGGCTAGAAAATGGTGCCGGGCAAGTTCCTGTAGCAACTCAATAGTGTTAAGGAACAGCTTCGCGATTTCTACAATCGCCATCGTTATCAATTATCGACATCCTGATAGAAATAAGTAGAAATAAGTAGAGCACGAGTGAAAGGATGAGCTTTGATTGATCTTCATTAAGGGTTGAAATGCCCAATCTTCTCCAGTCACACTTTTTCTTTTGGGATGACAATCTCGCGGTGTTGCCCATGGCATGATGGCAATTGTGGTTAGAAAGTTTGGGCTTACGCAGTAAGATAAGATGTGCAAATCGAACATTGGATCTCACATGAAAATCGTCCTGTGCGGTTAATCACAGCTTGGCTGTAATGCCATGCACAAACGGTAGGAACAAGCATTGTTACCTAAGGACTGAACGCAGTTTACACAGTGCGTAAGCCAAAGCTCGCCATATGTAAATGGAATAAAGTCATGTCAAGCCAGGGGAAATGTTTCTCAAATGAACATACCAGCATTCGACTCGAAGGCCACATGTTTCAGACGGCTTTTTTCTTTTCTTTCTGGAAAGCAAACACCTTGGAATTCTTCTAGTCTCTCTGAGCTGTAGGTTCGATACCCCGAAGGTTCGAACAAGCGCAAAGAACGCACTAAATCGAAACATCGCGAGGAATGGGATGATAATCGATATACCACAAGGCACTTGAGAAGTTTCAGAATCAAGCTACAGTCAACAGCAACACTCACGACCGCATATTACGCCTCAGCCCAGGCCAATGCAACGCGAGTGGCCTAACAACGCACGACATAAGACGGTTGGGCGAGTACTGCTACTTCCATGGCGACCATAGATGCACATTCGCGAAAGCACCTGCATTTTATGTGACACGGCTATGTCGATAATCGATGCTACGCCGAAGCTCGAGAAGCCAATCGCTAAGGTTACCACCGCCTGTCATCCAGGCACACCACCTCGGTAGCAGCCGCGGCGGAGAGGGGCCGGAGTCTCGGAGACCTCGCTGTGTCTTCGGCTTAATAGGATTTATATCATTACCCTGAATGGCCTTGATTGTAACGTCAAGCAAGCGCAGCTGGCGGGAACGTGCAGTTCCGCGCCGGTGTGGGAAAGGGAAAGAGAGGAAGATTCCTGCAGGGCCTCCCGACCAATGATATATGCCGACTAATCATCAGCTGAAACTTTTATTGAACTCGTCTGATAAGTAAACTGCAATAATGATGGTTTGTATAGATTCGATCAAGACTTTGAACGTGGAGACATGGCTGAAACATCTTCTAGTGGAGAAAATAGTAGGACAACTGACAGGAAACATCCATTTCTTCTCGGCAGTCGTCTCTCTTAGATATACTACTCGTTTGTTAAGACCAATTTGATCCAAGGTCAGCCCTGCGACATGATTATGCTATAGCTTTCTGCAAGGTTTCGAGGTAACGGCAATTAGGAGGGTCTGAGCTCATAGTTGCGGCCCCGTATGATTTGAAAGCTGCATGTGTCATGATGTGCTCGGCATATTGTTTGATATGCAAGGTTGAACATGATGCCACGGGACCATCAACAAAAGGATTCATCAGTTTGCTAAAATCACAATCCGATCCGGGACCGACGTAGCTCCGCGTTCAGTCCAGGTACAGAAACACGAATATCAATACACGAGTCAAATATGAAGGGGACCTTCTCTCCAGCCGTGTGTAGGATTCCCTGTTTCCTACAACGTGGACATTTCATGTGGTATTGAACCGGTGTGTCATGCTCTCATCGATGGCTTGCTAAACCAGTAGAGCCCGCAGCTCTCGGTTCTCGTTTGCTCTTGGATTATTGTTCGCACGCGGCGGCCAAGCCGCCCAAACTGGATTCCTAATACGCGGCATTGCCCCAATCTGATGGTGCAATGACCTACACAGTATCAACAGCTCTGGACCGCCGCCGGAGCCTCAGTTGCCGATGATTTTGATCGGATGGCGATGTCAGGGGGTCCGGCCAGGCCACTCGTGCAATCCAACATGAATCGTCTTCTGGCATGATAATATGGCCCATCGAGCTTCTGATTGACTTCCAGAAGGTTGGCTATATTTGCTTTGACATGGAATTTCTTGTAGAAAAGTGTCAGCCTTGAGGATTTTGATACATGACGATTGAGATCTGTCAGTAACCCTGGATACAGTTATTTGAAACCACCCAACCTATAAGTTACAACACGGACCTTTGAGTATAAAATACCGAGTCACATGCATTCTCGAGCTCTGCATTAGTAGTGATTGTTTCTAGATAATTCCCAGGAAGTGGAGCCTTTGTCATTCGAGTCATAAGTAAATGGACATTTGATCGACGTATATTATTTATATTATTCCGTTGCAAATCGCAGCTATGCAATGCCGGTACCTCGCCAAAGGCCGCTAGATTCGCCCCGCTAATACCCGCTGGAGCCGCTGAGCAAACCCCTGGAAGCTTCAAGAGCGGAGAAGGAGGGGCACAGGAGGGGCGCCAAGTGCGATTGTCAGACTCTGACGTCGTTATCACCAAGACGAGGGTAGCTTCGACACAAAACTTCCTTCACCCTTGACTTCCTGTCCAACTGTGGCAGCTATCGAAAGTGTACCAGACAGGGGGCGAGCTTCTTATGTGATCCCTTGCGCAATTGACAGACATCGCGACTGCTCAAAACATGAGGCGCCGTCCATTGTCTTCTGAGGCTTCATTCTTGTACGCTCTTGATAACGTTGTGCCGTCCCTCACAAGCTGCAGTAGCGACGGAACGCGCTGTACCAAAGTGCGGAATAATGCAGGTCGGTAGGAAGGTAAGACGGAAGAAACTTGGAAGCAAGTCTGCGCTGCCAAGAGGAGAGCAATCCGTATCACCAATCCAAGCTTTTTCCTCGTACGATTGACTCGCGAAGTTTTGCCTATATCTTTCCATGGTCATCAGCTCTTTGGGCCTCAGTGTTTGATTCACTCTTCAACCTACATAACATAGCTAGATATCCAGTCACTACGCCAGCAAACGCCACCATGAAGCTCGCAGTCTTCAGCGCAAAGCCCTACGACAAGCTCTACCTCAACACCGAGCACGCCACCGAGGTGGACAAGTCCGCCGGCATCGAAGTCATCTACCACGAGTTCCCCCTCAACATCGAAACGGCCGAGCTCGCCAAAGGTGCCGAAGCAGTGTGCATCTTTGTCAACGATGTGGCTGATGCCGAGGTCATCAAGGATCTTGCTGAGCACGGTGTCAAGGCGATCCTACTGAGATGTGCCGGCTTCAACAATGTCGACCTCGATGCCGCCCAAGACCACAACATGTTCGTAGCAAACGTTCCCTCGTACTCGCCCGAGGCCGTGGCCGAGTTCGCGGTCGCTCTGGTCCAAACTCTCAACCGCCAGACGCACAGGGCATATAACCGCGTCAGGGAAGGCAACTTTAACTTGGATGGTCTCCTCGGCAGAACAATCCACGGCAAGACCGTCGGGCTTATCGGCACTGGCAAGATTGGCGTTGCCTTTGCGAGGATCATGAATGGCTTCGGGTGCAAAGTCATTGGCTATGATCCATATCAAAACGACGAGTTCAAAAAGGTTGGCGAATACACCGACCTGGATACTCTGTTACCCCAGAGCGACATCATCAGCTTGCATTGCCCTCTCATGGGCAGCACCAAGCACGTCATCAACGACGACACCCTCGCCAAGATGAAGGATGGCACCATGATTGTCAACACCTCCCGAGGTGGTCTGATCAACACTAAGGCTGTGATCTCGGCGCTCAAGAGCAAGAAGCTCGGCGGTCTCGCGCTGGACGTGTATGAAGGCGAGGGGCAGCTCTTCTACAATGATCACTCGGGACATATCATCGAGGACGATGAGCTCATGCGCCTGACCACCTTTCACAATGTCATCGTCTGTGGTCACCAGGCTTTCTTTACCAAGGAGGCTTTACAAGAGATTGGGACGAGCACCCTGAGGAATTTCGCTGATTTCTCTCAAAACCGCGCTTGTAAGAACTCATTGCTGCGCAACAAGAATGATTTGGTCAAGAGAAAGTCTATTCCCATTCGGATTTGAGGCAAGGGTTTGATGAAATTCTTGTGCGAAGAGTCGTGGGCCTACCGCTCCTATAACATCTCAGAGATACACTCCTTAGATCAGTAGAATGCAGGACAATATGACGATCAATTACTGCTTATGGATGTCTATACTCTACTATATCTCCCTGAGATTGTATAGTCCTTCTTGGGCCCCTTGACAGAGTATGCTAGGTTCCAGTCCTTCAGATTGACAGCCTTGAAGTTGAAATCGTAGTGTACATCATAAAGGTCTTCGATGCAAAGGTGGCTCGCCTCCGCCTGCCAGCCAATCTCTCCATTATTATCGCCGCGCGATACCAGGAACTCGAGGTCGTGAAAGAGGTAGTCGGCACGAGTGTTGTCGTCGGTCCGCGCAAACCAGACACTCAGCACGTCCTTTGCATCGTCATATCGCCACACATATCGCCGCGTCGCCCTGAACTTCATGCCGTTATCGGCAATGAAATCACCGTCTTCGACGTACAGATACTCCATGCCCAGGTCCTGCCCCTCAGCCACGGTCCGCCCGTCGTCGGTGCCGTCCCGCAGCAGAAACTTGGCCGTGCCGACGAAGCGGCCGCTCGGGTGGCTCGGCAGCTTCGATTTCAACGCGCGGTCCAGCTTCCACTCGCCGAGCAGCGACCGGAAGACGGCGCCGGCGACGAACTTGGCCTTGGTCAGGCCCGCCACGGCGGTCTCCTGCGTCGCGAGGAGGTTCTTCTCGACTTCTGCGAGAGCCGCCTCTGAGGCCCCGCGGGAGGCGTAGCGCGCGGGCGTGACGATGTCCATGCTCTTCCCGTTCGCTAGCGGCGGCGTCTCCTTTGCCGGGGCGATCGGTATCTCGAGGGCCTTTGCGAACTCGGCCATGAGGAATGCGTAGTCGCCCATGGGGAATTGGGAGCATCGCGGATCGTCCCTCAGAGAGCGCGTCCGCTTGATGCTGTCGTCGTTGGCGAGGGCCTCCTGGAAGGCCTGGGATGGGCTCGGCGTGGTCCACATGTAAGCCACGAATCTGGCCTGCATCTCCATAACGCCCCAGTAAGGAGAGCGGTAGAACCCTACGAAGCCCAGGCTGGGGTATGCCTGGTGGTGCGTGCCGTGGAAGGCCAGGGCGGCCGGCAGGGACGGCGTCGAGGGCGAGAAGGATATGGCCTCGAGGACCTCGGGCTGCAGGAAGCTGAGCGACGGGGCCGGATCGAAACCGGTCGCCAGAATGACGGCGGCGATATCTGTGAACTTCTCGCCAGAGGGCTCGACCACGGCGGTGGAACCGTCAAAGGCAGATGCCCTCCCATGGCTCACCTTGATCAGCCCCGACCGGACAAAGTTGGCATAGTGGGAACTCATGGCCAGGAAGGGCTGGTCCTCGAGAAACTCGGACCCTATCTTGATTTCCGGGGCGAAATCGTTCTGGTCAGTGCCCAGTACTGATTGGTAGATGGCGTTGAACGTCTTGGCGGCGTCGACGCTGATGTGCCCCTGGCTGTTGACCAGCGGCTGAGGCCTCACGGCTCTATTGTACGCAGGCAAATCACATGGCAGGAATGGCGGTGCACGCGAATCGGGCTGTGGGACGTGTCAGCAAGTGTCTCAGTTGTTTGTGATCTTTGCACGACAGTACACATGCCTACCTTGGCCGAGGTGAAGAGTGGAAAGACCCATGAAGGTCTCTGCGTGACGTGGTGTATCGTGTACTTGTCGGGATTGGCTATAGGTTTTGCGCCCGGAGAGTTTGTCGCCGATGACAGATGAGATGCGATGGTCCCGGCAATCTCGATTCCTGACATCTGGCCGCCAACAATCAGGATCTTGCCTCCCTGGGTCTGCCCCTCTCCGAGGAGAGTCGGCAAATCCCGGTACTTGCTGCTGTGGATGATGGGAAAAGGAGCATTTTGAGGCACGTAGTCAGGCCACATGGGTTTTCCAAAGAACCCAGTCGTGACCACGAGGTAGTCGAATACGCTGGTCTGGGCGCCCTGCTCCGATTCAGTCTCGACTTTCCATCCACCGCCACTTTGAAGTTCGGTCCGTACGACCTTGTGACCAAGCCGAATGTCTGCGCCACCGTATCTCTGGGAGTAGCGCTCGAGATACTGGCCGACCTGCCACGCGCGCGGCATCTGTGGCGCAGCCTCATCCCAGGCAAAGTCGCTGAACTGCACAGTATGCTTGCTCTGGTTTGCCACCATGAGCGGGTGCACCAGCCCGGCCGTATCGGTCTTGCTCAGGGGCCAGAGCCCGCCGATGCGGCTTTGGGCATCGTAGACTGTCACGTGGAAAGTTCCCGGCGTCACATCGTGAAGGAACGTCTTTGCCGCGACCAAGCCAGATGGACCAGCGCCTACTTCCATGTCAGCCCTGCACTTGATATGTGATAGCGTCAGAGAATATGGTACCGATTATGCAAACCGTTTTCGCCATTTTGTCCGTGTACAGTCAGCGACTGACCAGGTCCTGTGATACCTTAACGCCGATCCGACGGACAGATGCGTAGAATAACTACGCACAGAAGCAAATAGATCTAGAAGAAAGCGATCTGATTCCCTCGGAAAGAGTTGCAAATTCGTTCCGAAAACTTTTCTATCACGCAAAGGCGTGACGATCGAAACGCCCCTGACTCCGTCTCGTTGAGCGTTGTATATGTCTCAGTCTCTCACCTAAGCACTGAAAGTCACGCTACAGTGGGTGGTTGAGTCAAAGTGATCAGGACAGACGCCAGCTGTCGGCCACTGCGAGCCAAAATGCCTTCGAATTGGCAGGAACGAAGAACGTGTGAAAGTACGACTTTCAATTTTTCAAAGAACATATCCAATATCATCACGTTGCGATCTTGAGTAATTAATCTTATTGCCAAGATTGATCTCTGTCACTCGGAAACCTGGTGCTTCTTCCCCCAGACCTGGTTTTATCCGTGAGACTATGGGTTCTTACGTCCACAATCTCACACAAGCACATGGTACCGCGACATACCACAAGATCAAAAGTCTCAAGAACAGATCTGCTGTCGATAAACGAAACACTGTGATATAGTTTGATTCGTATCTTGAAAGGCCACGGGGGTCGCTGTCAGTCTTCAAGAAACGGAACCATCTCAGATCCGAACCTCGTAATGGTACCTTCACCCGCTCGCTGTATGCTGAACATCGGAATCATGCATCACGACATTCGCCAAGCAACTTGATGGCCACGACTTCCGGGATAAGCGACCGCTCCTCGTCGCCTTTGTGTTCCGAGTGGTCAGCGACGTCGCAGTTGGTTCCGCCATGTCTCTTTCATCAAGTACGACACGATCCCCAGTCAAGGAGTTGTGGATACACTTCATGAGCTTTCTGCACCTTTGAAACGGGAGATAAGGGCAGAGTGATATACGACAGATGCACATAAAATTCCATTCCAGGTGGATCGCATCAGAAAACGCACACGCTTCCAGAAAGTCCCACGAGCCACAGGCCACAGCGCTCCTGCGGCTCGAGAAGTACGGGTCGTTGCACACAAGTCGTACCGGGGGCCGCTGCCATCAGCCGCTCAACTCGTCAATCAGGTGTCTCGTTCCTCAACTAGCGACATCTTGTGCTTCAACCATTGGCCATTGGCACAGCTATCGTGCAGGGGTGCCACTTCTGCGTTGCGAGTAGACTGAGCAACGCTCTTGCTTGACTTGAAAGGACTGATCGAGTTGTGTTTTGGGGGCCCCCTATTTTGCGTACAGGTTCTCTTCAAAAGGGGCCAACGAACGACCAGTAGACATGATCCAACATCCGCTAGCTGAATTGTAGCCTTGTGACAGTTTCTGGGAGCATTCAGACGAGGCAGCCAGAACTCCTAGGGAAACAGATGGATCTTGTTGGCCTCCGGCATCATCAACCTTCCGGCACTGGTGTAAAAGTTCCAACAAGACACAAGTCCCTCCGGACAGCCCGACGAAATCGTGACTTGACGTCCGCTCGTGCCACTGGATTAGTACCTACCCGTACGACGAGACGAGGTCCGCGAACCCGGGCGATTGGGTCGTGACTCCGTTAAAACACGGCGCTGTTGAGGCGCTGTGCACCCAAAAGGCTTCAGGTCGCCAGCTTTGTGAGACCAGACCACGAGGATGGAAAAATCCCTCATGCAAGCAAGCCGAGAAGCTATGATCCGTACCTACGCGCTTATCTGCACCACACGAGCTAGCCTTGTCTTCCTTGTTCGGAACATTGGCACTCTTTTCTTACCATCGAACGGGCTTATTACAACGCCCAGATTACATACAGTACGGTAATGTGCTGGGGCAGCGCCAAGTTCCAACCCCCAGCCAACCCCAAAGTCTCTTCGTGGGGCACCAAGACAACAATCCAAGCCACCCCGGATCGATCCCGGTAGCTCTGTGCGGGGTAAGATCCTAGTCCTTGTCCTCTGGCTCCGTTCTTCGGTATGTGTGGGTGGTCATTGGCCTGCTAGCACTCCGTACGGCTGACGGATAGAAGGAGGAACCTTTGCCAACGCCCATCGATCCAGGATCACTTGCATGGAATGGGTTGTCAGTGGTCTTGGTGGGCAAGTCGGGCAGGTGTGTATTGCACACAGCGGCATCGCGAGTCGTGAACGTGCTTAGGAGTGCTGCATTCGGTCAATATCCAAACCTAGCCAAAGCCTTGCTCACTTATTATTTCAATTTCGGGGAGTCTTGTTTGCTGAATTTGACGACTACAGACTGCGCGGGAACTTATATGCCTAAGTAGGTACACGATCACTTGGAGATTCGCATTTTCCATTGACAAACTACTATCACAAATACGGGCTCTAGAATCCTGCAATAAGCACGGTAGGTGACTGCATGTTCCAGTGTGAGCAAAAGGTGAGGTGAGGTTGCCCCGCCGATAACGATGACGATTACCAGTACATTATATCTGTGATCAAGTGTTCCCTCACTTCTATCTCCACTGGGCCTGTTCAGGTGGTCTGAGAGCCTCACCGAACGTCAGCTTCATAGTATGTTTCCGGTCTGAATGTTTTCTTTTTTCTCTTTATGCTTCTCCACCGAGTTAAGTACGGGCAGGCAAGTCTTTGCCATTGCGATACATGAAGCCAAGCCCAGCATTTGTGTTTCGCCGCTGTCAAAGCTGTGTGCTGTTCATACGAGGTATTGAGTACTATCCACGTATTCTCAACAGGTGCATTCTTCCCAAGCCCTTGGCCGGCACTCTGATCGGCCATTACTCCTGCATTGGCGGTTAATTCCGATGCAAGATCTCTTACTTGTGCGCCCGGATGAGCATGATTGTGCATTCTTTAACTGTTGAACGACACTGATTTGATACTCCAACTATGGAGTCAAACCCATTTCTGGGCGACCTTGAGCTCAGGATGCATGTATGATTGGAATTGCTGCAGGCACTAACGACGCTATAGAGGCAGTAGATTGCAACCCCCGACGCCGGTCCTTAAAAGACCTAACCGTGGCTTACATCCATGATGACGAGCATGGGTTGAGTGATGCAAGGCGCTATTGGCTACTACCTAGCCCCGGTACTTGAAGGGTAGAGCGAGCCCGTCCCCCAGAGCTCGTGAGGGCTGGTATTTGTCAGGATCACACACTGTCAGCTCTTGGACGCCGAGTATGTGACGCTCTTTTGGCTGGTGGGGGTTAGTCACGGATATAATCCCCAGTCCATACCGGCTACGGTAGGTCGGGTAAGTTGCAGTTGCTCCTCCTCTCCTCAAAGGTCCGTCCAGGTTGGCGTCGTCTCGATCTAATTCACCCTTTTCCCAATTCTCACAAACCTAGTCTTCCCCTCCGACATTCAGATTGCATTCAGATTCCCGTCATCCCTTTCATTGTTACTTGAAGCGTACCAAGTGCAGCAACTCTGGAATATCCTTGAATACTCATCGACAAGGGTCTGAGGATTGCACCGTGGCTTGATTCATCACTCTATCCGGGCTAGGCGCCACTTTCTGTATAACGTCTTCGATTCAGCCCGGAATACTCCTGATTCGCGGAACCTCCAGCGACACGCCTTTTTTATTATTTAAAAGACGCCGAATCCTGTCTATCGCCAAGCTCGGTCCCTATCCTGGATGACTAAAGTTGATCTTGCCAGGAACCTCTGAGAAGGGCTCTTGAGAAGGGCTCGCAGGTTGCACCGAAGCTCACATTATCAAGAAGCAGCAATACCTCTTCATCGACAATCTGTCGCCGCTCTGATTTCTTCTTCATCCTACAGAGTATCTCACCACTACTTTCACAATGAGTGATCCCGAAAAGCTGTCGGTGGAGGGAGCCGCCTCTCATGACAGTCATGAGCAACATAAAATACTTCCCAATGGCGATCCATCCAGCAGCCTTCCTCCGGATCCTGATGCCCACCTGAGCCAAGAAGAGAGAGACCACATTGTAAGACATCTCAAACTCCTGGTTAGCTCGAATATAAGACTAAATACTAGATTAGGATCGCAAGCTTGTACGGAGGCTTGACTGGGTCTTGATACCATGGGTATGTCTCGCCAAACTTGTTCCTGAATGTTCTGAACGAATACTTACCTGGACAATCAGCTCTGCGTGCTTTATCTTCTTGCATTCCTCGACCGGACCAACATTGGAAATGCTAAGCTCGCCGGTTTAGTTCCGGATCTAGGATTGACAACAAAAAGCTACAATTCTACTCTGACCATTTTCTTTATTTCCTATTCTGTATTCGAACCGCTCACGAATATCCTACTCAAGAGGCTCAGGCCGTCGATCTTCCTCCCCATAATCATGTAAGTGACTGACTTGACTCGGATCACATTCTCTTAGCTAATGTGATTCTGTAGGTTCTTTTGGGGATGTTCCATGGTAGGAATGGGATTCGTCTACAACTGGTCTGGTCTTATGGCTGCCCGCTGGTTCCTGGGTCTTGCAGAAGCTGGTCTTTTTCCTGGTATCAACTACTACCTCTCATGCTGGTACAAGCGCTCCGAGTTTGGAGTCCGTGCAGTGAGTTACCAATGCATTCGCTGACTGCGCTTCGCGAGTGCAATATCTAATGAAGTTATAGGCTATTTTCTTCTCGGCTGCTGCTATTTCTGGCTCTTTTGGCGGTCTCCTCGCTGCAGCAATCGAGCAGATGGACGGCATTGGCGGAAAGCCTGGTTGGGCGTGGATCTTCATATTGGAAGGTCTCCTGACTGTTGTTGCCGCGATCATATCCTTCTGGGTGGTGCAGGACTTTCCAGATGAGGCCAAATTCTTGTCAGAAGAAGACCGAGCGCGCGTCGTCCGTCGACTGAAACTCGACAAGCAAGCTTCCGCCAACCACGAGGAGTTCAAGATAACTTACCTATGGGCCGCCCTCAAAGACTGGAAGATGTGGCTCGGCATGGCCATTTATATGGGCTGCGATATGCCCCTTTACGCCTTTTCGCTCTTCCTGCCCACCATTGTCGCGGAGCTTGGCTGGAATAAGAGTGTCGTACAGTCTCAGCTCATGAGCGTGCCCCCCTACGTCGCCGCAGCGATCTTGACCGTCGTCATTGGCTTCGTGGCAGACCGCACAAGGCAGCGCGGTCTCTGCAATATCATTGTTAGTATCATCGGCATTGTGGGGTTCGCCATGCTCATCGGCTCTTCCTCGTCGGCCGTCAAGTACGCCGGCACCTTCCTGGGCGCCCTGGGCATCTACCCGTGCATCTCCAACACCATCACGTGGATGGCCAACAACACCGAGGGCGTGTACAAGCGCGGCGTCGTGCTGGGCTTCGTCATCGGCTGGGGCAACCTCAATGGCGTCGTCAGCAGCAACATCTACTTTGACCCGCCGCGGTACTACCAGGGCCACGGCGTCATCCTCGCTTACATGGGCATCTTCCTGCTCGGCGGCAGCCTGCTCATGACCACCCTGCTCCGGATCGAGAACAGGAAGCGGCGCCAGGGCAAGCGCGACTACCGCCTCGAGGGCAAGTCGGCGGCGGAGATTGAGGCCCTCGGCGACAAGCGGCCTGATTTCATGTACACATTGTAAAAGCATCTAGGAGAGGGGGGGGAGCCATGGAACAGGCATGGATTTACGCAAAGAAATTGATGGTATTGGGAACAACATGGTCTGCAGTACATACTGAGCTGTGGTGCTTTTGGTGGTATAATTGTCTCATCTGATACCCCCTCTTTCCGAATAGTATGCTAGGATAGGTAGTCCATAGATTGAATATACAGCAGCAGCACGTCAACTGGAGATTTTGAAAGCAGCCGATGTACACAAAAGTTTTTTTCCTTTTTTTAGAGAGCCGATCTCCGACACAATCACTTGGCAGTTTTGCCCGGGACTCTCTGGATTTCTGGCTCTGAAATACAAGAGTATTCATCACATGTCTGTTTTCCTAGTCATGGATCGAGAATATCATGGCACAGAGTCGCTCTTATCACTGTTTGAATGTACACCACATCCCTGACTCCTTATTCCCATTCTGCCTTGATCATTTTCACAGATGGGAAATCATGTTGCGACTCAGTCAGAGATTGCCAACGAAATTAGCACGCAGCTTGTGGCCAAGATGTTCTTTATTGCAGTATTCAAGACCGCGAGATCCCAATCCTGAGAGGCCGGGGTTTCTTATAGTGACAATTTCGACTCGACAAGTCGTAAACTCCGATTTTGGGATTTTCTGGGATCTTTGCGATTTGTTTAACACGAACACGTGGGCTGTTCTCGGGGTGAATCAGGGGTTCGCAGCTGAGTACATTACTGCCTGAGACAACGCGTATTCTCGTGGTACTGGATCTCGAGTGGGAGTACCACCTCTATTTAGCCGCGACGAGAATGTACTCAGAGATATCCCTGCTGTAGGGAAGGTAAACAGGGAGATGGTGGTTGAAGGCATAGTCCAGACGATCCAACAGATAAGGTTGGCCAATCACATGGAGAAAAGACCCAAAGTGACAGCCGCAAACGGCAACTTCCATCAGTCGTGCCCAATTTGAATTTTCTGGCTACTCGTCTGTCATATGGCGGGCAAACTCTTGGTGGTCCAGCAGCCATCATGACCGTCGACAAACTATGAATCATTGATTGGTGGTTCTGGCATGCCGATTACTATCGCCAAGTCTAGTGGTCGGAGGTTCTTGCGCATACCGCAACAAAATCCGGTGGAGCTGGCAGATGTGGCGAAAATCGAAACAATTGATTTCACGAAAACATTCAAAGATCCGGGAGGTAATGAATTCTTTGTTTTCCGTTTCGCGCATTCGTCGTTGGCCCGACCCCTGGTGCGTCGCTCAGAATACTCTGTTATTTCTGCAGTCTCCCATGGCGTAACCCATGGATATGCAGCGGGCAGAGACAACTCAGCTCCTGCACCTGAAGCCCGGGATGAGCAGGCGCGTTCCAGGAGCCGGAGATCTTTGGCTGACCGAAATTTTCGAGTAGTCGAGGCACTTGGCCGTTGCGTTACCCCGAGGTGGTCAGGAGTCGACCGTCGATTGGACAAGGCCACCTGCAGGCTGCCCGCAGCTGCCGTGCAGCAAACGCCCGTCGCTTCTTCTCGCTTGTGGTGATCTCTTTGAGCACATGACAGTTGTCCGAGACGTGCAATATTTCTTCAAGTCTCTGCCCTGAATTCTCAATGCTCTTTCTTATCTGGCAGCCAGGTTGGTCTTTTTTCTCCACGAAAAGGATCATAATAATGACCCAGCGCCTCCAGTCGGGATCTGACATTCTGGGGCCCCTCATAGCCACCATGGGATTCAATTGGTGGTGCATCGAGGGAGGTGGTCAGACTCGTCGTCGTTTGCACTGATTGGTCTTTGAGTCTTGTTCACCGGAATCGAAATGGTGTCCGGGCATCCACGTGTGTATGCACAAGAACAATAAGGAGCCGGGGTCAACTCCAAATCATGCAGAAAGATGCGCGATCAACAGAACCTGCGTCCAAGATGCCTTTGTGGTTGAGACAAGGTCCTTGGGGCTTATTACTTCCCCGGATCGGCTTATTCTCTCCACGATATTGGCCATGTCATGCAATTCGTTTGTCCGAACAATCCGGAGCCCGATGAGAACAAGATGAATTCGTCATTGCGGCTTTCTGTTGGCATCAAGTCTGTATGGTGATTGGTGGCTGCACATTTTGGTGAGAAAGAAGACGAAACTGCTTACTCTGGTTGATCTGACGAGAACTGCATGTGCCAAAGAGGAGGTGAAGGTGTGAAAAGGATCAAGAACAATCCGCGAAGAGTCAACAAGCCTTCGGTAGGGAAGAGAAGAAAGAAAGAATATCTGCACTCGCTCCTTCCCTCTCTTGCACACCGACAAGGCACCTCAATATTGAATACCACGTTGGCTTTGGTCGCCCCGTGTAACCACCCGACCGAGGGCACATGAAGAAAACATCGCGAGCTCATCCTACAAGACTTCACAAAAGACTTCTTGCCTCGTTTGCGGCTGCGGCCCCGCATGAGAGGGAGCTGCTAGGTCACCATATTGATGAGGGTGCACTTGTACCTAGATCCAATCAGCCCGCCGACCAACCGACCTCAGAGCATCGAGACCTACCTACCTACCTAATTGACCTGACCTAGTCTACCTCCCCTTTGCAGATGGCCAGTTTCAACTCAAACCGTTCACTTCTGACGAAAAAGAGGCAGAATGCGGGAACTTGCATCTTAAGCTTAATTTGAGCTTCGCGTTCTCTAAACCCGCCCTCGTCCTACCCATCACATCACCATCCCGCCGCGCAACTGGGCTCTTTCCACTCGAGTAACCACTTCACTTTGGATTTTCAACAATACTCTGCTCAAAGCCATTCTGAGCAGACTTGGATTTCTTTTTGTGCCACGGCATTGTCATCTACCACAAAACCTTCACCACTTCAGTTTCCACAACCGCCGCGCCAAACCTGCACCGACTTTGTTCATGCTCTTGGACCTTCCAGCGCAGGAAAAGAGAAAGCATCGCAATCTTTGTGGTTTCTCGGATTCAGGCCCGTTTCCCCCACTACTATCTAGAGTCGCCATTGGAATCTTTGTTCTCAGGCTTCCACCCCAGCAAAGTTCCATTGCCCGCTCAAATACTTTCGCACAACTTCAGCCTCTGCATCCAACGGTCGAGATACACATTGTATCAATGTCTCTTGGCTAGCTTTCCAACGTTCCTGTCGATTTTGGTTCACGGCTCGCATTGGTTGTCACAACTCCTCACCTACCATCAGGCCCAACCTCGCCGCGTCTTGGCGACGGTAACAAAATGACATTGGGCACACCATCTACTGCGGTCCTCATGCGCCGGGAGGCATCTCTTGGTCTGACCAAGGATCAGATACAGATGATTGTCGCCTTTGAACGCGCTGGTGCTTCCTTATCCGCCCTCGGACTGCTCTTGATCTTCGTCGCTTTTGCAACGTTCAAGCGCCTCCGGACGGTTCCCAACCATTTCATCGTCTTCGCCTCCATCGCAAATGTTGGTGCGAGCTTGGCTTGTCTGATCGGTTACAATGGAGTCCTAGCCGGTAACGACAGCGCTCTTTGCCAGGCACAGGCCTTCATGTTCGAGCTGTGAGTTGTTCAATATGAAGATTGGAAATTAGAGGCCGAAGCTGACACCATTTGTCCTTTCAGGTTTATGCAATCAGATCCGTGGTGGTCTCTCGCCATGGCCGTCAATGTCTACATGGTCTTCTTCTTCTCCGCCAATCCAAACAACTTCCTTCGATATTGGTGGGCTTACTTCATCGTCTGCTACGGTATTCCCCTCGTCCCCTCACTCGTTTTGCTGTTTGCAAAGGGTGATGCTGCCGGTCACATGTATGGAAATGCCACGGTAAGTTCACAGCGCTTGAGAAACGATGGCACTTGCCGGGTGCCCACCCAATATCTTCTGCTAATGTTTATCCTGTAGATCTGGTGCTGGATCGACCAGCGTTGGAGTGGTCTTCGAATCTGGACATACTACCTCCCTATCTGGGTCTGTATTCTGCTGTCTTCCGTCATCTACATCGCTGTTGGTTGGTATGTCTTCAAACAGCGTAATCAGCTTCGAAACCTGTCTCTTAGCGATCCGAGCAGAGAAAGATCTGGTAACCGTGACTCGGCAGAAAAGGTACGTTGGGCTCGTGAAAGTCGTACACCAGAACGGTACTGACTCTTCTGTTAGCGACTAAATGTCAATGCAGCAGTCATGGGTAGTATCGCTGCTGAAGTAACGCACACCACAACAATCCAGGTCGCATCTCCCATTTCCGATACACCAAAAGCCGGCATCAACTGGTTTGCAGGACCGCCAACGGACTCATCCTCGAAGGACGAACAGGAAGCCGTACAGGCGGAGCCGACGTATCACACTATGACGAGGATCACCGCCGAGCCCCCGCCCAAGAAACCCTGGTATCGGCGAATGGCAGTTGCCTACAGCAGATGGTGCAGCAAGTTCTCGCACATGGACCCGGTCAAGCTCGCATATCTTCGAACATCTTTCATTTTCGCCATCTCCGTGCTCGTCACCTGGACCCCTTCTTCTATCAACAGAGTCCACGACCTCGTCACGGGGAGCTACGCTAGTTTCGGGCTCAACTTGGCCAGCGGCATTGTACTCCCGCTTCAGGGTGTTTGGAATGCCATCATCTTCTTCTCGACAAGCTGGACCCCGTTGAAGGAAGAGTCCCAGTGGGTACTGAATCGTATCAGAGGCTTGCCGCGCGGACTGCAGGATGCCACTGCGGTGCGGAACGAGAGAGAACGTGGGCTGGAGATGGAAAGCCGACGCCGTCGAAAGGGCAGAGACGACACATCAAGTGTTACGGGCAGTACGATGAGAGTCATGCGCGACGGTTCGATGGCTAGCCTGTGAGAGGCAGCTTAGGAAGCAGGAGACGAATTATTGTCACACGGGAGGCACCAGGATATGGGAGACGGAAAGGCTTCCGTCATCTAATGTTTTCAGCATTGGTATTTCTGCTTTACATGAGAAGCAAAATGGGATGGATGGAAAACGATTCCATGGTTCATACAATATGCTTGCATCTCAAGGGCAGGCAGTAACGTTAGACTGTATAGTATACTGAGGAGGGGCGGCGTGGAGTTTGGTCCCTAGGCACATAATAATCAGTAGTCTCATGAATGATACCCTTTTCACGGAACTCAGATGTTACCACTGCTACTATCTGACCTTAAACAGCATATTGGTCCGATCTCGTTCCTGAATTGGTAACAAGTTCCCGAGGTTGTACATCGCCCCTGCCACGAGAGTATGTATGTGCCACGGCCACACATGCGGGGTTCTCAGCAACGCCGAGCGAGACCCAGTGAAATCTGTGCAACGGATTACAAAACACATCTCTTTGTGACTGTTCCTGGTTGAGCTTGAAACTTTGTGTTTCCCTTTGAGTGACGAAGATTTCCCTATTTCTTCCTCGTTGCCTGGCAAATCGAATACGAATAAAACATACACAATGAGCGGCGAGAGCACCGAGCCCCAGCAGCCTCCCACGGGAGCCGCGGCCCCGGAGACCAAGAAGGAGCGCACGGCCGAAGACGTGTTCGAGCCGCACATCCTGGCCAAGACGGACCCGGAGGTGGTCAAGATCGTGCTCCGGGGCGTCAACGCCGGCGTCCCGCCGACCGCGGCCGTGCCCATCGAGGAGCGCCGCGCCCACCCCGACAAGTATCGGCCGCCCTGGGCCCAGGCCACGGACGGCTGGGACAGGGTCGCCGACCGAAATGTCACGTCGGGCGACGGCGCCACGATCCCCGTCAAGGTGTACCACCCGGATCCCAGCATCTGGGGTGATGGGCCGTATGGTGTTCACTTTAATTTCCATGGTATGTGACGGGGGTCGAAGATGACGTTCTCCTCTGTGGAATTTGTTTCAAAACTCGGGATTTTCCTGAGAACTTACTTGATAACAGGCGGCGGCTTCGTCCTGGGTGATCTGGAGTACGAGTCCACCATTTGTGATAGCATGCGCAAGGGCGCCGGAGTCGTGGTCATCGATGTCAATTACCGACACTGCCCTGGTAAGAATTTCCTGGCGGAAATTATGACGTCCTGCTAACATGATCATAAAGAGGCTACCTGGGGTAAAGCGATCGAGGACGCGTGGGCCGCGGTGAAATGGGTAAGTGACAGACGGAGCACATATGCATCCCATGTAAGCTGACACTGTTCGAAACACGCAAGGCCAGAAGTTCCGCAGCACAGCTCAAGATCAAGCCCGACTCACTCTCCGTCGGCGGGATATCAGCTGGCGGGCACATCTCGCTGGTGCTGCAGCGCGTCCTCCGCGACGAGGGCATCCCGCTGCGCATCTGCCTGGCCACGGTGCCGGGGACCACCAAGGCGCTTTTCTACGAGTACTACACGGATTCGCCGCACGCGTCGTTCCACGAGTTCTTCCGCGGGCCAATCCTGCCGTGGGCCACCATCAAGTACTTTGGCGACGCGTGCTTTCCGCGCGCCGAGCTCGCGGACCGCCTCGCCCTCGTGCCCGACTGGTGGGCGGATCCTCTGAATCACGACGGCAACGGCTGGGAGGGCCTGGGCGAGACGTACATTCGCACCGCCGAGACGGATCCCCTGCGCGACGAGGGCGAGGCGTACGCACTCAAGCTCGCTGCCGCGGGAAACAAGGTTTCCTTGAAGAGGTACCAGGGCGTCCCGCACACGTTCATGTTCTGGAAGGGCCTCGCGCAGAAGAAGGAGTGGGATGAGGACTCCATCAAGGCTCTGGGGGTCGCTCATGGCACGAAAATGGTGCCAATCGATTTTGCTTGAGGGCCACTTTTAGTCTAACGATGGCAGGCTTTATGGAGAATTTGATATTCTTGAGTTCTAGAACAGACATAGTCTTGCCCACGAGAACAGCCGGCTTCGTTGGTTCTCACATTACATGAATTTATGAGAATAGCCCTCACTTACGATGTTCTTACGATACCAAGACTATGTTCTTTTACAGCTCTCTCTATCGGATAACAACACATCTTACAGGCGTACTACAACAACAGACTAAATACATTTCAGCCCGCAATGAGGCGCGGGACTCTTGACCGGCGATTCGGGGCCATATTGGCAAAAGAGCATCTCAGAACAACTTCGAACCGACTAATGAGTAATTATATCGGCTGGTGCTTTGGCTACAAATAGCTGGTCATCTTGGATGTTATCCCACGCTGTACCATATCTGCTTACTGTCCAACTTGACCCAGTCGTGAATTATTTCATGGTTGAGCATCTCCAAGCAGGCCTCGACAGGCTTCGGGTTTGTAATGTCGTACTCGTAGTGCGTTACGACAAACGAACGACTTCTTGACGAAGCGATCGTACAACCGGGATAGATGCCATATCTCCGTGCCATCCCGGTATTACAGGAGCTGTACGATCGGGATGATGGACTCGGTGTGCTCGCGCTGGTGTTAGGCCATCTTGGCGCGGGCGCGAGTCTTCTCCCCATGACCACGAGCCTCGTACGCAGCCAGGGCGGACTCGCCTGTGCGGGTGTACTCAAATGTCATACCATCGGCGATGGAAAACTGAATACGGGCCGCAAGGGCAGCCTCGGCTTTGGTCCTTCTCGCTGGCGCTCACAGTGACACATTTGACCTTGACGTGGCCGGTCTCTTGCAGCCACATTTGATCTGTACTTCGTACATATGGTCTTCGCCCGGGTCCGAGCACTCCCTTAGGGTCCTGTTGATAGTCCGAGGCTGGCTCGGGGTCGATGTTGATCTTGGGCTACTTCAGAAACAGAAGCTTCGGTCAACGGCAAAAAAAAAGGATGAGATGAACTTGAGACGTCAGAGATGAAATTCCCACTATTGTCCTGCGCTGTCACTGCTCCGTCGTATTAATAGCGAATTTGACTTTTGGCTTTGGGGTTTCCTCCCGTAAAGACACTACTTGAACAACTTACGGTCAATAGGAGCATCTTTGCTCCCTGTGATGATGATGGGATCGGTTGGAGGAAGTCTCGTGGTTGTGGAATGCGGTCATATCACCCCACCTAGAATGCTTCCGGTGTTCCTCACGATGCTATGTCTCTTAGTGAAACTGTATGATCGTCATCATGCGCCCTTACACAAAGCGTGCTGATTACTCCATCTGTGGCACGACCAGGATCACTCCAACGTAATCATCAAATACCGCGTCGAGTTTCTTATGGTAATTCTCGTCCATGGTTCTGGAAAGGCGATCTTGCAAGGAGGTTGACTCCAGAAGAAGCTTGATTCTGGGCAGTGGAAGACTCAGAGCTTGCCATGTCTGATCCTTTGATGTGGAAAGCCCTTTCAGTGGCTGCATCACATATTTTCAGCCTACGTGGATATTGAGAAGAATGATGGGAAGTCAAGTTGATCATGGTATATATATGTTGGTGACTGGCCAACTGATTCATTCTCTCCTGTACTAAATCTAAGGACTTTCTTGTAGAAGTTTGGAAATATTACTCACAGGTTGCAAGACAAATTCAAGACCATCCTAATTGCTGAGAGCCTCGGTCTTATACTAGATGCTTGATTATTTGCTATGGCGAAGAACTTAAGGTCTGACTGTTCCAGTGATTGTATCTCCTATAAACATCTTTTGCCATTGAGACTGAATCACTTCAGAGCGAACCTGACTGGAAAGTGACAAGAAGAGTGATACCGCCCCCTACAGAAGCCCAAAGTTCATGTTTGCCATAATTGTCTCCGTGATTTCATACAAGCCTTGGTTTACTACATCGCATTCATCCTCTGACATGATACATAAAAAATAATTGCAGAGTACTTATGGACGCAAACATTGTTCCGCAGTTCAGAGGTGACTCTAGATAGAGTGTCCTATAGTGCAACATGCCGACAGATACCTATCTGATATGTTCCATGTAATGACAGCACAGAGAATTCAATCAAGACACTGACCCTGATGATCCTGCTCTTCTAGGCTTATCGTGCCAGGCAACCATGGTATTGAAATCATGCCTTGTAATGGTGACGACCCAAAATTTGGACTAGAAAATTATGAATTGTCGCTTGATTTGTTGTGGGTCGAAAGTGGCCAGATCTGATGTCAGTAACCCATGATATTTGAGAGTGAGTACCAAGTAATTGCTCAAAAACATGTCGTTCAACAGTCAAATGTGTCTGCTGCATTTGTACAAAAGTATACACAAGGCTCTACATATTCAGGGCGGCCGTTTTCGGCCATATCTTACAGTCGGACGGCGTACAGACTAGCACGCTCCATCTCTCCCAATATACCGTTGCCAGCAAGCGTCCACCGCTCGCTGACGCTCCGCTCGTCGACTCTCATCCGCAGCACGCCGCTCGCTGCCCAGTATTCCATCAGGGCTCTGGCTTCGTTCTTGGAAATGCCCTTGATGTCGAAAACCTCGACTCCCTTCAAAGAGGCAAAGACGCGCTCGTCGTACTTTGAGTAAAAGGGATCCCGCGCCGGGATTGGTTGCTTGGCCTGCGCAGCGGCGGCTTGCTCGAGGGCCTTGTCGACCGATTTGGACTTGTGGTAGTTGCCGCGGGTCGTGATACCAGTGATGGCCGCACCGTTGACGAACTTGGTCTTTCCTCCGAGAGCCTCGGCGAAGACGTTGATCAGAGCCAGGTCGTGACTGTGGATGGGCTTGAACGCAGGGCTCTTGTAGTCGCTCACGCGCATGATGTGATCGAGTCCATCAAGGTTGAACATGATCGGGGGTCGGCCCGGGAGAAGGAGCTCCTGCCACAAGGCCTGGAAGACGGGCCATGCAACTTCCTGTTCCTTGGTGGCCGTGGCCAAAGCGGCAAGGGTCGTGGAGCGCGACGTGTTGAAGGGCAGGTGGATGTGGTCGAGCTGGCAATGGAGGCTGGAGAGGATCTCCTTGTTGCTTTCTTGCATGGTTTGCATCAGCTTGATGAGGAAGACTGGCTGGGAGAACATCTCTGATCTCGGGATCTCCGAGTATTCGGTGGCAGCTGTCGTAAGTTCCTGACCTGAAGAGGATGTTAGTTTCCCCTCTTGTAGCCTCAACAAAGATGCCCTTCTATACCTTCAGGAATGTTTATTACAACATATTTGTTCATGAAACCTGCTGCCAGAGTCTGCAACCCCAGAATGCTCTTTCCGCTGTTCCTGTCTCCCGTCACGACCGTTCTCACTGTCTCCTTCTTGCTGACCTGGTCGGTAATGTGCTTGACGAAATCCACAGTCTCCTGGCGAATGAGCATGTGGGGATGCCTGAAGAGACCCCAGTTCTGCGTCGACTTGAAGGCCTCGACCGTTCGGAGCTGGTCGATGAGCTCGTTGGGCAGTCCCACCATGGTTCCGACGGCCTTGGGGTCGACGATGTTCTCGGCAGTCACCGGAGCGAGGCCGGGCACATTGATCGCATTGTCGTTGACGAGTTGTATCTTCTTCCTGAAAGCCTTTCTCTCGCCGGGCGCGACGGGCTTGCCAGGGTCTCTCGTCTTCTTCTTTCCTCTGGAGCCCAGAACGAGCCGCCTGCCAGTGCGTACATGCCCCGACGGGGTATCGCCCTTGGCCAATTGGGCCGTCGAGGTGCTGAAGGGTGCGCTCGTGGCCGGGATGGCAATGGTGGCCGGCCTGAGGAGGCTCTGAGATGGCCGCGCCAGGCAGCGCCAGCAGTTGGGAGTCGCCATTGTGGTTTGGAATCTGGGTGGTTTTCGCGGTCGCCGCAAGCCGCCTCCAATGCTGCTTTGCAGATCGCGTTTCCCTGCCAAAATTTGGGAGCTGGCGTCGGGTCCCGGCCAAAGCCTCACTCCGAACGAGCTGGCGCACCCAGAGCTCCAGGTAGGCTAGACTGGAAGCGCCCAGCGCCCATGTACCTCCAACCTTCTGCTAATCAATCCGCTAGCACTTATCGATAGTGGGGGACCCTCCAAAATTTCTGGGAAGTTCAATCGCAGTCGACTTTTCTCGCGGCCCTGGGGCAAAGCAGACCTTTGCGATCGATCAAATACATAAAAACAAAACTCAAACGACTGTTGGTCTCGCGTCACAAATCAAGCACTGTATGAGACTGTCGACTGGATTTAACACTTCTATCCACACTCAGTAAATCAGTATCATCATCATCACATCTCACACAAACTCGATATCATCACACAATGGCGCCCGCAGCCAAGCTCGAGGTGCAAGTCACCAAGCCGACGCCCTACACATTCGACCTCGGCCTGCTCCTGGCCAACGACCCGAACCCGCTGCCGGCCCAGGACCCGTCGGTCGGCGCGGAGGAGCGCCTGGCGCACAACGCCCGCGACGCCGCGCAGTCGCTCATCAACCAGCTGCTCACCACACTGCCCCTGCAGTCCACGCAGGCCGGCGTCCTGCTCGACCTGCCGGCCCCCGCCACGGCGCTGCCCCGGGAGAAGCCCCTGCCGGCCGCCAAGGAGCCGACCAAGTGGGAGCGGTTCGCCGCCAAGAAGGGCATCAAGCCCAAGACGAGGGAGCAGCGGAGGATGAAGGGCAAGCAGTTCAACGACAACACGGGCGAGTGGGAGAAGACGTGGGGGTACAAGGGCAAGCCCAAGGAGGGAGCCGTGCCCGACAACTGGATCACCGAGGTCGACGAGAACGGAGAGGCCGTCAAGAGCAGCAAAGGAGGCGCCAACAAGAAGAGAAGAATCAAGGCTTGAGCTGTGGCGGATCTGTCGTGGTTTTGTGGCATTCACATTTGATTTGCAAGCAGCGTCTACCTGTCCCTGAGAATGGCCAACAGGAGAGGCAGAAGAGCTTCGGGGTCCTGCTGCACCAACGGCGTTCGAGGACTTTGGCTGGCGTTCCGGTATTCATTTTGACAATGGACATAGTGAAGTGGACGATGAAAAATTTGAGAAGGAATAAAAAACATTGCAAATGCGAAGATAGTATATTCTCGATCTTGTGGCGGGAAATCCCGAGTTTCTGTCATGGCTATATTACAACTGCACTCGAAAAAAGAAACCCACATTCTCAGCATTGCAGGTCAGGACCTATTTTCCTTCTTCTTCTTTTTTTTCAATCCAGGTTTGTCCGAGCTCGCCCATTCAAATACAACTATCAATAGCAGAGGTCTGCTGTCCCGGCTCCCACATGCCTCCAAACTGGAGAATATCCGAGAATGGTTGGAGATGGCCGTGTCCGACAACGCATCGGCGTCTGAAAAGGCTAGAGGCTCAGGAACTCTCATGCCACTCGCATCTGCTGAACCAGATGTCGCACCAATCAACTATAATGAACCAACCCAAAAGTGCCTCTTGTGTGTCGCGCAATACCCTCCAGATCGTAGCATGTCGATTGCGACTGGGTCGGGGTCGGCAACGTGGTGATCGAGTACGGCACTCTTACGCCGCTGGAAGAGCTCGTCATCGGAAATAAGAAAATCATAACCACTAAGCCATCGTCTCTGTGGCTTGGTTCAGCAAGGCGGTTCTCTGTACTCGGCGCCTGCCTTGATATCATCGCCAGTCTGTTGTATCTCGAAAGCCATCGGACTGCCAAAGATGAATGTTGCCATAGTAAATGGCGCTGTGACGACTCGAGAACTGAGATCCCAGCGTTGAACATGGGTTTGAGACAGTTGATATCGAGTGAGTCGCTGTAGCTGTACTCTCTTTTGTACAACATAGGTACGCGTCATAATTTATGAAGTGCAGAACAAATGAAAAATGTGCAGTTCTGTCATCCAAGGGCGTCAAATCGTAACCAGACGGCAAGAACAAAATGGACAAATTTTGCCGGATGAGACGCATTTATGTCCAAACATAAACTCGGTCTCTACCCGACAGGGTATCGTGCCTTCGATGACCAAATAGACAGGTGAAAGCGTCAGGTGAACGCAGCGCATGGTAGATGACAAATGCAAAAGTACTGTCTCCCGATATTTGGGCAACACAAAAGTCTCATCTGCAAATCGCTCAATAATCGTTGGGCAGACGATTGATGCGGACCGCTGGAAGAGATGCGCTCGCAGTCATCTTGCGAACTCCTCCGCGAATCACATGCCCGGGCTTCTTCTGCCATCCCATCCTTTGCTAAAAGTTGAGCGGCGAAAGAGGCTTGATGGGTGATAGCGGGCGCAGTTCACCTGGCCGGCCGTGGGGGTCATGTGCAATGACTGTCAGGCCTGTCGAGGCAGAGTTTGCGCCGCCATTCTGACCTGTCGTAGACTTCTTTCGAAGCTTCCCGTTTTGCTGCTGTTCAGGACTCTGAACTTGTAGGGCGACATGCGTGCTCTCGGGGGAGGAGTTGTTGAAGCGGTCCTCGCCATCGTACGACTGATCGCCCCGTGCAACGCCAGCATCGGCATCGTCGGGACTGACATGGCTAGTGTTGGGTCGGGAGTTGCCAGTAGTCTGGCCGTTGCCGGCGGTGAGGGCTGCCGGCGGTGGCTGATGCATGAGAGCGTATTCCTCTTCGATGAACTGAGCTTCGTTCTTGCATCCCTTCCAGCATTCTCTCCAGTCGCAAACCAGGAATCTGAAGCAGAAGGCGTCAATCTTCAGGCATGGCTGGAAGCATATACAAAGATTTCGGAAATCCATCCTGTTCTTTTCCGAGTGCGCCAGTAGCAGGCTCAGGTGGCAGGTGATGGCAAACAGCAGATAGTAGTTGTATGGCTGCAAGTTCGAGAGTTCGTCGATGAGAAGCTGCGGAACAGTCTCGGCGCCAGAGCATTCGCGCGAGATGCGCTCCTGTGCCTCCTTCGGGAATATCTCGTCGGGAAGTTCTCGGAGCCAAGCCTTCAGCATGGATCCAATAATGTTGATATCATAGAGGTCCTCCTGTGCAAAAAGGTCGACATCGTACTCTGTAACGTGCTGGTTAGTAAAGGTCCTTGCGGTATGCCGATTCTGTGCCTTTGCATTGGACTTGCCTTCATCGAATCTCCTCTGCCACTTCTTGATCTGCGGTCCACTTCCCGGAACTCGATACAAGCCTTCTACGTCGCTGCCCTTGTAATTGAGGTAGTCGATGGCGCGCCAGGGGAAAGCAGGCATCCAGAATTCGGTCTTATCGCGGGCATCCTCAAGCTTTTTGGATATCCTGGTCTTCCGAGCCTGTTCCACCAAAGGTAAATTTATCACCTTGAGTTGATAGTGCTCATCGTCAATTACGGGTTCCTTCTCGGTGGTGCTGGCGCTTCGTCCAGACTTGTTGCCAAAGAAGCGATTGGAGAAGATGTCGGCTGCTCGTGAGCCAGAACTCTTCAGATTGCCAAGAAACGACGAGCCGGCACTCTCCTTGAAAGACGACGGATGGCTTCGGTTCTGGTTGTGTCCACCATCTCCTCTGTCAGGTCGCAGGTCCTTATTATTCGATCTATCGCGATGGACTGCGCGGTCGGCGGAGTGGTTGCGCTCGGAGGAATCCATCATGGGTCTGTAGGAACGGTCATGTAGGGCTTCCTTGTCCATTGGCGCCGTCCTCAAAGGTTGATTGCGAGGAGAAGCGTGTACTCGTTCTGGCTCTTGAATCCTTATCTCCGATGCAGCTTCCTTCGGACTGGGTCCCTCTCGCTCCTTCATTGACCTGGTCCTAGCCAGAAGGGTAAACGGCTTGGGCTTGCCCTTCTTTGAAGATGAGCTATCGTTGTCGCCCACCAAGGACAAATCCGAATGGGACCGCTGTGAAGCCATGGGTCGGCTTGGTGCCGAATAAGGTCCGTGTGGTTGATCTGCACGCAGAAGATCTGTGGTTAGCACTTTCAACCGCTACTCAATGGCAGCCGCCCGTATTTATTTGCGGTAGCGACGTGTGTGCAATTGCCAATTTGGCGGCCAACTCACCTGCTTGTCTCGGCGTTTTCGCGCGATCGGGGTTGAGCTGCGACTCTGCACCTCTAGACATCCCCTCGCTGCTACTAGTCGTTGGGTTTGGGCTTGGGTCACGATTTCGCAATGAATCCTTTGTTTGTCCCCGCCGATGTTGCGGGGTTTTAGCCGACTTGAAGTTCCAGAAGCGACTTGCGCTTCTTGTATGTTTCTCCTCTTCGCGCCCGGCCTTTCGCGACGCAGATTGTGGTCCAGCGATCTGGAAATTGCCAGCGCCGTCTCTCAGCAACGTGGGAGTTCTGCGCCCAGCATCGACGGCTGTCTGTGGTACGGGAGAGGCGGAGGGCGTCCGGTCACGCGGATTTGTTTGGCTTGGTCGAGGGTCGGAGGGGTTCGCATGAGCACTTTGGGGGTAGTGGTAGTATTCCTGATCGTAGCTGTCTGCAACGGGTCCAGCTTTGTAGTCGAATCGAGGGGAATCGGAGCCCTGCGAGGATGAGAACTTTGATTGCAGCTGCGAGGGCGATGTCCCATGCGAGGTGTGGACTAGTCTAGTCTCGGGTTTTGTGTTTTTGGAGGTGTTGAACTTGCTGAATGGCGATCGTGGGGATCGTGGTGATTTGGAGGGTGCCGGAGAAATCACTTGTAGGTTTGTCTCACTACCGGCAGAAAGAGTGGCAACAGTTCCACGAGGACTCTGCGTTCCCTTGGCTCCCAAAGTGCTGGAATTCGGCGTCGACGACGTAGGGGCGCTGAGGGTGGCCGAGCCGTTGCTGCCAGTACTGGGACCGCTGCGAATATGAGCGTGAGATTGGGAGTCGGCCAGGGCAAGCGGCTGCGGAGCTTCTTTGCGTCCCATGGTTTACTGCGCAAGCGCCGTCGCAAGCGGAAACAGTCCTTGCAGGCCGCTGTTAGGGGTGCGAACAGAACGGTTGACTCCAAGAATGTACTGTGTCATTCCGGGACATGAGCCTTTCGCGTGCAGAGGTTACCGGGCGCGACAGAGTCCGGAACAGTGTCTAGCGTGTGTCTCTGGCATGCAGAGCAGCCCATATGCCCGGTATCCCAGCAAGTAGAAGACCAGGAGTCTGCCCAAGTCCTGGTTCCGGCCTTGGCGCGACTGTGGCAGACTGGTGAAGGGTCGTGAGCTGCCGGTGCGTATGTACGAGCCGTGTGTCAGGGAGTGAGTATCAGAGTGGAGGATTGGCAGCAGGAAATACAGGCAGATTGTGAATCTGCGACACTCGCACAGGACAGCTATGATCTCCAGCGGGCAGCCCCAGTGGGCGGAGCGACGACAGTAGGAGCAGTAGCGGCAGCGACAGGGGTAGCGGGCGCCGGGCAAGCAAGGCACAAGACAAGGAAAGCAGCAAGAGAACTGGCGTGAGCGAGGCGCGAGCAAGGCGTGGACGGGCGGGTGTTGGCAAAGAGGGAGGAAGGAAAGGAGATCAGCAACAAGCAAGATCCTAAACGCCGATGGGATGGTGGACAGCAAGCACCAAAACCAAATCAACAGGAACGAGATATATCCCTATGCGGCCCGGGGGAGGGACCACAATCTCTGGGGAGGAGCTGTTTGGCTGTCTCCGGGCGACGATCGCAGGGCGGCAAAAGGGGTGGGATTGCGGCGCCCAAAGAGAGAGAGAGGAAAACGACTGACTGTTTTGGGGTGGGCTTAGCTGGCGACGTTCGAGTCGATAGATTGATTAAAAGAGTGCCTCCTCTTTCACCTAACCTAGCCCACTGCACTGCCAACAGCGTCAGCCTAATAATATAATAATAAGCCTGCTTGCTGGAACTGGAACCTGGAGGAGGCCCGGCCGTTGCTTAATGCAAGTGCTTTGTCCAACACACGTAGCCGCTAATGTACGTGCTGTAGGTAGGGGAAACTGGCGCTGGGCCGAATCCAGGAACCAGAAACGCCCAGATTCGTTGAATCGTGGCCGCCGTTTGGTACATTATTCAGACAAAACACATGGTTACAGACAACCATTGGCCAAGTTCAGGTTGGCCTCGGCAGCACTAGGTAGTCCATCACGCATATACAGCACACACGACATCTTGAGCAGGATACCTACCAGTAAGTAGTACATACACATGTACTCATAGCCATGCATCCCTGACGAAGGATCTGCTTGTGGCACAGGCAAACAATGGAGTGTTAGTGTAGTCGGGAATATGAATCCACATGCGCCCGAGCCAAACTTCATGTACAGTGCTTTGTCTCTAGAGCCTCAACAGCATCGTCATATATGCTGAAGAAGCAAAATACTATAACATATCCCGCAACGCGTCGGAATGTCTTATTGCTTTGCGCATTCGGGCTGGCCTTTTAAGTTGGCGGGCAATGGAAGTAAAATAGAGCAATCATAGGAAGACAATCGTGGAGTCCCTGAGGAATATGATGAACCAGCGCAATGGTCCCAGCACCCTCGGGGTCCGGCAGTAATATTCCAGTATATTGCCATTATTTGTATGTAGATCCATGGGTAAGAAAGGATCATGCCATGGCGGTGCCCGATCGATGCTGACAGCAAAACTTGTTTGTCCGGGCAGAAATCACAAGGTGTTCCTGGTTCCTGGGCGAACCCGTCCATCCGTGTACTATTCCAGAATGTCTGCACGTCTGCCCATCCATCATCCATCTGCCATATTCTATGGGTCCCTTTCACTCATCATCGATTGCGACGTCAGACATTGCGTAGATCTACGGCTGTATCTCCGGTCCGATTTTCTCAAGTAAACGAATAGCACACTGCAGCCTCGTCAATCTATGTTGCACGGGCGACGCCCACATGTTCTACGGCCATCCCGTCCGGGTCGCTGAAGATAGGTAGAGAGAGGCCTGGGTCGTGGGCATCTAGATCTCCCTCTCTCCCCACTGGCTGGCTGCTCGAGTTCGCAAGGCGGGTCTTGGCGCTCAGGAACGTCGAGTTCTGCAGTGTGGTGTGGGATTTTAGACGAGGGGCAAAAGGTTACGCATTTTTCTGAAACGTCAAGTTAGCGGCGCAACCCCTGCCTCGCCTGCTGCACACTCTAGCACCCTCGACCACAGGCCCCTGTATCAGAACCGGCTGTTCAACCACGACGACCTGTGTGGGGCACCCAAACCATCTCGACTTCAATACGGCCCAGGTCTTCGCTGGTGGTGTGTACAGGAATAAATCCAGAAGGCTGGTCCCAAGAATAGGGATCGCAAGGTCGACATTGATGGCTTGCACATGCGTGATGAAGCGCTCAATCACGAGAGATCGCGTTTCAAGTGCTGCGAATGACCATACGATATGCGATGCTCCCCAAACAGATGCACGGCAGGCAGAGTCAGTGGGTTAAGCTTATTGGGCATCCGACCCCGTCCCAACGTCTGACAAGGGAATAATCCACTAATTGGGCAACTACTGCGTAAGACTCGGCCTTCATGCACCTTATTACGTACATTGGTATATTTTGGGTCACTGTCTACCATGTGTACGGAGTATTGTAGATGGACATGGGAATTGGAACTTCGGATTGCATATCAGGTAGATATCTGGATATTCCTTTCTTCGGCTATGTTGTCCCGACTCTGGCCGCAAACCACATCGCTCCTAATATCACAAATCGTCGGATGTACAGACCGGACGCGGGAAAGAGGTAGGCTTGGTAGACCATAGGTCAGGTCGAGGAGAGCACTAGTGCGATTGACCACCGCGATAGAGGCAAGATTGTCGAGCCAAGTCAAGCTGAGCATGGATGCCAACAAAATTATCAGCGTACTAAATACTCGACTGTGAATTGGGTGACAGCGTTCCAGAACCGGCTAAGAATAACACTTGGGGCTCTTTAGCACGAGCCATGTTCCTTGAGCAGACCGTGTGCTTATTTGGCGTGCTTGGCCGGGCCGCGATATAAGGAAATGGCACTACTAGATGCAACTATTACGGCTGGCCATCAAGATAGCATGAATTTTCCCAGTACGACGTGATGCGTTGGCAGTTCTGGCAGTGCTTCTGAGCCCAAACTGTGGCTCTCTTCATCAGAGCAATTCTCTTCAGGATACCTGAAAACTGGAGATTCTGAATAGCTTCTGGCGAAGCATTCTTGCTTGAACTCGTGGTAATAAAAACTTGAGAGCTCGGCAGCCAGAGACTGATCTAACACGGTGATGCTGACCGATACTGGAGCCAGGCAATTTTGAAGCACCCATGATGTCTTGATGTAAAGAATCAGCCTGTTGACATTGGCTTCATGCCAGGCAGGAGTATGCTCCCGGGATACGTCTCTGATTCACCTGGACCATGGATACTGGAAAATCACCTCTATCCGTAGACATTGGTTCGTCAAAGTAGTCACGTCCACCACAGGGGCAAACGTAGCCGGCCAAAATAACAGTCCTGGGCATGGTTCGGTGCCTTCTCACAAGTGACAAACGGCAAATTCTCCTCGCTCCTCCACAAAAGCAAGATCATGTCCAAAACTCTGCAGCCAGGCAGCCTCAAAACAGTGCTCGAGTTTTTCGTCCATTTGAGGTCCCCAGGAAAGTAGCAATTGTAATCCAGCAAGTTCTAGCGAGTCTCCTTCACATCCTCAGGCAAGCTGAAGACTGTAATGGAAAATGTTTCGCATCACATCCAGGTAGTGAAAGGTGGATGGACACTTGGAAGTGATCATAGGATGTACCCAGCGGACCACTACCGGTTGCAAAAATGAGGTTAATCTTCATGAGACCAGTGGCCTCGCTTCAGAGATTAAACTGAACAGAACAGATACTACACTTGATCAAAGCCTAGAGGTTCAGGTAGTTAGCAATGGAGCAGACAAGCTGAGTCAGTTGGGGATCACTAACCAGAAGGCAAAGAGAGCTGGAGGAGAAAAGAAGAAAAGACCAAAATCGGGGAGGGAAGGCCTCAATAAATACTCAGGAAAAAGGTCTGTGCGCCTGCCACTGATTGTGCGCGCAGGCAGCAGCGGCCAGGCAGAACCGGCAGAATCAGAGGTACGGCGGTACTTACTGATTGCGCGCGCAAACACTGATTTTTCGTTGGCCAGAAATTATGTATTGTCTACTGGCTTCCAGATTTTGCAGTTTCGGCGGCAGAACTCCAAACAAATCAGTAAGTACCAAGGTAGACATTTCCCGGGTTGGATATTCAATGCCCCGGACGCCGGTTCGTGCACGGCGCCGAATGTTCCCACTTTGGCACGAACCGAGACCCGGTGTCATTTCCCCACCTGCCGGAGCTTGCATGACTAATCTGATCGCCCTCTAACAAATACCCTTCGCACAGGCCCAGAATTCCTAGACCGTAGAACCATTCTGCACAAGCCTTCATCATTTTTGCAATTAAATACGTCACGAGACTCAAAGTTGCATCGCATCGGGCCCTGACTACATCGTCCTTCCAAACGAGCAACAGGCTCTGTGCCAAGAACCGAACCATGTCGAACCTTGACAAGCTCCCCGAAGAGCTCCAACTCGCAACGGCAGCCCACGTAAAATACATCCAGAGCCTCGACACCAAGAAGGACGAGTACGAATATTGGTTGACTGAACACCTGCGCATGAACGGTCTTTACTGGGGCTTGACAGCGCTTCACCTCCTGCAGCATCCCGATGCGCTCCCCCGCGACGAGACGATCGATTTTGTGCTGTCCTGCCAGCACGAGAATGGCGGTTTTGGAGCAGCGCCTGGCCATGATGCCCACATGTTGTCGACCGTGTCTGCCGTCCAAATTCTCGCACTAGTAGATGGTCTGGACGAACTCGATACCAGAGGCAAGGGGAAAATCAACACAGGCAAATGTGTGTCTTTGTGCCGCGACGAATCTCTCCACGGAAGGCTGACGAGCAGCAGTCATGGCGGATCTTCAGAACAAGGAGACTGGCACTTTTGCTGGAGATGAATGGGGCGAAGAGGACACGCGTTTCCTCTATGGTGCTCTCAACGCCCTGTCGCTCCTTGGTCTCAAGCATCTCGTAGATACCGACAAAGCCGTCGACCATATTGTAGCTTGCGCCAACTTCGATGGAGGGTACGGATTGACGCCGGGTGCCGAATCACACTCTGGGCAGATATTCACCTGTCTCGCCGCGCTTACTATTGCCGGGCGCATGGACACAGTAGAAGTAGACAAACTTGGTAGGTGGCTGAGCGAGCGCCAGAAGCCCAATGGTGGGTTGAATGGCCGTCCTGAGAAAGACGAAGATGTCTGTTACAGCTGGTGGGTATTGAGCAGTTTGGCCATGATTGGCAAGACGCATTGGATCGACCGGGAAGCCCTCATCAAGTTCATTCTCCGATGCCAGGATACGGAACTAGGAGGCATCTCGGACAGGCCTGGTAATATGGTCGATGTCTGGCATACGGTCTTTGGCCTCACTGGTCTGAGCCTGCTCGGTTTCCCCGGCCTAGACACCGTTAATCCTGTATACTGCTTGCCTAAGTCGACGGTCGAGCGTGTCCTCGGTTCGCAGAAATAGAGCAACAGCTACATGATCTGCTTGAAGAGCGGGCAATGTGGTGGTCCCTGCAACAATGAACCTGATGGCCCTTCACAACAAGTCGTCTGATTTGTAGGGAACAATCCTTGACATTCATCACGAAGATCACCACACAACACCACGTATCTCTTGCAATCTAATAACCTTGATGCAGTATTTCAGTGGCTTCTAGGATACAAGGCAAGAGAAGAGAAATCTGTTCTGTCCCCATGAGATCCCGCTTCAGATAGCGTCTTTGATCGCGAGGGACGTGGCATACATACAAAACCATGCCCAGAGAATCACTCCATCTACGGTTCGCAACGGACACCGCTGTCCGCACAAATATACAATATAAGGAACTACAGCATGGAAACAACTTTTGCCATCGTCCAACATGATCGACATGACGTGAAATTATAGGATCGAGGAGCGGGTAACTGCAACGACCATCAGGTGGTTTGGGCAGAAACGCTGTATGGCTCAGCAGAAGACAACGTTTCGACCGGCAACCCGTTGGTGTTCAAGCATAAGAGGCCAGGAATTCTTGCACCCCTGGAAATGGATACAATTGTGAGATCAAGGACTAAACCCAATATGTTTATTTCCTTTCGGACGAGTGAAACTTGGAGTCCATCCAAGAGAGATTGCCGTCGGCACAACGTCCAAGAGGACGACTAAGTACTCGTTCACCAGCCGCCCCATTAACCTCCTAGCACCTCTGCCTAGTTACCATTCACTCATACTCACCCTTTTCGGCAACAACTCGGACATCGCCTGACTTGAGTATTCGCTCCTGCGCTTCCTCTTCTTCGGCTGCTTCGTCCGGAAGCAGGCCCAACTTGCGCAAGCGCTTGCCGCCCAAGACCAGGATCGCAATCAGAGCACATGAGAAGAGGGTGCAGAATGCAGAGATACCCCAGACCCAGTTGACCCCCACGCTCAGAGTCCAGGGCGCATAGAAGAATTGGATGGCCACGGTGAAGGACACGCGGTACACGTTGAGGGCGGTGCCCACCTCCTGGGGGTGGCTCTTGTAAACCTCGATGACATAGTTGATCGCTGGCGGGATGCACGCCGTCGCCCCGAACACGATCATGGCCTCGGCCACGGCAAGCGCCATGAAGTGCAGGCGGTAGAAGACGGAAGCGCCGAACAGTCCGAGGCCAATGGGCGCGACGACGAGCCCGGGGAACCAGGCCGTGTGCAATCTGTACTCGGGATGCCAGACGCCGCCGCGCCGCTTCTTGATCCACAAGGGCAGGCGGTCGTTGATGAGCACGCCGTAGCCGACACCGATCAGGGCGCCGACCCAGGCCGAGAAGTAGAAGTAGCCGGTGGCGTTGGACGAGAACCCGAACCCGCCCTGGTCGCGAGGGGCGACAAGGATGATGGGTATCTGGACTCCGGCCATGACGAACCAGCCGTAGTTGATCAGGTTGTATATGCCCGACAGTATACATATGGGGCTGACGAACACTTTGGAAAATACGGAGTAGGACATTTTCTATACTCATCAGTAGCCGAACGTGAGGTCACTGACTTCCGATACTGAGTAGATACAGACTAACAATATTCTTGGCCTTGCCAGGCGCGGCTACTCGCGTGCCGGGGAAGAACAGAGCGCATCGTCTGCCAAGCCACGTTCTGGGGATTGGCGAGGACGAGGGCGGCTGGTTTCGAACTCTGTCCCACCCTGTTTCCTCGCCTAAGACGAAGAACAGAATGGCCGAGAAGCCGTTTGCAGCGACCGTCCACCAAAAGCAGATTGGCCACCTATGATACTGCACGATAAAAGCCGAGAAGGTCGGACCGGCCACGGAGGAGACCATGTAGATGGTAGAGTATATGGCAAAGGCCCTCCCGCGCTGGTGCAGGAAGAAGATCTGCGCGATGACGCCCGCTGAGAACACCTGGGTCGTCGGGCAGAACAGCCCGGCAATGGCGCGAGAAGCACAGAACGAATTAAAGGCGCCGGGGCCGGCGCTCAGGGATGACCATATCGACGTGGCCACGACGGCGATCTCGCTCCAGAAGCAGCACGACATGACGCCGAAGACGCGCACGGCGGCCACGAGCACGACGGGGCCGACGACGATGCCGCCCAGCACGGCCGAGATCTCCTCGCCGGGATCAGTGTCACTTTTCTTCTTCTCTCTATCCCCGCTGGAGGCTTGGGCACGCTCACCGAGTAGGAGGACTGCTCTGGGGTGATGCCAAAGTCTTCGGCCTGAGCGGGAATCGCGAGCACGTTGGACACGGCAGTGGCGGTCCCGATGAAGGTCCCTTTTGAATACGACTGTCAGCTCCCAGCCATGGGTTTGATACAATGTTCATTCAGGAATCGTTGACAGGCCTAGACTCAATAGGTTGTGCCTACACCCGCTCGTGCTAGCAACTACAACGTACCGAAGCACATGATGCCGAAAATGGCAATCTTCTTGGACATGGGCCAGTTCTTTCATCATGTTAGCACCGCCAAGGCTCGAGAAGCATTATACTCCAGAACGTACCAATGGATCGCGTGGGTCGTCCGACGGCTGAGGTACTAGTTCTATATCCTTTTTTGAGTATTTAAGGTTTGCCTCTCGTCCATTTCGAGCGTCGCTGGGCCTCTTGGTGGTTGCCTCGGAAAAGGTACGCTCAGCATCGTCGCCTCTCGCACCCTCCAAGTGAAAGGCGCGAGCGGACATGGTGTTTTATCTTGCTAGGAGTATGTCCCTAGATGGACAATGTTATGAATTCTGAGAAGAGGGACTCATGTCTGCCGTGCAGCAGAATCGTACAACTCATGGCTCCTACAATGTCCATTTATATCCGCAGCTGGTGCGCCTGACAACCCCTCTGAGCTACTACTACTCCGCACAATGGACAATGTATAATCGTTTCTTGACTCTGTCCGCGTCGGTTCCGACTTATAGGCCTTGGTAAGTAAGCAGAAATAGCCGTGGCTAAATTGTTGCTGTGAACTGTTTGACACGAACGAGAATTTCCCGTCGCCTCTCAGATTATAGACTCCCTTAGAATGGGCCGTCACTGATTCAGATTATACGATTCAGTCCTTTGCCTGCCAGTGGAATATTGCATACCTATAGCACAGACAAGGATGGAATAGTTACTTATCAGATCATCATACATTTTGAGCTACTCATCAGATCATTGTTTGACAGCATAACGCTGACCGGGGGACACATTTGGAACCATGTGGACTCCTGGACAAGGGACATTTCCTTGGCATATCGCTATCCTTGGCATCCCGTCTTCCCGCTCCCATGGTATTGGATCTTTGGGAACTGCCGTTGGATCCCTCTCCTCTTTCTTGCGTCCATACTATCTACTTGCGGTGTCATCCGGTTCTCGGGTCGCTCTACCTGTCGGCCTAACCCGTGACCATTGTATCCACATGGGACCCAATTACAATTTGCTCCTTGAGCCTGCTTTTGAGGGTATCCCGCCCATAGCCCGCCTGGCGACTCCCGCGTGGCCGGGCCGCCTGGTTTTCGTTATCATGGCCATTCCCGGCGTAGAAAGATGCTTAAATCTACTCGGACGCCAGTAAGCTCGACTACACCATAACAGTGTTTTCCAACCGAGGTGGCGTTTTGCAACAGTCCAGAGTGCTAGCCAGCTTTGGCCAACGACCAGTCTTATTACCGTTCTTTACCCCAGACGAAGATCAAACGGCTGGAAAGTCTATTACATTTAGCTTACAACAAGCGTTCCTCGAGCTACATACTACTCGGCCGCCATTCATCATGGACCCGAGCTCCATCGACATCGCCGTGGTGGGCGCCCACATGCGCGGCTTCCCGCTGAACAAGGACCTGACGTCCCGGGGCGGCGTGTTCCGGCGCGCGACGTCGACGTCGGCGTCGTACCGCCTCTTCGCCCTGGCCAACACGTTCCCGCACAAGCCGGGCCTGAGCCGGGCGCTCACCGACGAGGACAGCGGCGCCGTCGAGGTCGAGATCTGGCGCCTGCCCAAGGCCGAGCTGGGCGGCTTCCTCGAGACGGTGCCCTCGCCGCTGGGCATCGGCACCATCGAGCTGCGCGACGGCAACTGGGTCAAGGGCTTTATCTGCGAGCCCTATGCGCTCCACGGCGCGACCGAAATTACTGGGTTCGGCGGTTGGAGGGCCTATACGGATAGTCTGGATTCGCAAGTCTTCTAGGCTGTTTCTGTGTACGACTTTTTGAGGATTATGCCGGGCGATATGGGGAGGGAGGTTTGTTGGTGATTGCGTGATGGGATAATATTAACTTCTGAGCGATCTTGTATTTTGCGGCAAAATATACAAATCTCTTCTCATCTCTCGACTATTGCGCTTTGCCGCTCATTTCTACATGTGTGTAGTATTCACTCGATTAGAAGTGCAAAGCTTCCCTCAAATGCCAAATCAAGAGTAGTTACCAAATGCAAATCAGATGATGCCACTGCAGTGCGGACGTTTACATGAAGCCCGCCGGTATTTCCATATTATAAAGCGGTAAGTACTGTTGAGAACCATGGACATCGCTCTCCATGAACCCGCCCGCGGCGACGACTCGGCCCCCGCGGATCCTGGGAATGGTGAACTTGAAGGCGAGCGCCGCGTCGAAGAAGCCGGACCATATAATCTGTTCCTCCTCAAGGCTGAATGCCACTGCCACGGACTCTTGGCTGAGGACACCAGAGCTCTTGACCCTAGAGTACATGTCCTCGCAATCGAATATGACGTCGAATGTGATTTCATAGGGGCCGGCGTTCTTGGAGCGGAGGACGCTGGCCAGGTCGCCAAGCTTGGCAGGTTTTGAGATGATTTTATCATCGGTCGTGAGAGTATGAGACGATATTTCGCTTGTGCTCTTCGGGCTCTGACTGATGGTGGAACCTTTCGGCAGCGGTTTCGGTGCTATTGGCGATAATCGCTGGCCACAGCCAACCATTTCCACGCGGTGTCGGAGGATGAGCTTTTTCTCGGGGCTGTCTTTGGCCTCCTGGGCTGACGAAGTGATCTGCCATGCATGTAGACGCTCTTCGCCTCGCTGCAAGTTCATCAGGTGATACACCGAGAACTCTGCACACGGGCCCGCCTCAATTTCGAGCTTGCCGCCAATGCCGAATGCAAAGTTCCCCGAAGTTGCCTTTTGGTTCTTGTAAGGACCGTGCTTATGTCATCTTGTCAGTACTTTCCTCCCAGAGAAAATGCGGGAGAGGGGGAGAGATGCTTGACGACTCACCATTGTCGCAATTCTCGCTGTTGAAGCAACGGACGTGGCGAGTATCTGCGTGTCGGCAAGAGCCTCGCCAACGAGGAATATCTCGTCGGTGTTGCATCCATGAACATGGAAGTCGACCTTCCACCGACCGGAAGAATCTCTGTGCTGCGTGTCGACGTAATCTCTGATTCGAGTTACGAAATCATCGATCTGACGGATGAGAATGGCTACAAAACGTCAGCAGCGCCATTGAGGATTCGGTTCATGTATCTTACGATCTTTGATGCTGCCCATGAATATCGTCCGAAATCCCACCACTCGCGCCGCCTCAAGCTTCAGCGTGTAAGGAGCACCTTCGTCTTCCGAGAAGTGGAAAGAGCTCCCAGAGACCCTGACCGTTCTGCCGTCACTCATTTGAGAATATCTGGACTCTGTCAAGTCCAGATAGCCTCCCGGCCCGTGAAGAATGTCCGGTCTCGTCTTCTCGTACAGAGTATGTGCTGCCACTGATAGCTTTGTACAGGCGGCGGCGGAGGCTAGAGGCGAGATGTCAAATTGACCATTCGAGTAGATTGTGCCAATTGCGCCGTGGCTCTTTGGTCTTGCACACTGCCCGCCACATTCCATGATCTTTCCCAGATGAGTGAATGCTCCGAACATCTGTCGTTTCTTGTCTCTGGAAGCCCCCTCGATTTGGGACTGCGAGTGAAATGCAGCAAAGGCAATGTAGGGCGAAGGGTCATAAGCCCTGCCACCGATGATGATATCGAAATCTGGATTCTCAATCATGGCGTCCAGAAACGGTTCGGGGCCAAGTTGAGCTACTATGTTGGTCGATTCGTCGATATCTTGGTCGGTCAATTGAGGCACGTATTTGCCACAACCACTAATCTGCCCTCTGCTTAGCCTTTCTCTTACTAGGGTCTTGTCAATGCCGGCAAAGATGGCTATTGTTTTGAGCTGTGCATGACTATAAAGCGCAATTGGATTAGCTCAGCTCTGCATGGACCACGAATTCTCCAGGGAGCCTCCTTACCTGTTTTCATCATCTTTCATGATCTCTCGGATGATATCTTCAATCTCTTCTACATGGGCATCGCTACCGTCACCTCCAGCAGAAGTGAATATCAAAGGAACCCGGAATGAGATCACCAGTCTGATCAACTTGGCTAGGTCTCGGGTGTATGCAGCCCGAGGACATGTCATATTCCTGAGGGCAAGCTTCTCCGGCCCGCTATCGGTTGATCCCGAGTCTAGGATGATGGCGGTCGGTGTACCGTCGGGAACCAATCGAGAGAGAGCTGTTGCGGTTTGTCGCTCATTGAACCCATATCCAAGCATGCCGACAGGTGTCACAATATGGCATATTGGCTCAAGAGTAGCATCGATCTGATCGTCCAATGAAGTCATTTTTGTCGTGAATGTGAAGTAGAATATGATTGTATTCCCAGTCAAACATTTGCTGTAGTATGATGAATACAATATTTCAATACCCTTTTAGACCAAGATCCTTGGCAACGATTGTTCTTTTATAGAGACTATACAGCGGCAGAGGAGTATCGGTCTCACGGCGCGGACTTTCTTCCTATTGCCAATTGATGGTCAAATGTGGATCGGAGTATTCAGTTATTCTCCGCTGTGCAGCGCCAAGCGACCTATGTCAGACACCGCCACCCCTGCCAAGCCGATGATATATGATTATATGCCGGACTCACCTGCAGGACCGTCAGCAAAGAATTCTGATGCCTAATTTCGAGCATCTTGGGAGACAGTGATCACCATGCTCGACCCCGACTTGAACAGAGTTGACGCGGCGTGGCTCGTGTCTTTGACAACTCGGCGGAGTTTTCCTGCTTCGCACCATACTACGGGTCGAAAGGACCATGATGATACTCCACTACAGATTATATTTCGGCCGGGTTATCAATCTCTGGGCTGTGTATATGGTATTTGTAGCTTGAAGATGAAGGACATAAATTGACTGCTTTTCGCTCGTCCATTCTGGTTGTCTGTATACTACAATATCGATCGGCTCTTCGTTACTCGTTCAAGATAGTCAGAAATCAAGGATTCATCAGACTTTTGATCGCCGACTTTTTACTTTGATCTGCCATATCATAGTAAACATTTACAATACGCGACAAAATGAGCGAATCAAGAATCGAACTTCGGGAGTCAATAAAGTTGATCAACAATGACAGTGTCCAAGAGCTCATCTCAGATGCTGATCGCAAAATAATCAGACGAGTCAAGTGGAAGACGGACCTTATCATCTTGCCATTGTTATTGTCCATCCATTTTCTAGCACAAATGGTAGGCCGCATCGTTTCTCTCGGAAGTGTGCTTTGGAGCGCGATTGACAATACTCCAGGGACGCTCCGATCTTGCAAACGCCAAGGTTGCAGGCCTAGACAAGGACTTTGACCTCGATGCCAGCAAGTACAGCTTGGTCGCGAGTATCTTGCTCGTTGGCTACCTGCTGTTTCAACTACCGGCGATGCTGTTGATGCGAAAGGTCGGACCACCAGTCGAGGTTTGTGCTGTCGTCAACATCGTTTTGTCATATGGGTAATTGATTGACTTCTTCTTCCCAGTTCGCCTGTGCCATGATAGTATGGGGCGTCGTCACTGTCTGCACCATCAAGGCTACCAACTACATACACCTGATGATCATCCGAACCCTGGTTGGCGCTTCCGAGGCCTTCATACAAGGCTCAATTCTGTACCTTTCGTTCTGGTATCCCTACAACGAGCTCGCAACGCGTGGCGCCATCCTCTACTCTGGTGTTGCCCTCGCCGGTACTTTCAATGGCCTGCTCGCCTACCTCATCGAGGTGAACCTCGACCGCGTGAATGGGTGGAATGCATGGCAGTGGTAAGGAGCTTTATGCCGCATTTTTCTCTTCCTTGCCCGGTATCCTGCTAACATCAAGCTCGCACAGGATATTCTTCATCGAAGGCATCATCCCCATCGCATGGGCATTCGTCATCCTCTTCCTCCTGCCCAACACGCCCGAGACCGTCAAGCTCTTCTTCACGCCCGAGGAGAAGAAGATCATCGTCGCCCGCAGCCGGGCCGCGCACAACACGGGCGAGAGCAAGATCATCCCCAAGCTCATCCTCCAGGTGCTCGCGCAGCCGCAGTTCTGGCTCGTCGTGCTGATGGACTCGGGCGTGCACTTCTGCACCACGTCGCTGTCCAACTTCGTCCCCGACATCCTGCGGGGGCTCGGGTACGCCAGCGTGCAGGCGCAGCTCATGACCGTGGTGGTCTACAGCGCGGCACTGGTTGGCATCCTCGCGGCGGCGCGCGTCGCGGACCGCTTCCAGAAGCGCGGCGCCGTCGTCTGCGCGTGCTCGGCCGTCGCCGCAGCGGGATATGTGGTGCTGCTCGCCGTCGAGGACGACGGGGCCCGCCTCGCGGCCACGTGCGTCGTCGCCGCCGGCGCGTACCCCATCTCCGTGCTCAGCCTCGTGTGGATGGCGACCAACAACGTCGGCTACACGTTCCGGGCCAGCGCCGCGGGGTCCGTCAACGTCTTCTCGCAGCTCGTCGCCATCTCGGCCAACTTTGCCTTTAGCGAACCGCCGTACTACCGCACGGGACTGGGCATCTCCCTGTTCATGATTGCCATGTCGGGCGTCGCGGCGGCGCTGCAGTTGGGATACCTCAGCTTGATGAACAAGGTCAAGAGAGCGGAACAGCATAGTGAACTTGCTTCGAGAAGGCGGCAACTGACTATTGATGAGATTGGCAACGCTCATCCAGACTTCTTCTTTTCATTCTAGAGCATGATTATTAGCTATAACTTGGGATTATACGTACAGACAGCGTGAACCATTCAGTGAAAATTGTATTTATCTTTACAACAGCCGCTTCTTCTGCCTTTCATGCTTGTATTATCATGATATCTACTGTAAAAACAACACGCGCGCATCTCTATGAGGGCAGATGCAGTATCCATAACGCCATATTCCAGTCCCAACATTGTTGTCGTCCAGATCCTCAACTCCTGGATATCATATAACGACGTCTTACTCGTCATCGTCATCGTTGCCACCAGCATTAATAAACACCAATCTGGAGCCATTGCCTGCCGTTTGCCAGACCTATCAAGAATTATTAGTAAGTGGATTCCACATTGATCCTTGCACGACAAGCAGAAAATACTCACATCAATGCTGGCGTATTCATCCAGAGCAGTCAACCATTGGTCTTCTGTGAAGCCCTTTGCTAATACCCTCTCCCTGACCTTGCGCAAGCTCAGCTCAATGGCAGCCTCCTCGTCGTCATCATCCACGTCGTCAGGACGGCAAGCACCGGTCTCCAGGAAGCCCTTGACGAGCTCCAGAATTCTGGTGTTGGCATCTCTGCCACGCTTCCGTGGCCCCTCGTGAGCAGCCAAGCTTTCCTTGCTAGCCTCGATCAAGCGCAGAGCTTCATCAACATCATCCTGGTCCACCGAATCGGCAAATCGCAGACGTGCCAGAGCCTGTGCAAGACGGACCACACCAAGCAGTGTACGAGGGGTGGTGTGCGCAAAGTTCTGACCCTTTGACTCGGCTGTCTTTTGAGCCTTTCGCAGGCGCACGTACGTCTTGGTGAGATACTCGGTGACGGTCTCGGGAACCGTTGGGCGGTAGGTTCGCGCCTTTGCGACGTAGGCACGCACTTCATGTGGCGTGAAAACGACATTTGGCACCTCGCCATCGGCCGCAGTCGGGTTGTTGGCGTAGAGATCGGGGTGCTTGCTGTGCATATGTACGTAGGCAACGTGCTTCGCAAGCTGCGCATCGCTCTCGCGCGTCGGGGTATCAAGAAGGAGGAAGAGAACATCGAAACGAGACAAAAGGGCGGCGGGAAGGTTGATGTTCTCGACTGGCGAAATCCGAGGGTTGTATCGGCCATAGATGGGGTTGGCGGCAGCCAGGATGGATGTTCGGGCATTGAGAGTTGTCGAGATACCAGCCTTGGAAATGGAGATTGTCTGCTGTTCCATGACTTCGTGGATGGCGGTTCTGTCGTTGTCGTCCATCTTGTCAAATTCATCGATACAGCAGATACCATTGTCAGCAAGGACGAGGGCACCACCTTCGAGAACCATCTCATCCGTGACAGGGTCGCGCATGACAGCGGCGGTCAGACCGACACCACTGGAACCACGGCCAGAAGTGTACACACCACGGGGAGCAACCTTTGAGATGTACTTGAGAAGCTGAGACTTGGCAACACCAGGATCACCCATCAAACAAATGTTGAGGTCACCACGAATGCGCATACCGTCGCCCATCTCCTTTGTCACACCACCAACGAGCAAAAGCAGCAAAGCCTTCTTCACGTCCAAATGCCCGAAGATCTCAGGGGCTATGGATTTGGCCAGCATTTCGTAAACGGCACCAGACTGGCTGAAGGTCTGGATTCGGCGAAGTAGTCTATCATCAATGACCATCGCCTCGTATGCTTTCTTGTGCTGGGAAATGTGGTGAGCCTCGAGGTAGGTATCGGTGAGAAGTCCGGCGCGCATAGCCTTGAAGCCCGTGTAAGGTGTTGGTAGGAAGATACCCGAGATGTCGACGATGTCACCAGGGTTGACTTGTCGAACGGTGCTTCCGTAGCACATGATGGTCAATTGCCGAGGAATCTGACCAATTGGCACCTGCTCGGCCATCTCTTGAATCTTGACCTCCTGGAACGGCAAGAATTTGGAAGCACGAGACGACTGGAAAAGTTGGCCCTTGGACTGGTTTTCTTTGCACTCCTTGGATGGACAACTAGTCAAAGGTGCGTACGACTTGTCGTTGATCGGCTGGAAGATTTCGCAACCACAGCGGTCGCAGGTGTAAGCGCCGACCTGGACGATGGGCTTGACATCAGACACTCTTGTCGCAATACCGCGGATTGTGATGAGATGTCCTAGATGCTCACCCCTGACCTGTCGTACAGCCAGGGCCTTGACTGGCTTCTCCTGAGTGGACATCCTCGGCTTGAAGACCAGAGTATATCGGCGCGTGAGCTGGGCGGGGAAGGTAGACTCCAACATCTCGGGGTTGTTAGTGCTCTCGGCGAGCTGGGCCATCTCCCGGTTTCTCGCCTGTCTCTTTTCCATGATGACGTCCAACACGTCGTCCTTGAAGCTGACGCCCGTCGCGGGAGGAGGCATCCTGCTGTCGATGGCTCTCGAGATGAGCTCGACGTAGGATTTTGTGTTGGCCTCGATAGACTCGACGAGCTTGAGAGCGCGAGCCTCGTCGCTTTCTGCTTCCCACTGCGAGACAACCAGATATTAGCTTCACTGATTGATGAGATGTGGCAAGGATTGAGAGTAATATCGTACAGTCACGATGTCGTCGAGGTCCACCAGCACTTCATCGACCTCACGATTCGCCAGCTGCTGCATCATTTCGGCATATTTATGCTTGGGTTGCTGTCTGACAGCCTTTTGCCTCCGGCGCTGTTGTTGAGCATTGTCGTCCTCGTCCATGAAATCGTACTCATCGTCGCTCAGGTCGTCTTCGTTGATGCTGATCTGACCGATGGCATGGGTGATGCTGTCCTGCGGGGAGGTCTTGAATTGCTCGAGGAAGTCTTCAAAGGCGCTTTGTTGCGCCTCGTAGTCGACATAGTTGCGGGCCTGAAGAAGTGCCATGATGGGCAGTCAATTGCCTCTGCCGTCACCCCTTGGTACTGTGTCGAAGACTGAAGATTGCGAAGAGAAATGCGCCGGGTGTGGTTGTAACGCGAACGGCTGCAATGATGTCGCAAAGAGCAAGGTCGAGGCTTTCAGTGAGAGACGAGCAGACCCACGGGAGGTTGGCATCAATTTCAAAAGCTCGACGCGCCAGGGGCCTGCGCGCTAATGTTAATTGAAACGCGTCGGGATGCCCCTCGACGCGACGAGTTGGCGACCCCGTATCTCAGACTGTACCAGACTCGCCCAGGGGCGATCCCCTTATTCTTACTCGAGCCAACCATCAGCAGAAGGTGCGAGATAATATCCGCAGCAATGCATAAGTCGGCATAAGCTCCACGATCCAATGCATTACTGTATGTGTCCGAGTCGCATGGATCCATCAGTCAGTCAATTCCATCCTCTGCCTCGGCTGCGGCACATGCTGGACGAACCCCGACCGACCCCCGACCGAAGCTACCTGCGCTAGAAGCTCGTTCCGGGGAATCCAGATCATGCCGTGAGCTCCAATGTGCGCATCCAATTCGTATCATCGCGACATGTAACCGCCCAAACCCGCGTCGCATCGATTGCACGAGTGTCCCTCGCAAGTGTCCAAGCCCACAATGGCTTCCCGCAAGAATGCGCAGTCAACCGCTGCCGAATTATCTCTCGTCCATTTGAAGAACTGCCTCGTAAACCTACCCTCGTCGCTTGTCTCTTTGCTCGTCAACATCAACACTCCGGCGCAAAATGTCGTGGTCGAACTCAACTATAGAACAACTTCTCCGAGTGGTTCCTCCCAGAGTAACGGGGCCTCCTCGCAACGCTCGATATTCGTGGGATGGACGGGCATGGCAAGTAAACGCAAGCTTGCATCGCTAGTTGGTCGCGATGGCATCAGTTCTTCGCGCAGTGGTGCCAGGGACCAGGAGGTTGCCTCGGTCGAGATAGATGCGACTCTGGCCTCGACTATTGGGCTACATGACGGTCAAAAGGTCATGGCCATCATACACGTCGATCCGCCGCTCGCCCATACTGTCAACATCGAACCTCTTACACCCGAGGACTGGGAAATAATAGAGCTGCATGCCACCTTTTTGGAACTCAATATGCTTTCACAGATCCGTGCCCTCCCGAATCCTCTCTATACTGCCGGCCAGGGACAGCCGCCATCCCCCCATCCGCTTACACTACATCTGTCACCAACATCGGCAGCCAACGTCAAGGTGCTATCGCTAGAGCCCACGCCGAGCGCAGACACTCCATTCGTCAAGATCGCCCCCGATGCCGAAGTGATTGTCGCCCCAAAGACTCGAGCGAAACCGTCCAAGACCAGCCGCGAAAGTCGTAGTGTGGGCGGCACTTCTAGAAGGAGTGGGAAAAGCTCGGCCAGCACTGCCAGAAGGAAGAGCCAGCGCGAAGAGAAAAAGCCAGCATTGTTTCTGAGAGGCGTGGACAGACAACTCTGCGATGAGTGGTTTGAAGAGTCTGCCGACACATCTGATCTGACTATTTGGGTCGATCGCGATTTGCTGCTGTCCAGGGATTTCAGGGGCGTCAATTATGTTACGGTCAATGTTGTGAAGCCCGCTGGGCTCCAAGCGCCAATTGATCCTCAAAAACAACAGCAGGAGGCCGCGGCAAATGCAGAGGCAGTAAAAGCTTCTGAGAAGGCAGTTGCCAACCTCTTACCATGGGACGATCTTCCGGACAGTCAAACAGTCACATTGTCCTCGAATCTGTGTGCCTCGCTGGGCTGTTCCGGCATGGTGGGAGGCATTGTCAAGATCGAGCCAGCGCCTCAACCTATTTCGAGAAGCACCGTCCAATGCCTCAAGGTCTATCCTTATCAGACCACTAGCACAAAAATCTCGGAAGGCTTGCGGTTTGGTGGAGAATCCAAGTCCGAGAAAGAAGAGGCGGCCAAGATGATTGCACGCATATACAGTGGTGCCAAAAGCCAAGGCTTCCTTTCCGGGCCCTTGACTGATGGCATGGTCCTTCCAGTCAGCAAAGATCTCGAAGCGCCACAGGGCTGGGAGGGAGGTATTGTGAGGCTTGATCCTCCCATTATCTCTACCGGGTCCAAGGAGCCGATCAGCTGGTGCTTGGGTTCGGAAAAGCCAATTCCACTTGATGTTCAATCGCCAATACCAAAGCCAACTGGATCGGACGAAAACGAGTCCGCTAATGAAGATCTGGAGACCAACCCGATTCTGGTTGGCATCGACTCCCTCTTGACAGAAGTTCAGTCCCATCTGTCGCACATGTCATCCATATTGCTATCGGGTGCCTTGGGTTCTGGCAAGACTTCCGTCGCCAAATCTATCGGCCAGAGTTTACGAAAAGACTATCTGTTTCACACGACATACTTCCCTTGCAGGCGTCTAGTCAATGACGAGAGTAGGATATCTACGATCAAGGAGACTCTTAACAGGGTTTTCATGCGGGCTAGTTGGGGTGCGCGATTAGGTGGCAAGGCTCTTGTCATTCTAGATGATCTCGACAAACTCTGCCCTGCGGAGACTGAACTTCAAGTAGGCAACGACAACGGACGAAGCCGCCAAATCAGCGAAATAATTGTCTCGATAGTACGGCAATATTGCACGCGGGACAGCAACGTCGTACTTCTCGCCACGGCACAGGGCAAGGACTCTCTAAACACGGTTGTCGTCGGTGGCCATGTTGTGCGCGAAATTATTGATCTCAAGGCTCCCGACAAGAACGGACGGAGACGAGTGATGGAAACTGTCGTCAACCAATACACCGTGTCTCCTTCGTCCCTCGAAAGGCAGGACACAAATCGTAGCCGGCCAACAACGGCGGATGGAAGCGCGAGAAGCGAGGACGGCAATGCGTGGATGGATGGTGTCAGTCAGCCCAGCAGAAGGAATTCTGCTGCCAACTCGGGTACGGACGGCTTCCTCTTAGATCCCGACCTTGACTTTCTCGACCTCGCAGGCGAAACCGATGGCTACATGCCAGGGGACTTGATTTTGCTAGTCGCAAGGGCTCGCAATGAGGCTCTTATTCGCTCCGTCGGCGAGAATCCGACAAACAATTCGTTGGATATGGTCCAACTTAGTCGGCTTGACTTTGACAGTGCACTCAAGGGATTCACGCCGGCCTCCCTACGAAACGTGACACTACAGTCGTCTACCACAACCTTCTCATCGATCGGAGGTCTCAGAGAAACACGGCGTATTCTGCTAGAGACACTCCAATACCCAACCAAATATGCGCCTATTTTCGCTCAGTGTCCCCTCCGCCTTCGATCTGGATTGCTACTGTACGGATTCCCTGGCTGCGGCAAGACCCTTCTAGCCTCGGCCGTAGCTGGCGAGTGTGGTCTCAACTTCATCAGTGTCAAGGGCCCCGAAATATTGAACAAGTATATTGGAGCTTCGGAGAAGAGTGTCCGCGATCTGTTCGAGAGAGCAAGCGCTGCCAAGCCCTGTGTTCTGTTCTTCGACGAATTCGACTCGATAGCGCCGAAACGTGGTCACGATTCGACAGGTGTGACGGATCGCGTGGTTAACCAGCTTTTGACCCAAATGGATGGCGCCGAAGGGCTCAGTGGTGTATACGTCTTGGCGGCGACCTCTCGACCTGATCTCATCGATCCAGCGTTGCTCAGACCTGGTCGTCTCGACAAGAGTCTGTTGTGCGACTTCCCAGATATGGAAGACAGGATAGACATACTTCGGGCTCTGGCGTCCAAGGTCAAGATGTCAGACGAAGTGCTGGGATCCGAGGAAGCACTCCGCGAGTTGGGTCGTCGAACGGAAGGGTTGACTGGTGCCGACATTCAAGCTCTGATCAGCAATGCCCAGCTTGAAGCCATTCATGACGTTTTGAGCGATGTAGACTTGCAACCCTCCAGCAAATCTCGCCAATCTGCTGCAACCAATCCATCAAACACCGCCGCGCGGCCGAGGAACTTTGTTCAATTCCGTTATGGCGCCGAAGAGGCGATGGCGGAAGAAAAAGAGCGGGCAGCCAAGGGATTCAACAGATCCTCCGAATTGGCCGAGAATGCTGCCATCGCCGCCAAGCTCCAGGATATCAAGCTGGCCCGGAAAAAGTCCAAGTATGCCCAAAAGGGTTCTGCCAACCTCCCAAATGGTCACAGCGCAGGAAAGGCAACCAAGAGTGATGGCGCTAGGGAAGTCGTCATTGGCTGGAAGCATCTTGTCAAGGCCCTCGAGGATACCAGAGCCAGTATAAGCACCCAGGAGCGAAACAGACTTGAAAGAATCTATCATGAGTTTGTCGTTGGGAGAAGCGGAGAGATGCGAGATGGTCAAGGCAGCATGGAAATTGGTGGACGAAGCAGTTTGATGTAAAAGCACCTTAGGTTGGGTCAATGGCGGGGTCAGCGGGAAACAAAACCTAGCTTCATGTTGTAGCAGAATTAGAAGATACAATTGTGATAATAACAACATTTACAAATCTGAATCAACGGGAATTCTCATGAATATTTGGTTTCTTGTAGTAAGGGAACCGTATTGATAGTTGACGACAATGATACTTGTTGTGCATCTGTATGGATGACCGTGCAGTCTCTTTGAGCACATCAGCCACAACATGATACGTGAACGTGGATACTTGAATACACAAGACAACACCATGCCCATGCATTAAGTCACAAAAGCATGCTCCTGGCCGGCAACGAACAGTTGACAGTTGGGGGCTGCCATGTCCGAATCTGTAAGGCTGCTATAAATTGTGGGGCATCAAGCTTGCGGCTCGCTCGTGCAGGAGCGTTTGTGTTGATAGGCACGAGTCTTGCTGCGCTAACCCTTAGCCGGCTAGCGCCGATCTGCGTCGCCGCCTTTTAAGACTTGAGGCTGTTGTCAATTGTCTGTGCTTGCATCGTCCATTGTGAATCGCTTCAACCTTCCCACAACTCTCCCTTCAACTATCGGTGCCGGCACCTCTTTGTAACGCCTCGATTCCCGATAATTTTAATACCATTCGACTCGGAAGCAGATTCTGCATACAGCGCCACCCATTTCGAAGCCATCCTGGACGTTTTGGCCCATCAATCGATGAGTGTGTCGATTGAATAGGGGTCCCTCCAGATATCCACCTCCAGCCCAAGTTCGCCATCGTGTCAGCAGGGACATCTTCTACAACATCCGCGCATCCAAGCTGCCCGGGTCTGCAGCGCAGAGCAAACGCAAGCTACTCAAGCTCTTCCAAATCCGTAAGTTCACCACCATGTTTACTTTTGATTTTGGCGCGTTCCTGCTCTACTTCTTGTCACCTTCCCATCGCCGACTCTTGCCCTCAATTTTTGGTCGTTCTTTTTGGCCGTTCTTTTTGGCCTTTTTCTCAATTTCGATCCCATCTCTGTCTCTTTTTCTCCCTCTCGTGGCTATATTATATGGTAGCAGCACTGTACAGTTTCGAGAACTTGCCAGAAAAGCACCGGGGAGGTTTCTACGCTACGTATGGTGAGCCAGAGCTCGATGAGTTGCGCATGATAGCACCCACGATACCCTCAGATAGGCAAGTTGCCAGTATCTATTTCGTCCCATCTTCTTTTGTTCTTTTTCTCTTGGACACTATAGAAGGAGTCGGTACAGTCGTTATCCCATCGAAGGCACAAAGGTTGCAATCCTTATCCGATCACAGGCACATAGGTTGCTAGTGCAATCATCATCCCTTCGAAGACGCATTACACAATCATGGTCATACAGCACAATCATCACCCATACCGTCGCTCCGCTTTTTAGCCTGGGACCTAGCTACAAGCACAAAGGGATTTGAGGCTGCCAGTCGAGGGGCAGCTTGCAGCTTCACTTGAAACTGCCAGTCGAAAATCCTGGCTGCCAGCCCAGGGCAGTCCGCAGCTATCGTGGTTTTCAAACCCTAACCCCTCGATGTTTGCCTACAAAAGCACCACTTGCCTCCTACCTTGCGTCAGACTTTCTTCCATCTGAACTCCATCATTCCACCACCCTTCCTACTTTCGAGTTGTTCTTCGGAACCACCCAAGTATGGAGCCTCCCCAGTATGGGTTCCCTTTATTATGAGTCCTCTTTATGAGCCCTCTTGAGTTGGTCATCCAGAAATGTCTTGACACTGTCTGGGGTTGTTCTCCGGAACCCCCTCGAGTGTTCTCCGGAACCTCCCCGCCGGCCATACCTGGCCCGGTTGTCTGGTCCGTTTCCCACCACTTTGCATTTTGCTTTCGTCCTATTTCATTCCTTCTTCGTCCGATGCGCAATCACTTGCCGTGTTGAACATTCTCTTACTACTGTTTTTGATTTTTGCTTTCGAAATTCGTCCAAACTATTTCGCTAACCATTGATACAGCAAAAAGGCAGACAACTGCCAGATATGGCCGGCCTTGCGGTCCCTTGGTCGCAGACCAAGGGAAAAGCTGAAGAGGATGCTCGGAAGATGCAGCTGGCCGTTCAGGAAGAATGCGCAAAGTCGGGGAAGCCAGCCCCCGACTACGAGCTCCGAGGTACGTATCTCAAATTATTTGTGACCTCCACCAGATTCAGAAAGCTGACGATTTCTCAGAGCTAATCGGAAAGGGCTCCTTTGGCCGAGTCTACAAGGCCACTGGGGCCAAAGACGGCAAGGTGGTTGCCGTCAAGATCATTGATGTCGATGAGAGCGACACGATGAACCCGAAACTCGCCGACACATACTCGGAGTTCATGAAGGAGGTCACGGCCCTCCAAGTCCTCCGGGAAGGTGGGGCAAAGAACATCAACCACGTCCTGGAGGCACTGCCGGTGGGCCGGTCGATGTGGATGGTTACAGAATACTGCGCAGGAGGCAGCGTGGCAACTCTCATGAAGCCAACCGCGCCGGGCGGTCTACAGGAGAAGTGGATCGTCCCGATTCTGCGAGAGGTTGCCATTGCCATCTTCTGGGTGCACCGGCAGGGAATCATTCACCGAGATATCAAGTGCGCCAACGTTCTGGTTACAGAAGAAGGTGGCGTCCAGCTCTGCGATTTCGGAGTAGCGGGTATGATGGAGAGCAAGTTCGACAAACGGTCGACGTTCATCGGTACTCCCCACTGGATGGCGCCAGAGCTGTTCGACATGAACGCCTCCTACGGAACGGAAGTCGATATCTGGGCTTTCGGATCCATGGTCTACGAGATTGCGTCGGGTCTCCCGCCGAACGCAGTAGCACAAGTCGGCTTGTCGCAACTTGGTGGATTTTTGCGAGAGCACTTGCCCCGGCTCGATGGACCTCAGTACTCTGATGACCTGAAGAGTCTTGTAGCTTTCTGCTTGGTAGAGTCGCCCAAGCACAGACCTACAATCGTCCAAGTCAAGAACCACCCGTACATCAAGGGAACCGAAGACAGATACCCTTCCAGCAGTTTGGCGTCGCTAGTCAGAGCGTACAAATTGTGGGAGGATCGCGGAGGAAGTCGGAAGTCGCTCTTTAATCCTCTCATAGGTGCGCAGGGACCTTCGGATGTCGATCTTGCCTCAACGTCTCTGGCCGATGAGTGGAATTTCAGCACGACGCTCGCCTTTGATGAGCGCATTCACGAGAACCCAGATGGAGTCACTGATTTCGAGGCTGTTCGAGACGTCTATGGGTCACAGGTGGACTTTCCCGGCACTGGTTTCAACGAAGAGACCCAGAAAGCCAAGCCCAAGGGCAGAAGGAGGCCACCCCCTCAAGCACTATCAGCCATGAGAGCCCCGCTAGAGAAAGTCTTTGACCCGAACACCATCTCCAACTACAACGAGAACTCACAGGCGTATTATGGACACATGCCTATGCCGCCCCCGCCTCCGCCTCCCCCTGCTTCTGACCTCCCACTGAGAAACGACAATATGCATTCGACCTTGAGAGAGTCTCTGATCGATCTAGACGCTTCTCTTGATGGTGGCGATTTGTCACAGTTTGCCTCAATGGACACAATCAGAGCTGGACCTCCTGGCCATAATTCCAACCTCGGTCCCGGTCCCGGTCCTGGTCCCAGAGCTTCCATGGATAACAATTGGTCATTCTCTGGTGCAACCGATTCGTCGTACGACCGAGCGCCCTTTTCTGATCCTGCTGAGATGAACAACGGAAGACCTGGACCTGATTGGCAATGGCCAACTGTTATCCCTCCTGCTTCCGCAAGCGCAGAGATTACGAACTTCACTTTCGATGGTGAAGACACCACCAGGCCCCCGTTAATTCACCAGCAGACAGAGCCAATAGGTCTTCCGTCCCAAGGATACGATTTGCAAGTTCCAAGATCTACCAACGACCGGATGTCTGTATCATCGCTCATCGACTTGGACGAAGGTCTTGTGGACTCCGGCATGCCAGAATACACCCGACCGTCCACAGCCAATTCGGATGTTCCGTCCATGACCGGATCAGAGATGGGATCAAGCGCCAATCCGTTTGAGCTTGAGCGTCACCCATCCATCTACGCACCAGCATCCTTTACCCAGCGCGAGCCTTCGATCTATGCACCTGCCTCTTTTACCCAGCGCGAACCCTCCATTTACGTATCGGACGCCTCGCAGTACGCCTCACTCACCGACACGAGCGGTCCTGATCCTTCCATGATGCAAAACACTGTTCGCCACCAGCCGAGCGTCTCTGACGCATCTGGACAGTCCTACATTGACTCGGACAACAGCGACTACACCACGTCGAATCAGCGAGTCAACAGACGAACGAACGGCTCTGGCAACAACGGCTTGTATCCCGTCGCACCGCCCGCTGCCAACATCATGGAGGGCACCGCATCAACACACGACGTCGCCGAGGAAATGCGCAGGCTCGTCGCTTCTCTGTCCGATCACCTGACGATTATTGGCCAACAAGTCGGCGATCTTGAACCTCGTCGCTCAAGCCGCATCTCTGCAGGACGCATCAGCGAGGAAGACATTGGTAACCCAGCAGATTGAGCTTGGGAAGAGCTGAACGCAGCGTGTCTTGTACAACAGGGTCGGATGGGTGCTTTGTACAGCGGTATGTGATGAGACGAATGCGTTTAGGACTGCATTAGGAAGGACAACGTTCTGTTTTTAAAGGAGCCATTGTATTGAGAGTTCCATGGTAGCAAGCAAGGTTTTGTTCTTTGAGAGCATTTGTATTTATACGTTCCACAACAGGAGCATGAATTGGTACGATGGAAGGAAATGGCACATGAAGTAGTCTGTATTAAGCGTGTTGCAACGACCAACGGAATGCCATGATCATGGAACACCACCATGAGCATGTGCTCTAAATGTCTTTTGTAAATTGATATCTTATGTGAAGTGAAGTGACATATTCAAGCCATCCCGATCATGTCTCCCATCAACAAGGCCCTGTATTTTTCCACGGCCTCCCGGAGCCTGATCAATATGCCCGCGGCCATCATCTTGACCTGGTTCTCCTCACCGTCGCCGCCCTGGTCGCCGCCGCGGGTGCGATCAAAGACGCCGCTGACCCACTCGACGGTCTCGACGACCTCGCGGCCGTGGCGCTGGCACAGGCCGCGCATGTCGGCCTCGTGGACGTCGAGCAGGGCCATGAAGGCAAAGAGCACGGCGTGCGTGACGCCCGCCTCCCCTTCGCAGCTGGCCCGGACGCCGAGCAGCAGGTCCCAGAGCTCGGAGGTCATCTGGGGCAGGGCGAGGGTCGAGGGCCCGGCGGCGTGCAGGAGCAGGCCCAGGGTCTTGAGGTAGACGGACAGCAGGTGCGGCTGGAACAGGACGCCGCGCAGCGAGGCCGAGGGCGAGTGCAGAGCCGCTAGGAACCGCGAGGTCAGGGGGAAGAAGAAGGACGTCGCGATGACCTGTGCTGTGGTGTTGGGGATGCTGCGGATGCCGGGTCTTCTGTTCATGGATGACTTGGTCGTCACCTTGACCGGGTCGTTGAGCCGCGAGGTAAAGGTGGACAGCTTGAGCGCGTCGGGCCCAGTGGCGGCGTCGGCGGCTTCGGCTGCCAGAGGCGCGAGGAACGTCTGCGAGAGCGACTGGGAGATGCCGTCGAGGGCGTTGGGAGGCAGCGCCTTGAGCGTCGAGGGCGACGAGCTGTATCTGTCGGGTGGCGGTGCCAGGACGTAGTGTTTCTCCATCTTGGCGGGCAGCTGCTTGGAGGGGAAGGAGGCGGCGGGGGCATATTCCGAAGTTTCGTGCCCGGCGATCTCGCGGCCGCTCAGGCCCAGGACGACGAGTATGGATGCGCGCTGGGAGAGGGAGTAGTCGCCGTCGAAGAAAGTCTTGGCAAACCACCGGCCCATGATCTGCGGCTGGGCCACGACAATGGCGACCATGCCCTGCAGTCGGAGGTTGTCAAAGTCTTCGAGGTCGAACTTGTTTGAAAGCCCGACCAAGAGCGATGCCAGCTCCTCCGCATGTGAGCTGACTTCGGTACCGTAGCTGGCCTTGCGGCGAATAAGCAGTGGTGCAGTGGCGATGGCGATTTTCTGACGGTCATAATTTTCTCCATCACGGAAATACGTGATCAGATCTCGTATGTAAACAGGGGCCTTGGGCTTGTCTCGGTTGATCAGAGTCGGGTCGTCGTCCGAATCTTCAGAGTCCGAGTCTGGCTTTGCATAAGGGACTAAGTCGTCGTCTTCTTCCTCGTCATCGTCCTCGATTTCTTCAATAATAAACCCTGTCTTGGGTGCTGATGGCACGGGTCGAGGCTTTGGCTTCGATTCCGTCCTCTTCGTCTTTGTAGAGGGTGTCTCTGTGGTCGTCTCGACCTTTAGAGGGTTGACGGGCCCAACTTTGTCAGCAATACTGATCAATGACTTGTACCACTTGGCCTCATCCGAGTGTGTCTCGTCAGAATGGAAATCCAGTTTCTGGTCACTGCCATGTACAAGACCCGACAAAGCTTCTCCAACGATCATGCCCAAGAACTTGGCTCTCTGCTGTGATGCATCGATCCGTCTCGAGATGGCGTTTAGATAGCTACCGCTCCGCAGTAATATCGTGAGCTTGATTGGCGAGATGCGATGGACATAACCGGCACTCAACAGTAGTACTTGGGCATGAGCTAGATAGTGTTTCAGCAAGGAATTCTGCCAGACGACGGATTTGCTTTCTCACCTTCTTGTTGCAATATGGGTGAGTGCTTGATGTACAACTGGTCGCCAAATTGGTTCAGACTTCGTTCCAGTACTGTAGTGATGGCTTCTTTATCGTCTGCTAACACAGCTGTGGCTGCCCTCCTGATACCGGAACTCTCGCCCAGTCCGGCTCCGCTTGAGTCTGTGAGCCAAGAAATTAGATGGCCTTTTCGGACTTGGCTGGATCCAATGACTGTCTTCAGGATGCCAGCCGCAGCCCACACCATTGGATAGTCCTCTGTAGAGTTGTCGAGAGATATGGGTAGGTGCGAGCCCAGAACTTTAAGTATTATCGTCAAGACTCGTCGTTGATCCATTTGCGGCATTGAATCAAGCAATTTTGGAAATATTGGCGATATATCGTCTTGAAAGAGAAGTTTCTCGTACAGATATCGTATTAGAAGGTCTGGATTCTTGTCAGCTAGCCGACATGAATAACATGTCTCCTACTTACCAGCATGTCCAAGTTTCAGGGATCTAGTCAGAATCTCGGCGCAAAGTTTTGTCGCGTCATCTGTCCGCTCTTCGCATATCCATGTCTTTACATTGGCTCCTAGCCATTGAATATATGCTTTGCTATCGGCGATCCAAAAGGTCTGTTTAGATGCTTCTGCTTCCCGAAGCAGAAATTCGGCTTCTGCGGACAGCGAAACAATCTTTCCTCCGGCCACAAGAGATATAAACTCTGATCGGAGCGCTCGAGCCTTGCTGGGATTCTCTAGTGACGGTGAAAGATTCTTCCATATTCTGTGGAGTTGACTTTCTTGTTGGAGTAGATGACTTGTGAGATCCATGACTGACACCAGGTTCATGACGATATTTGACTGTTTGGCGCCTTTCGGGTCGCTCTTGCCTTGTTGCATTAGAGCTTTCATGTAGGCAATAGCGGCATTGATGCCTGTGACGCTGAGGAGGCATTCTAGCATCAGGTTGAGATCTCTGCTCTTGCGTCCCTTTGCAGAGTCGTCATTGATGACATCCCAATAGTTTGGTACTATCTCGGTTACGAGTACGTGAATGATCTGTGCTGCCAGAGGACTCGGCTGGAGTATATCGAATGCGTGGTCCCCTCGCGAGCCCTGTTGCAAGTATTGGAGCACGCATATGAGCTCTTCATAGCCGGGCTCACTTTTCAGTGCTTCGAGGGCTTCCTCTGGAGAAGTACCTTTGAACTCGGATTTTGACAGTACAGTCTTCTTGACAGGCTTGGAGATTGTCAAAAGGTCTTCAGTCTTTCGATTGATCTGCCCGACAGGTCTTAGAAGTTCCTCCATGGTTCCTAGTGGGAACGGGACTGATGAGTGCTGTTTTTGTTTGGCTGGGAGAGGCCTGGTATGCCTAGTTTGTCGGGTCTCGACTACCATGCGAGTGTTGCCGTTTGGCGTTTGGCAACTGGCAACCGGCACCCTCTCTCCAGTTCTGCTTAGGTGAGAATTCCAAATGCCTCTGGGATCAACCCGCTGCCTTGTCTCTAAGCATGATTCTCCCCGGTCGACTTGGAAGATTATGATTTTTGTACTGATTTGTGTGAACTGGAAACTTCTCTCAGCATCATCAAGTTCATCTTTGATGCAGTTGCCGTCACAAGACATGGATGAAAAAGAGTTTATGCTTTTAACTAGGCGGAAGCGTTAGTGCCCGCCTACCTACCCACCCTCTAGTGCTTGACTTATCAATTGATAAGCCCCAGCTTCTGACGTTATTCCAGGCAGCTCCCGCAGCTCCAGCAGGTGCACAGGTACCTAGCGCCAAACCTCCAGCGGTCTTGCTGATGTACCAACCAACATCCCACCTCCACACCATCAATCGCAGCAACAACCACCTGCTTCTCTGGAAGGCAGGATCGCCGAGATGGCCGTCAACGAAGGGAGCAAGGCCAGCGAGGCTGCACGTTGGAAGTACCTCAACCGCATTCGCGAGATCAAGGGCCCCTTCAACCAAGACGCCGAATTCCCAGAGGACATGCCGGATCCTCTCGAAAACTACAAGGTCCTGGTCATTGGCGCGGGTGGTCTTGGTTGCGAGATGCTCAAGAACCTGGCCATGTCTGGCTTCAAGAACATTCATGTCATTGATATGGGTACGTTGCGTCGGTCTTCGTAAAGGCTTCATGGTTTCATGGTCAAGAGCTAACATGGTGCCTGTTTCTTAGACACTATCGACATTTCCAACTTGAATCGCCAGTTCCTCTTCCGAAAGAGTGATGTCGGCAAGTTCAAGGCGTCCGTCGCCGCCGAGTTCGTCATGAAGCGCGTCAAAGGTGTCAAGATCACACCACACAACTGCAAGATCCAGGACTTTGATGACGGCTTCTATTCTCAATTCCAGCTTCTTATATGCGGACTCGACAGTATAGATGCCAGACGGTGGATGAACGCCAAGCTGGTGAGCATGGTCGACGACGACAATCCCGAGTCGCTTAAGCCATTGATCGATGGCGGTACCGAGGGCTTCAAGGGCCAGACCCGTGTGGTGATTCCTAGTATTGGACCCTGTATCGAGTGTCAGTTGGACCTGTATGCCCCTCGAGCGGCAGTCCCTCTCTGCACACTTGCCACCATCCCACGACAGCCTGAGCACTGCATTGAGTGGGCGCACATCATTGCCTGGGACAAGGAGAAGCCGTTCCCGGTGTTGGATAAGGACGACCCGGAACACATCACCTGGCTGTACGAAAAGGCTCTGACGCGCGCCATGGAGTTCAACATCCCAGGAGTGACATATTCCCTTACTCAGGGAACGGTCAAGAATATTATTCCCGCCATCGCCTCCACGAACGCCATAATTGCTGGTTCTTGTTGCCTCGAGGCCCTGAAAATCGCCACAAACACCTCTCCCTTCTTAGGTATGGAGGATAATTTTATGTCCTACGACGGAACCGAGGGCATCTATACCAACACATTTCAATACGAGAAGAAGGACGACTGTCCTGTCTGCGGCGATGGTGGCAGGCCCCTGAAAGCTGATCCCAAATGGACACTTCAAGAGCTGCTGGAGTCGCTGAAAGACAATGCAGTAGCGCGATTTAAGCAACCGTCTCTGCGAGCAGATGGGAAAACCCTTTACATGCGTGGAATTGCGGACCTGGAGGAGCAGACGCGACCGAATCTGGAGAAGACCCTGGCGGACGAGCTGGGCTTGGTACATGGATCCCAGATTGCGATCACGGATGCAGCGTTCCCGGGCTCGAATTTCAAATTCATCCTCCAGTTCACTTAGGCATCAACGAATTGTACACAAATCACTAGAGATACCAAATAGACGCATCATGACCTGACCAATATGTACTTGATCGATACGAACAGGAGATCGTCCGCGACTAATCATATCATGATGCGAAGCGTTACAGAGCTATTCAATCCTCGTCGGCTCTCATCGCGGAACTTTCCTGATACACGGAAACTTGATTGCTCTGATACATGACTGGGCCGAGCTGGAATCCCACCTTCTACCCAAGCCCTGTGTCATTATTGTTCGCGGACACCATCTACAGTCCGCCGATTCCCTGAGCTTGCACCCCAGCGTAATCGTACTGCAACGATCCACCATAAGTCAAGGCCGAGTAGCCTATTTGTTGATTGTTCGTACTCATCCCCGTGTTCAGGAATCCACTGGCATCTCTTCCGGTAGACTGTGTATTAGATGTCGTCACAATCGCCCCAGTGGAAACTGCTCGCGGCTGTGACTGCTGCAGTGAAGCCCGCGGCGGGGCGAGACTGGCAGTATTGGAAGACGGATTGCCACCATCACCAAAATACAGATAATCCTGCGGCGAAGGCTCGACAGACCGGCTCCTCCGCACGGTGTGGTTGTGCCGCAGCCGCGAGGTGTGCCCCGGTTTCCGCTTGCCGGTCGGCTTCCTCGAGACCGGGCCCGTCCGCGCCGCGGCCGACGGCAGCTCCGCGTTGAGCGGCGCCTCCAGGATGTCCGAGAACCGGCGGTCGTCGCCCGAGCAGTCGTCCTCGGCGATGGCCTCGTAGGGATTGCTGCTGTTGATGGGCGCGCGGGCGTCCGCGTCGGCCGGCGTTGTGGCCCCCTTGGACCGGACCGACGATAGCCTCTTGAGCGTGTCGCGCAAACCCATTTTGTAATGTAGGCAGGTGGGGGTCCCTTTCTCCCTTTTTTAATGGTGGTTCTCCAGTCTCCAGCCAGGCAGGGAGGATTTCCCGGCCCTAAGATCGGACGATCCGTCCACTCCAGTCCGGGCGCAGGTGCCGCCTGGTTGTCGTTGCTGTCCCGGAATGGCAGTGCTCTCTTTTGTGGCGATGTCCAGATCAGAGCACGATCGGCTGTAATCCGCAATGTTTTGGAGTGATTGCTCTCAACGAAAGACTGTTTGTTGATTAAAGAATAAAGTTGAAGAAACAATAAAAAAGGAGAACCCTTTACGAAAGAGTAGCAATCTCACGTTTTCCAAGGCAGGCGTTTAGAATCAGACGGTTCCCTCTCTAGTTGCAGGATCTTAGGGCGGGCTGTGCTGCAAAAAAACTTCCTGGTCCCCTGAACCCTGGGGGTTAACCAGCCCAGCTGAGTTTCGAATAAGCACCGCCGAGCTGGGCCTCTCGATCCCCAGTCATCTTGATAGTGAACAGTCAAGAAACATGTTTTTTTCTGTGTGCCGTGAACGAGAGAACCAAACAAGAGCATTGAATGGACGGGTCGGGTAGGGGGGCCAAAGCCTGCAAGTGAACCACTTCAATGCGTTTATACTCACTGATAGCGCCCCAGCCAGTATTTAGTGGCCTACCATATGGGATCTTGTTTGCACGATTCATTCGCCATCTTTTCAAACCCGACGCAAACCAAGGTCGACAGACAGTCATACACATACTTATCAGTATCAATTGCGTCGGAGACATAAGATTACGGCTACGAGATTGCAAACTGCCCTCGGTAACTACGAAGCTGGAGAAGTAGATCGGAACCACCATTGTTCTAGTGTACAAAGCACATTACCAATGACCTGTCACGTTTTACTGTCTTGTTGCGAGTGACAATCGCTTTGTTCGCCCAATCACAAGGCCTTTGTTGAGCGCATACAACTGCAGTTCGTCTTTGCGGCGAATATATATGTCATCTATGATCATGGACAGTCTTCTTTTCTCGACACAACTCAAGAGGTAGCTTCAGCACTAGCAACTCTAGCAAGTACAACCACCCTCGAGAAAACAACAGCACACATTCAGTCATGGCCTCCTCGGAGACACTCGTCGTCAAGGATATCAACTTCTGGCCCGATCTAGCCAAGTACCTCACTGCCTACCACCCCGAGGTGAGACCTGCGCATGGCAAGGTGAGGCCGGTACACATTGAACTCAACTGTAGTGTATGTGCACACGAGATCGGTCTTCCCGACTGGGTCAAAGATCCGAAGCTGAACACCGGGCACCGGCATCCCCACCAGGAGGTCGTCGAGGCGCTCATGGTGCTGGCGTGTGGCCACCTCATCGGCGAGGCCTGCTGGGTCAAGTGGACGCAGCAGTGCCGGGAGCAGAACAAGCCGCACAGCTGCCCGCTCTGCAGGTTCGAGATGCGCTACCGTTGCGAGTGCGCGGCGACGATCCCGGCGCGCCGGCTGCGGACGACGACCAGGTGGCCGCGCATGGAGGACACCATACCCAAGACGCAAATGTGGCGGATAGGCGCGAGCGGCGAACCCGAGGTGGTCAGCAAGCCGCGGGGCAACTCGTTCGAGGTCGAGTGGCGCGAGTGGCCTCCGCAAGACCGCGTGCCTTTCGACTGCATGCATTGCAGGATAAAGAGGTTTAGGGACCAACTTCGATATAACACGCATCTTGGGTCGGAATTCTCGAAGCCCCGTTACCTGGTAGGTGCAGATCCCGTCATGGAAGGCAGGGAAGTCGTATTGGAAAACCTGCAAGGCGGTTGCTCGGAAGAGAACATTGAGTTGAACGAGAGACTTATGGCGGCCGAGAGACAACTCTTGGAAGTCATAAGCGAATTCTGTGGAAAGCTGCTCTGTTGGTAAGTACCCAGGGTATCATGCTGACTGTTATAACAGACTGATAAAACCATTGAGCGGCAGATTATCTTCGCCTGCACGGTACATAGAGCCAACAGGCAAGTAAAGTTAATTGATACTGATGCATTGCAGATAACTTTCGAATTCTGATACAAATAAGCCGTGCCATTTCGTGGAAGATATCCGCCCAACCTTGAGTGGTATTTCCACGTTTCTAAGTATAGTGAGAGATTGTCATGCTATGAATTTTGATTTCAAGCATTTCTGTCACTTTGTAACCGCTCAAGTGTCGTCGTGGTTACATCGTATATAATGAAAGCATAAACTTGAACAGAATAAGTCGGCCATGTAAAACAAAAGGTGTCTTTACAGTTATATTTGTTGCCAATCAACCAGTCGGTTTACTCTAGAAAGAATAAGGTCTAAATAGAAGCTTTGTGACTGGTGAATGTTATTAATTTTGGCAACTACGTGTCGACGCACGGTCATGCTCAATTGACCAATCCGCGATGTGCAATTTGCAAAACTGGGTATGCGACATTAACCGGGAAACCGCCGGAATTTGGCAGCCAACTATATAAAGGACAATCAAATGTAGTCGTATCAACAAGAGTGAAGTATATGTCCTTTTGGCATTTATAACGGTGTGTGACTTGTAAAGAGTTTCGGAAAGAGAAGTGAAGTTTAGAAGCATTACAAAGAAAACGGGCGTGATTGGCAGCAACGAGGCCCACAGACCCGGAATAATAATTATTGCGGGGCAGACCCATGACGAGCACACTGCAGCCGGGGGCCGTTGAACTTCAATCCCCGATTGCCACAGCAGAGCTAGTAGTCCACGAACAAACGTCCTCGAACTACATCGGTCCAATTGACCACCAACAATCGCAATGGCGGTGCTATCTAGGATTGCCAGCTGCGGCGCTCGTCGCCTGCAGCTTGCGATGCCCTCAGTCCGCTCTTCCGCCCGCGCCTTCTCCTCCACCTCCCTCCGCCGCGCCAACGAGGGCCCCGGCGTTGACCGCACCACCCTGATGCCCGTCGACAGCAGCTTTGCCCACCCCGCTGACCCCTTCGGCATGCAGCGACTCCAGAACCAGGACGGCACCATCGAGGCCTCGAGGGAGGGCAGCATCGAGGGCGTCGCCGCCCGCAAGGTCCGCCACTACACCGTCAACTTCGGTCCTCAGCATCCCGCCGCCCACGGTGTGTTGCGCTTGATCCTCGAGCTGAGCGGAGAGGAGATCGTCCGAGCCGACCCCCACGTCGGTCTGCTGCACCGTGGTACCGAGAAGCTCATCGAGTACAAGACCTACGTCCAGGCCCTTCCTTACTTCGACCGTCTGGACTACGTCTCGATGATGACCAACGAGCAGTGCTTCTCGCTGGCCGTGGAGAAGCTGCTCAACGTCGAGATTCCCGAGCGCGCCAAGTACATCCGAACTCTGTTCGGCGAAATCACCAGAGTCCTCAACCACCTCATGTCCGTCTTGTCCCACGCCATGGATGTTGGCGCGTTGACGCCTTTCTTGTGGGGTTTCGAGGAACGTGAGAAGCTCATGGTAAGATAAAACCAGTTTTATTTATACTGCTTTTCTATAGTGCTGGGGGTCTCGGAGAATTCATAAACCCAAACGCTTTGGCAACGAGATCCGCGGGAAACAAGATCATCAATTCAACAGGCGGAAATGCCAGACGAAAACAACGCAGTCCGCTGACCAGCCAAACAGGAATTCTACGAACGTGTATCTGGTGCCCGTCTGCACGCTGCATACGTCCGCCCCGGTGGTGTTCACCAAGATATCCCTGTGGGCCTCCTCGACGACATCTACCAATGGGCTACCCAATTCGGTGACCGTATCGACGAGACAGAAGAGATGTTGACGGACAACCGTATTTGGATCAACAGATTGCAGGGTGTCGGTGTTGTGTCTGCCGCAGATGCTCTCAACCTTTCGTTCACCGGTGTCATGCTCCGAGGATCCGGTGTGCCGTGGGATATCCGAAAGAGCCAGCCGTATGACGCATATGACAAGGTCGAGTTTGATGTCCCGGTCGGCATCAACGGTGACTGCTACGACAGATACCTGTGCCGCATGGAGGAGTTCCGCCAGTCCCTCCGCATCATCCACCAATGTCTGAATGACATGCCCGCCGGCCCTGTTAGAGTCGAGGACTACAAGGTCACCCCACCCCCGCGTGCCGCCATGAAGGAGAACATGGAAGCCCTGATCCACCACTTCCTGCTTTACACCAAGGGTTATGCCGTGCCGCCTGGTGAGACATATTCCGTTATCGAGGCGCCCAAGGGAGAGATGGGTGTGTATCTTGTCAGTGACGGTAGCGAGAGGCCATACCGCTGCCACATCCGTGCCCCCGGTTTCGCACACTTGGGTGGCTTTGACCATATCTCGCGAGGCCACTTGCTGGCTGATGCTGTGGCGGTGATTGGAACGATGGATTTGGTGTTCGGTGAGTAATTGCAATATCTTTGGTGCTTGACGTGTTACTAACAGTGCGCAGGTGAGGTTGACAGGTAAAATCGAGAACGTGAGAGAGAACCATAGAACGATGACGCCCAAACGGAAGAAGACTGCGCGATTCAAATTTCCCATTTTGCATGTACCATAGTAGAGGTTAAGAACCATGGGAGGCAAAGTATCGCAAAAGGAGACGAGGCATGTTTAGTGCCAGTACATATTGACAAGTTTTGAAAGGACCCTTTTTTTTGTGCTTGTTCCGTCTTATCGTCTGATGAGTGTGAGTTGCGTAGTAGTGTGCCTTGAATTTGATATGCAAATACAGTCGATCCAAGAGAGTGAAAGAGCAGGCGCAAGCTTCTTCAGGGATGGCGGAAGGCACATCAAGATAGGCGAGCGGCAGTCATAACTCATCAGTAATGATTGTAAGCTACGATCGACTACCTACCTACTAACACAAACAAACATGTGGCTCCTACCACCTACCTCCTAAGGATACGGCTGTCACTGCCACAAACCATTTTGCATACGTTTGTCAGTGGTACATAGTCTCAAGGGTCCTATGTAGCCCAAAAGAAGGATCAACTAGTACTTTGCTGGAATTTATGTCATTCATAGTGCAACAGAGATGGGTGCATTGATACAAATTTCGAAGGTCCTCAGTCAGCTCGCCATGGTCTGCATCGGGAAGCAACCACAGTATATCTACTGGATATTTTTTTCTTGCAAGGATCAGCAACTATTCAAATCATGTCGTATCCGCCTCACTTCATGACTGTTGCATGGTTAGTGATACTCTATGGTATAACGACCAGAGAAAAATTGGGATGATGGAACAATTCGTGCCTTCACAAGGGATGTGATTGAGGACGGGGGTACGATTCTCCCGCCACCGCGCTTCCGGCTGCCTCGTCTACATCCCCTAGACTACCGAAAAAATAATTCATATCCTTTTTGCTGTATCTAAAAGCCAGTGTACCTTCCCCGTATCGTCCCCGTATAGGGTGTCGCGCTAATGATTCTTTTTTCCTTGTCTGTTTTTATCACGTCTGCAAAGCCGAACCTGAAACCTAAATCCGTTAAGGACTGTTGACAAACTCGGACATAGGAGAGCGCCAGCCATTTTTATTTCTATTTTTCGGATCCATGAGAACAAATGGCTTGGAGGAAAAACCAAACCGCAGCACTGCGCAAAACCTACAATTCCATTCGGCAGATTGGGTGTTCCATGTGATTCTGGCAAGTTCTTGACCTCCAAGCTATGAGCGGGAATATTTTCGCTGGGTCGTTGAGGAACCACTCTAAAAGAACTCGATGACTCTGATCCATTGCCAACGAAAAGTGCTTGTTTATTGCTGTGTATGACAGCTTTATCCTTCAGGGCCCTTGCAAGACGGTCCTGTTCTTGAACAAGTCTATTGATTAATATAGAGGTATGGTTTTTAATAAATCATCCCATGTCGAACCTGTACGGAATAACATAACAAACACTTTGAAACTGCAACTTTCAGAATATGATGTTTATGGATAACTTTATATTTGCTCGCAATCATCCAAGTACCAGCCTTGGAGGAATCCATGATGTTGACGCCGAAGGGGTTCTCTGAATCAAATCTCAGTACTATTTACGGTCGATGCAAAAGTCGCCGACTGTCTTCTCCCTGTGATTCATGCCGCCAGCTCTAGGTACGTTTATACGTGATCAGTGTAAGGAACGGGATGTCTCAAAGTCTATATTTCCTGTACTGCTAGACGATTCCTAATATTCACATTGCCCGTCTCATCTTTTGGTGCTTGCCAGCCACAAAATAAATTGTCCCAAATGATGCGACCAGAACTTCTTTTCTCCGATTAGACTATCGGTGCTGATGTCAATCTCTCGTCTCATATCCTTCACTCCATATGGGCACACACGGGTTCCAGTTTCAAATCCGTGTCCATTCGTTCCCATACTCGAGGTGGCTTCTCGGTGTACGTCTCTATCGCCGCCCCGAAAATATACTACGAATTAGGTTTTGATTTATTGTACGCCAAAGTTCACCACATTCATAATAACTTCTATCTGGAGGCGTAATGGTCCGGAAAGGCACACACAACCATGGCTGATTCTCTGCCCAAGACTGTAATAAATAGAGAGGGTGTTCGCCCGTCTTTTGTTTCCCAAGGCTCGTTCGCCTGTCTTCTGTCAACAACTTCTACTATACAGCTCGAACAATCATTTCTGTTTCCCAGAACACTTTCATCCTATAGCAGTCAAACAAACGACAGCAGTAAGCTATTTCCATTATCTTCTGATCGCACATTACTGACAACTTGTTTTTATTAGCATAACTGCACACCAGTTACAACGATATTGAAACACTTTTGAATAGCATCCCACCATACTACCTTTTCCCTAATTACCAACAACAATGACAAAAATAACGATGGACCAGAAACAGCAGGAGCAGTCTTCCTCTCCCACATTCGATACCACCCTCCTCCGCTTTGGCGATATGCCGCCTCATCCTCACTTGGTGCTTCCTGCTAATAACCCGTCTTCCCATCCTGGACCTTCCGCCGCTCACACAGAGCCTGGGCTCCAGTTCGGCGACACGTCGCCTCTCGTGCTCTCTCCCGGACCCTCTGCCCCTCCCAAGCTGCCTCTCGTGTTGCCTTCGTCTCCCGTTCTTTCTCCTGCGGACGGTTCTCCAGATCCGAAATCGTCTTCTTCGGACCATCCCGTCCCTTCGCCTCTCGTATTGCCTTCATTTCCCGTTGTTCTCTCTCTTACGGACGATTTTCCAGATCTGAAATCGTCTTTTTCGGATCGTCCCGCCCTTTTCTTTCCAGACGGACAAAAAAGAACGGACGCACTGGAGCGGATGATCCATGATGCTTTGGGCTTGAGGGACCCGAAAAAGACCGGCGAGACTCCTGCGCTCACCAGGAAGGAGAGGAGAAAGCTGAAGCAGAGGGCCAACAGGGCCAAGGGGCGGAGGGACAATGCAGAGAGTCAAAGGGCAGAGAGAGAAATTGCAGAGAGGGCAAATGCAGAGAGAGAAAACGTAGAGAGAGCAAATGCAGAGAGGGAAAATGCAGAGAGGGAAAACGCAGAGAGGGAAAATGCAGAAGGGGAGGATCGCACCCGTACTCCCAGCGAAAACCTGGCTCCTGCCGTGGCTCCCGCGCCCACCAGGAAGGAGAGGAGGAGGCAGAGGCAGAGAGCCAACAGAGCGGCGGCAAGGCAAAGGGCAGAAAGGGAGGCGGACGCCTATTCCAGCGAAAACCCTCCTCCCACTCAGCCGCCATATACCCCCCCGACGACGGGGTGGACCGCAGCAGGCGCGCCCCCGGCTGTCGGTCCCTACGAGCGCGCCATTGTTCTTTTCAACGAGACCCGCGTAAGCGCGCGCTCGCGCATAAGCCCCGGCGAGCTGCCGACGGTGTCGCAACACCCCCCGCCCGGCGTCCCGTCATTCCTGCCCGGCGTCCCATTATTCCTGCCCGAGGTCCGGCCCCTCCACGTCGACGTCTTCCCTCCTCCCGACCAGGGGGTCGGGCGGTACCCGATGGAGTACTTTGTCCCAAGGACCAGGTACGTCGCGATCAAGCACCTCCGCCCGCCCGGCGCACCGTACACGGTGCCCGCGGTGTTCGGCCCGGACCCCTCCGGCCATACGGCCTGGTACGACGGCGCCACCGGCAGGTTCTTCGCGGCGTTCCCCTGGATCTCCGTGGGCGGCGGCGAGGCCGTGAATCCCGGCTTCGGCAACCATGGCCACTACTGGCCGGACCACGATGCCTGGAACCAGGTGTACAACCAGGGCCTCCGCCGCAGCGACACCGCGCTGTGGCCTTCCCAGTTCGCGAACTCCGACTCGTCGCACGGATTAAGACTTGTTGTCGAGGAAAATGACGAAGCATTTTCCACATAGGTTTTGTGGTTTTATTCGGAGGAAAAGCGTTGGATTTTGGTTTTTCTTGTTCTCTCGCGGGCGCGTTTCAGAAGGTTTCACCAGGGTTATTCAGAGTGTTACGACTGAGATGTATAAAAGTTGAAAGGAAAGTTCATCCCCAGTACACGTTTTGGGATAACGGGTTGTTTTAGTTTTGGTATCAAGCATAATCAAATTTTTTTTGCTCAAATGCAAAAGTACATTAGTCAACAATTTGAGTCGGTCATGCAATTCCCAAAACTTTGCTCGTGCTAAAGATTTGCAAACGTCTTGAGTAACTATGGCACATATCGAATAGCTGAGCCGTACGTAAAAAAAAGAATATATCAATAATTCCCCGGAATCACAGATCATGGCCAGATGCCAGAAGCAGGTAGATGAGACATCTCGGCCATTTCGAAGCTGAACTATTGCACAGCTATCATACTAGATGACATATCTCCAAACACAACCGAAACAATGTCCCGACTTTTCCACCCCTCCTCAAGGCTCCGGAAGCGGCAGCAAATCCTGCCCAAAGACGCCCTTGCCGTGCAATACATCCAGCCGATGGATCTGCGCCGGGTAAGCCAACATATCCTTGAGCGTGTCGACCCGAAAAAAGTTCCGCCCTCCCGGGCCGTTGTCATGCGCGGTGCGGTTCGCCGAGCCCGAGAAGGCCTCGAAGATGGCAAACGTCGTCTGCGAGTAGCGCATGCCGAACCAGGGGCCCGTGCCGGGCTCCTGCAGCACGCCGCGGTTGATGTCGCGCAGGAAGGCGGCCACGGCGTCTTCCTTGCCCGGGAGGGCCTCGAGGTGGATGTAGTAGGCCTTGTGGCCCGGGTTGGCGTCGGTGCCGTGGATGACGAAGCCCGGGTGTGTGGTGTCGTCGTCGGCCCAGGTCGAGGCCGGGGTGATGGGCTTGAGGCCGGTGGGATAAGACCGGGTGGTTTGGGTGGTGGAAGACATGTTTGATGGTGTTTTGTGGTTTAGATGTCTTGAGATTTATGAGTTCAGTGTAGAACGTATGTATCTTTTGAGATCTGACTTATCGTTTTCAGATGGTGTTCCAGTCACTTCTTGTCGTCGATGGAACTCGTATTTATACACCAGTCTTGATGTTATCTTTATAGCTTACAAATGAGTTCTCAACCATTGGAAGTAGCTACATGAGTCTTCGAAGACACTCGAAAATGCAAAAGCAATGCAAAGCAAAATGGGTTTGCATTCGATGAACGATGGCGGCGGATAGGTTGACGGGAACTACTGAGAATGTGATTAATATTCGCCATGCAGGGCATCACTAAGCAACGCCTACAGAATCATCCATGATCCATCCAATCAAGTTGGCTGTCACTATATACTGTAATGGCGGATCTTAAATACCCCGCATGCATATCGCGTGGGAAAATGTACGATCATATCCGGCGCCTAAACTCCGACAGGGTTCCTCTGAATAATGCATGGTTGAACTATGCAGCGCAATGACTAAAGCCTGTGAATAGCCGGGTCATTATAGGCCCTGACTTAGTGTACATACATACTAACGAGGATGAAATTGTCAATATGCCCATTCCAAGTCATAATGATTCATTCTGGCTCTGTGGCTAATCAGGTGATAATCAAGCGTTGTCCTTGTCCTCGATTAAGCACTCGCCGCCGGCTTTCCGCCCAGCGGATCTAAAGAAGCCTTGCCGTCCGCCTGCTCCATGGCCTTCTCCGTCACCTGCGCGCCATCCAGACCCCCGGCCTCCTTGACGGCAGCTGCGACCGCCCTCTTGCACACGTCCAGCAGGTACGCCTCGTCCTCGAGGCCGACGCTGAAGCGGATCTGGTTCGGGTCCATGCCGTACGCCGCGTGGTACTCGGGCTTGTCCTTGCCGTAGATCATGGCGTTGTACGGCATGGCGAGCGTCAGGTGCGCGCCGAGGTGCGGGCCCTGGTGGAAGGCCAGGTTGTCGTAAAAGGCGATCGTGGCGGCCTCGGACGCAAGCTCGACCGAGAACAGACAGCCGTACCCGGGCTTGGGGAACTCCGGGGAGGGCCGGCGCCGGAAGGGCTCCAGGTTCGAGGACCCGGCCGAGTACGGCGGATAGCACACCTTCCGGACGGGCGCCGCGGGGTCCTCGGCCAGGCCCTGGAAGTAGGCGGCCAGGGTTGCGGCGTTGCGGTTCAGGATCGCCGAGCGGGCGAGGTAGTCGTCGCTGTTCTTGAAGAGCTGCCGGGCGTCGCCCTCGAAGAACTCGTTGTGGTACGTCTGGGCAAAGTCGGCCTTGAGCGCGCCGTAGCTCGCGGGGAAGTTGGGGTTTAGGGCGAGAGAGCCGGCCAGGAGGTCCGCGTAGCCCGAGAAGGATTTCGTGAGGGACGACATGACCACGTCAGCCACCGGGAGGACGTCGATGTTGCAGAAAGAGGACAGTGTCTCGTCTACCACGATCCAAAAGCCGTGCTTGTCCGCCTTTTGTAGCGAATGTCAGCCGTCACATCTGAATTCTGAAAAGTAAAGGTGTTGCACTTACAAGTTTGCGCAGTCTGATCAGGTCCACGCTGACCAGGATCGGGTTCGACGGAAACTCAGTAAAGACGTAGCTGCATTTCCCTCCCTCCTCGAGGTACTTTTCAAACTCGTTGAGATCGTTCTCGTCGCACTTGCCGTAGTGCTTTAAGCCGCCCGGGCTCTCCTCGAAGAGGTGCCAAGAGCTATCTGCAGTACCACGTTAGAGATTTCCATTGATAAACCAGCCAATACTGCTCGAGACTTACGAAACACTGCCCCAAATACCGCCACCGGGTACGGCCGGGACCTGACAATGGCCTCGTGACACCGTAGTATAGCAGCCATGCCAGACTGGTACAAGTAGACATCTTCGGGCTGGACCGGCTTCTCATACTCCTGCACGGTACTCCGGGCAAGCAGACCCGCGATGCGCTTGCGCAACAGGCCGTGGGCCTCGGACTCGGGGAGATACGTCGGCGGCGGCACCGCAGCAGCACTATCGTCTGTGAACTCGCCGAGATACTCGAGGGTGTCGATCTGGGACAGCAGGTGCTCGCCGAGCCGCGTCGAGAAGCCGAGCCCGCCGTGCTGCCACATGAAGATGGCCCCCATCGTCTTGGCGGCCGGGAACTCGACCAGGTACAGCCGGACGCCGCCGACCTCGACGGCGTGGTACGCGAGCTCGTCCGCCGCGACGGCCTTCTCCTTGCGGAACTCGGCCGACACGGCGTGATCCCGGTTCGCGCGCCAGACCTCGGGCGACAGGAACCCGACGAGCCCGCGGCCCGGGGCCGTCTTGATCCGCGCGCCAATCTCCTTGGTGAGCTGTTCACAGAGTCAGGGATGTCTGTCTTTGCCGCCAGGATATAACGGGAGTTGGAGTTGGGGACGCACCACTGCCGAGGGCCCAAAGGGCATGAACCGTGGGTATATGCTCTTGAGCCTAGCCACGAGGCTCATGTCGCCCTCGCGGAATTTGACAGCCGACTCCCATTTCGGCACGTGGAAAGTGATTGTGTGAGCGCCTTCCGGAGGCAGCGAGTGGCCAAAGGGCGTCTCTACCTCGGTGGCCATGTCTGGTGAGAAGACGATCTTTTCGAGGAGACTTTAGTAGTACTTCTGGAAATCCGCTTGGAGTAATCTTCTATCTCGTACTACGATAGAAAATAGCAAAAGGGCGGCAGAACAGAAAAAGACGTGTAGTTGTGTTGGAGCCGAATGGATCGTGTCAGTGGTTGCAACGGCTTTATAGCCGGTCCCACTAAACCGCCAACCCGAACATGAACCCCTGTTTGTGCCCGCCTCTGACGGGTAGCGCTGATCCTTCGAGACGAGACACTTCTCCACAGCTCGAGGTGTACCAACTGTTCAAGGGCTTCTGAGCAGCGAACTAGACATGCTGTCGGCCGCCGCTTGCTCAAGTGCTGACAGTCAGCTTCGATGTGAATCTGATGAGGTCGAAGCCGCCGCCATCTCTCATGCGTGCCGTTGATGGATGGCATCTCAACGACTACAAGGAGAGCTACAGGCGCTTGAGCCATGACGAGCTGATAACACACAGCCAAACAAGTCAGGTCGACGACAATCACCAAGTCAAATTACAGATCGTACATCTCCGCGGTTGAAGCGTTGAGAGAACATTGACAAGTATGCGTCCTGGTGGCCATGCCTTGGGTTAGTGGGGTCATAACCAACTAATTGGCAACTAAAACATAACGATCAACTAGGCAGCCTTTGGGACCCTTCACCCACAGATAACAGCAGAGGATACGTCACTCGATAATAAGCTGACTCCTAGGATCTTATAGACCTCAAATGTGTTGGAAGCCCCAAAGTTGTCTGCTTTGTGCGGTCTGGTGATCGGCTCCGAGCCCCGGACCGAGACGGCCCCGTCACAAAATTCCCGAGTATTTCCTGAAGTCAATAGTGACCATGCTTCTGACACGTCCTTGAAATGGAGAAGAACCATGGCGACTAGAAAATTTTGTATTCAAAAGATGTACTCGTATCGCTCGATGAAGACTAGAATGCCAAATCCATAGCTACAGGCTGCCACGTTTTGAGCTCGCGCAAGCGACAGTGTTCTTGATCCATATCTATGTACAAATCCTCCTCCAACAGACACGGACTTTACCACATTTGTCGGTCCTTGCCCTCAAACACAAAGTTCAGTGCTACGGCGATGAAGAGTGATACACAGAGCGCAGTAGGCCCCCATCTGTCATAGTACTTGACCACACGGCGCTCTCTTATCGCGCCGCTACGGTAGAGATAGATGCCGACGGAATAGCACAAGGACGCGATAGCCAAAAGGGTGAAGACTCCAGAAACAATGAATGAGGTCTTGGAAGGCTTTTGGCCAAAGTTCAGCAACGTAACAGCAATGGTGCCAATGTAAATCGAGAATTCGAGCTAAAATTATGTACTGTTAGTTATGCATTCAGCACGTGAGGGTTGTTTGTCTTGTTTCACTTACCCAACCAAGGAACGTTCTTTCAGCAGCAAAGTAGACCTTGGGCTCAACTCTGACTGGAACGTAAATCTTCTTTCCCTTGGGTGCCTTGAACTTCTTGGTCTGAAGTTCTTGGCCGCCAAAGAACATGCGCTGCCGGTTGCTCGGTCCGATGGCAGAGCCACGAGGGTGCGGCGTCAGGGTCTTGAGGACAGTCAATGCGCCACTGCCCGCGGCCTTGGAGTATTTCTTGGCGACTTTCGAGTAGTATGTCCAACCTCCAACACGTCTAGCTTCCTCGAGGGCATCGTCCGAGTCCGACTCATCATCAGAGTCGTAGAGGTCAAAGTCTGCATTGGCCATGACCTCTCCCACCGTCTGGTCTTCCAGGTCGGTGAGGTTGCGTGGTTGGCCTCCGTTGAAGTTCGTCCGTCCATTAGGGCTTTCACCGTGGCCGTTGCGGGGACCTACTTCTTCGTCATCCGAGTCGTCCTCATCTTCGTCGTCCGAGGTCGTGCCACTGGCCGGGGACTGTCCTGGCCGGCGGATACCAAAGTCCTGCGCCACTGGTTTGCGGATGTCGACATCCATTTGTGGCATCCAGTAGGGCAGCAAGTTAATGCGGTCAGGGAAGAGTGTAGCTGTTCCGTGAATGAACTTGGAGAATTTGGGGACAGCCTCGACGAGATGACTTCCGATGAGCTGACGAACCCACTCGGGAGGCTCTTGGCCGTGCTGCGTCTGGAGCTTGACCTCTAGAACTGCATATGGGAAACGTTCGACGTCACTTGCGGGCAGCTGAGAGAACGGGTAGTCAATGCCGATATCCATCCGCCTCCAGTTGTCACCTGCGCGCTTGACACCGTCGAGGTTGTCCTCTCGGACCATGGTGAGCTCCGTATCAAGCGAGATACGCACTCGGGCATCAGCCGGCAGCTGGAATGCCGTCCGGTTGTAGAAGGATCTGCAGACTGGCTTGTAGCCCTTCTTCAGAACCGACCACTGGACCTCCTGAGCAAGTCTCTCGTCCTCGGCAATCTGCTTCTCCGACTTCTTGCCCTCCTTACGAGCCTTTGCAAAGATGGCTTGCGGGAGAAGATCTCCCCGCATATAAGGGTTGACATTCTTCTCCTTGATCGAGAATCGGGCCTTGACAGAGCTCTCTCCTGTCCAGTCTTCGCGATGCGTCTTCCTCTCCACAAAGATCTGCTCGGTCTGCATGCCTCCATACCACCGAAGTCGGATGGCTTCGGCTCCCTCGGTCTTCTTGAGGCGGCCCTCGTACAGGTCCCATGTCTCTGGGTTGTCGTAGTAGATTGAAGTGATGGCGGCGTCCTCGGCGTCGAATTCCTTCTTCGGGTTGAACACAAGCACCGGGAGATGCTTCAAGATGATGAGCTTGAGCTCGGTGATGTTCTCCTTGTGAACCCAGTACTTGGTCGTCTGACGCACGAAACTGCCCTGGCTGCCACCAGCCGAGCTGTCGCCCTTGACGGGGTTGCCTCGAGTCCGGACGATATCATACATGCGTGAAAGCTTGACAACGTCTCTATCGTAGTCTTCCTTGAAAAAGGCCTTTTGGCTCATCATGACGCCCCAAATCGGCTTCAGGTGCTGACCAGTGACCTTGTCGTGCTTCTTGATGATCTTGAGGAAACCGGTGTAGTTGACCTGGACAAACTTGGCAAGGTCGTGAACGTCGGCGATGATATCACTGAGGAATTCCTCCCTGGCAATAAACTCCTCCTCGCTGGGCCCTGCCTCGTTAGGGCCGCGCTCAGCCATCCTCTTGACGAGAGCGTCGACCTCCTTCTGCTCCCACATGATGCGGCGCTGGATCTCGGAGGTCTTGACCTGGGACTTGCGGTAGACCTTCTCGAGCTGGTCGTCGAGCAGCCTGACGAACTCGACCTCGTCGTCATTGTCCCAGTCCGGGGGTGCATTGGAGGAGGAGTCGGCGGCGGAGTGGGTGGTGGCCTTCTTCAGGCGCTGCTTGAGGGCGTCATAGTCGATGTAGTACCACTGGTACTCGGAGATGATGCTCGAGCGGAGCTGTTCGCCGAACTTCATGACAATGGTGCCGGGGCGGGCGCGCCAGTTGCGAGGAGTTCTTCCGTTTCGAGTCGAGATCCAGGTCTTGGCTTTGGAGCGCACGTCTTCTACAATCAGCATGTGGTATTCATTGGGTGACGTGGATGTTGAGACTTGAGAGAGCGACAAGACTGGGGAGTATTATATGCAGGCAAGCGAGCGAGCGCAAGACGAGTAGGGAAGCTGGTTGGCGTACTTGTTTGTGCTTGAGGGCCAGAGGGTCAAGCTTGGAGAGTATGCGGCGATAATGCGAGGAGTTTATTACCTAGAGCAGACGGCGGGCGGGAAGCAGCAGGGAAAATTGGCGACGGCCCCCGACAGTGTGGGAAAAAGTGATCATGTACGATGAGCGACAGACCAGTACAGAAAGGTCAGAACTGCGGCAGCTGCACTGCGACCTGGACTTGTTTGAGCTGAACCGACCCGCTACTCTGAGGCTGTCAAATTGAAAATAACAAATAGAGCAAGTCGAGCGAAGCATGGGTCAAGTCCATGGATAATGCAGTTCGTCGCTCAGTCCAGGCTTGACCTAGCGGGCGTCATGGGCTGGGCGAAATGCTAGGCGCTACTACGTAACTAGGCCGCCCCACGAGAGCTCCAGAGATACCCGGCTGGCAATTGGCCAATGGCACCTTCGTTACGCCCGCACGTGTCGAGATGGCAACCTCGACTGCCCCACCAAACAATACAGAAGGAAAGGCATCCAGTCCACTCAATTGCATGAACTGGCAGACACAAGAGCGGAAAATATGAATGCGTTTTGAAGAGAATAGTGTTCAAAAGTATTCAGCCGCTTGATGAGCAGAAATTTTGTAATGATCTGTTTTGAGGTGAGGGTCGATTGTACCTTCCATCATGTACCAGCAGGAAAAAGAAGGAATCTGCCGTTGTTTTCTCTTCATGCCGGCCGCACGTGCCCACAGTAAGCCCCTCCTTAATGCCTGCAACGGCGCGGGTGTGCAAGGTCGTCGTTCCGGCGCGGGCTGCTCTGCATTCGATACGGATGGTTCCACGGATAAGGCAAGGTAAATGAGGGTCGTTCGGTACCTCTTTCAATGGAAATACGGCCGACTGTGCGAATTATTGAGTGGCAGCGATAATTCTGCCGAGAGATAATTCTTTGGAATCAATCAATCATCTGATTCATGTTACATCAGAAGAATACATAATGCGTGGTAGCATTATACATTTCCTTTGGCGAGGAGTGTAAATACTGTGTATAATACAGAGTCAAATCGAGACTATTCTTACGCAGATGATGTGTCTTTGTAAGACCTCATATTTACGGCTTCATGTATGTACTTAGTTATAGTCCTTATAAGACGATATTATGCCTTAGTGATCCGATCTCAAACTAGGATAATCCCGCAAAGCTTTATCTTGACTTGGGGAACTGCTTTTCCTTATGGCTTTGGTAAGATATATATACAGATCATATCTAATCGCTTTCCTTTCTGTTGGTATTCAAGCAATAATTCTGTATTTGATTTGAGGTGCCTCTTCTCACGGATGTCAAATCCAGCGTGTTCTTTGACAAGGCTAATAAGTGACCGAGAAAACCCAGGCCACAAAGTTTCGACACCACTTAAAGCAATACACAAATTTCTCACGACTATACTTCACGAAACGACACGGTAAAAAATCATGGTTATGGCCACCAACCATTACATCGATTCAACGTTATCTTCAACCGGTAGCATCCGATTTTCTCGATTGACAGAGCCACCAGAATCAGGCTGGAGATCTTACTAAGTTTTTATTTTAAGCCGGGGCGCGGACATACGATCTAGGGTACATTAAAATGAAATGGGGAACTCTGTTTTGATTGTGTATAACTTTCATGATATCGACTAATGCCGACAATTTAATATCCTTGCATTCGACAGCTACGACGAGGAAACCGGTAGTATTGACTGCCCGGTTATCAAAGTGGAAACACGGCGAGAACCCCCAGGCTCACTATCGACTGCACTCATAAAGTCTGTCCTAGATCGAGACAAATCTCAGGATTACCGGTTTGGTACAATTATAGAAAGAAACGCGAGTCAAAACCATCGAGGTATTGTGTATTGAATGAATAAATCACATATCCATATACTGGAATGAAAGTCCTCAAATCTGTGCGTATAAGTCGACAGTAATACTCTTTTGAATCGGTCCCTGGGCGAACCTGATATTTGCCTGCCTTCTTTGATATGCAACTTGGTATTCAAATTATGCTAGATGGGTGCCTGAGGTCGTCTTCGACTCATTGATTGCCAACTTCCTGCCCATGTCTGGTTGAAGCAAGCAGTTGAGAATATAAGAGAAAACATGCATGCTTGCGAAGTATCATATCTTAGCCCCGAATTTTCTCTTCTGCAGATAAGTCTCTTGCAAGCATCGGAATGCTCTCAAGCCATTCGTTACTATTTGAGAATCTTCTACGTATTACTTCAAGGACGAACAAATTGATAACTCTCAACTTGATTTCGACTTCTCGGGGACCAAGTCAGCACCTTTTCTTCATTACCGCGCTTGACACAGATGCTGAATTTCTGACCCCATCTCTCGGCGACGAAGAAGAAGCTGAACTTGGGAGTAGTCACATCCCCTTCCCGGATCCCCGCCTCGGCGGCCCTGGACTCGGGGTCCAGGCCCTTTACTATACCGCCCTTGCCGGAGAGGCTGCTCTCGTCGAAGCCGAGGCAGAACTCCTCCTGGGGCACGCGGCGCAGCGTCCAGTCCAGGCCCTCGACAGCGCGCAGGCAGTCGGGGGCCAAGACGATCGGGACCGCCTCGGCCATGTCCCGGTAGCCCGCCTCGGCGGCCGGGCCTAGCTCCTCCGCGAGCATGGCGTTCCACACCGCGATACCGTGGGGCTGTTCCCGCCTGCGCAGATCCATCATCTCGAGGACGAGCTGGTCCAGCGAGCGACCCCCTGCGATCTTGAGCTGGTGCGCCAGCGACAGGAAGTACACGAAGCCGCGCTGGTACGGGATGCGGCTGACGAGCGCGCCGGTCCAGAAGCGGCCCTGCACGTCGCGGTTCTTGATGTCCCGGTCCGGGTTGGTGTAGTACCCGGAGATGCGAATATTGAGGCGGCGGACAAAGTCGTCCTCGTCAAAGACGCCGAGCCGGTACGGCAGCACGAGCGAGTAGTACTCGGCGATGCCCTCGTTCCACCAGCCGTCGGCCATCTCCTCGAGCGTGGGCCCCCCGGGCGAGTGCCCGAGCCGCGGCCAGTTGTGCACCGTCTCGTGCATGAGGAACTCGTCGACCTCGTCGGCGTCGCGCGGCACCACCGTCGACCACGCGAACACGAACCCGCGGTGCAGCCCGCGGCCCGAGACGCACTTTTGTACGTTGCGCCTCACAAAGATGCGGTAGCTCGGGTCTGCATCCTGGAAGAAGGCCGCCATCCGCGGGAACAGCGCGTGCATCTTGGCGCCCAGGGCCGCGGCGTCGAACGTCGGGCTCGAGAGCCAGTACATGGCGAACGGCCCGCCGCTCTCGGGGGCGGGCGGGTAGCTCTGCAGGGGCCCGACGGCGAAGAAGCACTCGTCGAGCACCTCGGCCTTAACCGACGCCGTAACCCGTGTGCCCTCGCCCAGGGAACAGGCTGCTCGCGCGTTTGGCTGGCAGGATCCCAGATCCCATTCAATAGTCGTATCAAATACATCGTCGACGGCAGGCCGGAGAATAAAAGCCATTCCGGCGCCAGTCAAGCCACCCCCATCTCTCTCGAGAGCAATCTGGGGACCGCAAGGACTTGCTTCGGTGGGATTCCAAGGTGCTGCCGTGTATTCGACTGTGACCTCTCCACCGGTAAGGGCCCTGCCGGCATGAAACATGCGCCGGCGTCCGTCCTTGGAATCGGCGCCGTAAAGCGGGACCAGGCCGCCGGCGTCTTTGAGGGTTATGGCTTCCGCATTGTATTGCTGTGTCTTGATAGGACCCCGAGCTAGTACATGGTGGAATAGAATGTCGTCCCTGGCCTTGGCGGGAATAGAAAAGGTCATGCGAACATGAATTGACTGGTCATTGTCCTCGCAGTCAAGATGTGGCGTGAGGACGACTTGCAATGACGGCATGGTAGTAAGTTTACAGCGCCAGGAAATAAAACATGTACAATGGAATTATTGATAAAAGAAATGCTGAAGTCTGTCTTGGTTGTATGATCAACTGCCGGAGTGCTTTAATACTGCGTTAAGGGCGATAAAGACATATATAAATAGTTGCGGGGTAGGTGGTAGCAGCCAGGGTCCTATAAATAATAGGACTTTGGGTGATTTGACTCTTGTACAATCTATACTCCACTTTGAAAGCGCTTCCACTGGAAAGAGTACGTTATGGGATATGTGCAAGATGATGCTCTTATCAAATTTATTCCTCGGTCATCTACTCGTTTTCGCGCACCTTCTACAATATAGTGATGCCACTCTAACGTTAGGTGCTATTTCAGGATAGTCATTTGTGAAGCTCTACAACGACAGCTCCTGGCGAGCCGTATAAGTGGTATAAATCTGCACTGCTGTGCCCTACTCCTGCTGCAATGGATCCGGAGTCCTTATCTTCAAATCAAATGGTTCTACTGTATGCTCCCTCGCCCAGTCCACCACCGCGTCAAAGTTCCTACAAGAGTGATACGTGAATCCCGGCGGCATGTTGGACTGCCACTCTTCGTCCCAGCGCAGCCAATTGGTGCTCACGTCGGAGGTACACAGGATGACTTGTCGGATCTGGTCTACACAGTGATCTAGGTGCTTCGCGCTCAAGAGCGACATGCCCTGGCCGCCCATGTAGTCCTCGTGCCTATAGCGGTCGGGCCAGAGACCGCGGCGGATGTTGTCCTGTCAGTGTTAGAATTGCATTGCGGGCTGCTAGGGCTCAAATCTTACTAGACAGTGCAATTGATGAAATACATCAAGTCCAATGAGATACTGGTCCTCTTCTCCAGGTATGTTGATTGTCAAGTTGTTTAGCTGAGCGGCCTGGTGGCGCGGGATCTTGCTCCACATCCAAGCTGTCGAAATATTTCAGTCAGTTTCTGATTTCAATGCCGTGTTCGGAGATTGAAGCAGATCTTACGACTGTACAGCTCAGCCCAAGCATCATCAATAGAATCTGTTGGTGTGCATGTAGGGCAATCCAGCTGATAGGGCGACTTTTCGCCGGGAAGGTAACCGGCGTTGAACCCTCGAACATGATAACTGATCGCTTCGCTCGCCGGGCCTGGTAGAATATTAGTCTGAGGGTATTCGATTTGCTGGATAGGAGAAGGAATATACGTACTATATATGACCTGATCACGATATTTTGTTCCAATTTGAAGGGGATAAAACAGAACGACTACTATAACGGCTACAAGAAACAACTCAACAATAATATGACCGACATGGCTGAAGCTTCGCCGAGTAGGGCGGGTTGGAGCCCATTGAACTTCGTCATCAGCATCGTGACTCTTGTGAAGAAGGTGTTCCTTGGAGTCAGCCGTGCCGGCCGACTCATCACTACTGCGATGGCCAAACATGCTCGTGGGTCTTTGCAACAGCCAGATTCTGTCTTGGAAATAATTGGAACAAGTCTCTCGCAGACAGGTCGGCCAAGATTGCTAGCGAGGAGGGGGAAAATCGAATCACCCGTTCAAGCCGACCACTATCTCACCGACCATACAGTTGTTCTTCGAATCCCGGAGGATCTTGGCTGTTCATCTGTTGTAGAAACCTTTTCTGCTGTATTCAGCATCCTGGCATTACCAGACATGTACTTTGCCGATCTTTGAGCAATCAGTACAGGCACGGGTCGCTTGTACCACCAAAGTAAAAATAGAGTATCCTGATACAACGCGGCAAAAGTACATCGCAGGAAGCAATCTTCTGGAGATAGGTATAGGAACGGAGACCTCTGGATCCGCAACTTCCTGACGTCGTTGAACCGTGGATCTTCCAGGGTGTAAGATTGCATCAGCCTTGAACAAATGTGACAGCACCAGACAAAGGATTCCTGTACGGCTTATCGTCGAAGCGATGAGATATATGGGATATGCGCATACCGTTGGGATTCATTTTAATTCCATGCGCCGCAAGGGATAATGATCTGATTGTGTATCCAGACTTTCACCATAGCGCCTGAAGCCAACTGCATATGCGCGGCGCAACCCTACAGGCTATAGCGATAGGGGTTCTATAGTTATGGTTAGCGGTTTTCTTATCTGGTCTGCATGCATGTAGGGCTGTGCCGCAGACTATACAGAGTAGTATCCTTGGCTAGGAACCTGGATTACAGCCCCCTAGGACTTTTATAGAGGTTTGTTCTAAATTCTGACATCGACAACACCCATGTCGTAGGATCTCGCTTCCTCTGCATGGATCATGTCGACCCCGGAAAGCCGTGTAGAATACCTAGTCCCGGCATCGAATAACCGATTTTGAGTTACCGCGAAGGATTCTGTATAGGAGAACAACCTCGCTCGCCTCCTGGTGGGGATTGGCATGGATTCTGCTGACATCTCCTAGTATGGGGCAATTGTGAGGCGGTATACCAAACAGTCTTTCTGATAGAGAATTCAAAGTAACTAGACGAGTTACTGTTGTTGTTCGGTTTGATACCGAAACAATCGTTCTCCCCGGCTTTGTTGCTGTCGCTTTCTATCTCTTGGTGCAATTGTCCTAGCCATCACCACTACTGCTTATTTCTCGATACCTTTTTGGCATCATTTTTTCCCCCACGCTGGTGTGGCCTCCAATATGTCAAATCAGTACGAAGAAGTGTCTACCTTCAGTGGCCCAGAGGAACAACTCCTGGGCTACGAGAAGCATGCAAGAGACGAAGAATTTGATAGAGATTACACCAAGAGAGACCAGTCTCCCTACCGCCGCTGGTGGAAATGGGGACTTCACCTCATCTTACTCCTCTCCAACCTCGCGCTCTCCGTGTACCTCCTGCAGTACTCGAGAACGTGTCCTCCCGTACAGAGGGCACAGTGCACCACACTGCGCGATCACGAGCTGCCCTGGGCCGAGGACATTGTTTCCTACGAAGACAAGACCTTCGTGGCCAGTGGGTTCCACGAGCACGACGATGCGCCACCCACGGACTTTGAAGGCTTTGGGTATGCCAGCGTCGATCGGGCTTGGAGAAATCTGACCAGTGGTATGTATTTACTGCTTTTGATACATATTGATTTGTACCGTGACTAACAAAATCAGTGGGCGTTATTGGCCTCACCAAGGAGCAGAACGATCAGCTTGCCGTACCCAGCGTGGAATCTCTCAGAGAGCCAGGCGTGTACCCAGTCGCCATTGGCATGTTCCATCAGCTTCACTGTCTGGTGGGTTACACAACGAGCCGCACCCAACGTCTTGATATGACTGACACCCAAGCAGAACTATCTGCGTATCCAGCTGGACCTGAAGCCCGGTCAAGATCCCACCGAGACGGAGGAGATGAGATGGAAGCACAAATGTAAATACCCGAACTCCAAAATCATGGTCTGATTATGCATACGCTAACACTGCAAAGCTCACTGCATCGACTACATGCGCCAAGTCGTTCAATGCCATGGTGGTAAGCACCCAGGAAGCACCCGGTTGATATTTTGACTCTCGCTAATTCATATTGCAGATTTGACGCCGATATCGTTTTGGTACGAGGGCACAGAGGTTGGATACAGCTTCGATCACGCTGTTGTTCACCAATGCCGAAACTTTGACTCAATCTACAAGTGGGCGGTCGAGCGCGGATCGGAACTGCATATTGAGGATTAGTCGTACTTGAGTTCTTATAGCATATCGCGTATCGTAGCATCACTCCATGATTCTGAGCATAGAATTAATTTACCTCGTTTTATCCCATGAATTATAATGCTACTTGTGATGTGCATTCTTTTGTTCTATATTTGAAACCAATGTCAAGTCCTCCTCAATTGAGCTTTTCAGGTAGTCTATACGCAGCCACCTCGTGACAAGGATACATCATTGACTGAGGGGTCGTCTCGGTGTCACAGTCTTACATCGAACAAATTTTATAATTAAATCTAGAGGAGTATGTACATGACCAAGAATTATATAGCATCACGCGACCTTGTAGCCCGATGTATTCCTCTGCAATGCGAAATCGTAAATCTGATCAAAATTCCGACAAGTGTGACGAATGCTGAAATTTGGCTTGTAGGGTGGAGGATTCGGCAACGGCAGCACGGGAACTCCTGGTATGGTTTCTAAGGTAATGGGAGTGAGATCCTGTTGGGAAGCCGTCAGTGAGATATCCTAGTGCTTTATCGGGCTTCCAACTTACCCCGTGGCAAGTTAATACCTGTCTGAGATACTCGGTGCAGTGGTCTAGATTATAAGTGTCAGCGCTGCACAAGTCCAGGGCTTTGTGCTTGCAAATATGTACCTAAATGCCTTGACTTTGACCACTCAGACTCTCCAGGATGATGTGTCTGCTCGCCAGAAGCCGACGAGTAGGCCGCATGACGCAGATAGTCCTGTAGCCAAATTAGATCTAGATTTGATCCATATTGACGACTGAATGCATACCAAGCAATGCAGCTGATGAAAGACTTCAATAGTGACAAGGTAGTGCTCCGGGTCTCCCACCAGAGGAGTGGTTTCTACCTGCAGTTGATCGTGTTCATCCCTCGTTATGACCGTCATTCCCACTAAACATTTATTAGTGCTATTTTTGTTGGTGTTCAGAGCATAACATACCATTGTAAAGCTCCTCCCACAGTTTGTTGTTTTCGGAATTCGGCGAACCAAAGTACGGACTTGGACTTTCCTTGGAGTCTGTAAAGCCGGCCGGGGTAAAAGTGAGATCAACATAGTCGAACGCATCACGCGCAAAAGCTACCAAAATGTTACAATGTGGCCCTCTCAAACGTGACGAAATAAAGACGTACGCAATTCCGATGCAAGTAGAAAGTTTTGGTGCCCAAAAGAACCGTTGCGTGACGAAAGAACGCCTACGACGATGATGAGAAGAAAAACGATGAAGTGTATCAGAATATTGTATGACTTCCAGAAAATGTCGATACAGCGTGCGCTTGCACTCTGTTGCTGTATTTGAGGTTGGTCTTTTTCTTCGTCGCTAGCTGCGACCGGCGAATATTTGCTAGAAGACCCAAACATGACTTCTGGTTGTCGACGACGTTGCGTGTGGCTGTTACGTGGCCTAGGAATGGAGATATGGCGATAATGGAAACAATAGCATAAGCCAAAGAGACTGTGAACAGGAGTTTGGAGAAGAAAGACAGGCAGCGCTGGCTTACAGACCAGACCCCTGGCTTGACCCATCCAATTTTAGAGGATACCAGAAATTGCTGTGCCACTAAATAAACGCGGATATTTATGGCCCAGAGCATTCTTTCAGAATATAGTTAGGGCACCTTACAATTCGAATTTCAGGCGCATCCTTGCGACAGAGACATTCATAATGAAAATAATCATTTACTTGTGCATCTAATCGCAGCATAAGAACAAGGCGTAGAAGTTGCACTCATAAGTTTTGGACAATGTTTTCATGTACTACAGACTACGGAATAACACAAGCAACACCAATAGAACTGTTATATGCATGAAACTCTACATTCCCCTATATTCCATCATACGCCTTCGCACAGTTTCCATCTTCGAGTCTGGCATTCTGCATGCCCATAATTAGCAAATTTCCATATCAGTCGAATTGGACTATTTTACATACAAACTTTTGCCAGCAGCCGTGCTTATTCATCGGCCTCCTCGCTCTCGGTCTTAGCATAGGCAGCATAGATGACTGGGCGTCCAGAAAGATCTCTCTTCTCAACGTCTTCGGCCTCCGTCTTGGCGTATGCAGCGTAGATCACGGGACGGCCAGAAAGATCTCTCTTCTCGGCCTCATCGACATCCTCGGCTTCGGTTTTCGCGTAGGCTGCGTAGATCACAGGACGGCCGGAGAGGTCTCTCTTCTCGACGTCCTCGGCCTCCGTCTTGGCGTACGCAGCATAGATTACAGGGCGTCCCGACAGATCTCTCTTCTCAACATCTTCGGCCTCGGTCTTGGCATAGGCGGCGTAGATGACAGGGCGCTTGGACAGGTCATTCGACTCTGCGACAGGCGCGGCGGCGACAAAGGTTGCCAAAGTGGCGAGAATAGTGGCTTGGATGAACTTCATCGTGAACGGATAGAGCAGAGACTGTCAGAGCAAAAGGTTTCTTCAACGGATATTTGGTTGGGGGTGTTGTAAGGCACAATCAGGTGCAAACAGGACTATAAGAGGGTCTGGGTTCTTGTGAAATGCTTCCTTTGGAAATCATAAAGATTACCCGAGTATCACGCATGTCCCTGGGCCACCAAAGTACATGAAGGTCTATGGACTCAGGATCACGAAACGAAGACCGTGCCGCTGGATCATGGACGAGTGGACGAGGGAGACGATCTAAGGAAACCTATCCCAGCCTTCGCGGCCGCCCTCTCAGGTCATCCCACAGGTCGCCAATTTCAAACCTGGTAGAACATTGTACTTTTCTTGCTTCCTCTTGTACACTGAAAATAGGACCTGGGTAGCTTCGTGGAGTATTGCGGTATATCACAAGTATCAATGTACATGCAGCCCTGAGTTCCACCCAGCTCGCTTATTCCGACCATGTTGGCACAGGGCTGCTCATATTGACGCCTCGAGGAGGCGATATCATTGGCCAACTCGCACTTTGTTATCTTCTCCAGAAATAGTAGAGAACAGCCTTGCAGATTCGACACCGCCGCACTGGTATGTGATATGCAATAAAGCGTACATGATGTTGATTCATGGAGACGGTTCTCCAGCTCCCGGGGTATTTAGATCGGTTTCCAGTAAAATTTACCCAGCTTGGTACCCTGACAGCTCATACTATGCGGATATAAAGTTGTATCTTGGCAAGGAGCTCGCATATGCAAGACTGTGGCAAGGGACGCCAAGAGTGTCCATAGCTGGTGAGTAAGGGATCGTTATGAAATCAAGCTCAGCCTGCAATGCTGCACAGGGGCCATTTTGCAGGGCAATGTAAATGCGGAAACACGGCAAAGCCTTATCGGAGGCCAGTTCCGCGTCCCTCTCGACCCCAGAGCTATGATACTGCTACAATTGAGTCAGCACTGCTCAAGATTAAGCACGGGCATTCCTTCAGGAAGCGGCACAGTCAATTCTCAGCCCAAAAGACTATAGTAATTCTTATCGGCTTCAAAGTTACCGACAAAATATATGGGTCCCGACAAAAGAATCATGTTATGATGCGAATCCCTGTCAGGAGGTTATCAAAATGCCGAATGTCTCTGGATTACCCGCGGGTTTGCCAAACGTCAGTTTAGGTCTGTGTGGCGCAAGCACAGGGGCACGGAACAAAAGAGTATACAGCCCTGGGATTGATCAGATCCATGTCAGAGCCTCCAAGCCACGCCTGATGCATGCCTGTTCGATCATATAGCTCCTCCGCCGATCCGTATTTGTATTCAATTGACTATGCTATTCTTGGCTCACTCTGGGCACGACTCACCGCCCGAGAGACTGATGGTGAGCCGGGGCTGGCTACTACAGCTCTTGTCGTCAGTCAGTAATCCGGGTGTCTGCCATATGCGCTGTCACCAATGTTCGGCGGAGAGTCCTGTTCTCGTCGCCGGTAGTCTGTCCTAGGTCTTGCCTTTGCCTTCGAATCGTCCCTCGGAGCTTGAGCCGCTGCTTTGGAAATCACCATTGACAGAAAGATGATGTCTGAAAAGGCCGCATCTGATGATGCTCTGGATGTTGTGACCTCGACAACATCGTCCATCCACCCAGGGCGGATTGAAATCAGCCAACTCTTGCGCAAGGCCACGGAATGGAACAACGCATCTTTTTCTGTTTTCAGGGCTAGTTCACAAACCACTTATGTCTTTGTTTGTACTCCGGTTTCATTAGGAGGAGAACTATGCTTGACCTTGTCCGAGGCTTCAGACCAGTTCAAGGAGAGCCTACAGAGGGGCTCGACCAGCCCATCCCATTTCATCTATCAGCTTGACCAGAAAGATGCACATATCCCAAGCGCTTTCTCGGCCATATTGACATCACTCCCTGACGGGATCAGTCTCGTGTCCGAAATCAAGACAATACAGTATGACAGAACCTCGTCAGAGGGGTCCGAAGGTTCATCTCAGGGCTTTGTGCCAAGAGAAATGTATCTCAGATCGCCCAGCCCATCGAGTTCTTTCATCGCCAGCACAGCCCGAAAATACATGACCTATCTTCTTGCGACACTGGCGATCCTCATCCTCGGTGCGGTGATGATCAAGTCCCTGGATCCACGTCCCAGCGATATTCACATCCAGTATCAAGTGGGAGACAGCGTCGGTCCCAAGTACACCGCTCTCCTCCACCCCGAAAACGTGACGGCCTGGGCCGAAAAGCACTACAACCCCGAGGACTGGTACATCCGAATCGACGATCAGGCCTTGATCCCCATCGAACTTATGGACGAGCAAGAGTGGCGGTACCAGGAGTATCTATCCAGTCGATACCCTGAAAAGGCCGAAATGCGTGAGTCCAGAGAGTTTGCTGATATACCTCGTCCGAGTCTGAGCTGACCGTAACATTGCAGGTGACTCGGGAGCCTGGCGAGACGTCAACTTCCTGCAAGATCCCAACAATTTCATGTTTCCGACGGACAAGCAGTTCCACATGGGCCATTGCATTCGCGCAGTAAGGAGGTATTGGCAGGCCAAGGAGACGGGGCGACATGTCTGTCCGTGGGATATCGACTACCTTCACTTGAAGCACTGCTTCAACATGTTAGAGGAACTGATATTTGTGCCTGGCCCTCGAGAAGAGGTTCCAGGGGAGATGTTGAGCATGAGTTGGAGAGCCAAAGTTTGCATGTGGGAGCCATAGTATAAACGGACGATTCAGATCAATAGACAAATAATTGGGATAAATTCCTTGTGTTTTAATAGCACCTGTTGCGCAGACCACCTCTTAGGGCAGTTTCAACTCGAGTAAATGATACGCTTCATACCTGCAGTTTTGAAGAGAACGAATCGGTTGTTTCTTTACGATGCAGAGTCATGGAAAATTGTATTTGTTAATCAAGGTACTCACTACACAGTATACAGTATGTTCTTGAGCGGAAGATTTCTATTAATGATATGCTAAGATCTCCCCACTCACTCAGTGCCGGCGCGTGCCTGCTTCTGCTTCCTCGCTAAACGGCACCATCTCCTCCATAGCGTTGACGGGCTGATAGACAGGGCCGCTTCCCGACTTTACCGAATTATCAACCTTTCGGAATGGGGACACAACGGTGAAGTAGATGATGACGTGCACACCCAGAACCAGTGCCCACATGTAAGCCGCAGTTCTGCTTTCGTTGGCCATGACGATTCCACTGTGCGGGGTTCTGGTCAGTAAACTCGACATCGAGCAAAGGGCAGTAGACTCACAAGAACACGTTGATGCACCCTAAGATATACAAGGTGTACCCCAGAATCTTGTGGTACTGCTTCATCCACGCCGGCGGAGCAAAAGTCCTCGGGCCCTGTTGGGACTTGACGTAGAGGAGGTGGTGTCGGATCCCAAGGGCAAGCTGGCAAGGGAAGAACAAACCAATGGCGCACCCGAGGATCTGGTGTGGGCCGAAAAGACCCTGAAGCTTTACATACAAGTCAGTCTCCTCGTCCACGATTCTTCGCGGTCTGATGCTACTTACCCCATGTCTGGTAAACGATGTGAACAATGCCGATCCTAGGCCCACCAGAACAACGCTCGAGGTCACCGTCTGCACCATCCAGTGGCGCCGGACAGAGGACCAGCGATCAGAGACGGCGGCAAGTATGCCGAACGGAAAGATGAGACCAAATGCAACCGCCATCAGAATACCGTGAACCAGATAAGCATTCGACTTTGTAGACCCGCTGCCCTTGTCGCTGGCGGTATCGGCTGCAATGGATACGCGGTCCTGAATGACTGGGAAGAAGCTTTCGCTGGCGCTATGGATCTGAGTTGCGGTCATGTCCATGGAGAACCAGTCTTTGTACATGTCAGCCATCTGCTCCGTAAGTTTGATTTCATAAGCACTCACTGTAAGAGTTATGCCTCTCCAAATGTTTGTTGGGGTCATCGCTGCGGTGGTCCTGGAAAACATTCGTGGCCCAGATCCAGGGTTGGTTCTCAGTCTCGACTTTCAGACTGTTGCCGTCCCATCGGTTGCAAGCATAGCATATGAAATTGGCGACGCTATAGCCATCATTGAAGGATGTATCCACGACTCGGAAGTCCGGGATGCCTTCAGAAAGCCCGGGTCTATCATGGAATCTTAGGGTCGTGTTAGATGCCATTCATTCCACTAGGAATAAGCAAAAACTCACGAGGATGTTCGAGGCCCGACGACGACACTTCCGTGTTTGACCCCCGGATACATGACAAACATCAGCGAGCGATGCATGATGTAGCCCGACCCAAAGGCTACCCAGCCGTCTCCTCGCGGGAACTTGGCCGACATGGTTATATAAAAGTCCTCTCCCCCGCTCGATTCGTTGTGAAACGTGTTGACGCCGATGCAAAAGTCATGTTCGTCGACAGCATTGACTGCACAAAATTGGGATGCTGCAAAGACCGAAGTAATCCCCACGAGGAAAAGGAAAAGCCGGAATACAGAATGAAGTGAGTATGCCATTGTGTCAATTTGTGATAGTCCCCCAAAAGACGTAATTCTGAGAGACAAGCACACAGAAATTCGTGAAATACGTCTTGTTGCAATCTGCGCGTGGCAGTCTGGGAAACCAAGTGCTCTGCGAGTTCCGGGCAAAGATTGCTGACCGCTTTCGCCGCTGGTCATGCTATAGTTGTGCCTCGCGATCGTCAACAAAAGTCGTGTCTATACTTGGATCTGATCTGGTACCGATTCAAGTCCCTGGTCCCAGAATCCTTGGTTTCTAGACAGGGGGGTAAGCACTCCATAGTGATACGGCTATAACATGGTACTTGAGATGTGTACAACTACCCTTGCCAGGCCAGAACCCCCGTCATGCAAGCCTAATTCCTTCAACTCCGGATCCTATCACTGGGGCCAAAATAACAACCCCCCTATAGTGCCAATCAAGTACGTTTGATTGGCGTTAACACCTGTAATTAGTGCTTACACACTGGTGGGACTGGGAGTTATCACCAACCTCACCCGTGCTTTTGATACCCCTGCGACTATCATGACCTCCCCGCTGGCTGTGCCCTACAGACCAAATTGGCTTATGCTCTTGTAAATGCATTCTCACTGCAAAGACAACGTATGCCTGTAGAGCAAATGCATTGCTTCCTACCATCAGTAAGGCGAAGAAACAAATTCTGTGTGGCTCCTCGCCTTTGCCGGCCAGTGAGAGACTCGGTCAACTTCTCTTCAAAGGACAAACCCAACAAAACTTTCGCGGTTATCTCGACCGTTTTCGGTCTCGGTCAGTTTTCAACTAATTCCGACGGGACTATTCCACGGAGAACTTTACAAGATTCAAACAATACTAACAATTTCGACTCGAATTCAGAGCTATGCAATTCTCATTCGTGGTATATGCCACTCTACTCGGCCTTGTGTCCGCAGCGCCAATACCGGGTTGGAAAGAGCCCTCTAGTGTGGCTACACCTCTGAAGTCCGAGTCTTACAGACCCTTTGGAACACACGCATCCGAGAAAGAGAAGCAAAGATTGGTCAAAGAGATCATGGAAGCAGAGGCTTGGGAGACGTACGATGGCGTCTACTTGGGTGGTGAAGAGCAGAAGCTGTATTAGTTGACGGATATGAGTTGGCTGAGGGCGTGCCGAGCAAAAGATACCTTCGTGGATCAAAACAACTTGGGTTCGCCCATTTCGTCTTTTCCTATTCCTTCTTCCAAAACATCGTTCCAAGTGCACGATTTCCACTAACTAGCGAGTATTTGGCTGAAGTTTGACGGTATCTGAATGGCCTCATTCTCGAGTATTCGTCTATCGAATTCAATGGAACATGAAAACCACTCGATAAGGTATCGAAACTGGTCCATGGCTTCGTTGCAAGTAAGCCTATCACGTAGATAGTAAGATAGCTATTTGCACGGATGGGCATCCTTTGGAATTCTGCAACCGAACCGATAAGCCTTGCAACCGAGCTGCGAAGTAGTACTTGGCAAACGCCTCCGACAACCAGTCTACCCCCCCAACCGGCCTTACCACCCCTTCGTCTCCGATGTATCACTTACAGGGCCATCACAAAGCAAGGGATCCGGCAGGCCAAATAAGTTCATTGATCAGGATATTGGAGTAGAAGGTCATGCGGCAGGCGAATCTTCCAGGCCATTGGCTATCATTAAGCCCATGCCATTCGACACCAGCACCTTCTAGAGTTTTACTCCGAGACTTTCGGGTATCTAGCCAATCCCCATACCAATGGGACCGATCTGTTCTACATGGCGACTGCCTTATAGTTTTTGAGACACCAGAGCCAAGTATGACGAACTGAACAAGTCGTGTTTTCTCGTGAAGTATCAGTCATGGCTACCACCACTATATATGGCTATTTCAAAGAAGACGGACCCTATTCTTCCCATACTTCTAAACTACTATCGAAAAAACGGCTGGCTCTGATATCTTTGACTCTTTTCTTGTTATTAGCATTCACTCTTTTTGGAATTTTCCCAAAGAATTCCAGCCAAGATTTCTTCTTTTCCCAAAAGACTTCCAGCTGTGAGAACCCGGCAGTGCGATCAGAGTGGAGGAAATTAAGTGAGTTGGCTTCGTTCGCCTTTCCGTAGACAAGATGCTGGATTATTTCCATCTCGACAAGACTAAATAAAGAAGTACTGTAAAAACTGACAAAACGAACAATGACAAGGCGCATCACAGAAGCATGCATATATCTCAGCAGTTCAATGCCTACACGAGACCCCGTCCAGACAGAAGCTCCCCGGTCGTCTTTCGGACGATTTCCCTTATACTCACATACACCTGAGCGGTGATAGTAAGTCTTCGATACAGGCCTCATCACACTTAAGGATACTAACACACTTGATCCCAGATCATTACACGGCCGTCTTCCTGCTCTGGCACCGGTATTTTATCCACATATACGAACGGGCTCTCCAGACCAACTGCGACTATGCAGGTGCCCTTCCGTGCGTAGTTCCCACGATAACGCTCAGTTGCGCTCTGTACTCATGTTGCTACTGATCAGATACTGGGATTGGACGCTCGACAGCCAAGACCCCACTAGCTCTCCAATCTGGTCGAGCAGCGACGGCTTCGGCGGCGACGGGCAGAAGCACGCCCCCGTCACCGTCAAGAACGGATCGTGCATCGAATCCGGCCCCTTTGTCAACTACACCGTGCAATGGTCCAACCTCGAGTCCGATCCCCACTGCCTGTCTAGAGGGTTCGGGCGAGACAAATCACCCGCGCGGTTCTCGGGCGCCGCGTTTGCGCCTCATGTCATCGACGCGCTGTTCCAGCACCAGGACCTGGCGACCTTCTCCATGGAGCTGGAGGAGACTAGCCACGATGCGATCCCGAATGGCATCGGCGGCGACTTTGCCCTTTTCACGGCTCCCAGCGGTAAGTGCTGACTCATCCATTTCTTGCGCCTTACCGGAGAGCTGAAGCTGACGAGTACAAGATCCTGTCTGGTTCCTGCATCATGCGCAGATAGACAGACTCTTCTGGCAGTGGCAGGAAAGGAACCCGGGCAATAGAAAAACCGCGGACGGGTTGGTGGCCGCGATGAGTGAGGAAGACGCTGCTGGGTGGGAAGAGCTGCTGGTGATGGGGGATTTGGCGGATGATTTGGAGAAAGAGAAGATATTGGACACGCAAGGGGAAATGTTGTGCTATACTTATCAATAGTTACATCACACAGGTAAACGAGAGAATCAACTCTGTGTTCGGGAAACATCCCCAAAAGAACACTTCGTCAGAGTCGAGAACTGAAATTACAGGCTTCTCTGATGTATCGACATACGTCAATCTAAAATCAGCCGACAAAGATGACCATCCGAATCATATCGGTTTTCTGTACAGCGCGGAGTATTGCATTGGTGAGTATAGTTTCCGAGTATATTGACGACAGCTCACTTATAGGCCGGGACTCTGTCGGCCGACAGGTACAACCCCCCACTAAAAATTATGATTTCCAGGGACGGTACCCCGCGATGCCCCGCGGCCGGTGTAAGTACACAAAAAAGTTCATGAAATTTTATGAAGCATTTCACGATCATCCTGCCGCGCCCAAGCGAACCATAACAGCGGCCCCAGAACTGCCATCTTAACCCAAACCACCCAATCCTTTGCAGAGCCACGAGGGAGCTCAGACATTGTCGAAAAAATGGTCGACGCCAAGGACGCCCTCGAGGCGCGCATCCCCGCGACCTGCCCCTCGTCCATCGCGCAGATCCTCACCCACGCCTGGAACCACGACCTGGCCTCGCTGCGGCCGCTGCTCGACGTGCCCGGTCGGGCCAGCGTGCAGGAGCCCACGACGGGCGAGACACCTTTGCATGCCGCGATCCGCGCCCCCGGCAACGAACAGAAGGACATTGACGCCGCCAAGGCCGTCCTCGAGGAGCTCTTCTTCAGCGGCGCCATCTGGAACGACATCGACTCCAACGACGAGACGCCCGGCGACGTGGCCGCGCGCCTGGGCAGGACCGAGCTGTACCAGATGTGCGTCGAGGCCGGCGTGCGGGCCGAGCTGCTGTTTGGCCTGCTCGAGGGCTACGAGGAGATCGAGGACGAGGACGACGAGATGGACGACGTCGAGGCCGAGGTTGAGGCGGAAGCGGAAAACGTAGACGCGGACGGGGACGAGGCGCCCGAGCTCGTATCGGCCGACCCCCAGGTCGAAGGCGAGCAGCAGCAGCAGCAGCCCGAGCAGCAAGAAGAGCAGGAAGAGGAGACGGAGATCGTAGACTCGAACCCAGACAGGGCCTTTGCGCCGGCCAAGCCCGTGACCGCCGAGGACCAGGTCAGCTCGGACGAGTACCTGCGCTCGAACCTCACCTACAGCGACGGCAAGCTCGTGGACTCGTCGCTCAACGGCGTCATGATGGCCTGGGAGACCGAGATCATGAAGGCCTCTGTCGAGACCCTCCTGCCGGGCGGCGCGGCGGGCAAGAAGATCCTCAACATTGGTTTCGGCATGGGCATCATCGACACCATGTTCGCCGAGACGCGGCCGTCCAAGCATCACATCATCGAGGCCCACCCCGAGGTCATGGCGTACATCAACGGCCCCGACTGCAAGTTTGGCCAGGCGTGGGAGGCGAGTGGACCGTCCGAGGGCGCCTTTAAAGTGCACGAAGGGCGGTGGCAAGATGTTGCGGCGAAGCTCTTGGAATCTGGCGAGACATACGATGCCATCTACTTTGACACATTCGGCGAGGATTACTCTCAGCTGCGCAATTTCTTTACGGAATCTGTTCCCGGACTTCTCGAGGAGGACGGAAGATTCGGGTTCTTTAACGGTCTAGGCGCCGACAGACAGGTCTGCTACGACGTGTACACCAAAGTCGTCGAGATGCACTTGTCTGATGCAGGTATGGACGTGGAGTGGCAAGAGATGGATGTCGACATGAAGGACTTGAATGAGGAGGGCAAAGGCGACTGGGAAGGTGTCAAGAGAAGGTACTGGACTCTCAAAAGTAAGTCATCATGTGCATCGCCCTTTTTTGGTATTTTCAGTCTATCTAACCCAGAGACAGCGTACCGGTTGCCAGTCTGCACCTTCATGGGCTAGGTCTTTTCCAGTCTATCTCGGTTCGACTACGCCAATGGGGCCATGTTTGTACCAATGCCTTGGAAAGTATCCTATTTGCATACGCTCTATGTAACCCAGACAGATGTCTCAAAGAATCAACAATAAACTGCCGGTAGCTTATTTGAAGTGCTCAGGGTGGAGGATACCAGCAAGGTTTCCTGCGTTGACTCGCTTAAGCGTCAGCGCAGCAATGAGAGCAGCACCCACACCGCTACCATCCTCGGCAGCGAGGATCTCGATCGGGTCCTCCTCCCGCAGGCTCTTCTTGTTCGGCCAGTCAAGGATCTCCTTGAGCGCCTGGGCACCACGAGCCTTGAAGTGGGGGTACTTGTTGAACACGGAACCGTCAGCACCGACATGGCAAGACGAGAAACCCTTCTTCTTGCAGATAGCGGCAACTCCGCATGCGGACAGACGTGCAGCACGGGTGCCGATCAGCTCGGCAAGACGACGAATGAGCTCGAGCTCTGGGCGGGTGGTTGCGATGCTGAGCTTATCAGAGAACAAATCAGCAGTCTCCTGCAAGTTCTCGAACGGATCACTAGATAGATTCTGTTAGCCATATCTCAGCATGAATCATGTCCGATAATGCGACTCACTCCTCAACAGCAGACAGGAAAGAAGCGTCCAGGCTGTAAGGTCTGCGGAGCTTCTTAATGTCCTGACCCTCAAAGATGTGAACTTCCTTGTTGTCGTGAAGCTCCACGAGCACCAGACGGAAGATCTCGCCGAGGTAGAGACCGGCAATCATCTTCTCGAATGCCTGTTGTCCAGGTCTCGGCGACTCCTTGTCGATGATGATGTCGTAGGGAGTCAGCGGCAGGACCTTGTGCTCGTTGTCAAAAGCGCCCCACTCGCAGTTGATGGCCATGGGGCAGTCCTTGGGCAGGTTCATGTGAGCCAGCTTGGGGATCGAGCCGCAGTTCTCCATGTATGCAGCATTGCAACCAGTGCCAAAGATGCAGCCAATGACCATCTGAGGATCCGTGTAGGCCGAAGCAATGAGTGTTCCGGTAGTATCGTTGATCAAAGCGGAGACCTTGATAGGCACTTTACGCGACTCAAGAGCAGCCTCCAGCATAGGGACGACGTTCTTACCCTCGACACCATCAATGTCGAAACCCTTGGTCCACCGCTGCAGAATACCCTCATCAATGTAGTTTTGAGTTGCCGGGTAAGAAAAGGTGAAACCAAGCGGGATCTTCTCGGCGTCTGCGGGCAGCTCTCCGTGGTGAGTGTCGATGAACTGCTGGAGACAGTCGGCAATGTACTCCCACAGCTCCTCCGACTCGCCAGTCTTGAGCTCCTCGGGCATGCGGTACTTTGATTGAATGATGTCGAATTCCGACTTGTTATCCGTCAGGGTGATCTCACACACACGCAAGTTCGTACCACCCATGTCCAGTGCCAGATATGTGCCCGTCTCGTAGCCATCGGGGAAGGCCATAACCCAGGTCGGGTTCATGGGCTGGAAGTAGTCAGTCAGTAAGGGGTGTTATGTGAATTCGTATCGGCCAAGGTTCACCCACAATGCTGCCACCCTCAACGCTCAGACCTGCAACAGTTAGCAACGTCAAGTCGACACGCTCGGGGATTGCCTACCCTTCTCCAGCTCCGACACGAAGTGGTCGGTGATCTTCTTGAGCCTGGGAGTGTCAACAGTGAACTGCTGCTCCAACTTCTTAATTTCCTGCAGCAGGTCCTTGGGGACATCTGCCATGGATCCTGTAACAGAGTTGTTAGTGATGGGTTAAGCGGCACAGGTAACACAAACACGACCATGATGATAGGTATGCCTTCTGGTTGTGGCACCCCGAGCGGACTCCCATTTCCAGAGACTCAATGAGCTGCGGCTCAGATGCAGGGGGCGTGCAGATGAAGGTCGCTCTGGCGGCGATTGGAGGTGTTTCGTTGCCGGGCATGCGGACTTGGGCCGCACTGGCGGCTGTTGAAAGCCAGGCATTAGGGAATAGTGATGAGGGTGATGAGAGTGGTGAGATATAGCAGATATCTTGGACTCATAGAGTGATCATGTACAAATGAGGAGGGGTGTGCGATGTGAGCTCGGTAGGGCAGGAGCTGGAAATTCAAAATGCTTGAAGCCTAACAAAGTCGACAAGCAGTTCTGAAACCATTGTCCTCTTCCCAAAAGGCAGGCTCGACCCGTGATTTACATATCTGCTCGAAGGACCTTGCCCGCAAACACGGACCAGAATTCCCACGTGGTGGAGTTGCAACTGCCATCCTGACGTAGAAGAGGGAAGCCTCAAGGATCTCACTCTCTATCCAGATCGCGGTGTTTCCACCAGTTTCGATACGCAACTGCAGTGCAGGTGAAGATGGAGTGAAGTCTGGGGCCGGAGGCAAACCTCCTGAGACCCATTATACGTATTCAGCCCTGCGGCCGTTGGATATCACGCCAAAAATCGTATAAGAGCCCTGTTCCAGACGTTCCGAAGAACAGGCTGCTTTCCTCCGGAGCTCCAGGTGGACATTGGTGTAACATGGTGGAACGCATGCAAGCAGGAAAACAGATATACTCACCCTTGCGGGACGGGGGCTTGCGAGGACCGAGGCCAACCATTTTGACGAGTTTTGAAAGTTGTAGTGAGTCTGTCTGAGAGAAAATCTCAAGAGTCAGCAATTGTGTTGTTTTAAACAGGCTGAGCAGGCCTGCCAGGATGACGCAAGACCTGTGGTCAATACCCACCTGGGGGGATCGGGCCGGTTATATGATGTGAGCTTCAATGCAAGCTTCAAGAATGACAATTGCGTCCAATGCAGACGGGTATGCACAGTTCAGATGCGAGATATATGTTTTCAAGGTATGTGCTTCAAGATATGTTCCTGTTACACGGCCAATCGCGGTTGGTTGTGGTTTTTGAGTGCAAGGTGGGATGAAGTTTTGAGCGCGCTGGGTTTTTGATGAGGGGTAGTACGTAGTATGGCGGGCAAGGCGGGCTCACTGATCAGTCAGGTCTACTATTATTACGGAATAAGGTTGGATCAACGACTTGTGTCAGTCCAAAGTATTCTAGCTCCCGGTGTCCGAGTGGAAACCACACGGACCAGACTCGGCCAGAAGCCCAGGAACCAATGCAGATTCCAGCTTTACGAGTGGCAATTGGGTCTTGTCACAGCCCGGCAGAGCTTGGAGCGTACAAAAGCTCGCTGATACCCAGGGGCAAGAAGGGTGGTTGAGGCCCTACGAGGTACCTACAGTACAACACCACAAGTATGGACCCTGGCATGTGGGTCTCTTGGACTCTCATCAGGTCGTCCAATGTTAGTGAGGCGGTGTGGTGAGAGATATATTTATTGTGTGAGATGTTTGCAGGTCTGGTCCAAGGTTTTTCACAATGAGACACCAGTTCGACCGTTGGGCAGCTGGCTGCATAGGTTTCACGGAGCGTTTGTCTTTCCAATTTGTAAAGTGATCATATTGGAGTCCAAGTGGCTTCCTTTGCTAGCACGCATATAAGAGAAGGAAGCTTGTTCGATTGCTGTATGTACTCCGTACATCTCAATAGTTGTCTAGATTCCAGAAGGGTTACCGAACACTGTTCACAGAGTCTGATTTGTTGTACGAGCTTGTTAACTTTGGGATACGTTTGTTTTGGATCGGCTGATTCAGTTCACATGTACAGTCTCTGCAGTGATACGTCAAGGTTCATGTCAACCAGAACATTGGAAATGCCCCGCGGCGGGAGCATGGAAGACATGTGCTCGGGAGTCGGGGCTTGATGGAACGGCTCCCGGTGCTTGTCGCACATGCGTAAGTAACATGTACCTGTGGGGGTCGCTCCCGTTATCGATAGCATTGGGCCTGGCCCGATGCAGGTTAGCGCAGGGCGAGCTTGCCGGAACAAACTAAATCCCACGTTTCGTACAGCAAGAAGCAACGTAAGCTCTTTGGGTCTGGCCAGCTGTAATAGCGTACGTGGATAGCTGTCTCTAAAGCCAGGTCGCCAAGACATGTCGACGAACCCATTTCACCACGAATTGTTGCAACATTGATCCTTTCCGCAACTCATTTGTCTTTTCCTTTCGCTCACCTCAATCGCAAAAATTCGGGGTCGCTCCATGGTTGAGCGCTCCTTGCGAAGGTTATCATCATGAAGTCGGTCGCAGCTTTTGCCGTTGGCCTTCTCTCGCTCCTTGCGCCTGCAGCCGCCAATACCAATGTCGCCGGCCCATCAGTATCCAAGGTCACTCTGCCATCGACCTTCAAGCCGCCACAGGTGTTCAAGAATGCCAATCTCGTTCACGTCATCTCGGTAGAGAAGAACTATGCCAAAGAATCCATCAATGTTGTCATTGAGAATGTCTCAAAGGAACCCCAGACCGAGTACTTCCTGCCCTTTACCAGCGAGCAGATGGAGAAAATCGGCGGAATTGAGGTGAAGGACCGCAAGGACGCGACATTCACTGGCTTCGGCATCGACGCCGTTGAGTTTGATCCTTTGAGGTAAGCTGCATCTTTGCTCAACATGGCAGCCAAGGCTTACATGATTTGTAGCGACACTCAATTCTACCGAATCCGACTCCCCAAGGCGATCGAACCCAAAGCTCAACAGACCCTGGGCATTTCGTTCTTCATCCTCAAGGCCTATACTCCTCTCCCGGCGGCTATCGAGCAGGCGGACAAGCAATACCTCGTTTACCCATTCTCTGCATACGCCCACTCTGCCTACCCGACGCTGAAGCAGAAGACCGAGGTCAAGTTCCCCTCTGGCGACATTCCAGACTACACCAAGATTGCGGGCAGTGGTGATGTGAAGGAGTTCCCCGAGAAGCAAGGATCCAAGCTCATCTATGGACCCTTCCCCGAGGTTCCGGCCGGCGCTGTCTCTCCCGTCCTTGTTCGCTTCGAGTTCACCAAGCCGGTCACCCATGTGTCAGTGCTGGAACGTGACGTTGAGGTCAGCCACTGGGGCGGCAATGTCGCCTTTGAGGAGCGCTACACTCTGTTCCACAGGGGCGCCAACTTGTCCTCTCTCTTCAACCGCGTCAAGTGGGCTCAGTCCCAGTACTTCAACCCCCAGACTTACGCTCTGAGGGAGATGAAGTTCAGCTTGCCTGGTGGCAGCAAGGATGCGTACTTTACCGATGTTATTGGCAACGTGTCGACCTCTCGGTTCCGAACCAACAAGCGCGAGGCCTCGCTCGAGATCAAGCCTCGTTACCCCATCTTTGGCGGCTGGAAGTACCCCTTCACAATTGGGTGGAACTCGGACTCCAAGAACTTCTTGAAGAAGAAGACTGGCGACGGCTACCTCCTCAAGGTTCCCTTCCTTGAGGGCCCTAAGCAGGCAGAGGGCGTCGAATACGAACAGATCCACCTGCGTGTGCTCTTGCCTGAAGGCGCCGAGTAAGTTTTGTTTATACTTGAGCATCGAATGACGCTAATCTCTCGCATAGGAACGTCAAGTACTACACCTCCATTCCGGAATCGTCCATCACGGAGTCGATTGTCGACAAGCAGAAGACCTACCTCGACACTGTCGGACGTACCGTCCTGACACTCAAGGTGCGCAACGTCCCCGACGAGTTCCGGGAGCGCGAGCTCTACGTATCGTACGACTACTCGTTCATTGCCAGTCTTCGAAAGCCCTTTGTAATTTTCGGAAGCGTCATCTCCGTCATTGTTGGAACTTGGCTACTCTCCAAGGTCGAGGTCAAGTTCGCAACAAAATAAAGGAGTTCAAAGGCTGTAATTGTATGTAACTGGATTGAATTTTGCGAGACAACTCGTGGGCACCTGCAAAAGACAGTGTAGCCAGAAAAATAGAGAGACAAATGACATGATGATACTGGAATCGCATGATGTCTCTATGTGATGGAAATTTCGCGAGACCTTATAAGCGAGCCTCGCGGATGCTGTTCTCTTTGATAGGATTCTGGATCCTCGAACAGGTTTGGGCAAGCAAAACGACGTCGGCTATAGCTCATGTGAAAGCTGGGCTGCAAAATTGGGTATAATAAGAAAGGATGGATAAAGTAGTCTGGATAAAAGTCTCCAGCCTCTCCATATTCAATCATCGTGAGATTCATGTGACTCCATGACTTTTTACTGCGCCAGTCACTGAAAGCCCAAAGTCAAGCCAGTGACAGGCGAGGCAGGGTCCAGGGGTCCTCCTGATGACAAAGCTGGAGCCGCGTCGTTGAGAAACTCCACCAAGTCCACACGACCAGACCCCCGATCAGTCTAGCATCGGGCGGATCTGCACGCTGACGTCGCTGCGCCATCATAGGCTGGAAGCTCAAATGCCCATGTGGTGATATGAGCAATGAGAAGAGTTGCAGCAATAGAAGAAGCGCATAAACGGTCGCATGGCTCGGCTGCAGCGTTTCATCATTCTCCTTATTCCCTGACCATAGGTGAGAGACTAATCATGATCAAAACTGGTCACCGCGACAGAACAGGCGGGGTAACTGGCCATCAGCCGTCTGCTATCCAGTCTCGTAACTCTGCAGAGTCTAGACACGAGCGTTGTGGCAACTGTCTTGGGCTTACCCAGCCTCGATTCACCTTGGATAGCGCCCTCCACATCCAGCAATCACGAGATGGCTTGCGATTTTCGTGACCCAATCAGGCTCTGCGATTTATTTCTTGGACGTTCCAATTCTCATCGTGGTGAGGCTCAAGGTCACAATTGCGGTGCCGCCTTGTGCCCCGTCGACGAGAGTGCTACCAAGCCAATGCGGTCCGCCAAGACATGCCCTATCTTTCTCACATCAATCAGGTTACATAGGACGCAGCGCCCGGTCTCGATTAGCAGGGATCGCAAACCTGGCACTTAGGACGGCGCAAGAACAAAGTCCTGAGTAATGAGTTCTCCTAGATCCAGCGCCTATTACCCGGAAGACCATTTGTGTCGCAGCCACACACATATGGTAGGTACATGCCTTAGCCGATCCAACAGACTGCTCCGTGCCGAGCCTTATTCGAGAAAAACTGGTGGTGGTCAAGTTTCTGTTACCTTGCTCCTCCTCCCGGGCTGTGTGGTGGGAAGCAACCGATCCTGCCAGTCCGACTGAGAGGGATACCCCAGGTTGTCATGGCCAAGGGTTTTTACGTGTGAGATCGAGGGTTACCTACATTACCTACATGAGAAAGTCTCGGCGTGCTCGCTGTGTCATCTTTGGCAGATAAATATACGAAGCCGCCCGCACCCCGTCCGACCGAGACGTTGATCTTTCTATACTTACACAATCTAATCTCCATTTACGATATTTAAAGATTGATCCGTCTGAACTATACCGCCTGTCAAAGCGCCCAGAATAGTCCAAGCTCATTATTAGCAGATCGTCAGGTCCCGATCCAAAACTCTATTACCATCGTCTTGTCTCTGGACTCCACCATCACGCTTCGGAGTCTCACAAGCCGCCGCATATAAACCGAAGAGCTGCTCGCTTGGGATTTTACTCGAGAAGAGAAATTCAAACAGCGCTTCGCTCTCTTTCTACAACGAGAGAAATAGAGCAACTACTATTCCACCTTCAAAGAACTCGTTCACCCCCTTCAAACCAGTCAAAATGTGTTTCGGATCGGGTCAGCCCAGGAGGCAGTACTACTACCGCGAGGAGTTGACGCCCGTCCGCCAGGTGCACCACGGCCACCACCATCACCACCACCACCCGCGCGCCAGCTACCCTTCGCCGCGCGTCAGCACGAGCACCTACAGGCGGAGCGGCCCCGTCGTCTACCAAGAAAGGTCGAGCCGGACGAGATACTACTAGACGACAAAAGAAGTCTCTAGAGGCATCGCATCACTACTATCTCTCTCCTGTCCATCCCGAGGGTCAGCTCCACCGCCCAAAGTCAGCTCCAAGCAGGAATGCGAGAAGCAATCGCGATTCTGTGCTTCACCCCGTCTTGGATCTTCGCGGAGGGGACCATTTTGGTGTCCCGCACGCCGCCGATCGAAAGAAACGGCACTCTGCAGGACACGCGCGGCCTGAAAAAGGGCCTCCGTCGTTTCCTGATGGGACACTTGTCAAGCCACTGACCCAAAGACTGATTCGGGGATTGGCGAGCAGTCTTTTTTGAAATCATGTTCGCTTTCTTCTTCTTGCCCTTCCATGTTCATCATTCCTATCTGTTTTAATGCCTTATGTATGACGATGAAAACGCTTTTCTTTATCAGAGTATCCAGCGAGGTTGGGAGGCGTTTTTGTTGTATCATTGGATACGCTATAGTGCTCGGTATTCGATTGGCAGCTCTCCTCGCCCAATCCGGGCATGAGGTGCCGGTCCAGGTGCGTCATACTTTCTAGAGACGGCCTGGGGGACGATTTGGGTCATGGCGGGGGTCTTTTCCATTTTCTATTTGGGGGGCGTCCCCGGGTTTGGACAAGTCGGCGGCAGCTGAGCAGCGGAGGAGGGGCTGATCGATCTTCTTCGATGGAAAAGATGCGCCGCGGACGAAACGAACGAATTTAACGCCATAGAAATCGATAGTCTCAAAATATGATGTCATTACCATACCTGTGTCTGGCCATGACGGCGCGCTGAGTAGATTGGTGTGAGCACAATTTCTTTGGCCTTGGAAATTCTAATTAGCCAGGAGGAGCAAGCTGGGCAGTAATGATGTAGTGAGTCGCGTTCAGTCTTTGTCGGTAGTGTGGCCGGTGTGGAATTTCCGAGGCTCCTAGAATAGATAAAACAAAGGGATTGCTACCCTTGGGATTACATCGCGAGTTCCGATCCCTGCTTGAATATACATCCTCATATATTAAATCTCCGTTGCGACAAGATTTCGACCCACCGAAGCCAACTTACAGCTTTCCGAAGGAGCTACCCCAGTAACTGACCATAATCTATATCCCGTGAGTTTGACAAACGCAGCTTCCACGACGTGGTTCCTGGCTCGAGAGTTTGCGCGGTCGCGCTGTCCTGCCTCGGGTACATGTGTCGATTGTTCAAGAAGGGACAAACCTGCTGACGTGAATCGACTAGATATCAACAGTCGAACGTAGCCAGGCACGTGAAGCTTTCTCAAGATGTAAGTATCATCGCAACATTCCACAAACTCGTATTGTTTCCTTCATCGCGATTATGCCGAACCTCAGGGCCTACGGCGGAAGCCGATTCAGCTCTCTCTTACTTCCAGTGGATGCGCCTGTCCAAGTACTCGAAACAGACGAGTCACAATGTCCATCTCCCGAGGTCCATGCCATGAAGAAGCCTGAGGTCTTGGTACACTCCCGGGGGCCGACGTCGTCCAACGGTTCGAGCTCTACGGACAATCCTGCCGAACTGCATCGCCGTATAGGACAAACAGCACAGAATACCAAGAACTATGGCGCATTATACCCATACTTACCAGCATCGTGGCTATCTAGGAATCGCGCACTCTCTATCCGTTCCAAGACATCGAACAAAAACGATGGTGGTTCCAGCCGCCTCCCTTTCTCGTTCGGGTCCCTCAGGGGAAACTTGCAGCCCGAGCTGTCGCGCAAGCTGTACAAGCTGATCAAGTCGACCAACAACCTGATCACGGCGCACGACACGGCAGCGAAAGAGCGAAACACCATTGCGACGCAGCTGTCGGAATGGGGCGAGCAGACACAAGACGAAGGCGTCTCGGACATAAGCGACAAGGTCGGCGTCATACTGTCTGAGCTGGGTGCCCAGGAGGACAACTACGCCCAGAACTTGGAGGAGTCGCGCGGCGTACTCAAGGCGATCCGTAACACAGAGAAGAGCGTGCAGCCCAGCCGTGACAACAAGGCCAAGATCGCAGACGAGATCCAGAAGCTCAAGATGAAGGAGCCCCAGAGCACCAGGCTCGTCGTGCTCGAACAGGAACTCGTTAGAGCTGAGGCGGAGAACTTGGTCGCCGAAGCACAGCTGTCCAACGTGGTATGTCAAGGGCTCTGAAAATCAAGACGCTTGGGCAATAACCTTTGCTAACACTGCTTCTAGACGCGACAGAAGATCAAGGAGGCATACGATACCGAATTCGCTGCCGTCATTGAGCGCGCCGAAAGACAGATCATCCTGGCCAAGCATGGCCGGCGTCTCCTTACGCTGCTGGACGACACTCCTATGACCCCCGGTGATGCGCAGCGCGAGTACAACAGCGGCAGTGAGGCGCGCCAAATATTGAACGACGCCGAGGACGATCTCCGTAACTGGGAGCCAAGCCACGACGAGGCGCCTTTCCACGACGCTCGGGATGTTGCCGCTGAATTCTCGCCACCTGCAGCAGCAGAGTCGCACGTGCAGGAAGAACCTGGTCTGAGTGACTCGAGCGTCCAAGCAGAGGCCCAGCCAACTACGACAGCAACTCCTAGTGCCGGTGTCGCTGCTTAGAGGGGGCGTCCCTACTACCGTGTGCGACTGTAACATTGATGGTTAGCATGCTTTGGTGTTGTGGATTGGTGTCTACCTAGATATATGTATCAGTTGAGATTGAATTACGACGTTTAATGCCCACGGGCTGCTTTTCGAAAAGGAAGGAAGGGTGTTGTGGGATAAGCAACAATTATTGGGCTGGATGTAACATAGCTCTGAAACGAATATCACGTCTTTTTATGATCAACTCATTACTTGGCCAGTGTTTGAAGAGATGAGACTAACAAGTATATTGTTAAACAAAGTAAATATTTATCGCTTGGCATGCCTTCGATTGATGAGCGACAGCCGGCAGCGTGCTAGCGTGCTAGCGTCAGCTGCTAGCGCAACTTCGTCATGATTCCGGAATTGATCGTGCGAGACTGAACTGAACAACCTCAAACTTTCATTTGGCAATTACAAAATGGAAGTCGTTCTCTCACAGGGTCGGAGGCTTCCAAAGTCATCCCAATGGCTTTGTAGAGCCTGTCATCAACGGCTTGGCCCTCAATTGCGCACCTCAAGACGCTTATATTCGAGCCAGTCAAAGCCGGACATTTACGATGTGGTATGCGTTGGTGGCGGACCTGCAGGATTGAGTCTTCTGACGGCGCTGCGTGAGTTCATAGTCATGGACTTTCTCCTGCGTCCGATTCCTGACAATTTATCCAGGCAGTAATCCCGTAACCGCCGGTCTGCGCGTAGCACTCATCGAGGCGCAAGACCTGTCGAAAACGCGATCCTGGAAGCTCCCCCCCGACCGATTCTCGAACCGCTGCAGCTCCCTGACACCAAAGTCTGCCCGCTTCCTCGACCAGATCGGTGCATGGGACCACCTGCAGCGCGACCGCGTGCAGCCGTACCACGAGATGCAGGTGTGGGACGGCGTGACGGACGCGCGGATCGAGTTCGACTGGGACGGTGCGGCGGCGCAGCAGGCCGGCACGATTGCGTACATGACGGAGAACCTCAACCTGACCTCTGGGCTCCTGAGGACGCTGGACTCGGTCGGCGGGGCGGACGTCTTTGACGGTGCCAAGGTCGAGAATATCACGCTCGGCGAGGATACCGAGGAGATGGACCTCAGCCAGTGGCCCATTGTCCACCTCTCCGGGGGCAGGCAGCTTGCCGCGAGACTTCTTGTGGGCGCGGACGGCGCCAACAGCCCGGTCAGGACATTTGCGCAGATTGAGAGCCGCGGCTGGGACTATTCAAGGCACGGTGTCGTGGCTACGTTGGAGCTCGAGGGCGAAGGCTGGGGCGGAGATGCCACCAAGATTGCCTATCAGAGGTTTCTACCGACAGGACCCGTGGCCATGCTCCCGATGCCAGGCAGGTACTCGACGCTGGTCTGGTCTACGACGCCGTCCAATGCTTCCTTGCTGAAGAGCTTGCCGCAGAAAGAGTTCATTGCTCTGGTCAATGCGGCATTCCGCTTGAGCACGGTGGACTTGGAGTTTATGCACACGATCAACGAGGGACAGGAAGATGAGCTCATGTGGAGGCTTCAGCACACGCCCGTCAACACCCAAGCCGTTCCGCAGACTGTCGTCGGCGTCCAGGAGGGCACGGTGGCCTCGTTCCCGTTGAAGATGCGCCACGCCGACACCTACATTGGCGAGAGGGTAGCCCTCGTGGGCGACGCGGCTCACACGATCCACCCCCTGGCAGGCCAAGGTCTCAACCAGGGCCAAGGCGACGTGGAGAGCCTGGTCGGCGCAATCGAGTACTCGGTCCTGCACGGCGCGGACCTGGGCACGCGCATGTCCCTCGAGGCCTACAACCAGGAGCGGTACGCGGCCAACCATGTGCTGCTGGGTGTCTGCGACAAGCTGCACAAGCTGTACTCTGTAGAGAGCGGACCCCTGGTGCCACTGAGGTCGCTGGGTCTCAGCGCGGTCAACTCTATGAAGCCGCTGAAGAACTTTTTCATGGGCCAGGCAGCTGGAAGAGGAATGAAGCTGTTCTAGGCTAGATGGGATGATCACCATCAATGTAGAATCAAAGTGTAATCTACTAGACAAAGCTGAGACAAAGCTCAGCAAGCAATAGTTGTATAAGACCATTTCTCAATGTGTATCTATCCAACGTACTTGAACATTTGAAATAATGAATTGTCCAGGACAGAAAATCCCATTATAATTTCTTTCACCATGCTGGGCTATGAAACGAGCTAGGGGTGTGTGCGTAACAATGACCTTGCATGGAGGGGTGTGTTATCGGGCTCTAAATTTTTGGGAGATAAGGGAACTTTTTATCGCGAACTGCAGGCGGCTGCGATTGCACTGCAAAAGTCAACCCCACCAAAAGCACATCACAGTCAGTCACAATGGCACGGAAACCAGAGTCGGAGGATCGCAAGGTGAGAAATACTTGGTAGTCCGTTCACTTCTCAGTTGCCATGCTAACCAATCGTCCAACAGACGGTCGGCATCAACAAGGAGACGGTCACCAACACCGTCTCGACCGACTACCCCGACAACTACCCAGACGCAGACGAGAGCTGGGACAAGGACTGGTTCGCCGAGAACCTGAGGATAGAATTCCACCAGAACGACCAATTCGAGGCGCAGTTCTCCCTCATCGGCGTCGACGCCTCCATCGCCAATGCCTTCCGCCGCATACTCATCTCCGAGATCCCGACGCTGGCCATCGAGACGGTCTTTGTAAACAACAACACGGGCGTCATCCAGGATGAGGTGCTCGCCCACCGCCTGGGCCTGATCCCCTTCACCGGCGGCAAGGAGGGCATCCGGAACTTCATGACGTGGTGGCACAAGCCGGCCGAGGGCGAGGACACGTACTCGACGACGTACGACCACAACACGGTGCAGCTCCGGCTGCAGGTCAAGTGCGAGCACAACCCGGACGCCGCCGCCGGCGAGACGGACCCGCGGAAGCTGTACCACAACGCGCACATCTACGCCAAGGACATCGTCTTCGAGCCCGTGGGCAAGCAGGACAAGTACTTCTCGGGCGACGACGTGATCCGGCCCACCAACCCCGACATCCTGGTCGCCAAGCTGCGCCCCGGCCAGGTCATCGACCTCGAGATGCACATGCACAAGGGCGTCGGCTCGGACCACTCCAAGTTCTCGCCCGTGGCCACGGCCAGCTACCGGCTCATGCCCGTCATCAAGATCCTGCGGCCGATCCTGGGCGACGACGCCGTCAAGTTCCAAGAGTGCTTTCCGGCGGGCGTGATCAAGCTGGAAAAGGTGACCAAGAAGACGGCCAAGGCGGACCCGCAGTACGCCGGCCACGAGGGCGAGACCATGGCCGTCGTCGACAACCCAATGTACGACACGGTGAGCCGCGAGGTGCTGCGGCACGACGAGTTCGAGGGCAAGGTCAAGCTCGGCCGGAAGCGCGACCACTTCATCTACTCGATCGAGAGCACGGGCCAGTGGGACAGCGACGAGCTGTTCCTCGAGTCGGTCCGCACGCTCAAGAAGAAGAGCCAGAAGCTGCAGACGCAAGTCGAAAACATGGTCTACACCTACTCCGGTTAATAAAAAAAAAAGAAGAGGAAAATTCGAAATCGGAAGTTTGGTTGGCATGTGTTTTTCTCTCTCTCGCGGCTTTTCTGTGTTTGATATACCATATAGAGGCGTTTTGATCGGAAAAGGTGATCATTTAAAGGCTTTCAATTTTCATCATGGCATTTTCCTCAGGAGCAACGTGCAATTTGAAGACGATTCGTTCAAGACCTCACTCGTCTATTATTTTCTATGACGATGTTCCTCATGGGCAAAAGGTGAAATTCTAGGGTTCTCTTCAAAGGTATCATCAGGAACCCCAACCATTACGAGACTTGGTGACAAACGTGTGAGCTCTCAATGCCTCCCATGGCGTCGCGGACATGAAGAGCACAACCAGCCTCGTCCCAATCTCTTCGGCCATTCCCTCTCGACGCCTGCGCCAAGTTCCTCGCCTACTAATCCGACCGCCTCATCAAGATCTCCATCCCGCAGGTCGTGTGCACCTCACAAAACGGCGTCCCGATCAGTGCGCCTTGTATCTCCCTGTTACACTCCCACCCGCCGCTCAGCGTGCCGGCGCGGCACTGGTGCGTACTGCAATACTTGTAATACTCGAACTCGCGGCCGTGGGGCATGCATTCCGTGTCCTGGACCAGTTCTCTATGCTTTGGTGCGCGCTCCAGGCGCTGGTCCTCGCACCCGGCCGCCGCGCACGTGTGCCGGCCGCAGTACTGGCCGAGCGGCATGAACCGGAAGGCGTCGTAGGTGTGCTGCGGGTCTCTCGTGAGGGGCGCCGGGCACCCGGGGGTCAGGCACGTGTGGTCCGGGCAGTAGGCGGACGACGCGCCGGCGTCGTTGTGGCAGTGGATGTGCCAGGTGCACTTTGTTGGCATGGTGGATGGCTTGCGGAGGTTGTGGTTTGGTGGTACTGTTTCGTTGGCAAGAGTATTTTGGTCGATATCGGTGGTTTTTTGTATTGGTGGCTGAAATTTGTTACTGGTTATTGATATGTTCAAGGAGAATTATTTGGTCAGATACAAGAATGTGTTATTCATAGTTTTATTTTGTTCAACAAATCTGATGCTGTGCAAGACCTATCAAATTCTTGACCTCACAACATTCATAACTCAGCTATAAGTGAATCATGAACCCTTTTCGCATCACATACAGGACGCTCCGCTCTTGAATCCATTGGCTACTTCAAGTCATAGACAGTCATCGAAATCTATGCCTTGGCAACACCGTCAAGGTAAACCTTTGCAGCATTGTCGAATACCTTCTTGACAGCTGCCGGATCAATCTTCTCTGTACGGTCGAAAGCGTACAGTCCGTTGACTTCCTGCTCAATGTCGGTCCTGAAACACAAATTAGCAAAAATACCTAATGATGGCCACATATTCTTGTTTCACTTACAGCTGGGTCCAGACAAATCCGGAAGTGAACCCTCCCTGCACAACCGCCGTGCACAGGGCCTCGATCCTCTTGAGCAGGTCGGCCGGGTCGCTGGCGGTCGTGTAGCCCCAGTCGCGCTCGCCCTTCTCCGACTCGGAGCGGGGAGCGATGTTGACGCCGCCGAACTCGCTGCAGATGATGGGGGCGCCCTCGAGGTGCGCGGTGCCGCCGTCGCCCGAGATGGGCTGGGCGAACATGTGCCGGCCGCCGTGCAGCTCCTCGTTGAACCGCGTCTCGGCCGTGAGGCAGCGCTTGGCCAGGTCCGGGGCGTCGTGGTAGTCGTGGTAGGTCGACAGGTCCGTCTGCACGTGCTCCCAGCCGCAGTTGTCGTTGATGGGCCGGCTGGGGTCGAGCGACTTGGTCAGCCAGTACAGCGAGCGGATGTGGTTGCGCTGCTCGGCGCTGTCCCGCAGGTTCGGGTACGCCCAGCTCTCGTTGACGGGCGTCCAGGTGATGACGCTCGGGTGGTTGATGTCCCGCTTGACCGCCTCGGTCCACTCCTGGTCGAACCGGCTCACGTACTCGGCGCTGAACTCGTACGCGTTGGCGATCTCGCCCCAGACCAGGTAGCCCAGCTTGTCCGCCCAGTAGAGGAAGATGGGGTCCTCCACCTTTTGGTGCTTGCGGCAGCCGTTGAAGCCCATCTTCTTGGCCAGCTCGACGTCCAGCTTCAGGCTCTCGCCCGAAGGAGGCGTCAGTCCGGTCTCGGGCCAGTAGCCCTGGTCCAAGTTGAGGATCTGGAATAGCGGGAAGCCATTCAGTCTGAGAGTACCGTCTCCTCGCTTCCAGTCAATGTTTCGCATTCCAGTGTAGGTGTCCACCTCATCTAGAACCTTGCCCGCAGAATCATAGATGCGGACCTTGAGGTCGTAGAGCGTTGGGTGGTCAGGCGACCAGAGAGCCAGGCCGTCTTTCCAAGCCCGGGCATCTTCCAGGGGAGCAGCCGCGGTCACATCCGCCGACACGGCCTTGAGCTTGTCCGCCGGGAGCCGCAGCCCGAGGTCGAGCTTGACGTAGTCCTTGTCCTTGGGCAGCTCGCCCTTGACGCTGCCGACGGTCACGCCGCCGATGCTGCCCTCGAGCTCGACCGTGTACTGGCCGCCAGCCCTGCGGCCCAGCACGGCGACGGTGCCCTTTAGAACACCGCCCTCGATGTCGTCGCTCCGCAGCACCGTCCCCTCGCTGCCGCCTCCGACTCTCGTCCTCGGGACGGCCTCGACCCACACGTTCTGCCAGATGCCCGACGTTGGCTTGTAGAAGATGCTCTCTGGGATGGGGGCCCAGTACTGCTTGCCCCGGGGCTGCTCGAGGTCGCTGGGGCTGTCCTTGGCGCGGAGCACGAGCTTGTTCTCAGCGTCCTTGCGCAGGGCGTCCGTGACGTCAACGTCAAACGGCACGTGGCCGCCGCGGTGGCCGCCAACATATTGCCCGTTGACCCAGATCTGGGCGTCGTAGTCGACGGCGCCGAAGCGGACCAGGACCCTGTGGCCGCCGGCGGCCTGGGCGGGGGTCCTAGGGTCCGCCAGCGGGGTCTCGTACCAGAGCACCTCGTGGGCGGCGTTGTCGCCCCAGCCCGAGGCCGGGCACTGGAAGGCAAAGGGCACGTTGATGGGCTTCTTGACGTTCTCCGTAGCCCCCGTGTCCGTCTTCCAGTACTTCTCCTTGAGCTCCGGGAACGCCTCCAGCCGCTGGGCGTCCTCGGCGGCGCCCGCAGCGCTATCAGCGGACCCGCTGCCGCCGCCGGCGCCAGTCAGCGCGACCTTCTCCGGGGGCCCGTTAATGTGCCATCCCTCACTGAGACCAATGTCCTGGTCGTCAAACAGCAGCGACCAGGACTTGCCGTTCAATGATTTCCAATTGAGATTGGGACGGGTGAAATCTGGACGAGGGTACTGAGTCTGGGCTGACATTGTCAAGCAACAATCTCCTTTTCTTAGTAGGTTTATAGTGTGTAGCTTGGCGTGTGGTATGAGGCGCTCAAGACCAGTGCAACCAGTGCAGTTACTCTGGGTAGGGGAATATAATGAGTGAAAAGGACGATATTGAAAGAAGCTGATGTGTCCTCAGAATTGCCACAACAACAATGGAGACAACAAAACCTCACTTTTTCAATTGACTCGTTTGACTCTCGGTATTTCAGTTGATCCCTATCGAGGCGGCAAGCAGAAAACCCCCCAACGGCCAACTGATCGGCCCTGCGCCTACCTATGCATGAAACGGCCGGTGGAGCGGGATTGTCGTCATTCGCGACCAATTGCATATACCGTGCCAACGGAAAACTGGACATTGACCCAACTTTCCTGTTTATAGAGTTATCCCGAGAAAGGATGGTGCTTGTCAATGCAGAGGCCATGCTGTTGGTAACTGTAACCGTTTATCTGAGCCTTGGAAACCGCCATTCCTGCATTCTAGTGGATGCATTAGCAACAACGGATCTGCATAGGCCCTCTTTTCGAGGAGACGAGAGGTCCACCACAGTCCATCATTTAATATAAACATTGTATCGGCTATCGCGCAAGTATACTCATTCTTCAAATATGACCAGCTTGGGGGTATAAACAGATATTAATTCATTCAAACATGATTGCCCATATCTAGGACAAGTTGGCTAGTGCCTACTGTGTGTAACACCTAGCCAAGTTCTACCTACAACGCCTCAAAGCTTATACGAAACCATGGTCCGCATCATGTACCCACATGCCGTAATCACATTCCGCCCCAAACATGCCTCGACATCTAACCATTCGTGAATCCCTTCAAATCAAGAAAGGCCAATCAAGAAAGGCCAGTCACTCTTCTGACGCTTCTCCTGGCGCCCTCGCCACTAACCATAATGACACCCTCCATCTCAAGGGCACGCATCACCTCTGCAAAGTCGGCAGGCTCGACAGCAATACTGGCGCCCTCAGCAAGGCGTCTGCTGACCTCGCTCCATCGCGCATTCTGTCCACCGCTTGTCATTTCGTCGAGCAGGCTGAGAACAGCTGTCTTCAGCTCTTCCTTGCGCTTGCGATCAGCCGAGCTCACGCCCTCGTTCAGCAAGCTCATGTCAATTCTTCCCTGCGAATCTGTTGCTGATGTCTTGAGGGCGGACTGGATCAATCTGTTGGCCTCTTCGACGTCATTTCTAGTGACTGTCTGAGCGAGGCGCATCTTTGCGTGTGCTTCAGCAAGACGAATCATGGATTCGAGCTGACGAGTCGTGGCAGTAATGCGCTTCTCAGCAGCTCTGACATCTTGTCCCATCTTGCGCATCTTGACATAGTTGTCAACCAGAGCTTGAGCCGCCTCTTGAGAGATGGTAGGGTGGCATGTCTCACGAGCATAAGAGATATACGCAGTGAGAAACTCGACATCCTGTAGTTTGTTAGCAGTTGATTTGAGCGTGAGTAAACAATGGACGCTTACCAAAATCTCTTCACTTTGGGCAGCGCTCTCGGGCTTGTCCTCCAGGTACATGGAGAGCAAATGTCTTGCCAGCCTCTTGTCGTTGTTGTCATCTTGACGATCAAGAATGAGATACACGAGATCGAAACGAGAAAGCAGTGTTGGCGGGAGATCAATGTTCTGGGGAACAGGAAGGTCTGGGTTGTAGCGGGACCCGATAGGGTTGGCCGAAGCGAGAATGCTAGTCCTGGCATTGAGGGTGGTGATGATACCAGCCTTGGCCACTGAGACCGTCTGCTGTTCCATGACTTCGTGCAAGACTGACCGTGTAGCATCAGACATCTTGTCAAACTCGTCAATGCAGCAAATACCACCATCAGACAGAACCAGAGCACCGGACTCGAGGACCAGCTGTCGTGTTTCGGGGTCGCGAGAAACATATGCCGTGAGACCAGTTGCTGATGAACCCTTTCCGCTCGTGTAAACGCCACGGGGAGCGATCTTGTGGACATACTTGAGCAGCTGCGATTTCGATGTCGAGGGGTCACCGCAGAGCAGCACGTTGATATCGCCACGATACTTTGGGCTACCACCCTTCTGGAAGGTCTTGTTTGTACCACCGAACATCTGCAGAAGAATTCCTTTCTTCACATCGTCCATCTCAAAGATAGATGGAGCAAGTGACCGAGACAAGAGATCGTAGATGTCGCGCCGACCCGCGGTCTCCTTGATCTTTTCCACTTCCTCGGGTGAGATTTTTCGTGCCTCTTCAATTTGGTTCTCCTGATCATTGGACTCCTCGTCGAGTGTCGAAACATCGGCACCCAAGCGCTTACTGTCAACCTTGGCAACATGCACAACATCAACGAACGTTTTGAACACACTCTTGACTGTTCTCATGCGAGGATTGACTCGGACCGGGCTGACACGATAGATGCCAGTAAGTTGAACACGGTCACCGGCTTTGCAAAAGTCCACCAGCTCATTGTAAACGCAAACGGAAACTGAGTGAGGAGTCTGACCAGCAGGCACGGCATCGGGAGTCTCTTGCAACTTGATGACTTGCTTGTCCTCGAACTCGCAGCGGTTGTGGATAATCTGCATGGAGTTTTTGGAGTCGCAAAGCGGGCGGGGACAAGAAGTTGGCTCTCTGATCTTGCCACGATCCAGGCCAACAAGGAGCGAGTGGTTGCAGACATTACATCTGAAGTAGGCTTGGCGCATATCTGGAATAACGGGTGTAGTACGGATGACTAGACCCTTGACACAGATGAGCTTGTCCATGTCGGAAGGGTTGAGGTCTCTCAGATTCGTGACCTCGTCGAGACCGTATGGGCGAGTCATGTATGTCTGGTCCATGACCTTCTCCTCGAGGCTTGGACCCTGCTGGGCCTTTGGAGTCGATACGGGCTCCTCACCTCTCTCAGAGCTGGGGTATTGCATATCGGAGCTTGGTGCGCCACTTTGCTGGGAGGCAGAAACAGCCGCCCCATTGCTCTGACTTCTCTGTCGTGACGTTTCGGCTTGGGCGAGCTCAATCATCACATCGTGCACTGACTGGTCCATGAGCGGAACGATTTCCTGTGGGTAATGCTGGATCTGGTGCCAAATCTTCCTCGTGGGTGGGTAGAGCTTGAAATCTTCAATGTTGACGTATAGAATTCTCGTTCCGAGAATCAGCATGTTGCTCAACTCCTCCATGTAAGGCTTGGACTTGGCATCTGGATCGGCGTCGCTCTCGGCCTGCGACAGTCCGTCAGCCCACATGCGGTACTTCTTTTGAAAGTTCTTGAGGAAGTCCTTGAAGGCAGCATATGTATCGTCGATCGAGACAGTAGTACCCCAGATCGTGGCACCATCTTGGCCACCCAGCACATTTGCCTCGTCCGTGTTGGGGTCGACGTTTGAGAAAGTCTGCGCATCCGAGTGTATTTCTCGCACGACTCGACCAGAGTCGTCCAAGATAACGCGACTGCCACTACGGGCACCTCCGCTGAAAATTTCCGAGTTGATATCGCCTCTTCGGTTGCGTCGAGCCCGGGGTGTAGCTGATGAACCAACGAAGAGAGCACTGCTATCACTCCGCAGATCCGACTGAGGATGCAGAGATCGCCCAGGGCTGGAGCTGGCTTCGTATCGGATCGGTGAAGAGTCTAGTAGGTTCCTGAATTAGCCGCAAGCCCAGATGATGCGTCTTGTAGTGTACAGGAATGACTTACCGCCAATCAGACCACTGCCGCTGGCCCTCGGTGTTCGGTCGCCATCGTTTTGGCTCTCGTCCCGGGTCGTCTGCGAGTTTGTCATGTGCCGCAGAGGCGAACTAGGGGCGGCGCCGCCATTGGCGCCAGTATTTTGGCTCTGGCTTTCAGTGTTCTGGCGCAGCGGAGACGACACCTCGCCATTTCCAGGCGCAGGAGACGAGGACTGGTAGAAGAGGGGGCTGGAAGCCAGTTGCGAAGAACGGGTGTTGCGAGGAGTGTTGCCATTCGCATTGCCAGCCGCGGGGCTGCTCTGCGCTGCCTGCGAAGACCGGGTGCTCCGCCTGGGAGTGCCAGACTGGGAGCGGCGCTGAGATGGGGAGGACATGTTGAAATAACAAGTACAGGACGAAAACCTCAATCAGAGGGGGTTGTCTTGAAGTGTTATGTCCTGTGTTGTCCTGGAGTTGGCTGACGATAAGAGTGAAAGCGACGGTGGGTGCTGCCAATGCTGCAAAAGAAGGTGGGCGTCTAGCGAGAAAACACGACCCAGTCGCGTCTCCCCTTTTGGACGCGATTCTTCGCGTAAAGTGGAAATTGACCAATCACAAGTAATGATTTCTAGCGTGTTATGCAAGATTTATGTATCCATTAATGCCCACCTATGATCACTGCTAGCACCCGCGCCTGCACTACTTCGGCTTTCATAGAATTGATGCTTCTCTCTAATTAGGAGGTTCTGTCTGATATGAAACTAGAAATCTCGAAACTAGCAAGATATTTGAGCAAATTAGGATCAACTTGCAGACGGCCGATTGTCGGTGCCATAAACAGCTTGGATGGCTAAAGACTGTGAGTTAAAAGAAAGAGTATACTCGCGTGTTTGAATTCCAATCGGTTTGAAAATGACCAATTTTACATCTTAAATCAAAGCGCAGGCCAAATATTCCTAGGGACATATGTTAATACATTGGCGAAAAGGTCCCGATATGTCTTGCAAGGAAGATTATTGGGGACAGCCCTGCTTTCGCTCCGAGGACTTTGCTCAAAAGCCACAGAGTCTCGCACCGCTTAGCCCTTCAACCATCGATAGCTCTATCAGAGACCGATTCTGTTTCGTCCTCGTATTTTCGCTTCTTCTTGGGGCCCGTTTCCTGACTGTCCATCCGCCCTTGATTAAGGGCATTGGCCAAACGGTTCTTCATCAAGCTTTGCTGTCTGCCGCCAAATGTCTTGCCTAGGAGGCTCCATATGTCGTCCATCGGCCAGTCGTGCCCATGGCCGAGTTTGAGTATCCTCAAAATGACCTCGCGAAGCACATAGCTGTTACGTAGTCCTGAGACTCCTCTTGTCCGGCTCTCGCTTGGCACGTCATTTGTCGAAAGTCGAGCAGGTTTGTCTTCTGCCGTGATTGCCAGATGAGAAAAGAAAACCTCGTGAAACTTTTGCTTATCCCCCGAGCCACAAGGATGTGCTACCAGAATATTGATATCAATGTCGTGCGATAAGAATGAATCGAGCACTTCAAGATATGCTTCATTAGCAGCCCATTGAGACTTCATCTTCAAGATCAATAGGGTGAAATCCACCCAAGCAGTAGAAAATTCCGGTCTCAAATTCGTGATAGATCGATAGACTAGGGCGTTCCTGTTTGCGCCATGCTCAAGGAATGAGAGAAACCAGGACGCGTTGAAGCGTGGCATATACCCGTAGTCTATCCTTTCCAAATTTGAGACGTGATACAGGAAGGTTGTCCACGGAGTCCATTCAAAGGTTGCAGTGTTTCCCCCAGCGTCGCAGTATGATCCGTTGGGATCTTCCCCATACTCTAGGAGAAGATTCAGCATCCGGTGACCGGCGGACGATTGATACTGGGGGGTTTTGCATATTCGAGCGTGGACTCCGGGGTGCGTGAGAATTGCTAGCGGCGATTGGTCGAAATCGTCAAGATAATCGATTTCGTCTTTCAGCTTCCGTGTCAAGTAGCCTTCAACTGGATACTTGATTATTTGTGACCGAAAGAATTGTCTCGCCGCGTTGTCGCTCGTTTCCCTGGGCCCAGGAAATAGTGTACTGTTGGCGTTCAGCGTACACACCGTCTGCTCCAAGAGGTCAGAAGCGGGTGGAACTTATGAGCTTTTTCTGGACAGTCTCTGTCGAGCTTTGATGCATATGATACAGCCCTTGTGAAGTGGGCTATCACTTCGCCTGAGCCTTTCCCAACGCCGTGTCTGCCCCCCATACGCTTGATCATTGTCGACGAGGTGGCTTTGAAAGAAGCAAGCGTGCCGCGAATCAATGCCAGGCTTGCATCGAAATTCGGGCCGCTCTTTTCGGCGAGATATTCTGCCATTTTCGGCGACTTGAGGAAGTCAGAAACCGTCCTATGCAAGAAAGTGACATATATGTCCCCAACTTCGAGAAGGCCGCGACAATGTCCTTCCAGGCGCCGCACGACCTTGTCGTGTAGACCTTTCAGCTCTTCCTCGTGCATCAGCGAAGTTCTGATTTGCATGGCTTGGGCATAGTTCTCATCATCGTATTCCTGTTCAAGGAAGGTATACATCAGGTAAGATAGCGGCCCTGGCCCTTCGACGGCGATCTGTAGAGCGCCGGCCATCTGTGCGTGATAGAATGGGTCCACGCCATCCAGGATATGCTTGAAGAAGTCTCCAAGGTCGGAAGGAAATGAGTCTATACGCCTTGTGAGATCGGAATAGCTATCGTCATTATTCAAACCTTGTCTCAGCAGCTTAGTGACAATGTGAACCCAAAGGAAAACACCGCAGGACTTTTCGATGATTTCGTCAATAAGTGCGGGGCCGCTTTCGGGTTGACCGCTCAAGTGAACCCATCGAGGGTGATCCTCGAGTCTGGATGTGACGTATTGCTGGATGCCATTTCTGGTGAGGTGTTGCATAAAGATTGTTTTTGAAGAATCCGACCCAAGGGTGTCTTTGAAAATGTTCCGTGGGCGGCTAGATGCACAAATTTTGATCTTTACCGATTTTGTGAGAGCTAGCAGATCGCCACATAAATCCAGATGATCGCCATCATACTCATCAAGCCCGTCAATGAAGAGGCAGAACTTGACGTCGAGCTTTGGGTCGCTAGGACGTAAGGTAGCCAGCAACGAGAGTGCTTCACGTAGCTCTTTGATATTCCACGCTTTCCGCCTCAGCGTTGCAACAGATTGGCCATTCTCGCATCTTGTCGGACAGACATGCTGTATCAACTCAGGTTGCTGGCAGAGGATCCCCAGGAGCAATTCCTGAAGAAGTCCTAATTGAGACTTTTGCATATCCGTACCTGCGATCCAGAAGTAATGAGACGCAATGACAACTTTTTGGGGCTTGGCCCACGTTGCTAAGGCCTCTGGGGTCTGCCGGTTGTTACAGACGTACTTCATAAAAGTAGACTTTCCAGATCCAGGCTTCCCGGACACCCAGAAAATACCGAATCCATTGCGTAGCCATTCAGCCATCTTACCCTGATGCACTTGATACTTCATATCCTTTCGGTAGACCCAGCTGAAGGTCTTCTCGTGCGCTTCAGGAATGCTTTCGTACCTCATCAGACGCGTGTCGAAGCTGAGGCTAGTGATGATGGCTTGTTGCTGGGCAAGTATTGAGGTCAATGATAGTGATTTGAATTGCCCTTCCAGAAGCGTCAAATCATGCATGGAGACAGGTACTGGTTGCGCCGGTGCCGAGCGAGAATCTGTTGGTGCGAAGTATCTTGTTCGAATCGCCTCCAATGTCGTTTCGATCCTCTCCATGCTCTCAGTTTGCTGGATATGCTGGTCTTCAGACGTCCGTTTTAAAGACGCGACCCTTTGCATCATCTCTCCATGGTAAGAACTGCACTTTGGGTTATCAAGCTGTCAGCTGCCGCCGAGGCTTTGAGAGCACTACACCTGGAAATTGCGCATATGTGTAGTGTCAGCGCAGCCTGAGTCCTTTGCATTCGATTATCCAACTCGGCAACCTCCTTCTGCTTCCATGTGAGTTCCAAAGCAGCACGGAAGCTTTTCAGGCGACGATGAGATTAATCTTTGACCTGAATCCTAGCAGCAATCTCTGAAATCCTATCACAGTCCCTTTTGCAAGTTCGACATATGTCTCCCAGTGCTTCAACTGACTCTTTGAAGCTCTCATCGTCAGGAACTTCCTTTGGATTCGGTTGGAATCGGCTCCTGGACGCGAGGTCCAGACTGAATTGGTGAAGGCTTTGGCATATTGATTGCAAGTTTTGCACATCGAGCAACCCTCCAGTTGCTGAATCGTGTATATCTGAGGCAGTTGAGAGCAAATCTTGCGTCAAGGTGACAAATTGGATAATTGTGCCTGCGAGCCCGACTGCTGACAGAGGATTCATGGTACGCACTCAATTAGAAACCAAGAAATGGCAAAATGGCAGGTGCACCTAGAAAATGTCGAGAAAGACCATCTTGTAAATAAGTCCCTGGACTGAGCATTTTGTATCTCAAAGAACGATAAACAACTCAGTGCTACCTACATACTGCAACAATTCTCAAGCGGGGCTATGCATCTTGGGCGTTCTGCAAGGCAGAAATGATCTGCCACACTGCCCCAATTTGGAGCCCACTGTCTGCAGTACGGTAGCATGTAGACATGTCATCTTATTTTGCAGAGTACTGTGCGAGAAACCGAAGTCTCTCAACTTGAAGACGACTTGGCTTGTATAATAATGCTATGAATAATCCTCAAATAGTACTTGACGTTTGAAGCAGCGGGCTTTATCAGATACGATGGCTGAGAGGATGTTTCTATCCGCAGGTAGGTACTGTACAAGATCCTAGATCGATATTCTTGTTCAACATATCTAGTTATAATGCGAGGTTATAATATACAATACGAAAAACAAAGCCAATGGTCGAAAGGCTATAAGTGGTTATGCTTGATGCATAATTACTAGCATAACTTCATTAATAGTCCCTGCACAGGAGGATACGTGACCGAAAGTGAGCTTGAGTCCAGCAGCGCTAAGCCGCTAGCACCAATTTGGCGGCCATAGGTGCTTTGGCTTGGGAAGGGCCGCCAATTGACAGCACACTGCTTCAGCATCGAGAACACCATCACCACCAACCTGCGAAACGACGCTGCCTCGAGCCCCGAAGTCAACTTTGCGCACCCACGAACCTGCGCGCCGCTCAAACCGCCCATCATGGCTCCCGGAATGTCCCTCTTCTCGGTCAATGCGATCTTGATCCTCTCCGCCGACGATGGCTCGCGCATCTTCGCCAACTACTATTCCTCACCCCACCAAACCCCGGGCGGTATGTCGTCTGTCGCCTTCTACGGCAGATTCGAAGGCTGACCATAGTCCTTGCAGCGTCGGAGAAGAGCCCCTACGCAGATGTCAAGTCACAGAAGACCTTCGAGAAGGGTTTATTAGAAAAGACCGCCAAGCAGACCGGCGACAGTATGTGGCCCCATACGAAAGAGACACCTCCCGGGTCCGACGCTCGGCGCTCACTGCTAACTCCCGGCCACAGTCATCCTCTACGACAACAGAATAGTCCTGTACAAGATGGAGTCTGATGTCATGATGTACGTCGTGGGATCGGTCAATGAGAACGAGGTCCTGCTTTACAACGTCATTCTCGCCCTGCGGGATTCTCTGGTGCGTCAAGCCTACCGAACCCCTTTGCGCCAGTAGTGGGATGGAATACTGACTTATGATCAGCACCTGCTATTCAAGCAATCCGTCGACAAGCGGACCATAATCGAGAACTACGACCTGGTTTCTCTCGCTATTGACGAGATTGTCGACTCGTGAGCTGCCCTCCATGCATATTGACACCTCGTAGAGCAAGTCGCTGACCATTGATGGTAGGGGAATCATCCTTGAGACAGACCCAGTTGTCATTAGCCAGAGAGTATCGAAAGCACCGACGCAAGATGTCAACCTCAGCCGAATCGACCTCAGCGAACAGGGCGTAAACAACCTGGCACAACTAGGAAAGGCCAAGTTGACAGACTGGCTGCGCCAGGGCTTGTAAGCCATATCCAGGGTTGTCATTCACGATACAGGGGTGAAGCATCAGAGCTGTGGCACGGCGTTGGCAAAAATTCGTTTGTTTGGTTCTCATTTCCTCGAGGAATACCATGATGAGGGCACCAGGTAGCCATCTAAGTCTATACTAGTCTTTCAACGACATCTATGATCTGATCTCCGCTGCAGCCTTCCGCAGCCTGTTCATGACTGCCGCCGCAATGTCATTTTTGTCCGGGATGCCTTCGACGAATATCAAGTCAGGCTTTCTTCTGTCCAGCTCCCTCAGAGCTGAAAATAGCCCCTGAGCTACGCTCTTGGCATCCTGACCTATACTCAGGTCGAACAGCTTTCCAATAGGAACGCCGTCATCGCTCACCAACTCACTTTCCTGCACGTTGAGCTCGACCACGCCGTCCTGTGACTTGTCCTTTGACTGTAAGCTGCCAGTCCGTAGTCCGGCGCCGGGCCTCCATCTCTCGGTTCTAATCACCCCTATATTGGTCGATGCTCGTTCGGGTTCTGCGGAAGCTGCTAATGCTTGTATCGTCGCCAAATCTGCCTGGGCAATTCCTTCCTTTTCGTTCGCCAAGGAAGCTTCGTATAGTATTACCCTGGCCTTGGGGCTATAGTGCTTGTATTTCATGCCAGGAGCTCTTGGAGCTTCGCCCTTTCCACCCGTTTCGGCATGGTCTTTGTATGCTTTTTGCACATTTTCCCAGCCTTGGCAGCTCCGGATCTCGTCCAAGGACACTCCTCCAGGCCGCAGCACCACTGGCGGGGAGCACAGTCCATCCACGACCGTAGACTCGACTCCGACTTGGCAGGACCCGCCGTCTATGATGAACTCGATGCGCCCGTCCATGTCTTCGAGCACGTCCGAGGCTGTGGTGGCCGATGGCCGTGTCGAGGCATTTGCTGATGGCGCGGCCAACGGACGGTCTGCGAGCTTGATGAGAGACAGTGCCAGTGGCGAAGAAGGCATGCGGGCGCCAAAAGTCTTGAGGCCGGCCGTTACCTCCGGGGCAAGCTTTGACGGCTCTGTGTTCGGCAATAAGATCGTAAGGGGGCCTGGCCAGAATTTCGAAATGAGCGGCTTGTATATCTCGGGCACCACATCCTCTTCTTGCCCGTTGGCTGTCGTGCCGTTTGCTTCTGGTCTCAACAACCGCCGTAGCATATCGAGATCTGACACGTGCACGATCAGAGGGTTGTCCTGCGGCCGCCGCTTGGCCGAGTAAATGCCCTTGACGGAGGCGCTCCTGGTGGCATCCGCGCCCAGCCCGTACACCGTCTCTGTCGGGAATCCCACGGGCGTATCCTTGGATCTCAGGTAGTCGGCAGCTTCTCTCAGAACCCTGATGCTGGGGTTCTCTGCCGTGGCGACCTCCCAGCTGCCCACATGCTCGCCGTCTGCAAATTTTCCAAGATTTTCTGCCTCGACCTTGAGTACGCGGGTCGCCACGACCGGCAGATCCTGTGACATTGTGTTGTATAGCCTATACTGGAGCAGAGCTCTGACAGTATGTAAAGTCGTAGGGCTGCGCCAGAAAGCCAACGTGAAAGATGACTCTAGATTGCGAGTCAAAATATTTTGATGTTTGTTGATTTGAAATTGAAAACAAAAACACTAAACTTCCCTCAGTCGTTGGAAATGGGGTATCAACGGTCCCTTGAATGTTCTGACCAATTTTCATAAAGATGTTGGGCATCGACAACTTTTGACTCATCATGAGAAAACTTTCTTAAACGGGAGCGATAATAGGTGACGACGGGTTGATTTACACGCCCAGAATACTGCTAAAGGCACACCCAGGCGGATCGGAATACAAGCTTCAAAGGTGTGTTTCGGGGCAAGGTACAGTGCAGTAGGTAGCCCCTTCCGCGGATTCCAGGGACCAGTCCACTAAATGCTACTGCCATCTTAGCACTATGGCGCATACGTGTTTACGTTTTGGCGGGGGACACCTCATCACAATCGGGACGCAGGAGCTTTGAAGGTCAACCACCAAAAGGGCAGACAGCCGGCGGCACGACTGTTACAAGATCCCACCCCTATTTCGACATGCGCCGACTCAGTCCACGGTCCCAATGTCCGCCACCAACCTCCCCAATGGCGACTCTGCAGCCCACAGGTCCGATGGCCTCACCAAGGTGAACAGCAACGGCAGCAACAGCGCCGCTGGCCCTTCGGTCCACGATGCCAGCTCCCTCGAGGATGTGCGCGCCTCGCTGGCCGCGCTTCACACCCGCGAAGCCGCCATCACCTCTCGGCTAAAGACCCTGCTGTCTTCCCAGGCAGACCTCTCCCGCGAGCTCAGCCGACTCGACATACTGCGTTCGAACCTTGGCTCCCAAGTCATAGCCACGCGGTCTATATCCAACGGCATGCTCTCTAGCGCCGCCGATACCGCAGGACGCCTCTCCAACAGAGTGAAGGAGCTTGACCTGGAAAAGGACCGGGTCCAGCAGACACTCCAAGTCGTGGAGCAGGTCGCGGAGCTCAAGGCATGCGTCCATGGCGTGGTGGGCTCCATGGGCGCGCCGCAGGACTGGGAGGCCGCGGCGGGCTACATCGCACGGGCGTCCAAGGTGCCAGAGGCCATCATCCGCGGCCGCTTTGCTGCGAGCATCGTACCCAGCGTCGAGGTCCCCGACGCGCCGTGGGTGACGCTCGAGAACGCCAAGGAGAGTCTCTGCGGCCTGTTCCTCCGGGAGTTCGAAAAGGCGGCCAAGGACGGGGACGGAACCAAGGTCACTCGCTTCTTCAAGCTGTTCCCCTTGATCGAGAGGGGCGACACGGGACTGGATGTCTACGGGCGATACGTCTGCCAAGGCGTTGCTGGCACGGCTCGTCAGACGCTCAAAGAGGTCCCCGGAGGTCAAGGCCGGAAAGACGGGTTCTTCTACGCCAATGCTCTGACCAAACTATTCGAACACATTGCACAGATCGTGGAAGGACACGGCGGCCTTGTCGAGCGGCATTATGGAGCAGGGCAAATGGTCAAGGTGATTGAGAGGTTGCAGATGGAGGCTGATGTGCAAGGTGGAATCATTCTCGATTCGTGGAGTGACGAGAGGGGTGTCGACAGAAGGCTCACCGACGTCAAGAGCTATCCATTCTCATTCCTGGTTCAAACCTTTGTGCCACCGTCTAAGGGCCTGGCTGGCACTCCCAGGATGAACTCACCAGCATTGGGCGGTGGCAACAACCCAAGAGCAAGCGAAGATGAAGGTGTCGACATGAAAGAAGTCGATGAGCTTCTCCGGGAGATCTCTGTCATGCTGGGCAGATGGTCATTATATTCGAGGTTCCTTGCAGGAAAATGCCGTGTAAGTAGTATTGAACGATGTGGATTCAAGTATCAAAACACTAATACGACACAGAACCCTTCGATGACCACAGACGCCGAACTAACACTTCCTGATCTTCTTACCAACTCGAATCTTGGCAAGAAGGTCTCCTCCAAGCTTAGCACACCATATTCAGTCATGTCGACTTTCTTCTTCAGGAGGTCGGTCGAAAAGGCATTCCAACTTGACGAGTCGCCATCGGGTCTTTCACTCAGCCAAAGCAAACCCATTGATGGCAACCCACCCTATATAATATCAGCCGTTGACGATGTCATGTACATTGTCAGCGCCGTCATCGAGCGATGCCTCTCCACATCGCAACGGGACGTTGTCACTGCAGTCATCCCGACAATCAGCAGAGTGCTCAGCGCCGATTTCATTGGCGTTATTCAGAGAAGGATGCAACATGACTGTTATCCACAAGCCGCCATACAAGGGGCCTTTCCGCCAGAGGACAAGATTGTTGCATTTATCGTGCTTATCAACAGTCTTGACGTGGCGATCGAATATCTCGATCGAATCATTACGACACGGCTTGGTATATCGACAGATTCCAACGACACGGCTGCCCCGAATCCCTTGGCTGCATCTTTCCCATTTGAGCACGACGCCAACGTAATCATTGCTGCGCTCAAGGGGCTCAACTCAAGTATTTCTCTCAAGGCGTCTGAACTGCTCAACGAAGGAGTGGCTCATCTTTTCTCGAATGTCATGGACAAGCGTTTGAAACTGGTTGCTCAGGAGACTTTCCGCGATGCAGACTATAGCCTTACGGAAGACGAGCTCGCGGAGATAGCACGGCAAAATGACGAAGAGGAAGAGGACATGCTCGACCATGTACAACGACAGTTCGAGCGCCGCTGGTTAGCACTCGTTAAGCCCGTCGAGCGGATCATGGCGCCGAGACCATTTGCCACACTTATGAACAGGATGGCAAAGGAGCTTGCCATCACTCTGGAGAGGAGAGCATGGCGATATGCCGGAAAGGCGACTGCGTACGGTGCCATTAGAATGGAGAGAGACTTCTCTGGTATTATCAGCATCGTAGCGAAGGGTAATTATAGCGTTAGAGACCTGTTCAATAGGGTCAGCCAGATTTTGATGGTTGTTAACATAGAGGACGACGAGTGGGAAGAACTGATGGCCGAGGGCGACGACAGCATCGAGTGGGTTCTGAGCGGGGACGAGAGACGAAAAGCCAGGACTCTGGTCAAAGGCTGAGCGGCAAAGCCTATTCCTATGAAAGATGAAGACAAAATAATTAACAAATGCCAACTCATTAATGCAAATGCTGTGTTTGTCGAATTCAATGCTTTGTACTCGACACTTCTGCCGTATGAGAAATCATATGCTACCAGGGCAACTCCATGCCAAGAATCAAATAATTCAAAAGTCGACTTATGCCTTTTGAACAAGAGTAGCATTGGAATGAGACAGCCCATATCTGTTGTATATTCCTGGTGGTCCACTTTTGTGCTAGCTTCCGTGCCATTATGCAGCTTCTAGGCGCGACGCAGGACTTATTACCACCAGCCATCCAGTGCAAAGAAGCTTTTTGGTTTCCCATTCGACTGCAGGTACGCACCCACCAAACAACACAAACGCCCGATAGCAAGCTTCATCGACATCTTCAATTGAGAGGAGCCTCTTTCCCAAATGGCGTCTAATCAATATGCCCTGCTCGACGATGCGGCAGAGAACGAGCTCCACAACCAGCGTCTCCTTCCTCTAGAAACGCGACCATTCCTGCGACTGACCAAACGCCTGCTCGCCCCAGGCTCCCTCACGAATCCCAACATCTTTCAGCTGCCGACACCTCCGCCCGATGGCGGCAACATCGCCGAGGATGGCGACAAGATGGCGACAGAGGACGAGCAACAGCAGCAGGAAGCAGCAGAGGCGCTGTCGGCTGAGGTGAACGCGCTCCGTGAGGATGTTCTGTTCGACTTCCAAGCGTTCGACGTGGTCATCGACCGGTTGCAGTTCCTGGCGACGCAGAACGCAGCGGAGCGGGAGCGGTACGCGAGCGACCGGGGCCGGATCCTGGAGACGATGGAGTCGGTGCGGCGGTCCAACGGGGACCTGCGGGCGCAGCTGGACGAGGCGCGGGCGACGCTGGCGCAGCGCAAGAAGTTCGACGAGCTCGCCGACCGCATCACGGGCAACCGCATGCTGCGGCCGCGCGAGGAGCAGGCCGCCAACATCGACAAGCTGACCGAGGAGTGCGAGGAGCTCCAGCGCGAGAGCGAGACGTACGCCGGCACCTGGCGCGAGCGCAAGGAGCAGTTCGACAAGCTCGTCGACGAGGGCGTCAACCTGCGCCGCATGATCCGCGACGAGCAGGAGGAGGTCGAGCGCCGCGAGGGCATGGACGAGGGCGACGCCGGCGACGAGGACGGCGCCGCCTCGGCGGACACGCCCGCCAAGGGCAGCCAGAGCGGCAATGCCACGCCGGCGCCGCGCAGCGAGGGAGGCACCACGCCGATGCGGCCCGGCAGCAGCAGCGGAAGGACACCGGCACCGGAAGACGGCTCGAATGCGACTGGTGACGGCAGCCTGAAGCCCAAGCCAGAGCCGTCGGGCACCTTCTCTTCCGCACCAAGCCAGGCCCCGACACCGAGAGTGGACAGTCCTGCGGCTGGCACGCCGGCAGCCGAGAGCCAGGTGGCCAAGGATGAGCCCGAGGATGGCGAGGACGTCGAGATGAGCGAGTCGGCCCAGGCTGTAGCTGACACCCCAATGGCCGAGGAGACGCGCGATGCTCCGACACCACAGATCACAGTGGACGCACCGGCTGGCAGCGAGGACAAGATGGATACTACGTAAGGGCTTGCCTGCCCGGGTTCTGGCTTTCGATAGGGAGAAGGAGTTCTGGTTTGCAAAAATTATACCCATCTCAGCAATTAGACATTCAATGTATGGTTGGGATCTTGATGCGGCTCCCTGTTTCTTGCTATTTCTTTTTTTTTTTTTTTCCCCAAAGGGAAGTCTATCTATTGTGCAGGTTCTTATGTCCGTGACCAATGCTTCAAGGTGGTATCATTTTGTCGTTCCTTTCGTTATCATACAGGTAGGTGCCTCTACTCTTCCTCATTGACCGCCGTCCGACTCTTGTTCTCTTGTTCATATTCCACCACCTCAAGCGTCCTCCTTAGGCGCGCTGGCGAGGACCTCCTTTGCCTTGGTCAGCTCTTCCTGATTGCCGCCGTCCTGCGCGCCCTCGGCCGTGGCGATCTGCTCCTCGAGCCGCTGCGTCGCCTCGAAGATGCGCTGCTTCAGGGGTCCGAAGACGGCCTTTGTCTCCTCCATTGCTTTTTGCTATTACACAGACACAATCTCGAATCAGCAGGTTGTTCTATATAAAGTATGGGATTAAGATGGGGCATGTGGAAAAGGTTTTACCTCTTGCTTGAGCACAAAGTCGGCGTTGCTGTCCGTGTCGCTACCGCTCTTGATGTCGGCCTCGAGCTTCTCGATGCGCGCCGTCTGCGAGGACAGCTCCTTCTGGTAGTACTTTTCTTCCGTCACCAGGCGCGAGACGGCCTGGGTCGCGATCTTGAGGGGGGATGGGGCTGGCATCTTTGCTCTCGTCTGTCGGGAGAATATACAGGAGTCGTCTTTGAGGAATTTTCAGGGTGCTGTGTGGCGATGGGAAAGTTCGGAAGCACTTTCGACGCAGGAGATTACAATGATTCGAGGGTGCCGATAATAATGCTGGAGCCTTGAAAGAAGAGTGGTTTCCGCTGCCTAGGCCTGTTGACAAACAGGCAGTTTTCCTTTGGAGGGGTTGGCGGGGTAAAAAGGGATTATCGATACCACCCCAAGCTGGGGAAATATTATAGCAGTTGCCTCTACGAGGTAGGTATTACAGGTCAATCGTTGGTAAAAAGTTGGAAATTCATCAATGGCCTATAATGAACAATTTGAAATCCAACCGACATTCACCAAGGAATCCAGCAAGAGCCTGAGGTCTTGTCCCAAGTTTCAATGCTCCTGGAATCGAATAAATGGTCTGATTGCCCGTACTCACAGGTTAGGGTTATTGTGAGCAGATGGTCGAGGAAGCACAAGGTTCCAATGCTTCTTGGCGTCCATCTAGCTTCGTGTTATAAAAGCTTATACAGCCATTATGAGAGAATCGACTCATCGTCATCCTCGTCAAGCTCGTCTTTGACCTCTTCTATGCTTTCCTCTTTGGGAGATCTAAGAGAGCCTTCTTCACAAGTAATTATCGATTGGTTCTCGTCAGCTCCGCGATCGACAGTCTGAATCGTCACATGAACATCCTGAACCGCGCTCCTTCTTTCCCTCCTCTTCGCCCGCTTCGCCTTCCTTGCAACTCTGACTTCCTTCCTGTGTCGCCTCACGTAGTACTGTTCCTTGTTCCATGGCAAGTCCTGGCGAAAGAAACGCAACCACGTCTTGATGAAATGCTTTATACTGGGTTTCGCAGGTTCGTTGGTAGCAATTTGTCCTTGAAACTGATGCGAGGCACTCGTCCGGTGTCTGTCTTTGTCATTTTCAGGATTCATGTTCCTTGTAACATCCATTCTAATTTGGTCAATTTTAATGGCTAGGTTGATCAATGTACAAGAAAATAAAAGATAAAAAGACAGTTACCAAGGTTTGAATCGTGATGTCTCTTGGTTGTCTGCCTTTCCTTTGTAAGCAAGACTATTTTCCATGCAACAATACAGGTATCAACGCGGTAGTTTTTTGCTTTGAAAGATTATTTCTTCTGGAAAACAGATTGTCTACGGTATGACCACCTGCACTCATGTAAGTCATTCGCCAACAGGCGCGAAAAAGCTGCGATGAACCAGCATGACTCAAGTGCTTCTATCTACGTCTTATCATACAGAAGTGATGCAGAATAACAAAGGCATAACGGAAGATTTGCGAAGACACACACATTATAAACAATAGACAAACATTTCGACATCCAGTGTGTGCTGCGCGACATCCTCCTGGTGGTGTTTTGCATCCATCCTATTATGGCAATGAACTTCTTTTCACAAATGGCCTGGATCGACTTGCCCAGCTGAGGCACTTCGAATACTATTTTTTTTTTTTGGAGTTCAAAACGAATATCAATACTTTCGGGAATTCATATTTTCCAAAACGCACAATGTAAAGAGCTACGCCTTAACTCGCACGTGGAGTGGCGTCTCATATTATTGAACTGGATTTATGGAAAGCATCGCTCTGACCAGTCCTTCATTCATACCAGCTGATAGTCGGCTTCTTTTCTTTTTGGGTAGCATCGCTCACTCATCGTCCGCAGGAGCAGCCTCAATCACTGGTCTCGGCTCAGGCTCTGGAGCGGGCGCTTCAGCCGGTTTCCGTTGCCATCACAGGTTCTTCGAAGTTGAAGACTCCAGGGTCCTTCTTCTTCTTCTTCTTCTTGTCTTTCTTAGATGATTTGATAGATCCCAAGAAATCATCGTCCCCCGCAACTTCTGCGGGCACAGGCTCCGGCTCCGGCCATGGACTGGGATCTTCAGGCACTTGAACTTCCTCTTCATACAGAACAACCTCTTCCACTACAGGCTCCGGTGGCTGCTCCTCGTCAGACGCCGCTTCTTCCATGTGCTCTGATGTTGCGTCCATTCCTATAGCACCATCGCTCTCGACATAGTCGTTTACCGCATCCTTGTTGTCTATTGAGTTGTCAGCACCTCACAAGGTATCTTTCTGTGAAGGCGCGGACTACTTACACGCGATAGAATGGAGATGGTGTTGATGCCTGTACAGACGCTTCAGCTCCTGGAGCCCTTCGGAAAGGACAGCCTTCTTTTCTGAGAGGGCCGCTCTCTCTTCAGTGATCTCTTCGCCTTCCGCTGCGATACGCTCAATCTTTGCATCAGACAGAGCGTCAACTCGTTCGGGGCTGAATAGATCAGGAAGCTTGGAAATCAGGCAGGCTTCGACTGCAAGATCGCTGAAATCGTCCACGACCCTCTTCAGTGCAACCTGGTGAGAGTTAGCCATTTTGTTCTTGACACTCCAAAAAAAAAAAAAAAAAAACACGTTCCCGCTTCGCAACATGGCGAGCTAATACATGTGCGACACACCTTATAATAGGCTTCCATGACGTCAGTAGCTGAGGAACTTGCGAACATTTCCATGTCGGGCTCGGTATCAGGCTCCAGGACATTGAGCAAATCATTGACCGTCGTTCCATAGCGTATCAATCCATCCACTTCGGCACGGGATTGCAAGAGGAGTCTCAATCTTTTGTGAGCGCGTCGCTTTTGTGCTTTCTGGATGTTCTCGGTCAGGTAGTGGTTGTAAGTGATTGGATGTCTGGAAATATGCGAAGCCAGGATTTCAGTCACTTTGCTGTTGAGCGCATCTTTCAAGTCATCCAGCTCTGGCGAGACTAGCTCCTGCCACAACCCAGCTCTGGTGTTCCAGTCAACTACATGGCTGAGTGCAGATTCAACAACATAATTGACAGCCTCGAGGATCTTTTCTGAATACCGTGCAAGATGGCCTCGCCATGGCTCAGCCTGCTCCTGAAACAAGTTGCTGACAATCAAAGGATTGTATGTGCCTGGGAGCTCGCAACCCCTGGAGGTTCTCACCAATCTCTTGACTTCATCCAAGTAGTCGCGCCGAAGTACTTGGCGGGGGCCCGCTTTGGTGCCTTCGTCGACAATCAGCCTTGCGTGACCGTTCAAGCGCATAGTCTCTGCAAAATCAGTAAGTGTATTTTGAACAACAGCTCGTAGTCTCTTCATTTCCCCTTCGCTCTCATGAGCACTTCCATAGAATGCATCGCTGTAAAGGCCGTTGATCGAATCCCTGACTAGGGTGGCGAAGTGGTAGCTGGCTCGTAGTAGATAACTGCGCTGCTCTGGAAGGGTGTTTCTCGAGCTCCCCAGTTTTTCCAGAGCAAGCGAGCATTCACTCAGCTCGGTCTCAACATTCCCGAGTAAAGCTGGTAGTTCTCCCAGGATCTGGTCAGTGAGAACCTTGCTCAGCCGGGGTCGTAGGGAAGCGACGCCTTTCTGCTTCTTTGGCAAAGCAGACCATACCCCTTGACTTAGGAATAACTCCTCGGCCTTGTCTCGTTCCTCATTTGTGGCATCACGAGACTTGTAGTCTCGATTGCGCAAGACATGCCACCCTAGACGAAAGTGGACATCGCGATTCTGGGCCAGTTCGAGGTAGGCTCGCTCACTATCGGAGCCAATATCCAGAGTGTCTGGCTTGGTGATGAGACCAATGGTACGTAGGCCTTGCGGGTCAATCTTCCTTGCCATCTGTGTGACTTCCTGCAGAGCAAAGTCGCTCTTGGCCGACACAACGGCTAGAATGATACTGAGAGATTTGACCATGTAGGATCGCACCAGTTCACGGACAGTATTGCCGTCTTCAGCTGATTGTTCTCTATTCCCGGCGAGAAAAAGACCGGGCAAGTCGACAATGGTGAGATTGGGCTGAGCGGGTCCTGTGACTTCAATTCGCAGCACGTCTGCGCTGAAAGTCCTGGACTGCTCTCCAAGTCCCATCTGCACCTTTGCTTGTTCAACCAGCTTCCCAATGTCCATCTCATGCGGAAGCGCGGTCTGCTGGAATTTCCCAAGGTGAGCTCGTTCTTCATGGGATCGATCGCTGCCCGGCTGGATAGAGACCTTGCAGATCTCGGCAGTGTCAGGAACATGCCTGAGTATCAATTCTGTCGCAAATCTGGTGCACTAACAGACTGGCTGTCAGTAAACTCCGTTTACATGGTCAAGGTTTCTGAACGCTCGAAATGAAAATGATAATAATGGGAAGGTGCATACCAAATTGTCCTTGATGGGGAAGGACATACCCGACACGGCCTGTAGAACAGAGCTCTTGCCGCTGGACTGATCTCCGCAAACGACAATTTGTGGCAGGTCCACATAGCGACTGATTCCCTTGGAGCGAAGTCTGTCGATGGTGTCCATCAGAGCCTTGTGATCCCTGGATTGGAGAGCGGCCACTGTTGAGGCCGCCATGTTTTCGCCCTTGATGTTTTGAATGGTGGTATCTGGCAGCAATGATTTTAGTAGTAGCAAATGGCAAGAAATAGAGGTCACTCAGGAAAATAGTTTCGGATCATGTATTAAAGCTTATAAGAATTCAATCGACCAAGGTGTCCTGTTTTTTTTTGGAAGACTTCTTGCCGACAGCAGACTTTGGGCACAGATGCAGGAGGCCTACCATGGTCGGTGTAACGACAAACGGAACCTCCGCCAGTGCCTTGTTGGTAGTGCATTTTTACATATCGATGCATGAAAACATGTCAATCGATGGTTGGTAGTCTGCCGCTGCATCTTATGTTTCATTCACTTCCTTTTTCTTTTTACTGCAGACATCAAAACAGGTAATATTTCGCCACCAGCACGGTCGCTCCATTTCCCGTCCGCAGCTGCCAGCGGAACAAATGACAGGCATCTTGTTCCCAGCTATTTCATTGTTTGTTGAGAGAAATATGAAAGTTGCTGGCGACGGAGTATTAAAGTAGTATGTTTTGTATATTACATCTAGTCCATGGGTATACCCGTAGATGGCCGACCTTCTGTCTTCTCACCATGAGACTATGTACTACCTATAGCACAACAAACGCAAGTGATTGTATCCACGGCCCGAAATAGACGTGCCATTCCGTCGGGTAAAAAGTAATCAAAAAGTCCAATAAAGTACTTTTCTAGACGCGTCTGTGAGAATATCGCGCTAGATGATGCAATGAAGCGTCGCCGCTCCCACTTCATCGACGAAAACGGAAAATGGAGCCAGTTTGCAGGGTATACTGACCCGACAGCTTGGGTATGCAAACGACCACGGCGCCTAATGCCGTTTCGTGACTGGCCAGTCGTGGACCCCGTCATGCACGTTGGTCCGTTGGTGAAAGATAGTCATTTCTATTCTTCAGCAACTGTATTTAGTCGGGCAAAGAATTCGTCCTCTCTGCACGTCAAAACCAAGCGACCCCGTCGCCCGGCATCGCGACGTGGCAAAGAGAGTAAGAGAAGAAGCAATTTCCCAACCGATCAGATCATCATGTATGCTGCCAATATGGATACCAACTACCCTGAGGCCAGAGACGATGGCGAGCGTCGCCCGGCTGCCGCGTGGCCGTACGGAAGCTCGGCTCCCGCGCCGAGCAGCTACTCTTCCGGGCCGGGAATGCTTCCCTACTCGGCAACCAACCCAATGCGCGTACCCGCTTATGTGTACCCATCCGAGCTGATCTCAGGCCTGCGACAGTCGCAGCCGACGTATGGACACTCGCCAGAGACCACGTCTGCTTCGCCGTGGCCAAACTACATGGCCCAGGACAGCTGGAGCGGCCAGAACCCGCCAATGGGCCACCTCGGAGACTATTCGATGGAACCTCGAGGCGCGCGATCGTGGTATAATACTATGCCATCTCCACAGCCGTACGACGTATATTCGCAGTACCCAGGACATAATGCCGTCAGTATGGCGGAAACCCAGAGCATGTCGCAGTGGCACGATCAAACCAGTACCGATACGACTCACTCTGCATACCCGAGCACAAGCCCGCTGCAGGTACCGTCTGCGCAGTCTCCATTCCACTCCTCGGGAGCTAGCTGGTTACGGGAGATAGATGGCGCATTTGATCGCAATCCAGATGGTTCATCTATTCACGAGACCGGGTCCATCTACTTGCCTGAAAACGAAAGGTATTACCATCGTTACAAGGAGGGATCCTACTGGTTTCCAAATGATGCTGTAGGTCATCTATTCTCGCTCATTTGCTTTTCATGTTCTTTTCTATTCCTTCTTGGCATTCCATTTCGTGGCCTTCTCTGATAATACTAATCCCTCTTCGTATAGGAAGAGCAAGATCGCCTCGACTTCCAACATGCAATGGTTCGCAGACTTACAAGTGACAAGCTGGCCTTGTGTCCAGTAGAAGCACCAAAAAATGTCATGGACGTCGGCACCGGGACGGGTATATGGGCAATAGAATTTGGTACGACTCTTGTCAGCTAGTTTGGATGTTTGGGCATTCGAGCTGATGTATTACACAGCCAAGGAGAATCCGGACTCGCGCGTCTACGGTATGGACCTCTCCGCCATACAGCCGGAGAAGCACGGGGCGCCCAACTGCAGCTTCGAGGTGGATGATGCCGAAGAGGAGTGGACGGGCTATCCCATGTTCGACTACGTTCACCTGCGGGCTGTATTTGCGTGCTTTTATAATCCCAAGCTCGTCATGGAGCATGCTTGTAAGTATTGGAAACGCGCTGCACTGCTAGTCGCTGTCGGTCCCTCGTTCCGTTCTGGTTCTTCCTTTGGATATCTCGCCAAACATTCATACCATGGGCATAAACAAGAAGCTAACTTTATAGTTAAAAACCTTAACTCTGGAGGATGGATCGAATACCAAGATTTTGATTTCGATTTGAAACAGGCAAACCCGCACTACAAGGGCGACGCAATGATGAGGTTCAGCCAAACTGGAATTCGAGGATCCATGATGAAGGGTCGAAATATATTAATACCACGACAATACAAGCAGATGTTGCTGGAAACTGGATGTGAGTGAAGCATACCAAACAGCGCATAATACAGCCCTGCTAATACACGGGGTACAGTCATGGACGTGCACGAGGAGAGGATCCAGCTGCCGGTGGGCAACTGGATGGACGACCCTCGCATGAAGCTCGTGGGACAATACATGTACCGAAACGTCCTTGACAGTCTCCGCGGCCCTGCTTGGAAGATGTTGAGAGCGGCCGGGCTATCTCCCCAGCAGATTGACGCATTTATAGCAGAGGCCAAATCGGAACTAATGGACGAGAAAAATCACCTGTATGGCTGGATGTGAGTAGCGATACCAGAGGCTGAGCTAACCAAGAGGACGCGCTGCTGACACCCCTGCTCCAGGACTATACATTGGGGTAGAAAGCCATAACATGCGAGTTTATTGGACTCGGATTGGCAAGCCCAAGACATGGCTCAGAAAAAAAAAAACGATACCCAAGGTACAAATGGTGGAAGCATAAATAAATGGAGTACATACTGTACGACCTCGAATAGGTCGATACGGCTAATATGCGACGAGCGGAGGAGTCGCGGATAGAAGTCAAAGATATACCTGCATTTGACTATTGTGATATAAAAGTACAACAAGACCAGCATATATATATTCGGTCATGCCAACATACGTCCAGACATTTAGAGTACTAGAAAAGTCATTGTAGTCAACCTCTTGTTGTTCGTTCTGCTCACTAATGACTTGATTGCATCACTGACGTATGTACTCCTGCTGGGTCGGCGTTAAGATAAGCTACCTTATCAGTGGCGCCATCGGATCGCGACGGGAGCGCCCAGGCGACTTTCAATTACAAATTCACGGCCCTTCCGGTTCCCTTCACCTTGACTGAGCATTGCGACAACCAACAATTCTCACCGACGCAACGCATTTTCTTCGTCGCAATGGCATCGCAAGCTGTATCAATGCGTAAGCGTCTCGAACATCCCCATCAATACCCGCCAACCGAGCTGACCACCCAAATAGCTTCCCTGGGCTCCAAGGACAACAAGCCCGTCGCAAACCTGGAAACGTCTAAGCCCAAGGTACGATTGGCTTTCCCTCACCTCACCTGCCGCTACTTTTCTACTGCTGCCCGGGACCGAACAAGCTGACGCGATACCAATAGCCCTGCTGCGTGTGCAAGGACGAAAAGTCGAAGCGCGACGAGTGCATGCTGTTCTCCAAGGCCGCCGACCCTGCCGCCGACTGCAAGTCCACCATCGACCAGTACAAGAGCTGCATGGCTGGCTTCGGCTTCCAGCTCTAAGATGCGCGACACCGAGACATGACGATACTTGGCACTCGGATGGACGAGGGTCACAGAGGGCCCTGTTGTATCATCAACAAAAGAACAGTGTACACCACAAAAGAAAGCCCGCCGTTCCTGCGTTGACAGTCGACGTGGCACTTGCATAGATTTGGCGTTTATGATTTCGAGGATTCAAACAAAGCATTACGATTCCCCCTCTCTTCTATACTGGAGACTCGATAATGGAGTAAATCTCGTGACTTGCACGAAGCATGCGGTTTCTCAGTGATCTACAAAGGGTTGCTTGAACATGTCAAGCATGCCATGGACATACAATGAGGTGTTTTTGAAATGCTCACATTACCAGGAGACTCGGATCGGAAGATTGAAGCCAATATCAAGACCCAATTGGACCCAGAGCTCGCGAATCATGGGCACATTATTGGTATCTCGCAATTCCGCTTCTAGCGACTAGAAACACCAGGACAACATCAGGACAACACCATCTCAGTACCTCACCTGCCATCAGGTGAATATGATTCCGCCATCGACGACCTGCGTCTGCCCCGTGATGAAATTGCTATCGCTGCTCGCCAGAAAGCTGACGTGCTTGGCCACGTCCTCGGGCACGCTGACGCGGCCCAGGGCGGTCAGCTCGGTGACAAACTTGTTGATCACGGAGCCCTGGGGCACGCCGTACTTCTTGGCCAGCTCGGCGTCGATGAGGTCCCACATGGCGGTGCCGACGATGCCGGGGGCGTACGCGTTGACCGTGATGTGGTGCTCGGCGACCTCGGACGCGTACGCCTGCGTCAGCCCCCGGACCGCCCACTTGCTGGCGCTGTAGTGCGAGAGCAGTGCGAACGGCTTGAACGCCACGATGGACGCGGCCCCGATGATCTTGCCCGGCGCCTCGGCCGTGCAGGTCCCCTGCCGGATCATCTGCTTGGCCGCCTCGGCGTAGCAATTCTGCACGCCGAACACGTTGACCGCGAACATGCGCTCAAAGTCCTCCTCCGTCAGGTCCAGCAGGGCCTTGACCTGTGCGATTCCTGCGTTTGCGATCCTAATCATTTTTGTTATCTCATATTCGATAGTCGGCCCCTAATTACCTGTCATCGTTGCTGCGTATGATCATACACGTACATTGTATTCAGAGGCCCCAGCTCCTTGACGCACGTCTGGATCATGTCCACGACCTCTGCGCGCCTGGTGACGTCGGCGACGGCAAAGCACGCCTTGCGTCCCAGCGCCTCGATCTCGCGGACGACCTGCGCGCCGCCCTCGGCGTTGGCGCCCACGTCGTTGACGCAGACGTTGTACCCGTCGGCCGCCAGCCGCAGCGCGATGCTCCTGCCGATGCCCCGGCTCGAGCCCGTCACGATGACGTTCTTGCCCTCGCTGGACTCCCGCTGCATGCTAGAGTACGCAGCTCCGAGGCCGAGGACATTGCGGGTGGCGATGGTGTTCGGTCTGGCCTGGGGGCGCAGAAGGCATGCCGACCGGCTTATCTGCCTGGAAACGACTCTCATCTTGACATGTGACGTTACAACTTGAGAACCGTCAAAAAAGAATGATTGAGCAGTGAAAAGGCCATTGAATATATACCAAAAAGAAGCCAACAAACCTTAAGATGGAGTATACCCAAGACTTATACCAATGTCTTCCCCGCATTTGGCATCCCCTCTCCGGACCGCATTACCCAGACTTTGCACTACCAAACGTATATTATTTCTATCGCCCGATTTGATGCTTTGAATGTCATGTGCTGTCGATCTTTCTTGGGTTCGTTGATGGCGAAACTAATGGTGTGAACATGATAAAGTGCCACGAAGTATCTCGAGCCGGAATATTCCAAATATCAATGGGGTGATGAGAAACGCGTGATTCGGCCTGGTGGACAAATTTTTGCCAAGATTTGTTAGCAGTTATCGAGTAACATGAGTTGTTCCGTCTACTCCTGACATTATATCCTGTCATTCTGGGGACAATGATCAACTGCGCCTCTTTGGAATCATGCGAGGGCCGGCCCGGGCCTCACGTAGGCATCATTGCCGAGTGCTGGCCAGTATGAAAGCCATGACGAAGTTGAATACTTCCGAAATATAAACCTACATACCATAACAATCTCTTGGGGGTTGGAGTGCTTTCATAACCCTGTCAAAGCTTGGCGGAACGCTGGTATTGGAAGAACAATATTTGATACATTGTTGTTACATGTTTTCCTATAATGAACGCCCCCCTTGACCCACGTTTCTGTCCAACCTCGAGACCCGGGTAAATATGTACTCCTCTCCGTTGATAAAAAAAAAAATTGTCGTTGTCAAGCAAAGGTATCTTTTGTACGATGTTGTAAAACCCATCCCAATAATAACGCCTCGCAATGTAGTTTGTAGTTGTTGTAAGTGCCAATACGTATGTCCGTCCTCTTGGCTCACCGAAAGAAGTCCCCAAACCTGTCGATTAGAGGTTGGCCTAGGCGGTTCATGTCGTCGTAACTCCTTTGGCAGATTTGAAATGACGACAGGTCTTGTTTTCCTGCGTCAATGACGTCTTGGTTCCCCATGTCGGTGAGACTATCGTGTCGCCTCCCCGCTCCCAAAGTATGTGCTGGACATGATCGTGTGCGCAACGTCGGTCACGCGAGCTGTTTCCTCATCCGGCCAACCTCTGTATCTCCGTCCCCTGAGGCAAAGTTTCCCACTCTCATCAGGAAGAGCAGCGAGCGACCAAGGAGACGTTGTCGAGGATGGCATCGACCTCGCCGATGCTGCCGCCGCAGTTGAACTCGAACCTGACCGTCTTGATGGTAGTGTCGGCAACAAAGGTCCTCTCGGCCATCTTGAAGCGGCCCGCCGTGCTCGGGGCGAGGTCGATGGAGTTCCCGGCCACCTCGCCGTTGAGGGTGACCGTCAGGCTGCACACGTCCTGGTGCAGGTGCTGGTTGGTGCCGAGGCCGTACCAGAACTTGAGCGAGTACGACTGGCCGATGGTCAGGTCCGTGACGGGCTGCCGCACCGAGATGAAGTTGTCGACGGGTACCAGGTTTGCAACGCTGTAAGAGGAACACCTCATGTCAGTCGGTGCGCTTTCATCTTTCTCTTGGCAGCGAGCGCAAGGAGAGCGGGATGCTATTACTCACAAGTAACGGTTCATGTCCTGAGCCTTGACATCGCCAGACGAGCCAGCCGTGGCACCGTGGAAATTAAGCCAGGGTGAGAACCGTGGAGCTTCGAAACTGGGGTTCTGGATCAAGTTGGTTTCCACGCATTTCGACGAGGAAGAAGGCGCAGGCGCAGCTTGGACTCCCAGGAGAGACACGAGGCCGACCGAGTATACAAGGGACCGGAGGGCGAACATGGTGAACGATGTCTTTCCTCTTTCTCTTAATGCCGTTGTCTTTCGGGCTGCTAGACTCGAAATGTGTCTGACGGATGCAGATCTGTTCTCTGAACTTTGTTGCTCTCACGGGAAGATGGGAAGTGAAAGAAAGAGACGAAGCATGGCAAGAGTTGGGCAGCTTGGCACGAAAGAAGACGTCCTCTGTAGATCTCTCCTCCATCCTCGCCATCGTGGGCCAGAACACAGGGCAAACCCAACGGGAGCATGATCGTCGTCCATGACCTAACCTAGCGGTAGTGCAGCACCGCTATCCAGATCTTTGGGTGGCATGTAATCTATCGTAGTCAGCTTGGGCGATCGACGGCCCTGGTGTGAGCGGGTTCATCCTTCTTCGTTCCTGCGCGGTATATTGTCAGTCAGCTTGTTCCTTTCTGCATCTGTATCAGCAACCTGCATCTGATTCATCATGAAAAGTACGTACGCCACCACTATCAAAGATGAGCAATGCCGGGGCGCACAGGCGGGTGTTGATTGCGATTGCCGCGCCAGGTTACGCTATTCGCTCTAGGATAGGACCAAGCTCCCAGCAAAGTGCCTATAACCCCTGAAGCATCAGTGGAGGTGCTGCGCCGTCATTGGACCTTCTTCTATCTTTAGTGGAGGCCCCGTTGGACTTGCTGCAGGCGCGCTCGATGTCAATTTCCAAAAATTGCAAATTTGTTGCTTGGGGGGCCCCAGCAATATGACTTGGGCAATTGCTCGTGTGACTTCTTTTTCTTATTTGCCCACCAAGGATGCAGGGAGAGGTGAGGCAGGTTACGCGCTCTTGGCAGTAGTATATTGATCATCTTTCCCCTCCATCACCACCAACCTGCATTGCTCGCGTCATCAGCGACGTGGACATATATATGATCGATCTCCGAGCATACATAGTACCTACTCTGTATCGATATATCTATCACGGCTCGCCGCATCACAATATTGTGCAGTTCCCCACAATGAGCTAAGATCTTGCACTGAATAGTTGTACTGGGCGACTCTCCAATGTCTTGCAACTGACACATGGTATGTATTTTGTCTTACTGATTATGATACTGCACACTCATGCCAGGAACCATATCCTTGAAAATCAAACGGCACTTGACTGCATGTCTACATCTTGGCATTCCAAGTGGAAATGCGGATGCTGGCGTTTCATGCCGTTTGCGCCAATACGACAAGCCGTCGACAACTTCTCTTCGTACTTTTATTATTACCACTCGGCTTCGTAAAAAGTCAAAATTCCCGCAGGGCTGGTTGAGATTGAAGTCATTCACGATGCCAACTTCTGTTGAGTCTTGCGATGAAATTTTGGTAGTTCTCCGGCAAAGGTACGGTACGAGTTGTCCGTCATGAGTGCTAAAAAAAAATAAGGAATGCAGCCATTTTCGGGAAGTGGATCACTACCAATTTCATTACTATCTAGGTTGATGATAGGTTGATTTTTGCCTAATTACAGACTATAGTACTTGAGGTTGAGGGGTAGCTATCTTGTCGATACATCATCATTTCTTCTCTTTGGCAACAGTATGATGATACGTCGTACAGTTTGTTGGTTCTGATCCATCCCTATCGTCACGCACGGTAACGATGTTGTTCAGATTATTATCTTCACCAATCCCCAACAGAGACAAGTCATGGAAGATGTTCCTGCAGAGGGACTCTAGAAGATCAGCCCGTTTGCCTCTGCTAAAAGTCTAGCTTGCCGGACTCTTTTACATTAGACGCCGTGCGCTTGCTCCCTAGCTCTGGATGCAAAAATGTCCTCCGAATCGGATCATTGTTTATTAGTCTCATTTTTTCTTCCTTCACCCTCGATCTGCAGTAGTCAGGGCACATACTCAACGAATCAAGCCTTTTAGTCTACCATGATCCATCTGACAAGGTAACATTCGTATATAGAAGTGGGTGACCAGGATGGCGACGCGAACCATTCTACTTGTCAATACCAGACCTGCTGCGTCCAGAAGATTCTTTTCCTCAGGCATCGTGGAGTGGCCTCCGAAACTTCCATACTCACCCTGTCGACCAAGATACCGTGGGCTGAAGAATCGCACAAACTTTTTAGCAAAACGATCGTTGGTGGATAGTACATTTGTAACCGTACTTTGACCACAACATTTCGTAGAGGAGAGCAATGCCATCATGGCCGTTTATGAATCCCAGTTAAACCATATTGCCCTAGTAGAATCTCCACGGACTTTCAAGCAGAGTATTGCATAATGATCATTCTGGCCATCTGCCATGAGGATACAGCAATTTTTCCTTCTTCTTCAACAAATTACAGTCATGTCTATCATGTGTCTTCGTCCTCACGAATGCCCAACCATGCTACGGAGTATTCCATCTTGACAGCCACTAGAATGGCCTTTTGAAAAAGTGATCCTTGGATCGTGAATACGAGAAACGAGCAAATACTATTTCTTGGCGCCTCCCGGAGGTCCGGGGCGACATGGGCACAAGTACAGCAAGCCAGGTGTTTGACTGCCGATATCCTCGGTCCACTTTCCGAGACCGGTGTCTGGACGCTTCGTATATAGTACCCGGATATCGGAACATACAGGCCGTTGGATGTCTACCACCGACCGGGACGATCATAGAGGCCGGGAGTCGAGACTAGATATGGGCAATGGCGTCGAGATCGAAAAGAGAGTTGAGCCCACTGCCGGCAAGCTGGGGTAATCGTCGAAACTGGGGCTTGATGCCAATCTTAGGGCGTGGAGACTGCGGGCTTAGTCAATGCGAAAAGACAATAGCGGTTTTCTATATTTGTATACAGGTGGCATAACTGTGGCCGCCTAACGATTCATGCCATTGGAGCACTAAGAGAGTCTTGATGAGCTGGGCCTACGACGATGATTATGCGACACGGCCAGAACGTGACTGGTTGGGCAGGTGAGGAGGGTATTCGGAAACGCACCATCTATCTGGGGGCCTCTTGGAGTCTTGGGCTTCCCTCTGCCGTCCTCTCCGGCTCATGTTCAGGGTCCTCCTAGCGGTCCTAGTGCCTCCCCTAAGATCCCTGTAGTGGACGCCAACAGGGCTGGGGCCACCCGAGTTCAAGCCTTAACGTAGCAGCATTGCAGTTGCCTCGAGCCACAATTCTGGAGCGGGTGAGATTTAGAGTGTGGCTTTCTTTCTAATTATCTTGGGCAAATTGCGTCGCCCTTTTTTTAAAAAAGGGGCAGTTGTTGTAATAAACCTCGGACCCTGAAAACAGGATTGATTGACAGACGGGTAGACAAGAAAAAGCGCGTCGTATTAACAATCGTTATCTATCAATCTGTTTCGTATTTCTGTCCAGTCTGCTTGTCCGTCCCTCTGCAGCCATATACGTACGCGCGAAACAAGTAACTGCCAATTGCCCGATCTGATCCAAGAGGCGCTCCCTCTCTTTGTTTGCGACTCCACACACAGTAGAAAAAAGAGACGTTGTGAAGTCTTGGGAACCCACATCACAAATTCCTTGCCTGCCTGGACGGAGCTCCCGGTGAGGCTCGATAGGGGGTAGAAAAAGGTTCCTCCGAGACATGCTCTGCGCCGCCCGTTGGAATCTGGAGACGACGACGGTGGGCCACTGATCATTTTACTGCTGCTGCTACTCCTCCATACTTGCTACCACACTCTCACACTCACTCGTTTGCTCTCCCTCTCGTCCAACGACGTACCTGCTCTGACGGCATTCTTGTTCTTTCCTTTTCTTTGTTCGACTATCCTTCAAAGGCATTGTTATTCGAAATATTCCCACAAAGACGCAGCGAGCGTAGTGGATACTTAAACGCGTCGAAGCTCTCTTGCTCTTGCCGTTGCTCTCGAAGCTATCATATCATAGCCATCATCGTCATCGTCATGGATTCTCACCACAGCAACGGCGTGCTCGCCGCCAGCCCACCAGTCCGCGGCCGCCCGAGACAGGAATCTCTGGGCTCGCTCTACGAAGTGCTGGCCGATCTGGACGAAAACCAACTTCACTATCTGATCCAGGAGATGAACCACACCGGCCACCAGAATGTAAAGGTGTCAGATGCAAAGACCGCTTTTGAGTCGCAGACCCCGTCACAGTCGCTAAACGCCATACGGTCGAGCATGCTGCCGCCCGGTTCGCCGCCCAGCTCGCCGTCGCCCGAGGGACTCCAGAGGAAGCTCTCCAAGTCGCAGCAGGGCAAGCTTCGCATCCAGACGGCCTTTCAGAGGTCGCCCTCTCTGCGCCAGAGACAGGTCCCGGAAAACCGCGCCGTAGCCCCCGAGTCGCGCGGCAGGACCTCTCGCGACTTTACGCCAGAGACGCCAAAGCGGCAGTCTTTCCAGAGCCCGGCTGAGGCGCGCCTGTCCATGAGCCGCTCTCCCACTTCTCCCGTCTCTTCCATCTCGTCGTTTGGCATCGAGTTTCATGGGGCCGCGCCCATCCAGTTGCCAAAACGGGAGACGGTACCACGAGACGCGCCACCACAGCGGGATCCGAAGAGGAACAGCTCCGGCAGCTCCTCCATCGCCTCCTCCATCTACCCGCCGTCGACCACTAGCCGCAAGACGTCGGCTTACAAGCGCATCCCGCGACCGGACTTTGACCTGCCCCTCGGCGTCACCGTCACGGACCTCCTGCGCCTCCTCGAGACCGAGTTCCTGTCCTCGTCGGACCCGCTGGACGATCCCTCGCCAATGTACCTGCCTTCGCCCTCGTCGGCAATATCCAGGGGGCACTCTCCGTCGCCCCTGCTGCTGTCGGCGTCGACCGGCTCCATGGCGCCCTTCTCGACGTCCCCCACCGGCTCGTCGACTACCGTGTGCCACCTCCTGCGCCGGCCGTCCTCGCGACTGGACATGGCCCTCGACGCCGAGCGCAACGCCTCCGGCCACGAAGAGATTGGCCTGGGCATGCTGGAGCCCCGCGCGGTGTCTTCGTCGTCCTCGTTGCTGGGCACATCTCTTCCGCGCAGCGCCACCATGCCTGCCACGCCGTTCAGCAAAGGAGGTTTCTCATCAGCAGAGACGCCGCCGCCACAGCCGCAACCAGCGTCGCCAATGGTGTTGGAGGGTATCTTTGACGTGTTGGAGAACCGATGAGGCGAGTCATCTTTTTCTTTGCATATTTGGAGGAGGAACAAGAAAAAAAGAAAGCGATTCAGTTCTCCCCCTCGATCTTGTAGTCATCTCTGTGTGGATGGCATGCGCCTCTCATCAAAGCGAATGTTAGAGGTGTCCATACATTCTGCGATGGCTTTTTGTCTGTCAGCGACTTTGCGTATTCCCATTTGTACATATTTTTGATGTCTGTGTATATTGACCCGGTACATATATTGCTGCCGTTGATAGGGTTTCAAAACATGTTGTAGAAGGTAGAGAATATAAACTCTTGGATATGGATACTCTTTTGTATTTTGTGCCCTGTCGTTGAGACAGGATTTCCCCCACTGTTTGCTCCGGTGTAAATGTGGTGCAACATGAAAACACGAGACCTTGTGTTAGACAGAGGCCAAAACTTGAGAAGCAATCCTGTGCCAAGAACGATCTGCCTCCTATCAACAAGTTGAAAAGAGGAGATGGCGGATCTACCCGAATAATGAAACTGCACTAATTTCTATGCATTGCACAGACAGCCATGTTTTCCTTCTGTTGTCAACTTTCACCTCGCCAGAGCCTCACTCGTTACAGCAGGCCTTGGCAATCATGGCCTTCACCAAACTCGACTTCTTTTGGTTCTGTTACGGATATAACATATTACAAGCAGCCGTCGGACCTGGAAATCGTACGGGGTGAGTACCATCGAATTGAAGATCATGTGAGAATGTCTCTTCTCGAGCCATTCATACGCGCCTCTGGATTACACAGAAAGGGATGGTCCAGGAAAGCCAAGTTTGAAGCCTGGCCACACAGGTGAGCATGGCCAAATAGATTGCTAGACGTTCCAAGAGTAACGTGACAAAAGAAAGACCCAAGCGACGTGAGGCCGTCGAAGCAATCTGCAGGACATGGTGACGACCACATGCAAGACCCGAAATAGCACTTGCTCGGTCCAATCGAAGCCTCTTCATCACCGGTACATGATATTGGAATTCAGGCACATCACATTTTAGCTTCGCTCGTGCGGAGGGAAGAGGGAAGCAAAATAGAGTGACATTGACAGCCCCCGTGGCCCGGATGTAGCAGACGGGAGGCGCCTCATCCCAAAGCGGATCGTTTTTGAATTTAGCATAAATGCGAAAAGACGCCCACCCCTGGGCCCCTCCCTATAAACTCCCGGAATATGACGACCTGGAAGAAAAAAGTTGCTTATACCGGATTGGGGCGGCGGCGACGGCTACCGACCGAGCAGCCGACTACCGCTCAATGTCGAGTTGGAATGAAATTCCCCACAGTTTACCAGGTTTCCTGGAACAAGCTTAATGTACCCCATACTCGCTGTTCTGGTTTTCCAAAGCCCGTGTTACATCGCGCTGGACGAATAGCGAAAAATAAAGGAGCCGTACCACAGAGAGCGCCCGGTGTCACCACCCGGGAGACGGTAGCATGTATACAAACCCACACGAGCTTTAACCTCACAAGGGGTGACCTTTCCGTTTGGATACCAGCGCCACTGGACACTGGGGGGTCCTTGAACTCTCGGAGGCTTCATTCGTATCCCAATTGAGACGAGCCCCCTTTCGTCCGGTTCGCGATCATGTATAAGTAAATCCAAGTGCCCGTGGGGATCTTGGTGGCTGGAAGACTTGGCGGACCACTGGACATCTCTGGACTTTCAGACACGCTCTAGACTCTTTTCTCGGAAACCGAAGTACTTGCTCCAAGCAGAAAGCCAGAAAGGAAAAATGAAGACCTCAGCGATCCTCCCCATCCTCGCCGCCGGGCTCGCCACGGCCAACCCCATCGACCTCGAGGAGCGCCAGAGCTGCCCGGGCGTCTACGTCTTCGGGGCGCGCGAGACGACGGCGGCGGCGGGCTACGGCACGTCCAAGGGCCTGGTCGACCAGGTGCTGGCGGCGTACTCGGGCTCGCAGTCCGCGGCCATCGTGTACCCGGCGTGCGGCGGCCAGTCGAGCTGCGGCGGCGTGAGCTACGACTCGTCGGCGACCCAGGGCACCGCCGCCGTCGTCTCGGCCGTCAACTCGCTCAACTCCCGCTGCCCCTCGACCAAGATCGTCCTCATCGGCTACTCCCAGGGCGGGCAGATCATGGACAACGCCCTCTGCGGCGGCGCCGGCGCCACCCTCACCGGCACCGCCCTCGCCGCCGTCAAGGCCGCCATTTTCATGGGCGACCCGCACTTTGTCGCCGGGCTGTCGTACGAGGTCGGCACTTGCAAGGCTGGTGGTGTAAGTTGTTTCAAAAAAGAGAACCGTCCAAATTACGCATCTGTATCATGTGAGCTGACCAGAATCTAGTTCGCCGCTCGCCCCAGTGGCTACACCTGCTCGCCGGCCAGCCCGTCCATCATCCAGTCGTACTGCGACTCTCAGGACCCCTACTGCTGCAACGGAAACGACGCCAACCACCACCAGCAGTATGTGACCATCTACGGCTCCCAGGCTCTCGCTTTCATCAAGAGCAAGCTCGGATAGAGTCGCGTACTGACAAACTGTTGTTTGGCCGGGATGGTTTGAGCTGGAGTGTTTCTTTGCGAGTGGCTGTTCTGCTTGCTATCATCTATGGCCGAGTCTCAAGGCTATGGGATAAACAAGACAAAAGCAGTCTCCGCGAGACCAATTTTTATTCGATTGAACATTTCTAGGAAATTAAAAACCACAATTTATTGTCAGAAGACTGCCCGCTCCAACGGCCATCATGTTGCTCTTTGTCCCAAGCAACACATTTTGATGTAATGACTTACAAGGCTCAAAGTATAACAAACACAATTCTTCAAAAATGACTGATCAGTTCTGCCAAGTGGCAAGATCACGCCACGGGGATATCACCTTTCCTCCAACTTCCTTTAGTTGTGGATCTCGGCGTGCAAGCCCGGGAGGATCTCCAGGTCCTTCTTGTCGTAGGCGTACTTGCCCCCAGCCGAGATGGTCGCCGCCTTGCTCGGGCGCTGCTGCTGCGTCTGTCGCACTTTGACCCATTGCTCCGTCGTCAGGTGCTGGCCGAGCTCGGTGAGGGCGTTGGTCTTGAGGCCCAGGCGGTCGAGGACGGGGCTGTTGGCGATGGGATCGAGCACGACATGGTTGTTGGGTCTATTTGGTTTTGAGTTAAGAGGACGTTCGCGTCCAGAGGGAATAATGAGATAAGGGAGAATGTAAAACGTACCGAGCAAAATAGAGAACGCCCAGACGGTCGACGTGCGCCTGGTCGGCCGGGGGCGCGTGGACGCGGTGGATGCTCGACTTGACGTAGCCGCCCGTGAGCGCCGTGAGGGCGTCGCACGTGTTGATTGTGATGGTGCCGTCCTGCGGCTTGACCCACTTCCAGCCGCCCTCGGAGTTGAGGATCTGCAGGGCCGCGACGGGCTGCCGGAACAGCAGCGTCAGCGTGCCCAGGTCCGTGTGCCCGGGGACGTAGAGCTCGGCCAGGCTCTGGTTCTCCTCGGCGCTGCGCGCCGCGTAGTGCATGTACCGCAGGTGGTCCTCGCCCTTGACGTCGTACTGGTGGTCCCGGACCAGCTGGTCCTCGTCGGGGAGCTCGAGCAGGATGGCGAACAGGCGCAGGAGCTTGACTACGACCTCTTCGTGGCATTTCTAGAAAACCCCCGGTTGTTAGCATGAACACTCGGCATTTGGACAACAGAACATACCCGGCTGAAAGCTTCGATCTCGCGGACATGGTCGCCCAGGACTGGCGGTTGCTGTCGTGCGTGGAAGCCATCGAATTTGGGAATGTTGTATACTTGGATATTATCCTTGACTCCGTTGGCAATTCTTTGCAGAAATATAATTAGCTTTTTCACCAGATCATCTATATCACTGATCCGCAGATCTAGCTTACTTGCGATGGCCAGCCGGCCTGTAGCCATTGTATTCTCCGCTCTCAAGGTCACTCTGGCTGTGATACTTGAGCTTCTCCTCGAGCGGGAGAGCATAAAACTCTCGCCCCAGCGCAAACTGCTGATCGACCTCGTCTTGGCTGATGTTGAAGTTCTTCACGTAGAAGAAACCGACGTGCCGGACGGCATGCTCGAGCTGCTTGACCAGCTCCTCCTTGCCTCCGGGCTGGTCATAGAGTGACAGATCGAGAGTGATCAGCTCTGCCCAGTCCACTGTCCGACTATTAGTATAATCCATGATCTTTTGGAAGGCGGGTGGGGCAAGTACAATTTTCTTGGGTCACTGGGACTTGTTCGTAACTGTCAATGATTCTGCCTGGCATTTGGAAGACGGTTTGTATGTGAGTCTCAGTGAGGCTTAATTTCCAATCTGAGGTATCGAATATCAGCGATATGGGGTCATCTATGGGAAGCTAGATTTATATCGAGAGAACTGTAAGTAGCGCTTCGAGTCAATGCCTACCAATTTATAACAACTCTCCTATATGTGCCCAACCCAAGACACGGAAATAGAGACGCGGGGTATAGTACCACAACCCATTGATTATATTTGTTGCTGGCCAAATATGCAAGTCTAGCACGCCATAAGTGATCATATTTATGGGATTGGAAATCAATGTCACGTCAGCATGGCACAGACGAGCAGCGCCCCCACGTCTATAGTACTATACCATGTACGACGACCATGGAAGCCAGCCCACCCATCATGGAGAAGCTCCGGGGCCACAACTTGATAGATAAACATGATCCGATCTTCACGACGGCACTCATCACATCTTCTCCTGCTTTCTCCATTGGTCTCTCTTCAATGGAGTGGGACTGTTGTGGCCAGGAGACGCGGCGCAACGTCGAAATAAGCACGCAATGCGGGGACAAAGGCACCTCATCGACCGGCCAGAACCCCGGCTTGGATCACGAAATACAAGAATATCCAGGCATTCACACATTCCCGGACTCCCGCTAGCTGGGTCGAACCAATCGACTAGACTTGTTTCCGACGGGATGGTGGGTTTTCATACTGCTCAGAGGTGTAGTGGCAACATGGATCGGGTTCGTCCCGCCGTGATGTAAGTCCCGGGGGCTGAACTGAGCAACCCCCGGCCTGGGTAGATAACATTCCAAATTCAAAAGTAATAGAAGGGCGATGGATCTCTGTGTCTCGTTTCTCTTGCGTCCTCTCTTTTCGCGTAGCCGACTAGAAAGTGTCGAGACGAGACTAGAGACAGACATCTTTAGGAGACACTCACTTCCCCAGCCATGTCAGAACCCAAGAGTCAGCCGCGAACCGTCTCTCCTCTGAAGGCAATCAAAGAAGTGTTCAACTGGTATCCGTCGGAATACCCAGTAGAAGAGAGAAAGTGAGTTGCGAGAAAGTTCCAGGAGCACCCGAAAAGCATTCTAACAAGCAAGACTTCTTTTCAAGCTCGACTTGTCGATCTTGGTGTTTTCTTGCTTATGCTGTAAGTGTACCGAATGGGCATACCTCCTTGCCAAGATATAACCTGCTGATCCGAAATATATAGTCTTTTGTAAATACCTGGGTGAGTAAATCGATAAGAGCGCCACCAGCAGAGAACACATGGAATCAGTGTAGACTAACGAAAGCGCCGCTCTCAGACCAGACCAACATCAGCAATGCCTATACGAGCGGACTGAAGGAGGAGTTTGCGCTCTACGGCAACGAGCTCAACTACTTCAACGTCTGCTACTATACGGCCTATGTCATTTTCCAGGTCCCGTTTCTGCTTCTGATCTCTCGGCCAAAATTGTGAGCCATTATTCTCTCGCGACTATATGACCTTACTGACCTGCTTTCTTCTGTGCAGAGCCCGCTGGTTGCTGCCGTGTCTGGAAGTTATCTGGGGCCTCATCACGTTTGCCCAGAGCCGCGCAACGAATGTGACCCAGCTCTATGTGGCTCGATTTTTCATTGGTGCCCTGGAAGCGCCAGTATTTGCAGGCACGCACTTCATCCTGGGTGAGTCTGGGCATATTTTCCCCGGAAACTCGTTTCTAAACGTACTGACGCGGCGAGGAAAGGCTCCTGGTACAGTGGCCCAGAGCTCTTCAAAAGGGCAGGCGCCTGGTTTGTCTGCAACCCGCTCGGGTCCATGATCAGCGGCTATCTCCAGGCTGCCGCGTATACAAATCTGTCGGGAGTCGGCGGCATGCCGGGCTGGAGGTGAGTCTACAAGAATTGGCCAACCTTGGATGGACCATACTAACCAAGAATCTCTTTCTCTCAGATGGCTTTTCATCATCGATGGAATCATCACCATCCCCGTGGCGCTCTCGGGTTTCTTGCTGTTCCCCGGCATCCCCGACTCGCCCAAGGCCTTCTTCCTGTCCGAGGGCGAGATCAGCCTGGCCAAGAAGAGACTCGAGAGGGCAAAGGTCAGACGGGCTGGCAAGCTGGACTTGCAAGTGTTTAAGCGCAGTCTCGGCCGATGGCACATCTGGCTGTTTGTGTTTTGCTACATGTGAGGAATCTCCACAAACGGAAAAAGAGAAATCCAGAGGACTGACATCGTATGAAGCTGCATGATCATCTCGAGTTACCCGAGCCAGTACATGAACCTGTGGCTCAAGGCCGAAGGGTACAGCGTCGTCAAGATCAACCAGCTGCCGACGGTCATCAACGCCATCACGATCCTGGCCTCCTGGCTGGGCACCACGCTGGCCTCCATCTATCCCTCCTGGGTCATCTACAGCATCGCCTCTGGGGCCGTCATCTTCTCCACGATATGTATGACGATATGGTCCATTCCGACGGGACTCAAGTAGGACGCCTGATTTTCTTTTATTCACCTGGTTGTAGTTGGATAACCGCTGACCATCGTCATAGATTCGCGGCCTGGTACCTCTTTGGCTTTTCCGGCTGTCTCAGCCCGATTTTGTATTCGACGGTAAACACCATCGTCAAGAATGACGCAGAGGAGAGAGCGCTTATCCTGGTAAGGCATAAAATCCGCCATGACACTCCCGCCATATTACTAACAGTCTTGGTGTAGGGATCCATGATGACCTTTGGCTACTCGTTCAACATCTGGGTGCCCCTGCTGCTGTTCCCGACGGCCGGAGCCAATGGGGCACCCCGGTGGCGTGTCGGTTGGCCGGTGACCTTGGTCTTCTACGTCCTGCTCTGGGCCGGTTTCATCACGGCCGTCGTGCTGTACAAGAAGAGGTACGTGAAAAAGCGCCACTAGGATGTGGTCGTGAAGCTGACTTTGAGAGTAGACTGAGCAGAGAAAAGGCGCAAGAAGAGGCTGGCTCGGCGCTGGATGCACAATCAAGCTCCGAAGCCGGGGAAGAGCAAGGACGTGATGGGAAAGTTGTACCTGAGCTCGCGGTCTCGATTGCTCAGTCAAAGGTATAATGAGGAGAGAGCTAGATGAGCATGTCAACAGATTTTTCCTCTGCTAGCTAATGTCCAAAAATATCCAGTCCTGGGCGACGATGGATGCAGATTTCTAGCTTTAAGAGGACAATAGCGCATGGCTAACACTCGAGCTTGGATTGACCTGCCAGATTTTCAATTCGTCCCTAGACATCGTGTACCACGATCACAATCAAAGCCGATATCGCGAAAAGTAGCGAGTTGCGAAATTGTGTAATTTCATGTTCTTCATTACCGTCGCATAACCCATGAGTCTATCAAGCGAACATGCCGTGTCCAAGCTCCATGCAAACTCTTAAATACAATCTGAAGTGAATCAACTCCCGTCATGGGGATTACCTGCCAGCTCCGTTGCCGCCGGCGCCGCCAGCACCTCCGTTACCTCCCATGAAGTTGCGGGCCAGCTCGGCGATGCTGGGGTCCTGCATCAGGGAGGCGACATCGGGCATACCACCGCCGCCGGTGTTTCCGGAACCGCCAAACTGCTCGGCCATCTGGCGGAGTCTGGGGTTTTGCAGAATGTTGTTCATCATGTCGGGGTTCGACATGAGGTTCTGTGCCATTTGGGAGAACATGGGGTTGTTCATGATGCCGGCAAGATCGGGCATGCCGCCGCCGCCACCGCCAGGAGCGCCTCCAGCGCCGCCGCCACCACCACCAAACATGCTGGCCAAGCTGGCAAGGTCTGGGGCTCCGCCAGCACCACGCGGGCTGCTGGCACCCTCACCCTCGAGCTCATCGACGCGCTTCTTAGCGGTCTCGAAGCCCTTCTTCATGGCATCGGAGCCGCCGTTGCCCTCGTACTCGATACCCTTCTGGTAGGCCTCCATGCTGCCCTTGGCATCGCCCAGGGCGAAGCGGGCGAGGCCGAGTCGGGACCAGGCCTTGGTGTACTTGGGGTCGACGGCGACAGCGGCCTCGGCGTCGGCACGGGCAGACTCGTGATCGCGGGCAGCCGAGTGGGCGGCGGCGCGGTTGGACAGGAAGATGGCGTTGCCGGGGTGGAGGGCCAGGGCCTGGGTGTAAAAGTCGATGGCCTTGGGGTAGTCCTTGCTGGCCATAGCGCGGTTGCCCTCGCCCTTGAGACCCTCGGCCTTCTTCTTGTCGTCTTCGGAAGGAGGAGCGGTGGCGCCGGTCGATGACGAGCCAGTGGTGTCGGCGGCAGTAGGGATGCTGGGGGAGGCAGAGGGCTTGGATGCGCTCTGCAGCTTCTCGTAGACGCCGTAGATCTTGAGGAGGTTCTGGGTGCCGACGGCATCCTTGACGGCAGTCTCGTCGGTGGGATCGACCTTGAAAGACTCGGCGATACAGTTGACAGCGACGTCAATCGAGTCCTTGTCGTCGGCGCTCAGGGTACCATCTTCCACCGAGGTGGTGAGGTAGTCGCAGATGGCAAGAGCCAGACGTTGCTTAGATGTTGTCGCCTGGGTCATGATCAGCAATTAATTGAGTTGAAGGGGCATGTTGCTACCAAGGGTATACCAACCATAGTGAGTCTGGCAATTCACAGGAAAGAATCAAGCAGCAGCACAAGGATAATGCTGAAAGGGTGAAAGAAGGGAAGCGTGGGAGGAATGTAACAATTCAGAATGTATCAAACAGATACACGCGTAGGATACAGTTCTGGAACATGCCATCTGTGATGCGCCGGCAGAAACCACTGGAACCCCGCCGCCACACCCCAAGACAGGCGCTGGGCTTGGGTTGGGCGGTGAACAGGGTCGTCCAAGGGTCTGCGGGGCAGAAATAAGGTAGCAGCAAGCACATCGTAGCGCATGGGCTTGGTGGATAACTTTGACTGGTTGACAGACTTTTATATATTCTGTACAACCTAACTTATTCCTCAACGTTGGTTCGGGGCTTCTTAAAATCAATCAAAGGTGGGAAATTTTGCAATTCGTACCTTTCGTGAGTCTCGAATACCTTCAGTGCTAGTATTCATTTCTTCTCTTTCACTGCTGAGCCCATGGCTCACAGTACACCATTACACCCACCAAGCGCCGTGGCTCGGCCAAGCTGTTAAGACGGTCTCTTCCTTACCGCTTTCAACGTTCTTCCTTCTTGTCTTGGATTCTCTGAATTGACAAATGACCCAAGTTCCGGAATTATTGAGCCGCATATAAATGAACATTTGAAATTTGAAATACTACTCACTTTATCTCGTAAGCGTGCTTGGCAGTCATTATCACTATATTTCTCTCACCGAGTACGTCGGACTGCAGTCGGCCGCTTCTATGAGTCAACGCAGCTCATTTCCTGGATTCGGGTGTCATATCATACAGGTAGACGGACAATAACCAGGTGCTTCTACTATACCCAAGTTAGTTATTCACCGCGGAAGTACATTCCAAATCCCGGTACTCATCGACCTACGATCCTCCCATTCGTGTATATACCTTCCATGTTTCTCACCAACTCTATATTGATTCGTGCGTTATATCTCTTTGTAACTTATTCGTCAGAGTCGGACCTATAATATACAACAACAATCATTATACACAACCTCAATCTCAACACCAATACAATGTCGACCCTCCCCGTCCCCCCAGCCCCATCATCCTCCCCCCTCTCGCCCGCCCAAATCTCCCAATTCCTATCCCACATCGCCCTGCCCACGGCCCTGCACACCGCGCCGCCCAACCTCTCCCTCCTGCGCGCCCTGCACACGCACATGCTCGCGGCCTGCCCCTACGAGAACCTCTCCATCCACTACAGCCCCGCGCACGCCGTGTCCCTGGACCCGCAGACCACCTTCCGCAAGATCGTCGACCGCGGCGCCGGCCGCGGCGGCTATTGCATGGAGCTCGCCATCCTGTACAACCACGTGCTGCGCGGCCTGGGCTTCGCCGCGTACACGGTGGGCGCTCGGACCCGGCCCCGCGTCGACGGCGTGCCCGGCGGCGACTTTCCGGGCTGGGTCCACATTGTCAACATCGTGACCCTGGACGGCGGCGAGCGGTACGCCGTCGACGTCGCCTTTGGCGGCGACGGCCCCACGGCGCCGATGCCGCTGGTCGACGGCACCGTCCAGGGCAACCTCGGCGCCCAGGAGGTGCGTCTCGTGCGGGACTGGGCTTCGACGCAGGTCCACCGTGTAGACGAGGCCAAGTTGTGGATTTATCAATACCGTAATGGGCAGGATAAGGAGTGGAATTCATATTATGCTTTTACAGAGACCGAATTCATGGCTGCTGACTGGGGCGTCGTCAACTACTGGACAAGTACGTGCCCTGACTCCCACCAGACTCGGACCGTCCTCGTTGTCAGGTTCCTTGCCCGCCAGAAACCCGGAGGCGAGGAGGGCGAATTAGAGATATATGGCAAGCGCATGCTCGTGAACGGCGTCGTCAAGGAGAACCTGGGCGGTAAGACACGGCAACTCGCCAGCTGCAAAACAGAAGCGGAACGAATAGATGTTTTGAGAAGCCAGTTCAACATCACACTCAGTCAGGAAGAGGCAGACAGCATCAAGAACTGGGTGACTGACTTGGAGTTGACTGTTTAGCGACCAGATGCTACTATCTCCAAGCAACTGCGTAAGGAAAATGATGTATTTGGTTTTGCGCTGATATAGAGCTAATTAGGTTGAGTGTGGACTACATGACCCTCTAGTCTCCTTTTCTTTTAGACGCAACTTCAAACGAATAAGTGAGGACATGTTCTCAAGTCTCGAACAGTGTGACTATGATATGCCTTCCAAGAAACACCAAGTTACCAGCAAGGACTTCAGATGAAGGCCGTATATTTTTACCCTTCCAAAAACGCCTTCATAAGCCTCGCTATAATTGATTTCTCTTTCCCCTCATGGCTACTAAAGAGAATTATGAGAATATTTGACGTTCGTATGTGGACCAAAGTGATGCGAGGCTGCGTGAAGAATACGTAACTTTAACCTCCATATGGACGTCGGCGCCAGGAGGAGTCATTGCGACTACTTGTTAGCCTTGGACGGACTTGAAGCACTGCGATTAGTACGCTTTGTGACGCCATGGTAGCGTCCACCACGATACTTTCCGCCTCGGCCTCGGCCTCTCTGCGATTGGCGATCGGCAGTGTTCGTATTCACCTTGTTTCGAAGGACGTTGCTGCCCACAATCTTCGCGTCCTCCTTGGAGATTTGTGAAGCAGATGGGGATACCTTGTCAGCGGGTGCGACAACTGGGTCGGAGGCAGATCGGCTCGAAGACAGCGGCTCGAAATGGCGATATGCTGTGACAATAGTTGGTACAATAGGACTTGTGGTGTCTGGCTTGCTGTTCTCTTTCTTCGATGTAGATTCCTGATCTGTTCTGGCATTTACTGGCAGAATGTGAGCCTCGACGTCGTCGGCCCAGTTATTTGGTCCTGTCAGGATCTCTTGATCAGGTTTATTGGTGGGTGCACCCACTTCCTCCGAGTTGCTGGTGGCACACTTTTGGGCAATGGCCAGAGACCGAGGCGTAAACTCTGTGGCACCAGGATTCAACTTAGAACCCTGCGAAAGAGGTTAGTTCAGTCAAAAAATCAAGGATTCTTCGACTGATCTACCTCTTTCTTGTGTCTATTTGGAGTCTTCGCCGGCGTCGTGAGAACACATGTATTGAGCGTGGTTTGCGTTTGTTCGACGGCTGGTGACGGCTTTGATGAATCAGCTGAAGCTGTTTGCGACTTTTGTGGAACCTCGGAGCTGTCGTCTTCGGAGTTGGTTGTTGCAACCACTGTCAAGGCGTCATCGGATGAATCCTTATCACGCTCGTCCGCGGCAAGGCTAGTGTTGTCATCATCGTGGAGCTTTTCCTTTGGCTTCACAAAAATCTGTTTGGACCACAGTTCAGAGTATTTGCCGCGCTTCTCGAGCAGTTCCTCATGAGTACCTTGCTCAACGATCTCACCGCCTGCCACGACAAAAATAATGTCCGCATTCATGACGGTAGACAGTCGATGGCTTTTATGTATTAGCAAAGAAACCCAAGATGTAATAGCGGGAGCTTACGCAACGATGAAGGTGCTTCGACCCTCACAAAGAACCCTGAGGCCTTCTTGAATCTTGTGTTCGGTTTCTGTATCAACGGAACTCGTTGCCTCATCTAGTAGGACAAGATCGGGTCGCTTGAGTATAGCTCGAGCAATTGCAATACGCTGCAATTCACCGCCGGAAATTTTGCTTGCTCGCATGTCAGTTTGATTTACCTTCTCTCATCATATCAGAAACCACTTACACGCCTCTCTCGCCGACGCGAGTCTGGTAGCCCTCACTAAAACCCATGAGGTGATCATGTATCGCGGCGGCCTTGCACGCCTCGAAAACCTCCTCGTCCGTTGCTGAGAGTCGAGCATATCTGATGTTGTTCATGACAGTGTCGTCAAAGAGTATGGGGGCCTGAGGAACGATTCCAATACTTTGGCGAAGACTGTTCCAAGGTCAGAATGGAGCAATGGAAGTTTGAGGTGGGAGCGAAAGGGAGAAAATACCTTGCCAGCTGCACATCGCGGATATCTTGTCCATCGATCAGAATGGAGCCGCCGCTGACTTCGTAGAAGCGATCCAAAAGTCTCAGAATAGTGCTCTTTCCTGCACCAGTAGCTCCTACAAAAGCTGCCGTCTTGCCCGGGGGCACGGTCAAATTCACGCCCTTCAAGATGTCCTTCTTCTTGTCGTAGCTAAAATCGACGTCCCGAAACTCAACTCTTGCGCCCTCGAGTGCCAGAGGCGGTGCACCTGGTTTGTCAACAATCGTCGGCTTCTCCAGCATGACGCCAAGAAGTCTCTCAGCATAAACCAAGTCTTGACTGATGCTCTTGCCCAAGTTAGAAAAGAAACGTAGAGGTGCTGTAAGTTGTCCCCAGTAGGTAAGTAGCATGACAAAGTCACCAGCCGTGCTCTGGCCGTGAGTCACTTGGTAAACGGCAAGAAATGCGCCAGCAATCAGACCGCAGAGCAAGATGAGGTACTGAAATGCGTGACCGATGAGATATCCTGCATACAATCCCTTCATTGCAGACATTTCCGAGCTGATGGCTTTCTGGTAGCGGTCCTCCTCGTAAGGAATCTGATTGAATGCACTGACAGTATGCCATCCTTGGATGCCAGCCTGTTTGATGTAGTGCTCCTCAAAAAAGCTATATACCAAGTAAGTCGAAGTCGGGATGGAATTGAGATGATTGCAAACAAATTGTTCACGTCTGGAAGCAGTGTAGGGAGTCACTCACGTTTTCACCATCTTCTTTCTCTTCTCTTTGAAACGGGCGATGAGATGCGTGGCAGCCTGAACGAAGGCGATTCCAGTTGTTATCGTGATGAAACCCTCATAAGGCCCAAATTTGACAGACAAGTAGATGAAGGCCACAACAAGATCAATCAGCATCGGGATTGCCTGGAAAAGAATGGATTCGAGCATGCGTGATATCGTGGTTCCGTGGGAAATGGCGACGATCAAATCCGAAGAACTCTTAGAGTCGTGGAAGTCCGCCGATAGATTCATCACATGGTTGTAGGCTGCCACCTGAATGGCCTCCTCACCATAGTACTCGACAGGCAGCCACAACATTGACCGAATGAGATTGATGCCAGCCTCCGAGGCTGCAAGACGTAGCGCGGCGAATACAACCACTTCGATCCACGGGTTACGATCTGAAGTGCCGTTGAGAGCGTCAAGAATGATTCCCATTTGACGTGGTATCAAGACATTGAGGGCATTGCCAGCGATGAGGCAAACCCCAACTAGACCGGCGTAGACTTGAAGGCGGCGGCTGTGAACCGGCCAGACGTACGGAAAGAAGATTAGAAATCCCTTGGCGTATGAGATCCAATTGCCCTCACTCTGGAGACGCTTCTCGATCTGCTCTCGCGCCAAGCGTTGCCGACGTTCCCATGGTGACTCGGGATCGGTGGGAGAGTTCGTTGCATCTGTGTTGTTCTCCGAGTTGTCGGCAGTTCCGTAGCCGCTGTCTGCTGTGGTCGGAGTTCCGTTTTCTGGTGACGGCTTTGGCAGGAGTGGGCTTGTTTCTTCGTCTTCCTTATCTTGGCTTGGCTTCTGGCGACCGATCAAGTAGACGAGGATGACGGCGACGAGACACAAATACCGAACAGAAACAAGAATCAAGTCGACGGAGAGGAAGACTTGGGGCATAGGGGTCCCGAGATTTCGAGAATGCTGGCGCTCGTCGAGAACAGACAAGACAGCAATGGCGGGCTCTGATACGGCGGCCAGGAGCCACGATCCAATGTACGGATACCAGACCACATCTGTGCCATTACCGAGAGAGCTCTGCTCAATTCCAAACACCAAGATGCAAGAGAGGAGACCGACGACGGTGTCTTGGGACGGCCATGACGAACCCAAAGAAGCCTGGACGATCTTGAGGATGAGCTGGCAAAGGAACAGGAGCACAAAGAGAAACAGAAGATAGACGATGACCTTGGGACGGTTAAGCTTGACCTTGGAGGAAGCAGAGGAAGTCTGCAAGGTGCAGACAGCCACGCTTGTTGCAATGGAGAAGTAGGTAAAGACGGCAGTTGGATACGCGTAGTGCAGGCTGATCAGCAGCCAGTCTTGGGGTGTTGGTGACATGCTTATACTGGACAGCTAGCTGCAAGACATGGAGGGACTGTCCTGGTTAGTGCGGCTGAAGGCTGTGAGCTGAAGCCCGATTGGTGCAGTGTTGCTGAAACTTGGAGTGGGAACGAGAGGACTTTTTATCCGCAGCTTGGGCCTGGGGGGGGGGGGGGCGGTATTGAAGTTAGAACAGAACTGGTTCCAGAAAAAGAAGTGGGAAAACGGCCAGAGGTTCCAGGTGGGAGTTTGTGAGGTCTTGAGCCGTTGGACCTGGCGACAATGGAGGCGCAGAGGACGGCCGTTAATGTGTGGGAATCAGAGAAAGGAGATGGATACAGCTGGAAGACAAGGGCGAGACGCAATCTCACGAAGAGTCACGGTACAGGTAAAATGTGAAGCGGCTCTCTAAGGGCGAGGTAAGGCAGGCAACAAAGGTGGGAAGGAACGTGAGGCAGGTTAAGGTAGGTGCAATGCAATCAAATCCGTCAGGCAAGACCCAACATTGAATGCAGCCAATGTCATTAACCAGACAAGCGACTGCACTGAATGAGAGTTGGAGGAAGCCGTAATCTGACCAATCTATTGTAGTAGATACCAAACGGGCCTGCGCCTTCTCTGTGTCATCGATCGAGTCTGGTATGACTGACCTATGACCACAGCAGCAACAGCATTGAAAAGCAGCAACGGTTGGTTTATGCAACCGCAGCAGACCCGTTGGCAGAAGCGACCATCATCTCATCCAGACCTGACTGCACCATCTGAAACCTGGGGAAGCGTGGTGTATACAGCGTGAATATTGGGGTCCTAGCCCGCCTTTTGCCAGTGCAGTTGCAGTTGCTTGGGAGGTAATGAAAGTGTACAGACTACCGAGACGCAAGTAAGATCAGGCATCCACTCACATGTCCAAATCATGATCAGTCACGTCCAATAAGAAGCTTCCGGGTTGTATAAGGTCTGCTGGGATGACTATGCGACCGCGAGGCTGAAATGTTGAATAGTCGACAGTATATCCTTCTGATTGGTGCTCTCGCCTCTAGGTCGGTAAGAACTAATAAGCTTGCCTGAAGGCTCCCACCTGGCCAAGGTAGAGATGCAGCTGGGCTGTCAGATCAATGTGTAAGCAAGCTGAGGCTCGGCTCGAGTGAAAGGGTACAACGAATGTAGGTAGGTGAATAGAATAGGTATGTAGGCAGTCCACCAAATAGCTAGGTGGGTAGTAAATAGTAGGGTAGGATGATGTGTCGTTCCTCGGGCGTAGTAGGTAGAACCGCAGAGATGGACCTGGCCAGATTCGACCCGCCCAGAGGGTAAAGTTGGGTCTGTTGAAGTCTCGTGGAAACAAAGGCAGCAGCACCCTATGGTGGGGACGAGCCTTGTTTTGTGCGGCTCCTATATGGAACCGCAGCTTATTTATAAGACCAGCCAGACCCGAAGGGTATTTTTGTGCGTGTTCGTTCGTTGCTGGTTGTTGAAGGACAAGGTTTCGACGCACATGATCGACGGACACTTCCTGTCGTAGCCACTTTTGAATTTTTTTTGCCTCCTACGATGGCCCTCCCTAGGTAGGTACCGTGGTAGGTGAAAAAACAGTAGTCTTACCATAAGATCGGCGCCGTCAAGACATTTTTATTTAGAGTCGGTTTTCTTTCACGGGGCTAGCACTTTGCACTAGGCCAGTCGTGGCCATCTCAGCGCGTTTCGTGCCGGGATGGGCACGCGGGTTGGCGGCTTGTCAAGAGTCAATGGCAGTGCAAGGGCACAGCAAACATGATCCTCGTCAACGCTCAGGGCCGCGCAAGACTCATCAAAAAGATGGCAAGACCATACATACGTGTAAGCAGGATGACGCTGGTTGCAGGAGGTGCTACTCCAGAGTATCATTATTAAGAAGAGCTACCTTCACCGTTTCGGAAGTACAATCAAACGTCCCCGAATACCTACCTACCTATCTAGCATCTGGTACCTACCGTGAGATTTGTGCTGTCAGACAGACTGGTTTGTTAACGATCCCCTGTTACTACGATGGCATCTCCGCAGAACTGCACAAAAAGGAAAACCCCCCTGTGTCTTAAGTCGGCTTCTACTGTGGTAAACTGCTGGTTTGCATAGGTACAAGGACCACCGCATGCGTGTTCTAAATTTTGTTTTGCTTTCGGGAGCTTTTTATTAACTATTCTGCAGCACACATTTGATAGTACAGACAGACCGCATTCGCAGGAACTGCTGCGCTTCCATTCGCTAGAATCGCGGACCGGTAACGGTTTCTAGTGACCCACGATCTTTGGTCTGGACCACTCCGAAACCAGGGGCGCCGATAGATTAGAGACATAACGAATACCACGAAGGAGGGCCAATGATGAAAGCCTCGGCTGGGTGCGCATTGCCGCTGTCGTAACAGCACCTGGAAATACGCTGCGATTTGCGATTTCGATACTGTTTTGATTATCGATGCGTGAGCAGATACAGCTCGGTCTCCATCGAGTGAGTGACTGCCTGGTAATGACGGACGTTGAACTTGGTTCCATGTCGTGTCGGTGTGACTTGCAGAACCTGTGGGCAGGGGGGTGGCAGGCCGCAACTTGTAAGCCACAAACCCCTTCGAGCCAGCGGCTGGCGATTTAATCGACCATCCGGAACGGGAGGTGAGGTAACCAACGATCAAATGTACAAATGTATGTACACTGATATCTCGCTAACGCTCGTTTGTTTAATCTACGAGTATGCGATGATGGTTTGCCATAGATGGCCATGCAGTTCGCGTAGTTGCTCAACACGCTGTGTAACGCAATGTTCTGCATCGCACCTGTGCAGTTGGCAAGGCTGCTGGGTCCGTCTAATTCGTCCAATACATGGAGGTGCGTCAACTCTCAAGGACTACCTATCCAAGGTGCGCCCGCAGGTGCACCGTTCGCAGGGAGATAGGTTCGAAGAGAAGAAGACATGAAGTAGATTGGCAGGCAAGAGTCTGCCTATGCAAGGGTTGCCATTCTGGTAATTAAGGTTGGCCATATTCTTGGACCTTTTTACTCGTCATTGTCCTGCATTCGCAGTCGTTAGCTACATGAAAATATCACCGCCTATCGATCCAGGCTCCGCTTGGGTAAGTTTTCGCGAGGTATCCAGACCGCACGGCATGGCTGTAGTGAACGTGGGCCCAGAGGCGGAAGAATTGTATGACCTTCCACCGTGCTTCCTCGCCTTGGGAGACGGAGACGGAGAGAGGTTGAAAGAAACCCGGTCATCGACAACCAACCAGGGCGAAATGAGGTTGGGGATACTGCTCTGCTACGACACGTGGCGGTGAGACGAGAACTGCAGGATGCTGCATCTTCACCTCGGGGCAAGGCCTTCATTGATAATGATATGACACTTGTGATACGAGCTAGGGATTGTAGGTTCCGGTTTGCATATTCTAGCAGCCAGAGAGACAGTATGACAAGAAGAGATGTATGTAGGCAGGTGCAGGACTGGGGCGAGTAGTGGGAGCAGCGTAACCCGAGAAGCACCTACATATTAAGAACTTTGATTGACAGGGAGATCCTATGTCGGTTTGGACGTTGTCGCGTTGGTCGAAATTGCCACGCCAGAGCGGGAGGCGGCTGAGAGCAGGATCCCCCGAAATGCTAGGTACAGACTGAAGATGGACAATGAAGTTGGGATGAGACCTTGATACTATTTGGTTCCTACAGTAGCGGAGTGGAGCAGCATAATGGCTCCCGTGGACCGGTAGCGGTGTAGCGGGGCGCTGAAGAGGATCCCCAAACCGCCGGACAACTTCGTATTTGGCTATAACCCCCGTACATCAAGGTAGGTATCGCGGCCGTTACAGCACTAGAGGGACCCAGCATCGGTTTGGGATGGAGACTTCAGCGCCGCAGTGGGATATCGGGGTTTTCATTGGGTGAAATCGTGAGTTGCGTCTTGCTCAAGGTTTGTTCTCGATACGAGCAGCTCACTTGAAGGTGTGGGTGTGCCACTATTCTCGGTGCAAGAGCATCTTCAATCACGCCGGTTAGCTTTGGAGGACAAAAAGGCCGAGTTATATTACTGAACTCTCGCCGGTAGTAGCAGTCGAGCAGAATCTATTCGCTTGTCGCGCCCGCTATTGGTCCCAAATATACACACTAGTCGTACTCAAAACGCCGTCGCAATGCTCCCTGGTGTATTATGGGTATCAGCGTACCCTCCGATCAACGTTCCGAATCCGCCTATATGGCCTGTTGAGTGTTGTTCGCCACTTGACGTAGAGGTAAAAAGCGTCCTTGAGAACGACAAAGAGGCAACCTCCGACCAGACTTCGGCCCCATCGCTCTTGTAAGATTCCGGTTGCATGGCCCGAGGCTGGTTTAGTGACCCAGGCATGCGGTAGAGCCAGACGGAGCAGACTTCCAGCGCCATATGACACCGTCGGCCACAGTAGGGCGCCTGCGAGATAGTTCAACAGGCCCGGAAGGCCCCCTGTTCCTACGTTGGCCCTCGCCGGTACAGCGTTGCCGTTGTCCTGTGGTGCATCGGCGGGCGGCGCCTCCTCGCCACCTGGGATATTGAGGTTGAGGTTCACATCAATGAAGTGTTCGCGACGCTCATCTTCTTGATCAGCCGCCGGGGGATGGTCACCAAGCATCGCGATGTCGCTCTGTTGCCCCTGTGGACTCGACGTGGCTGCGGCCAGCCTACGATCCAAGGCTTTTGAAACTGCTTGGTGCAGGTGAAAATAGAAAGCCCTGACAACAGGAAACGTAGCAAGAACCTTTTGGCCCGAAGGTGGCCATGTGAGCAAGTCGGTGCTATGGTCGCTCAGGAATATAGCATACTTGACACGGTCAGCTGAGGTCATAGAGCAAAATACTCTTGTCACAGGACAGTCACTCACCATGAGCGATGACGGGATCATGATCGTCTCGCCAAGAGGCATCCTATTGAGCACAAGTGCAGGAGCAACAAGAGTGAGGCTGAAAAAGTGTAACCAGTCTACTGTCACGCCTCCATCCATGGGCATAGTCTCTCTCGCCAGAACTTGTTGAGCTGCGGCTGTATCATTTGGTCCCAACGAAGGCAAAGCGCTCTTCAACCTCTTCAGCACAACGTCCATGTATCCTTCCGTCTCGGGCTCTACAAAGATATAGCGCACGGCGGCCTGGGGTCCAGCGAATGTCTCCAGTGCTTGCATTCCGTAGAGGGCGCTGCTCATTATGATCCCGCCAACGCCGAAACTGAGCAGTACCATGGGCGACAGGCTGGTCAGGTGTCGCGTCAGGGTGTCGCTCAATTGAACAGCCGGGTCCCATTTGTCCAGAACATCTATCTTGGACTTGCAAACCGGGCATTTGACTGTCTTGCCTTGCGCTTCGAGATCGGCGACCCATGTGAGCAAGCATGTCTGGTGCCCCTCGAGGCTGCATTGGCAAGGCGTCACCCAGTCCGAGGGCAGCTCAGCTTCGGGCTCATCCACCAGGCATATGAAGCAGCGGTGTACATCCTCGTCCTCGCCACCGTTATGGGAGGATGCCGATGGTGTTGTCGCCGTCGTCGCGGTATCTGTCGCGGTTGTTGCTGCTGCCGGCGCATCGCGATCGTCGTGGATTTGGGGTGCTGGGGCGGCCTCGTCCAAGCTGGACGTCGCACCAGCATCGGGCGGGGAGTCGGGCGCCGACATGTTGGGAGAGTCGGTTCAGGTCAAGAGTAACAACGCAGACTCATAGCTTATTGGGACAAGGCGAGATGAAACGTCTCGGGGCGCTTGCCACTGTGTCTGGTGAGGAAATCGAAAAATCGTAAATCTTGAAAGAGTGACAAGCGCATGTTTGCCTGGTGGACCGCGAACAAGCAATCAGAGGATTGAGACGTCATAGCTGGCGACCCTGCAGCTCGCCGGATTCGCACTAGCGAAGAGCCGCGTAATTGGCCATTTGCCAACCGGTACGGATGGCACGGCTAGGTTACCTGTGTCTAGTACACGCATTTTTGATATTGGACAAGCGCCTCGGACCTCAGGCCATACTAAACCAGCATATACTACATTAACTTCGTACGAGTCCTACTGTAGACAATAATAAGCCATATAAGGAGCGATAAGAAATCTTGTACATCTTGGCTTAGTAGAGTGGCCAGTCCCTGTGACCATGATCGAATCTTGTATAAAGATGTTGAGCAAAGGTTAGGGTTGCGGCGTGCATATTTGTCTTCGGGTTGAGCAGGGCCAGGGTTTCTAAGGTCGCAAGGTATCATATATTCGTTTTGGAAACTAATTTGGACTTATACGCAGGCACCATTGGTTGAGAGGACCCGTCCACATGAGACGAAGACGTTTCATGCAAGGGCCACACATAAGAGTTATTCTCACAGGTAATTCATGGCCTTTTGGGCACGACTCGGGACCTCCCAGCTGCCCATGCTCAGTTTGCAGATGCTAGGTGTGGTCTGCACCTATTACCTGTCCTCGAGAGAACCCAAGTTGTGATGGAAAGGACATATCTCTAGTATCATATCATAGTGCGTACGTATCTCCCAATCCATCTCCCTAGCCTTTCTCTGTTTTCAGCACCATAAGCAACACGTCTTCGCCGCTTGGAAATTCCCAACATCGATTTATTCAACAGAATGAGTCCGGCAGAGTTTTCACCACAAATTACATGCTTCCATTGTAATGGCCCGATAATTGATCTCAGTGAGCATAATACTGTCTTGAACACTTCAAGAATTGAACGTACACCTTATATGGTCTGTATCGTATTAGTGAAGTCGGCCCTTCTCATATAAGGTGATGCGACTGCAGTTGTGACTCGGACGTGGCCTAGTTTTGTACTTACCGCCGGATTGGTCGACCCAACAGATTTGCAATGCAAAATGCCGGGAGAACACGCTCTACGGGCATGTATAAAACTCGGTGGCCACCCACGAGAGTGCATGCAGGATCGACCTTTCCTCTTTTCCAATCAGGCTCCAACTTGGCAACAATTCCTTGACGCGTCGTGCAGGCAAAGTTGATCACGATTGTCTACATTTTACTTACTCCGGTCTTCGCCACCCGACCCTATGTTGACTCAAGTACAAGTTACTTTCACTACTCGACATGATCAGTTCCAATTATATCCTAGCCGTACTCGGGGCCCTCCAGTACGGCGCCTGGGCCTTGCCGGTTGATACATCCTCCGCCGCCACCGCCACCTTACCGGCCAAACTACCACGAGGTCGTCGAGCATTGTCCAACGACGATGACAATGACGATGACGACGACGAAGGAGACCATCATGACGAGACAGCCATGTTCACAATAGTGAATCAGCACACGTCTGCCGTCAAGTTGGTTCTCACCCGAGGCTGTGATGGTACTCCCGGAGGCAACGGTTGGGCCCCGTTCCCGTCCATGATCGACTCAGCCGGTGCCGAGTACGACGAAGAGTCTATGACGGGCCTTGATGGCACCGGAGGCAACTGCGCAAACCCGGAGGGCGAACTTCATCTAGACCTCGGAGAACTCGAAGTCGACGATTCTCTAGGCATTGTCGTACCTGTTGGCTGGCACGGCAAGTTGTCTCTAGCCAGAGCCGAGTGCGAGTTGACGGGTACAAATGAGACTCTACTCGAGGGCAGCTTCGATTACCAGAACAACGGCTATGGTGAAAAGAACCTCATGCTAGACTTTGACGTCAGCTTTGTGTACGTGTACTACGAAATCACTCCAATTGTGGACTACATCCTAATCCTACCAGTGATGGATATTCCGTGCCGTTGACTTGCTCATGCGGCGGTCCCATTCTCACAGGCTGCAGTTGGGACCTGCTCGAGATGAATGAATGCCCAGTAAGAACCCGGATCCAGGGACCACGTCCGTGACATGAAGTTATACTAACAGTGATGCTTTTCTTTCCAAAGTCGGGATACCTAGGTGAAGGCTCATGCAGCAACCCTTTCAAGGGCAACCAATTTGCAACATCTGCAATGGAGTTCTTCCAACCGTGCCAGGGCGCCGCTTACACCTTTCCGAATGACCATCAATCTAATGTCAATGGTAATCCGGATTGTCAAGCGAATGGAGTCACCTGCTGTATTGGATCTAGCTGTCAGCCTCATCAGATGCAGTGTACAGGCGATCTCTTGGGAACGGAGCCCTGTGCAGGCTTTCGTTGACAGCCCGGAGACTGCGCATCATTCTGGCCAGATAATTGTTCACTGGACTATTTTCCTGAAAGGCCTCTATCTTGCCCTAGAAAGTCTCTCCCGTGTGATGTGTATTAGAGACATAGTACTTAATACTTAATAAACTTAATTCTTATCCACATCACATTTTTATATTGCCCTCCACTCAGGCATTACGATCATACTTGATACCACATCGCAAGACCAATAGCCTATGAATCGATGGCTGCTATGAGAATGAATCACTGCCACATTACTCACTCACAGTCATCGAGTCTATAAATTGAAACGCCAAGTCATCACGCGAGCATGCCCATGTCTTTCCCTTCAACGTATCCCAATACATTTCTTGAGACCGCGAATACCACCAAAAATGAATCTACTTACATTCCTCGTCAGTGTAGTCGCAGGCCTGGCGCTGGGGCTTCCCTTTGACGCCCATGCATATACTACCACCGCTATTTCGACACTACTGAACATGATTGACGATACCACGACCAAGCCATCGGACCTGCCCAAGCCGGCAGACGAGCACGTCTCGTTCTACATTGCAGCCAGAGACGGCCAACACGCCCTCGCCACAGGAGACGACTGGCTATACCGCTGTGACGGGGTAAGTCTACAAGCAGAGCCTCCCACCACCCGAAAACGAAACAAGACTGACACACGCCAGGAAACCAACGCCCCCATACGAGACTGCGAGGTCGTCCTGGCCGAGCTCCTCGCCGCCAAGGCGGGCAAGCGCCTCGTGCTGGGCGAGATCGGCTGCCGGCGCTGGGACTACGGCAACTGCCGCGCCGAGGTGTGGGCGAGCGGGCAGAACTACATCGGCGTGCGGGTCGCCGACGCCGCCGAGTGGGTGGGCAAGGTGCTCATCCCGCAGTGCCTGGCCAGGGGCCTTACGGGCTACGTGACCAACTGCGACGGCCCGCTCAGGAGCCGCTGCGAGGTGTTGAGGATTAGTCTGGGGCATGTTAACGCGTCGGAGGAGGAGGGTGGTGGTGCGAGGCTGCAGGGCCTGCGGAGTGGGAAGCGTGTTTCGCCGAGGCGGTTGGGGGTCTAGGAGATGCTTTTGAGACGCGGGATGCAGTGATATGCAGTTTCGATAAGTATATGCAGATAGCAAAAAGCTCTTTATTGCTCATGTCCATACTCTAGAACCTTGATGTGCCCTTTCCCGCTTGTATATCTCGCTCGTTCACTCGAGTATACTTCTCGTTCTTCTTTTGCCGCCAACAATATAATCTTGTCCGAGTGTTCATGCGCCCAGGACTATACACGGGGATACAGGAAGACGTCCACCATCGGGCCGTCTTGTACAAAGTAGCCTTCCCGGCGCCCAACACTCCAAAGCCCTTCCTTCTCGGCAGTAATCTTCTGTAGCTCCCTTTCTCACGCCACCTGGTCCCCAACGAAAGTCCTGGGCTGTTGTTCCTTTGGCTGCTTCGGCTGGAAGCACCTCTTGACGAGCACGAACCCAACCGCGGTCGCCAGCAGCCCGAGGGCCAGGAAGCAGATGATGGCGATCAGTGTCCCGGACCCGGTGCCGTTTGATCCTCCGGCCCGGCGCAGCACCAGCAGCGACGTCGTGGCTCGCTGCCGCGACTCGAGGTATGCCATGACGGGGTCCTCCCTTGCTGATGGCATCTTGGGTAAGTACTATGGCCGCGAGGGGGAAGGTCGTGATGATAGTTGTTAGTACGTACGATTTCTCGTCGCTGGGTTGAGGAGCGACTATCCAGTATAATTCGGTTTCCAGCCCGTCTTGGGGCAAATGGTGAGAAGCATCAATGGCCTCTTCTTGTGCAATGCAGTGGAGAATACATGTTGTCGGCAAAGAAGGGAGACCTGTCTTTGTTTCCAACGGTCATTTCAGAAGGGTCTCAGCCGAATATGGGATCTAGTTTTCCTTTGTTTGAACTAGCTTTGAACAACAAAGTCTTTTCGAATGCACGCCGAATGCTTCTAACGGCCCAGATCGCTCCGATTGGCAAACATTAAATCTTGGTATTAACATTATGTATTCGTTTCGGGGTATCTCCGCCTCATAAAATTATCTTGTCGCCGACCGGCGGCGTTTATACATAGAATGGTAGTTTCTCGCCGTTTCATCTAGGGATGCGCCCATCCATTCCTGTCGCCATTCCATAGCGGGTAGCTCGTGTGCCAGAAGCCGTCGTCGTACGACTGAGAGGTCGAACTAGGCAACGCTGGAGGTACTGTCATATAAGTCCACGAAGCCCGAGACGAGATAGGCGGGGTTACTGTGCTCGTCGGGAAAGGTGATGTGGCTGTTTCACTTGACACCGAGGTCGAGGTAGACTCGACTGCAGTCGAAGTAGAGGTTGATAGAGTGCCGGTGGCTGATGTGGTCACCGTTGAAGTGCCGCTCACGTCCGAGGACGTGGTAGCAGCAGAATCAGTAAAAGACGGTACCACGGAGCTACTGCTCGAGGCAGGAGTGGTAGTAGTCAAAGTTTCCGATGAGCTACTGCTGGTGACGGTGGAGGTAGTTTCCACTGCACTGCTGCTTGATGCGGGCGTTGTGGCAGACGTTGTCACTTCTGAAGTACTTGTAGAAGTAGCTGCAGTGCTTGTAGATGTAGATGTTGTCACCTCCGAGGTACTTGTCAATGTTGACAGTGAGCTACTGATAGTAGACGTGGAGAGCGAGGTACTCGTGGGCGTAGATAGTGACGACGTCTGCTGGCTTGACGTCGAAGTAGATGTGGCTGTGGATGTGGATTTGGAAGTAGGCGTTTGGGTCACCGTTGTTGTCACCACGTCGGTCGTTGGCTCTACATCGATGACTGATACCGTGGAAACTATCTTTGTTGTTGGGTGGCTTGTAACCACGACTGTGTCTACCTCGGTCTCGGTAACAGGAGCTGCAGTTTCCACGACAGTCGTGTGGGCTGTTGCTATGACTGTGGTATCCGTAGCATCGCTTCCGCTGCCATCAATCGGCACCACGGAATAGGTGGCTCGCGCCTCGAGCACAGGCGCTGTTTCGCTCCTCCGCCACGGCAGGAAGGGCAGAGCCGTAGTGGGCGGGCAGAGGGTAGACAAGGTATAAAGGAGCGGGATTGCTAGTTGCGTCCGCATCGTGAAAGGAGAGTTTTTGGCGTATGCCCGGCTCGGGAGTGGACAATAAGCACAATGGACGCGGGGACGAACCTCACAGAATTGGGTTGTTTTTATTACTTGACGGGTCTGCGGGATAAGTAAGAAACGGGAAAGATGCTCTAGGCTCAACGGTCTGGATGCAAGGTGATTATATTGTGGTCCTGTCCCACAAGACAGTCACTTGGTCTTTTCTTCTTGTTAATCAGATGGCTGGACAAGCTACGCGCGGTTCATCAACGATTCACAGGGTCTGGCATCTGTCGAGACACGATACATCCTTGGAGTTTTAGCCAGTATGGACGACTTTGGAGAGGCTGGGGTTGCATCCAAGACAGGAATGCAGGGACCGGATTGGCTGCAGCCATTTCACCAGCCACCAAGTACATGGTATAGCGCAGTTGTGCCTGGCGCTAGCGCTGAGTTTGCACAAATTGTTTGCCGAGATTCCCTGAAACCATGTTGCATGGGCCATTGATTTGGTTGAGCACATCTGAAGAGATCACACAGTAGATGTATGTGATGCTATTTCTATTGTATTTGTATCCATTCCAACTCTTGCCATTAATAACCCGCCGAGAGGGCAAATCAACAACAACAGTGAGTGGATGGGTCTGGGCCCGATCAATCATGGTCAACTCGGGCCCCGGCAACCAGATTACTAGGAAATGCAGGGAAGCTGCAGTCGGAACTGTGGGGCAGTGCGCTCCCAGGATTGTAAATGGCTTGCATTCGGTGGTTGCCTCCAGCCCTGCGTTTTGACAAGTCGAACACCTGCGGAAGACGGAAAGTATAGGCAGGTTGATCTCTTATTAATGTTGAGCTGTCGAAATAGGCGTAATGAAATCAAGAACTAACCTCCGCCAATGGCTGGAGAAGATATCCATTAGGATAGCCCAGGAGTGTCACGGCCCGAGCATGCTGTTGCCTGGATATCAATGAAAGAGCCTGGCAACTGGACCCAAAGATCGCGAGCTTGGGCAGAGATGTTAGGCACGTCATCTGGAGTGGCTTAGTGCACTGCAGGCCCCAGAGAGCAAGCTACTGCCTGCCCTATGGCAGCGACCCGCTACAGTAGTTCGGATGAAGAACTCGAGTCCGCTTTCCAGTCTGCTGGAATGCTTCGGGAAGAACATTGAATGGCTGAGAAATCATGTTTAGGTTCGCTGAGCCCAGGCACTGAGCCGCGTGCAATGCAAGGAAGGCCATGTTTGTCGATCTCGTCGCAAGGACCAACGCTTATCTTGGGTTTCCTTATTTCCACTGTTGCTGGCAGGGCTGGAGGCGATGATGATCATATGACAGAAACATTTTGTGGCTCTCATCAGTCCTCAGATCTCGATAAGTCAACTTGATGGGTACGGTTGCTATGATTATTCTATCGGGGCCTGAATGGAGTACATGACCCATCACTGCCGTCTTCCACGGCCGTAGACGCCTAATGAGAGGAATATTGAAGTGTGCAAGTACAATATTCCGAGCTTCGGGGCATGTACGGCCGGCACGGAGCATACAGAGTGCAAGCAAGCGCAAAGCCGTAGCACAAATCCAGGCAGTGCGGGGCAATTGTACGATGTAAGATGACGTTTAGGCCTAAATCGCATCCCAAAATCTGCTCCGCCACCAATGATCATCCTCTAGCAAACCCGACCTGGAGCGCAAAAGAGTCCTGCCCTGCCTTGTACAGCTGAAAGCACATCCATGAAGGTAGGCTGTTCTCTTGGCCGAAAAGGTAACGAGTCATCTCTTAATAGCTGCCATAGGCGCGAGCCTGCATTACTCCTGCGCGTCGCCGTCTCACAGCCTCATCGTGGCAACCAACCTTGATTGCCTGCCTACCTACAAAAACGATCCTGTCCGCGCCACCCTTCACCAGTCCTCCGACATCCTGCTTATAAGCTTGGGTGACTTGAATACTTACACCCTCTCTGAATCCTTTTCTTCGAGCTTTTTATTCACTCCTCTGGACACGCGATCGCAATCACCAAGTCTGACCATCCTCATGTCTTATAATCAGTATGGCGGCGGCTACGGCCATCCACCCCCCGGTGGTCCTCCTCCCCAGCAGTATGGTTACGGACAGCCGCCTCCGCCACCGGGTCAATACGGCGGCTACGGCCCCCCGCCCGGACAGTACGGAGCACCACCACCTCACCAGGGTGGTTACGGCGCTCCTCCCCCGCAACCTCCTCCAGGTCAATACGGCGGATATGGACAACCACCTCCGCAGCAGTACCCTCCGCAGGGCGGACAATACCCGCCTCCAAACCAGCCATATGGCGGCCATTCACCACAGCCCCCCTACCAGCAGGGCTACGGAGCGCCTCCAGGCGGCCCTCCGCAACAGAGCTACGGGGCTCCTCCACCACAATGGGGAGGTCCTCCTACTCCTGCTTCCCTAGGTTATGGCCCACCGCAGATCATCAACTGGGACGCCAACCCAGACGCCCACCATCTCAAAAAGGCCATGAAGGGGTTTGGTACCGACGAGAAGGCACTGATCCGCGTGCTGGCCAACAAGGATCCTCTGCAGATCAATGCAATCAAAGATGTGTACCATCGTAACTTCCACAAGAGCTTGGAGAGCGAGGTCATATCAGAAACGAGCGGCTACTTTGAGAGGGGACTGGTTTCCATTATTCAAGGGCCTTTGCTCCACGACTGTCATGTTCTCTACCGCGCCATGGACGGACTGGGCACCAAGGAGAAGTGGCTCAATGATGTTTTACTGAGTCGGTCGAACGCGGATTTGCAGGCTATAAAGAGCAAATTCCACCAAACATTTGGAAGGTCGCTCGAGAGCATGGTCAAGGGAGATCTGAGCATGAAGACGGAGCGTCATATCCTGATTGTGCTCGGCGCCACCAGAGCTGAGGATAGCGCACCCGTCGTTCCACAAGATGTCGACCGCGATGTCATGGATCTCTACCGTGCTGGCGAAGGAAAGGTCGGCACCGACGAGATGATTTTCTGCTCGATTCTCAGCACCCGCAACGACAACCAAATCCGTGCGATCAACCACGCCTACGAGCAAAAGTTTAGAAAGCGTCTGGCCGACATTATTCGCAAAGTAAGCTTCCTCCGAGTATCTGTAAAGGCTTGAACGTTTGCTAACAAATTTATAGGAATTCAGTGGCCATATGCAGGATGCTCTGCTATTCCAGCTCAACCATGCTGTTGACAAGTACATGCATGCCGCCGCATTGCTTGAAGATTCGATGGCTGGACTCGGCACCAAGGATGAGCTACTCGTTGCCCGCGTGGTACGATACCATTGGGACAGCCATGCCATGGCGAACATCAAGGGGGCCTTCCACCAGAGATACAAGACTACTCTAGCCAAACGTATCAAGGGCGAAACCAGCGGCGACTATGAAAGATTGATGGTTGCTTGCATTGGTGAGTCTTGAGAAGAGACTCAATAACGGATCTTGATGTGTATCAATTGTTTTCTGGCAACGGCGTTGAGGATGATACCTATTCGGACGACGATACCTACTTTTGCATTATACATGTGTGGTTGGTACACCACGATCAGCTTTTAATATATGGTATTCTTGCCGAAGTTTGTGGCCTCAATTGCTATCACTCAGCATGACGAACGGTTGAATCAGCCAATGAAGATTGTTCTTTCCTGTAGTACGTGCTGTCTGAATGCGAAGGAGATAAGGGATCATAGTCTCGCTGTCCATCAAGCATACCCATGCACCATGTAACGTTGTGCAGCTCATCTGGGGCTACCGTACGGAGTGGTCGTGCTGCGTGTCAGTGGATACACCATCTGGGGAGCTCTTCACCTATAGATAGTATATGGGCTCGCTTAGGCAGTGCCGCCATAAAGAGGGCTGATATTGATGGAACGTCGATATTGTGAGTAATGACTCCCATCTTGAAGCTAAAGTATTGAATCAGGCGTGGCCCATAGCTTGTATATTTAATTCCCGGCAAACATTGAAGCATTGCGTGTACTTCGGCGTCGTGGTCTGGTGTCAGTGTTTGTCGGCACGGTCACCGAGAATACAAACTTTCTAAGCTAGGCGCTCGTACTTCGTAAGTGCTTCAGGCCTCTCACCTGTCATTGACGGCCAAGCCATGCGGAGGCACGATGCGACTGCAACAAACATTGGATGGAACTTCTGCCTGCAGGATTCTTCATGTAAGAAGTATGTAGCATGTAGTACGTACATGACCCCGTGTCATGAAGACGCGGCGGTCAAGTTCTTTTCCTATGTAAAAAAGTCGAGTCGCCCCTCTCTAACGTCGAAAGTGGACAAGACCCTTCTCCACTTATTCCCAGCGGGTGAGCTTGCGCTGAGCCTTGATCTTGCCGGGCCTTTTCGATCCACCTCCGACCCCGTACCTACCTACCGACCGACCTACGTATTTCACCAAATTCCTTATTATTACATGTGCCAATCCACTGACCTTGACTTTGGGTCTGCTTGGAAGACCAAGTCAATATCAAATCGCCCTGACCTATAGAGTTTTCCTATGAGGTCGATTACCTTGTCGTTGCTTTCCATGTTTTGATATACTCGTATCCCTATATACCTTTGCTTTTTATCCCTTCCTACCAATGACTCTGGAGCGTTCCTTTTATGGCCACAATTATGAAGAGCAACAACCTCTTCTCTCCTACGTGGAGCCCGGCCTCTTCCATTCCTCTTCCAACTACAGCTTGGACGATTCGCTGCTGAGCACACAGACAACTTCTTCCGTCGCCCTCACCGGCATCGACGGCAAATACAGCTCAATTGCGCAGGCGTCCCTCTCCGGAGTCATACTCTTGCTCTATGCATCGCGCTTGCTGCTCCCGAGGGCGCCTCAGTGGTGCAGCAGATTCGCCCAAGAAGATGCATGGCTGAATGCGCCGCACTCCAAGCGGTGGTCGCTCCCAACTCTTGCTCTCCTGTTGCTTTCCGTCGTAGGATTCATTCTCACTGGCTTCTGCGCCTTGGCTGCTTCCGGCAAGCCGTGGGCATGGCTGGACTTGGTACCATGGGCGGTATCCGTCCTCATCGTTCTTATCGAGCGGCCGCGCAAGACGCCAAAAGCGTTATTGACCATATGTCTTGTCATCACTTTTGGCCTCGTATTTACCCTCTACGCCCACTATGGCGGGCCGCGACGGCTCAACGTGCTGCACATCGGACAACTGTGCATCTCAATTGGATCTATAATTGTCATCTTGTCGATGCCGATGAGGAGGCCCGACCTCAGCACCGACGGCATCGCGGGGCCCTACGACAAGGCAACGAATGAACTGCGCAGCCCCGAGGACAGGTTGACTCTGTGGCAGTTCATGACGGTCTCGTGGATGACCCCAATGATCAGGACTGCCTCGAAAAAGACACTCAATGACGAGGACGTCTGGCTGCTCCCTTTCGAGTTCCAGCACAGCCGCCTTCATATGCTCTTCCGAGATCTCCAAGGTTCCCTGATATGGAGACTCATCCTAGCCAATGGTCTGGATTTAATGATCACGACGTCTCTTGGTATCCTGGAAATGGTTGCCAACCTCTCAAACCCGGTCTTGCTCCAACGCCTTATTGCCAGTATCGAAATAGCCGAGGGTTATAGGAGCGAATCCGTCTTCTATGCCATCGCTCTTTTGCTCGTCAGGCTCATAGCAGCGCAGTCTGCGGTTTTTACCATCTGGTACAGTCGCCGCGCTTACGAGCGGTCCCGTGGCGAGCTGATCACGACCATCTACGCCAAAACTTTGACGAGAAAGTCCCAGGGATTCCAGCCGCCAGAAAATGAGCCAGCCCACGGAAATGGGAATGATCTCAACGGAGGCGAAGTCAAGGAGGGTCGCTTTGCTCGACTTCTCATCTGGCTGAAGCTCCGCAAGAGCCGCCAACAGAAGGTCACCGATGCGAAGGCCCCGGCATCCATGGGCAAGATTCTGAACCTCATGCGGAACGATTGCTACGAGGTGGCGCAGCGATTTTGGGACTTTCCTGCGCTCATCACCAAGCCCTTGCAGTTTGCCTTCTCCCTCTTCCTAGTCTGGCAGTTTCTTGGGTGGTCCTGCTTTGTCGGCCTCGGCTGGGTTGTGGTTATTCAACTTCTTGGCGCTCTCAGTGTAAAACAACTCATCGCGCGCGAAAAGCTTCGAAGAGTAGCTACAGACAATCGACTGCAGACGACCTCACAGTTTGTTGAGGCTATTCGCCACCTAAGATGGTATGACTGGCAAGGAAGATGGCTCGACAAGATCATGGTTGCGAGAAACCACGAGCTGCACGTCAGAGTCATCACTGGCCTCTGGGCGGCCCTTCTAGGGACCATCAACATCTCTGCCGGAGCCATGTTTCCGGTTGTCACCTTCTTTGCTTATACCTACCTTGCAGGCAATGCCTTGACGGTCGACATCGCCTTCCCAGCCCTTCTCCTGTTCAACATGCTAGAAACCAGCTTGAAGGAACTTCCAGGCCTGGTAATGATGGTCATCAATGCTTCTATTGCCATCGGTCGTCTCGAGTCGTTCATGGCAGAGCCGGACAAGGACGAAGGATTCTCCAACGAGGGGTCCACTGATATCGAATTCCGAGACACTTCTTTCTCTTGGCCGGGAACCAGCACTACTGTACTGCAAGATCTCAACCTCAACTTCACCACAGGTCTGACCGTGATCCTTGGTCCCGTAGGGTCCGGAAAATCAGCACTGCTGCAGGGAATCCTCGGAGAGTTGGATCGACAATCTGGCGATTGCACGCTTCCTAGTGAAATGGTTGGTTACTGTGCACAATCTCCCTGGCTACAGCACATGAGCATCAGAGACAACATTCTTTTTTCCTCGCCATATGATCCTGAACGATACAAGCAGGTCGTCGACACATGTGCGTTGACACCCGATCTGGCCAACTTTGAGCACGGAGATCTCTCCTTCATTGGCGAGAATGGAATCGGGCTGTCCGGCGGTCAAAAGGCCAGGGTAGCTCTTGCTCGTGCAGTATACAGCCAATCGCGCATCTTGCTCCTCGATGATCCCTTGGCCCCTCTGGACCACAATACTGCCGAGTCAATCGTCCAGAAGCTCCTCCGTGGGAATCTGATCGAAGGGCGGACTGTCATTCTTGTAACCCATCGTGTCGATCTTGTGACGCACCTTGCGGATCAGGTGATCGAGATCAATGGTGGCAGGGCTCGCATCTTGGATCCCGAGGAGATACCCAAGGAGCTTGTGGCCTCGGCCAAGGCAGCCGAAGAGAATGGAGAGGTTTCTCCCGACGCGCAAGCATCTGCTGAAGAACAGGACGCAGCCATTCGTGACAAGTTCATTGAGGAAGAATATCGCAAGTCTGGCGGTGTTGTTCTTTCTGTCTACTGGACCTACATCAGGGCAGGCAAGTTGAGATACTGGGCTGTTCTTATTACCATCTTCACCTTGTTCCGTGTCGCCCGGATTCTTAGCGGATGGTTTCTGAAGGCATTTGCAGAAGGGTATAATCACGAGTCAGCCTTTCTACTTCGGAAGGCGGTCTTCACTGTCGCCAGTCAGGATGGATCTTTTGCGGACCATTTGTTCGACAGGCTCCCTTCCCCGAGCGAGAACGTCGGCCCGTGGCTGCTACTATACCTTGGGATCGCCCTTCTAATGACGGTCTTGTTTGGTATCACTGAGCTCTCCCTCCTCCTCATCATGTACATCGCGGCAAAGAACCTATTTGTCAAGGTCATCACCCGGGTCAGTAATGCGACTTTCCGGTTCTACGACGTCACGCCCATCGGCAGATTAATGAACCGTCTCACTTCGGATATCGGAATGTTGGATGGTGGCATCATCTCACCGCTGCAGAGTATGGCCTTCTTCTTTCTGACGTGGTTGAGTGCTTTGGTCATCATCGCTCTTGTCACTCCCGTTTTCTTCTTCTTTGCTGTTCTCATGACGGCATGTTTTGTGTACATCTTCCTCAAATTCCTGCCCGCCTCGCAGAGCCTACGCCGGCTGGAGATGGTCTCCTTGAGTCCCCTCATGTCCAACTTTGGCATCCTGCTGGATGGACTGGCAACGATTCGAGCCTTCAAGGCGCAGCCCAGCTTCCAGGATCGGAACATAGTGGTCACAGACGCCTTTCAGCAAAAAGACCACTTCTACTGGTCGCTCCAGTCTTGGCTCATGTATCGCTTCGACGCGCTCTCAGCCTTCTCAACCTTTGTTCTGACCATGATCGCCCTGCACAACGGGTTGTCTTCTGGGTTGACGGCCTTCGTCTTGACCACTGCTGCGCAGTTTGTCGATGCTACCCACATGCTGTGCAAAGTCTATGGTCAGTTGCAAATGGACTTTGTCTCTGTAGAGCGTGTCATTGAACTCCTAGAACTCGAGGAGGAGCCGGTTGGGGACATTGATCCGCCGGCTGCGTGGCCGGCGTACGGGGATGACATTACATTCGAGGACGTGACCTTGAGGTACGCGCCACACCTGGAGCCGTCGCTGTCAGATGTCAGCTTCACCATTCCTGGCGGCGCAACCTGCGCCTGTCTCGGCCGTACGGGCTCGGGCAAGTCGACCTTGGCCCTGGCCCTGCTGGCGACGCTGCGGCCGGACAAGGGCGGCATCAAGGTCGGCGGCATGGACATATCGAGGGTCAACGTGCACACATGGCGGCAGCGTGTGAGCTTCGTGGCGCAGGATCCAGTCCTGTTCCCCGGCACGCTCCGACAGAACCTCGACCCGCTCGAGGAGCACTCGGATGCCGAGTGCACAACGGTGCTCCACCGGGTGCTGGGGCCCGAGTGGTCGCTCGCGTCGCACGTCGACACGGGCGGCAAGAACCTCAGCCAGGGCGAGCGGCAGCTCGTCGGCATCGGCCGCGCCGTCCTGCGCCGCAGCCCCGTCGTCATCCTGGACGAGGCCACGGCCTCCATCGACCGCGCCACCGCCCTCGCCATCCAGGACGTCCTCCGCGACGAGCTCAAGGAGAGCACCGTCATCACCATTGCCCACCGCCTCGAGGCCGTCAAGGACGCCGACTGGTTCGTCCGCCTCGACGCCGGCCGCGTCGTCGAGTGCGGGCCCGCCAAGGACTTTCAGCGGTAGTCCGTCCCGTCGTGCTGGAGAGAAGGAGCAGAGGAGACGAGATGCCGGTCATGGCGATGTGCGAAAAGCATACCGTGATATAGTGTTTCGGGCATTATTCTCTTACCATTACCATAGCCTCTTCCTCCAATTTGATTTGATTTTTACCGTTCGCGAATGGTGTCTGTTTGCATTGTCACGAGTTGGTATTTTACTACTAGCTTACCTATCCAGCGAATTTTGTTCGCATTAGAACTTTATAGAATCAAGATTGAAATCACATGTTCTATTGTGAATCTCGTTAAGTAGAGAGTGCGGAAGGGTTGAAGTGCTGACCTTGCCATGTCACAATGTTTCGCCTCTTGGATTCAGCAGAATGATTTCTTGTTTGATGGGGTATAGACAAAACTCCTAATCTGACACAAGCAACAACGCATTACTCGCTTCGCGGCATGGAAAAAGAGGAAGACAAGCCCTTGCAAGTTGGTCTTTTTCCTACTACGGGGTCTGTATCTCTCTCTTTTCTTTTTCTCAAGCCGCCGCTCCAGCGTTGGCGGCCTCGAGCCTGGCGACGAGCTTCTTTACATTCAACCACTCCTCCTTCTTGGCGCCGTCTTTGCCTCCCAGGTCGGGGCCCACCTCGAACATGGTCACGGCGGCGTCGATACCGCCCACTGCTACTCGCTTGCCCTCGTGCTTGTCCCAGGCCACCTTGTTCAGGCTCTTGCTGAGCAGCTGGCGGCCCTCCTTTCTCGGCGTCGGGCTGATCTTGGCCACGGGGATCTCGGTCTCGACGCTCAGATCCCAGATCTCGAGCGAGCCTGCCCCGTCGACCAGGGCGAAGACGCCGGGGCGCGTGGGAGACCAAGCGGCATCGTAAACCACGTCTTCGCGGACAAAGTCGATCAATGGCTTCACGGAAGTGCCTCCCGATTCCACAAGTGTCGACGTGGCGGCTGGGGCGCGAACCTTCCACAGCTTCACGGACCAGTCGAGCGAGGATGACAAGACAAGATCACCAAGATCAACAGGTCCACGAGGCTGGTGGAAGTCCACCGACATGATGGGTCCGGTGTGGCCCCTGTACGCAACACGGCTATCTACACCGGCCTTGGCGCCTGCACGGTCGTAGCGATGGCATGGATACATGACACCCTCTTCCGAGCCAACGAGGAAATACGTCGGGTCGGCTGCAGGGAAAGCCATAGTGGTTGGTGCCACATCGTCGAACTTGGCAGGGTGGGGATTGGTGAGAGTAAGGTGCTCTTGGGGTTGTGAGAGCATGTCGACTGACCAAGAGCACAGCTGTCCGTCGGTCGAGACCGATATGACATTGTTGGCGTTTTGCGTGCCCACGATGTCGATCGAGTAGACGGGATGCGAGTGGCCACTGCCAGTCAGCGGCGTCTTTTGCACCGGTGCAGACTTCTCCCGGTTGTCCCAAATAAGGACCTGGCCGGAGTATGTGCCCCCGATGATTAGGTTTGGGTGGAAGGGCGAGAACTTGGCTGTGAGGATGTCCGACTGGGCATGGAACACATACTCGGGCCGGTCGCGAAGATGAGGGTTCCATACGAGGACCACGCCATCCGGATCATGCGGCGCAGTTGGGTTCTTCGTATAGGATGCAAGGAGCAACTCGTGGAACTTGGGGTTGGGGTGAAAGTCGATGCTGGTCACCATACGCTTCTTGGACCACCGTTCGTCGTAGAACTGGTGCATTTCCTTGATCCTGCGCCGGCCTTTGCCTGCCGTGTTTCCTCCTTGCTCCTCTTCCTCGTCGTCATTCTGTGCTTGAAGCGTATAGTCGGTCAAGATGTCGTACTCCTCATCCAGCGCTCTTTCCACAATCTTGGTCGCATCATCCACAAAGTTCATGAAATCCTCCGAGGCAGTAATCGCGTGAAGCTCCTCCTCGGTGAGATTTCGAGTGGCAAAGTTGGATGCAGCGACTGAGCCACCAAAGTTACCGCCACGGATATCGGCAAGCTCCTGTTTTTCTCTTTCCATATCCTCCATGATCTCTGCCCGGAGCCTTTCCCGGACCTTCTCATCGTGCTGCTTCCTGTTCCTCCTCTTGGTCGGAGTAGTCATGACATCGGAAATGTCATCGTCGTCTGGGATGTCCGAGTAGGCGCGGGACCTCCTGGATGTGGGCGAAGTCCATTCTTCTGTGGTTTGCGCTCCCGCGCTGTGGAAAATCACCTCCTTCACCGGTTCCGGCTCATATTCGTAAACGGTCTGTAAGGAGACAGTCGACAGAACCTGCGGCTGGGACGGCGCAGCTACTTGGCCGGTCGCTTGCGAGGCAATGTCCGAGTTCTCGTTGCTCAGCTCTCCGGCACTCAAGACGCTCGTCGGACGGCTGCCTCGATGTATCGGCGAGGATGCTCCGGTGGACAGTGGTCTGCCCTCGCCAACAAGGGAACTGATGATAGACTCGATGTCTCGTCTTTCTTTTCCCGGCGTCGGGGCAAGCAGCTATATGAAGGGAGTCCTGTTAGCTCTTGTTGTGCTCATAGTATGCAGGTATACAATGAAAGGTGGCAGAGGTTGGTGGCACGTACATCACCGGAGCCGCCGCTTTTTGTTTCCTGCTGCCGTAATTCTCTCTGCCTCTTCAGCTCCTGGAGCTTGGCGCGCTTCTTCGCGATTTCTGCTTGACGGTCCATTGTTTATGCTATCCTCCTCGTTGTCGCTCGCCCCATACCGGGTTTCCAAAGTGTCGTCGTGGACGGAGAAATGGTGCAGGGGTGTTGCGAGGTCGAGGCGACTGACCGACGGGCGGGACGACAGGTTTAGAGTGCAGGCTGGAAAGCAAAGCAGGTTCCAAAATCTCTCTGGTTGGTTCACCCGTGAGCGATTTGTCACAAGATGCGACAGGGTCTTTTCTTTGAACGAATCCCTACTACACCGTCTGGCCTCCTTTGTTGTCGCGACGCGGGTAACGAGCGGGAGCTTCAAGTTATTACGGGCGCTGTGCAGCTGCTGGAGCCCAGGTAGGTTTAAGGTAATGAATGTAGGGAGCAGCATTGTGCAAGTTCATAGAGTGGCCAGTGCGGGCTAACCATCCCATTCCAGTTGAGCTATGAGGTGCAAGCCGCTGATACCTGCCACCCCTAGCACAAGCTCCAGGCTCAGATACCCACACCCGAGCGGGATCCAGCGAATCACGACCCGCCCGCCAGCTGCGAAAGAGCTCCAAAAGGTAGGCCCAGCCAGCCCGAAAAGTCTGGGAAAGGTCGCTCTGCGATTTCTCCCGAGCCCAAAAGTGTACAGTCGGTTTTTGGTAGAGAGACAAAAGATCCAAAACCTCGAATCTCGAATTCAATCTCCACGATATCCGCAACGTACCAGGGCCCCCAATTGGCATCACCTCGCCCATCCGTGCATTTCGCCCTTTCTTTCTTTCTTTTACACATACCAAAGCGATTGCACGACCTTTCACAATGTCTGCCTCGGGTGTCAACGTACGTGTTTTCTCTGCTTTTGCCGCGTCGGCGGAAAAATCTCTCTTCTTCGCAGTGCTGCTTCGGGTCGAACCACGCAACCCACGGCCGACGACCACGCAGCGCCGCGACGCTCGGAGAAGCTCCCCAGCCCTCAATCGCCCTCCCTCTGGCTCCCTCCGACAGACACACAGTCAAGACATCAAGACAACGACCGCAAAGCTAACACCATCGCGCAGGTTCTCCGGTACTCGGCCCTGGCCTTCGGCGTCTTCTACGGCTTCACCCACCAGAGGACAATCACCGCGACGTCGAACGCCGCCCACGCCAAGAAGGAGTACGAGCACCAGCAGCAATTAATAGAGCAGGCCCGTGCCAAGTTCGCCGAGCAGAAGAACCCCAAGCCTCTCGGCGCTCAGAGCAGCCCATGTACGTCATTTTTTTCTCTTTCCCTCTCTCCTCGGTCTTCTCTCCTCCTCGTCGAGAAGCGACGAGCTGGGAGTACAGTGGCATACGCATCAAAGAGAGGAAGGACAAGATTGCTAACCAGAAGGAACGAAAAACAGTGGACCAGGACCCCATGTCGCCGAGCTTTGACCTGGAAGCCTACCTCAACGCCGTGGCCGCCAAGAACCCGTAAAGCGCTGGTTGTATAGAGATCGTGTTGTCCGCAGCGGATGGGAGGATGTAATGGGGACGACGGCGAGCGAAGCACCCGCCAGATAAACAACAGGAGGTCTCAGCCGCCATCCCGCCCACAAAAAAGCCAGGCGAGATTACGGCTCCCTGGGGGGTTCGCAGTTGAGGAGCAGCGGGCGTAAAGCATTGTACGATTGCGCGATGATGCCTTCGAGACGCGGGTGGAATAAACCAAAAATCTCCATAGATTTCCTTGGGTCCTCAACTGTGTACATTTGTACAATTATGAAACGATACTAGACTTTTTTGGATCGCCCTCGTCCAGCAAACATGACATGTGATGAATGCCAATTAAGTCACAACCGGCACATTGAAATTGAACTTGCTTGATATTCGGATTCCAAAGCATAATTCAACTACGCTCCGCCAGTCAAACACCGGGGTCAAGGCGCCATAAACGTTCGTAATGATGTATTACTGATGATTATTTCATTTCCCATTGCTTGTACCCTGGGGCAACCTTTTAAGCATCTATCTAATCACAGCTTCCAAGTTACAAGACCAAGGTTCCTTCCGAGGTCATTCCGAATTAGTGACAAGGCAAGACTGTGTTGTCTGAATCTTGGATTCGGTGCTCCAGCCATCTATTCGGCGTTTTCCAATGCCCAAACACTTGCGCCTTTTCTTTCTACACTCGACTTGAGCTTTCCAAGCACCGCTGATCGCTTATCCTTGCGCTCCTTGACGGCCTTCTTCTCAAACTCGCCAAAGCCGCTCATCTTCTTCCGTGGCGGCGTGCGGACTGCGAACATGCCGTTCCCAATGCTTGCTACCGACGCCGACATGGAGTGTCTCATGACGCTGTTTCGCGTGGGTGTACTCTCACGGAGAGACCTCTCTGGCGAGAAGATGAGAGACGAGCCAAACCGCTGAGGTGTTGGTGTGCCTTCACGACTTCGAGTGCTTGCACCTAATGCGGGTCCTGGAGACCCAGTGGCGAACCGCAATCTACGCATTTGGTTCTCCAGAACATCAACATCTCCGCTGCGCTTTTCAACCATACTGGTCATCTTCGTAATGGTGCGTACCACGGCATCGATCGTGGGTACCGCCCCGGTCTTGCCGTTGGCAGCATTCGCAGATGAAATCTTAGCCTTGAGCATGGTGAGACTCTCCTCCGCCTCGGCAAGCGTCTTGGTCAAACGTGCAAAGTCACGACGGAGGTCATTCTGTCGTGCCGCTTGCTCTGCTGTAAGCGGGAGGGATCGGTTCACCAATGCTTGGTCGGGATCCAACTTGGCGTTGATCATTTTCTGAATTTCGTTTCGTTTCGCAAAATCGCGCTTGAGGTCGCGTTGCAAGTTTTGGCACTCGGCAATCTTCTCCTGCACCTCAACGATGCGGGCATCAGAGAGTTCGTTGATCAAGTCTTCCGAAACGATTGCTCGAAGATCTTCCAATTCCCCGATCGTCCAATCATCGGGGTTGGCAAGGTCGTTCTTATCTCGGTGGTCGTGACGGAATGCTTGGGCATGGCCTGCGATGAAATTCTCAATCGAACGAGCATTCAATCCCAATGTGTCTATCATTGCGTTGATGTCTCGGTACACAGCCTCAACCTGTGCCGGGATGTTGTCCTCAGCCAAGGGCAAAGGCCCGGTGTGGGCAATGAATTCATCCAGTTCAAGCGTTGGTGCAATCGGCGCGCTGAGTTGTTGTTGCCTCATTTCGTCGTCTTCGTCCACGAGTAGCTGCGTCTCCTCGGCTTCTTTTTGAGCTTTAGCCTTGGCACGCTGCTCAACCCGAGGATCCTCTAGAGGCTTCTCCTTGCTCACGATAGGTGGCCCTCTGCTTCCGGCACGTTGAGATGTGCCAAGAATCTGTGATGCAACCCCGGGTGCCGTGAAAGACCGCGGCTGTTCGTTAGTCGTCCTCGACATGAAAGCATTACGCACAGGGCTGGGCGAACGTGGGCTGAGAGGGTTAGGCTGAGGAGGGAAGTTGGGTATCCTTCCAAGTTCGCCAAACAGGCTCCTACGCTCTGGTTCGGGCCTTGAAATGGTCGAAAAGCTCCCGCCCAAGCCATCAAACGAGCTTCCTGGTGTGATTGCTGGAGTGGTTTTATCCTTGGACGTGGATTGAGGGCTCAGATCTTGTGCCACGTCTACACCACTACCTTCGCTGGCGCCATCACTTTCGTCTTCCTGTTCCTCCTCATCATCTCCGTCGTCGTCGGCTTCTTCCTCTTCGTCTTCGACTGGCTCCTCATCCTCGCCATCTCCATCTTCGTCTTCGTCTTCTTCGCCCTCCTCGTCGCTAGAGGAAACCGGAGGCAAGTCTGTAGGAAATTGAAAGCCCGAAGTTATCGGCTTAGGAATATTCTTTTGACCCACGTCGAAGACTGAGCCAGACAGGGATCCGGATTTAGTAGAAGAGCCAAACAGAGAGTTAGACTGTGGAGGCCCGGCTGAGCTGCTGAAGATGGACCCGGACTGAGCTGACTTCCCAACGCCACCAAAAAGGGAGCTCGATTTCTGCGATGATGTCATGGTATCAAATACAGAGCCGACCTTTTTCTCGGCAGGTTTGCCAGCACCGGGAATAGGGTCAAACTTCACATCATATACCTTCTTGTTCGTGGTTGGATCGGGTGGTAGCGGGGCATCATCCGTGGCAGCAGGCTTGGGTTTGGAAGCGGCCATACCTGGCAAAGGTGGAATCTCAACATCGTATAGCTTTTTGTTAGTCGTCGGATCCGGGGGCAACGGCGCGTCTTCGGCTGCCGGAGAGTCAGGCGGGGAGATCTCTGTGGGCTTGGAGTCTGAGAGCGGGATATTGGCCGGTGAATCTGCTGCAGAATATTCTGATGAGGATATAGAACTGCCGAATGGATAAGAAGCCTTACTTGTAGTATCCGGGGGAAGAGGAGCATCCGGGATGTCTTGTAGCTTCCGGGGTGTCTGTTCCTCGTCCTTGATCTGGGGAGTTCCAGGAGTTGTGCTCCCAAATAATCCACCAGAGGACTTGGAGGGAAACCCGAAAATCCCACTGCTTTTGGTGGTTGCAGGCGTTTGAGAAAAGAACTTGGAGGGTGCCGGGGTCGCCGTTGGTGTTGTCGAGAATGAAGTATCTGAAGGTTGGCTGCCGAAGATATTGGAAGTTGACTTGGTAGTTTCTCCAATTGCCGATGCAAAACCACTTCCAAACATGGAACCGCCCTCATTTGAATTATTCATGGTGGCTTCATCATCCTTCGCGTTCGGGTCAGGCGTGAAGCTCGACGTCAGTTTAAACGGAGTCGAGCCAAACGGCTGTGAGGGGGTTGTGGCTGGTTTTGAAGCAGGTGCGCCGAAGGGTGAACTAGATTGTGTTGTCATGGACTGGTTTTCACTTGGCTTGGCTGATGCAAAGATACTTGGCCCACTGCTTGAATCTCCAGATCCTATAGCGCTGAAGCCTCCTTTGTTTGCGAAACTTGCAAAACCTCCAGTAGCAGGGGCAGCAGAGCTGCCGAAAACGCCGGGGGTCTTGCTGGCATTGGCAAAGCCGCCGCCGCTTCCAAAGGGAGAGCCGCCAGAGGCGCTCGGGGCCGCAGTAGCCCAGGGGGACGCTTTCGACCCCAGAGCTGCCGCTTGTCCAAACGAAGTCGTCTGGCCAAAGGCGGGTTTTTGCCCGAAAGAGGCCTGACCAAACGTGGGACCCGTAGAAGCAGCGGAGCCTCCAAAGGCACCGGAGCCGAACGTGGATCCACCCGATGAGGCTGCTTGCGTCGCCCAAGGTGATGCCTTGGCTCCGAGTGCCGAACTGCTGCCAAATGCAGTCGTGGATGGGCTACTAGACGCTCCAAAGGCGATGCCGTTGGAAGCACCAAAAGGGTTGGGTTTAGTCGTTTGTGCAGCTGGCACAGCCTGGGCGGGTTGTGCCACACTCTCCTCTACGACGGCCAGGCCTGGGTATGTTGTACCTTCCCTGATAGACTCTGTGTATATGATCCACCAGACGGAGAGGACTCCTTCTTCGTTCAGAACCCAATAACCAGGAAGTGGACCGGCGGATTGTTCCATTTCATCCGTCGGAATGGGCTTGTAAACAGGCTCCTTTCCAGACAAGTCCAGAGCCGTACCAACGGGGACTGGCGTATCCATGCTGTCGTTCATGGGCATAGTAGCACGTTTCGAGTCATCCAGTAGCTCAGTGGTCGTGAAGGCGTTTGTAACGTTATCATCTGAGAGGGGTGTCTTGGCCCTTGTGAGGAGACCAATGTCAGGGCTAGCGCTTGATGAAAAGATCAAGAGATCCTGCAGATTCGGTGCGAAGTCTTTGAGCCTAGCTGCTGTGTGGTGAGGAACCTTCTCACTTCCGAACGGGTCGACAGGGTCTGTCAGTGTCTGACACGTAAATGTCTGTCCTTGTCGTGCAATCAATTGGTATATCGATTGCGGAGCATCCATGCCAGTAGATACATATACCGCCAGGAAGAGGTCATTCTCGAGCCATGCCAGAAACGAAACTGGTGATCTTGTTAGCTACTAGAGAGCAGGTATGATGGGGATGAAAATACCAAAGTAATTTGCCTCCACACTGGGAGGCCTAGGCATCTGGGACTTGACTTCGCCTTCGGGTGTCATCTGTTGAATGGACCCATCCACCATGCCGGCAACGATCTGTTTGCCCTTGGTACTCCATGCTACACAACTGACGTGGTTCGCTAGAATCTGCCCGTTGGGGCCCGTCGCGAATGTCTTCTCACTCATGCTAGCCATCAGCAGATTGCCCTTCTCGGTGACTACAGCAACAAGCTCTCCTTTGGCTGCCTGGGGGTTTGGCACAAGAGCTTTGAGCGCCTCGCCATTTGTGGGTATCTGAAAGGCCGGCTGTGTCGAGCCTCCGAGCAACGCCTGGACATCATAAACAGCCAGTCCGCCGCCACGCTCTGCTGCGATTATCAGATAGCTTTCGTCGGCGGTAAAGGCAAGATGGGAAATGCGGGTCGGGAGAGGAAGCTTCAGTTGCGGACTGAACGGGCGAACATCGCTGTCGCCAACTTTCGTAGCTTCGAATGCTTTTCGGACGGTGTCAGTCGTGGCAATGGTGATGGCGTCGGGGCCGGCTGCTGCGACTAGTCCCTTGCGATTCGCTATGCTGAGAAGCGCAGCCTTTGGCGCTGGGGTGGGTGACCATGGTGAGGTCAGTTGAAGCTTGGCCTCTCCAGCGAGCGACAAGAATCCCAAACGCTCCGTCTGGATGAGGGACAGATCTGGACCCTGGTTGAAAGCCATGGTGCTGGCTCAAGGCTTCCAAGCTTGCATCTGCGTGAGAGCAGTCGAGCTCGAGATGAACTGCCCAAGCTGCAGCAGAAGTTCAGGCAGGTCGTTTCGAATTTGAAAAGAACTCTAGGCAATCTCGGGTATGTGTCCTGCGGTCGCGAGTGCCAATGCTGGAAGTTTTTGGTGGGTTTCACACAGCAGTAGCTGGCATGCGGTTGGATCGTCAAGAGCTTCTCTTTCTTTCAGCAACTTTTGTTGTCCGTCGGGCTGGTCGCGAAAGCAACTGGAGCTGCTTAATCTTTAGCGCGTTCTAGGTACCCAAGTACTTGCAGGCCCAGGCTGGAGATTCGGCCAGTTGTTTGGTAACCGAGTATCTCAAAAGCGAGGGCGCATTGCGATCAGAATGACCGCTTCCCAGTCACGATTACTTGAGCTGTCAATTAGGGAAATAAAATCACATATTCATCGAATTAGTAGTATGTTCACAGTATGAATACGAAAATACGTAGAAGCTTGTTGCGGGGGAGAAAGACCTTCTCGCGTTGCAGGAGCTGCTTTCAGCTTGCTGTGCTTCAGGATCGAACTGTCCGAAATCCATCGAGGCAGCTATGCGGCTGGCGTAAACACCCTGGTAGCTCCAAGCTCCCAGGCTAGCTCGGTGATGCATCACCCTCCAGCAGCCTACAACACCAGCCAGCCTGCCTCTCATTCACTTCAAACATTAACCGCCAACAAACACCACGATCGTCCATCTTTCCAGCATCCACCGCACACCTCGCAGATTACACAAACATGCCTGGATTCGACTTCTCCAACCACAGTCGCAATGCAGCGCTGCACGCACGAGGTGTCCCGCTGCCCAAAGCCACATCCACTGGTACCACAATCGTAGGATGTCGGTTCGCCTCAGAGAAGGATGGTGAGGGTGTCGTGGTAAGCACCAGCATTGTGTTTGTTCTCTATCCTCTTCCCTCAACTGACATTTCGTCCAGATTGCAGCCGATACCCGAGCAACGAGCGGTCCCATAGTGGCAGACAAGAACTGCGAGAAGCTGCACTACATTGCCCCCCAGATCTGGTGTGCCGGAGCAGGTACCGCCGCTGACACTGAGTTCACAACCGCCATCATCTCATCAAACCTCGAGCTACACTCCCTATCGACGGGCCGGAAGCCCCGCGTCGTCACATGCATGACCATGCTCAAGCAGCACCTCTTCAAGTACCAAGGTCATGTCGGTGCATACCTGGTCGTCGCTGGCGTTGACCCGACCGGCGCGCACCTGTTCACAGTCCACGCCCACGGTAGCACAGACAAGCTGCCCTACGTCACAATGGGCTCGGGTTCCCTGGCTGCCATGGCCATGTTTGAGACGCAGTGGAAGCCGGAGCTCAACAAGGAGGAGGCCATGGAGCTGTGTTCGCAGGCTATCCAGGCTGGTATCTTCAACGATCTCGGATCCGGTTCCAACGTTGATGTTGCTGTCATCACCAAGGACAAGACTACCCTTCACCGTGGCTTCGTCAAGCCCAACGAGAGAAGCCAGAAGCTCAAGAACTACAAGTTCAACAGGGGCACCACGGCTGTCCTGAATGAGAAGATCATCAAGAAGGACGAGATCGGCAAGTACGTCAGCGTGCAGGAGGTGCCAGCAGTTTCGGAGAAGATGGATGTGGATTCATGAGCGATATGATTTGGGCAAGGGTTGATACGAGCATTGTGTACCATAATGAATGTGCCATAGACGGCGTTGTAGCTGGGAAATGCTACAGGAACAGTTCACGACAAACCCTCTGCTATTGATCCTCTATTCACCGATATAAACCGTGTACACGAAACGAAACTCATATTATTGCTCCTTAGCATCGTCCTGGTCAGCCAGGGCCCATAGAAGCGCAACGATAGACTCTGGTTCGGCTACGAAAATCATAATGTGTCGTTCTTACGGCATTCGAGCTATTGTCTTGTCAGCAATCCGAGTCGCGTATTCTATCGTGTTGATGGGGAAGTATGCGAGCCTTGATGACTACTACTCTTAAGTAGGGTATATATATCAAGATATTGGTCCATAGCATAAAAAGCCACAATGAGAAATATACCATCTCTGATCGAGCGTATATAAATCCGCTCAGTTCAGCAGTCTGTTTTGGAAAACGTGACATAAGTTTACAGGCGATATTGTATTCCTCCCGACATTTAATCAAACAGTACATATGTAAAAAGCATATGCGCGTGTCTCGTGACAGCGATATTGAGGTTGGTATCTGAATTTCATTCCGTGCTGCGAATCAATTTCGCCTGCAATGATATTGATAACTGATCAATAAATAAGCACGGACAAGCCCCTTCTTGCTCGAGACGACAAAAGGGAGATTTGGAAATAACGGTAACCAAAACATTGTATTAGACCCATAACTATTAAAGAAATCATAATTCGTCTCGAAGCAATCCGAAAACCACAACGTCCCATGATTGGCCATGCTTGAAGACAGCCTTGCGCCTGACGCCCTCCTTCATGAAGCCAACACGCTCGAGGACCTTCATACTTCCGTCGTTGCCTTCGTAAATACCGGCCTCAATCCGCAAGAGCTCCGGAAAAGCGGCAAATGCCCATCGACAAAACCCCTTGACGGCGCTGGTCGTGATGCCCCTGCCCCATTGCTCCTTGGCCAGCCAGTACCCGAGCTCCCAGGTGCGGCATTCGGTATCCTTTGGGTCACTGCGACGGACACAAAATCGATCAGTGTATTCTTTTCACCGGGATCACGGTCAAGGCTCATGTTTCTCCCGGGTTCAACTCGACCTGTACAATGTACGCCACAACCTCATGTCACTGTAATGCTCACCTGGGCATGAGTCCGATACCGCCAGCATATGTGCCGTCGTTCAGGCATATACAAAAATCGACGCGCGGCTCACGCTTGGAGGAGAAGTTGATCCAGGAGTGGGCATCGTCGAGGGTGTACGGGCTCGGGAACCTGTTGCGCATGAAGCGAGCGATCTCGGGGTGGTTCGCCGCCGCCGCGAGGGCCGGCGCGTCGCTCTCCTCGAGCGGGCGGATGAAGCACTTGTCCGTCGTCACGATGGCGCTGGTCGGGACCTCCAAGCTTGTGGATGCCATGACTCCGCTTCGGCGGATGATGGTACTCGAGAAGCGAAACTCGAAATGTTTGTGTACTGCTCGAGATGGCCCGTGTGGTACGAATCAAAATGGAGTCCCCTGACGAGCAGCCGAGGTCTCAATGCTGAGGAGATGGTAAGGCTGGATGCGAAGAGTTATAGAGACTGAGGCTTGAACGAACTGCTAGCGGATGGATCAACGCAAACAAGAATATATTTACGAGTGTGTCGCAATCTGAGAGAAGTGTACTGCACACACGCGCAATACTCAGTTCGTGAAGTCAAAGTTAACAATTTATGTAGCTCGTGAAATTCAAGAGTAAGCGGCGTGAGTCATGATGATTCCAGTATAGGAACGTTGCGTGCATAGTCGTACCATACCGTGCCAAGCGAAGCGAAGCGTTCTTCTGTCCGTGGGGTTTTGGTTACCGCGCAGTACGAGGGGGTATTGATGATGAGTAACCAAGACCGGAGATACCAAACTTGGAAACACACCTCATGCCGAAGGTGTCAAATCCATGATGGTTGACCATCTACTTGGGATCTAGAAGAAAACGTGATGCTATTTTACTTGACTTGCAGCCATGCCATTGAGATGTACTGTCTACTTCTTATCCAAGCACTGGTAGCATGGTACTACGGTATGCAAGTTACTTGAAGCTGACCTGACACGATCATTATGAGACTAAATAGAGCTCATCAGCACCGGCGATTGGGAGACAATCGATTCTTCAAGAAATTGTATCTCGACTCGGCCATGGAGCATTGGCAAGTCACGCAGAAACGTAGCAGCATAGGCTAAAGGAACGTGTTTCCAAGAGGGTAAAACAGGTTGTAGACAGGTAAGATGGACAATAAGCACAGGCCCTTCTATAGCATTAGGAAAGAACCCGCCTGTACGGCTGGAATGGGCCATAACCGGCAGGAAGGAGCGGATAAACCTCTTACCCCGTACGTTAGCTGACGAGTCGCTGGACCCGCGCTAAGCCCAAGCTCCGGCATTAGCGTCAGGGTCCCTGGGAAGTTCAAAGAAAAGGACACGCAGCCGTGCGAAAGTAGCTGGTCAAGCGAATTACTTTGCGGAATCGTATTGCCAGATTACATACAACAAACTGGCATTCACCAACACCAGTGGCCCAGCCAGTCCAATGCAGCCATCGCGGGGGATCTGAAGTCGCCGCTACATTCTTGTGCAATTAATACTTCCTCCCGTCTTTGCTCCTGCCTGCAGTTGTTTTTTTTTTTCTTCTTTCGAGGCTGCCCCAGCATTGCCCAGCTCGAGCCATACTTGGAGCCTTTCTAGACCGAGTCGATCCGATCCGAGCCAGAACCCTGCGCCCGCGACAATAGACCCGACGACACAATGCCTCCCAAGTCGAGATTCACAAGGCTCGATGCCTTCACCAAGACCGTCGAGGATGCGCGGATACGGACAACTTCTGGCGGAGTCGTCACAATTGTCTCCCTGCTCGTTGTGCTCTGGCTCGCCTGGGGAGAATGGGCCGACTACAGGAGGATCGTCATCCACCCGGAGCTGGTTGTCGACAAGGGACGAGGTACGCAGCACCAATTGTCGCATGTCTTGCCTGCACAGTAGACTAACCTTTGGTTCTGCAGGAGAGCGCATGGAAATCCACATGAACATCACCTTCCCCAAGATTCCCTGTGAGCTGCTCACACTCGATGTAATGGACGTTTCCGGCGAGCAGCAGCACGGTGTCATGCACGGCGTCAGCAAGGTCAGGCTTCAACCTGCTTCTCAGGGAGGACGCGACATTGATGTCAAGGCATTGGCGCTGTAAGTACACCACAAAGTACAAAGCAAGGGAAATGGGCAAACATACTAAACCCGTCTTAGCCACGCCGAGGACGAAGCCGCCACGCATCTCGACCCCGAGTACTGTGGTAACTGTTACGGAGCCGCCTCCCCGAACAACGCTGTGAAGCCTGGATGTTGCCAAACCTGTGACGAAGTTAGAGAGGCATACGCGCAAGCTTCCTGGGCTTTCGGCAAGGGTGAGGGTGTTGAGCAGTGCCAGCGGGAGCACTACGCTGAGAAGCTCGACGAGCAGAGACAAGAGGGATGCCGTATCGAGGGTGGCCTGCGTGTCAACAAGGTGGTCGGAAACTTCCACTTTGCGCCCGGCCGCAGTTTCAGCAATGGCAACATGCACGTTCACGATCTCAAGAACTACTGGGAAAGCTCGGTCAAGCACTCGTTCGAGCACACGGTCCACCAACTGCGATTCGGTCCCCAACTCCCCGAGGACATTGCTCAGAAGAGCTCGAAGAACAACCCTTGGACCAACCACCACCTGAACCCTCTCGATGATGTCAAGCAGACCACTGATGACCCCAACTTTAACTTCATGTACTTTGTGAAGATTGTTCCGACCTCGTACCTGCCGCTAGGATGGAAGGCCGGCTCCAACCAAGGCCCCGATGAGAGTGCTTGGATCGGTAACTACGGACAAGCATACGACGGAAGCGTGGAGACGCACCAATATTCCGTGACAAGCCACAAGCGAAGCTTGTCTGGCGGTGATGACAGTGCCGATGGTCATAAGGAGCGCCTGCACGCCCGCGGTGGTATCCCCGGAGTCTTCTTCTCTTATGTAAGCTCTTCTCCACTCTCAATCGGCCGGTTTCGATCACTGCTAACTTTGTCCAGGATATCTCTCCCATGAAAGTCATCAACCGCGAGGAACGTGCCAAGACCTTCACTGGCTTCCTGACAGGACTCTGCGCTGTCTTGGGTGGAACGCTTACAGTGGCCGCAGCTGTTGACCGTGGTCTGTTCGAGGGAACATCGAGAATCAAGAAGCTTCGCACCAAGGATCTGTAAAGCGAGTTGCGAAGGCGGGCGCCTGTGGCGGCCAGGATATTGCGCCAATTTTTGTTTTTGTGATTCAGAGATGCATAGAAAAAGGAGTTACCGGCTAAGTTTTCGAGATATTGAATGGTTTCCCTAGTTTTCTTGATATATGCGCAATGATATGTACTCCATGTCAGCTTACTTACTTGTATTCTGTATTGTACTACTAGTCGACAGGGCACAGGGTTTCGTTGTAGTATGTAACACAAACCGCATGAGACATGTAGCTTGGCGTGAATCATGATGCTTGCTCCCGTGATACTTGTACTAATTATATTCAAGGAATAGTGTCGATCTACGTACCATGATATAAATGAGGCCTGGAACTATTAGTTACAGAATTGCCCCCCGATGAAATGCCTACACACTACTACAAGACCCCATATTCGGCAAGACTTGCACCGCATCACACTGGGACTCCACTGGGTGTCGCAAGACGATCCACGCGTTTACCACTGGTTGTCGGAGATTTTTTGTTTTATTTTATTTCATTTCATTCCACGTGCAAAAGAGCCGGCCCAGAACAGCGAGCGCAATGACAAGTCCAGTTATTAGCATTAATAACCTTGGGGGGCACGGGCCCGGTTACAAGTTTCTGGCAATATCGAAAGAAAGAAGAGACTCCCCACTTCTATTAATCACATGCAGGCTCGCTTGTAGATGGAGAGAACGTGCAAGAACAAAACCTGGCAACTCAACCAATAAACCCCCCGGAGGAAAGTGAAACGCTTGGTATAAAAGATATCAGATGAACCACTGCTGATCCAAGCAAGGCGCAAATCCTGCCTGTGGTATATTTACCTTGACTTGGTATTACGCCTAGGTTAGAAGGTTTTGAGTATCATGACTACCTACGATGCTGGCTTTGAAGACCGACAACTTCATGGTGCCATCATTGCATCCCTTCTCCCCCTTTGGCTCATGTACTGCAGGAGGTGTATATTTCTGGTAGTAAGGAGGTAGACAGAAGCTCGGTCGTCCGCGTGGTGTCAAAAAAGTAAGCCCCGAGCCAGGCGAGAAAGCGCATGTAATTTCCCGTCCTTCTTTTTTTTGCTTCCCGCGACGCCATTGCACCCATCAGCAGCCAATCTCAGTGGCCGGGGTTCTCCACGATTTTAAATGTACGAAGTACCTCGTGCCTGACTAGAAAACGCACAGCATGCGCCAAGGTGCGACTATTTCGTACGTGGTACATGCATTGCAAAACAGCTTATTAGTATTCACGGGAGTAAGGAGGAATGCGGCCTTGAGAAGGAAGAGAAAAAAGGCACGATGCCACCGAAATCCACACTTATTAGCTCAGCCGAGATGAACAAGTATATTGCTTTTCATGGCGGAGACGAGAGGATGGAATAATGAGGTGGAGGAAGAAGGAAGACAATATGTAATAAGAATTTCGCCGTCGTCGAACCATGGCTTCCAGCTTGGGAAGTCTCCCAAATCTCGGTCTTATTGGCCGGTCCAGGTGTTCAGCTTGTTCAGCCACATGCTGTCTGACAGGGACAGGCTACAGCCTTAACCGTGTCGCGGAAAGCAGCAGAGAAGGTTTGAGACATGAGCAGCTGCTCTCGACTGGGGCTGCAGGCGCCACGAGTGATGGGAATTGAAGGGATTTTCCCAGGGAACGAGAGAAAGATACAGTGATGATTGCATTTGTTTAGGACATCCAGTCGGGAAAAGAAGCAAAAAGGTACGTCACGCGACGCGAGCTGTAATAGTACAATACTTGGTGCGCGCCCTTCCCATCAGGTCCCGTGCAACATTGGGGAACTCGTTCAAGGGTGATCCCTTGCCCCGGGATGTATGCACGAGTGCTCCTCATAATCTTGCAGAATGAAGCACTCTGCTCTTTAAGTGCACGGCGCCGATCAGCCAGCGCGGAAATGCAACGCACAGTTGCAATTGGCTTATTGGACTTGCAGAGAGGGCAATCTCGCGTCCTCACTCTCATGTCTCTCTCCGTAATTCCGTCTTTTCTTCTTGTCGATTATCTGTCCTGGCGATTGATCTCAATCTGTGGGAGAGAGAGGCGCATTCTATCTAATCTCGTGAATGGACCATGGCGTCCGGCCGTTGGGATCGGCAGGCACCTAATCGAGGAGGCATAGGAGCCGGCGACGGGCCCGGCGTGGCTCGTGGGCTGCTAGATCCAAAAGTCTAGAAGCCTCGTGTTCGTCGCTCTGGCGCCATTGAAGTCTATCGCTGAAGCTATGCAAGCCCGATATGCGCTCTGCTGGAGTCACTACGTAGTAGTAGCAGCAGCTGCCAGAACTCCATATGACATTTCGATGGAGCCCATCGCGAGAAATGCTAAAAGGGTGCCTTGATCTCCTCTATGAATAGAATCATAGCTACTGCGGCTCATCCTGTGGAATATCTCATTGATTTCACATCATCACACATCATCATTCTCTGCCAGATAAAGGGCTGCTCCGAGCAACACGAGCATTCCACATCTTGTGCATAGTGGCTGGCGTCGTACCCGTCTGCTTACGTATGTACCTTCATGTACGGGTAGTCTAGATGCAGGTGAGTGGTGCTGGTACCTTTTTACTCAACGCATAATTGTCCAACCAAATTTGGAGATCGATCAAATCGGGCGGGCTGCCTCGGTACCTGCATTCAATGCTCAGCTGTGAGAGCGTGACCAGTCATTCATCCAGGTCCCAATGGCTGGCCTGCTCGGGACGCGAGAGAGGTTTGTCAAGACTCGAATGGCTTCCAATTTTTGATAAGCAAGAAGGAAAAAAAGATCGCTCGGTGCTACCCCATACTTTTTGGTGAGCATCTCATCTCGCCAACCCGCTGGCTAGACCTGCTAGACCTAGCCAGAGATAAATTTGGATAGCGGACCCGCGATGTGGAAAACTGGATTTGCCCTGCATCGCCGCCATGGCTGTCAGGGTCTTCGGCCCCTTCAAGCAATGGCGCGCGTCTCTGCAGCCTCCGCCGAGCGTCGAGATGTCTGGGTAATCTCGCTGCTTTCGCGAAGCAGCAAGCTCAACAATCCCTTCTGTCGAATGGCACGCTGGGAACAGGAAGATGCTGCCATCGGTCCTCCTAGCTAGAGCTGCCCAGCTAATGAAAATGGTACCTAGCCATGTCACTACATTATACTAATAAACAATAAGATCGTGCAAGATGGGGAAATCGACCACTCATACCGCTGAGAGGTCAAGGTGAGTGAGTGCCATAGGGCCCATAGCTTGCAGCTTAATGCTGCGCCATTGCTTCCCCTCCGTGCCTGTGCCAAAAACGAACCAAGGGCCCCAATGCAAAACTTGGGTTCAACTTTTGGTATCGTCGACCTGGGTCCCCGAATGCCAAGACCGCTGGCGTGGGACCCCCTTCGTCTGGATGGAGAACATTGGACTGGCACCAGACAGATAATGAGAGGACGGAGCAACAAGCCCTGGGTAAAGGTGCTCAATGGCTGATGGCTCCATGGCCTTGAAGGGAATTGAATGGGTCCATTTTGCTCGCCGTCGTGGTCCGGACCCTTCTTCCTGTTCTCGGTTGTTGTCGTCGACGCCTCTCCGCCTCTGTTTGTTTTAGATCCTTCTCCTTTCCATGGCTAGGTGAAGTCATAACCTCTTTTTCCTCTTCTTCCCACCGACGAAGGCTTCTTCTCCCTCTTCTCTTTTTGGGTGCCGCTTGTCGTCGTTTGTTGCCGTTGCTTGCTGTTGTTGAACCTGTCCTTTTTGAGAGCTCTTTTGCACAGCTCGAAACAACTGGCATCACACTACTTACTACAGCAACCCAGCAGCAAGCATCACCGGTACGAGATCGTCGGGCGGTGCACTTTCAAGCCAGTTTTCTATCTACCCGACAACCACGCCACCGCTCGTTTCTCCTTCAGGCTGCTCGTGACTGACTGAATCCCTCGCTCGCTCACTCCCACGCAATCCAACTCTCTCCCAACCCCACGTCGCACACTCCCTGAAACAGACGCACTGCATCCGATCTTTACACCCAACCAAGTCCTAATCACCATCCTGCCGTCCTTCCTTGGTCAGGAGAAAACCAGAAACGGTCCAAAAAGCGTGCGTACGTAGTACCTGCCGACTACCTCTACTGCATATCCTGCTTGTCTGTTCATCTTCCGGTGCTCCTTTTACAACCACTGGGTATCCGCATAAGATCTCCATCTGCTTTTGGCCGGTCGCCCCCAGAGGAGAGTGATTCCAACACACGTCAAAGACAAAGACACCACACGATCAGAGAGACCGGGGGAGCTCATCATCCCGCTACATGCTGTCATATCATCAGAGTCAGCCTCTCTACTAAAATAAGCGTTGTTGCTTTTCTGTAACCACGCTTACCCAAAGGCAAAATAAACCTGTCAGCCAAAGCCGGTCAAGTTTAAGGTACCCCAGGTCCAATCCTGACTGAACCCAAACCAACCCAACCAAAAACCGCCAGCCACATTTGCAGTCGTGCCGCTTGAACCCTTGAGATCTGATCCCGGGGGGTCTGCTGCAACCTTTATTTGCCATTTGATCCTGCTGCATTACTGTCGCACTCTGCTGCCACAGGTCCCAGGACCCCGTTTGCATTCGATCAACAAGGTTGACCTCATAATTCATGCGACCTGCTCAGTCCGCCACATCCTGCTACTGCTGCTGCATGTTCTTGCCGGCACCAACTAGCCCAACGTCATTGGGACCCTTCACCAACTGCAACTTTCCAGTGCGACTTGCGACACTGGACAACAAAGAATATCATTCCTAGTCACGACAACCAAGAGCGTGACGAACAAGATACAGCAGCTATCTACCCAGAGAAACCGCCCGACCTCATTCACTGTATGCGACGTTCCCAATCGGCTCAATAGCGCGCAGACGCTGGGAAGGACCAAAAACACTGGACTCGTGCTTTCCGCTCGTGCGCAAAAGCTACCTGCCCAACTCACGATATTTTCACGATTCATTATTACGACCCGATACGATTGCGTTTACCTAATTCTCGATTCTTGCGAAAATGGCGTCCCCTTCTCGCCCCAGCTTCATCGACCTCAGGTCAACATCGGCGACATCAGTCTCTACGAATGGCTCTCGTCCCCTTCGATCTCCGAGGTTGCACGTCGCGGGAGAGGCACCGCCTGCCCTGTCGCCGTTGGATGCGTTTGCGGCGCAAAGTCGGCTGCTCCAGAAGCAGCTGGAGGAGAGCCATAGGAATGGGCGGAGAATGAGCCGACTGCCTCCTCTCACCACAGAAAGCCCGTTGATTGTGCAAGGTCGCTCCGAATACTTCCGCGCGCTTTCATTCGACTCGTCCGAGGGCAACGAGGGCGTGCCTTATGAGGAGAACACACTGGGAATGACCACATCGATAGATGAGCATGCGGACCGGCCAGTGTCGATGCACCCACGGATGAGTCGCATCCCACCTACACCCGACCAAAACATCCCTCTGCCGAATCCTTTTGAGCGCGGTAGACAACTGGGACGTCTGGATGAGCATGAGGCAAAGGGCAATTTCGGTATGAGACGAGAGCAGTCCCCGGCCGAGTTCGACGACATTCCTCCGGAGCAGAAACCCGCCGAGCATTCGAGTCGGCCATCGAGTGCGAGCGCGAACCTGCCAATTTCTATGCCTCCGTCGCCAGAGAAGCTCACCAGACAGATCTCACATGAATCGGGCCTTGCGCCTCCACGGTCCATGTTCCCGAAGAGGTCGTCGAGTATCATGTCGCAACCAGTCGAGATCCCGACGAATGAGGAGAATTTAAGCGCTTCGTTCCATTCGCAGCCCGCCCAAAGCACTACGCGCAAGATGTCGTCGGCAAGCAGTACTCTCGGTCCTGTGGCATCTCCCATCACAGGAACAAGCCGGCCGTACGCAAGGTCTCCCTCCATCAGCTCTGTGGCCTCATTGCCGAGACCATCTTTCAACTTCTCGAGACCCCTGAGCAGATCTGGTACGCCTGGTCTGGAAACCCCACAACGGCAGGCATCGTCAGATAGCCAGCCTTCGTTTGTACTTGCGGACGACAGTGCTCATACGCCAATAAGTATGCACAGTGAGACTTTTGCAGATGATGAGAGCATTAGAGGTGCTCCATCATACATTCACACCAAGTACTACTTACCTAGAGGCAAAGCACTGCAGCGCAACTCGTTGATATTTAACCCGAATGATATGTCGCAATTCTCCTGGGAGCAGCCCGTAAACGGACCCAGCAATGTACAACCTTTCGCCAAGGGACAAGCCCCGCCATCGCCGCCTTCGAGGCCTACCAGTTCCTCATCACACAACCTTGAAGCTCCCACCACCGGGGATGGTCTCCTGGCTAGACCTTCATTGGAACGGAGCAAGCTGTCTAATGAAATGTCTGTCAATGGCGAGCCGTCACCTCGACCATCCGAAGATGAACCTAGGGGTCGAGGCCGGCCATCACCTGCTCCTCTCCATGACCAGAGCCGCGGCCGTGCTTCTATTTCGACGAGCGATTCAGCAAGTACAATCCGGCCTGCCAAGTCCATCGCACCAACTGCTGCCGAGACAAGCGCAGAGGAGCATCTGGCCAAGGGCATCAAGTGTCATGAGAATGGAGACGTAAAGGAATCTACTTATCACTTGCGCTTTGCTGCCAAGGGCGGCAACCCGACAGGTATGCTTTTGTACGCCCTGGCCTGCCGACATGGATGGGGTATGCGCCCGAATCAGAAGGAGGGAGTTGAGTGGTTGCGTAAGGCTGCGGACTGCGCCAGTCTGGAAATTGCCGAGGATGAAGACCAGGTCAAGCACCACAAGAACGTGGACCCCACCGAACGCAAGACTCGAAAGGCGCAATTCGCTCTGAGCATTTACGAGCTCGGTGTGAGCCACATGAACGGCTGGGGCATTGAGCAAGACAAGACATTGGCCGTGCGATGCTTTGAGATCGCTGGCAACTGGGGCGATGTGGATGCCCTCTGCGAGGCCGGCTTCTGTTATGCTCAAGGCATTGGCTGCAAGAAGGATCTGAAGAAGAGCGCAAAGCTCTACCGGGCAGCCGAGGCCAAGGGTATGAGCATGCCCGGTAACAGCTGGTAAGCCAACATTTCCCGTGCCTCTGTCGTTGAACTGCAACTAACCATCTCCCAGGATCCACAAACCCAAGTACGCAGACGACGCTGTCGACAAGAAGCAGCGAGCCCGCAGCAAGTCCAGAAGTCGTGGAATTTTCAGAAGACGGGACACAGGAACCTGAACCTGAACCAAGCACAGCTCAGCGTTGTTTTTTCCCACAGCATGACGAGGGCTCCCAGAAAACTGGGAGTATCTTATATCGGCGTTCCGGGGGGCAATTGGGAAAGGGGATCCCAAACGACATCTTTTTTCTTCTTTCTTCTTCGACAAAACCCCCCATTTTCTTTTCAGCATAATGGCATAGTTCTCCTGGTATCACAGCTCGGGGGCTGATAAAACGGCCCCGAGCTGGTACTAATCATTTTCACCTTGCATCATCCTCGGCGACCCAGATATGACAAGTTCACGAGATAGAGCTGGGGGAGGGGGATGGAAATCTCGTGGTCTATACTTGAGCGTGCATTGATGCATTTTCTTCGCGATCCTAGAAAATATCGGCAAGGGGCAGGAGTGGTGCCTCTTTGATATAGATCTCCAAGCGACATTCGAATGTCGAATGTCGTGAAGAAGAGAAGCGGTCCATCTAGTGGCACTTTTTCTTTAAGCTTTAAGAAGCCATGGTTTACAGAAATCAGTGCTGCGATAGAGCATAGGACAGGGAAACTTAATTCAAAACAGTCAAAGTTCATTGTGATGTGTGCACATGCACGTTCTTCTTGGTGATTTGATTTTCTTTTTTTGCATTGTGTATCATGTCCTGGAGTCCTGGACTACCAATTGTGTCTTACATCCATTTCCTTGAATTTTGTCATGCTCATTCAGCCCTTTCATCCATGCCCACACTCATCAGGCAAGACGAAAGCCACAAGCCCAATGCTGCTGCTGAATCTCATGGGATAGTCTCGCACTTCTCCGGAGGGGGGCTCTCACACCCCCCTTTTGATGAAGTGTGAAACGCCCAGCGAGGATCCATGAAGACTTATTTCAAAGTCGTTCTTTCCTGTTGACATCGCGGGACATCAAGCCATGACATCAAGCCATGACGACGACGGGCGTGGCGCGGTGAGTGGCAGAGGCGGTGCGCTTGGCGTTGGAGGGCAGGGGCGTGGTGAAGGCCGGCTGGTGGTAGCCGGGCTCGCACATGGGACCGCAGTGGGACTTGTTGCCGAGAAAGTCGAAGCAGCCGAGGCTGCCATTATGGTTGTAGAGGACTTGGTCTGCGGAGGGGAAGGATGTCAGTATACTTCAATGTTGTTGTCTGCTGGGGCAGGGCCAGGGGATAATGTCGAGGCGCAGGAGAGCAAGCTCGAAGATGGAAGGAAACAAGAAAAGAGACGAACGCGAGGATTGAACTTACTCAGGTCGTACTGGGACGGAATGAGGTCATCACTAATATCGAAACAGTTGCAGGTGAGGTTCATCCAGCGATGGGTCTCGACGAGGAGGTGACAGTCGCGGCAGGAGCCCTCGTAGCCACCGCTGCTCATGGGAGCGAGGGAGCCGTTGTTGTTGGCGAGGCAGTGGTTGAGGTCGTGCCCTGGTTCAAAAGGAAAGAGAGATCAGTTTCTTTCCCGGGCAGGTGGCAGAATTTGTCCCAGAGTTCACGTCATGGAGACGTGGTCTTGACAGTCCTTTGTAAATGGCGGAGGGGAGGAGTGTCTTGACTTACAGGTCCACTGGTTCTCAAAGACTGCGACATTCTCATCCTGGCAGTACACTGTTCATTTGTTTAGCATGTATATCCTGTGTTACTGGTTGAAGGTAAAAGAAGACGAAGGCAAAAGGAGATGGTGAGTTTGAGTGAACCTACTGCCGAGGAAAGTGCCAGTCAGATTGGCGCCGCGCCAGGTGCAGTTGCCCATGAAGCCCTGGGCGACAGTGTGCTTGCCGAATCCAAGGAGGGAGACGGCGACGGTGGTGAGGAGCTTCATGATTGCTTTCTTGAGCTTGTCACGCGGGGTGGTGGGACAGAGATTGACGAAAAGAGTGTAGATATTGAAAGAATCAAGCTTCGATGGTGTCGAAGCTGACGGTTCAAGGGTGGTGGATGGTGAAGGAATGGACTGACGAGCTCTCAGAAAGAGTGATGGGAAGATTGTCAACTTTCGGCGCGTTGCTCAAGCTTGAGTGGATGGGAGGAAAAAAGAGTGACAGGCTCTGGTGGTCAACAACAAACGAACGGGGTAACGCGGCGGCCGGAAGGTCCTCCGTTTGCAACCTCTGTCTGCTTGATGTGATGCCTAAGGGAAGAAAAGCCGCGGCGGGCTTCTGTCACTAAAAGACAAGTGTGAGTTGTCGGCGGCCCGTTTGAGGTTTGTTTGCTGTCACCCACGTGCGGCTTAACGCGTGTGATTATTCCATTCTGTCTTACAGTGAGCAGGCGCGGGCATCGTGGACTACGAAAAATGCTTGGCTGATTATTCCATGTTATATTGGCAACATTTGGCGACATTGGACACAGCGAGCTGAACTTGCTTGTGTTTCAATGTTTCGGGACATTTACAAAGACAACTCGTGTTTATCACATGGAATCTGACAACAAAGCTTGGACTTGTTTCTTGTTTATCTCATGCGCCAAGTCATTTAAATCGTACTTGAGTATTAATATTTAGTAATGTCTATTGATGCTTGATTCCAAGGTATAACTAAGGGTAGTCTTTGAATCCAGCGCTCGGCCCATCTCTGTCTGTTAGGTATCTGAATCTATCCTTCTGATCAAGGAGAATCTTAGGTAAGTCGTGGTTATGTTCAATCCTGTTGTACTGCTCCGTCTGTCTTCCCCATATATCCTGTCCCTCCCGCACATGATCTGCGATCCAGTTCCTATCCTGGAAGAACTCGTGGTTCATCCACGTATGCGAGAAGGATGACATCTTGGTCAGGAGCTCGCCGATGGTGGAAAAGCACGACGAGCAGTGCCACCCAGCGTTCCAGAGGTTGGCCGTTTCGAGCTGGACAAATGGCGCAAAGCCCCCATCCCCGTTTCGGAGGTTGACCGGGAGGATCGTCTTGGATCCTTGGTAGTACGTCGCCTGCGGGTGCGCCCACTGCTCCCCAATGTGCAGATACTGAAAGCTGTAGTAGAAGAACTGGCTCCGTAGGTTGAGCCGCCGTGGGAAGTCGCACGCCTTGAGAAGTGTCATGGTCTCTGGTCGAACAATTTCGTCCACGTCGGCCACGATGATGACGTCCTTGTTTCGCGGCGCCCGGGCATCCGTCAGCCGTGGAAGTACCTGACTATACATTGCGTTCCTCTGCAGATCCTCCCAGTCCCAAGCCGGGTTGTCTCGATCCGAGTGAAATCCGGGCGGGATCTCAAGCTCGTGGTAGATGATCTTGTCACGGAAAGCAGAAAACTTGTCCAGATTGTCCTTGATGATCAGGGGCTTGTCGCGGTTGGTAAATGTTTTGGGCGACTCGACAATTACAAAGTAGTCGACATAGTCGTAGGTCGTATTGAGCCTGATCTCCAGCCAGTCGAGTTCCGTGTTGACCATGAGCAGGTCGTATATCCGCCTCGTGGAGCCCTGGAAGGGCTTCCATCCATGCTGCCGGCACAAGTCCTTCTTTGCGTCGAGCGTGCTCAGGTCGGCGTCTTCCAAATCGACGTGCAAGACCTTGTGAATCGATCTATCCGTCCAGTTGGGATTGAGCCAGATGAGAGCGGTGGCGATGAAAGCAAAGACCAGCAGGACTTTCCAGGAGCCCCTCTTGTTGACGCGGGCCAGCATCTTTGAAGAAGCGATGGAAGTATCGCCACTGAAACTGAATATTTAATAGTTGTCTCAATCCAACAGTGTCATGGTGCAAAAACAAGGTGCGTCTCTGACGGTATCACACTCGAGGCGTACATGTGATACTGCTCCAACGCGACTGCGCTCACAAACTCAAGAATACATTGGGCGGGAAAGAAGAACGAGTGAAAACCGCACGACGGGAAGTGACGATACGGACAGCGAACAAACACATGCCAACTTCATACTTGACCTTGGTACCCTATATAAGGGAGTCCCGAAGATGGCTAGCGCCCTCGTTTCAGGGGTGGCCATTCCTGCATTCCATTGGCATTCGTAAGAGCATCTGAGGGCCAAGACAAGATTTTTAGCGAGAACCAACTCCGTCCAATACCACGTCGGATCGGCGCCTCTCTCAGTGCGACTTCTCATCAATGGCTCTGGGCTCTCTCCACCGCGACAAGAATTACTTACGGTACCTACCTGATTAGTAGGGGTCCATGATCTCCACCGGGGGTCTTGGCCCAATAACGCAGCCAGAACTCGTCAAGTCGGGAGAGATTGAGGTGGTTGGATGCATGGAAGTACTAGGTTATATGTGTATTGGAACCTTCCTCTCGTTATGCGCTTACTCATTATCGCTTCAGACAACATCGAACTCCAAATTGGGAATCTATGGGTTGGCCGTTGGCTGAAAGAGTTCAGCTTTGCAGCAAGTTCACGATGTTTGCATCCGGAGGTCCGTCCGCCAGTTTCCTTTCTACGGCACGCTCGGCTCTTGGACCGACCCCATAATCACCAAAAGCTAATCTAGAAAATACGGGACACCAATATTTCGTATTTGACAAATGAGATTCCCATTTTCACCGTCGCGTCGTTCAAATTCCGCGATCCATCAAGCATTGACAATACTTCACAAAAGACGACAAAGCTTTGACTGCATTCTGGAACTTGGACATATATTTGTTCAATATCTGCTGCGCCAATGATTTTCTCGCGGCCTTATCGCAAATTGGCGCGCGGCAAGTAGTCAGAAGTCCGGATCAATCCAGCCAGTGACTGCGTACCCCCATGAAGCGGCTCAGGACTGTCGATGGCCGGTTTAGCCATGTCGTGCACTTGGCGTGTTATAGAAGTCGGTATAGACTATGGCTAATCTGCATGTGGCGTAGGAATATAGTCGCGTAGGCAGATCTTTTCACGAGGATAAGCTTATCTCGACAACGCAGTCTTCTCGAGGGGAGAAGACCCCAATGAAAAAGAACGCCCAACAGTGTGCAGTGAGGCTAGGCGCTCACTGTACTCCGCACCCACCTGCATTATTGAGACAAGCGTCTTGCAGTCCGAGTGGCCCAAACGACTATATCCCGCTTTCGCAAGCGCAGTAGTACAGAATATCGTCACCATCGAGACAGGCCTCCGGATCGCCAATGGCTTTCAACAGAAGGGCGCCGTGGCCCCGCGTGTCTTTACAACAGCAGCGGGTGGCATCGGCCGATGTTCGGTCGGCGCTGCCGCTTCATATCATCGGCCCCTCCAGCTATCGCCGCTTATGCTGCTCGTCATCACATCCATCACCACCATTCAAGTCGTCGTCTGTTGCTCTCAGCTCGAATAATAGTATATCCACCAGAATAAAATTCTACTCTTCATCTGCGACTTCCCCTTCAACAATGGCTCAACTCGATCCGGAGCAGGCCTATCAGGAAAACGGGGCCAGGCCGGCCAGTACCTGGCTCGGGCATCGGGGAAATGCGGCGTTCGATCTAAGAAGTAAGTTTCAAGCTGAACGGAAACACAATGCATACAAGACAAGTATAACAAAGAATATACATGAATCTCCTTCACTTGAAAGATGTAATGAAAGGGACATGTCTCACATCTCAAAGGTGACACCCAGACCACCCCGACCCTGGAGATGTTGAGGGCCATCGAGGTGACGACGCTCGACGACGACGTCTACGCCGAGGACCAGACCACCATAGATCTGGAGAAGCACGTCGCGGCGCTGGCGGGCAAGGAGGCCGGCCTCTTCGTCCTGTCGGGCACCATGGGCAACCAGCTGGCCCTGCGGTCGCTGCTGACCCAGCCGCCCCATTCCGTCCTGTGCGATCACCGGGCGCACATCGTCAAGTACGAGGCAGGAGGGTGAGTCTACCACGGCCCCAAAGAAGCGCTATGTAGCTGATTATCGGGATAGCGTCGCAAGTCTCTCGGGCGCCATGGTCTCGCCCGTGGTCCCGTCCAACGGCCTGTACCTCACGCTCGACGACGTCCGCGCGCACGTCGTGCTCGACGACGACGTGCACTCGTGCCCGACGCGCGTCGTCAGCCTCGAGAACACGCTGGGCGGCGTCGTCACGCCCCTCGCTGAGGTCCGGCGCATCTCGGACTTTGCCCGGTCCCACGGCATCAGGATGCACCTCGACGGCGCGCGGCTCTGGGAGGCTGCCGCGTCGGGCGCCGGCGCCCTGGACGAGTTTGCGGCCTGCTTCGACACGGTCAACGTGTGCTTCTCCAAGGGCCTCGGCGCGCCCATAGGGTCCATGCTCGTCGGGCCCAGGGACGTCGTCCGCCACGCCCGCTGGATGCGCAAGGCCATCGGCGGCGGGCTGCGGCAGTCGGGCGTCGTGACGGCCGCCGCCCGCGTCGCCGTCGACCGGACGTTCGGCAAAGGGCCCACCGGCGAGGGTGGCCTGCTCCGGGCCTCGCACGACACGGCCAAGCGCGTCGAGAAGGTCTGGACGGGGCTCGGCGGGAAACTTCAGTACCCCGTGCACACCAACATGCTGTGGCTCGACCTCGCGTCCGTCGGGGCCACGGCCGACCGGTTCGTGGCGCTCGGCGCCGAGCACGGGCTCAAGCTGGGCGGGAACCGCATCATTACGCACTACCAGGTCGGCGAGGACGCGGTGCAGCGGCTGACTGCCGTCTTTGAGAAGATGGTCGCCGAGAAGAAGGCTCCCAATGAGGAAACGTCGGAATCGGTGGACGGGGGGTTGTATAAGATGTGAAAACGGCAGTGCATCTCGAAACAAAATGCTCTTCACTGTTTGAAAATCATGGCGATTTGTCTTATTACGACCATGGGATTATGAGTCGAATAATCAAGTGAGACCCTGAGACAGAACATTTCAATAGTGGCTACAAAGGCAATCTTGAATGATATGAATCAAATTAACTACCAAGACCTCGAAGCGAATTACTTTTGCATGAGAGTCGACATGAGCTAAAGAATACTGTCGCCACCGCCGGCGAGAAAATAGCAAGGACATGAGAAAAGCACAAATTACCAGGCCTGCAATAGTGATTCACAGACAACTCAATCTTCCTTCCCCTCCTACTCCTTCCATGCCTGTCCGGTCTGCATGTTGTACGTCGTGGCCACGAAATCACTCTCCTTTTCTTCAACCTTCTGAGCCTCTTCCTCATTGTCTTCGTCCTGGTTGTCCTGGTTTGTCGTGTGCATGGGGCGATACCGGTCCCAGGCGTGCTCTTCTCCGAGACGCCTGGCGACGTCGTTGGCCTCGTTGAGGCTCACGAGCCGGCGCTTGCCCGGGTGCTCGGCTTGGTACCTCTGGACCACATCCCACACCTGTTCCTTCCTCGTCGGCTCGGCCGGCTTGCTGAGGCGTGCATAGACCCTCGGCTGTCTGTTGGTGTAGTTGGCATGGCCCGAGTAAGGGTCTCCGTTGATAGTCACGTGTGGGAACGGCTTGACCTTCATGCCGACGAACTGGTCGTATGCGATCTCGGCGGGTGTACGGCCCACGGCGTTCTCGCGGTCAAGAAGGCTTGGGCTGTGATCGACGATCACCTGGATGTGCTTGGGCAGCAGGCGGAACACGGCACTGTGGAGGACGGTGTCGCCGGAACCGTCCAAGATGCTGAGATCGTCTCCGCCGGAATACTTCAAGATGAGTTTCAGTATCTCGACGTTGTCGTCACTCTCTTCCGGTTGGAATTGATTCACGTTCCAGTGAGGAGGCTGCCAGGGAACCCCATTGGCCGCCTTGAGCCAGAAATGCAATGGAGTGTCGCCACCATCGGTCAGGTTTGTGCGTTGAAGGAAGAGATGCGACCTCAGACCTGGATCCAGCAGATTGAGTAGGCTTTCGAGCAGCTTCAGCTTAGGCTTGTTGACCATCAGCGCGTGGACAAGGTTTCTGTAGTTCTTGTCCTTGACAGATTGGTCAGCACCAGCATCGATCAGAGTCCTTGCAAATTGTCCACGACCCATGAGACAAGCCAGGTGCAAAGGTGTAAAACCACCGTCCGACTTGGCCTCCAAAGACGATGGACAGACGCGGATCAGATACTGGATGAGACGGTTGGTCTCGTCACCGAGAGGTCCCAGGACCGCACAGTGAATTACCATGTCATCTAATCTCATGTTAGGATCTGAAGTCGTTCCTGTAGAAGTGTGATATGTGAAGGAGAATACTTACTTTGGAGACCAAGCCACTTTCCAACGGCTCTGTCAAAACCACCAGAGGACTTGTTCAAGTGCTTCAAGCGTGGATCTTCTTGCGCCACCTTGGACTTGCCAAACTCCAGGTACTGTCTCATCGGCGTGTCGCTCAGGAACCATTCGACCGAGGTCAGACAACCCTCTTGAGCAGCAGTCAACAGCGGTGGTACTTGACTTCCCGTAGCTTGTTTGACAATCACATTGCGACCAGCATTGGCCCAGTCTGATCGTTTCTTGCCATAGACAGTGAGTCCCTGGTAGCTCTTCGGCTTCGTCTTGATCTCCACACCACTCTTCTTGACCAAGTGCTCAAGCGGGATACCAGCGCCGAAACGTGTGATGACGTTGCTCAAGAAATCAGTCCGACCGAGCTTGATTGCCAGACTGAAGGCATACCCGGGAAGAGAATAGAAACGATCAGATTCGTCCTCTTCTGCTTCTGAAGGTAAGTGGGTCCTGAAATGAACGTTTGTATCCACCAGGAAATTGAAGCGCTCTTTGTCGTCATGCGCGATGGCAAAGTGCAAGAGAAATTGGGTACCGAACGAATCAGGCGAATCGTCGATTTGATCGCCACGTACGATGAATGTCGGAGCCCTTTGCTCTAGTATTTGACAAGGCAAGTCATGGCTCTTGACCTTCATAGATACCTGGCCAATGTTCTCAATGGTGAACTGGTCGTCCACAATCTCTTCGTATATCTTGGGATGTTCATCGCCATCTTCGTCATCACTTTCGTAACTGTCGCCCTCGTCTTCGCCTCGGGTCATCTTGTAACGTTTTGCCTGTTCCTCCACGGGCGACCATTGAGCCTGTACAATCTCGAGGATGGCTCTCGCAGTGTCAAGGTGGCCTCTCAAGAAAGCAAGCGAGAATGGCGTGTTCCAATTGTGATCTTTTACTGCCATCTTGAGCGGCGCCTCCGACTTGTCTGTACCCCAAGCCGAAAGCGTCAATGACTTGATCTTATCCAGATCGTCGGTCCATGCAGCCTCGAAACTATATACCATTAGTTCACATCTATACCCTGATTTGCAATTCATTTTGCAGTTTAGACAGAAAACTTACAGCTCAATGTACGCGGCCTTTCGAACTTCAGTCACGTCCGAAGTGCCCTGGAAGTTGAAGGTGTAGTTGTACGCGGGAGTCTTCTCGTCAGCGGTTTGTTTATTGTGGTTGGCGGGAGCCTCGATGTCGGGATACTGCTCCTTGAAAGTGAGAGCACCCTGGGCCACGAGTGCTTCCTCGACCTTTTGAAGCTGTGAAAGCATCTTAGCAATAGCCTCTTTCTTGATCTTGATGTGCTCATCATCGTGTTGCTCCTTGCGTTGCTCGTGGAATCGCCTGACTTCTTCTTTGTAGCTGTCAAGACTCTTCTCAATGTCGCGTTTGACAACCCAGTGCTGATATGTGCCAACCTTGAACTTCTGCAAGAACTCATCCGTCTGTTGCGGTCCATCGGGGGCCTCGTAGTGTTGATGAGTGCGATCCCACACGGCAGCATTTCTGAAGGAGAATTGGATCGTCTCCTCCTTGTACTCTTGAAGCACCTCAATGCATCGGCGAACCTCATCCAGGGCAGAATATCCCTTGTTATAGTTGCGTGACCAGGTATTCTCTACCAAGTCGTAGCTCGCCTTGGTGATGGCATTTGGATCTGCGCCACGGTCCAGAAGCTCCAAAGCCATGGCGGGCTCGGTTGAGCGGATGGCAATGATCAAGGGCTGCTCTATGTTGGACTTGAATTTCTTCTGGTTCGCCTCAAAGTCTTCAAGGCGGCTCTCGAACGAGACCTTGGCTCCCTTGAGCCAGTCTTCAAATGCGATCTGGGGTTTGGCGCCAGCCTCGAGCAGGCGGAGGACCATGATTGAATCTCCCTTGTCGATGGCTGTCATGAGTGGAGTGGTTGCATTCGAGTTCCACCAGTTTCCACTGACGGCAAGATGATTGATTGCTGTCTTGAGTCCCAACTTGTCATTGTCCCAAAGGGTGTTGACAAGATCGGAATCTCCATGCTGCACGTACCGGTGGAAAGCGGTGATGCCATCTACGTCTGCTTGAGAAGAACTTGCGCCCAGAGCCAGAAGGGTCTCTGCCATCTCGGCGGCCTGCTTCAGGGGCAGAGTCAAGGCAAGCACCAGAGTCAGAAGAGCCGCGCGAGGCTCGTACTCTGAATTCTCCCCAAACTTGACTGGGTTGAGTACATCTGCTGCAAATTCCTCAGCAAGTAGCTTGACGACTTCGACGTGACCCCCAACGATTGCGTAGTGCAGAGCGCTGCAGTGTGAGTCCCAAGCCACGACATCGATGTTATAGAAGTCGGGATCGGATTCATCATCTTCAAGAGGCATCGTATCCTCTGCTTTGGCATCCTCATTCTTGTCGACCTTGACGAAACTTCCGGTAGCGACAGAGTGCGCATTGTCCTCTGACTCGTCGTCGTCGATCAACTCGCCGTCTGACTCTTCGTCTTCGTCGTCAGTATCCTCGTCGTCAGATTCAATCTGCTTAGACTTGGAATCTGTGCCATCGATGACATCCTTCAACTCGGCTTCGCGTGCTCTGCGGCGTTGATCCTGTTTCTCTTCCTCTTCTTCCTCGTTGAAGGCACTCTTAGTGAGAAGAATCTTAACAATCTCAACGTTGCCACGAGCCGCGGCCAAGTGCAGAGCAGTTCTACCGTCGACCAGTCGTGCAATCAACCGTGCACCATGATCCACCAGTAGCTGAACGATCGCGGGGGAAGAGCTGGTAACAGCAAGGTGCAATGGAGTTCTGCCGGTGTAGTCTCGCCGGTTGGGATCGGCGCCGTCCTGGGAAAGCCAATCCTCCACATGCTCCAAGTCTTCATCGACGATGGCCTGGCATAGACGAGCGGTGTTGCCGACATAGGCCATCTCGGTCCAGTCGTCCTCGGTCAAGGGGTTGAAAGAGCCAATTTGCTGCCGGCCGGGGTCATCGATGCGGAAAGCAACCTTGCCCGAGACATAGATCTCGCCCTCCTTATCGGCGATTTCGACTTCTTCGACAGTTGCCGGCTTAGGGCAAGTGCCACAGCAGTCTTGGACGACATCTTGAACTCTTCCGAAGAAAGCTGGGTGGCGATGGAGATAGACCTCACGCTCCTTAGGCTGATTCCACTCCGCGTTGAGCAGCAGGTCACGAGTGTAGCACAGCTTCTCGATCTTCTTGGCGTTGAACTTGATGCCGTACGGGACAGTGAAGGTGTGGTAGTTAGACACCTCTTCCTCGTCGACCCATTCAGCGACTTCGTCTTCATAGGCGTCCTTGATGTTGCCAAAGAGCCGGTAATTGAATCTGTGCTCAAGCTCGGGACGTCCACGCTCCTCGCGACGCTTCTTCAAGTATTCATCTCGAGCGTTGGTCGTGGGGAGACGTTCGAGGATGAGTAGACGAGCAAGACCTAGGGTTCTTCTGAAGCTTCGCTCAAAGATGGTGGGATCAACTCTGGACCGGTCGAGCTCTGGCCAGTACACCTCAAAGTTGCGATGGCTGTATTTGGACAGTCGATTCTCGTAAGAGGGACTTCTGCGGCTCAGATCGATCGGGTTGATCTGAGTGATGTAGGATGCCAAAGCTCTGGGTGTGCAGTAGACCTGCTTGCCATCGTAGGCAGCACCTGAGCAGTCGATATCGAAGCCTGTCAGGATCTCCGAGACATTCTTGTACACTCGCAACACAATCTGGATGTGACGTGTTGGATATTGGCTGCCTGAGCAAAAAGAGTTAGTATTCTAATCCAGAAGAAGAAAACCGAGCCCAAACTCACAAATGGTTATGGCATTCTTAGTCCGGACGACAGTCACCTCGGACAAGATGGCATCACGAACAGACGCCTCGATCTGCTTAATCTTTTCGATGGCCTCCTCCTCGTTCAATCCATACAGAAAGAGATCGATATCAGAAGCTGGAGCAAAAATCTCGTGATCTAGATTGGTCAGAGAAAACCTAAAGAAACTTGATAGACACATGAAATACTCACAGTACTTCCGCAGAGTTCTCTTGGACTTCTTGTATGCTTCGGGCACGGGAAGCAGGCAGTTGACCGCTGAAGAGCCGGCAGCAACAACATTGTCCCAGTCAAGATCGACGAGCGACGACTCGCAGAAGACGTTGAAGTTGTGACGGAACTCCTTCAGGTCCTTGACGGTGGCAGGGGAGCCGTCTGCTCGGCGCTTGTCCTCGGGGAGGGCCATGATGTACCTTTCCTTTTCCTCGGTCGACTCTGCGGCCAGGTCGCGGGCCCGGGTCTTGATGTCCTGCGTGTCCTTGGTGAAGAGCGGCAGGACATTCATCAGAGGATCGTCCAAGACCGCATTGTGACGATCCTGTGCGTACAGCTCGCGGAGGGCGGCCTCATACTTGCGATACGGACCTACCAGGGTCTCAATGGGGGTATCTTGGTTCTTGGCAATGTAGCTTGCCAGCTCGCTGTGAGGAACTGGCAGCTTGGGAAGCTCCGTGGTTGTCATTGTGTCCTTCTCGTGGCTTCTGGGAGGAGAACTGATTTCTGGACGACGAGAAGAAGAAGATCGTGTAGTAGAGGAGTATCAACGACAATGAGCAAGATTAAATATCTTGTAGGGGCGATCACTCAAGACCTGGGTACAAAGATTAAAGAGACTCGCAGACCATGAAACGACAGACCAAATTGAGGAGGAATTGAGTCTCTTTCAAATGTAGGAATAGAGACAACTTTTATACATCTCACCTCATCCCCAAGATGTTTTGCTTTCTTTGAAGTCTTACATTAGAGCTGAATCCTGCTAAATGCCTAGGGCCTGGGCGGCGCAGCTTAGCCGCGATGTGAAGCAGGAGCGATCTTCTCCAAGCGCGCTGTTCTGCCTAGAGTTGCCTAACCTAGACCATGCAAACACGAAATCGATGCGAAGTCCCGTGACAAAAGTGGATGCATGATTGGGATTTACGGAAAGCAATTGCGCAGTTCTGCCTGGGTGTCCCAGAAATATGATGTATGCTACTCAATCCAGGTGCGAAGAGGTTGTTGTTGGTGTACGATGTAGACATGGGAAAGAACCGAGTCAGACAACTGCCTAAAGCTACCTTATTTGCCCCATATGCGGGTCTTAGTATAACGTCCCACACTACCTACAAACGAAGGAATATCGATTGCATAGGACAATCCCCATACAAAGTCGGTGAGAAAAGAACCACCATACATAATACACCATGACTTTGCCTCAATTATTGCATCAAGGGGTCAAACGCTGCAAGAATTATCCCATTCTGCACGATCATTGCGTTTGGATTTGTGACACCTACAGGAGTGCAATGGACAATCATACCTTGATCATATCAGGGAAATTAAGAAACCAACAATATCATTACCTTGCCAAGCAACCGTGGCTCGAGGCTCATTATTTGCGCGCAAAAGAAACTCTCCTGTTCATGCCGTTTACACATTATTGGACCGCCCGCCTGCCAAACTTCTTGACCCATCTAGCATCAGAAGGATGCAACTCAACTGCCCTAGGAAGCACATTTCTCTTCTCATTGTTGTTGGCTGCCGTGATGTTACCGCAGTCGGGTCGTGTCAGCTTCGAGTTGAATGTGTCAACCACCCAAATCAGAACACCATTCGTCCAACCAAAACCCTCGACAACCTCGTACTCGCCTCCGCCACCCACTGCATTGGTTGAGTTGTCGCCGTATTTCTCAAACATGATACCCACGTCTGATGAATTCAGACCCTGAAGCTGTGGCTCGTCATTGGTCGAGCCGCCTGTCGCTCGCCACGTGCAAAAGGTGCTGTCAAGATATCGCTGGGCAAGAGTCAGGGCAAGATCTTGGGTCTCCACGTAGTACGGGTCCTCCTCGCCAAAGGTCGCCGGTGTCTTCAGCAGACCGTTGATCAATATGTACATCAGCGGCGGCCAGACATTGGGCTGGTCCCATTGCTGTCCCGTCTGGTAGTTGGTCGCCGCGATCGCTCCGGCCTTCTCGGCGAGTAAATCTGCAACCCTTTGATAGACAATGGTGACTGCCAGAGGATTGTTCTTGAGCTGTACAGGCGCAGCACCGAGCCAGAAGGGGTAAAACTGGCCCACGTGGAAGAACACTTGATAACCTTCCGGAGCATCAGCTTTCTGTGCATTGGTGGTATCTGCATCAGACAGAACATAGATGTTCTGCGAATTGGACGTGAGGTTATAGTCAAAGTAGCTGTTGTACTTGTCGTTCCACATGAGTGCGTACATGGCCTTCGATCGCGCATCGGCCATGTCTCTGTACGTCTTGGCTTCCGTGTCGTTTCCGCTGGCCTCCAAATAATCGGCAATGCTAATCTCGTTTGCGTAGAGGATAGAGTTTATATCGACACCGACAATGTTTTTGGTGTTTAGTGACCGCAAGGGGAAGTAGACATCATCAGCCGCGTCAGATGGATCCGCCAACCAGCGGCTCGAGTAGTCCCAACCCGTTTCTGCCCCGGTCGCCAGGTTGCCGTACAGTTGTGCCTTTTCCGACTCGTTGAGCGCTTTCACCTCGGGATAGATGATGCCAGAGGTAGCATAATAGGAATGGTTGTTGGCAGTGATATAATCTTCACTATATGACTCAGGACGTGGCTGAGTGTTCTCTACGTTATATCTGCACCAAATCAGTATCCGTACTCGCTCATGAACGTAATTAAACCCAGGCTTACTGGTTGAGAGTATACGTGGTATTCCCCACTGAGACGTCTACAGTCCGATTCTTGACCCAAAAGTCATGTTCCTTGATCAAGAGCGGCAGGGCTCTCTCCAGAATGCTCGTATCGTTTGTATACTCCACATACGTCTTGACCATCTGTGTTAGAAGAGGCGGCTGTGACCGGTTGAGGTAGTATAGCCGAGCACCATTTGGGACGAACCCAATCGTTTCGACCAAATCCAAAAAGTTCTCAATGATGTTCTTGGCGATCTGGGTGAAACTCCCGCCGGTCCTGTACAGCCCTTGCAGAATCCAATAAGAGTCCCAGTAGTAGGGCTCTCTGAATCTCCCACCAGCGACGACGAAGGTGCGGTTCAGCGCGATGAAGCTGTCTACACACCCTGTGCAGTTGGCCGCACCAATGTACTGCCGTGTCAGGTCGGGCCAGATATCAATAACCTTTTCCGTGAACTGGCGGATCACCTCGTCACTGGTCTTGTTGAGAAATGTTGGGTCAGTTGTCAACTGATCTTTGGGCACAGACGTAAGCTCGGAGCCAGCCTCTCCGAAATACGTCGAGAGAAAATCATTCAACTCTGTGTTGTTGCTGATCGGCTTGGTCAGGTTATTGAAAGCCGCGATTACCTCGTCCAATGGGCGAATGGTTGGCCTTGAGTATCTTGTCAGCAGTGTGTCACAAAAGAGAAAATGGCCTGACAGCCTCGTTGCTGGTTCCTTACAGGTCTACAAAAGTCTTGGAGTCAGAGAATGGCCTGGCGAGCTCAATCTGCTTGAGTATATCGCCTTGGCAGTACAGCGGAGAGTCGCATGGTGCAATGACGGATCCATTGACATAGAGACCATATACGCAACTTGGCAACGCAAGCGCGACTGGAGCCAAGAGTTTTCTGAGCAGCGTCATGTTAGAGGCGATGGCCGTGGCCGACAAGGACTATGTTTTCACGTCGATGAGGGGGTCACAAGATACGAGTTTCGTATCCTGGACAAGGGAGGTAATAATTTAGGTTTGCCAAAAAGGCTCAGCACGTAAACATGTAAGTGATGATACCACGGAGGCGGGCCAGCATTCCAGTACACGATGCGGCTTGTAGGAACCATCCGGCAACAGAGGAATGACGAACCACGCTTTTATATAGACATTGCCTGTAGTCACGGAAAGAGCAATAAAATCTTTGTACGTAAACAGGCTCGCCGACATCGACATGCACCTGCATGCAGGTTAAACAGGTACTAGGTTGACCTAGTGTAGTGCCAAATGGTCAGCTTGGCCGTGCAAGGTCTGACCTGCAAACCACGTCAGAAGTTCTTGTCATTGAGGCACGACTCCTCTCTGCACGGTTGCCGAATCATCCCTTTGCAAATATTGATGCTCATGTGTAAATCATATAAGGTGTATCCCAGAGACTGTCTGCAACTGCATGTTTATACATTGTGAAACTAATGGGCATGGACATCCTTTAATCTCGCAGCAAACTCGAGACCACCCGGCGATGAAGTATACCATGACCCGACCGAGTGGAACGAAACAACACGTTTGACGACGTGCCGATCGTTTAGTATTTCGCACCCAGTATCACCTACTATTGACGTCACGGAAGCCTCAAATCGGCGGTGCACCCGTATTTACCCCAGCCTCCCCCAAGCCCCCCCAACTGGACCAAACTCCAACGAAAGGCGGGGAACCCAGTCAGCAAAGCAGCCTTTAGAATACCTAGATACTTACTCTGCACCTAGTCACAGGACTTGGCAAAATCTGGGGATACACAAACCGAACAAGGAATCACAGCCAAACATTGGATGGAAAGTGTTCTTTTACTATTTCCAATTTCTTCTGATCTCCTCGTCCTCAAGCAGTACTTGCGGGAAATATTTGTACATACACTTTCTATCTCATCATCAGATGATGGAGAGATCTCGCCCAAACGGTCCCTGAGTGTACGAATTATGTCTCGTCCAAAGTAGTGCCTCGACGAAACCAAATCGTGCTCTCGCTCTCGAACAATCCAATGGCGGCTTGGGAGGAATTTCATCCCAATGTCGTCCCTAACCGACCCAGCCACGCTGAACTTCTCACAGGTTCGCCCAGTGTCTTCGGGCCACGATTGCCAATTCTCTGACCTCGCGGACCGGGTCACCGCATGCCGTCGAAAGGCCTCTCAAGACGGCCTGGCGCTCCGGCAGGAGCTTGTGAGGAACCGCCGAAAATTCATGTGGCAGCCGAGAGAGAAATTCGATGCATGATCGGCGGCACATGGCAGCCTCCCGCTTCGTAAGCCGCTTGCTACCATTTTCGGCGAACGTGGAAGCATCGAAGACATCCCGCGCCATCTCGTAGACGGCCAGAGTGCTTGTGATCAACCGGACCAGGTGCTCCTTGACTAGATCTGCATCCTCGGACAGAATCTTCAAGAGAACACTCAGGACGCTGTTAATGTCCTCACTAATACCAAAAACCTGCAGGGATCGGATCACGATCAATAAGATCGATTTCGCATCCGGGCGCCAGACCGAGTAGTCGATGTGCTCTAGAATTGCAAATACGAATACCGAGCGATTTGCTGCGGCAATATTGGTCGCCGGGCCGGGAATGGCAGGGATGCATTCGAGCAGGTTAGGCTGGACGATCTGGTGGTATAACCATTGTCCTCGGAGGGGCTTGAGCTTGGCATTGCCCTTCTTCGTCAGGTAGTCCTTCGGGCTGACCAGAATCCCAAAGCACCGAGCTATCTGGCGGCCTTGGTGCTCATCGGCTGGACCGAACTCCGCCAAGTCCCCCAACAAAGCATTGTCACCTTGATTGGAGTTGTAGTTGGTTACGTAGCCAGCCATCACGTGTAGAGCGGTCCGGTAAGTCAGGACTTGGTCTGCTCCAGCATTTTCACCTTGCTGTATCATGTCGAAAGCGCCAAGCAAGTCGCCGATGGTGCAGCGAGGCCTTGTATCGAAATGCTTGTTGAACAGTACGGTGAGCATGGAATCCATTGCAGCTCGGTTGTCTGGTGCAAATCGAGCAGGATATGCCGTGATCAATTCGGACACGACACCTCGTACAACGTCGCGACGAATCTGGATTTGGTAAGCACTGCTCGAGAAACGTTCAATTTGTGAAAGTACTTACGATGTCCTCAATGGCCTTGGGATGCAGACTTTGAATTACGCCTAGGACAAGAGGTGCTGCCCGTTCATCGTCTCTACACAGAACCCACGTGTCAGGCGGATGGTTTGCATGAGCAAGCTTTCGAAAATGCGTTTCTTCCGTGTCGGATTCTAACGGCTCAGTGAATAACAAGAAAGCCTGGCGGCTGAGACCAAGCTGAATCTGATCCTGAATACTGAGAAAACTGATGACTTCTGCAGCAAGCTGGCCTAGACGGTGATTGTAGAGTTCTGCACCCTTCTCAAGTTCGGGCTTGACGCTGATGCTGAGAGTGTATTTGGCATCGGGCAGCTGCCTCAGTTCCAGAGATCTGCGGTAGAGCTGAATGACAACGCTCATGCAGAATCTGACAAGAAGCTGGTATTTTGAACCCAGTTCGTCTGGCTCTTCGGTTCCGCTAACCTTGGTGAAATCACCCAGATTGCCCTTGTCGATCTCAGGCAATCCTTGGACTTGAGCCTTCAGCTGTTCCAGCCAGTCCTGGGATTCTGTAGCTCCCAGGCCGAACACCTCCGAAGACTTCTTGCGCTCGGTCATGAAATCGAGAGGCCTTCGAATAGCAAGATGGATGGCTTCGACGAAAATGACACCATACTTTGCTGACACGCCTGCAAGCTTCTGCATTCCTTGTAATAGCGCAATCACCAGCGATATGGTGTTTCTAACCACAAGTCCTTGAGCCCCATTGAACGCGATAAAGCGTAGGCGTACTAGTGTATCTTTGATCGCAGCCAGGTCTAGGTTGGTCGGAGAACGATTTGTCGCAAACTTGCCAAGGGCGTCGAGGAATTGCTCCAGCAGGTGCTGGAATCCAGTAAGATACAGATCTGACAAACTTGCAAGGGCCCTAGTTGCACTGTCGACGATCTTATCAAACTCCGCTTCTGTTTGTCCGAGCAAAAAGGTTCTCTGTCCCAGAGGATATGTGATGGAAGGTGCTCCAAGCCAGCTAAAGACGCGGTTGCACGTGGCATCAGAACACAGGCGCTTTTGCTTATCTCCGCTGCACCTTTCGTTAACCATTTGTGCCATGCCATCGATAAGATTTGCAACAATGGTGGAGCGGTCAGGCGAGTGATGGCTTTGGGTCCATGTCGACCAGAAAGGAGTGAATACGTCGTTGAAAAGAACGTCTCCAAACATGTCGTCTTGGAGATCGTGAGTGTCGTCCGCTGTCGACGAATGTGAAATTTGTCCTCGTAATTGCAGAAGAGCGTTGAGAATGCCAAGCAGCTCAGACTGATGAGTAGGAGACTTTGTCTGCTTCAAAGTCTTGACGATGAAAGGAACATTCTGTTTTGCAGAAAGCGAGAATGATTCTCTGCTTGCACCAGATATGGAAGTGAGTAGTCTGCCGGCGGCTCGAATGTACGTCTCGTTCGAGATATCGTCCGATATATCGATCCACACGGCTCCTAGAAATTCCTGCAGCTGAGTTCCTTGCAATCTCTTGGTGAGGGCGCCCAAGGTTTTTAGGGTAGCCTGAATGGTATCTTGGATCTCCCCGTTCCGGACCTCGTACTTGAGAGCGGACCAGACCTGGTCCGCATATGGCACAACGCTCTGTTGCGGGTCATCGTAGCAGCTCAGGCATGACTCGAGTGTGAGCAGGATATCCACCTTGACGGACACAGCGACGGCTTCGCCTTGGTCGAGCTTGTTAAGAAGAAACGGGATAGTGAGGTGTGCCATTCGCTTATGGGCAGAGAAGCAGGAACGCAGTGCTCCTTTCAAGTCTTCCACTGTGATGCCCGATGGCGTTGCGGATGCGCGCAGCGTGATGGGGAAATATGCCGAGAAGGTCTTGAATACCTCATCGACTACTTGATCTGCCGGTTCGAAGTTTCGCAGGAATTGTCTGAGGATCTCAAACCACACGACCAGGTTTTGGGGATCCCTCTCATTTCTGCAGAGGTTGATCAGAGCCGTCATGAAGTCCCAGGTGTCGCCATGTTGTTGTGCCAGGTCCTTGACCACCAATTCATTGTCCAGCAGGTCGCGAACAAGTCTGTAAATCGTGAGGCGTGTAGTGGGAGTTTGCCTTTTGAAATCGTCGCTGCCCAGCTTGGTGATTCCCATGATGATGTCGTTTCCCATCGTGGGCCGGAAATTGGGCATCGAAGCCAAAGATCCGAGAGCCTTGGAAGATGCGTCGATGCCAGCTCGGTGGTCGCTGGAGAAGAGAGAGCAGAAAAAGTTGATCAGAAGTTTGATCTGATCTGGCTTGAGAACGCTGCCCTTGAGACATCCTATCGTGCCTGCTAGAAATCCCAGGGCTTTGCCGCGGGCGATGATGTTGTCCTCGCCATCATCGTTCTTGAGCCATGGGTTGATAGATCCGACCCACTGGAGAATGGCGCCCCTCGATGCTGCGGGGGATTGTTGAGCAGCCTCTTCAATTTGGCGCGCAGCTGTCTCTATTGCCAGGCGGATTGCTGGCTCTTCGTCATGCAAGACAAACTTGAGCGCAAGATCATCAAAAGAATTGGTAGCCATGATGACCGACTGCAGCACTGTCGCATGATATTTGTCAGCGAAATTCAGACAGAAAAAAAGGTACGACGGCGATGGGAACTGAGAATAACAAGGCGCTGATAAATTGACTTACCGAGCTGTCTCGCCGACGTGGTTGGATATGCGCTTTGAGAACACGCCAAATGTTGAAGCTTGTAACGTCACTCCGAGTTGTTCGTGATGGATGGAGGGGTCGGCGATGTGAGCGTTTGTCACTCTGGGCAAGAACGAGTGCAGGCACTGGCTACCAGCGACACTTTCGTGCAATGAAGATTGTCACTGTGTGGAAAATGTGCCTACTGAACATGTGCCAGTTACTGAATGCCAAACGTTCAAAGTCGACGAGAAATGTTATTGAAGGCAGAGCTCAGCACTATCAGCGGCGGCCGAATGACAGTACGTAGTAGTTTGATATGCAACAATCCCGGCGCCTTGTACTGCAGTGGAACAATGGGATTTGTGCACGATAATCGAGTGGAACGGCAGCGACGTCGGCTGGCCGCTGTTTGCCAGGCGGGCTACTGACCAATGGGAAAATGCCCATTCAAAGCGCTAGGCCATTTCTAGTAAGAGGGGTCAAGGAATTTTTCTGGAGACTTGGACGCGACTAAGGTACTCGTTTTTTTTTATTTCGTTCCGCTCTGTCGCGCCCCAATTGTGGTCAGGATGAGGGTCGGTCGTTTTGTCACTCCTTCGCTCCTCTCTGCCTCTGTTCCTCTTCCCAAGCCTTCTACTTGTCTGTTATTCAAACGCACGGCATCATTCGTGACTGTGAGCTGTAGGCATCGAATCCTGGGTCGTAGTACTCCTTCACCTGCAACTTTCTGGCCTGGGGAATATTCCCATCGCGGGGTAGTGGGGCAGGTATGTGACAATTCTCACCAATGACTTACATCAATGCACACATCCTGTTCCTTTTTTGTATTTGCTGTGACTTGAGCTTGAAAGGAAAATTGTTACTCATCATCCGCTTTGAAATTATCGCAAATCGAAGTTATATATAGACTGACTGGCGCCGTCGTAGTCTTCTTTCTTTGCTACAATGGCTTCTTCGGATATGCCCAAGACCTGCAAGGTCATCTTGGCGGAAACCATTGCCAAAAAGTTCCTGCAAGAGGTCCAGGACACTCTCAAGACAGTCCAGCCTGGCGCTGTCACCCAGCCGACTCTGGTCGCTTTCCTGGCCAACGATGACCCTGCTGCTATCAAGTACGCAGAATGGTCAAAGAAGACTTGTGAGGAAAAGTAAGACAACCCCTAGAGAAGGCAATTCTGCTTTTCTTCGTAGTCTCCTGCCAGACCATATATCACTGTGGCATGGGAAAACTCACATCTGTTAGTGGTTTCAACTTTGAACTCCGCCAGGTCGACAAGGACAAGCTCGAGGAGGAGATCATGACCGCCAACGAGGATGAGAAGGTCGACGGCATTCTTGTCTACTATCCCATCTTCCCTGGGAACCCGGCGCACGACAGATACATCCAGGAGACGGTGTCCCTGTCCAAGGACGTTGAGGGTCTCTGCCACAAGCACATCTACAACATGTACCACAACGTTCGCTTCTTGGATGCTCCCCAGAACCTGAAGAAGTCCATCCTGCCCTGCACCCCGCTGGCCGTCGTCAAGATCCTGGAACACCTCCAGATCTACAACCCCATTCTGGCATATGGCAACAGACTCTTCGGCAAGACCATCACCGTGATCAACCGCTCAGAGGTCAACGGCCGACCTCTCGCTGCCCTCCTCGCCAACGACGGAGCTACAGTCTACTCCGTCGACTTGACCGGCGTCCAGCTCTATACGCGCGGCCAGGGCATCAAGGCGCCGAGGCACCAAGTCCAGGACAAGGAGGGCTGGGGCTTGGAGCAGTGCATCCCCATCAGCGATGTCATCATCGGAGGTGTTCCCACCGAGAAGTACAAGGTCCCGACGGAGCTCATCAGGGACGGCGCGGCCTGCATCAACTTCTCGTCCTTCAAGAACTTTGACGGCCCGGCGATCAAGGAGAAGGCCTCGATCTACGTGCCCTCCGTGGGCAAGGTCACCATTGCTGTGCTGCTCAGAAACCTCGTCGTACGTTCCCGCTGACTGTTGTCCGATTCATGACCACGTTTGCCTGTTTGCTAATCCCAACATCAGAGACTCATTGCCAACCGTCCCTCGACAAAGCCAGACGGATCGACTGACGAATCTTTGGCCAAGGCCAAGAGCGAGGCTTTCGCTCAGGACTAAGCTGATATTGCACTCTGCCCCAAAACGGACGTCAAGTAGAAAGAAGAAGAAAAGTTTTGAACATTTTTTGTAAATTTTGATACCCAAGACATAAAAAGCAGGCCGATGGTCGACGGAGCCGCCCGATCACATTCCGCCCTTGAAATACGCTGTCTGCTAAGACATCACACACGCGGATCATTGCTTTATTGCTAAATCATTTGATGGTGGGTATAACGCTATTGCTACAGCCTTTTGTCCCTCGAAAACGTTGTCCACGGCAATGAATACGGTAGACTGCACATGACTATGCTCAAGTACTACAGCGTCTAACGGATATACTGTTTGAGCTGCAACGGAGTCGTTTCCTCAATTCACTTGCCCATGGTGGACACCCATGTAACCATGGCCTCCTACAACATTGCACCGTTTTAGAGAGTCAAAACTGCTTGGGACGACTACTTTCTTCTCTTTGACTTCTTTCCAGAAGCATCAGGCTCGGCTCCGGTCGAGCCAGCAGCCAAAGCATCCAAGAGTGTTGGGTCCATATCTGTAAAGTTCGACTGCGACACCTGAGCGGGCTTGGCGGCTTCGACTCTCTTAGGGTCGACCTTTGCAATTAGGGGAACGGAGGTGGCGAACAGGGTCTGGAAAGGAGGCGCGATGAAGTGTCCGGCAGAGTCGAACCACTCCGTGAATGAGCGCTTGATCTCGATCGTCTCGGCCTTGCCGCCCTTAGAGGTTATCGACACCTTCACGTGGTAGTCGGGCACGTTCTTCTTGGTTGAGGTGGATATCGAGATCTAGAACGGGTAGCTGGTTAGTCTCTGGGCCCAAGAGTGAATGCTGTACAAAGGGCAGGCGCACCTTGTCCCCATTAGGCGCGACTCCTTGGTACACGACGCCCTTCTCGACATAGGCGATCCAGTATGTGAGCACGGCGTTCAGGAGAGCGTAGATTGCTACGGCGGCGGCAGTGTAGTATTTCGTGCTCTCGAATCCAAACTTGTAGTCCCAGCCGAAGCAGGCGCCGGCAATTGCAAAGGCACTGTATCCGAGCGCCAGCCGTGTGTCGGTGAGTGTGTGAATTTGCTTGAACTTCAACGAGTTCAGGTAGTTGGGAATGGCATCGTCGGAGGTGTTCTTCAGATCTGCATTGTGTCAGCTAGCTGCAAGCAGAGGAAAGTAGCATGCGACGCGGCGCATTCCCAGTACCTACCTGCCAGATTGTGTACGGTGATCTTCTCTTGTGAGGCCATTTTCGGATCTGTTATGGCTGATTTCTCTGGTTCTCGTTCAAGAATACCGGCTCAAATGCAAGACAATCGACGAAGAAGTTTGCGCTGAAGAAATGTTGTATTGAATGGACGGGTGTAAGTCAAACGCAGTGCAGCTCTCCAGGGTTCCGCTAGGTACATCACACTGTACATGCTTACGGCGAAAGGTGTCCTGACGGGTGGCCGATGGCCCGAGCTCCCGAGCTGTGCAGCCACCACCAACCGTATTGCTTGCAAGGAAGCTCCGAGCCTCAGCTCCAACATCTGGACTGCACGTCTACAAGCAGCTGCCACATCAATCGCATTATCATTTGCTTCACTCGCCATCCAGCCGCCGCAGGTTTGCCATCGGAGTAACAATGGCGCAATTAATACCGCAGACAATCCAGAGGGATCCTCAGTTGTTGTATGTTCAATGTCGAGCTCCCGTAGCAGCCCTCACTGATTGCTGACGCGGTGCAGCTACTGGATCCTCTTCCCCATCACGGCCGTGATGATCTTGACCGGTGTGCTGCGACATTATGCGACGGTACTGATGGCTTCGGCTCCCAAGAAGTTGGAAGAGCCTGCCCTCAAGGAGCAACGCTCCCTCGTTCACGGTATCGCCGTTCGGTCCAACTTCCATGCCCTGAGTGCGCCCTCCTTCAAAGCCCGCCGCGAGGCTCTCACCACTGCATACGAGTCCGGTGCCTACCTAAAGGACCCCGAGCGCCGCGGCCAGCCTCCCGCCAACCCGATGACGGACCCCGGTGCTATGGACGGCATGATGGGCATGATGAAGAATAACATGGCTATGATCATCCCCAACACGCTCATCATGAGCTGGATTAATGCCTTCTTCTCTGGATTCGTGATTCTGAAGCTGCCGTTCCCTCTCACCATCAAGTTCAAGAGCATGTTGCAAGCTGGAGTCGCTACCAAGGAGATGGATCCCCGATGGATGTCGAGCATCAGTTGGTACTTTCTGTGTTACTTTGGATTGCAGTTTGTTTTTAACTTGCTGCTGGGCAACGAAGCAGGTGAGTTGTCGCTGGCGTCCTTTTTCCAACAGGAATCTTGCTAACACCCAATAGCTGCCAGTCAGATGGCTCAGCAGATGCAGGGCATGGGCGGCGGCGCTCAGGCTGCCAACATGTTTGGCCCGGGCACCGACCCTGACAAGCAGTTCAAGACGGAGGCAGAGAACTTGGCAGTCATTGACCACTACTCGGTCCTGGATAGTGTCGAAGACAGACTGCTTGAGGGTATCAAGTCTAAATAAGAAAATAGCAGCTGTAGCAGCACCCAAAAATCCACTCATCCATATGATGCAAATACCAAGAACGCCATCCAATGCATTACAAGTCTGTCGAAATCTCATCATTCCCACCATAAACAGCAGCCGAGGCCCTCCTTCATCATGGTTCCACGAACGCTGTATGGGGAGATCTTCTTGGCCTTTTCAACAGCCTCATCAGAGGTGCTGTCAGGGATTTGATCGTGCCACTCCTCATCAATGACTTGGAGCCGGACCATTTCGTTCTTGTCGTAGTACATGCGCTGGTCTTCTACCACCCAGACCCATGATTGTTCATTGTGGTCACTATGAGGATTTAGTAGATCGTCCCTGAGGGCAGTCGAGACCAATACTTACAACTCGCAGCCATCGGGAAGTTCCTTGTAAGATACGAAGATTTCTTCAAAGAAATCGGTGCGAACTGTTTTATTTGTTAGATACGTGGCCGCGAGGATCACAGGTGTCTTGGGGACTTACTGTTCAAGCCATCAGGAGTGGCACTGCTGATTTTGCCGAGCAAGGTCTCTCCCTTGAACGGTCTGAAGACAATGAGTCGAAACTCAACTGCAGAAAGAATGAGCACGTCAGCTAAATGGAGTCTTCCCGACGTTCGCTCGCGGGTCTTGAGCAGGATGTGGTTCCTCACCATTGACGTTGACCAGTCCGGTGCCGTGGCCGATGAGACCCTCGGAGGCCCAGAGCAGGTCGTACATGCAGATGCAGAGGCCGATCTTCTGGATGACGCGGTTCGCGTACTTGGCGTTGATGTTGTTCTCAATGGCGACCCTGCTGTGCTTCTCGAACTGCGCAGGGGCGATTTGCACCAGATCGGCGATTTTTGTCTGCGAATGCTGTCAGTTCCTGGGATTTCTCTCTGTCTCAGGTATAAAATTTTCTGTATACTCACCAGAATGAACATCTTGTCTTACCCGCGTGCTCATCTGCCTTTCCAATTATGCTCTTCGTGTCTTTCGTCCAGCTGTTGACCCTGCTTGACTTTTTTTCTGGAGCTCTCGACTTTAATGTGGGGCGGGGCACCCTTCACCTTTCAAGCACCTGGACGGCGGCGGCTTACCTTAATTCTAGGTACCTGCCGAGTCACCGTTACCACTGATACATATGACTGGTTGTGCTTCGAAGAAAATGGCAGCTCTACATGTTGTAGTGATTATACCTGTCGATTAATTCTATGGAGAGTACATGCACTTCATGTCACAGGTGCCAAGTCAAGTATGTAAGAGGTGCGCAATGTGCATTGTCTGCAAATTGTGTTCTGAATATTGACTTGCTGTCGTCCGTCTCAAGTTTGAAGACAAGTGCCGTTTTACGGTAGGTGTAAACCCTCTCGATAATGATTACAATCTTCACATATATATCTGTAGGTTTGATCCGGAATGGGATTTGCAAAGTCCAGAGCCTATACGATGTAGAATAAATTCTATGCAGCTTCCGGTCTGACGTCGCGAGAGCTTCAATCATGAATATTATCGAGGTGCCGAAGGCATGCGTCGCTGTTCCGAAAAAAAAAAAAAAAAAAACATTGAATATTACCCATGATCTACATGAAATTTACCCATGGTTTCACACAACTTATTCAGGGAGGTTCGAACTTTATAACAGTGCGGAAGTGACGATCCTCGTATCCACAACCAACGGCTAGGTCCGAGCTTTGACGAGTCGCGACTTTTTAAGGTCCAGTGATGAGTCCCTGCAGCTTTTAGCTTCGGTACTGCCTCTGTCGACCCAAGTCGTCTCCTTGGCGTGTCAACTTTTCGAAAACATTGAACCATTGCGAAGGGGTGCCCCGTGTTTTCGAAAAGTTCCTTTGAACCACAGGCTTCGACGAACTCCAGGCAGCCCTTTCATTTCTCTCCATTCCCGTAATTCTGGACCTTTTGCTTCGTGACCCGGATCGAGCAGTCATCCCGACGAAGGCGTTGGTAGACAACACCCCCGCGACGACAACGCGTTCTTGCCAACCACTCCATCCACGCTGCCATCATCAGCATTCATTTCCCATACTTCAGTCCTACAGATTCCTGAATCCCTCGACGAAAAGAGAGGCGTTGGTCACTCTGCTGTTGGAGACGACCCCCGCTCATCACGGTCTCCTCGCAAAAAGCAAAACTCCCGTTCATTTCGAAATTTTCCCACCTCGAGATCTGCTGAGAATGTCTGGCCAGTATCCGTACGGCGCTCCTCCGCCGCCGCCGCCCCCGGCGGCATCAGCTAGTAACTACCCATACGGCCAACAATCATATTCGCCTGCACCTCGTGGTGGCAGCGCCGCGGCAGGGAGTGGCGGCAGAGGCCGCGGCTATGGCCAAGGACCCAGTCGTGTCGAGTATGGATCTCACTATGGCAGCTATCCCCAGCAAGATTATGCGTCGCAGAACACTGCCTCATATAGCCAGCAGCCTGCAAGCGGTTACTGGGGTGCAAGTCCCGCTGCACACAGCAGTTCTCCTCTGCCACAGAGCAACTACCACCCGAACTATGCCACGCCGAGCAGCTATCCGCCCCAGTCACCAGCCAACTACCCGCCTGCCGCATACCATGCCGGTGGTCAGCGTGCAACCTACACCCCAACATATAACTCACCGGCGCCCGACTATCCTGCTCAGCAATGGAGTGATGCTAGCTCTTACAGCTATGGAAGCAGAGGTGGCCGTGGCGGATATCCTGGAAGTGACCGAGGTGGTCACAGATCTGACTCTGCCCCGTCTGCACTACGTGTAGGCTATGACCAGGGCGGCGCTCATGCCCCTCAAGCGAGCAACGGCTACGGCCAGCAGTATCCGCCCTCCCACCACTCCGCAACTGGATATGCCGCTCCTTATCCTGCTTATCCTCCTCCAGTGCCTGCTTACCCTGGTCCAGCACCCCCAGCAGCCGGCTACTCGCACAGCTCGCACAGTCACAGGGGCCGTGGGCGTGATGGCTTCTCGGGCCAGAGGGGTCGAGGTGGTCATCATAACGATCGTAACGACAAGTTTCGTCACAAAGGCCCTAGACCCCAACATCACGATAATCACAATGCTCAGAAGTCTGACGCAGCATCTGCAAAGAAGAAGAAGCGCAAGACCAACACTCTTGGTTTGACCCCTGGCGACGCTGATGAGTCCGACAAGGAGATCGATGAGGAGAAGCGCATAGTAGAGACCCTTGGTGACGATCTTCCAGAGTAGGTGCTTGCGTTTTTTAGTATGGTGGGATCATGAAAGCTGACTCTTGTCTTTGACTTTAGTATCGGCGATCTGGCTGTCTGGCTAGCTGAGCGCAGAGCAAAGTTCCCTACCAAAGCCCGCGTTCAGGAAAAGCAGGAAGCAGAAGCTGCGAAGCGCGCCGAAGCCGGCAAGGCTCCGAAGCCCGCTCCCAAGAACGAAGATGAGGAGAGAGCTGAGGCTCTTAGGCGAGAGCTTGCCGAGGTCGAACGCAAGCTAGAGAAGCGAAAGCGAGAGACTAATGACGAGGGTGACGAAATGCGTGCCCCCAAGGAGGACTCGGAGGGTTCGTCGGATGATGAACCCCCTGAGACGCAGACAACCAAGAAGACACCCTCATCGTATCTGCCTCCGCCACCCATCTCGCGTGCCGACCCCACGGCGCACTGCAAGTATTATTCTACGGGCGGAATCTGCGGCAAGAAGGGCAAGTGCCGCTTTGTACACGATCCCGAGATGCGAGAGAGAGCATTGCAAGAACAAGCCGCCAATGGCGGTAGGATTACGCTTAAGCAACGTCTCCTGCGCAATGAGAAAGAGATTGAAGATCTGGCTATCATCCAGAGCATAGTCAATCTCAGAGGCAATGGCAAGATGCCGGCGGTCACAAAGCCGGCCGCAAAGGCTCCAGGAAGTTCAACACGTAGGCACCGTTCTACTTCCCTCGCAACTAAACAAGAGTGTCATACTGAGAGAGTGAATAGTTCCGGCCAAACCGTCCTTCCTCCCCCCGACTCCGATCCTGCCCCAGTGAGGGCATCCGCATCCGGACCACAGGTAAAACTTTTTCAGCTACAAAATCTTTACACATCTTTACCTTGGAGTTATTCCGGCGCAACTCTGCTGCAGGCGCTATCCCGTTCAACCGTCGCCAACATGTCCCTCGGCGCTGACCTTGATCGCCGCTATACGGAGACATTAATCAAGTTTATCGAACATCACCGATAGACCTCCCCGATCGATTGGGCTCTCTGATGTGAGCAGGCGGAGTACCGTCTTCCATCATCCTTGGACTGTCTGCGTCGTCCGTTGTTCTACTGCTCTTGAGATCTGCCCCCAACCCCAGATCAGAGGCGTTGTCCCAGCCAAAAAGGCATCCCCACCTCCTGCATAGCTTTTGTACTCTACATGTCACGCTTTCTTTTCTGTACATTACGGATTCGTCTATTCTCAAGATCATGTCGTTGCAGCTGAGTTCTTTCCTGTTATATCTGGTGCAATTCCTGGCTTCGGCCCCAATATCCCTTGCAGGCAATGGGCAGATTCGAAGCCAGGTAAAGATTCAGCTTCGCTGAAACACTTTTGCATGAGCTTCCCTGATCGCTTGATCAGTGGTTGAAGTCTCTTCCAGTTCTGCAGTCAATGAGTCTTTTCCGAATTTGTCGTCAGTCAGATTGGTCTTCTTTTTGCAAGGCAAACAGGCAAGGCCATCGAGACCATGAAAGACTGGCTGCGGCAAGGACATCGAAGCTGTAGTTAGAAGATCACAATGTCCACCTCCAACAATAGAAGAATAGAGCAATAGCCTTGATCGGTTGGGAAGGAATAATTCCTTCATTCTTTGCAGTTACTCTGCACTCGAGCCTTGATTCGGCCTGGTGTGCAATCAACAACATTATGGTAATGATACTAACAAACGAGTCTGTGAGCTTGCCGCCACTTACTACCATGTTCCAATATAACTGTTTCCAAGAAGACTGGGACAGAGTATGCCGCATATCATCATGTACGTGATATAGTCAAGATTCTTTTTCGTAGTCATATTGATCGGTTTACGACAAGTCAATTTTTCCTCTTTTTTCTGTTGCCGTATCCGGACTATCTAATTTGAAGAGTCCAAGGGCTGGCCGTACACATTATCACGACTTTAGCCTCGTTGAATGCTCTTTTTAGGACAAAGCCCCCATTAAAACGCCTAAACACCCTGCAATGCACAATTTTGCCGTTGAGAAATTTATCTTTTGGTATCTCCATCTCCAGCCCTGAAATGTCCTTCGTCTTCTTCTCTAAACCAGCAGCACAGCGTTCAAGCAGCCATCCTGTTTGCATGTCAGTTCGAGCTCTTCGGGGTTGTGATATGTGATGAGTTCTAGTGTAAAACTCACGTTCTCTGGGTTGTTCGTCACCTGGGCATAACGACCCCAGGCGACCTTTCCGCTGGCGGTGACCAGACCCAACTCGGACACGTTGACCTCGATGACGGTACCCTTGGTCAGCACGCCCAGCTGGGTGTAGAGGGGGTTCTGCGGGTTCTTCTTGACGGAGATGATGGGCAGCTGGACGGTGACGCCGAGCTCGGGGTGGGTGACGTTGGCCTTCTTGTAGCGCAGACCCATGGGGCGGATGAAGCGCTCGTACTTGACGGGGCGGCGGGTGAAGTCGGGGCCGACAAAGGTGGGCTTGGTGACCATGCGCTTCCACGACTTCTTGGCCGTCTTCTTGCCGGTGCTGATGACCTTGAACATCTCCTCCTCGCTGATGCCCTTGACCTTGGGCAGGGGGACGGCGAAGCGGGCGGCCTTGTCGTTGCGGCGGTTCTTGATGGCGCTCGACAGCGCCTTGGCCGACTGCGGGTTGCTGCGGTCCAGCAGGTACTGCGGCAGCGGCGTCGAGTGGTCCTGCTCGCCCGCCGACTTGACGTTGCGCTCCTCGTGCGCCTTGATCTGCTTCTTCATCTGGATCTTCTCCTTGCGCCGGGCCTGCTGGTGGAGCTTGGCCCGCAGGCCGCGGAGCTCCTGCGCGTCCTTGGAGGCCTGGTGCCCGGCGCGGGCTTCCTTCTTGCGCGTGCGCTCTTCATGGTCGCTGTATGAAAAAGAGTCTCGGTCAGTATTTTCTGGGGTTTCCCATCTCCATCTCCCGAGGGGCAGAGAAAACGTACAGTCGTCGACCATGGAGCTTACGCCACCGTTCCATATACTCGTTCTGAGGCATCTTGACAGTGTTGGCCCTGGTGGGGAGGGTCTTTGTCTAGATTCGTTGGTGTTTGGTGGTGGAGGATGAAGCCTGTGAAGTTGTAGCAGCAGACTTTCCAAAGGTTGGTTATCGATATCCCGCCACTTATCGAAGGGTCTCTGCTGCGGGTGGATTTGAGATTCTCAAAAAATTAATCGGTACCGGAACAACCCAGTGCCCCACCTCCAGTTTCCCGCTGCTTAAGTGGCTGGGCCTTGTGCATTAATTTGTGTATGCGCTAAGCTACGCGACAATCATGTACATCGAGAAGGACTTGTATTTGAATCCAGCTCAGCTTGAATTGCATTATATATCTCACATGCTCAAAAAGATAAAGTTGAATTTGGAAGTTCAATATGATTTATGATCTATAAATTGAACAAAGCATAGAAAACAGCGTTGTAAGAATAACACATTCAATGTGTACATAGTAGCAAGAGCCAGAAGTATTATCCACTTTTCCTACCTAGTAAAGTTTTGATTGGCTAATACCTTTTGCAGGTCGATCGTTAGGAAGCTCTAAATTTCTGGAACCAAAGTAGCAGCAGCATTTTGATAGTAACCCGGGGTCGGCTGCAAGCAGGAAAAGAAGCGCCGCCAGCAACACAAAAGAGGGCAATCGGACTCGAGATATTGTCAAGCGGAGGACAGAGACACACACAGCCACGACGAAAATGTCGCAATCATTGCTCCGCTCCGTCCTGGAGCTGCGGACGCCTCTCACGCGACTGCCGCCGTCCTTCCTCCTGCCCATCCAGTCCCAGCAGCGCTCGCTCTCGAGCACCAGCAGACGGCACGACCAGATCCAGCAGCAACCGACGACACCGAATCCGGTAGCGAGCGACTCCATCCCAAAGCCCGCCGCCGCCGCCGCGCCGGAGCAGCACTCTGCCTTCATCGCCGAGTCGGGCGACCTGCTGCCGCAGAAGCCGCACACCAAGAACGCCCCGGAGCCCCTGTACCCGAAGCAGCCGCAGGCGACGGCGCCGCTGTCGCCCGAGGCGGCCCAGTCCATCAGCCAGCTGCTGCCGCTGCTGCGCGCGCAGCCGGGCCACTACGTCTCGGCGCACATCTGGGGGCGGCCGTACCTGGTGCAGTGCGGCGACCAGGTCCGGCTGCCGTTCAAGATGCCCGGGGTGCTCCCCGGCGACGTGCTGCGGCTCGACCGCGCCTCGGCCCTGGGCAGCCGCGACTACACCCTCAAGGGCGCGCCCTACGTCGACGAGCGCCTCTTCGAGTGCCGCGCCACCGTCACCGGCACCGAGTCCGAACCCCTGCGCACCAAGGTCAAGACCAAGCGGCGGCAGCGGAGGAACAAGACCGTCAAGAGCAAGCACCAGTACACGATACTCCGCATCACGGATCTCAAGCTCAATGGTCCCGAGGCCATCGGCCTGTAGAGCGTTGGGGTTCCGTTTCGAGGTGGTGATATCCCAGAGCGGGCCGAAAAATCCTATCTCGTGAGCTAGAGGCAGACGCTATTGATCCCTGGAGTGGTTGCAATACGTATCTGGGATATCCGCGGAGAGATGTCTGCAATATCACGTCTCAGACCTGGTCTATGTATATCATGAGTGGCATCGTGGGTGGGGGCAAGTGGAATGTATCAAAAGTCTGACGTCTATACAGTTTGCGTGGATCATCATATCTCTGTTCTTGGCAGCTGTCGATAGGCTTGTAAATTACAAATCAACAAACCAATTTATGCAATCATGACTTTTCGAATGCCTGAGACAGAATAACTTAGATCTGGTATTCCGTAGCTATTACCGATACCATTGACAAGAGTGCACGGAATAGATGGTGCGCAGATGATCACGCCAGAGATAATCTCGATAAGACGCTTTTTTTGGTACACAGCAGAAGCATCAAACTAACAAATAAAACATCAATTGAACCATGAATCGCCTTGGGGGAATATATAAAATAACAGCAACTTCGACGTGAGGCAGGCCTTCTAATCAAAATCAGGGCCACCCTCTCCTCTTTTCCTTCAGCTCCAAAAACCTCCACGGCCAGTCTGTCGGCAATGGTTGGTTATCGTTTCGTAACGGGTCGTAAGCAGAAAGCAACTGGAATAAACCAACAACTCATACGGAAGAGTCTCTTCTTTCCAGAAACCACATCATTACTCCTTCGGTCTTCTCAACCAATTTGTCCTCCTCTTTCCAACATAAAACATACTACATGTCCACTCTGGAGACGTCAGGAACTTCGTCACCTGATATCGCGTCCCACAGCCTTGGCAACACTGGCCCAGTATGCGTTTGGCCAGGCACTCAGGACTTCGCCGTCGGTAGGCATCCGCTCTCGGCATCTTGCCACCACACTGTGGATGATCCTGCCCAGCAATTCCTCGCTCACTGGGAGCTGACCGTGAGGAGTCTCCACGGGGTACAGGAAGGGGTCTGACAAGCTCAGTAGCTCCTCGCAGGTAGGGCGCATGTGCTGGTCGCGAGTAAGGCAGCGCTTCATTGTCCTCAGCAGCGACGGAGGTACAGGAGCATCGCCCAGGCCCCTGTCCTTGAAAGTGATGGCGTAGTCCCAGTCGATAATGGCGTGGCACCGAGCCATCTGGTTCTGGATGTGTCCAAAGGGTGGCGTGCCGTACACCATTTGGTAGAGGATGCAGCCAAGACTCCAGACATCGCTAGGCTTGCCAAGCTTCATGAGCTTGGGACCCCTGTTTGTCGCAGCATTGATTCGACGACCATCGGAGCCAGTTGTGTGAGAGTCCAGGAGAGACTCTGGGCTCATGTAGTTTGGTGTTCCCACCTGTGTATCCCTGTGGACGTTGACAGTCTCGTCGGTCTGGATGGCATTTGCAATACCAAAGTCGATGAGCTTGAGGCGTCCCTGGACCAGAACAAAATTGGCGGGCTTGAGATCGGAGTGGACCACATCGTAGGTGTGGACTGCCGCAAGACACTCCAGCATTTCCTGCCAGTAGAATCGGACAAAAACAGGGTCGAACCTGGCGGTTTCGGAAGAGAGGCGCGAACGGAGGAGTGTGTTAAGATCCAGTTCACCCATCTCCATAAGCTGTATACGTGGTTAGCTATGCAATTCGGCATCATGTCGGGTGCATCAAAAACTTACAAGGTTCAGGACTTGCTTTTCCTCGTTCATTTCGTAATCAAAGAGGTTGATTACTCTCTCGCATCCGCTCAATCTGCTAAGCAGATCAATCTCGCCCTTGTATCCTCGCACAGTCGAGGGGTCTGCGCCTTCGATTGAGACCCTTTTCAAGGCAAACATCTTGCCGTTGTCTGCCGCTACACGGTATACCTTGGCACTTCCTCCCCGGCCAAGTGAGTCGAGTCGAGTATAGTACTTCTTGTTGACCTTCATGTAGTTTCGCTTCTTAGCCGCTTGTTGAGTCGTCGATGCTCCAGCTGTGGATGTTGCTGCCTCGAGGATTGACATCTTGGGAGGAGGCGGAGGAGCGCTTCTCCGAGGCTCATTGTGGCTAACTGCTGCCAGGGGTTGTCTCCCAGGCGAATTTACCTTTGCCGGATTCAAATCGACGCTCAGAGGCCGAGGGAGCAGCTGCAGATCCTTATCCAGAATGGAGTCTCCCACGGGCTTGCTTCTCTTGAAAGTTGAGGGCGGGTCATTTTCTTGATCATGTCGGGAAGGCACCTCAGGTCGGGGCGCTGGGGCTCTGTAGTGCGGAATCGGGATTTCTTCTTGCTCGCGCGCCGGAGAGTTCTGGCGTGAGAGCAGACGAGGCTCTTCGTATGCTGCCGACGTCTCACGCTTATACCTGGCGGAGTTCTTGGCGCTAACAGGACTCCCTGAAGCCAGGCGATCGGGGACATAATAGGACGAAGCAAAGTTCTCGGGCTCGAGATCAATGAGGTCCTGCGGGGCCTGGCCGTCTACCTCGTACTGGCTCATGTGGAGGCCATCTGCATCGTTTCCGCCGTCGTCATCACTTTGTCGTCGTAGACCCCGTCGGGCAGGCCCCCGGAGGAAGCTGCCAGTGACCTTTCCAACACGCTTGACGCGCATCGAACCCTGGATTGCCTGGTTGTCCTCGTCCCGGGTCCTCGGCCGGGAATTGCTCCCCTGGTTCAAGCCTGCTCGGTGGCGTGGGGCAGTGACTGGATCCTCGTTTCCCTCATTCTCGGATTGTGGTTGAGCAGAATCGGTGCGCCTGAACGAGTTGCCGGAAGATCCGCTGAGACGGCTGCGGCCTCCCGACGAGCCGACGGCAATGCGTACGCTGCGTATGCCTTGAGCTTGAGGCGTGTTGATACCGTTCAGCTCCGAAATGTCCAACTTGTCGTCGCCCAGGCTTTCCCTACTCGGTGGGCGAGCACCTCGCTGGGATGTTGACAATGATGAAGTCGAGCGGCGTTTTGAGGGCTGGACGGTCCCGAACGAACTGGACATACCGGGTGCTGTGGTACTCAGTCGAACGACGCGTTTCCTCTGTTTCTGTGCCGGGCTATTCTCGCTTGCCTGGCTCCTGACGGGAGAGGTTGGTCTCGAAGAAGCCAACTGAGCGCTGCTAGCTCTCGTCTGTCTCCTCTCCTCCGCATGGGCACCTGTCGAGGCATTCAAAATACTTCTTCTCTTGACCGGCTTTTCCTGTTCCACAAATGGTTGCGCAGGCGACGACGGGCGCTGGCTCTGAGCTCTAGTCCGAACCCGACTCGGAACGTGGCTGGCGTGCGCGGCGACAGCAGCAGCAGCAGGCTCTGCGACGCCGTCGTCGTTCAACAGAGCCTTGGTGAGAGCGCTGAGCTTCATGGGCACTGGAATCTCGTCGTCGGAGCTATCGGCATGGTGGGTAGCATATTGCGACTTTCCCGATGCATGCGCCGCGGCGTTTGACTGGGCACGGTCCAGTTGCGAGCGCGAAGAAGTCCTCCTCAAGCCGGACCTGAGGGATGGTTTCCTCGTAGGCGCCGACATATGGCTGCTCCCCATGGGAGTAGGAGATGCGGCGGCCATGGCGATGTCGATTAGTTGTTGTGATTACTATTGGTATGTAAAAAGCGATCGACGTCAAAGCGCTGCCAAAAATGTGCAAAGAAGCAGCAGCAGTCGGCAGCCTCGCGGGTTGACTGGGCGCTTTGCCGGAGTATAGCGGGTTATGGTCGTATCTCGATTCAAGAAAAGAATGTTGTTGTTTTACGCGTCAAACTGGCCCATGATCCCAAAATTGGAAGATTGGTAGAGGTTGGAAAGCGAGGAGGCGCGCAAAGCAAAAAAGTTGATGTCGCGTTTATGGGCACTACAGATCTTGGTTTCTCAAGGACAGATGGGGGGGACCCTGTCGAATATGGGGTTCGTGCCTCTGGGCTTTGTGTTGCTGGTCGCTGCGCATCAACCAATTAAACCCGGCGGGTCGTTGCGCGGCAACGCCCACTAGGTTGCCGGGATTATATCTTGATTTGGTAACCAGATCCACATGATGATCTAGGTTATGCTGCATAATGTGCACATCTCGTATTCACCATGTTATGCATCATGCGTCGAGTTCGATATTCACGATTTCAAGACACCACTCAATTGAAGCACTTCCTACCGGTAGGTACAGATACTGTGTACAGGTGCACATGTCGCAAACAAATGGCCATGCTCGGGTTTTTTTTCCCCGCGGTTCTTGAATCAATCATTGTTAGCTTGCAGATGGATTGGCGCAGCTAGGCCGTGTCTCGCTATTCCTGTCATAGGATTCGGAAAGCACAGCAATATTCACATCATAGCAATTTCAACAGACGCATGGTTTTGTGCTCAGAAGAAGCAGGACTGTGTATTCGTCGCAACGACACGAGTCTATCGACCTGTTCAATAGACTATCCGGTAGAACCTCGCGTGGCTCATGAAAAGCATAACCTTCCACGCCAGATGCCGATGCCATGCAAAAATGCCTTGGCCCATTTTAGACGCCACTCCTTCCGTAACACATTGCCTCGTGAGGTGATCCAGGGGGTATGAGATGAATCGCTTAGTCGAAGAGACCGAATCCCATGTCCTCGTCGGACTCCTCCTTCTCTTCCTCCTTCTCCTCCTCCTTGGCCTCCTCGGCGGCACCACCGGCGGCAGCGGCGCCACCAGCGGCAGCACCACCAGCACCACCGCTGGGGACGGAGGCGAGCTTGGAGGAACCCTCAGCGATCAGCTGTAGAAGTTATCTGTTAGTCATGTGTTCTCCAGTCTTTCGAAATGCGAAAACTCGATTCGTACCTCGTTGATGTCCTTGCCCTCGAGCTCAGACAGGAGCTTGTCCAGACGCTCGGAGTCGGCCTCGATACCAACGGACTCGAGGACCTCCTTGATGTCGGAGGCGCTGGGGGAGGTGTTACCACCCAGGGTAAGGAGAAGGTAAGCGGCGAGGTGCTTCATTTTGCTGGTTTGGTAGCTGCAATGACCTGGTCAGCGAGATGCTTGCCAAAAATTCCCTGTCCACACAATTGCACTGGCGCGTTTCGCAACGATGCGTAGAGGGCAGGCGATCCCGAGGCAAGAACGTACTGTTTTTTTGTAGGAACACGAGTAATCAATCAATTTAACCGCAAGTTGGGCGGAGACTGAAACTTCGAGTTCTAGGTGAAGTCGTGATGGATGAAAGTGAGGTTGGTCTTCAGTTGCGAAAAAAAAGTTCCTAGATTCGGGTCAGGGCATTCAAAAATCCCAATGGTGGGCTGAATGTGGGGCCAGATGCCGCCAATTCCCCGGCGCAGAGGTCACATGATTAGGGTCGCTTTGGACAGGCAGTCCTCAGTCACCTCAACTCGCGACACGCGCGCGACTCATTCAGTTGAGCCAGCAGCCGGAAAGCCACTAAACCTAGGCAGGCACAAGCTTGAAGGTTTGCATGGCCCGAGCTCAAGTTTTCCTGTCGACTTTTCTGGACAAAGAACGCCCGCCTCTCTTGTGACTGCAAGGCCTGAACCGGCCGCGCTTCAGTGGGTAGCTCAAGTTATTACAAGTACCACTGATCCCCCCAACACACCGACGAGCCGCTGGAGCAGCCATTGTCTGGTACCTTTTCCCGCTGGACTCTGATTAAAGACTGATTTCAGTGCCAAGTGACGTCGATCGCCTTGTTGTTCGGAAACGGATCTTTTCCTCATTCCTTGCAAGCCCAAGCCCAAGCCGAACCAAGCCACCTGCACCCACGCCAGCACCTGACTTTGAGCTTTTCCAATCTTCTCAAAAGAGGGTCCCAAGGCTGTTTGCAAGCCTTCTCGCACGACCCCCATTATCTCCGATCGTCAGTCCCCATTTAGGCTCCTCTGCCAAGGGTGAGTGGACTGCTTGTCGTTGTGCACCTGGGGCAGTCTTTCTGCACACGCTGTCACCGAGCCAGTTCGCCATCTTCAACATCAACAACAACCTTGTTTCCTCTCTCTTGGGATTCCACCGATCGGAAGAGATAAGCGCATTCTCGCAGATTATGCATCCGTCGACCAAGCTCTCCACGTTAATATGTTGATCCTGACATTCAGCACTATTTAACGGTAGCATTTGCGGCATTCTTCTGGATTCCAACTTCTTCCTTGTCGACTGTCGCAGCACACTCTTGTCAATATGCCGGTATGTCGCATTCAGCAGCTCATTTTCTTTTCCCCTTGACGTAGGTCTCGTAAGCCCGCTAACTCATTTGACAAGATCGGTGACTTGCTTGCTGAGATCAGCGGCGAGAAGCCGTCTGCTGCTCCCGTCTCAGCTGTCAAGTCTTCAACAGTTCTGAAGCGCAAGGCCGACGGCGACTCCGCCGGTAACGGACTTCCCAGCAAGGTGGTCAAGCAGTCACATTCAGCAACTCGAGATGCGCTCTCTAGGAAGCCATCACCTGCCCCGCCTGCACGCTCAACAACCGTGGCAAAGCCACCCGCCGCTGCCGCCCCGTCAAATGGCCAGCGTACGGGCGCAACATCCACAGTCGCATCTCGCGACAAACCCTACACGGGCACCGCCACGCTTGGACGTGTGAGCCGAAAGCCCGAGGCGATCAACACTCTGCCGAGACGAGATGCGCCCGCCCCCTCTGTCCGCTCTAGTGGAAGCGCCACCACGCTCGGCGCTCCGAAGGTGGCCTCGGCGAAGCCTTCTCCCACGACGCCGACCTGCGCAGGAGGCCCCAGTAAAGCGCCGAAAAAGGGTTCGTTTGCAGAAATCATGGCACGCGGCGCGAAGGCTCAGCAGATAGCACCTAAGGCTGGGACCATTCAGCACAAGGCGATTGGCCAAACAGTGATGAGCAAGAAAGGAGATGAGGGCAAGTCCTCGAAATGGAAGCTTGCAAAGAACAATGCGGGAGTGAGCTCAAACACTTTGCCGTCTCGCGAAAAGTCGGCACAGGGCGCCAAGAATGGTACCAGCAAGGATTCTCGACCGGTGGCCAGAGCCAGCGGACGACCCAGCCCTGCTGGTGATAATGTGGCAGAAAAGAAGATCAAGAAAGCGGCAGCGGCCTCGACAGGCTATACTGGTACAGCACGTGCAGCGCCCAAGAAGGCTCCGGACGCCAAGAGTTCCAAGTCTGCATCTTCACGTCCTCGCCCAGGCGGTGGCTTGCTCGCTCTCCCTCGTACAAGACGCCGAGAACAATACGAGGAGGATTCAGACATGGACGACTTCATCGACGATGATGAAGGTATGGAGGACGATGCCCCACGTGGCTACAGATACGCCGACGAGTATGATTCGGACAGCGACATGGAAGCTGGCGCCGATGATATTTATGCCGAGGAGCAGAGAGCACTACGCCAAGCCCGTGAGGACGATGCCAAGGAAGAGGCGCTGCTGGAGAAACTAAGGAAAGACAAGGAAAGGAGACGTGCTGGCTACTAAAGTACAAATCTGTGCTCTCACTACGGCCCTCGAAATGGGTGATAGGAATTGGTCTGAGAATGATTAGACGAGGCCAGTGCATAAGGAGGAGTTTTTTGCTTTTACACATAGGGGCGACCAGCATCATCAGGCAAGGCGAAGGCGTTCAGGATCTTGTGCTTTTAATTCCCTGTAAAGACAAAGGTTCTATTACAACATGCTTCATCGCTTCATGTCTGAGCGGATGTACATCATCAAAAGACATAATATATGGATATTTGCATCCTACACATGACTTCCTCGTGGCATCGTGATGTTCTGTTTTTCTCTTTCTTGGCATAGCAATGTAGAATGTAGATTCCAGCCATTCTCTGTCACACACAAGTCTGATAACCTACCTATCGGTCTGCAAATTCTTAACACCGGCCCGTTGCCCGGCAGATGACATCTTCAGTCCCGGCCGGTACAATGGTCACTGACGACCCGATCACGCTTTTAAACCCTAGGATGTGACTCATTCATGATCCACTTTCTTTTTCTTCGTTCCATCATAATAGCACATTGCGGACCTCTCTTTCATCAAAGCACCATGGCGCAGCGGAAGCGCGCCGGGCTCATAACCCGGAGGACCTCGGATCGAAACCGAGTGGTGCTATTTTTTTCTACTTTTTCGCCTTTGATCTACCTGGCATCCAGTTGACCACGCTTTTATTTTGCTGACTTTGTTTATGATTCAAATCTGTTATTGTTTGCGTCATGATCAAATGAGCCTTTCTTTCTTTTCCTTTTAGAGTGGATGGACTGTGGTGTTTGGTGTGGTTATGCACTTCGATACTGTACATCAGCAGCATATCTCGACATTGACTGCATGAGAGAAATAATCGGTGCAATAGAAAAGTGTCTCGAGATTAGGATGCTGTTCACTTTATGACTCCTTGCTTGCAGGATCAACTTTTCTTTGTTTGCTGCATTTCTTGTGATTTCCTTGGTGTGATCTGCCAATATGATTGGACAATCAACAAGAGCATGTCTTTTCTTTTCGATTACCAATTTAAATCAACAGATCGGCAACAAATACTGAGAAATTTAAACTATCGTTTTTTATATGTTTGTCAAATACATCTTGCAAGAAGTTGACCAAAGATTTGGTGTTCATGTTGCCATCATAGGATTGCTTCAGCTTGCAGCGACAAAACTGAAATGCTTGTGACATAACCATCTTCCAAACAACGCAACAAATAGATCACATACCTGCAAGACTCGTGGTCATCATTTTCCAGCTTACAACACTTTAGTCTTGTCAACTCGGGCACACACACATATATATATGCTTGGAATGCTGCCTACCACGAAACCCTTTCTGTAACCCCACATTTTCTTCAATGTTCGATACGGGCCTTCGTATGGTCACGAAGACAGATTATACTCATAAATACTTGGGACTTATACAAATCCGTGCATATTAAAGGAATTATGAATGTCTTCCTACAAAGACATAGCTTCCGGGCTTAAACTCCGGTCCCAGCAAGCATGATTGCGCCTATCATGGAGCCAGTCACTTCCTAACTGCCCAGTAGCATTGGGAATACAGATAACTTCGACACAAGTTTTTTTGTTAGGGCAGACTAATTGGAAAAATTGCAAACGGAGGCCAGGCACCGGAGGAGTAAAAGGTCTAAAAGGGCAACCCAGTGGAAACGCACCATCTCGCCGAACCTTCCAATTCCACCACACATCAGCTTCTCTTGCTACTTCAAAACCACATATGTTGTCATTGTTAAAGAACAATTTGATTTATCAATCGCGATTCCTCACTGCGAACACAACCCGTTTCTGCCTAGCACCCCAAAACTTACCTTATACTTGCGGATTTAAAAGGACTGCCGAGTATCACTTCTACGACAACCGCCATATGCAGAAAGATATTCTGATTCGACTTCTTGATCACCGAAGATACAGATACAAAATGGATAATCGGATACGAGAAGAAATATTACATCCCATGGCAGAGACGCAAGGCCAGCCGTCTTGGAGAATGCCGCGGGGCGAGAGTTGGATGGGCAGGATCTACTTCTTGTGGTTCTGGTATGCCAGGGCAGTCTTGAGAGAATGAATGTCTTTGGTTGGCTTCATAATTAAGAGCAGCATAAAGGAAAGTCTCATAATTTATTGTATCAAATAAGCCGCATCAAAGATTATCATTGGTAAAGGAGACAATGATTGATGGATTACCGTACGAATTATAGCTCAAGGGAAGGACGACAATTCTGAGAAAATAGATGAGAGTATCATCGCAAACATAATCCGTCTCTGCAGAGCACTGGAAGCTTACTGGATTGATCACAAGTAAATATGATATCGGCCCTGTGAAACATGTATTTGGCACCACGAAATCCGACGATGAATTAGAAGTCAACGTGGACATGAAGTTCGATTGATGGATCGTATCTGGGCATTGAACTGGCATGGACACGTATTCTTCATAAAGACATCCTCAATTTGTCATTGTTGCTGCATTTTGAAAAGGGAGTGAACTCCTCGTATGTTGTCAAAGATCTGGGTCAAGCAAGGAGATAAGATCGAAAAAAAGCGAGGAATGTTCTAATGTGGCGAGACATGCAAATGTGCTTTGCCATCAAATGCAACGGTGTCGTCGTATTATCCCTGAGCACATTTGCTCCCTGGCATATTAATGTTTGGGCATTGTCATTTTCAGATACGGTGCCTTGGCAAGAGATGTCTTCATACGCCAACAATATTTTGTGCGAAGCATGATGGCATGGGAAATAGAAATTCCGCATGGTAATCTGCATAGTCGGGGAATCCCCATCTGCTTGGTCTGCATCATAACATGCCATTCTAGAGACACTAGGCCACTGATGCCTTGGAGTAGTTTTTAGATGACACAAATCTACACATTTCTTCTTGTCACCAATTCCAAGACCCCAGGCGTCAACCTCACTGAAGCTGTCCGTGCTTTCCTTTTTTTTTCCAGCTCGGCCAATTGATCAATGGCATTGGCAGGAGCAAAATGCAGCTACTTAGGCCACCAACGTCTAGGGACTCTAGGGCCCCACACTGCTGCCTTGGACTTGAGCGGCCTGCAGTCTGTTGCCTCTGTTACAAGAGCTTTGTTTAAATTCGCAATAAAGTCAACACAATTGTCCTTTGAGAGTCCCTTCTTCCTGTAGACACCTTCGCCAGTCTTTGTTCGCCTCCTCACAAAACCTCACTCCAGTCAGTCAATCGGACGACAGGAATTGCCCTCACAACTTCCATCCGCACATCTTCCATCCCACAGTCCCCGGAGACGCAGGAACCCACCCAAATTTAAGCTTAAGCACACCCCCCTTTTTCAGAACTTCCATCTCTCATTGGACAATTGGACAATGCCTCCCCGAAAGAAGGCACCCACTGCTGCCCCCGATGCCGCAGCAGCTCCAGCTCCGGCCCCAGCAACTAGGGGCAGGGCCACACGTTCTCGCACACAAGCTGCAGCTCCTCCGGCAGACGACAATGTAATTGCGCCTGATGCACAGAAGGACCCTGCGCCTGTAAAGGCCAAACCCGCTCGTGGCAAGAAGGCCGCTGCCGCTGCCGCTGCCGCTCCGGTCTCCACTACGGACGGTGTCGCAGATGCTTCGTCCCAAGATGCTGCTCAAACAGCAACCAAGACAGCCCGGGGAAAGAAGAGAGCCCCGGCTGTCGACACTGATGGACCTACGCAAAAGAAGACCAAGTCCTCGGCAGCACCAGTTGATGCAGCTCCACCTGCTGCCCCTTCAGCTCCGGACTCCAAGTCTGATGTGCAACAAAGTCCCGAGCCGGAGGAGAATGCTCAAATCGCCAAGCCCGGCGTCAAGATCCCCTTGGATGAACTCGTTCCGAGCAATATGCTCTCATTCGAGGTATACATCGATGATGATGGCGTCATTTACGATGCCTCCTTGAATCAGACCAATGCCGGAAACAACAACAACAAGTTTTACCGTCTTCAACTATTACGCAACGCATTTGGCGTATATCAGACATGGACCCGCTGGGGTCGAGTCGGCGACCGTGGCCAGACTGCTGTTCTCGGTAGCGGAAAACTCCCAGAGGCCTTGGAACACTTCAACAAGAAATTCAAGGACAAGTCGGGCCTGGCATGGGCAGATCGCAGTGCGGCGCCAAAGCCCAAGAAATACACATTTGTCGAGCGTAGCTACGCTGATGACTCAGACGAGGAAGAAGAAACCAAGGTCAAGAGCGAGGACGGCACAGAAGCACCAGAATCCAAGCTGGCAAAGCCGGTGCAGGAACTCATGGAGCTAATCTTCAACCAGCAGTACTTTGCGAACGTCATGTCTTCAATGAACTATGACGTGAAGAAGCTCCCCTTGGGCAAGCTTAGCAAGACCACCGTCACTCGAGGATATCAAGCACTCAAGGACCTGTCAGCGCTTCTCCGGGATCCGAACCTTGCGGCCAGCCAGTACAATACCTCATTTGCCGACGCCACTGAACACCTCTCGAACTCGTACTTCTCGCTTATTCCTCACATTTTCGGGCGACGAGCACTACCCGTCATCCGGGATGAGGGCATGCTGAAGCAGGAAATAGAACTTCTTGAAAGCTTGTCCGATATGAAGGATGCTGACTCCATTCTCAAGCAAGAGAAACAAGACATTGAGCGACTCAACGTTCTCGATCGCCAATTCCGGGGCTTGGGAATGGAAGAGATGACGCCCCTCAAACATACCACCCCCGAGTTCGTGGAGCTCAAGAACTATCTGATGGAGACTCGTGGCTCCACCCACAACGCCAACTACCAGATAGATCAGATCTTCCGGATTGAGCGTTGCGGAGAAAAGGACAGGTTTGACGCAAGTCATTTCTCCGGTCCTCCGCGCGACCGACGACTGTTGTGGCACGGTTCGTGTGCCACGAACTTTGGTGGCATTCTGTCGCAAGGCTTGAGAATCGCGCCGCCAGAAGCTCCTGTCAGCGGATACATGTTCGGTAAGGGTATCTACCTCGCCGATATGAGTTCCAAGTCTGCAAACTACTGTCGCGCTGGTGCCACAAATGGCCACGCACTCTTGCTTCTTTGCGAGGCCGAGCTTGGCGATCCCATGCAGCATCTCACGAACGCTTCATACAACGCCGGCGAAGATGCCGCGGCAAAGGGCATGTTCTCGACTTGGGGACAGGGCACCACGGGCCCAAGCCAGTGGAAGGATGCCGAGTGTGTCAATCCCAACCTCAAGGGAATCAAAATACCCGATGTCAGCGTCAAGCCTGGACGGACAAATGTTCCCAACGCATACCTTCTCTATAATGAGTACATTGCCTACAATGTATCACAGGTTCGTTTGCGCTACTTGTTCCGAGTTCGGATGTAGGACATCGACTCGGGATTTTGAGCAGCAGTATGTGAATGGGGAACAATTGGGTGGCGTTCTTTGGTTTGTCTTATTCACACGGCAGACATGGCGTACAAAAAACGCCGACCAGGTGTGGTCAGTGGTGTGGATTACAGAAGGCATGATCTTGGGGAGATGTCGATTGTCCTGCTTTTGAGAGTTGAGAAAGCGGGATAACGATGACCTGATATGGCTGATACCAAGGGGAATAGGTCATCTCTTGGCACAATCTACCTAGCAAACTCTGTAACAAATGCTGTACCGATTAGCTATTCTATTCATCTGCAACGGATTATATTTTAATATCATGACTTTGTTGAAACTGTGGCCTCTTCAAGTTGCGACTTTAGTCGACCTTGCCACGGAAATATGCTGTTGTATGATGGATAACCTCAGTCTCTGGTGAGTGCGACCATATACGGAGTACATCATCGCATACTCGTAGTTATTGACAAGATCTGAATTTTCAACAGTCTCTGATGAGCATGGCCTTTCGCTATCTAGATTCGAGACGGCAATTCCTGTCGGGATTTCTTGGCGCGGCGCTGCAGTCCAAGCGAGCAGTGCTCGGCTGTAGGGATGATGGAAACCCACATGAACCAAAGCAGAAATGGGAGAGAAATTGAGTTTGCCACGGAATATATCGCGGCTGTGATCTTGCCCAAGTCGCATGCTATTACGATTTGGAGCATGGTAAAATGCGAAATCACCAGGTGCTAGCTGGGGCGCCATCCAACGTGAGCCGCATGCAACGCACGTATCCAGCTCCCGCTATCGTCTCCATATCTCTTTGACTCGATGTGATCGAGTAATAAACCAGCTCTAGCAGGACGATAAGCGGGGGGTGATCTGCGCGCCCGCGGAGTCGGTACCCTGCTCGATTGGGGACTGGGCGGGCCAGGGTGTTTTCCAGGCTGCTAGTGTAGACCGCAGAAGACGGAGGCTCAAGTCGGTTCACTCACAGACAATTGCTCGCTCGCAGAAGACTGCAGAAAATCACATAGCTGGAAGTAACTTGTCGGTCTTCGGCAGCTTCCTATAGCACATGTGTGGCCAGCGGCGGCGCAAAGAAGAAATCAGCCGCCCGAATGACGGAGAAGCCGATGTGGACATGCGGGATGGGAATATGGAGGAGTATGCCGAAGCGACCAGGGTTCGTGTGGGGGAGCCCATCGCCTAGCGCGAACTGGGAATCGCTATCAGCTCCATTCAGCATCAGATGTTTTATCGTACACTGATTTTTTTTGTCTTTGCTTTCGAGCAAGGGAAACATGCTATCTATCAGCACGGAGGCGAGAGGAAAACCCCCCAGTGCGCCGGATTTCGGGTGGCCTCGAAGTGAGAATAAAGTTCAGCCGAGTTTTTTCGTTATCGCTCTCGAGTATATTCTTAAATATGGCTCGAGTTCTCCCAACTGGTCGCGTGTATTCAACTTCGTTCCCGCCATCTCGAGCCCAGGCGATATAGACTTTTTCAATTCTGTCCCAAGTCTCACCCTCCAAAAAAGTCCCCTCACTCTGGCGTAGCGTCATACTTTGTTCAAGCATTGGCTGCATAACCTCTGCCTACTCTACTCCAATATCCTGGTTGACAGCGGCACATTTCCCTGCTAAATAGATCACACGTGCGGCTTATATTTCTATTACTCGAAAATTACTCGATCTGATCTTGACTCCCCACCTTGAATCGAAACAACCCATCGCCAATATCAAAAAGAAATCTCTTCTCGGCAGCCAGGCCGGGCATCTAGTCCAGCATGAGCAGGCTCAAGAGCACTAGAGCGGGCCACTGGGCCGAGAAGCTAGCCGTCGACAACGAGGATGGACTGAGCACCGCCCAGTTGATGGTGAGCCACACTTCTGCTCCGGTCTTCTTTTCATACTCGTCCGGGACGGAGATCCACTTTCTCTTTTGAGCGCGCAGGCGAAGGAATTGACAGCTAACGCGATACTTCATAGTTGACAAACTATGACCTGAAACCGGTAGAACCCGAGCGGCGGCAATGGGGCGCATGGAACTTTGTCGGCTTCTGGATCGCCGACTCGTTCAACATCAACACGTGGATGATCTCCTCGTCCATGATCGTCGCCGGCCTGTCCTGGTGGCAGAGTTGGCTGTGCGTCTGGATCGGCTATGCCATCGCGGGATGCTTCATCTGTGCCACTGGTCGCATCGGTGCCATGTACCACATTGGATTTCCCGTCGTCAACAGGGCCTCCTTTGGCATCTGGGGTAGTCTGTGGCCCGTATTTAATCGTGCTGCCATGGCTTGCGTCTGGTACGGCGTGCAGTCGTGGATTGGTGGACGTTGTGTATATTTGATGATCCGATCGATATGGCTCAGCTGGGTAAGTTCTTTCGACAATGCTCGGCACGATTGACTCATTTCTCTTGATATTCGAGGCTTACATGGAGGGAACAGGATCGCGACACAATTCCAAACACATTTTCGGCAGACTCTGGAGCCACCACGGCCGACTATGCCTCCTTTTTCATCTTCTGGCTCTGTTCGCTTCCGGCCATTTGGTTCCCAGTCCACAAGATCCGCCATCTTTTCACAGTCAAGGCCTATTTCGTGCCATGCGCGGGTATTGCCTTTTTCATATGGGCCATCGTGCGCGCGGGTGGTATAGGACCCGTTGTTCACCAGCCCTCGTCACTGTCCGGATCTGATCTTGGATGGGAAATTGTTAAGGGTAAGTTGAGCAGATACATTTGGCACTTTAAGACAGCATTCTGACTACCGCAAAGGAATCATGAGCTCAATTGCCAACTTTGCGACTCTCATTGTCAACGATCCGGATTTCTCTCGTTTCGCTCGCAAGCCACAAGATGCATTCTGGTCCCAGCTGATCACCATCCCCATCGGCTTTGCCATCACGAGCTTCATCGGCATCATTACCTCTTCGTCCTCGGTCGTCATCTACCCCGGCACCGAGCCGATCTGGGACCCTCTGGACCTGCTGGAGATGTTCATCGACGACGGCGGATCAGCCGCGCGGTTCGGCGTCTTCGTCATTGCGACGGCGTTTGCTCTCGCCCAGCTGGGTACCAACATTGCCGCCAACTCGGTCTCGGCCGGCACCGACATGACGGCGCTGCTGCCGCGGTTCCTCAACATCCGGCGCGGCGGATACATCTGCGCCCTCGTCGGCCTGGCCATGTGCCCGTACACGCTGCTGACGTCGAGCAACCAGTTCACGACCTACCTGAGCGCCTACTCGGTGTTCCTGAGCTCCATCGCCGGCGTCATGATCTCCGACTACTACTTTGTGCGCAAGGGCTTTCTCGACATTAAGGAGCTGTACGACGCGCGCAAGACGGGCCCCTACTTCTACACGTTCGGCGTGCACTGGCGCGCGTACGCCGCGTACATCAGCGGCATCTTGATCAACGTCGTGGGCTTCGCGGGCGCCATCGGCCGCGACGTGCCCGCCGGCGCGACCTACATCTACAACCTCAACTTCTTCTGCGGGTTCATCGTCTCGTCGGGCATGTACTGGGGCCTGTGCAAGCTGTTCCCCGTCCCGGCCACGAGCGACCACTGGATGGAGGTGGGCGACGAGATCACCGACATCAGCCTGGCGTACGACGGCCGGAGCGGACAGGAGTTTGACGAGGAGGCCGTCATGGGCACCAAGTACGGCGAGGACCACAAGGCTCTATGAGATGGCGATGTGTGTGCGCGCGGGGAATCATGATATCAGTGGAATTTGTTTTTTATGCTGGGAAAAAGAAATCATGTGGCGAGCAGGCCGCACGTAGCGCGTGACGGTTCGGAAATGATGAGATGTTATGAATGATACCAACCTGTTTACTTCCACTTCTGTCTCCATTACCTGAATCGACTTGTATGATGAGGTAGCTCGGAATCCATTCATGTCCAGGTCAAGGCAAAAGTGTTTCTAATTCGAAAATGACTATATCAGGTGTTCTTGTTGACGTTGTTGCACATGCTGTAATACAACGTGGTACAGAGTATATCAAGTTACCAACTTCATTGTCCTGTTCAATGGTTGCTCTTAGTGCCTCTACTGGGCGTGCTTGCCTAGAGTCAGCGGAGTCTTTGTTTGGCACGGGCCATGTTGTAGCCTAATTCTAGCCGCTGAAAGAGAGCACTTGAGAACAAATGGGTAACAACTGCCTGCTGCAAGGTACGTACCTGCATATCTTCAAGCTGTAACTTGAACTCGCTCAAAACGCGACTCTCAACCGCATCTCTCACTGTTTACCTACGCTCACAAACAACAAACGAGACTTCCAATTTGTTGTCAAACATCAACAACTGACATACGGGCTGCGGAACTTGAGTTCTTCATTCCCCGTGTGCGCTCTTGCTGGCCGAACAGTAGAGGAGTGCCTTGAGGTCCCCAGTCTTTCGCCCACCCCTTATACAAAGCCGCCATAGCTGCCACGGACGATTCACCATCATCACATCCGCAAACATGGCGGCTCTCACTCCGGCAGACGGCGGCGTAGCCCCTCCTCTACTGCGGATGCCGGCCGAAATTCTCCAACAGATCGCAAGCCATCTGACGACGCCTGACTATGGTCGTTTGCGCATGACTTGCAAACACCTCGAGGTGTCGTTTCTCAACGCCTTCACCAGAGAATTCTTCATGAAAAAGCAATTCATGATCACCACGTTCAGTTTGCAGGCCCTCATCGACATGTCTAAATCAAGAATGGCAGACGCCATGCGTCACATCATCTTCGGACTCGAGTCACCAATGGCCTTTTTTGATTACTACCATGTGGCTCATAACATGCAGACGCCGCTGCAAAAGTACAATCTGACTGCGCATCTCGGACAGCACACTGCTCTTCTTGACTGTGCATACGATATCGAGATGATGTCGCAAGCTTTCGCCAAGCTGAAAAACCTGGACACTGTCGAGATTCGCGACTTTCGTTCCTACCGCACCCGTGACCAGACCAGGTGGAAGAGCTACGGCGTAGCCACTTTCGAGGAGGAGACGGGCCGCCGGATGACCTACCAAACCTCTCATTCTGATATGGACAAAGCCCGCATCGCTCGCTCGTTCCAGAACATCCTTCGAGCGTTGGGCAAGACAGACACTCGCCCGAAGCGCTTCGAGGTCAACACGAGAGGCAGTGGCCTCTTCGACATGGCCTTTGAGATTCAGAGATATGATGAGCCCAGATTTCTTCCTTTGTTGGCCGGCTTGGAGGCTCTACACCTCGACTTGGGTCCAGGTTCGGGCAGGCCACCAATACTGGTTGCCGATGTGGAAAATGGCCATCACGAGTGCATCGCATATTACCTGCGAAAATTCCTTCCTCGTGTTCACAACTTGAAAGTGCTACGGGTGAACTTTGATCATATGGGACTCATTGCAGCGGGCTTCCTCACCTGGTTTCAAGCTGTACAATCGATCGAGTTGCCAGGCACAGACTCAGACGACCCAGGCGGTCTCCCAAGAGCCCCGCCGCCCATGTATTTCAAGAATCTGGAGCAGTTGGAAATCGGAAAGGTGGACCTACGACCAGAGCTTCTGCTAGGTCTGTTTAAGAAGTACAGAAATACTTTGAAGACTCTTGTGCTCCACAGGGTGGGATTGAAGCACACGAACCCGAAAGGCTCCAAAGTCAATCATTGGACAAAGTTTTTCAACCGAATGGCGGAGCTAGATCTCAACATTACGACTTTGACTATGAGTCATTTGGGACAGATCAGAGAAGATGCGCCGGCTCAGGACTCCATCACCTTCAAGGACTCAAACCCCTCTAAAGTGCGGAGCTGGGGAGGAGAAGATCTCGGCGGAGCTCTCAAGGATTTTGTAAACAACATGGAAGTGGAATGGCGACCAGAGGCAGACTCGCCGAATTCGGAATCTTCAGACAGCGAAGAGAGCACAGATGAGGTCACTGAGGATTCAGATGAGGAAAATGCTATGGACTTGGCCGAGGCCGAATGATGGATTTTGAGAACAAATCTGAGTCGCCGACACATTTATGGCCTGACTGAGCATTGCGTGCTGAATGAGACATTAGCAGAATCATTTCAGTATGGTTCTTTTCTTTTCGACGGCTCCGTCTCGATATGTAAAAGAAATCAATTCCTCATGAACATAATGGCACTTAGTGCTAGGTGCGACCAAATTATGGCACGACGAAATACAGCAAACTTGGACTATGATTTTCCAAGAAATTGTGCTCGGCCTGATGTGCAGCGTCATTCGCCTAACCTCTTCCCCATTCAGAATTTCTAAACTCCATTGCGATATCTGATGAGAAGAAAGCAAGAAGAAGAAGTGGGAAACAGTTCGGCGGTAGGTGTTGAATCCAGTCCCAGCGTTCACTGGCCGAAAGCGATATCGTAAGTACCAAGGATCTCATTTCAGGGACTCGCGACATCGATCGGCTTGCGAGCCAAGTCGTCTTTGAGGACCGTGTAGGCCAAAGAGTGTATACTTTTTGAGCATTTCACGCAGAGTCCTATTTCTGAGAACGGACACTTGCTGTCATGGTGCGAGACTTAGCATGCCATGACGTAAGTAAACAAGATGGTGCCTTGTGTCAACCGATTTCACTTAGGTAGTTGAGCGCCGCCTGTCGGTTGTGGCGTTCTTGCTAGCAGTCTTGCCGGTCCTGTCCGGAGGGGATGTACGTGCACATGGCCATATGTAATCGAGCTCAGGATCATCAACACGAGCAGTCCGTTAGTCGGCGTGTGGCTGTGTCCCATTCAGATTCCGTGTACCCGAGCCAACGGGGAGGATTACAATGCCTAGATTCAGAGAGTCACAATGTGTAGGTTGGAAGCGCAAACTGATTTGGGTACATTCGATCAACCTACGAATAGAAAATAGGGCTCATTCGCGCATTGCCAGATGCTTCTTCCGCTGAGATGAAGTAGATTCGTGATATCTTGACCATTGGTGTTGACAGTCAGTCATAGACAGATCGAATAGATTAGATCTGCCCCCTTTTTGACGTCAGATTATAGGTATGCAGACATGGACTTAGATTACAAAATGAATTCGCCAGATCCGACGTGCCTTGCAGATCGTCTCGGTCCAGACCGATCGCATCGGTGCTCTATGGCCCGAAAGGAGAGGAGCATCTGGAGAAAGTTATCGATTCGGATAACATGAAGACGCCCCCTTGTTCGCTTCTTAACATTTTCAAGTCTGCTTCATAGAAATGGTTGTAGTCTCTGCTTCCAAAGCTTGATTTCATGTCAATAAGGGCCAAAGGTATGTCAACACGGGTGACACAGGCACTGAAATCGTCGGTAATATCTTCTTCGGCGATCTTGAGAGGCCTTCGGACGTATCGTTTACCTCAGCTTACCTGACATTTTGACGACGGTGGAAAACACAAATCAGATGGGAAGAAGAACGCTTGGATGGGGATCTGCAACTCGGCAGTCGACAAGCGCGGCGGGTGCTTGTTTTATTAGACCACGGCCAATCTCGAATTGGAATGGGTATCACAAACTTCAGTTAGACGCAGCGGCTTGGCGCACATCCGGACACGAACGATTTTCATGAGTGAGTATAACCTCCACACGTTGGCTTATCCATCGTGGACTCCATCCCATCCCGCAAGTTCCGCAGCCTAGGGAGAACCCGCACCACCGCTCTGGCGATCACTTCTTCGAAGCTTTCCACACCCCCCGGGCATATGTCGACTATCCCAATCTGCCCCCCTTCTCAAAAAGTTTATAGTGCTTACCAATGCCTCGGTCTGGCTGTCGGTCAGCCGTTCCTGCGTTGGTACGATACGAATTTCTGTCAAAAGTGCCTGTCATTCTGGCGTATTTCCGGCGTACACTTGCAGAACACTAGGGGGGATTTCCTGAGAATTTGGAATTCTATAGGCTATAGTTTACTCGTGTCGTCATCAAGCTTCAATTTCCCATTGCTGTACCCCATACGCACACTATTATGCACCCCGGAAGCAGAGTTCCCCACAAGGAGTTTTATTAGTGCCCGGTAGTATCATAGAGTTTACATGCTGAGATCCCCTTTCACGTAAGTCTTACTCTGGAACTCGGGGTCAACGCCAAGCCGGGGATGGATCGGGAGAGATATTTGGAATTGACTTTTTTCACGTCATATGTGCTAAGTAAGAGATATTTATACGTGATGGTGCCCCTGTGAAAAATCAGTTACCTACCTGGCGTGTGTCTTGCGTTACCATCCGAAAACCCCATACACCAATACCAAGGTCCAATACTATAATCCAACATGGCACGGAGTAACACACTGCTGGCCCTCACGGCCGCCCTCGCCGCCACGGCGACGGCCCGGTCGTGCCAGAACTTGACCATCCCGGTGGCGGCGACGACCCGCAACGCCGTCTTCGATGTCAGGGCGCCCGCGACCAACATTGAGGTGACCGACTTCATCCTGGACCTCGCCGAGGTCGGCAACAACCTGACGCAGAAGCTGCTGACGGGCTACACCACCATCAACAAGACCTGGGACATCGCGGCGACGTACTGCGAGCCCGACGCCGGCCCCGGCAAGGCCCTCCAGGTCCTGGTCCACGGCATCGGCTTCGACCGGTCGTACTGGGACTTCCCGGCCGACAACTACAACTACAGCTACGTGAACCAGGCCCTGGATGCTGGCTACTCGACGTTTGCGTACGACCGGCCCGGCATCGGGCAGTCGGAGCACGGCGACGCGGTCGAGGAGATCCAGTCGTTCCTCGAGGTGGCCGTGCTGATCGAGCTGACCTCGCGGCTGCGCGCCGGCTCCGCCGCCGAGTGCGTCCCGGCCTACGCCAAGGCCGTCCACGTCGGCCACAGCTTCGGCTCGATCCAGACGTACGCGCTCGCCGCGCAGCGCCCCGAGCTGACCGACGCCATCGCCCTCACGGGCTTCAGCCAGAACTCGTCGTACACGGTCGAGTTCGAGCTCGGCGGCAACTTTGTCAAGGCCAACGCCAGCAAGTACGCCGACGGCTACTTCGCCGCGGGCGACGAGTCCGGCGTCCAGATCAACTTCTTCGGCCCGGGCGACTTTAGCCCGGAAATCTTGACTGCCGCCTACGAGGCTGGACAGCCTGTTACCGTCGGCGAGCTGCTCACGCTCCCTGCGCCGGCTTCCGTGCTCAACACGTACCCCGGACCCGTGCAGGTTGTCACTGGAGGTGAGTTTCGCAGACAATCCACTAGTTAGATCTTGTTGAAGACTTATACTAACACCTCGGGACTTTACCAGAGCGCGACATTCCCTTCTGTGGTGGAAACTGCAGCGTCTCCGACCCTTCCATTCCGGCGGCGGCCGAAATGTTCTTCCCCAACGCCACCTACTTTGACGCCTTTGTCGTTCCCGGCGCCGGACACGGTCTGAACTTGGTAGGTCTACCCAAAGATCTCAGTTTTGTATACAGTTAGATACTAATTTGTGTCCCCAGCAATACACGTGGCCCATCACTTATAAGACCATTCTTGACTTCTTCGACCAGCACTTGTAGAAGTAGTTACGAGGAATGATGTTAATGGGAAATGGTGCCATCTCGTCGAGTATGAAGATGCGGAAACTCGCACTAGTGACACACAATAATTAATACTAAATAACCCTGATATGATTCATCTCTGATTATAGTGAAGCGTAGCCGCTCCAATAGGATGCTGAACACACTGGGCAATGCATCACACAACAGGACAGGAGGCCAAGAACAGTACATTGGACACATTTTGACCCCAAGTCGCGCAATCATTGTGTGTATAAACAATGGCATTTCCAATTGTCCTTTTTGGCACTTGATCCTTTTCTCTGTCGGGGGTTATGTTCATGACCAAGACGTTTGCCATATTGTCACGCACGCCTAAATACTACCTCCGACAGACGCTGATCAGCTTTCTGACTTTCGCCATGGTCTCGGGAGAGTGTTCAAGCAGATGCGGGGGATCTTCGAATATATCGTATTCCTCGCTTATACCTTCAGATGCCCTCTCTCGTGTTTGCCATGTGGTAAACTGCAATACCTACTCCAATTGCTGAAAAGTCAAAGTCTCATATTGATTTGACAGCTATTGGTGGTCCACTGCATTTGTTCTTTCAGCACTCGAATCCATGCAGGTGACGCAGGGAGTAATTTCTTGCCAGTGCCTGCCTACAATGTCGACTTGGGAACGCTCTTTCTTAAGAAATCCCATCTTGCTTGTTTATATTCTTGATTGGTGTTGATCACCTCCGGGTAGGGACGAAGGACGGCTTGGCCCGTGTAAACAAGGTACATTGTAGACGCTCCGTATGATCTCTTTTGCTTCTTCACATCGACCATTTAACCATTCTGCAACCCATGCTTACTCTTTAGATTATTGCTAAGGTTATCTTGTTTGCTTCCCAAATCGAGCATTGACTTTACCAACACCATTCTCCCGTTACCTTTACAGTGCCCATGGATAAACTACCGTGGCTCCGTGCAGCCAACCGGCGTGAACCAGTTGTCAAGATGGAGACGACCAGAACGAAATGGACCTGCACCCTAGAGGAAAACTCCATCATCATCCGTCAAAGGTCTTTGGATGAACATCCTGCCGAACTCGTGATTGGGTTCCATCGCGCAGTCCAAATCGAGGATCGGGAAAGCGACATAACAACAATCCCGCCCAATCAGAGACAATTCCCCCTTTTCAAGATCCAGGACTATGTGGACAAGCTTCCTGACGCCATCTCTGGCAATGGAGGCGTGTTCTTTCCCGCATGGTGTAAGTCCTGCTCCTAATCAGTGTTAGCATCGGGACTAATTGCAGTCGTCTTTCATCAGCGAAGGAAGCCATGCGGATCAAGTTCTCAGCCAACACACCTTTCATGATTAAGGTGTACGTTGGCGGGATCAATGCCATTTCTGGAAAGCACTACAAAGAATCCTCGACCACTAAATCCCGCCTACTGAAACTCGCCCGCCGTCTTAATCTCGCTCCAAAGGGTGACATTATCCAGGATTATATTGTCACGCCTCCGCAACCATGGCTGAATGGTTTCGCAACCCCGTCGGGTGAATTCAAGCAATTTGTTGCCTCGGATTCATGCGAGAGATACGGTGTAGAGGCCCCGATCACAGAGCAAGACATAACCTCCGGAGGACTTCAGATTGAAGTCACGCCCCTTAAATTCGTGCCTCTTAATTTCACGCTCACCAGCCCCGATGGTTACTACAAGTACGGATGCGAGGATGGATCTGAGTGTCATGATGGATTCAAACTCCGCATCAAGACAGTCAAAGAAGATCTCATGGAGGTCCATTGCTGCCACCCTGTGCCCACAGTCAAGGGACTCAAGACTGTCCTATACAAAGCAAAGGGCATCCCAGTGGAGGACCAGAGGTTGATTCATGCGGGCAGGCAACTAGGAGATGGTAGGTTGAGCCACAAGACCTCGGAATGCTCCCAGTGTCACGCTGATAGCCGTTGCAGCTCTACCTCTCTCCGAATACAACATCACGAAGGTATGTCTCATATGTTCAAAACTGGGGTTGTTTACTGAGGTTGTTCTAGGATTGTACGGTTTATCTCGTCCGTGTAAAAAGGGCGGACGCAGTGGCTTTGAGGATCTGGAACTCGCTACTCAAAACGTTTACCCAGATACTGAGGACCTGAGCAGATGGGACCGCGATGCTACTATGTCCTTGCGGGCTTATATGCTCTGGGTCCTTGACTTTTCAAGGTTCACCGGCAGGATACCGCCTCCGGAGCCGTTGACAGCATTAGAACATGGCTTATCACAAGACTTTACTGCCGAAGCCCTCCTCCAGGACTCCGAGATTGGCAACAGCAAGAAGTCGAATGACAAAGGTGGCGCAGACATGTCCAGCGATACTTCCAGTGATGTTTTTGGGTCGAAGCACTCACCCGACGTCGATGATCCACATGGTCTTATCAACCCGGACGGCCCTTTCTGCGGTTTCGGTGTCTCCAAGACCTCAAGCGCGAGCTCAAGGACAACCAGCTGGAGGTCCAGGGGCTGAGTCTAGAGGACCTCGGGCTGGAGGATGAAGAGGAATAAACCATTAGTGCATGATTCCTTTCACCGGGTAGGGAGTCTGTGTGTGTGGCCGTAACAGTGTTGTGAGAACACATGAAGTTGCAATGCCACGGGTTTGCTTTGATAATAAATAGTGACCTACCAAAAGCTGGTTAATATCAATACAGAGCGATTTAGATAGCAATGCTTCTCACTCGGTCGATATTTCCTTTGCTCGTCTCTGCCAGTAGTCGGGCTTTATGTCGACTTATGTTGGATCAAGTCTCTGAAGCTAATGCCATAAGATCGGTACTTGTTTGCAAGCTATCCATGCACAATGGCTCAGAAAAGCCAATACTTGCGAGCTTGAAGCGTCAATAGCAACACATCTCTAATGCGGCCCCTTTGATGCGGTGCGAATCTCCGGCAGCCTCCAGACGTTGATCTCCGCGGAGTCTGCGTCCGATTCTCTGCCTATTTCGTTATTGAATAAGTAAATGGAGAGTCATATCTTCCAAGTCAATAAGTAATCCAAGATCATAATGCAGACGTGTCAGAATATTTGGATCGTCGACCGAGCAATATCGAGTATCACAGTAATGATCTCTTATAGGATAACAGCGTCCAGTCACCTATCTGGGAGAAAATACCGTACAAACTTAACTGTGCTGCCCATAAATGAGATAACAATCTCTACGTGCTTTTTATCATGGAGATGGATTATTATTATTATTATTCCACCCTGGCAGGTATCTATATTCGGGGCCATCCAGGCCGAACAGCTTCGGACGTGACTTTCAATCCCGGAATAAGTTCTATGCTTTAATTACCTCGCTTTCAAGCATGAGCTAGAATCAGCCAACTACCATGCCATGTCTTTTCTCAAACACTGTTAGTCGCGTATTGAAGCTAAGCAAAGGCAGATGGGCGACCAGGACTTGAGCCTACGCATAGCCAACACCGGAAGTATAGACGTTCACATCTCATATTCAGAAACATGGCAGTCACTGGCCTGATCAAATTCCTGGACCATACAATTTGGCAAACATGCACGTAATCTGGTAGTTGATATCGTGAATTCGTCAACGCTTGAAATTTATTGGTACCTCTGATGGAATGGATCAAAGGAAAAAGAGAAAACAAATGGGTGGCAATAACGGCCAGACCCATTCAAAGTCTATATAGCTATGCTTCAATGATAATGGCCTAATACTTTTCTTTTGCCGTACCAACTTTTTGAGATGGGCCGGTAGTCTATTGTGCACCGTGTCCGTTTGCGCCGTTGGAATGACCATTTGCAATCTCGTCACCCAGTACCGCCTTGACCAAGGCTTGCTGAACGTCCAGCACCAAATCCTGCGAGTCCTCGATACCGGTGCTGATGCGTACGAGATCGTCAAAAACGCCAACTGCCTCTCTCTGGTCCTTGGGGATGCCTGCGTGGGTCATGGCGCTAGGCAACTCGACGAGACTCTCGACGGCGCCGAGACTCTCGGCCAATGTGAAGATTTCGGTGAGCTTGCAGAAACGCTCAGCGGCGGTTCTGCCACCCTTGATTCTGAAGGAGAGCATACCGCCTCCCAGACCGTCGCGGTGCTGCTTCAGCGCGACTGCTCTCTGCGGGTGGGAATCCAGACCCGGGTAATTGACCGAGATGACGTGGGGGCTGGCCTCGAGCGCCTTTGCAATTGCCATGGCGTTATTGCTCGCCTCCCTGACGCGGAGATGCAGCGTCTTGACTCCTCTGTGAGCCAGCCACGAGTCAAATGCTGAGGGGACTGCTCCGCCGGCATTTTGAAGAAATGCCAGCCGTGCCTTGAGGTCGTCTGAGTTGACGGCGACGACTCCCATAACGACATCGCTGTGGCCGTTGATGTACTTGGTAACGCTGTGCACGACGATGTCCGCGCCGTGGTCCAGGGGGTTCTGCACGTAGGGGCTGAGGAAAGTGTTGTCCACCACGACGAGCACACCTCGTGCATGGGCTGCCGTGACGACGGCTCTAATGTCGACGAGACGCAGCGTCGGGTTGCTGGGGGACTCGATCCAGATCAGCTTTGTGCTGTCCGTGATGTGGCCGGCAATATCGACCTCGATCTGGGGCGTGAATGTGACTTGCACGCCGTGGGCCTTGGCGACCTGGGTGAAGTACCGGTGGGTGCCACCGTAGACATCGCTGACGCTGATGACGTGGGAGCCCGAGGCCAAACTCTGCAAGATGGTGGCAGTGGCGGCGCTCCCGCTAGCAAACGCAAGGGCGTGCTTTGCGTGCTCGAGAGCGGCAATGGCCTTCTCGAAGTTGTCGCGGTTGGGGTTGGCACTCCGGGAGTACTCGTACAGTCCAACGGGCTGGCCAACTTCGGTCTGCGCAAATGTGGTGGACAGCGAGATGGGCTCGATCACAGCGCCAGTGGATGGATCATGAGGGGCGCCAGCGTGGACCGCGCGGGTACCAAAGCCATAGACGGGCGACTTGGGTCGTGGCGGGGTAGCCACAGGGTGCTCGACAGGAACCGTCATTGTTGCAGTAGTAGTAGTGATAGTAGTTGAATACCTTTGCTGTGTGGGTTGAGTTGATGCTGTTGTCCTTGGTCCTTTTTTTTCTGGGAAGAACGACAGAGGGGAACACTCGTAATATGTAGATTTCGAATAGAGACTCTTTCTCTTGATCGATAACCGAAGAGCGCCTGGGAAATGGGCAAGCTATTGGTAATTGTTACGCGGATGGAGCCGAGAGAGAACCCGAGAGAGAAAAGAACGGAGGTTGGCCTAAATAAGCATGTGGGAATCCGGGGTCTGTTCTGCTTATGTTGCTGATGAGCCTGCCTAGGGTCAAAATTGTAATTTGTAGAGGATGAATCACAGGGCGCGTCTATTATATAGCATCCAAAGATGCAGAGAGTGAATCACTGGGGAGGGAAAGCTGTCTGTTCTTTACATATTTATAAGCATCATCGTTCCAAGGGATTCCGTCATCTCATTAAGGTACTGAATGTAATGTGCGAAGGGCAATATTAGCAATCACGCAATGCGGGATAGAGGAAGCCACAAAGGAAGGTTCTTGTCATTAGGAAGGCACCTTTGGCACCCAGTAATCAATGGTATTCCAATTAAATCATCGGCCGACCTGGAACAGAAAAATCATGCGCCATACCACCCATATTGTGAGGAAGCAGCTCCGGGTGGATAGAAAGCCAGTACGTAGGTAGCTTGCGCCCTACGCCCTATGGTTTCCACCCCTAGGAAAGATCCCAACGGCCTAAGCTACATATCTAGGTGGTATATTTTTCATTACCCCGGATACGCCATCGCAGATATGATCATCAAGAAGCGACAATCAGATCGATTGTGCATAAGCACGTGTAACAAATCATTTGGCCAACCGAAAGATCCCTGACTCGTGCCATTATTAATCGAAACGGTACGAGCAGTTTTTCTTACGTGGTCAACCAAATGGTTTGAACAAAGTATAGTACAAAGTAGTACTGCGCAAAGTTGGCAAAGCCGCTGTCAAGCGCTATAAGCCGGTCGGCTTGGCTTGGCCTGGCCATATTTTTATGTATTTTTTTCTTCTTCGCCTTTTTGTCTTGTCGCTCTGTGTCTGTCGGGAATCACATGAAGCTGACAGGTACCAGCTCCAGGTAGTATAAACGTGACAGTCAGACCTATACGAGATCCTTGGAGATCGTCGGCTTTCTATTATTGGTACGCAACCCACCATACGGGTCATCAGCGAATGGCAACATTCAGCCGCCGAATGCCGAATCTTTAAAGAGAGGAAAATGCGCCTTGGCCCTGCAAAGCTCGGCCAGCTCTTCGCGATTTGTTCCATTCGTCTCATAAAATGCGACGAGATGTCAATATGCCAAAAAGATGCACACCTGCCCATTCAGGCGGAGACGAAACGTGCCTGCACGGCAAAAATTGCAAAATACTGTCAAAGTCTGGGTCTCGCTCATCGGGACATTCTCTAAGCGAGGAAATCTCTTTGTCACAACTTGCGTATGCCGCTTGTTGCCATATGCAATGGTAATGTCGCGATCAACCGGGGCTTCGTTCAGGACATGTTGTTCACTCCGCGCAAGACTCACTGGAGATGGAATCAGGCCCTCATCCGAGTAAGGCAAGGCACCAGTTGTCAGATCGGTATTACAAAGTACCCACAGTAGGTACGCACATCGCAATGGCTGAGTTTGGTGACGGGAAAGGGCCTGCCAGCTAATTCGGCATATCGAACAGCTTTCCTTACCCTAACCCTGCGCACAGTCTTCACCTTTGCAGCTCAGGACCCAGATTGCTAACTGTCTTGTCTCTCTAGGCTCGGTAATCACAACCATCATTTCTCATTCTTTGCAGCTCGGTATTTGCTGCATCAATGGTGCTATGTCTTACACATCTCGTCCGGCTACCTTGCCGGATTGCGATTTACTGATCAAGACAGGATTCGATGATAAACATTGATGCCAAGCTTGGCTATCTTAACCAACCATCCACAAGAATAATTCGATGATTTGAACACCGCTCAGCACAAATTTCGCAATGAAGTGCTCCCGTCTTGAGCATCGATATCGGGTGCACATGGCCTACACGTGTCTAGCGGCGTATGGCATCCAGGGTCTCAAGAGGCGACGCCGCCGCGTCTTGCATTAGAGCCTGTACACATGCAGCCCCTTGGGGCGCGTAGGGTATTAAAAGCTCCGGGGCAAGGTCTTCGTGAGCACCCATTGCTGTCCGAGGACAGCCAGGACTACTCGTTGATCGCCCAATGAGCGGGCACTATATGCTAGGGACTGCCTGCCGTCTGGCACGATCCCACGGGGATGGCATCCGTTCTGATTCGCCATCAGACCTGTAGCATCAGACTTGGGATCATATTTTGGAGCCTGTCGAGCTTCTAGGCGCATGTGGAGTCCTGACCCTCGAGTATACTGGGGGTCGATCACAACGGCGCTCCCCGACGGCGGCCCCTTTGCCGGATTCGGGAAGCTGACTCCACTGCTCAGCTGGACTCGAGCGACGCCAACAACACCTCGAGCAGAGCTGAAAATGCCCGTTCTGGAGCCTGAGGCTGTGCGTAGTGGGCTGGACATGCTGATTGTGATACTCCCATTCGAGGGTCATGGTAGCTGGCGGTGTATCAAGATCGTGAGATACTCCATTCCGGCGCAATCTACACCCAGTCTGTCGGGAGCCTGCGACTGAACTAATCATGCAGTATGTGGACTTGACGAGCTGGAGTCTCGATGAGCTGGATATCCCGGCCTCATATGGGCCTGATAGAATTGGCCGTATCACCTGTGGCTCAACTTACGAGAGATACGGAGGCCTGGCTCCATCTCAAGACTGTATATATAATGTGACCTGATCCACCGACTGCGACCAGCAAGTAGAAAACTAGATCAATAGAGCATCAGCAGCTTCCTGCAGATTTATCCCATTCATAGCCCTTCTGTTTCCAGACTTTGCGCAATGCCTCATATACTCGAAACACAAATGTTGGCCAAGAGCCTCAAAGGCCAGACACTCCTGATCCCAGATCTGAAGCCCATCTTCTCACACTGGCCAAGCTTGGAGAACGAGAACTATTCCCGGATGAAGGATGTAGTTGACAAGAAGTTACCTCAGTAAGAATCACTTCCAACTCTGCGCATAACATTGTGCTAATCCTCCGCCAACAGTATACTCCCCAGTGAGAAGCATCAACAAGCTGTCAAGGATGCGGATCCAGCTTTATTAGCAGCTAGGTGAGAGCATTTACAGGTCTTTACAATCGTCTATGAGACGATCATACTGATGTGTGTGAAAAAGATGGTGGCCTACATCGACATGGGAGTCCTTCCAAGTCATGACAGATCTGACCATCTGGTTCGGCATATGGGATGACTATGTCGAGAGGCTGGAGGACGAAGAGGAGGCCGAGGATTTCAGGTTCTCGACCAAGGAATACGTGGCGCAGAGCTTTGGGCTATCGTCGAACGAATATACGGAGTCAACAACACGATCTGCGCATCCGCTTATACTCAACTTTGCAGGAATCGCCGAGAAAATCCGAGATGCTTATGACATTGGTACGTTGATCAAGCTTTTCTTTGAAAGATGATGTTTTGATGATAGAACTGACAAGTAGAACAGAGCAAAGAGAAGAGCTTCTGAGACACTTTGATCAATACATCGACGCCACGAGGATAGAGACCGAGTTCGAAAAGAGCGAATTCGTCCCGAGCCTCGAGAGGTATTGGGAGGTGCGGACGCTGACTAGCGGAATGGGCACTCTGCTGGGTATGTCCGAGTAAGTTGATCAAGGACAAATCACCCCTGTTGGACATGGCTAATGTGTCGCTAGATTCGCTCTCGGCGTCAAGCTGCCCATGAGCGTTGTCACGTCGGCGGCATACGAGACGCTGTGGCTGTCGACCATAGTAATCAACTCCATGTAAGCCATGAATATTGTCACTTTTTTCAGATGAGTTGAGAATGTTAATCCCAGAGGCGTAATGTAGTGTCAACGATTTAATCTCTCTGAAGAAGGAGATGCGCGCCGGCAGCGTCCTCAGCTCCGTGGCCATCATGTTCCACGAGTCCGGCGGCGACCTGGATCTGGCCGTGCGGCTTTCGGTCGAACACATCAGGCAGCTTGTCGAGGTCTACGACACCACGGCCACCATGCTCCTCTTCGACCTGGTTGGCGACCAAGAGACGTGCAGGGCCATGACCAAGGTTATTGACCTGTTCCGGATGGTAAACACGGGAAATCTTGAATGGAGGTAAGTTTATTTACAAAATGGCATCATTAATGCTTCTTCTTGCTGACTTGAGATTTTTATAGTCTGGGCGCCAAGAGGTACGGAGTCACAGAGTTCATTCAAGAGGATGGGAGTATTGAGGTGGTCCTATAGTCGAAAGGATATATCCGAACTCCTGGCTTGACACATGTCTTCGGGAGCACTTTAGTATCTTGATATTGGTTGGCATCGGCGTTTCTAGGTTGATTATTAGTTGCATTTTGTTACTTGATTATATTTAAGAAAGCGAGATTATTAGGTGGGCAGCGTTGGAATTTAGATGGTTGTATACGAATAGATCAGTAGGCTATAAGACGCTAAACTTTCAATGATTCCACGTGGAACCCGAGTCTATAGATTCTAATTACATAGCTGATATAGACTGTAGAATATCAGCCCGCGTCAGATGGTGATTGTATGTGACCAAATAAGTTCCGTAGTGAAGGTGGTTGCGTGCCAATATTGACTGAAGTAGAACTACATCGACTTTGTACACTCAGACACATTAGGTAAGGACTTAATATCCGCCCCGCTGACAAGCTCAAATGAAGTCGGGGGTTCCTGGTCGCTAACCCACAGCTACGGCGGGGGATATACAGGGATGAGGGAGCTCCCCCGACTTCAACCCAACAAGGGTTCTGGCTGACTGGAAGTTGAACAGCCTCAACTTCCAACCTACACCAATCTGCAAACGAGAGAAAACCACCTGCGACGGACTCGAGCGGGCTCACCAGTTGAACGATCCTCCCCATCCTACGGGGCCATCGACGAGACACCTGGCCACATAGCCTCGATCGAGTTGTGTCGCCGCCAAAGACGCTGATGCGGAATAGCGGGCGGTAGCCGACTCCTGGCGCTATGAACGTGACGAGGCTCCCACCCGAGATCCTCATCACCATCCTCGAGTACTGCGTCGCAAATCACTATAACAAGAAGAACGACCTTCTCGAGCTGCGCACAGTATGTCGGCTCTTCGACGACATACTGAAGCCTTTTGGCCTCCACACACTTCAGGTTGATTGCACGAGACTGCAACCGCCGCATAGTGCGGACCCCACAGCGCTGGCGAGAGCTGGATCTCATTGCCAAGCTCTCTACCTGGATATGATGTTGGTCAGGGACGAAGGCAAGTATGCGCACAAACTGATTACGACCAAGTCATCATATACTAATACACCATCTCCAGGCGAAGTGGATTATCTTGGCAAGCTGTTCAAGAAGATCAACGCCATGGGGCCTTTTATCGAAGGCCTATACGACCAATATTGCATGCACGATGCGTCCTTTACCGAGGCTGACTACCGGGAACATCTCGGTGTCCTGTTTGAGAGAGCCATGAACGTGGAGGCGGTACGCCTCAACCTCCCCTTCCAGCTGATCTCCAAGCATGTCCATGCCTCGACTATGCTGTTGGGGAACACTTTCGAAGCGCTTGCTCAGAGACCAGAGGACTCGAAGCCTCTCAAGACGCTCGTCATGGAAAATCTGACAGACATTGGCATTGTGAGGTTATGGAGAAATCCTCAAGATATCAAAAACATCATGGACTCCTTTGCCAGCCTCGAACATTTGCTCATGTCCATTCGAAGACACGAAGGCGAAAGATACCACACCATCGGGTTCCAGCAGAGGCTGTGGGAAATGATTGGCAAGGCCAGTAATCTCAAGAGCTTATGCTTGATTAGCTTGAACATGGACGAGTTGCCATTCCAACAGGTCAAACGGACGTCGCAGCGTGACTGTACGCTGAGCGACTGGAACTTCAGGGCCATCCCGACCATACGGAAACCGCCAAAGTCTATACTACCATGTCTCGCATCACTCGAGCTTCGACGCGTCGATATCCAGCCCTGCGGGTTTCTATCCTTGTTCAAGTGCCTCGGCAGCTCGCTCAAGGAGCTGATCCTTAACCATGTCTACCTCAAAACTATTTACAGCTCTCACGCGCCGGAAGATGTTGAGAAGAATTTGTGGATTGGTTATCCAAACCAGCATCCGCCGCCCAACCATAGATGGATTGCCATGACCATTCGGGAGCTGGACATTAAGCTGCGTGTCTGTCGAGTAACAAACATTGGCTACGATCAGTACAACGTCGGCTTGAGACCGAGTGAATGGCCAGAGTACGACCTACATGACCCAACTGGTCGTGGGAGAAGCCTGGATCAGCGTTTTGTAGAGGTCGTCATGGGCATAAAACAATCGCGAAGTGCCCAGGAAGGCGACATGGAATACTGGCCAGAGGAGGCGGATGCCACTTGGGCATATGCCGACCAAGAGAGACCTTCGCGCATTCGAACGCGAGAATGGGATGCTGTCGCATATCTTTCTGATGTCAACAATAACAACACTTCGAGTTGGCAAAAGACGATCGACGGCTACTTTCCCAACTTCAATCAACATACAGTTGACGAGCTACACCGATTCGCTGACACGGCTTGCGAAGGTATGGAGGAAGTTAGTCGTCGCAACAATGCAGAGATTGACATTGAAGCCATGGTGGAGGAGATGCTGGATGGCCAAGAAGAAGAAACTGCATTACAGCCTCTACAGCCTCTGTTTGATAACTCTGACGATTGATGAGAATGAGATACCCGTTTATCTACCTACACGAACAAAGAGGACGTCAAGCTGGACTCAACGGACAACAGTATCTTGCTTCTTGTGAGGATTATTCATTGCCGTGCATGCCCGACACGAAAGATGGGTGCGTCCTCGGCCATGGAGCGTACATCCTTGGACCGCAAAGCCTGCTCGAGGCTGAGTTCGACTTCCTTCCCACCGCGCGGTCGCATGTCACCCTCATATGCCGAGACTGCCTTTTGCAAAGAACAAGTCTTATCAAGAACCGCCGTTTTCAGGGCTGAGACAATGTAATCAGCATCAGCAAGTGCAGTGTTGAGTCCCTGGCCACGGTCGGGCAGCATGCTGTGCGCAGCGTCACCGGCAAGGGTTAGTCTCCCGTGGTGGTTGTTCCAAGTGCTGGGTGTCAACGGAGACCACTGCTGCCCGGCATATATGGGGATGGCGATCTCGTCGGATGCCCCATTGGCACTATCGGCTGCATCTGAAGCATCCGCCACGCCCGTCCTCGTACCGTTGAGCGCGGCGGACCGAAAAGGTTCGCAGAATTTGCTCATGTGGTTCCGGTAAAAGTCCAGTCTTGCGTGAGGATCGCGCAGATCCTGCGCTGATGGCGGTCCCCACCATGAAGTATAGTTCTGTCAGACTAGATTTGGCATTGCTTTTCGTCTGTTGTGCCATTCGCTACGTACCTGGAACTTCCAATCCGACGGATCTGGTGAGGCGGTATCGAGGGCTATACACAAGATTCAGCTGTCATATACTGGAGACTCAAGCTCTCAACTCTTCGACACAGGGCAGAGACCAGAATATCAGATTCTACTGACCTGCCAGCAGGGTCGTGCCAGGAAGCTCCGGGTGGAAAGACAGTTTGACAACCGGATGGAGTTCCCTGTTCTTGAGCGCCTGCTCCGCGGTATAATGCGCGCTAGGGATATTGATCATGGTGATGCCCAGGTCCTGCTGTCTGGCCTCGTCGACTCCTACAATGTACTCTCGGACCTTGGATCTGGACCCGTCACAGCCAATGACGAAGTTCCCAGTGTCCCGGGTCCCGTCCTCGAAATACGCAGTCACAGTCTCTTCCGGGCCGTCGAAAGCAAGTCGCTGAAATCGCTTGTTGTACTATGTGGAAATATCAAGTCAGCCATTCATGCATCGTACACGCCGGCCGGCTGCTCATCTGTAGTCCGACTGAATTTACTCTAATGTCCAGGTCCTCGCCGTCGCTCAAGAAATGCCGGAGCTTCTTCCGCGAGACGCGCGTGATGCCCTCGGTGTACACCGTCCCGACGATCTCCCCGGTCTGTCCGTTGACGTACGGGATCGGCTCCGTCATCTCGTGGTGCGGGTCGACGCGCGGCTCACTGATCCGGGCCTGGAGGTGAGCCGGGAGGAGGTTCTCAAGGTGCTTGGCCCCCCAGTGCAATAGCATGCCTGCGAGTTTTGGATCACTTTCGTGTTAGTTTCCAGAGAGAGGCGGAAGAGGTCGTCGACGCACCCCAGTCCCGGGCCTGCTTGTGGAAATCATGCTCGCTGTCGCGTTCGAATATGGTGTATGATATCCCGGCCTCGGCCGAGGAGTCAGCAAGTGAAGGGAGAGGATGAACTTTGAAAGGCAGGGTGTGTTGGTACCTTCTTGAGTCCTTGGGCAATGGCTAGTCCACAATTGCCTGCTCTCGGATCATTAACAACAGAAGCAATTTGTCTTCACGCAAGCCATTGTGATACCTACCTCCACCGATGATGAGATCTCTGAATTTTTCGTGGTCAGATGTCATTGTACAAATTACGCCCAAGAGTGAGGCCGATTGTGTTCAAAGTCAGATGAAGACGTCCCAAATCTGAAAAGTGATGATAGGCCTTGATATATAGAGATATAGAGATATATAGATTGTAATATGTAGTACTGATCATTGACTCTGGAAAGTGATATAAGCACTAGATTACAAGATTCGGAAGGGCTGACGACCTCAAAGTTTGTAATTGCTCTTCTTGTAAGCCACGACGACTGATGAGCTTGGTGTTCTATCATAAGACTGTATCAGCATCATAAGTTGCACTGGCGCCATCGTCACAGCTTCAGGTATGGTTTCAAGAAGTAGCACAACAGTAGTGACGGGTGAACATTGCTCTGCTTTCTAATTATCAGTGCAAAAAACCGCAATGTCGCCAATAATGACAACATGATATCTGGTAGGAATATGTGTGATCGTATATAATTCAATCCTGGTATGCTGTCAGTATGGACATCTCAGGCACACACCATTACCATTACCGGGGTCGTGTTCCAACAAGCACTCCTACACTACATTACTACGCTGAGGCTCCCGGAGGATCAGTCGATTCTGCACACGTGCAGAGTCAAGCGGCTGCTGTGGCTGCCGGACGTGATTCGCTCTGGTGTTTGTGCTACCGCGGAGTCGCGAGATATTGACCTGGGCAGCCAATGGGCAATGGGTTGCGAGGGAATGCCCCCGCGCGCTACAGGGCAGACCTGGAGCTTGAGTGGGGCCGGACAGTTGACGGGCCCTGTCTTAGCGCTGGAATAGGCAGGACCCTTGTTCCCATTGGCATTGATGGGAGCGGTGTGTCTGGTAGATTGTACTGTATGTGGACGAGCAGCTGCTGTTGCAACTTGCAGCATTGGAGGTTTCGGCGCGGCAGTGGGAAAGCTGTCACTGTAAACAGCCCAGAGACACTCGTGGACCCCCAGCCAGCAACTCAATGCCACTGACCTGACACTGACTGTCTTGCTGCTGGCAGTGCACTGCTGCAGCCACTGCTATGCTGCCCCTCCAACCACCAACCGCCAACAAGGGATCGCCCGCCCCTCACCAAGCTGCGTTAGCCAGACCAGAACTCCACACAAAACTATTGCAATTGAGAAGAGAGTCCACACCTCCTTTTGTATTCCTCTGTTCCAACTCAGCAAGCGCTGTGCGCAGTGTTCCGTCGAGAATCCGTCCGTCCGTTCGTCCTACTCTCCGAGTTCTCCTCCATTGAGACCATCGTCGTACCTCAATCTCTCTGCCAGCACCACTATTCATCATGAAGGGCGAGGTAAGTCTCAATGCAATCTTGGACCTCAACAAAGCTGCCCCGCATCAATATCGAAAGCTTGCCTTCACCCCTATATTCATTCTATATCTCGCCGACCACGAAGACAAGCCATTGCCGTTCGTGCATTGGAGCCCATGTTGCCTGCTGCCACTCCGGCATGGAACCGTCATGCGCCCTCGAGTACACATGATTGACTCTTGTCTTGCTGTAGATTCTTCACCTCCATCTCGGTCAGGCTGGTATCCAGCTGGGTAACAGCGCCTGGGAGCTGTAAGTAGTACACCGCTATCCATTATCACCACCACGCCTCAATTGGACCCGATACTCCGCGAGGTCAGAGCCTCTGTAGGCTGACGCCGTTCAATCAAGGTACCTGCTCGAGCATGGCCTCGGCGCTGACGGTCGCCCGACCACCGAGGACGGAAAGGAGATTGTCGACGGAGGTTCCTACGAGACTTTCTTCACCGAGACCAGCGGCGGCAAATATGTGCCCCGCTCCATCTTCGTCGATCTGGACCCGTCTCCCGTCGATGAGATCCGAACCGGCGACTACAAGTCGCTCTTCCACCCGGAGCTCTTGATCAGTGGCAAGGAGGATGCCGCCAACAACTATGCCCGTGGTCACTACACCATCGGCAAGGAAATGGTCGACAATGTCGTGGACCGCATCCGCCGCGTCGCCGACAACTGCAGTGCCCTGCAAGGTTTCTTGATCTTCCACTCCTTCGGTGGTGGTACCGGCTCTGGTTTCGGTGCCCTGCTTCTCGAGCGCCTGTCGACCGAGTACGGCAAGAAGTGCAAGCTCGAGTTCGCCGTCTACCCGGCCCCCCGTGTCTCGACCGCCGTCGTCGAGCCCTATAACGCAGTCCTGTCCACTCACAGCACCATTGAGAACTCCGACTGTACCTTCTTGGTCGACAACGAGGCTGTCTACGACATCTGCAAGAGGAACTTGGACATCCCCCGTCCCAACTACGAGCACTTGAACCGCCTCATCGCTCAGGTCGTCAGCTCCATCACCTCTTCCCTGCGCTTCGATGGTGCCCTCAACGTCGACTTGAACGAGTTCCAGACCAACCTGGTGCCCTACCCCCGTATTCACTACCCCTTGATCAGCTACGCCCCCGTGGTGTCTGCTAACAAGAGCTCCCACGAGAGCTTCAAGGTCTCCGACCTGACCTTCCAGTGTAAGTCGGATTGACATTCCAGGTACCGTACAGATTGCTAAAGTTAGACCAGGTTTCGAGCCCAACAACCAAATGGTTGTTTGCGACCCTCGCAACGGCAAGTACATGGCTGTTGCCCTGCTGTACCGTGGTGACGTCGTTCCTCGCGACTGCAACTCGGCTATTGCCGCCCTGAAGGCCAAGTCTTCTTTCAACCTGGTCGAGTGGTGCCCTACCGGTTTCAAGCTGGGTATCAACTACCAGAAGCCCGTGGCTGTTCCCACCACCTCGCCCAACGACGGTGGTCTCGCCTCCGTCGACCGCTCCGTCTCCATGCTGTCCAACACCACGGCTATTGCCGAGGCCTGGTCGCGACTTGACCACAAGTTCGACCTCATGTACAGCAAGCGTGCCTTCGTGCACTGGTACGTCGGTGAGGGTATGGAGGAAGGAGAGTTCTCCGAGGCCCGTGAGGACTTGGCTGCTCTGGAGAAGGATTACGAGGAGGTCGCTGCCGACAGCTACGTGGACGAGGAAGAGGAGGCCGAGTACTAGACATAGGGCTTGGATTACTTGTGCAGATGTTCAATACCCCTTTCGTTTCAAACGGGCCCTCCAAAATTTTCCTTCTTCATTTCTTGAGACGGGCCTTATCTTCTGGAGGCCAGCAGAATAAAAAGGGCCCGTCTTACCAGACTAATGGATGTTGGAGTCGTAAAGGATAGAATGGAATTTTCTTGGTCAAGAAAAGGCTAGTTCAAACTTATATGAAAGTATTGTTGTTGGCCCGGATCTCCGTTCTGGAGCTTCTATTTGACGTGCTTGTGCTGAGTTGAGTGATGATCCGTGAATGAAAGCGATGGGTCGAAGGCAGACGACAAGTGATATTGATGGAAGAATTATATGCATGCTACAATTGCAGAGCAAGACATGGAAAGTAACGCAGCAGTCCTGTAATACGGCGGATGTCAAACTTTACACTGCCTATCTATCTCAGCTACCCGTGATGATCCATCCCACGTCCCCAAGTCCCAAGTCGGCCTTGTACTACCCATCCGGCGTGTAAGCTGATGACCCAAACAAGACATGCGATGCATACGCAAGGCGCAAATACTGCCAAGGTACTACACACACCATACCATACATGACAAACAATGTAACGCGTGCGTAGGGACCTGCAGCCGCGAGGCAACGTCAGATTCCTGGATTATGCAACAGTGCAGATCCGAGGCTGCGTGCGTATGTAATGGTTTTTTCTCTCTACGGACAACGCAAGGCAGGCAAGGCAGGCAGGCAGGCCAAAACCTTGAACTTGTGGCCCGGAAATATAGGGGGGCCGAAAGACCACGACGCAGACAGAGAGCAGCACAAGAGAGTCCTGGCCTTTGAACTACGCTGGGTACGGATTCTTGCCTCTGAATTCCCAGCAAGATCGAAACCAGTATCGATTGCAGACGGAGCAAACAGCTTTGCAGCATGATGTCTTTCATCTTTTTATTATTGAGTTCGTCAAGGGCCGCGACACGCAGTTGCCCCAAAGTCACGGCCGTCTAGTCTGAATAAAAAGTCCTGACGCCAGAAGGGGTCGGTTGCATAATACCTCCCCTTCAACAAGCAATAAAAACAACTACAACCAGTTTATTTGTTTCCGCCGCTGCTCCTCCACTCGGCGGCCCTCCGGGCGCCGCGCTTCTTGGCCTGCAGCGGAGGCCTCTTCTTGCCCTTGGTCTTGCCGAACTTGAGATCCTTGGGCTTGCCGTCCTTGGAGCTGGCGCGGCGGCCCTCGAACACGATCTGCTCGGGCGTCTTGATCGAGCCCAGGTCGACTCCGTTGGCTCCCGTTCCCGCCGGCTTGCCGCCGTCCCGGTGTCTCGGCTTCTTCTCTCCCCCCTTCAGCCTCTGCGCCTCGCGGGCTGCGCCGGCGCGTCCGAACAGCTTGCTCGCCCGCCCCGCGAGCGACTTCTCCTCCGGCGTCGCCTTGTGCTTGTACTTGGTGCTCTTGGGCTTGCCGGCGGCGCCGTCGGGGCCCTTGGCGGCGTCGAGCTTGGCCTTGGTGTTCCTCTCCATGGCGAGCGTCGTCTTCCTCGGGTCCTTGGCGCGGCTGACCCGCAGGATGCGGGGCAGCATGGGAGGGAACTTCTTGCCGTCGAGGAGCAGGGCGCCCTCGACGTGGTTGCCGTCGTAGAACTGCACGTAGGCGAAGCCCTTGCCGACCCGGGTCTTGGGGTCTCGCGGGATGCGCACGCTCTCGACCTTGCCGGCGTGCTGGCCAAAGATGCGCCACAGGCCCTCCTCGAAGTCGGCGGGGACCTTTGTGCGCTTGGTGGCCTTGGTCTCGCCGTCGGCGTTCGTTGTCAGCACGGTCTCGTCGTCCACGAAGCCCAGGTTGCCGACGAACACGCAGCGTCTGTGAGCGATCGGGGCAGGGTGCGCCACGCTATCGGCACGCAAGTGGCGGTCCAAGACGACCGTACCGTTGAGGGCCTTGAGCGCCGCTCGCGCGGCCAGAGGCGTCGAGTACACTGCATAGGCATTGGCCGACTTGGTGGTGGTCTCCATCAGGGACTTGGTGATAAAAGCGGCGCGCTTGGGCATTCCACCGCCGGCGATCGCCATCGAGCGGAATCGAATGGATTCGACTTTATGCGGACCCGAGGATGCGTCCAGTTCTGCCAGAGGGCTGGCGAGGTGAGCCATGAGCTCCTTCTTGGCTTTCGAGGAGTTGATGGCTTCCGCCGAGACGTTGCCCAGGAACAAAGTCCGGTTTGCCTTTTCGACCTCGATGTCACCATGTTCGTCGTCCCCCGACTTCTGGAGTAGTGACTCGTGCACAATGGGTGCTTCGTCGGCTTCGTCGTCGGCTCCAGCCTCTGACTTCTTCGCTGCCGCCTTCTCGTCGCTGCCGTCGGTCTCTCCTTTCCGTCGCTTCTCGCCGGGCGCCTCGTCATCTTCGGCGAGCTTTGAAAGGTATTTGTCCTCGAGATCCTCAAATTGATCCTTGCGCTTTCGTTTTCGGTCCTTTTTCGCGGGCTCGGGTTGCACAACTTCGTCGCTAGACTCTGCTTGTGCGCTTGTGGCATCGTCCTGTTCCTCTGCGTCTGATGTCTCGTCTTCTTCAATCTTATCGTCTAGCTCTTCGTCAAGTTCGCTGAGCTCCTCGTCGTCTCCCTCGTCTTCGTCTTCATCCTCGCTGTCTGCGGCGTCCTCTACAGGCTTGCGCTCCTTCAGAGGCAACAACTCGGAATATCGAGTAGCAGACGGCGCTTTGACGGGACCAGACTGCGCGGGAAAGACATGTTAGTCTCCGAGAAATTTGCGAATATGAAAAAAGACAATGCTCAGACTTACACTGCTGGCGAACAGATTGCTAAGGGACTGGTCGATAGTCGCCTTGGGGGCTGCGAGCCCAGCGGACTTGCTAGAAAATTGTCAGCATAGATGCACCGAACAAGAGGCATAAAGAATGCTCCTCTCACCCTTTGGCCATGGCAGATGCGTGCTGGCAAGAAGTTTTCGTTTGTAAATGGGCGAAGAAAGCTTCAGTTGGTCAATAACCCCACGACGGAAAGGTACTTTACTTCAAGCCTCTGGGAAAAAAGTTGTAGGCGCCGATAACGATAAGCTCTGAGCGGGCCCGCCAAGCGACAGGGGTATTTGGCGGCAGCTCGGTCGGTCTTTCCTACGTAGGTCACAAAACGCCCGCCTTTCCTTCTCTCGAAGTGCCTGGTATGGTGATGCCACACCCTCTCCCTCCCAACCGGACTCCAGCTTGACCAGAGGACCTATGGCCTAAGCACTTTTGCTCCCATACTTCCCATGATTCTCTCTGTATTAACAAGTGCATTACTCACTTACCATTCGTTTCTGTCTTACTCCCCCATACCTTGCGAAAGTCGGCGTCAACAAAGCACCTGATCTCAATTAGCGCTGCCCCCCGACCAGCTGCTCAAATCTTGGATCTCGGTCGCCGACCTGGACGAGACACTTCATTCAGACTTGGCCGCTTCGATTCTGTTACAATGGCGACCGCCGGTACAGCGCCGCCGTTGACGATACAGCCCCCGGCCATCGAGCCGCTCTCGGACGACGATGGCTCGAGCCCACTCTCCGACCTGGGCGGCTCTCAGAACGACCTAGAGCTACCAGACGACAGCCCCAAGCCCGACCGAGAAGAGCCGAGCGATGACGAAGGCGAAGATACCGAGGCGGAGACTGAGCGACTCTTTCCCACACCGCACAATCCTACCCGCCACACCGACGCTCTGGGCGGGGCGTCGACCTTTGAGCGGACGCCGACCAAGCTTCGGCAGGGTACTCGCGTCGACGACGACGAAGACGAACCGCTCTCAGAGCTCCAGGGCTCGTTCACTTCGAGTCCTCCTCGTGCTCAGAGCTCTGGGCCTCCCAGTGCCGAGAAGTTGCCATCGCCGACCCTAGACATACTCGCCGAGGCGGCGGCAGCGGCTCAATTCCCCGATGTGCGGAAGCGCAAACGCTCGTCGCAGCCACCCGATAATAACGAGGAAGATCAGTCTCCGCGAAAGCGCTCTGCCTCGCCTTCAAAGGCCAATCGAGCCGACCAGGATGGCGACGTAACAATGGCCGACGACGAAGATCCTTCGACCAACACCACCAGTGGTGACGAAGCCGTCGTGCCGTCTGCCATGAATGGGGAACATGACGACCAAGGCGATGAAGCAGACGCCGAAGCACAAATCGAGGAAGAGTCGCGCGCACAGAGGCAGTCTCGATCGGGGTCGAAGCGCAAAGCCGCTCGAGCAGAGAGCGACGAGCCAATGGAAGAAGCTGCCGACGGCACGAACGTTGAAGAAGATGGTCCACAAATCGGAGACGATGAGCAAGCCGAGGTTGATGTTGACGAGGAGGCCGAGGCGGCTCAGAGGACTGAGGAAGAGCGTATGCAGCAATCACCCGCTGTTCTCACTTCAGGCGAGCTAATCAATTCGACAGTTGAGCGAAAGAAAGCAGCATTCGACATGTTGACCGGCATAGAAAAACAATTCGCTACTTTTAGAGAAAGGTGCGCGCAGACGTCGTTGCAGCGCTCCTGGCAACTCTGCTAACTCGTCAATAGGCTATACGAAGAAAGACTCGACCAATTGAACAGGGAAGAGGCCATGCTCAAAGCTGATAACCCTACACACCCAGACTATTTGGCAATGATGGAGTGTATCGACGCTCGACGCGACGATAAGCTACGCATCGCCGAAAACGAATTTGCATTGAACACAGACACATTAGGGAGATGGGCGGTCGCCAGGCGTGCTCAAATCCATTCACAGTACTACCAAGATGTGCGAGAGACTAGGGAGAGAATCATTGGCGACCTCGGAAAGTACTGGTATGCTATACAACACGAAAGGAGGAAGCATGCCAACAACGTGCATGAATTTGGCCTGCGCTTCCCGCAAACACAGTCGCAAAGAGTGCGCGATGCCATGGCATACAACAAAGAAGTGGCCATCTTGTCTGGTATTGCCAAGTACGAGGGTATGCCCGCCGCGCCAGAGATGCGTGGCGCGTCTTCCCAGGACTTCGATGACGATTTTGAAGCCATGACAGTAAGTGTCCACTTTCTTCATCAGCAATGCAATACATGACACTGACAAGATATGCGCAGCGCGGTAGGGGTCCTGTAACACAACCTCACGAGCCCGCCAGATCGGTATACTCTGATATCAGAGGGATACCACCATTTGGCCAGGGATTGAGTGCTGCCGCCGAGCAGTTTATAGAACAAAATGCCTGGGCGAATCCCCGTCACCCGTCCAACGCTCATTTACTGCAGCGGCAGCACTCGCAACACGAGCCGCGGAGGCGTAGTCCGCCTCCAGAGACGTCGAGCTCACGCCGCCATCCACACCAGCGCCCGCCGTTTTCTTCGAGCACGATATCGACCGCGTCGAACCTTGGTTCTCTGAATGCAAACACGACGACATCGAACCATGTGCCGCGGGCTCCGACTACATCGCCTGAGACCACACGCGCCGCGAGTCTTCTAGAGCAGACAAGTGTTAGAAGCATGAAAGCTGCGGCTGCGGCTGCTGCTGTCGCCGCCGCTGCGGAAGTCGAACAAAGGGGAGCTGTCCATAGGGAAGCAGCCCCTCCGGTAGGAGGCTTCTGATAACAAGGCCATGAAGCCGTTGTATGCTGGAGTATCTCGGTTGGCTATCACCAATCATTTACCCCATTCTCGGCCTTTTAAAGGTACGAGATGTATTCAGAAATACCCTTTTGCATCTTGCACTGGAGCCTGCGGCGTTACCACATTATAAACACTCATGGAGGCATCGAAATGGCAGGTATTTTGTTTTAATGGACCTGCATTGCAGGAATTACACAGAAGCCGGACGGCGTTTTATATCGGAGACGGGGGCCCGGTTGACGGTACAAATGGGCAACATGTTCCCTTCTCCCAGTTTCATACAGGCTTAAAGGCGTCCTAACATTTCTAGTTTCAGTGCTCAATATTAGAGCCACGATACCATTTCCTTTGCGAATCGATTGTAGTTCATAAAATAAAAGTAGTCATGGTTTTGCTGCCAACGCCGAGTGATGCCGTGTGTGTTTTACAAGTGATTTATTTCCTCCCTGAAGTTCGGAATGCGCGATTTCGAAAGCTTGCTCATCGATCAGGACTTGTTAGCTGGCTGCTGTGGCACGTCCGGGACCTTGACATCTGTGAATTCATCCTGGCCAATGGCCTTGATCGTGTAGACATCTGCCAAGTTCACATGTCAGCCTGCTGTTCCTGAGATGTTCAATAGTCTACGCACAAACTCCGATGGCGAATGCGGCGATGCCGGAGCCGACGAGGGCGTTCTTGAGCAAGTATGGCCTTCGTGCGCGGATCAGCGCGGGCGAGTGCGCATTCTTGTTGTAGTAGGACGAGTTTCCGTAGTTGCTGCAAAGTACCATGATTAGTCAGATATAGCCAGAGGTAGGATTGGAGGATGTATCCCAGACTTACGCCGGCATCTTGGAGAATTGTGTATTGTCGGTCTTGCGCAGGTCGGATTGCGACGGGAAAGCGATGATTTGCAGCGCTGCCAAAGAATTCCCGACGGACGACTCCCAGTCATTCGATATCCCATCATCAATCAGAGCTAGGCTGGAGCTAAGCCGTGCAGATGAGAATAGTTGCATAGATCTTTTAGATGCATATTGCTGCTACAGGCCGGGGACTTTTTTTTTTCTGTTTTCTCATTGGCGCTAAGGTTTTGGGGGCCATCAAATGCCATTGCGCGCTCGCGAAACAAAGCAGCTTTCTTCATTCCGAGTTCCAGAACTCCCTTGTTCAATTCAAATCAATCCAGAACAGTACACCCGTGAAAAACAGCCAGCTCGGGGGATTGGTGACCAAGACAACTACATTTGAACACATGAAGCTCCATTTGACTAGGTAGCTCACATCTCTGAGCAAGGTGTCTCGTCTCAGCGGCCAGCAAGAAAAGGAGCCTGCCAAACATCAGCCTGCCAAAGCTACCTTACCTTCTACCTGCAGCATTCACCATTTTAGGCGCGTACCTTCTCCACAGTCCCGCTACCAAGCTACCTAGGTACCGACCGACCTTACCACATCCACGCGCGCCTGTTTGCGATCCGATCTTCGAGAATTGACATCACCGGCGGCTGTAGCGAAACACGACATCATCTTTCTTCGTTTCCGAATGCTTCGTCGTGCAGCACGCCTACGTTCGGTCCAGCAACCCCATCAATCGTCATTGATCATTGGATATGCGAGTTTTAGATGATACGCCCGTCATTCACAGCAGTAGCAGCAGAGTGTCGCAGGGCTCTTTTCAATCCCCTTCGTAGCTGTCCCTGATCTGCCATAATATCTTCTTGCACACTCGCGCTCTGCATACTCAACAACACTGCCGTTGAGCAATCCACATCATGGCCACCGACAGCAGGCTTTCGGTTCCTGACCAGATCCGCCAACTAGCTGACGCCCGCAAGCTTGTCCTCGGCGATGTTAGTTACTACGGCCAGGTCATCCAAGCGACCCTACCAATCTTTGGCCCTTCAGCGCATGTCGAGCTTCGTCGATGGGGCGCCGAATTCTTGGCTGAAGCTTTCGCAACCCCGGCCGTACCACTCGGCCAAAAAGAGACGCTCTCCCTTCAGGTACTCGACACACTGAAGGCTCTGGTCGAGGACCCCAACCAAGATGTTCTGGTATTGCGCAATGTCATTCAGACATCGGCTAGTGTATACCCTCTGGCGATGAGGTGGTTGTAGGTCATTTCCTTATTCTTATCGTCCCGTAGTCATGAGCTCGTAGACGATCATACGTAGATTCGGCTGTGCTTGTGACTGTGCAAGAGCTCTGCTCTCAAGTCTGGTGCCAGCCGTGCCCGATTCCATACAGCCGACCAAACTCTCCTGGCGGAACCAGAGTGCTGATCCTGCAATGCCACCAGAATATCTAACGCCTACGACACCAACACATGGAAGACCATTACCGCGATCAAGACTAGGATCCTAGGACTGTGGGAGACAGCTCCCCTGACCTTGCGCATATGCTGCATCAAGTTCGCGCAACGAGTTATCCTAGCACAGACGCCGAGCATCAATCTCGAACCCAGGGTACGTCTGTCTTGCTGGGCAAGAAACGATCGCAAATATGCTGATGGAATATAGCGAGGTGATCCACTCGACATTTCTCTGAATATGGTTCCGAGAGACCATTCCGTTCTCAACGGGAACGCCATGGAGGCCGAAGCCACGGGACTTCTCGACCGAATGCTCAGCGTCCTACAGGAAAACAGGTATGGTTGTAGACCTTTCTGCCACAGTGATTCCGCAACTGATCGTGTATCTTGTTTGCTTTGCAGTGATGTCCTCATAGTAGATGCGACACTGAACACGTTGTCTATCCTCATTCGAATGAGACCCATGACATCCAATAAGATATTGAACGCTATACTGAGCTTCAATCCATTGAAGCTCGCCACCACACCCATGACCCCCAAGATGAAAGTCATCATCAGGTCTCTAGAAAAGACGACGAGAATGCTATGCATGCATTTATCCAGACGGTACGCATCTATGAAATCCGCTTTTCCAACATTGTTGCTCATCTCCTCATCTAGTGACACGAAAGGCGTCTTGGCCCAGCGAATGCAGCCATATCTAGATCGCCTATCTCAAGCAAGAGCCGAGTTGCTCGATGGGGCCAGCCGGAAACGAGGTCTGACAGAGATGGATGGAACAGAAGCAAAGCGTCAACGCACCTCACCTGCACCTGCCGAACTCGAGATCACACCCTTGTCTCCTGGATCTCACTCACTGGCCGATGTGTTTACTTTCACTAAGAATGAGGGCCTTCGGAATTTCGACGTCGCCCTTGTACCAGCACCAGTGGCCGCCAAGGTCAGTGTCAACACTCTGGCACGAATCGATCCTATCCTTCTGGAGAGGGCCATCAACGGTGTCCGAGGCAGGCTGGTAGAACTACACAAGGCCGCTGCGAAGCCACTCAACCCAGAAACTACAGCACTCGATGTTGAAGATGACGACGATTACGAACCCGACTACTATGCTGCCGAGGATACCGAACAGATCCTCAACAAGCTCGATTCGGAGCCGTCAGTGCAGCGCGGCGAAATGCAGAAGCCAGTCGTCCTAGGAACTTTGGCATTGCCTACTTTCAAGCTGCCGCCACCGCCGGCACTAGAACCCGAGCAAGCTGTCAAGGTTGGCCAGGGTACTGTCAGTCGGGTCTTTGGTGTCATGAGCACCCTCGACGACCCAGCAACGAAGAAGGCCAAATCTGGCATAAACAGATTGGCCGCCAGCTCATTCGACCGAGAGTCGTGGATCACCATAATTACCCGACTGGCCACACGCTCCTCGGCAGGCCTCGACGACATTCAGGTCAAGGACGAGGAAACCTCGATCATTACACCAAGCGGTGTCAGTCTGAGCAACTCGATTCGCGAGTCACTTTATGTCTACGTTCTTGAAGACTTCCGAAAGCGTATAGACATCGCGGTCTCTTGGCTCAGTGAAGAGTGGTACAACGACCGAGTACAGGAGAAAGCGGCGTCGGAAGCTGGACGTGATGTGCCTCTCCACTACGAGAAATGGGCATTGCGTCTCATCGAGGGATTCATCCCATACCTCCATTCTCAGGACAAAGTCCTCACGCGCTTCCTGAGCGAGATTCCCGGTCTGAACAAAGAAATCCTCGGTCGTGTCAAGACCTTGTGCCGAGATCCCAGCACCGTCAACCTAGCATTGACCAGTCTACTTTACTTGGTCATGATGCGCCCTCCGATCAGAGAGACAGCGTTGGATGCCGTCCAGGACATCTGGTTGGAATACGCTGAGGCCCGAGCGATGGCAGGAAAATACCTTACGAAATGGCGTCCAGGATTCATGGAGCAACAGAAGCAGCTCTTGGGCGCCAATGGAGCATCGACAGCTGGCGGACAGGCCGCTATTACCACGTGAGTAATAGGTTTCGGTGAATTGGCGAATCGAGGATCGTCTGGCCCGCCATAGCCAGCGAGTACAAATTCTGCGGCGATGGATTCGCGGACCAGTTGAGAACGAGGTAACTGTCACCGGAGCACTGTTCTTGCGTGTTTGAATCGTGTTGGGCAATACGGCACCCAGGATACACCCCGAAAAGCGATTTGGGCAGGCCATGACGGATGAAGCAAAGGGAACTTCGTCAAAAAGAAAAGTAGCGTGATAGACGCTTTGTACATTGGCGTTCTCTGGACTTGTCAACCACGGAGCGAATCGAAGCAGTGTTGATCACAAGCAAGGGAGAAAAGAAGGGGATTTATGACAACACGAAAGAAGCCAGTCCGGCATGGCTTGCAGCAAAATGGGTTTTGGTGCCCATTTAGAACATGCGTGTTCGGCTCGAATGGAGACGAGCGTCACACTTTGATGATGATTGTGATCAATCATAAAGCGACAACGATGGCCTCGAGCATTTTTTGCCACTGTGTATAGATAAATGCCTATTCATTGCTATGAATAGTGATAACGAGACCAGAATATGTATCATACAGTAACTGACTGACACTTGGATGTCTTCTCTTGACAGTAAGTAGTGATTGACGAATGATCTGCCAGTCGCCGGCGAAGTAATCAGACCCTAGCCCAAGCAATCAAGCAACCTTACCTGGAGTCCTGGACCCTCGGATCCGCGTCTACGGGACGGACCCGCACGTCAGGGTCAAAGGGTTCAAGGGGCAGACATTGCCAATAATAAGCTCGGAACGCATTGACGAGAAAATGAAAGATCACAGACTGTTTGGCATAGAAGCTCTTGAAATGCAACTCCATGAGATCCGATTTCCCTAGAAATCAAGACGCGACTTATATACCAATGACTCAATCTTATCAAGACTTTCTTTGCTGGAGTAGGCTTTTCTGTACACGTGCTGTTGAAGGATATGAAAAGGTAGCGAGGCACTACAGAGTACGTAGCTTGGGCCAAGGCCGCTCGCCGGACTGGAGCCGGATCTGGCCAACGCGTCAATTGGATTCTAAGATGAGATGGAAAAATTCATAAGGGCAAGGAAAGAAGAACCGCGTTCGCCTGGGCAGTTCATTTGCCTCATCTCTGTTCATTTATGCGCACGCGTTTCTGGGGAGGCAAGGATGGGGCACGCTTGGTAAGACATTGAAGAAGAGGCTACTTTTGAGTTGCGTTGCATAATCCGACACATTATATCGCACCCCCCAGAGTTTAATGCCTTTAGACAACGTAGATCGGCAAATGGGGGAGGGATGTTTGGATGTCTCTGTCGGTCTTGCTGTCTGCCGGCCGGCCACGCTGTATAGTAAAGACAAAAAATGGCGGGATCTAATGCGGATGCGGAGTGTTTCTCCTCTGCATGTGTTCGTTGCCGGGGCATTCGTGTGGCCGCCCCTCAAGTCTCGGATTCTCTTCTCAGCGAGCCAGCCTTAAAAGTACAAAAAGTTGAGTGAGCTGTCAGATGGGGATTCTTGCAAAGGATGCGTGATGACTGGAGTGGCTGATTCCTCTTTTGTTCCTTTCTGGCCCCCTTGTCGTGACAAGAATGAGCACAGGTTGGGTCGGACATTAATCGCGTGGCCCTGGAAACAGGTATAACGCTTAGAATTACCGTGTTGGCTGGGGGGAGAGAGGGGGCCCGGGTCAGGTGCTGCCCGTGATTGTCAACAAAGAGATTCCCCGACCATTCTTTCGGGGGCCAATGATTTATTATTATTTGCAGGTAATAGATAGAAGGAACAGGGCCTTTAATACAATTGCATGGAGATTGCCCTTGTTTCTCAATTGCAATTTCAATTCCAATTTCCATCGGCCTTGGGTCACTCATACTGCACTGCCTGGTCTTTCATAATATCCAGCCCGCGGCATCAATCTTTGGGCAGCAAGTGCCATTCCTCTGGGTCCTCTCCATTCCTTATTATTCATCGCCATGTGTTGTTGACTTCAATAACCCCACACGCCAGCAAATAGGTGCTTGCTGCTACTGCATCCCATCTGCTCCCTCTGTTGTTTAGCGCCTTGTACGACATGATTGGTGCGCAAGCCATCTCGTCGTAAATAAGCAACGCCCATACCTACGTACCGGCCTACATATTTCGCGACTGGATCCGGTCTATCCCAAGGCGGCCGAGACACACGAGACGAGATCCGTCACAAACAAACTAGTGCTTGCACAACCCGACCGTAGCATACCTACAGTACATGGACGGCGCGCTCGTCTTTGCTTCATATTGGAATTCCGCATCTGGGTTCAGTCACCGGTACCCAGGTAGATAGCCGTCGATCTACTGCCACTCACTTGCCCAGGCGAACCTTGTTCCGCCAGAAAGACCCTTGGGTTGTACTGGCAAACTACCAGAATACCAGGCTAGCATAAACCTAACGGAGACTAAAGAGAAAGTAAAGAAAAAAAGACTGGACGAAGAAAACAGAAAATCGGCAAGATGCCCAGTCGATTACAGAAGCCGCGCCGCCCGAGCAGAGGGCGAGAGCCCGGTACCGCCCCAAATTACCAGGACAACTTGCAAAACGGTACGCAGAGTGTGAAGCGTCCTTTTCTCGATTTTCCTCTTTTGCTTTTTCATCTTTTGCCCTCTCTCCCTCTCTGCTTATGATTACATGCGTTCCGGCTGGCTGCATAATGTAGTGTATAGCCGGACCAGCACTGATCTACCCTTTTCATGTCCATTTAACAACCGCCAGCTATTCCGTCAAACCCAAAACACTATCTATTTGCTTAACCTAGGTACCAGACCAGTGTTCTGTCACCTGTACCTGACCTGACCTGACCCTAGTGCATCTGGCTACCTTATTCTTTTGTCAACACAAGATTCAACGTCCATCTATTCTTTCTTTGTTGTTGTGCTGCCCCGAAACCATTGTCATCTACGCCCGCCTCCCAACGTGAAGCCCATTGTAATCGAACCCTGGCCAGGCACAGAGCAGTCTTACAACGTTTATAAAGTCCAAGCGTTAACGCCGTCTCCTTCTAATTACAGAGCCCATCAGCCCTGCCTATTTGTTAGCAGCAGATGCCAGTACCACCAGCACGCCAACGACTCCTACGAAAGCCGCTTCTCCCTTCAACTCCCCGACCCGAAGCACCGGGCGCCAGGCAATCAACATGGCCAACGTCGAAGGCAGATACAATCCCTTTACAAACTCGCCAAAGTCGCTCAAGGGCGGCAACAAACAACAACACCCCTCGACCATACGTACGGTCCCCAGCTTTGAGGACCCATCGGATACGTCGAGCTCAGATCCACACTCTGCAAGGAACAGCGGATTCTCCAGTTCGCTCAATAGCAACGCTAGTGGAGCTTCCATTTATTCCCAAAATCAGACACAATTCCAGACCCAGAACGGTACAACCTCCCGGTTCAGCAAAGCTCCGACTTCTTACCCTTCCAAACCGCAACCGGGGGCTACTACGAGAAACTCAGCAAACCCCATGGCTTCAAGCGATGCGACACTGCGGCCTGCCGACAACGGCGTAGACGCAGAAGAACAGGCCCCGGATGGCTCTGCACAATGGGACGGCGGCGCAGTCGGCAAGGCCGCCCTGGGAAAGACTGGTCGAGTCATAAACAAACTCGTGTCCGACAACGAGGCCCTGAGGAGAGATCTCAAGATTGAGCGTATCAAGTCGGAAGAGGCGAAACAGGCGGCGAAGCTCATGGAGGACAAGATGGAGAGGATGGTGTCGGAATACGAATCGAGGTTACTAGAAGCCAACGTCACCAAGACGCTGCTCGCTAGGAAAGAACGGCAGGTCGAGACCCTACAGCAGGCGGTCGAGCTCGAGAAGAAGCGGACGGCGGATGCACAAGATAGGGAGAGGACTTGGAAGGACGAGCTGGAAAAGGGTCGGCGAGACGCCAACGTGCAGGTCGACGAAGCCAAGACACACGCCGCCATGATGGAAGGCCGATACAACGCCATTGCTTCCCACTGGAAGGATCAAGGCAATGAGGTCAAGAAAGCAACGACCACCCTGCGTTCCGAAATTGCAGCTCTGGTCGAGGAACGGAAGAGGGACGATGACAAGATCAACACTCTGAGGGACCTATGTGATCAACAAGACGGTAACATCAAGGACCTAAGAAAGCAGAACGAGGCAATCGGCACCCAATTCGAAACATACAAGAACACGCAAGAAGACGCCCTCAAATCCATCAAGGAGAACGCCCGGAATCGAGAAGAAGAGCAGCTCCGAACCATTGAAGAAACGAAACAGGCATTGGGACAACTCAAATGGGCACTGCAAGTCAAGGCAAATGTCAGGGGTGCTGGCTGAAGAATGCCACAACTGCCATTCATACGACTATACCACCAACGGCCTCAACACTTCACTTCCCTCTGAAGTTACGGCATGTTCGCTACCTTCTTCTGTACATATTATCAGGCTTACATCACCAAACCACCTTTGGAAGCTTGTTCACCCACAACAAAACACCCGGCAGCAACTGGAATATATTGGGACACCGGTGTTGCTCATACTTTGGTTCTGGTGGTTCTATACATCACACGGTGTTGGAAGAGAGACAAGAGGCATCATTCACAGTACGGCGTTTTGTGGAGCAAAACCAGTTCTCGGCATGGAGAGTGCAACTTGAATTGCAAGAGAAGAGATTTCTAGCTATAATCTGCGTTGCATATACCCGTTCGAATTCATAGACAGAAATGATACTACCACTTTTTTTGCTTTGTTCAAGTCAACCCCAGTCCTCTACCCTTAGACATTTTGAACCCCTAATGTGGGTCTCTGACATGAAACTAGACAAATTTCTGGGAAATCGGGATGCGAACCCAGTTTACTGACTATTTATAGTTTAGTAATACGTACTGACTGGCAATCTGGTATTCTAGAAGGTCTGGTTTCATGAGTCTTGCTGTGTCATCGGCTCCACCACCAGACATGGGCTTTGTATACTGATTTGTGTTAGCTATTGCAATTTTTATACCAGTTGTTGTATGTGATGGTCTTCTATACTAATAAATGTCTTCTTCCAGATGATCCTTCCCTTTCCTCCTTTATAGACCCGTTTCGAGTCCTGATGGAATATTTACAGAAATTATCCGAAGTCAATACTAGCATTCCTTTTATCCTATACTGTAGACTTAGAGTCTGTCCGGACAACAGGACAGTCGGTTGACTTTCGATATAGCATACGGTCCACACAAGTGATCTTTTAGCTTTGTCCGTGACAAGCACAATCATATTTAATGGTTCTACAAGTGACAACAATCGATACCGTTATGGCAGCCTGAAAATGACACACTTCTGTGGTATTACTGCCTGACAAGTGCTCTTGGAGCTTACAAACAGAGCTGCAGCAAGTGAAACTGAACTATTTCACATTTACCAAGACATGGACAAAAAACATCGGGACTGAAGTTATACCATTAATCTTTGGTATCAGCTTTGCCAACGCACTCTGGTTCACGGTCTATCTTAAAAGAGTCTGGAAGTACTCAACGTTGATTGGCACAGCATATATCTCCTCACCGTCGAGTACTCAATATAACAGATCCTCTCTTGAGATTCTATTTTGTCCCATGGCTCGGAGGCTTGTACAAAGAGTTGCAAACGGTATACATGTATGCTTTCTCCATCGCCGATGACTTGAGAACGCCCCTGGCTAACACACAAAGTGCTCGGCGTCTTCGAGATCCACCTCCAGCTTGTTCGGGTCGCTCTTTCCAGCTGGGCTGATCGCCCACAAGGCCACCCAAAGAAAGATTCGAGTTCTAGGTCACCTCAGCTGTCTCCCAGTCGATGATCCTTAAGTCTGCTGCACATGCGGGCTGGTCCGGAACACTCCACTCCACTTGACCTCACCACTCCCTCGAGGATCTGCCAGGGCCTGGAATCAAAATCAAACCCTTTCTCTTCCCTCGAGCCCGTTTGCCAAGCAGAGAACTCTTGACAGCCTTTTCGAGGCAGCTTTCTCTGCCCACTTTTGGTCATCCCTATTTTTGGAGAGCAGTCACAAGACTTGTTCTGGGCAACTCAACTCGCCATTCTGGAGTATCCTAAAGTACCTAGGTAAGTCAAACCCCTGCGGAGTTTTACATCCCTCCCGTGACATCTTGGGGTATCACACCCCTATTCTGAGATCGATGGCACCTTCTCATCATTTGTCGACCCCTTCCTTCCACTTGTCTCATAGGCATCTTTTGGATTCCCATCACCGACGCCTTCGGGCTCGCAACCACTGACCCTTCCCGACGGACCATCCCAGAGTCCTTGGTCTTCCTCCATTAGTTTCCTACCTACCTACCTTACCCGGCGTAGCGTCCACTCCCCGCCGCGAGTCCTCACACTTCGTCGCCGACCCTTACTTTCACATTGGATTCTGTTCCATTTTCTGGCAACCTTTTTCCCACGCTCTTCTTGTCGTATTCTTTCTAATCGATGAGTTCAGAGTTCCAGCAAGCCACGCTCTGGAAACAGACAGCACACGTTCTTTGACAACAGTCCCGACCTGTTACAGTTGACTTGTCCAGTTTTCGCCCACATCAGCCGCGCGCCAGTCCAAGTTTTGACTCCTATGTTCCGACCTGTTGATATCCCCAGTTGAAACAGCCGCCCGATCATGTCGGTCGCCAAGGCTCGAGAGGTGCTTTTGCGCCACAGTATGCAAAAGTACTATCCGACTTGGGAGAACCAAAGCGCCCCTGACTCCCACGCCTCCAAGCAACGCGCCTACAACGACGTTGAGTCACATGAAGGCATTGATTTTACCATCGGCAGTAATTGGATATTCTCTCCTTCTGGATTGCAAAAGTTCTTTGATTTGTATAGCCAGGAGTTCCAGGTAATGTCTTACAATTGCTGCCCTTTTCATTGCTCCGTACCCATCACTGTGCTATACATCGGGGCAAATACTGACACTTATTTCTACAGAACCACGGTATCACGTACGATGATACCAATGCTTGTTTTCGAGTCCATTGCCATCGCGATGATCAATCCGAAGTCGTGTCCCGGGTCGGCAAAGTCTTGGACAAGATAGTCTCTGAGGAGGACGTGTCGCCAGCACTCATTGAAGTAAGTCTCTTTTGATTGAAACTTTTTTTTCCCAGATCAGATACTAATAGCAACAGGATCTCGACAACAGCATCATATCTCATGCTTCACGGAGAAGTGCGGCCCCGCTCTCCAAAGAAGAACATCACAAGTTCGAAATATTCTCGTACCCGACCCAGATACTGCCTTATCCTTTCAGGGGCGTCTGGAAGATGCCAAGCAATCGAGCAGAAGAGGGTCTCGATATTCATCAGCTGTTGTTGAAACACGATTCAGCAAGTTTGTTGATCGACTGTAACACCGCTACAGTCCTTCAGGGTGGCGACGGCCTGACTTTGCACTTCGGCGCTAACTCTGCTCATGAGATTTCTGAAGCAAAGCAGAAGATGGACAAGCTTCTACAGTACCATGTTTGTCTCTTACTTTCCTAAGGGGCACTTGCTACGATACTGACTGTTTACAGTGTATGGGACACCAATTAGGCATCAATCGTTTGACTATCTTGATCGAGGACGATTCCACTGGCCTTGTTGAGTTGAGATACCTGGCTTCCGCCAACTTGGTTTACGTCCGAAACGTAGTCCTGGACCCGACAAGATTCAATCTCAAGCAGGGATACGGAAAGCTTTTCAAGCAAGCTTGCGTTGTGAGATCTGTACGCATGCAACAGGGTCTGGGCCATCTAGTTCCTGAAGCAGCAGACTTGCGCCCTGCAGTCTCCAAGCAGCATGCTGAACACGCATTCGAGTTCTTCAGAGACTACACAGTCACAAAGAAGGAACCGATATGGGCTGAGCTGGCCCTTTCCATAAGCAAGGGAGCAACGGACGAACCTCGAACCCCTACGCTCATAGCCTTCAATGATGGCCGTCCGTCACAGATGAACTCTCACGCAGATCCCCATGTCCTCTCTTGGGCAAAGGCCGTGTCACAATTCGACTTCAAGCCGCACATGCCAAGCTCGGTCATCTCGGGTGGCTTGATTACCAAGTCACAGCCATTCAAATTGCCGACAAAGACATCTCTTGGTGTTCGTGATGGAACTTCAATAGCCGAGCTCGAAGATTCTAAAGATGCAACCAAGACCGTCACTTGCGCCAATGGCCGTAACAGTGGCGGTCTCGGCAAGCTCACCGATACATCGCCCTATCTGCTGGACTTGAGCGACGCAGGTACGTTTGTCCCCTAATGCTGAATTGAAGCAAGCATCGCCACTTATGGCCATGATACTAACGTCTACATAGATGGTCTCGATGCGGCGACCACGCAGTTCACAAATGTATCTGTTGGAATATCCACGCAAGAACTGATTTCATCATTTGACAGTCTAAGCCTATTGGACTCGTTTCCATCAAAGACCATACATCAGACAGCTCCAGCAGCGGCAGCACCTCAGATGTGGCAGTCTCGAATGCCGCGATCCGGCCCAGCCACCACGGATGGTGAGATCGAATCTTCTACGGACGGCGGATATACCGAGCCTACAGCAGTTGAAGACGATCCAGCGACTCCAGTCAATGGAATCATCACCTCGCTAACACAGGTACTCAATCCTTTGCGACTGTACCAAGGCTCCGTCAGCTTGAAAGCCGAGTTGGGACGCATCTGGTTCGTTGGCATCAACAAGCACCACGTCGGCGTATCAGGACCGGAGCATCCTCACCGCCTGAAAGAAGTTCCAGTCATGGAAGAAACTCTCGGAAACAACAACGCCATAAAGAATATGTATTTCAACAATATTCTTACCCTTCACGGTGGCGATGTCAACCACATGATCACTGTCCCACGTTCAGATGGCATTGGATTGATGTGGGTTCCTGGCTGTAGTCGCGTCTTCTACGAGTTTTATTGCATGACCAAGACACCCTCTGGCGGAAACACGTTTTTCGTTCTGGAGGTTGACGCAAGCGATTTCTCCTACGCGATTCGCAAGGCTGACCCAAGGGAAAGCAACATCTTCGTTCAATGTGCCAAACGTGATTTTGATTTCAGAGTCGTGGTTGAAGCTGCGTTTGATATCACCGAAAGCTGTGAGGATTTTGCCCAGGAAGTCGTTGCTTCTCTGCAGGTTGAGTAAGTCATTATTTGTTTTTGCTTGGACTTGCGATATTTTGTGTCAAATAACTGATCTTTAGATACAGTAGCAAAAGTCAAGGTACCAGCACGCCGGACCTGCAGTTTACGTGCTTTCGCGAATGGGGAGTGGACATCATGAATGTACGCCTCCGCCAGGTCGCAACCTATGACCATCACAAGGGCACAGCCAAGCTGCACATCACTCATGTGCATTGCATGAAGAAGAAGGCAGTCGTGAAGGATAAGACCTATTCGCACTTTCAGGCTTGGCCCGACTTGGGAAACCCGTCCGAGGGAATTTTTCCCAACTGGTTTGAGGCGCACATCACGTCTCCAGACATCAACAAGGCTCTGGCCCAGAACAAGTGGCTTGGCTTCGCACAAGAAGCGAGTTGGACCACCAATAATTTCCAGAAATCTGGTGCCTTTGACACTCTGCTCGGTGTCACGACCGAGATGGTCAAGCAGATGGATGGTGTTGGATATTGGGTCAACAACGAGCAAAGCGACCCGCGCTCGAGTCGACCACCCCAGACTCAGACACCCTCTGAGAAGCAAGACCCTTCAAAGCGCAAAGACTTTTGGTAGCATGGGCCACCACGCTTTGTAGGAAGAGCAGACGATCTTTGCTCGGAACAGAGGTATCGTGCAGAGCGACTACTGGCTTTGATGGTTTCTCCGCGTCATGCAGCACTACTCGAGCGGAGTAGAACTTTGCATGCTGATGATGTTTTCTCTCGGTGGTCATTCGGCAAACAGCAGGGTGCGGCTGTTGGAAAAGATTCAGTTGAGCTTCATCAAAGCCATCAACTACAAATTTGACTCGAGTCGCCATGCGGGTTTTGCAGATCCAACCAGCATTGTGGCAGAACTGTCAAAGGGTAGCAGCTTTTGAAGAAGATGTATGTCATATTATTGTACTACGATACTCATGGTTCTATTGTATTTATTTTCCAGGCACGATCCAGAGAAGGAAAAGACAAGAGGGGAAAGGAGTCAAGAAAGAGGGAAGGTAGTTCTCAGAGACGGATACCTCGCCAGTCTGAAGATTCCATAGCGGAACGTAATAATACACACAATGTTGACGTCTTGGTCATGTTCGTGAGATATTGTACATGGTTAAATGGGTTATTCTTTTGGACTTGCTTCTGATCACGTTCAAGTCTACTGTTGATAATTGACCTCGAATATTTGTCTTGGAAGTTTCGTATTCATGTTGTATGAGTTTCGACAAAAACGGTCGCCTACTAAGACCAAATCTCGAGTCTTTGCTTCTAACGTTGCAAGGTCTTTTGGTGGGCCCTATCTATATTGCGACCTTGGCGCTCTATTCCTCAATCGCGCGCCTCCTCCAGAATTCACCTGTAGTTTTACTTCTCGTGATCGTGGTCTCTTCGATTCCGCGGCCGCTCTGAGAGGATCGCTTACCAGGGCTCTGCCGGTCGCTCGGACGAGCACTCCTCTAGAGCGCACTAAGATCCAGAGGTACACTGCTTCCCCGTCCTGCTCTGTATTTGCGCGGGCCGCCCTGGAAGGGTCTTGGCTTCGGTAGTTGGCTATCGTCTGTGAAACGCCACCTGTCGTCGTGGATGATGATGCGGCCGCCGCCGCCGCCGCCAGCGCGGGGGCTCGAGAATCCCGCAGTTGTGTTGGCGCGGGTAGGCGAGGGCGAGTGACTGCCTCCGTTGTTTGAAAGCGTGTAGGCGCTCGGGTCTAGCATCGTCGATCGTAGGTTTGAGGATGCGCGAGGCCTGCTTGCGGGTGCGGCCGGCGGCGGAGGTGCCGATGATGGGGGCGCAGGGGCTGCAGCTGGCGGCGGTGGTGGGGGTGCTGCAGGGGTTGGTGAAGCCCGGCCACTCGAAGCGCGGATTGCGGCTTGTAGCGCAGCATTTTGAGGTAGTCCATTTCTCGGTGGCGACGAGGGCGGAGGAGGCGGGGGCTGGGATCTCGCGGGTGCTGGCGGTGGCCTCGGGGGACCGCCCGACGGGAGCGGTGGAGCTGAAGATGGTGGCGGAGGCGGAAGTGTGGGCGCTGATGATGCCGGAGGAGGCGGAGGCGGCGGTGCCGGTGCTCCTGGGATTGGCGGTGCGGCCCCGAGGTTCTTGCGCCCAACTGGCGGAGGCGCTGGCTTCTTGCCAAGGGGTGGAGGTGGTGGTGCTTTCATGGATGCCGATGACATCGGCCTCGGTACATCGCTTGGTGTCTTGCGCAACGAGGCTATTGAAGGGTGAGAAGGTAGGGCCGGCACTGCTCTGCCGGGGATTGCGGGAGCAGCTCCGGAGGGTGGCTTGGGAGCCCCGAACGTGGGCACTCTGGGGGCTGACGATGACCTGGTCGTAGCCTCGGAATCAGACATGTATGACGAACTACGCTCAGCTACAGGTGGTCAGTACGGCGTTCCCATAGACGCACGTGCAGGGCGCAACAAACTCACCACCAGTGTCAACACCGCCGCGCTTCTTCAACTTGGGCATGCCTCCGGCAAACAAGCCTCCGAGCTGCGGCGCCGCGTCCATGCTTGCCGCCGCCGAGCCGGTATCTCGGCTTCCTTGGTCGCTGTTGCTGCGCAATCTGTTGCCTCCGGGGACAGGGGGCGCCAGGCCCGGGACGGGCGGAGCACCGCCCACGGGAGGACCGCCGCCTCCTGACGCCTTGCCCGTGACCGGTGCGGACCGATCGTTTGTGACGGCCTTCTTGAGCGCCCTTCCCTTTTGAATGTCTCCCAACAAAGCTCCCTGCTATCCGTTAGCCCGCGTGCTCGAGGAAGGGTGGCCAGAGAATTGCTCACTCGTCCTGGGCCTCCCGTCGCCTTTGGTAAACCGCCCGGGGGAGGTGGGGGAGGCGGAGGGCCTCCCATGCCTGGCGGAGGCGGCGGCGGAGGAGGTGGTGGCGGCATGATGGTTACGATGCGGCTCTCTCAGTGTGTTCAAGGTGTCGATATGGGCGCGACGGTGGTCTATCGTGTGAATGTCGAAGGGCAGTAGGCCCGAGGTGGATAGAGCAACTGTGTCGTGTGCAGTCGGTCGCAACGGAACGAGCTTGGCAACGAGTGGCGGGAATCACGTAAAAGTCTTGCTGTATGAGAATACAGGTGGTCGTCCTGCGAGCTGAAATGCGCAGAAGGCCAGAATCAATATGGTTATGGTAAGTGCTGCAGCTTCGAAACGCTGAGAGAAGTTGGGAATGGGAAGGAAAGTCGGCGTTGCGATGTGGCACCTGAATTGCAATCAACGGCCCCTCGAAGCCCAACGTGGAAGCCTGGGCCTGCTCTGCTGGGGTCTGTCGTCACTGCTTGTGGCGCAGACCATTCGCCCACTGTGGTCTCTAATATGATGTACTAAAACGATGGGCTACAGCAGCTATCAAGGCAACGACTCAGGCGCAACTTCTCAGGCATATCTTTGGCGGGGCTTGCTCTACTTGTAACCTACTGACAGTACCTACATAATGTATTATGTTACCAACATCCGACTGAGCAGCTTATAAGTCAAATAAGTCAAGGTCCTAGGCGATTCGTTGCTCAAAAGCTAATTCGGTAATGATGTTGGCTGTTGTTCTGCGTCTCAAAGGGCGTAGATATCCATCTTGCGGTGTAATGTATGGAGGATTCAGCATATATCCAGTGCAATGCGCTGTATACATACTCTGTACAGTAAGCACATCTTACTTGTGCGACGACACAAATAAATCATAGATCTCAGCCTCTTTATGAAAGGGGCCGTCTGCTTCTTATATACGACTGACTTGGTCAGTGTGCCTGACGATTTGACCTAGGCGCTTGGTTCTGCAACGCATGGTGAACTCCGGCCATACCGGTTGGGCAGCATCATCCCTTGCCCATCGTCGACTGTGGATAAGATGCTTTTCAATGTTGTCGATTCGGTTGACTTGAGATCTGCAGTCACTGATTCAAAATGCCTGTTCCAGAAAATGAAATGAGAACGGTGACTGAGGGACTGTCTTTGTGCCAAGATGGTTGCCAAGATGACAGTGTGGATGTTGATCTCTGTTACGAGGCGGTTGGTGGACGAGTACCGTAGGTTTCTAAGCAACTACTACTTACAGAGTAACCCACCTTTTTGTACAAGTAATAGGGGGTGCTTGTGATTGAGAGACATACAATAGGTTTACTCATAGATATAAATAAGAGTGTCGAATACAACAAACACATACCATTATCGAGATATTAGAATACAAATAAAGTATTAATACTACTTTCTTGAAATAACCAACCCACTCTGATTGGCCATGGTCAATATGATCATGTATGGACACTATTCTAGGACCCCTGGCTAGACAGTGAACACTGACGTCCTTCCAAAGCCGGGGTCCATCAATTCCCCGGGGCCTGGTCCCTATTGGACAATCCGCCCCGGCCAGACTTTTCTCTCAACTCACCAGAAAAGCTGGGGAAGAGCTCTCACCCAGAGCTGAGCTCCCCCCACGTGCGACAACCGCGGACAACGATCGCGCTGCATTTACGTCGCATCGCATTTCGCATCAACGATCTCTGCTCGATCGTGAAAACTCTTCTCTTTGCGCTTCCAAGCAGAGCCGGGCTTCTTCCCCTCTGATTGCCCTACTACCGCTCCCAAATGTCTCTCGGCACTCTGGGCATGTCGAGCGCCATGCGTCGACCCGCGCTTGCCCCCAGGCCAGCTCCCGTTTGTCTGATCTGCGACGCGCTCTCCGTTCGACGCCCGAGTCGAGCCAAGGCTTCCTTCACGACCCGCAGTGTCTCCAAAGCTCGACCTACCTCGAGCCGAGGGCCGCAATGTTCCAGTATCCAGCCAGCGGTGACCGACACAACCCGGCCGAGGTGGCTGGCATCATCTTCGCGCTTCAATAGTCGCACATCTGCAGGAGGAAGACAAGGCGATGGCCAAGGAGCGGTCGGGCCGTCGTCCGTTCCCGAAGCGGCAGGCAGAGAGATTGGCTCTCTGACCAACATGTTGGCCTACATCGACAACAGCAAGGCCAAGGTGCTCAACCATAGGGCCGTACCCTCCGAAGCCGATGCCAGTGCTGCGCTCCAGGCATGCCAGATCGTGGCCGATTATATCATGGACGAATCGGTCCAGCCCCAGATTAGTCACATGATCAGCGAATCCGATTCGGCTGCTTCGAATCTGCTGTCCTTGGACCCCAGCGGCCGAAAGGCTACCACTCCCAGGACAGCACTGGAGGAGGCCGGCACCAGTCCTCGCAATACGTTGGTGTCGGATCAGTTGAGGCGGATGATCGACAGGATATCTGAGGCCGCCTACGTCACGCTTACACACCCTACCGTCTTGATCACGCCAAGCTTGTTGGAACAGTATGTCAAGGTGCAGGCCACGTTAGGCAGGCCGGAGACGCTGCCTAGGGTGTTACAGCTATACGCGTCCAAACCTACGCCGCAAGAGGTGTCGGGCTCTATCAAGTATTCGAAACAGAACCCCAACAAGGCATCCAAGGCCATAGACCCAGACGTCGCCGAGATGGCTCTGGACACGGCTATCGAGGCCAAGAATCTTGACGCCGCTGTGGGTATCATTGAGAACAGCTACACGACGACGGCTTTCATTCGATCAAAAATACTACGCAAGAGCACACTTCCGATGGCAACCTTTGCCGCGACGCCACTGGCAGCATACGCCGTGGCGAGGAACTTTTCCGTCTTCCAAGACGCCATGGACACGGCTCAAGCAACGAATGTGGCATTTGCTGGCATAATGGCGTACGTGGGATTCACAGCGACGATCGGCGTTGTTGCCGCAACGACGTCAAATGACCAGATGAAGCGGGTGACATGGGCTCCAGGAGTTCCTCTACGGTCGCGCTGGGTCCGGGAGGAGGAGAGAGCGGCGCTAGACAGAATCGCCTGCGCATGGGGGTTCACGGAGACTTGGCGGCAGGGTGAAGAAGAAGGGGCCGAGTGGGATGTGCTCCGCGAGTATATTGGGCAGAAAGGGATGGTGCTAGACCGGACGGAGCTAATGGAGGGAATGGAGTAGAACCGTCGCCAACGGTGAACAACGTTAGGCCTGCCTCATTTGATACCCTCTCCTACATACTCTGTCCTGCCTACCCATCCATCCTAGGGGCCAAGGAGGGCCCGGAAGCTTATCAGCGCCACCATCAAGGTCCTTTGCCAGGCACGGGGAACGAAGTTGGTTCGCTATTGCAACTCGACATAATCCGCCGACTCAACTTTTCTTCTTTTATATATATGCAAGCCATGATCGTGACGAGAGACGCGAGCGGTCTGGACCAACAGCAACGTTATCAGAGTTGACACGTGCTTGTAGGATAGGTTCCAGAGCATATCAGCGAAAAGCAAAGTCTAAATCCTCTGCCGGGAACCAATAACAACTCTGATTTCCAGCCGAGTTTTTTTCTGTGTGGGCGGCTCTGAGTGACAAGGAGTCACAACCTACCCAATCCAATATGCAGAACACACATTATTGTTTATACCAAATCAATCGAACCTTTTTTCTACTTCTTCTTGACTGGCTCGATCACTTGAGAGAACAGCACTGTTGAAATGCTGCAATCTTGTACTCCAGGATCTTCCTAGTCCACCTAGTATGTAGGTTAACCACTGTAGGCTGCCTGGGGCTGGGCACAGACCGACCAGACAGAATATGGGCCAAGCTCCTTAGTATTGATTGCTCGACACGATTCGCGCAGCATCTTTTGATTTTTCCCTATTCTCGCCAAGTCTTGATCGACAGCATTGTTTCACTCCGCCTCCGCCGCCAAGCACCGACAAGAGATACCATCTATCGAGAGTCATACTGGGCAATCACACAATCTAATCTTCGCCCATCTGCTTCTTCGTCATTTTGCAAAAAAAACTCTTGTGCTGCGGCCACCCACTCTTAACCCGTCTCGGCATTGAATTACAGTGCCCAGCCAAGACCCAAGACCGCCATTCGATACCTAGCCCAAGTGTCACAAAAGTGTTTGCGCCATGCCTGGGAGCACAAAGAGAAAAAAAGGGTTCCACCTTTGGGCCATGTCGATTCAACTACTCCTTCCCGTATACAGGCATCCAAGAGGTGGCTACTTTCTTACCTCAGGCTGATGTACCGTCGTCACTGTCGATCATGTCGGGCTCCTAGTAATAGTACGGAGTACATGTTATATACCTATTCATCGTCCACTCCTTACCTGACCTGCTATCGTTCTCGAAGACACCACACAACTCTTTTACCCAATCAACGTTGTATACTGCCTCGCCTACTTACCTAAACATCCCATATACTTACTTTATTATTATCAACCGAAACTACATTTCCTTTTCGTTGTATGGTCTTGAATATACTGCCGCCGAATTCAACCAAGATGGATACTACCGCAGCACTAACGGTAGCGAAAGCTGTCGTTCTTCCACGAGAAATCGACGAGGAAAAGTGCAAACACTACGCACAGTTCATGTACAAACTCGACCGGATACACTTCGACGCTCTATACTGGTCGCTGTTCTTTGTCGTGATAGGAACATTGTTTGTAGCATCATGGATATACCAGTCGTAAGTCTCCAAGATACACCGCCAGGAGGATCAGATTTGGAATACGCAGGCTGACACAGATTCTGCAGAGTCATGAAGTATACAGAGGACCCCGACTACGATAAAGCCGAACTGAGAAGAAAGCTCAAGATTGCAAGTAAGGAAACGACTACATCTCCCCTTCACTCCTCGGAAAGTTGTTATTGACCTCGAGTCTTGCTAGTGGTCTATACTACAATATTATTCCTCGTAGCAGCCGTGGCCGTGGTCATGGAGGTTTTCAGCCTCCTGGCCCTACAGTTTTGCGACGGAGAAGACCTCATGAGCCTGTACTGGTCGACGTGGACCATGTTGCAACTAGGCGCCGAGATCGCCATCCTGGGAGTCGATCTGGCTCTATACCATGCACTCTTCGATATCAAGCACCCGTGAGTCTGCCACCAGTAACACCATCACGAAGCCTAGTTATACTAATACAAACGTCTCTCACCAGGAAATGGGCTCTCGCTCTCGGCACTCCGGTCCTGGTCGTCGCCGGCTTCGGCCACGTCATCGCCATCCTGTCGCACAAGGCGGCGCGCAAGCTCAAGCGGAAGCACGAGGACCGCATGTCGCGCCGGGGCTCGCGGGACCTGATGAACGAGAAGACCAACGCCTCGTCGGCCACGAGCATCAAGCCCGAGGTCGAGGAGCGGTCCCGCGCCAACAGCACCGCCAACCCCCTGATGACGGGCTCGGGGGCGGCCCTCCCGCCGCCCCAGGCTATTACTTTCGAGATCGACGTCGGCGGCAACGACGACGTCATCCGCAAGTGGCCCGGCTTCCTCCGCCTCGAGAACGGCAGGGCCCTGATCCAGGCCACGGTCCGGAGGGACAGCTTCGACGTCGAGGCCCAGCGGGCTGGTCCCAGCGGCAGGTCGCGGTGATGAGCCCCCCATGAAATTCTACAATTTGTTCTTTTCACTGCGGTTTGGTTTCTTCCCCGGGTTAGGACGTGCGGACGCACACTCATGATAATGCCAACGACTTATTCTCCTAATGGGTCACATACAACGGGGGCGCAACGGAAAGTGCCCATCACGAGCCATGGAATACACGGAACCAAGAGAGGGTTCTTTTTTTGAATTTTTGCTCTAGTTTTATTCGCAGTTTGGGTACGAAAAGGCACGAATATCGGAATCTATTAGAATAGCGAGACGACATGACAGAGATTATGGAAACCGGTACTATTAGACCTCTAGAATATAGCGGTACTAGATCTACAGCAAGAGAGACGCAATGATTTTTTTTTCATCGAATCTGATATCTTCCTCATCATGTCTATAGGCTTCGAGTTCTCAGTGCTGTGTCCATGAACCTACATGTCCCCCCAGGCACCTAGCTCATCGCACTGCCGCTCGCAACCCATACGGCATGCGGCTCCCAAGGATCCCGGGGCCCATCTCCCTGGAGGAGAAGGATCTAGATAAGCCAAGACGAGCCAGTCGTCATAAGTCAATCCCATGGGGGGTAAAAGTTGAGTACCATCGAGTCCCGACGGCTGTCCCCTGCCCTGCCCTGCTGCTGCTTAGAAATCCCCCAAGCCCCGTCGGTCTTTTCTGCCGGAGCTTACACGCCCACGAGACGCACGCAGTCCAGTCGCCGGGGTTTGCGGCGGTCGAGGGAAGGTCAACTTTTTAGGCTTCCCACAGGACAAACTCCTATGTGGGAAACTTCTTGGCCTCGTGTATCTTGTCTCGGCAGATGCCTTTTGGATCCCCCAGGACATGGGGGCCGGGTATCTACCCTCTCTCTCACTCTCCCGGGTCGGATACTTGCACATTTAATTCAGCTGAGATGATCTCGGGCTGAGCTGGGCTGGACTAGGTTGATTGCGTAGACATGGGGGTCAAAATATGATATAAAACACTTTTTCTTGGACAGAAACCCATCGTGTAACACTAGGACGCCCAAGACGTCTTCTCGTAGCAAGCAAAAAGCCCAAGGAACTGCTTCTGTGTCCTGGAGGGAAAACTAGACGACCGAGCCCGGTGCTTTGAAACTCCGGAGTCCTTGGTAAGAGCAGTATGTTCGGTACCTTTGACAGTCTTGGCCATTCTTTCTCCCTCTTGGTATAACGAATTGTTTGGGGCGAAAGAAAGCACAAGAAAAAGAGGAAAGCAGGCCAAGAACGGGACGGAGCAAGACCCGGGAGACGAGATAGAGACTAACAAGACGGCCGGTCGAACTTGGCCGTGCCTTGGCCTTCGTCGTTCGCCCTCCCCCCGGCGTGCAGTCGACATCATCATCACAAGGCGGCCTCCTGTAGTCTAGTATGTAGGGTCAACGTCTCGAGAGTATGGAGGTAACTCAAATAAGTTTCCTTGGCAAACTATTCAGTTGGGTGGCGGGACTCTCAATCTCCTCCCACAAAGTACGTGGTCCGCCAAGGCCGGCGCCCAGCCTTGCCAAGGGCGCCGGCGATCCAGTCCCCAAGGCGGAAGAGGGAGGAAGCGTGAGGAAGAAGAAGAGACTCCCGTTCTGCTTCCGTCGGGTCTAGACTCATTTCGGTCAGACATGACATCTTGGGGGGCGTCTTGGCAGAAGAATAAGGACCCGTGTCGAGGGATGGGAACGGTGGAGGTCCATGTATATCACGAGCGGCTCGTCGTCCGGACTCCGTACATCCCAACAGTCACATGCAGCAGCACCGTGATAAGAACAATGTCGGTGGCCGAAGAGTCTCGCGCGTATGGTTACATCTGTCAGACTTCTCGCCTTGTTTTCTTTTCACCGATGCGTCAGAAGGATAGATCAAGTCAGATCAGATCGTATAGTTTACGTCGCTGTTCTATCTATGATGGCACGGGCTGTGACTGCTGTGCTCCGTTCGAGGTAGGACGGCCTTTTCGTACCGGTCCTATCCAATAGATTCTCCTTGGCCTTTTTGTGAACAACCACTGAATACGTATTGTTTTCTTCCACCTTGATGCCCAGGAGCCAAGAGAAGGAGGCTTAGCAATTGCCGATCCTGTTAGAGGCCAAGCCCTACCAAGCCGTACTTTTCCTCGTCTATTGACATGCAACCCGGGCCCAAAAGTATAATCGGATATCCCTGAGCTCCTGCCAGCTTGACTCGTAAATCAAGCATACCAAGGCGGCCGAACCAGGGCTCATCCCGTGCTGATAAGGTGCTGAATGACTTGTGGCTGTTGAAACCACGAACATTGCTCGAGCCTCTGTATACCCAAGGCCATGCCCCCGGGAAAGTCTACGCCATCAGCAATAAATGGTTGGGACGTGCTGGCTTTTGAAAATTTGAGCAAGGTACGATCAGATTATAGGTTTGCGCCACGGCTTTGGTGGAATCAGAAAAATCTAGACGACCACACTCTGCCTACACCTTTCCAGCCTTGCCGATTTGCAGGATCTCGCCCGTCAGGCGGTCATCGCTGCGTAGGACGGGCCAGCTGGCTCCGTCGGCCTTGTAGAGGTTGACCTCGAGTTTGGTGCCAAAGACCTTGAACGTGCTCTTCTCCGTGTCAATCTTGCCGAAGAGTGGGACGTCGGTCTTGTATCGCTTTGGTGCCGCGTCAGTGGTAGGCAAGTCCAGGACGAGGGTCTGCGACTCAAACTTGATAGTCGCCTTGGAGCTGTCAATCTTCTTGAGGAAGAAGGACACTATCACCGTGCTGGGAGTTTGGTAGAAGTCGTTCCGAACCGTGTCCAGGAGCTCCTCGGTGTTTGCGCTCTGCTTCTTCTTCTTGTCCTCGCCCGATCCGACAAAGAGGTGCCTGGGCGATGTCTTGCAGCCCTCGATCCGCATGAACTCGTCGAATTCCAACACGCGCCGTTTGCAGCAAGTGTAGCCCTTGCTGCCCTCGTGGAAGATGGGTGCTCCGGGGTGGTGAACGCAGTTCTCCTGGTCCGACCTGGCCTGGCCCTTCTTGTAGGTTGTGTTGCAACCCTTCCTCCTACACGTCTTGCCATCCGGGATCTCCAAGGACGGTTCATCGTCCTCGGACTCGGGCGGAGGCGGCGGTGCCGTAGGCGCGGGTTGAGGCGCAAGGGGAGCACGAGTAGGCACGTCCGTCGGGACCTCTGCTAGCTTGGCGGAGAGCGATGTGGCCTCCGCGGCGGCAGTGTCTCCGGTCTTCTTCTCGATATCGGGGGGCAGATCGGTGGTGCTGTGCTTGCCCTCGGTGCAAGGCGGAATGGCGAGGAACTCATCGAAGGTCAGGACTCGCGGTTTGCAGCATTTCCACCCTAGTGAGAACGAATTCTTCTTAGCATGATGGTCGAGTATAGTGAAGCAATGTGTACCTATACTATGCATTGCCCAAAAGACGGACTACTATGCCACAGAAGAACCTTGAGGGCCCTATGTAGCGGTCCCGCAGCTGTATAACTCACTCACCTTTCTGCCCCTCGTGGAAGACTGGCGGGCCCGGATGGTATGTACAGACCTCGTCCGGGTCTGTGTAAGTCTTTCCGCAACCCTTGTGAACGCACTTTTGAGCCATGGTGAACGACTTTTGGAAATTGATTACGGTCTAGTATCTTTCCGTTGTGCAAGGCTTTGGTATGGCTGGGTGATGACTGTTTATGTGTTTGCTGTTTGGCAACCCCGGCGGCAGTCGAGCGGTTCTAGGAGCTTCGGTCGACGGAGGAGTATTCGAGAAATTCTCACCGCCTGCCTTTCTTGGAGTTGAGCTTACAGATGAAACGAATTGGATGCCGGCAAGATTAATGGTCGATTTCTGCGGCGATGAGGGTTGGGGATGGACTCGATTCGGTGCTGGGGGCAGAGCTGAATGGAGCTCTCTCAGCTCAATGGCGGGGTTGTCATTCCAGTTTGGCCTGTAGGCTGTACGTAACTGTCGAGTCGGGGGGTCCCGCAGCGACCAGGGAAGGGAGGGATGTGCTAATAATCTTTGGGGGCCGGAAATGCGACGCTAGAACTTCTCCAGGGCTTCTGCCGATGCAAGGAACACTTGCTCTGGGTAGGGCAGCTTTTCTCCGACGAACAAGTGTCCGGGTCAAGAAATCATACGATACCAAGACCTATCTCCAAGGGGCAAATCTTGTCAATTGCTTGTATTGACGTTCATTGACTGATCAGACGTCTGCTTCACTGAACAATTGGAGTGGAGAGACCACACGCTTGCCCAGGCCTCGGGAGTAGAGCCAGGTGCTCGGTTTTACAGCACAATGCATCTCACCAACAGACTGCTACAGCACGCCTGTAGAATAACCCTGTTCACGCGAGAAACCTGCGGCCTCTGTACACAAGCAAAGTCCGTCCTCTCAGATGTGTGGGACCGGCGCCCTTTCGAGTACAAGGAGATCGACATCATCAAGTCGCAACAAATCCCGCGTTGGCGTGATCTATATGAGTTTGACGTCCCCGTTGTACGTGATGAACCTTTGACTAGAAGTCTTGCCTCGACCGGGTTTCCAGTTGCTAAGTTCAAATATCTAGATCCACATTGACAAGGCATCAGCCCCGGAGGAACAGCCGCAGTCTGCGTCCAAGGCCGTCAAGCTCATGCACAGGCTCACCATTGAAGAGGTGGAAGCAAAGATGGACCAAGTCGAGAAAGCGTAGGACACCAAGTCAATTTGTCTCGGACAGAGCCATTGGCTCAACTGTCCTATTCATGCTCTCATACATATGTAGCAAGCAATGGGACTCTTTTCGGAAGAATTCCAGAAGAAATGGTGATGCTTCGCTACTTCCAACAGAGAGATGCCACGAGCCTGGGATGAGTTTCCTTTCTCAAACTGAGACATAGGATGGCTGTCTAACTATCCAACCGATACTCGACTTCTTCGGATGCGGATCGTTCACGGGCGTTTCGCGAGTATAACGAATTGGCTTCTTAGTATTTGCCACCTGTTTCTGGCTTGGCCTGCCCACGAGCCTCTGCCAACGACAGTGCCACCGACGACTGCAGGATGGTGGCATCTAGAGCCGCGCTGATCACGTCGAATCCCTTGTCCGCATACTTCTTTGCCTGGGCGGCGTTGGAGGCGAAGAAGGCCGCCTTCTTGCCGGCCTTGTGAGATGCCTCCAGGATCCGGTCGATCGCTTGCTCCAACTCGGGCTTCACGACACCGTTCAGGATTGGGTGGCCAATGTTGTTGCCCAGGTCAAAGGGCCCCACGAACAGCAGATCGACGCCCGGCACAGCAGCGATTTCGTCCACCGAGTCGAGAGCCTCTTGGGTCTCGATCTGGACCATTGTCAACAATGAGTCGTTGGCTTGTTGCAGATATTCCGTCATGGTTGGGATCGGGTTGAATCGCTCCATGGCGAACGGGGATCCCAGTCCTCTCTGCCCTTGAGGCGGAAACTTGGCCGCCGCGACAATCTTCTTTGCTTCCTCGGGGGTTCGAAGCAGCGGAATGAGGATCTAATTTAATGTCAGTCTTGCAATTACAACAAGAACTCGTCTGTCACATACACCGTGTGCACCAGCATCAAGAGCACCTGTGAAAATGTCAAAATAAAATCTGATATGCTCAAGCTATCTGGAATCTTACGCTTGATCATCCAACCTTGCATATCAGGCAGTCTGACTATAGGACTTACGCCGCAGCTGGCAATAGCTGGGACGGCTTCGTGCATGGCAGCATCTGTCAAAAGTCAGTATATCCGTAGCCATTGATACAGGGCCAAGCGTGTCCATCTTTCGTAGAAACGGTATCATCCAAATTGCTCAATGTACAGGACTCGGCACACACCGTCAATATTGCCATGCTCGCAGTCCACCATGACCCAGTCCACTCCGGACCTCGCAAGTATTCTGGAGATGTTGGCTCCGGGTAGAGTCTGCCAGAGACCCATGGAGGCCCCCTCGCCCTTTAAGAGGGTCTTCTTGAAAACGCAGCCCTCCAGCATCGTGGATTGTTTTCGTGCAAACTGGCTAGACAATAAAGATGATGGTTGTTTCCGATTTAGGAGCGGTAGCAGTCCGGATGATGATACTGGTTTTTTCAGGACAGGAATCATAGACCGAAAGGACATTGAAACACTCGAGTGTATGAGTGAAAGACAGAATTGTGCTAAAGTCTGACAAGCAAGGAGGAAAGGTTATAAGGAATCAAATAGAGGGGAGTTGGTTTGCCGTAGAGACCGGGCCTCACTTCCGGCGCCGTCACGTGTATGCAGTGCCCGGCGACTTTCAGATGCGGGGTAGGCCCCCGGCATTCCGGCCCTGTGTATCGGAAACTTGTGCGGACGTCTTGACCCGGGTTGTGGTTTTCTGAATTCAAACGATGTTCATGTTTTAATACGTGTTAATGGTTTGACTGTATATTGTACTGAAGATTGTCTATTAATAGTCGTAGTTGAATATTTATAAAGGTTTCATATATTGTCAATACCGTCCACTGACATCTTGCTCAAGAGCACCGACTATCTAAACGATTGATCCAGCAAGTGACGCCTCAATCAGAAGAGCCGGACGTATCTTCTGTGCTCAACTTTTTTTTTTTTAAAAAAAAAAAAAAAAGGAAAAAAAAAAAGGAAAAAAAAAAGAAGAAAAAAACAACGAAGATGGCGATATATACTTGCAAAGTCACCGATGCAGCTCCTCCGCCTTGCTTGGATACGAGACTCTTTGGACCCTTCCAGGCGTAAATTTCCATATTCGGGAATATATGAATTATGGGTCTACACACCACATCGGAGCATGATTGTTTGGCACAAAAGTTCAGTTCTCTTAGTTTTGAGTCATGAAATAGATAACTCCTTTTTGAGGTAAGCCTCCATTTCCATGATAGTAACATCAAGGTCTTACTCAACATTAGTGAACATTACTCGAAGAATATGTGCGAGGTCGGTTGAGACATCTCACCTATACCGAACTAACCAAACTACTATCCGCAAGTAGGTTTCGATACTGCTTACTGCCATGTCAGACGATGAAGGTATGGACCGAACGTCAACCCATAAAAACAATGGAATCATTGTCACATCACTTCAATTCTCGTAAAGTCCAGCGAATCACAGAAGCCCAAGTGCCATATCTTGTCCCTATACTCATCCTCCACAGCAATTGACAGGGTTTATTGAAATCTTATACTGTCTAGCGGTCAGTGTCGGAATTACCTAGTGGGGATAAAACGATGGGGCACTATTTCCATTCCAGTCATTGCCGCCCTTGATAATAGTTTATCCACGGCACGGAACTCACGATAATCTTACATTAGCGTCTACCAAGCATTTCAGATGGAAAAATCTATCGAGTTTCACATGCAGTGGCTGGCCGCACATCGGTGACATGGCCAATCAAGTCCTGCTGAATCAAGACATTATCAACTCTCCATTCTATGGGGCGTGCACCAAAGAACCCCGGAGCGGCGGGTAATTTCCTATTTGGGTCCAATGTAGTGGACTTTTCTTCGGCGTGCTGTGCGCCGACGAGTTGACAACCAGTCCGAATCCGCAAGACAGCTGGGCGTGCGTTGGACCTGCATTGGTCATTGGTGCCCCTGTATACTGATTTTTTCATCGGAACCTAGGAAAAATTTATGGACAGTGGCGTGCAAAGGATCGTGAGCTTGTAATACAGCGGCAGAGAACAGCCCGAGAGATAAGACGATGCAAGCGTATGCCTATTTATCTGTGCTCGAATCCCATCACATTCACATCCCATCGACTCTTTGTTCTCATCTTTCTATGCGAACTGGCTTCATCTGAATCAAAACTGAATCACACTGAGAGAGCATCAGTTGCCAAAGCTCGACACTGCTCATCATGGTGCTCAACCGCGTAAAAGGCGTGCCTCTTTGGCTGAGCGCCTCCATCATCACATCTCTCAACGCATTGGTTTTTGGGTAACTCTTCAACTATACTACGCCGATCTTTTCATGACACTAGACTAACGGAATTGCAGCATGGACACTGGTACCATCGGCCCTGTCACCACCATGGATTCATTTATAGCCACATTCGGGTCATTCTCCTCCACGCTGCACGGAGTCATCGTATCTTCCATCCTGCTGCCGGGCGCCCTCGCGGCCCTCGTCGCCGGTATTCTGGCGGACCGCTACGGCCGGACCCGCATGATCGCCATCGGCTCGACCGTCTTCGGCATCGGCGCCGCCATCGAGACGGCCTCGCCCGTGCTCCCCATGTTCATCGTCGGCCGGCTGGTCAAGGGCGCGGGCGAGGGCATCTTCCTGTCGACCGTGTACGTGCACGTGTGCGAGATCTCGCCGGCGCGGCAGCGCGGCCTCGTGTCAGCCGTGCCGCAGCTCTGCGTCACCACGGGCCTGGTCGCCGGCTTCTTCGTGTCGTACGGCACCTCGGCCCTGCCGGGATCCATCAGCTGGCGCCTGCCCATCGCCGTCCAGGCGTTCCTCGCCTTCGCCAACGCCGCCATGTGCTCCCTCGTCCCGCCCAGCCCGCGCTGGCTCCAGGCCAAGGGCCGCCCCGACGAGGCCCGCACCATCATCGCCCAGCTCGGCCTCGACGACGCCGAGCAGAAGGAGCTGCTGGCCCAGTCCGCCAGCGGCCTCGAGCACTCCCCCGACGCCACCTTTTGGGAGAACATCAAGCAGACCGTCTCCGAGTTCCGCGAGGCTTTTTCGTCGCCGTTCCGCAGTCGTACCATTTTTGGTTGTTTCTTGAGTAAGCACATCCCGGGTTGAACTTGGTATTAAAGGAGAGATGTTAAAGGAGAGATGTTTACCAACGAGGATCTCGATGAGGCTAACCCTGTTTGATGTTATAGTGGCGATGCAGCAGTTCAGCGGCATTGATGGCGTGCTGTACTACGCGCCGATCCTGCTGCAGCAGGCGGGCATCTCGTCGACGCAGGCGAGCTTCCTGGCGTCGGGCGTCTCGGCGCTGGTCATCATGGCCGCGACGCTCCCGGCCATGCTCATGGCGGACCGCTGGGGCCGCAAGGCGTCGACGCTCGTCGGCGGCAGCCTCATCTTTGCCGTCATGCTGCTCATGGGCTCCCTCTATGCGGCCGGCGAGGTCCACGCCGACAGCGGCGCCGGCCGCTGGGTCGTCATCGTCTCGATCTACCTGTTCGCCGTCGTCTTTAGCATGACCTGGGCCATTGGCATACGGTCCTACATGATCGAGAGCCTGCCGAGGAAGACCAGGAGTAGTGCTGCGAGCCTGGGACAGGGGAGCAACTGGGTAAGTTTCTTCTTCGAGACCGTATCTCTTTCACCAGAAGACTAATGTGTTATCCAATTACCAGCTGGCAAATTATATTGTGGCCCTCACAACGCCCGTGTTCATATCTTCCTCGACCTTTGGCGTGTATTACTTCTTCGCATTTTGCTCGCTCTTTACGACCGTCGTATGTGTATTTCTCATGCACGAAACCAAGGGCCAGAGCTTGGAGGACATTGAGCAAAAGTATATGGAGAGGCAGAGTCGGACTACTGGTCGCTGGAAACTGAACCCAGCAGGCTTCAGAATGAGGAGAATCAGAGCAACCCAAGTCTGAGAGAGAGACATCGAGACGAAGGTGTTTTGTTATCAGGAAATTATAGACGACAGGAATAGAGCAGCGTGCTGAATTGTGGCGAAAAGTTTCTGGTCTCGGACAGGTATAGAATAGAGTGATCACTCGAGTGACACGAACACGACGGCGATGAATAAGCTATAAATTGATTCCAGAGTCTGAGCTGTTACACTGCTGGTCTAATCTGGGTATATATATCACACCAACCCATCAAGTTGGAATACGTGTAATGGATGTGTACAGGCAGCTATGAAAGTCCCTATTCATGGAAAGCCAGCTATCTCAGGTCTCAAGAAAAGAGCCGTACTTCTTCATTCACTATAACGTTGGAGGGAGAATCTCAAATCCCAAGACCGGCAATAATAATCAAGGACCTCGGGACCCGTCTTGATTGGTTCCACCTACATACCCTCTGCATCTCGGGCCAAATAGGTAGTACCCCAATATGGTAATGATGGGAGTATTATGTCTTCTTCTGCTTGGTGCGTCTAAGCGACATGCATACGTATCTAGAGAGTTCAATCGCCAATCAGCATGTTTTCGATTTTGCCATCGGATTTGCACATGCCAGTGATGTTCTCTCGGGTTGCCCATTGCATAGTGTGCCGCAACTGGTGTACAATCTTCTGATTTACTGCTCCAGTCCTTCTGTGGCGGAGTCTCTGGTGATCAGGGGCCGGGTTAGCGGTAGTTTCTCTGAAGTATAGCGGATTGCAGGCCTACGTGGTACGCTGAACACCCTGTATTTGGTGCTAATGAAAGGAGCCGACTTGCCGATCATCTCAGCCCAGCCCAGCCCGGCGTGGCGGCGCCCATGCTCACGGGCCTTCTTTAGCGGGCATTAGTGGGCAAGGGCAAGCGGGAGAGGAGAGAGATGCCCTGTCCAATCCGCCCGTGCCTGGAGGGGACTGCATACTACTGCCTGCAACCAATTCCAAGACCCTCTCTCTGCTCCTACATTACATTACATTCTTTACCACCCCGAGACCCCGACGAAGAAGACAACGATCAGACGAGAATCACGAAACCTGTCGCTCCCACCTCGAATTGAGATTCATCATTTTCGATCAGGAACACGGCCGAGAGATTTCCCGCCTTTTCTCGATCGTACGATCATGTCTCCAATCGTGCATTCGCGCTCGATTCGGTAACCTAGCAGGAACTGCATAGGCATAGTCAAATAGATATATTAGAGCAAATGCCTCCGCGAAGATCCCATAAAAAGTCCCGGGCGGGCTGTCGGAGGTGCAAGTCCAGGAAGATCAAGGTGAGTTTCTCCTTGGTAGCGACACCATTCTGTTCCTGCTACCCTGTGCCACTCGACTGCGCGCCCATCAGTCAGCCTTGCATCAGAACCACCCACTCCCACGTCAGTGACAAGACCCATTACTGACTTGACCCCCTCGATTCAAGTGCGACGAAATTCATCCCAGGTGCGGCAACTGCGTCAAGCATGGCGTCGCCTGCGACTTCGAGCACCCAGAACTGGCTGAACACCTCGCCATTCCAGATACTCCGGCTGCGACGAGCGCGACGAGCGCGACCTCTCCCAGCTTTTGCGGCAGTCCCGCCGTCACCAGAGCGCCTCCCACACCCATTATACCTGTCATACCCGCAGTGGCAGCGGCAGTGGCAGCGGCAGCGCCCTTGAAACTATATCGCCATATCGATCCGCCAAACCTAAGCAATGCGACCAAGAACAACAGGATGATGGAGCTCAGGCTCTTGCACCACTATACGACCATCACCTGCAAGACCTTGATCATAGCCGATCCCATGACCGAGTCCATCTTTAGAGACACCGTACCAGGTCTTGCCTTTGGCGGCGCAAACTTTCTCGCAGATGCCATCCTCGCGGTTTCCGCTTTGCATTTGCGCTCGACACAACCTCAGGACCAGGCCCTCGTGCGGGCGAGCCACGCCTACATGGCTTCCTCTTTGTCGGAATACAGCGAGCATCTTGGAAAGGGGATCAATGCGGAAAACGCCGAGGCCTTGTTCCTGACTGCTACCCTGATTGCCTTCCAGTCGACGGCCTCGCGGATATTCATGCGTGAAGATGGCGGTGACACAAAAGACCGAAGCGGGGGGTATACCTTGCCTATATCGTGGTTTCATTCCTTTCAGGGGGTCAAGACGATCGTGGCCACCAGTTGGCAGTGGCTCAGGAATAGCGGAATCGTCGTTCCAATTATACAAGCTCAACCGGCCCTCGACTTGAATATGAGCTCCGAAGGCTCGACTTTCTTTGGCAGCCTTCTCGACGGGCTGGAAGAGGAGCTGGCGACAATGGAGCCGGATCTGGATTCACAAAATAAGACGCGACAGGCATACCAACACGCCGTTGCAGTCTTGAACTGGTCGCACAAGATCCCCCTCACTGGAGCACCAATCGTATTCCTTGCGACTGTATCCCGGCGCTACCTGGAGGTATTACAAGAGCGCAGGCCAAGAGCACTAGCTATCCTTGCCTCTTTCTTCGGCCTGCTGAAGAGCTTGGACAGCATATGGTGGCTGAAGGGCATAGCGCGCCGTGAGGTCATGGGTATCCTTTCGCTCTTCGACCCCGATGACTCGGAGTGGTGGTCGCGCCTACAATGGCCAGTCCGCATGGCCGTCTACGACGGAGACGTTATTCCGCCAGAGGTGTGGGGTGCAGACTGGTCGAATGGAATCTCACTGCTCGAGCAGTCTTCTCAGACCAATGGAGGCTTCATCTCGCATATCGAACTCTTGACCCAGATGACGCACGCCATGCAGACTATGCCACAAGTTCCTGCGGATGCGATCACGGATGCAACTTGGTCAAATCTGGAGGCACAACTCGCGGCGCAGGAGATGGTAGCACAAACGCAGGCCTCGTCGGGGACCAATGGGCAGGCCAACTTGGCACACCTTGGTATACCCCCGGGTCTACCTCTCGACTGAGAGACACGACGTACTAAATGAATTACCCAACATACCCAACAACAACCTCACATCTACTCGGCGGATGGCCCGGCGCGGAATACACAGCCCCTGCCAATGAAGCAGAGCCGGCTTAGAATCCGAGAGTCAAGACTTCAAAGGACGACGCAGTGTGGCCTCATGACAGTCGTCGGGCCAGCGCCAAGATATGTTCTTCAGAACTACAATGTCCCTTTATGGAGGCTCAGATGCCTGCCAGCAGTGCAGTTATCTGGAGTATGGGTATGCTCCGAAGCAGAAGCATTTCCAGTATAGCAGAGCAGAATGGCACGCCACATGTATGAAAATTCCGATGCGAATCTTGAGGGCAAATACGATGCCAGGAATCACGTATTTCATCTCTCGTATATACCGAAGTAGCTTTATACCATGTAAAACAATCAAGTAAAATTCTACCCAAGTTACCGATCCAGAAACTCCAGCTGTGTGGCGCTACGTAAATGCAAGTGACGGGGCCTGAGCCCCTTTGTAGTATCATCTCTAGGCATCGATCGTGACCTCTTCTCCGACCTGCACCGTAGGCCGCTGCGCCTCTCGTGTACCGCCGCCGCCATCTGCAGCCGCTACCGCGGGGACGTGGCACATGTGCGTGCCGAAGAAGACCTTGCCGTCGAAGCGCCGGGTCTTGGTCAGCGTGACGAACGGCTCCTCGCTCTTGGCCGCCGTCTCCTGGTCGATGCAGACCATGTGGCACCGCCGGCACGAGCCGAGCATCTGGAAGTCCTGCTGCCCGATCCGCAGCGTCGACCAGTGGTCCTCCGAGTACGCGAGGGCCTCGTCGTAATCGTCGTCGCCGTCGCCGCCGACCGGCGGGCCGACGATGATGTTGGCGCGGAACACGTCGGCGGGCACGGGCTTGCCGCCGCGGGCCGTGACCTCTCGGTTCAGCGCCGCCAGGCTGGCGAGGTTGATGGCCAGGATCGGGCTCTCGTTGGAGAGGAGGATGCGGCGCTGCTCCGTCTCAGTGTCCGAGTCGGGCGGCGTCGCCACGCCCGCGATGCCCCCGGGGAGCGGGCACCGCGCACCAGGCTTGGACGGCACGTTCTGGTGCTTCTGCAGGTGGGCTTTGGCGTGGCGCATGCTGTTGCCGTGGCCGCCCGGCGGGAATCTGGCCAGCGCACATGACACGCCGAGGACCGTGGAGAAGAAGTCATTGACATCGGGGCAGGCGTACTTCTGCGCCGTGATGGCCTCCCCGCAGACGCGGGATGGGAGGTGCTGTGTCATCTGAGGCGACTCGAAAACAGAAGGATCTGCCGACAAGGGTATGGTGATACCTGGTGGAGGAGGCATATTTTCAGGGAGGGGTCCGCGGTAGGACACCTGCAGGACGCCTCTGTCGAAGTCGAGAAAAGGTTGCAGCAAAGCCATGCGCGGATGTTGCTTCTGGCTCAGTGCGCGTCCGGTGCCTCGATGTACAAGACACCATTCTCGGTCCCATGCCAGACCTTCGGGTCGAACGTCCCACGATACTCCTCTCGGAACGCGGAATCCGGCGCAGCTCTTGATTGGGTAGACGATTACATCTCTGACTGTTAGATTGTGCTTCCTCTCAATGCCGAGTAGCGTGCTCGAAGCTGGTGGCTCAGGAAGATGCCCATCAACATAGAACTCATTGATGAATGAGACGAACTTGTCGACATCTGAGATTGTACTCATTGCCCCCAAACTGAGTCGAATGATACCAGTGGGTTTCCCGCAAATGATATCATTCTCGTTGCCACATCGAAACCCAGATGAGAAGTTTCGCTTCATCTCCCAAGGCTCCAGCCCCAAAGCAGTTGAGATACCACCCGGATTGCACACACCGCCAGTGCGGATATGGAACTTCTTCAGCGTAGCAAGCTTCTCGAATTCGGCAAGGCTTATCCATGCACCATGGCTGTTGCGCAAGTTCAGAGCCACGACGGGTCCCGTCCTTGGCCGCCTCCTCCCATCTTTTGTGCTAGGTGAGTAGATAGCGCAGACGGGAGTTCCATTGCCATGTTTCAGGGCCGCCAGTTGGTGATGTAACCGCTTGGCTAGAGCCGAGGTGTGCGAAGCTATACTCTCCATGTTACCGAAGAGGCATTGATGAGTCTGCAGAGCAGCATCCAGGGCAATGATGCTGTGTGTCGGTAAGGTCCCATCCTCAAGCGCTTCGTGCAAACTGTGGACTTTCGAGGCGTGCCACTGCTCCTTGCGGCAGACGACCATGTCAACAGTGCCGCCACCAAAATACCTCCTGTGCCGGAAGACAGGTGCTGCCTGGCGACGAACGATTAGAGCGCCAAGGTCCGGAAACCCGAATATCTTGTATAGGCTCAAAACGGTAAAGTCGGGTGCAGAATCAGAATCGCTCAGGTCAAGTGGTGATGTTGCGACATAGGCCGCGGCATCCAGCAAGGTGTACACGTCGGTCTCGGTAGACGTTCGGTCTCTGGCACGTAGTCTCCTAGACCAGTCCAAGGGCAACCGAGAGCCGTCCATGTTGGATTGAGCAGGGTATGCAAACAGGACGGGCTGGGTAGAGTCTTTCAACTCTTCTGGCAGATATGAGCCTGCAACCCAGCCCTCGGCCGCGACATCATCAAAGCAGAGACTGTGACTGGACTCTTCTCTGACGCCCACCAGACTCGTATGGGCGGACTGATGATAGATATAAGCGAAACCATCGGGTCCAGCGCGCAGTGCCTCTACGACCAATTTGATACCGGCAGTGGCATTGGCCACAAAGACGAGATCGAATTCGGAAGGGTCAGCATTGAAGAACTGTAACAACCTTAACCGTACGTCGTCGATGCGAGAAGTTGAAGCTTGTGAAGATGTTGAGCCAGAATGCGGATTGCCATAAAGGTTCGACACCATGTCCGCCGAGAACTTCTCGATCAGAGACTTTGCATAGAGCGTAGTACCAGCATGGTCGAGATATATTTCATCTTCAAGAAAGTGTCAATGCCTGGATGATCCGGGAGTGGATGTTGGATGGGAGCCGCACCTTTGAGCATGGGGTACTCCGTTTGGCGAAGGTCCTCAATGCGGGCGTTGTACGCCCCCAAAACCCCGTCCGTCATCCTGATAAGGCCTTTGCCGGTCCAATGATGGCCAATGAAGTGCCAACCTCCGTAGATTCGATTATGGGCATACTGACAGCAGGAGAGAGAACTCGGTTCAGAGTTCTGCGAGCGCAAAACTCACGATTTAGGGTCCGACAAAGGTTCTGACACTGACCGAATCGCAACGTTAGCAGTGGCAACAATTCCCACCGCCGCGCCGGAAAGGTGACGGAGATCGGCCGGTTCCATACGATTGGCCGCGCCCGCAGGTGTTGGATTCGACAATTCCCCAACTTTGAATTCTAACTGGGAGCTCAGCCGGAAAGGGGAAATATGGCACGTGCACCTACTAGCGCGATCTCACCAGACGCGCTAAGTTAAAGTGTCTCGGCCTGAGGTACGCGGGTACGCGACTCCAACGCGTCGAGAAAAAGAAAGCCCCACGTCCAATGGTTTAATATCTAGGAAGGCACTGGCTAGTTAAGCGCCTTCTTCACATTGTTCACTTGTCACTGCCTTCACATCTTCCTTCTTGGTCATTTTTGTTGTTGTTTTTTGGGCAACCACGAGTAAAGACGGTAATCATGGCAAGAAGTGCACTGGGAAAGCGGACGAGAAGCTCGACAAACTTTGGTAAGTCTATTCCGCTGGTTCGAGGAAACCACAACTTACCAAGATGGCGCAGAGCCCGAGTTGGAATTGAAGCGAGTGAAGCGGCAGACTCGTAGCCTCCGCATCAACGACGAGAACGAAGACCCCAAAGCAGTTGCCATTGTCGATGATTGCACTCAGGAAACGACCACTGCGGAATTGACAGAGGAGTCGCTGTCTGCTGCACCTGCCGTCGACGAGGACGATGATGCCGACCTGGGTCCGCGTTTAAGAAGGAAGAGGAGCACTCTGGGCAAGATCGATCATTCTCCTGCGCGTCGCGACTCCACGTCGAGTCCAGCAAAAGCAGACTTCAAGCCAATCACACCAAGCACTCCGCGCTTCAGAGATGCACTTGCCAAAGTGCCAGTCACGCCTCGGCACCGGGTATCTTTCGTTGGCAAGATTTCGAAGCGATCAACACCTCAGACACCATTGACACCGACTGCTGTACAGACTGTCTATCACCAGGCTCGGCAACTCTTCTCCCGCAGCGCAGACCCAGGCCAGTTGATTGGACGAGACGACGAGAGGCAGCAGCTCAAAGATTTCCTTGGGCGGTGTTCCAAGGCCAGCCCAAGTGGATGTCTCTACGTCAGTGGGCCGCCAGGGACCGGCAAGAGTGCCATGGTCAACGAGATGACGGAGGAAGCTACACAGGCGCTTGCTGTCAAGAAAGCATACATCAACTGTATGAGCATCAAGTCGTCCAAGGACCTCTACGCTACCCTGGTCGATCAGCTATGCAAAGACACCGAAATCACCGAGGCAGATGCTGCTTCGAGCCTTCAGACACTATTTATGCCAAAGAAGAAGACATCCGGCGTCTTCCTCGTTGTTCTCGACGAGATTGATCACATCCTCACTCTTGATCTGGAAAGCTTGTACAACGTTTTCGAGTGGTCACTACAAAAATCATCTCGTCTTGTGCTGGTCGGAATTGCCAATGCACTCGACCTGACCGACCGATTTCTGCCGCGGCTGAAGTCTCGCAACCTCAAGCCAGAACTGCTCCCGTTTTTGCCATACTCGGCTGCTCAGATCAAGACCATCATCACAACTCGTCTCAAGACCCTTGTGCCAGAAGGAGCGCCGCTGCCGTTCATCCACCCGGCAGCTATCGAATTGTGCTCGAGGAAGGTGTCTAGTCAGACCGGAGATCTCAGGAAAGCATTCGAGATATGCCGCAGGGCCATTGATCTGGTCGAGATGGAAACAAAACAAAAGCACGAGGCCGAAGTCAAGGAAAAGATTCTGCTTGCAACACCTTCGCGGAAAGTCTTGGGGGAGAACAACAACTTGTCATCTCCGGGCAAAGGCGATAAGAATGTGTCGGCAGCCCTCGCGGCTTCTCTGAAGAGCCTCACGGTCGAGACCGCGCCCCGGGTCAGCATCGGTCACCTCAATAAGATCACTGCGGCTGCATTCAGCAACGGAACGAATCAGCGACTCAAGACGCTCAATCTGCAACAGAAGGCTGCCCTCTGTTCCTTGGTTGCTCTTGAAAAGCGCAACCGAAACTCCAAGACGCCGGTGCCGAGCACCCCTTCCAAAACGCAAACCACGGCGCCCACCGTCAAGACCTTGTATGAGACATATTGCAAACTTTGCACGGAAGAATCAATGCTACACCCGCTTTCGAGCTCGGAATTCCGAGAAGTGATGGGTAGTTTAGAGACGATGTCGCTTATTACTGCCGTTGACGGAAAGACTGGTTCTTTTACGGTTGCTCAGACGCCGAGCAAGAGAGGCAAGCGCAGCGGCTTTGGTATGAGCGTCGGTCTAGTAGATGAAAAGAGAGTGGCGAGCTCAGTCGGAGAGAAGGAGATGGAACAGGCTATAGATGGTGTCGGTTCAGGCATTCTGGAGAGCATTCTGAGTGGCGAGGCACTGGACTAGACCTTGATTTTTGTTTATTAGGGGCATTGCATGCATGGTGTTTGGTGTTTGTCATTTTCCTCATACGCATCAGCAGGCGGTGTTTGGTAGAGTTGTCCCACCATGTCATACTAGAGAGATGTGGCATTTGCTGTCCTCCGAATTAGATGATGGAGAAGAAATAATCAAAGCACGAGAGTTAAAAAGCAAGCAGATTTCGTATACTTCCTTATGTCAACCTTCTCATGACGGGGCAGTCATTTTCACTTGCGCAACGGGCACGGCTGATTTGTCACATACACACAGAGTGCCGGCATCTAAACTGAGTTACAGATTGGCATGTTTACATTTATACATGGATGATGGATCACGTCTGCGCAGATCGTGGCACACCTCGGAAGGTTCAGGGCGGGGACGCGGCAGCATCAATGCTTGGCGAATACCTTCAGGTAGGTTGTTTGCTTGCTTTCCACCTTGGCATAGCCTTGAAAGACCAGCATGACTAACGCGCTGACGAAGATGCAATTTACCACATAGGTAGATAGTCTTATATAAAGTCCAGGTACTCTGTGCGGCCGCGCATTCTCGAAATCTCCTCTTCCACCCAAAAACAACTTCACTATTCGTTTGTTCTCCCCGATTTCCCACCCTACGTACTCCGGACTGATACAAAGCTGCCGACACCGACATGTTCGAACTTCGAGATTCCCATGTTCAACACCTAGAGCGGGCGCTAAGACCAGGCGTTAGCACTACTCAGTAGTCGATGCCCGCTATAACATGCGACCCATTAGGGGACCGGGCGCCAGACAATTCGAGATGCGACTAAACATTGACGGACTCGAGATATTCTCCTTCCCGGCGCATACTGTCGAAACAACATGTGAACACCCGGAGTATTGGCTTTCGAAATGCTCGAGAGTGGAGGGACTCGACAAGATGGCCAACTTCCAGTGAAGGGACCACAACGCGAGCATAAGTTGTAAGTCACTGCGACACCAGGACAAATATCAGCCCCAGCAGGTCTCAAGTCGTACACACATGTTTCGATACAATCCCCCTAGACTCGAGCAGACGTGGACGGTAACCACAGCCTCATTTCCGCCAATGAACTGAACGGATGTGGCCGACCAACAATCTCAAGTCAAATCGTCGATGGCGCACCACTCGCATCAGCTACATACGAGTCCACCACCAAGACAAGCAGACTTGAGTCGAGTCGACATGAGAGGCTCCTCTACAATTGGGCATGACGCTTCCTGCAAAGAAAGGCCAAATCAACTCGACACACGGACTCGCGCTTTTTGCAAGCCACAACAGGCGAGGTTATCCACATGTGATGTCCGGGAGCCCGGGAGCATTTCATTGTGGTAACATTGATCGCTCAGAACGGGAAAGGTTGGAGCGTCTGGCCTCTCTTTGTCGGCTCCCTCAGGAGCCCGAAGATGCTGCGCATGTTTCAAACGCCAAGCTACTCTGTTTCCAGACTGCTTCAACATCACAAAGCAGACGCAGCAGTCTGACCGAGTTGGGTGGTCGTCGGACGAAAGACTACAAGCTTCAGAAGGCGAAGCTTCTTACATTACCTGCCTGGCTAACAAGCTTTTGACGCGTACGAGTCACGTTGAAAGTGCCCGTCCGAGACCTGTGATGAGCGGGAGACAGCGGCCGCATCCTCTCCTGTAACGGGAGGGCTCTTTTATGTTCTTCCTACACTGTACATGCAGCCGACACGCTGATATTGTGCCCCTCCTACATTACCCATACACTACATGCCCAACGGGATACATTACTGTAGATGGTGGCTTTCATGACATTTGGGTACCTCACAAAGCTTGAAGGTTTCGGCATGACATGATGCTACCAACAATACAGGCGCCACATTGGGTTGAGACGCAGTGCTATTACCGTTCGCCCAAAGTCTCTCGAGGACCCCTACTGTAAGGCACATGCACACACATTACCTTACCTACCTCCTGTACGCTTGCTACTACCTAATAAATGTACCCAGGCAACCAGGAGTTTTGGCGATCGGTCTGCCAGAGAGGGAGCCACAAGACCGAGTTCCAGAACGAGTGCCCGATCTCCCAGAAAGTCCCCCATGCAGTTCCAGTCCAAGTCCAGTTTTCCCTCTGGGCCGAACCCCGGTTTATTGCTTTCTAATAAGGTCGAAGAGGCTCACCATCACCGCATTTCCTATTCATTTTATTATTATTAATTATCTCTACTGATCATTGTTAATGATGATGTGACTGACCTATGAGCGCGGCCCCGAACTTCCCAGACAGACCAATTCCCAATTACATTGTACATTACCCCGACCCTGTCAACTGTCCTGACCTGTCTGTCTGTCTGTCTGTCTTGCCTTGTCTGTCCCTAAAATCAGCAGTCAATCAATCGATCTCTCAAACCCCAGTCCTCGGGCGAGACTTGCAGTCCCCTCTTTCTTTTCGAATCAGTTGTGTCTTCCCCTCCCCCTCCCCCAAAGGCCCCCCCGATCCGTTCGCACCGGCAAACCAAGCGAGCGGCCAGATTTATTCTTAGTTTCTGGGCACCCGTTCATACCAAGACCGCCAAGACCATCCACAACCTTCGCACATGCAACTTTCCAAGACTTATTACTTGCCTCAGCTCAAGCCCTCCTATATTTTACTGCCGTCTCCAGAGCGATTTCTCATCGTCACCAGTCGCCGGCGATAAGGCCTCGGCGCCGTCTGTCTGTCTGGTCCCAGCCCTGACTGGCCTGCCATTTATTGTCGTCTGTCCTCGCTCAGGCCCGGCCCGCGACACTGCGCTGTCGTGCGCTCTGTTGAGCTGAGGAGTCGAAAGCGACCGAGACCGTCTTGGTAGTAGGTAGGTGCGCGCGACTCTCGATCGATTTGCTCCATCGAGGGTCCTCACCTCGGAGGGGCCTTGTGAGATTGATCAGAACGCGCCCCCGTCGCGACGTTCCATTTCTACCGAGTTACGCTGTGCCCCATCGTCATCATCGTTGCTTGATCAGACCAAACCAAGTCCCCGAAACCGTCACTCTCGCCCGTGTCGTGTCGTGCCTTGTCATGCAAGGCGCGCTCGTCGTCGTCAATTGCGAGCTGTTAGAATAGATGGGTGCATCCGACCGCATTACCGAATTGTCTCTCGATGATGGACCATCGAAGAAGTCCTTCTTCGATATTCTGTCATTGCCGCTGCGCTCCCGGGCGCGCAACCGCAACCTCGCCGAGTTCTACGTCAAGCCAGATGATCCTCACCGGCAATATTCTGCCGGCGACCATGTCACTGGCTCCGTCTTCCTCACATCTACCAAACCGATCCGCGTCACCCACTTGACTGTCTGCTTACACGGCTACGTTCGTGTCTTCAAGAATGCTGCGCAGGTGAATGCCAGCAACGCCGCCGTCGTGCCCAGTGGCGGGAGTAATAGTTTCCGCTACTTTGGCAATGGCCATGCGCAGCTGTTCCAGGATGAGCAGGTCCTCTGCGGCGAGGGGCGGCTCGAGGCCCAGCGATACCAGTTCAAGTTTGATCTCTTGTTCCCATCCGAAGGGCTACCTAGTAGTATTGATGTAGGCACACGTGCACGCTCCAATCCTTGATCGATGGCTTGTGCTGACAGGGCGACAACCAGTTCGAGCGAGGAACGATAGCATATGTCATCACCGCGACGCTGACCCGCCCGACATCCATCTCTCCGACAACAAGTGCCGATACCAGGATAACTTTGGTCGAGAAGGTCGATGTCGGGCTTGTACCCCAGCCCAGGGAGAGAAAAGTCACAATGCATGCCCTGCATAAGCGACAAAGGAGGAAAAAGGCGCTGGCGACAAACACGACGCCAAGTCGGAGTGCTACAGACCTGCAGGAACCCGCCTCTGACCTGGATTCGACACGAGCGCTTGAGCACTCGAACGAGAACTCCGTCAACCACGAGGATCCAAGTCGCAATCGACCAGACGATCACTACCTTCCCCGTAGCCCGATTCAGAGCGATATACAAAGCGAGATCAGTGCTGGGAGTGTAGCCAGTCACAACAGTAATAGTGGAAGAGGCGCCGACGGCAGCGGAGGCTCGAACGGCAGCAGAGTGTCCGCAGGCATCGCCGAAGATCGAGAGATCACAGCAACTGTAGAGCTCATGAAAGGCGGGTGTATGCCAGGAGATCTCTTGCCCGTTCGAATACGAGTTGATCACAATCGCCGCATGAAGAGCTTGCACGGAATCGTCGTCACATTCTATCGGCAAGGGCGGGTGGATTATGCTCCTCCAGCGTCGCTATTCACGAATCTTTCCAAGGAAGACGCCCGAAAATTGGAGCGTGAGGAATTCTATCCCAAATCCAAGACTGGTTTAGGCGGGTTATCGTTGTCGTCAGCAGGGTCTTGCAGCGTATTTAGAAAAGACCTGTCACAAGCCGTGGCGCCACTGATCATCGACCCGACGACCCTGTCGGCCAATATAACCACGTCTGTGAGAGTACCCGAAGACGTCTTCCCAAGCATAAAAGGTGTGCCTGGAGGCTTGATCGGCTTCAGGTACCATGTCGAGGTTGTCGTCGATCTTGGTGGAAGGCTTGCGGGTCAGTCTGCAGGCACGCCCCAGCAGCCGAGCAGACTGGGCTCCGTATCGATGGCTGGAAACTCGGCTCCAGGAGCCGTATCCCACGACATGCAGCTAAGCAGGCTGAACAGTAACTGGAACGGCTCGCTCGTAGATACCGACCATTTACGACGAGAAAAGGGGGTTATATCAGTCTCTTTCGAGGTAGTTGTTGGCAATCTCGACACCAACAGATCACGTTCAAAGGCAGCTGTACGGCCAATGCTTACATTGCATCCGCCCTCGGATGCAGGTCAGCCTGCCGAACCGAATCAGACGTCCTACAAATGGCAGGATAATCATGGTGAGAGTGGTGACTACCACGAGCATGGAGCTTCTTCTACGCCATATGATCCGCCGCAAACCTGGGCCTCGTCGAGCATGCCAGCTGAAGCCCCCGGGTACAGCTCCTACGGGCACGACGCTTCCGTGCCAGCCTATGTGCCACCACCTCAGATGCCAGATCAGGACGGCCTGACAGAAAAGGAACGGGTGCGGCACGCCGAACAGCGCCTCCTGCCCAGCCAACCATCAGCACCGCCGGGTGAACCTGTCGCCGACCCCTCGCAGCCATCAGCACCCTCGGACATGACTCCAAGAGCCCATCCACTGGCACCTATGGACAGTGCCGTCGAGGTTGGTGAGGGTCCATCGGCGCCTGCGCTTGCAGACTTGTCAACGGCTGCAGCCCACGCCAACCCGGTAGAAGATAAGCAGGAGCTCGAGCGAAGACGGCTCCTGGCAGAGGCGAGCGCACCTCCAGAAATTCCCGAAGACTACGAAAGTAGTGGGCCATCAGCGCCGCCGCAAGATGCCGCTGGGCCGTCAACAGGTCATGAGCCTTCTGCGCCCATCTTGAGTGATCGAGACTTACACGGGGACTTATACGGGGCGCATGATTCTTTTGAGAATATTGCAGGGCCCTCGACAAGCAGGGGCCCCAATGAGCATGAGGCAGAACATCTGCCCAAGTATGAGCGATGATAATGGTTCTATTATTATTTTTTCCGGCGTTTGTATATATCTTAGTCAGCATATTGAGTGTGATAATGAGCCTCTATAGTGGCCAAACCGGGCCAATAAGGCTGCGAATATAAAAGTCGGTCGTGAATCACGGCCTCGGAATGAATATCAATTCAATCCGCCAATGGATCAATGGACATGTGACGATGCTACCCAGGAAGCAATGACGTGCTTGTGAAGCCTTGTCTTGCATGAAACAATTTCGGCAGGGCTGATATTGACTTGGCGCCAAGTGAAAGCCACGTTGACAAGTTGATATGATCTGCTGTACCTCGCCGGCGTATCTTGTCGTGCTTGACACTTGATCATTGATCATTTACGAGACTGCTGTGTTTGGCCTCATGCCATGGCGCTGCTGGATCGGAAGGAATACGATATTAGGATCTGTGGTGGTACATGGCTCAGCTCAGGTATTTTTCTCTCATATCCTCCTAATCTGTCAGAGTGAAGACAGACTGGCGATGGTATGACAGATAGACTCAACTCGATTCCCGGGCCTGCTTTTTATTTTTCCTCGTCGCGGTCCTCTACTTGCCTGCCACGTCAGACTCAAGTTCCTGGCTGCATTTGCTGCTACTCAGGAAATGGCTTGCCTGTATACCCCTTGGAGGACATGAACAAAGACTGTCATTGTAGCGAGAGCTTCTTCTACTTTGACTGGTAGTTGATCCACAACTATTCGGAAATTTAAGTCATAAATACTCGAGATTAGTACCTAGAGCGTCGAGATGCATTTCACAGAAACCCAGCCGTCTGCTCCTACGTCAATTTCGTTTTGATTATCCTTCCCCTCCTCTCTTCAGTCAATGCTCAAATCTACATGCACAAGATATTGTCTTTCTTCCTCAACTTCTCCATTGTGTCATCCTAACAAAGAGCTTGTCTGGTAGTTCTTACATCACAAGGCACAAGTCAAAGCGCCGTGACGGGCTGCTATATCATCACAATGGGCTTGTCCATACATATATATCTGCCCTCCAGTATTCTTACCTCTGAGATCTCCTATTTCTGCATATGCTCATACTACAGACACCAATTTTTGATAGCACATATCAGCCGCAGAAAGTTACACATCACGGACAGATAGTCTCCATCTCAGAAATAGTCTGTAGACACGCAAAAAGAGAAAAGCCATCCTTGGACCCCGCCAGCGAGACCGGCAACGCTTTCCACAATGATCAGCCACGAGGAACTCGAGCAGGCTTGCACCGAGCAGAGCCGGAGAGCCGCGGCACTCGCCCGGCTATGGAGCCAGCGACTCCAGAATGACGACCGAGAACTCGACGACTTCCAATTACCACAGTATGAAGACGGCGACGGCGACCAGGCCCCCGCCGCGAGTGGGCGGCGGCTCGTCATCCTGAACCCGGCGCACTTCCCCACGATCGCGCCGGTCCTGGAGGACCCAGAGGCGTACTACGACGAGCTGTACCACGTCGGCATCGCCATCGTGCTGCCGTGCCCCCTGTGCGGCCGGCAGCTCGCGCTCGACGACGCCGTGATGCCGGACTCGGAGGAAGAAGAAGAAGAAGAAGCAGAAGACATGGCCGTCCTGCCCTGCGGCCACATGATTGGCGCCGCCTGCCTGGCGCAGCACCTCGCGGCGCAGGAAGACGCCGCGGCCCGGGTCCCGGGCGCGCAGGACCACGCCGCCCGCGGTGCGGCGGCGCACCGGTTCGGCAGCTGTCCGGTGTGCGAGTTCCCGCTCGGCCACGAATCCTGCGGGCACGCCGTCGGGATCCGCGTGTACGGGCGGGACCCTATCCCCGAGGGCGACAGCGAGGTTAACGGCGAGTGCCGCGCGTGCCGGCTCGAGGTGCGCGGCCTGGTGAGGGACATGATGGGCGACGTGGTGGCGGCGCTGGAAGAGGCTACCCACCTGTCGCCCGCGGCCAGCTTGGCGCCCGCGCAGGTCGCGCTCATGGAGCGCGAGCTCTTGGATATCACCATGGAGAGGCTGAGGCCGCGTCTGGATAGGCACCATCTCGAGTGGTAAGTCATCAAGGTGAGGTAGGTCATGTATCATCGCTGCTGGTTGGGGGAGTGAGAGATATATCGGTGGGAAACCGAGGTAAGTCGGCGGGATAGCCGCCCACCTGCTTTGATAGACTGGAGAGCAATCGTGAGATGAATCGAATTCTTGCCAGCTTCAATTTTGCCTGCCACCTGTGAGCGATACTGTGCTGTCATGAATGCTGTATGTGATAGGCATTGGTGATGTTGCCACTGTGTGGCTGCCGAGAATCAAGATTAAAAGCCACACATACATTGGTGACACTCTGCAACGTTTGCTTGTGTGAACAGAATGTCCATGTGTGGCAGCCCTCACACCCAAGTATGAGCTCCAGTCAATCTTCGACTTGGAATGATGATAATGTTGGCGATATGACAAAGATCGCTTCTAGTCTCGTATTATACAGCTGTACACATATATGCCGTTCTAGCCGCCGAGACAATGTATTGTACAGATCGTTAAAGTACACGTTGGTATCCACCTGGAAGTCAAGATCTACATCTAACTGTTCTTGCTTCTGCGCTTTCCGTGGTTGCGTACACGTGGGACAACCACCCACTTGTTGATGTTGTTCTTGGGACGGGTCTTGAAACCACCCTTGGCCTGCAAAAGGAATGAGAACCTGGACTTTGACAGAGCAAAGACGTGTAAGAAAACGTACCGGTGTTCGTCCCCAAGGAGAGACGGGATGCCTGTTACTCTTGGATTTACCACGACCACCACCGTGAGGGTGATCGACTGCAAATGATCAGCAACATTCATGCTGAAAAAACCCCGCTCTTGACATACCTTTATTCATGGCCACACCACGGACGGTGGGTCGAATGTTCAGCCATCGGCTTCTTCCAGCCTTACCGAGCTGTCGGTATTGGTGGTGCACATTACTGGCCACGCCAATGGTGGCACACGCGTCTTTGCTGCATTTCCTCACTTCGCCGCTCTGTAGCCTTACAGTGACGTACTTTCCAGTCACCAGCTTGACACCATCAGCAGTCGTCTCCTCGTCCTTGGCCTCTACGATCGCAAACGTTCCGGCGCTTCGGCAGAAAACGGCACCGCCCTTGGGGTGCGAGCCGACGTTGAAAATGGGAGTTCCCACGGGGATAAGGTGCAACGGCAAGCAGTTGCCTCTGTGCGCCGTCCTGGCAGCCAGGATACCGGGATCAACGATACCACCCATGCTGTCGAGCAAATCTTGAGGAATACCGGACCGATAGCTCTGTACAATATCGCCAGCTCTTGTGCCGTCCGGGGCAATAATGTAGGACTTTTGTCCATTTGCCTGGTCCGTCAGGAGGGCAAGGTGAGAACTGCGGTTCGGGTCGTACTCGATACGCTCGACGAGCTGGGGGCCAGCGTTCCACCGTTTGAAGTCGACCGTTCGTATCCTTCGCTTCGCGCCACCTCCACGGTGTCTGACGGTGATCTTTCCGTGGTGGTTCCTACCACCCTTGCCCATACCCTTCTTGGGGAAGGTCAATGGCAGAAAGGGTCTGCCCTTCCATAGGTGGTCGTTGACGGGTCGCTTCAAATGTCTGAGACCACCGGTTCTGGGAGTATATGTGCGCAGAATGGCGGATGAGTTCCGGCCTTGGCCACCGGGCTTCGCGACCGGGCTCGGTACAGAGGTGTTGGCGGGCTCAATGGTTGTCTGGAGAGTCGCATAGCTGCTTCGCAAAAGGGCCGAGGAGCACTTGGAGGTTGCCAATGCCCCTGGGGCAGATCTCGAGAATAGCCTTGGTTGCAACATCATGGCATGGCAGGCGTGCCTATGCATCGGCAGCGCAGTCGGTGCAGCAGATGCAATAATTGGCCTTGGGCTCGCGAACACGGGCGTCGTCGATTCTCGTCGCCGTCGTCGGTGCTGGGGGTCGCGAGATGCCTCGACTGGAGAAATTGTAGCTTCGCAGGAGCTAGGGTTCTTCCGGCCGCCGGATTGATGGATTTGAACTACGACGTTATTAGGTAAGCATGCATTCGGTACGTACCCGACTTTTATGGTGTCGTGTGCCAATTGAGTTTGGCTTGGTAGCGCAAAGAGAGAGATTTCATTGGTCGCATAAGCGGATTATACTACAGTATGTACGCCAGACTGCCACTATTAGGCTTTGGACCGCCTGGCGGCCAGTTGGAGCTTGAAGGCCACACAGCAAATCGTAGGCCTCAATCTGGCGATCCCGAGTAAGGCTGTACCAATAAACCCGACGCCGAAAAAGCAGTCCGGGGTCTCAACAAGGCTCGGTCAATCATATCGCGGCTGTAAGCATCATCGAGGGACCTTGCACAGTCGCGTCTCCAGTCTGGCCAAAGCGAAGAAAGTCGGACATGTCTTTTTTGGGACGACGCGCTCAGCACGGGAGCCCGAACCTGCCCCATAAATGCAACCGACCACGTACTGTAGTATTAAAGGAAGCATTTTGTGACGTGCGCGCGCCATTGAGTATAAATATCATAAGATCTCGATTTATGCCTATTCTGTTCATCAATGCCACAGAGCAGTCCACTCTGGACAGCACAATATGATACGCACAGCTGTCTGTCGATTAGGGCTTTTTCTTCTTTTACTGTCTGGGATAGGTGATGAGACTTCCAAATTATAGAGACATGTCAAGATGAGCAAGATTTGAACTATTGCCGTACTGTCTCACTGCTGTCCCATTTTCCAGAATACTACGCGGTTGCTATTGCCTCGACCCGGCCAGCCACAAGTCACGTCTAGAGCCAGAAATTGAGAGTCAGGACTCATTAGGATGCTGAATGCGGGTGACGGAATCCCGGGCGGTTTTTGCTACGGAAGGGACCGCGACTAGCCAATCAAAAGGCCGTTGCCCCGTGGTTGCCGTTGTTGATATCGGCGGAAGTGGGGCAATCACGTTTCTTGGTAAGAAAACGGCCAGAGAGGGGCGCCTTTTTAGTGCCTTGCATTGGAGGTCGCGTCTTATTATGCTTGCCTCTACCCAAATATGCACTACTGTAACAACCAGTCGACGCTCCGGTAACTGCAGTACATATCTTGAGTTTCGGGGCCTCGTGAACTCGCATTGTCTGTCCATCTTTGAACATCATCATTCCCAGCTCATCGCTGCCCGGTCAACTTTTGTTCGCACCCTGCAGCACAGCATCTTTTCGCTATTGCTCGGTCAGCGTTGTCAAGAGAACAGCATCATTTCTCAATATTCTTGAAGACCATCAATCTTCTCGGCGATCTCTGGACGCTGCGCAGCTCTTTGGAATATTTTTCCGCAGCAACGACTCGGGCAGAAATCACGACTCTGTCACGCTCAATCCTTCCCAGTCCGCCAGCCAGCGCGATCTGAGACACTCCGGTCACGTCGTCACAAGTCGGCGCATCTGCAGTTCTGCCCGTATCGACAGGGGTCATTTGCACGCTAGAATCAGCTCGTGTACTTGCGCGCACGCACAAGATCAGAGTAAGTTTGGGTGTCCTTGTTTCTCTCAATGTCTGATTTCCTTTTCGAGTATCCACTCTCTGCCTCTCTGCCTCTCTCTTGGTGCCGCTGCTGCTGCTAGCTGCCACTGCTGCTCAGCCTGCTGGTGCCCTGCCAAAATCGCGCTCAAAGTCACGGCTGCTGCTTTTTCTCTGCCTTGGATCCCGCGCTATTCCAACTACCTACCCTACCCACTCGCGGTACCAACCAAACAACATTGCACCTTTTGGCCCAGCTCCCTTCCAACTCTCTTGAGCAACACCCATTTCTGTCTGCATATTCCCCCCCGGTACATGTAAACAACATACTCCCCCGACGACCATCATATCTCCTCTCTCTCTTTTCATCCATCCATCTCGAGTCGATTGCTTGCTCCTGCCCTCAACCATCGCGACGCCTCTCATTGCATTTTTGCACGCGTTCACCCGTCCATGAAAGCTTGTTGATATCGACCCAAGCACCCGGGACCGCCATACTTTCCACCACATAGAGGTATGGAATGGTCTTCCAATTCACCTCCGCGGCCTTTTGAGAGACTGGACGCGTCTCTTTGGCCTTCTTCCTACCTCTACACAGCTCCGCGTTGGCAGGCGAACGTGTCGATGCCACCACAGCAGCCTCGTAGCATGTTTTTGCAGATGCCCCACGCTTTGATGCAAATCGCCAGCACTCGGGACTTGAACCTCAAGCTAACAAACCAATCTGTCTAGTATCTCAAACGCGTTTGAATCACCTTATAGAAGAATCAAGTACATAGCAATATGCCTCCGGTGAGTTGTTTGTGCCGTTTTCGACGCGCCCCAGCATCCGCCCATCTCGACGGCTCCACTCGCGATGATATTTGATTGCATCCAAGCTGCACGTACTGACTGGGCTTCTATAGGGACGCCCTGCAACCAGACGGCTCGTCACCTCCAACGAGAATGACGAAAACAGCTCGACGCGTATGACGCGTGCAAAGGCTGCTGCGCTCGATGTTAATGTCACAGCCCAGCCCACCAAGCCGACCGTGAAGAAGGCAACCACCACAACCGCTGCCAATGGCAGAAAGCGCGCCGCCCTGGGCGATGTCACCAATGCTGGAAAGGTCGAGGTCACCGAGGGAAAGAAGGCCGCTGCCGCCAAGCCTGCTGCCGCCAAGACCGCTGCTGCCACCAAGTCTGGCCTCGTGTCTAAGGCTGCTCAGCCCACGGGCATTCAGAAGCCCCGCGCCACCACTACAAGAACCACTGCCAGCAAGGAGACCGCCAAGAAGACTGAGGTCAAGAGAACTGGCTCTGGCTCGGGCGCCATTGGTACTTCCGCTACGAAGAGAAAGGTCACCGCTACCACAGTCAAGCAAGACGTGATCCCCGAGGATGGTGAGCCGGTTCGCAAGAAGGCACACACCCTGGTCGAAGATGAGAATGTTGCCCCGCGCTCCAAGGCTGAGGATGTCAAGGCCGAGCTGGCTCTCGAGGAGGTTGCCCAGCTTGAGCCCGCTGCAGAGGACAAGCACCAGTACCCCCCCGGAGTCAAGGACCTGGACAGCGAGGATCTTGACGATCCATTGATGGCCGCTGAGTATGCCAACGAGATTTTCGAGTACTTGAGAGACCTTGAGTGCGAGTCGGTACCCAACCCCAAGTACATGGAGCACCAGGACGATTTGGAGTGGAAGACCCGAGGCATTCTCATCGACTGGTTGATTGAGGTGCACACCCGCTTCCACCTTCTGCCCGAGACGCTGTTCCTGGCCATCAACATCATCGACCGTTTCCTTTCCGAGAAGGTTGTCCAGCTTGACCGTCTGCAGCTTGTCGGTATTACCGCCATGTTCATTGCATCCAAGTACGAGGAGGTTTTGTCGCCCCACGTTGCCAACTTTGTGCACGTCGCCGATGATGGCTTTTCGGAGCAAGAGATTCTTAGCGCAGAGCGTTTCGTCCTCTCCACTCTTGACTTCAACCTCAGCTATCCCAACCCGATGAACTTTCTCCGTCGTATTTCCAAGGCCGACAATTATGACATTCAGTCGCGCACCATTGGCAAGTACCTTATGGAGATTAGCCTGGTCGACCACAGATTCATGTCGTATCGCTCCAGTCACATTGCTGCGGCCGCTATGTACTTGTCGCGCCTGATACTGGACCGAGGCCCTTGGGTATGTTGATTCAAATGTTTTGGCTGTTGACCTGATGCTAACCTATACTAGGATGAGACCTTGTCCTACTACGCCGGATACACAGAAGATGAGATTGAGCCCGTTGTCACCCTCATGATTGATTACCTGGCTCGCCCTGTCATTCACGAGGCGTTCTACAAGAAGTACGCTAGTAAGAAGTTCTTGAAGGGTAAGTCGACTTATATTCCCATGATGAGCCAAACAGCACACTGACCAGCACACAGCTTCCCTTCTCACTCGCCAGTGGGCCAAGAGAAATGCCGTCGAGTTTGGCATCCACGACACAACTCTCTCCTTGGATGAGCTCTCATGAGCTTCCCAGAGTGCTACATCCTGCTCAAAGCACTTCAATCAAAACAGACAATAACCTTACGACAAGGTGTTCCGTCGACCAGGATACCCGAAGGAGCTTTGGATGATCCTTCACAATACTCGTTGATTCATGGCCATAGATGGATGAGAGCCTCACAGCGCAGATGGACGGGTCGTCTTTGGTTCTGAGGATGACCAAGCGGGACAAGTCTTTCTACACTTCTCCAGTGGCCTGTGGCTACTGCTCCCTCTAGTTGCATCTCTATTCTTTCCCGTTAGCCTGCAACATTTGCCATCTTTAGATGAGCATGGCGTCTCGGCATAGGTGTCTAGGCGTTTTAAGGAAGGGGCGTTGTCATGACTTGGTTTTTTTCTATTTTTACTGTTAGGATTTCTGCATGGCCTGATTCAGCCGCTCCTCGATCTGGTTCAGCGTGAGCGCAAGTCCGGCGGGATGCTCCTTTTCTTCATCTCAAGTCCGTGGCTAGAGTACGGCTTGTGCAGTTTGGAGGGAAAAGCGTGGCATCATGGCTGGATCGGTGCAATGATCCTCCCTTTTTGGTACGGAGCAAGGAAGTTCAGGGGTCCGTAATGTACATTTCATGCTGCACGTGTCGGAAATATCGTTATGGAATGGCGGACAAAAGATTGCACGATGAATACAAATTTGACATTGATGAACGATTACCTCTTGTCCTTGCCTCTTGGTGATTGCGCGCTTTCGCTGGTCGGCACGATGACAATCTTGGGTTGAGTGGAAGTTACGCGTCCCAATCATCTCCACAGCGTCATGATGTTGATGGAGGTGTAATAGGACGGACTGACTGGAATCATCCGCATCTCACGAGAACTCGTTTGTGACAATGAGATATCTGCGATTGCTGCTGGTCGGACACCCTACGACCAACCAGCTTGTGTTTTCTCGCGGAATGATATTGCCCCCCAACCGCCGAGGATGCTACGTACACACAGTACCACGGCCGCTGGCTCTCAACTCTGGGTGCTAGGTCCAGGAACAGGTTCGCCACTGCTTGGTCCTTCTCCTGGTGTAAGAGCACTGGCATCGATTTGCTGAGGATCTGCCGGCGAGACGCCATCTCCGATGGGGCCGTTCTTGTCCGAGGGTTGTACATCAGGGGTTTTCTCTCCTTTGGTTTCGTCGTCACCAGTACTGCCAACAGCAGCGTCGTCGGTATTAGAGGCACTGTCGACTTGATTGACAGCGGCAGCTGGGCTTTCTGTTCCGCCAGCGTCGCCCTCATGACTGTCTCCTCCGGCGACATCGCCGCCTTCGACAATAACAGCATCCGGCACGTTCCCGCCGGGACTGCTGTCTTGTGGCTCGGCAGCGGCGGCGGCGCTTGCACTTTCGTTGTTTCTCATCTGCCTGCTCCTCCTCAACGACTTGTCCTTGCCTCCATACTTGCTCATCAGCTCTTCTCGCGATGGAGAATCCTTGCCGGACTTTCCCAGTCCGAGCTTCTTCTTCAGCCCATCCAAGAAATTGGGGATCGGGTTCTCTGCGTGGGCCTTGGCCACGGCCTCTCTTCTTGCCTCCTTGGCCCGGACGCCGGCGCGGTGGGCGGCCTTGCGCTCCGAGGCCATGCGCAGAAAGGCCGAGCGGGTCGGCGGGGGCCCGGTGCCGCCCACGATGTACCAGTAGGATAGGGGGATGGTATCTTTCTCTTTATCTGGAGACATGGTTGGGGGAACGGGCTCGCTCGTTATTTGCGTTCTGTACCTGTGCTGTCAGTACCAACCATTGAGACATAAAGATTGTGACGGTGAATATGGTAGATACGCACGACTCTCGAAGACTGGGGAAAGCAAAAAGACGAAGAACAATCCGTTTTATTCGTGGCTACTGTGAGGCCAAACCTATGAACAAGATGCGCTGGTGCTGGGGTATCTCTTGCGATCGAATTAAACGTGCGCCGTATGGGTATCAAGGATATGCGCAAACAAAAAAAAAAACAGAAAATAGAAAGAAGCCTTTCTCGGTTTTCCTTCCTCCACTCCGAGAAAACATTAAAAACGAAAACCTGGACCAGAGCGAAATGTTCATGGGGGACTCCCTTGGGGATCTGTGAATCATCCAGAGCTTCCCGCCTGCCCTCGACGTGGTGTGAATCACCGGCCCCTAATTTCCATTCCTCATGAGTCCATCCGAATGATTCCAGTAATCGATGATACCGAAACCCTCGGGGGTTCCCCATGGTCAATCCCGGATTCGAATGAAATTCCAGATTTGCCATATGTCCATCGTGAGCAGCATGGCAGAAGAACAAACAATGTACAGCCCATTGCAATGGAGACGAGATCTCCCTTGTGAAAAGAATAAAGCAGAAAACGAAAAGAGATGTGACCCTGTTACATAGTCCTCAACTGACAGCTTGCCCTCAAATCATGGGACGAAAACTCCCGGTCAAGCTCGCTCTCAAAGGTCACCAAATCTGAAGATCTCCTAGGCTCCCGGTCATGCCTCAAGAGTCCATGAAGATGGCAGGTCCGTAGTGGGTGCTCATTCGGCGGCGGTTGACGTCGACGTTGAAGGTCCCAGAGTAGCGAGGGTGGGTGCGAGCATTAGCCGATGAAGGAGTAGCCTCAGTCTGCTGTTGCTGCGGAGTGTTGATCTGCTGGATCTGGCCGTTCTCGTTCTGCTCGCCTCGGCGACGGATGTGAATGGTGCGCGAGGGCGGCGACGACGACTTCATGTTGCTCTTGGCAGGGGCGGGAGTACGAGGGTGAGCGCCACGAGCGGTAGGAGTGCCAACAGCAGCGATAGCGGTAGCGGGACGGGGCTCGTCGGCAAACGAGACCTTGCGGCGATTCATGAGGGTGGGGGTGTTGTTGCCGTTGTTAACTCCCTCGTCCTGATCGTCATCCTCGCTGTGGTAGTGCACGACCAGGTTGTCGGTGGTGCTCGACTGGCCGCGGACCGAGACGAAGGACCAGCGGTCCCGGCTGACGTTGTTGTTGGCGAAGTTGTTCGCCAGGTCGCTGCCGAAACGGCCGGGGCCTCCCACGTCGGCGAAGCGGTCATCGGGGCCGCCCACGTCGGCGTCGTACTCGCGCCCGTCGATGGTGCCGGGCTCGGTCATCCACTCGTCCATGTCGCAGGTGCTGGCGCCGACGACGGAGTCGGAGACGATGCGGCGTTCGCCGGGGTTGTAGTGCTGCTGCGGAGCCTGGATCTGGTGGACGGCGCCGGTGCGGTTGTGCTGCTGGGCGTAGCGGACGGCCGGGGTCGGGGTGGCCATGGAGAAGCGGCTGCTGGCGCCGTCGTCTACAACGTTGTTGTTGTGGCCGATGGAAGGTCTGGCACGGGCGGTAGGAAAATCCTCGCGGCGGTGCAGGAACGAGTAGTCGTTGCGATGGCGACGGTGGCCGACGGGGGGAGTGGCGATGTACTCGGAAGCAGCAGCTTTGGCGGCGGCCTCCTCGCGGCTCAGCTTCTTCCAGCTGGCCAGCTGGGCGTCGATCTCGCCCTTCATGGACTCGATCATGCCGTGGGACGACGGAGACAGACCACCGGCGGCCTCGTCATCGTCTTCGTCCTCCTCGTCGTTATTTCCACGAGTGATGGTGCCCTGGGAGTCGGAGCCGTGGGCCCAGCTGCCCAGGAAGTACGAAGGGCTGCTCTTGACGGGGGTATCGGCAAAGCGGCGCCACTGCGAGTCCAGGATGGCCGGGGACGGCTGGCTCGAGACGTAGGCGTAGGAGGTGGCGGCGTTGGTCTTGTCGGACGGGACCCGCGAGGGCACCAAGCGAACGGCGGAGTCGTCCTCGTCCTCGTCATCATCGCCGTCGTCCTCCTCGTAGCCGATGCTGAAGCCGAAACCGCTGGTGTCGATGTCGCTGGCGGAACGGCGGAGGCGGGTTCGGGCCGAGGCAATGCCCATCAGGCGGCGGTTGTCGGCGGCGTCGGGGATGATGACGGGCGTCGAGATGTGGACGGGGCGGCCGCCGCTCTTCTTGCCGTCCGCCTTGGTGAGGCGCTGCCAGGTCTCCCTTGCGTAGGTGGCCGCATGGCGGGCAGGGCTGTTTGAGAAAATGAAACACATCAGTCTACACGGTCGGGAAGGGAGGGAGTTTGTGTGGTTAATATCTGTTGGGGAGCGTTTCTGAAGCTATCGCGGGAAGCTTTCTCCAAGGAGAAGAGCTCAAGAGAGGTGGAAAGGAGGTAAATCGTGATAAAACTGACCTCACGATGATCTTGTTGGCCGCCGTAGCGACCGGGGATTCGTTCTTCTCGGGGCCCATTGTGATTCGATCGTTGCTGGAGAGATGTTTCATTAGTTTTGAGAAAATGTAGCAGGAGAGAGAAAACATAACGGAAACCGTCTGAACAAAGAGAAAGAGAAAGAGAAAAAGGAAATATCTATTGCTCAAGATACGACGGGAAAGTCGTCGGAAGTTTTTGAGCTCAGAAACAATAGAAATAACTTACAGGTGGGTGTTTGTTTTATTTTAAAAACAAAAAAGTTGAGCTCCAAGCTTTTCGAGATGTGATGGTGAGTTTCGTCTGGGAGCTCGCGGGAAGGAGGCAAGTGATGGAGCAACCTGGTTGGCACCAGGGCGGGAGCCAAGTGCGGCTTGAAAAACTTGCTCGTGGCTGGGGGAGTGAATGGAGTCAGGCTCGGCATTTTGAATTCGAGACCTCGGCGTCGATGAGGTTGACGATGGAGGTGAATCGGCGTCGATGAAGTTGACGATGGTGGTGGTACGGCGTCGATGAGGTTGACGATGGGTGAATCGGCGAAGCTGGGGATGATTCACACCTCTGAAGCGTTGTCGATAACACAAGGGTCTATCAGCGCGTTGTGAAAAGGGTGAACACGACTAGCAATCCAGTCTGTGTGAAGATTTTTTCCGTCCGAGGATGCTAGAACCGGATAGAAGTATACTTTGGGGCGTAATGACATCAAGAAGTTATCGGACGTCTCATAGAGAAAGCACAATAACGAGTGATAACAACTTGTGACTGTGAGAACGAGTGATTCGTCTGTAATAAGAAACGAAATGTTCCTGTTTTATTGCCTCCCACTTGAGTTGTACGGCTAGCCCGACGAGAATGTCATGTCTGTCCCAGTCCACTTTGGAAGCTGACTCGCAGAGGTTTCAACAAAGCGAGGCTTCCAATGCCAACATTGTCCGTCGAAGCAAGAGAAGACGTGCAAGCTTCGAACACGACGATGTCTACGGGATCCCCGACGACGACAATGACAATGGAAATGAGTGATTTGGCATCATCTATCTCAAAGACAAGGTATGGGCTTGAATGGGCAATATGTGTATACAGAAAATGTACAGAAATGAGAGTTTTGATATCATGGTTTCAACAGTCGAGGAACAACGTGTGCAGCGATGAGTGGTTTGGTGTCATGGTTCCGAGGAGCAATGTGCGCATACAGACGACGTACAGTGATGACTGGGTTGATGTAATGAAGAATGTGTCACCTGGTTTATAAGACTATTCGACTATATGTTCTTTGTATACCGAGGGGAACTCCGGCGGCTCTGGAGTCATCCCAGCCATGGCCTGTATGAGACTGCGTTAACGCCATACTCTTTACTTATGACTGTATGTGACCACCATACTTGGTGTGGCGAATTATCACGCCAAACAAGAAGAGAAATACAGATGAACAAAGACTCCCATAGTCTTCCTGATCCCAATGCTACAGAATTCTGACAAGACATTCAACCGTCATTGCGAAAGTATCCTACAAGAACTAGACAGGACTGCTACATCATGCCAGAAAAGAGCCGGCGCTGTATATCAACACGCCAGGCAATCTCCTTTTGCTGTGAACGAGTTTGCCAATGTTGGTGTGGTTTTGTGCAATCACTTTCAGCTCTCAAGACTTATCGAGATGATGATAGATATATCTACGAGACAGATATAAACAGATATCATCGGGTTGACACCATTCGTCTGATATATTTCGTAAAACATTTCCATCGAGGTTTTGTGCGACGAACCGGATGGATAGCACAAAAGAATCGGATCAAAAAAGTGATGCCATCAAAGATTCAAGAAGCCCAAACATAAGAAGACATGAATTCGGGCCACTTTTAAAGTCCACACACTATATACTCCATAAAGTCTGCCAAGAGTATACAACCACGGCCTCCAATCACCGAGCCCCCGCGCCGTCCGGCCCCCGGCCCTCTCAGACTCCCGCGCTCCGTGCCCCGACCATGAGAAATAAGGTGTCAGTCAGAACGTTGGTGCCAGGGGCAACGGGACGATCAACTCAATCGGGAGACCTCTCAACTTTATTTCCTCTCTCATTTTGGCCCGTCACGCATGTTATAAATAACATGCTTTTCCAAGGACATGGGGCACAAATCAATTGCTGGTAGTGAGTGAGTGGTCTTGTCCGAATAAGGTTTGATTCACTCGAGACCCTGTACAACGAGAGGTGATTCCAGAAAAGTCAAAAAAAGTATATGTGTTTGTTTACTTTCTCATGCCATCAAGTCCATGGGCGGACGGAGCTCTTGGCTGGATTTTTCTTCTTTTTCTCTCTCTCTCACCTGCATATGCGGCCAAGGAATTCACTCGGGACTGCGCGTCACAGGGGGCAACATTTCGAGTCGCACTGGCAGGGGTTAAAAGCGAGGACATATGACTGGGAGACTCAATGTGTGTAGCACGACAGAAGGTCATAAAAAATCAATAGATCCATCTCAGAGTGACAACATAGTAGATGGCACAGCATTGAGTAGTAGCAACGAGATGGTTTTCTTTCATTTGTCTACCGTCATTTTGTGTATTGTAAAAATAGTTCGAACTTAGACAAAGTCTATCAAGTACCGAATCCGATTCCCTATAAAAAAAAAAGAAAAAAAAAAGCCTCTGCCGTATTCCAGCAGTTGCAAACTCCGTTGAGCGCCAAAGAGTTGACCTCTTTTTCTTTTCGCGTGTTCCCATTCCATTTCGTGTTACACATTTTCCGAGTAGGAGAAGAACCAACTCGTGCCTGACTGACCGATGATGAACATTTGTCATCATGGGTCAGTCCCGAATGTTCTTCCCTCCTAAAAGAACTTCAAGGTCCCAAAAATAAGTCCCGTCACGGCGTGTCCCCTCGTTGCCAGTCGTGGGTATGAAGTTTGAAAGACCAGTCCAGGGTCGCCCGTGATCACACAAGTGCTGGAGGTGTCCCTAAGTGGACATGAGCGCTGTTGGAATTGCCCATGCCATGAATTGAATATGATGTGCCTGGGGGCAGCCGGGCCTCGATCAGAGAGGCCCAAGCCAGAAAGCCCTCAAGGTGGTGATGATGTTGATTGATCATCAGTACTGAAGCCTTGACACCCGAGAGGGCATCGCTCAGAGGGAACCCATGCGCTCCTCGAGACCGCCCCAGTAGACATTGGGTCTGGGCTCCAGGACGCTGAGCTCCGAGCCGAAGCTCCTCCTCTCGGCCTCCATCTCCATGAAGGAAGGCTGACGGGACAGGACGCTGTTGATGGTCTCGGCGGGCGAGGAGCCGTTGGAGGCGAACGAGTTGCGCGAGCTGGAGCTGCGGGAAGACGCCGACGAGGCCCGGCGGAAGGATGTGCGGAGGCCCGAGGGCGAGAAGCGGGAGCGGATGGAGTTGAAGCGCGAGGACTGCATGTTGACTGATTTTCTTGCTCGGAGGATCTTTTCCAGAATACTCGGAGCTATCGAGGCTGACTGTCGTCTTCTTGCTAGACTGGGAGCGAGACGAATGGCTTTCTTTCACAAAAGGTATGTCGATCGGACCCGGAGAGTGCAGAGAGAAGAGAGAAACGGATGATTGTTGCTGTCGATACGACCAGGTTGAGTTTTGGATTGGTGTGAATTAAGGTTGTTGGTGGTCGAATAGGCTCAGCCTGATTTCGTTGTTTGTTTGCGTTGAAAAGAAGAAGCGAACGGGGCAAGAGCAGACGGGGGAGTCTAGTCTTGAAGGTCGATTGGAAAAAAAGATAGGACGTCTACCACTAGGATATCACAGGGAGCACGATCAACAACAATAGTCGAAGGGTGTGTGAGACAGGTGAAGGACTTTGGTTGTTGGAGGAGGAGAGGGAGGAGAGTCGATAGTAATAACAGAGCTGGGACACCACACAGAGAGTCTGAGTAGGAAAGAAACCAAGAAGCAGGTGTGACTGAGACCGAGACCAGTCGGGATGTATAAGTATTCTTTCTCTCTATCTTGGACCTAGTTTAGGGTAGGTATGTAGTCTGTAGGTAGGTGGCTGTTCTGTCGTGTCCGTCTGTCTGTCTGTGTGTCTCGTTGTCTAGGCCGGGTCTGTGTGGTGGGTTGGGTGGGTGTAAAGGTATGGGCAAGGGTGTTGAAGCCGGGGGTGGTGGGTGAGTGGGTAACAGATCTAAAGAAAGTATTATGGGGCGATGGTCGCGTTCGAAAGGGCGCAGCCAGCCAAGCAATCAAGCAATTCAAGCACCCAAAGAAAGAAAGAAAGAAAGAAAGAAAGAAGAAGAAGAAACGAAAGCCTGTACCTACCTACCTACGTATGTACGTATCTACATTCACACTAGCCCTAGTAGTCAGGACCCAGACAGATACGGAAAGCCGAAGCCAGGAGAAAAAGACCGCGAGGGAAAGAATAGCATACTACTCGAGTCGAGTCGAGTCGTCGAGTTGGAAGTTCTTCTGACAAGAGAGCAAGACACTCAAGTGCTTCGTCCCGGCTCCCCGTCCCTCATCCCCAATCCCCATCCAACATCCCATGCCACAATCCAACATTCCACTGCAGCAATCCCGCCCCAATGATCATCCACTTCCCCCAACCAGGGGTGTGGATCATACAAACGACGGTTCATGCATCACCCATACAGCATGACGATGGGCGACCAAGAAAAGAAGAGCCCACGATCTTTTGTGGCTGTCGTCCGTCTCGATGGGGTGTGTGTGTATGTGTTTTGTTCGCCCGGGCTAATGCAGGCCCCATGGGACGAACTGTGAATCAAGACCATGCTCACTCAGCTTTTCGGTTGGGGAGAGATATCGCCATAGTCGACCGGACCATTACGCATATGATCTGGTGCTAGGTATCACGATCCAAGTAGATCATCGCCATTCTCCCTTTCCAGGCCTGGACGGGAATTACGTCTGTGGTGGTGATGCCGATGCTAAAACCCTTGACTAGCAGTAATAAGAGCCTGCCTACACTTAATGGCCCAGCACGGGACGTTAGACGAATCGGAATAGTAGCAATAGTTGGTGGCCACTATGGTGTACGTACGTGCTGTGTGTAAGCCTCGCAGCTAAAGAAAGAGCAAAAAAGCTGTGCAAAAAAAAAAAAAAAGCTCTCTCCCATCATGCATTGGGGACGGACAGAAATGAGAATGTTTCGGGTCGCAAAAGAGGTTACGAAACAGGCTGTGCCCCGGCATATCGGTCGACCTGATCCAGGGCCACCCCATCCATCCTTGCCTCTCCGATCTGCTCTACCAGTCTGCTCTTGTCTTGTGTCAAGTCTGTAGCAGAGGGTAGTCAATCTTGGGGGGGATGGATGAATATAGTTGGTGTTCTTCTTGTGTATTGTTTGGAAGATGTGCCCCCAGGATCTGAGCACATCCACACTCTTTTGCCACTGTTGACATCCACTATCTTGTCTCTCTCTTTTGCTATTGTCACCGCTGTTGCTGCACGACCTCGTCCCATCATGGGAACGGAGGGGTCTCCAGTCTTGGGGTGTTTGAGATGATTTCCATGCTCGGCAACTCGTTTGGTCTCTGCAGAGCAGAAACACAGGAGGAAGGGCACCCTGGCGGGCATAGCGCTGATCTGATTCGGTCATGTATGATCGGCAGCGGGGGTTCAGGGGTTGGCTTGGCTGACTGCTTTTCTTCCTTAGCGGGCGGGCGGGCTGCCGTACATATCGAGCTACAGCCTGCAGCAGCCTGTCTTTTTCTCTCGGTTATCCCCTAACGGCACCTGTACAGTTCAATTCTGGCAGTGCTGAATGTCCAGCTGCCAATCGCTGCACAAATCCAAGTGTCAGAGGACACGGGTGGGGAGATGCAACATCCAGGGACCCGCATGCCCTTGGACTTGTCCGCATCGTTTCATCATCTATCAGAGACGACGGTCGAGGGTGCAGCGCCGCCTTCAGACAGATGGGAGGGTGGCAGCGGCCTTTCTGGAAACAAGATGGAATATATTGGCCGCCCAAGCCCGTTAGCAAAAAATGCAGCAGTTCTCAATTGAGGCTTCCCTTTCGCCTCCCTGAACATCGTCACTCCCAGGCCGTTTGCCCTAGAGTAGGGTCGGTTGCCGCAGCAAAAGAATGATGATGGCCTTTGCACGTAATTATCGAAAATAAGATTCTTGGATCCATGAGCCATGTCTCGGAAGTATTTTAGTGCTGGTCAGTACCGGGAAGATCATGACAGCTACAACGGGGAGAAAAGAAAAGGCAGTAACTAGTACCGTCATTCATACATAATTTTGTGCCGTACGTATACCTCCCATCCAGGCATTTTCGACGTGTTTGAGAAGTAATACTGTATCTGAAGAGCAGGCCAACTCGGCTTGCTCCGTTGCATCCGTGCAGGGGTGTTCTCTCCCCCAGGGCTTCCCTCCTCAAGACTGTCGCAGGTCGGGATACCTTCGCACCCCCTCCCCTCAAAATCGCAACAGATACGAGGACGATGAACTAAAACCATGCCAAAGATGGTACACAGGCTAAAATTAAGAATGAACAGAGAGATATGGTCCCAACAGCTCCTGATTGGATCATCAACTGTCCGGCAGATCGAGCCAAAGAAAGAAAGAAAAAACGGCCCAAAAAAGAGGTGCCACTTATGCAGGTCCAGAACGCAACTCTCTCTCGCCTGCAGTTGCGGAAAAAAGGGAAGAAACGCGTGACCAGTCTCGCCAGTCAAGACAAGTAAAAGTAGTGCTTCAACGCTAGGCAAATGCCGTTCGTCTTTTTCGCAAGCCACAACCCGCTGTCAGAGGAATTATAATAAGTGGGCAACAAGGGAACTCTGTAGCCCATAGAGATGACGACGGCGTCTACGACAGAAGCCACGCCAGCCTTGAAAATAAAAAACCGTCAACCACGTCACGGACGGTCTAGAATTGGCTCGCTGCGCTGCGCTGGCTGGCAGTGGGACACTGGCCACTGGTGACTGAACACAGCACAGGCTGGCAGCTGGCTCGTCCCCCCGTCCCCGCCACACTGCCCGTTTCCCATCACGGTAATCAACCTGGGAAACAAAAGGGTAACGAGGCAATCTCCACTCTGGTAAGCCTAACCCGCGTGATCCGTTGGTTTGGTAGATCCAGCCCAGTCGAGACAATCATTGCAAACTTGCGTCGAAGAGAATCGGCGAGAATAGAATACCTGTCAGGTTTTTGTCGAGTCAAGCCAAGTCGGCAAAAACTTGCTTCGTTTCGTCACTAGCAACTTGACTATATTCGCAAACATAGTCAGCAAAGGTCGTGCTGCTTGCTGCCTCACAGCTTAGTGTAAGGAACACAAAAGCCAAGAAGAGCCCGTTGGCCCGAAAGAGGCCTAGCCACAGGTCCCGGATCTCGATCCGGGAAGGACCAGGCGGGCTCAAGTGCTGCCGATCATACCCCCATCATGACTTTCTAGTATAGTGTATGTAGATAGCAGTGAGCCTCGAGCTGCCATCGTGAGGAGACGCCGTCTAGACGATCATCGGCGTGAGCTGGTGTCTTGACAGTTTTCCCCGAACGGGTTTGCTCTGAGTCATGATGCTCCTGCCATAGCTCATAGCTCGATCGACTCAGCTGAGGAGAAGAAAGCCACCGTAGTGATGAAGTCAGAACCGTCCTAGCCCCGAGCTCTTTGACACACTGACGGCTCGACGACGCCTCTGAAATCCGGTTTCCTATCACTCAACCAGTCGAGCCCAGTCTCCCGCCGGGCAAAAGAAGCCGAGAATGCCCTCGTGTTGTAAACGACGGACCCGGGATCCTCCACCGACCGTCGCCCAGTAGTCCCAGATGGTGCCCAGAAACAGAGTTCAGCGGACTGCTCAGCGGACTATAGGACAAATCCTCGCAGGGAGATGTGAGGCAGCGGATGCTTGCTGCGTTGGGCTTTTGTCTGGGCCGGGCGTATAGGTCATTGAACTTCAGGGCTGGAGGGTTGGCGATCAGCCAAAATACCACGTGCTGTTGTGCCACCACATGCATACCCAGTGACCCCAAGTATTACAAAAACTTGAAGAGTCCTGCTATGGTATGTAGAAAGACCCATATGGCAGTTCTGGCCAGGTCAATCTGTGTGATGATTGGTCGTCGGACAAGTTGGTACCCAGACGCTGAGGATATGATCGCGTCTCTCACTGTGAGAAAGAAAAAAAATCATCAGACTCAATTTGGTGCTGAATGAGCAGACTGGTTTGCCCAAGGATGTGACCAATGTGAAAATTGTTCTTTATTTGTGAAAACATTCGTATACAGGCCACTGCTTGCAACGTGTTCTGCAACCATTATTTCTCTACATGTATATAGGTCTAGCTCCCCGCAAAGATATCTCTAAAGACGAACAAGAAGTCTTGGTATCAAATCCCTCCTCCCCTCTTGGCTTCTCTTCATCCAAGGTACTACAATCCCGCCACGTCCGAGGTATTGTAAAATCGCTGCGTCAAGAAATGTTCGCTGGTCCGCCCTGGAAATGACCGGGTACGCCTGATTGACACCGTAAACGCCGTTTTTGTGATCTTCTCGCATTTCGTTCATCCAAGTCAAGATCATCGCAATCTAAAGCCCCTCTCTACCTCTATACCCGTCCCGTGCAGGCGACCGCAATTACGACCTAGGCAGATTTCCCCTTGGGCATCTGGCGTGCCCTTGGGAAAACCTCCCCCCTTCCTCTTCCCCACCACGTGATCTCATTATATCATGAATACAGAGCCAAATACTTTTGCGCCAAGGGCTACTGATTTGGTACACTGCTTGTTCAGTGCTGGTTCCAGTTGGACTTCCGTACCGATTTACGGATTGTAGCACTGCGGCGAATACTTTCGACCCAGACCGAGTCGTCCAACAGTTCGCGGACCTGAGCTGGGCTCACAGAGCTGCCCCGGCGGCTGCTCTGCCCAGATACCGTTCCAGGCTCCTGAAGTTCAAAGCTAAAGGCTGACGTTTCAGGCCTATAACCAGGCATGGATGGCGGCGTCCTCGGCAGGCTGAGTGGGTGCTCATACTGAGCATCGAGATTCGTCACGTCGTTACTTGATGCCCAACTACGATGCGCTGGTCGTGCAGCGTCTGCTGCCAAGAAATCCATCGATGTTGTTGCAGCTCGCGCACGAGGAGTCACAGCCACCGTTGCACGTTGTGGAGTTCTGTGACGGCCCTCATCGTCTTCAACGAAGATGTCAGGCACATCCAATTGCGGCACCGCCGTCATACGTCCGGCCCGTTTCTTGTCGAGATGCTTCTTGAATTTCCGTGCCCAGTACCTGGCTCCATTGTTAGCAAAACACATAGCTTGGGACACAGATCTGAAATTCACTCACAAAGTATCGAAGAAGCCGAGAACGACTCGCCGTCGCACTTCTTCCTCCACACGCTGCAGACGGGCACGGCGCCGCAGGAACTCCTCAAGGCGCAGACTCTTACTGTCGCTGATAATCTTGTAGTGAGCCAAGATCATGAGCACAGTCGTGAAAGATATACCCCTGTCAGGATCCGCAGAAACCATGACTTCCTCGAAGAAAATGTTGAAGCGTCGACGCCGTTCGCGTACTTCCACAACATCGATCTGATTGAGTCTTTCGTTGAGCTTCTTCACGTCGATTCCAGAAAGGGCACTCTGCGAGGCGATCGATCCATGTCTGGCCCCCGGGGCATCATTGCGGACGTCTTCGAGAATCTGACGGATTGAGTCTTCTGCGTTGTAGATACGCATCTCGAATACACCGGAAAGCTCGGCCAGAAGCTTGGGAAATGCGTCCTTGGAGATGAAGCCAGTACCAGCAGGATCGACACTACGCCAAGCCTCTTTGAAGCGACGTATCTCATGACGATCAATGCCCGCCAACCCACTCGAGCGTTGGTAGACATATGCGAAACTCTCGAAAATCAGCGAAATGAACAGATTGACGAAAATGTACATGCTGACAAGGTTCCAGGCGATGAAGAGGCCTCTAGCCCAGATCTCACTGCCGCAGTCGCTGTCTTGAAATTCGCTGGATTCAACGCAAAATGGTGGTACAATCATGGCGTAGTCTTCCATGAGTTCATTCCAGCCTTCTCCACAGCTCATCCTGAATAGGAGAATCAGGGCTTTGGGGACAGTCCGGAAGTTGACGTTGGCTTCTTCACCAGAGCCAAAGCGCGTCAAACTGAAGGTTTGGGTGAATGCGATTGCGAAAACCAAGAAGAAGACAAGCCATGTGGCCAGAAGATTGATAATCGTCGTCAGACTGGCAGCGGCTGTCTTGAAAAGCTGATCGAGGGCGTCGTTCCTGGGAATGAGCAGCAAGACGATTGCCACGAGGAAGAATTTGTGCAGTTGAATCCAGATCGTGTTCTGCTCTTTGCTGACAAGCAGCGCGGATGTGGCGAAAGCTCCCGTTACAGCCACCAAGGAAAACACATCCCAAGAACTCTTTCGGAAACGAATCCAACCAAGCCCGGTGATTCGGATGACGATGTTGGCAATGTAGATGAGTGTGAATAGGAGGAAAATGATGTCTCTCGTCGTTGTCCACCACTCGGGTTCAGGATAGTATTCCATCATGAGCAAGATTAGGTGGAGGACAAGGACGATTGTAACGGCGGTATACCATTTTCCACGCTTCTCAATGGCGCGTTTGTGGCACCACTTCTTCCATTTCTTCTCCGAATCGTCATACGAACTCTTGGAGGGCGAAATTTGACGCAGCAACTTTCGCAATTCGAGCCATGATCTTTGCTCTGTGGTCAGATATGCGACACCAGTCAACTCCGTGTAGTTGCGCATAAAGACAGAGATGAACAATGTCAGGATGAAGACCGTAGCAAGAATGTTGAAGACCACAAAGAAGAATCCATTTCCTGGTGCCGAGTTGTCGCTTGGTTGGAGGCCCACGCCAGTAATTGCCTGTGCCGAAAAGGACACGTCCACCCATCCTTCCTGCGATACGATGGTAAAGAGGATGAAAAGCGATGACCCGAAGTCGTCAAAAGAGTAGAAGGGGTTTTCCGCAATTCGTGGCGCCAGCATTGGCCAGTCTTCACTGAATGGGGAGGACTCGTATTCGCCAAAACAATTGGTCAAGTTGTAAACGTCACTGTCGTTGCAAGAAACCAATTTGCCATTGAAGAGGTTCAGAGCATAGATGGCAAATGGGATCAACAAGGACATGGAGACGAAGGCAGCCTGCGAATGGGTCAGCGAAATGCACTAAATAATGTCGTCTGTCAACTTACGCCAAGAAGCTTCCACCCAGCAACAATGATGAGTGAATGAAACGTCTGTCGAGCACTATCGCTGACGTTGAGCAGACGCAAGGCTCTGAGGGCCTTGAATGCGCCTACAGCCCTAGACACGGCTCCGTCGTTGGCCAGAAGCGTGATGACGTTGATCCATAGTGTGATGAGCACTACGGCATCAATGATTCCCCACGAGCTTCTGAAATAAGCATTGGGTGTGAACCAAAGACCATCAGCTATGATCTTGATGACGGCTTCTACCGAGAAGACAATGGCAAAGCCCATATCCACCCAGACAAACCAATTCGTAACATGAAAGTCGTGGTTCGAGAAGTACTCCTTTTGATATAGCGGCGTAGTCACACATGCAAGAACCACCATGGCGACGATACAGGCGTAAATAAATGCCGAAAACGTGTACCACGCGATCTTGTTGGGCTCAACGCCGTCAAAGCGCTCTTGGCCCCTGCCCGGTCCGACAATTTTCTGGCACAGACGTCGAATATAGTTCTTGGGCGTGAAGACGTAGAGCGCGTTGTTGTAAGTTGGGTGGCGTTGAAGATATTCTCGCTGGGCCTTGCGTCGAGCTGCAGTTAGCGACACAGCCTGGCGAGCCATAGCTCTCGGATCAAGATTGTCATTGGGGCCGTCGAATTTGAGAGTCTCATAAAAGGGATTGGGCTCCTTGCTTGTGAAGACGGAGCGCACACGACTCCAAACAGAGGCCCACGCGCCCGGACGAACAGTTCCGTTGGTGTTTCCTTGCTGGGGCGACTGAGATCCGCCAGTTGATTGCTGCAGAGGGTCCATGGAGTCGTCGAGGAACTCACGGACAACAGCGTCCTTTAGCAACATTTCCATGGTAGCCGGGCCATAGTCCAGAGGGTCCTTCTTCTTGCGGTTTTTGCCGAACGTGAATATGGTGGATAGTGCCAAGCTGCTGGTATTGTTGCCCAGTTCCTTCCTCTGAAGGAAAGACTTGACCTGCTCCAAGCGTTTTTCGTCTTCGGATACATCGAAGTTCTCTTGAATGACAGCAACGAACATGTTGACGATAATGAAGAAGGCAAGAATGAACCAACACATCAGAAAGACGGCGCCATACCAGGATGTATGGAGATGGGTTGTGTAGGATGTGACATTGTATAAGATGGTCGTCCAATTTTCGCTCGAGAGGATTTGGTACATGCCGAGGAAGGCGTTGTAGATGTTGTAGAAGGAGATCTCATTGAGCTCGCCGTCCTCGTACATGGGTATCTCGCCACGAAACAGCTGAACAGCCAAGATGGCCATGATGAACGTAATGAGAAACACAAAAAGCAGCAGATTGGCGATACCGATTGCATTGCCGAGAACGAGCAAGATCAATTGTCGCGTGATGGGAACAGCCAGGACAACTCGGTAGATTCTGAGAATCTGGAATACCGTCAGCCACGGGTAGACGTCTTCTGCGTTGCGAATGGGTGGTAGTAAGATGATGGTCGTTACTATAGCCAAGAATAAGTCGAATAAATTGCGATAGCTTTTGTAGAACCCACGCCAGTCGGCGGCCACGCGCAAGATGATCTCAACATCAAGGAGGAGCGTGACGATGACGTTTGTCACAAGGATCAACAGTGCTCGAGGATTCTCTGCACTGCGGAAGCTTTGCACGAGGAGGTCTATTATGATCAGCAGAATCCATAAGATGCGTGTCTTGTCGTATATCTTTTGCAGTGCTGATACGTGCTGTCTTTGGTCCTGACCGAGCTGTATCTGACCGGGCTCCTGAGCTTCTCCCGTGAAGGCACTGCTTTTGCTTTCCTCTCGAATGACTTGGAAAGAAGATGTGATGACTGCGATGAGCAAGTTGGTCATCCACAACATCATGATCATGATTCCAAAGCCGAAGAATAAGGCCGCCGGGAGGTAATCTGAGTTCGTCGTGTAATACATCAGATCGGACCAGGTATTGGCGCTCATTATGACAAAGACAAGCTCCAGCGAGTGGGCAATATTGTCGAAGTTGACCGTGTTATTGTACGGGCCTGTCGACTGCAAACAAAGCGACCCCTTGGGGCAGAGGTAACCTTTTGGCGAAGCGGTACTGTATGTAAGGTTTTCCAGAGAGCCCATCAGCGTTCGGCTGTACATCCAGGTCTCCTTATCACCGGTGTCGTTGTTCAACTGCCCTCCGCAGAACTGCATGTCGTTTTGATAGGCCGCGGTGATGTTGGTCGGATCGGTGGGGTCCAACCATACACATTGCCGACTGAGACTTGATTTGAAGCTTTGAATACCAATGATGGCAAACAGTATCCAGAAGAATAAAATGAGGAATGATACCCGAATGAGCAATGGCGCAGCCTTCTTCAAACTTCGTAGAATGATCGCTGTACCGTTGGTCAAGGCTAGGAGCCTGACGATTCTGAGACAACTCATCATCCGAAAGATAAAGACATGGTACTGCATTTCCAACCCAGTGATGCTGAGTACGAATGTGATCCAAAACGAGATCACCGCAGTGAAGTCGAGCCGATTGAAGCCATGTCGTAGGAAAGCCCGACGAGCCAGTTGCATCCTCTGTGCTTCTTCGAATGTCTCTGGCAGCCTCTGCCCTTGCATTACTGTGAATGACCTGGCGAAGGTCGATGGACCATACTGCTCTTGCTTGGGAAGTCTGACAGATTTCTGACGTTGTGGTCCAAAGACGGCTTTGTACTGATCTGCCACGGCGGCCCGTATACCCTTCTTTCGATCGATGGTGCTGTATTCCGTTGCATTGAGTATGAAGCCCGAGACGATGATTCGAATGATAAGTTCCACTGTAAAAATGATGAACAATATCAGCATGGTCCAGTCGGTCTTGGTTCCAGCCCAGCGCTCCGGCCGTTCATTTCCATCCTCGAACACGTTCGGGGCAGCCTCCACGGCAAGCAGAATCGTTTGCAAAACGATGAGCATCAAAATGAACGGTTCCATATATGGATTGACAAGAAAATCGCAGAGCTTGACTCGAATAGGATTATCAGGACCAAAAATGCCTAATGAGCGACCTTTCAAGGGGTTGGCCATTGGCACTCGCGGTCCTTGCAGTTCAGGGGCTTCTGACACGAAGGTGAACCGCGGATCGTTAGTCTTCTCAGCTGGATAGACCTGGGATGGATATGCGGTATCCATCATGGACAAGTGACTTGGTTCCCGAGGAGCACGGCTGTCGACACTCGGGGATCGGGAGCGAGCCCGACGCTGCTGATGCTGTTCCATGGTATCTCCTTCACCACTGATATTGACGACACGCTGGGACATGGCTCTAACAATTGTCCCAGCTCGGTGGATCGCCGACCCCGGCGAGCGTGAAGTCCGACGATCCATGGGACTAAGGCTCTGTCCATAGCTTTGATGTCTGTCGGCGCCCAGGTCGAAGCCGAGCATCTTGGTGTCGCGAGGTCTCGACTGGCGCCCGTCGTCTATATCAGATATAGTCTGAAAGCTGGTCCTCGAGGGTGCTTCCGTGCCCGGTGTAGCCAAACCACCTGCACCTGAAATTGGCTGAGCAGCAGATGCCAGAGGGGTGTCGTCCGACGCAAAATACTCCTGATTCGTAGGCTCGTCATAGTAGGGTGACGGCGTGTACGGATTTGATGTCGAGGATGCTGGTCGCGACGACAATGGAGGAGGAGCATGGATCTGCGGAGGCAGAGCAAACGACAAAGCGGCAGGATCTATTGGCGAAGTCGGGCTCGACGTCGAATCGGCAATTTCGCGCCGATGACTTGAGAAGCCTTGCGGTTGGTCCCAATATGTCGACAGGCCTGGAAGATTGGCAGCCGCGGACGGCGAAAGTCGTTGCGTACCGCGCGTGCTTGCCGACGCCGCGGCTCCTTCCCCGTCTCCATGCTGCTGGTCCCCATATTCACCGGGGGGCCTCGAGAGATTCTGCATTGGTATCGATTGAGGCGTCGGGGAGGATGTGTCTTGTTGTCTATGCGGTGGTGAGTTTGGCAACCTGCTCATTGTGCTGCTGTGTCATCCAGATGACACGAGAGGCTTCGGGGTGGAGCGCGTGGTTGTAGCGAATGTTGTATGCGCAAAGCGCAGGCGCTTCCGAACGAAGGCTTTTCGGCAACAATTACTGCATCACACAGGAGGTCTGTTCGATTGAGATACTGCAGATACGGTGTCGCTGTCCCTCGGGGCGCGGTACCGAGAGACGTCGTTGGGGGGTGAGACCGAGGGGTCGGATGGCGAGGAGGATTCACCAAGTCCCTTCCGAAGGGGGTGATATAGCGCAGCCGAGAAAAGATATAGGGGTCCGATTAGTAGTCGTATAAAGTGAGCGACACGGCTTCCAGCGAGTATCTGATTCCTTTCAGAGGTGATGTCAGAAGGAAAAGGTTCCGGCAATCTGGTCACCAAAACAATGCACAATAATTTAGTCTACCTACGACGCCTACCAGACTACGAGCGATGCCAGGTACGAACGAAACAACCAATCCCCAGAGGTATGGATGGATCCTCTTCAGCTCGGCCTGGGACGGACGGGAGGGTCTTGTCTGGATCCTGGTTTCGTTTTCGATTTGACACGAGCGTACAGCTCAGACACTAGCTGTGCCGCAGCCGATAAGAAGGCAATGTCAGCACGCAGATGAACGGAGCTACCTCGCGTTGAGTTAGGCGGACAACGCCCTTCTCCCAGCTGGTGCTAGGCCCTGGGACCCTCTGGGAACCGTGCCTTTTCCAGGCCTCCCGCCCTCGCAGTTCACAGCCTCCGCAGCGCCGCTTCTGGCGCAATCAGGTCCACTTTCCTTGCGCGAGATGCGCGGGTGATGCGATGCAACGCCTGCTAGGTGATTTCTTAGTGGCAGAACTCCAGATTTGTGGCCGTGCCGAATCGTGTTTTTCGCATTGAGAATTTGAGAGGGCCTACGTATGTACGAGTTATGGGGGCCGCCGGCAATTCTTCATGTACGTATGACAGACAGCCCCTAAGCGGGAACCGTCAGTTACACACATTACGAAATGAGTCTGGCATCTACGTACGGACAGGGACGAGGTGCCCTTCTGGGCTAATATTGGATGGGCTTGAATGCCCGGCCTGCATAACAGCAGGACTCCCAACCCTGGCCACCCATACCACCATCACACAGGGCCAAAGCTTGGCCAAGACATCATGTAGGGCTCTCGACGGCAAGCGTCAGTCCAGGTTTGTATGTATTATTTTCGTAGGGAGTCCGTATCATTTCCTGCCATCACCGTAGGAAAATTGGTCTTGCGCAACCCAAGGAGACAACGATTTTTACCATCGCATTCTTTCTATAATGGCCGCCATCTTTTCTTCTAGATAGTATTTGACGACAGAATCCAACAAAATGTGATTCGGGTGTCGCTGTTGAATCACAAATGCCGGCTTTCCCCTCGCTTCACCAAAACGTCTGTTGTAGGAGTCTGAAACACAACCCACAGCGCGAACCCTATGTGTTGTCCACAATTCATGCCCATCTTCCTTGACATAGACATAGACTGCCCAATGCCAGCTCTTTCTTTGTGAGTATTTCTCTAGAGCTCACGACTACTGCAGCTTGATGTTATTTCAGCCAGTTCATGCCACGAATGTATCTCTTTCCTCAGTGGTCGATACTTCGGATCGAAGCATTATACTAGTAGTAATATGTTGCATTCCAACAAGCACTCATCTCCCGGACATGGGAATTAAATAAAAAGCATATTCACAAGACAAACTTCGGCTGCATTCACCAAGAACATATTCAAGAGCTTCCCAATTCGTTCAGTCTTTCTGTTGATTCAGTCAATCATGACTGTTATCACGCGGATACCTGCCTACCAGCCTCTCAGACTCTCATGTTACTCCCCACCAAGGGGAACGAGTACGAAATGACTCTCGGACAGATCTGTAGGTGTGGGAGTCGTCATGACACAGTCGACAATGCAAGCGCCGAGTGTCTAGGAATTTAATTCCCAGTTCTGATAAACATAGATCTGTGATTCGAACAATGGCTTCCAGATGTCCAATCGTTGATGATCGTGATTGTAAATAAAGATCAATCACGTGCGACTGAGGCATCATCCCTTATCCGGACTGCGCGTTTGTTGTATTCAATGTTCATTGGTAGGGCGCTAGCGGACACGGCGGGCAGGGGTCGGGTTGGTGGGCTGGGTACGTAGGTAAGGTAGTGTACCTCAATGAGGTCCGGCAAGCTGGGCAATGCTTTACGCGACTTGAATCGCGCGCCAGCTCAGAAAATTGACCAGAACCCAAAGTCCCGGCGCGGCTCATCAATTTACTGACCTCGTTCTTGAGCCTGCCTTACCGCGACCTGTCTTCTGGCACAACATTCTCAATACCCAGGCACTCGTTGTCGGGAATTATTTGTGGATATCCCCATGGAGTAGAGCTGAATTGTGGCATCCTTTTTTTCTTCTCTCTATTGTCCCCGTCGCCCACGCAACGTCTCGTTCGGAAGCCGGCTCATCGCAGACAACCCGCCCTTGTCGCTGAGCGCCTGCGCGTGGCTTCCTCCGTCTACCTATCGCATCGCAAACAGCTAGCCATCCGCCGCGATGCCGTTCACGAGAAAACGCACTCTGCGCGACGTCGAGTCCGAGGCGCCTTCTTCTGCACCCGAGACTCCAAAAGAGCAGCCCAAAGAGGTATCGCTGCTACAACGCATCAGAAACACATGGCAGTTCGCCAACCTATTTCAATGGATCTACCTGTTTGGCAAGGTCGTCAAGATTGACGAGAGCATTGACGTCGATGTACGTGATCCACACCCACACCTCAGCATTGCACGTCTTCTTCAAACAGCTGGTTGAGTACTAACTCTCTCACGGTCAGGTTATGGAAGCAGAATGTTTGAAGCCAAACTCGCCCGTACTCGCCGGCATCGGACTGGCTCTGCTCAAATCCGTCTCATCGCACCGAGGCCTTACTCCAGAGCTCTTCGATGAATACACGCGGCGGCAATATGTTTCAAGAAAACCGGCGCAGAACCCTTTCGGGACCGATGAGACGCCGGCCAGATTTCATGACTTCGATGTGTTTACCAAGGTATGTACACCCGGCCATGTTCCCGTGGGTTGCCGATACTGATGCTCCTGCAGCTTTCCGTACTACAACAACTAACGCAGTGGGTGATGCTGCACCCGGAACGTATCCGGGACAAGATGGACGAGCAGAAGCTCTCTGATCAGACCGATTGGCGCATTGAGCCTTACGGTTGGGATAGTGAGGACCGAGAGTACTATCTCTTGGACGACGATCGTCTGTACCGGCGCTCCGAAGCACCACCTCCTACGGCTGTCTGGAAACCTAAGAAGAACAGCAAGAAGGCCAAGGCTGCTGCTCGCGCCGCCAAGCGCCGCCGCGTCTCGAGATCAGCTGCCGCAGATGCCGATGACATCGAGGACGAGCCTGCATCCGAAGCAGAGGAAGCAGCAGCTCCCCAAGACGATGGATTCGGCGGCGCCACATGGGAGTGCATTGCTGTGTCTCTAGATGACGTCAATGCTTTCCTCGCTACTATACGCAAGACAAGGGATGAGAACGAAAAGGTCCTGAGAGACCGGCTGATGGAGGGTCTTGTCCCCATCCTCGAGAAGCAAGAAGAATCGCGCAAGAGAAAGGCATTGGCGCGTGAAAAGGAACTACTCAGCCTCGAGAAAATGGCCCACGCCAAGAGATCCAGCCGCCTAGCAGGCAAAGTGGAACGCCAGAAACATGAAGAAGAGGAGCGCGTTGAAGAAGCAAAACGACGCAAAGAGGAAGACGCTGCCCGCAAGGAAGAAAAGCTGCGCCTGAAGAGAGAACAGGAGCGAGACAACAGGCTCATGTCTCGTGAGAACCGCCTGAAGGAGAGAGAGGTTCGACGCTTGAAGCACGAAGACGAACTTGCTCAGCTCTCGGAAGACAGTAAGAATGTTGACTCCGATGGCGGAGGAAGGCTCTCGGGCCGCCGCCTGGAAGCTGAGATTGCACGAAAGAAGCGAGCTCTCGAGGAAATTGAGGACGAAGAAGAGGACTGGATCTTCGATTGTGTCTGTGGAGTCTACGGGCAAGTTGACGATGGCACTCACAGCATCGCCTGTGAGAAGTGCAACGTTTGGCAACACAGCAAGTGTGCAGGAATCAGTGAAAAGGAGGCCGAACGCGACGATTTCCACTTTATTTGCAACATATGCAAGCGAAAGGAGGCCAACCCAAAGCATACTGTCATAAAGCTCAAGGTTAAGGGCCAGGGCGATGTGCCATCATCGCCACCTGCTACGACTGTAGCATCACCCGAACAACAGCGTCCGGCCTCACGATCTGCTATTGTGGTTGAGATACCCTCGAAGCCACTTGGAAAGCCTGATCTGTCGCCACAGTCGAGCAACACCAAGACTTCTACACAAGCCCCGAAAGGACCTCTTTCTCAACACGGCTCATCCCCAACGACTTCCAAGTCAACAATCCCCGTCAAGCCGACAAGTCAGACTCCCATTCTCCCGCCGCCATCACCGTTTTACAGTCTCGAAGGCTCAAATCCCTTCTCATCGCCACACCCTACATTATCGCCACCCCAGCAGTCGCCGAATAAGTCGCGCGCGTATTCGACAATCAGCCAATCATCGCCGCCTGCTGCTGTATCTAGCCTACCAGCAGCACAGAGGATCTTGCCACCAAAGGGCATATTCCATATCTCACCGAGTGCGAACGGGGCTGCCGCCGGAAAGAAGAGAGAATCGGCCGGAGAGGCGCTCTCTAATGCCAAGGTGACATTGCCTACGAAGCAGCCAGCTTCGACTTCACCTAAGAAGTCTGCCGGCCCAGACACCAGCAATAGACTTCCGGGAACATCACCGCCTCCGGCGTCCATGTCAAGCATACGCCGACTATCCAGCAGCAGTGCCACAGCATCACTGCTCTCAACTCCTCATCCCAAGATCAGCCAACCAGATCTAGCATCTGATGTCAAGACGCCCACTCTGCCACCAACTCAAAACGGCTTGTCGCCTTCGAAGCGATCGCCGCCGCACACACAACGCTCGAGCGAAGCTCGTTCGTCACCGCCGCGGCCGATGCTACCGCCTGTAACATTGTCGCCAACGCCAGCCAAGCAGATCACGACTCCACCAGTGAAACCCGTCGAACCAATACGACCTGTTTCGCAGCAGTCAAATGGAGCCCCTGGGGGCTTGTAAGACAATGGGTGCATATCCAGGTCTAACGGCTGACTGGACTTTGGAATCCACTCGCCATGTGGCAACTATCGTCAATGATGACTGCTCATATTCTATCACCGCCTACGGAGAAGCCGGATGGCGAACGTCGAGCCGATATGACATCTAGAAAGTCGGCATCCCGACAGTTTCGGTGTCTTTCTGATGGTTTCAAGGTGGAGATGATTTCTGCGACTGGGCACCAAAGGGAGAGTCTTTGGTGACTGGCCCAAGCCTAGTCAGATGCAGACAATGATGTGAGAGGTGACATGTCCTTTATACTTCTCCTAGAATTTGATTAAAAAAAGTAGAAGGCATTCTGCAGTTTGTCTTGCATGGAAAGGTTTGGCTTAAAGGAAAGTCTTGAACCTGGCAAGCTCGCTGGGTGCATCAAACGAGTAAATCAAATGACAACCCGAAAAAATCCCATCTTTTGCTGTGCCGAGGTGCAGATCGATGAGTGCTCGAAATAGCCAGTGTGAAGGCGGTACAATAGTCGAAGCCGCGCATTTGCCTGGCCGTAAGAAAGGGGGATGGATCTCACGAGTTTGTATCTATCTATGTGGGGGACTTGTTTTCTGTGTAACGGAGGTAATCGTTCATCGCAACTGTCATGAATCTTTAGAAAACCCGACAGATTGTCACGAACTACTGGCCCAAGCGCCGAGACAAGGAAAGAACATTGACGCGACCAGCCTCAGTCAGGATAGAGTTGGCCCATTGGGCCCAAGATCAATGTAGGTACGCGGTACGAGGCAGGCCTCGGTTTGTCATTAACTGGGCAAGAATGGAAGCCTTCAAACATGTACTCAGGGTTTGTCCATCGGACTTCTTTATTGAACGATGGAGATGGATACATAGGGCTCAGTTGCCGAGTCATCAATCAATTGCGGCCCAGAGCGGCGGGAGGAGCATTATCGGATTGTTGGTTGGTCTTTCCACTTTTCCTTGTTGCTTCCTGCCTCTGCTCCGTCGAAAAAGGCCAGAAAAAATGGAAGGCGCCTTTCAAAAATGGTCTGAGATTGATAAAAATGATAAAGAGCATTCATGTTTACACTCGGCAAGTGCTCATGTACTTAAACAAGGCTCGACACAGAAGAAGCATAACGAAGAGAAAGCCTCTTTGCGCTCAAGTCTTTGAGGTCGTTGTATTCAATGATATTTATTTGCGAGCCTTTCCCCCAATACCTCGAGGTCCCAACCGATCCCGTGAAAAATGTTGGCTCTGTTCAGCGTCCATGCCTCCTGCGGACTAAGTGGACCACACTTCGATTCCCTTCGCCACAGCAAGTCCATATACGAAGTACTTTGAGGGTTACTTTCGACGTCTTTTGCCATATCAAGCTGCCGACTCGGGACTTGGCAGTCAATCTGTTTTGCCCATCACTGGCACATTTCAGCTCTCTGTATACATTTCGACCTTGATATACAGAGAGAGACACCGGACATGGCTGAAAGGGATCACAAAAACTTGGCGGTCTGTGCCTCAACTTTCTACTCAACTGGGATTGAGTGACGTCCAAACAGACGACCCCTGGTTTCCAGACTAATGCAGCCATCCGTGGTTCGTACAAGGGTCAGTTATGCAAACACATGCACGGCCACGAGTATACTCCGAATCAACCGCTCTGATGGGCCAGAGAACAGCTTGAGCTCCGCCTGAGCAGCTATTCTGCAGCCAAACGATTGGATACTCAGCCAACTCTGCAGATCGATTCTGTTCTTGGGTATCCGGTATGGTCAGTAATCGTCCCACCGCTTCCCGGCTGCAATAGTTGCACTGCAATGGACAGCCTTGCGCATGCACTTGTTGTCTGTCTGCTTACCTATATTCACGTTTCTCTAGACTAGGTAGCTTGTCTTCTTCGCAAGCCTTCATGAGGGAAACGTTCGGCCAATTTATGGTTCTGATCCACGAACATGGTAGCTGGGTGTCGATGCTCAGGAATGTGGGAGGGGCGTATCTAGAATACGCCACAGGAACACATTCGCACGTTTTCAGGAACGCAACATTCCAGTCACCCAATTATCAAGTGGTTAGGTACCAAGTTGGCGGCGCGCCATGAATTTGAGTCAAGTTTGCTGGCATCTTCGAGACGCTGCCCAGCACCGACCGCATGGCATTCGTTGGCGCTACCTGGCCCTCACCGTGCTCTGCGCTGGAGCGCTTTGAAACATAAATCGAACCCCGGATCTCGTTTCCAGATGGATTTGGAGAGTGGGTCATTCGTGCGGCTTCACCGGGTCGCTGCGCGAACCATCTGGCATGAGTACCAAACATGTTACCACCTTGGGCTGCCGGGTTCGACTTCCCTCATTGCTCCTCCCAGGATAGCCCCAGCTAGCGGAAGACATGTTTGCCAGACTCTCGAATGCCTTGCACACATGTTCTCGCATATCTTGGAGATGGCCAGATCCACTCACTCTGACCCAAAGGCTCGTTCAACAAGTTGGTGGCAACCAACCATGGGCGGGCTTCACACTCGCATCTGCCAGAATCAGGCGAGCTGGCTGGAAGAGGCATGCCTGGCCCCATGTGGCCCGGCAAGTACATCAGTATACTCTTCCCTGGCCAGCAAACCATACTGCATCGAGCTCGGAATGTACCGAGATCCCCAGATCGAAATTAGAAACATGCAACTGAACACGGCCAGAAAGATGCCCGCCCGCAGAGGAGTGCATTCGACCTATGAGCAGCTAGGAACACTGTTGGGTAGGTGCCCATTCTGGGCCTGTCAAATCTGCTGCCCTCTGCGTTCGCCTGAGTCAAGCCGCAAGTTATGGCCACTTTCTTTCAGTCTGTCTGCCGGATCCGTCTATAGAGCCCGGCCGTTCTCCATATGCGTGTACAAAGCAACCGAACCGAAAGTGGCAAGTCGGTGCTCAAATACAGCACAATGAAATACAAATGACTTAGTGACCAAGAAATCCAGGCATTCTCTTTTTGCCAACCTGCTGTTACTGTTGGGAGTTGGTACGACCACCCAAGGGCAAAGTCGTCGAAAGAGAGCCGACGCAAGGAAGAGCGAGAGAAAGAGAGAGAGAGAGAGAGAAAGAAAGGAGAAGAAAGAAAGAAGGAGAGTGACGAGGTTGTACGCATGCAAGAGATTATACAGCAAGCTCGACAAAGCAGAGGTGCTGTGGTAGCTACACCTACCTACCTATCTACCTAAGCTGCCTCCTGTTGCCTATCGCTACCTACCTGTTGCTATACGGACCAGCCGCCGTCAAAGCTTTAGCCAAACGCTTTCAGCATACTATTGGATCTACATGAAATCCAACATCTGCTCAGACACCGCCGAATCCACACGAAGAACTACCGCCGCTCGAACACCTTGGCCAGGATCTTTTTAATCAAGTCACCCACCACATGACCCAACTGTTTACTATTTGACAGCTCCCTTGTGTGATATCATCGCCACAGCCGGAGCATCACGAAACCGACGCTTTGCCTCGAAAACAACACTCGGTTCAACATTCATCAATCAGAGAGAACATAAAGAAGACGGTGGAAGAGATCCGTGCAGCACATTGCGGCGGCACCAGCTGCACCTCTCTTGAGCTGTGTCAGCTAGTCACAGCATTGGATCGCATGCTTTCTGCAACAGCTGCATCTCGTTGTCCAACCATTGAGCACAACAAGTTGCCGCCACCAGAAAGCAGCAACCTCCTTCTACTGCAGAACGCACTTGCGCATATCGTGCAGAGCTTCAGATGCCAAGGAGACCGGTGATCTCTGGGTAGCATCGTAGGGAGCAACGAAGACCGCGTTGATCAGTTCTTCAACCCCAAGGTTCGTCCAATGTGGTTCTTACATTCTTTTCTATTTCCTTCAATGCCCTCCTGCGGGCACCAAACCGCTACCTCATATCCTGGTCCCTGTACGTGGTCATCGCAGAGTGGAAGATCCTCAGACAAGACACAAGACCTCACCTGTGTGTTTCTGACCTGTCTATTCCACTACCCACCGCCTCGCTCTACATGGTATGCCTGCTATTTGGCATTATTGGAACGCCATCTAGAACAGAACAGTTACATCCAGAAGCGCATCTCACACGTCAGACAATTTTCTGCAGACGCGTTTTCACAAAAGTACCTCCAGCTAACTGTGGCCGACCCAGTTGCGCGTTGCGCGTTGCGCGTTGCGCCCCTCTACACAACTCAACAGCCCGTGCGGATTCCATCTCCAGAGCCCCAGTTGTATTGACGTTGTTCTGATCCGCGCCAAACAGACCCCAGGGACCCTGCTGGGTATTATCATTCTGTCAGATCGTCGACCCTTCCGATAGTATACGCCGCAAGCGCCGCCAAGGCTGCGTTCGTGTTCCAGTGGTTCCCGCGCCTGGTCCAATCCATCACTGCCCTGTCATCGGCATTCCCAGTTCTCGCTGGAGTTCCCGACTGCCAGCAGGACCGATTGACTGACCGACGCCGGTGTCAGGTAGACACAGGAGGCGTGCCGACTGACCGCTGGCATCCTGGCCTAGCCGTGTCGACGGACGAAGCATCGCCTATAACGTCGTGACTGCGCAACCCCCCGCCTGTCTTCGCTCTTCAGACTCTCCCACCAGCGACACAAAGCCGGCATCACCATCACAGAATTGCTCTGCCCATGGACGCAGCCCATTGTTGTCTTTGTCGAGTAATACACTCGCTTTCAGCCACTCCATCATTGTTCACGAACATCTTCTTGTTCCTTAATTCTTCTCACTGACAGAAAAACGTCCTTAATAAGAGTGTTGTGGACAGTGTCTCAATCTAACCCATCAGTTATTTGTTCTGGTTGACAGTATTTCGGCATAACCATTACATTCCTGAAGACCACTCGCCAACCTCTGCGCACAAGAAAATGGCCGAACGTACTTCAGATTCTTTAACAATGGATATGCACGAGCTAGACAAGCTGGCCGAGTTCAACGCTCAGGATTCTTACCAGCAGTATAGCTCTCCCCAGTATGGCAGCCCGGCGCCCGCCATGTCTCCCTACTCCTATCCGGATCCCGCACAAATGGTGAGTCCAGAAGGATCCCCCTCCATACACCACAAGGTTGAAGAAATCAGCATCAAGTTCTATCTCGATGATGATGGCAACTGCGTTGTTCTTGACCCCAGCCAGAACTGTGCAGAACCCCTGGTAACTAACGAAACCACGTATCAGCCAAGTGTCTACACAAGCACTCCGAACACGACCCCGTCCAGTCCACACCCATCTCTGGCATCAAGGACAACGCGCTCAGGGCGTAGAATCGACTCTAATCCACTCGGGCCTCAGTCGGCAGGCGTGCAAAAGTCAACGGCTCCTAAGACCAAGCCGAGGCCGAGGCCCAAGCCTAAGAAGAAGAAGAAGAGAGATGAGCGGACAGCGCCACCCACAGTTCTCGAGCCCCTAACCGTACTCCTTGCCCATTTGGATCCCAAGAAGGATGCTGACATCGAGGCGTACGTCAATCGGTCAATAGAGACGCGACTTCGAGAGGTCGGAGATGCCCGAGGCGGCAAGGGCAATAAGATCAAGCGTCCGATGAATGCCTTTATGCTGTATCGAAAGGGATGGCAGAATCGCATCAAGGAGATGCAGTCCAACGAGAACCACCAGGGCGTATCCAAGGTGGCAGGCGATGGCTGGGCATTGGAGCCCGACGAGGTGCGAAACCAGTTCAATACCTGGTCTGAGATCGAGCGCGATATGCACGCACAGGCTTTCCCCGACTACAAGTTCCAGCCGAAGAAGACGGACAAGCCCGAGAACAAGCCGAGTATTGCGAGCGACGGTGAAGATACCGACCTGGAGGACAACTGGTCAGGCATTCCGACGCCGGGAAAGCGCGTCTACCTCAACAGCGAGGACCCGGATGCCGATTATCTGCCTCCCGGACGAGTCCCTAGTCGAGCATACGGCTACCAGCAACAAATACCTCCGTCTCGCGCCATGTCACAATCTCCGTATTCGCAGTCTCCATATCAGCACCACAGTCCGCCTCCAGGCGTGCCCAACATGTCGCATTACCAGTACAGCAATCCGCACAAGGCTTTGCCGAATGGGTATCCAGGCAACGGGAGTGGGCACTACCATGCCCAACGCATCGATGTACAGCAGCACCAGATGTCGCAAACACACCCAGGCTACTCGATATCGCCCCAACCCTATCAGACGGAGAACGTGTATTACCACAGGACTGAGGCGCCGTCCCATCACCACTACATGGCACATTCGCCGCCGCAACACCAACACTTGGGCCCACCCGGTACTTCGTACCAACATAGGGCCGCTTTCCCTGGCGCTGATCTGTACGACTTCCAGCCCCAGTTGTCGCGCTCACGACACCCTACTCCAGCACCGGGACATCGTCAGCCCGCATACGCGATGCCTTTTGACGGCATCGCCGACTATGGAGTGCCCATTCCGTCGCCGACGCCGCCGACCATGGCTGGCAGCGACGGGCCGAACAACTTTAATGCAGCCTTGGGTGAAATGGGCGAGATTGGAGAGCTGGGCGATTTTGGCGACCACTTCCAGATTCCGCCGAGCGAAGACTCAGCATACGAGCTGAACTTCCCTCTGGCCGACGGACTCGATGCTCTAGATCCGCAGCTTCTTGAGGGCGGGGCCTGGACAGCCGAGTCTTTGCCCATAGGTGCACTGGACAGACCGGATGACTTCCTCGATCCTGAAGTCCAGGAGAAGCCCACACCAGTCAGTGGACATGCGCCGCCGCCGTTGCCAACACTACTTACACCCACACCCGACTCGGCACGCATCTCGACACCAGTGAGCCTCACAGCTACTCATGATGCCCCTACGGCAACATCGGCCCAGCCCAAGCCTAAACTATAACGAGGCAGGCGGCGTCAAGCCCAGATTGACAAACACTCGAAGGACAAACGCCACGATTGGGCTTGATTGTCATTTTTGGCGTTCAGGGGTTTCCTTTGTTAGACTGAACTCACGGCAATGCATGAGGGGAATCATGGCGTACTTGCATGCATTGTTTCTTTTGGTTTGCGCATATGAAATGCCGTTGAAGCTCTATTCAAGCCTCCTACTCAACGATGCCTGGATGAAGATTCTTCGGCCGAGCAGGGGAACACGAAATCTGTGTCCCCCCTACACGAACGTATAGGACCAAGAATGTTCTGGACTACCCAAAAATATTTTGACCTTGCTGGAATGGATCTGGATAGTATGAGCATGGAAATACCTGGACTTGGACTTTTGCCGTTGGAAGGCTTCCGTCCTCTTTTCCTCCGGATGATAGGAGGGCTTTTTTTTTCCTTCATTGTCCATACTTGAGAGGGGATCGAGTACAAGCTCCAAGAACCCTCGAAAAGACAAAGAAAGATGAGATATGATTTGAAGGAGAGCGAGGGAGAAGAAAGTTTCGTGTCCGTCCAGGATAGAAGATGATAGATCAGAGGACCCCAGAGAGATACCCCACAGCGGTCGCCTTTCGTGCCACTGCTTTTAATCACGTCCTCGCCCTGTATGTACATTTTTCTTTGTCTGCATGTAAGATAATAACCGACCCGCGTCGATAGTCGAGGACTGCACGGGTGTCTCGGTATCGAGTCTGATATTGAAATTTTTGCCAAAACTTGAACGTAGCAGACGTGACTCTTTTGCTCCTCGTGATGAAAATTACCCGTATAGGCCACAGCCTGATTGTTAGAATAAATATGTATTTAATCTTGTCTCATAAGTATCGTACGCTGAAAATCAGGAGGTCATGTCAATTCTTGCATCACAGCTCGACCCTGGCCCGTTCCGGCTCCTGGGCTATTATGGGCTCTGCCTCCTCCTGGACGACTTCTTGAGCTCCCACGTCGGCTTCTTCCTCTTGGTCAAAAACGACGTCGGCCTTGCCTCCTCCTTCTCTCGCCTCGTCAATCATGCGCCCAATCTCCTCCACCATGGACTCGTCGTTGCCGGGGTCCACGACCATCTCCTCCTCGGACTCTGGCACCGCTGCCTGCGGCTGCCCCTGTCCGACTTGTATTGTGTGGACGCCCTCGTTGTTCATGGACGCCTCGACGGGCCTGGCTTCGATCGGAACGGCGGCGGCGGGGTCCTCGTGCCCGGCGCGGGCGAGGCCCGTGACGGCGACGGTGCCGCGGAACAGGAGCCGCAGCGGGAGCCAGACGAGCCACCAAAGCGGCCCGTACAGGAGGCGGCGGAAGACGAGCCAGCAGTTGGTCACGGCGAGCATGTAGAAGGACGTCTGCAGGTACCACGTGTCGCTCTTCTGAGACGTCATGAGTGTGCCCAGCAAATCGCGGCTGCTCGCGAGCATGACGTCGAGGGACGAGTACGACTCGCCGAGCTGGGCGAGGGCCTGCGTCGACTCCTGCAGGGTGCGCCGCGCAAAGTCGCTGCGCGACAGCTCCGCGGCCATCATGTCGTGCGTGCGCCGCAGCGCCGACGTCACGTCGCCACTCGACGCCACGGCCTGGTCGTCCTTGCTCATCTCGGACCGCGCCGTCTTGGCCCGCGCCCGGAGCCGGTGGTGTTGTTGCTGGTTGTTGTTGTTATGGGTGGACGGCGCCGGTGAGGATCGGCCCGACGTCTTGGACGACCGCGGCTGCGAGAACGAGGCCCAGAGCAGCTCCCTCTCGCGCTTCTGCGCCTGCTTCAAGTTCTCTTGGGCCTGTATTTGTGCTTTTCGGAGGAGAGGTCGGCAGCTATCAAACGGGGTGCAATTCGTTAGCCCATGTATCCTTTTTGTAGCGAACAAGTCACACATGTGTTCTTTATTCTCTCACCTCTTCAGATCATCCCCCAGGCGCTCGGCCGCGTCCTGGAGCCGGTCCTTGTCGTGCTTGAGCGCCTTGAGAGGCCGCAGGCCCTGCACCTCCTCGCGCAGCAGGTCGAGGTCCTCCTCCTGCTCCTGGATCAGCTGTATGATCTCGGTGCTCAGCTCGCTGGTCGCCGAGTCGTCCAGGGCCGCCGCCGGGGCGTCTCCTCCTTCTGGTCCCGGCTGCTGAAGGAAGTCGAACTGGGCCAGCCGGTCAATGTGCTGCTTCAGCTGCCCCACGGCGTCCTGGAGAGAGGCGAGCTTGCCCTGCAGCTCCGAGAGCCGCTCGACGGCGCGCTCCATGGTTGGTGGCGGTGTATGTGTGCGCGCGGTCGTCAAATTGGTTGAAGCCTTGGGCTCCCTTTCGTCTTCTACAGTTTGGCCGAGCTGTGCTGGTACCTTGGATGCGCCCCAGGCCTACAACTCTTCTCTGCGATACTGTATCCGTACGAATCCGGTGTCCCCTTGCGCTAGGCTTGACCCTAGTTGTTCGTTTCCCTTATTATATATGCGTGGTATCCACAAGAAGAAGTCTTTCGTCAAGGCTGATCAATGTGCTTTCATACAAGGAGAGCTCGTGGTTTAATGGCCAGAGTAGCTATACTTGCGTCTCTCATTGGCGGACTGCTGGGTGACGTTGGTTGAAGCCAAGTAGCCAAGTACTTTGTACCTTCCCCGAACCAGGATCGCGTGGCATCAGTGGAGACCCCTGACTCTCTGTGCACCGCCACAAAATGCCCGGGCGCCACAAGTTCGGACCGGGGGGCCGGGGTACTAAGAGAGAAATCGCAAGCCTCCAAGTCGAAGCTCGCCCGGCCGCGACGATCGCGAAATGTCGTAGGGGCCCTTTCATTTTGCGGTTAACGAGACAAGTCCATGTAAGTCGACCCAAGCACTTTGTATGCTACTTCTGCGGTCTCACTGCATAAAACACACGACTGTAACTCAATGTAGCTGACAATTAGTCATAGAAAACCTCAAACAACCACCCAACATGATCACCAGGTTCATCACCGAGGTGAACACAAAGTTCAACCCGTTCTCGGCGGCCTCGCGGTCGACCCGGCTGTTCCTCGCCAACCTGCCCCCCAGCGCCCGCGCCAACGGCGGCATGAAGCTGACGACGAGCCTGCTGCCGCGCGCGTCCACCGAGTCGCCGCTCCTCCACATCAAGTTCAGTACGTTTGTCCTTCTTTCCCGCCAGGACAGCCGATGGGGGTGTATACATGGCTAACATTGCTGCGCAGAGGATGGCAAGGAGATGCAGCTCGACGGCGAGAAGCTAGGCATCAAGGGAATCGTCGAGGAGGTCGACCGACACTCGAGAATGCTCCAGAAGCAGGCCGATCTGACCGACGGTTAAAAGCAAGCCGAGACCGTGTACTATTTGATACGATACGAACAAGCAGGCCTTTGTAGGCCTTGAGAATGCCTAGACCACAACTATCTCCAAGAGTTCGACTGTAACATATCGAAACAGAAGGGAGAAGGCCAGAAAAAAATTTGTATAATACGGGAAACGCCATCCAGCGAACGAAATGTGTACTATTTGTGCTATAAGGTGTCCGGCATCGAGAAGCGGCGAAACGGGCAATGAAGCACACGATACCCTCAATCTATCCAAGAGCAGATATATCTAGATGTTCAAAATACCTGGCTGTTTTAGACTCTTTCTTACACCCCTTCGCCAATGTAACATGGATTTGGGCTAGCCAAAGGGATATCGGCCTCCTTCCCAAAATGAACCTGTACCATGATGAAATATGATCTTTGCCTAATATCGCATGGAAATCACATGCATAGTCGACCCAATTGCTCTCCAATCTTGTCGGGGCATTGAGGACAGATGGGCACGAGCAATTCGTGAAATTCGGAATGGAGAGTTCATTAAGAATGGCTCACTCTGAATCATGCAGTATTATGGTTATCCCAGTTGCTAGAGTATGGGGAGTTTTGTTCTTTCTTATTTGGGCTTTTATGTCAAGTTCCACTACAGCAACTAGCAGGGAGTCAATGTACTGAAGGTATATCAATCAAACATTTCCAACCCCTGAAAACGGCGTTTCGATCGGGCAGACATAAGTGCTGCATGGTCCTCTTGAACCTCTTTATGCGGCAGCACCGCTGATGAAGAACCACTTGTCTATCGAGCTGTCGATCTTGGCGGGAGCGAGTTCCTCGTTGGCAGGGATAGGAGGCAGCTGAGTGGCGTCAACGCGGCTGGGAGAGCTGCCGACAGTGACGTTGGAGGTAGAGACACCGCCGGGCTGGGTCTTGCCGGTGATGAGTCTGTCCCAGGCCTCGGCGCACTCACGGATGACATCCATGGCGTAACTATGCGATTGTCAGTATAAAAGTCACATGATTTATCCTTTGAGGTGACTTACGCCTTGTTCTTGCACTCGCCAGTGAAGGCGAACTGGTTCTCGGGCTTGCCATCGGGAATCTTGTAGATGCGGAACCACTCATTGGTGGCACGGAGAAGGCCGGGCAGGTGGCGCTCGACGTCCTCAACGTCGTGCAGCTTGTTGGCGAGAGGGTCGTTCACGTCAACGACAATGACCTTCCAGTCGGTCTCACCCTCGTCGAGCAGGGCCATGACACCAAGGACCTTGACCTGCTTGATCTGACCGGTGTAGCCGACAAGCTCACCAATCTCGCAGACATCAAGAGGGTCGTTGTCACCCTTGGCCTTGGTCTCAGGGTGGGTGGCGTTGGGGTCCTCCCAGGTCTATCATCCTGGGTCAGCCTTTGTGCTTGCGTGCTTGGGGCTCGGAATGAGCAGTGGCTGGCAGTTCTTACCTGGGGGAAGGCACCGTAGTTCCAGATGTATCCCTTGTGGGGGAAGCAGTTGCGGACGAATCGAAGCTTGCCCTTCTTGATGTCCTGCTTGATGGGGTTCAGGAGCTCCTCCTTGGAGATCTGTGAATGAAGGTGTAAGCACGGCTTGAATTGAAATGAGAAGGTGCATCACCAGCATTGGGCACGACGGCGAGGTGTGCATGGCAATGTCAGTGAAAGGGAAAACTAACCTCGAGCTTGGCGTTGCTCCAGCGGGGGATCTCAACAACCATGTTGAGGATGCCCTTCTCCTGGTCGGCGTAAAGGGGTACATCGTGGAAGGCGGAGACGGGAACGCCATCCTTCTCGATGTAGACACGGTGCTCCAAAGTGTTGGGAGCACCGACCTTGCGGACCGAGTACTCGGAGGCCATTGTGGACGGAGAGTCTTGAGTCTGGTGAGTTGGACGGGAAGCAGAGCTCGAGAGGTGTCGAGCTATTTGTGCAGATCGCTGAGACGCAATTTTGTCCGAGGAGATGCCAGGACTTAATAATGAGGAAGAAGGAGAGGAAAGAGAAGAAGAAGAAGACTGCGAGAGCGGTCGCGAATTGTTGTGACGAAATTTGGTTGGAGGGGCGGCATCAGGAGGAGGGGGAGGGGTTCGGGCTGCTTCTAGTGGCAGTGGCCTACCAGTGCTAGCAGTGGGCAGTCCCTGTGCCTGAGCCTGAACAGGAGAGTACTGGGACTGAGACTGTGACTGAGAGGCCCGCCTCCTGCCCTGGGCGTGCCCAGCATTGCCTGATCGGTCCGCCAGCGTGGACGAGCGGAGGGTGTGATTGGCCCGGGATGGACAAATTGATCTTAGTTGTAGTGGATGAGTGAATAATATGCGACTTGGGCCTGGTTTAGCTGCGAGAGGCAGGAGAGGTACATGTGGCGGAGTATGCGATAACGGCAATCTCTGCAAGCGGAAGGCTCTCTGCAGACTCTGCCTCGCTGCTTGTTGGGACAACATGAAGACAAGAAATCAAATGTCACGAAGGACAAGGGGGAAGGGGGCTAAACTCCAGATATAATCGTACACGCCGCGGCTACAGCTCCGGAATGGGATAGACAGCTAGCGAGCGAATGGAACCGTTACAGGGCGACGAGGTTATCGGTTACTGCTTGTTTTTAACCAAGGTAAAAGGCGACCTGTCTCCGTACTCTGGCACAGGCACAGCGTTTCTTCAACGGCCGGCGCATCCTGACAGGCGGGTGGGCCTGCTGTATTATTCTTTTAGTGCTGTGCTACCACCTGTCTTGTACTGTGCGTTGACTCGATGCATGTGCGTGGCGCAGTACCAGCCCACTGGGAGACCTTCTTCACCAGCCACAAGTCGAACCTGGCTGTAGATCCGATTGATAAGATAAGCATTGACATGTCTGTACCCAGAAAAAAGTGACTCGAATGCGGGCGAAGCGGAACCGGCCGCTGGAACTTTTTCTGGGGGGCAAGTTTACCTACACCAACAAAGCCCCGTCTCACTCCTCCGCATTCTCTTAGATTCAAGCCTCTTCCAGGTCATGTCCATTCTCAACCGACTGGTCAGAAGCGCCATGACGACCGAACTCAAGATGGTTCCCATTCCCCGTCGCGGTGTCGACTACAGGGGCAAGATCGTGCTTGCGCCCATGGTGCGCTCTGGAGAGCTGCCATCTCGACTCCTTGCGCTGCACTACGGCGCCGACCTGGTATGGGGTAAGTCTGTCTGGTCGCACTGATGTTTTGCGCATTCCATCTACACGTACTAACATATCTCCCTCTAGGCCCCGAAACTGTCGATAAAGCCATGATTGGCACCGCGCGCAAAGTACACGAAGACACAAACACCATCATGTGGACCCGCAAGCCGTCGCAAGGCTCCAAGCAGCCCCGGGGCGATCTCAAGGACAACGTTATATTCCAGGTGCATCCGGAAAAGGAAGGGCGCAAGCTTGTCTTTCAGATGGGCACTGCCAACCCTGAACTTGCGGTCGAGGCGGCACGCACGGTCGCAGCCGATGTCGCGGGTATCGATGTGAACGCCGGATGCCCAAAGCCGTTCAGCGTACACTGTGGTATGGGAGCCGCTCTGCTCAGGACCCCGGACCTACTGTGTTCTATTCTCGACGCGCTGGTGAAGAATATTGCCTCGGAATACGACATCGGCATCAGCGTCAAGATCAGGATCCTCGAGACTCCGGCCGATACCGAAGCGCTTGTCCGAAGACTGGTTGCTACTGGTATCACAGGTCTGACCGTCCACTGCCGGACAACTCCTATGCGCCCGCGAGAAGCTGCTATTCGAGGACAGCTACGTATGGTTGCCGACATATGTCACGAGGCCGGCGTTGCCTGCGTCATGAATGGAGATGTGGAATCTCGTGACCACGGGCTTCAGCTCATGGAGGAGTTTGGAGTTGATGGTGCCATGATCGCGACATGTGCGGAAAAGAACTCGAGCTGCTTCCGAAGCAACGCCGATGGAGGGCCGGCCCCATGGAAAGAAGTCGTCGAGCACTATGTCCGATACTCGATGGAGGTACAAAACAAGTTTGGCAACACCAAATATCTGCTCTGCCAGATCGTTCCCGGAAAGCAGCGCGAGTACAAACTAATCGCCGCCTGCAAGAGCTATACCAAAGTCTGCGAGATGCTAGGCTTTGATGGCCTGCTGGATATGGCGCGGGATGTGGACGAGAAGCTCGGTATCGATCCGGCGGGCGGCCCCAAGGACAAATCTCAAGGACAGAAGCAGGCGAACAAGAGCGCCAAGGCCGCCGGAGGTCAGAAGGCCGACTTCAGACCCAACGGCAAGAAATTACTGAGCGAACGAGGCGTCACAGCACAACAAGCCGAGGCGAACACGGCGCCGGTCCAGCTCCCAGAAGGCGTGGCGATGCCGGCATGATACGATAACAAGCATTTTGCATTAGAAGGCGAGGAAACATGAGCATTTGAAGGCGTTGAGGCAAAAAAGGCATACCCGTTCCAGACGAGACGACAGGACTCGGATTACATTTGCGTTGCATTCCAAATATCTCCAAAAACAAAAACACTTAGATATTAATTAAACAGTAAGGAAACCTTCTGCAATCTTAAAGATTTATTTGGAGAATGACCCTAGATCAACCAGCAAGGCGGTAATCAGGAAGAATAATGTATGGGTATACCTAAAAGTGAGTTTGTCAAATGTATAACATTACTGAAAAGTCCTTTTACACTTGAGCACATACTGCGCCGATAAATAACTATTTTGAAATATACTCATGGCAAGTCAATTGTAATATAAAGAACAGAACCAAGAATCCTGACAAATGAGGATATAGTTTTCAGTTGAGCCAAGATTTCCGTGGCGGGATGATGTCAACCCCACCATACAAAGAAGCTCGCCCCTTTGTAGAGTTTGTAACATGAGACATTCGGTCAGCCAGTCAGTCATAAGCTGGACTTGTGAATCACAGACAAAACCTGATAATGATACTGTGCGGCTTCAGATTTACCAATGTGCGCGTCTGCTAGTTGTATTTGACTTTCATCAAATGTATACCTACACATAACCTTTGAGGAATCCTGGCAAGTACGTTCAGTGGAGCCCGCATGTATGCAACAACCCTGCAACAGCTGTGCCTTCTACTAAATACGGCTTCTACGACCAGGGAATACTACCCCGGCCTCTCGATATCGAGCACACGGCAGCGATTCCCGCGGCGAACAGAGGGCCATTCAAGAGCCCATTCTCTCTAGAATATTCGTCACACCACGGGAGATCTGTCCCACGCACACATCATGAGCGACCTCCAGAAGGCCTACGTCAAATCCAGGCTGAGCGCCGGCGTGAGCCCCGACGCCTTTGACGAGCGCGAGGAGCAGGACAGCTACATTGGGGACCTGCCCGAGATCCCCATCGAGGACGACTCGTCGTCGGCCTCGTCGGCCTCCTCGACGGGCACCATCATACCGTCGCCGAGCCGCAATCTTTTTGCCAGGCCCGAAGGGTAGGGGATGACCCTCTCTTTCTTGTTACGCTTTTTATTTCGTCTTATTTGCAGCAGAGCTAATCTGTGGGCCGAGGGGCGAGCAGAGTGCCAAGGGGCCGCACGTTATCACAGATCCCGTGGACCACGTACTTTGAGAGGGAATTGTCCGTCAAGGCCTCGGGCGGCGATGCGTCCAGCCCGACGATTCATGCGTATTTGACGTCGCCCGTGGGCAAGGGCCCGCTGTTCGTCATGCACCACGGCGCCGGCTCGTCGGGCCTCTCGTTCGCCGTCATCAGCTCCGAGATTCGGAAGCGGGTCCCCGCGGCCGGCATCCTGTCGCACGACGCCCGCGGCCACGGCCAGACCACGGTGCCCGGCGGCGACGAGCTCGATCTGAGCCTGGCCACCCTGTCCGACGATCTGTTGACCGTCATCACGGAGACAAAGTCTACAATGCACTGGCAGGAGCTGCCGCCCATGATATTGGTCGGCCACTCTCTCGGCGGTGCCGTGGTCACGGAGCTGGCCAAGTCGGGAGCCCTGGGAAACGCCCTGCTTGGATATGCCGTGCTCGACGTGGTGGAAGGCTCGGCCATCGACGCGCTACAGAGCATGCAGACCTACCTCTCGACGCGGCCCACGGGTTTCGTGACCGTGGAGGCCGGGATCGAGTGGCATATAAGATCCAGGACGGTGCGTAACGCCGTATCAGCTCGCACGAGTGTCCCGGCGCTTCTGAGCCACTCTGGAAAGGAGGGCGACCCAAGGCCATGGAAGTGGAGGACAGATCTGGGCAAGACACAGCCCTTCTGGGAGAATTGGTTCGTCGGTCTGAGCAAAAAGTTTCTCAGCGCACGGGGTGGAAAACTCCTGCTTCTGGCAGGAACAGACAGGTTGGATACGGAGCTGACCATCGGTCAAATGCAAGGTATGCACAATTCATTCACCTGACCATGGGTATTACAATACCACTAACAAAACGCAGGCAAATACAACCTCCAGGTGTTCCCAGAGGCCGGCCATTTTATTCACGAAGATCTTCCGGAGAAGACGGCAATATCTCTGGTAGACTTTCACAAGCGGAATGATAGGAGCGCTCTTGTTCTGCCTCCAAAAGTTTCCGATCTCCTTAAACAGGGCAAGAGAGTATAGATAAAATAAATGATCTATACATAAAAATAAATAAGATACTTCTTAAGGAAGAAGCTCTGCTGATTGCCCAGTGATTCGAAGCTTGCCTTCCATTCTTGAGTCCTGACCAATAATCAATCAGGCGGAAGAGAAGGAGGGGAGAGGGGGAGGGGGAGGGAAGAAATTAGAAAGAGAAAAGAGTGTGTTCTAAAAACAAAATTTGGTGCGACAGGTGCCGAGTTCGAGAGGTAGAGTCTTCCAGTCCTCCGAGGGTCGAGTCTGCATCGAACCCAGTCTGTCGCACCTGGCCACTAAGCCAGAAGGCTTAGTGGTTGAAAACCTATCGGCGTATTGCACGTTATCTGCCTTGTTCCGAAGATCAGGCAGAACCTCTGGTGAAACGCCGCTGCGGTTTGTGGTCACCCAGGTGGACGCTCATGTCGGATGGCGCGGACAGGAGCCGAGGCCGGTGACGACGAGAGTGATACAAAGGTGCGCATAAAGAATGACAGACGGTATGGTCAGTGACGGCGACGGTGATGGGATATACACAAACAGATCCTATAGAAGTTGCCTGTTTGTTCATGCAAGAGATTGATAAAGAAGTATGATCTCAAGCTCCTCTTAGAGATGGATGCCTTGGTCGACAACGAGTTGCCTATCCCGGGCGATCTTGTTGGCTGCCCAGAATCTAGAAGCATTTTCGGAAGAATTATCTTGCTTGGCTTCTATCCTGGCAGAGGAGTGTGTCAAGACGAGGGAAGTCATGAGTAAATGAGTTCATTGATTAGTTGGTTGATTGTATTTGATATTCACTGTAGAGGTAAAAGTGTAAATGTAGTAGATCTATAGAGGCACGCGAAGACCATCACCCGTCTCAACAGAATGGTCAGTTCCTTTTCCTTTAACAAATATCCGAAATATAGCACTGAATACAGGCCAAGTTATCGTTTTATTCGTTTAATGGATTCAGAAAAAGGAATCATTCTTCTGCCAGTATGGATGTCAAGCGAGAGGGCACTCCTGACAATGCTGCCGAATTCGGACAGCGAAGGAGATCACCGAACATGCCGGCAACGCTGCATCGTTCAAGGCACCCGCAGAGGGAGCTTGAGCCTCTACTACTACTGTAAGAATATTGGCGACACCGCCGCTCAGACTGCTGGCGAGACCACGCTGTAGCTGCTGACAACATTCCACGTCTGGAAATGGAAAGGTTCAAGCCCAAGCTGGACACGACCAAGTTCCCATCAATGATTACACCGCAGTCGCTGCCCGTATTTCTCGCTTAAACTGTATGACAGCTGTATCAATTTAGCCAGGTCATTTCGCCGTCGTTTAAGATAAGTAGAACTTACCGGATTCCTTCCACCATTTCCTTCTATGTTGGTCTCGTCTCATAGACCTCGTCGTTCTCGGCGGCATATGATGAAGCCGTTTGCTTCTCAAGGCAGGTATAAGATCTCGTGGCAGATGCTGCCACATCCAGCATAGCTGATGCCCGCCTACGGCTAAATTGTTATTATTATTGTTGCAAAATATAGCCCTCTGCTCATACGAGCTCGGCCTTGGCCTCGTCCACCAGCGGCTTGGCGTCCGACCACCGGAGAATCACAATGTCGCCCTCCCGGCCGGCCATCCGGCCGTCGGCGTCGGTGCCGCGGCCCTCGACGACGGCGTCGCGCAGCAGGCGCAGGAAGACGGCGCCCTCGAGGTCGGGCGCGTCGATCATGGTGATGTTGCCGCTCGTGTCGTTGAGGTTCTGCAGGTTGGCGGGGAAGCTGCCGAGGAAGCTCGACAGGTAGTGGTTGTGCAGCAGGGCCTGGTGGCGCGTGGCGTAGGCGAGCTCGGTGGGCGAGAGGCGGGCGCGCAGGGCCGCCGACGACAGGTAGTGCAGGGCGTGGCGGTCGACCTTGGCGACGCGGGCGCGCAGGTACGACCGCACCAGGAACTTGAACCGCTCCAGCTCCGTCTGCAGCACGATCAGGGCAAAGTTGGTCTTGGGGTCCATGTCGCCCGTCATGTCCTCGATCCGCTCGATCTGCGACTTGATGCGCTCGTTGACGCGCTCGAAGAGGCCGTCGGTCGGCCACCTATATCAGGGGGGAAACTGTTTAGTCTTTCAGGCGAGACGTGTCTGGACACCAGAGAGGGTAAAGTCATACTTGAGCAGCTCTGGGGCAGATCGCTCTGCCACCCAGGCGCGCGTTAACATCTGGAGGTCGCGCGTCTCGTCTGGGATGGCATTTTCCGTCGGGTCGACCTCGCGCAAGATGTCGTCGATATCCATGATTGCTGGCTTATGTGCTTGAAAAGTACCGCGTGCCAATTGAACAAAACTCGTTGAGAAAGCACAAGAACTGCTGGTGGTCGCGCGTGTATAATATGATATCGGATTGATTGATACGAATTCCAAGTCGCGTGTAATGAACCCTGCCGGGCATTTACAGAAATAGCGGGGGAGGGGCATGCGAATCCGGATTGCGGGGCGGGCGGAGCGGAATTGCTAGCGGCTTTGACCCGCTGTACGTAGACGGGCAGGGGGAGTATAAGTCATATCTGTGTCATGGTCATGATGGTTGACTATTTTCCAAACGTCGAATGTTGCGCGGAATTCTCGAGTGCATATCTGGTCTCGAAACATCTACTTGAGCAATAAAATCACAGAGATGAATTCAATTACTCGAGGAATCACAGTGACTGTCCCTTCATGTACTTGCAACAACATATCAGAGCTTGGTTGGTAATATGTATAATATACCGTGAGATTGAACTATTGGCCATTATATTCCAGCAATTGCACTATAGCACAAATAAATATATGTCTGTTCCTAGGATTGAATGAAACATCAGAATATAGCCTATAATACTTATATATATATTAAACATTCATGACTATTATCAGACATAATTACACTTTGCGGGAATACTCTGCTACATGAATTGCTCTGGCAGATCAATATCTCAATTCGGAATTATACAAACTCCCAGGATACGTCTTTCGTGACCGTTCAATAAATTCTCAGCACTACCTCCCTTTCGTCTTTATGATTACGCTCGGACTGCCGAATGTCGTCTAGCTCACCACATGTGTAGACGCCATCTGAAAGCCGTTCCTCGGCTCCCCGCAGTATACAGGGGGGCCGGAAAGCTCGACGATCGCCAGACCCTGCTGGAATTCTATTATATCATACCCGACTGTTTGCCTAGAACACACCGTATCCTCTTACCTTTAGCAAAAGAACAAGGTGGGATAGAGAGGAAACAATGGGCAGCGACAACGACGACACCGACACCACGAAGGCGGCCGAGGACGCGCCGACCTACGGCCAGTACCAGCTGCAGATCTACGCGCAGGGCATATTCGGCGGGCAGAAGCCGACCGTCACGACGGATCCCAACAAGCTGCGGGCCCGGGCCCAGAAGGCCATGCGGCCCGAGGCCTTCTGGTACATTGCGGGCGGCGCGGGCGAGGGCGCCACCATGGACGCGAACCGCCTCGCCTTTCGGCAGTGGAAGATCGTCCCGCGCATGCTCCGGCCCACGGCGCCGCGGGACCTGACGGTCGAGCTGTTTGGGCGGACGTACCGTGAGACTTGCCTTGTCTCTTTTTCCTCCGATTCGAGTATCTGTTTCCAATTTCAGGGGCACAACTTGGAGCTGAAGATCCGGGGCTTCCTCTATTCTGTTTCTCGAGTATATATAACTAACACCACCCAACAGAAACCCCCATCCTCCAAGCCCCCATCGGCGTCCAGTCCGTCTACCACGCGGACCGGGAGCTCGGCACGGCCTCGGCGTGCGCCGAGCTGGGCGTGCCGTACATCATGTCGACGGCGTCCTCATCCACCATGGACGAAGTGGCAGCGGCTATCGAGGAAAGCGAGGGTCCACCGCCCTGGTTCCAGCTGTACTGGCCCGCCGACGACGCCATCGCGGCCTCGCTCCTGCGCACCGCGCGCGCCGCCGGCTTCGCCGTCCTCGTCGTCACCCTCGACACGGCGACCATGTCGTGGCGGCCCGCGGACCTGGACGCCACGTTCCTGCCGTTCGTCGAGGGCGTCGGCAACGCGGTGGGGTTCGCGGACCCGGTGTTCCGGCGCAAGTTCGCCGAGCAGCATCCCGGGTCCACGCCCGAGAACAACGTCACGGAGGCGTCGCGGTACTGGATCAGCCAGGCCTTCCCCGGCGACAGCCGCCCGTGGGACGACCTGGCCAAGCTGCGGCGGGACTGGGGCGAGGGCAATCCGATCGTGCTCAAGGGGATCCAGGACCCGCGGGACGCGGCGCTGGCGGCGCGGTCGGGCGTCGTGGACGGCATCATTGTGAGCAACCACGGCGGGAGGCAGTGCGACGGGGCCGCGGCGTCGCTGGATATGCTGTCCGAGATCGTCGAGGCCGTGCGCGGCAGCGGCATGACGGTGCTCTTCGACTCGGGCGTCCGGACCGGCGCCGATGTGGTCAAGGCCCTGAGCCTTGGTGCCAAGGCCGTCCTGGTAGGCCGACCGGTCATGTACGGCCTGGGAATCGCTGGCAAGGAGGGCGCTCGGCATGTGTTGGCCTCGATAATGGCAGATCTGGACCAGACGCTCGGTCTCGCGGGTGTCAAGAGCGTGTCTGAGTTGAATAAGACGAATCTGAGACAAGTGACATATCCGGGAGATGTCAAATCGAGCCTATAATAGTAAATTGTTTCACCAAAGATCAAAACACAACCGAGTATTGCTCAAAAAAGAAGGATCCAACGCCTCATCATGTTAATCGTATGTCTCTAACTGGTCGGCGAGTCAAAGACTCGAGTGCAAAGCAACCAGAGAGCTACCTTGAAAAAGTTCCATTGCGCTGCCCAGGTCGTACCGCATATCAAAAGTTCCACGCCTCCCAATATAATGACCATAATTTTTTGGCAGCAAATGTTCCTCGGCCTCGAGGTAACCCCATGTACTGTGCCATCTTATATACGCCGAGCTATTCCGTCCTTGTTCCTGTAGATTTTTCTTTTCCTGTCATGGCCTGTCTATCCGATAAACTCCGTGCTTAGCAAGGTCTCCCAGGGTTGTCCGGTTTGCCACACTCTTTCCATGATTCGCCGCGCTTTGTGGACCTGGTACAATTGTTAGAGATTCAAGTTCGACTCGAGGCAAGTGTTGGTGATAGGTATCAACATTACCTTTAAAACGGCCGAGTTGACCTGGTTTTCGCCAGTGCCGAGCCTCTCAATGACAAATGCCCGCTGCGCCTCATCTTTGGCGTCGCAGCCGGCTGTGAATATCGGAAACAGAGAACATGCTTCGGCGCCTCCGCCTCTCCGAATTCTGGCGAAACAAGATATGATGGCGCTCACAGCGGTTTGAACGTCCGCGTCCTCGGTCGGTCTCCCAAGAATCCGCCGGTACACATGAATCAAACCTGCCCAGTGGAAAGCCTCATTCGTTGCAGCGAGTTCTGCCTTGTCCCATTTGTCGAGGTTTCCGCCCGCCAAAATATGTTTACATGGTGTAATTGGCTGGTTCATGCTGTTCTTGATGTCGCTTTCGATCTTGAGCGCCGTTGCCAACACGTCCTTGCTCGGCTCCCAGTCAGCGCGAATCTTGTTATCTGGACCGATGCGTTCGGCGTCGCAGTTGCGGGCCAGGTCTGCGATCTTTGCCAGTAGATAAACGCATCTCGTCGTGAAACCCATTATACACTCAATTTCGTCGTATCCGTCGTGCTTATCCTCGATTTCGTAGTCAAACATCCAGGCGGTAGAGGAATCTTTCGGGCCACCGGTCAAGCTTCCCATCACGTCAAGATAAGCGGCCCAACTCCAGAGGAATGAGCAGACGTGATCTTTGCGGAAATTCGTTTCGTAGTGTAGTCCACCAGGTCGAGCCACAATCAACTCACGCGCGAGGCCAAGGTGTTTCTGCCACGGTATGGAGTAGCCAAAGACCTTGGGCGAGACAATCTCCAGCGATGCAAGCATAATGGCGGTTGCCACGTTTGCATCCGAAAAGTTCTGGTTTGGATCTGAAAGAGCCTGTCGCAGAGCAGGAAAGATGTCGTCGACCCACATGGCTATGCGCAAGGTCGGTTCAGGGTGTCTCAGCAGACGCGCTCGATGGGAAGCAGAGTATGCAAGAATCAGAGCCATGAGGTTTTCATTCCTCATGGCCATGAGAGGTAGAGTTGTTCGGAAGGGATTTGCATGGGGATCGTCGTACGGGACCAATACCTTGGCTGTGTGGTGGATGAAGTGATGAAAATAGAGTAGATTCATGGGATTCTTGGCCAGGCTCGGAGGCAGGGGTTCGAGATATTGGGGGATGTATATTTCCACCGGCTTGTCGTAATAGGATTTGGCCGTGTCGCCCTTGACATCTATGGCCTCGAAACCAAAGGAAAACTCGGTTGAAAACAAGTCCGTGTCGAATTCGCCTTCTGGAGTCTCTATGCGATCGCGTTGGCTTAAAGGCGTGTAGCCGGTGCCGATAGCATTATCATCATCGTTCTTGCCGAGATCCAGATCTGGTAGGCCACGATCAATGCCATACAGCTTTTGTCCATTTGCATGCGCTGGCACCCCTTCTGAGCCAGGAGATTGGTGATAGCTGCTGTTGTCGTCGTAAAATCGCCCAGGCCCCGACAACAGGGAATGGACTGACATCCTCCTCAGATCAGGCGAAGGCTCAGACCGTGGAGCATGGCGGGGGGGCCCATCGTCGCTGTATATGGACGCGGCCGGCGTCAGTGGCGATCCACTCGAAGATGTGGTCGACACAGGAACTCTGAAGACGGGAGTGCCGACATCTACTGTAGATGAAGGAGAAGAGTACGACTTCCTCTCCGAGGTTTCCGAGGGCACTGAACCGGGGTCCAGCTTGATGCGCTTGTTCGGCACCTGGAACTGATCCGACGGGCTGCCATATGTGACACTCGAGGCATCAGTCGTGGCACTGGGAGTGGCAAAGCTGGACTCTGGCTTTGCTGAGCTGCCAGGAGATACCAGCGGCTCAAGCTTGCGCGTGGAAGTGTTGTTTGCGGCCGGGAACTGATGGACCAGTTTGAAGCCCTTGGCCGGGGCCGGGACCTGCGGAACCGTGGGCGAAACAACATCTGAGCTGAAGTCGATGGTGCCGGGCTCCTGCCGCTTCCCTCTGCGACCGTCCCAGTTCAAGCGGATGCTATAATCGCATGTCTCCCCCGCCTTTTGGCAGCTATAGGAACCGTGTTAGTCGTGAGTGTTTATATCAAATAATATAGTGGGTGCACACGTGAGCATAGATGAAATACAGTCATTTATACATGAGATGATTCGGAGTATAAAATGAGACAAGAACAAGAAATGAAACAAAATCAATAAGCATGATGGTAAATAAGGGAAATGTTCATACTTGACACATGTTGGGCGTTCTTCACCACATTTGATCTTACGGTTCTTACAAGGCCTATGAAATTGGAAACGCGACGGTTAGCGGGCGCGGGCTCCAGTGAGGGGCAACTGGAAACGGGGTTCTTTGGGGAGTTTGGGGAATTGGAATTGGTCTGGGAAATCGGGGGGTTTGGGGCTGGGCGGGCTCTCAGATGAGCGGGTGTGTACTTACCAGCAACCGTTTCTGCTCCTTCTTTTGGGTTCCGGTGCGCCGGGTTTCTTGGGTCGAGGCATGGCTCAGCTCTCTGCAGCTTCTGGAAGCGGCAGCGCGCATGCGCAGGCAAGGGAGAGGGGAGATTTCCTTTCTTTTCTTGTCTTAGAGGGACGAGAGATGGAAGGGGGAAAAAGCAAGGATAAAAGATAAAAGATAAAGTCAATTTATCAAGGTGGGGAATATATCAGCGTCGTTGTGATAACCTGGGGGCCAAGCTCGAGCTCGACGAGTGTGAGGATTTTCTGCTGCTGGGGAGAAGACAATGACGGCCAAGGCATCGTCGTCGACGCTGCGAGGCAAAGCCGGAGGGACGGGACATGGACACTCGGGTACTACGACGCGACGCTCATGGCGAGGCTGCGCAAAGGTAAAAAGTAGGCAGAGGCAGGCAATAGATGGATGTGTGGTGTGGGTGTGTCGGTTGGCCGGGGTCGTCGGTGGTGGGAAAGGTGAGCGAGCGGGATAGAGATATGTATGGTTGAGTCTGGTATGGGCAGGTAAAGGTAGGTCGGTAGGCCGGTAGATGGGTAGGTTAGTAGAAAGAGAGACTCTGTAGGTACAGCTTGTAATAATAGTAATCGAACCAGTTGACGTCGCTAGTTAGACCCTGTTGATGATCTGCTCTGCTGCTCTGCAAAAACAGACTCCTCTCCTCTCCTTCTCGCCCACATTCAGCAGGCAGGTTAGGTAGGTTGATCGTGCATATGAATGGAGCAGGGAGATAAGGACGATCCCCAGGTCCTGTGCAAATGCGCTTACACCTGCATTCGACTAAGCGGCGGCCAACGAATTCAAGCAGAGGCAAAGGCCAGGGTTCACGTGTAGTGTAGAATCAATCGTCGGGGCAAGGTAGGTAGTGTAGGTGGGGCGAGACACCTCCTCGTTTGGACGAATCCCCATCTTCAGTTGACCAGACGAGTCGAGCCCTCTTATTTTTTTTCAGTTTGGTTGTGGGAGGAGAGAAGTCCCGAATTCTGACCGCACACTTGGCTCTGATTAGCACTGCTGTGCTTGCCTCGCGCTGCCACCCCAGTCCTGGTCTTGTCTCTCTCCCCACGGATGGATGGATGGATGGGAGAGCACGACCTCATAAGAATAGCAATGAGGAGAGAGAATCATGGAGAGCGCGCTCGGGCTTGCGGGGTGAATTGCACGGAACCAAGCCCGCCCGTATGGGGTTTCCTCTGCTGCCTCTACGAAGCATAATTGATGATTAACTGCTCAGCGGTAATTATCTCATTAATTGTCTAGGTCAGGGGATGATCTGATTACATTGATCTTCGTCATGGCCTGACAGGTAGGTACACCGTAGAGGTCTGTCTCTATGATAGAACTGGCCCCAGAACGCTCATCCATTCACGAGACCCGAACCCCGTCCCCATTTCTCAGGTCACCTCCATACTTTTATAGTGTACGTATCTAGCTAATAACCTGGCATCGGCCACTGGGCTGTCCAGGCGTGGCAATACTGTGCTGCACTAAAATACAACTTCCCACGCACTGCTCCATACCCAAGAGCACCCCAAGGTACCTCGTACGAATTCTGCTTATTACACGTTGCTGGAGGCTGAACGATGGACGCACGATGGAGGCAATGCTGGCTCTGGAGACTGGAGGGGAGGACTTCGTCCGTGACGGCCCCGACATCCACTTCTTGCACTAAAGGCCAAGGTAGTCCGACCTAGCCACCGCTAAACTAGGCAGAGTCCAACGACCAATGCCGCTCTATCAGCTCGTTCATGGGGGAGCATCCTCATCTCCCTCCAGCCCGCCAGTATGGTGCTCTACGCTATGCAATGTCGATGTTGAGTATCTTGATATCCTCCTCTGGCTTCTCCTTGTACGTCCGCACGTTTTCTATCTTGTGAATCACGTCCAGCCCCTGGATCGCGCGCCCGAAAATGGTGTGCTTGTTGTCCAGCCATGGCTACATTTGGTCCATCAAGTTAGCTGCTGACTCGTGTCCAGGAATCCACCCTCGGATCATGGGGGCCATGTGCTTGAACTTACCGTCTTCTCCGTCGTGATAAAGAACTGACTACCATTAGTGTTTGGCCCAGCGTTGGCCATACTGACTGTGTAGGGCTTATCGTGTTTCAGTGTGCTGAACTCGTCCTCAAACTCTCTCCCCCATATGCTCTCACCACCCGTGCCATCGCCCAGCGGATCTCCGCACTGGATCATGAATTTGCGTATGACACGGTGGAAGATGGTGTTGTTGTAATATCCCCGCTTCGAGTGCGTGACGAAATTCTCAACGGCCTTGGGCGCAGCGTCTGGGAACAATCTGATGTGGATGTCACCATAAGATGTGTGGACGATGGCCGATGTCCCCGTTTCGGCCTGCTTCTTCTGTTCCGTCTTCCTGGCTCCGAGCATCGTAGGCTTCTCGTTCTGGACGTCGCGCTCCGATTTCGAAGCCTCCGCGTCATCCGTGAACATGTAAAACCGGACCTTGCCCACCGCCGTGGTGATGAGGATGGGATCCCGCGATTCTGCCTCCTGCAGCAACGGGTTGGCTGAAGCCGCCATGGCCACCGTGGTTAATCCCTTTTTCGAGGGCTGGCCTTGATATAGAGCCAGGTTGACGGGCCGCATATTCTCGTCCTTGCCATACACCTTTACAATGTGATTGGTAAAGGTGTTCAATACCTTGACGCCAAGAATGGAGCCGTAGAGGATAAAGTTGCCGGACTCGTCAAAGATGACATTGACCTTGTTCCTGAGCGCCGGTGATTCAATCTCGAGCTCTGCAGCTCGCCTCCGGCCAAACTCGACAGGCTCGAGCTTCTGTTTTGCCGTTCCAGCTTGCTGCATTTCCTCGACGACCTGCAGAGACTCATCATAGGTCCTGTATAGCTTTGCGCTGGCAAACTCAAAAACCCGAATCTTGCGATCCGGAAATGAGTATGTCACAAATTGGTGCCCCGAGGGAGACATGTTCAATGATACCGGCGTGGACTTGGCCTTTTTGAAATCGAACAGATTCGTAGAGCTCTTATATTGGAACACATTGTCGGGCTTCTCGTAGTTTGAGCTGGGGCTCCAGTACTCGAGCATCCCGCCCTCGTCTGCCGAGACCACGCAGTCGTGCGCATCATTGAAGGCCATGACGCCGACCACACTCTTGTGCAGTCCCTTGATGGTGTGAATCGGAGCTTGGTTCTCTCCCCGCCCGTCGTAGATGTAGATCAGGGGTTTCGCGTCGTCCGACACGGCCAGTATGGGCAGAGACGCACCGCGCTTGTGCACCCAGCATATACACTTGGGCGTGTACTCGAGCGTGAGCATGGCGAGGAGGTCAAAGGTGAAGACGTCAAAGATCTTGACGCTGTTGTCCGCGCCCGCTGTCGCAAAGCTTCGGCCGTCCTGGCTGACGGACACGGATCTGATCTCGCCCACGTGCGCCTTGAACTCCTTGACGAACTCGATTCCCGACGCCACCTTCTTCCAGAACTTTACGACGCCATCGGTAGAACTGGTGATGATGAACTCGGTCAGGGGTGTGACGGTGACAAAAGCGAGCTGCTCCTTGTGCATCAAGGATTTTGAGTATCGCTGGGCTTTTGGCAGTGCCGATATGTAGAGCTTCTCGTAGGGCAAAACTCGTCGCTTCTTCTTAGGTGCGGCGACCGAGGGCAGCTGCGGGCCCATGTCATCGTCCGAGGAGCTGTCTATTCATTGTGAGTATGACAAGTCAATGTGCAAGAGCGGAAGCTTCCAGGCCATTGGCGAGCTGCATACCTGAATCGTTTTGTTCCGAGAACTCTGCATGGTTACGCTTGTTGGACTTGACGTCTTCGGCATCCTGAGCGGGAGCCATTGCGTCCTAGAGAAGAGAGGGAGAGAGGCGGGCGCAAGTGTTAAGTCGGATAGCTTGCACGTTGTCCAAGCTGTTTTTGGTGTTGAAGTTTTGGGGGAGCTTTGGTCGCGACAGGCACCAGGCCGTAGTCTGGCGGAATGGTCCCGCGCCTAGGATGCATTGAAACTCTTACGGGGACAAGCAACTGTGCCATTCATTATCGCCTTCGGTATTCACCATTTACATGCATGTACATATAAATGAGATGCAAAGTCAATGGAAACATCAATATTTCGATGTCTGTAAAATGAATGGATTTCAACGGTTGATAGCAAGTAATAGTCCAGCTGCCAACAGCAATAGCACCGGCACGGGCAGCGCTCATATTAATGGGTTCATACTCCAGTCCGTACCTCCTAGAATACAAGAGCGAACCAATCTCTGAGTAACGACAGATGGTATACCGTATGTGATTTATTCATCAAAAAAGTATACTTGCCCAATACGTACCGACACTTCTATTGATTTGAATTTCTGTTATGCATCTTTTGTAAAACCACACTATTGAAACCTGTCACCGAATTGTACCTTATTGAGGCTGTGTTCGCTGGAGAAGCTCTGGATCCCCCGCATCGCCTATCTCTTGGCTCTGCGGCTTGCGCGTCGCAAACACCGTCCGTGACCTAATTGATGAGCGGCATTATGTATGATTCGGTCGCATTCTCTTTTTCACCATCAAATTACCAAATAAAACTTGTGACTGGCATTCCGCCCGTGATTCGAACCCTCACTCGAAGGCCAAGGTAGCCAAGCCAGACAGTCACATGCGCCCATCCAGCGGACACTAAGAAGCGCCTGTCTATAAGCTCGTCACCTGGATCACTTGTCTCGTCCTCGTTTGCTTCCTAGCAGACCCAACCCAAATCAACCATTCAAAAGGGACCAGAGAAACCTTTTGCTCACGCTATATCAAGGCGGCGTGGTCTTACGCCATATATCGCAACTCGTGAGAATCACTACGAACAGACACCGCACAACAGGAAATGGGAAACGTGTGCTGCGGCAAGGCCGACAGCGAGGCCTTCCAGAGCCCCGGCCGCGTCCTCGGCGCAGCGCCGCCCCAGCCGGACCGCGTCTCGGTGCCCAAGTCGAGGACGGTCGGCGGGCCGGCGCGCACGCTCGGGGGCGGCGACGGGGCCCAGGATGCCAGCAGCGTCAGCGGCAGCAGCAGCGCGGCCGACGACGCGAGGCGGAAGGCGGCAGAAGCGGCAGAGGTGAGTGGTGAGCTCTCCAGCGAGTGAGGATCGACAGCTAACCGTTCAATAGGCGAGAGCTAAAGCATCACAAAAGACCTCGGGGAAGCTGAGTGAACAGTTGCAGGCGCAGAAGAAGCAAACACGGCAGGATACGCTAAAAGAGGCCAGCAGGAACGAGTTGCGAGCCAGAGATGCCGATGAAGCTGCTCAAGCAAGAAATTATGACTAGTTAGCAGCATTCAGCGTGACGGCAATTACTATTCTTTTCATTTCTTTTCGGGTGGTCCACAAGCACAATGGAGTGAAGCGCGGTATTTCAGTTTATGTCAAGCAATGTATCTGTGGTTATGACTTATCTACACGTACTCTAACATTTCAGGGCTGTGACAACTAGATGACATTGTACCTGCCCATCGGCTGTCGACTCTCTGCATCTGCTGCGGCCATGGTGCCTTGCTTCAGCAAACGCGTCAGCTCTGTCATTGCTGTCGACACTACAACTTCAGTGTCGCCTTCCACCAGAATATACAGCTTGGCCTCGGCTCCTGGTGGCACTTCCTTGCCTGCTGGGTAAAAGGTACCCTTGGTAGTGATGGAAACGCCCGTTGCTTCCAGGATCTTGGCAACGTTTGTGCGATTCGTGACAGCCCAACGAGCTTTCTGCGGGAAGTCATTGATTTCAAGAGTCGCATGGAAGGCTCCGGCGTCTGGCCCTTTGTTGTCGATGGGCTGTCCAGGTCGAAGCTGTCCAGATTTACCCAGGCGGGCATTGATGGCATCGCGAGCCGAAGAGACCTTGTCCAAGGGATTATTGGCCGAGTTGGGCGGCGGGTCCTCCCGTTTGTGAATGGTGAACTTTGGCTCCAAGTCGGGCTGCGGCTTGGGTGGAGCGGCGGCATCGCGCGACGAGACGGCTGAAGCAGCTGCTTGGATAGCTGACAGTGCCTTGTCGGCCTTCTTGTCCTCCTTGGCCTTGTCTTCCTCATTTTCTTCCTCATCTTCGCCTTCGGTCCGGTGGCTCTTGCGTTCTCGGACTCGAGCTGCCTCTCGTTCTTGGTCCAGCTTGTCAAGTCCTTTGCCGCCAAACCCAGACGTGTCGCGGGCCTTGCCAGCTTTGAGCTTCTCCTGGAAGGCTTTTTGCATCGTGATCATGGATTCAGGTATTGGCTGTCCGCTCTGCTCTAGAGCTTTCGCAATACAATAGGCACTGTTCTCCTGTTCGCTAGTGACAAAGGTCACAGCAGTGCCCTTGTTGCCCGCACGACCAGTACGGCCGGCACGATGGACATAATCTTCCAAGTGGTTCGGTGCATCGTAGTTGACAACCAGCTTCAGTTGTTTGACGTCGAGACCACGAGCAGCGACCGAGGTTGCAATCATGATGGGAACAACACCAGCCTTGAAATCCGAAATAGTGGAATCTCGGTCAACCTGATCCTTTCCACCATGAATGGACATGCACGGGTATCCCTTTTGCAGCAACTCTTTCAAGAGTTTGTCAGCCTTCTCCTGACGCTCGACGAAAATCAAGCTTCTGGCATCCTCGTCCTTGTCGTAGAGCTCACCCAGCAGCTCAAGCAATCTGATAAACTTCTTGTCCTCCTCTCGAACCTCGACGATCTGAGTAATTTCAGGGGCCACCACACTCTTGCCACCTACTGTGATCTCGACGGGGTCTTTCAAGATCTTCTTGGCCAATGCATCCATGATGCGTGGCATTGTGGCTGAAAACAGAATGTTTTGGCGGTCTGGTCGCATGTTGTTGAGTATTTTCATGACTTGCGGCTCGAAGCCCATATCAAACATACGGTCTGCCTCGTCAAGCACCACATACGTGACGCGCCTCAAGTTCGTGACGCGTCCCTGATTTGCGGCAAGGAGATCAATCATACGTCCCGGTGTGCAAACCACAATCTCAGCGCCTCGTTTGAGCTCGGCAATATGATCCTTGATGGGGGCACCGCCATAGGCACAGACGGCTCTCAATCCCATTGACTTGAGGAACGGTTTGCAGTCACGATGAATTTGGGTCGCGAGCTCTCTGGTCGGAGTCATGATCAGCCCAATCGGTCCATCATTCTCTCTCAACGGTTCTTGGTCCTTGATATGTCGAAACATTGGCAGCAGGAAAGCAAGGGTTTTGCCCGAACCGGTCTTCGCAATGCCAATGATGTCGCGGCCAGACATGATGGCCGGGAAGGCTTGCATCTGGATAGGCGTTGGCTTGTCGAATCCGAGACTGTCAATGATGTCCAAGGTCCTTCGCGATAAGGCGCACTGTGACCATTTTTGCACCGGTTTGGGTACACCTTTGCCAGACACCTTGATGCCATCCAGTTCAAGCCTCAAATCGGTCAGTTCCGCGTCGGTCATCTCAGATAACTCGGATGGTTCCACCCAGAAGTTCTTCCGAAGCGATGACAAGTCAAGTTTGCTATAGTCAACGGTCGGAATGTCTTTCTTCTTTCGAGCCTTGTTGACCTTTTCTAGGAACGCGCCAGGTTCATCTTCGTTTTTCGCGTAATCATAATCGTCGTCGCCGCTGAAAAAGGCTTCTGGCTCTGGCTCGACCTTTTGCTGGCTTGCGCCGTTCAACTTTGCGGGTTTCGAGGCTGCAGGTTCCGGCTTAGACTCTAGATCGTTCATGAACGCATCAAGAGGGTCTTCCTCCTCCTCTTCATCGACTTCCATTGCCGAGCCGCCAGCTACAGCTGACGCAGCAGGCGCATCGACTTCTGCCTTTGGCTCATCAACTTCCATTGCGCTACCTTGTTGGGCGTTCTCTTGAGCTATTCGCTCTTCGCGCCGCTCCTGAGCTGCCCGGGCTGCAGCCGCCTCCTCTTCCTCGTCGCCCGCGAAGTTGTCAGCATCCTCCTCGTCGTCATCTTGGACTTCATACGGAGTATCATCCACATCAGGAAGAGGCAGAGAGGGGAGCTTAGCGAGCTTTCTGTCCGACGTCTCCTCCTCGTCAAGGATGAGTTTCCGTTTCTGAGAGACCTTGTCGGTATCTGCATTCTGCTTATGAAACCCAAAACCACTGGTTTTGGCCTTCGGTAGCGCAGAGGCTTTGGGCAATCCGGTATCTGAAGGAGCAGGCTTAGAAAGAGGTAGCTGTACGTCGATCGCGCCTAGTTTAGGAGCAGCGCTGGATTCATGTACACGGTGTGATTTCTTGGCGATTTCCTTTGGATCGAACTTGCCGGAATATGGAGTCGCCGGGGATGGAAATGAAGTGCTCGCAGCCGGCGATGCTACAGCAGACGTAGGAGAGGCTACTGAGGGAGTCGCAGCAGAACTGCCGTTAGCCTTCTGGTCCATCTCAGCAAGAAGTTTTCTCGTCGCTCCTGGAGTGGCCTCTTTGGCCTTTTCCTTCTCTAATTCCTGCTTTTTCTTCCATGCTGCCAGCTTAGCAAGGCGCTCGGCTTTCTTGTCGGCGTCTGATTGGGCTGCGGTGGCGGCGGCGCTTGATTTCGGCTTGCTGTCTGTAGACTGGAATCGAAAAAGGTGAGTATCTGCATGTCGATAGAAGGGAGAAGAACATACATCTGTGGCAGGCCTTGAGCGAGAATCGGTAGGTCCAGAGCGATGAGAGTCGGTGGTGCCCTCTCGTCGACTTCTCGCGCGGTCGCGAGAGTCGTCCCTCTTACGTCTGTCATCACGATCGCGGCGACCCTTGTCTCTGTCCCAGTCTCGATCTCTGTCCCTGCCGCCATCGGCGTAGCGATCACGAGAGCGTCTCCGATCTCGTCCATCTCGGTGGTAGTCGTCGCTGCGGTCTAGGGAGCGATCACGTCGACGATAATCATCGCGGGGACGGGGCGGCGTCCGCGAGCGGCGGCGGCGATCCCGATCGCGGTCCCGGTCCCGATCACGTCGTCTATCATCATCGCGACGGTATCTTCTTGAGCTTCCTGCAGGGCTTGGTGAGCGTGAGTCCCTGAGCCGAGCCATGATATGCGTGGTAGCGGCTTCGGCAACACTACAGTGAGCACGCTCGTACAAGTAATGGTAATCCCGAAATGCCCAGCTGGGATTCCGCGAGTAAGAGGGGTGCGGAGGTCACGGGTTGGTGTTGAGACCCCGATGAAAAGCCAGGCAAGGTGATGGTCCTTGGCTGGACGCCTGCGAGTGGCTGCCTTCCTTCCTGGAGTGTGAGCCAGTGAGTGGGGATACTGGAAGAATTCGAAATACCTCCTCGCGAAGACCGAAGCTTCCTCTCAGTGTCGCATCGAAGATTATATATGCGTCACTACTGCAATTAGGCGACAGTGACGATGTTCTCGAAGAGAGAAATGGATGTTGAACAGGAGCAGTAGTAGTTGATGGGGTTGCGTCTGCAAAACCAAAGCTCGCTAACCTAGGATTTGACGTCCTGGGGCGCGAAAGTGGGCACCGCCGAAGTGGAACCCCGTCATACAGCTTTGCTGCACGGCACCCGCTCTCCATCCCCTCAGCTCAAGTGTGCTATGCTTGCTCAGTCGCAACTTGTGGCTGGTGGAGCCCCAATTTGGTCCATGCATTCACTGTACGTACACCAACGCCTGGCCCTTTACGGAGTAGCGGGTGGGGGAGTTTGCCTGGATGTGGCACAAGCTTTTTTTATGCCTTAATGCGTTGATCGCCTTGACAGGTCACGGCAGGCAAGCACAACCCACACACGCGACTTTGTGAGCAGCTAAAACAGCACATCAATCAATCGGTATCGGGTGGCTGGCATATGTATTATTTCTATAGCAGACTCCATCTGCTACCTACCTTACTAGGTCGAGCACTTCCACGCTCGCGAGACCCACCATCAAAAAGCCCGACCAAGAAAACATTCCGAGTCGTCTCGTTCGCGCATTGGCGAGCCTGAACTCGCAGACCAAATCCCATAGCTGCCAATTGAGCGTTACACGCATCGCCGTAATGTTGTCAACCTTTGGGCGCGGTGCCGTGCAGCGTCTGCCCCTGCGGACCGTTGCTACGTCACCCGTCGTCTCTCGCCTGGCGTCGCGCGCCGCCACCACTCAGCCTGGCCTCGTCGCGGTGCTTGTCTCAAACACGTCAAGCTCCGGCGCTCTGAGATCTTTTGCGACAAAGGCAGAGGCCACCAAGGACGCCAAGAAGCCCGCCAAAAAGACAACCACCACCAAGGCCAGCAGTACGAAGCCCAAGAAGGCCGCGACCAAACCCAAGCCCAAGCCCAAGAAGAAGAAGGTTGTAGCCAAGAAGAAGCCTGTTGTGAAGAAGAAGGCTGTCCGCAAGGAGCTCACGCCAGAGCAGAAGGAGAGAAAGGAACTTCAGAAGGCGAGGCTGGAGAAGCAGACGCTCAAGGTGGCTTCTCTGTACGCCGAGGAGCCCAAGAACGAATTGCCAACCTCCGGCTATCGAGCGTATCTTGCTCAGGAGCTCAAGGGCTCGCATAGCAGCTTTTCGGACAATGCCGAGCGCTTCGCAAAGGTTGCGGCATCATGGAAGTCTCTATCCTCTTCGGAAGTTCAAGTAAGTCTGAACGATTTTACACCGGAGACGCCTAGAAACTTATTCGTGTGATATCTAGCGTCTCAACCAAGTTGCCGAAGAGAACAAGCTCAAGAACCAAGCCAAGCATCTGGCTTGGGTCGAGTCTCGCACTCCCGAAGAGATTTACCAGGCCAACCTTGCCCGTCACCTGCTGAAGAGGAAGTACAACTACCCGAAGGCTACCAAGCAGCTCCTCAAGGACGAGCGCCAGCCCGCTAGAATCAGAACTTCATATATCTACTTCACAAAGGCAAGGTGGGCCTCTGGGGAATTCGCGAACAAGCCCATTCAAGAAGTTGCCGCCGCCCTGTCCGCCGAATGGAAGAACATGACAGAGTCCGAGAAGGCCGTAAGTCGTCCCCTCTCGAATATTCTATGTATGGAGGACCTGTACTAACGTGACGACGCAGCCTTATCATGAGCTTCAAGAGGCTGACAAGGCCCGCTTTAAGAGAGAGTCCCCTGTTTCCCAGTAAATGATTCCAGAGAGGAACAGTCTCACTTTCTTGAGGAGTACAATTAGCCCGACGATGCTCTGACGCGAATACGTCTTTTTCTCAAATACGGATCCACGGTCTATATTCTTCTCTTTTCTTCTGAAAGACAGATATTATCTGATGGGGTTGCTCTGTCGTTGATGTAGAATTGCCGCTTGTACAAAGCTGTACAGATTATGGAGACTCCCATGTATTTTAGTCGGTAGTAGGATTTCCTTAGGTGCGTTTTCTTCGCTGAGGCAGTCCTCGAAATATTGAAACCGGAGCTTGAAATATGCATAGTCCATATGGACAGCTTGTCTTGTGTGTGAAAAAATCAAAGTTGTATTGAATGGCGGCCAGGTGCTCAGACCAAAACAGACCCGCCTGCCCTCAACGCCGGGCTGCTATGCTATTTATCATCAATCATAACAAAACAGAATACCCAATTCATATCAACAGGCAGTGCCTAGGTATGCAAGATTCATAAAGGAGAATCCGATGCAACTCAGTATCTTTTCCAGACCCCGTCTTTCTTTGTCATCTTTACCACAGTATCCCCACTGGCATCGACCCAGGCCGCAGTGCTAAAGCACACTCTCCTCCGACTTGCCAGATATATGACAAAGTAAATGTGCGTCACCAGGAGTCCCCAGCAGTACAACCGAAGGCACGTGAATCTTTCGTCCCTATGACACGAGACTCCCCAGCCGGCGACGCCTTTGCCGATATAATTCGCCAGAAACACCCAGGCCTCGGTCTTCAGGTCCGGTGGCCAGTCCGTGCAGTCAACTTGCCAGTACCCGCGCTCAAACGGCCGCAGCTCTCTGGCGACGGACTCGGGCCGGTACCGCTTCGGTAACTTGAGATCTTGGGCGAGCTTTTCCAGCCCCGGCGTGATGAGGTCTTCCGGCATGATGGTATCGTGCCCAGTGGGAGGTTCTGGCGACGTGATAGTCAACCTATCGTATCCATATCCATACTTTGGCAGGAACGTGATGGATCGCGTGGAGCTGGTAGGCGCATTGTGCAGTCCGATATCACTAGAAGTTCTGAGCAGTGCGCCTGGGCTCGCATCGGATTTGTCGAGCTTCAAGCGTTTGCTGGGTGGCGGCTCAGAGTCCGCTCTTGCCGTTTGGGGCGTCGCTGGCTCAAGTTGCAGGATTGTATCCTCGATGATGTCTTCTTCGGGTTCCTGACTTTGCGTGTTGCTTTGGCTTTGTCGAGCGGTGTGAAGCTGTTGTGAACTTCCTTGTGACGATCCTGGTTCAAAAACGGTTGGCAAAAGCTTCTTTCCTGGCTGTCTCTTTTCGGGAGTACAAGGGATGATCGGTTGGCTGCTTTCATGATTTGAGACTGACTGCTGGTGACTGCTCAGAGGAGATTTGCGAGACTCTACTTCTGCAGGTTCTCGTCGGCGATTCAGATTCTGTGACACTTGCGACGGTGTGGTAAAATGCTGCAAGTAATGCTCCAGGATACGCGTTGGGGTAGTCAAGAGTGATGTGGTCACATCATTCTCCGGCACGGAGTCTTGAACGATGCTTGGTGGTGTGTTCCAGGACGATTCTTCTGCGCTCTTATTGCTGCTGGAGATATGATAGATTGGCGCATGTTGTAGAGGTCGAGAGAAACGTGTTTGAGAATTCGCATTATCCAGGACGCTCCTGAACGATGCCAAGGGGGACACAGGCGACGAGAAGCGCTCACCAGAGCTGCGTTCCCTCGCAGCTTCTTGTAGGAGAGATGCCGCGGGTATGTCTCCGCTTCCATTGGAGATGGCAGCTGGGCTGGGACCTGAGAGCTGCTCAAGTCTATGGGGTTGAAAGTCTATATACGCCGCCGCCAACGACCTGTATCTGATGTCGTCAGACGTTTTGCTGGGCGCAGCAATATGGATCAGAATTTCCGCGTCTTCCGGGCGGGCCATTTTTGTCGTTTCACGTCCATCTGCTTGATTTTAAACGTGTGTAAGCCGCCCGGAGAGTTTGCGATGGAGCTTGGAGCCTGGGCCGGAAGTAAATAAGATCGCCGGACAATCGTGTTTGATGTTTTGCATGCGCCAAACAATATGATGAGTGCCGCCGAGGGGAGAAGCTATCCAAGAAGGGTCAAATGGCAAGAGCAGATGTTTGTCGCGATTCAGATGAAATCTGCAGTGATGGAAACTCTATGCAAGATGAGCAGTCCCGGGTGATGTGCATTGCTGATCTGCCGGGGTAAATAGCGAAGGTCCGGGAAATGTGGTTGTTGCTGGAAAAGTCCCGGCCCCACATCAATCGCTTGATCGAATTGATTGCCCCGGTTGCCCCGCCGGAAGTGATCACTGATTCCCTGCCTGCCAGTCTGCCAGTGCTCCTCTCTGGTAATTCTGCCATAATCATAATCCTACCATTCAGAAATTGTCAAATACAATAATGTATCCACTCTTTGAAAGTGGTGACTGACTGTCATTTACAAAATCACTTCAGTCCGAAATGGACACCGTCAACCAGAGCAGCGGGCCTGCACAAAACAGCAGGGCCTGCACAGCCAACTCCTGAGGTCTTTCAGGTGCCTCCTACCATTGACGACGAAATCGCATGTCTTTGCGCATCAGCAATGCAGAAGCACCAATGCACCATTCTGTGAGCAAGTTCTATGATAGACGAATACACTATCGCTCAGCCAGGTATGCCATATCCGATGGCTTGGTTCATCCGCCTACAGCACGAGCCTCCTTCAGCTGTGGGTCGTGGCACGCCGTTCGGCAAGCCATCCGGAGGCTCAACAAGCCCCCATGGCTACCGACGGAGCGATAGTATAACTGCTCGAAAGATTTCTGAACAAATATGGCATGTATCTGGCGACTATTTCATATACAACCGACCCCATCGCATGATAGTGCATTCTCAGCACGAGAGGCCAAGACCCAATAGAACCGACTTTGGCATTTAAGCGCCGACGAGACATGGGTTCCGATTATTGGCCTGCTAATCTGCACCAAAGCTGCCAATCACCAACCTCGCCCGTCCTCCATATGCGCGCGCCTGTCTCTTTATTGGCTGTCCACGCCATCTCTTCTAAAATTAACCCACGAAGAGCTGCCTCTTGCATGCTGCTGATTGGACTGCTTCCACAAGAGCACATCCGAAGCAACCATGGGCCCGACGTCGACTGGCCCCCGGATGGTGGGAATGGCCCCATGCTGACTATTCTGTCCGGGGAATACTGCCTGGCCTGCAGCCTTCATGCCCAAAATGGGCTCCGCTCCCTCGTCCCTATGGTCCAGTCTGCGCGCTGCCATGCAAAGACTATGCAAGTCCATGTGGCCCTCCGTCTGCCCAGGCAAGCGAACGAGTCCGTCGAAGCGCTCAGGAACCCGTCGTGACACGACTCCCCGCAATGAGTAGCCGCTCGACTTCTCTCCGGATGCGTGGGCTCATAATAAAACTCTTGTCCGCCCTGTATGTCCGGGTCCGCCTTTGGTCTCGCTATCCTCTTCTCTCCAACCCACCAAGAGGTTGTCTTTTTTCAACTATTCGCTTCGTTGATCGAAGCATTACAGTCGTTAGACTTCTTTCCTAACCTTCTATTTCCTCGACGCCGGCCGTCTATTTCTATTTTATCGTTGCGTTGGAGAGGACTATTTTTGGTGCCTTACTTGCATATTTCATTTATACCACCACTCAGATATACCCAAAATGTCAGACCTAGTCCTTCTTCCCTCAACCACATACACACCTCCCTCCCCGTCGCAGGGTCGACGGACCGGGAGGGCACTTAATACCATAATGGAGGAGCCCGACTTTTCGCAGAAGTCGTCTGCTTCCGAAAACCGCAGGAATTTGGCCCCTTCGTCTAATGAGAAGATCGTATCATGGTTGTCGCCACGAAGTGATCACTTTCCTACGCCCCGCGGTTTCCACTTCCTGTCTGCACCGATACTTCCTTCGTCGCCTTCGACTGTCTCGGCGGACGAGAGTAATTCTCCCTCGATATCTTCGAATCCGTGGAACAGATCAAGCACCTGCACCGATGTCACCGAATTCGACGACATCTATGACACTTCGGGTGACGAGGACAAGATTGTGCCAGTAAGAAAGACGTCGCTCAGGCGTCAACACAGCACTCGTAGGGCTTCGTCTCGGAGGTCTTCTATCCAGTCGTCAGCGTCCCAGAGAGCTCTCCCAAAGCTGACGATCCCGGCATCCGAGGATCAAGCCGCCGAGTCCTTGTCTGCGAGACCTGAGCTCAGGAAGATGTTGACCCCGGTGCCACCAACACCTCCTTCTAGGGTCGAGATGTCTCCAGCTGTCATTTCATTCCTGGAGAGGCAGCATGGTCTTGAAATCCCCACCATGTCTGCACCTCCATCCTTGGACGGTAGCATGAGCTCTGAGCAAATGGCTGCCATGTCCGCACCAGCGACTCCTGTGATGGGCGCAGGAGAGCGCGCCCCTGAAGCCGACTGGACTGGTGTTCGACTTCAGCCAGGTGCGCTGGCAACTCTGCGCGCTCTGTCTGGAGGATCGGATGTGGGTGAGATTGACTACCAGCAGGAGCAAGTCATTGAGATCCCCCATGGGCCGGCCCAAGAAATGACCCAACAAACGCCGCGCGCGTTCAACTACAGTTCGAGACCGGCACTGAGACTATCCACGGGCTCGCAGCAAGCTACGAGTGAGTTGAACCGGCTCGACATTCCCTCGCCCAGCGGCTTCTTCTCGGGTTTGTCACCTCGTACCAGGCACACTTGGCACATGCCGACAATCACTCCAGATGACATTGCTCCACCAACCTCGACAACCGCCGAGCAGTTCTATAGGTGTCCCTGGAACGACCAGTCAGCGCCTCCTTTGCCCATTCTGCCTTCCATGCCCGTTCTACCTTCCATCTTGGCAGATTACGCTTCGCCTTGCTCAGTTCGCGAACATGTCATCGAGGCCCACGGTGCGGTGTCTGATGGTATGCCAACTGCTAGGCCCGTCATCCTGGAGCGGGTCGTTGAGGTCAAGAACGCCCAGTCAGATGATCTCCCAACAGCACGTCGGGTCCCAGAAATTTCAGTACCAGCAGCTTCAGGTGCTCCAGCAGAGCCTCTGTCCCCCAAAGAGGAGATCGTCGCCACTGAAATTGTAACAGGGTATGATCCAAAGTACATCAAGAAACAACAAGAGGAGGCCCTATCGAACCTGGATCGTACGGAGCTTTGGCTGATGGCCCAGAAGGCCTACCTCAAGGGAGTCAACGTGGAGGCCAACATCGAGGAGTCCAATTCTGAACCCGAGTATGCCGAGAACCTCAATGAGGAGCTTGTGACGGTCAAGAGCCCAGTCCTCGAAGTCTCCCCTGTTGCCACAGCAGCCAAGAAGACTGTCCGCTTCTCAGAGATCGCCATCAAGAACGATATCCCGCGGTCCCTGCCTTCCAAGCTCTGCCGCCAGGAGTCGGCTTATTACCGTGCTTTCCAGGACTATATCATCCGTAGTCGCTCGCACGATGCCTTTGTCCACCGTCTTCCCCGCTTTGAGGCTCTCCAGGCGCAACGTGTGTCTCTGCGTGAGGCTCACCGCAACCAGCTTCTTGGAAAGTTCCAGCTCTCAGTGGTGCCCCAGTCCGCCAAGAAGCGCATGAGCACCAACGTCGCTCGTGGAGATGACGTGATTGTGGATGACCCCGAAAAGATCAAGCAAGAGAAGGAGGCCGAGGCGTTCCGACAAATGTCGGCTGCCAACTGGCACGTCAGCGCCATGAAGACTCTGAACGGCGGTCGGCTCTTTTCGGCGCCCCTGGCCAAGAGGCTGGCTCGTCTTTCTCGCATGGCCGGACCTAGCACTCGTGCTAGAATCTTGGATCTTGGTGGTCAGGCAACGTGTGATTGGGCATGGCACTGCGCCATCATGTACCCCAGTACCAAGGTGTACACGGTCACGACAAAGGCCATTCGCCAATTGTCCAATTCCAACATCCGCGGCCCTTCCAACCACCGCCAGGTCGCCGTCGACCGTCTGGGCAAGCTTCCGTTCCCAGACAACCACTTTGACCTCATTTCAGCTCGAGAACTGCACTCGATTCTCAAGTTCATCGGTGAGAACGGCGAAGACGAGTGGGAGAGCTGCTTGGCAGAGTGCATGCGCGTTCTCAAGCCTGGCGGTTATCTCGAGTTCACGCTCTTGGACTCGGACATTGTCAACGCCGGTCCGCTTGGCCTCGCCAAGTCCGTCGAGTTCGGGTTCGCCCTGAAGACGCTTGGGTACGACCCCAACCCGACCAAGATGTTCCTCAGCCGCCTGAGCCGCGCCGGCTTCGACGAGACCCGCCGGGCCTGGATGTGCCTGCCCATGGGCCAGAAGCAGACGGCCAACAAGAACGTCGTGCGCGACAGCTTCGGCAACGAGGTCAAGCTGGAGCTCGAGGCCATGGTGCAGGGCAGCACCGAGGACGCGGCGTCCATCGCGGGTGTCGCCGGCAGCTGGGCGTGGGAGAAGTGGCTCCTGCGCTGCGAGACGGAGAAGGTGGCCAGCGAGGGCCGGCTCCTGGACACGGCCGTCATCCGCGAGGCCGGCATGTGCCTCGACGGCGTCCACGGCGTCATCGAGGAGGGCAGGCGGTGCGGCGCCGGGTTCCGCGTGCTCAACGGCTTCGCCAGGAAGCCCGTCGCCAAGAAGGAGGTCGTGCCCATCAGACTGGTGCAGTAGATCAAGCAGTATGAATGCTTTTAGTTGAAATCTTTTAATTTGGCGAGCTTATTGTTTTTGGAGCATTGATACCCTGGTTTATCAGCAATGGAAAATGAAGAGTTGTTATGAAAGGCGTCCAGGTGGTTGATATTTACTGGTTCTTGTTCAAGTCAATCGCCCGTCTACATATTTGATGCTGCACATATATACCAGAAATACAAGGTACATTCTGTACAAACGATGGATTCAAGAGCATTATTAACAAGTGAACAACCTGAATCCACTCAGAATAGGACTATTTGAGTGACTTGTCCTGAATTTACGCACGATATCCAAGTTTCCAACATATCTCATCCTCGGAAACATCATAACAATCGCCCTCCCCATTGCACACTGAGACCTAGCCCCAAGAACTTCAAGTCAAGACGTACTCAGCCCGAACCCATCGGCCCAACATGCTGCCCGCTCTCCTGCTCACCACCGCCACCGCCCTCTTTCCGACCCGCGGACCCTGCCGACGATTCCTGGGTCTTGCTCCCGCCCTTGGTCACGGTGTCGCCCGGCTCCTGCGTGTGCTGCCGTCCCGGCTTTTGACTCTGGGACGGCTTCTCGAATTCCTTGGTGTGGTCCGTCTTGGTGCCGCCGACGGTCTCGCCCGGCTTGGACGAGGCGAGGCGCGCTGTGGGACGATGCGAGATCGTGCGCGCGGCGGCGCGGTGGGCTCGTGTGGTGGTTCGGAATAACATTTTTTTTTTTGGGAGCGGGTTTGAATGTCTGTTTACAAGGGCTTTCTCAAGGGGTTTTTGATGGAAAGATTGTGATTATCCATAAAGATCTCAGTGACTGATTATGTGAAATTTGACATGTCTTGCACAGATCAATGTCATGACGTATTCCATATCTCTCTTATTTAGATAGTGGACTATAGGTGGTTAGTATGGCTCGTTGCTCCAAATGACAAGGTCGAACTATGCTAATTTGATTTCGACACGGGTAATGATGCGTTTGCAATCTTTTTCTGCTGGGAAATACTGATCGGGGAAATTGGCCCACGAAAATCTGGTCTTGTAACCATGAGCTTGGGCACGGGTAAGTTGATGCACATTATTGCACTGACCAAAGTTTGGACCGCATAGTCACTCACCGCCAAGGGACCTCAAATATTGAACGGGGGTGTAAAATTCTATGAACCATGCCCAAATCCTTGAGAAAAGATACGAAATTAATAGTTGGATCCTCACCGGGGCAATGCTGCCGCCGCGCCAGCCCTTTGTCTCGACCGGCTGGCACTACAACAAACACCACTTCCGCCCCGTTCGCGATCGTCCGGGACTATGAGCCCTCTTTTGCCCAGAAGCATAATCAATCGCTAGTAAACGCCCAGTAAGTGGCTACACTTGGAATTTTGCGCATGGGACTCGAATGCACCGAAGAACACTCTGGCAATTCCCCAGACGTATAAAGTGACTTGTCACCTTTCTTTCGCACTCATGTGTCAAATATGGCCAGCCGAACATAGTCCTTGTCTTTCTGGCAAGTCTGAAACTTTCGAAATACAAACTTAGCAATTGTAATAATACCATTCTCTTTATCTTGCCATCATTCGCCTTGAAGAACAAACCAAAGTTCATACACAACATGGCCGTCGATGAAAGAAGAGTGCCGGGTGGACTGTTTCGTCCTTCCAAGATCAAAGGCTCTGTTCATCTAGACAGAGATGCTATGGCTCATCAGGCTCATGATGAGAGCAAAGGTTTGTGTATAAGTACGTGATGTCTTCGCCTTTCAACTTGCAGAAACTCTTTCCTACTCATCATCACCAAAGATAACCATATCTCGACCATACAAACAAACACACTACACCAACCAAGCAACTCTTCTATCGAGGAGTCAGCCATCCAGAAAATCTTCAATCAAGGAGTTGGCAATTCCAGCAACTCCCACAGAAACATACAGACACTCAAACCAAGATCTACAGTCAAACCAAACTTACAGGAGACATGTCTTCCCCCACCACCAACCAAGCACAGCAGAGCCAGGGCGGCAGTGGCATCCTCGAGAGGGACCACTTTGTCTCGCCGCCCTACGATCTAGCCCGCGGAGAAGAGGTAGGAAGCGACGCCGCCGCCGCAGCACAGCGCCAGCACCTGGCGGAGCGGCGCAAACCAGACCGTTACATCCCGCGGGAGAAGGGCTCCAAGGCCGGCCGCTTCGAGGCTGACATGGTTGTTCATGACGAAGGGCTGCTGGACGGATGTATCTCCCAGAGTAGATCCGGTCAAGGTAAATCAGACCGTTATAACGAAGAGGAAGAATAGGGGCCCCGGAGGCTCAAATCGGCGCGCGAGGGCCAGACTTTTCCAAGGTGAGTCTGAAGCTTGTCATGTCACCGGCGAAATAAAACAGACATGCTCGATTCGCGCAGCTCTTGTTGGGTCTGAGACTTTACTAGTCCGGCAACGCGGAGAACGTCGAAGAGCGAGTCTGGAACAGGAAACACCGGCACCTAGAGAGGTGACAAAGACCATCAAGGTCTGCCTCAAGCAACAGTCACCGACTGAGGGGAGTACAACAAAGATTAGGAGGACAGGAATCTAAATTGTCAGAGGATTGTAGAACTAGAAAGTTGGTAGACTGCAGAATGAATGGATATAGGTATAAAATAGTCTGGAATATACACGCAATATGGGATACCATTGCCTCTTGTAATTCGTGTCGATTCCATTGTATAACCGTGTCAAGTATTGATTCAGCGTCCTCGTGAATCTACTCTAGGTCGAGTATCTTTTTGACAAGTATAAAAGACTGTCTGCTTCATGTAGTCTGTGATATAAATTCTTCCAGTGTCGGAATTCAGTGGCAGAATAGCTGCCACTTTGACAAACTGAATACATAAGTCGATCGACCTCACAAATCATCACATAAACCACGAGAAGACCAGAAAATGTGGGGGTAGCCTGCTTCTTTTGTTGCGGCTTTTGTCTATGTTCATCTTTGGACGACATACCAAAGTGGTTCTGCTTTGAGGTATGCCAAACATTGCTATCATTTCCACCCACTTCTGGTCATTAGGAGCTCATGCGTCTCTCGAGTCATTCATCATGGCTTGCGTGGAGTCTCGACTCCACCGTTGTCGGTCACACACGGACGAGCTTCTTACAGCTTCATCATGGCAACAACGTCGGTGGACTGGACGTAGTCCTCGAACTCGGCGATCTGCTCCTGGAGATCGTCGACGGAGACCTTGTCGTCCTCAACGACAAAGTTGATCTGGAGCTTCTTGATACCGAAACCAACGGCGATCAGCTTGGAGCCACCCCAGACCAGACCCTCCTTCTCGATGCTGCGGACGGACTCCTCCATGGCCTTCAGGTCGGTCTCGTCATCTGTGTTTTAGGTTAGTCTCGTTTCCACGCGAACAAGTATAGGAAAGAGCGATCGCAACATACCCCAGGGCTTGACATCCAGAGTCACCATGGACTTGGCAATGGTCTTGGGCTTGGCGGCCTTCTTCTCTCTGTAGGCCTTCAGGCGATCGGCACGGGCCTTGACGGCCTCGGGGTCCTCCTCCTCGGAGTCGGAGTCGAAGAGGTCCTCATCGTCATCATCGTCGGCAGCGGCGGGGGCCTTGGCGGGGTTCAGGGTGACCTCGGAGACCTCAGGGCCGTAGGCAGTGTAGGGCTTGGCAGCATCGCCAGAGAGAGTAGCGAACTCATCCTCGAAGGTGGCGATGTGCTTGTACCAGCGGGCAGCGTGGGGGTACTTGGCGGCGTCGGGAGCAGACGACAGAGCCTTGAAGGTGGCAACGTCGGCCTGTGTGGGAGCGTAACTTGTGAAGTTGTTAGTGATGCGATCCGGGGAAACGTGGCAATACAAGAGCGGTGATTTATGGAGTAGTGAATCAGAGTTGCACCGAAGTGCTATTGTGTCTGTCGCCATCTGGAGGGTCTTAAGCTCCTCGGAAACACGGACCAATTGTTCTCATCATGTAGAAATTTTGCCGGTTGGGCAGCATTGGGCTGGGTTTATGCGATGATTGCGCCCTCCCGGCAGAGACGAACGAGGAGCCTCCGCACTTGGGACATGCTTCGCCCGTCCGTCTTTTGGAGAGTTTTCGCAGTACCGCGCTGGCACGGCGGGACAGAAGTGAACTTACGCAGGGGCGGCGACGATGTAGGATCGGGTCTGGAGGTAGTTGTTGAGCACGGTCAGGCCCTGGAGAGGAGATGGTGAGTCAGTTTGACCAGAATCCCAAGTAGAAAGCAAGAGAGAGAGATGCGTTCTCGAAAAACGTCGGAAATGAGGTTTAAGTACGTACGGCGTCAGAGAGGATGTCGGTGAAACCCATGGTGACTGATTTGGAGGATGTGTGGGAGAAGTGAGAAAAAAAACTTTCACACGGGGGGTATCGAAATTGGCTGGTATTATTTTTTGAAATTGAGAAAAAGAGAAGGGTCCGTGGACTAGACGATGGTTTTCTTTCCTTTGGGGGACGGGACGGACTTGGATGGGCGACGGAAGAATTGAATCGATGGCGGGGTCAAGGTCAATCTTTCAGAAATTCTTGTGTCTGAGGTGGGGGCAAAATTGAAATCTGGACAGTCTCAGTCCCCTGGGCTTGGGGCCTTGGGCCTCTCTTTCCCTAGTGCTACCCTTTAGGCACTCTCCGACTCTGGACACGATCTGGCCCGTGCGAGACGCTGAGAGAGGAGGCCCACAGCGGTCAAGTCGGTCGGTTTCTCCAATCGCGGACCCTGCATCAGGCACGCATGCATCAACTGGGGCGGCCGACTTTCTCTTTTTGTTTTTGTTTTCTAGCTGCTGTAACATGCGATTTCTCCGTGGCTGGGGGGTGCTGGGACGAGGCTGGAGAACGATGAACCCCTCCTCAGCCCCTCAAGGTCTCTGAGAGTGAGAGAAGAATTATTCATCTGGCAGCCGACGATCAGGTACAAAATGTTGCCGTCATGTCAGATCAGAACATTCGAACGCCATCCACCGCTTTACGCAGACTGACTCACGGCTGCCCTGACTCTTGCCCGGAAGGCACCCGGAAGGCACAGCTAGATTTCGAAATCAACGACAATTCACAATGGACACAAGGTATTTGAGTCAACAGGATGTCCGTTATGGAGTACATTAGGCGCATGGATGAATATGTGCGCCAAGATTGAGGCTCATCACTAGGGTCATTGAACAGTGGATGTCTATAATTCTCGAAGAGTCCGCACCAACATCAGCGGTAGCAGCCATCGGGTTACTGATTGGTGTTCACAGTCATACACTTTGATCTGTGATTTTTCTGACCGCCGGACTCAATCGCGAGGCCCTACCAAGAGGTTCAGATTGCGCATCTTATGAGTCGCAACAGAATGATGCGCGCCGATACATCGCGAGGAGGTCTCATTTCGGACTGAAATTGAAAACACCGTTACAGGAGAACAAGCAGATATATTTTAAACACGATATCATTTGGATACGACAAGCTCATTCTTGTACGCCCATGGCATCGTGTCTTGCGGTATACTGTACACTCTTTGGTCATGCCAGCATCAACACTGCGACACGGTACGGCCACCGAAACCGGAAGCAGCCAATCTCGCAACCAACCATAAGTGAGCACGCAAAAGGTCGGATTTGCTCCTGCTTATCCTCGGCTGGCCGGGCGGAGCCTAAATTTCTAGTATACAATCACCGGACATTCTCCGTGTTGTCCCCGGTACCGGGTCAGAGTACAGACCACCCCGGCATGATATTACCGGTTTGCAATTGATGACGCTGAGGCAACTTGCTCTCGAAATTTCATAATTTACATGAAACTTCATAAGTTGAGAGATCTAGGCTGTAGCTAAGAACAACAAAAAGATGACGGACCACGACGAAATTGAACCCATCACCATCAGCGACGTGCGTGATATCGCAAAGAAGCGCTTGCCTCGTCAGGTGTGGGACTACTATACCACCGGGGCCGATGACGAGCATACCGTTCGCAGAAACGAAGCAGTCTTCAAAGAGTATAACCCCCTTCTCTAAAACACTCAATTAAACCTCACATATTAACGAGCACCACGCAGGTTGCTCATCCGCCCCCGAGCGCTGCGCAATGTAAGCAACATCGACACCACGACGACCATCTTTGGCAAGCGCTACGAAATCCCCATCGCCGTCGCCCCGAGCGCGTACCAGAAGCTCGCGGGTGGCGACGGCGAGCTCGACGTCGCGCGCGCGACTTCGGCGCTGGGGACCAACGTCGTCCTCTCGAGCAACGCGACCACGACGCTCGAGGACGTCGCCCAGGCCCTTTCGGGGCGCGGGCCCGGGTCCCCCGCGCCGTGGTTCCAGCTGTACTTTCTCAAGTCCCGGGACCTTACGGGCGGACTCGTCAAGAGGGCAGGGGCGGCGGGCTACGAGGCCCTCGTGCTGACCGTTGACACGCCCATCCTCGGCAACCGGCTGCACGAGCGGAGGGAGCCGCTGCAGCTGCCGCCCGGCATCGCCATGGCCAACGCGCCGGCCAGGAGGGCGGGGGGCATCTCCAAGGCCGGCCTCCTGCTCAGGGCCAGGACGGCGGCCGAGCACAGGGAGCTGGTCAGGCAGCACGCGGATGCGCTCGTCGACAGTAGTCTGGACTGGGTGGAGGTGATTCCGTGGCTCCGCTCCCAGACCAAGATGAAAATCATTCTGAAGGGTATCATGACGGCGGAGGATGCGGAGCGGTCACTGGAAGCCGGTGTAGACGGCATTATAGTGTCCAATCACGGCGGCCGTCAGCTCGATGGAGTTTCCTCGACTCTGGAGGCGCTCCCGGAGATTGTAGACGCAGTGCGCGGCAAGATTCCCGTCATCCTGGACGGAGGGATCAGCCGTGGCAGTGACGTATTCAAGGCGCTCGCCCTCGGCGCAGACCTCTGCCTGGTCGGGAGGACCGCCTTGTGGGGTCTCGCGTGGGACGGACAGAAAGGTGTCGAAGGCGTTCTGCATATACTCGAGAGAGAACTTGCGAGGACGATGGCTCTGGCAGGTGCGCCGAGCCTGGGGGACATCTCGAGGAGCATGCTCGGTCGCCCGAAGAAGGATGGATTTGGCATTGCCAAGCTATAGCTGGATGTAGAACGGGGCTAAGGGTTTGTGTTTGTTTGTTGTAGGTTCCGAGGTTGAAATGCTTGACTCTGGGCTGAATTCATGTCAATCTTTTATCGTGTTGTTCACTTTTTCTTTCCAAATTTTTTTTTTTAAAGTATAGAAACCATCTATCTCTTTGAGCCATGTCTTCCCAGATCTGAAATAAGAAAGTATCCAGCCTGGAGTCTTCTTGACATTGAGACAAACCAACCTGTTTTAAACTTTTTCACTATTCGATACCGCCTGGGACAATACCAAGGAAAGATTTGGGACCCTCGATTGAATCTCCGGAATCTTGTGGATATATCGAATCTCGATCTCGAATCTGCCATGAAGTGAATATATCTAGAAGAATCTTTGGGAGTTCCAGGGTATATTGTAGTCATACTCCGAATCCACGAGTTTCAATTCCACAGGGTTCCTCACCTTAAGATTCAAGAACCCTCTTTTCACCAGTGATGTGGAGCTAGCTATACTCTGAAAGCTAACCAAATCCCGGATCCTTCATACAGCTCAAAGATTACGCTCATGCAGGGAGGCAAATACATATTAGAGGAATGGAACAAGCCGGTTGTAAGTGAAAACATTGATAGTTTATTATTCGAAATTGTCCCAGGACGTAGAGGCAACCGCAAGAACTTGAAGCTGATAACAGCAATCCTCGCCAAGACTTGTTAGCCAGATACGGTAATACTACCAGAATGGCGCTAGACTGGAATCAGTATGGCCATGCTCTCCGATAAGATAAAGCTATGCTGGGGATGACTTCACCTTTCTTCTCGAACAGACTGGAACGTGCGCTAAGAAGCTCGTGGAAACCAGGTGCTCCGAGACTCGCAAATCGTCAAGTACATGAAGAGTCTCCCGGTTGGAAATCTCTCACTGCCTCTCCTCCATGTAATTGTATTATTTCTCAACGAGGACAAACCTCTTTGAAAACCATTCGCCTTTCTTTGACTTTACTATACCACTTCTTGAGCACCAGCAACACACGATAGACATGCTGTCTAGGAGGCAACTCCTCACAACGTCGCGCCGCGCAGCCGATGCCTCTCTTCAAAGCATTGCGCGGCGCTCCGCTCTACCGTCCACATTTTCTAGAGCGGCCGTATTACATTCCTCGAAACTGCTCACACAAACGACTCTGTCGAACACGCCCAAGAGGTTTTACGCAAATGGACGACCACACCCTCCCGGCGGCACACATCGAATGAACCTGGGAGGCGAACCAGAGAAGCCGGCATTGGAGGAATTTGGCATCGATCTCACAGCAAAAGCAAAAGATGGCAAACTAGATCCGGTCATTGGACGTGACGCCGAAATCCAACGGACCATTCAAGTACTGTCGCGACGAACCAAGAACAACCCAGTACTCATTGGAAATGCCGGCACGGGAAAGACAGCAGTATTGGAGGGCCTTGCGTTGCGAATCGTCCGTGGCGACGTTCCGGAGAGCATCAAGAATAAGCGGGTGATATCTCTGGACCTTGGTTCTCTCATAGCCGGTGCCAAGTTCCGAGGCGACTTCGAAGAGCGCCTGAAGAAGGTCCTGAACGAAGTGCAAAAGTCTAATGGAGAAGTCATCCTCTTCATTGATGAGCTGCACACCCTCCTAGGCTTGGGCAAGGCAGAGGGATCGATTGATGCCTCCAATCTCCTCAAGCCCGCCTTGTCCAGGGGCGAGCTTCAATGCTGCGGTGCCACGACCCTGGCAGAGTACCGACTGATTGAGAAGGATGTCGCCCTGGCAAGACGTTTCCAACCTATACTTGTCAACGAGCCCACCGTGGAAGACACCATCAGTATTCTCCGAGGCATCAAGGAGAAATATGAAGTCCACCATGGTGTTCGCATCACGGACGGTGCGCTTGTCGCAGCTGCCACGTACTCGAATCGATACATCACCGATCGATTCCTTCCTGACAAGGCGATCGATCTGATGGACGAAGCTGCCAGCTCGTTGCGGTTGCAGCAAGAAAGCAAGCCCGAAGATATCATGCGTCTGGACCAGAAGATCATGACTATTCAGATTGAGTTGGAAAGTCTGCGCAAGGAGAAAGATATCGCTAGTCGCGAACGTCGCGAAAAGCTGGAGGCGGACTTGAAGCAACTGGAGGAGGAGCAAAAGACCCTTACAGAAAGATGGGAGAAGGAGAAGGGTGAGATTGATTCGCTCAAGAAGATCCAGGAGGATCTCGACAAGGCGCGTGTCGAGTTGGACCAGGCTCAGCGGGAGGGCAACTTTGCTCGCGCTTCCGAGCTGCGTTTTGGCGTCATTCCAAAACTCGAGCAGCAATTGCCCAAGGAGGGTGAGGAACCAACACCTACCGAGGGTACTAATGGAACATTGATCCACGATTCCGTCACTGCTGATGACATCGCCAATGTGGTCTCGAGAATTACTGGAATTCCCGTGACCAAGCTGACATCGGGCCACATCGAAAAGCTCATCCACATGGAGGACGCCCTGCGGCAGTCAGTTCGTGGCCAGGATGAGGCTTTGAAGGCAGTGGCAGATGCGGTCCGCATGCAAAGAGCAGGGCTGAGTGGTGACAACCGTCCCTTGGCCTCCTTCTTCTTCTTGGGACCGACAGGTGTGGGTAAGACGGAGTTGTGCAAGAAATTGGCCAACTTCCTATTCTCTACGGAGCAAGCCGTCGTGCGATTCGATATGAGCGAGTTCCAGGAAAAGCACACCATCTCGCGTCTGATCGGTGCGCCGTCGGGCTATGTCGGCTACGACGATGCAGGACAGCTCACAGAGGCCGTCAGGCGAAAGCCGTACGCAGTCCTACTTTTCGATGAGTTTGAAAAAGCTCACCGTGATATCTCGGCCTTGCTTCTCCAGGTCTTGGACGAGGGATACCTTACCGATGCTCAAGGCCACAAGGTCGACTTCCGCAACACCATCATCGTCCTCACCTCAAACCTTGGCGCGGATATTCTAGTCGGATCAAACCCGTCTGTGCCGTACCAAGAGGCTGAAGATGGATCCATTAGCCCCGACGTGAAGAAAGCGGTCATGGATGTTGTGGCTGCCAACTACCCACCGGAATTCTTGAACCGGATCGACTCATTCATTGTGTTCAAGCGACTTGCCATTGAGGCACTGAGAGACATTGTGGATATTCGGATCAAGGAGTTGCAGGCCCGCCTCGATGACAGACGTATCACGCTCAATGTGGACGCCAACATACGAGACTGGCTTGCAGAGCGTGGATACGATCCCAAATTTGGTGCAAGACCTCTCAATCGACTCATTACGACCGAGATTGGTAACGGTCTCGCCGACAAGATCATCCGCGGCCAGCTGAAGCGTGGCGACAAAGCTTCTGTAAGAATAAAGGAGGACAACTCGGGTCTCGAGGTTTTCGCCGAAGAATCAGCATAGATGATATTGCACGACTGGCGTTTTGGAATTTTATACAGCATCAGATATGGGTTGGAGATCAGAATCAAAAGCATGAAAAGGGGCGTTCCGGATGTTTATTGTGGTGTAAGCACTACTTTGTCTACAATATTTACTCCATAACTTTGTAAACAATCACCTCTCGTATATATACCACTAATAAGTAAACCTATATACTCTTCTCAATATCTCGATCTTTGCATCAGAGATGATCCTTTAATGATGATATACAGTACCTTAAGTCATTAATCTGCCTGAGATTGCATGAAAACTCGGTAGAAAATCAATTGAAATGTCTTAATCACCATTACGAAGTGCTTTGGAATATTTCGCAGCTGGCGGGTCCTCAAAGCACCACAGAAACGTCCAGAGCTTCAAGCACCCACAAATGGCGCCAGGTGTCAATGACATCAGCCCAGTAATTCACTACACCAAGAATTTAGAGCTTCACGGCGAACTGCGACGACCGAAAACGACGACCAAAGCAGCTGCTTTCCACATCTTTGACGTCCAATTCCTTCCACATCATGGCAGCCTACCGAGCTCCAGCAGCACTGCGCGGCCTGCTCGGGCGACCGCTGCAGGGCCTGCGCGCCAGCACGGCGCCGCTGCGGCTGCAGCAGCGGCGCTGGGCCCAGGTCCACGACGTGCGGTTCCTCGCCACGACGCAGGCGTCGCGCAACGTCGCCGAGAAATACAAGGACAAGCTGGACCGCAAGGCCCGGGACGAGGGCCACTCGGACGTCGGCTCGCTCAAGGCCGCGTACGCCGACAAGATCCTCGAGCAGCGCGCCAAGAACAAGGTCTCGGTGCCCGGGCTCGACGCCCTGCTCGCCGACGAGGAGGCGCCCACGAGGCCGCCGCCGGGCGAGACGCCCCAGACGAACGCCGACGCCCCGGGCGCCGGCGCACACCCGAACCCGCCCAAGCAGCCCGCGGCCGCGCGCCCGGCGTCGACCAAGTCGGGCATCAAGCCGCTGTCGGAGATCCTGGACATGGACAAGGCGCGGGAGCTGCCGGAGAAGGAGCTCGGGGCGGTGTGGCGGCTGCGGCACGCGTCGGACGCGCGGTCGCTGTGCGCCGTGATCGCGGCGCCGACGTACGCGGCGCTCGAGGCGACGGCGCGCGCGCACCCCAACTTCGTCCTGCCGGTGCCGCGCGAGGGTGCCGGCGCCGAGATCCACTACCTGCAGTGGGTGTTCGACCGCGAGTCGCGCACCGCCACGGCCCTGTTCACGCAGCTGGCCGAGTACAAGGCGCGGGGCGAGTGGGCGCAGCCGCACACGAGCGTGACGCACTACCACGACGAGGGCGTGGCGAGCCGCCAGGGCGTCGTGCTCATGGCCGGCAGCGTCGTCGACGGTCGCGGCGCCAGCGTCCAGGACGCGCAGTGGCTCGTCATGCTCATGCAGCGCTTCTACGGGCCCGAGGCGCTCGCCGGCGGCGGCGGCAAGAGGAAGCTGCTCCAGGAGTTCCACAAGGGCGCTGGCAGCACCTTCACCGTCGAGAAGCTGCTGGAAGAGAGCGAGAAGCTCTAAGTTTTCATTCGAGCAGACCACAAACTGCATTGGCATTTTCACACCCAGGAGAAGGCATCACCGAAGGGCTGCGGCGTTCACACAAAAAGGCACCATCATACCAGAGGCAGAGAGTGATGTAAATGTCACGAATCATTGGCGGGCTTGTAAGATGCGGGACTGCTCTAGAAGAGATCTAGAGAATATATACATGTACCATATATGTAAATACTACAAGGCGCACTGAAGCCTGAGCGCAGCAACAGGCAGTGTAGCAAGCGGCCGCTGCCGCTCAAAAACCCTCCCAAATACAGTCAAATACCCTCAAGCAAGAAAGAGTTACCACCCTCATCTACAGCTTGGGCCCGTTGGCCCTGTCCTCGGCCTTGGCCTGCTCCTTGAGCACCCTCCGCAGGAGCTTGCCGCTCGCGTTCTTGGGGACCTCGTCGACGAAGCGGACGCCGCCGCGCAGCTGCTTGTGGGGCGCGACCTTGGAGGCGATCCAGTCGACGATCTCCTTGGCCTTTTCGTCGGAGCGCTCGATGCCCGACCGGACCACGACGTAGGCGCGCGGGATCTCGGTCGCGCGCTCCACGTCGTAGACGGGGATGACGCACGAGTCCGTGATGTCCGCGTGGCCCAGGAGGACGCCCTCGAGCTCGGCGGGCGGTACTTGGAAGCCCTCTGTTTGGGGGTGGTCAGTCATGGGTTGCTTTCCATCTCTCTCTTATTTCCTGTAACCGGCGTGAGAACTGTTGGGTCAGACTTACTGTACTTGATGAGCTCCTTGAGGCGGTCCGTCACGTAAAAGTTACCCCTTTCGTCCACGTAGCCAATGTCGCCCGTCTTGAACCAGCCGTCGGCGCTGAAAGTGTCCTTGGCGAGCTCGGGTCGGTTCAGGTAACCAGGGAACACGTTGGGCCCCTTGAGCCAGATTTCGCCTTCCTGTAAAACAACAAAAATACATTAGTTTTGCGTGGAACAGTATAGCACACATCGCAGCAGCACAGCATATTTGCTCACCTGACCCTGCGGAAGATCGTTTCCTTCCAGATCGACGATCCGGCACGTCATGTTGGGGATGAGCGTGCCGACGGAGCCCTTGTACTTGGCCCACTCGAGGACGGTCTGCAGGAGGGCGACGGGCGAGACCTCGGACAGGCCGTAGCCCTGCTTGACGGGGATGGTCAGGCGCTCCCAGAGGCCGTTGATGAGCTCGTGGGTCAGGGGCGCGGCGCCCGAGTTGAGCCACTTGATCGACGAGAGGTCGTACTTGTCCACGACGGGGTGCTTAGCGAGGCCGAGCACGATCGGCGGCGGGATGTAGGCGAACGTGATGCCGTAGTCCTGCACCAGCTTGCAGAACTTCTCCAGCTCGAACTTGGCCAGCACGACGGCCTGGTAGCCATCGTGCACCGTGGCGTGGAGGATGTTCACGAGACCCTAGATTTTGTGTGCGTTTAGATATGGATTCATTGAATTGCAAAGAAAGTTTTCAGATGAGTGACTTACGTATACGTGGAAAAAGGGCAAGACAGCCAACTGCTTGTCACCCTGGCCGTCGAGTCCTCCCGTAGGAAACAGACCACTCCGCGCCTCTATCGTCGTCGACTGGATCACGTTGGCCACGATGTTCGAGTGCCTCAGCATGACGCCCTTGGGGAGGCCGGTAGTTCCCGAGGAGTAGACCAGGAACGAGAGATCCTTCTTGGGGTCCACCTTTGTCCGCGAGTGCGAGAACAGCCGGCTCGTGTCGACGAGGTCGGTAAAGTGCTTGAACTTGCCCGAGTCGTCGCGGCCGTCGCCCATGAGCAGGATGCGGTCCTCGGGGAGGCCGATCTGCTTGGCGGCCTCGAGGACGACGGGCAGCATGGCGGTCTGGGTCACGACGCCCTTGACGCCCGAGTCCTTGAGCTGGAAGGCGAGCTCCTTGAGGGTGTAAGTCGGGTTGGCCGTCGAGCAGACGCCGCCAGCCCACAGGGCGCCCCAGCACACGGCGCCGTAGTCGATGTTGTTGGGCGAGAAGATGCCGAGCACGTCGCCCTTCTTGAAGCCCCATTGCGACTTGAGGCCCCTGCCAAATGCGATTGTGGCCTCCCTGAGCTGGCCATAGGTATACGACCGCTTTGTCTCTCCGTCGATGAAGATTTCTGGCTATAGTGTAAGCGATTTGACCTTTGCACATGGAATATTTTGTGTAGACTGGTCAGGGGGTATACCTTTGCTGTCATCTACTTTTCTGCCCGCTTCCTTCTTCTCAAAGAGGAGTGACCAGACGTCTGTGTTTGGGATGTGCACATCCGCGTGGGGCGAAGAGATGACCATGGTGACGATGGTAGGTTGGAGGTTACTATAATCAAAGCACTCGGACGACTAAACTCATATGTGCAAAACAAATGAATAGAAAATTGGTTGGAGTCGAGATTTGGGGTATCTTTGGGGTAAGTACGGAGTAGATAGGTATGAATTCAATATGTTTACAGGAAGCCTTGAGTAGATAGAATGGGAGATTGGAAAACAGTGTGGATATGCCGAGGTGAAGGTATGGAGTCCAGTGTTGTCTACATACGTCAAGTGAGCTGCAGTGGGACTAGGTACTTCGTAGGCTTCAACAGTGTTTATGGCAATGCGCAATGGACACGATATCCAATGACCTTGTCCCTCCGTTGCCCCATCGTCCCCCATTCCAAATCCGCTCTACCTTCTCTCTAGGCACGGGCTGCGATCGATGCCGATAGAAACATGTAACTACTTTGCGTAACCAGGATTAGCCTCGCTGGGTCCCTTGACTGATTCCGCCGCTCCAACCGCCCCGTCGGCGATATCTGAGGCCCCTGATTGGTGTCTCGTCACTGCCCGCAGGTGGTATCTGGCATATAGTTTGGGGAAGGGTAGGGGTTCCAATTGTCAACCAGCACTACCGCCGGGACGTTTTCCTTCTTTTGAATCTGACACCGACTTCTCTTTACACGTAGCATTTTCAACTTCAAGTTCCTCGTGTTTGCGGGAATGTGAATGACTTGAATTTCATAAAAAAATACCCAGGCTAGAGTATATTGATCCCCGTCGATGCCCATTTCACTACCGACGTAGTTTGATATTTCACCAGCACTAGTACTGGAACCGAGGTATGGTATGGGGAACATCTGGAAGGGCTAACAGGCCGGCATTGACGCCTCTGCTGGTTCCTCCCCCCCCCTAGAATTTGTAGTGCATCTCCGCCAATGCGGGGAATCGGGGCCAATCTCCCCCAAACTCTTCTCGAGGCGCGGGCTGGCGGGTTAGCGGGTAACGACGGGCCTCGACAGCATGGCCACATGACCGAAAGCCATTGTCCCATATACGACGCTCTCAAGTAATAAGCGACTGGTCTGCAGAGAGATGCAGAAAAGTCAATTAACTTGGGTACCTTGCGTGCTCGCTCCAAATCGTATCTGCGAACCGGATGGCGGTCGAGACGACTACAGTAGCATCGTGGTCTTCGGATCGGACCTCAGTCGGCCCCGCATTCGCACACCTCCAGCGGCTATCGAATGCAGTACAGATGTAGGTACTAGGCCCAGGCCTATCTCGAACCTTGTGTTTGTTGCACGAAGCCGGGGCATAACCGAGTGGTTTCCGGTATGCGGAATATAGTCCGTCCCCTGCTTGATATAGTTCTATGGCAGGTTGATATTCTCGCTTTATGCGAATGTTTGTGTAATCTGTCCGAAATACATTGCTTGATATTAATCTATACTCTATTCCCATTTCTAAATGTGTGCTCTGAATGCGTATATCCTTTTCCGTATAGTCATGAGCTTCGTCAGGTCGTGTAAGCTCGTACCCGTATATACCCAACGCCCGCTATGCCATGTCCAGAATGTAAGAAATAGAAAAAAACCAACACGACCCAAAAGAAATACCCTTCCGAGACGAGCCACTTTTTACGACGGAGATTCGCTGCTCGACTGGCCGCTGTCGTCGGCGTTTTCGACGCGGCTCTGTGGCTCCCAGGCCGCCACACTCTCGCAACCCTTTGGCACTCGGCACTGATTCCTGGCGTTGCACGTCTTCCACAACACCTCGCGTATCTCGCCAAAGACCTGGTCGACGGCGTCGATGGCCCATATCACATCCAAGTGCTCATATTCGGCAATGACCTTGCTGTGGACGACATTGACACTAGAGGAATATTTCGTTAGTCATCTCGCTCGTCAATACGTATTTTAGAGTGTACTTACTGTGGTTCTCGACCTCGCTCAAACCTTCTGAGGAGCTTCCTTCCGTCTACCAAGTCATCGTTGCCGGCAACCCATAGGGCAAAGGGCGGAGCCTGGGCGTCGTACCACGCCGTCGAGCCCTTGGGCTTCTTCTTCGAGTGCTGCTGGTGGTGGCTAGTCGATGACCGGGTACTGACGGTCGAGCCTCTCCTCGACACAGGCCTATCCGTGGGATCGCCAAGGGGGCCGTCGGTGGCATTATCTTCCCGCTCCTCGGCCTTCCACTCTTCTTTGGTCTGTAAGATACATTTATGCTTGGCGAAGCATTCCCGACCGAGCCACCACCGCATCGACTCGGCGCTGACGTAGACTGGCGCGAACTGGAACATGCGATCCTTGAGCGCCCGATCCCATCTCGTGTCCGTCCAGTTGAACAGGAAGGAGAAGACCTTGTACCCAAGCCAGCCGTAGAGACTGGCCGGCACGATCGAATGTGCAGCCATCATGAGGGGAATAAAGGCGTGTATGCCAAACATGAAGCGAAACATGGCCGGCGTGATGACTCTCATGAACTTGAAGTACATCTTGCCGATGAGAGGTCCCGCATGCGTGGCCGGCGCCAGAGCACAAAATACGGTCAGCTTCTCGCCCAGCTCGGGCCTCTGCTCCTTGGCGAGCGCCACAAACGTCTGCGTCGTTCCCTGGGAGTGGCAGATTAGCCCGATCTTCTCGAAGCCCGTCTCATAGAGGACCCGCGAGGTCAATGCCGGCAGGTCAAACACTCCCATCTGGCGGATATTCCAACACCACATTCTCGGATCCGAGTAATCGAGGAGAACGTGCTTGGGCTTGAATCCGCACCGGTTGTTACCCAGCCAGACGTCGTAGCCCGATTTGCACAAGTAGAAAGCCAGCGAGTCGTCATCATTGACGCAGTAAGCACCTGAACTTTGCAGCAAGCCGTGCATGAGCAGGACCGGAAACTTGCGCTTCCTCTCAGACTTGTCCGGTCGTTCTCTGCTCTCGCCCGTGAAAAGTTCGGGACCACGGTGGGCGCGATCCTTTTCGTCTAGTTTTTTGTATTCCTTGGGGTCGTAAATGTGCCAAAGATCGATGATGAAGCCATCTTCCGTCTCGACCTGGAATTCCTCCATGTCCAAGCCGACTCTCCGCGCGTAGTACCCAACGTCGCAAATCACCGGGTCGGGCCCTCCCTCTGTCGGCGTATAGCCATCCTCCGAGGTGGGATCTTCCCTGTCGACACTGGCTCTCTCCTTGGACTTTCTGCGCCGCCAAGACTTTTCGATATCCTCCCGTGCTTTTCTTCTTTGCACCTCTTGCTTGTAGAAGGGGCGCTCCGCGTCTGGATTCTTCAGAAGAAGTCTCTTCCACGTCCGGGAGAGCGCTGGTCCTACACTCGTGAATAACGCGCCGAGCACGATGACCCCGAGAAAGGCGGTGCTGAGGAAAAAGGAAGACACTCGAAATGTCATGACCTGTAGGTTCCGCAGAAAAGAAGCTGGACCGTACAGAGGCAGCGGTGGAAACAGCGGATTGGTATGCGACGGCGGCATCGTCCTGCTGAGCGAGCCCTCGCCCTGCTTGTGAACGGGATGGTCCTCGGTCAGGGCCGGATCGTTTGGATCTACCGCCACCCTGTCTGTGCTATCATTCTGTTTCTCCTCGGGCCCCCTCTCGAGCCTCTGTCCCTCGCCGATCGCATCCTGGGGGCTCTGCTCATCCAAGTTCTCCTTCAAGACGTTAAGCTTCCACGCCTCCTCGAGCGGCACGGCGGGGAGCCTCCCGCCGTCGGCGGTGACTATGACGGGGTCGTGCGGCGTAACGAATTGGGCCTCGACCGCGGTCGCTACCGGCTGTTCGTCGTCTGCAGTCGTGCGGTGCGATAGCTTCTCTGCCTGCTTTGTAAACTTGATGGCGGCCTGCGCATGTTCAACACCGCTGGGCTTGGCGTGCGACGCAGAAGCAGAAGAAGCAGCCGAGTCGCCTGCAGCGGCAGCCATAACTCGTTATGGGGATTATGCGTGTCTTACGGTCGGCTTGTCTCGATTCTGCAGCCCGTTAATTTCGGTATCTCGTGGTATCGACCAATCCAATCCACGGTGATGAGCAAAAAGCAAAAATGAGAAGCGAGGAAAAAGAGACGCGGCAAGGATTTCTAGAATACCCGGGAGACAGAGAGGGAACGAAACGAGCGACGACTCAGAAGAGTTAAAAATGCGGTATCTATTAGCCCAAAGCCTAAAACTGCAGCGATCGCAGATGTATAATTATCTTTCTCATATGGCAGGGAGACTAAAGTTCAGATCATTTCCTGCTGCTGAAAAGGCAGCCCATGATCGATGAGCGCGTACCGCACGCACGTGTACGTATCGAGCACATGCTCCGGGAACAAGCAGCATGTTCGGATTGTAGCCGGCGGCACGTAGGTATGGATCGATAGAACATAAGCAGGATCCTTGGAAAGTGGAATCAATTGAATTGGAAATGCGAACCCATCGGAAAGGGTGTGGTGTGGAATGGGGGTCTGGTCTGGTTTCGGTCCGCATCCCACCCGCTGCTGGTGCTGAGAACACCGCTGACGTCAAGGTTTCCAGTTCAAGGGGGCGCTTCTAGTGCACCTTGACAGGCCTTAGCATCTGGATCAAGCATTTCCAGTTCGAGATCTGAAATCACAGTTGCATCTTCTCAACTTTATGTTTTGGCTTTGTTATACCTTGTAGGCACAACGGCTGTACTGTCACAAAAGCTGACAGAATATTGACAAAATATCAAGGCACCCACGGCAGATGCAAAGAAACTTTCGACCGGCCCCTGCGATATGAACCGTCTTGTATAACTACTGCAGGGCTGAAGTAACCTCAATATGCCGCAAGCCGAACTAACTAGCAAATTGCAGGTTTTATTCCGTACACTGAACCAAACGAATAGGCCTGTCCGTCCCAGACTTCAGCTGACAAGGTATGTGATGTCTTTCTGTCCAAAAGATTCTGTGATCTTCGCTTCTCCGGATCCAGTCACCAGCCCCAATTCGTCCATGAAATGCAATTTCAGCTCAAACCTCGATATCACATCTGCTAAGGATCAATGAGGTCATGTCACGATGGTCGATCTAGGAAACTGGGAAGAAATGGGTCTCTTGTGAGTAATTTGTGTGCAATGAACATTCACTAATCTACTACCTACACGCGGTAAGATACAACGTCGATTGCCTCTTGCTGTCATGTATGATTTCTTCATTTCCTTCTCGTCGACCTCTTGGGCCAGGTCTGCTCCAGTCCTCGTCCAGATTTTAATAAATCGAGATCGTGTGTGGTCGTCATGGCACGGATCACAAGTTCGACCGCGCAGTATAGTCCGGGAGTTTTGAGAATAATCAAAGAGTATCATCCAATCTTGGCGCAATATACTATAGTCCCTGTCTGATCTTGGAAAAAAGTCAATTAAGACGATATATCCTTGAAACCAAGGTAGGTACCGACCATGCCAAGTCAAGGTATGTTAAAACACCGCAGCTCATACAATAACCAATTCGATTTCCTCTTCCCATTGTGTTCTCGGCTTTTACAGTAGGTATGATCATGTCACAGTATCGGAACACAGGTGGGAAATACCACCAAAAACATATCGTATTCAAGCCTATTCCAAAATACCTGGTAATCAACATTATTTGCCAATTAATTTCCACCTGCGCAGTGCAATATACCTTGTTGCATGTACGAGGCACGAGGTACAGAGTATTGTCAGCGGTTACCTACAGGCGCACGAGCCATTCAACGTCTGGCTGTTGCACCATTTGAACCCCCGGACCAAATGCCCACTGTTCCCCGGTACCGTAGCGCGGATATGCATGTGTCAAAGTACCTCGGTCGAAGCTGCCGAGCACCAATTCGATTGGATTGTGCCCTGCTCCGAGATGCGACGATTGACGATCAACCGAGCGAACGGGGAGCTGCCAACAAGCTATTGACGACTTCCGTCTGCCTGTAATTGAGTACCAGGAAGCTTGCGCATACACAAGAGACAGCCACGGTATACAGCTGAACATCTACTTGTGTAGATGCGAGCACGTCTGCTCAGCCATCGTTGGGTGTAAGGAAGGCTTGGGGGAATTCGGCCAGCTTCCACCATGGCCGCAACCGCGCTCGCGAACCCTCTGGCACAGAGGCGTCGAAGGCGCAGGAGGAGACAGGACAAGCCCTCCATACCAGCGCGCCTGGTCCTCGACGATCACGTTAAAGGCGACGTCGGAATACTCTCGGACGATTTGTTCGCCGACCTGTTTCCCCACTTGCTTCAGCGTGAGTATATTCAAACCATGGCCCTGCGTCCACACCGCGTACATTGGATGTTCAATCGCGGCGACATACTGACCAATTGCTCTCGCAGGCGAGAACGATGAGATCAATTCGAATCAGGCTCCCGAGCTCCATCATGTCGCGATTGCGCCCTGGACACCGGACGCGAACGTCCTTCGAACGAGCTGGACCATTGTCCCCATCCTGAAATCTACCGCACTCGCGCATTCCACCTTGCAATTCTCCCCGTCGTCCCTAGCCTTGCAGAACTTTGCAACGACTCTCCAGCAAGTTGCGCCGTCCAAGTTGTCGAGTCATAGCAGGAGCGGAATCGAAATACAGGTCATGGACGTTGCTGCGCTGGAGCTCGACACCATATTCGTGAGCCTCGAAAGCGATCTTGCTAAGAGATTGGAACATGGAGAGGGCACTTTCTTCAGAGATCACCCTGCATCTCAAGGAAAGGCGGGCGCAGGATCGGAATCCGGCGCGGAGCAGCTCGCGAACGGGCTGCGTGCTGCACTGGCAACGCTCAAGGTCGTCCACGCGGGCGACTTGTTCCCGTTGCCGTTGCCGCCGCACCCTGTAACACATATACCTCCCCCTCCAGGAAAGGTCATGCTGTGCGAGCCAGTGGCTCAGGGCATACTGGGTCCTCGCACCAAGATCATTCTGATCAGGGGCCACAGCTCGTCCAAACCCGATCGAAGCTCGGCCAAGTCGTCGCAGGTTTTGAACGGCTCAACGCAAGAGGATGGGGACGATACAGCCACCGACCAGTTCTATTCGGCCGCCGAAGAGCGGTATAAGACGGATGTGCCCACAGAAGCAACGGAAACTGCTACCGAGACCGAGACCGAGGCTTCAGAGGCCGAAGAACATGATGATGAGCTCTCGGACGATTCGATGGACGACATGATTTCGTTACAGGCGCCTCAACTTCCCGCGACGACTGCTAGTGGCCTGTCAACCATGCAACCGGGAACACCAATGACGCTTGGCCGCGGAAGGAGAACAAACGGTATCAACACACCTGGGTCCGTTTTCTCGAGTTTCACAGCCACTACAGCCCGACCCGATCGTCCGAAAGGCCGTTTATTCAAGGCCAATGGGTTGATGAGTCCCATTCCGGCGGGATTGTTACATCCAAAGCCGGGAATAGATGACGATGCGGAAGCACGTATTTACGTGGACATTGCTTCATTGACGAGGATCGGTTGTTTCTCTGGAGATTGGGTTCGTCTAGAGGCGTCTGAAGAGCCCCCGTCTAACGGCTCAGGTCTCTTTGGACTGGGAAGTTTTGCTCAAGCGGAAACAGACCCTGTCTGGAGGCCAGCCAAGGTCTTTGGCCTACCCGAAGGCTATTCACAACGGCCAATGACGAGGATCCCGAGCGCGAAACACGACAATGATGGAAGAAGATTCTCGTTCTTTGAGTCACAGCTGCCAAAGCCTTCAGGCCCTGGCGCCTACTTGTCGCCAATGCTTCTGGCTAACCTGGAGAATGCGCCCTACGTGAGACTATCCCCTCTGAAAAGACACGCATACCCCCCCAAACCCGGACAGCCGAAAATTACTGGTTCGTCAAGCCCCCCATATGCTCGCGACGTGACGCTCCAAAGCATCCGAACTCCCCTTTCTTCGGAAAGGGCGTTGCAGACAGTCATCTTTAGCGGTCTCAAGACGCATTTCTCACGGTGTACTCGTGTCGTCAAGTCGGGCGATCTCATTGGCGTACCAATTGACAGTCAGCTCGGAAAGGCTTTACAGGAGGCACCCGGCGCTGGAGAAGGTTCTAATATCGATGACTTGCTTGCCTCGACCAGTGCAAATGGTTCCTCTGGCAAGATGACTAAACCTGACGGTGTTGCATGGTTTAAAGTCGGCCACATCCAAGGCCCACGGACCGAGAACGTAGAGGACGGTGACGATGAAGATATATGGGGTGGTGTCGCCTGTGTCGACATTGCTACAACTCAAATTTCTCAGTCAGGTGCTACTACCAGCCTTGTGCCGGGAACAAAAGAGAGCAACTGGACCTATTACCTCGGCTTGGAGGAAGCACCCAAGACTGGCACACAGTCCTTGTCTCCAGCTCATGAGCCCGCAAAGTTCACCTCGCCTATCAGAAGAAGGATATGCGAGTTGATGGCTGCAGCCACTAGCAAAAGAGCCGTTCATCTGAAAATGCCGCCCGTTGCCATCTTGCTGGTCTCGACCCAGCGCAATATTGGAAAGTCGACATTGGCAATGAACGCCTGCGCCGACATTGGCATTCACACCTTCACGATAGATGCATATGACATTGTTAACGAAGGTGGAGGCGGAGGAAGTGATGTGAAGACGGAAGGTTTCCTTAAAGCCCGCGCAGACCGCGCCATGAGCTGTGGATCCGACTGCTGTGCTTTACTCATTCGGCATTTGGAGGCCCTCACAGCGGACAGAATGGTCACCGCAATGAAGGAGATTCTGAGCGAGGCGAGGGTCCTGATAGCCACGACGACCGAGGTCGACAAGGTGCCTGATGGCGTTCGAGGTCTCTTTACCCACGAGTTGGAGATGAATGCCCCCGACGAGGGTGAGCGCGAAGGCATCTTGAGGACTATCGTCGAACGTCAAGGTGTCACATTGGCGCCTGAAGTTGACTTGAGCGGTGTCGCCATCAAGACTGCTGCTCTGGTGGCAGGCGATTTGCTTGATGTCGTTGAACGCGCTATCGTGGCGCGTGAAGCAAGACTAGAGGCTCTCTCGAGAAAGGCATCAAAAGACGACTCCCTCATCACGATACGAGATATCCAAGTGGCAGGGGGCCCGTCGGCTCGGTCGCTGACAAAAGCAGATTTCGACATTGCGGTGGATGCTGCTCGTAAAAACTTTGCCGACGCGATAGGAGCACCTAAAATCCCCAACGTGACTTGGGATGATGTGGGTGGACTGAACAATGTGAAGGAGGCAGTCATGGAGACTATCCAGTTACCTCTGGAGAGGCCAGAACTCTTTGCCAAAGGAATGAAGAAACGGTCCGGCATCCTCTTCTATGGCCCACCAGGTACTGGCAAGACACTTCTTGCCAAAGCTATTGCGACCGAGTATAGTCTGAACTTTTTCAGCGTCAAGGGTCCGGAACTGCTGAACATGTACATTGGAGAGTCCGAGGCCAATGTGCGGCGTGTGTTCCAACGTGCTCGAGATGCGAGACCTTGCGTCGTCTTCTTCGATGAACTGGATTCCGTCGCTCCAAAGCGTGGCAACCAGGGAGACAGCGGTGGAGTCATGGACAGGATCGTGTCCCAGCTCCTCGCCGAGCTCGATGGCATGTCCGGGGGCGACGATGGCGGAGGTGGTGTGTTTGTTATTGGCGCTACCAATCGTCCTGATCTGCTCGACCAGGCCTTGCTACGGCCTGGGCGTTTCGACAAGATGCTCTATCTCGGAGTCTCTGATACACATGATAAGCAGCTCACCATTATGGAAGCGCTCACGCGAAAGTAAGTCTCTACATCATGTCCATCTTGCGACTACGCCAGGGATGGAGGCTCTTGACTAACACTCTGACCAGATTCACACTCCACCCCTCCGTGTCGCTCTCGTCGGTGGCGCAGCAGCTGCCCTTTACCTACACCGGCGCCGACTTCTACGCCCTCTGCAGCGACGCCATGCTCAAGGCCGTGACGCGGCAGGCCACAGCCGTGGACCGCAAGATCAGGGACATCAACGCCGGCCTGCCGCCGGGCAGGCCGCCCATCTCGACGGCCAACTACTTTGACCACCACGCCCAGCCCGAGGACATCGCCGTCATGGTCACGGAGCAGGACTTCCTCGACGCCAACCGCGAGCTCATACCCTCGGTCAGCGCGGGCGAGCTGCAGCACTACGAGAGAGTCCGGGCCACGTTCGAGGGAGGCCGCGACAAGAAGGAGACGTCGGCGGCGGCCGCGGCCCCCGTCGTCGATCGGACCGTCAGCGGCAGCGGCAGCGGCAAGGGCAAGGGCAAGGCCGTCGTGTCCTCTTCCGGCGGCGCCTCGGGCAAAGGAAAGGGCAAAGCCGTGGCAGGTGACAGCGACCAGGATAGCGATGATGAGGGCAATGCGTACGGAAGTTATCAGAGCGGAGGCGGGAGTATCAACGGCAAGAGCAAGGGCAAAGGAAAGGCCGTCATGAGGTTTGAGGAGGGCACTGGGAGTGACGATGACGGGCTATACTGAGGATGATCATAGTGCTTGTTTAGTTTTGTCGCCATCATATCTGAGCGTCATTTGTCAAGATGATTACTGCTGCACGGCTAACGCAATGTGATCTTCGGGTAGATGAAGCACAGGGAGCAGTATTCTGGAACAGTGCACGTTGATGTTAGATAAGTGTATTTTAACAGAAGCGAATCATTGATCAAAATAAAAAACGACTAGATGGAACGTGTACAGTTTGTTTTCATGACGTTTTCTCATGAAGGGTATCGTCGCTTATCAACTACTTTCTTTCAACGCTCGCTCAAACCAGAAAAAAAGATACGCCAACGCCTGAACATGCTAATCCGACAGGATGATACATAGAAAGCAAAATGAAAAAAGACCGAGCATCCGCTGAGACTCCTATGCTATGAATGACTGGACAAACCATTTCGCTGAAAGGTGAGAAATCAAGACTCGTGATGACAACCTTATTGCTGTCCCTGGAAATGTTGCATGAACTGGATCGCCTGCTCGATAGGATAGCCGATGAAGACGGGCCCAGTGAAAAGCATTTGAGGAGCTCCAGCCTTTGGCGCTGCCACATCAGAAGCATTCAAGAACGTTGGCTGCGCACGCGGGGGAGCTGGGTGCCTGGTCGCTGTTGCAGGTGTAAAGCCCTGGTTAGGAGAAGGAGGATGAGGCGGCTTCGAATCGTCCTGGACTTGAGGAGCGATCGGAGTTGTGCCGTTTACCTTCATTTTGGTGTGATCAAACGGACACTTGCCGGGCATGCGGCTCGGGGTCTCCTTGTTGCCATGCGGTGTCGAAGGCACTTGAACAGGCGCTGGCGGAGGTGAATGGGGGCGTTCGTGGCTTTCGCCAGCGGCCATGGGCGGATCGAAATCTGGCACAGGTATGCCCCAGGGACGACTAGGGGACTCGCCGAGACGGACCTCCTTGAGAGGCCTGTCAAAATGACTCTGTCGCTCATCACTCTCAGCCAAGTCTTCTTCCGTAGGCTGGTCAAGCTCGTCGGAGCCGGTAGCGCTGACTGCTTGAGCCCACGTCTCAACGCGCTCGTTTGATCCTCTCTCCACATCACTTTGGGGTCGGGTGTCTTGCTCCGGCAGCATAGGCTGATGAATGCGGCCCAAGCCCTCGACCATGTTGACCATGTTCCCATACTTTGCGTCGAGCCTTCTCTGGTCGACTTCATTCTTCTGATACCTGCGTAAGCATACCTCATGGCTGCGAGGAAGCTCGTGCTTGTGGGTTTCAAGGTAATGTGCGATCTCTTCCGGAGAGTGTTGGTCCATGTAACGGATCGGGCACTTGGAAGCACTGTCCTGCGCCGATGGTGCTGATGGATCTGCACTCCTTGCCTCCTCATACATGGCAGCACAGATGGGGTCATCGAAGTCATGTGGAACCGGAGCCGGCTGCTGGGCAGGAGTAGCTTCAGCAGCCTCTACAGACTGGGAAAAGGGACATTTGAGATCACTCTTCTTGCCCTGGACCGTAAAATCCTGCTCGAGGACGGTGGAGGCGGCAGTCGTCATGGTGCTCCGAGAAAGCGTGTCAAGATCTCGACTGGAGTAGCTGCTCTTACTGTAATTACCAAGAGAGGAAGCGACCCGGCGCCCTTCTCTGATGATGAGGGCTATTTGGTGCTTGGAATCGGCCGACTTGCGCCGAAGAAGAGGAACCGAGTTCGTGTCTACGAGGGAAGGGTTTTCCGGTTCAGGTGGCAACTGTAGGTGCGCAAGAGTTTCGGAGATCTCGGGTGCAGCGGGTGCATACTTGTCTGCTAAGTATTGGAACTGTGGTAGAGAAACGGGTCAGCGATGGGCTTTGTCCATGGATTTGTAAGCGTGGAAAAAGAATCGCGTTTGTTTGTCGAAAGTCAGAAAAAATTGGTAAATATTGTCAGTCGTTCACCGCCAATGATTCAAGTCGGCGGCTCTTGATCTAGAGCTAAAGTATTCATCATACGAGTTCGAGCGTCGGAGGGGGATTCCGCGATGGCTTTCGGGGTTGGGTAGTATTGTGTGTAGCCTTACCTGTTCGTGAGCGTAGCGAAGTTTGTGCTCTAGGACGACCTGTCGGTCATTCAGATTCTGGACCTCATTTGCTAGAAGGTTGAAGGACTGAACCAAAGTCTGAGTGAGGTCTTGAACATTCATTCCTGCAGTAGGGACGAGACCATCTGTGCTGTCGAAGACACATTTGACGCTCGGGGATAGTGAGGATCAGGTTGGGAAAAGGAAGAAAACAGCAGGTTTTTGGAATGGATACGCAAAGGAGCCGATGAGAGCTCCGAAGTGGCTCGGCTCCAGGGCTTTGGGGGTACGCGCTGCTTAATTGCATAAGCTAAGCTACCTGACCTAGGTACCTGGGTAGGTATCGAGAAACACCCCACCTTTATCAATCAGCCGCAGCTTGCACCTTCCTCTATCTAGAAGAACTCGGATCAGTGGCGTGTTGAGGTTAGGAACGTCGAGCACAACACGTCAGACGACAATCAGGTGCAATAAGAGGACCGTTGCACATTCAGTCATCATCGATAGTCCTCGCTCGGGCTGCTCTACAAACCACATCTCTACTTCGTTGTTAAACACTTGCGAATAATTGTTACCCGTGTACCGTACCAACCGTCAACTCAACGTTGCACAGACTCCCGTGAGCCTTCGATGACTCCATCCACTCAATTAACTTCTGTCGATAGTCGTGCGTGCCATCTGAATTGCCTAGGTAGCCACGTAAGATGGTCCGATGCAGAAATGCTTATACCCGAAATTCTGCGCGTCAGCCAATGGACTGGACTTACCCCATCTTTCTGCATATGACCATCGACTATCTATCTTGCCAGCTCTAGATCGGAGATACCGCGTGCATTCAAAGCAAGCTCATTGAAGACGCTGCCCCTCTACCTACGTGGCACATATTCATGAGCTTGTATGTGCGTACAATTCCCACCATTTCATTGTCGCACTCCTGCGCTATCCACACCTCTGCAGCGTCCGTCTAGTCAACTCGGCTTCTTGTTACTCGCCACTGCCTGTAGTGATTTTTCAAGTCGCAACATTCCGTGAAGCTGAAGACTTGCCAACATGGGGGGCTGGAGTACGCTTGCGCGCTTGGTGTCGAAGAGTCGGCCACATCTTGTACCTGGTACTGTATACTTCTGCCTGAAAGCAACCATAATCATGCTGATATTTGCTATAAAGGAAAGCTCCTGGTTTCCGAGTTGTGGTTTGAGGTTCCCTTGGACTATACCAAGCCGACCGGCAAGCAGATCAAGCTGTTTGGCAGAACAGTTTCCAAGTATGAACGTCCTATCATCGAGCCATCACAAGAGGAGCAGGCCAAGGCGGCCCAAAAACCACTGCTTGTCTACCTCCAAGGCGGCCCTGGTTTCGGCAATCCACAGCCCCAAGACAGCACGCTGTCATCGCACATGCTTGACAGAGGCTATGAACTGCTTCTGTTGGATTACAGAGGCACCGGCTTCAGCTCGACCATCTCAACCGAGACTCTCAAGCTTGTTGGAGGCCCCCAGGAGCAGGCAGACTACTTGAGGCACTTCCGAGCGGACAACATCGTGAGGGATTGTGAGTCTGTCCGCAAGTATCTGACCAAGGACTATCCACCAGAGAAACAGAAATGGTCCACATTTGGGCAGTCCTTTGGCGGAATGACGACCTTGACGTATCTGTCCTTCCAGCCCGAGGGCTTGCGCGAGTGTTTCATCACCGGCGGCCTGGTTGCTCTTGACAAGAACGCCGAGGAAACCTACCAATCCACCTATGGGAAGGTCATAGAAAGAAACAGAGTATACTATGAAAAGTTCCCAGCAGATGTTGCCAATGTCAAGGCTATTGCCGCCAAGATTCATGAACTAGGAGGTGACAAAGGCATCCCGCTGCCTGCTGGAGGGAGACTGACGGTTCCGCTGTTCCTCACCCTCGGCATTAGTTTCGGCAAATACTACGGCCTGGACATAGTGCATAACCATGTCGTCAGGATGAAGGGAGATCTTGACCAGTTCGGCTTCTTCACGAGGGCTACTCTGAACGATATTCAACAAGCGATGGGTTGGGATGAAGCTCCTATATACAGTGTCCTTCACGAACCAATATGGTGCTACAAGCCTGGAGTAGCGAGCAACTGGGCAGCTGAAAAAGTAGGCAAGAGCCTCGAGAATTTCCAGTGGCTACAGAAGGATTGGGCCGGTCCTCAATCTCTGAAAGCAGAAGAACCTCTCTACTTCTCGGGAGAAATGGTGTACCCATTCTTTTTCGACACGAGCGACGAGCTTGGTCAGCTGAAGGAGACAGCCGAGATTCTTGCCAAGTTCGATGAATGGCCAGCACTCTATGACGAGGCCCAACTGCGAAAGAACACGGTCCCAGTATACGCTGCCATCTACGAAGACATGTATGTGTTTCCAGAAGACTCTAGAAAGACTGCCTCCATCATCGAAGGCTGCAAGACTTGGGAAACATCGGTTCATTTCCACGGCGCGCTGAGAAGCCACGCCGCAGATGTCTTCAGAGAGTTGTTACGACTGCGCGATGATACCATCAACTAAAGGCGACTCTCTATTCCGATGAAGTGGAAAGAAGCAAACCGCCATGGCCGCCATGGGTTGCGCACGTAATTGAGATCAAGGTCAGCATTAGTGCGGTCAATGGTATTTCAGTACTATTCTCAAACCCAAGTAGGGTTTCCATCAGTACCATGTCTCTGCGCTTGACACTGTATGGGACCAATAGGATGGCGTACCCTTGTGAATTAGAGTTCTGACATATCTGAGTGCTCTGATCCAGATACCTGTCCGCTTGCTCCCGCTTTTCCCCAGGGGCGACAAAGCTGAAGATAGGAACAATGATAGCGCCACGACTTACTATGGATCGGCTTACGACACCAAACATGTTGCTTGTACGACGAGTCTTGGAGTATATCTGGTGGCATATTTTCGTGCTACTACCAGATTTTCCACAGTGGCGGACCAAGCTTTCCACTGGGACCAATGGCCAATGACGAGAATGACAAGACGCCGCACCTAGCGTCAGATGGCACCCTATTATATTCGAGCCGGGTGAGACAGGCATCTGTAGTACAACCGGACCACGAGACAGCTAAGAATAACCCGAGCCACTCCAGCCATCATTATAATGGACTGGTCCTTCTTATCAGTCTTCGGTCGATAATGCAGTTGGCCTTCAACATGAGGGGTTGATATAAATATAGATCGCCTGTGTCGACACCGGACTTGGGTTGACTTACGACACTCAGTATAGTCTCATCCACATCACTATGAATTATACGAGTGTCGGTGAAGCTATTCCAGCGCTGTCTGGACTCAGTCTGTTCCCTCCAGGCGACGCACGACCAGTTCGCTTCGGCGGCCAGAATTTTACACACTGTTGTCTTCGCGCTGCCAACAGTTCTCTGACCATAAGAAATAACCAGCTGGCATTCACGAGTGATTCTTACTTTGAATCGAACGTGTCTATCGAGGATGTGCTAAGCTCAGTGGACGACGGCATATTTCCTTGCGGAGCTGAGTATAATGGAAACCAAGATGGATCACCCAACATCGTCGTTTCTTACCGCTGGTGCGCTTCTCAGTGCAGCGGTTGGGAGATCTCACACTTTGAAAAGCTCAATCAATGGGTCGGCCCGCTCGTCCAGTTCCTCCTGCCGTCCCTCGCCTTCTGTCTCAATGTCCCGAGAACCCGCAAGCTGGCGATCCCCGAGTTTGTATTCCAGGCCCACCCTAGGAACGTCATTGGTTTCACGACATACTGGCTCCGTTTGCTCATGGCGGGGATTCTGATGCTGGTGGACACCATGGTATGGCTGTCGATATGCTTTGCCTTTGCCGGCCCGATGCTGCTGAGTGGTGTCTATGAGTTCGTTCTGGACCGAAAGATTCTCGAGTTCCTTAGTCCACCAGCCAAGCTGGACGACCGACCACAAATGCCCGTGAAACTGCGAGCCCAGTTACTCCTGGCCGTGGTCCTGGGCAACCTTCGAATCAACACGGGCAGCTACGAGTCCGAGAAGGACTTGGGTCCTGTACGCCATGATAGTTATGGCTTCTATACTTCGAAGCGGACTCAGACTGCCGACACGACCCGCTCTGCCGGCTCTGCTATTCCCGACCATACGTGGAGCCGAGTGATGACCATGCTTGATGGTATAAGTGGCTCTCAAATGTCATTGCAGCCCGAAGTCGGAGAGATATCGCTACCGACGAAGCTCAAATCCATTCTCATGTCTCAAGAAAGGTATGGCACCACCTAATCTCCCGTTGAGAAGTCGCTTTGCTCATTGATACATTTAGTTTCGGGTCAACCATGGGAGCACCGATTTTGTTCTTCGTGGGCGGCTTCATATACACGGTGCTGGATATCGACAACCAGCTTGGCGACAATGACCAAGCACATGCTCTTGCCTTTGGAACGTGTAAGTTCCTTATATCGCGAGAGTTTCGGTATTCGTTCCTTCGACGCTGATGTTTCACAGGGTGGATGACAATTCCCTACCTTGCCATCGTCGCGTGCGCCATGCTTTCCTCAAACAGCGCAAGCGCTTTGCAAGGCATCGTATACGACGGCGGAGACCGGGCCGCGCGGGAAAAGCACGAGCTGAGCTTCTGGGACCAGCTCAAGGACAAGATCAAGAGCCTGCCCTTAGGGAAAATCCTGAGCGGCCACATGGGCGGCTACTCGCTGATCGAGCACACGTACGAGGGCCATTTCCAGACGGTGACCATGTGGAACCGGGGCCCGAACAAGCGGCGATGGGTGCACGAGGCGGTGCGCGAGTACGCCAAGGACCGCGAGGCGATGGACGAAGACGAAGACATCATGTCGCTCGAGCAGGTCCGCAAAGGCCTGAAGCTGACGCTCGGCGACAAGCGCAACGTCGTCGTGTGCACGCTGTTCCTGCTGCTGACGCCGTCGCTGCTGGCGTTCCTCGTCTCGTACAACACCCCGCGCAAGTCGCTCTCGTGCCGCACGCTGACCTACCTCGTCTACGGCGTCAGCCAGGTCTGCGAGATGCTGCTCTGGAACTGGGAGGTCTACTTGAAGGTAAAGTACGGCCCGCGCTGGTCCGACACCAAGACGCCCGCCAAGGCCATCAACTGGTGGGCGCAGGCCTTTGTCGCTTTCTTCGCTATTCTGGCCGCCGTCGGGGGCACGTTTATGCAGCTTCTCGGCGTGTACCGCTCTTGCGCATGTATGGTAAGATACCACGCCTTCTCCCGTATTTGACCCAAACAGTTCCGGGTGTCAATATTAGAGAAAGAGTCGGAGATGATTGTGACAAGAAACCAAAAACATCTGGCTAATACATATCAACAGATCCCCGTCCAGTATTGGCTGAAGCCAGACGACCCGGAGACCTACATCAACCTGAGCACCAACACGGCCGAGAGCATCGTGGCGGCGCAGAACTACTGGACCGTCATCGGCACCGTGGCCGTCGTCACCCTGAGCGTCGCCTGCTCGCTGTGCTGGTGGCATCAGCGGAGGCTGCGCAAGGTGTTCCGGGAGGAGGCCGACCGGCTCGAGGAGAACAGGGAGTTCCGGATGCCGCTGGGAGGGCTGCCGCCGAGTGATGTCCCGTGCTCGCCTCCGCTGTCGCCCATGACGCAAGTAGCTTGATATCGCGGAGGTCGGTATAGATAGGCTGATGATTTGCGGAGAAGCGCTTTTCGGAGGGTATATTGCAGGTCATACATGTAGGTTAGCTGAGAGCTCGCGTCGGCCGACGTAGTATACCGCGTACACCTTTCCCGTTTCACTTGCGCAAACATAGTAGCTGGCTGCGTACCGAACTGATAAATTAGAAATTTTGGCCGGTCTCGAATCTATGAATCACTTTTGAACACTATGTACATGCATGTGCTAACTTTTCCTTTCTGCCCATGTGCCTCCCGAAATGACAAACCAAACACCATTACGCCAGCCCAATGCAAAGATGGGGGTATCATTGCTCATCTATCCTCGGCTCGTCTATCGCAAAGAAGGAAGAAATGATCATGCAAGAGAAAAGTCCCAAGGCTTGAAGGCCTCCTTGAGGCGGTCGGCATCAGCCGTCTCGTCCTCGACGCTGAACGTGGAACCCCTCCAGTCGATACGGTTTTCAAGCTCGAGAAGCTTGGCCAAGACCTTTCGCGGGAACTGCAGATCGAAGCGGAAGCTGTCGTCGAGCGACATGACTAGTTCCTTGCCGTGGATCGCCGCGTCACTATCGTCGTACCAGATCCACAGGCGCAGAAAGTCGCCCTCCTCGTCCGTGCCGGAACCAAGAGTTCGCTCTGCCAGGGGTGGGTACTTGAGGTTTTCCGCCTCGACCTTGAAGGCGGCCTCAACCAGGCCCTTCTGGAGAAAGTCGATGGGCACGGGCACGAACTGCCAGTGGGCGTGGATGTTGCGGGAGCGGCTGATCTCCCAAGTCAATGCGCCCAGCTTGTGGTCGGACTGCTTGGCAACCATGGCCTGCAGTGCCTCCTTGTAGCGCGACATCTCCGAGTATACCAGCAAACCCTCGGCAGGAACAGCCCGCAAGGTCGGCTCATGGGCGAGCGGAATTATGATCTGGTGGCCTGTGAAAGGGATACCAGACGCAGAGAACGTGTCCAGACCGGGCAGAGGTCCCTTGGCCGTGGTAACGTAGGAGTGCTCTCCAATGGAACAAATCAGGTGGGTCTCGATCGCTGGATTACTAAGACAGAAGAAACAATCCTGAGGTCCGGGAGGAGGAGGGCGCTCATGTCGCTGGCGACCTCTTCGTCCGTGCCTGTCATTGGTATGTCTGTTAGACTGGCCATGACCTCCAGGCTCCTGCCTCTTGGCGGGCCTGGCGGGCACGAATGGCGAAAGAGTACTACCAGCTGGGAGTGCTGCCGAGCTGTCACCGCTCTGTAAGGTGAAGGCATACATGGCCTTGGCCTTTGCAGCATTGCCAAAGGGGGCCATCGAGATGAAACGGGTGACGGGCTGCTCGCCGCTATCATCCGCCTCGGCATAGAAGAATGGCTCTCTTTCCCAGAAGAAATCAGCCGGAGAGAAGGAGAAGTGGTACCGGGGCTTGATGGCATTGCACAAGTCGGCGATTTCCTGAGAGCTGGGAATTGCAGCCTGGTGTTCTGGAGCCAAGGTAACCCGTGAGTTGGTCCATACTCCTTGTGGCCAAGTCGTAGTCAGTAGGATGTCGGTCTTGTTGGCACCTCTCAGAGCAGTCGCGTCGCTTGCCGTGTGAAATGGCAAGTGCTGTTCCTTGGACTGTCCAACGATGCTGGAATCCAAGGCACCACCCAGCGTGACAATACGAATGCCATCGGATGTCTTGTTGATGCTGCGCTTGCCAAGATAATGCAAATTCTCACAAATCTGTATTGGCATGAGTACAGTGCTGCCAAATAGGTGATGACAGTGAGCCACAACTTACATCTTCATCCTTCTCAATACGTTCGATTACTTGAGGGGGAAGGGGCGCAGTGCCAACAGTGAAATAGGTCGGAAGAGGCACCTTGATTTCGCCATTGAGAAGGCGCGTGACGATGCTGTCACCCTCTCCCGAGGGTTCGAACAGGTTTCCTGCAACGATGGCAAAGGAGAAGTTGTTCTTGGCGTGCAAAGTCGCGAGCTTTCCAAAGGCAGATTCGAGCTTGCCACCAAGGCTGCCAAAGACGATGCTGAACAATTTTAGTACTGTGAAGTCCAAATGAATGAGGCAAGAGTGTTACTCACACTTTGGCTGCCATGTCGTCTTAAAAAGGCCCAGACCTCGGTGATGCTTGATAGACTTGTGTATAAGCGATAGGTGATGTCTTGGACAAGTATTCGTGTGGGTATGGGAAGGATGGTGGCCCTTTATGAGGTTGGTCAATTGAGTACAGAGTAGTATCAACCAATTGGAATTGGGCTTGTGCTTTAAGTTGAAAGCGCTTGCAGAAAAAGGGTCTAGCCTGCTTCGTACTAGTCTAGTCTATTCTGATAAGTTGCTGATAAGATCTTATCGGGCGCAATCCGAAAAAAAGTCGAGGCCGCCTTCACTGCTCGCATGGTGGGGAATAACTTTGCTGTTGCACTGCTGCACTGTTGCTAAAAGCACACGATCAAAGGAGTTCCCAGATTCCTCGGTCGACAGTCGACAAGATGCCCGCGACTTCCTCGGGACGTATTGTCAAGTCCCGGAAGGGAATCAACGGAACTAAAACCCAAAAGAATCACCGATGGGAGTCCTTTACTACGAAAATCTCAAAGCTTCATTCGCTTGACCCTCTGCGCAAGGTGCGCCGCCACGATCTCGACGCCGAAGACCTCGATGCCGCGACTTCCTACTTCAAGAACGGGCTGGAGAAATGGGCCGACCTCGATGTCTCCCGGGAGTTCATCCTCTTCAAAAGGGAGGTGTCGCCGTTATGCGACAGCCTAGCCCAATTAATTCACTTCGAGGGCAAGATTATGGACTTACTCGAACAATATATATCCGCTCAGAATAGGGAATCGTTGGAGTCATTGCTCGACCTTCTCACTGCGTTCGCTCACGATCTGGGTACTCGGTTCGAGAAACACTACCCCAGAGCTCTGGCCCTGATAATACAAATCGCCGGGCGGAAACATGACGCAGCCGTGATAGAGTGGACGTTTGCCTGCCTGGCTTTCCTCTTCAAATATCTTTCGCGCCTTTTAGTCGCCGACATTCGCCCAACCTACGATGCCGTATCTCCGCTGCTGGGAAAGGCCCGCAACCCTCAATACATTGCCAGATTCGCCGCCGAGGCCATGAGTTTCTTGATCAAGAAAGCCGCCGCCCCGTCGCATCGCGAAAAGTCGCTCCCGCTCATTATCGAACACGCTCGTCTCGACCTCGAAAAGACCCGCGGTGACAGGCAGTACGAACTCTACTACCACGGTATCATGACCATGTTTGCCGAGGCGATTAAAGGCCAAGGAAATGGTGTACATACTACAGCGCCAGCCATCGTCAAGGCTCTGGTCACGTCGGTACCTGTGGCCGAGAGCTGCTCGGAAGACAATGAGAGTTGGGCCAATGTTGTATGTGGTACTATTGTCAGTTCCGTGCATCACACCACTGTCGAAACGTTTGGACCTGTCGTGGAAGCCATTTACGAAAGCGTCGTCCAGGAGCCTGGCCTACGCAACGTACTCTACCTGCGTCTACTTGGAACTGTTTCTAGCGTTCGAAAGGGCACAAGAATATCCGACTGGTCCAGTCTGCTTGATTGCCAGAGCCAATGTCTTCAGAACTTGCTGCAGGATCAGTCTGGACTAAAAGACGTCGAAGCGTCGGCAGTTTGGGACCACATCATGGTGAATATTGCTCTAGTCTGGCAATATGCCGCCTTTGATGCAATCACTCCACATATTGCAGGCCTGATGAAAGCCCTCACCCAGCAGTCCCTCAAGTCATGGTTCATACCGTTTTGTTCATACCTATCCGAGCTGGATGCCAGCAAGTTTCAGAGTCTATTCCTGTCTCACTTTCAGAAGTAAGAAATTGTCCATTCTACACTCGAAGCAAAGAAATTAACAAAATACAGGTTCGTTGCTTCGCACTGGTCAGAGGATGCCAATGAAGACATTCTATATGTGATTCTGCCCAAGATGGTTCAATCCAATGCGATACCCAGCCAAAAAGATAGCAAGGCACTCACCTTGCCCCAATCCTGGCAAGAAGACATGATCAAGACATTTGGCAAGTTAGAAGCCACTCCATTCCCCGAAGCCGGTTCCAAGATTGGCAACGACGACTCTAAAGTATGGCGAAGTAAATGTCTACCCAAATATGCTGCGATACTTCGACTCTTGGAATATGTCAATGTGGACACAAAGACTGTCGAATTCATCTCGGACAGACTGTCGACAAAACTGAAGCTTGCTCTTCGACCGTCCGATTCTCTGGAGACTGAGGAAGCCCGTTTTATTGTCTGCCAAGGATTCGCATCTTATATTCGAATGAGCCAAGCAATAGGCCGTTTTGATCAATCTCTTGGGCCGCTACTCAGAGCAGCTGCGCCTCGATACGCGCGCCTGACCGGATACTTGGAGGCAATGCTTGCATATGAGGCACAAGCGACGACTTCGTCGAGTCCAACGTCTCAAGGTGACGGCAGCGCGAGTCCCGAAAAGGGGCCGAGCCCACTTCTGAAGTGCCTTACACGCAACCTTTCCTCGCAATCGTCAGAACTTCGTACTGCGTCTCTGAGGTTGCTCAGCAACATGGAATCCGCCCCAGACCAGCTGGATGCCTTGTCTATCATGTTGCAGACCGAGCAAACATCGTTGGATTTGCAAAATGCCCGTGCCATCTCCGTACATCTCCGGAAACTAGGTGCCATCTATTCCCATATCGACGAAAACTCGTGGCTGCGACAGGCTGTACCTTCTTTCCTCTTCGGAATGCTGACAGTTAAGCTCATGCCTGTGTGGGAAACTGCGGTGGCATCTCTCAAGCAGGTCGGCCAGACGGCAAGTGCAGAAGAAGTCATCTGTGAATTAGGTTTCGAATGGATTGAATCGCCTTCGAAACGCTGGGATGGGTCTTCCAACGAAGTAGCGACTGGCGGTCGCCGCACTGGCGCCACGGACTTCGAGTGTCTCAACCTTAACCACCTACGAGAGAAGGCCGATTCTACCAAGCATGTGTCCATTGAGGCTTCGGATATTCTTCTACACGACTTTGAAGACAGCCAACAACTAGCCGAGGAGAGGCCCGCAAACGCCCGCACGCAAGCATTGAAAGTGTTTGCAGCTGCTCCCAGCTTGGCAGAGAAACGATCACGAAGAATAGTGCCCATCTTCTTGTCCTGGGCGTCCAGCACCGATGACCAAGCAGATGCTTCGGACGACGAGCCAGCTCCTGTCGAAGGCCAGTTCTGGTCTCTGACAGATAGAAAGGGACTTCTGGGCGTTTTCGCACAATTCGGCAATCCCAAGGTCCTCTTCCAAAGTCAGCAAGTCTATGATGCGCTGTTGAGGCAATTAGCCAACGGTGACATCGAAGTCCAAAAGACTGCTTTGAAAGCCATCCTAGCATGGAAGCAAGCAGGCGTGAGACCGTACCAGGAGCACCTGGAATTTCTTCTTGACGAGGCAAGATTCAAGGACGAACTCACGGTTCTCTTCCAAGGTGACAACCAGATTCAAGCAAAACATCGCGCTGAAGCTATGCCTGTTGTTCTGCGTCTACTCTATGGACGCACAATTTCCAAAAAGGGAGCTTCCAGCGGACGAGGCGGCGTCCAAGCTACCCGATTGGCTGTACTTCGAAGCTTGAGCGTTGAGGATATGGGCGGATTCCTTGACATCGCTCTTGGTGAATTGCGTGGTGTGCAAGTCATTGACAAGAATGGCAAGCTCCTTGCCGACATTGTCGCTCGCGAGCTCCTTACTGTTCGCAAACAAGTTGGTTTCCTGAACATGATTTTGTCCATGATCACCGAACTGGGTACGAGTGTTGAAAACTACACGTCCAAGATACTTGACGCCGTTCTCTACTGCTTGATCAGTGCGAGCCATAGACTCGCGAAAGCAAATGTCAAAGATGAAAAGGGAGAGGAAGAGGACGAACAAGAGCAGGAGGGAAACACTTCACTTCTGCGAAACGTTCGTAGCATTGCTCTGAAGTGTGTAATAGCACTTCTGCGGAATGCGCCCACATTCAATTGGGACCCTTACTCAGACGTTCTCGTCAAGGAGGTTGTCGGCCCAAGACTCGAGAATCTTCCAACCGAGAACACCGAGGGTGTATCAGGCACTCTCCAACTTCTCTCAACGTTCTCCCTCATTCCAAAGACGGCTTTGTTTTTGGGCATCGATACTCGCATCATTCCCAAGCTGGCTGATATGTTGTCGATCATGAAGGCAAAGGATGAAGTTAAGATATTTGCACTGAGCATCGTGCGCAACTTGATCAGCCTTGCTCAAGCACCTGCTGCCGAGTCCGAGTTCAATGAACTTATCAAGGAAGAGCTCCTTGACCCCAACCTAGATGTTATTCTGGGAAAGATCAGTGGATTGCTGCGATCTCAGGAGAAGACCGAGACTGAGCCCGGCAAGGAACTCGGACGAGATCTCCTGGCTGCAAGTGTTGAGACTGTTGTTGAGCTGTCGCCACTAGTCCAAGAATCTGGCAACACGACTGATCTGATCGACATATCGGTTTTCCTGCTCAACCAGCCCCCTCGCCGCGTGCATCCCAAGGTCAAGGCTGGTGTTCTCACGATACTGGAGAACTTCTTGCAGCTTGTCGATGCTTCTGAAAACGGGGACTTGCGAAATCGCATCTATATTACGATCTCAAGTCTCTACAACTTCTTCAAGGACAGACCTAGTCGAGAGGCTTTGTCGAGAGTCCTCGCTGTGTTCGTCGCGAAAGAGGACAACGTTCAGGACGAAGTTGCCGTTCTTTGCAGCAAGCTCAATTCCTATGTCAAGGGACGCATTGACGAGGCTGATTATGACACCCGGCTGAGCGCTTACAATGCCATTGCAAAGTCGACTTTCTCAGCTCGTGAGTGGGAGCCGCTGCTTCAGAACCTGCTATTCTATCTCAAGCATGATGAAGAATATGGTGTCTTGGCCACCAACTCGGCCGATGGCATTTGCAGATTTGTCGATGCCGCCGCATCTTCCACTGGTCAAGAAAAGGATACCCTCTTTGACATGCTTCAGAACATGGTCATGCCGGCAGTCTTTGCAGGTGCCAGGGAAGCATCGGAGACAGTGAGAAGAGAGACGACCCGCATGCTTGGTTACATGGTCTCTCATCTGCCTGCCTGGCAACCAGTCAGCGATCTGGTTGGATTGGACCCGCCAGCCGACGAAAATGATGCGGATCCCAGCTTCTTCGGTCACATTCTCAGCTCAGCTGCATCGAGGCAAATGAGGGCTCTGCAACTTTTATCCAAGGTCAACCATCACACCGAGTTGGGCAGCCGCAACCTGGCCCACTTCTTCATCCCGCTTCTCGAGCACTTCATATGGGGCCGCGAGGATGGCGAGGATGACCATGGTGTAGGTGCGCAGGCGACGACAACCATTGCTGATGTGGCAATATCACTCGAGTGGCCGCAATTCCGTGCGGTACTGGGCAGATATGTCAGCTACATTCAGTCCAAGCCTGACCATCAGAAGCAGTTGGTCAGACTTTTGGGCAAGCTCATTGAATCGCTTTCCATTTCTGCGACAGAAAAATACGGAGACCTTTCTAGCCCGGACACGACGATGGAAGACCCTTCAGACCCTTCAGTCAAGAAGCACCGTCTAGCATCTACAATGCCTGCCTTGGACAAGTTCAGCGAAGACATTGCCAACAAGGTGTTGCCACCCCTCATGCAGTACATCCGCCACAAGGACGAAACGACCGTCAGTTCGCGTGTGCCCGTTGGCATCATCATTGTTCGATTGCTCAAGGTCCTCCCTCCAGTGTACTTGGATCAAAAGCTGCCTGGCGTCTTGACCGATATTTGTCAGATTCTCCGCAGCAAGGCATGGGAATCGAGAGAGATGGCGCGTGACACTTTGGCCAAGATGACATCCTTGCTTGGCCCTACTGCATTTGGCTTTGTGCTTGACGAACTGAGAGGCGCGTTGACAAAGGGCTACCAGCTGCACGTACTTTCATATACCATGCACACCATCCTGGTGCATGTCGCCCCTGAATTTCAGCCTGGTGACCTTGACTACTGTCTAGACAGAATTGTTGCGGTCATTATGGATGATATCTTTGGTGCCGTAGGCCAGGAAAAAGACGCCGAGGAGTATATCAGCAAGATGAAGGAAGTCAAAAGCAGCAAAAGTCAAGACTCGATGGAGCTCATCGCTAGAACTGCTTCCATCAGCCACCTGGCTGAGCTTGTAAAGCCTCTGCAAGCTCTCTTGATGGAAAAGCTCGACCTAAAAATGGTTCGCAAAATCGACGATTTGTTGAACCGCATTTCGAACGGTCTCCTAGGCAACCCGGCAGCAGAGAGCAGAGACACTCTCATTTTCTGCTACGAGGTCATCCAGAAGGTGTACGATAGCCAGAAGCCACACGTGGAGGTGAAGCTTGACCCTAAGCTTCGCCGCTACCTGATACAGAAGGGAGCGAAGAAGAGTGGCGAACGTGGTACAATTAACAAGTACACTTACAAGCTTGTCCGGTTTTCTTTCGACATTCTTCGATCAATCTTCAAGAAGCACGACAGTCTGCGCAATGCTAGCAACATCGCGGGTTTCGTCCCCATCTTTGGTGATGCTGTTGTTTCCGGAGAGGAGGAGCTCAAGATCGCCGTCTTCAAGCTTCTTACCGTCATTGCAAAGGTCCCTTTCAAGACCGACGATTTTGCAAAGCTGTATAAGGTTGTCGCCAAGGATGCGATCAAAAGCATTTCGATTTCCACCACGACAACGAGCGATCTAGCCCAAACAGCGCTCAAGCTTGTCTCGGTCATCTTGAGGGACAGGCGAGATGTTCCCATCAAGGACGCGGCTGTAGACATGCTCTTGGGCAAACTGAAGGACGACCTGACCGAGCCACTCTACCGTCACGTCACTTTCAGCTTCTTGCGTTCCGTCCTTGACCGTAAGGTTGAAACAGCTGCCGTCTACGATACGCTTGACTATGTCGGTAGTGTCATGATCACCAACGACGACAAGGATACCCGAGATCTCGCTCGTGGTGCCTTCTTCCAGTTCCTTCGTGATTACCCTCAGAAGAAGAACAGATGGGCAAAACAGCTCAGCTTTGTCGTGGCCAACCTCAAGTACGAGCGTGAAGGTGGTCGGCTTTCGGTCATGGAGGTTGTTCACCTTCTCCTTATGAAGTCGGCTCAAGACTTTGTTCAGGAAGTCTCCACCACTTGCTTCATTCCTCTCTTCTTCGTCCTGGCCAACGATGACAGCGAAAAGTGCCGCCTCGCAGCGGGTGAGCTTCTCAAGGAGATCTTCCGCAAAGCCGACAAGGACAGCACGTCCAAATTCCTTGGCTTGCTTCGCAACTGGCTTGCCCAAGACGGCAACCAGGTCGTACTTCGACTAGCCATTCGGACATTTGGCTACTACTTTGAGGCCAGAGAGCCGGCAAGCAAGGATCAGAAAGACTTGAATCTCGTGACTAGCAAGATAGTCGAGATCCTGGACGACTATGCAACCTACGTGGACGATTGGGAGATCATCAACACACTTGTGGAGACCGTCTCGGTCCTCATGGACAAGCACGAGTCTGTGATCCTGGCCAATGAAGAGTTGTGGCACGCCATCGGAAAGCCACTTGCCTCATCACACCCTACAGTCAAGTTGTCTAGCATCAAATTGCTGAACAAATACTTGGGCGACTTCTACGAGCATACCAAGCAATCCGAGGATGCCGAGACTCCCACCGGCTCCCACGGCCTGCGACTCGAAAAGGATGCCGTCGAGGCTCTGGTCATGCTTGCAGTCAATACTATCAGCCCACCCACAATTGCCCGGTGGCGCAAGCGCTTGTCCAAGCAGGGTACCGAGGACTTGCCCGAAATCGAGTCCAACATTGAGACTCCCGACGTCGATGAGAGCTTGGCTAGCGAGGTCGTGCAGACTCTGGCACGTCTAGCCAAATTCTTGGATCCCAAGCCATCGGCTTCCGACAAGGCAGCACCAGATGCTGGCGACGTTGAGATTGAAGACGACGAGGACGACAGCGAGTCGAGCGACGCTGACGAAGACAAGCCCAAGGCCGCCGCGGTGACTCTGCACACGCTCTTCAACTTCCTGTCGGACATGCTGGTGATCGAGACGGCCTCGCGCGCGACGGCGCTCACCCCCAAGGTCGCGGCCATGCAGCTGCTGCACCTGTACGTGGCGACGCTGCCGGCGGCGACGCACATCGCCCCCTCGCTCAACATCCTGCTGACGCCGCTGCACCACCTGACGGACCCGTCGATCCCGGTGCCGTACTCGACGGACCCGGCGTACAAGCCGCGCGTCGAGGAGCTGCAGGACAAGGCGCGCGAGCTCCTGGAGGCGCTGCAGCGCAAGGTCGGCACCGAGCAGTACACGCGCGAGCTGCTCGAGGTGCGCGAGGCCGTGCGCCGCCGCCGCGAGGGCCGCGCCCGCAAGAGGAAGATCGAGGCTGTCGCGCAGCCAGAGCGCTACGGCCGCTTCAAGAAGGGCAAGCTCGACAAGAAGATCAAGCGCAGGAAGGAGAGGGCCGGCGAAGAGCGGCAGAGGCGCCACGGCGCAAAGTACTGAGGAGTATCTTAGGAGGAGGAAGAAAAAGTTTTGTATGGAAAACGGGGCGAGCGGGGCTACCCCGAGATTCTCTTGTTCGAATTTTCTGTTCACATGTTGCAGTCATGCATGGGTTGGTGTTCTAGGAGTTGGAAATGTCATTTACTAGGTTAGAGTAGAGATGTATTGGCATTGTCTATACAGAACCACCTGTGTTATATTGCTCGGACCATTCACGTGCCATCCGATATTCAGATTCTCGACCTTCACGTCTCAATCGATGAGTACAAGGTATCGCTGTTGATATAATACAAGATTGTGATACAAATTGTACATCTGCCATGTTCCGTCAAATACTTTTGAAGCCAGGAATTGTGGTACGCTCCTCCTTATGCAAACCGGACCCGGTCGCTTCCGGTTTGTGCGTTTCGTCAATATACAGAGCGATACTCTACATGACCGCAGTTGGTAGATGCCGCCTTTAGAAACCCTGCTCGCATCTACATGAGAGGATCGGAATCCTTCTTCACCTCACTCTCGAGCATATCAGACTCTGCAAATTCAACTTTTTGCGGCGTTAGCTGCCTGGCCGACTCGACACCTCGGGTGATTCGCTCATACTTCTCTCCCGGCACCTGCTGTGACCTCATCACTTCAGATCTTCCTTCGTCGTTTGTGTGCATGGGTATCTTTCGGAACAGTGGCACAGAGCCCGGCGGCCGTTCGACCCGGCGAATTGCCGCATTTTCTTGCCAAATGATATTGCCCTCGGCATCGAGCTGAACTCGAACAGCTTCCGCAGCGCCCGGTGCCCATGCGAGCACTGGGCGAGTCGAGATCTTCTTGGGGTCCCTCCTGACTGGTTTGGAAGCATCTATCGCCACTGGTTTGTCTTTCGCGGGTGAATCCTCCGTTGCGCTGCTCTCGTGCACAGCGAACGGGTCCTCCTCTATCCGATGGATTACCCCGTCTTGACCGTAGGCGACGCGCATGTGCTTGCGGGCGCCAGGATGGCGAAGATTATAATGCTTGGTAGTGTCCGAATGTCCTGGCTCTCTGGTGATGGTCAATCCGGCAGGACCTTTGCTGTCTTTTCTGTCAGGACCGACGAATACCCGTCTGAAAGGCTTCCGAATAGGTCCACTTTCGCCTCGCAAGCTCGATCTCAAGTCATCCAATTCGTCGTCTCTGACAAAATTGGCCCGACTTCTTGGGGTGCTGGACTGATGGAACTGGCGTTTTGTAGATGGAGTATCTATTGGACCATGACCGTCGCTTAACCGGGGCCGCGCACCGCCTGGGCTGAGGGATGAGTTCGGCGTGGTTGCCGCAGATGGCGTCGCTGCCGATGTGGATGGATCGCGTGCTTCCCGTGCTTTAGTTGCGTCTTCAGCCTCAGTCGAGGTTTCCGAACTGGCAGCTTCGCCAGTCTGCCCGGGTCCAGCATTCCCAGAGCCGCGAGCTGTTTGTGTGCCGTCTTCCCAGAACTCGATATCACCATCAACACCAAGGGTGCCGCGTTTGACTAGCTGCCCTCGCTCCCTCATGATATCCTCTATGGTGAGCTGACGGTCACCGAAGATGTTCAGATGATCGCTTATGATGTGTCGATTACGGCACGATGGACACGTGATGAGTACGGAGCCCTTGTGGTAGCCTTGCTTCGAAACTGTGTGCGACGACCTCGAGCCACAAGGAACGCATGTGAAAGTGAGTTCGTAGTGAGGTTCTAGTTGCTTGCGCGTCTTCGCCTGGCTGTCGTCCTTGTCTGCCTGGCCAGCAGGAGGGGACGGTTGCCCTGGCTTGGGTATTTGGTGGGCATATCGACGGACAATTTGGCCGGGCTGGAGAGTTCGAGGCAGGCGAGGGTACGGTCGAAGAAGGGGTGTGGAGAGGAACGGAGATGGCGTCCTCGATGTGCGAAGGAGGCCGTTGAAGACACTGCTGATGCGCTTCGAAGCCATTATGAACACATGCCGAGGAGAGAAGAGATCAAGTGTATGAAATTGATCAAGTCAGGTTTCGTACGGTAGAAGAGGGCGGAATTACTTCGAGTCTATAGCTTGGCAGCTTTGTAGTGTAAAATAGGTAATAAGATGGGGCGAAGACGAACTTTCAAAGTGCAGGTCGATCCTGAAGTCATTATATGTACCGAGTGTCGACGCGCAACAAATTCCATGCGCTAAAAGTTCTTATCGCCTAGCGCGTAGATAAGAATGTTTTGCAGGGTTAAGATAAGCGCCCGCCGAGCTTGTTAAAGAGCCCCTCGCCCTTTTGGAGGGGCAAGACCCGAGCCAAAGCTACAGCTGGAGCACCCCTGCCGAGCCTGCCCCAGATGCGCCAATGAGCGCCGCCGTTGGGCAGGTGCCAGCCCACTTCCACATCGGATCTTTGACCCTCACGAAAGTGCTTTGTTCCTCTCTTTGACTGACATCACTTTTCTCGTTCTCATACCGAGCATTGCACCCACATCTTCCAAGACTACCTACACTCTAATCATAATAGCCCACGGCCACCAGACGTTTGTCCCCCCCACCGAACAATTCATGCCCCGGCTACTTCATGTCCATCAACCCTCCAGGCATCGGCCCCCACTAAACCACTGTTGCCACTAGCCCTTATTCAGCGTCTTTGTCCTCGACGATGACCGCGATGCCACAAGTCTCCAACTAGGAACTGAGGTCAACATCTACAGCTTGGATTTTGCGACGTCGGAACCATGATTACGGGTCGTGGAGGTGCCATGCGTGGCACCGGCGCCGGCCGTATTCGACCGCCCAGAAGAGTACGTTCATGCCATTATTCTCTGCGGGCACCTTTCATCTTCTCTTCAGCACTGACTGATGCTGTCTACAGCACCCGACTGCCGCCAAGGAGGGCACGACCGCAACCACGACCGATGGTTTCGAATACAACTGGCAAAAGCTCAAATCGGCGATACAAGATATTCACTTGAAGAATACAGGAGCCCTCACCTTCGAGCAGCTTTATCGTCACGGCTATAAAATCGTAATCTTGAAGCTTCCGCACCGCCTCTACGATAACGTCAAGGCTCTCGAGGCTGAGTGGTTCACGAAAAATGTCAGTCCCAAGATCTTCGAGTATATCACAACCAACCTGATAAACGTCACGGTTGGAACTGTCGTCGGCCTGACTGCCATAGAACGACGAGCTATGGGCGAAAAGTTCCTCAAGGTCATCAAAGAATCGTGGGATGAACACGTCACGGCTATGAATATGATAGCAGACATTCTCATGTACCTGGATCGTGGCATCAACCAGTCATCTAACCGCCCGACTATCTTTGCCGCCACCATCGGCCTATATCGCGACCAAATTCTCCGCAATGGTCCTCGCGCAGCTGAAGATGGCTCTATGGTTTGTACCGTTGGGGCCATTCTAAGTGCCACCATTGTTGATCACATCAACATGGAACGAGAAGGCGATGCCATCGACAAATCCTTGTTGCGAAGCTGTACCAGCATGCTCGAGTCGCTCCACCGGACCGACGAAGAGCTCGAGGACGAAAAGCTGTATCTTATCGATTTCGAGCCGGAATTTCTGCAGAAGAGCCGGGACTTTTACAAGGCCGAGTGCGAGAAGCTGCTTCAAGAGGCGGATGCCAGTGCCTGGCTTCGATGTGCTCAACGTCGTCTGGAAGAAGAAGATGCCCGCTGCGCAACGACTATTTCCCCAATGACCAAGGATCGTATTGCAAAGGTTGTCGAGGATGAGCTGATTGAGAAGCACCTTAGAGACTTTCTGAACCTCGAAGGTAGTGGCTTCCGCTCCATGATAAACAACGATCGCCTCGAAGATCTTTCCATTCTCTACCGCTTGGTCATCCGGGTGGACAGCAAGAGAGACGTCCTCCGCGACGCCCTGGCCGAACGAGTTTCAGCATTGGGACATGATATCCAGCAAAAGTTACTCAATACCGACTTCTCGGCTCAGCCTGCTGCAGAGCTGGCTCAAGAGGGAGAAGATAAATCCGCAGGTCGAGACAAGACAAAGGCCAAGGCGCCCAATGCAGCAGCGCAGCAGACTGCCGCCGCGCTGAGATGGCTGGCTGACGTTCTCGGCCTAAAAGATCGCTTCGATGGCCTGCTGAAGACATGCTTTGCTGACGACCTGATCCTGCAAACCGCCCTGGCCAAAAGTTACGCGGACGTCATCAACTTGTTTGATCGCAGCGCTGAATATCTGTCTTTATTCATTGATGATAACCTCAAGCGCGGAGCACGAGACCGGACCGAAGCGGAAATCGATGCCAACTTGGAGAAGGCAACAGAGCTTCTGCGATTTATCCGCGACAGAGACAAGTTTGAGTTGTATTACCAGAAGCATTTGGCCAAACGCCTGTTGCAGCAAAAGGACCCGGCATTAGAAAAAGAAGACGCCATGTTCAGTCGTATGAGATTGGAGATGGGCAATCAGTTTACTCACAAATTCGACGGCATGTTCAAGGATATGAAGATTTCGAAGACTGAGACCGATAAGTTCAGCGCTTACGTCAAGGAGTCTGCCAAGCCTGGAGAGAACCGAACTGAGCTCTCCATCAACGTCCTCGGCGGCAACAACTGGCCAATGGAGATCATGGGAAGACAGGCCGACGGCCAGGGACGCGCGGATATCATCTACCCGAAAGCGATCCAAGGCACTCAGGAAAGCTTCTTCAAATTCTATTGCAGGCATCACGAAGGTCGGCTACTCCAGTGGATCGGGGCGGCCGGCACTGCAGATATACGATGCGTCTTCCCCCCCGTTCCAGGCAAAGGCTCCGCCCTTGCTAAAGAGCGCACGTATGATCTCAGCGTCTCTACATATGGCATGATCATTCTTCTCATGTTCAATGATCTCCCCGAGGACCAATGGCTCACTTTCAGCGATGTACAAGGCCGATCCAACATTCCCCAGAATGATCTGATCAATACTTTGACATCGCTGTCTGTGATTAAAGCCACAAAGGTCCTCCGAAGAGAGCCCGTATCTAATCGCGCAGTCAGACCGACCGACAAATTTTCCTTCAACCGCGAGTTCCACAGCAAGCTCGTCAAGATCAAGGTGGCATCTGTCAACATCTCCAACAAGGTGGAGAATGAGGAGGAGCGTAAGCAAACCGACGACAAGACAATAGAACAGCGCAAATACGTCATTGACTGTGCCATTGTCCGTATCATGAAGTACGTTACCTATTGCAGAAGCCACATACCTTTGAGCTTGGTGCTAACTACATGAAAAGGTCTCGCAAGGAGATGTTCCATTCGGACCTCTTGAGCGAGGTGATTAGAATCCTCACAGGCGCTCGTCAGTTCCAGCCCAATGTCAAGCTCATCAAAGAGCGCATTGAAGACCTCATAGGCAGAGAGTACATTGAGCGGGCATCGATCCAAGGAGGCGAGCAGCAAGCGTACCGCTACGTGGCGTAGATATTGGAGTCACGGTCTTGTTCACCGGCCGGAAACTCAAGGTATCTACTGCCATTTCCAGCCATGTGAAATATGTATATAACGATGAGATGATAATCACCCCGCGACGGGGTGGACATGATGAAAGAGGTCTGGGAAGAACGAGTCTGTCATGGAATATACCCACGTTACAACTGAATGAATTCAGTCGACGGGTTTAAAACAAGCGGCTAGATGGGTACTGTTTGCGTTGCATGGCAGGATCGTTTAGACAGCATATGCCTACGGAGTACATGCTTTCATGACTGCTCCGTTCCCATAGAAATGAATGGTGGGGCTCTTATTACTTGATCAGATAAGCATAGAATCCAGCAGGATGTCAAGTCTTGGACCGTACAGTCCGCATAGACCAGAGTTGCTCTGTGAAGACCATGTCATGACCCAGCCAGGAGCGTGATTCATTGATTGGTCGCGGACGAAGACTGAAACCCATTGGTGATGCCAAAGCCGGTGGGTTGTCCGTGCCAACACAATCAGTGGGTCGACCCAGTGGCCATCTGAGGATCCGTGAAAGATTTCGGCAACAGATCCAGAACCCCCTGGGTAGGAGACGAGAATAAGAAAAGAGTCAAAACTGGACTCCAAACTCTGAGGTAATTTGCCGCCGGACCGAAAAAGAAATGGTCATACTCTTACGATCACATTTCTAGAAAAACCACCATCACTGTCATTCATTCATCACTCATCGTACATGCTTTTTGTGATTTCATCCTCGTCTGTCAGGAAGAAGAAAGCAATGCACATTGGCTCGCACCACGGCCGGAGCAGGTCGAACAGCTCGAGTAGCTCGTCGTCCAGCAGCTCCAGCAGCTCGAGCAGCAGCAGCAGCGACAGCGAGCAGGGCTCGTCGGGCCACAGGCCCCTGCTCTCGCAGGACTTCCAGCAGGAGGTCGCGGAGCGCGTCGCCCAGAAGGTCGGGGATCACCTGGCTCGCCACATGGGCAGCTCGCCGGGGGCCTCGATATCGCCCGGCGACGCTGGCCCGTCGTCCTCTTCGGCAGCGGCAGCAGCGGCGGCGGACGCGCCGGCCGGGATCGAGGGGTCGGTGCAGACGGGGCCCGCCTTCTCCGGCGCCGACGATATCAGCTCCTCGCATGCGTACCAGGTCCTGGAGAGCCTGCAGCGGCGGCATAGCACGGTGGGACGGTTCATTGCCAGCCACAAGCGGATAGTGGGACGGCCCGGCGACGACGGCGCCCAGGGTGGTGCGAAGACGAACGGCAAGCCCGAGACCTACACGGAGGCGTCGCCGTTGCTGGAACACCACCGACGACAGTCCAGAGCAGAAGTGGGAATGGCGACAGGTGGGACACCGGATGAGGAGCAGGAAGATACCGAGCAGCCTGCCAGGTTTGGCTTTCTCGAAGCATGGTGGATGGGGTGCTGTGGGTGCTGCCTTGGAAGGCGGAAACGGTGATGGTTGATGGCGGGTTGTGAGGAAAAGTCTCAAGGCCAAGCCCCTTGATATAGCATCAATGTCATTTCTCTCTGCCGAGTTCATAGGTTTGTCTGATGTTGATAAAACTAGACTAATGACGACCCTTTGGTCTACTATAAATGTCTTGGGAGGACCGGTCCTTGAACTTGAGATGCAACAAGCTCGCAACGGGCGCGGAAGCTAATCATCTAGAATCAAAGACCCGCTGACATAACACATTTAACCTTTTCCCAAGAGCTGGAAGCATGTAGCAATTCGTCCAGTCTTGACCCTCAATCAAACTCTATTTCTAGGCAATACGATGGGCCTCATACCAGAATACACTCTTCGCAAAACACACGGCCTAAAAGCCTTTGTCGAATTGGTAAGCATGAGACGCTGGCTCGATCGAGACCCCTGCGCTCATCGCTTGGCCACTTGGCAGGGGTCCGGATCTCGCCTTGCACAAGTTGACAGGTAAGGTACAGAGAATACAGTACTTCTCCGCACGCCTATGTACTTGACTTCTTTGGTAGGCGGCTGCTGATGTCACTGGATAATCTGTATTCTGTCCCTCGGAACATCGTCTTCCACTTCCCTTGCCCGTCTTCGACGAGTGCCGGAGACGGTTCGCCATGTCCATGCCCCTTGCATACGATGCATTTCGAAGTTCGGGGTGTCGGGAACTATTCCAGTTCGCCGCCCGAAATGGCGAACGTCGGATCGAGGAATAAATTGAACTGGAGTCCCCTTCGAGATGGAGAGGGATATCCAGTCGTTCAGACGATAGACCGGGCAGACTCTCATCGTAATTCGGCGCCTCTCTTTATCAACTCATGATGATCTCGCAAATCGCACTCGGCAGCCTCTTGGCGACCCTCGCCGCCGCGCGACCATCTCCCAGAGCTGCCATCAGCTGCCCCGTTGTACTGTCTGGGCAAGTACCGGCAACAGCGCAGCTGACCGACTTTGACTCCTCCGCGACGAGCTTGTTCAACCCCGACTACGTCCGAGCCAGCGCCATTCCGTGGTCGCAGATCCTGCTGTTTCCCAATGTGACCAACTCGCGGTTCGACGGCCCCGACTACAAGTCCGTCGAGGTGACCATCAGCGAAAAGTCCATCTTCCAGACCCAGAACGGCTTCCGTCGTGCTGGTTTGCAATTGGCCAACGACACCAACACCGAGGGCCCGGGCACCACGGGCGCGAGGACGCTGCACTGGAGTGTCAAGCAGGATCCGGCAAGGACTCTGAACCTCACTCATGAATATCTGGTATGTGCCTAATGTTGCTTCACTGTATCACGACGATAGGCTGACTAACACATTGCAAAGAACATCTGGCATGAGCGAGCCGACTACAACGGCAACCAGTTCAACTTTGAGACGGGAACGCTCATCGATCACCCAGAGGTGGACAAGAACACGTTCAAGATCACCAACAGAAACAGCGAGGTGGTCTGGTCTACGCCAATCGACCAGAGCGGATGGCAAAACTTTGCAGTCACGTTGGACTTTGACAACAAGTAAGAATCCAGTTGCAATAAATTTGTCCAGTGTACTCCTATACTCACGCTTCTTCACCAGCACCCTGCAGGTCTACTATTCGTCTGGGACCGAGCCGCTCAAGGCGGTCACTTCCGCTCTGGCCAACGACAACTCGGGCTATGGCCAATATCAGCTTGGAATCCTCAAGAAGCCGACGGGCACTTCGGATGTTGTCAACTCCGGCTACCAAGAGTCGCCCATCAACGAGGGTCAGATCTATGGTGGCATCTTCCTCGAGGACAGCGCCAATGGCTGTGTGACGCTATGATTTACATCTTTTATGTCTGTCCACTCTTGGCTAGAAACCAGTCACTTGGCAAGATCTGAGGTCTGAGTTCGCATTATGCATTCACTAAAGATATACTTTTCAGAATGAATTGTTTTCTGCACCTCTTTGAGAGTATTTTGCATGGTGATTGAACCTGGTTGTCTACACATGTATTATGTCCGGAGGTAACTGACATTCACCCATTATCCTCTATGCCTATTTTGAATCCGTTTCGCTGCAGTCTCTCCTACATACACACACTTAGTTGTTCTCTCCTCGCAAACTGGCAAAGTCAATCGCCGTGGTCTTCCTGAGAGACCTGGTGCTTCCAAGTCTGGGAGCTGATATCATGTTGGCGGGCGAGCTACGAACGACGTGAGCGTTGGTCACGGCCACGCGCTGCAGCGACGCGGCCGGGGAGACGCTTCTCTTTTGGCTGGGGAGCATGCGCCGGTCGTCGACGGGGCCAGCAGGCGACGAGGTCAACATGAGATCGTCTTCAATTTTCCTGTAAGGTTCAAACTTGGCCGGCTGCCGTTGCGGCTGGCTCCATTCGGGGAAGAACTGCTGGTCGGAGACGCGGGAGGCGGATGAACCCAGGAACAGCGAGTCGCTCCTCTCGAGGGTGTGGCCGAATAGAGGAGGCGTCTCGCACCGCGCTGGTTGGTGGACGAACGTCTCCCGCGCTACAGGCTTCCTGAGATCCTGGGGCTTCTGTTCGCGCCTGGAGCTGGCGATATTTACCGGGTGCAAGCCGAGAGGGTTGGGGTGTGGGCAGGGAAGACTTCGTGTCTGGATCTCAGGTCCTCTGCGCAATTTCTTGGCTGCCGTGGCCCGAGTAGCGAAAGACGCAGCGCCGCTGGGGTTCACCGGCGGCATGACTCTCCGGGGCTCTGTGCTCCTAGACTGCTGAACAGCAGGCTGGCTGCGCTTGTAGCTGTCTGATGACCGCTCGACACTTGTCAGAATCGACTTGTCGTTGGCCGGGTTGTAGGAGCCACGCGCCGGGCTGGGCGATCTGGACACCGTGGTAGCCGAGCTCATGGTCGAGGTCCTGGTGCGGCCCCGAGAGGACGCGGCCGAGTCGGCCGAAGAGGAGCTCACGGTTCTCGCTGGCGACGGAGTGGCAGACACCAGGGGAGGCGTCGTGCTGCGGGTCACGGACCGGACGCTGAAGCTGCTCGAGGAGCTCTGCGAAGGTGGGATCACGATCGACAGCGTTTTGAAGGACCTGGGAGACTGCTTGGCACTGCTGGTAGGGGTGACCATCTCGAAATTGACGCCTTGCTCCCTTACAATCTGCTGCGGCTTCTTCTCCATCTTACGGCTGAAATTGCGAGGCGCGTAAGATGTTGTGGCGGCAGACCGTGTCGAGTATACACTCTTCAAATCATCGTCGTCGCCGCAGAGCGACTTTGAGACCGTGCTCCTCCTGCGCGCCTCCCGGACAATCTGCGTGATTGTCTTGGTTGCGCGGGGAGTCTCGGGCACAACCGTTGCCGTGGAAGATCGGCGGGTATCACACGCCATACTCTCGCGCCTGTCGGCGGGGATCGAGGGCACCGGCGGAAGTGGTGTCGCTGCCGGGGCCGGCTCGCTGGCAAAACGAGAACCAGTAAAAGTTTGTGCTAGCCAGTCGGGCAGGTCCGGCGCGGCCACAGCGAGACTCTGCCGGCCCTGGGCGCCCTTCATCGCCATGCTCTGCCGCTTGCGCGCCGTGCTGCCCATGCGCACAGCGGCCTCGCTGCGGGCGCGCGCATGGCCGCCCGGCGCAAGGATCTCGGGATGAGACAGAGGCGGCCGCGAACAGACGGAAGCGGCCGACGAATGCTGCTGCTGCTGGCGGGAGAGGGTCTCCCGTCGGGCGCGCGAGCGGCTGGTCGTCGTGCCGGCGCTGTGCTGGGACCGCGCCGACTCGCTCCGCGCCGGCCAGATATTGTGCCTGCCGGACTCGGGGCCGGTCAGCGCGGCGTCGTCCTCGCCGGGGCGGGACATCTGCGTGACGACGGCGTCGACCGAGTTCAGGCTCTCGGTGCTGGGCGCGCCGTAGAGCGAGCGCAGCTGGTCCTGCATGACGCTCATGGGCGAGTCGGTGCGCAGGGGCGGAAGGGCCGAGGCGTCGATGCCCGAGAGGCGGCCCAGCATGGACACGCGGTTGAGCGACTGCGAGAGGCGGCGGCGGTCTGCCGAGGACGAGCAGGTCGAGCGTACCGAGGAAGGCATTGTTGTTGTTCTGTTGGCTGTCTTCTTGGGTCTGTCTTTATCTAGTTCTTTAGGATGTTTGTCTCGCGGCGGTGACCGAGTCCGTTGGCTTGGAGCAGGAAATGCTGCGAGTTATATATAGAAAGACAAGTAGAAGAAACATATATGAGCACAGAAAAGACCAGCCTTTCCGTACGATACAGGGAACGTTGTAAAGTGAAGTAAGGAGTCCTCGAAAGCGGTTAAGTACAGGACCACCAAGACACGGACTGGCGCACTTGGTTATTGTCCTGCCGATTTTCTGCTGAGGGCTCAAAGAGAAGGGAAGGGGTAATAAGTTTAGATGAATGACTGTGTAAAATCGTTTTGAGAAGGAGTAGTGAATCCTCCCATACATGCAAGGGGGGGTCCTGCCAGGATTGGTGATATAAGTGATGAGGTCTCACAAAGAGACGTCGTGTATGAAAGCGTTTTGTCATATATTAAAGACTCGCCGGGCTTATGACGATGGAATGGGACAATGTTTATTTTAAGCAAGTCATATTGTTGGTGGTGGTTGTTTGCTTTTCGAACAAAGACGGCTGCTTTTTGATCGTCGTTTTCTTTGCAGTTGGTTCAGGGTAGTAGTTCTTTATGAAGCCTCGAGGACAAAGACATTGTTCATTCCACTATACTAGCAAACATTTTTAGTTTGCACAGGGCGAGGAGATCATTCCGGGGAAACTATACGGAATTACTCGGTTTTGTCCGCGGCGAATACTATAGGAAATTTGTGTTATGCTAGTGCTAGACTAATATCATAACGTCTGGTTATGCACTTTTATCCGCATGAATCTGCGAATAGAACATTGGAGCTTAGTTAGTGAATATGGTGTCTTCTTGGCTAGTCCGTGAGCGAACCCAAGCCCTAGATGCGCATCGCGCTCACTCGCGAGTCGCGACAGAGGTAGGTCAGTGCTGTTAGTGGTGCTTTCGTGGAATGTCAGCCTCATTGGTGATGTAGATCTTTCAACATCGGATGAACAAGCGAAATCACTGGCTTGGAATAACGGTAGGCTAATTGTCAACTATAACCTTTACATTTCGATTGAGACTTTTGAGTGGTAACCGTTACTCGCATCCAACCTTCTATATTTGGAACGCTGCCACACAACTTTTGTTGTTTCTTTTTACCCCAATGGTCCCGCGAGCGGCTCATCATTCATGTTGTAAGGTGTACAATGCAAATGGCTTGCGCCTGCGCCTGTCCCACTTGGGGCAATTGCCCCAGCCCGATCGTCGTACAAGATCTGAACACGAGAGTGCAGCCTTGCAACTTTTCACACCCCCATATTCGTGTTTTCCATTTCTTTCCTTCAGGGCTCTTCCCTCCTGGCATCTCTCGCCTAATACTCATAAACCATGATACATCCCGTAACAGAAACAGATAATATGCTACAGGACGTATCTCGACATGAACGCAAAGCCCTTGTCAGCTTGGCCAGAGAGCAAGTATATGAGGACGTGTCAATGGAAAATATCCCATCAGGCTCGGAACATGCTGCAGAAGACATTGCTTCGGTTGGAGACGAAGAAGCACTCAACCCTGGGACAAAGAAACACAAATGTGGTTTACCCAGCTATGCAGGTGCAATCAACAAATTCGTCTCGTGGTGGTCGCCGCACTCAGGCTGGACAATGTATAGATTGCTCCTGCTGGGATTAGGCTTTGCCGTCGGCCATCACCAATACTACCTATCCCTCCACGAAACGCCTGCCGACGACCGAACCAAAAAGTTGAGATACGGTACTCTGCTAGCATTCTTAACCAAGGCTTCTCTCGTGGCCGCTGTCATTGCAGCCTTCCGTCAGAGAGTCTGGTCGGCATTGGCATCTGAGCCGCTCGCATTAAAGACCGTAGACTGTCTCACGGCTGCCCCTACCGATCTTCTCGCCATGTTCAACCGAGAGTTCCTTAAAAAGACCAAGGTTGTAGTCCTTATGGCATCGTTCACTTGGCAAGCGACTTTTCTTTCTCCCCCTACACTACTTGTCGCATCTTATACAGTCAAAATGACCGTTTGCTAATGCTGTCACAGGTTGAGTCCCATTATTGTAATCCTGGCCAGTCAAGCACTTTCGGTAGAGCCAACAATTGATGTGACGAGATGTCCTGGAGCGATGGTGTTGAAATTTACCAGGGAGATATTGCACGACTATCGCACTCCTACTACCATGGATGGGCTTCATCTCATCAGCAGTAAAATTTGCAATCTCACAGCGACTTTCACTGACCCCTATTGGTCTTTTCACTATGATCAACCTGATGAATCCCTCAAATAACTTGCGATGCTTGCAATAATCCAGGAGACACCTGCAGTAGCTTCAAACGCCTCCAGTAAAGCTTGCGGTCATGGCTGGGACTGCAATTTCACCGTCAAGTTTATGGCGCCTGGGTACAAGTGTATTGATATCATAGACAGGGGACTTCCTGCTCATGATGTGAGCGATGTCAGGTTGCCGTTCGACATCAGCGTCTTGTTACCAGAGGGGAATTACAGCTATCATGCGCTCACGCACCTGGGCGACTATGCGGATCAGCAACTTGAGAACATCTCGGGGCTCGGGATACCGGATTTCGGACCGCCCTGGCCGGAACACCTGGGCGTATTTCGTGCGGAACCCATTCTTTGGATCGGATACTCTAGCATGCTGCTTCCGTTTGATCAAATTCCTGCAGATCGCACGGGGCCAAGTTGGAATGAGTCCTTCGCCGCCAACATCATTCGATGTGAGAACTACGAGACAGAGTACACAGTCAATTTTGAGTATTCCAGCGGCCTTCAAAACATACAAGTTCTCCACCGCAGATATGTTGCACCCATCTTGAACACTACGTTGACGCAAAATATAACAAACGACGGTACCGAGGATTCAACCGTCGCCATACCCGAGAGTGCATACGTGTATCCCAAAGGTAGGCGATATCACTACGTTGCAGCGTACCACTCATTCGGCTCCGTTTTCAGGAAATACATCAACGGTACCATGGACGCCCACATGTTGTTGACCCCTTTGATTCTACAGGAGCTGCTTATACGAGGTTATTTGATCCAAAACAATTGTACCTCCCCTTTCCCGACCTTAAACAAAAAGTACAGTCAATGTTCGAGAGCATCATCCTTTCTGCATTCTCCAATCCTCAATTTACCATCGTCACGTGGGCGGCAGCTTCAGATCGTCCATTTGGGCCTCTTCAGAGCGACGGCACGTCAGGCTACCCATGCACCCGCTCCAAGGCCCAAAACAGATTCAGATACCACGCACAAGAATTGTGGCTTGTGTACGGAATCTCCTTGGCGTTCACTGTTGCTGCGGTCGCGATGGGCACGATCTCAGTTGTACAAAATAAGGGAGTGCTCAAGAATACGCGGTATTCGAGTATCGCCGTTTTACTACAACATGGTGGAATTGAATATTACGTACTTGGAGCTCAAGCAACACCGCGCACGCGAGAAGAGAACTGACCAAGGAAGTCGAGGGTCACGGGCATACGTGCACACGGAAATGTGTAGATTTGATTTACCACTGGCAAATACGGACATGTTAAGACACGCATACCAATTTTCTGTACTCCTACTGGAGCAAGTTATTTGTGATATGCTAATTTTATGAACACTGGAACGGGTGCAGACATGCGACAGGTGGATCGAGTTAGGTGTGCGGTGAAGCTTTGGTCGTGCATTATACTAAAGTTTCCTAATGACTGTATATGAAGAGATTTGGTAGATTCAGAACCATGTCTGACATGTTACTTCTTGCGATTTGAACTGCCGATAAGAAGTTTCTCGTGGCTTCTTCTAATAATTAATAAGACTGTACAACATAGTGTCGCATGTTTGATACATGCGTGCTTGAGCTGCAGCAGCTCGTAAATACGATGTATGACGAAAAGTGGAGCGAGTATATGTGCTATGTCAGCGGGCGCTTCATTTGCGTCATTGTCAACCCTGAATGGGTAAACAATTACCCTCGAACCCAAACAAACCAGACGACATTCTATTCATCCCCTATATAAAGAAACTTGACTGGGACAAACTCTCAGAACAATTGAACTATTATATCATTGATCGAGCACACATCAGCCACAATCCAAGCTACACAATCACTTGAAAATGGCCCCCAAGGTATTCATGTAGGTACCCCCGGATTTACCCCACGTTTATACTCGGAGGCATGGCTGAATTCGCCAAACAGCACCGGCGTTACTGGCTACATCGGCGGAGACATTCTATACGCCCTCAACCAGGCGCACCCAGACTGGGAGTACTCGGCCCTGATCCGCTCTCAAGACAAGGCCAAGCAGGTGCAAACAAAGTACCCCAAGATCAACGCCATCATTGGTGGTCTTGACGATTCCGACATTATCAAGGATGCAGCATCAAAGGCGGACATTGTGATTCGTGAGCTTTATCTTGGGCCATTCGATTGTGCCGCTCGCTGACAACACACTAGACACCGCAGATGCCTCGGACCATGAGGGTGCCGCCCGTGCCATCGCCGCTGGTCTGGCAGCGGGCCACTCGGCGTCCAAGCCGGGCTTCTGGCTGCACACGAGCGGCACAGGTATCCTGACATTCAAGGACCAGCTCTCAGGCCGCCTAGGCGAGCACGACGACAAGGTGTTCAACGACTGGGCCGGCGTGGCCGAGCTGATCAACCTGCCCGACGAGGCCTTCCACCGCGACATTGACAAGATCGTGCTCGAGTCGGGCTCGGACGCAGTGCGGATCGCCGTCGTCTGCCCGCCGACCATCTACGGCCCCGGCCGCGGGCCCGTCTCGGGCCGCAGCCGCCAGGCCTACCAGCTCGCCAAGATGATCCTGACCAAGGGCGTGGCGCCCATCGTGGGCAAGGGACAGGCGCACTGGAACTCCGTGCACGTGCAGGACCTGGCGGACGCCTACGTGCTGCTCGCCGAGGCCGCGGCCGCCAAGAACCTGTCGGACGAGCTCTGGAACGAGCGGGGCTACTTCCTGGCCGAGAACGGCGAGTTCGTCTGGGGCGAGTACTCGCGGCTCATGGCCAAGAAGGCGCACGAGCTCGGCTACCTCAAGGAGGCGCCCAAGGACCTGTCGCTCAGCAAGGACGAGGCCCTCGAGTTTGCCGGCTTCGAGGCCGTCAGCTGGGGCCTCAACTCGCGCGGCAAGGCCGAGAGGCTGGCCAAGACGCTGGGCTGGAAACCACACCGACCCAGCATCGAGGATGAGATCCCCAGGATTCTCGAGAGCGAGAAGGCTCTGCTGGAGAAGAAATAAGATTCTTGAAAATCAAATGGTAAGATAGCCTTGATTTAGACAGAAAAAAAATACACATGACTTTGCGCCGCCCTTTTCCGTAATACTCTAGTGATGATGTCTCTGATTGACAATCTCGACGAATATTTATCATTATATGTTCAGGGCGCCGACTCGATAGTCCAATCTTAATGCACCTAGGTTATTGGGTTCGCTCTATAGGCAGACAAGGGTTCAGGTTATCATCTGGTCATCGGGCCCTGAGACTAGGGTTAGCATACTGCAATAAGGAAAAGAGGGTCTAACGACTTCAGCGACCAGATTCAATGACATATCAACTTTCTTGAGTGGAAAGCAAAGTAGACTTTTCTCAGCTAAAACATTGTCGGTAAATGCCACTATCACACACGCCGACCTCGCACTCTTACACACCAGCTGTATCACCCCGAGCATCCCACGGCGGCTGCCCAAGCGTGTCCCGCAAGTAAGCCGTGGCCCATCATATTCTCCCCGCGTCCGAGAGGTGGGAGATGGTATGCGAGTACGAAGTTAGTTTTTGTGCAACGTCTTCTCCGCATCAAGTCCAGCATCTATGCTTCTCGAGGCGGGCAATCTAAAGCCGAGCAAATAGAGCTCCAACGTAAGCAGTAGAGCAGTATAAACAGCTCTCTCGACATTATCTCCCCGATGATCAATCATATCTACAGCTCCCCGCTACGATCCAATGTAGCAACCTCCACATAGTTTAGAGTTGTTGTCGTCCTTGGTTGCTTTACCTCATTTTTACCGAAGCGCATTTCTCGCAACATGCAGCGACTTCAAGGCAAGGTCGCCATCGTGACCGGGTCTTCCTCCGGCATAGGCAGGGCTATAGCTCTGGCCTATTCCCGAGAGGGGGCCGCCGTGGTATGCGCTGATCTGAACAGAGATGCGCGCTCGCCTGGGGTGGGAGAACAGGCCTTGCCGTGTACGGACCAGACCATCTCCAGCAACGGCGGGCAGGCCATATTTGTACGGACAAACGTCAGCCTGGCGGCGGACGTGCAAGCAATGGTCGATTTGGCCGTGTCAAAATTTGGGCGTGTTGACATGTAAGGACCGGAGTTATGATTTGTTCTCCCGTGATGTCTCGCTCATTCTGCCGAATGCTCATTCCGTTCTCCAGACTAGTCAACAACGCGGGTGTCTCTATGGAGGCTCGAGGCGCCCCTCTGAGGGTCCACGAGACGCCCGAGGATACGTGGGACGTCACCATGGCGGTCAACGCCAAGTCCGTGTTCTACTGCTGCAAGTATGCTATTGCACAGATGCTTCGGCAGGAGGTGCGCGATGGGCACCGGGGGTGGATCATCAACATGTCCTCCATCTTTGGCCTTGTCGGCGGTCGAGCAAACAGTAGGTCCTTCTGACTTGTTTGTAAATCATGCATGCGAAGAACTGATTCAACGCAGTATCGTATGCCGCATCCAAGGCTGCGGTGGCAAACATGACCAGGCAGGTCGCGCTAGACTATGCCGAGGACAAGATCCACTGCAATGCCATTTGTCCTGGCTGTAAGCATACACGCTTCTCCCCTGAGACTCGGAAACATGATTGACCTTTGGGAAACCAGACACAAATACTGCCATCTTCTCCGAGACGATAGCCAATTTGGATGATGCCAATAGTATCGAGGCAAAACATCCCTTTGGCGGCGTTGGAAAATCCCAAGACATCGTTGGCGCGGCTATATTCCTGGCCTGTCCGGAGGCGTCGTGGATTACTGGTGTTTGTTTACCCGTGGACGGAGGATATACCGCACAATAAGAGCCCGAGGTCCAAAGTGATCATAATCGACCAGATACAACTTGGTTTGCAATACTTGCAAAGTGAGCGTTTGAATATCCTACCAGATTGCAAGAGTCAACCTCTGCCTGTGAAAAGCCTAGGCATAAACATTACGATCCTCGGACCACCCCGGACGGAGATACGACCCATCAAACCTAGTATCCAAAGAAGACCGTGTAATCTTTGTAATCTCCCAATCAACATCAAGCGACGCGCCCTCGTCATCCTGTGCCCACAATGCAACCGCAATCGTGTTCTCGCCAGCATAATCCAAAATCCCCGGCGGCACCGGGAACCGCGACGTGCCACCTACGTACGGCATGTAGCGCCCGTACTGGTACCCGTTGACGTACAGCAGCGCCCTGAGCCTGCCCGTCGTGCTGTTGGACGAGAGGGTGAAAACGACCGACGCGTCGTGCCCCGCGGGCACGTCGAGATCGACGCTGGAGCGATAGAACTGGACCGTCGGCTCCTGCACGCCGTCGGACGGGCCACCGGCGGCCCAGGCCGAGTCGTCAAAGCCCGGCAGGTGCCAGCCGAGGCGCTCGGCCAGCAGCCCGCCCTCGTTGTACGGGCTGCGCACGGAGTCGACTGTCTTGTTGGCCGGCGCCCCGGCGGTGCCCGCCAGCCTCCACTGGATGCTCACGTCGTCCTCGCCCGCGCCGGTGAGCGTGGCGTTGAGGATGCCGCGCGGATTCGTGGCGGCGCCAATCTCGTCGTGGCCGGTATTGTCCTGGACGAGCAGGACGACGTTCTCACCATCGTCGTCGACCGTGGCGTTCTCAAACGAGACCGTCAGCGACCCGCTGGCCTGCGCGGCGTCGCCGGCGTAAGACCCGACCTGCTGGCCGTTGAGGAAGGCGGAGAAGGCAAAGCCGCGGCCGCCCTGGACGCTGAAATTACCGCCGCTCGCGGAACCGTTGAACGTGCCGCGCCACAGGCTGAAGCCGTGGTGCGGCCCGTACAGGTCGACGTAGAGGCCCTCGTCGGCGGCGACCCAGGCCTCGCTCGTGGCCGAGTAGTTGGCGAACCGCTCCGGCAGCGACGTCTGCGTCTTCCAGCCGCTCAGCGCGGGCAGCTCGTAGCTGTCGGGACCGCTGATGTTGGCGATCAGGGAGCCGTAGCTCGTCTTGGTGAACGCGGTCGACTCCCCGTTCCACCACAGCTTGTTCACGGCGCTCGAGGCGAAGAACTCGACTTCGGTCGTGGTATTGGTGTCTCCGTGAACATGAAGGCCGTTGGTATCGTCGACACCGGCTTCACGGACGAGATAGGGCCCTCGAACTATGACTGATGACTAGTTAGTACTTATGCGAGTGTGTCGTTGCTTGGTACGAAATCACTCACTGGTCTGATTCACCGGCGCCGAGGGGTCCTTGGTGAGGACCGGCAGAAAGGTTTGCCACGCAGCCGTGCGATCGAGGAGCAGAACACGAACGTTTCCAACTTTCAGTACGCTTGCCCCCTCTCCCTGTGTGAAGGTGACAATCACTCCATCTGCAGTCTGGTTGAAGGACACGCCGGAACACCCCTCGCAGTCGAGAATCTCGCCGCCCTCGGCATCCTTGAGCAGAAACTCGCCACTCTCGTCCGCAGGCACCCAGAGCAACAAGACGGGCGCATCGTCAATGACCACATAGCTCAGAACCTCGGCGGTGGAGTAGACGAGCTGCTCATCCGCAAATGAAAAATCGGTGACAATGATCTTGGCAATATGTCCAGACATTGGGATACCGCTTATGAGCTGAGGAATGGTGAGGCTTCCGATCGACGTGGTCACGTTCATGTGGAACGACTGCGGCGAGTCATCCGTCGACGTCGCGTGCCGCACCACGTAGAACCCCGCGTCGGTATCGGGGTTGCGCAGCTCCGTGGCGCTCACGGCGTCGTTGTCGACGGGAACGGTCTCGTTGCTGCGGTCGACCTTGGCGAGGTCGCTGGCGACCCGGGTGAAGAGGGCGAGAGTCTTGGTCTCGTACCACGAGTCCCGCAGCGTCCTGTCCTCCGCGATGGGCGCCGAGTAGTCGTAGCTGGATCCGATGAACGGCACGCCGATCCAGCCCCAGTTGGTGCCGCCGGCGAACATGTACATGATCTGCGCCGACATCTTTTGGTCGATGTTATGTCGGTAGTACACATTGCGGAAGTCGGGGCCAACGCTATCTTCGCAGTTTTCCGCGCCTAGCGATACAACTCTCCCGCCTTGGAATTCTGGCAACAGGCCGGGCGAGTTGGGGGCAACCTCTTGGAAGTAGTCGTAGTATTCCAATAAGGTGAACTCGTCATTGGCCGAGCTACAGTCATTGGGGTTGCAGGACCAGCAAAGCGGCTAAATATTCGTTAGTGAGCATGTTACCAGCACCGGTAAGCGTAGGATCCACGTACATAGGAGTCCTCCCCCCAGATATTTACATCGCCACCTGCTCCAACCGTGTCGTAGTCGGGCGACCAGTCGGGGTGCTTGCCCGGTGCGTTGGCCGTAGTAGGCACTTCGACGCCTTGTGCCCTGATGAGAGCCTCGAGGTTCTGGAAGTAACCGATGGCGGGACCATTGGGCGTCTTGGCCGTGTCATCCTTGTACTGTTCAGGATATTCATTGTCCACCTGGATCGAAATGATGGTGCCGTTAGTATGAATCTGGTGATCGCGGACAATATCTGTAAGCTGGGTCATGTAGTCCTGCCACGCGGCATTGTAGCGAGTGTTGTTGGTGCGCAAGGTTCCGTAATTCCCAGTCGTGACCCAGATGGGAAAGCCTCCGGCATTCAGTTCGCCGTTGGTGTACGGACCGGGCCTCGCCATGACGTAGAGGCCAGCATCTTCTGCATATTTCAGAAGCCTGCGGTAATCTCGAAACGCGGTAGAAAAGTCGACCTGGGACGGGAACGACTCGTGCATCCCCCACATGCTATAGAATGACAAAGTGTTCATTCCATTGGCCTTGAACTTTTCGACAATGTCTTGCCACATCTCTGGGACGGGCGTGCGGAATGGATGCATCTCTCCGCCAAAGAGGTATTTCCTTTCGCCATTGATGATGAAGCTGTAGTGGTCCCATTGTACGGCGTCTGTGTAGCCGGAGTCCTGTATCGGCCAGGAGCCGTCGGCTGCTTCGGCTGATCCCAACTGTGAGAAGGTGACCAGTGCGGCCAGCAGGCTTTTGGTGTTTTGGCTCAACATAGTGGCTCGATTAGAGTGAAAACCGGTGTGAGCTGCACATCTGAATGAAATACTGGAAGCCTCCTCTCCTGGCGACTATTTATGGTCGCATTGCAATTTCTCGCTCCGTCCCAACAAAGGATAACGAAAGTGGCATCTCCATCTCCTTCTTCATCTCGTCGTAATTCACGCCAGCGCTTGCCTTACCTCAATGATGCAACGGAGAATGGCACAGGGACACCGATGAGGCTGGGAAGAAATTCTGTTGAATGATTTCGGTGTTTATCCGCGAATGATAGAAACTGGTACTGTGTCAGTCTGTCTCGGCCTATTTCATGGCGACTTAAAAAGAAGGACGAACGGGCTTTGCGCCAAGGAAACGGAGGCCTTGCATAAAGATGATCTGGGCAAGACAAAAGATCTCATCTGGGTAGTCCACGCGAGAGATGGCAGCGAGGTGGGGTTGTATATACCTCAATCTTTGCCAGTAATTGACGTAAAAGGTAACCATTGATTATACGAGTTCCGCGCATGCCCCTGCTTTCGTTGTAATTCAAGGCCGTGGTCGAAGCAGCGCCATAAACTCGACACACTTAGATTCAGTGGTGATTCTGTTCATAATCGTCGAAATTACAATAAGAGCCTGTCGAGATAGGCCGGCTACGATTGATGATAGTTTTCATGATGCTTTGAATTTTGGAATCTTTTTTCGAGGACAAACGAAGCGTTATAGTACATCGTGATGCGCTATTCGATCGTTGACATCAGCAACAGAGAACTCTTACTAGTAGCAATATTAGTCCTAAGTGATAATAGAAATACAGAAACTGGTCGTTTGGAGAGGCCCGATTCCAATTGGATCCTCACTTACATTTGGTAGAGTCCAGAGTATACTCTCTAGCACCGCCACGCTGACACCAGCCACATGCTAATTGACCCCGCCAAAGTCGGCGATGGAAAGCAGATCATAGTGGAGAACTTACTCGTCAGGACTCCACATACTATGACACACAGGGCGTGAAGGTTCATCATATCATGATCCTGATCACGGACATTGCTTGATATATAACTTTGTTTCATGCCTGGGAAAGTCCGATCCGGATTGTATCAAAGGCACTGAACCAAAAGATCGCCCAGGCTGTCAAGATGAGTGACAACAATAGCTCTGCGGCTGCTCGGCCAGATCTTGTCGATGGCATGGCCCATGAGGACCCTTCAGTATCGAGCACCAATGCCACGAGTCTGGAATCGGCAGCAACTCGGCTTCAGCATCTCTCGCTTTCGGCTCAAACGATTCATGCCGACGACTTCCTCAACTCCAGCCAGGCCGTTGCTCCGCCTATGCATGTAGCCACGACATTCCGGTATAGCAGAGATCCGGACAAGCTTCAGGCCCATCACAATGAGAATGTTCGTAGGCTTTCCAGTTTTCAGAAAGGTGACTCTTCAAGAAATTCAATAGCTGAAATAATCCATGTAGCCCAACAACCCCCTGGATTCCCATGTCTACTCCCGCATCAGTAACCCCAACACCACACGCCTCGAGGCCATCCTGACTTCGATCCTTCGTGGCCCGTCTCTGACGTACAGTTCGGGCCTCTCCGCGTTCCACGCCATGCTCGTGCATCTCAACCCGAAGCACATCGCCATCGGCGGCGGCTACCACGGCTGCCACGGCGTCATCAAGCTGCTCTCCAAGCTCACGGGCCTGCAGATGCTGGACCTAGACTGCCCGGACGCCGAGCTGAGCAGGGGCGACGTCATCCACGTCGAGACGCCGCTCAACCCCACGGGCGAGGCGCGCAACCTCGAGTTCTACAGGAAGAAGGCGGAGCGTACGGGAGCCTGGCTGACCATTGATGCCACGTTTGCGCCGCCGCCTCTGCTGGATCCCTTCCTCTGGGGCGCCGACGTGGTGATGCACTCAGGCACCAAGTATTTCGGCGGCCACAGCGACATGCTCTGTGGCGTGCTGACCTTGGCACCGAAGCACAGTGCGTGGCTCCAGGAGCTTTTCGAGGAGAGACTCATTCTCGGAAGTGTTCTCGGCAGTCTCGAGGGCTGGTTGGGCGTAAGGAGCTTGAGAACTTTGGAAATCCGAGTCAAGAAGCAGAGCCACGACGCGGAGAAACTCGTCCAGTGGCTCACTTCCGAGGCGGCAAAGGAAGGGAGTGCAGTGAGCAAGGTCGTGGCAGACGTTTCGCACGCCAGCCTTCAGAAGGATGGTCTCGAGGGCGAAGACGCATGGTTGAAGAGGCAGATGCCGAATGGGTTCGGGCCCGTTTTTGCGTTCAAGACAAGAAACGAACAGTATGCCAGGACACTGCCGAGCAAGCTGCACCTTTTCCACCACGCCACAAGTCTGGGCGGCGTCGAAAGCTTGATCGAGTGGAGATCCATGTCCGACGATACTTGCGACAAGAGGCTGTTGCGAGTAAGCGTCGGTATCGAAGGCTGGGAGGATCTCAAGGAGGACTTGTCGCAGGCGTTTGAGGCTCTGATCAAGGAGTCAAAGGCATAAGCTTTGCAAGAACACCGTCAACTCCGACTTCTCTATTTGTTGTATGGGCAATATGTTCGTATCAATAGAATGAATGTCATATCGATTCCGTTCTCATTCAATATCATCAATTGGCTTCCTAGCGACTGGTAAATGTCCCAAGCCCTCTTTGCGGTTTGGTCTGCGTATCCTGTACAGCCCGACCCTTGTATATTTCGTGCATTTGCGTCTATGTGTTGTTCTTTTCGTCCGTTCTTCATGTTCGATTTCCGCATTCATCAGCGGCTGGTGATTCTAAGCAATTCCGTTACGCTGACCACTCTATATCCTTGGTTTTTCGCCTCCTTCAAGACCTTTCTCAACATTGGTACCGTCCAGGATCGTCGATCGTGGCATATTATTATTCCGCCGGGGTGCAGCATGCTCAGGATGTGCTGGGCATTGATCCACGAGTATTGGATCTGGGGGTCGTGTGGGTATATGCTGCCCAACACAAGCCTATAGCCCAGCTTATTCACGAGATGCCTCATTCGGTCGCTGAAGAAGCCGGAGCCAGGCCGAAAGTACTGCGGCGGTAGCGCCTTTTCCGCCGTGGTATAGGCAGCCTTGATCTTGTCTCGCACCGTCTCGATCTGCGCCGTCAACTCGTCGTCGCTCAGGGCACGGCTCGGTTCGTCGTGCATAGCGTGGTTGCCGAGCTCGTTTCCGCTCCGTACGATGTCGGCCAGGATCTCCTCCCGCCCGGACACCTGGCCACCAATGGTGAAGAAGGTGGCCGTCGCATCGTAGGCCTTGAGCACGCCCAGGATCTGCTCCGTGTGCTCCGAGGGTGCATCGTCAATGGTCAAGGCGACCACCTTGGTCTTGGTGTCAACCTCCCACAACACATCGGGCCAGCGCCGCGAGAAGTAGCGAATGAGGGCGCGCGGCGGCTTGTAGATGACGTAGAACGGGATGAGGAGGAGCAAGACGATGACGAGCAGGGTGAAGAGGGTGTTCATCCTGCGCCTGCGAGCTCGACGCCGGAGCTTGGACGGGAGACGAAAGAGCGCGGGGAGGCACACCATTGGGGTGGTCGTGAGCTTCAGTAGGTCTCTACATTCGATGGGCCCGGGGAGAAACGAATTGACGTTTCCGTCGGCGGTTCTGTGGAAAGAAGAGACGGAGCAAATGGCGATTCCTTCACATGGAATTCTTTCTGGGAAGATTTCTAGGTCCAAGAGCTATGATAACGGTCGCGCTTTTCTTGGCACTTGGCGCGAGGACTGACGCCATGTCAATCGATCAGGGGGCTGAGCTCAGGGGTGGATCGCCCTATCATGCATAAATTAGGGGACCCCGAACCCCGGACCTGGGCCTCCATTACCTAAATGATCATTTGGTAGCGTCGACTATGACATTTCTATAACATATACCTAAATTACTCATGAAATCAAACAGGTTACAAGTTGCAACTCGATCGAACGTACTACGAACTCAATCTCGACAATGGATTTGATTTTCTTTGTTCTTCCTTTTCTTCGAATATTCCCCGTTACGAGTGGATGAGAGTACCAACATCTTCACCAGCACAATCGGTCAAGGTTCATGAGTGCATGTGCAATCCTCGGTGTTCCTAATTCTGATACATTGCCGACAATGTCAACAAAGGATTTGTTTCTTTGTCCGTATATAGTTTTCTTTGATACTTGTTTTCCTGTAGCTTCTCGTTCATAGACAATTCTTTCTGTTGCGTTTCATGGCCCTGAACAGAGCTCCGTAAACCCAAGTAAAGAATAGTATAAGTATGAGCAGGAAGATCGGATTTATCGAGAGACTCAATTTACAAAACCATCACCAACAATTTCACCAACTCGATACTCACTTTACTCTCACTTAAGAAACAGACACCTTTCTTCACTTTAAATCAAAACAAGAAAACATGATGCGTTTCAACCCAAATGCCCGCCTCCACGTCAGCGCCGAGCTGCTCCCCGGCAACATCGGCGTCACTCTGCTTCACCTGCTCAAGACAGCCGAGAAGCTGCGGGACGAGCTCACGTACGACGTGTGGCACCAGATCATCCTGGATCTGGAGGCTTACGCCAACGCCCTGGATCCCCTTGTCATGGGCGGCCGCGACAGCTACTTCTCGGGCAAGCTCAACAGCGCCGCGTTCATCAAGGACCGGGCCCAGGACACGGCCGGCGTAGAGTCGACGGTTCGTGCCCTGAAGGAGATTGCTGCTGCGCCCTGGCCCGTGGACGACTCCCTGTCCATCGAGCTCCAGAGCTTCGTCGACCGCCAGTGGATGAAGTTCACGGACGCTGTGGAAAGTATGACTTAAGTAAGGCGTCGCAGGTAAGTATAGTCCATGACGCTGGATCTGCCTAGTTCGCTGGTTGGTCATTCTGATAGGACTGGGTTCGTATCATCACAAGGTAATCTAGAAGTATCGTAAGTAAATCTCACACCAAATTGATATGGTATCTAATCCAAATTGTCGTAACACGTTCTGTCATTTATCAAATTCTGCGTAAGTGATTAACACTTGTGAAGAAGCCAGCGACACAATCAAGTCGCCGCTAGCAAGTGAAATATATGTACAGAGCTCGTCATTGTCTCATATACATCGTATGTATCTTCCGTTTCCTTGTCGTATGCTTGATTATGTACATGATCTCCGACTTGAATCGTCCGCCTACACTGCCCGAGAAGGCGAAAGCGTCCGGGGCTGGCGCGCAAACGATATCGTCCTCATCCGGGTGGCCATATCCTGGGGAAGAAAGTCCCCGTCCTTGCCGATCGTCGTGCTGGCGCTGAGGGAGTTGCCGCGCTTGTGCTGCTGCTGCAGCGCGGGGTTCTGCGAGTCGATGCTCATGGTGCGGCGGCGCGTGGTGCCGAGGACGGAGCTGTTGGCGCTGCTGCCGGCGCCGGAGCGGCGGAACAGGCTGAAGAAGTCCTGCGTGAACGACGTCTCGAGGTCGCGCGGCTTGCCGTCCGTGGTCCAGTACCGCTCGTTGCTGAGCTCCATGCTCAGATGCCGGCGGAAGAAGCGGTCCTGGTTCACCCACCACGCGCGCCACAGCACCACGATGAAGATGGTCAGCGGCAGCGTGAAGGCCCAGTATACCCAGAACAGCGGCATGATGACCGGGTGCGGGTAGTCGTCGCCGGGCGCGTCGTCGCCCAGGGCGCTGTCGCTCGCCGTGCCCCACTCCCAGTCGAACATGGAGATGCCGAACAGACTGCTGATGAACTCGCCAGGCAGGAAGATGGCCGTGATGACGGCGAGCGCCTTCATCGACGAGCTGTCTCGGGTTGACGCTACTGCCATCCGCGCGTTCAGGTTGTTGTCTTCCTGGGCCATTTTCGAGTAGATCTGTACCAATGTTGTAAGTATGACTTGTGCATAGAAAATGCAGAACAAAAGACTTACGATGTCAATTTGTGCACGGCAGCGCAGCTCTGACATTCGTCTGTCCGTCTCGAGCGAGGTACACAACCGCCAGGTGCAATCGAGGTACTGCCGGATCTCATGCCAATGATAGGAGAGTTCGTTGTCGTCGTCGTCTTGCACCGCCGATCCAGGCTTGTTCGCATTCTGCTGTCTCATGTCCGACGTGCGCACGTCGAGCTCGTCGCCGGCTTGGATGAGAAGCTTGACCGCCCGCTCCATCCACCGGAGCGTGTCGAGCAGTTGAATGGCGCCCTTCAACACGTCGTGGGCCTCTTTCATGAGATGGATCGTCTGCGGCGGCACGTAATCATCGTCGAGCTCCTTGGCAAAGGGAGGAGACTCGGGCTCGCGGCGCTCCTCGTGATTCCGCCCGACCTTCTCCCTAAACGTGCTTAATCGCTTGAGCGGGCTGAGCGGCTGGTTCTCGCTCTTGCTCGACATTCTGCGGGCGGCCTCGGCTGCGGCACGCCTCGGGCTGCCCGTCAAGTCGTCGACCCTGCCCTCGAGTTCGAGAACCTCGCCATTGTTGGCCACGACCGCCTCTTCGGTCCTCAGGAGCTGGACTTGGAGCAAGACTGTCGGGAGCACCAGCGGGTGTGCCCAGCGATCACGACTGGCATCGAGACGGCGCTCGTACTCGTCCAGCGAGAACTCATCGTGCCATCTCGTGTCAAAGGAGCGCCTGATCAGCGCCGTCGTGGTGCGGTTCCGCAGCTCATATTTCATGGAAAGAAAATCATATGGGGGCTGTGGGTGGTTTGAAAAACTGAGGATGAGATCTTGAAATGACAATGGCGGTCAGCGATAGAGAAGTCAATGTTCAGAAACATGTTCGACATACTTAATGTATCTTTTCGGGCGTTCCAAAACATGGACTCGACGGTGATCCTCTGAGCCGAAGGCAGAGTCCCGGAGTGAAGCCCAAGGGATTCATAGTCATCGATTGTAAGAAAGAGTCCGTCGGGGGTGGTGCCCGAGTCGAGGGTGTTGGGGCGAATGCGGCGGTCTGCGATGATCTGCCTTACCCTTGCTTGTAGACGGGCTTTACCTTTTGGCGATGCTGTAAAATTCCCCTGTCAAAGTGTGTAAGTCTCAAGATTTGTGTATAGCAAAGGCTTTGACGGCGCATTGGCCCACAAGTGAACGAACAACCATGTCGTCCAGGGCATAGGCAGAGTGGCGCCGGCTTACCTCATCATCAAGCCCGTGTCCCTTGTTTATGGCATCATGGAACATGCGCAGGCCGTCCTCGCCATTCGACATGATGGAGGGCGAGTGCGGCTCGTCCAGGCCGTCTGGGGCCGAGAAGACGGCGTACTCATGGTACGAGGTGAGACTCTCGCCCTCTGTGAGCAGGACATCCCTGACGAGTTCCCGGAGATCGAAGTGGAACAGGTTCAGCTCATGGAGCCTAGACTGCCGCCGCCGCCGACCAGCTGGCGGTGATGGGAGGCCCAAGTCGGCAGACGGGACGAGCGAGCCACGACGGGTAGCCGGCACGTTTGGCGTCGAGCTCCCCCGTCGCACGGGGTTGGGGCGGCGATTATTTTGTGGTCCGGCAGCGGTCGGCTGGTGCGTCGCCGTGCTGAGGGCACCGGACGTTTCTAGTTCGTCGAGGTTATACTCCATGCTATTATAGCGTAGCCATTCACAATACCCTTTCGCGTCACGACTTCTCAAAGACAGAAAACAGAGAAAGACGATAAAATACACGTAAGAATTGTTACTCGGGGGTTTTCCTCGGTCGGACCAGAGACATTTCCGCTTACCTAGAAGGCTGGTAAAGTCCGGGCAGGCTTTCCTACACTACCTACACTAGAAAGACTGCCGCCCATTTTCGTACCCAGCACACCTTACTCTTAGCAGTCTCTTGATCCATCCTACAGCGGAGCCGCGCGCCCGGAAGGATTGGACTCGAGTGTCCCGCCCAGGCTTGCCAGGGATGTGCGCCGATGGAGTCCACGGGGGCCTTCTCACCGCGGCGTTCGCCAGCCAGTCTGGTCGTGCCAAGCGGGCGTCTGTGGGGTATTCCAACGTCGGCTAACATGGCGATCGCTAGCAGCTTAGCAGCAAGCACCGGGGGCGCGAATCGTGACGGCTCGATGCCAAGTAAAGTCGGGCTACAGATGCGCTGTCAAGATTGTAAACGCAGTTACGATGAATGGCAAAGAGTACACGGCCATAAAACACGATACAAACAACCAGCAATCACCTCGAGTGAAGCAGATATACTTGTCACGCGATCTCTTGTCTGATTAGTGGGGTAATACTGACAATATTGAAGCGGCACAAGGCTGCGTGCTGACATGCAGCAATAATACTCCAATTAATCGAGGATCCCGGGAATAAACCGCGCATTTATGGCAGGTGATTTCCATCTCACAAGTCATAAGTAGTAGGTACCTGAATCGATTCCTGCGTATGATTGATCGACATGAGGTTGATATGTGAGCAAAATCTGGGTGCAAAGCGGCTCTGGACGATGCAGGACGAAAGATCTTGGTATCGATCACCTGCATGGCGCTCACCGCGATTCTACTGATTGCCCAGTCATATTTGCCGCAATTATGGTGTCCCATCCGATTGGTTCTCCCACAAAGCCCCCCCCATAGAATGAATGTACGGAATACCGTGTACCAGCCAATCGCTACTACTTACCTACCTCTGACTATTAGTATAAGGATGGGTAGAGCTCGACACCATATTACAACTTCAAGTCAGCATTGCAACAATAGTAGTTCCTCACTCGCAAATCATGCGACTCCTTCGTCTTTGACCCGAAATGGCCGGAGACGGGACGTAATAAAACAAGGTCAAAATTCTGTGATTCTCTATGATGGAATTATCAATAGAGTCGTTCACAGTGAAATACGATCAATTCATTATCAACTGCCGGGTTATGCGAGTACCATCCAGATTTCCTGCGACCACGGAGGAGTGAAGTAACTGAGCTTTCATAGACACTTCTTCGATATTTTTGTGATCATATACTTCCTAGTATTAAACTTCATAGACATTAAATAGTAGCATATCATACTCTTGTCGAGGCAAATCAGGGTCAGTGTGCATCCTGGAGAGGAGCATTAATGATTATCTGACCACCACTTATATCTCCAACGTGCCGTTCAGTCGGAGATCCCGACTACTTGCACCGACGTAGATGGCATAAGATCCCTCCTGGAGCCGCCACTGCTGTGCCGTGACATCCCAGATGCTCAAGTCTCTGCGCGTGAGCGGGAACTTGACGGTCAGAGTCTCGCCCGGGCGGACGGGCACCCTATGGAAGCCGCGGAGCTGGCGCACAGGCGTGTCCAACTCGCCCGGGATGCCGACGTAGAGTTGGGCGACCTCTGACGCGGCAGTGCCTCCGGTGTTCTTGATGGTGCAGGTAACCGACGCGACGGTCTCCCAGAGCTCTGGGTGTCCGCCCTGAACGATGGGGATGCTGGCGTTGGGGAGAGCGGCGGTGTTGGCGCCCGAGACGAGACCGACGGACAGGGCACCGTACTCAAATGTCGTATACGTCAGTCCGTATCCGAACTCGAAGCGGGGCTCGATGCCGTTCTTGTCGAATGCTCGGTAGTCGATGTACAGTCCCTCGGTGAAGTTGGACTGAGGGAAAGCATCGAAGCTGACTGTCGAGTTCAACAGGGTTCCGTAGTCTTCTTCCTTCTTCGCCACCGTGTAGGGGAGTTTGCCGCTGGGGGACTCGTCTCCCCAGAGGACGCTGACGAGACTGTTTCCGCTCTCCTGTCCGGGAAGTCCGGCATAGAGGACCGCGGTGACGTTTTCGTTCTCAATCCAGGCGTCGACGGTACGAATACCAGCCGAGTGGAGAACCACGATTGTGTTGGAGCAGTTGGCGGCGACGTTGGTGACGAGCTGGTCGCTGAATTCATCTGTCAAAGACAAGCGGTCGAAGCTCTCCGAGGCATATGCGTTGATGAAGACGAGGCAGGCATCGGCGTTGACGTAGGCGACCGGATTGACAGAGTCAAAGTCCCAGCGCAGGATTCCGCGGTCCTTGGTGAGTCTCTCCTGGATAGCCTGGAAGGGCGAGACGACATAGGGAGGGGCGTTGGAACCAGATCCTCCGCCAGTGACGAGAGTTCCTTGGAAGGTTTCCCAGCCAAAGTTCACATCATAGCCTCCGCCGTAACGTGCAGCGGTGATCCAAGGCGACCGGGCGTGGGTGGCGTCGTAGCCAGTGACGTACAGGAACCTGGGCTTTTGTAGAGGTAGAGTGTTGTTGACGTTCTTCACAAGGACGGTACCGGCAGCTCCAATCTTCTTGATCAGAGAGGCATGGTCGGCTTGAACATCAATGGGTTCATGCTTGTCGAGGCTTCCATAGACGGCAGGAGAAGGGTAGGCGTTGTCCTGGCCCATGTAGTACCAACTGGCAAGAATTCGAGTGCTCATGTCATTGACTCGGTCTTCGGAGACGGAACCATTGTTGACGGCATTGGTCAGGTTCTGGCCTGTTCAAAGGTCAGTGTCTGTTGCAATACTCGAGAGACTTGACAGTATGTCAACTTACCCCACAGAACAGAGTCAGGCATGGCCAAGTCAAGACCAGCGTTGGCAGCTGCAACGCCGGAATATTGACCGCCCCAATCACTGATTACTGTTCCCTCAAACCCGAGCTCCGTCTTGAGGATACCATTCAGAAGCTTCGAGTTCTGGCAACTGTACGAGTTGTTGACCCGTTGATAAGAGCACATGATGCTGACTGCACCTTCCCTCAGACTGTCCATGAATGGAAACACGTAGAGCTCGTGGATAGTCCGGTCATCGGCATTGGAGCTCATTGCCTCACCCAGATCGCCAGGCCTGCGTCGGTATTCCTGCTCGTTCAGAAGGAAGTGCTTGGGATTGGCCATGACACCGGCGTCCTGGATGCCTCGAACAATATTGCCCATACCGGCGCCGGCAAGGTAGGGATCAGCAGAGAGTCCTTCCCAGTTGCGGCCACCTCGCGCCATACGCCCAAGAGGTCCTGCGACAGGGCCGAGGGCAATGTTGATGCCCTTGCCCTTGTACTCCTCTCCCAAACCCTTTCCGTATTGGTACATGAGATCGCGATCCCATGTTGCGGCAACATGAATTCCTGCTGGGAAAGCAGAGACGAACTCATTTCCTCTGATTCCGTCTGGGGCATCTGAAAGACATAGTGAAGGTACTCCTAGCCGCGGAATCGCGCCCGAGTTTCCAACACATTGGCCTGTGAAACCGCCTGTATAATAGCCACCTGTCAGCCGATTGTCCCATCAAGTATAACATCGTCTGAAGATGACATTGGAGTACCAGGCTTCTTTGGGTCACTTACCAGTGATGTTTACTTTCTCCTCGAGCGTCGCCTGTGAGATGATGGCCCTGGCTTTTGCGTAGGCAGCAGCCCAGCGGGAACTGCTCGCACCCGTACCCTCGGCTACACAGTTAGATCAGCATGACCATGTATTGAACATTCGTGAACAAGCAGCTTACGCGTGGGGTATACTGGCGGCGAAAGACCATAGTACGGAACTTCGGACTGGTTGGTATACGGGTCGCCTTGTCCACAAACAGCGGTGCTATACAAAAATAGAGCGCTAGCCGCGCTCGCAAAAGACCTCATGGTTCTATGTAGCGACGGAACGAAGAGGGAATTGCGCACACTTTTCCAGACATGATGCCAGGCTTCGGACGACTTGCGATCTTCTTCTTATACATAATCACAACCCCGGACTCTCCCCCAGTCCCTATCGAGTCATGGATCCTCACAAGTCGGCCCTTTGTTATTGCTTGATTCCTTGGCTGTGGTCATACTCGGCCAGATCAAACCCGATGATGATGGGTATCGACATGGACAGTCCGAAGTCGACTGCCGCCGGCTTCAAGAAACTCAATTGCCCCCTCACGAGTTGGAGAAGCTATCGTTGGGGTAGCGCACCGGAATGGGCAGAGATCGTCGGTATGGAGCCCAGTGTGGAACTGGTTATGCGGAGAAGCGGGGATAAGCCATGATACGATGGGATGGATAACAGGACGGATAGGGATTTCATGGTGATAATAGACCTAAACCGGGCTCGCGGGCAGGATAAATGTCGGCAGAAACCCCGACAATCGGATATAACGACAATCATGTTTGGTCTCTTGGCAGCAAGCGATACAAGGCTTTCTCGCGCAAGGTGCAAGCAATAGCACGTCAGTCCGACCCTCCAGTCAAAAAGATTAGCAAGGGTAAAAAGGTTATTTGGAGAAATCATAAACGGCAGGCCGCGTCTCGGGGACCTCTTGGTCTCAATTATGTTTATTCTAACAACCAACATTAATAACTCATTATACTTTGTTGAAGGTTGCATCAGCCAGTTTGATATGGAAAAAAAAAAATAGAAACAACACGAGGGTCGGGGGAAATTGTACTTGCAGTTCGAGGTTGGAGAACCGGAGATCGATCCAACACCAGTGGGTGCCGCGCGGTGCGCGGCAAGTATTGCCGTCAAACTGCTGTCTGCTTGATGTCATGCTGCACTGTTGGCAGGCTGCGCTGCTAATCTTTATACTCTGTTTAGGTATTACTCTGTTGGCGAATTAGCTGGCGTATGTCAACTGTCGACTGATGGTCGTCGTTTGGCCATCACAAGTTTGTTAGGGCTCGCCGAAGCCGGTGGGTTTCCTTTTTGTTCACTCCGGGGGTGGTCCCGGGTTTCGAACTGCGGACCTAAGCGGGCTGGTTAGTAAGTCTGTCAAGCTGCCAACTTGACCTTTGTGTTGTTTCTGTGTTGGAAATCAAGACTTGAAACAGCTCCAAGAGGGCGCGTCTACAGCTTGCAGCTCGGCACCCTACGCAGACTCTCCTGGCTGCCTGAGGACAGCACTTGTTACCGACCGAGGCAAGAACCCATCTCGCGGCACCCCTCCTACCAGTTTTACAGCCATAGCGTCAGGCTTTCGCAGCAGTCAGGTCTCGTCCGTGGCGATGGTGATGGTAGATGCCCTCATTGGGGCGTCTATCCTATGGGATCTGTCGAAGCTGTGCGTTGCATCCAGAAGGTGTTGCACAACAATTGCTTCCTCAGGATATTTCGGAGTGGCAGCACTTTCAAGTGATACTATGCTGACAACAGACATTTTGACTCTGCCTAGGCCACTCCTTGAGTGCTGTTGAGCCCAAAGTCGCATATAGCAGGATAGAGGTTGCAGGCCTAGGGAGTTACGTTCCAAGATATATTGGGTCTGACAGCAAGATCGAAAATAGGTCTACAGTAGTCCTTACGTTCGAATAGAGTGGCGATGGGCCAAGCCATGACTTTACAGTGTTCTCTTGGGAGCCAGCCAGTAAGTTCCATTAATTCTTTGGTTTGTTAGGCACAGGATGTGTGCGATCCAGCGAGAATAAGACAAAGATAAATAGCACTCGATGTAGGTAAAGGGTATGGTATTACATTTGATCACATTACATCACTGGAAAGAAGCAAGAATGGATGGGGGAAAGCGATACCGATCTAGGCATCTTTCTATTGTCATTTGGTGTATCAATATCTGTCAAGCCTGCTTGAAGGCATTTACTTGCAAATGCAGTGGTGCGTCAACAATGCGCACAGAATGCTACGATTTTACACCTCGGGGTCAGTAGGGGGCGTCGAGAGACCGACAGTTTCCAAGGACACGGAGCTACGAGGGCTCAGCTTTTCGACGCTATCATAAGCACCACCCATATTCGTAGCAGCGGCATCACTTGATGCGCCAATGGGGTCGTCTACCGTTTGCTGGTAGACGCTGTTTGAATCGGTGAGTGCGATCGTGGAAAAGCCCTTGGTATCATCATCGCCTTCCTCGTCGTCCTGGTCCGAGTCCAAGTCCGAGTCCTCGATGGAAAACACATCCTCGAGGGGGGAAGTCTGGATGCGGCGGAACCGGGACAAGGTCAGGTTGCTCGCGCGCACCTGCGTCGCCGTCGCCACAACGTCATCACCCTCGTCAAATGTGGAGATGGAGTTGCGGATGCCGTCGCTGGAGACGGAGCTCCGAGGCTCCTCTGCGTCCTTGGCCTCTCCGGTGGGCTGGAAGTGTCGCCCGACGTGGTCCAGATCGGCCGAGGTCGCCGTCGAGGCGTCGTCATCCGAGACTGCTGCTGCGTCGTCGGCGCCGTCGGCTGCACTTGCAGCAGAGGGGGCAAAGTGCGCGTTCCTGGCCCGGCGGCGGGACTTGATCTCGCTGAGAGCATCGTTAAGGGCCACAGCTTCGTTCACCTGAGCCCGGAAGTTCTCGGACGTGATGAGCTCGCGGGGCCTGGAGCGGAATGAATTCTCTCGGCTGGGAAGGGGAGGTACGGGTACACTCGAAAGGCTCGCGTTTTCAACATCCGGCCTGCTGAACCAGGGGGTGGTCGGTGAGCGGCTTAAGGGCTCCGCCTGACTCTGAGTAAAAGGAACGAAGGCAGGAGGCTGAAGCTGAGGCTGGCCCATGACTGGCTGGCCTTCGAATCCGCCGGGGAATTCACGGACATCATTTTGTGTCTTTCTAGACCCCGGACAGCACCACAGAAACCAACAGCAGGCATCCATCATTTTGAAGGATATGAAATTGTCGAGTGATCAAAAAGGTTGGCTGTAGCTCGGCTTCTGGAAGAAGAGAAGATTTCGAATTTGCAACTTACCCGTAAGTTGCAGCTGTGCAGATGAATGATATTTAGGTACGAGAATTCAACTATTGCAATGTCATATCTTCACATCAATATATATCACTCAGACGTCCTTGTTCAAAAATCTCGTTGTTTAACGACAAATGACAACAATAGTGATTGTTATCTTTGTGATTCGAGGTCGATTGACAGGGTATTGCGCTGATTTTTTTGTCAGTGCTTCCAATCAAGGAAGACTGGGCCTTTCTTCAATTGTGCCAGCGCGGAGTGTAGACTGTCAATGGAATACAATCGCACTGAGATGGGCACGCCAAATCAGTCAGCACCTATTGTATGATTGTATACGAAAATTGTGCTGCCTAGTCGGCTGAATGCAAAAAGTCCGTGATTGTTTTCTGAGAGAAAATACGAAGGTGAACGGAAACTGTTTGTATTCGTCCGGGTCATCAGGCTCCAGGCCCTCATCCCTACTTGATGGCGTTCCGGTGCCTCCACCACATCTTAGCATGTTGCTTTCTCATTGAAAAACGCACATCCAAGGGGCTATGCTGAGTGCAAAAGCTCGTATGTCGTGGGGCTCTGTATGAAGACGGAAGGTAGGTTAAGGTTGGGGGTGAGCATAAGGTTCAGGACAGCATCATCACGCGGCCCAAAGGAGGTGGCGCTCAGGTACCGTGTTCAAAAACGGGTTGCCAAGCTTTTTGATCCCCTGCATTGGGTTCAATGCGTCTCGTCGCTGTTTGGACTTCGGTCACAAGGCCTATCGTGACATGCTGGCACCAGGTCTCTCTGCAATCTGCGCGTACCATATTGCTTGTTTGTTCACGAAACAGCTGCGCGAGCCTGGCATGGAGATTAGGACTTGGCATATGATCACCGCGAACAATATAGCTCAGTGAGCTGCTCCAAGCACATCTGGAACCCATAAAAAATGACCAATGTATGCCCTTCTACATCTCACTCTCGACTCATCCAGAATTGCTTATGCGTGAAATGGTTTGCAGCGCATTGAACACGGACATGGAGGACGACTGATAACAAAATCAAGCTTTCTTGATACTCCTGTGATTGGTCCATCATACTTCCCTTCTTCAGTAGTGACGGAGAGTCTTGGCGGACTCTGTGGTCTAGAATATACACATGGCGTATGCAGCTGTCAGGGGAGAGCCATAGCCACGCAATGAGCCGCGGTGTCCCGAGATCTATCCAAACATGAGGCCGGCACCTAGCGGATATAGGGGCCGAGACGGTCGTGTATGACTGATTCAGGACATCTTTGCACAAGACAGGCTTGAAGTTTGAATCGCCCGCTCCCATTCCAAGATCCCAGATCTCTTGGCGCGGCAGGCACTTTAACCCGGGAAGTGGTCGATAGAGACATTTTGGAAGGAATAGAAGGAAATGGGCCTCCCAAGCCTGGAGGCTAATCGAGGACATTGGTCTTCCGCGTTTGCCAGCCATGGCAACTGTGCTCACTGTCCGTATATATATACCAGACCATGACGATGTCCCTTCTCCGTGGCTGCCCCGTTGTCTTTCTATCGATCAGTCATACTCGCCACACTCATTAAATTGTCGTTCCAGTCGTTCTCTTCTCGCCCCGGCATACCTTGCCATAAAGGGCACTTGTTGTTTTATTAGCCTTGCTGTTTTCTTGAATTCTTTTTACCACAAAATCCTGCGGTCTCTCTACGCAAGATAATTCTCGAGTATGGGTCTTCTCAAGAACATCTTAAGCCTCGTAGTCCTTCTATCCTCGGCTGAGGCCGTCGTGCCGGACATTCCCGGGTTCAAGCTGACATGGAGTGACGACTTCGTCGGGCGGAGGTGGGCGCCGCCGAGCCGGAGCAACTGGATCGCCGACGTCGGGACGAGCTATCCTGGCGGCCCGGCGGCCTGGGGCACGGGGGAGACGCAGGTGTACACGAGCAGCATCGCGAACGCGCGGCAGACGGGCCGCGGCGCGCTCGAAATCGTCGCCGTCAAAACGGGCTCCCAGTGGACATCGGCGCGCATCGAGACGGTGCGCAAGGACTTCGTCGCCCGCGCCGGCGGCGCCATGCGCATCCAGGCCCGCATGTCGCTGCCACTCGTAACCCAGCCCGCCGGCTACTGGCCGGCGTTCTGGACGCTTGGCGCCGCGTACCGGGGCAACTATACCAACTGGCCGTCCATCGGCGAGTTTGACATTCTCGAGAGCGTAAACGGTGTCAACAAGGCATAGTGAGTTTCCGCTTGTCATCCCTCGCGTCGATCTCGTGACTTATATTAACATCTCCAGCGGTGGCATGCACTGCGACGTCAACCCGGGCGGCTCCTGCAACGAGCCCATCGGCCTCGGCAACAACCTGGCCTGTTCCGGGACGGCGTGCCAAGGCAACTTCCATCTCTACACGCTCGAGGTGGACCGCAGCGGACCCGTGGAGGCGGCGCGGTGGTACCTCGACGGCACCCTCTACCACCAGGTGACCTCGCAGCAGATGTCGGCGACGGCCTGGGCCAACGTCGCTCACCAGCCGGTATTCATCCTGCTGAACCTGGCCATGGGCGGCTCGTTCCCGGACGGGGCGTTCGGCTCGGCGACGCCGCTGCCCTCGACCACGTCTGGCGGCGTCTTCACCGTCGACTACGTCGCTGTCTATAATAAATGAGATATTGCCTGTGTATGTTACGAAACAGGGACGGGAAAATGTTACAGTGTACCGATTAGAATATGAGAGATACCCGCCGCTACATAGAGGTCACTCGTGCGTGATGATAGACCCGCTCAATGCTTTGCGGGCAAGGCATTGCAAGTTTTGTGTATATCCCAGCTTATAGCACTTGTAAGATCAAAGACATATTTTGCAGCACTGCAAGTACTACAAAATGCCGTGGGCCAGTCACGTATTGAGCAGTACATGGGCGAATACCCCTATATTCTTCTCTGGCCCAGACAAGCTGCTGAACAGCCTGTTGTGTAAAACGTCGAGCTGACTTCAGCCGGTACCAGGTCAGGGTGTCTTGACGCGCCCCGCGCTCCATACGCAAACCAGGATTCCATGAAAATAGATCGGCGCTGCAAGAATACTTGACATGTCGATGTACGTGCCACATATATGCAGGTGTCAGCAGCGGGATGTGCCTTTACATCGAGCTTATTCGCATGCACCCACTCGCGACCAGAAGATTGATGAGCACGTCTCAGCCTCGGGCGCCACTGCATAGGACACACGTTTTCTTTTTCCTCCCGGGTTCACGTCAGGACAAAACCAGGCAGACTGAGGCAGCACAAACCTCCGATCGTCCCGGAGGATCCAGCACTGGTCTGGTTTGTCTGGTTATAGTCCTGCTTTTCTTTTCTGGCAGGATGACGGGAAGACGCCCCAGCTGACCCAGCCCTGCTGCTTTTCGAAAGTTTCTGTCTAGTCACAGCAAATAATGAGTCGCCACAGGCATCCCCACAGCAATCCTTCGGGCAGCCGGGCTTCTGGACAGAATGCGATAGATCGGAAAAGCGATGCGACTGATCCGGAGTGCCCGGTCGAGTATAGCATGCAAGAAACGCCAATCAAGCAATTTGGGGCAAATCGAGTGTTCCCCAAGGTCTTGCGCGACCGAGTTTCTCGAAGCATTCCATCCTCGCAAGACCCCGTCGCAGATCAAACACCCGTCGTCCGAAGCCTGGCCTGCCGGGTCACACCTCCAACTGCCGGGGCATCATTGCGACCGGACGATCTACGTCTGGGGGGGACTTCGACGGCATCTTGGTCACACCAAAGGAAATGTTGACAGTAATAGGACATTTGACACCCATCACGTTGTGAATTGCATGTGTATGCCTGCAGGGCTTCCTCCACACGTGGACTGAAATCTAGGGTCCGGTGAAGCGGGTGCACGCGGATCGAGGTGATTGGTGGATTTCGTCTAGGCATCGTTCATCAGCTCGGAGCCCGAAGAACGCACCCCCCGTGCCTTCGAACGCTAGAATGGGCAGTCCCGCAGTGTCGCCGTTGCAGCTGCCATGAGATGGCGGTTTGGCATAGATGAAAGTGCTTGACGTACCTCACTGAGGCGCTCTGAGCTGAAATTGATGGAACATGGTCTTGGAGCTGAGCAGCCGTACATGAGACATCACGACCAGGACGAGGGTTGTCGCGAAAAGAAATGTAAATGTTGTGGGTTGTCTCTTTTTTTTTTTTCAAAACGAGTGATAGTCTAGAACTATAGACGAACAAGAACAGTCCCGTTATTGCTGCTCACAATGCGCACACAGCATTTCAACACTAAGTAGGTTACTAATAAAAGTTTGGCCCGTTGCTTTTGAGGCGCCATTTGTTCAAGTTAGGTATTGCCCAAAATTGGGTGTCAATGTCCAAACGCCCGGCGGATGATGCGTGCTTGACCGAACCCGTTGCCCGGTGACACAGCTATCTCCTGTACTCCTCCCAACGTGATATGTAAATAACATGAATATGATATCGCTCATTTTCGTCGTCGGCCAAGTGGGATGCCGGTCTGGCATTCCAAATGGCGTCCAATTATGTACAAAAAAATGTCGTAAAGTGAATGACCAAGTATTGATCATCCAGTGGCCGTGGTAGCTCCAGAGCACCACCAGTGTCTAGATCCAAACTGGTTGCGACTCGACCTTTTCCGGAACGAAAAAGGTCGAAAGTAGACTTTGGACCTCTGCGAGATAGTCCTCGGCTCTGAATAGGCAGAGGCCCTTTCTGGTGAGTTCCTTGGCTTCTTCGTCGGCAATGTGCAGCTTGTCCCTGACTCCAAATTCCTCGGCAATCATGGAGACTTGCGCCAGCTCCTTGCGGAAAGGGTGCGAGACCGACAGCTCGGGCTTCCTCTGTGATGGCTGGCGAACAGGTCGGGGTGGAGCCGATGTCGCATCTGCAGGCTTTTCCTCCACTTCGGGGACTTCGGGAATCTGTGCCCTGTTGAGAGAAAAGCCCGATGAGGAGACTGACGTGGCTGTCGACGGGGTCGCGGAATGCGAGGGAGACTGGCTGGTCTTGGAGGAGATCGAGCCTCCTGATCCGTTGGATCCCCTCAGAGATGCCTGACGTGCCAGGTTGTCGAACGACGCCTTTTTGGTGTGAGAAAGTGCTCGCTGAGGAATCTTCGGAACATCCGGTCTGTTGACTTTCTGCGGGGGCACCTTTTGGCCGGGAGCAGTGAAGTAACATGACAGGTGGTTTGGCTCCGGCGTAGCGTTATTGCTCTCTGTCGAGGCAATATCTGGACTGGTTGGGGGAGACGAAGCGCTAGTTCGGTTGCCATCAGAGTCCTCCGAAGTCCTCGAGGATGGCGAAGAGGCAGACTTGGGATACAGGTCCGGAGCATTGTATGCCAGCATATTAGTAGTATGCGTCAACTCTGTCGGACCGGAGATCTTGTGGCGGATAGATCCCGAATACCCAAGGCGCTTGCTCGTCGTGTTGCTGCGCTGCGGAATAGATCCATTTGACTCCTTCAAATCAATTGAAGGCTTCGCGCGCCGCGTAGTAAAGGCGCGTGCAAGAGACATGTTGGTTGTTGCTGAATAAAACTCTTCCGAGGTCGCAGGGAAGGCGGCAAAGGTCAAGACCTGTGAAGGCCCCGTAGAGTGATATAGGCGAGTACACTCGAGGCGAGTGACGAGTCTCAGCCGTTTTGACGCGAGGTGTACTTGAACTACCCGAGATGCGAGTCTGACTGAGGTCTTGAGAGACAGATGACGAGTAGGAGGAGGAAGTAAGACAAGGGCCGATGCCAATAAGCGAGAGAGCTGGGCGAGAGCACCGATGGTTCCGCAAAGACTAGAACCGTCTAGCTGACCGATGGATGGACGATGCGCTCCTGTATTCCCTCTGGAATAGCTGACGGAAGGCTCAGTTAGTGTGCTGCGTGGGCACACAATCTCGCCTAGATGAGGAAGGAGGATTGATCAAAATGGCCTGTGCCAAGACTGGGCCCCTCTCAGCTATCAGAAGCTGGCAGAATAGATAGTGCAGATGCCGAGCTGACTTGGCTTGTACTATGAAGAGGACACTGAGGTTCCTTTTAAGACAACAAGATACAACAGGAAAATCCCGGTATACTTGAAGCGAGTTGTTGTTGTCTGTATTTGGGTTTTCGTGGCTGGCACCCAGAGATGGAGCGGGCGCGAATAGTGTTAGTTGCGATTTCCGGGGAAAAGCTAAATGGTGGTCCCCGGTAAACGGCTTTGCGGCTTATAGCCAACGTTCAGGCGGATAAAGAAGAAGTCGATCAAAATCTGGATCGCGCCAGAAGATGAAACGAGATAGCAAGAATGGAAGTAGGAAAGAAAGCGTGTGTGGCGGTTGAGTCAAGTAAAATTTCCAGAGGAATGTGGTGACGACTTGATGTACCGCGACGTTGCTATGATGGTTGTGACACCGGGTCCTCTCAAAGGTTGGCGAATCACAGGATAATGGGTGTGTGAATGACCGTGGGTTGTCCTTTCACGGGCGACTGATCAAAGGAATGCCGTGCGGAAGGGGGAAGGCTGCTGCCGCCGTGATCAACGTGCGGTTGACTGACGGATTGCAGGTGATCAAGTTGGCGCCCCTATGTGTGTGTATGTCCGAACGTACAGCTGATCGGGTCCTCGGTTGGTGGTGGTGTATAGTTTGTGTGTGCCAGACAGTAGAAACAATGAAACAACCGGGTTCCGTGGAGGGACTGTGCCGAAAGATAACAGATGGAAAAGTAAAATAATGAATGTCGAGGGTTTCAAAGGAACGACAACCCTGAGTATCCAAGCCCTTATACCTACGATGAGCGAGCGAGGACTCGACGACAATAAGATCTCGTGAGAGACTGGAAAAGAAGAAGAGTAGTAATTCCGACCGAGTGGTTGAGAGGAACGGAGACGAGCATCGTCCACGCGTGCCAACGGGGGGAGCACGATAATAAAGGGACCTGGGATTTTTTAGTCGAGCAGAACTAAACTGGCTTCCGGGGGAGGCCCACGATTGATTGCAAGGGCAGTCCAGAACTGGAGCAGCTCTGCTTGTGAGTGGGCATGCACAAGCTAGGAGTGACTGCTGCAAAGAAGAAAAAATTGACGAAGCCAACGCAGGTGCAGGGTATCGAAGCGCTCGACCACATGTTCGCAAGTCTCCGGTACCTGGCGTGTTTCTCGCCATTCTATGAAGGGTACGCCTGCTATGCGACGGGGCCAGAGGTAGCGCGTACCTTGGCTCGACTGCCCATATCGGGAATTCGACAGACTGACTGAGCATGACTTGGAATCGATATCCAGGGGCACGAAGCGGAGAAGGGCAGAAAAGCCCACCCTTCCACCCACAAGCACGATGGCTACTAGTCCACACCCAGCGTTGCGCGCCGCCTGGAGCGTCAAATATCCACAAAATTAGCACCAGGGGGACCCGACATATCGACAGGGATCGACTTCCCTGTCCGTCTTGGGTAAATGCGCGCCATCAACCATTCAGGCTAGAGCGCGCCACTGGGAAGGAGAAAAAAGGCCGTTCCTTGAGGATCGGATCCAGGGAACGAACCAGCGACCCAGACCAGACCAGATGGACGGCCGCCCTCGAGCAGACCAGACAGACATGAACAGTCATCAGTCGCACAGCATCACGGAAGCTGCTTATCAATTTTTTGCAGTTGCATCTTGCATGCACTCGGTGTGAGATATTGTCTCTGCTGGACCGAATCAGATCTGACCAGCAACGAACGCATCACTTTTCGTCCCATCAGAGAGGACCTTTCCCGCGGTTCGTTTTGGGACGCACCGCTGTCAATTATCGGCCCAATGCAGGTACAGCGCGGGTTGTTTCGCTACTAAACTTTTGCTCTATCCCTTGCTTCCTGAATCATTGGCACATATTGCAGCAAATAACCAGTTCCCGCTCTTTTAACAACAGCCAACTCAACTTGCTCTGCGGGTCATCGAGTTCGTACCTACATCAGCTGGTCGGCCACCCATACACGATCCAGTCCTGCTGGCTGTTGGAACAGCCGTTACCTATGATCACCCGAATGAAGTGATCCCACGTTTCTCAACTGCATACACTACTACGAAGTAGTACACACAGTAAGCTAAAAGGTAGGTGTCTGGTATGTGAGCTATAGTACGTACAGTATAAGCAGAACAGCGCACCTTTCCGTTCCAGACATGGCTAGCTTGCTGGCAATCCCGGAATCTGGAACCGATCAGCTCTGATGGGCTTGAACTTGTCTTACTCGTGCGCGCCTGATGACGCTTGAGATGATGGTGCAGTTTTCGACAACTATCTTCTCAACTGAAGCCGCCAGCGAGCATCGCCTAGCAATCGAGGCGGTCCCTGCGAATCTGGCTGCGGTGGGTATAGCTCGTTGGGTATCCGCACTTTACTGCCGCCCCTAGGGACTCGTCCTCCGAACCAGCCAAGCAGCCACGCAGCCTGGCCCCAGTCCAAGCACACCACGACCAGGGAGGAACGGCCGAATCGCAGAGCAGAGCGAGCCAGACAGACAGACAAACCTGTGTCTTTGCTCTGCATCTGTAGGTTCGCTGCTACATACACTGCTGGTTGCTGGACGCAATGCTCCCACCGCGATGGCTCTCGGTCACTCAACAAATCATATGCGCTTTCACCTCTTCCTGAGCGGGCTACCCTCAGTCGACTTGGGCCAATCTCGAAACAAGTCAACGGCCAGGCGAGCAGTTGTGCGGCTTGGACGAATTCCATTGGTCGCTTGTTCCAGGCAAGACCCCTGGTCTCCCGCCCAACGTTTCAGAACCCAGGTCAAAAGCAATGACCACTGTGATTGTCCCGCGATGCGCTGCCCCAATCCAGATTGATTCGTCCCTGCTGATCATCCGGCCTTGCCAACCGGAGCTAGCATCAAGAGATCTGCGCAGCTTTTGGCTGCTATCATCGCGCGCCATATTCCGTACAATGGAGCAATGGGGAATTGATCATATTGGGCGGTAATTATCGTGAACTACCAACACACACATGTGTTCTTTCCGAATGGACGAGCAACACCCTCATCGAGCGACAGTTCACGTCCAACGAATCTGTCCATACTTGATTCAGACCTGGCAAGACTCGAATAGGACTCCCGTCGCCCAAAAGGGGCTGCTCTGTGTGTCCCAAAAAAGCTAAGCCGGAGCATCCCCCCGCAACCAAGTTTCGCATAGAATGCGCCCTTCATTAAACGTCCCCAGGCAAGGTTTCTATGTTCAAACCATCTGATGTTCGCATTGATAGAATACGTAGGCCCTGGAAGAAGAACGAGCAATTCATCTGTCACCGCCAACCGAGGTGCCGTTTTCACCGTGGTTATACTGTACAAAATTTTCAGATGGATTCTAGACTGTTTCGACCCTACTGATTGCCACCGAATGGAGAAATCTGACTCAATCACTTGCATATAAGCTTGCGAGCCAACGAGCGAGCCGTCGAGTGCCGAGCATCACACATACATCACGTCATGCAGGTACCGATTTCTGAAGAAAATTACCCAAGTTTGATCAAGCTTGATTTTCAGACCAAACGAAAGTTCCAGCATTCCGTCCTTGGCCTATGATTTCCAAATCGGCCATGTTGGCTCACTCAACGCCACTCGGACAAGCGACGACCATCCATCCTGGACGTGATGCTATCTGAATATCATGAAATACATTGATTGCCCCGCACAATTCCCGTACGCCATGTCACATTGAAACCGGGTCTATCAGGATGTGTTCACCGGAATTAAACTCAAAATGGAGCATCAAATCTAGTCCTCATCCATGGAGTCTCCGTCCTCCTCGTCATCGTCACCCTCGTCAGAGTCTGAATCTGTATCATCCTCTGCCACTCCAACGAGTCTGTCTTCCACACCCGAGCTCGGCTCGCCCGACATCTTGTGAGCAAAAGCCTTGCGAACGGAGAAGTTGGTGCTGGTGTCCCAGACGTGCATAGTGCCCTTGCTGCCAGCAACGGCCAGGCGGAAAGCTACCTCAACATCCGGTGCAAAGGTTGTGGAGAAGACCTTTCCAACGTCCAGGTTGCGCGAAACGACCACTGCGGGACCGGTGGGCTGAATGTTCCAAAGCTTGACAGTCTTGTCTGTCGATCCCGTGACCATGAAGCCAGGGATGTGGCTGTTGATGTCGAACGATGAGAGGGACTCATCGTGAGCCTGCAAAGTCCACACCGGCTTGCTGGCAGCAGGGTTTGAGGGTATGTTTCGAATGTCGTGATAGTGAATGATTCCGTTCTCGGTCGAGACAAAGAAGAAGTTCGGGTCGTGGGGATCCCATCGGACGTTCTCAACGTCACTCTCGACACCCCACCGGGGCATCTTTGCATCGGGCGCACGCATATCAGCGGCCACGACTGTACGATCATAACTACCACTCAGGAGAACGGTGGATTCGACAGAGTGCCATGCTAATGAGCACACCTTGTCAGTGTGGTAGCTGTACGACTTGGCGCACGTTGCGGTGTTGAGGTCCCAAAGCTTGACCGTCTTGTCTGCGGAAGCCGAGGCCAGCAGGTTTCGGTGTTTTCTGTTGGCGGCTAGCGACAGAACGGCATCGACATGGAACTCGTCGTTGGCCTTCTTTGACTTCTTCTTCTTCTTTTTCTTGGCGGCATCGGGGCCCTTGTTGCCTTGGCCAAGGATGGCATTGGGGTACATGCAGTCCACAGTGTCAAGGTCCCAAACCTCGATATCTGGGTCCATGGTGCCGATTGCGACAAAGTTGGCCGTGGAATCCTGGGCAACGCCCTTCTTGGCCACAGGCAGGTCGAGCCACTCAACGCAGAGGGGAATGGCCGGAAGCATAATGTCGTGGTGGACATACATGTTGTCCGCATCATCCTCGTAGACGTAAACCTCGAGGTGTGCCAGCTCATCTTCGACCTTGGCAGCCAAGAGGAGGTTATCCGTAGCCAGGATCTGCAGTTCTTCGCGCTCGTCCTCATCGTCGTTTTCTCCGGCGGGTATCTTGATGTAGGGGTCGTCTTTGTTCGATTCGTAGTAGGCCAGGGACTTGACGTTGCCAAACATGTCCATCTTTTGGCCCTCGGGTTGGTCCTCGTCATCATCATCGTAGTGCTCGAGGTCGTACTCCTTCAAGTCATCGTCGTCAATGTTGACACTGCGTCAATGATTAGCAAGAATAATGCGACAAAGGCGGGATGTGAATTCACTCACGCCTCGGCGGCCTTCTTCTCCGACTTGACGGACAGGTTTGACGTTGCTTCCGTGACGTCGCCAATGGCATTGGCGGCGGCATCCTCCTCCTCCTGGGCCTCGTCCAGGTCGTCATTCGCATCGTCGAGCTGGAGCTTTGCGAGCGAGGCAATGCGCTCGAACTCCTCGTCGTCGAAGTCATACTTCTGCGGGAAAGGTGCCGCAAAGCCGCGCGGCACCCATGCAGCTGTTGTGATCATGGACGACATTGCGAACCCAGTGTTTTGTGCAGAAACAACAGATTCGGTGATGTGCAAGATTGCCCGATACGCAGCAAAAGTTCCCCGCGACGACCTCCAAAAATTTTGGGCGGCCCAAGAAATAATTTTAGCGGGGCTCAATGCTTATCTTATCGCGGCCCCAGCGAGCTATGTCACAGCTGTGGATTGGTGCCGTGGTGGCCCGCTCCTCTGGCCGTGGATCTCGAGCTACGATTGAACTCGTCCCCCCAATCTGTTTTGGTCATTCACGGATTTCTGGTCGCGTCTTGCCTCGACCACAGGGTATGGAATTCGGACAGTCGGCTCAGTAGATTTCCCTGTGAATTATTACGAAAGCGTCAATATAGAGGCTGCAACTTAAAGTTGCGCAAATCGACAGTTCGTGCCAGCTTATCCTTCACAACGCCCGCCAACATGGATCGCAATGGCGGAAACTTCAGCCCAAAGCGGCGCAAGCTCGACTTCAACCCTTTGAGGTCCGACGACCGATACGCCTCTCTTCCGAGCAGATCCTCTCGCCCGGCTGGCGGCAAATCAGCATCGCGCTTTGCCACGCCAAAACAGCAGGAGTTTGATACCCCCGAGCCTCAAGTGCCCGAAGACGACCAGAACGCGCTGGACCGTGACTGGTACCTCGGGGATGAAAATGGCCATACCTTTGGCGACGAGACGCACGACCCTTTCGCCTCGTACGAGGACACCTGGGTCGAGCAGCGGCACCGCGAGCAGGACATGGTCGAGAAGAAGTCGGGCCAGAAGCACCTGAACGCGCGACAGCTGCAGCGGCAAAAGGACAATGACGCTTGGGAGACCAACCGTATGCTGACGTCTGGTGTCGCCCAGCGGCGCTTTGGCGACGACTTCGAGGACGACGACGAGGGCACGAGAATACACCTCTTGGTGCACGACCTCAAGCCACCGTTCCTGGACGGCAGGACCGTGTTCACGAAACAGCTGGATCCCGTCCCTGCCGTCAGGGACTACCAAAGCGACATGGCTGTATACAGCCGAAAAGGCAGTCGCGTTGTCAAGGAGCGGAGGCAACAGAGGGAGAGACAGCGGCAGGCGCAAGAGGCTACGAATATGGCTGGCACGAAACTGGGAAATATCATGGGAGTCAAGGAGGACGAGGGCGACAGCGCGCTTCCAATAGCGGCTGAAGACGACGCCACCAAGACGGGAGGCAACAAGTTCAGCGAGCACATGAAAAAGAGCGAAGGTGCTTCCGACTTCAGCAAGAGCAAGACCCTCAGAGAGCAGCGAGAGTATCTGCCTGCTTTTGCTGTCAGGGAAGACCTCATGAGAGTTATTTCAGACAATCAGGTCACCATTGTGGTTGGTGAGACGGGTTCCGGAAAGACGACACAGCTTGCACAATTCTTATATGAGGATGGGTACGGCAACCGGGGCATGATTGGCTGTACGCAACCTCGACGTGTCGCAGCTATGAGTGTGGCCAAGCGTGTCGCTGAAGAGATGGAAGTGAGACTGGGAAGCACCGTGGGATATGCAATTCGATTCGAGGATTGCACGAGCGACGAGACAGTCATCAAATATATGACAGACGGTATCCTGTTGAGAGAATCGCTCAACGAGCAGGATCTGGACCGCTACTCCTGTGTTATCATGGACGAGGCGCACGAAAGAGCGCTCAATACGGACGTTTTGATGGGACTCTTCAAGAAAATATTGCAACGGCGAACCGATCTTAAGCTCATTGTTACTTCGGCCACGATGAACTCGAAGCGATTCTCAGAGTTCTTTGGAGGCGCACCGGAATTCTTCATTCCAGGACGGACGTTCCCGGTCGATGTCATGTTTCACGGGTCCTCGGTTGAGGATTATGTTGACGCAGCAGTCCAGCAAGCCCTCCGGATCCATGTGTCGATGGCGGCCGGCGATATTCTAATTTTCATGACTGGCCAGGAAGACATCGAGTGCACCTGTGAGCTGCTCCGGGAAAGACTCGACGCATTGAACGACCCGCCCAAGTTGAGCATATTGCCAATTTACAGTCAAATGCCGGCAGATCTCCAGGCCAAGATTTTCGACCGCGCTGCCCCCGGAGTCCGGAAATGTATCGTCGCCACCAACATTGCAGAAACGAGTTTGACAGTAGATGGTATCATGTACGTGGTGGATGCTGGCTACTCAAAGTTGAAGGTGTACAACCCGCGCATGGGTATGGATACTCTGCAGATTACGCCCATCTCCCAGGCCAATGCAGGCCAGCGTGCTGGACGTGCTGGCAGAACTGGTCCTGGCAAGGCCTTTAGGCTCTTTACCGAGAAAGCATTCAAGGACGAACTATATACCGCCACCATTCCCGAGATCCAGCGAACGAACCTGAGCAACACAGTACTGCTACTGAAATCCCTTGGCGTGCGGGATCTTTTAGACTTCAACTTCATGGACCCGCCGCCCCAGGATGTGATCACCACATCGCTGTTCGATCTGTGGGCTTTGGGTGCTTTGGACAATGTTGGCGAGCTGACCGATTTGGGTTCAAAGATGAACGCTTTCCCCATGGACCCCCCTCTGGCCAAGCTGTTGATCATGTCTGAGGAATATGGCTGCAGCGAGGAAATGGTGACCATCGTCGCCATGCTATCCGTTCCAAACGTATTCTACCGACCAAAGGAGCGCCAAGAAGAGTCAGATGCTGCACGTGAGAAGTTCTTTGTTCCCGAGTCAGACCACTTGACCTTTCTCCACGTGTACTCGCAGTGGAGATCCAATGGCTTTTCCGACGGCTGGTGTACGCGTCACTTCCTCCATCCCAAGTCGCTTCGCCGAGCCAAAGAGATCCGTGATCAACTTCTGGACATCATGAAGATGCAAAAGATGGAGATGGTTTCCTGTGGAACTGACTGGGATGTGATTCGAAAGTGTATCTGCTCCGGCTACTATCACCAGGCTTCGAAAGTAAAGGGAATCGGCGAATACGTCAACCTCAGAACGTCGGTCACGGTACAACTACACCCAACTTCGGCACTGTACGGGCTGGGATTTCTTCCCGACTATGTGGTGTACCATGAACTTATCCTCACAAGCAAGGAATACATGTCTGTCGTGACTGCGGTTGACCCTCATTGGCTCGCCGAGCTCGGTGGTGTCTTCTACTCTGTGAAAGAGAAGGGATACTCGGCAAGAGACAAGCGCGTCACGGAAACCGAGTTCAACAGGAAGATGGAGATTGAGGCCCAGATGGCGGTGGACAAGCAGAAGCAGCAAGAACGCCTTCTCGCGGAGCAGGAAACCGTGGCCAAGAAAACCATCAACGGCGCCAAAGACGAGAAGAAAATCAAGACCAGTGGCGCGGTCAAGAAACCAGTCGTCAAGAGGAAAGGCAGGGGTTTCTAGACGTTGGTTCGGCTGACGTAACTATTGGATAGCAAATGTTGTATAAATACCCATCAACTACGACATAGAAATTAAGGCCATGACCAATCTAAACAACGATCAAGAAAATAGTAGGATGTATTTAATCTTTGTTTGCAATGCGGTATGCAGAATTTGTATTGAATTAATAGAATGCCACTAATGCGTTTCTGCTGGGTTTAGGTACTGTGCTAGCTTGACCTCAGAATCCCCACAGGATTTTAAGGCTAGGCCCGAGCTCCAACCTTCGATGCACCTACCTAGCTCCCCCGTAAACCGTGTCCAGACCCTCAATTCACGCGACGTAGCAGCTCCGGGTTCCCCCCTTATCACCAACTTCATCCATTCCTTTGCGCCTGCACGCCGACAATCCAGCAGATCTCTTTCGATTCTTCTTCCAACCCCCACTATTGCGATTCCGTCCTTTTGATCTAATATTACTCTCAACCACTCGACACAATGGCACCCAAGGGAGAGAAGTACTCGGTGATCCTGCCGACATTCAACGAGCGCAAGAACCTGCCCATTGTCGCCTGGCTGCTGAACCGTACCTTTACCGAAAAGTATGTTACTTTCCGCGAACCCAACCGAGACCAGGTTACCTCGAACGGCGTGCCTCGACTCGATGCGGCTACAAGTTGAAGAGACAAACTAACGGACATGCAGCAACCTCGACTGGGAGCTCATCATCGTCGATGACGGCTCGCCCGATGGCACGCAAGAGGTCGCCCTCCAGCTGGTCAAGGCCTACTCACCACACGTCATCCTCAAGACCCGAACCGGCAAGCTGGGCCTCGGAACGGCCTACGTGCACGGCATGCAGTTCGTGACGGGCACCTTTGTCATCATCATGGACGCCGACTTCAGCCACCACCCCAAGTTCATCCCCCGCATGATCGAGCTGCAGAAGAAGGGCAACTACGACATCGTGACGGGTACGCGGTACGCTGGCGACGGCGGCGTCTACGGCTGGGACCTCAAGCGCAAGTTCGTCTCGCGCGGCGCCAACCTGTTCGCCGACACGGTCCTGCGCCCCGGCGTCAGCGACCTCACCGGCAGCTTCCGCCTGTACAAGAGGCCCATCCTGCAAAAGGTCATCGAGAGCACCGAGAGCAAGGGATACACGTTCCAGATGGAGATGATGGTCCGCGCCAAGGCCATGGGCTGCACCGTCGCCGAGGTGCCCATCTCCTTCGTCGACCGCGTCTACGGCGAGAGCAAGCTGGGAGGCGACGAGATTGTCGAGTACGCAAAGGGTGTTCTGAGCCTCTGGCTCAAGGTCTAAGGAGCGGGCCTTTCAATGAGGGGGAATGGAAAATGGTGGCGTGGCGAGCAATGTACCTGTCAAAAAGAATTGACTTGACGACGTTTTAAGGTGTACAACAGGAACACGAGGACTGCCTGGCGTTAGGACGGCTTGTGTTTTCATCTTCTACCGATGATACTACTAATATATAAGGCCCAAAAGTTAGGCCGCAAATTTGCCAAGTATTCTCAACTGCTTGTGAAGCGTGGTTGTGTTTAGCAGTGACTATTCTCTTTTTCTACTAGATTACATGTTGCGACCACCAGTGACCATGATGGTTTGGCCGGTCACGTACGAGAAGAGCGGGCTGACGACAGCCAGGATGGCACTGGCAGCCTCGCTCGGCGCGCCGGGCCTCCGCAGCGGGATGTCGGCGTATAGCTGGGGCCCGGCGGCCTGCTTCTGGGCCTCGGGTATGCCGAGGGCAATCTTCTCGCCGCCGGGGCCCGTGATGAAGGCGCCCTTCTCCTTGGCCTGGGTGAGCCGGGTCTCGATGTGGCCGTAGGCGATGGTGTTGACGCGGACGCCGAACTGGGGGCCCCACTCCTTGGCGATGGCCTTGGTCAGGCCCGTGACGCCGGCCTTGGCGAACGCGTAGTTGGCCTGCCCGGCGTTGCCGTGGACGCCGCTGGTCGACGAGATGTTGACGATGGCGCGGGGCTCGCTGTCCTTGACCCTGAAGTAGGGAGACGCCTCGCGCACGAGCCGGAACGGCGCCGTCCCGTGCAGCGCCACGATGGCGTCCCACTGCTTGTCCGTCGTCTTGTGCACCACGCCGTCCCACGTGTAGCCCGCGTTGTTGACGATGATGTGGATCTTGCCGCCCCCGAACTCGGCGGCTTTAGATACCAGCGTCTTGATGTACGCCGCGTCCAGCATGTCGCCGGCCACCGCCAGGGCCCGGCCGCTGCCGCCGGCGTTGATGCTGTCCGCTACGGACTGTGCTTTTGCTGTAGCAGAAGTAAGTATAAGTGAGAATTGTATAGCCCCTTGAAATCCATAGAGGAGGATGTCTTGGGAGGAGTCGATTCACGTACCGCCGTCAATGTCTGATACAATAACCTTGGCGCCCTCGTTGGCAAATAGCCGTGCTGCTTCTGCGCCAATACCTTGTCCACTGCCAGTAATAATGGCCGTCTGGCCTGCCAATAGCCCCTTGGGGTAGTTGAGCTGGCTCGATATTTGCTTGATGCGGTCTGCCATGATGTTTGTTTGTTACACGAGATATGACAGTTGCTTTAGTCAATTGATTGGGCTTGGCGTTCTGATTATAGGAAAAAGCCGTAATTCTGACGAGTAAGGTAACAGATACAACAAACAAACCGATAAGTCGTCAGTCTGCCACGATATTTATTTATCGTCACTTTCTGCGGGGCAGTTGGAGTTCCTTACCCCGGACTTTCGTTGCGGCTGCCGAGGTTCCCCGCCGCACCGATCGGTTTCGATGCCGCGGCGCTAAGTAATGTATTTGTTCAAGACTGGGGGTTTCTGATTAGGTTTACGTAGCCGAGAGACTCAATATCTGGGGTTGAATCAATTTGTCTCTTCTCGTCGAGTGATTGTTTTTGAATTTAGGTACATAAGGTACTGTTTCTAAGCTGCCTGATGAACCGACATTTGAACAAGTGGGCCGACGATGTCAAGTGGATCAACGGCCTAAGCAGTCTATACAAATTTATTATAGACAATAGTGAATATCTTCGAGTTGACCAGTCTAATTATCACAATGTTTCCCTGCATAGAAGTGATTAAATCGCAAGACATGTATGATCTGGCAGCCGATCGAGTGGCCGCTAGTACTTAACAAAACAAAGTCCTGAAGATACTGGGTCTATTCAAGATTCCCATTTGGTGAATACTACGCGAGTCGACTCGTACGGCATAGTGAACGTCTCCCAAGACCACCTCGTCCGCGCCTTTTCATCCTCGAGCCGGAATTCGTACTTCAAGAGCAGTTGCGACAACATCATCTTGATTATCAACGACGCATGGAAGCGTCCGGGGCTGGTCACGAGGTATGAGTAAGCGATAGACAAATACTAAAAGTTTTGGCTTCTCACCATGCAAGCGACCCGTACCCCCAAACCGGGAAAGTCTCCGAGACGTCGGTGAACTTGTGTTGCTGGGAATATGACTCTGGTGAGAAACGAGTAGGTATAAATGAGTCTGGCTCGGGGTATGTCGTTGGATCATGCATGTGGTTGTACGCTGACACGCAGACGGTGGCGTTTTGGGGGACGAAGATGGAGTTGTCGGAGAATGTGTAGGGTCTCAAGGCTTTCCTCCGGATCGCGACTACGATGGATGTTAGCAGGCTGGTACCTCTTCGTGGCTGGGGCAGTCATACGAGTATCCAGTGGATTGAGCCTCACGGTCTCTTTGATAAAGCCGTTCAACAGGGGCAGCTGCTCCAAGACTTTGTAATCCAGTGGTTCATTCTGTTTGAGTTCCTCACGAAGGGCCGTCTGCCAATTCTTTCGAGCGCAGAGCTCCAGTATAACAAAGTTGAGGTTCATCCACGGTTGATGAGAGGCGGCGAACCAGATTCCCAACAGGGACTGCGAGAGGAGTTCCGGATCCCAGTAGTCGCTTTCCTTTGTCAACGCGGTCATGTTGTGCATGATGGTGAGCTATAGATTATGAGCTTTGACGAGAACCACCAATCTGTAACGAGGAGCCATACACTTTTGATTTGTTCCTCTTCGTTCCACGTTGAGCGGCCGGAGCCCATGCACTCACGAAGCTGTCCTTGGATGGAATGCATTGCTTGGCCTCGGTTTGTAAGGATTGCATGTATCAAACTAAATGGGACGCAGGCATCAGAACTGGGGATTATGGCCGATTGCAGAGGGGCCGAGGTCTTACGGTGACATGAATCCAGGCATGATCTGGAATGCGCCCATGCACCTGACCATGTCCTGAGGATAGCGCAGTAGCGCATCTGCAAACTTTGGGCTCGAGGCTTTCATAGTTAGCAATTTGTGTCCCAAGACAATATCCCGGGGCTTGTCATACATAGTGTCTTGCCAAAGAAGGCGAGGCTCATGAGTTGCGACGAAAGTCGCCGGATAACTTGCGCGACTGGAAATGACATGACTTCTGCTCGCATTGTCAGCCACCAAGAGAGCATTTATCTCATATCAATCAAGGCAGAGTACCTCTGTCACCAAACTCTTCAGCCAGGCCCTCATGTAGTCGGGAAATCAGGTGTGGGTAGAGCGCCTGGAGGTGAGCTGGCCCATTGACTTGCAGAACACGACTGAATAACCGCGTCCTGACCAATTTGTGGTCATCTGTGTTGTGCTCATACTTGTTCATGTTGTGTTTGAAGCCAAACATCTGCGTATAATCAGCATAGCCCAGTAAAATAAAGTGAACCGGGCAGTTCACATCTGCGTACACAGCTCTCTGGGAGAGTCCAGCCGCCTCGCTCAGTTCAGCGATATGCCTCTTCGAGGATACTATTACAGTCTGAGTGGACTTCCATGGTTTGTAGTATTTTGCCGACCGCTGTCCTGCATTATTATTGTTTTCATTCATGAAGGACATAATTTAAACTGTACATAATCGTCTATGGTTGACTTGGTCCTGGAGAAAAGCCTAGCGACTCGGGCATATTGGGGGCGCAGAATAGTCTGTGGAAATATTAGATCATGGTCATGTGTGATTTAGGCAATCTACTTACATGCCATGATTTGATTTCAGCATACAATGCTAAGCCGATCACAGATATGAACAGCGCCAACTGAAGCCTCTCATCATTGGCAACGATCTTGAAGTCTGCGAGTGCCATGGTCGAAATCCGATCGAAATGAAATAAGTAGCACAAAAAACCTCCAGAATCAAGATGAGGAGCTCAAGTTCCAGCGTCGAGATTTCTGTATGAGGAACAGTTTCAACGTGCTTAGTCGTCTAGCCTGTCTTTATCAAAAAGCCTCTGACAGCCACGTAGTCTTGGCAGGCCACACATGTCAGATCCAAGGCATCCTTTGACTGCATCCTCAACCAATGGAGTACTATCTGCGTATCGTCTGGCGTGATTAGCTCAGGAGCTTCGAACCGATCCTCGAGGCACAGTGAATAATAGTCCACGCTCCTCCATGCATGTCTCGTATGAATCCTTTCGATGTTGTGTTCTCGGAGCCGAATCATACAGTCGATGTCTCTTTCGTCTAAGGCCTGTCAAAATTAGAGGCGAATGATTACGAGAAACGAATGATTGATATAGTCAGATATGACCACACTTGAGACTAAATATCGACATGATAGCGCGTCTAGCTTTGACATATAACTCGGGATCCAACACGTCATCTGAGCTACCGGTCACCTTTCACTAGATTGCAACGAGCCTTGCAATTTTGATCCCAACAGCACCCTCCACAAATCTCAGGTAGTCGTGCGTGAAAAGGGTGTTTCAGCTTGCACTACGTGAACGAAAATCCGACTCATTTCCACTCTCAGTGCAATCGAGCGTCTGAATAAACCCCACCCTTCCCAATTCATTCCTATCCAGCCGGACCCGCAGATGGCCAATGGTGTTTTCCAAGGCAGTCGCATTGCTGTATACATCCACGTTGGCCAAGTCTTGCCCTCGTCCTTCCCGGCCGTATGCCACAAGTGCTAGCTGAGACGATTTGAGCAGTGCTTGCCGCCTGGCTTTCAAGATAACCACGGCCAAGAGGACGGTGGTCAGTAGTACCTCAATAAATGGGAGCGCCAGCCATCCCGCGCGTACGTGGTAGTATGCCACGGTACCCATTGCAGTCCCTCCGTAAGCGCTCGCCCATAGGTTGTCCCCGCTCTTATTTTGGCGGACGAGAACGGACAAAGTATCAGCCACGTTTTGCGCAAACTGAGGTATGTCAGCTTCGTATAGATATTGCCCTAAGCTCAAGAAATCGTTCTCGTCATCGGAGCTACCTGTGGTGAGAGTCTTGGCAAGATACTTGAACAGAGCGTTCTCGGAACCCCTTATGCTTTCAATGCGATACTTGACGTCGGACCCATTTACCCAGTAAGTCTGGGCAGGTTGGGCCTGCGCACGCACGTGGTAATTATTGATATCCGGATAGATGATATTGCTCGAGGTATCGAACTCTTGTAGTCCAGACGGCGTGGCAAGAACATTTGTGTAAGAGTGGCTGCACCAGTACCATTGAACACTCCATGCTTCAAATGAATCAATAGTCCTATTCCTCGTGATCGATTCGGATTGGTTGAATGCAGACCTCACTAAGTCCAAGTTGAGACCATCGTGGCCAATGCCGATAGATGCTACGGAAGCCAAATGTTTGAAAGGCACCATCACAGAATGGTGCATCAATTGCCAGTCCAATATCAGAGGTTGTGGGACCGCTGAGCGAAAGAGAGGTTGCCACGGCAGAGTTGTTGGTCCGATAAGCGACTCGTTTCGAACTTTGGCAAAGTCGAAATGGCACGTGGTATTCTGATCAGTGGAATTATTGTTGTCTTCATTGAAGCAAACCGGCACTATCTTGCTCGTGACATTTTGCGCAACTGTGCAGACCCCCAAAGTATTGAATGGGGGCCAGGTACAGTTCAAAGATTGGGAGGGACAATCAATTTCCAGTCGTAGGTTGTTTCCGGAAAGACCACCTATGACTGTCGAAAAAATGTACAGAGAATTGTTCACGGAGGAGCCCTCGAATATCTATGAAACATTTGTTAGGTGGTCATTCGCGACGTATCGAAAACCGGTCGACCTACTGAGTCCCCAAGTCTTGATGCATAGTCTGAGCCTAGAAATATTGATGGTTGAGGATATATCTCCTGTTCTCTGGTGGATACCCGCAGTATCTGCTGGGCTGTGGGCTCAAAGCCGAGAGCTACCAGGGTGATTATAGCCAGTGCCGATGCGGTCAATGCTTGTGTCCGCATGTGGCCCAGAAAATAGAGAGAGCCCCAAGGACCTCTGCTCGCAGTGTCAAATGTCTCGAGGTCTGTGTAGGGATGCGATGTCTTCCGGAAGTAGTCCCATTTCACCTGGCTGATGCAAGATGCGATGGGTACCATCATGGCAGTCTTTGACACGGTGGTCATGATGGCTATCAGGGAGTTGGGCGCTATCATGAAATACCACTGCCCAATGGTCATGTTGTCGATGTGCACGAGTATTCCGACTATTGCAAAGATGCAGGAGATACTGAGCAGAGCAGCACCAATCTCCCACCACCACCACCACTCCATGCACTGTACTGCCTGATACGACTTCTCTGGCACGGGCCTCCCTTTCGATAGATTCGCTTGAGGGCTGTTCATCTTGTTCAAATCTGCGAGGCGCGCAGATGATTCTGTGACGAACGAGCATTGCTCGTTATCTCCCTGTGCCTCAGCGTGATATTCTTCCAGATACGACAGCAGGGAATGGTGGGCGCCATTTAACAGGCTGCCTCTCGAACTCAAAGGTGAAAAGCGTTCGTCTTGTGCTGTTCCTGTTGAATTTCGCTGCCGTCCATCGTGACTGTAGAGGGTCTAGGCAAATTGATGTCAACAGCTGTCATCAGGCTCAAATAGTGGTGGCATGTTTACTGAATTAGCCATGCTTGCAGTACTGGTCTGTGACTAGGAAGCCGAAAAGCGGAGAGATCTCAGCTGCGATAGAAGCGATTCGTTTGATGTATACACGATTATAGTGATCATTAAGCAAAAGAAACTTTCTTTTCATGGCCAAGTGGAAATACCGTTTGTTTTGAAGTCCAAAGAGTATCCCCTCTTCTCTTCCTCTCCTTGTACTACGTTCATGCGTGAAGACCTTGCCTTGTTTCCATCTGGCCAGTTCAAATAGCAAGCTTGGACTTTGGCTTGAGCTTATTGGCCAATAGCCACAAATGGTCGGCTGCATATGTCGGCAAATATCGCGAACTCATAGAATATTGGTCACACAAGCCTCGTCGATTGCCAATTCAAAGCACTGGACTGCCTGGGCATGATCAAGTCAAACATCAATCAAACTTTCCCAAATAGAACAGCTGCAGCAATAATATCATATATGCTCTTGGTAGAACATATTCTTCGTTTGCTTGCCCCCCCACCCCACCTAAATGTTCATTCTAATCCAAGATACGGCGGCATCCTCAGCCAAGGCACGGATTTCTCCGTCGTACATTGGCTAGGTAGCCATGACAAGACACAACGACAAAAGCTTCAGATCACAATGCACAGTAAATATCATAGAATATTTCGGCAACGTTTCGAAGTCTCTATGAGAGTTCGGCGATTTGTAAGGCTTCGTCACCAATAATCAGAACTAATATCATCGGAGCGGCATGGCATAATGCAGGCTGGTCAAGCATGAGGGGTTCGGGGTTAGCATATACGTTGCCGATCGTAACCAATATTGGACATAATGGCGACGATGAGGGCCTGAGGGCCGAAAGCTTGATCAGATATCGTGACCGCTGCAGGGTCTTCCCGAGATGTCATTTAGCAACCAGCTATCGGAGCTCGACGGCTTATGCCGGCGGCCACCTTTAGTTTGCCACAAGGCCACCGGAAGACAAGCGGTTCTGGGAGGATCGTGTTTTGATGGCTCGGAAAATGGCCTTTCAAGATGCCAGACATTTTTTGAGCCACTTTCCGTAAACAGTCAAAATCCCCTACGTTATTACGAGCCACGCCGATATCAGATTCGGGCTGGGGACCAGACCCAGATATGTAGAGGACGTGGCAAACAGTGGGTTTGACCCACTGCACAAATCAATGACACTGCTTTCTCAATTCAAATTGCCTCGCCAGAACACTCGATCGCGATTTTGTGTGAGGTGAGCATCAAGCTTTCCAAAGAATGCCACAGATGCACAAACTCAATCCCAAATATTGGTTGCCAAAGTTGCATCCGTCCCGGCCCAAGGGTCGGCGCTCGGTACACGATGGCGACGAAGAAGACCTACGATGTGCTCCAGCACCGATGGCGACTTCCTCGAATCCCATTCAAACCCATCCTCATATGACGAATGGATCAAGTCAAACCTCCCTTCCGGAAATATACAACAAGACTGTCGAGCCAGGCGAGGTGCATATCCGTGAGCTATGGGATGTGAGTGCCAAAACGCCAACGCTGTACTTGTGAATACACGCTGGCAAACAATCTAACCCAAATCCCAGGTTTCCTATGAGAGATTGCGACAGGAGAGCCCAGAACTTATCAAGAAATACGAAGACTCGATTCTGAAAGATAAAGACCCCCAAATTGCGCTCGCCTCAGTACTTCCTGTAGGACCGATGAGACGGGAGCAGATGAAATCCGTCCTAATGCGCAAGATGGAACAGGTGAACCGCGACGCCTGGAAGCTCAAGTTCGGCGACTCGACAGAAGTCGAAGTCAAAGACATTGCAGAGCCAGTGCTCAAAGTGGTCGATAAGGCGAACGACTTTATCACTAATGCCCTGGATGGCAATCCGCAGGCCTCGATAGCATGGGCTGGGGTCAGCCTGTTGTTGCCGGTGAGTGCGCTATCAACAAATACCACGTACTACACTAATGCAAGTTCCAAGCTCCTGCTCAATCCATCCAAGCAGGCTGCATCGTTGGCGAAGGGCCTCGAATACATATCGCGCCTTATTGTGCAGAGTCAAATGCGCGAGGATCTTTATGTCCGTTACGAGAAGCAGCCGGCTGATGACGAAGTTTGGAAGCGTTCTCACAAAACATTCAAGGTATGAACGAAGTTTCGGGACCGAGACATATACCTAGATACTAACAGCGGGCACCTACGTGTAGGATCACCTAGAGAAACTATATCGCCAAATTCTCTGCTTACAAGCAGAGGCCTACTGCTACTACTCTAGCAACTCTGCGCTCCGTACTGTACGCGATGTGGCTCAATGGGATGACTGGGAAGCTCTTCTAACCAAAGTCCAAGAGCAAGAACAGGCGTTCCTCGGCGTCAATGAGCTTTTCAAGGATGGAAAGTACCGCGAAGAGTGTGAAGCTGCGGAAAGACGCCATCGTGAATCGGAAGGCACATGGAAGTCGATCGGCGCCGACCTTTCAAACCTACACAAGGCAATTGAAGACGCTCGGAGCGACAAGGATCGATTGGAGCTATTGGATTGGTTGTGCAAGGTTGACCATTCGAAGCTATTTAATGCTGCTCGTGATAGACATCAGGATGGCACTAATAAATGGCTGATCAAGGACAACGACACATTCAAGCAGTGGGAAAAGCGCCCCCACTCCTTCCTATGGCTTCACGGAAAAGGTGTGTTCCCAATCTCAAAACTTGGTTTGAAATATGTATCTGACATCATATATGCAGCTGGTTCGGGAAAATCCATCATCAGCTCATCTGTCATCGAGTACATTGACGAGCGAATCGACTCGGAGACTGCTTTGGCGTACTTCTTCTTCAGCTTCACTGACCCGGCGAATCAGAGCACTGATATCATGTTTTCTTCGCTCATCAAGCAGCTTTGTACTGCTCGGCCAAACACACCGAAGCCAATTGAAAACTTTCGCGGGAGATATAAAGAAAGAGGGACACGACCACCAACCGAAAAGCTTGAAGAGGCGTTTCTTGCTGCTGCCACAGGATTTTCTTCGGTTCATATTGTGCTCGATGGTTTGGATGAGTGCCCAGCTGTCAACAACGAGCGACTGAAGCTTTTGAAAAGTATTGATCGTGTGATGAGGAACTCGCCGAGCAGCATCCACGTCCTATGCACAAGCAGAAATCAGGCTGACATCGCTGGCTACATGGTTCCTCTTAGTGCGAATGGTCAAGGAGACGTCATCGATCTACACACCGGGGTTCATCGCCAAGTTCTTGACCACGACATTGGTTCCTACATCGAGTCAACTCTTCAATCGCCAGCCTTCGAGCATTTCACCACTGAGATCAAAAAGAAAGTCCAAGATCGACTGGTTGACAACGCAGATGGCATGTAGGTCTTCACAATCACTACACTTTCTTTTTAGGTGCCCTGTTTCAGATTTAGACACACTCCACGTCTCACAGACCATAATTCCGATGTTGAATGCTGACTATCGCTTAGGTTCCAGTACGTGTATCTGCAAATGGATGAACTTCGCGGAGCATTAGACCAGGATTCAGTGTCCCGAGCCCTTGATAATCTCCCAAAGGGCCTTGACGAGACATACCAAAGAATCCTCGGCGCCATTGATGCAAAAGATGAGAAAAACGTTAAACGCATCTTGATATGGCTGGCCTTCGAACGCGGCTCGATAAAGTTCGACTTGGAAACACTCGCCGAGCTCTACGCTATTCGCCCTGACAATTCTGTTGCGGTCGAGGAGGGAAACCGGCTTCTTTCCCCGAAGAATATTCTGAAGATGATGCCCGGGCTCATCGTCATGGACAGGAATGGGGGGTTTCGTATAGCCCATTACTCCATTCAGCAGTACCTGCTATCAAGCCAGATACGCGAAAGCCCAGCTGCACCGTTCGCCTTCTCCGAGTCCGATGCACACCTGTTCATTGGTCACTCTTGGCTTGCGCTTTATATTCAACGTCAGAATGGCGGCAGCGATCCTAGCCTGATTCCTAGCAAACTTGACACCAGGACCGTGGCAAGACAATGGCCATACCATTTGAACATGGTACCACATGAAAATTGGCCAGAAAATATCAAACGCAAGGCATTGAGTGCTCTGGCGGCGCGCAGCAAGATCACAGAGAAAATGATCTCACATCACAAGGAATTCCTTAGCATATCGTTCAGGACGGGTTATTACAGACGTGAACCGGTCTTCAGTATGCTCAGGCAGCCGCAGTGCTTCACAGCATTCCAAGGGTTCTCAAATCTGACACATCTGTTGCTTTCCGATTGTTTGCCTGATGCAAACCAGCATTTAACACGGGATGACTTTGACGTGGCCCTCTGGTACGCAGCTGCGGGCGGACACAATGATATCGTTGAGATGATCCTTGACATGGGCGTGGATATCAGTGCCATCATTAAGCCCTTTGGTCACATTTCGAATAATTTGTTTCAAATTGCTACAACTACAACTGCTTTGATGGCAGCATTAGACCAAGGCCATTTATCCACCTCGGAGCTGCTGCTTCAGCGAGGTGCCGATATCAATGCGCGGGACAGCCGCGGTCGGTCGAGTTTGCAAAGAGCTATACACCGAAACAAAATGGATGTTGTACAATTTCTTCTCAACGACCGTGGAGCTGATATCGATGTCTGGGACAATGACGGTAATTCTGCACTGCAGATGGCATTTTCCACGTGGAGACCAGAGATCGGGATGTTTCTCTATGAGAAGGGTGCTGATCATAGGATGCTCCCTCTGGCAGAGGTTGTCGGGCACCCCGATTGTCTCAGAGTCTTTCTCGATGGCCATCCCGCCAAAATTAACCAAACTGGTCCGGACCAGCTGACAGCCCTGCATAAGGCGGCAGGTTCGGGCGGTTACAAAGATGCTTTCGACCTCTTGCTCAGTTATGGCGCTGATGTCAATGCCACAAGCGAGCAATATGGCACGCCGCTTCATCAAGCGTGTATTTCGGGGACAATCGAATGCGTCGTCTTTCTTCTGAAGCATCAGAGAGACCTGGAGGCGAGCTGCACACTATGGGGTACGGCACTCCAGGCTGCATGTAGATCACGAAAAGGGGGCAATATCAAGGATGAACAATCGCGCTTGGCCAAAGTGCAAGCCTTGATTAATGCAGGGGCTGACGTCAGCGCTCAAGGTGGCCTCTATGGAAATGCTCTACAAGCAGCTGCGGTGTCTGGACTTGGAGAAGTTGTAGAACTCCTTCTGGACCACGGGGCAGACGTGAACGCGCGGGGAGGGAGATATGAGACAGCTCTACAAGCCGCTTGTGCAAATTGTGCTGGTCTTGATCTCATATTTCTCCTACTCGACGGTGGTGCCCACGTCAATACTGTAGGAGGCGAATTCGGCACTGCCTTGCAAGCAGCTTGTACAAAGGTGTGGTTTAGTACTGAAGTACTGGAGCTGCTCCTAGAACACGGCGCTGAGGTCAACATATCCGGAGGGATACACGGATGCGCTTTGCAGGCTGCATGTTGCGAAGACGTGAGCCTGAAGGGCGTCAAGCTGCTGCTGGACCATGGGGCTGACCCAAACATTCATGGTGGATATTATGGATGCTCTTTAACAGCCACTGCCGCTAGATCTTCCGGGGATAAGTCCGAATCAAAGTTGCGGATGCTAATTGACCAAGGAGCCGACGTGAACTACCAGCGTGGACAGTTTGGAACTCCTCTCCAAGCAGCGTGTATGAGTCCTAACCCACTTGGAACTGCAGAAGTTCTTCTGTCGTATGGAGCAAACGTATCTGCTCGGACGGGAAGATATGGTGCTCCGCTTCATGCGATCTTCGCCAATGAAAGCATGGTCTACAGTCCCGAAAGCCACCTGGAATTGATCGATGCTCTTCTTCAAAAGGGAGCTGACATTAATGATAATGGAGGGCCGGGCGGAATTACTGTTCTCCAAGCACTGCTAGAAAGACAACCCAGCTATGGACCCTGTAACTATGGATACTTTAACAGGAAGGTTGAGCATATACTGAAAAAGGGAGCAGACCCCAATCTCGGGGGTGGAAAATATGGATGCCCTCTTCAGTCGGCCTGTGCTCTGCAAGAGAATGAGGACAGCGGATGTGCAGAAATACTGTTAGAGCTCTGTCCAGAGATCGACATACACGCCCAGGGAGGATACTTTCATACGTCCTTGCAGGCCGCAGCTCACACGGCCCAGACGGAACCGATCCGCATCATGCTCGAAAGAGGTGCCGACGTGAATGTGCGAGGCGGTCGGTACGGCAGTGCCCTAAACGCGGCGGTGGTACAAGGATTCTGGGACATTGTGAAGACACTCATGGAAGCTGGCGCGAAACCCGACTGTGAGATCTTCCCATCCCCCGATCAGCTGTGGCTATGGAGACTCGAAGAAGATGATGGTCGTGCGGCCGTAAGACGATACGAGAAGTTTTGGGAAGTTGAAAGTGGACAAGGGATTCTGGTTGTCTCCATGTTGGCATGGCTTGGTATTGTCGATCCTTGAAGGCCGCTCGATATGTTAACAAAGAAGCAAAGCACAGGTGTAGCAATCTCGAGAATAAAAACGGTATGCAAAAGAGCCGTAGTACTCCAGGAGGTATACTGCGCCTCCAGATATAAAGTTTTTTTTGCCATGCCGAGAAGGAGGATTCAGGCCAATGGTTGTGGACGCTAGCGACTTTTATTCTAAAATTTTTATGATCCTTTAATAAGGCGCTGATTGACTTGGGTAAATTTCCAAAATAAGGTTTTTTTTTTTGACAACCCCAAAACAACTAAAGATCGCTAAGCTATCCTACCTTTATTCTCTCAACTCCAACAACTTGGACTATATGAGACAAGTGTGTGTTCTGCGAGGGAAATCAAGTAATTTGCTTGTTGAAATGATGTGTGGATGTTTGTATAAGAACCTCGAAATCAATCCTAGAAGCCACAAAGTGGTCTTCATAACCAAGTTCTGATTTCTCCGGAGTCAGGATTTTGGTATCCCACCTTCAACTGGGAATTAATGTTACACCGATAAATAATGGCTTGGTATTTACAAATACCAAGCAGCTCTGCGTGGTGGCTGTGGTACGCCTAAATAATAGCCACGAAGAAAATATCGTTAAAATTCTACTTATGCTTTCCCGAAGGCTGAAAAAATAACTGGTCACCGAGACGATAGCACAACCAGAAAACCTACAGAAATCAGAAGGTGGCCGCTGGTTTCTCAATTCTGGACGGGAACCAGTTATTTATGATAGCACATTCCGCACCCACTCTTGCTTCTACCATGACCCGACCATCATCTCTGCAACACACACATTCCACAATCAAGAAAGAGAACAACTTCATTCTCTCGCTGTCCATCATATCTGAATCTGTACTGGACTCAGAAATCCTTCTATCAATCATCTCAACATTCTCGGGCATAGATTACCTCTCACCTTCTTACCTCTGCCCAAAACGCAATCACCTGCTTGTCTACACAACCGTAAACAAACAGACAGGGACGACCATATTCACTCTCGGTCCGACAATACATCTCATTCGCACCAAACCTTTACCTCTTGCTTCCAACGAAACTCCTGGCTCCGACCTGCACTCAACAACCTGTTTGTCGACACACATCCGACAACATCCGGACAAAGACGAATCCACTCTATCGCCTGCCTCCATTCACAGCCCAGCTACCTGCTTGCTCTCCGGTGTGCGTCAATAAACCGGCACACAAGGACGGCCATCATCTCATTACTCCTTACTCCTTCGGAAATTGCATCATTTTTGGATCGACTCTCAACGTTCTGCACCGTTTGTGACTCAGCCACTTTTCTCTCAACAGATTTCTTTGAAGAATCTCAAGCAGCAACAACCTTGCACCAATTCCTACCCGTTGACAACATGTCCTCGAACTGCAAGTCGAATATCGATTCCACGCAGGCCCGTGAGCCCTTGCGGACTTATAACCAGGCCGAGGCCGAGAAGGCCTGGCACATACCCCCTATGGAGCCAGACGCATTCAAGGCGAGAGTCTTTGACGATCGGCTCAAGAAACTTCGGGCCAGGCGGAACCGGCTGAAGACCGCTATCCGCAACGAGTACAAGATCCTGCTTCACGACACTGACACGAGCAAAAGTCCCGATCAGTACATACAGCTGGTCGAGAGCAGGACCGAGAGGATGAACGAGATCGACGACCTTTTTGATGACCAAGAATGTGATCTAAAGGAGGAGCGCTCTCGGGCTTACCGTAGCCCCGCGCCTTCCCCCGACGGCGACGTCGCAGAACCTCGTGGCCGGACCGTACGTTTCGAGACAACGGCCAAGTGTCTCGAGACGGGAATGCCAGTCAAGCCGCACATCATGGGTAACAAGACCTGGGGGCTTCGGCAGGTGCAAAAGATAAAACTGCAGAAGATGAGGGATGCGGCCAAGGAAATACGACGCGCCGAACGACACATGAAAACATCACTGAAAGCATATAGTCGCTTCCAGACGCCCGGCTGGCTTGAAAAGCACATGAACACGGTCGAATACGCTCAGAAGTGCCACGCCAAATTCTTTGACTTGGTCAGGGCGGAGCGCGAAAGACTCGTCGAGCCTCGGAAGAACCCACACCGCCGCCGTGAACCTCGTCATCGCCATTGCCATTGTCGTCTCCGCCGCGATGTAAATCCCGTTCCCGATATTTCGGACCTTTATCGCGAGGCAGCTCAGCCACCTGAGAACCTGATACACACGACCGTCAACGCCGGCAGCGTCGAGGACAACCGTCACGCCGCTTACAATACGGGCGCCCACGGCCAGAACGTCGGGAACTACGGCTACGGCGCTTACGAGATGGGTATCAACGGTGAAACCGTCCAAAACAACTATAACGGCGCCCATGGCGTGAGCACCAATGCAATTAACGGCAACGGCGCCTATGAGATGGGTACCAACGGTCAAAATGTTCAAAACAACTATAACAGCGCCTATGCTATGGGCACCAATGCAAATTACGGCGCCTACGAGATGGGTACCAACGGTCAAAACGTTCAAAACAACGCATACGCCGCCAATAACACGGGCTCCAATGCAAACTACGGCTATGGCGCCCACGGCGTGGGAGCCCATGGCGGAATCGTCGACAACAACGCATACGCCGCCTATCATATGGGCCTCAGCCACGCCGCCTATGACAGGAACGCCTACAGCGGAAGCATTGAGAACAATAATTACGCCGCTTATAACCCGGGAACCAACGGCGGCGTACGTCCCAACGAGGGCCTTGGCAACCCGGTCTACACGGCCGTCGACTACGCAAATGTCGAGAGCTACGGCTACGACGACGGAACCGATCAGAACCATGGTCACTCCGCCTCCGGCATGGGCACCAACGGCTGCGTGAGCCGCAACGAGGGCTCTGCCGGTCGGCTCGGCGCTCGGCATGATGATACCGGATTCTCACCCAGCAGCCCCGAAAGGCCAACCAAGTACCGCAAAATACAAAGCCCACGCCGACGTTGATCCTGATTTCGATGATCTTGGATTCGATGATCGCTCGCCCATCTGATTCCTACTCGGTTCCTCATTCTCTGCCACGCTGGGGAAACGGTGTAGCGGAGGCGCGTGGCGGTTGAGAACTCGATTCATGTTTCGATTCGAAGCTTGAGCAATGCTTTCTGGGGGCGTTCTGCGTTGCACGGGCGCTACAAATCATTTTGAGGCGGGTGTTTTGCAAGGAATTCATTGGCTGTATTGGTTGTTGGTCATATGCGTTGTGTCGTTGTGTCGTTGGGTTTTGGGCGTTTTGGCGCTTGTTTCTCTGGGTGGCAGTGGCACCGTGGGCACTTTTCGCCTCCATCCCCATCATCGTTGCTTTGATTTTCACCCACCACGTGGGAACCTTCCATCCGCAACAACCACGACATTCCTTTCGCACAAAATGGCTGTTCATGAACCTTTGGTATGGATCGACTGCGAGGTAAGCGACAATCAAATATGATTCCAGCATTATCTCATGACACTGTGCTGACCGCTGTGGACAGATGACGGGCCTGGACCCTGATCGCGAGGAGATCATTGAAATCTTCTGCATCATCACTACAGGCACGCTGGAGGTCGTGGACGAGGCCGGCTGGGGCACGGTCATCCACCAGAGCAAGGAGAGGATGGACCTGATGGATGAGTGGTGCACCAAGACACACGGACAGAACGGTCTGACGGCAGCCGTGATCGCCTCGACAGTCACACCTGAGCAGGCCGCCGACGAGCTGCTGGCATACATCAAGAAGTATGTGCCCGAACCCAAGCGTGCCATCCTCGCCGGCAACAGCGTGCACGCCGATCGCGGATTCCTGCGCAAGGAGCCCTACAGAAAGGTTGTCCGTCATCTTCATCATCGCATCCTCGACGTCAGCACTCTGAAGGAGGCAGCCAGACGCTGGTTGCCCAAGAAGGTCATTCACGGTGCACCGCAGAAGAAGACACTGCACCAGGCCAAGGAGGACATCTTGGAGAGCATTGAGGAGGCCAGGTACTACAAGGACACGGTCTTCAAGAGGGACTAAGGATCAGGATATCGCATTTGGTTTGGGCTGGTCATGAATGAACTGGGTACAGCGAATGAATACACTTGAATTCTGGGCAACACTTGGGAATATGATGCTGTCCGTGACTGACCATATTGATTGACTGTTGACTTTCGTATGCTTTCTGCGGTGTTCATCACAGACTCACATCTCTGCTGGATACGATCGAAGTCGGAAGAACATCGTGACATCATGTGACCGCCATTTGACCTTGAGACTGTCGCAATCGTGCATGTTTCAAGAAGCATTTTTCACTGTCCAATGACCAATGCGTGTCTTGCGCGTGTCTATCATTTCTCCTTCCCCCTTTTGAACTTGCCCCTGAAAAAAAGCTACCAGCCAATCCAAGGTTTTGTCGCCGTGCACGAACCGAACAAACGAGAATTCGCGGAATCTCTCGCCGCTTACGGGACGCCACTGCAACCACAGGCTTCCACAGCACTCAACATGACCCAGGGCCACCCCAAGAGCACCCCACTTCCGACCGTCGAAACCCCCACCATCTCATCTCAACTATTGTCGCTAGGTTGGAGCTATGATGTCCCAGCTCCCAGCATCCAAGCACCCTGTAGCACACCGTTGTTCACGCAGCACAACACCTTGTTAAGCTGTGCACTCTAGAAGCTTTCGTGCTTTAACCGCTCAATTGACTCTCTTCGATCTTTTCTTTCTCTTTCTCTTTTCTTCATTTTCCCTCAACTACACATTGCTGCTACCTATTCACCATGAGCGTCAAGACCGTCGAATTCGAGTCCTTCACTGACCAGAAGCCCGGAACGTAAGTCCATCACAACTCCCAAACTACCCCGCGATCGTCATTGTTGCTCCAAACCACGGGGGGCAATCTGCTTGCCAAGACAACATCGACACATCGTCGTCACGGTTCTAATGTCTATTCAGATCCGGTCTTCGCAAGAAGGTCAAGGTCTTCCAGAAGCCTCACTACAGTGAATCTTTCGTCACCAGCATTCTGCTCTCTATTCCCGAGGGCGTCGAAGGTATGCGCTTGCAAACAACCCCGCCATCATCCCCCATCCATCCGACCTCCAGCTGGTCCCCCCCTGATCATGAAAACTGACTTTAGTCCACCCCTCCAGGCTCTTTCCTCGTCATCGGTGGTGATGGCAGATTCTGGAACCCCGAGGTCGTCCAGCTCTGCGCAAAGATTGGTGCCGCATATGGCGTCAAGAAGCTCCTGATCGGCCAGAATGGCATCCTGTCCACCCCGGCTGCCAGCCACATCATCCGAAAGCGCAAGGCCACTGGTGGTATCCTCCTGACTGCCAGCCACAACCCTGGTGGTAAGTTCATTCCTATCTTGGTTTGCTTCTGCCGCCGAAAACTAATGACGGCCCCTTAATAGGCCCCAACGAGGACTTTGGTATCAAGTACAACCTGGCCAACGGTGGCCCCGCCCCCGAGAGTGTCACCAACAAGATCTACGAAGCCTCCAAGACCCTCAAGTCCTACAAGATTGCCGACATCCCCGACATTGACCTGTCGGCCATTGGCTCCAAGACGTACGGCAACCTCGAGGTTGAGATCATCGACAGCACTGCCGACTACACCCAGATGCTCAAGGACATCTTTGACTTCCCCCTGATCAAGAAGTTCTTCTCCAACAAGCCCGACTTCAAGGTCCTCTTCGACGGCCTGTCCGGTGTCACTGGCCCTTACGGCAAGGACATCTTCGAGAAGGAGCTGGGACTGTCTGGCTCGACCCAGAACTGCATCCCCTCGCCCGACTTCAACGGCGGACACCCCGACCCCAACCTCGTCTACGCCCACTCGCTGGTCGAGAAGGTCGACAGGGAAAACATTCCCTTTGGTGCCGCCTCTGACGGAGATGGTGACCGCAACATGATCTACGGTGCCGGCGCATTCGTGTCGCCCGGTGACTCCCTGGCCATCATTGCCCACCACGCCAAACTGATCCCCTACTTCAAGAAGCAGGGTGTCTACGGTCTGGCTCGTAGCATGCCCACCTCTGGCGCCGTCGACCTGGTTGCCAAGGCTCAGGGTCTGAACTGCTACGAGGTTCCTACCGGCTGGAAGTTCTTCTGCGCTCTGTTTGATGACGACAAGCTGAGCATCTGCGGTGAGGAGAGTTTCGGTACTGGCAGCAACCACGTCCGTGAGAAGGACGGTCTGTGGGCTGTCGTTGCATGGCTCAACATCATTGCCGGCATTGGTGAGGCTCACCCCGAGACCACGCCCAGCATCAAGCAGATCCAGAAGGACTTCTGGAACACGTATGGCCGTACTTTCTTCACCCGATACGACTACGAGAACGTCGACTCGGAGGGAGCCAACAAGGTCGTTGGTGTTTTGAACGACCTGGTCAAGGACCCCAAGTTCGTCGGCAGCAAGATTGGCGACCGTACCGTTGTCGATGCTGGCAACTTCTCCTACACTGACCTGGACGGTTCCGTCTCGGCCAACCAGGGTCTGTACGCCAAGTTCTCCAGCGGAAGCCGCATCGTCGTGCGCCTGTCTGGCACTGGATCATCTGGAGCCACCATCCGCCTGTACATTGAGCAGTACACGGACGACAAGTCCAAGTACGACCTCGACGCCCAGGACTTCCTGCAGCCCGAGATCAAGTTCGCGACGGACCTGCTCAAGTTCAAGGAGTTTGTCGGACGCGACCAGCCTGATGTCAAGACATAAGCGGCAAACGCTACTATTATGAGTGATGAGAACCAACATAAAAATACAGAAGAGGCATTGATTAGTGATAGTAAATAAATCACCTTTGATAACATAGAACCGTCAGATTATATCCAACTCGACCGTTGAGATTAGGATTTCGCATTCCGGAAGAACTTGAGTGGTTGTGTCAGACGTTTATAGGAATGCCGACCGACTGAGCATACCAATAAGGGACTTGACATGTGAATGTAGATGGATCCTCCAATCAGCTGCTATCATGGTACATCAGCGGGGCTCCTGCAGCGCAACGTGGTTGCATTGGCTGAAGAAGTATTGACAAAGTGTTGGAGAAATAACATGAGTTATAGAGTAAATAATGCATTTTAAGTGCAAGGAAATATCAGCAACCACAAAGTCACCCACGGCTATACAATCATGACGAGATCGAAAGAGACATGTATGATACCCTTGGCGAAAGAAACCGACTCCACTATGGTCAATCCGGGCCTGGTGCCATACCATAAATGTATGCGATTACCTAGAGTGCGTCAGCCACGCTAATCATTCGAGCCGAGGCAACATTATTCAGACGTTTCGACAGGCCACCATAACATTGAGATTGGACATCTGACACTCGGTATCCAATAACGAAACTATTTCATCTTCAGCCTCATTCTCGTCTGACACTCACAAGCATCAACGAGGCACGGAAGTGAATCTTTACTCCTCTTACGCCTGGAGCGTTGAACCTCTCTCCCTCGTCTACTTCCTCCCGGCAACAACTCATCCCCGTGATTGCGATCTCAAGCTTCTTTTCATCTCATCTTCCACGATGGCGGCCAAGACTCTGTTCACCGTGCCCATCCCGCCGCTCAAGGACCACGTCGGCGGCGAGATCGTCTGCACGGAGCCGGCGCCCGAGGTCTACCTCCTGACCTTCTCCTCGTCCCCGGACAACCGGCTGACGCCGGCCTTCTGCGGCGCCATGCTGCGCGCCCTCGACCGGATCGAGCTGCTCAAGCCGAGTCCGACGGGCGTCGTCGTCACGACGTCGGCCATCCCCAAGTTTTATTCGAATGGCCTGGACCTGGACCTGGCGATCCGCACGCCGGGCTTCACCGAGGACGCGCTCTACCCGCTCTTCCACCGGTTCCTGACGTTCCCCATGCCCACCGTCGCCGTCCTCAACGGCCACGCCTTTGCCGGCGGGTTCATGCTCGCCATGCACCACGACTACCGCGTCTTCGCCGGCGACCGGGGGTACATGTGCATCAACGAGCTCGAGTTTGGCGCGCCGCTGCTTCCGCCCATGAGCGGGATATGTAAGCTCCCGTTCCCAAATTGCCATTATTACCGATTCGCTCATATCACAAAACAGTCCGCACCAAGCTCCGCCCCGAAGTGTACCGCACGACGGTCCTCGAGGCGCGGCGGTGGGACGCCAAGGCCGGGCTCGAGGCGGGCTTCATCGACCGGCTGGACGGCCTGGCCGGGGCGCTGGCCATGGTGGAAGAGCGCAAGCTGACGGCCAAGGGCAAGACGGGCGTCTACGGCCTGCTCAAGGCCGAGATGTACCGCGATCAAGTCGCGCTGCTCGAGGCGCGCGGCGAGGACGTGGTCAAGTTCTCCGACGGGCTCGACAGGGAGAAGAGGCGGAAAGCCGAGCTCAAGAAGAGGGGGGCCGAGTCCAAGTTGTAGTAGCCTGGTTTCAGGTCGAGAGAATATTAATATCCACAAATAATCCACGCTGGGGAATCTTTTTTTCGATGCCCATCCCATCCAATGCCGATATAGCAACCGTTACCGCGACGCTTTTGGATAAACATCACTCTCGGTCACTGTATTCATCACTGATAAAGTCAAGATCCAACACAAAATTCATATATAATATCGTCATCGTAATAAACTGAGCCAGCTCCCTGCTCCTGCCAAAGAAATCAACTTGCCGCAGAGGCAGCGACATTTGAATAAATCAGCGAAAGAGAAAATTAGTGAGGCATGGAAGAAATGAAGCAGAGAGAGATGAATCATGAAAAAGATACCAAGGATGGTCTTTCCACCACAAAATGTTCCTGGGTGTTCACATTTCCAAAAGGTTCCCAAACCCTTCTTCGTCGCAATGAAAATATACTTTGTCCCACAAAATCCAGCGTTGCCAGCCCCCGAATGCTCGTCTCAGTCCGTGGCCGCGCCTGGATGAGAATCGTTTACTGGAGACTGAGGGGCGTGGTCTCGTTGATGGGGATCCTGAACCGGAAGTTGCCAAACTTGAAGCAGGCGCCAAAGTCCCTCTGGCACGTCGCGCAGTACAGGCCGCCGGTACCGCACCAGCCCCAGACGGAGCAGCACTGGCTGTCCGGGCAGCGCGTCTCAAAGTCGGTGCCGTGGTACTCTGTGCCGCAGCGGCCGTTGGTGGACAGGGGTGGGATGCCGTCCTGTGATTTTCACGTGTTAGCATGTGGAAGTGGGAATGAGGGTGGGATTGTAGTTCATGGAAGACGTACAGCTGGGATGGTAATGTTGAAGCCATCGAATGGGTTGGAGATCGACGTCGTGATGGGGATCAGAGTCGAGATCGATGTGGGTACCGAGATGATCGAGGTAATGATGCCCGTGGGGAGACCCGTCGAGATGGTTGGCAGAGTGAGTGTGGGCAGAGTGATCGTGGGCAGTTCGGTGGTGATCTCAGTTGGAAGCTCAGTCGAGATGGTCGGCAAAGTGATCGTGGGCAACTCAGTCGTGATTGGCAGCTCGGTCGAAATTTCAGTGGGCAGCTCGGTCGAGATGTCAGTAGGAAGCTCAGTCGATATCGAAATGTCACTTGTGATCTCGGTCGGCAGCTCAGTTGAAATATCGGTAGGCAGTCCAGTTGGCGTAGGCAGCTCAGTGGTGATGTCCGTGGGAAATTCGGTCGTGATCGGAAGCTCGGTGGAGATATCGGTGGGGAGCTCGGTGGAAATTGGCAGGTCGGTTGTGATATCAGTGGGCAACTCGGTCGTGATTGGAAGCTCAGTCGAGATATCGGTGGGGAGCTCAGACGTTAGGTCTCCGGTGCTGATTGGGATCTCGGTCGAAATTGTAATGGTGGGCTCGCCGGTGGGTGTGATGATGACGGTGATGTCGGTCGAGATGATGCCAGTGTCAGTCGTCTCAAACGTGGGCTCCAGGCTGAAAGTGCTGAAATCGGTTGGCAGCGAAGTGATCTCTGTTGGGAGAGTCTCGGTGGGCAACACGATGGTAGGGAAGTCCGAAGAGATCTCTGTTGGGATAGTCTCCGTGGGCAACACAATGGTGGGCAGGTCCGTAGAGATCTCTGTCGGCAGAGTCTCGGTGGGCAGCACAATAGTAGGGAGGTCCGAGGAGATATCTGTGGGGAGAGTCTCGGTAGGCAGCACAATGGTAGTAGGCAAGTCCGTAGTGAGAGAAATATCGGTCGAGATATCAGTAGGAAGCTCGGAGGTTTCAATCGTGGTAGGCAGCTCAGTTGTGATGGGCAAATCAGTAGAGATGTCAGTGATCAAAGTCTCCGTAGGGAGCTCAATCGTAGTCTCAAGCGTCGTTGGCAGTTCTGTAGTGATCGGCAGATCGGTAGAAATCTCAGTCGGCAGCTCGGATGTCTCAATTGTCGTGGGCAGTTCCGTGGTGATGGGCAGGTCCGTGGAGATTTCAGTTGGGAGTTCAGACGTGTCGATCGTGATTGGCAGCTCAGTAGTGATGGGCAGATCCGTTGAGATGTCAGTTGGCAATTCTGTAGTGATGGGCAGATCGGTGGAGATCTCGGTCGTGAGAGTCTCAGTGGGCAACTCAATGGTGGTATCGATAGTCGTTGGGATCAATGTGGTGACGGACAGATCACTAGAGATATCAGTTGGCAATTCCGTGGTGACTGGGAGATCAGTCGAAATGTCGGTGGGAAGGATCGAGGAGATGTCAATCGTCGTGGGCAGCAACGAAGACAGAAGCGAGCTGATGTCGAAGGTCGTCTCAATGGGGAGGTCAGTCGAAATCTCGGTAGGGAGGATCGATGAGGTGTCAATCGTCGTGGGCAGCAACGAAGACAGAAGCGAGCTGATATCGGTGGGCAGGATCGAGGAGATGTCAATCGTGGTAGGGAGATCAGTCGTGACGGGCAGATCTGTTGTCAAGCTGAGGATCGAAGAGAGGATCGAAGAGACCTCAGAAATGATCGGCAAGTCCGTAGAGATCGTGGTCGCGTGTGACAAGTTTGTAGATACCTCCACCGTCGTAGGCAGATCAGTCGAGATTCCCGAGATTGTCGTGGGCAGAACCGTAGATACGTTCACCGTGGTTGGCAGCACATCGGTCGAAATCGTCACAATGGGGCTCAAAGTGACCGACGGAGACGTGGAGATTGTGATTGGGAGGTCAGTCGAGAGGGTAGTTGGCAGCGACGAGATGACCGTGAGCGAAGTTGGGATTGAAGTTGGGATTGAAGTCGGGAGCGAAGTCGGCAGCGAGGTCGGGAGCGAGGTCGGGAGCGAGATTGGAAGTGATGTGAGCACCGACGTTGGGAGACTGGAAGTGAGCGGAAGGCTCAACGAAGTGCCCGAGATCACTGGGAGCGAGGTGGACGGAAGGACCGACGTAGTCGAGGCCAAGTTCGGGCAGGCCCCGGTGACGTTGGAGTTGAGGACAAAGGCGATGTCGTCAAACCAGGTGGCACCGACGAAGCCAGCAGCGGCCGGGTCTCCTCCTGAAGACAAGGTCGGCGAGTAACCAGTGCCGAAGCGGATCTTGTCCAGGCCCTCAAAGGTGTCATCAAGAACGGCGAGGACCATGTTGCCCGTGGTCGCACGCATGTTGGGGAGGTAGCTGAACTGCTGGGCGGCCACTCGCTCGCCATTCTTGTAACCGAGAACGGCGACGATGCAGCGCGAGACACCGTACGGGATCGTCGAGAACCCAAAGGCACAGCCGAACCTGAAGGACTTGAGATCGAAGGAGTCGATCTTGGAGCCAATGTAGTTGACCTTGACAAGCGGTGTCGACTGATCACCATAGAAGAGGGCGGCCTGGTTGCCCGAGGATGGGATGATACCGTAAGGAATCTTGCCCGTCTTGTCATGGGGATCCTCGACGTCTGTATTGTTCTTGTTAGATCATATCGGTCACAACTTTGAACAAGAATGAGGCTTCTTACAAAAGTCCTGGAACTTGACTCCATTGTACGTGCCGACGGGAACACCCGCAGCGCGGGGGCCGGCGGTGGTCAGGTCATCGAAACTCTCCAGCACATTCTGGGTACAGATGGTCGCGCTGGTGAGCGCCGCTCCGGACAGCAACAGCGGAACAACCGAGTTGAACATGTTGGGCGGGCTTTCAGCTATTACTTCGCGGATATAATGGGAAGAAACGAGTGGAACGAGGATGACGAAACAACCTCTGTCTCGAAGCAATGCTTAAGCTCTGAGGCCTATCGAATCGTTACAGCATCATGACAGAAGACGGAATGCCGTTTATATATGTATAAGGCTCTTGAAGCCGGCAGGGACCACCAAAGAGACAGTGACTTGTCGAGAGGCATTGCTTGAAAGCGAACCCGTCTTCGTGACCATGCTGCGTCATGATCCAGGCGCGGATGCAGGCGATGCCACCTGAGACATTATAGAGCCTGCCGCTGCTGAAGGGGCTCGAAAGACGCCTCTCAAAGCTTCTCGTGCGAATATAGCGGAAGACATCCGGCGGCATTGTGGCTGGAATTGACATGAAGGAGGTCATGAAGTATTAGAAATATTATTCTCGCTGTGGTAAGATGATCTAGCAGTAGGTATCGATATCGTTTACAATTATATTCTACTTATTACTGTGGGTCTTTCAGTATCTTGATTCATTCATTCTCTTTAACAGTGCAGATCCAAATACCGTTGAGTTGAAGAAATCTGGAGAAAGTCACGACCAGGCGTAGCATAGTCTATAGTACAGGTTCATCCTTTTTCAAAGACATGCAAACCGTTTTGAGAAAATTCGCGACAGAAAGCAATTCAACGAGGTGAGCCGAGCCGCAGGTTTCATTTGGTTAAGGGGCTGAACCATGAACTCAAACGTCGGCCCAGCTGATTGGCCGAAGACAGACGGCAGCAACATAGGAAGCAAGCAATCCGATCAAATATTACTAAGTCTTTCCCCAGAAGAGTTGCCGGGTCAGGTTTCAGCTGATGGCAAGATATTGAGGATTTCGAGCTCTGCACGTGGTTTCTGCGCTGAGACGGATGTGTCCAAAGCACCAACGCGGCTCGGCTCACGCAAAGGTTCATTCGCCACCGTCGCCCGGCCTTCCTTTTGGGGATATGTCAGAGCTGAGCCAAGTCACGTCGAGACCCGAGAGTGAGTTGACATCAGACATCCCAACGTAAATGTCAACTAGGACCACGACCGCGGCATATAGAGCCCCTGGATGATGGATCATTCGCCTGAGGTGTTGAATAAGCGTATAATACAAAACGTTGAGCTCTCTAGGCCATCCTAATTCCAGCCTTGCTAAAAGGTCGAGACTCTCGCTCCTGAGTCAGTATGGCCCGGACTCTGAGCGAGCCGGGGACTCGTGCAAGTGGATGAGTTCATGCAATCATTTCGACCTGTAGAACGAAAAGAAAAGAATGGCATCATAAATCTGCGACCTGCAGACCGTGGCGTGAAGTCATGTGAGAAACTCCAGGAATCTATTACATATCGACATTGTCGATCTTGAGTGCATATATGCATTACTATCAGTCAAGAGGGTAACAGAGTAGACGAGTGCTTTATCAGGTCACCATTTCTTCCGAAGAACGGTTCACCTGTAGCCATTTATAATGTGGAATACTACTTGACGACGCACGAAGAAGGTAAGTATTGAGTAAACGTGCGCCTTGAGATGGAATGTAGACTTATGAAGCTCACGTGATCTCCACGCTGTACTCATGTCAACAGTGCGCAGTCGCGTGTCTGTCTGCATGGTCCCTTGCATGTGCCTTGCATTAACTTGATAGAAACAGTACATACTCAATGTATTGCCCGAGAAGCAGACGGGATAGATACGAGTCCTGCCGCAACTGCGGCCGGAACTGTCAGATGAAGCCGTGTGCATCTGCATGGCAGTTCTGGATGCGCAGGATTGAGAATTGCTGAGGAAGACTCGGCCGATGGAGACCATGGCTCGCATCTTGGCATAGCTTCTTTTGCGGATAATCGGAGAAAATCATTCCATATTGGCGTTCTTGTCTCTGGTCAGCCCCAGCGGAGGCGTCACTTGCTGACGATGAGCGACTTTGCTTATTTCATATAGTCGTCTGCACACGCGCACACCGATAAAAAGCCTTTCGTCCCAATGAGGAAGCCACTCGTGCTGAAATAGACAAATCCGTACTACTCGACGTCGAGAAGTTCCACAAGCCCTCATCATGGGCATCGTAACTCGATTCTGGTCTGAGTGGCGTGGCCCAGATGAGCAGCGACGGGAAAGCCTGGACCATGAAGGAAAAGAAATCCCCGGCGGGCAACCCGCTTTCCCCCCAAATTCAATTCCGCGCCTTACGCGAGGGGTCAAGGTTTGAATGAAACCAGACGTGTCAATTCATGGCCGGGTCCTTCATTACGCTACAGCTTGCGTAGACGGCCTGCTTGTGCTCACTTGGTGAAGGTGTCAGTGTTTCCTAGTCCACGTGCGTAATGGAATGGGCGGGGTTCAACAATCACAGTGAGACCGATTGTCGATCACTCAAATAGGATCGTCGAGTGGAAGGAAATAATGGTTCACACTATACTGAGTGCCCAAACGACCAACGCGATTCTATAATCCATACCTACTTATACAAATGCGCCTCTTTATATGACTGGCGTGGGACTTGATGTCCTTTTTAAAGGCCAGGGTTTGGCCTTATTACAAATCTCCAAAAGTGATCAAAGCGGGACAATATGATGCTGTCGCAGCTCAGCTCGTTTTGCATCCGTACTCACTCTTCTCCTTCAGCCTCAGCCTCCTTCTTGGCCTTTTCGTCTGCCGTGGTTTGCTTCTCCCACATGGCCCAGTAGGCGCCCTTCTGTCCCAGGAGTTCTGAGTGGGTACCCTTTTCGACGACTGTTCCTTTGGAAAGCACAACAATCTGATCCGAGTTGGTGATGGTGGAGAGACGATGCCTTTCATTCACGCGTTAGTTCACAGTTGACCATATGATCTTATTACAAGATGACTTACGCTATCGTAATGGTGGTCCGACCGGACGTCACTCTCTCCAGTGCATCTTGAATCTGGCGCTCTGTATGGGTGTCGAGCGACGCAGTTGCCTCGTCAAGGAGGAGAATCGGCGCGTCCTTCAAGATGGCTCTGGCTATGGCGATCTGGGAGCATGTCAGTAAAATTGGCACCATGATTTCCATCGTGCAGGTGTTTCACATACCCTTTGGCGTTCGCCGCCAGACAACTTCAAACCTCGTTCACCCACTTTGGTCTCGTACCCATCTGGGAATGCGAGAATGCGCTCGTGGATATTGGCAGCTCTTGCAGCATTGAACACCTGCTCCTGAGAGGCAGATGGATTGGCATAGAGCAGGTTGAACATGATGGTGGCGTTGAACAGCACAGTATCCTGGGGAACAACACCAATGGCCTTTCGGAAACTCTCAAGCTTCAGGTCACGGATGTCATGGCCATCCACTGTTACCGAGCCGTCGGCCACGTCGTAGAATCGGAACAGAAGTTTGAGGCAAGTGGACTTGCCAGAACCAGATTCGCCAACAATGGCGGTTTTGGTGCCGGGTTGCACAGCGAAACTGACGCCGTCAATGGCTGGCTCCTTACCCTGATACGAAAAGCGGACATCGTTGAACTTGACTTCGCCCTTTGTGTCCTTGAGCTCCACCGCATCGGGCTTCTCAACAATTCCAGACGTCTCTTTAAACTACAGCACGTCAGTATACTGGAAATGGTTTGTGCTATGCAAACCGGACTTACCAGATCAAGCATCCTCTCAGACTCGATGAGGGTGTTCTGGAGCATGGTATAGTAAGTGCCAAAGAAGTTGAGCGGGGCTTGCAGTTGCGAGAAGTATGTCATCAGCTCAACGAAGCCCGAGACAGTCTCCTGCCCAGTGGAAATCTTGTACGCCGAAAGAACAACGATGAGGGCCGTGCCAACCGTAAAGATGGAGCTTTGCGTCAAGTTCAGCGCATTGAGTGAGTAGTACACAATGCGTTCGGCCCTCTGGTATACGGTCACCTGCTCTTTGAACCTCCCTGTTTCGGACTTGACGGCGCAGTTGTGCTGTACTGTCTCATACGCCATGATGGCATCAGTTCTGTGGGAGTAGTTAGCGACGTTCAATGGGGTTGCTGAAAGCGAGCATCATACCTTGCAGCATCCATCTCTCGGCTCTTCGTGGTCATGTCTCTTCGTTGCCTAGCACGGAATTTGGCCATATAGATGGTCAGAAAGACGTACGACCACATGATGGTGAGAACAATCAGCGTGTAAAAGGCGTTGTACTTGACGAAGAAGTAGACAGCCGCGATTAGGATATCAAAGATCATAGGAAAAACCTGGAAGAGGAAGCTTTCCAAGAAGGTGTTCATGGCGCTGCCACGGCTGAGCGCACTGGTCACCTCGCCAATCTTCTTGCTCAGATGAAAGTCCATGGATAAACCGAGGACGTGCTCAAAGGCAGCACAGGCAAGTCGCCTATACAAGTTCTGAGAGACAGGAATCCACAGGACAGCACGAGCAGCGCCTATGGCACCTTGGCCGCCCTGCAAACCTCGGAACACAACGTAAAGAGCAATATCCCTGTATGGCATGCGACCATATCCAAGCTCCGAGACGAGGACACCCATCTGACGAGGGACCAGAACGTTGATGACACGCTGTGCGACCAAGAGAACGATACACAGAAGGACGACCGCTTGATGCAGTCGCGAATCCTTGGGCCTTTTGAGAAAATTAACACACGATTCAGAGGATATCATCTACAGAAAATCATAGCTTACCAGAGATAGGGAAAGAGAACACGGAACCCAGCAATATAGTCAAGCCAGCCGCTCTTCTGCGCGTCTGGTTTCTTTGGTGGTGCTTTGGGGCCGTTTCCAGGGGTGCTGCCATAGCCGTTGGCAGGCTCCCCATTCTCCAGCAGGGATTGGTGCTCAGACGAGGAGCCGGCATGCTTTGGCTGCTTCAATGCTCTTTGGCGGAGCACCAATACAACAACCATGAACAGCAGCAACACAAGCCGCGCAACGCTCAGGGCGAAGAGGTTGTCCAAGAGACCGGAAGCAACATGGATGCGGTCTTGCTGTGAGAACAGAACAGCGGCAATGACGGCCTCGAGGATGATGCCGGCGACCCAGGCGATGGCGTGGGCGGCCGTGGGCGTCCAAGGTCCATCGGGATCAGGTAGAAGTCCACCGAGAAAGTATAGCAGCACTCCGAGGTAGGATGCGATGTAGGCAGTATACGGAAAGTCCACTGGCGGGTAGGGCTCCTGCTCGCCAATTGCCTGAACTGTAACAAGTACCACGCTGACCAACTGTTGCCGTCAGGTTAGCCTCAGATCTCACGTTGTAGAAGAAACGAGCCTCCAAAGGTGATCGCCTACCAATAGAGGTAATATCAATGCCTGGGCGATGCGAATAATCCTGTTGTATACCCGATTGACCCGCTCGGCGCGTTTCTCATCGACGGCTTCTGGTGAACTTCGGGCATTGTAGCGCTGATGGCGCGCCAACTGCGCCAGGGCCAAGGTCACAAAAAGACCACAGGGGTAGAGGTAGAAGGCGACCTCTAGCCCGACTTGAACGCCGCTCATGGTTCCGAGTTGGCGATGCGGCGTCGGCGCTCAATGGGTTGGATGATGAAAGGGGACGAAATTTCCAAAGCCCTTGATGTCATGTTGAAATTGTACCTGGAAGGCGGCTCTCAAGCGCTGCTGGGGGGGGATCCTCTCTAGCGTGGCTGTGGGGCCGGAGACCCGGTAGGACTGAACGGTGAGATTCTATTTCCTAATGCATATGCCCCACGGGATGGATTCTCAATTGGAACCCGAGGTAAGCAAGGAAGCGTCACAAAAGTGGAAGGTTGTTATACAGGCGTCTTGGAGGACGAGCTCATAAGAAGACTGTGAGTCTGGAATATTAAGTTCAGCCTAACACAACTCATCAAATGTCATGTTTGTATACAGCAGATCTGGTCGGACGCCGGGGTTGTCAAATATCTTATGGGATCATACGTTTATCATGTCAGATTCAATATCCCACTACGCCTGCCAAGTGCTATGTATATATCATACGAACTTGGTCCAGGGTTCTGTCGTCTTTATGGATTGATGGATTTGTGTTATCGACACCTATGCTGGGCTTTAAACATATTTCTATAGTCTGAAGAAGTCGATTGCATATATGTACGAGGTATTCACCTCTGCTTTGTGTCTCAATATAGCTTCGCCAGTGGTCATGACAATTATATGTGAAGTTTGATGTTATTATCTTTTGGGTCGAAGCACTGAATACAGGCAGTCGAGTTCTTAGGCAGTCTGAATGTTTTAGTCGGTTTCCTTGTGACAGCATCAGCGATTGACCACAACCGATTTGAGGCTCTGTCATGACATGTCGATCTATTATATCAGAAATATCTATACAAAAAACAAAATAGATTACCTACCAGTCTGTGCGACTATGACTATATTGCTTTAATCCCCCATTACTCCTTGTTCCAAGTTATAATAACAACGGCTCATACACAACTATGATTGGCCGAGTCATCAATGTCCTGTACGGCTAAACAGCAACCCAGGTCACCCAAGCAGCCGCCCCACTCTTTTTTCCCAAGCTCCTGCATTAGGCCGACCCCAGGAAAAATATCGTGGAAGCTTCTTTTGAGAGCAGCCGCAGCCAGCAAGAAGCCAGCCCATCTGCCCCCCGATCGCCGCCCCGGTCTCCGCCTCTGCGAGATATACACACACACACTCACATACCCAGCAAAGATGGCCACACCGAGACTCGGCAGGGCGCTCACGACGTGTCCCAACTGCCTCGGGCGTCTGCCCCTCGCCCGGCCGGCCGCCGCGCCCGCGCCCTCGCCGCTGCAGCTCGGCCTGACCCAGGTCCGGCACGCGAGAACCCTCACCAAGGCCGAGCTCGAGGATCTCCAGGGCATACCCGTGCGGCTGCTCAAGAACATTAATGGGTTCGGCAAGCAAAGTACGTTCCCGTTCCTCTGGACCGGATCCTGCATAGAAGGAAAGCAATGCTAACCTGCCCGCCGTATCATAGACGCCATCATCCGGGTCAAGCCCGGCCGCATGCGAAACCAGTGGCACCACAAGGGCCTCGCCGAGTACATGACGAAGAAGCGGTTCACGGAGCTGGGCCTCACCGAGGCCGCCATTGGCGTGCGCGACCGCACGTTCGGCAGCAAGCTGCTCACCGCGGAGGACGTCAACGGCCCGACCATCGCCAAAGAGCCGGCCAAGTCCAAGAAGAAGGAGCAAATCGTCATGACGGTATGTGACCTCCTATCCATCTCTCTGCAACCGCAGGGGGTGGGCAAGAAGACGAGGGGAACCATTTGGCCATTCGGAGAGGAATCAGTAAGCTAACGAGTGAAAAACATCTACACAGGCCGATGAGTCCCGCGCCCTCCTACAAGATCTCCTCCCCGAGGTCTTGGTATTCGCCCGGAAACCCATCGCCGCCCCGACGCCCGAGCCAGTCCCCGAGCCCGTAGTATTCCGCTCGCCCGCCCTGGCTGCCAACGCGCAGGTCTCGACGCAGGCCACTTCCGCCGCCGCACCGTCTGAACCCGAGACGCCGCAGCAGGACACCAAGGCCATCTTCGGCTCCGTGGCCGCCGGCGACGTCGTGGCGCGCATCCGCGAGGCCCTCCTGATCGACAGCAACGGCAGCCGCGTCGCGCTCGAGACCGACGCCGTCTCCATCCTCGGCCTCGAGGCCGGCGAGGATCGCATCAAGCGGCTGGGCGTGTACGAGGTGGAGATCGTCACGGGCAAGGGCCTGGAGCCCGTCAGGAGGACGGTCGAGGTTGTCCCCGAGACCGAGTAGATGAAACCCACCACGATGGAACAGCCCTGAAGGTCTAGGTATCACCCAAGCGGCTCAAACGGGCGAGACAAGGCTGGTGTGATGTACTATATGATGTTTTAAATGTACCAAGAAATGTACAACACCTGTTACAAAGGACAATATAATGCGACGACGATCAGTACTGGGCGATGAGGCAGATCAAGCTCAAAGTTGTGCAGCACGTCTGACGGCCTATCTGGATCTTTTCCCTGTGATCGTTGTCCATCTATGTTATTAAACGCTGTTAAACTACATTTACGCATGTGGTTGGGTATAGCTTCTGTCGCCCCGAAAGTACATGAAATCCCAGCAATCTAGTAGACGAAATCCTCCGAAATGCAATATCATGGAAAGAAAACTCGCAACATCACATTGCCTCCCTACGCCAAGCGCCTAATAAAATGCATAATGGAGATCGCGAATCAAATTGAGCTCCCGGTCCAACGATAGTGTATTCGTCCGAAGGACCACTACTATTTTCCTGGGTAGCTGACATCAAGACTCCAAAGTGAGTCCCAAACCACACTTTTATCGCGGCTGTCGACACTGGCGTTGCTCGTATCCCTATGCAGCTGCTGTTTTCCACTGCCCACCGTTGCGCTCTGAGGATGACCTGCATGAGGCCGCTGCTTAGACGGGCTGCCACGGTAAAGACTGGCAGGCTTTGACTTGGTAGGTGATGTGGAAGTCGGCCGAGAGGACGGATGTGGTGGAGGCGGCATCCGTTGCCAATCCTAACCAGATCAGCTTCATTCAGCTTCAGAGTATCATGCTCAGGGGCCGAGTAGAGCATCCACCACCTCATGGTCGCGTACCTCGTTGCCCTCGGCGTGCCCACCAGTGGCTTTGGTGTTGCTAGAAGCCGGCTCTGCAGATTGCTCCACGGCCTTCCCCTTGCCAATCGCTCCAGCACTACCCGCCAGATCCGGACTGTCCGAAGGGCCAGCACGGAGACTATTCGTCTCGGAGGCCAAAGCACTACTCTTAGCAGCACCCGCGCCAGCGCCACCAGCAAAGGGCAGTGTCTTCCTATTGACGCTTCCCGAACTTGATCGACGGCTCTCGAGACTCTTGCTAAGTGTGCGACTGACACCCTCAATGCCCGTGTTCTTACCGCCAGGTAGTAGCCTACTTGCGCCGGTTCTAGCTTGATGCGTGTGTATGTCTGCCACGGCCGCAACCGTGTTTGCGGCCACAGTGGTTTTACCAAGACCCGGTGTTGATGGCGCTCCAGCCTTGTCCTCGACGGCGTCAACGAGCCACCATCTGAGTCCGTCGGAGAGGTCGAATGGGTTGTCGAATTCCGTCTCGCCACTTTCATTACTCGTGTTCACAGAGTCGGTCTCGCCAGCATGGGCCGCAGTTGAAGAACTCAGGCTCTTGGACAGGTCCACAACGCGCTCCTGCACCCGCGTAATGCGGGCCACAAGCCATTCGCGCTGCCTTAGTCGGTGAGACTCCTGCTCGCGCAAGAAAAAGTGAGGGCAGCCGACATTGAATGCTGCCCAGGCGCCCGTGGTTTGATTCCTGGTCGGAAGGAACAGAGCCAGGTCACCTTCCTTGAAATGCCTAAAGGCAATCTTATCGTGAGCATCCTTGACCGCTTGGTGAGCTCGTTCCCGGTAGTTGCGCGCGTCCTTTGTATATTTGCGAGCAGTGTGTTCTAGCTCCTTGACCCGCCGGTAAATGGCTTCGGCGAATGCATCAATATCGAAGGATCCGGGGCCGGACACAAAGGAATGGTACTGGGACGTCTCCAGCTCAGCGTCATCAGCATTCATCCAATACAGCAGTTTCAGATCAGTACTGTCGGCGAGTGTCGCAGCCATTGATACAGAGCGACGCACAGAGCTGCTCGGGTCCGAAGAGTCGTTGGGATCCTTGGAGGTCCGTTCAGCCCGAGGGATCTTCTGTATCGTCATCGTCCCGTCCTGCCGGTTGACCGAAAAGGACAACCTTTCGAGGAGTCGGAGGAGGCGCTCGTTGTAGGTGAATAGGCGTTGCGTCAGATCTTTGGTGCGCTCGTTGCGGCCTTCAAATCGTTGGCTCAAGCCCATGGCACGCAGATCCGAGGTGTCAAGCTTTTCGCGGTACATGCGAACCTCTTCTTCCAAGCTGCCAGTATGGGACTGCCTTGCGGCCAGTCCCTCCATGAGCTCGGCCACTCTCTTTTCTTTCTCCTCAAGTTTCTTTCTCAGTGTTTCGGAGCCAGACTCGCCTTCAGTCATCTTAGTCCGAAGCTCGCTGAGTTGTTCTCGAGCCTCGGTAATCTCAGATTCGAGAGTCACACACTTGGCCTTCTCTTCCTCCAGAGCTTCATGCAGCTTGAACCGGGCGGTTTCCTCGGATGACAACTTGTCTTGCGTCTTTGTCACTTCGGACTTGCTTTCCTTGATCGTTTCGTGGGCAATGTCCAGATCTGATTTCAGCAGGACCATATCTTCCTCGAGAGCCATGACCTTGGACAGAATGTCGCTGGACTTGGTCGCCACGGCTTCCATGAGCTCGTTGACATCGTCGGGGATCTGTTCTTGAGGAGATATGTGACCATGGATGTCCCTCAGAGTGCGGAGGTGAGTCTCGGCACTAGCCTCTGACGCCTCGGCTCTCCGACTGAGTGCCTTGACGGTTTCGTTTGCGTCCTGCAACTGTTTCTCCAGCGACTCATTTCGGTCTCTCTGCATTCGAGCTTCATTGCGAAGAAACTCAACCTGGCCTTGGGTCTTGAGTGTCTCGTCAGCCTTCTCCTGGGTGAGACGCTCAACCTCATCTTCGAGGGAACGCATTCTTTCGACAAACGCCCCCTTCTCGTCTTCTCTAGACTGTCCGAAGTGCTCAATCTCGTCTTCGGTCTCCTCCAATCGCGACTTCAAGGTCTTGATCTCGTTCTCCAATGTCTTTCTCTCTCCATCAAATTCTTTTTGAAGAGCGTCCATGTTTTGCAAGAGATCTTTCTTAATAGCCTCAACCTCATCAACTCGACCTTCCATATCTCTAGTACGGGCGGCAGTCTCTTTTCCAAAGACAGCGGACTTCTCTTTCTCGGTGACAAGATCTCCTTCGAGCTGAGTGATGCGTCGGAGCAGAGCCTCGCTGTTATCAGAGACACCGGACGAGTACCTGCGGTCATCCTGGATGCCTGGCGACCGGATAGAGGAGATGGAGTTGTTGCGTTCATGGCTGCCAGGCTGGAATAAGTTTCCGATAGAAGGCCTGGATTCGGTACTCTGTCGATGCAGAAGGCCTTCAAGACGCCTGACGCGGCTCTCTGCTGTCTTCAGCTTGCCTTCCAATCTCCCTTTCTCGGCTTGGAGTCCGCGCAGCAGGTCGTCGTCACCACGAACAAGGAGGCCACTCCTACCGAGAGCAGCTTCATGCACACTTCCGTTCTTGAAAGCCTTGACCCTTTTTGCCTGCTGCTTCGTCGGTGAATTGAGCTCATCAATCAGTTTTTTTATGTCCTCGATAACGCTTGCATCTGCTCTGTTGCGTTCCAGGGCTGCTAGAAAGTCGTCCAGGTCCTTCTTTGTCACATTCGGCCAGGGCTCTTCTGCACCAAGGAGGTTGACCTCGAGGCCAATCACATTGTTCTCCGTCTTGTCTGGGTTGTAAGTGCTGCCGATGTTCTTTTGCCACTTGCGACGTCGCTTGAGCTCCTCGTCTTGAAACAAAGCCATCTCGTTGACGAGTGTAGAGGAGTCCGTCTTGACTTTGTCTGCCCATTCCCTGCGACGCACTGCTTCAGCCACATGAGATGCGTACATGAATGGTAATTGCTGTATAAGATGCAAATAGTCAAAGGTGTCCATCTCTTCTTCGCCTTGATTCAAGACATTCATCATGGTCTTGAGGGTATGAAGAAAGCCCGTTATCTCGGCAACAGTGCGCATCAGCGTAAGAGATTCAACGGATAGCTCGTTTCTTGCTTGCGTGACGTCTCTGAGAAGTTCATCCATCTCACGGGCTCTGTTCTGTATGCTCGGCAGAAGGCGTTCGGTGTGGTTGGCGGCCGTCTTGGATGCTTGTAGAACGTCTCGAGTTGAGCTTGAGTAGGCGAGCGTTGCCTGGTAGTCTGTGTCGATCTTCTTGGCTACGGCTTCAATATCCTCGAGCAGCTGGGCAGCGTCATTGCTGTGAGCCAGGATCGAACGCGACATGACCTTTTCGACCTCGTGGTACAAATCATCGCAACCTCCAAACATCTTGTCTGCGGTCCTATCCAACTCGGTCACCTTGTTGTTGAACTTCCGGAGAGATGCTCCTGCGAGCTTTCCAGCTTTTCGCGCCGTGTCGAGATCGACCAAATCTTCCAGCGTAGCGTGTCGGGATCCACGTATTTCACGCTCGGTCATGAATCGCACCATGGCCGGTGAAATATTGATGCTCCGTGCCAGGTCCAGATACTGTTCCCAGTTCGTCGCATCTCTGCTGTAGACTTCTTGTGTCTGTTTGACCCATTTCTGTAATTCATCGAACTTGGGTTCCAGCGGCCGTGCAGCGCCATCGAGGTTGGCAACGGCTGCGTCAAGACATTTGGCCATGACCTCCATCTCTTGGTTGCGAGCCCGGAAAGCTTCAGCCATGGCTGCGCAGTCCTCTACCACCTTCAAGGCCCAGTCCCGGCGACTCTTGAACAAGTCCTGCCATGACTGCAGCGAATGGGTATTCTCAATGTAGTCGGGCGCATTTGTGACGGTGTACTGCTTCGGGATGGGCTCCTCAGGGGTGAGAGACGTCGGCGTGCCCGCGGGCGAGGCTTGCGTTATCCGGACATCGTATATGTAAATCTCCCTCTCGGATTGTATCGTCTGGATCTTGACTGTTTTGCCCTGAGGCGTGAGAGCGATGATGTTCTGTTGCGAGATGGAGCTTGTCCGAGCCACCCAGGCCTTGAAATCATCTAAGCTGGAGCCAGCGCGACATGTCAGCAACAGATACCACGTATGAGACGACGGAGGGGAGACTGATGAGAGACATACGTTGCGAACTGCGAGATGTCCACCTGCAGGCGCTGGCCCGTATGGGCTATCAACACCTGCGTCTGCGTCGCCATAGTGCATGCATTCTCTCGCGCCGGAAGGTCGCTTGTTTGTTGACGAAAGGGCAGCGTATATGTGTTGGATCGTAGCAAAATATCACTATTTGCTTATCAAATGCGCATCGATGCTGAAGAGTTGCGATGACAGCTCGAACAAAGGTGGGCGAGGTTTGTTTTGTTAATCACAAGTGTCGGTCATTCATCAGACCCTCCGGATGACCAGTCGCTAGGTAGGTTAGGCAGAGAGCTAGGGCGTAGCACGCGCACCAAGTCTTCCACTGATCTGAGGCCCGATAAGCTTGGTTTGGGGACCCCCGGCGGGCAAAATTCCGCGGGGAAGTGGCATGTGTGGCTGGCCTACCTGCCTACAGTACCTTATATTTGACAGGAACGGCGAGATTGTCGGGCTTGTCGAATATTTCGACATTAAAAACCAGTGCGCAACGTGACGGTGTTTTATCAAATAGACAAGTTTAATGTCTTGATTGGATGGGTGTCATGCGAAATAAAAGTTAGCAAAGACGCACGACAAATCCCCAAACTCAGCGTCTTGCATCAGTATTTTTGAGCTGCAGTTGCTGCGCCTCACCAGAGACGCCACACTTCTTTCAGCACAACGCGTCTTGCACGCGACGCCGCGACAATACCAGGCAAGGCATAGTTGCTATACGATCATGCGAATTCAGCTCGTCTAAATGAAGAAAATGGATACTTCGCTGGATACGGAAACGACATTGCCTCTCTCCAAGGATGAGACGAGAGTGCTGGAGTTATATGACAAACTCCAACGTTTGCAGCTCGAGATCGCCCTCATTACTGCACAAAAGAATTACACACCTTGTAAGTCACCCGCCCATCCGTTCTAGATTGCCCTAATAAACTTCCCCTTCAGCCGCATCGCGCCCACAGAAGGTAGAAGACGCCCAGGATGACTTACTAGAGTCAAGAGCACGATACGTGCTGCGAGACCAGGTTGCGGAAAGCGTGGTCATGGCCAATCCAATATTGCAAGCTGTGCACGGAGGGACGAATGCGTCTCCAATCGAAAGGTATGGCGACTTGCACGGGAATATTCCATGATATATTCGCGATGACTCACGGCAGTGAAACAGAGATCTCTTGGGCGTCCTTACCGAGCGAGACGGGGCTTCGGTCGCCCTCGCTCATCAAACGACATCGACCAAGCAGATCACCGAAGACATCATGGACGTGCAGAGTCGGACGCTGCAACTGAGCCGGCAAAACGTCGACTTGGCCTCGCAAGTCCTCAGCCTTGCCGGGGAGGCAGAAAAGCACAAGGCTGCGGCCGTGGAAGACACAGAACAGGCAGAGCAGATCGCGCAGTTGGAGCAAGAAGTCAAGGCAAGCAGGCAGAGGTGGAGAGTCATGAAGGCGACTGCAAGTGCAATTGTGGCGGGCAGCGGGGTGGACTGGGCTGCCGACGAGCAGCTCAGGAGTATAGTACTTGATGAGGACGATGACGGCGTATAAATGGCAAGGCGCTTGGATCCTGAAAGGTCACCTCTAGTCTTGTGCGTGCATCTCAAGCCGTCACGTACACCAACATCCTATGGCGAGTCTTTACATCGCCGCTACGCACTGGGTTGAGAGTGATGATTTCGGCGGAGCAGGACATGTGCAGTATTGATGCAGCTGTCAACGTTCGTCCCAGGCTCTTGTCGCAGAGCTCCTAGTCACTTGACAGTCAAGAGTTGACGGGTATCTGACAAATCTCTTTTGGTGTTTCGTTTCTGTCCAAATCCGCAACTTTCGATGGCGCCAACGCCCATTTCCACTGAGTAACAGTAGATTGGATGATTCCGAGCATCGGGTTTTAGCGGACAATATGACGTTAAGCTGGCGGGGAGATGCAGATCAGGGACCAACGAAGTGGAGGCTATCGTTGCATCTATGTCCCTACCCACAACTCACCAAGGTCTTTGAGCATAGATCTGATGCTCGAGTGCAACGAAGTTCTGTTCACTGCCAAATGCGGCCGAGAGAGCGCTGTTTGAGAACAAATATATGGGTGCCATTGATTATTGGAATCCAGACTGGTCTTTCACGATCGCTTCTGGCCAATACGGAGGCTCTCGTGCCTGGATGGGGTTCATTTCATAAATGCGGTTTAGCGCGGACACATATCTGGGCCGCATCTGTCCAGACACGATGGAGCTTGATGCAATTGCCCATGTCGCCTCGTGGCAGCGAAAAAGGGTCACCAAGGTCCTGAGAGTCCTGATGCGGACATGATCATTTTGGCCCGGGAAGTGTTGTGAGTGAAGTGATGAGATGCTGTGATAGGAGGGCACATTGGTTGAAGTGTGATAGGGATTTAGGTTGCACGGGAGAAGCGAGTCTTTATCGCGTAGTTGAATCCACGTGATGTCAACAACGCGAGACAATCAGCCATCCTGTTCGTACTTTTTTTTTTTTCTTCTGGGGCAACACCGATATTGATTGAAGGGGGTGTGAGGGAACAGTCAGGGCGTGGCTCTTGGCTGGTCCCAAGCTTGTAATTGCCGTGTGCTCAAGCTTCACGGAGTGTGGGAAAGCATTTCGAGGCCAGTGTGGAGAAGAAGCTCTCTCAAAAGAGTAAAGACGCGCTATTCAGCACAGTGCCAACTCATATTGTGACTCTGATGCGCGTAAGCACTCTGGCTACCACCAGTACCACGAGAGCTGCTGGTGTACTTTGGAGGCAGGACCCAACTTGTTCCCTCAACCCCAAGTCTTACCTTGCTACCTACATTTGCGTTAGTAGATTCCTGGGCGGATTGTCCATGTTGAGCGAGACAACGCGATGCCTTGCGTTACCACAGCGGCAAGTGGCGGCATCCAAGTTGCACGGCAACATTGCTCAGCGTCGTATTTTTTCAGCAGAACTTGCTAGAGTCACGTAGCAACCATGGTATCGACCTACAGAAATACATGATGAGACTGTTGTTGCCATGAGGCTGTATATCATCCATCATCGTTGGAGCATCACGAGAGGCATTCATTGGCCATATACTCGGTATATATAGAGAAGACCCTGCTTTGGTGCTGCATGCAATGGGGCCTATCGTGTGCAGAGCCAAATTACGAGGTCTCCTCTGTTACCAGCGCGTCCCGCGTCCAGTTCAACTCGGTGTCATTGTTGCACTGCCGGATCCTGTAGCTCGCAGGTTCAGGATAATTGCCCATCCGAGCCGCTAACAGTAGTTGTCCGGATATCGAGTGCGAAGAGTTGTGCGCTGAGACCTGACAGAGAATGTGGTAGCGGGCGGCCGAAAGGTGTCATTCATTAGATGACATATATGTCTTCGACGCTCGAAATCCATCACTCCAGGTGAGAACTCTTGTTATTAGCGTTGACCATGGCGGACGAAGTGCATACCTCGAACGAATATGATTTATGACAGCCCTGTGCTCCCAGTGTCAGCAGTCCAGTCAACCGGAAAGCTTGAACAAGCGAGATGAATGCAGTTACCGCTTGGGCGCATGCATGCAAAATCCCTTTTGAGTCTCATCCAGATGAGACACCGACTGGCCGCGTCAGCTCTAGGAACCAGGTGTACCAGAGGACGAGTATATGCAATTTATAGTAACTGAGCAAGGGTGGGATATACTCGTGACTAGAATGCTATGGTTCATATACAATCAGTCAGAGGCTCATTGTTCACAAAGCAGAATTTAGTCTGCAAAGTACTCTGTAGAAGTAGCAGTCATATATCGCGATGCAGAAGTTTGAGAATGACATTCCAAGTGCATTGAGGACTTCTGTTGTTTTGCTATTTGATCATGTACCATTTGCACTTGCAAAATTGGCCACTTTATGGTGGTGGCATTCACGGGGAGAAAGATGGCGGGAGGTAATGGAAAATGTGACCGTGTGACTAGCATGAGCAGCGTCTGTGACGGCGACGGGCGCAGCAGAGAGAGAAGCAGAGGAAAAGGCAGCGCAGGCGTTGGGAGGGGACAGCAGAACTCCCAGCAAAAATGGCGCGGGCAAGAATCACCAGCAAAACCGGACCACCCACCACAGGCATTGAGCAAAGCGTCCACATGCACAAACCTTGAGAGGCAGAGCCATGGAAGTACCGCACACGCTAACCGGGGACCAGGAGGTACATCTGCGACAAGAGGCTGGGCCATCGGTAGGCGTGGGAGGAAACCTGGTGCTGGGAGGGTGCAGGTAAAGAGGCAGAGGGAGCCCGAGGGCAGATGCGAACAGTTGATTGACTGAGGGCTGAGTAGGGACGAGCTCGCGGGCGAGAATGGACGGGCGTCGACGACTGGGAGTGATGTGAGCGCAATGAAAAGTGCGAGGGCGGAAGGCTTGGGGCAGATGCCGGCGAGGTGTCAGCACCGAGCTGCGAGGTACACAGTGAGCACGCTCAGGGCCTCTGACGCGCGCGACAGCGCGAAGAGGGGTACTGTACATGGCCAGGTGAAGGAGAGACAAGGCGATGGGGCACCTGCTTGTTGCGCGCTTGCAGCGTAGGGGAAAGGTGTGGTCCCGTTGCCTGACGATAAATGGAGGAGACGATACCTTACCTAGCTTTTCGCGGCATGGCATGCACAAGACGGACGTAGGAGTCAACAGCCTGTCTCTCCGTCTCTCTCCTTCTTGCTGCCCTTTTGGCTGGTCTGCCTGCAGGCTTTCCATGTAGTGTACCGGAGCTCGCAGTGCGACGGGGCTTGGTACCTTGATGCCTCTCTCTCATCCCATCTTGCCCATCCTTCCACTTTGCGCATTACTTGCCTACCACGTATTGGCGCTGCTCATCACACAGTAGTACTATGTAGTAGTAGTGGCCTGGGCCGGGCTCGCATAAATTTGAGGTTGTCGAAATTTGGAGCTTGTCGCAGAAGGAGTGCAGTCAGTCAGTGCAGCTGCGCATACATTACGAAAGTGTGTTAAGCTTGATTCCGGTGTACGTGCGTTTGGGTCGGGGTAGGCAGGTCTGGTACCGACCGGATGGTGCCCTCCTGCTCTTCCTCGTTGACTTGTCTTGCCTGCCTGGTCTGCAACTCAGCATGTTCGAATGGACAAGTAAAGATTTGAAGAGCATGTGTAATTTGAGCAGTGGTGATCTGTTGGCAAAGTTCGGTGTCTATCGATTTACTACTTTTACTACCATACCTTGCATCGACATGACGAGATCACTCTTGAGAGTTCTAGTGTAGGTAGCTACCTAGCTACCAGCTACCTACTCAGACTAGTTGAGGTGTTGTAAGACAAATACTAAGAAGCAGCATATTCGGTAGGTAGGCGTCAGGGGGGGTCCAAAGACAAGAAAATACGCGACAAGCCGGTCCAAAGAAAGAACCGTCTGAGAGCAGCAAGCAAGGAAGGAAGGAAAGAAAGCACCAAGGCAAAGAAAGTGCAAGGCAGAAGGGTGGGAAAAGTGGTAGGCACACACCCAGAGAAAGGTCCAGCAGCAATTGATTGACAGGCAAGAAGGGGACCCAAAAAGGGAACGAACGAGACGAGAGGCGAGAGACGAGGCCAATAAGCAGAGCCAGAGCCCAGGCACGCCAGGCAACGGAGCCCCTCCCCTCACCCAGACAGACCAAGCAAGAAAGAAAGACGCCCATTCTTCCGTCCATCTTCCTTTCCCAGACGCACACCCACCCCCCCGAGCAGCAGACCACACACTCCCACTCCCACCCCCCCAAGCAAGCCCAGCCCAGCCCAGCTTAGACAGCTCGAGCGATTGTCGACCAGACACCCACACAATCAGCTGCCCCGATAGCTCCCATAGTAAAAGGCCGCCCGCACTCTCCCCCATACAAATTTCCCTCTCTTCTCTCTCACCAAAAAGCTCCCATACAAATCTCCCATACAAACTGCCCTCACATACAAATCGTCGCCTACACTTCTCCAATACCATACAGAACCACAACGCACATACACGCAACCGTGAGTACTTGCTTTTCTATGCCCGCCCACTGCAAATCACAAGTCCCTCTGCTCCCAATCGCTCTCCCGGCCCATTCAATCGCATCGCATCTGTGTTTATCGCGTGGTCCGTCCCATTGGATCTTGCTGTCGCGATTCATCCATCGCCTTTGCGCCGCCCGCTTGCGAGACCTCTGCCCGCGTCCAGAGCTGTCCAAGCTTCGCAATCGGATCACCCGCCAAAATTCGATAACGCTCGCAACTTCGCATCCCAAGCTGCACTCGCGCGCCTTTCATGTCCATGGAAGCGACTTTGCACATACGCGCAACACTACACCACAAGATTGCAGATTCCAAAGAATTTGCATCAAATGGTCATGCGCTGCATCGTCGAGGGTCATTTTGAGCTTTTTTGGTCGGATTTGATTGACTGAGCAGGGCGCAATTGCGCTCCCTCCAAGTCTTTCAATCCAACCACGAAGCATCATGAAGCTCGTCGCGTCTTGCATCAACGTCGCAGCTATGGAACCCCACCAACCTAGCGCGACGCGTCACAATCGGCAAAACCACTTTAACCACACTTGCGATCACTTGAACCCATGCCCATCCACAACACCAACACGATGCCTCAAACACATGAGAGGAGAAAAGGCGACTAACATTCCCTAGATGCCTAAGGAAGCCACCAAGCGCGGTAAGACCGGCAAGGCCGAGAAGGTTAAGCGCGGCAAGAAGGGTACGTCTTCATATCTATATGAACTCGTCTTTCCATACATGGGACTAACACCACTGTCAGACCCCAACGCTCCCAAGCGTGGTCTCTCTGCCTACATGTTCTTCGCCAACGAGCAGCGTGAGAACGTCCGTGACGAAAACCCCGGTATCTCCTTCGGCCAGGTCGGAAAGATCCTGGGTGAGCGCTGGAAGGCCCTCAACGACAAGCAGCGTGCCCCCTACGAGGCCAAGGCTGCCGCTGACAAGAAGCGCTACGAGGATGAGAAGCAAGCCTACAACGTGAGTACCCCATCTCCCAATAAAAAACTTACTATTTTCTTTTACTGAACCAATCTGCTTTTATGCTGACCAGGCCCTGGACAACTAGGCTGGTGACGATGACGAGGAGTAACTGCTCTTTCGTTTATTCTGTTCCACTGCCTGCGGTCTATCAGAGTCTCGCCAGGTGACCGACGGTTGTCTGAGACGGACCAGCCAGCCCCAGACGGAGGAATGCTTCTGGTTTTCTATTTTGCGTGTAATATCGGATTTCGGAATGGTGTTGGCCGCGCTGCTTTTGAGGACCTTGCTTGATGAGAGGTCAGAAATGATGACTACGGGGACGGTTATCTCGTATCGCTACAGTCGATATGTCGCACTTCTCTCACGATACCCGACAGTCACTGGTGGCGCATGTACACTATGAGTCGACTCCCACAATGATGATGAGTTGCGACACACAAAAGACTTGTGTCTAAATCAGAACATACTTCCAAAAACCCATCGCGTTCTACCTAGTAGCTGTGACATTGGCTTCATCATGTTAATATCTCATTCGTGACTCGACCAAGCTTAAGATCTACCACTACCCATCACTTATATCTGCTGGGTGCGAAGGCAGCTGCTCCCTACTGGCCAATTGAAACAGCAGCCATAGGAGGATCAAGCCACTAAGGCACAAAGGCCCGGATCTTGCTTCTGATTGGCTGTCCCGAGCTTCGGTCTGTAGATGTAGGAACGCGGCTCTGGGACGGAGCTGATGATTGTATAGCAGCTAACCTATGTAACTTTCGGCGTCTGCCTAGGACGAGCTTGCCATACAGCCCAACTGCTCTGTGTATAAGGAAGCGTTCCATCCCATTCTTTCTTTTTTCCCAGTCCTTTTTGCGAATGTTCCTGCGTATGGAGCTCGGTCACTGCTGAACCCGAACATTGCCCACTGCAACCCAGGACCGATATCAGCTTCAAAGCAGTCGTGAACTTGGCTCCGATAATGATAAGCACCCCAGGTTCCCCGCCATCATGGCCTTCGAACAGCTACTCTCCGTCCATATGCCGCCGGCCCTCTGTGCCGCGATGCCCGCAGGGGAGGTAAAAGCTGGCTCACAGCGGGTCTGACTTTCCAGTTTCCAGCCAGTATTTTTGCCCGGTCCTCACTCGGTATGATTTTGTGCTAATGAGCCCCATTCGCAGGTTGATTACATGAGTACTTTTTGGCTGAGATTTCTGATCGCTATGTCATCAGGGCACAGTAACCAGACCTCTCAAGTCTTCAGATATCGCCAGTAGCGACGCCAGCGCCCGCGGTCTAAAGCACGCTGAGGAGCACTGCATATGACACAACATCCGCTCTGTCTGGGCCGACCAACCCTTTGAGCTTGCGTGATGTCGGGCTGGTCTTTCGGTACTGGCTCGATTGATGTCCCGCATACATGAGAGCTCATGCATGTGTTCATATCCGAGGCCGACCGCTACGCCTGATACGGATTACGGTCCAATTTGCTGTTGCATATTTTCTCCATGGGACCGGATGTTGGGATTCGTGGCAATCGCTGACTGCCCGTTCTGCAATATGCTTTCCAACTTGTCTCCTACCCTTTTCCACCTGATGTCTCACTCCCAATACCATACACAAAGCATCTGCTCATGGTGGCTGACCCCTGATTGGCAGAAGCGGCAGAAGCAGCCTCGTCAATTGATTACGCGCAGTCGTTCTTCACTGCAGAGGATGCAAAACATCGCCAAGCTGCTGCAGACCTGACCAGCATTCTACACGGGCCACGACTTGCGCTCTTGTCTCTGGGATGTTTGGGTTCATTGTTCGGGCTGTTTATCCTGAGATTCTCTAATCGGTTAAATCCATGGCATCTGCATCTCGTATAATCTAGCTTTTTATACTCGACATCTCAGTGCTTGTCAAGCTGGAGTGCGTACGATCCAGCAACATCTATTGGGCTCGGGTTTACACCACCACCACCACTTGCCCCACACGGCCAAGTGGCCGGCCGTAGCGGAGGTTCCCTTATTGGAGGCTCTGCTTTTTCTCGCCGATGTAGGTGCCCTCAGACTTGGGGTTTCTTTTCCGCTCTGTCCCTTCTCGATCGAACTTCGAATCTCAGCATCTTTCCCATACCCGCTCTGGCGGCTCAGCATCTTTCCCATACCCGCTCTGGCGGCGACCGCCTACGATGTCTTCGAGAAGCTGCACTGGGGACCCGGCCTAAACAGCTTACATCAAAGATCCTGCGATGATGGAAGCGCGGACTAATACCACATCGATCGTATGATACCTCCGCCGGTACGTCTTTGCCGCCATGGCGCTGGTTCGTAATGTCGAGGGCGTCAGTCTACTCGAGGGATGTTGCTATGAAGCGGAGCGCGCCGAAAGGGTCGCCTTGGCCCTCCAGAACCTTCGACAAGGCATCCCGCAAGAGATGCACCCGCACTTGGATGGCCTAATCAACCAGATATTCTCCACGTCGTACAATCTTCGGGACATCGCGGATCAATCTCAGGTACACATGGCCCGCGTGCCAGAAGCCGCCGATTCTCTAAACGTTCTTCTTCCATGTCTGATGAGAACTTTACGAGACATCGAGGAATATTATTCAAACCAAGCGGAAAGTAGAGCCAATCGTTGGCGGAGAATGTATCAGGAGATGAAAGAAGAAGTCCGGGGCACACCTCTGCCGGCCCGCTTTTCCATGTACAACGATTACCTGAATCAACTCCGTTTCTTGCTCGGCAGGTATGTCGTGATGTCCGGTCCTGCTTTGCCCATCATCTTTAAACATGTATTCAGGTCACCACTCTTTGCTCCTGATGCACTAATGCATCTACGATATCGAATACTTGATATGAGGAAAGCAATGAACATACGTGGGTCATCTTTCTTCGTCTTTCTTTCCAGTGGTGAGGGTACCAATAGATATTGGCAGTTGCTGATTGGAGACCATACTAGCTCTTCCTCATCGGATAGAACAACTCGCCTTGCCATGGCGAGATCCTCCGGATGTTGAAATGGTACAACACTCTTCAACTTCTGCCTTTGGACAATGCGTATGCTGAAAACAGGACTATTCAAGCGACCACATTGGGCTGAATTCATTTTCAAGCCACGCCTTCCTACTAAAACCATATTGGAGAGGTCCACAGGGTAATCATCAATTTTTAAAAACCAACTGTCCGTTACAAATCGCTGACCGATCACAGCTCGAAATCTGAAGCCTTTGGTCCGTGGGAACGCCTTGGGCAGCCGGTCATCTCGTCCAATGCAAAGATTCTTGAGACACGGTAGGTCCGAATTGCTTATTACGACGTGAAACATGCAACCGATTTGCACGCCGATGTTGATCAGGGTCTCGGTGCAGTCACTTCAACAATCGTCATATCACTGTGGTGTTTATCCTCCAGGACAATGAAGCTCCCTATGTGATGATCAGAACCGTCAGCCGCAGTGCGCATTGGATTGGTTTGTATGGAGCACACGAGCTGTGTATCGCACGACACGACAACGCAACCCTGTGCTTTACCCGATGGAGCAACAGCGAGCAGAGAGGAAAGAAGTGGGCAATATTGAAGTTTGATCTATACGAAGGTATTATCCTGGTTCTGTTCAGCTGTGCTCAGCAGATACTGACAGTCCTCTCAGAGCTGGTTCTCTTCTATACCACGTTCCTCTGTTTGAAGTTGAAAAGCATTCTGATGGTGGATTTTCACCCCAGAGAATTAATGCTCAAGGAGGAAGATAAGCTTTTCTCGACGTTGGTGTACCCTGATCCTTGTCGATGGGCGGCCATGCTGACATCATCCAGTCTTATCGAAGACGTCGAGTCAAGGTACAGGCTAGCAATTTTGGAAGATAGTTATACCAAACGACGTCGCCTTCAAATATCTGTACACGAGGGTCATCTCCGTGGCTGTCCCGTTTGGACGACCTTTTGTGAGCATCACAAGAAAACTCTCGATAACAACCAAACATTAATGTTGTTGCAGTGCCTTTGAATATTGATAGCCCGCTCTCCTCTTGGCTCAAGCGGAAGTCGGATAATGTCATCTGGCTCAGGGGACTCCACCCATACGTTTTCTGTGATGGGTTTTCAGCCCCAACCACACAGCCCAATGGGAAGATGTTGGTGCTATGCTTTGTCTATCCAGAAGGTAAGGGTTCTCATTCTTTCTCTTTGGACCAACAGACTCCCTATCTGACCCATTACACAGTCATTGAGAGATTCATGAGGGTACTCATACTCTAATTACCTAATTGTCAAGTTGGCTGAATGGACAGAAAGCGACGACGCTGGCACATCGAGGACGTTACCGACGAACATGATGGAACATTGAAGGTTACGATTTACGTTCAACGACATTACGCGATCACGATCACGATGTTACGGAACTATATTAGTGGGGACTAGCTATGCTCTCATTGCTCCCTTGCCCAGCGATTTCACGATAGAGATGTACTGAGAAGGAACCGGTCGCACATTGACACGACTCACGAATCACGAATTTATGACACCGCGAAGGAGCTTTCGGCGAGATGATCTAGGGAGATTGTATCAGTATCACCAGGGGAAGTTAGCATTTGGTTGTTCCATGTCCCCTTCTTCCCTTTGTTAATTGCTTGTCCCGATGAAGGCGACGAACGTATTCGCCCCTTTTCGCAGACTTTATATCATGGGTCTGAGGCGAAAGCTCAATTGTATCATTTCCAAAAGCTTCCAATGACATTGGATTTCCTTTTATGCATTACAGTATCAAGATTGGCCCGGAGACCGAGAGGTTGAAATTTTCTGCAAATTGCCATAGTAATGGAAAGTCTTCGTCATTGCTTTCTCAATTTATGCATGGTGTTCTCAGTTACGAGAAGTCATTTTTGTCTTGGCTGTGTACCTGTGGCCTAGATTGCTGTTGTGGTCTCGAACAGCCTGTGGAGGACGGGTTGCTTTGGACAAGATTATAACTTTATTCGTTATGAAATATCTCTCACGGCAAAATGGCTTTCCCTCCAAACCCTGAGAATGAGCAAACCAATCATTATATCCTAGCCAGCATGAGTTTTATGGAAATATACGCTTGGTGACCATGGGACTAGACAAAACAACCGTCCCATATATATACAGCAAAATCAGCGAGGTAGATACCATAACCCTAGCCAGCCCCGAAACTTTAGATAAGATGATCTTATATGACGCGCCAAACCTCGCACTTCGCCTGAGCATACCCTGACAGGGCCCTTTGCAGACGGAAAATCTCCTACCTAGGTAATGATTCTTTAGTACCAAGTCCCTCAAATTTCACTCTATCTGGTTGCTGACTCTCCCTGATATCCTTGACCTGTGTTTTCTGGAGTTTATGTACCGCTTCTATAAGTGTGGCAACAAACAATCAAAGACATCTGATTCCATAAAATCGACAACCGTGATCCAACAAGTTTATAGGATTCGTCATCTCGGCAGGCATCATTTAGCAGCGTATTGATTCGCGGTTCGTATGCTTTACTGATATAGTTTGTTCATACTGATAGCCAGCCTCATGTTAATCGAATCAGTTACGAGTCTGATTTGTACATTCTTGTATGATGTCCCTATTTTACGATATTGGGTCTGCCCCAGATGTGTAAGGTGAATAAATATATGGAACTTGTGTCCGACACCCAAACTCATGCACGGCTGTGGGCAACGCGCAACGCTTCACGATATTACTCGGACACCGTGACGGGCTGCCTCAACCCATACCGGAACGTATACTCCCCCCACTTCTCCCGCCCGGCAAACACACCGCACGGCGGCCCCGGGGCGTACTCGTCGAGGTCAAACGTCAGGCGGCCGACCTCCTCGTACCCGTGCCGGCTGAACAGCGGCCACCCGGCCTCGGACGAGTGCACCCACGAGAAGGCGCCCAGGCGGTCGGCGTGCGCCGTGCCCCAGCGCAGCAGCAGCGACCCGACGCCCTGCCCCTCGTGCGCCGGGTCCACCGTGATCCCGCCGATGAAGATGCACTTGGACCCCTCGGGCATGATTCTGTCCATGAAGTCGAACATGTGCTTGCTGGTCATGGCCTCGAGCTCCTTGACCCTCTCGGCGCCGGCGGGCTCCTCGCCCTCGACCTGGTTCTCCTTGACCGCCGCCTCCTCGTCGGCCGCCGGCGCCCCCGGCCCCGGCGACGCGTCCATGTCCACGCCCCGGAAGCCCCACGCGCAGGACCCCACGATGGTTCCGTCGCTGTCGTCGACGGCCTTGATGAGCGCGGCGCGCGGCGACTCGATCCACGACCGCGCGCCCGCCGCCATGCCGGCGGCGAAGGCACCAGGGCGCTGGCCCGTGATCTTCATCTGCGAGTGCGTGTCCCGGTCAAAAGCGATGGTCGAGATGTGGCCGATCCGCGCCACGTCGGCGAGGGAGGCCCGGGATATGGTATATGATGGCTTGGAGTCGGACATTTTGGATTCTTGTTTTATTTTGTTCTTTTGTCGTGTTTTTTTCCAACGAGAGAAGTGATGCGACAAGGTATAATAGTAAATCGACAGATATTGTGCAACGTTCGATATCTGAGTGAGTGTAGTCAGATCATGGCTATACGCTGTGTAAGACGGCGATGAGGCGGAGTATATATGATCGTTCCTGTAGCCGAACGAAGCTACAAGGCGGAAGGCGGAATATTGGAGCTCGGCTGATAAATGCGTACTAATTCCCGGGGGTGAGTCAAGCGGCGTGAATCGAGCTATTGAGCTTCCGAATTAGTTATGGTCTATCAGTTTGTGCGTCTGTTCGCGTTGGTCGTCGCCCAATCTTGTTGAATACACACAAGTGTAGCGCTCAAGTTAGACGATATCTGCATATTTTAACGTTATTTGCATCTCTTGATGTTTTGTGTCACATTGAATTGGTGCGTCATTGAATTGATGTGCAAAACAGACTTTGGTATTTTGATTTGTCCATTGGACGCCAACTATATTGCCTGTGGGATATCCATGAGCCCGAAACGAAGTATTTCCGTCAAAATCAGAGGATCGTACATGTCCATCATCATAGCTAGCCTAGAGTCATCTCTACAACTCCATGATCCTAGTGGTATCAAAATTCACGAACCCAAAATTTTTTTCCTTTTCGTTTAATTTATCCTCCCCTTCCACTCGTAATCAACGATTGGTCCGCGGCGCATAGTCTTGCGGATTATATGGCGGAATACTATACTGTGACCTTGATCCAGGGCGGTGCTCTTCCCGGGTCTCAGCATGGGCGGCCAGCTCGGAAGCAAATCCCTTGTGTTCGAGCCCCGGCGAGGCGTGTGGTGCGCTTCCTGCCTCGGAGCTGTACGAGGTCGGCCTCGAGCTCTGCATACCCGGGGAGTGTTGACTCTGCGACCACCTCCAGTTGTTTGGGTTTGGGGACGTCTTGCCCGAGGTGTCCGACATCCCAGGCGACGGCTGTGGGGGCTGCAGCCGCGGCGACGATTGAGGATGATACATGTCTCCGGGCAGCTCCATGACGATATCGTCTTGCTGCGGCGCTTGCACGGGAAGCTCGGCGATCTGGCCGTGCTCCGCTGGTTTGCTATATTGGTAACTGGATTGGGCAGACATGGATGAGCCGGGTCTGTTGTACTGCTGATGTTGTTGCAAAGTTGGCGGCATCTGATACGATACCGGCCGTGGCACCTGGTAAGGGACGCTGGGCGACATGGGCGGCGGCGGCGGCATCGAAGACCGGCCCGTCTGCGTATGATACATGCTGGCCGGGGAGTCTGGCGGCGACTGAGCGGCCAAGCCCCCGGTATACTGGGCAGATTGGGATCGATCATTTGGATTCGACGTCTTGATCTTGCCGTTCTCGATCATGGCGGTCAAGACACCCGATTCGAGCAGCTCGGCCTTCTTGACAATACGATTTACCATCTCCTTGCTAGCGGCCTTTGACTGCGCCTTGACAAATCCTACCATGGTGAAGTTGCACCTGATCTCAATGTCCTCGCGGAGATAGAGCCCGTCTTTCGGGGCGCCGAGTGCAGAAAGACCAATCTCCTGCAGCTCGGGGGGCTCGACGCCGGGCTGGTTCCCACCGATGCGATACTTGTTCCGGAGGTCGACGCCGGCCGGGGCGTAAATGTGGGTTTGCAGGCCCCACGGCAGGTCGTGGAAGCAGCCATTAAAGTTGATGACGCCCGAGCCCAGCTTGCCGATGCCGGGGATGAACTGCAGGCGCTCGGTGATCTCGTACCAGGTCGAGTAGAACTCGTCGCTGGGGGCGTTGCGCGGCGCCGAGATGGGCTTGTGACTGAGCACGAGCGGGTTCAATGTGATGACCTCACCATGGCTGTGGAGGATGTCTATGGCCAGTTGGCGGGGAATGAAGCTGGGTATCGGCGTGATGACCGTGTAGACCTCCTTCTTGCGGAGAACCATGTTTGCGCCGACAATTCGTTCTCTTTGTGCGCGCGCGACGATTCCAATGTGGATGGTATTATACAAAAGACGTGGGAAGCGTCCTTTGAGGCAAAAGTTGAGTGGAGAGAATAAGAAGGTTGGGTAAAGGGAAATAGGATTTTCGCAGAATGTAAGCCCTACTATCTATCTATCGCGGGTACTGTACAGATTACAGTGATGGGCGGCGCTGACATGGATGGCTCGTCTGGGCAAACTTGTAGTCTTGTCTTCCTTTTTTGATTGCGGCCGCCAACCGGAAACCAGCCAACAAGCGAGCTGAGCTGAGCTCTGCTTGGGATGGGATTGGGGGAGCTCTCGAAGCTTTCCAGGAGGGGAAGTCAATAAGTCCCCCGGGCGCACGTAGCAGCGAGCCTGATTGACGACCATAAGAGGTACATCAACGTAACCAGACAGACGTGTTGGAAGGAGGCGATGCATCGGTGCTAAAAGTTCTTGGGTCCGGGGCTAGCAGCGAACTACAGCCCAAGAGTCAAGACTATGTAGAGAGACCCTGACCGGTTCTGTTTGGCATATCAACTCGAGGCTCATCAGTCGCGCCGGCTTGATTCATGCAGCCTGGCGATGGCCAACACCGTTGAGTTTCATCCGGTCCTACGCCAGCCGAACGGGTATCCAAACATTGCTGCTGACAGCCTGACGATGCCAAGATCACATTGCCCATCCAGACAACTTTGGCCAGTTGCTTCAAGTCGATACTCTCGTGGATTTGTCTACACACAGGCGTATGTGGTCAGAATCAGTTCAACTGCCCTGACCTGTGCTACCCGACAGAACGGATTCTTTCCCAGGCACTGCCAGAAATAGTTATTTCCAAGAGGATCCCTCGTGGGGAAGCAAGCCACCGTTCCAGCCATTTGGGTTCGCCTCCCAGGGAGGGGCTATATCGGATGGCTGACATTCCACTGACCGGCCGGCACAAACAACCCACATTCCTCTGAGACACCAGCAAATCAAATGACATGCATCGAGTAGGGTGGTCAGCACTCTGCTTAATCATTCTGTTATTCTATTCGTTTTTACTATGAATAGTGGTGGTAATTCTGTCGGCCATCTCTCCCGCATCCATTACCCTCTCTACGTCTTCTTGAGGACGCCTCTTTCAGGCCTACCGTCTCGGCAGGCTTTATCATCTTAAGATTCCAAAGCCAGTGCTACGCAGAAAGTAACCTTCTTTACCCCAGGACCCCTTGATCAATATCGCGCATGTGAGTACCAAGTGGGTTCGAGGCACAAATGCACTCCATGATACGCACAGGAGGAAACCGCCGCGTCTCTTGTCTAGTGTAAAGCCTGTCCGGGCTGAGGGTGGCCTCTGCGCTCCTGCCGACTGCTCGTGATCTGGCGCATTTCGCCGAGCGCACGATGGCCTTTTCTCCCGTCGGGACTATGGAAGCCTATTCAAACGTCTAGAATCTGGGCAAAGATGAGTCTATTCCCGGGATCTGTAAACCCGTTGCATTCATCTACTACCGGAGACCTCCCGGGAAGAACTGTTTCCAGTCAGCATTCTATTTACAGCGTTGGGCGCAAACATCCTCCGGATTGTATCTCTCCGGAGGCTTGTAGGTTGACGTCAGCAGTGCGACTACAGATATGATCTATGGTACAAGCATGAAACATGAAACATAACGGCCAGGCCGTTGCATAGCAGATTTCTGGGCGTTTTTCTGTTGCTCTACACGATTACTAGTATACTGGAGCAAAACTTGATGTTGGTATTGCCAGAAAACTTTTCGCTTTCAAGGCGATGAAACACACATGAAAATCTATGTACTTGGGCAGTGCTGACATTAGGGTCGATTCACCCCTCAGCCTCCACGCTACTCCGTTCTTAGGCGCGGAACGAGTGAATTCCCGGAGGCTTTTCCGTATGCAGGTTCCTCTATCAACTCAATCTAGAAGACCTCGGAACCCTCTACGAAGGTCAGTGGTTGCCTATTGGAAATGATGGGGACAGAGGGAAGAATCATACATGTCTGTATATGCCTTGCGCAACAGGGGAATTTGTCTAGCCATTTGTCTGCATGTTTCCTGGCCAGAAATGCCATATGCCGCGCTAACAAACTGCAATTACGACCACTTGTTTACATGTTGCGACTTGTAAGTTTCATTAAGTAATCAGAACGCACGACGGGTAGACTAATGCTCCATTCAACCCTGCGCACGTTCAAGTATGATATGATACTACAACTCACGATCAGGCGGAAAACATGTGTCGCCGTGCACATTCCAGGCTTTGCCACGTTGAAGCAGGGATTCACGTCAACTCGTAACTACGGAGTATGTAAGGCTTCTACCGTCTAGAACTCGGGAGTGGAGAGGGCACGCCTACCAAAGTCCAACGGCCCACGGATATTTTCGTTAAAAGGCCCTGAAAGTCAGGGTCCAAGCATAATACGAGGACAAATCGGCCAGTCTCAGCCAAGTAGGCATGTACGATGATGGAATAAACATGGTTGGGTAGCTATCAAGTCAGAGAAAACGGTAGCGCATTCCAGTTACTCGGCAGTAGGTCTTGTGCTGCCACGACAGGATCGACGAGGGCAATGGAAAGTCACCGGGGAGGCGTCCGGAAACGAATTCCAGCGCCGGGCCGCTTGTCTAGTTCCGGGCAAAGCCGTCTGTCTCGGCGGCGAGCTTCGAATCTTCAGACTGCGACGGGATTTGGGATAAGTCGTAAGGACTCTAGTCAGCATCACAATTGCCCGACTGAATGCAATATTCGGACCGGCCTTGCAGCTATTGCTGCAGAATGCGAAGGTGTTCCCCATTTATGTACGACATCGGTAGTGAAGATCCGTCAAGTCGGTCAAAGTTAACAACCTCCATCAGCGCAACGGCTCTTGTACGTACAAATCATCTATCTGTGGAGTCCCAAAAAGTCCATTGCATCTCTAGTGGCGGTCAACCCACCAAAAGAACAGCGGCTGAGCGCATACTTGGCAGACTTTGCGACAACTCTCACTGGTCGGTGACTATACCACCCCTGGCCAGCCCTGACCAACCCCGCTCATACAGATGGATACTTCATACCTGTTCTTCAGCAGTGAAGTATTATTTTGCGAGCTGCGTGACTGGTCGGTCAGGAAAAGCCGTTGATAAAGCTTGCAATGTTCGTTCTTCTCTCATGGAGATAACTTTTCTCAAGGAGATAGCAGACGGGAATTTGCCATTGAACCTCAGCAACAGCCTATACCTGCGTTCTGCATAGCCGTTGCTGCCGCTGTTACGCGACACCATGGCTCACGATAATGGTGGCAGTCCGCTATTCCCCAATGGTTTCCAATCAGTCAATCTAGTACTTGCCCTGCTCGGCCTTGCAGGCTTGTATGTCGTCGGCAATGCCATCTACTTTCTCGCATTCCACCCATTGGCCAAGGTGCCCGGCCCAAAGCTGTGTGCGATCTCGCGCATCCCATTCTGGATCCAGTACATGCGCGGAAGTGACGTAAAATGGACACAGGGTCTTCACCAGAAATACGGCCCGTTGGTGCGATACGGGCCTACCGATATCAGCTGCGCCTCTGCGCAGGGTTGGAAGGACGTCCATGGTTTTATTCCGGGCACGAAAATCGATATGGAAAAGGCTCAGGAGGCCTTTGTGCAGCCAGTAAACGGTAAGGGGGCCCGATGAGGTGTCGGGAGACTGAGAGAGAGAAGTGCTGACAGGCAGCTGTATAGGAGTTCCGAGCATACTAACCACGGATCTTGAAAACCACACTCGGGTGCGCAAGCTGTTTCAACCAGCGTTTTCGGAAAGAGCTCTAAAGAGCCAAGAGCCGCTCTTTCAGAAATAGTAAGTTACGTCCGAGTAGTCGAGTTTTGCGATGGAGTGGTGGCTGAACCTAAGAGAATCCAGCGTCGATCTTCTGATATCGAAACTCCACGAACTCATTGATGACGGCTCACCAGTAGAGATGATGCGGCTTTACAACTTCACCACGTTCGACATCATGGCCGAGCTGTGCTTTGGGTATCCTCTGGGCCTACTCGCCAAGAACGAGTTCAGCCCGTGGGTGAGCGCTATCTTCGGCTCCATCAAGATGATGCCCATTTCGTCACTGATTGCGTATTATCCGATCACGAGGGAGTTCTTTGCTCGGTTCGAGCCAAAGTCGATCAGGCAGATGAGAGTCGAGCACTGCAAGCACGCCGAGGACCGCGTCAACCAGCGCCTGCAGGAGGGTTCAGACAAGCCGGATATTTGGAACCTGGTCATGAAAGCCGACGGCTCGGAGAAGGGTCTCACCCTCAGGGAAATGCACTCGAATGCGGAGCTTTTCATGATCGCTGGTTCCGAGACGACTGGTGAGTGCCACTTTTGGACCAAAAGGATATAGCTTGTACTGTACTAACCTTTTCATGAAGCAACACTACTATCCGGGCTGACCTACCTTCTGCTCGTGAACCCCGACAAGATGCAGAAACTGGTCGCAGAGATCCGCGGCGCAGCAACGGATATCAAGGACGTCCACTTTGACACCACCGCCAACCTCAAGTACATGAACGCCTGTATCAAGGAGGCGCTGCGCATGTACCCGCCGGTGCCGTTCGCCGCGACGCGGGTCGTCCCGGCCGGCGGCCTCGAGGTCATGGGCGCGTACCTGCCGGCGGAGACGCGCGTCGGGTGCCACCACTACTCGTCGTACTACAGCGAGGCCAACTTCAAGGACGCCGGGTCGTTCGTGCCGGAGCGCTGGCTCGGCGACCCGGCGTACGCGGCCGACGCGGCCGAGGCCTGGCAGCCCTTTGGCTATGGCGCCCGTGACTGTATCGGCCGGAGCATGGCCATGCACGAGATGCGGCTGATCTTGGCGCACTGCCTGTTCAGCTTCGACTTTGAGCTTTGCAACCAGAGCGAGGATTGGATGGACCAGGAGACGTACGCCCTGTGGATCAAGAAGCCCTTATTGTGCCGTCTGAAGCCGGTGCGCAGATAAGGTGATGCTGGCTTACACAAGATCTGTCTTCGAAATGGGATGAAGATTGGACGTAGTCTTTTGACACATCGCAAGCAGGAAGAGGTCGACGGGCATTCTTCAAAACCCGATATCTAGTAAGTTGATGTCATCCATGAGGAAGGACAGTAGATGCTCGAGACCTCGTGTTGATAACCTCGCGTCTCCAAGAACCACACGCACGCGAATGTAGAAAAACTTCTTTCGGGGCGTCTGACATAAAAGGCAGGTCGTGATTGCAACTAGCGACTATGATCATGATGTTTGTAGGAAACAAAATTTGGGCGCTGTAGCCGCAAAAGTTTGACTTGATCGTGTGGATTTAAAGTGTCCGCGTATGCAGGCGCCGATCGGAATGTGGGATAATTGCGGCTTAGGTGCTATGCAGAGTACTATGTACCTGGATTGTAAAGTTTAGTTTTTTATTGTTATCAGATCCCACGGTTTATAGGACGCGTCAGTCTAGTATAGGGATGTTCCAGGCGCAATACATATTGTATGTGATCTGTATGAACAAGAAGACTTTTTGTTATCGGTCTCCTTCGTCCCGATGGCAGAGCACCGACAACCGTTCCCGGGGTGTTCCCCGCGCAACTGCCACATTCATCCCATGGCTCCGCTCCCCAAGTAACGGCACCGCCACGTTGGGTTGTGGTGTTCTCTCGTCCCTCGGACCTTGGACCCAGCGGTCTGAAGCGAGCTGATGAGTATTGATGATGAGTCTGGATGTAACCGTATAGCCTCGCGTAGATCGCTGAGATTTGTGGACGCGTGAGGTTCTGCTTGGCGCGTGTCGTAATGAGGCTCCTCCAATATGAGTTGAGCCACACATCAGAGCGATCATAGAATGCTTCACCGTTCTTGCGGCAATTCGACTTTCGGGACCGGCCTTTAGCCCTTCCTCTGCAGTCTGTATGTTGGTATCTCCGAGCCTGGATTAGGAAAATGACATGAACCACTGGTCCGTGGAAGGCTCTTGTGGACTACCTGGCTCTTTCTGCGTACTCCGTAGTGAGTATGCTTCTTTCGCTGGAGACCGGAGCGGTTTCCACTGTAATTAAATCATCTCATTGGTCAATGGTAACTGAGAACCGTCAGGGACTCGGGGTTTTGGTTCATACTCCAAGTCTATTATGGACGGGGGTCCCGGGATATTTTATAATAAGCGGAGTAAGAACGGTCGTATGGGAGAAGACCAGGGGAACTACCCGCGATAGCTTACGTATGGTTCTGTTCCCATGATGCATGTGGGTATGGTATGTAGGGCTGGATCATGATGTGTTGTACACATGTTGAAACTAGTCTGAACGTCTACTCGGCGATAAGAGCAATCTGAAGATATAGTGCCAAGTACCAATTCAACGAATCGCTTTCTTGATTTGCCATGCTCACAACCCTCTCGCTGACTAGCCGAGCCGACCAAACGTGTTATCGTCGCAATATGGGGTGAACTGATCTCTGTAAAGGCAGGAACTCGTGTTCCAGAACTCGCGGGTCGCGGTGTACAGTAGGTTTATGGATCAGTACCAGCCTCTAGATAGTAAGAGACAACAGTCCTGTCGGCACCGATGATCGGCTGCAGGGTTTGGATGATGGGCATACCGAGCCTGTGTGATTGTTTGTAGACAATGCATCATGCATGTGCGCAGTTGAAGACAGACAGGCAACATAGTCAATGTTTTCTTTTTGCCATGTTTTGCTCGGCCGAGTCAATGGCAAACGATGAGTACGCAGCAGAACACGCCAGTTCGTACTTTTGCGTGATTCTTGACAACGGATCCAAGACTGCGGATTGCATAGACGTTGCAACGGGATGCCATGTGCTCCAGTGATCGACTGCCATGATCAGCGCTTTCCGCCAGCGAACCTGGAGTGAACCCACGCTTAGCAGAGACGCCGTCTACCTCAAGCCTTTGCCAAGCTGCTCGGACATTTTTGTACCCTGCCAGTCTCGGCACTTGCAAAACTTGACAGTTTCCAGCAAAATACCGCATCCACGGTTCGTCTTGAACGCAGCCTCGAAGACGGGCGCTGGGAGTTCGTGACGCGGCTGGCCGGGGGCCCCCGGTTCCTGGCAGTTTGCGATGGTGGAGAAGAGACGGCAATGATCTGCGCCGGTCCGAGCAAAAGTAGAAACATACCCCATGGATTGCGTATCCTCTAACGCGCGTCTAAGAAAGCTTATCCCTATACAGCTTGGCAGCGGACTGACCTGGTCGCTTGAAGCTTCTATACTGTGGTTTCTGAGGATCGATCTCTTGGCTTTGCCTGCCGGGCCAGTAGCGGAGGGCCGCTTTGCAATATGGAGCCGCGCGAAGATGTCTATAATGATGCTTATGCGTGGTCTTGAGCTTATCATCTCCTCCTCACCAGCCATCGGGTGGATGTTCTTCTTCTGAGTATCCCCGGGCTGTGTAATCCTAGCTGTTCTTCTCATCACATCAGAAGGTCGGCGTAGCGTCTCGACAGGACTCCATCTTATCCATTATTCTGCAGGTCAAGTCTACCCTCCAAGGCCGAAGTCCACGTAATTCAGAGCTCTGTGCATGTGCTCGTGCAGACCGTGACCTGGATGCTGTGCTATCACGGCGTGGAGTTTTGAGATGGAGAGAAGAAAGACGCCGTGCTGGGATGGAGATGAGGTCCTGTAAACGAGGCTTCACGAACACGAGGATTCATAGAGTGACTTTTGTGTATAAGTATCTCGCAATCTTCGTGTCTTTTCATGATTCTGTTCTCGACATCACACCATAACCTGACAATAAAAGCCAATATGCATTCTTCACTCCTGTCTTCTTTCCTCGCTGCAGGACTCGTTCTCGCGGTTCCGGCCCCTCGAGACGACACTGATGCCAATATGACACAGTTCTACGAGCTGCTGGCTGAAGCATCTGCGAATCAAGCAGCTTTTCTTGCGACCAACAGCAGCTCCAACTGCACCAGCGAGACCATGGTCGTGCGAAAGCCATGGTAAGTAACCGTATTTTCATACCTGTGAGACACTCTTCTGACTGATGCAAGGGGGTCCATGGCCGAGGCGGACCGCAAAGCTTACACAGATGCTGTAACCTGCCTCCAGAGCCTCCCGGCTCAGACTCCAAGTGACTTGGTTCCCGGTGCCAAGAGCAGATACGATGACTTTGTCGCTGTCCACATGAACCAGACACTTACCATCCACTACACTGTAAGTAATGATGATGTCGACTATCCACAAAGCTCGTCAATATTAATGATCGTGTAGGGGAACTTCCTCTCTTGGCACCGTTGGTTTGTTTGGTCCTATGAGCAAGCACTTAAGGAAGAGTGTGGCTACAATGGAACTCAACCGTACGTCCATATTCATGCATAGTGTGCAGGGGGCTATACTGACACAGTTTAGCTACTGGAACTGGGGTCTCTACGCCAGCGACCCGGCCTCATCTCCCATCTTCGATGGAAGCGACTACAGCATGGGTAGCAACGGCGAATACATCGCCGGCCGCGGCGACCTGGAACTCGCCCTCGACGAGAACCACACCGTATATCTGCCCGCCGGTCATGGTGGTGGCTGCGTCTACTCCGGCCCCTTCACCAACATGACGGTCAACCTGGGTCCCGTGTCTCTCCCTTTGAACAACGGCTCGACCGCTACCAGCGCCAACAACGGCTTCAACTGGAATCCCCGCTGCCTGGTCCGCGACGTGACCACCGAGGCCAACCTAGGCTACGCCAACAGCTCGTCCATGATCAATCTCCTCACGGTGCCTGACGACATCAAGGACTTCCAGGAGACGATGCAGGGCAAACTGAACTCGGGAGATCTGGGTGTTCACGGCGGCGGGCACTACACCATTGGTGGCAACCCGGCCGACGACGTGTACATCTCGCCCGGCGACCCGATCTTCTTCCTCCACGTAAGAGCGCCCTTCTGTTACGATTTGATCTCTGACAAGCCGCTTACTCTTTCCGTTTCCAACAGCACGGCATGATCGACTTGATGTGGTGGCTGTGGCAGTACCTCGACATTGAAAGCCGCCAGTACGTCATCGATGGCACACTGACATTCCAGAACTCGCCCGCGTCTGCCAACGCGACTCTGGACGACATTGTCCAACTTGGCTACGCTGGTGGTTATCCCATTACGATTCGGGATCTTACCAACACTGCCGAGGGGCCGCTGTGTTACACTTACGAGGCATAGATCTGAAGATAATAGTTTCTTTTTTCTTTTTTAATAGTGGTGGGATTCTTTGGTTTAGACAGTAATTTGAACTTTTCTCTTAAACTTAATGCAATCGTTTATGTTTTGACCGAGCATGCCCCAGTCTTCTTTCAGAGACGTTGGAAGGAGAAAGCTATTTAAGAGCGAAACTCGTCTGATACACAGATTGCTTTCATTCCTTGCTCATCGGTTTCTTTACAGCGAATGTGCGGATCTTGAGCGTAAAGTCTACAGCTGCGAGATCAATAAGGTACGACTCAGCTCAGTGACGCTATTATCGACGTGACATTTAGAGATGAGACTGCCTAGGTAGGTAGGTATGGGTATAGACAGTTTGGGAGGTAGTCGGGAAGGAGTGATCTCCGGGCTATCTGATCCATGTTTCGCGGGCTGATACCGATCGTGGAGACGTCTTCTCCATTACAACCTCTTTTGCAAGCCCAATTCTACCTGTGTCAATACGACTTATTCCAGGAGGTATCAGTCTTGGACCCGTCAGATGCGCTCAGTCGGATTATTCTCTTCTTACTTCCTCCGCCAGAAAAACATAAGCGGGTTAGGCGACAACTTCTCTCTTCTGTTCTTAATACTTTGTTTACCTTCACCCAATTGGCACTCAGCCAACAGAATCAGTGACTACCTAGGTATACTACGTACCTGGCCGACAGGCTCGCCTAGCTGCCATATCAACTCTTTGGGAGAAGAGCAAGACCATACCCAGACAAACAATGGCAGTGTGAGTCATAGTACACCCGTGACAACAGCAAGAAAGACAAGATCTTGACCGAGATAACGACAAATGAGCTTTCCAGACTTCAGAACGAAGTCGCATATTACTCAGAAATCATATCACTGCTGAAAGTCGCGAAAAGATATAAAAAGAACAAATGGGTACCTGGCATATCACTCATATCTCGATAGATCTATCTACCTCCACTGTAGAACAAATACAATTCCTAAACTATGGTAATGACATACTTCTCCAGAGGGTCCTTCGTATTGGACACCACCTCGGCGCACGCTGCCTCTGCCGTGGCGGCTCCAACATCGTGTATCATATCCCTTGAAGACAGGCCAGAGGTTTCAAAGTGAGACGCTACCTCTAGTTGCTCAAAGTAAAAATTTCCTATCCTGCAGTACTCTCCCACGGCTCCGGTAGTCTTCCGAAGCACAATCCCCCTTAGAGAGTCGACGTGGCCCGTAGAGCTTACCCACCTAATAAGAGGCAAGAGATATATGGCTTCATCACGAAGACTAGAAGAGTCATCAATGCAATCAACGTAAATGGGTCGAATGAATTCGTCGCCATTCGATTCGATTGCAACATGGTCAGTGATCCAAGAACTTGGCAATGTAGGTCGGTCGCAGAATCTACAAGCCACGAGAGCAGAACAGCGCAAGTAGAGTACACTGCGACTGGCCCTGCCAAAATCTTCCCTTTCGGAAGTAATGGAACCAGTCTCAAATACGTGGCCGTATCGTTTCTCGAGTGTAGCATAGACCTTATAAGTCACCGGCCCATCAATCGAAGCCCATGACCAACTCGCCGCAGTCCATCCCGGGTCCTGGCGGTCCGTTCTCTTCTGGGTGACTCGATGCCCCACGATACTCCAGCATAGATGGAGCTCGATATCGGCTCTCCAAATGCCGGAGAGGTAGCCATCTTCAGTGATGTCGAACACTGTACGAGCCATGCCCGCCAACGCCCGGAGTTTGTCCTTCCGATATGTCAGATTCGCAGACGAATAAATGCTCACGATTCTTTGTCAGAATTCTGGTGAGCTAACGTGATTGAAATCCCCGACGAGTCCATCAATGTAATACTCCACAAGCGGAGGAGAATATTCCGACGCGCAGCCATCCTTGCAGTCCCAAAAGAAACCTCTGCTTCCGACGTGGAGCGTGCGAGACGGTAGTATCTTTTCCTGTATAGCCCAGGCACGCGTCATCCGATGCGATTGCGTGATCGCTCTGTCGTAAACCTCGTTGTCTGTGAACTCCAGTATTGTTTGTATGCCATTCTTGACGAGCTTTGTGTAGAAACCATCGCTAAAATTGTGTTGCCTGGGGAAACATCCCTGGTGAACGTGGGTCGCGGAGGACGCAGCGATGTTTATATAGGAGCTGCTGTATATGAACTGCATCCGCTCTGCCTCCCTTTGCCAGTCGGCCTCATCATCTTGGATGATGCACAAAGAGTCCATCCAGATATAGTCGATTGCAAGTCGGGACGCAATTTCAAAGGCATCTGCAAACGTCTTGGGGATATACTCCATTTATATACTTGTTGTCAAGGCGTCTATATTGTCGGATCTCAGCTGCACGAAAGGCCTTTTCCACCAACAGTAGTTAAGTGTCGCATAACGCAGTGGCAATAAGTGTCGCTGTATTTTCTGCCGTCAATATGACTTTGGGTCCTTCGCCGAGAAGTGAAACGAGTCGAGTTGGTAGATATGGTTTTGCAACGATATTGCAGGACTTGTGATTATCGCAGCAGGTATGCAACCATTTGTTCGTCAGTGCAAAAGTGTCCAATTCGAGATCGTTAGAATCGGCTGTAATAAGTCAGCACGTTTCAATAGCGAGATACTTCAGGAAATTCCGCACCAACAGCTGCTGAACTGTTCCTACTCATACAGTATATTGCCACTTGGCAGCCTCCAGATGATGTTGAAGAGATCTTGTTTGGCAAATTTAGTTGAATGTTGTATGCATTCTCGATCGGAAAGATCAAGAGTGCGCATGCGCTCGTCTCTCCCAACTGATGGAGACGCCATTCAATCTTGCGGAATATCGTGAGCAGCCCATACTCTTTGAGTCTCTGGAACAAGTATGCACAGAATTTGCATCCCATACGAGTTGACGCCTCGATTTCTGCCGTCTTGCAGTACCTCCCAATTACAGGAGTTACAGGCAATGATACATGTTCGATCCATTTGCCGTTTTCCCTCATATGCTGTTCCCCGATATCACAAGCAGACGACAAGTTGTCAAGCAAGTACCGGCACGGACCACAGAATCCATCGTCCACATGGGTGTTCAGCATGATGGCGTGGACCCAAGATTCGAATGCGTCCATGTCGAGATCGTCAGACTCTAGAGCTTTGATAGGGTCGGAGAGTTTGCTGAGACGATTGCTGTTATGGCTCGTGTACTGTACATGCCATGCACGCAGGGAAGTCATGTCTGAAACCATGTTGTGTATGTTGATTTGCATGAACAGAACTCGCTTCAGACTGGACTGCGCTGTTGCTATGTCGCTGTGTAAACGATCATTTGCGCGATAGACAGGTGTCGGATTTTGTCTCCTTGAAGTGCTGGTTCATTGCACGACACAAAGTGTCCATCTTGAAATTGTGGTATAAAAGCGAGGGTTCTCGTCAGTTTTTAGACAGCTGTCGACTTATTTGAAGAAAACAAGATATATGCATTCTCATCATTTCCGGCACTTCCGTAAGCCACGTCTGCAACTCTGCTAGGCAAAAATTCGCTCCTTGTATGAGAAATGGGGTTAATCAAGAAATTGTCGAAGCTTACGGCAATTGATTGGCTAAGCCTTTGTTCAGCTGATCGTATCAGAACGCCTCATGATTGTGGCATCATTGTGCAAGCATCTGAAGCGGGTTCCATGCGGCATAGGCATTCAGTTTCGGAGAAGGAAAAGAAAAAAGAAAGAAGAACGAAAATGCAATCCTACAGAGAGTTTCAGCCCGTCAGCCCATGCGCGTTTGAGCCATTCTGGTTGCCGGCCGACCTAACGGCGCGAGCAATACTGGAAGCAGCCGCAATACTGGCCTCAAGTTTGGGTTGAAGTCCGTGACGGATGCATTGCGCAAGTACAAGATCAAGACAAGTTATCGACCCATCCAAATGCTCTAACGGGAGATCCATCACAGTCGCGCACCTTGAGCGGTGCAAGACAGACCATAGCTCTCGCATTCGACCCCGCACCCTTCTGCGCATCCTGTAGCGCCTTGAGGTTCGTCAAATTCTCGGCAATGACCTTGCCAGCCCCGAGGACGACGTCGTGAACATCAAACACCGCACTGCCGTCGTCCAAGATGGGATCCGGGCTCATGGTGTCGACGCCCAGCACGGCGACGCCGAGCTCCACCAGGCGCTCCGCGATCCCGCGCTCGACGTGCGGGTGCTGAAAATACCTCGCGCTCCGGTCGGCGCCCCAGTGCTGGTCCCATCCCGTGCGAAACAGCACTGCCATGCCCTCCTCGATGTGCGCCTCGTGAGGAGCAAGGTCTGCCAAGCCGATCGAGCCCCCGGCCGTGGCCTTGTGCGACACATCGATGATAAGGGCTGGGAGGCGCGCGAGGATTTCGAGCGGGAGTACGTCAATGGTCAGCGCGCCGTCGACGCGGTGCGACGGCGCGTCGATGTGTGTGCCCGCGTGCGAGGAGAGGACGAGCTCGCTCACTGCCCAGCCGGATTCCTTGACCGTGCAGGCCTGCCGGCAGTGGAACGCTGGGTCGCCGGGGTAGACGGGCACGTTCGAGTCCAGAGGGTGGGATAGATCTATGATCTGATGATGTGTTGAGGATGACATGGCTGGAAGAAAGATGTCGCTGAGATTATGACAAACAAATCTGGTAGACGATCAAGTTTAGGTTCGAGCGATTTGTTGTGCTCGTGAATGTATACTCTAATCCATAGTTCAAGCAAATAGAAGGTCCACTTTCAGGTAATGTTGCCCGCCATTACAGAGTATAACCCTAAGACATTAGCTTCATGTGGTTAAATACCAACAAACGCGTTATACTAATAGACGATACCAAAGAGACTCAAGTACACGATCAGGGCCTGCAACTGAATGATTGATGGAGTATGCGAATCAAACAAGGATGTTCCCCATACCCATACCCGTGCCAGCAACTTCAGCTAATGCCCAGGGTTATACTATAGGAGCAAGGGTTAAAGGCTATGATATGTGGATTTGTGTTTCTGCTAAATCTCTTATTCATGCCCCCAAAGACTGCGAATGACCTCATTTAAGGTCCTCACAACTATGGAAGGTCTCGCTGCGCATCGTTGCACAAACACGTTCTGGTGCGAGATGCATATACCGGTGATGCACTTTCTTTGGTGGCTTTGGCCAGAAAGCCATTTGAAAATCCGAGAATATGGACTCGGCGCTCTTGAGACCGCGCAACCCATCCGCTATACACGAGACTTGGTCTCTGTGCAGCTGAATTTCGACTCTTACCAGAACTGTCGAAATGATACGTTTTCACTGTCGTAAGCCACGACATCGGAATTGGTTGTGACGATATCACGCCTATTTGTTGATAGTCAATTGAGTTTGCGACATTCATGGAAGTTGTAATAAAGCATGGAATTGTCCATGTTTATAAGTAATGTCAAACTAGCGAGGTGTCTTTCCACCTATCGGCAAGCAAATGACAGGTAATAGAAGTATACCTACCTTGCTTGGTACACTAGGTCTAGTCCGTGGGGGCGCCGCGCCAACAGGGTTCCAATGAGAAAGGCATAAAAGGAATCAAAAGTCCTGGTACTGAGGCTCCTTTTATATCCATCCTCTCCGTATCCTTGCTGGAGTACGATGACAATAAATTGAGGTGCAGGGCTGCAGGCTGCCCAAATCAGTCATTCATGTTGGTGACGCGAGAGACGATGTGAGCCTGTTTGGTGAGTGACCTCATAAGGCCGGCGCCTACTGACCACTGACCGTGTTGGCAGCTGCACTGATCGTCAAGCCGGTTCGCGGGACAGCCCGCTGCGCCTTGGGCTAAAAGATGACAGAAGTTGTGGCGCCCAGCAGGATCCGAGCTGAATTCAAACATGAAACTGCAGAAAACAAGGGGGGAAAGGCGAGATTTCCCATGATGTGACCATGCCAAATTGAATCCAAGGGCTAGGAGCATGGGCTTCGCAAGAGGTTTAGTTCCCTGACGGCAGACAAGAAGGGTAGAAGCGAGGGCGTATAGCCAAGTCCAAGCAAACCAAAATCTGTCGCGCTGCTGCAAAAAAGCTTGATCCAAGGAACCCCCTGTCGCGCGCTATGGATAAATGCGGCAGGGTAGAATACCGTAGCGTACATGTATCCGTATGTATGTGAGCATTGCGTTGGTATTACGTTCGTCCACGTAGCACCCGTCACACAGCCTTGCCCGCTTGCTACATTTTGCCCGAGCCCGATAACTGTACCAAAGCAGGCATGATTGTCTCGATTTGTTACACGGCATGAAGAATAAAATGCACGTAAGAGATAATGAATCCAGAAACAGCATCTTGGTGATGCCGCTTCTCCTCCAACAGCCCAATGAGAGACTGCTCGATGGGGCAGGGAAACAGGTTATTATCAGATCGCGATCATACAAATGGGTCAGATCATGGACCGCACCAGAACAGAGGCCGGCGCTGAGACACCAGCCCTAGCCCAGCCTAGCAGGATCCAAATTAAATCGCCGTGTATGACAGAAATCTTGGGTAGTTACGACAGATCCGCTAGGTGTGTGGTGGTAGTAACTCACCTAAACCTTACGGAGCTTTTAGTCCCAAGGTTACTCGCAGGAGGCTGTGGGATGCAGGAGCCGTCAGACCCGTTATGGTATTATTAGGCAGGAACGTCGGACCTCTGGCTCTTTTCTCCTGCAGTTTCCACGTTTTTCGAAACGTTAGACAGCTCTTCTTCTTCCTCTTCTTCTTCTTGAATCTGGTAGACAGTCATGCGCAGTCGTGTATAGTCATGGCACTCACACAACATGTTCCCGCGAGGACTTTGAAGATTATTGTTATAGCATTGTTGATCAGTACTATACTTTTCACTATTCAGCGAACTGGGCAAGCCGATCGAATTCTTCAAATCACTTCCGATTCAAAGCAAGAAAAGGCTCGACCCAAGCCACACTACAAACCGATAGACACCGCCATAGCACCTCCGATCCGAGATCCCTTTCCTTTGCTCGCAGAAACACAACAACCTCTGCCGGCGATACCAGAGTACAATGTGCCGAAAAAGGATATATATAAACAATATGGCCTGCAGACCGCGCCGCCGCTGCTCATAGGGTTTACCAGATCGTGGCCCATGCTGTTGCAGACCGTGGTGTCGTACATTACCGCGGGATGGCCACCGGAGCAGATCTTTGTTATCGAGAATACTGGTGTCCAACACGCCAATAAGCGAAATCAGTTGACACTTCAACATCCTCGATATCTCAACCACTCGAGTCTCAACCGGCTGGGTGTAAATATCATACAGACTCCCGTGTTGCTGACCTTTGCCCAACTGCAAAATTTCTACCTGTCACTATCGCTGGACAGGAGCTGGCCGTATTATTACTGGTCGCACATGGACGTCTTGGCTCTGTCGCACGAAAACGGATTTGAAAATCTGACAGCACGAGCCGGCGAAGATGGCTACAAGTCTTTGTACACCTTATGTCTTGAAGCGCTCCGAGAAGCGCTGGACAACGATGAGCGATGGGGCACCCGCTTGTTTGCCTACGATCACCTGACACTTCAGAACCCAAAGGCTCTCGAGGACGTCGGCGGTTGGGATACCATGATCCCATTCTACATGACCGACTGCGACATGTACACGAGGTTCGCGATGAGGAATTGGTCCCAGATAGACCGCAATGCGGGCGTCATTACAGATACGGCGTCACATCTTCACGACCTCATCGCCCTCTATCGGGACCGCAGCGTCGTTCCAACCTTTGACGATCCCAATCCCGTGGTGGAAACAACAGAGCCAAAGCAGGCCAGGCGTCGCAGCGAGGAGGGCTCAATGTCGATCCTCAGCCTCGAGGAGAACATCGAGTACTGGAAGGCTCTTCTCAAGACCAGCGACACCATGTTCCACCACAAGCACAGCGGACGGGGCCGCAATACGTGGCAGAGCGGACAACATGGAGGCCAAGGGGAGCCATACTACTATGACGCGGCCGGATTCTCAGAGGCGCTCGAAGTGCTTACTGAGGCTGGCAAGGAAGTATACAGGCGGAAATGGGGACACGGCAACTGTGACCTGATAGACGGAGGTGGCTTGCGATTTGACGACCAATGGCTGGTAGAGAAGGATTTCTAAGTACTAAGGATACCCACTGTGATAATTACTAGAAGAAAAGATAACGACTGCTTTCGTAATGATGACGCGCTCCTAGCGACACTATCGCATTGGCCGCTTTTACCGTTGAGCTTCCAAGATTTCTATATTTTGTCTAAGGACACGCTAATAGTGATCCACTGCCAAGTTTTCCCCCGGTAAGCTCGTGCCGTCTGCCGCATTTCCACCCGCTAAGGCTGTCTGGGCCCACACCTAGTCCACTATAAGATCCTATATCACCGGTCTTTCTGCTCCGCCCTTGCGCTGTTCCAAACTCAGTAACTAGGTGACAAGAGCAAGACTCGAGAGTTTTCGCTTTGAGGTTATGTCTTGAACGGGAATCCCTCGTCGAGTCACAATAACGAATGAGTCGAGTATCTGGACAGCCGAAATTATATCTTATCAAACTTACTAAGCTCAAAATACTATACCATCAACATACCTAGCCATACTCAGAAATATGAATTATTTACAGGGAACAACGATTCTCACGAGGTCAATCCTCGATAGGACTGACTTTTATCACGTGTCAACGGTAAGACTTGACTTGCTCCTCCGTCCATTCCCAAAGCTTGAGTGTTCCGCCAGTCCCGCCTTCAGCCTCTACTTTGGTCGCACGCTCCATATGGGAACGTATTGGGTAGATGCGACCAAACGGCACCACTATCGAGATCGTCAGCACGGTAAACATGTAAGAGCAACACTTTTAGATATTGGAAACAACTCACCCCAGCACCCCGTCTTCTCCAGCGTGATCTCGGGCGACAGCCCCGCAAACAGCTCCGTGTACGCCCCCATCAGCGGCGGGTACATGAACAGCTTGCCTCCGACCCACAGGGCCCAGCCCGAGTCGCGGTACAGCTCGGATCGCAAGTTGCCCGGGTTCACCGCGACGCTGACGATGCCGTCGGGCCGGTGGCGGAGAGCGTACTCGGCCGCGTGCGCCCAATTGCCCACCTTGCTGTTCGAGGACATGTGTCAGTCATGTCTCCTTGCGCGTCGCGTAATAGCAACTTGAAGTATTGCCTGTCTCGATATGGGCGGTATACAAGGCCTTGTTCGAGTCACATCTCGAAAGACATGTCCGGAAAGGTAGAGGCGACACCGAGTACTTACCTAGTCCAGTACCGCTGGGTACCACCGACTTGGCCCATCGCCTCCGGCGACAGATTCTCCGGCCGCACGCCGACCCCGTCCTCGGCAAAGATCTCGCTGGCACTCGAGCACACCCAGACCACGCGCACGGTACCCGGGCTCTCGGTCCGCGCCGTCCGGGCGAGGATCGGGGTCAGCAGGTCGGTCAGGAGGAACGTGCCCAGGCAGTTGGTGCCGACGTGCAGCTCGTGGCCCTGAGGGGTGAGGACGAGGTCCTTGGCGGCCGAGAGCACGCCGGCGTTGTTGAACAGGACGTGCAGCCGCGATTCGCGGGCCAGGAAGGCGTCGGCGGTGGCGCGGACGGTGGCCAGGTCGGCGAGGTCCAGCCGCAGAAAGACCAGCCTGCCGGCGGAGCGCGGGTGCGACCGCTGGATGCCCGCGATGGCGGCGTTGGTCTTGTCGGCGGACCGCGCGAGCAGGTACACGGTCGCGTTGAGCCCGTACAGCAGCTGTGCGAGCTCCTTGCCGACGCCCGCGTTGGCGCCCGTCACGATGTAAACCTTGCCTAGGAGATCAGGGACATCTTTTTCTGTGAATGTGGGCTTGGGCGGGAAAGACTGTGTCAGTACGCTCTTGAAATTGGATGGCATGGTGATGGCGTGCGGGTATGACCGTACAATTCGAGAATAGTGAATCCAAATTGTTTCGGTTACGTGAGATGGGTTCTGTTGGTAACAACACAAGTCTTTAAAACTTACTGATCCCTATAATGATTGAACTCTCATGCATAGACGTTATGTTCTCCTCTCTGTGTGCTACTTGCCGGTTTTAGGGTGATGCGGATGCTTACATCTCGCCTAAGTCCGATCTCTTGCATGGATGCTCGAATCCTTCGCTTTTATGATAACATATGATGCTTACGGCAGCCAGTCATAGGTCGATCTAATGAAATCGGAGAACACATACCCCTGACTTGGACCAGTAAAAGTGAGAGTTATGCTCTTGTTGAGTTATGGCCTTGTTGTTGGGGGTGAGCACGGTCTGTATCCTAAAAGCAGAGGCAGAGCGCAGAAGACACTTTGAGTATAATTGCCATATTCGGTCGCACTCAATTTTCATTGGACAGATTAAATGTGTTTGGAAGAATTTCGGTAAATCTCAGTCTCTCCGACTATTTCTAAATGCCTTGTGGCCTGATGTCCTTGTTGCCCGATGGCCCACTGGTACTGCAGCGTCTGAAACGAGCGCCCACTCCAGCCATAATTTTGCCCGGTAGAGCTGCCGCCGAAACAAAGCAGATAATTTGCAACACGCCGACAATATTTCTCCAAACCACTAGGTCTTCTGGCTTAGTGGTGAGGTGCGACAGACTATTGTGGTTGCCGATGTAGACTCGACCCTCGGAGGACTGGAAGACTCTACCTCTCGGACCGCGGAACCTTGTCGCTTTTTTTTTTTTTTTTTTTTTTTTGCCCGGCATATAAAGATGCATTTTTATGCAGTAATTCACGTGACATAGTCTTCTTATTCATTTGTTTTTATATGTGATCCAGCAGATTTTAAAGAACATGCGTGCCAGTGTATGTGTGTATGTATAATGATGCATTTTAGATGAACGAGGCTTGTTTGACTTCTTCGATAACCATTTGCGTGATCCCGTCGCGTATTTCTTTATGCACTTATATGTTTGCAGTCACGGCCGGGAAGACTCAGCCTTCGGTGCGCACATGTTGCTCAAGGTGCTTGAATGTAATATCACACGGCGGTCACCGGAAACTGTGAATAAAATGGGACGACGGCCATTGTACTGGCGACTATGAGTACTAACGCAGTGATTCACGAACCGAGTAGTCCTGGACGACGGGCAATTAAAGATACAACATCATAGAAAGCCGTAAAACTATAAAATCCGCCGGAAATCTCCCGTTCAGACTTTCTCCAGTGGTCCTTCACTTTCCATAACCACCGATCCCATTTCTTTGTAAACATCTCACAATGTTTCTACGAAATCTTCTTGCTATTCTCGTCTTGCGTGTACCTGTTCGCAGCACGCTGTCGTCAAGCAACCCCCCACTATGGGACAATCTCGACCAATTCTCAACACCGCTGACTTCTAAGCTTCCTATGTCCGATTTCTCCATCGTGCCTTGGCAGCCTGGCGTAATCTCCCAGGGGTGTATGGACGCAGCCTCCGGGGACCAACAAGACCCAGCAATGTTTAGTGCATACTCGGCCACGTATGAGGATGTAAGCGAACTCCGATTGCCGCAAAGCCACGCTCAATTTGATGAAATACTGACGTAGAAACATACCAGTGCAAGCAAAGCTGGAACTTTTGCATCCAGAATGGTTCGAGTCATTCCATAGAGGACCTGGCCGTCGCCTTTGGCCAGACTCCCGTGCGTCTTCGGCAGTATACCTCCGATGTCATCATGCAAAATGATGGCAACGGCGCAGCCGCCTCGAACCAGAATATTATCCTCTACGTGCCAGCCACAGTACAGCTCCTCCTCCACGAGATGACGCACAACGCTGATGGCGCTCACGCCTACAAAACACCTGGAACCTCGGGTCTGTTTCTTGAGCAATTCATAAAGTACCTAATAATTGACGCATGCTGACGAGACACACAGCGAACGACGTGTGGTCGGATGCATACAATCAGGACTCGGCCGTTCCAGACAACTACGCCCAGACAAACCAACAAGAGGTAAATCTTCATGTTCTCTTCCAACGCAATCAGCTCATTCCACTTGCAAGTCTACTTCAGCTAACGATATACTACAGAACTTTGCCCAGTTTACAGGCCTGGCTGTCTACTCCCGAATGACCAATAGACAACTTTTGACGGACCAGACGGACCTATGGAAAATCGTTAACCAGTTGAATACCATGTTCGATGAGGGGGACAATGGCCAGAATGGAGGAAGGTTGTTTGATTATGACAAAGGTCTAAACTGCTCGTTTCGATCAGCCAACTCGGCCCCCGTCAGGGTGGCATCTGTAGAGCATACCCACGACGACTTCTCTGTAGAAGAGACCCACAGCGACTTCTTTGCCAGCTTTGATCTCGCGGCTCAGGTGGAACACGGCAAGGCACATGATATCAAGGTATCTACAGAGGCTCCTAGGACAAACATACAATGTTCCGGTGGACGAGGAAAGAGGAAGGTATAAATATGATATCTACTTTTGGGGGATTATTCGAGAAATAAATTATGTACATGATATTATCATATTTTCTCTTTTTGAATTAATCGCATCGCATCAGGCTAGGTATCTAGCACTGGCTTCCGACGCTGATGACCTCGGACGAGCCGAGAGTTCCGTTGAGGCCGTAAGCGTCAGCACGGACGTACTGAGCGCCGGCGGCGACGACGACGGACGTCTCGAAGCCGGTCCTGGCGGCCTCGGCGGCGAGGGTCATGTTGAGCTTGGAGGCGCCGGCGTAGACCTTCCACGAGGTGTACTCGGTGGCGCCATTCCAGCTCATGTAGACCGAGGTCTGGTTGCCCTCGGCGCAGGCGACGGCCTTGGGCTTGGTGGTAGGCCGGCCGACCCAGGGCAGGCGGTAGGCGCGGTACGAGAAGACGGTGCCCTCGGCGGGGCCGAACTTGATGGACATGGCGACGGAGCCGTCGGGGTTGTACTCCTTGATCCGGGGCGTGGAGCCGTAGCCCATGATGACGTGGCCATCGTCGAGCAGCTGCACGTTGCCCTGCGAGTGCGAGTAGATGGCGTCCTCGGGGTCGATGAGCTGCTGCAGCAGGGTCGCGGTCCAGGCCTCCGTGTCGACCTGCATGAAGATGCCCGTGGTCTGGTTGACTCCGTAGAAGTCGGCGTTGTTGTCGTTGTTGAACAGGCTCATGGTGTACTGGCTTCCCTCAATGGCGTGGATGCGAATGTCGTGCTGGTAGCAAAAGTCGAGGTTCTCACCGAGGGTGAAGTTGCCGCCGTGGCGTCCCTATTGAGTGTGAGTAAGAGGCGGAGGGAAACTTGTGACTAGTGCTACTTACGTTCAGGGTCCACGCGACGGTGCCGTCGGGGTTGATCATGAAGATCGAGCACATCTGTCTCGACGAGATCAGGTAAGAACCGTCGTCCAGCTTGTTGACGGTGTTGATGTGGAAAGGACCCCAGGGGTAAGTCTGGTTGGTGCCAAGGTAGTCCAGAGGGTAAGTCTCGACGGCATCGGCAAAGGGGATCTGGTCCTGGTGGTTAGAAGCGAACCACTGGTACAGGATCTCGTTGGTCTTGATGTCGATCTCGAAGAATCCGCTGTCGACGATCCAACCGTCCTTGGGGCCTCCGGCAGAGGTCAGATCGGCGGGGGTGACGTTGTAAGCAGTGGTCAGCATGGTGCCTTCCTCGGTGATGAGGTCCTCGTGCATGTCGAGCCACGATTCGAACTCGCTGGTGTTGGCAATGTCGATGGACTGCATGTTCAAGGCGGGACCGTCGACCGTCACATTGTAGACGTTTTGGTACTGGTCATCGTATATCTCGACGAGACCGTAGCCCCAGCCCCATGGCTCAGACCAGGTCACACCCTTGAAGTCTGTAATGACCGGCTTGCCCTCAAAAGTCTGAGCCTTGAAGGCGGAGAAATCGCCGTAGCCGCTCTGCCAGACGAGGTCTCCATCGTCGGTCATGATGAACAGACTGTAGTTGTGTCCGTAGTTGCCATTCTGGTCGAAGAAGATGTAGCCCGGGGAGGTAGGGCTGTTCTTGGTGATCTCCAAGGCTGGCGGCTGCAGGCCGGGCTCAGACTTGTAAGTCTGCCATGGCCAGTAGGTGTCGTTGTCAGCTGCCCTGACGGGAAGGGCTCCGAAGAGCGAGACGAGGGATGCAGCGGAGACAATTGTTGAGCGCATCTTGCCGTAATCTGGACAGACCGTGGAGTCAAGGATCTACAGAGGGACAACCGAGAAGCAGAGCCAGAAGCAAGTCACGAAGGCGGCATTGCGCACATCTTTAATACCGCGAAAACTCGAAAAGCCAAGGAGAGCACATCCGGCGTCGGGGCGTGCATGGACATGCATGGAAGCTCGATCCAGTCCATATTTCCGTAAATCAAGGTTGAGTGCGTCGAGAAGATCGCTGCAACTTGCTGATGAAGATGTGTTTCCCAGCACTCCGGACCAATGGCGACGGTTCGTTCGCTTGGAGATGGGGACCTTGCTGCCAGGTACACACAGAGAGGTTCATCAGATGGATCAGATAAGATAAAATTTGATCTATGTGGGCCACTCCGAGATGAACCGGGGGACAACAGTCCTCCACACTCGGCCATTGACGTGGGTCAACAAGGCAACGATCTGCATCGCTGACCGTTCGTTCGGACGAAGGAAGGAGAGCTAGAGAGAATTCTGAACAGTGTTACTCTGGTGGCATGCCATGCACACGAGCGTACCAAGTCGTGGCAATCATGGGGAAAGCGACGAGACTCGAGAATATTTCGAAGTTCGCACCTCCGAAGGTTCAGACCGGCAGTTCAAGGGCATTTCTGAACCCTGCGTATAGTGCCCGGATAAAGCCCATCGACCGTTGAGCCCGACTGAGAATCAACACCGACAACCCGACAAGACCATCCCATGATCCATCCCTGGTCCTCTTGGCTCCTCCGTACAATTAACAAGGGCACGATGCCGATCAGAACGTCATTACTCATACGGTATGTAATCGGCACGAGCTTGGCGACCCGGCGAACAAATAATGCCTCTTAATAGGCTCTTATGGGAGGCCTTCTTGGCCGTCTTCTCCTGTTCATTGGACCGTCATCGGAGGGGTCCCACGGGCAGGACTCCACGGAGCGACCTAAGCGGTGCCCGGTCGGTCGGCTCGGAGCTTAGACGAGAGGACCGACAAGCGAAGCAGCATGTGAGTCGGTCATCATGATTGTCAGCTTCGGCGAGACATATATATGACCCATTGCCCAAGTAGAATTTTCAACAGATGAGTGGGTAGGTGTGATCTCACACTCGGCGTTTGTACTGAATTCTTTTGCGCGGAGATGAACAGTGACGGGACCCTGCAATCGCTTCTGATACCTGTCGGGACCATATTGCAGGTTCACCAAGCAAGTATCCGCACATGCGACAGCGAACCTTCAAGATACGCCGAGTACGCATCTGAAATCAATGACAACTTTGCCATGATTGAAGTCGAGTTCATATGATTTGTTGTTCACGGTTGACCACCGGGTTGCGGGACAGGGCCACAGGAATAATTCTAGGCCGCGGGGGATTTCGACCCGCTGTTACACTGGACGAACCAAGAGTCGTGTGTTTTGGGGGGAAATATTAGGCCCGGTGTTACACTGAGTGATTGAAAGTCAGGTGTTTTTGTGTTTTGTGTTTGTGGCTGAATCAAGGCCTGGGCCGATTCATTCTCGTTCCCCACGAGATTCCGGCGGGTTCCTCAGGGGCAGTTTGGTAGCGACGCAGCAGAGCGAAGCAACTTGTGGCGGCCAGCGACAAATGGCTGGTGAGTTGTCGCTGGCAGTGGGTCGGAGTCGGCCGACGCTCACCCTACAATCAGCCCATATTGATGCCGCATCGACGCATTCACGCATAACCAATAGAGAGTTTCCTGTTTCGTGTCCCGTCATGATTTGGGACATGAAAATGATACGGAATGTTGAGTTTAGCATGCTGGACTGTATATATGGCCCAAGATGGAACGCTCAGTTGGACATGAACATTGAACATTCATCACCAACATCACAATACAAAGAAGCATCAAACCTCTTACCAACCAAACATCACATCATAAAGACCGAGTGCCTATCTCACAACTATAAAATGAGCAGCACAACATACTACGCTCGACGATACAGGACTCTGTACAGTCCCAACGCTCTCAACTTTGCCCCGAGCGCCCCAAGACAGGCTATGGCCGCCGTCTACTCGCCTGCTCCTACCGGCATCCACTGCGGACTGCCCAGGGGCGTGGCAGCGCGGGGCAACCCGAGAATAGCGCTGGCCCTTCTAGCTCCCGTAGCTCTAGGTAAGCGAAGCCGATCTCCTTATGGTCGATCCCCTGGCAGACGAACCATATACTAACGTTACACTTCGCCAGTCACCGGCCTTGTCACATTCCTCGAAGGTCAGCTGAACAACAAAAGTGCAGCAATGCCACAGCTCAATAGTGCGCCGGTAACACTTTCGGCAGAAGAACTGAGGAGGAAACAACTGCTCGACGCCTACGGCGACCGGGAAAGCCTGGACAGGCTCGCAGAGGTCACGGCCATCTACGAGGCCACTCGCTAAGAAGTCCAAGTGCTGGAACTTGCGAGAGGGAGAGAACAATGTCTTGTCAGTATCAAGGGACTGGCTGTTTTGCATTTGCATCCGTGGCGTTCTGGCGAACCCTCCTGGTCGAGGATGGCGTTAAGGGAAAAGGTGTCTCAAAAGCAATGGTCATCAGCATCAGAGACAGGTGAATTGAATTAAAGCTTTTGACTTTACATGCATCCAAACTTGATTCTTGTTTCATCTATTCTCGTAGACGAGAGGCAGTGCAAGCTTGCCGACTTTCTTTTGTAGTTTGGGACGTTTTGCGCCGGATTTGGAGAGGTATTGATTATCGTGAGAGATGCTCTAGGTTTGCTCGGGAAATGTCTTGTCGAATGGTATAGTCGGTACCTATGCTTTGCAATCCCCCCGAGCGAGGTATACTAAGCAGCGCTTCACGAACGGCAATGAGGTGCCTCAGCGGCGGATGACGCAATTGGAGGCCCGGATTGCTCAACACCACCATCTTCCAATATTCTTATTCCCGGCTCCTCGAGACTTCCGGACTGTTTGAGACAAATCAGGAACATTCACAACCGTTCAATACAGAATCCATTTACCATTTTTGATCATGTCGACTACAGCTACTGTTCCCGCGCCTGCTGTTCCTGGTCCGCCTGGGCAACCGGATATCTCATACGTGCCGGACCCTGAGAAATGGCGTGCCCGAGCCGAGCAGCGGATCAAAGCCGGGGGTCTTCCGAAGACGGTCCCGGATGGCTTCCCGGAGCAACTCACCGGTGACTTGGTATGGGAGGGCGATTCTGTCGTTAATGAGTACGACTGGACATTTGAACTGAGTGAACGTCACCTGAACGAGATCGATAATGCTGTGAAGCATTTCAAGTGTAGGCCGATATTTTATAGAATTGTACAGGAAAAGTCTGACCCGGTGCAGCTCTCAACTTGCCAACTGGGCACGTCAACGTTGAAACATTTCCACTGCCCACCCTCCACGCAGACCTCCGGCGCCTGTCCGCCAAGCTGCACGAGGGCCACGGCTTCTTCGTGATCCGCGGCCTGCGGGTCGACGAGCACACGCGGGAGGAGAACCTGATCATCTACGCCGGCGTGTCGGCACACATCGCGCCGCAGCTGGGCCGGCAGGACCACAAGCACGACGGCGCGCCAGCCGACGTCGTGCTGGCGCACATCAAAGATCTCAGCTCCACGGGGAACGCCGGGTCCATCGGCAGCCCGGCTTATACCACCGACAAGCAGGTCTTCCACACGGACTCGGGCGACATCGTGTCCCTGTTCGCCCTCGAGACGGCGGCCGCGGGCGGTGCTAGCAAACTGGCGAGCACGTGGAGGGTTTACAATGAGATCGCCAAGACGAGGCCCGACCTGATTCATACTTTATCCAGGAGCTGGGACCAGGAGGTGTAAGTGTTTAATCCGCACAACTTGATTCCCAACTACTTAGATTATCATACTCTAGTTTCGAGAAAGCAGACAAGCAATGGACGCAGCGACCGCTCCTTTTCCACTTCCCGGCCACCGACTCTACGCCTGAGAGAGTCTCCCTGCAGTACGGCCGCCGCTACTTCGTCGGCTACGGCGCGCTGCCCCGGAGCCGCGACATCCCCGCCATCACCGAGGCGCAGGCCGAGGCGCTGGACACGCTGCACTTTTACGGCGAGAGGTTCTGCGTCAACACCAATTTCCAAAAGGGCGACATCCAGTACATCAACAACCTGGCCATATTCCACGCCCGGGACGGGTATACCGACACCGCGGAGCAGAAGTAAGTTCATCTGGGGTCCAGAGTGAGACATAGAAAACGCTGATGCTTTGATTCCTTAGACGACATCTCCTCCGCTTCTGGCTGCGCGACCCCGAAAGGGCCTGGCAGACGCCGCAGGTGCTGCAGAAGAGGTGGTCGTCTCTGTACGACGGGGTCACGGCCGAGTCCAAGGTGTTTCCTCTCGAGCCGTATGTTCGCAGCGCGGGGAACAAGGGGCGTTGAGAGATAATTCTGTCTCGAAATTGGCGATGAAATCCCAAGAAATGTTAATCACGCCTCCTGCATCCAGATTGAATAATATTGTGATATTGTAGTTGCTGTAGAAAATATGTACGGAAATGAATATGCTCCAGAACGCCGCTAGAATCAATGCAGTTGAAAGAAGAAGAAAAGAAAAAGGCTCTCAGCGACAGTCTGACCAGTACGTGCTGGCACGGACGCAGGTGAACGGCGCCCTGCACTGCGTCGGACCATTGTATCCTTCACCGCCGCACTGGCCCCATTGGTTGACGAGCTGCTGGTTCCCTGTCGAAGGGTTGCCCGTCGAGGGGGTTCCCGCTGAGGGACTCTGCGTCGTGCTAGTCTTTGTAGTCTGAGGGGCGGCCGCGGTCGGCCCGGTGAAGACCGTCGTCGTTACAGTGGCCGTCACGGTAACCGCGGTCGGGCACGCGCATGTGGGCGCCGCCGTGGTGCTCAGTCGGACGGACGACGCAGAGGTAGAGCTCGACGATCTGGCGAGTAGCGTCGATGTTGTTGTCAAGGCGGCGGTAGACGATCTGACGGTGCTGAGAGTCGACGCAGGGGTCGACGCAGGGGGCGATGCAGATCCTGTCAAGGCTGAGTAGACTCCGTCCAGGAATCCTGGGTTGGCCGCCATCTGGCTCATGTCCCACATCATGACACCTCCAAAGCTCGTGAAAGTCTTGCAGTAGCTGATGATGGGTGCCAGCTGAGAGGCGGGCAGGTAGCCGGCGCCGGCGCCCGTGTTGGCGGGAACTCCGAGGAAGACCTTGACGTTGGGGTTCTTACTCTGCTGCTTGGCCCAGGTATCCCAGGTCTGCATGTTGAAATTGTACTGCGCGCTCGTTCCTGGCGTAAAGGACTGGATGCCGCAATAGTTGTTGTAGAACTGCACCATCACAAAGTCCATGGCGACGTTGCTCAAGATATCATTATCTGCTGCGTCGGGATACGGACACTGCGGCGCCGCCGATAGAAAGTATTTCTTGTCCCCGGCACTGGTTGCGGTGGTCATGAGGTTACGCAGCTCTTGCGCAAATGGTATGGTGTTGGACGTGGTCGACTCAAAGTCAAAGTCGAAGCCATCAATCACGGCAGAGCGGAAAGGTCGGTTTGCTGTAGCCGTGTTGGGGCCGAAGAGATTCCAAATGTTGTCGGCGGCGGCTTTTGCGGCAGCGGCGGAAGTAAACCCTCCCTCGGTGTACGTTGCTCCTCCCAGAGAGAGGAGAATGGTCTTTCCATATGTCGTCTGGCAGGTCTTGATATCTTGTCTATATAACGACCATGGTCAGTGACATGATATAGATTCAACACTCTGCATATACGCACTCTATATCTGGACAATTCCATAATTGTGTCCCAGCATATACTGAGCAGGTCTTGTCTGCACTGGCAAAGTTGGTCGCTGGGTTGACAATGCCAAGCAAGAATGCCAAAGGTATAATGTTGAGTTCGGTATCTTGCGCACGAGTTAGCGGGAGAGTTGGCGACGAGGCCTCGGCTTGTCGACCTACTTGAGCAGTATTCGCTCAATCGCAATTGCGAGTTGGCTTGTCCGTAAGAGTTCTGACCCCAGTATACAGCAACGTTTGACTGTATGGTAGGATCGAACCCTGCGGATGCTAGTTGTCCGAGCCCTAGGCCCGCGGCCAGTAGTGAGAGGCAGAACTTTGACATGGTGAGTATTCTGATCCTGACGAGAGACTGTATTGTTGGACTGGCTGTTACAGACAGATCTTAGACGTACCAACGGCCCTGTATTTATCGATGTGGGATTTTATTGAGGTGTACGCGTGTCCAACCCCGGGTATTGTTGAACAATGTCACCAGCCCGTTGCCACATGTATCGCTGAAGAGGCCTCATGTCTCTGTTTATTTCCACAGCGTTGGCACACGTGAGACTATTTCCTTTGGAGTGAGGGAGTTCAGGAACTAGAACTTGCCCCCTTCAGATCTCTTGAAACGAGATGCTTCGCGGCCGTTGGGCACATGAGCAACACCCTTTCGATAGTGGATATAGGTAAAGTGTGAGACACTCATCTCGGCACGGCTGGGCGTTCCTCGGACGGGCTTTTGACAGGAGGCACTAGTCTTAGCTGACTCAACTGTCTTTGGTTCACATCGTATTCAATATCATATATAGATTCGTGTCCCGAGGAGAAAAGGGGTATCAAGGCCTCCTTGTCTAATTGTTCGCAGCCATGATTCGATCAATATTGTTCCGTGGAGGCGCCATCCTTTCAGGGGCAAGAAAACGCCATGAAGCATTGGAACTGAAGGGTCAATAGACACGACCGGCCAAGGGGCCACGATAGATGGGTGCACTATAGTCCGGCAATGGGTGGGCAGAGGCAGAGAGAGGGCACACACACATTCCTGAGCCCGGGGGTTCGGCATGCGTCCAACCACGCATGGCCACACTTCTCCCACGTGAAATCACGACCCAGAAGACTTGCAGACAGATGCGCCTTATGTTGGCGCCCTGGAATGCGCAGAGGGCGAGCAGTCGGTCCCAGCCAAGCAGTGAGCAGTGTTGAACACCCTCCTCGTCGAGTAATGTGACTAGGGGCGGTGTGCATTGGTCCGTCTTGACTGGCCCAGGTGAGCTCCGTTCTCTGGGCTCACTGTACACGCCGGATCATCACGCCGGATCGTGATAGCGTCGATCTCGGGGCTAGGCGACCGTTATCTGTCTGGTACACCAGAGTTCTGCTGCTGATGACTACCCTTTGGTGTGGTGCAAACAAGTCATCCAGGCTTGAGATCTGTTCGGGTCGGATAAGGCTGATAAGCTCAGCCAATGCCAGTGCAGCGCATTGCAATTCATGTGGTCTCGAGACATTTGATTGCCTTGCTTATTCCCGAGCAGGTGAGATCTTGTAGCATTGTAAAGGTCCAAGAAAAAGGAAGCAGAGATCTAGTGAGGCGAGTCGAGTTTGAGGAGCATCACCAAGTTCCAACTCACATGTGCACATGCATAACTAGAAGTCCCCTAGAAGAAAGGTACCTGGGTACATTCTATGGACCGTTCTAGCGGGCCGGGGATTTAAACGTGCCGAGATCATACGCTAACCATCCAATGGGCAGGCGCTGCCAGACCTGAGCGCGCTGCAAGTTCAGGCGCTGAGTTGAGGTCGCGTTTTCAGGTCCGAGCGTTGCTAGTTTCCCCCAGCATCTGGTGCAGGCTTGCAGCTCTTGCTGGACTTTTTGAACGACGCCAAAAAGTGACATCGCACGTCTCCATTCCTGACACTGCTTGTAGTCGCATCGCCGCCCACCCGTCTTCAATAACCCGTCATTGGGGAAAAGAGACGCCGACGAGAACCACCCATTCTCGTCTTAAAAATGCCTGGTCGTCGCTCAGGTCGCGCCGCTGCAAAGCGTGCTGCCGAAAAGCTAGGTAAGCAACAAAATGTTTCCATTGCATGTAGCCCACCCAACAACCGCCTACCTCACTCGTCCCATCAATTGTGCATCCATGCGCCCGCGCAAATGTCCCGACTTACACGGCGCATCGTGTTGCTATACTCGCGAGACGCGCTAACATGACTTTTTGATAATAGAGAGCACGCCGCGCACCTTTGAAGAGCTCGAAGATGAGCCCATGCCCGATGTTGATGTAGACAACTCCGATGCCGAAGCCCAGCCCGATGCAGAGGACCAGGACGCTGGCTCTGATGGAGAGGCCGAGCAGGAGAAGGAGGATGAACCAGAGTCCGAAGGCGCTTCAGCCAAGTCACCCTCGCCCCCGCCGCAGCCCGTGATTAGAAGACGCCGCCTGGGTCGCCCGCCCAAGAACCGACCTCCCGACTGGGACACTCTTCCCATCGAGCCTCCCAACCGTGATCCTAATGAGACCCCCAGGCGGCGAGGCCGTGGAGGCTGGCGCGGTCGAGGCGGCCGTAAGGGCCAGTCCTTTAAGCCTACCCAGCAGGCCATTGACGCCGAGGGAACCATGGCAGATATCGTGGGCGATGAGCTCGAGTTGCCCGTGGACCCCGAGGGCGAGACCAAGGTCGACAAGTTCGGCCACCTCCAGGATGGTCGCGATTACCGGTGCCGTACCTTTACAGTCGCAGGCCGCGGTGACAGGCTTTACATGTTGTCGACGGAGCCGGCGCGTTGTGTTGGTTTCAGAGACTCGTACCTCTTCTTCACCAAGCACAAGCGCCTGTACAAGATCATCGTCGACGACGAGGAGAAGCGCGACATGATCGAGCGCGAAATCATCCCCCACTCGTACAAGGGCCGTTCGATAGGTATCGTTACGGCCCGCTCAGTGTTCCGCGAGTTCGGCGCTCTGATCGTGGTGGGTGGCCGTCGCATCATCGACGACTACGAGGTGGCTGCGCGCAGGGCTGAGGGTGCGGTCGAGGGTGAGATTGCCGATCCCAACGATCGCTTTGTTGAAGGTGGGGAGTACAACAAGAACCAGTATGTTGCCTGGCACGGTGCCAGTGCCGTGTACCACACCAATGGCCCCTCGATACCTGTAGTCAACGGCAAGGTCGAGGTCAAGAAGAAGCGGGTCCCTCTGACAGACACCAACTGGCAATTAGAGCATGCTCGTGCCGCTGCGTAAGTTGAAATGCCGATTCCGTGCAAGCTATGAAAATAAAAGATTACTAACATGATTATAGCCAATTCAACGCCGAGATTGGTGCCATCCGCCGCCACAACAATCATGGAGTCTACGATATTCACACCAATGTCATGCAATTCCCTGCCAGCATGCAGCCCACACATGCGCGTATCGAACAGGTTGTTGATTCATCAGCCGCCACCGACAGCAAGCGCTTCACGCCCCTCAACCCAGTCATTCCGCGCAACTTCAAGGTCGTCGACATCATCATGAAGACCCCTCCTGCCAGTCTTCCCAACTCGGCATACAAGCAGAGCTACAACGTTCCCGACTTCCTCGCCCCCTTCCAAGGCCTGGAGTCTGTGCCCGACGAGATCATGGATCTGCTTCCCCCTGAGTGCCGTAAAGCCTTTGATGATGCGCGGGCCAACGAGAATGATTGGAAGGGCAAATGGGGACCAGAGGCTGAAATGGCACACCGAAGGGCACCCATCATCGACGCTGCAATTGTGCCATACGTCAAGATGTAGAGTGTCTGGCGCAATGATGACAATCAAACGTAGCCCTAGGAAGAGGCTTAAGGTACGTGATGGGAGGGCGACATGCAATGTCACCTTTCTCCTCAAAATGAAGTGCGCCTATAGTGCCCAGTCGTCGATGGATTGTAATCCTGGACTCTCACGAAGATCCGGTTGTTTTGTGGCGTTGATCAGGTTGAGTCCCTGGAGTTTGGCGTATTTCAGTGTTTCAGGGGTCACCTCTCGTGGACGCTGACCATTGTCAGCAAGGATATGGAAAAGGTCCATCACGTCTTGAGAGGAGCTATGTAATTTTTTGATACAATGACACAAGTGCTAGAATTATGCACACATTCTACATTCGGCCGCCGTGACCGTCTGTCCATCATTGGAGAAGCATCTACTGCAGCTGCTCCTGGGATGATGCGGTGCCAATTACCGGCTCCTGTCAATTAATTATCTACAAGCCCAGCTGTCCTTCCTATTCCAGGCCGCCTCTGTTCCAATACCGTCATGGTCTGATCAAACAGTTTGGCCTGCACCTTCTTGCCCATGTCGGTGTATATCCAGGACTCTACTTGTTGAAGCTCCCCGTCGCTCATCAACTCGCCATGTGATTCTGGCCCTGCGGCGGCTGCGTATACATATGTCCGGCTGCCGACCTCGGTTGTCCGCTCAAATATGAACTGGATGGCTTTGATGACGATGAGAGCCACAAATGGAGGATTAATATCGCGGTTGAGAGCTGAATGGCAAGTTCCAGGGTTTACGAGATTGATCACCACGGGCGATTTACCGACAGTCTTGAGGCGGGCGACGAGTTCTCGAACGAGGAGAATTTCCATGAGCTTCGTGGCGGCGTACCTGTTCGGCTTCGAGATTAGATCATGAACTGAATCTGTAAAATTGAAGTTTCCCAGCCGCTCACCTGTCATTCACTTTGAACTTTTCCTCTTGGCTCATCGTTCCGTAGATGTCCTCCTCCTCGGCCTCACTGAAACTGGTGAGGCGATGCGCCTCCGAGCTGATGACGACCAGGCGTGGTATGTGTCCGTCATCCTCGCCCGCCTCTCGCAGCTTCGGCAGTAGCTCGAGTGCGAGCAGAAAGGTGTTTACCACGTTGACCTGCACCATGGTCTCCCAGGCCCCATTAACGTCCTGCACGGTCGACCACCTGCGCATGCCCACCCCGGCGCCGAGGATAAGGACATCCAGACGATCGACATCCCGCCTAACCCTGTCCGCGAAGCGCAGCACCGACGCCGTACTGTTCATGTCGAGGTCCCAGACCTCGACGGCCCAATCGCCGTCCGTCCTCGCCGCGACGCTCGCCAGGATGTCCTCCTTGGCCGCCTCGCCCTTGGCCCGGGAGCGCACGGCGAGGATCAGCCGAGCGCAGCCCAGGCGGTAAAAGTGCCGCGCGGCCTCGAGGCCCAGGCCGACGTTGGAGCCCGTCACGATGATGGTCTGGCCCGCGAACGACTGCGCCGGGTACGCGGGTGTGCGGAATAGCTGCGACCGCGCCCATCGGAGCAGGCCCACGCCGATGCGAGGCGTGATGGGGTATTCGCGTTTTGTGTCGATCATGATTTTGCCCTTGATGCCAGTCGAGAAAGAGGTTCGATGAGAGTCTAGTATACGAATGATTCCAAAATGCTTCTAGAGTAGTAAACTGGCCTTGGGGTGCTATGACTACAATGTTGAGAATACCAGGAGACTTGGAACAATCATAATCGGGTCATGTCAACATATTTCTACTAATACATGCTTCATGTGAACAGTCCCCAAAACCAAAGTTACACTCTATTTATACTACTGTTCGTTCAGTCAAACGGAAAGTTGCCAACCTTGAATCAGTCCGCAACTTGACAGTTGCGGCGCAATTGAAATCCGACAATGGCAATGCAGCAGCTTCCACTTATCCCAAATCACGGTTGAGAACCAGAGTACAATCTGTATGATTATAGCAGGAGACTTTTTCCAAAGTACGAGCGGGACAAATGAAGTCTGGTTCAAGTGGTATTGGCGTGTTAGACTCGGATACTTTTCTGGCTTGTCTGACGGTGCTTTTATGGTCCGGTCTAGGTGCTCCAAGCGGCGTTATAGTCGAGCCGCGTCGGGGACATTTCTCAACTAGTTATACCCAGTGCGGCCGCGTAGTGTTATAAACGGCGACTATGCCTTATTTCTATGGAATAATTCTCTAGATGAGCCTGACAATGCTTATGCTGGTCGGAATCGGTACTGATATGCTCATATTGTTCTCGCTCGCCTGAGTGAAACCATTTTCACAATCATTGCAATATTTGATCAATTTGATATCCTCGCTTGCCAGGCTTCTGATAGCAACCAAATACCAAAGCTTGATTTTCTGGGCCGATTGCAATTTTCAAACCTTTGCGCTGTAGGTATCATACCGATCCAGCAGCGAGGCAATGCAGTCCAACACCTGTTCCACATGCTCCTTCCTGTGCATGATATTCAAGCACGTGAACCCGCGCCGTCCGACCATGATCCTGCGCTCCAGCAGCTCAAAGTAGAAGCAGTCCTTGATGAGCTCGCTCTCGAAGTGCAGGCCGATGGCGCTGCCGTGGCCCGTGGCCCAGATGACCCTGGACCCCCGGGCGGCCGCCGCCTCGTTGATGCCGTCGCGCAGCACGTCGCCCAGCGCGTTGGTCCGCGCGATCTCCTCCTCGCCCAGGATGCCGCACCCCGCGATGCCGGCGATCATGGTGAAGACGTTGTTGTTGTACGTGCCCGAGTGGCTGATGGCGGCGGGCGAGGCCGGGTCGAAGGCGGCCATGATGTCGGCGCGCCCGCCGAAGGCGCCGAACGCGAACCCGCCGCCCACGTACTTGCCCAGCGTCGTCATGTCGGGCGCGACGCCGTAGTGGCCCTGCAGCCCGTGGTAGTGCAGCCGCGAGGTGACGACCTCGTCGAAGATGAGCACGGCGCTGTTGGCGGTGGCCGCCTCGCGGAGGTAGGCCAGGAACGCCGGGGTCGCGGGGATCATGCCGCCTGCCGACTTCATGGGCTCGACGAGGATGGCGCCGACGCTCGAGTCCATCAGCTTGCGCGTGCCCTCGACGTCGTTGTACGTGCCGATGATGAAGTCGTGGGGAAGCCGGACGGGATCGTGCTCTTTTGCGAAAGCCAAGGTGCCGCCGTGGTAGCCGCCAGAGAATACCAAGATCTGGGTTCATGTTAGTCATATCATGGAAGAAACTTCAATGCTGTGAGAGAAACCTTTTTCTTATTCGTGTAGTGCAAAGCTGCTGCCAGGGCCATGGTATTCGCTTCCGTACCCGAGTTGCAGAAGCGCATGAGCTCCATGCTAGGGAACCGCTTCTTGATCAACTCTGCAAACTGGACTTCATACTCTGTCACGCCGCTCAGATTAATACCAATGGACGCGGCTCGCTGGATGGCATCCATGATGGCCGGGTGCGAGTGTCCAAACATGCACGCCGAATACTCTGATATGAGGTCGATATACTCGACGCCCTCGGCCGACTGGACGTGACATCCCTGTCCGGACTTGATGATCAAGGGGAAAGGGCTAGAATGCAGTACAGTTCTCGTGTTGCCTCCGGGCAGAGCGGAGGTTGCACGCTTCGCGTTTGCCTCGGATGTCGGATTTGCAGTGATGAATTGATGGGTCAGCTCTTCCAGCCGTTGTTCGTACTGGACGTACTTTACTCGGAGCTGTTCCGCTGCGCTCTGGTCCACATCGACAATCTCACAGTCTGCGGACGATGTGACTGACGCCTTTGAACTTTCTGGGATCAATACCATACTTGGGGCTTTGGCGGTTTGGCTGGCGCCAGAAGCATGATCTTTGATGGTGACCTCTCCTATTTTGGCTGTGTAAGTCGTCCGACCAGGCTTATTCTATGCGACCATCCAACTGACCTTTTGTGACGAGTTTCACGCCGCCTTGCTCAGCGTTGATCTCTGCAGAAGCCGGTCCATTGCGTGCATTCCAGACGCTCGCAAAGAAGGCATTCTCTCCGCCACTAGCAATATTTGGTCAGTTTCCTCAATTTCGCATTGAGTCCTCAAGGTTTCTCACACAGGTTCGCTCTGGCATGCATTGGTGGCCTGGTTACCCAAGCCAGCGGGGCCGTTGATAACGTGGACGTTTTGCAGCACCGTCATGATTGTAATGGAAACTGAGCTGCTTGATTATAATCACCTGTTATTACGTGCACGAAGGTTATACTCTTATGGCTGCCGGGTTCGGGACAGCATTGCGAGGAGAGTATTACCAAGAGGAATGTGTAATAGTGAGTTTGTATACCTAGTGTGGGGGAATTTGATGGTGGCTGGGCAGTGGGAGGGAGCTCCACGTTGCCTGCAATCAAAGCACCTATCTCGACTGGACAACTGCATCTGTCACTCGCGAACTCCCAGATAACGGCTCCGTCCCATGGCAATCAACTGCCGGCGAGGTACGTAACAGAAATCATGGCAATCTGAATCATTGGCCCCGGATCATGTACTGCGGTTATAATGACTTGGAATCATCTCGTCTGGAATTGCCACTTTGCTTCTCGCCCCGAATGAAAGCTACAGAGTATGCCTATTGCTCAGTCCCGGATCTGGCAACCGATCGAGGCCCCACAATGGCTTCGGCTTGTCGGAAGACCGCCCCGACATCTTGGAAGCACATCGCTGCCATGAATCCCATGATTGTGGCGATCGCCAGAATAACCAAGGCCAACACGAACATTTCCATCTTTCTTATGGCATTCGCAATTCCATAGAAAACATGCGTGTGTCCTTGACCTTTCCTGCCAGGGCATTTCAAGGAGACCCGTGATTGAAGATGTTGAGTGGAATCATTATACTGCTCATCACGATAGCCCTTACCTGAGATACTCTGTACATATAAGCGCCCCATGCCATATACAATCCCACTAGCCAGTTTCCATAACCAAACAATCAAAACGAGACCAATCTCCCGACCCAATAGACACCATGTTTCTTGCTTTGTATTTATTTCCATATCTCTGTGGTTGGAACTCTCCACACCACTAAATACTCATCACCAAAATGCGCTATAATCAAAGAACGTGGATAGCCATGACCGGGTCTCTTGCCATGTAGACCACAGAATGAATTCAATTCCTCCCGCCACAAGTGGTAGAAGATAGGAGTGATTAGTGCATGTCTGCGCAGTTTGGCAGGTCGCGACTTCTGTACAGCCACTTGCTGTAATCCTACATGAGAGTAGAGGTTGCCAGTTGACTCGAATGACGAGTATTGGGAGTGCAACGCAATTCGCAAAGAACATGAGCAGTATGGGGAGCCACAATCTCCAAGCCCGTAGGATCCTGCCCCGGTAAATAGAAAAGGGGAATCTTTCCAGCCAATACCTGAATACTCGCAGGAGGCAAATGGAAAGCAGACCCCAAAGGTACATGAACCCAAACTTCTCTTTCGTGGTCATCGTGGTCCAAACGCTGGTAGTCCCATATACCAGTGAAAGGGGGAAGACGGCGGCGTACAAACAAAACACAAAGATGAATGACCATAACTGAGTCATCGCTTGGTTCTCACTTTGGAACAGCTTGCCAACCCCGAAAACCTTCCCTCCGTGGTTCTCTAGGATATCCTGGCAAACTTCAAGTCGACGCCTCCATTCGGTCCAGCTGTGGCCTTTGATCTGATCCTGGTACGCCTTGTAGGTGACGGCATGCGTGGCGCTCCCAATCCACTCGTTTTGTGGAAGATCAGGGTTCATCTGGCGAAAGAGATATTCAAAGTCGTTTGTCCATTCCCTTAGACCCTTGCTATACTGCAATGGTGTATTGAATCGAGCCCATATTGGACCATTTGCTGTCCAGCCTCTCCGGAGCATCTGCTCGACTGCGTCCGTGTTTCCCCGCAGGATAGCCTGCTTCAGCCAGAATCCAGATTTCGAATGGCCCATCTTCACTTGTTCCTCTATCACGTTCCAGAGTTCTTGTCGGTTCCCTTGACTCCTTTTGATGTTTCCGAATAGAAGAGAACTAAACTCGGCGGACGACAATGGACAGCGAGTCCACGGCAAGATGCCTTCTTCATTTTGGTTGGAATTTCCATTCTTCTGATCGGTGTCGACTATGGCACTCAAGCCTGATTTGCTTCTCAGTGGCACAAGGCGTTCCATGACAAATCGGCATTGTTCGTATGAGGCGTATTCCAATACAAACTTAATGCTTGTGCGTGAAGTGTTCTGGAGTCTAGACTTCTTCCTGGGGTACCATAAGCCGGAATCAATGCCCGAAGATTTTGCAAGCCACACTCCGGGGTGCTGTTCCGTAATGCTTCTCGCATGGAGAAGTGAGTACAATACTGCTTGTTCCAAGAAATCACCTCCATCAATGCGACGCCACTTGAGCACGGGAGAATTCGGGCCAAGATTTTCTCGGTACGGGGGCAGGAAGAAGCTCTCTGGATATTCTTTGAGTGTGCTTGTTTCTTTACGAATAAGAGGCCGTTCAACCTTGGCGATGAGTTCTGAGTTGGAGGAGTGCAGCAGGGTCTCTCTGTAAGCAAGTTTAGCGATGAAACAAACTTTGAAGCATGATTTCAGATACCCACAGGAAGAACTTGTCTTGGTGATTAGCTCTGATGAATATCCAAAGAGCTCTCTGTACCAAATTGAGTTTATGTTTCCTTTCATTTTCCGCGATGTCCGGCCTCGGGCGTCCGAGAAGCGCTGCCAAGTATTCATCCCGCTTTGTAGGCTGATGTCGACATAAAGGTTCCCAGCAAGGCAAATCGGCGTATTCCTGCAACACAGTAGGTTCTTCGTGCAAAAACAGTCCATATACTTCTCTGAACCCATGGCTTAGGGACAGCAAGAAGGGTGAGTCGTCTACTGGGCCACGGAGCCACCAACGTCGCCGAAAACCCCGCTGTTTTGCTTGCTCGAGTAGTATCTTGACCGCGTCGGTGCTGTTGCTTTTCACGGCCGACTTGAGCATTGAATACACCATGGCTTGAAAATCGTCATTGCTTTCACCAACCGAGAGCAGAAAGCCGATGGTTTGCTCAAGGGCCAGGGAGTATTTGCCTCCATAATTGATAGCTCGGAAGAAGGATTCTGGGAGGTCTGATGCTCCAATTGCAACGCTGTTGAACGGAACTTCGTGTAGTGGCAACAACTCCCGTCCGGCCCAGACCCGGATTTTGTCGAATTCCACATCTTTAGTTTTCCGATTATCCCATACGTGGCGCACTAGAAGATCCGCAGCCTCGGCTTGGAACATTGACAGCGCAATGGCAAGGATTCTTCGAAAGTCAGATCCAACGTTGCATATTCTGCACGATTCTTGCGCGTCTTTCTGATGAGCCGCCGTCAGTAACAACTCCAACAGAAATATGTTTTCATGAAGAATCGCATTTAGAATTGAGCAACATCGTATTCCGGCGCTGAACATGGTACTCCCCGTGGCAAGAGGCGCTGGGAACGCCTCTTTGTGAAGACCAGCGTGTCTCGTCACAAGAAGTGGTACAATTTTGATGTTGAATTCGTCATCAAACGAGGGCAAGAAGTGTAATACCGTCCGACCGGCATGTGTCGTTATGCTGGCGTCGGTCATAGGCTCCTTCGCAAGGAACTCGACCAGCTCAGCACGCTGGAGTCTGGCCGCCAGTACCAACGGGGTGGCTCCTTCAAAATCTTGAGCGTTCATATGTTCAGGATTCATGTGTAAGTAAGACCGCAGCTGTTCGCAAGTACCCTCTGTGAGAATGTCGATGAGCTCTTGAGGCATGACTGTGGGAGACGTGGCTCGGGCCTGTCTATCCTCCTCGTCTTCAGAGTCAAGTGATGAATCCTCGTTATCGTCTTGCAGCATTTTTACGTCCTTGGTTCGAATTGGAGCTGATGGCTGCATCTCGTTGATCATCATAAAATCTCTTTTTCCGCTTGAATCCATCACTGGACATGGTTTGGCCATGGCTTGATGGATCACATTAAAGTAGTGCTGCGCAGCGACGATACCGCCTTCGCATGCGACAGTAAGCCAATAGGAGCACTTCTCGAAGTTGACGTCCACACCAAAGCCTGAGAAATAGCAGATGGAGAGTTCCCAACCTGCTGCCAGGCGCCGGGGGTCGTCTTTATCGGAAGCAACCAACAGAAGTCTTTCGACAATGTGTCCCTTGAGCTGGTGACTAGTACTTGAGAGAGTGGCGTGGCCGACGGTCACCTGTATTGTTATATCAGTATCAGTGACTAGCTAGGTAGGTTGAGCATCCCACGACATACCATTTCAGCAACGTTGAGGCCTGAAAGAAAGCTGTTTCGTGTCGGGCCTCTAGATTGTAGGCCGACAGTCTCGTTGCCGTTGGCTTTGTCGTATCTACAAATAAGGATGAGTTTCTCTGAACTGTAATACACTTCAAAGACGGCAAGGTTGAATCATAAGATCGCAGGGATTTATGAAATGCGCTCTTCCGAGCAGAACTTACCTGGTCATTACTTGAATAGCATGCTTCAAACTGCGGTGTTTCGGATTAAGACGAATAGTTCTTCGCATCAATGCAGATGTGACGGAAAGATCTATGTCTAAATCTGGCTTCTCCTTGTCCATTTTGCTTAGGAGATTCTTGGTCTTGACAAGCATCATCTCGTGTAGCTTCTCATCTTGCATATCAAGACATTCATGGAACGGCTGGCTGATCATGATAGACAGTACTACAAGCCCGTATGAGTAGTAATCTGTCTCTCTCATCTCTTGGAAGTCCATTTTCCTGTTGGTGGTCGTACCCGAGGACAGTTCCGGTGCGCACCAGTGCATTGTGAAAGCGGGTAGGCCATTGAGACGACTCGACTCAAAGACTGAATGTCCAAAGTCAGTCAGCTTTGCGATGAAGGCATTGTCAGAAGTCCGAGCTGGAAATATCAGAATATTCTCGGGCTTTACATCGCCGTGAACAACGCCGCATTCATGCAGCGCCATTAGGCCTTCGGCAATATTGCGACAGAGGTCTAGTTTCGACTTGAAGTTGAGTGAGACAAAGTGCCACTTCTTCCAGAAGTTGTCCAAGGAACCCTGTGGCGCAAGCTCTTCGAGCAGAAGCGGCCGGGGGATTCTAGCCTCGGCATCCTCGAAGTCCCAGCCTACGCCCCGGAAGCTTGCGATATTAGGGTGATCCCTTAGTGGAGGGTGCGTGCGTATTCTCAGCTCCGTGATAAAGCTGATGAGAGCAGGTGAGTTTTCCTTTGATACACTCTCCCGTGGTCGCTTCACAATTACCGTCTCGAAGGAGTTGGGCCCTGCTTCCCAAGAAAGTGGTTGCGAATCCAAGGTCTCGCCTTTTCCGTGACGCCATATTCGGGTGTGGCTAACAGTACTGGTATGCCCCCGATTGTATTGAGTCTCCCGGCCTGGATGGTATTGTCGTATAGGGGCCAGCTCTTCCCCGTACTTTCGATAGATCTCACTGATCAGACAGATCAAGGTGATGAAATCAGCCACTGGACCATTTTCTCGCGTTGGTCGCGTATTGCCTCTCAGCCTGGTAAAATTTGTTCTCGTCTCTGACACAGAGAATCGGATGTCAGATAGGTTTACGGCACCCTGAGGGCCTCGTAACCGGCTCGTCGTCATTTTTACCAGTGTATACTTGGAAAGCGTATCTTGTCCTCGAGAAGGTGAGCTTTTTTGACAGACTCTGCTGAGAGATGCTCTGAGTGCGCGTTGTGGTGTGAAAAATTCAAACGGCGCATTACGTTCGGTTGAAAAAGGATGTGTGGTCGCATCAACCCCTCTCGGATGATATTTGCGAAGGTCAGACTCGCATAATCAATGAGGGGACTCGACTTCGGCGACTCTGGAAAATGGGTGGTAGAAGGCGCAGCCTGCATTATTCCTTGTAAGAGCAGGTGCATGCCACCAATAGCGGACGGGATCGCCATTCCTGTGCCGCACACATTGGGCTTGATGGGGCTGGTAAGGCTGTACAAGTAAAGATTTGCTGTCGTCTTGATGCATTTTGTGTTTTCAAGAACTCTTTGCATATTTTCCATCACCGAAATCAATGGCGTCCGGTCTGGAAGTCTTGGGCGCCGTTGCAGCCTCGTTTGAATTGGTCAAGGTAGCCAAGAGCTGCCTCCTGCTCTTCAACGATCTACGTCATGTCGAAATACAAGACACGGAGAGGCGTGGCCTGCAGTTCCATTTTTACGTGCAGGGTGTGAGATTCGAACGATGGTGTTCTTGCTTAGGGATCCAAGATATGTTCGATCTCTCCACGTCTGACTATGCGGCATGGACACGATCACGGAGAGTTGATGCTTTCGAAGGAGTGCTTCAGTCACAGCTCCACTTCAAGAACTCCAGATATGCCGACTTGACTCTTTCTGTACTTGGTGATATCTGCAAAAAGCTCGGCGAAGCCGACATAATCATGTCCAGATACTCTGGGACATCAATACCTACGACATCCACGACCACCAAGGGTAACGGCGGCCGACTGAGTACCAGATGGAGTAAGTTGACCGGCAAATCCAGGGAAGGAACCAAGTCGAATCTGTCTGTTGTTGATTCTGCGGACGATTTGAACGTTTCGAGACTCAGGATCGGTATGTCGAGTGTCCAGTGGCTGACTCACGACAAGAGCATGGCACAAGAGCTACTGGAGAGCATTGGGCGTTTCAATGACTCGCTTGTTGAGCTCCTGGGACCTAGCCTCCAGGCTCAAATTAGTCGCCGATCCAACATGGCTATACTTGAGAATCTTCATCTCGACAGCCAAAACATACGAAATCTGCCTGAAGGAAGCGATCTGAGGGCTCTTGCGAACATGAAGGAGTGGCAGGCGCAAGACACAAAAGAAGGCTGTAATGATGCAAATTCATTCAAGTCCAGCATCACACCGGGAGATGACGTAAAGCTGCAGAAGCCTTCTACTTTCTCGGTGCAAGACTTCGAACAGAACAGTCTACGAACTGGCGATTCGAGGTCCTTCTCAACTCTAGCCGGTGAACCTGTTGTTATCGAATGGAGGTACTATAGCAATAAGCGCCCCCTCAAGCTCGAGTATTCGTTTCGTCTCATGCACCTTGTTGGACTCTTGAATCAGAATGATCTCTACAAGAAGTTCACCGCTCTTCCTTGCAAGGGTCTTGTGGACGACAGAGATAATTATAGGATCGGAATTGTCTTTGCGACGGAGACGAGCAATACAACGACGGCAAAATCACTCCAAGATGTCATCCATCGCAGCTCAAGGACACCACCACCAATAGGTGAACGTTTTGTCATTGCAAAGAGATTTGCGATTGGGATACACAATCTCCATGCTGCACAGTGGCTACATAAAGGCATAAGAAGCGACAATGTAAGGCGCAAATAACCATGATTCTAGCTTTAACTTGTTGACTTCTGTGGCACAGATTATATGTCTTCAGAACCATCCCAAAGAAAAGCAAAGTTCTTCACTAGAAAAGTCGCTATCGCAGTCCGAGTCCGAGTCCGACTTACTCTCCGGCGTAGGGAAGCGGACAGCAGATTTAGGATCTCGCAGCAGGGCTCCAGAACCTCTTGCACCGTTCCATCTCTTAGGCTGGGATCTGTCACGCCCGGATCATCCTATGGAGTTCTCTGAGTCGATATCGGTATCAATGGACGGCTTTCAGACACGACGGGAAAATATGCAAATGTACAAGCATCCAGATCTGTCCCGGCCGTGTCAGGGATCTGCTGAACGTCGTCGCTTTGAGGTCAAGTTTGACATTTACAGTGCTGGTGTAAGTCTCCATGGAATGTTTATGATAAGAACCGCAAGTCAAAGTTAACTTTCCTGCCCTGCAGCTTGTCCTTCTCGAGATCGGACTGTGGAGGAACCTGGGAGAGATCCGGCGCAAATACAAGACCGACGAGGAGTTTCGATATCAGGTTCGGACCGAATATTGCGATCGCTTGCAGCCCGTGATGGGACTTACCTACTGGAGAGCGGTCCAGAGATGTCTCAATGACGATTTTGGCGTGCCGGAGAGCCACAAGGGAGCGGGCGACTATTCGCGACAGGTTGGGTTTGAGAAACATGTGGTCTGCGAGCTCGAAAAGTGTTTTGCGTAGCTCGTCCGTCGGGGCGATTGAGCTTTACATGTGTAATGATTTCAGCTCACGATCACCATGTGTACTCGTGATTGGACGAGACGGAATCTCAGCTCGATGTTCGCGTATCTCAGCCCCATGTTCTAGACCCTACCTCAATCGGGAAGTCGAGAAGATCCCTCCGCGAGCCCGTGTCCGGATTGGGAGAGTTTGGTCGCAATGAGGCAATGGCGATATGTGACGACACAATGAGATGAAGGGAATTAATAATATGAAACAATCTGCTACACGCTCCTCCCAAGTGCCGACAGCAATTCGGAATTGCACGTGCTGCATGAGGACAGTAAATCCGCGACGGGGAGGGGCTGGACTGCCGTGCCAAGACCCGTTCCGGAAGCATCTCCGCTCCGCATAATAAATGATAGCAGTCATCCGATCTCCCACCAGTCCGCCAGCGCGACCCATCACAGGCTCACGCTCCATTATATCATACCACATGCCGCAAAAGGCTTGGCGCTCGTGGCACCGTTCTGCAGCCATGACAGGCAATATACTGTCCACGGCTCGTCCTAGGACCGACTATGCCTGGGTATCCAGGGAATAAGGTAGCCGAGTCCCCCCAAGAATCTAGGGTCTGCAGCCATCTTCGTCTTTGCCAAGACTTTTAGTCCTCGTTATACTATCGTCGACGTGCAGACATCTTACGCGTCCCATCGCAACCGTCACGATGTTTCTGCTGGCACGAATGCTGATCGCCTCCACTGCGCTGGCTCGCTTTACGGCCAGCACGGCGGTAAGCGGCGACAATGGCTCGGATCCGAGTCCTCCTGCTGCCTCCCAGAAGCCCAACTTCATCTTCATCATGACCGACGACCAGGATCTACACCTCAACTCGCTCGACTACATGCCTGCCCTCCGCGAGCACTTCACGGAAAAGGGAACGACGTTCGACAATCACTACACCACCGTATCCTTGTGCTGCCCAGCGAGAGTAACCCTATTCACGGGGCGAGCCGCTCACAATACCAATGTGACAGATATCGTGCCTCCCTATGGTGAGTGTCAATGCAATGATCCATGCAACTGCGGACTAACAATAGCACAGGTGGATATTCACAATTCATCAGGGAAGGATGGAACGACAATTATCTCCCAGTGTGGCTCCAGGCCGAAGGCTACAATACATACATGGCCGGCAAGCTCATGAATGGCTTCTCGAGTGACAATTATGATAAGCCATGGCCGAAAGGGTGGACTTCCCGTGATCGTATGTTGGTCCGAGAAAAAGAATCCTCATGGGTATGATACTAACATCAAATCTACAAGTCTTCGTTGAGCCAAACACGTACGTCTACTACAACTCGTCGATGCAGAGAGACCACGATGATGTCGAGTACCACCCACACAACTACTCGACTGATCTGGTATCTCACAAGGCCGTGGGGATGCTGGACCAGGCCATTCATTCGGGTAAGCCGTTCTTCCTCGGTGTAACGCCCGTGGGTCCACACTCGGAGTCGAACCCGGACGGGTTTTCCCACCCCATTCCGGCGCACCGGCATAAACACATGTTTCCCGGACTCAAGGCGCCGCGCACGTCAAATTTCAATCCAGACGTTGTGAGTACTACCAAGTTGAACCAAATGAAATGAAAGCTACAAGATCTGACATTTTAACAAGCCGAGCGGCGGTGGTTGGATCAAGACATTGGACCAGCTCAACGACACCGTCGTCGACTACCTGGACGACTGGTACCGCAACCGGATCCTGGCGCTGCAGTCGGTGGACGACATGGTCGACGACATCCTGCGGCGGCTGGAGAAGGACAAGGACGTCCTGGACAACACATACCTCATCTACACGTCGGACAACGGGTACCACGTGGGCCAGCACCGGCTCGCGCCCGGCAAGACGTGCGGCATCGAGGAGGACATCAACGTGCCCTTCATCATCCGGGGCCCGGGCGTCGAGGCCGGCAAGAACGTCAGCATCCCCACCACGCACACGGACCTCGTGCCGACCCTGTTCCACCTGGCCGGCATCCCGCTGCAGGACGAGTTCGACGGCCAGCCCATGCCCGTGACGCCCGAGCAGATCAAGAGCTCCGAGCACAAGAACGAGCACGTCGGCGTCGAGTACTGGGGCATTGGTATCCCAGAGGGCAAGTACGACGGCACGGGTGCTCTGATGGTCCAAGGTAAGTGTCATGTGTGCGCTCCTGTATTGCTCAATTGGTCTAATAATTCTGTTAGGAGGCGGCCTGTTCAATACGTACAAGGCGGCCCGCGTCATTAGCGACGATTACAACATCGCTTATATCGTCTGGTGCTTGAATGAGCATGAGCTGTATGATATGAAGGTACGCAATTCCACATTGTTCTCATTGTCTCCTCGAAACGTTTGTATGAGGATCTCACTATTGACTCCTTCCTACAGGTCGACTCTGGACAGATGAACAACCTGTACGGACAGAACGGCACGATCAACGGCTGGCAGATCCCGCAGGTGACCAACCGCATCGACGCGCTGGTGCTGACGCTCAAGGCGTGCAAGGGCATCGTGTGCACGCATCCGTGGGAGACGCTGCACCCCCAGGGCGACGTGCACAGCCTGGCCGACGCCATGGACCCCAAGTTCGACGACTTCTACCGCGACGAGGCCAAGGTCACCTACTCGGCCTGCATGAAGGGCTACCTGCCCGAGTACGAGGGCGTCCTGTACCCGACGCCGTTCTCCCCCGGTGTCAACTACTCGTCGCTGCCGGCGCCGCCGCCGCAAACGATAGGGTGGCCGTGGTAAATATTCACGGCCCTCGATCGGGGCTGCTTCTGTCTTGTTTACTGCTTCCTGTCGTTATCGCGTAGAACCTAGAAACATATCCAGCGACCACTCCTTAATCCATTCATTGTATTTTTATCAATGTCGTCTTCAATCGGATGTGAGATCCCTGAATGCACGCCTCTCGGTGCGGATCGCGGGTACTGGTCCATGGACCCGGAGATCTTCATTGCCAAGAGATTGCAGTCCCATAACCAAGACAATGATCTTCATGGGCTCGTCTGCCCCCTGTGCGGGTATAACACCATGGCCATCGAACATGGTGCAGCAGAATCCGGGCTTCACAATAGTTGCCATGGCTTGTTTTCTGTTGTGTATCCGCTGCTGCATAATGGAGTTTACACTTACTATTGCCAGCCGGACTTAAGCCCCGGATTTTTGCCAAGCGCCAACGGAGCCGTCCCGGAACCGAAAACGCTTGATAGCCGTTCACGTCTGACGATGTGCTCACTCATGAACGATGAAAAGTATAATCGACAAAACCTATAAGAAGAGCGTCGACGAGGCTATGAATAGAGTTTTTTGCTTACTGACCAAGAAATTCACCAGAACATCAAAATCATCTACGCAGTCAAACTTACCTGTCATCTACACGAACAACAAAAAAGCACTATAAACACCAGCAGACACAATGGCCTCGACATCGACAACCAAGCCTAATGAGCCTTCGCACTACGGCCCGTCGGAAACTGCCCTGCTCCTCCTCGACTTTCACAACATCATCCTCGGCACGATTCCAGTGGAGGCGGAGAAGGAGAAGCTGGTCAAGTCCACGCAGGCGCTGCTGGAGGCGGCGCGGGCGAGCAAGGTCCCGGTGCTGCACTGCCTGATCGGGACGTCGCGGAACCCGATGCCGACGAGCAAGCTGGTCGAGCGCTGGGAGTCGTCGTTCAAGCCGGCGATCGCGGCGAGCCCGGACCTCGCGCTGCAGATCTCCAGCCTGGCGGGCGACGCCGGGTCCGGGCACGAGTACTTCTTCGACCGGGTGCCGGGGCGCGTGTCGGCGCTGCAGTCCGAGGGCATCACGGAGCTGCTGAAGCAAAAGCTCGGGGTCAAGAGCCTGGTCCTGGCCGGCGTCGTGTCGAGCGGCTGCGTCCTCAGCACGGCGCGGGGCGCGGCCGACGAGGACTTTATCGTCACCGTCGTCCCGGACGCGTGCTGGGACCGCGAGACCGAGGTGCACCGCGCCGTCATGGACAAGATCATCCCGATGACGGGCCACACCGCCAGCGTCGATGAGGCGGTCGGCATCCTCAGGGGGAGCGGGAGCGGTAGCGCGCAGAGAAATTAGCAGCGTCACCGCGTGTTTGGCCGTGTGCGCGCATGGGGTGTCACATTGTGGTTTGTGCAGAGTCCTGTCGGAGCGGCGGTGACACTATTCTCCATTGATCTCGAGACTTCTCCGAGGATATGGTCAGGTTTTAGCGAGGGTTCTTCCAGCTGCAATTTACACCTTGTAGAGAACCCATGAGATTATAACTTTGAAACTCTTTGCGACTGCTTGTGTCGACCAAACAGGCTTGACAGGACGGACACTGAGGCAGTGCACGGCACTAGGCCTGTCTCCTTTGCCCCTATAGAAAATAAGAAAATAAACATGAGATGAATGATTAGACCTTCCTTTAATTATTGGAGCAGAATGCGAGGCTCCATATGTACTCAACTTTCTTATTCATCTGTAGATAGCCACATAAAATTCTTGTGCACATGGCGCCCACCTGTTCAAGTATCACATGCTACACGTTGAAGCACATGCACGAGTACAGATAATCCCACATGTAAGCACAATCATCAGTCTTCAAGACAGCCATGATGTCAACAAGTCTCAGAATTGAAGAAAGTGAAGCTGATAGATAATGACAATCGAGCTGAACAGAAGAACTGCTTGTGATGGTTTAGCGATTGAATGGTGCCTGAAGCTGTTCGACTCTCCCTAGTAGTGTAAAAGCAGAAGTACAACTAGCAACGGCGAATCCCGTCCGTCTCCACGCAGTGGATGGATCTTTAAGCGACCGTTGGTCATGGCGTCCGAGGCGGCTGTTTAGAAAGTATTTTCGGTGCCTTGCACAACATCCAATTGCATGTCTGGGATGCTTCTTCTCGTTCTCTGCAGCTGAGCTGAGGGTGTTCTCTCGTCTTCGATTCGGCAGATTTCTCCTAGTGTGCTTGTTGTGCATCCGAACTACAGCTCTTGACATCACTGAGACTTTTTTTCTGGAAGAGTTCGGCAAATACAGATCTCGTCGCTCGTCATTATGGGGCCATACGAGACGGAAAAGTCTGCGGAGATCCTCGTTCCCCGGCACTAGGAGGTTGGCCTGACATTTATTCACGCTCGTATACTGTGTACTCCGTATTTGCGTATGGTGTGCAAGAAATGTGTGCCCAATGCTCGTGTTCACTGTTTGCTATGTTTTTTGCTTATGTTTTTTTTTTCTTCGCTGCATGGGCCGAGTGCGGCAGTGCCTGACTAGCGAATTATGGGGGGCCGTCTCGCGCGCAATGGCGAATGGCAGCAGATTCGTTCGCTGGCCACTCCGATCGACCCGGTTTTCGTTGCCCCTGAATGATGCGTGCACACAATGCATATTCTTTGTTTCGGTCGAGAATCTCAATCGTGACTCGATGAAAAGAAAAGCCAAGTTACCGTTCTATCATGTAATAGAGACAGTGGCAGTAGTCAGAAACTCCGACATTGTCAAAGGTCTCGCTCGAAATGAGACTTCGCCTCGGTTGAGAGAAAGGAGGGCTCTGGAAGAGAGATTATATGAATTGCCCAATTACGGCGGCACTGCGAACGGGGCTCCTGCTACTGTGGTAAGATGAGCAGTTCAAGCCTCTTTAATATGTGAGCAGCCAGTGCACCACGGCAGAGATTGCGCTGGGCCAGAATGCCAAAAATACCAACAAAGATCGGGGTCGTGCTGTTCGGGTCGGGCTGATCTGGCGCTCAGTGCTGAAGAATGCTGGAGTGGTGGGAGTGCTGCTCGCTGTTGCTTCTGCTGCCTCTACTGCTTGGTTGCTGCTTGCTTAAGCTGTCCACGTCATTAGTCGACCATTTCGGGCCCAGGTCCACTGCACCAACACGTCCCACCGAGGCTGAGCCCATTCTGATGATCCATCATCCTAGGGCATGCCGCCAACAACACCAAGAGTGAGCCACCCGCAAAGGCGGCGGGCCGGGAAATACGAACAGTGCTGTCGTAGGGCTCCACATGGACAGACTTTCCCTGCTGGCGCGCCAATTGCCAGCCTGCCCAAGCTCATCAAGCAGCCAAGGGCCTCTACACGCGTGTTCCCACCGAATCGCCCAGGGAACGTAGCGCCGGCAGCGGGGGCAGCGGATACGGTCTTGGCCTGGGCCTAGACGAAGCCATCAGCGACCATATGTCAGGGGAACCTACCACGGCCCTGCCAATCACGTCCCGCCCACCGTTGGACATGGGCCCCCTTTGCGTGCCTCTGCCTGCCTCTGCCTGTTGTAAATCCCTGCTATAGCCGACCCCGGTAGGACGACTTCCATGACTGGATACCACCCCCATCTGGATCGATTGGGAGTTCATGGATCAGGTTCTGATCCCTGGGTCCCGGATCATTGTTTTCAAGCGCTTCTAGAACCGCTGATCCGGTCCCATCCAGGAGTGTTCCTCGATTCTTGGTATTCCTGTATCTCGTTCCCTAAATAGTAGACGCCTGCTTCTTCTAATCATCATCAACTTCCAAAAGGATTCTGTATTCCAGTTTTCTTACACATTCTTTTTTTAAAAAGAACCAATAAAAAATAAAAAATACCAACACATTCACTTGAAAAACCACCACATACAATCGTTAGATCGATCGCTGTCCCTCGCTAATACAGCCATATTTTTATTCTCTTAATTCTTTTTCTCTACCTTCAAGATGCGTATGTCACTTGCTCTCGCCGGCCTCGCCGCCGTGGCCGTCGACGCCAGCTGCAAGGGCCGATCCGCTGCCACTGCCACCGGAGCCTCTGCTGCCTCCTCCACCGGCACCTCGTCCGGATCCCTCACATACGGCCAGAACAGCACCCTCGCCAGCAGCGCCGCCGCCCACAATGCCGGCAGCCCCAGCGGCGTCGCCTCCTCGTCTGCCGCCGCCGCCTCCGCCACCAGCAGCAGCGTCAAGACCTCGAGCAAGGCCGCCACCAGCGCCGCCAACTCGGGTATCAAGGGCTTCAACTACGGCGCCTTCTTCCTGAACCAGCAGGCCCTGACCCAGACCGACTTCGAGGCCGAGTTCAACCGCGCCCAGAATCTGCCCGGCACCAGCGGCTGGAACAGCGCCCGTCTCTACACCATGAGTATGTCTCCCCTTCGTCCGTCATGTCCTGTCGAAAGTTGAATATTAATCATCCTCGTACAGTTGAGTGGGGTACTGCCAACAGCGTCATCCCTGCCATCCCGGCCGCCATTGCCACCCAGACCACTCTTCTCCTGGGTCTGTGGATCTCCGGCGGTGATGCCGCCATCACCAACGAGCTGGCCGCCCTTGAGTCTGCCATCCAGAACTACGGCACCGCCTTCACCGACTTGGTCGTCGGTATCTCGGTCGGCTCCGAGGACTTGTACCGCGACGCCAACGGCGAAGTCGGCACCACCGCCACCTACCTGATGGACTGCATCTCCAAGGTCCGCAGCACCATCGCCGACACGGGCCTGGCCTCGGTCCCCGTCGGCCACGTCGACACGTACGACTCCTTCCTCAACTCGACCAACTCGGCCGTCATCGACGCCATCGACTGGATCGGCTTCGACGGCTACCCCTACTGGGAGTCGGCCCTGCCCAACAGCATCGACGACGCCCACGAGCGCTTCTACTCGGGCTACAACAAGACCATGGCCCTCTCCAACGGCAAGCCCGTCTACGTGACCGAGACCGGCTGGCCCACCACCGGTGACGACCAGAACCTGGCCGTCGCCTCCGCCGAGAACGCCCGCAAGTACTGGCAGACCATTGCCTGCTCCCTGGTCGACAGCAACATCAACATCTGGTGGTACAACCTGCAGGAGTCCCAGTACGGCACCGCCACCCCCGACTTCGGCATCTACGGCGCCGGTGACCTCTCCACGCTCTCTCCCCAGTACGAGCTTTCTTGCTAAGCGTCTCGCTTGGTGAGCTTCTTATTTTCGGTTCAGTTTAGCGATAGGACGGTGGGCATCATCTCTTTTGGATATGGCACATAGAGAGGCGTAAAAGCTGTTTTGTACATATGTACTTAGTATTTGTAATTTACAGGCTACCAATGTCCTGATCGCCAATACTGTTCTGTTCATCCACTCAATTAGTGTTTTGTGTCCCGCAACATTGTAGAAAAGGGTGTTCGCCGTGTCCTTGTCTATGAGACTGCGGCTTCTTGGCTAGACACGGACACTGCATCATGTGATGTCGTTAGCTACTATCCTCTTGCGCTCGATGCTGTATTAAAAGTGTTGGGTGAGGGTGAAAGAATACGTACTACCGTTCTCAACCAGCTTCTTTCCGCTTCTTGCGTCAAATGTTGCAAGGCTAAATGCTTCAAAGTCGTTCTTATCCTCAAAATCTGCTTCGTTGAGGTTGATCCCGGCCAACACTCCTGCTCCCACCCTTGGCCATGCTGGTGGAATGTCCTCGGAGTTCTCGCGATCCGCCTGGCCCATCTTACCATTCTCTTGTGTGGCATTTGCTGCAGAGTTTCCTGGTGCCTGGACTGAGTGTTTGAAGTGAATTGGTCCTGGACTTCCAGGTATCGTTGCGGCCTTTGCTGCTGAAGGGGGGCGTCCTCGCCTGGGTCCGGTGCTATCTGGGAAAATCGGTAGATCCGGGTGCAGCTCAAGGCTGTACATGACAAGATTGACCAGCTGACTTTGCGGTAGTCCTGCCAGATAGGATCGTTTCTAAGCGGGTTAGTACAAGTTCACCTTCAGAAAAAGAGTAGTCTCATACTCACCTGCTCTAGGGTTTTTGAAGGCCAGCTCACGCCCTTGTGCCCACTGATGTTCTTCTTCTTAGCGAGGTGCTTCTCTCTCTTTGCTGAGCAGCCCCGGCAGAACCATGATCGAGATTCGTCACTAACGAAATCATCGTCAATGTAGGGCTCGTGGCACATTTGGTGCCAGCACAAGTTACAACCGTCACAGAAGACTACCTGATTGTTCACCGGGCTGAGTCCGCGCGTGCATACTTTGCAGAGGGCCTGTTCCGCTGTGCGTTTGCCGTAATGCTTTCTCTTTCCAGTGCCCGAGTCTGTGGCTGGATTGAACTGGTTAGGCTTCAGAATCTGCCGGCCAGACTTCGTCATCGTGGGCGTTGCATCCTGAAACTCTTCTTCGTCTTCCGTATCCGGCGGCTCGCTAAGAACGGAAGATCCGTCGTCCTCGTCTTTTCCAACGCGTTTTCGCTTAGTCCCGCTTGGTAGTTTTGCCTTCTTCTCAACGTGCTCGACTTTCTCTGCCTTGGCCGCCTTCGGGGGTCGGCCACGCTTCTTTGGAGCCGGTTCAGCGTTGACCTCTATCTTGGGTAATACAATCGAAGGGACCGCACGTGGTGGTGAAATTGGTGCTGATGCTGGCATGGGCAGGCTTATCGATGTGTTCATGCTCATCACAAGACGCCTCTTTGCATCCTCATAGGATGTCTTGTTGATAGCCCCGGCGGCAGATGCAGAAGAGATGGCGGAACTGAAATTATTAGGCTCGCCTCTTATGCGCTTCAGGATCATCTCGGTCGTCGCAGAGAATTGCGGAGTGTAGTGAGGTCTGGCCTGGGTGTTTGCCTGGCTGGGAGCCGGACTCGCGATTGCAGTGTCAGGCTTCGCCACAGGTCCCGCCTCCTCGGCCACGGGCATCTCGGAAGAGGCCGTTGCGGGACCATCTTGTCCTTCCTTCTCATCAACGTCCATCTTGTCTGCTAGTGTGTGTTATTGCCATTGGCTGGAGGAGCTATTATCGTGTTAGTTGGGCAAGCTCGCGAGGCGGCACCTGAGGACTTACATCAAAATTTCACGATCGCAGTGCGCGCGCAGCTCGTGATCCAACGTCTAGAACTGTTTATCATGGCGAGAACAACCCGTTGGAAGGAAATGGCACGATCAACAGAATTGTGTGAGGTTGGTGCTGCATGCACGTGACGCGCACGTGATGCTGAACTTCAAGCTCCACTTAGCTTGGTTTGCTGCCCCATGCAAGTCGTCGCTGCCCTCCAATGCTCCCACAGCACTTCGTCTGCCTTTTGTCTGGGTGACGGCCAGGAGCCATCGGATCATCAGAGATGGTCAATTGCTTGATCATATTGTCTCAAGTCGTACAATCGTTGGATCCAGAGCTCTAGGGCAATTATGAAAGGAGATGTGGCATGTTTACCTCGTTTCTTTTAATACGTACCAGCATCAGAGCAAGATAGACCTCGGACGGATGCGTTCTTTGCAGCTCCGCAACAAGGTCAAATTCACATTTAATGGTTGTCCCTTTTAAAGTAAACTTTTAAACGCTTAATCGCCATTTCACAGGCTCGTGGAATTTTTATCAAATCTACCCAAGTAATACCGCAACTTGCACTCGAAGGTCTTCTGGTGTATAATAAACGACGTACCAGATGATTATCTTGCGCTTGTATGACATGTGCAGAGATAATTGTATGCCCAGATGGATCCAGTTAGGTCCAGCAGGTTATTGCCTACGTGGGTTGATGCTGATCAGATGAATCGATCGTCTGTGGCATAAATATCCATTAAGATAACTCTCCTCAACCAACCTGACCCAAAGCTGGCGGCTAGATAACATTTCCTATCATTCATTAAATGTTCCGATGGCCATTCCTGGCGTCTCGTAGATCAACACTTTTCTTGGTTGATAGAACATTTTGACACATCTGGCGAGAAACGTCCAAGACAAATATCGGCACAGACCAGATCGGAGAGTCGAAAGTCGTGCAAATAGAAAAGCCTCAAATAGATCAAGAAACATTCGTGATGGCAGAAGCAGATAATCGCGCGTGAATTATTGTAATTAACGATCTTTTCAGACACTTCAATACCCATTGATGGACCGAATGGTAACCAAGAGTACCATGCTCGAAATTCCAAATGTTCAGACACCATTTTGCGATTTCTTTTTCGCATTATGTTGTGTGTGGCCTTGCCTCCCCTGAAATACTGCTCCTGCTTATACGTTCGGAATCAGTCCGACTCTGAGAGTATTAGATCTGCCTTACTCGGGCAGTCATTCTTGTACGCACATCAATACCCCTACGTAATGAGCATTGGGTGTAAGATAGAGATGACCGACATGCAACCCACCAGGCATCGACTGCGTCAGAGAACACTCGTTCTGGTGCAGCCCGTCGAAAGGACTATTGCGAGGCATACATTGTGTAGAGATTACATTTGTCCAGGACGATATGAGGCCATTCATGGAAGTCGGTGGGAAATCGGCAACATACATCTATCCAAATTGATACACTCAAATATTAGATGGAATCGGCCTCCAAGCACGATTGAAGAAGTAGAACCTCTGAACTTATCATATGGCGGATGTATCATTGACGATGATCAAGATCATGTAGCAATCTTCCTTGACACTCTCGTGGACTTGACATTCTGTTCAACGAATTTGTCGGCTGAGAAAATGCCCAGCGTGCACCACAGGATCGTACAAGTCGGCAAGTCCCATAAAGCCCAAGGGAGGACTGTTGGATTCAGACTGGTATGGCTTATTCCAAAATTTCCAGGTACACCACATGCGAGCAAGGCGCGAAAAAAAAAACTACAAACCATATGATTCTAGTATCCACGTTTGCGTCTGGGCGCGATGTATATTAATCGTATAATGGCGTCCTTGCTCCCGACCTGAAGCACGATACCAAAATAAAGACGCATTGCATACAGTCTGCTCTGTCCAAGGCATGTACATGTGCACTACAGCAATAATTTTTCCAGGACATTCTTGTGATTATCTCTTCTTGCATGCTGCACATATTGAGGCAGGCCTCACAGCTGCACTCTAACCAAATGCGCACCGAAGCTACTGTTTCTTGATGCATTCGAGACCAGTATTAAACATTGGGATCGAAAGAACAACATTCAGGTTGAGCACCGAATTATCTCAACATCGTTCAGCGCAGGAGACATGTCACACAAGCCGAGGCTCTACAAGCCACACACCATGTGGTTGAGGCACTGCCGATGCGCTTACAGCTACGCAATGCGGCAATGTAGGGCAATGACGCACTAATGCCGAGAGGCCCAGCTTATGATTCGCCGCATTGCTAATCCAAAAGTCTGTCACGAACGTTGATGATGGCATTGCTCGTCCCTCAGGGCCAGCCACGAGGAAACGTGTTACGACGCCACAATTAGGCATGCAACGCAAAGTGTTCTGTTCATAATACCAGAGTGACGGCATGCCGGGTAAAATTCGAGGCCATTATTTCTACACTTGCCGTTGCGTCAAGCACTGCGGCAGCAAGGTCACAGTGGTGTTGAGTGGCAGGCAGGGAGAACGGAAGAACTTTGGCCCACCAAGGCTCGCGTACTGTACATGCACTACATACTGCAAGCTTGAGGTCAAATAGCTCTAATAGGAAAGGACAAGCAACTGAACCAGAATGATAGAAAAAAATCCTCACACGGGTTGAAAATCGGACTGGCAGAGTTTCGTCTGGACCGACTGGACCGGCTACCGATCCGCCGGCCGCATCCAAGCGAGAGAGGAGAGAGTGAGAGGGGAATATGAGGCAGAGCGCGTCCTTGGGCACCATTGCATCATCATTGGACGAACAAAGGCACCCCTGAGCGCATGCTGGAGAAATACGGGCACATGGTAGGCCGCGGGGTGTACATAACTAGGGGCATACATACAGTGATCGGGGGGCCTCACTGGTATGACTGGGGGCGAAGAAGGACCTGGTGAATGCTCTGTACGGAGTAGGAGTCATCAATTGGATGAAGAAAACCAAAATAATAGCCGATCTGCGGGAACGCTTGGAAATCCATAGAACCCTATGATGATGCTGATGGCGCTACTGCTGATGCTGCTGAGAGGAGGCTGCCGTTGTGGATGAGTGCATACGGGCTGGTATGGTAGTGGTTGGACTCAACCTTTCCATCGATCCATCGAAAGGGCTACTTTGGCGGTAGGTAGGGGTTTTTCTTCTCGATGGGCGAGTCCAGCCCGGCGATGGGTAGTGATCGACACTATTGGCGCAGCAACACGGGCTTTTGGAGACGTGTGATGTTTTTGTCAGCCAAGAAATCCTGCGGTCAGGGCAAAAGGAAAGGAAAACCGCGCTTTTTTGGTGAGCAGCAGCCAAGGGGAGTTGCCGGGCTGGCATTTCCCACACTCCTTGCGTGTGTGCCTATGTACGAGAGGCCACAAACCTGCAACGATCCGTACCAATCGTCAGGATCCTCCTCAAAATCCGATTCCAGCCATCCCGCGTGGGCGCGCTCCGGAGCGACGCTACTGCAAGCACTTAAGTTTTCTCGCGCTGTGGCCCCCTTCACATCGCCGTGCCGCGACTGTATTTGGCCACAGGAGCAGCGTCAGTGGGTAACCTGGAAAGAATTATGACTCTCTCTGACGCTTCTCAAACCGCAGCCTGTTTTCTGAGCAGTCTTGCGCCACTCGCCCGGGCGTCTCTTCAGAGAAAGGGACTAGCTTCGGAGTGTTGTGTGCTCCCAGGCTCGCGTCTATGATTATGAATAGAACTAGCGGCATGAGAAGGGAGAGAAAAGGGTTTCCGTGGCTCTGGTTTGACCCGCGACTAGACTTATTCATGAGAACCGCTCGTCCCAAAGGCCGAGATGTGAAAAATGCTAATGATCTCTAGCCTGGCATTGATGCTATAGCTAGGAGGGCTGAGCCGTCCTGGTGGGAAGGCCGGAAGCTACATATGTCATGAGGTTTGTGAGGCCGGCTCCGTACGGGCGAGATACTGCAATACTTCTAGGTATGGTACATGGAATTCTTTTTGTTCCAATGGTGTGGCAGGTAGCATGAACGCAGTCCAGTGTGATCATGTATGTATGTAAGCAGGTACTGACTAAAATCCTGCCTCGAAGAGAACAGCCGTGTCTCTTGCGGTAACCACTTCCGTTGCTGTGCGGCGCCCATCCACCATGTCGTGACTGAGTCAAGCACCATACAGCCGAGTGGCAGCACTGGCTGAATGTGCTGACGGTCCAGTTCGGGTCAACAGAATTCGAAAAACGGTGCCTAGAATGAAATCCCTGCTTGCGAGGTCGCTCTTTCGCTACGGATGCCAATACTTTGTTACGTGTTTGCCGCCTACCAAAGATAGTCAGACGATTCGTCACAAGCAGCAGAGGGCATCGCCGGAGTGTGGTTCGTCGGAGCATGGACCGGAAGCTTACCACTAATTCCACAAAAGCGCCGCAGGTTCTGGGCGTCGAATTGGCTGGTCCGAAAAAGCAGGTGCCTTGGTTAGCTGCAAGTCAACTCGTCCCCCAATGGTACTTTGGTTTCACGATGCCGCGGGACTGGTGAAGTGCCTAGTCATAGATGCAAAGTGATGGAGTCACCGTGTGAGGGGAATGTGGTGAACCCAGTCCGTCTTGTTGGTGATGTTCAGAGTTTCCATGTGTATGGCGCAGGTCTCGTGATCTCCAGGGCAGAGGCATTGATGGCGGTGTGTGCATGACAAGCAAAAGCTTGCAGGTGTTCCCCGCAAAGCGCCGTCCAAACAAGCTAACACTGCTGCTACTATTGCCATTGGGACCGATAATGACCGCAGTCGGCATACGACGAGAAACGCCTCATCCGCTATACTGCACTAAAAGGCAGCGACCTGTCCTGGGCTGGGTGCGGCGGTGATACGATACATAATTGGCATGGCATATGTGGGAAGAGCGAATAGATACTCTGATACCGGTATCACATGTGAGTTGAGACTTGGCTTATGAGGAGATGCCAAATGGCAGTGAACGACCTCCGTACTCCGTACAGACCATCGGAGGTCAGTTGTAGAAGCATCCCTAGGAGACGGGTGTCTTCGCCCGGGCTCTTCAGTGTTCAAGCCAGAGCGAGTGAGGGTCACGATGTACGAAGAAATGGGACGTTGTCTCTTCTGGGCGATACAGCGGCCATGCTCGAAGAAAAATTGGCGGTATATTACCGCCTTCAGCATACTTACCCCTCAACAGAGTATGCATTTGGCCGGCTTGATCCCATCCCGCCAACGGCAGCGATGCAGGTCTTGTCTTGATCCGGTGAAACAGATCAGAGGCATTTATTCTTCCAGAACGTACGAAGTAGCATGGCAAGCGGGGCCTACTATTCGGCACCTCCTCGCCATGGCGAGATATACGCGGTCTTCATAGGACGCGGATGCGAGAGCCGATGTGTAGGTACTGCAAAGCCTCGTGGGGGTTCTGATATGTCCGGATCTTGGGAATATATTGGTTGCTGCTGGTGCTCCTACTATGTATGTGTTCAGATTGGGAGGCGTCTTGAAATGTGCCTCCGGATCGCCGGTTTGATTATCCATGTCAGTTGTCTTTCACGAATGATACAAACATCGTCAAGTGGCAACTAATGGCTGAGTCCGTAATGCCGAAGCCCCAGTGTTCGTAAGACGCATTGCCCGGTTCCTTGAAATATTATCTTCCAACGGCCATGATAAGCTGGAAGCCTCATCTACAATGACCGGCCGAGCACGAGGAGGAAAGGCTAATTTCTTAGAGAACCAAGGACGAGATCCAGGCAGGCCCGAGGAGACCTATTCATAGCAACAGGCAGTGTGTGACTGTAGGTGGAGGGCACGGCTCATGATTGGCTGTACAATACAAAGACGGCCCTTTGCAAGCCGGGGATCTGGCAGCTGGTTGCTCGGTCACTTGGGGCCCTGGGGGCCCTGGCTCTTGCCCTGGCTTGCCCTGGGCCATTGACTGGATTGCCACTCTAGATGGGATGATGAATTTTGATGACGCCCGGTACGATGACGCTGCGGAAGGAGCTTCCCAAGGCAGTTGATCTCCAGCGTGGCTTTGGTCTTGCAGCACTTACATGCTACATACGTCGGACAGCGAGCACGAGTGCAGATCGAGGAAACCGAGAGTCGGATGTACAATATGCGCGTAGTAGCAATACGGGGATGATCGTTTCCCACTGTAAACTTACGGGTCTCATGGGCTTTGAGCTCAAGAATCATAAAAAATTTTCAAGTCTTGTCTCGTAAGTTTGAGAAGACTTCAGGGTCCTGGATGCCAGCTAGGCAAGGCCCGCAGCATCGACGGCCTTGCTCTAGCAGACGCCAAGAGAGAGAAAGCCCATCCACACCACATGCGCAGTGGAAACTTGGCTGGAGCTGTACGATGTAGAGAAGAAGCTAAACCCCTGTGGAGATGAAGCGCATCTGGCACTTGGGTTGAGTTGAAGGGAAATTGTACCGTACTCGGCTACAGATACACACACATCACACCTACCATACGTGGTGGTAGCAGTAGAACCGTGTTTTTCTCTCAACTAAGCGCTGGGCCGGTAATGGCATGGGGGAGACAATAGGCTTGCGAGGTTCGACAATCCCACACTTCCGATTGGAGCAGTGTTTTCCCATGTTTTCCTGCCCCATTCGTGCTAATAGATGACGACCCTGAAAATATTGGCAATCTCAACGTTGATGCTGATGCCCATGGCAGATCTACGTAATACCTCGTGGCTGTCAAGGCTGTTGACCTAGTGTCGTCGACGAGGAATGTGGATCGACATTCTCGAACGGCCTTTTTGGCTATTTACAGTCCATGGAAAATAACTGCTCCAGATTGCCATCAGCTCAAGTGTGTGTACTTTGTAGGTATGTACGGACTAGGTAATATAAGATATGTGAGGCCCAACTTGGCCATGTGATTTAGTTCTCAAGAGCAACTGCCAGCGATCCGGGATGGATGGATCACTGGAGGCCACAAGTACGGTGTACTCTCTGTTGTCTAATGAGTCTGGTGGCAGCAACTTCCACCACTGCAGCTCAGCTTGAAGCACAGACGAATGGCACGACTTATACCTTTGTCTTTTTGTCTCATTGTCTCACAAATTCTTGAAACAAATGGTGTGCATCCGAATCCGGCCAGATTGTGCCCATGTGCATACCAGACACTGTATTTTTTGTGTACAAAGCAGGTCGACGCGTCTTTTACCCGGGTTCGTGACATTGCTTCTGCGCTTTAATCTTAAGAAATTCCCATAAGGGGCACGATGCTTCGGGATTAGTCTGGATAATTACGGACGGATCTGATGTCCCGTTTCAGACGGAAATTTCCAGAGAGATGTGACAGTACGACAAGATCGGCAACCCACGTCCAGAAAACTTCTTACAACACGTCTAACAAGTCCTTCCGCGGACGCGGCAGCCGGCAACTCCTTACCACTTACGTCGCAGGTCGCCCTCGGAAAGCCATTTTTGCGGCTTTGGCTGGATATGGGATGGGATGTACAAGTAGGAAGGGATTGGTGGGCCCGCGGCATCCAAAGAGAAAGGTAAAATATCGCCCACCATTCACGTTTACCTCTTTGGCTATTCGACTCAAGGTTCATGCGGGAGAGCTCTCGCGGTTTCGTGTCATTCAGTGCTCTAGGCATCAACCTGAGTTCAGCCGGACTGTTGATCTGATGTCCCTGCCCGCAAAACCCGCGTGTTGAAGTATGCCATGGCACGTCGATTCATGAGCTGGGAGGCATTCTCGTGTCAGACCGCAGCCCTGTTGATGCGGTCTTTGGGGTCACTGCTCTCACGTGGCGGACCCTTGAAGTCTTCGGCCTGGACGGACCACCTCTCTCACCCTGGTATGCCGACGATGCCAGGACCCTTGAGAGCCTGGGATCAGTCTTTCCCCGTCGTCCCCGTACACTGTGTCGTAGGGATCCTCGGTTTTGGAGCCTGAACCATTCATTCGGGCCCCAGCTCCGCTGAAGCCATTCAAATCCAAACAACCTGATCGCCAGGTTTAAACAGGTCACAGAACAAGTGCTGAGCCCTCGTCCAGGATCGAGTTTATTTCGCTTCGACTCAAGATTGTATTAGCTGGCTGCGTCGGTCACTTGTCTCTGAGCTCCGACACAACTGTCGTGGGCGCATATGCGACTCTGGTTACGGGCCTCTTGAACAGTCAGACAGTACATGTCGAAAACTTCCCTGCAACCGGCGTACCAATATGGCCAAGATACTGGTGGCACTTTCTGCGTCCCTTCTCTCATTTCAACGACAGTTGTGATCTGTAATTTGAAGTAAATCGGGGCAACAACTGAACACTCAAGTGGCGTTGGCGCAGGTAGCATGATACTGGTAACCTACTCGCCTACACACATACAAGGTCCTCGGTAGACAACGTGCACGATGCGCCAAACCACGGAGGGTTATGCCCCCTGGAAGTGTGCAGCATACATTACGTCCGGTAGTAACTTTCACCGTTGAACATCCATTTTTCGCCCTAATGTGATGTGGTTGCCTACTGCGACTTCTTACCTGCCTCCTTACCCCGTACAGCCAGTCTACCTTCGCTACGTATTGCTACCCACACACATACATGTTGATTCCATTGATTCTACAGTGAGGCAGCGCCGGCGCGCAGTGCAACAGGCCGATACCCCAAGACAGCAAGTGCCACTTGACTTCCGAGATGAAAGTGAATGGATGGCATTCCACGAATGACCAGATGGAAGACAACCTCTTTTCTTCATTCAGCAGGTCAGAGGCTATTTCGGTCTCACAACCAAAACGTCAAAGTCCGCGTCGGATCTACAGAGAACACAAGCAATTGCCTTGACTTTCCGGAGATTGAAGTGGGATTGGGCGAGACTCTCGCAATGTTGTGCCAACGCAACATCCTCATGTGGTTGTGAACCAGGCAAATCAGCGTCTACACAGTAACAATAACTTGCCATCTGCCATTCCAAAGAACAACAAGAATTACACGACACCAGGAGGCAAAAGTGACCGGCGCGTGCTGCAATGAAATGGCTATCTGCAAAGTATCTACCTACCTAGTGTAGATGCTGTTTCCAATAGGGCTCATGTTTGTGGTGTAGACAGTGTGCCTGGATAGTGATAGTCAGGGCTGGGTTTATAGCAAGAACAAGGCTCATGTCTGCAGAGGAAGCGGTCGAATACGAGCAATCAATAAAGGCTGAGCCATACCCAGGAGGGAAAGATGCCAGCAGCCAGTCCTGGTCTGCAAGGAGTGCACTCCCAGAACGTGACCGCGTCACAGGCCCGGTGCGTGTGAGGAGACAGCAGGACACACCATTGGGCGAGTGTCTCCATTCACCCGTGATGTAGCACCCTCAGTTGCCATCGTCACAACAGCCATCATGTCGCGCACTCATCTCGCGCTGCCCACCCACCACACCACAAAAGCTGCACACGTACACTGGTAATAGTCACCCCGTACTCCGTACAACTACGTACCCCCAGCACAGCACGGCAAGTGCTTGGTGGTAGATTCAGCGGCATGCACTGAACCATGCATATCTCTAGATATGGACATTGAATACATAATATTCAAGATGAGGTCAGCTGGAAAACGAGTTTGATGGAATTCTGGCAAGCCACCAAAGGCATGTACAAAATTTGTTCACGATACATGGTACAGGACATCCCAAGTTCTCTGCCGAGGGAACTTTCACCAGTAGGGAAAGAGAAAGACCAAGCCAAAAACTGATGGGCAAAAAAAAAAAAAAAAAGAAGGCTGATCTCCATGTACAATAGGCAGTAGCGTACAGGCGTGGTGGAGCAACATTGTTTGGAGTGTGAGGGTTCGGCATGGGCAGCTAGCTGGCGAGCGACTGATGAATGCAGGTTCGTCCACTTCGCAGGGTAATAAGTGCCTTGGTGCTGGGTGTAGGTGGATGATGCGTCAATTATCGCAACCTGGCAGAATGCAGAATCTGAATGAGCGTTACGCGAGTAGCTGCTGCATCAGACGGAGTGGATACTCCGTTCTTCATCCCCCTGCCACAGCCCAAGTAGGTTTTGAAATTTTAAATTCATTTGGATCTGTTGTTTTCTCTCTCTCTACTTCTGCAGAGGTCCTCTGTAGCAGAATTGGCGTCAACTCGCCGCGAGAAGACTGGGCTGTGGCGGACTCTAGTACTGTGTCGGTAGAGTACATTACGCTGACTGCTACCTAAAGCCTACCTTACCTTACAGACATCAAACTCCGGTCATATCCATTCCTTCCTTTCAAAGCAAACCTAACACGGGTACCGGGCAGAATCCCCCCAGGGCAGACATGAAAACAATTAAAAATAAAACAAAACCCAATGATAACGGCCAAGGCCCAAGGAATCAATGCTGAGTGCCAAAGCCCGGCGATGGTAGCAGCTCCCATTTGCTTGTTCCGTGTGCGTACTACGTACAGTTTGAACCGTGCCAACCACGAATGAATGGGCGCTCTGCTGCTGGTCCGTTTAAAATGACGGGCTAACATTTCTTTGGGCCATCCAGTCATGGACGGCTCTGGTTTGGCGCAGAGGTTGTCATTGAAATAATATGTAATTTTTTTTATTCCCTTTGCCCCCTGGTCTTTCTTTGGGATCCATCCTTCGGGGCCCCAGGCCAGCCAGGCTTGCACGTTAGTGGATTAGCGCGGACCAGCTTTGCAAAAATCGACCCTCTGGACTCTCGTCGACGGTGGTCATTGTGGATGCCCACTGCCCTTGTGTTTTTTTTCTGGCGCTGTGCCCCGTACGCCCACTGACAGTCTGCGGCGGGCGGGCGCTGTACCGCTACCTTACCTCAAGCCATCCATCAAATCGCTGGGTCTACAAGCTACACTACCAGGCCCTCTCTCTCCCCACCGCCATACTAGCATTCTGCTGGGTCCAGCAACTGCCCCGACCACCTTTCCCAGCACCCCCATCCGGCATCACCATCGACACAAACCTCGCTCTTTTTTCCTCTTCCCACCCCCCGTCTTGTCTCCCTTCCCGCCCATAATCTCTCTTTTCTCCCCCATCTCCCCTCCCCATTTCCCACCCTCCACCTCGACATCCGCGACTCGCCCTTCAAGTTCGAAAACGACCTCAGACGATTTGGAGATCTGCCATTTCCCACGAGGCCGTCGACGTCCAGGATTCAGGTTTTCTTTCACCCCAACACGCAAAAAAAAGTTCCATCGCTTTTTTGTTGTTTCTTGGGTTCTTTCCAGCCGTGGAACAGGAGCGCGGTACATAGCAAGAGCAGAAGGTTTACAACTGCCTGCCACTAAAAGCCGGTTGCTGTGCAGTCTGTGCTGAGAAGCCCCGGCCACCCAAAACCGACAGGTCCGACCGACTCTGGGGATTTCTTCGCCCGTCACCTCTCTCTCTCTCTGGTCTGCGTACGACGACCAGGTCTGACCCAATCAGTCTTTGGACGTTCGCCATTCTTCTCAGTGTCACGACTCTTCTGGTTGTCGCCCTGCACGGCAAACTCCTGTCTTTCTGCTGGTCCTTTTTTCCTTACTGCTTTGTCCAGCCAGTCTCGAGGTGAGTCCAACAAGTGCACCGCATTGTCACTTCTTTCGCAACTCTTGGATTGTCCCGGTTGTCTTGGTCCGCAACAACAAGCGACGCCCTCGCGAGCACTCCCTAGCGCAACCGCGCAACAAACGTCTCGCCAAGCTCAGCAACAAAAATCATCGATCTTCCTACCTGCATGGTCAACTCAACGACGAAACTGCCCCGAGCCGTACGAACAACAAGTCGCGATCACCGCACTCGCAGTCTCGCGATAATACTTGAATTCGACGACACTCGGACGATCGCGGCTCCCCTTCTGTGCGCGCAGTCCACATAGGCTTTCGACCTGTCCAAATCACATCGAGAGGTCTATTCCGCCGCTCAGCGTGGGCTCAGCTTTCGACTATCGCTACTAAGCCTTGTTGTAGCAGACCAAGACACCGCTGGCTTTTGTCCTATGCAACTATTGTTTCAATTCATTTTGGCAGTCGAACAATGTGTAACTGACTCGAATACAATGAATGCAGTGTTTCAACCGACATTTCTCCATTATTCTCTATTCCTGAATACCATTATTCGTCCTCATTGGTACTCAACAGCATAGGGCTTCCAGAAACATTCATCGGAAGACTTCATTGTCATCTTCGAAACCCACAGGCAGCTTATATATTCAAAGCTTAATTGCTCTTGAATACAAGTCGTTCTCGAGACAGTAGACGACGACTGCCTCTACATTCTCTGATTTCCTAGAGGATATCCCAAACCTTCACTCCTGATCGATCGCAAACCACAACGATCTGATCATTCGACCTAAGTTCACATCTGTCAACGTTCGATCCTTGCACAGATTGAACAATCATATGGCTGGAGTCTCGAACTAAGGTTTCTCAGACCTTTCTTCTCCCCCCTTGCGACCGTTACCCTCGTGTTTTCGCCTGCCGGCGTTCTGTGGCTATTTTCCCACGAATATCTGGCTAGTGTTTACTACTCGAGGCAACGCGTCAGCCTCTCCCTCCGACAAAGGTCCCACCGCGATCTTTGACGGAGACTTCTCCCACAACCGACAAGATGCCAGGCGGCGTATGCGCGGTCCTCGACTATGAGGTCGAGATGATGGCCGAATATGTTGCTGATATGTCGATGAGGGTCGTCATGCCCAATACTTCTGTCACTGGCGCTTTCCGCAAGTTCGTTTCGCAGGTCCTCACATCAACACGCCTGCCCAGCACGACCATCTTGCTTGGTCTCAACTACCTAGCAAAGCGCGTCAACACCTTGAATGCCGCCGGTGGTTTCAAGACCAATGAAGGACAGGTCTGGCGTATGTTGACAGTGGCCCTGCTGCTCGGCAGCAAGTTCCTCGACGACAACACTTTCCAGAACCGATCATGGTCGGAAGTTAGCGGTATTGCTGTCCAAGAGCTGAACACCATGGAAAATGAGTGGTTGCGCTACATTGATTGGTCGCTTTACGTCAACCTCGACAAGAGCGGCGACTACAATGCTTGGCTCCAAAACTGGAAGGAATGGGAGACCAACAAGAAGAGGGAGCAGCTTGCCCACAAGCAGCAAGCAGCTGCCGCTCGCGAAAGGCTGACTCCTCTCGTCACTTCGATCCGGACCAACTCCCAGCAGCACCACCCGCTTTCGTACGAAGGATGGACTCCCGAGGAAATCTCCGACTACGAGCGTTCGCGTCTCTCTCGCGCTGCCGCCAAGTCGTTCCGCCCCCGTGAAAATTCTTGGGCGAATGCACAGTACCAGAACGCGTGGTCCAATGCTCCTGTGACCCCTCCCGACTCTGGTTATGGTACGCCCGAGTATCTCAATTCCGCCGCCTCTTTGAACTCCCGTTACAATGACTGGTTCAACTCTGCAATCCCCAACACGGGTTACAGAGGATACCAGACGGCGGCCCCGGTTTTGCACTCCAACTACAACAGACATGGGTCTCACTACCAGCACCAGAATCACTATGGTCACTACAGTCACCACGGCATCTGGGACGCGAACGTTGCTGAGTGCAACTGCTCACAATGCATGGCCACTATGCACAAGCCTACCCACTACTTCCAACACCACAACTATGGCCAGACAGTCATGGGTTGAGGGAATGGAGCTGTAAGCAAGCTCTTCTGCATGATTGGTTACAACGTCGTTGGATGCGCGAATCCCTGTTCATGGTCTTTCAAGACATGATTGGTGTCACACCTCTTTTCATTGAACTCTTCGGCATATTCATGGACATACACTTGATTTCAGATACCCCCCCTACAGGACCTGATTGGTCTTGATCAGGTCACGACACAACGATACGAGTTTAATATGTGCCGCACGGACACTTTCGGACCGTGGTCGAGACATCAACGAACCACGAGCGAGCCGGAAGACCTGACTACAGTGGTCGTTCTCATTGGCCCCGAGGCCGCGAGCGTACCCATTGGGCACTCTTCTTTTGTTTATTATGATTCTTTTCCCATGTCATTCATTTCGACAGGCGTTCTTTTGGCTTGATAATTCATCGAACTGGTCCCTAGGGTTTTTGTTCAATAGACCGTGGCTTTCGGTTCGCATTCTATATGGTTGGCGAAAAATTGCGGATCACACAAGGCGTTCAAAAAGAGGTGGCATATTTCTCCGACGCTCCTATACGTGCCACTGGGTGCTTCCCAGTGGCCCGAGTCCATTGGACTGGCTTTTGACGAGGCCGGTTACTATGACTTGCAACTCAACAAAATATTCTGAAGCACCCATGGAAGTCCTATCAGCGGACTGTGGACTTCGAACTCGGCGATGGGGAACCAGTTGCAGCGCAGCAACGTGCTTGCGATTGAGCAATGGGAGCAACGATCACCAATCGGTTCAGACAGCACATGCATCAATTTCTCCTGGTTCCTCCGCCTGCTTTCACACAAAAAGGGGTTTTGTTGGAGCGCATTGCATTTGGCATTGCACATGAGATGGTTTCAAAAATGCTTTTCTTTTTTCAGCTTCTTTCCAGTTGCGTCACTCGTGCCTCGCAACGACTGGCTTGAGATGTGCAATCACTCTCATTTTCCCAAAGCACTTCGCCGAGCTCACTCGACGTCCTGTGCTGAAGCCGTGTCTTGTCGCTGGCAACGAAACACAACCTATACAGATGGTTCGCCCCCGCGCTCTAGAAAAGTCTGAGTGCCGGTTGGCATCAGTGGCAACGTAGTTCCTTTTAATGCCACGCGGGGAAACTTTGGTTGCATTTTTACTGTTCATGGCCAAGAGAGGGCCTTCTCAATTACTTTTCACGATTGATATGATGAAGTTGGAACTGTGGAGTACTCGACTCGCGCAAGGGAACATGATGGCGAGGCGTATACATAGCAAAAAATGAGAAAAAAAAAAGAAACACACAGAATGTACAGCAAAACGAGTTGTAGCAAGCAGCACATCATTGGGCAGCCCGAGAAATCGTAGCACGGCTGGTGAGATGTACCAATATGACAGACAAGGTGGTTCAGTTCCAGAAGTTCTTCACAGATCCTACTAGTTATCGCTCGTGATGTGCTGGCACAACATAAAACACTGCACTCCGCAAAACTATAAGTCTCACACATTTGCCGTGACCTTGTAATCATAAAAAGAATCCACATCTTGATGGCGTCAACAAAGGAAGCCAGCGATCACGATCCTCATTAGGTGGGTTCCATTCAAGGCAGTAATTCCTTGTGTGGCCTATGTACCAAGCCGTAAGCCGTGAGGTCCTATACTCTAATAGTCGAACAAGGAAGTACTGACGATCAAAGAGACAGGAAAAAAGAGCAAGGGAAAATAGGACGGAAGAGAGAAAGGAGGAAGAAAAGCGATTAAAAAAAAACGCATCCAATTCTACAAACTATACAAATGGCAAAAGAATGATCCGAGGCGGGCTCGATCCGCCGACCTTCAGTGTGTTAGACTGACGTGATAACCAACTACACCATCGGACCCCTGATTGGATGTTAAAATCTGTGCTCCTAAATCAAACTATTTTGTATTGAAGCAAGCTCTCTTGCTGACTTGGGTCGGCGCCAACCTCGCCGTTTCTCATCAACACAGGAACACTAGGTTCTCGCACGCATACTTTCATTTGCTCTATCAATCCATTCAATGTTGTTAGATGTATTCCATTTCGCCTGAGATAATGCAAGATGATTCTAGTGTGATGTCGTGCAAGAGCCAATAATTACCATGTTTTGCTAGTATGTAATGCTCCATGGAATTTTTATAACCCGCCGCACGCACGAACTACGTGGTTTGATATCAATTGCTTTAGCCTCGCATGACTGAAACTTTTTTTGAGTGGTAGCTATTGTTTGGCATGGATCGGTATTCATTGATTACAGGTGCCGGCAGACCGCCAGGAAGCATGAAGTTGCGGCGAGTAGTGAGCCGTAGAATTCTTTTTCTTCAGAATCGAGAACTACCTATGGAGTTCCCCAGTGTATTGCATACACCAAGGAATGAAGGAGTCCTCATTCTACACTGGCAAAATAAGGGCATTGGTAGGTGACATAGCCACAAATCTTAACGAACTCCAGTTCATTCTGTCTCAAAGGCCACAGGGTGAGTCAATCAATACAAGAGTAGGCACCGAGGATGAAGAGGGCACGGTGTTGTGTTTGACATTGGAGCCATGCTGGTAATATTACAACTGCGTCTATCATGGTAGTCTCTATACCAGGCCCTGCTTCGTGATGTCTGTATGGACATCTGCTTGTTTACGCGTAGAAGTTGACAGTCTGCAGTTAAAGTTAGCTTTAAAAAATCTCAAATCGGGAATATGCGTGCTACTCACATCCTTCTTCTTTGCCTGTACTTCGGTAATGGCATCCACGTAGTGCTCGTGGCCGATCTTGTTCTTGCCCGAGCGCAGAGCAATCATACCAGCCTCAACACAGACTGCCTTCAACATGGCACCACCGAACTCATCAGTGCTGCGAGCCAACTCGCTCCAGTTCACACCATCGTCGACCTTCATCTTGCGTGAGTGGATCTTCAGAATTTGTGCACGAGCCTCTTCGTTGGGCAGGGGAAACTCGATCTTCCTGTCCAGACGACCCGATCGCAACAAGGCAGGATCCAGTACATCGACTCGGTTGGTGGCGGCCAGGACCTTGATTCTGTCGTCGGAGGCAAAACCGTCAAGCTGGTTCAGAAGCTCCAACATGGTTCTCTGAACTTCACGATCACCGCTCTTCTCGGAATCGAATCGCTTTGTACCGACGGCATCCAGCTCGTCAATGAAGATGATGGCGGGGGCCTTCTCCTTAGCCAAGGCGAAGCAGTCTCGGACAAGCTTAGCGCCATCACCTATGAACATTTGCACAAGCTGGGGACCGGCGAGTTTGAGGAACGTAGCATCGGTCTGAGCGGCGCAAGCTCGAGCCAAAAGCGTCTTGCCAGTACCGGGAGGGCCGTACATGAGGGCACCTGATGGTTATTAGCATGGCAGTCATGCCAGAGATCGAACAAATATTTGAGCTCTTACCCTTTGGAGCTTTGATTCCAATCTTCTTGAATCGCTCAGCCTCCTTCATGGGCCATACAATGGCCTCTACTAGCTCCTCTATTTGCTTGTCCAGACCACCAACGTCGCTGTACTTCTCCGTTGGCTTCTCATCAACCTCCATAGCCTTGACTCGGCTGTCGTACTCCGCTGGCAGTGTATCCAGGATCAAGTACGAATCCTTATTGACTCCGATCAGGTCACCGGGCTTCAGTTGTTCGGGGTCGACGAGACCAATCAGCGGTAGGAAGATCGTTTGCCTGGTAGATGTCTTGATGACGGCCGACTTGCCCACCCTCGTGGCATCGAGATCGATATTTGCGCCTTCCTCGGAAGACTCGGCGGTTGGGTCGAGATCGAGAAGCTCGACTACGTTACCGACAAGGTAAGGTAGCTGTCTACAAACAATGGGTTAGCTGTGGATCATGCAAAGATGGCGGACGGGGCCGTCGCATACCGGTTATTGGCAATCTTCTCCATGTTCTCCTTGATCTTCTCCGCCATGGTGGCCTTCTCGTGCGATAACCGCTGGTACTCGCTCTTCATGATTCTGGTGTCATTCTCGAGGAGTCGTTTCCGCGTTTGGAGGTCCTGGGTGCTGAGGTTGAGAACCTCCTCGTCGAGGATATCGTCTTCTTCGGGCGCGTCGTCTTCCATCTCGGCATCCCCATCGCTGGTGGGCTTCTTGTTCTGGTCCTTATCTCCATCGCCGCTGCCGTTGTTCTGCTTCTTCTCCTCGGGCTCACGTTGCGTGATGCCCTCCATATCCTGTGAGCTCGACATGGTGAGATGCGCTGACCAAGAAACTTGAAGAGGGAAGAAATGTGGATGAAACTCTTCCTTGAGCTGGAGCTGGGGCTGGGGTGTTGGTCAAATGCGGAGAGACACCAGGAAACGGATGAATGGAGTGGTGTTGTAATGATGCGGTTTGAGTTGGTACAGTTGTTTGGGTGAAGCTCTAAAGCGCAAGGCCCGGGGCTTTGACGTTGCAGCTACGAGGCAGGCAGGCGCTGCTGTCGCGTAATCAGCCTGATTCACCAAGCGGGGCGCATCTTTCGAGCTGATAGCAGGGCTTAGTGGGAGAAGAGATGGCTTAGTTGCATATCTTCATGACGTTATTGCATCTCGGCCCCACACTAGCTTTGAGCCCGGAGCTCGAGCCTTGAGCCTTGAACTGCCCGTGGAATGACTTTTAGTGTAGTATTTCGTCCCTCTACTCGTCATACGAGGCGGCACATGCAGCGGCAACACTCTTAAAGCAGACCTGCACCTGGCGCTCCGTCTGCATCGTCTGTCACTACTCGAGCCTTATTTTGGCACCTATAGAAATACAAATTTCAAAGTGATCGCACTCCCCCAGGAGTCTGGTAAACCTTCACGCTGGCTGGAATACTCTGGTCGAGACAACCGGGTCCGTCGCCGTCCACGGATGCCGCTAAATCCGCTAAGCCGGACATCATGACTGATTTGCCTTCATCACCAAGGCTGAGTCCCCAGTTCTGCTTCAACACTACAGCTCTGAGAGGTGCGCTATATTGATTGCGAGATTCCGGCTCATGAATGCCTGACCGTTACCAGATTTCCTGCGCGTATCAAGAGGTGCAGTGGATGATTCGATCACGCAGAATCTCAATGCTCTTGTGAAGCCAGCGTCAAAAGGCTTCGATCCGAGCTCCACTACCGTGCGGACGGCTCGCTCACGGAAGGAGATCGATCCAAAACCATGCCAGAATTTCAGAGAGCAGGTTCTGTTCCCATCTTGGCAGTCTAGGTCCGACGTGTTGACCTACTGCGCTTACGTCGCCACAAGTCCCGATCCCGATGATCCGGAGACATCTCTGAGGGAGGCCGAGTCGCTCAAGGAGAGGGAAAGGGTCGTCAACGAACGCCTCGATCCATATTCGGCGAGATACTTTCCACGAGAACCACGGACACAGCAGCTGGCTCAGCTACTCCGGCAAGAGAGAAACGTCGAGACAATCGTGAGATCTCGAACTTGGGGATTGGTTCGAGACAGATGTAATGAGACTCCAGATGACGCAGACCAGGCACTGAATGAATGGAGGGAAACACAAGCACCGGGGAAGCAGTGATCAGGCGCTTTTCTGGGCATTCTCCGTCCCCAGACCTAGCCGAGAGCCGACTGATGTGTAAAATATGTAGAAATGTAGGATCGCCATCTCGGTTTTTCGAGAAGAGGATAATTCAAACATTGAAGTTATCGTCCCTACGTTATACCTTTAGCTCGGAGTTGCGAGATTGTATTTGATGTCGAAGTTTACAACAGCTCACCGAGTCGAGTTTGGAAACTATAGATAATCAAAATACCATCGAGTACATGCTCAAAGAGCTTTTCAATTTGATACTACCGATAGAATATCTTTTTGGAAGCCTGGAAATGTAAGAGCGAGTGCAGGATACAGCCATGATATGTGCATATTCTCGGATAATGCTCGGTTATGCATCTTCGGCGATTCGCTATTCGGGTCATCCCACGGCCGGCGGGACAATCTGCAGTTGCTGCTGCTAGCCAGGGTCCATTGACTCGAGCTTCAGTTTCGTAATTGCACCAGAGCCTTCACCATCAACTTTACGTTCACATCGCCGGCTTCAGGCACGCGACAACACTCACTTTCCGCGCGGGCAGCTTCCACCCTCTGTTCGATCCCCTGTTCCCTAGAAAGGGCGTGGATACCTACTGCGTCCCCACCCACCGTAATTGTCCCCGCCGACGTCAGATTCAATTACGCTGTGCGCTGGCCGTTAAGATTCGAGCTCCAGTGAGGACCTTCGCCCGTTGACGCCGACAAGCCCTGTGGCCTTTTTCGTACTCCCCCAGTCTCCGAGGATCACTCTCGCTACCCCAGAAACTACGAAGGCACGAGTCCAGACAGCCGTTGAGCTGAGAAGCCGCCCGCCATGCCGCAACCTCTAAGCTCGAAAGAGAATGCTCTCTTTCGCCAGGTCATTCGATTTTACGAAGACAAGCAGTACAAGCGTGGATTGAAAGCTGCCGAGCAAATCCTGAAGAAGAACCCGAAGCATGGCGACACAATGGCCATGAAGGCCCTGATCATGAATCAGCAGGGAAAGACGGACGAGGCATTTGCTTTGGGCAAGGAGGCTCTCATGGCTGACATGAAGTCGCACATCTGCTGGCATGTCTACGGTCTCCTGTACAGATCCCAAAAGAACTTTGAGGAGGCCATCAAGGCATACAAGTCGGCTCTCAAGCTCGAGCCTGACTCTGTCCAGATTCAAAGAGACTTGGCTTTCTTGCAGGTTCAGATGCGTGACTACCAGGGCTATATCCAGAGCAGGTCTTCTATGCTTCAGGCAAGGCCGCAATTACGCCAGAACTGGACGGCCCTTGCCGTGGCGCACCATCTCGCTGGAGAATTGGAACAGGCCGAAAAGATTCTGACCACATACGAAGAGTCGCTCAAATCGCCGCCCTCCAAGACCGACTACGAGAATTCGGAAGCCGTCATGTACAAGAACACTCTGATCGCGGAGCGGGGCGATTACGAGCGAGCGCTTGAACATCTCAAGACCATCGCCAAGCACAACCTCGATCGCCTGGCTGTCATGGAGATGCGCGCTGAATACCTCAAGAAGCTCGGCAGGAAAGAGGATGCAGTCCAGGCATACCGAAGCCTCCTTGACAGAAATTCCGATCATCCCGACTACTACCTTGGCCTCATTGAGGCATCTGAGATTCCAGCAGATGACCAGAAAGCAAAGCAGGCTATCTATGACGAGTATGCCGAGAAGTATCCTCGCTCAGACGCAGCCAAGCGCTTGCCACTTGACTTCCTCAGCGGTAGGTAATTTTCAAGCAACCACGCGGTGAGCTCATACTGATCTATTCCTGTAGGAGATAACTTCCGGGAACCTGCCAAGGCATACCTCACTTTGATGTTGGACAAGGGTGTTCCCTCAACGTTTGCCAACCTAAAGCATCTCTACGTCGACCCCTCGAAAATGGAAACTCTTGGCTCGCTTGCAGTCGAGTATCTTGAATCGAAGAAGTCCGAGAGTGGTGGTGAGACTGATGGCGATGCTCTGAAGGGCGAGGGAGCAGCTCTCTACTACCTAGCTCAGCACTACAACTACCACTTAAGTCGCGATCTGGAGAAGGCCCTCGAATATGTCAACAAGGGCATTGAGTTGGCTCCCAAGAATGTCGAGTTTCACATGACAAAGGCCAGGATCTGGAAGCACTATGGAAACACCCAGAAGGCCGCAGATACTATGGACCAAGCTCGTAACCTCGACCTCAGAGACCGCTACATCAACACCAAAGCAGCCAAATATCAGCTACGCAATGACAACACAGAAAAGGCATTGGAGCTGATGGGAATGTTCACAAGACCCGACTCTACAGCCGGCCCTGTCAGCGACCTGCTTGACATGCAGTGCGTATGGTACATGACTGAGGATGGCGAGGCCCATACCCGCAACGGAAACATTGGCCTGGCTCTCAAGCGTTTCCATGCCGTATATGGCTTCTTTGACGTCTGGGTTGAGGACCAGTTCGACTTTCACAGTTTCTCCCTAAGGAAAGGACAAATCCGTGCGTACGTCGACATGATTCGCTGGGAAGATCATGTTCGCGAGCACCCGTTCTACACGCGTGCTGCCCTCGCAGCTGTCAACTTGTACATCAGCATGCACGACAGCAAGTCCTTGCCAAATGGCGTCAATGGAGGCGATGCTGCCAACGGAGACGACGCCGCAGAGCGGAAGAAGGCTGCCCAGAAGGCCAAGAAGGCCGCTCAGAAGGCTGAGCGAGAGGCAGCAGAACGCGCAGCAAAGCAAGACCCGAACAAGCCCAAGAAGGCCGCTGCCGCCGGAGAAGAGCCCAAGAAGGTGGATGAAGATCCCAACGGCATCCAACTAGCTGCCACCAGCGACCCTCTCGGAGAAGCTACCAAGTTCTTGGTCCACCTGCTTCAATACAGCCCACAGCTCCTCGATGCGCAGATCGCCGGCTTTGAGGTGTACATCAGACGAGGTAAGTGATTGGAACGTTAATGACAAATGAGGAATCCTGCTAACTAAAAGTCCCACAGAGAAGTATCTGCTTGCGCTTCGTTGCTTGAAGCAGGCCCTCGCGCTCGATTCGGAGCACCCTAAAGTTCACGAGCAGCTCGTTTACTTCCGCCACATCCTGAACACAAAGCTCAGCTCGCTCCCCGCAAAGACGCAAGAAGTCATCAAGGCTGAGTTTGATGTACTGGACGCTTCTGTCGATCTGAAGAAGTATAACGACGACTTCGAGGCTAAGCACAAGGACAGCGCACCGCACGCAATCGGTGCCATCAAGGCGAAGAGACACCTCGGCGAAGACCAAGCCAAGGTTGAGAAGGAGCTGACTAAGGTCATCAGCATCCAGGGAGTCGACTATCAAGCGGCTCAGGAGGTTCTGGGCCTTCTTAGAAGCTGGAGAAGCACAGAGGTTGATGGCTTCAAGAAGAAGGCGGCCGAGAAATGGCCCGAGGTCACTGCTTTCGCATAGAGAGCGTATTCATGAGTGGACTTGCATTTTCAATGGAGGTCGGCAAAAGATTACGAGCTTTGGGAAAGGGCATGGATCATATGGCACGAGGATGAGGGAGGGAGGCAAAGGCGGTTACGCTAGCCGACAGCCACGTCTTCTTGTGACATATTGAAAAAGGGATCTGGTCCGTGGATAAGCCAGGCGTCAAATGTTTTGTGCCGCATGGTGGGAGTATACCAAAAGTTTGTAGATCGTGTTCAAATGCATAGATCCGGCGTTGCCTCTATTATTACCGAGGAATAATGTCACTTTTGTGTGAATTTCATTACCTCTTCGCTGTACCACCGTGCCATCCTAACTATGAATACATAGTAAAGGGGCAGATCAGAGTGGTCGCCGAATGTTTCATATGCGTGATCATGACTTGAAGCAGTCTCGCAAACCATTTGGCGCCGGGCTCGGTGATCCAGTGTTGTCCGAGGTCTAGTGTTGATGCCAAATTGGTCGAAGGTATCTCGTCAAATGTATTACCCGGCATGGCAAAGCCGCCGAACACTTTAACGACGGAGTACAGTTGTCTGGAAAGAGGTAACAAAGAGGGATCAAAAGCTCCTGATCGATACTGGGAGTGTCATAGACTATGTAAAGGATATGCCCGATCAGAACTACCATTGGTCTTGAGTGAGGTTACAACATTTCTCTTGATAAGCCAACAAAGCCATAATCCAGCCCGCGGTCACTATCTTCACCTTATTCGGGAGATTTGAAACTCGTCAAGAAGCATGAGACGTTGCATTTCGATTTATCTCCAGTTTGCCACGGAGGACTCCCTGGTGTTGACTGGATGAGTGCCTCTCTTTGAGGCCTCCTGTGCAGTTATCATTCGTATCTTTTCAAGTAACATGGTCACCAAAGACAGCGATGTCACAGAGAAGTGCGATGTCACGATAGCATTTGCCATTGGACTCGCATTCTTAACTTGTTCTGGCGACCCAAAGCACTTGAGGTATACTTGAGGCCTCCACATACGATCATGTAGTAGTGATTTCCTCGCATTTGGCCGATATAGCCGTCAGTGATAATTTCGTGATGAGTTTTCTCGCCTCTTGATCGTGTGGATTGTGGTTTTAGAGGCTGTGATAGCTGCAGGACCCTTCGTGCGTCTCCGGTAGTGTGTAATATGTATGCACTCAGCCACCGCCTGTTGGAGGGGTGACTTCTTTCAGCCCTGCGCTTAAAGAATGTTCCCCCAGAAAGAAAGGTCGTGACAGATGAGACAAAAGATTCAGATGACGGGCGCTCCGCCGTGTTCCCCAGAAGACGGTACCTGGATGTCGTCATTGTCGTCAAGGCTGGCTATGGTAACCCTCACTCTCCCCGAAAAGGGTTGAACAAGGGGGGCCTAGGTCGATCCCTGCCGGATTTGGAGTTGCTACCGCTCGAGGTCGTACTGTGCCAAGCTTTTGGACACCCATCGAGGGGTTTTTATGAACCGTCGTCACTACTGGGACTTCGGAGCATTTGGCACGTAGCTGTGCTTTTACGACAGTTGTGTGGCAAATTTGGAGGGTGATGTAGTGCAGTAGTGCAGAGGAAACTCGTAAGCGTACGTCTCTTTTCCTTCTCAAGCAAGCATTGGTGAATGACAAGCGAGAGTCTGGGGGCATAAAATGACATTATGCTAGATAAATTTGGATTGCCTATAGCCTGAATCTGCTGCGGCCGTCCGTATCTCGCTTATCGCGGTGCGGAAGTATTTGTATATTACCCTCCATAGTACTGGGAAGACCAAGAAGAGTAGTGCACGTTTGTAGCAATCTCATGATGGAGGCCTGGATGATGCCCTGCCAATGAACTTGTACAATTCTTGCTATGTAGAAGGTCGTGACATCGACTCTCTTGTACTCGATGCTGCATGAACGAGAAACCCGAGCTGACCGAGTACCGTTTCCATTCGGGCTGCGACTGTATCTTGAGTTGCATCGCTCGCATCGTTACCAGACATGAGCCCTGAAGTGACGCACTTGTGTTCCTGCAAGGAATTCTCAGCTGCCATCAATGTTACGACGAAGAAGGGAGGGAAAAAAAAAAGATTCGGCAGGGTTGATGCAGAGAATGTCTTGGTCTTCTCAGATTTCTCCTTTTGGACAACAGGGACCCTGCATCTGGAACGGCGATGGCAGTGGGAGCCGCTAGAGGCTCCTGGCTTAATATAACCGCTCTCCGTAGAGGGTTTAGTCGTCCGGAAAATGCTTGATGCTTGATGCTTGACACTGATGATTTTGTAATCACCGACCGACTACCGTACAGGGCTCCCCCAACATGTCATCGGAGAGTGTCTGAGAAGACTGCATATTCAAACATGCACAAGATGGCTGATCTGCGTTCGCTTGTTGCCTCTGTGTGATTCTATTTTGAAATTGGGCTACTTCTCCCGCTACATGAAGAGAGTATAGTTAGCTCCACTATTGAATGACAGTACGTAGTTCAGCGCCTCCTAACTCGAATTGGCGGGTTAAACAGCACTGGTATATCATCGTCATCAGATACATTTCACTAACTATGCCAGCCTATCCAGCACTCGAAGGAGACGTGTCGCTCTTTGAAATGCCCATTGAGAAGTCAACACGCGCTCAGGGTGATGGCCCGAGACTACGACGTTGAGGCTACGCCGCAAATGGCATCTCCATGACGATCATGGCCGTTTCCTTGTTTTTTTCTCCTTTCGCAGTAGCTCAACGGCTTTTCCATCGGCTGCGCGGCTGTGGCCCCTGACGTATCCGCACACTACGCACGGCTTGCTGTTGGCCAAACCCCCGGTCATCGAGCCATGATCCTTAACTTTCTTGACTTTCCAGTGAGCCAGCCTTGCCAGAGCGCTGCCGGGATGAAAGATGCCAATTGGGTTTCACCACATCCATTGCGGTAAGCTGGGATACGAAAGGGGAAGTCCTGCCGGGCGACTCGGAGAGTTTGCGAGCTCCGCCACGAGAGCCTAGACTGAGCGTAAACTGGAGAAATGGAGCCCTTCATCTCGACAGGGTCAGGGACAGCCGCTTGAGTGGCTGCAACGGAAATCAACCTTCTTCGCGCCAATGCTCACTTTGGCATAACACACAGTCATCACTCCAGCCACAGCATCTCAAGGTTACAGAGCAGAGCACAAGCATGTGTGTAAACTCGCTCGGGTTCATCTGATCGAGGCATGTGGGAGACTTGAAAATACAAACTTCCAAATTAAGCTTGGCATGCGAACGCAAGCATGAACCAACGTTATCGAGTATAGGTAGGTCTCCAGGTATAATCGATCAATTATCGTCAGATCTCCCAGGTGGACACTTGAGCGATCATTGCAGCGACATATCTTTTTTTCTGGAGACGCTCAAAAAGATTTTACATAGTAGCTCCTGCAATCCCAGAAATTTGCCATCGAAATCGTATCACAATGCCATCAAGGGGAGCTCCCGTCAAGGTTCACTGCCCCTGGTCTTGCTAAGCTCAGCAGCGGTCAAGTCGATGATGCCGGGTCTGCCGCCCACCTTGCCCGTGGGCCATGGCTCATCGCGCCGCGATCTTGGCTGTCTTGATGATCCTTGGTGCATGTCATTCGAGCTGTGCTTCCTCGCTTTCCCCTGCATGTGCACATCTTTACCGGTTGTGACGTTAATCTAGGTGCCGCGTTATCGGGTCCCCTGTTATATCGGGGCCGAGTGCAGGGCTCTGACCGTGCCGTGATTCGTTGTCCCACTGGTCCATGGCGTAGCTCGTCGGGCTGTTGAAGGACTGTTTCTTCATAGGATAAGATCAAGCATTAAGAACGAGTGCTAGACTAGTGGCATAGAAGGACTTCAGGTTGTCAGTCTAACGACATCATGAGCTGCCATCGTGGCTCTAAGCGACATGAGATTACAGGCGTGGCTTGGCCGGGGAAACGGCATGGCATTGGCTTGAGTATAACACTTTTTTCGAGCCAGGTCATGCTACTGGACGAGCTTTGTCATCTCCCTACAGGCCGCAGTCAAGAAACATGGCGAATCCCCTGTCTCCAACCCTGATATGCCTGTCTGGGGACCTGCTGGAGATCGACACGTCTGTTTGCCATTTCGTCCCTTTGATGGGTATCAATGCTGTGGGCATGAACGACATGACTCCATCAAATCTAACCAACATTCAGACTGACCAAGGTTGCAGTAACCTCAACCATGGATGCATCTTGTCTGGGGTCGAGGACAATACGCGTTGGATGGCAAAAAGGAGATACCACCATCGTCATCGTCTACAAAAGATACTAGATAGAGTTCGTGAATAACATGAGAAATGAGGAGGCAGCCTAGATCTTGCAATACTCATTTTCTATAAAGATCTCGTCTTTCCTCCGTGTCAAGTCCAAAATTTTCTTGTATTCTCCATCAAACATCAACAACTCACAAACCATACAAACATCCACTTACTCCTCACTCCAAAACAACAAAATCACCTTCTCAAACAACACAAACACAACCATCAAAATGCAGTACTTCACTCTCGCCGCTCTCTTCGCCACCGTCCTGGCCGCTCCCTCCGTCATGCAGCGCCAAACCTACACGGCCTGCAGCGGACTGTACAACACCGCTCAGTGCTGCGCTACCGATGTGGCCGGCGTTGCGGACCTCGACTGCCAGAACCCTTCCGAGACCCTGACCAACGCCACCCAGTTCCAGGAGCTCTGCGCCGACGTCGGCCAGCGCGCCCGCTGCTGCGTCCTGCCCGTCGGCGGCATCGTCGATGTCCTCTGCGAGACCCCCACCGGTGTCACGGACTAAATTGGGAGCACAAAGAGTCCTCATACCAAGATTGTACGTTTTCTCAAAATATACAACCTTCCAGTTCGAACTTTCCTGCTAACTCGTTTTCCCAGATCAGCTGCTTGCACCACTGGGTTGTACTAGATCATGGTGTGCTCTCTCTTCGGAGAGATGATCCCGCGATGGCTCTGAGATAGAAAACCCCTCCGTCAAGGGAAAGGGGAAAAGCGCGAGCACGTGGAAAAAGAGTTTCCACGCGGGTGTATAGTAAAAGGCAACATGTGTATATATAAAATGGCCGAAATCGTGGGGTTCTGACACCCAGGGAACTTTCTACATTAATCAACCAGGGAATAATAGGAGCGTTGAAACCAAAACCCAGCACTTTGACGATGTGAATTATGAAGATTGTCGTTAAGTCGCCCAAATGAACTTCATTCGTATATCGTCAGTCACTGCTACACCTGTGTAGCGCTAACCAACAAAGACTTGCGACAGCAAAAGAGATCTCTTTCATATAAGCATTTCTTTTTATTATGAAGATTATTTGCTTTGTCAGTGAAGGCTGTTGACACTGGTTTCAGTGGGCGTCTAAGCATGGCAACATTGGGCGATGTTTTCTTTGTTCATGTCGGAGTTCTGCCAAGGCGACAGGACTCGGCTATTTCGACCAATATACAGCAGAAATGATACAAGCTCCACCCTGACTGTATTGAATGAGGTACAAGATCAATTGCAATGAGCGATACTCCGGGGAACGGGAAGCCTGCGTGGCTCGGTCACAAGCTTAAACCAACGGGGCGAATCAAGCCGAACGGCGATATATCAGGTAACAAGGGACGAAGTTTCTCTGTAGGAAACGAGGCGCACGGGAAGACGGAGAACCCATTCGACCGCCCACTAAGACGGAAATCGAAATTTGTTATGCCGGTGAACGAGCAATCTGACACCAAGAATGTGGATGTACATCAAGATGAGCCAGCTTCAGGAAGCCAGTTTGCTCCTATTGCCGAGACACGAAGATTCTCCGTGGGAAGTCAACCGCAAGGGGTCACAGCGGGCCAGTCGGAACGCCAGCTAAGACGGAAATCGAAATTTCTTATGCCAGTGAAGGAAAAGTCCGACACGAAGGATGTGGATGTACAACCTGACACCAAGGATATGGATGTACAACCTGACGTTAAGGATGTGGATGTACGTCAAGATGAGCCAGCTTCAGAAAGTCAATTTGCTTCTACTGCTGAAAGACGAGGATTTCACATGGGAAGTCAGCCGCGTGGAAGGTCAGGGAACGAACTGGATCACCCGCCAAGGCGGAAATCGAAGTTCCCCCAGACAACCGACGACGAACCCGACGTCCATCTTGTCAATTTAGTTCAAGGAAACTCGAGATCGGGAGGGATAGTCCATGTTGAGACGAGCGAGGGACGAAAGTACTTCGTGGGAAGTCATCCGCACGGAAAGATGGAGGATAAATTGAACCGACTCAAAGCGAAAGCTTCCGAGGACGTGGAGCGTACCAAACGGGGGCAATGGCATTCGTTCCTTGATGAACCACACGACGAAATTTCTACACCAACCCTCGCGCGTTTCTTCCGAGAGAGTGAAGATTCTGCCAATGTGCAAGGCGAAGCAGTCGGCGAACAGGTCGCAGATGAAGCCGTGACAGACAAAGAACCAGTGGAGATGACAACGGGTATTCCCATGACCTTTGCGGATGAAATCGAGGCACTGGCGAACGTTCGGCCCCCTCGCAAGATGAATGACAAGAACAATGTTGCTCGGATTGACTTCGCCGGCCAGGAGAGGGAAGAGTCTCGAGAGGCAGGGGCGGAAGAGGGAATTCGCGAAGAAGATGAGGGGGAAGAAAGTGCCGAGGGAGAAAACTACGAGGAAGATAGTTACTACGGTGACGAGGAGAATGAAGGGTACCGCAGCAACGATGGAGAAAAATCGACGACGGAAGCCATGAGAAGCGATCCAGAGATGGCAGCAATAGAGGCGAGAAAGCATGCTGAAGAGATTGCAGAGACAGAAAATGAGAAATCGGCCGAAGAAGAAACCAAATATGTCCCGGGATCCACCCAAAACGAAGGGGCAGAAGAAGTGGTCTCAGGGTCAACAAGAAAGGCGACGCAAAAGCCAGTAGAACAGCGGATCGCTGTAGATGTCCAAGCAGAAGGAACATCGGCAGCAGCAGAAGAAGATGCAGAAGCAGAGACCTCTGATGGTGCCTTTGATTCCATGTCAATCGAGCCGGAAGAGGATCTGGTTGCCGAATTTATGGCTAAGCCTGCATCACCTGCCGCGCCTGTCGAGGAGGCCCTCGCCGAGCCCGCCGCTGGAGCGTCGATAGACGATGCTGCCGCCGAGAATGACACCAAATCGGCTCCGAGCTTGACGGAACAACTCGATGAGTCTGCTACAATTGTTCATTCGGAAGTTCTTGCTGCTCAACCCGTCGCTGAGGACAACATAGATTTTGCCAACAGTCCTGGTGCCCTTGAACCTGTTGACTGGTTTCGTTCCATTACAACAAACAAGAGAAATCGATCTTTCATAATAGAAAGTGACTCAGACCTAGAGCAAGTGGAGCAAAGCTTTGCCGAGTCAGAATTCAAAGGGAGAAAACAATTTCCCTTACAAGGTATCAGAGATGGAGAGAAGTCTCACAACCCCTTCAACCATCATTTCGAAGAAGAAGATAAACCTCCCCCAGAAAATCAGGACTTACCTGCTGAGCCCTTCCTGTACGAAGATACCTACGAAGATTACATCTACCACGGCTTCTACGCGATAACCATCGGAGATTTGATCGCCGGAAGATACCAAGTATTTCGCAAGATTGGCTCGGGTGGTCACGGAACCGTCTGGCTCGTACACGACAAGGAGCTCTCCAAATGGAGGGCTCTCAAGGTTCTCAGCATCCCAAAGTCGGGAGAGCATTGTCCAGATCGGCGGTTCGCTAGGTTGGTCGAGAAGAAGGGACTTTCCGTGGAGGAGCTCGAGAGGCGCCACATTACCTTCCCCTATGATATGTTTGAGATCCAGTCCTCGCCTGGCCGCAAGAATCTGTGTCTCGTTATGCCTCTCATGGGCCCGGATCTTCTTTCGATCCGCCAATGGGAGCCGGTGGAAATGCGGCGCATCTTTTACGAATTGGCGGGGAGTCTCGAATTCCTCCACCAGAACAGCATTTGTCATGGAGATTATCGGACGAGTAACCTCTTGCTGTGCTTGGACCAGAATGATCTGCATTCCATCAGCGTAGAGGAGATGGAAAACCGACTGCCGGAACCCATCACACGTCAATCTGAAAACTTTGTTTTCATCGCAAATCACCCCCGTGTGCCATACCACTTTACCAAAAAGACAGATCTTGACTGGCTCGGGGTCAAGTTTACGGGCCATGCGGCAGTGGTGGATTTTGGAGGAGCTCACGAGGTGCCCGATCCTGGGGCTTGGGCTGGGATACCACCTACCTGGGCCGCGCCCGAGGCATATTGGCAACTAAGCGCCAGTCTCCCCGCTGACGTGTGGGCTTTGGCGACGACCATTGCCGAAGTCTATACTGATGCGCGTTTCTTCAATGGCGGCTCCGATGACGAGATCCAGGTGGGAGAGTATGAATTCGTTCTAGGAGCTCTCCCTCAGCCTTACCGGAAAGCTTACCGCAAGCGTATGCGGCGCATCAAGGCGATTGAGTTAGGGAACGCGCAGAAGTTGGGTCATGACCAAGAACTAAAGTCCGTCGAAGTGCATAGCATTCGATCTGGTGTTGAGGAGACTGATGCGAGCAGCGTCCCAGGAACGGGGGCAGATGAACACCTCGATGATGCTAAAGACTGCTCACAGCCCGTGTCCTTGTCCTTGGAGGACCTAATAGAACTCCAGCAGAATACTTTCGAAGGCGATGGGAAACAGTCTAGCATCATTCGCAGTATGATCGGTCTACCTTGGAGTTTTGAATTAGTCAATCCAGACTTCCCTTACCACAAGCTCACCTCAGAGAATCGCGAATCTCTATTGGAGGAATATCCAACTTTTGAGGTCAGAGGAAGTATAGGGCAAAAGGAAATTGATATGCTTGGCGACCTGCTCGAACGTGTTCTACGTTATCAACCCGAGGATCGTCTCACCATCAGCGAGGTCTTGAAGCACGACTGGTTCGCCTACAACGGTGAAGACCAGGCAGCAGACGAAGATGGTGTGGTCGAGAACGATAATATCCAGGATAACGCCGCTGAAGATACTGCCGACGGCGATATCGAGGAACTTATTGATGAACTTATCGAGGATTACTCTGTCGAAAATGATGTCCTTGAAAATGACGATCAGGCCAAGAACGACTCTGAAGACGGCATCCAGGACGAAACCGAGGAATACATCGAGGAAGACATCAAGAATGATGCCGAAGGTGATGTCAAAGGCGATGTTGAGGATGATACGTCCGGGGATGAGATCATCGCCGGAACTAATCACATCGAGGACAACACCAAGCAAGACATCGCGCATAACAGCACCGAGCATGCCGCTACTGACTCTAATCTGGAAAAGGAGCAAGTCGTTAAAGATAAGGCCGCCGGGGGTGTCAATGACGTGGATGACGATGTCGACCAGGATGCTAGTGCTGCCAAGGACGACTCCACGGACGATTTCAAGGACGATTTCAAGGGCGATATCTCTGAGGATGTGATCATGGCCGAAAATGACGACGTGGAGGATAATAACGAGCAAGACATCGCGCATAACATCGCCAAGAATGCAGCTGCTGACACTAATATGGGGGAGGAAGTCGTCGAAGATAAAACCGCTGTGGTTAGTGCTGAGGTGGATGACGACGTGGTCAAAGATTCTATTGCCGTCCAGGAGGACTCCAAGGACGACATCGTCGCCGAAACCAACAACGTAGAGCAGGATGCCGAAAAAGATGAAGCGCACAATATCGTTGAAAGCACTGCTGCTGAGAGTCATACGGAGGAAAAGGATGCTGAGGATGAAGCCACCGTGGAAGGCGATGTGGTAGGAGATGATGCGGTAGGAGACGATGCGGTAGGAGATGATGTCGCCAAGGATGCTGGTGTCGTCGAGAACGAATTCAAGGAGGAGGTGAAGGAGGAGGTGAAGGAGGAGGTGAAGGAGGAGGTGAAGGAGGAGGTGAAGGAGGAGGTGAAGGAGGAGGTGAAGGTGGAAGTCGAGAAGGAAGTTGAGGGTAAAGTTGATGAGGGAGTCGAGGAGGAAGTCGAAGAGGAAGTCGAAAAGGAAGTCGAAAAGGAAGTCGAAAACGAGGCCATAAGGGTCACTGAAGTCAAGGACGACGTGGATAAAGATATCATCGCCAAGAGAAACATCGAGGACACAGTCGTGGAAGACAAGGAAGATGTCATCGAGAGCGCAGTCGAGGACGATGTCGAGAACGGGGTCAAGAACCCTGCCGAGGATGATGCCAATAACGATTCGGTTGACGATAATTTGGAAGATGATACCGAGAAGGGTCTCAAGGAGAACATCATCGACAGTGATGAAGTCAGTAATAGTACCAAGGGCGATACGGATGATGATGTCGTTGAGGATGACACCGTCGCGGAGGACATTGCTGAGGATGGCGTCGTTGTGAAGACTGATGAAGTCGAGAAGACCGCCGAGGAAAATAGCGGTTCACCGGAAGAAGAAATCGAGGAAGAAGCAATCAAGAATACCGACACGAAGCCCGAGACCGACGACGGTGTGCTCGAGGAGACTATTCCGGAACCTGATGAGATGATCGGAGAACCAAACGAGGACGACGTGGCTATCAAGAATGACGAGGAACCTGATGGGACCGCAAAAGAGACAGTCAAGAATGATGCTGCGGAAAACACTGAGTCGGGAGCCGATGAGGAAACCAAGGAAACAGTCGAGGAGGATATGGCCAAAAAGACTGGCACAAGTCACAATGAGTCGTCGAGTAACACAGTCGAGGACGACACGGTCAAGGAGCCCGAAACGAAACCCAAAGCGGTGGTGAAGACGCGAGGGCTCGACAGAAAGGGGGAGCAAGTGCAATCAGTCAAGAGGCCAAGTCAGAATGAGAACCAAATTCGGCACCGGACTCAGCAGAGGAGATCTCCAGACAGCAACGCCCTTATCACACGGCCAAGAAGGGCACTGCAGGTCGTAGAATCTTCACTGAAGGAGACCTTGTCAACCATGACACCTGTCGATGATTCCACAGATCCTATGTTGTCACTCTTGTTTGGCATGGTCCTGGCAATGGCGCTGTGGCTGCCACTGGCAATCGCTTTTTACCTTGCCCAGCGACAGCAGCGACAACAACAACTGAACGACCCAATTCTTCTCTTGTTTCCTAGGGATCGTCGTCGGGGTCTATAGTCATTGATTCATCAATCAATTCTTGTGTATAATTAAATTATAACTTTGGTCCCTCAACAAAGATTGAGCTCAAATTTAGAAAGTTGGACAGTGACTAAAATAAGCGGGCACTCATTTTTCTTCTAGAGCATGAGGTGTCTTGATCTACCAAATGCTCTGGCTAAGTTTCCCTCCAGTCCCACGACCGTCGTCTCCGCGTGACTAAACTTGCGAATTCCCGTGCGAATGATTTTCAGCTGGGACTTGCAATTTGGGTCCGGGCAAGCAATCAGAGCATCGGTGCTCATCCAGTCGTGAGCATGTGTCAATCGTTGCTTGGCGGCCAGCAGGGGCAAAACGGAAGCTTGTGAACAGATCAGACTCTTGATATTCTTGTATGTTATAGAGTCTTCAGACATGGACTTACCGAGACTGTATATGCTGATCCCCTGGCCCGGAGGCAGATACATCATCTCTCCCTCGAGGGTGAAGTAGTCTCCCTCCTTGGCGCCACAAATCAATTTTTGGCCTTTGGGGTGGCCATCGGGGCATACGACCTCGACGCGCAGGTCGTACAGCTCAAAACTGTCATCGGGCATGTTGAAGTTACTTGATAGAGTTGAGATGTCCTTTCCCAGAGAGAAATATAACGTATATAATGCTTATGTCAAGGCTCAGAACCGCACCACAGATCCTGGTTCCAGAACTGCCGCGGTCGGATCTCGGATGTTCGGGTGAACTGCAAACCTCTTCAGTCAAAGTTTCCAGTCAACGACGGTCTTGACACTCGGGATAGGTAGGGTGTTGATCAGGTCGAAAAGACGGGGCCAATCTCGGACAAACGTGGGATGGAAAACGTGGGATGGAACAAGGTAATATGGTCATGTCTTAATGTTTCTATCGACTATACTCCGAACCGTAGCCGATGGAAAAAAGACACCGGCCTCGGCGTGCTCCGACAGTCAATTCACCGATCTGAGCCCAGCCAAGCTTCAGCGCCTTAAGCCCTGCAAACCCTTGACTGGTCGTGCCACTTGGTGGGGGCATTCTTCAGGTACATTCTGACTCGCGTTTATCATATATGATACACTGCAAAGTTCCTCCAAATGAACTGTATCATGCAACTTGGAATCTATGAGCGAATCAATGATGAAGATATTGTCAATATGCATATCTATACTACAAGTTTCTCTGCTGCTCTGCTGGGTATCGGTAGATCAAAGGTGACCAAGCATCGTCTTGTCCACAGCATGTTACTCAATGCATCGCGCGGTATTCATTACCACAATCGCCCAGGGCCTGATACACGGCCAACGACTTTCCCCCGTCCTTTCCGAGTGCGACTTCGTTGATCTCTGCTAGGTCGCCATCACTCAAGTGGAAACCAAATACTTTCAGGTTTTCATCACCATGGAGAGATACGCCGAGCCGTGTACCGACAATGACGGCGCCAACAGCTGGCTGCTGTAGCACCCAGCGTGTTGCTACATTCGTCAAAGTCACGTTGTGCTTTTGAGCAATGGCTGAGAGCGTGCTGAGTAATATCTGGAAATCGGGCCATGTACCCCAGTTGCGGATCATGTCAAAGTACTACAGTGATATCAGCATGGATCGCAATATTTCAGTCAAACGACCAACATACCTTTCTTTGAGATGGTGTGAGCGGATCTTTCTCGGCATATATCTCCGGCGCAGGCTGTCCAAGCCATTTCTCGGACAGAAATCCACCACACTGTAATGATCAGTAAAATGATAATAGAAACTCCATGTATAATGCAACTTACAAATGAGCCATACGTGAGCAACTTGAGGCTGTACTGCTGGCAGACGGCACTCATCTGTTGCAGGGGTCGAGAATCAAACAAGGAGAACTAGATGAGTCAATTTCCGCCTCGAATCATGGCGGAGTATACTTTGAGGGTCTCACCTGTATTTGGTTTGATACAATACCCACAGCTCCCTGCTTCTCCAAGAGATAGTCGCACACTTCCTTGGTGTGCTTTGAATCAAAATTGCATAACCCAATGGCCGAGACTAGCTCCGGGTGAGACTTGGTGATCTTGACCAGCTCGGCCAGAATCTCGAGATACTCTTTGGCTTCGTACTGCAAACGTGATCATTAGTGTCCGAGCTGCGATGATGACCTGTGATGAGTCGACCTACATCGTACCAGTGGAACTGTAATAGCTCGACTCGGCCTCCCAGCCTCCTGAAGCGTTCTTTCACAGCTGCAAGCACAAACTCATGGGTGACAGGTTGGCTGATTGGGCTGAAGACGCACCACTTGGTGGCAGCAAAGACTTTCTCTTGTATTTCTGGAGTCAGCCGGTTGCGAAATTCTCCATATATCAGTTCTGCGTCTCCCTGCATCGCTGGTCAGTGTCTTGTCAATATGCTCTCATGGTCAAGTGTACTTGCATAATGATCTGCCATGTCTGCCGCAACAAGACCGCATTCTACTAGATTCGCCAGGGCTGCGTCTTGTTTCTCGGCCGTACCTGAGCCCCAAGCTGGGGAAGAGAGCTGCCAAAGCCCGTTGAAGAGTCGTGGCACCTGGTGCGGACCGAGAGCGAACCTCTCAACACTGCCTTGCTTGCTCAAATCCATGGAAATAGGATTGCCAGTTGACTGGCTCAGAGATGCCAAATGGGCGCTTTCTGGAAACAACAGACCAAAGACGTCCTTGACTTGGCGAGCCGATCTTGTGAATGGGTACACCGGCGCTTTCGGCTCCACGCTCTCGCAATATGCCCGGCACTCTTCCAACGACGCCCAGAGCTCGAAGAGCTGGCTCTCGAGTGCTTCAGTTGGCTCGGGCCTCGACTCCTTGAGAGCTTGAACGGCTTGGACGATATCACCGCCAAACTTCTCGAGATCAGCCTCGAGCTCCGAGCCGTCTGACCACTGAGCGCCTGCTAGCCGTAGGGCGTCTACAAAGTGGATTAAACTAGTACGGTGAGTTATGACGGTCATGGTATTTCTGAAAACGGCGACTCACTAGGTCAAAGACTCTTCAGCCAGCTTGCATGAGAAGACACATCTTGTCATTGCCATGTAACGTTTGCATTCGGGCGAGGCTTGATTGATGGTTGGAAATAAGGTCTCAGGAGCCACGAGTTCTGGCGGTGCATCTAGATGACAAAAAGAGGTGAGCGCTGAAACATTTGGTAGAAATCGATGCACAGCTCTTGCAAATCGGCACTTTTGCATGCCATGGCGGGATGCATAATATTGAATCTTACCTGCGAAGCGCTCACGGATGTGCTGTACGAAAGGCTTCTGGGTCGTGGAGCCCTGAGATAACAGCACTCTCAACGCGGATCGCAGAAGTTCTGGTGGCACTGGTGGGTAGGACACTGTCAGTTTGTGCGCCTGGGGCCATGGTCTGGAAGGACTTGCAGTTTGAGATGAGAACATCATCCATCATATTCCTGTCCCCTGTGTCAGCCGAGTGTGGTGATTATCTCAAAGTGCCGCTCACACGTGTCCACCCATCCCGAACGATATTTGTCGACGTGCGACGCAGACAGACACTGGATTCTTTCGGTATAACGAGATGCAGGCCAAATCCCAAGGGCAAATATACCACCAGGAGGACGTTCAGTGCATGCTACTTCCCAAGAAAGCCCAGTCGCCCTTCCCAAATAATGGTTGATAAACGCCTTGGTGGGTAGGGGCATGCGACACTAACGTAGCATTGGCGGCCGGCGATCGGATAGTTGCCGAAGCGTTGCATTAACCATATGACAGTTGCTATACCTAAATTCCCAGTTGAGCTTGTCGATTACATGATAGATACTTGCTAGAGAAATAATTTGAGAAATCACTCAAATCCATGCTTGGTCGAATTAGGTGACTCGAGCCTCGGAGACCATTTAGTCGCTGCCCATGCATTGGAGCTGCCATATTCGATTACAGTGGCTCAACCGGCGACTCAATAGGCTCCGCCAACACAAACTGAGTCGCCGGTCATCTTGCTGGGCTGTAGGTCCGCACTTCGGCACAGCACGAACATGAAGGGCGAAAAGCATGTTCTCTTTCACAACGATATGATCTGTGTGCAAGACTTGGTGCTCTTAGTAAAAGCATTCTGGAGAGCGACCACGCCAAGTGTGGTAGCATCTTTAATCTGTAGTTCAGAGCCATGTGCGCGAGCCTCCAGGATTAACAAGCGCGGAGGAAGGTATCAGTGTAGCGTTGGGAAGAACAACACGCAATACTGTGCCACTGCTGCTCACGCAAGTGAAGAATCGAACCACGCTTGCCACTGATTCTCGGTTGCACTTCCTGGCTACTTGTAGGCTTGTCTTACCTCGATCGATGCATGGAATGAGGCCAATCCTTCCTTCATGGACTACCCCAAGAGTTCCGACCGGAACGCCGCTAGAATCCCCCGTGCTTCTCTTCCTTCCAGCACACGAATCTTTCATGACTTTGTTCTCTGTCGCCGAACCTGATAATACATAACAAATTGCAAACAATCCAGAAAGACACTTTGTACCTGCAGATATTTGACTCTTCCTTTTTACGAAATGGTCGTAATCAACATTGCCTACACGGCCCCGATCAACCCCGCGGGCGCCGAGCCAAAGCTCAATCAAGCCCAGATCTGGACCGGGTTGGAGCGCAAGGTGCGGCACGCGCAGGAGTTCGTTGCCATCATCGTGGCCTGCGACGTCGTGTCCGAAGAGCGAACGGCCAAGGGCTACCCGAGCGTGACCCGGGACGTGACGTTCAAGGGCGCCGACAAGCCGGTCCGCGAGGTGTGCACCCACTACGCCCCGTCGCGCGTCGACTTTGAGCAGGACAACGGCAGCTTCATCAGCAACATCGTCAGCAAGGGCCCCGACGGCGAGCTCCTCATGACGTACTCGTTTGCCTGGGCGCACCCGGACCTGGCCGAGGGCAGTTCCGAGGTGGAGAAGCTGGAGGCCGACCACTGGAAGGTAAGTTTGGTGATACCCTGTGTCTTTTGGATGGGATTGAGGTTCTCTGGAGATCATACGAATATACTCCTGACCTTGCATATAGACTGCAAAGATAGCCGTCGAGGGCAGTATCAATACTATTCGGCGCCTGGTTAAAGAGAAGACCATCTCGTGAGCACTTCGGGCTAGCGTCTCTGTAGTATAGACTGATTTGACTACGTTTTTTATCAACCAATCATTAGTTGCTCGGCTAGCTCAGTTGGTTAGAGCGTCGTACTAATATTCTCCGCAAGAGAATATCATGTTATGCGAAGGTCCTCAGTTCAATCCTGTGGCTGAGCAATTTTTTGCGTATTTTTGTGATTTGTCTGGTCAGAATCCGGCTCCTCTATTCAATGTTTTTAGTTGTCGGTCCAATTCACGGACTGTCTGCCAGTCACTTTTTTTTTTTTATTACCGAGATAGTATTGTTTATGATTTCCTGAACAATCGAACAAGATAGATAGATATCTTTAACTTGCCCAGGGCGAATCCAGGTAGCTTTTCGTAGTGTTATCTGTATCTGTCACTCAAACAACTAAATATGAACGAATGATTGATTGCATTGATAAAGAATGAAGGTTACGTCTCTGTCTACTCACCCAGGACTTGGGCCATACAAATGATGGTTGTCCCATCATCAGACTGGAGTCCAGACAGGGACATTCCACTTTGTTCCTGCTCAGCATACTTAATAGCATAGCACTGCCATTGCCACAGTGTCGGATAACCATTGGTAAGTCGGCGTTTTCTGCATTTACAGCTGCTGAACAATACCATCGGTTAATTATACCTATCTCCTTACAAGATGACTCGAGCCTGCACACTTGTTCTCTTTCCAAACACAATGATGCCAAGAGAATTAGTTACACGATGAAGAAGTGAACATGGTAGTCCGAACCCATAAATGGGTGCTACTGCACCGTCGACAACCAGTTGTTTTCTTGCACATTTGAACTACAAAGAAGGCTTCTTTTATTGCACCTTCAGTCAATTTGTTGGAACGATTCAAGTAGCAAACAAGCTTGATGTACTGCTCTACTGCCGATATCACTACCGCGTGAAATCTTGCTTCTGTCCAACGAAGAGATCAGTAACGCATCCAATAAAGACCTCGAGACTTGGGACTGATGATTGATCTGTATTGTTTTTCAGATGATAGACGGTCGGTACGCCGTCGTGAATAATCGAATGGTTCAAGCACATTGGCGATCTCCAAAAGAGTCTATTGTTCAGACAATAGCGCGGTGCACTGAAATCAGCCATTAGATTGTTCGAAACAGTTGGCCGTCGAACGGATTGTTGTTGCCCACCAACGTGTTGCCCGCGCCCGGCCTCTGGCACTGGCGGCGCGTCCAGGCATCAAGCATTTATTTGTTGCCATTTGCAAACGACGCAACTCCAGTCACCAACCCAAGAACAACATTTTTTTCTCTCACTCACAATTCCCACATTGGACAAAAAAATCACTCAATCTTCTGCAACCACTCAAGCTCATAAACAGTTCACAATGTCTGCCAACGCCCCTAAGACCCCTCGCACTCCAAAGACACCCAAGAACCCCGACGCCGATGCTGCCCAGCACATCGTCGTTCTCTGCCATCTCATGATGTGCAGCGACAACTTCGAGGCCTCTTCAGCCAAGCTGGCCCCCATCTTGGGAATCTCTCACGCCAAGAATGTGTAGGTATCCCATCGAGTCATGTCTCTTGCATTAATTTCTAACGCGCTGTGCTCCTACCACAGTCCCCGAAAGATCAACAGCATCATCGGCCCCCACGGCTTTGAGTTCAAGGGCAACAAGATCGTCAAGAAGGACGGCGCCGAGGTTCCCGCCACTCCCTCTGGCTCCGGCGACGACGTCGCCGACACTCCCACCAAGAAGGACGGCGCCAAGGCCGTCAAGAAGTCTCCCACCAAGAAGCGCAAGATCGAGAAGGTTGTCAAGGACGAGGACGAGCAGATGACCAACGCCGACGGAGAGGTCAAGGCTGAGACCGAGGAGGACGACAAGGACGCCGTCAAGGATGAGGAGAACGACGACGAGAAGAAGCCCTCCGAGTTCTACGCACCTTCCGTTTGACTCGTATACGTGCTTGTGAGTCAACTATCTCGAAAAGCCTCCCTTTCGCAGAGTGCCTACTAACGATTCCAGGCCATTATCGGTGTGTACCTGGTTGTTCTCTACTGCTGAACTCTGGATTGCGGTATTCTCTGGTTCAAGATTGGCAAGCACGGTTCGATATGCCGCCATCAGCGAAGAGGAATTTGGTCACACGATTGTTGTCCGATCGCACATCGCAGTGTACAGACAGTTCATAGCATTAATGAGGAAAATGAACTGCAAAAGGCACGCGCTGCCGTAACCACCAGTATCCCTTCTGCTCCTTTCGTGAACAGAAATGTGCTTTGGCTATGCTTTCTGCCACTTTGTGATTCATGTGGACAAAAACAATGAATGGAAGGCGCTTTAATTTCAACAAACTACAAGCAGGTGCGTGGTCGAAGCCGTGTCAGAATCCAACCAAGACAAACAAGGTCTTTCTTGCTCCCGCCTCTCGCTTCTTCTATCTTTGCTCTTCAACGATATCGATTACTTTGGTGTAGTTAGACGTTGGGCCTGGCAGCACGTGGCGGGGTGATCGCGGGGTAGCAGAGCTTGGGTTTCTTCTCAAGGAGCTTCAAGGCATGTTTGCCTGGGCGTGAAGAGATGAAGACGGTAGACCTGCGAGGCCAAGATTAGCCGGTCACCTATAGAGACTAACGTGACTTTGTCAGAGTAAAGGCACTGACAGCCTCTTTTGTTTATGTGGCGACGTTACGGGAGCTCGGGGAGCTAGGTACATGATGTATTCAATTTTCAGATCCGGTGCGGCGTTGTGCAGTTGGCCAGATAATTGGTCGGTCGGCGTGGGATCCGATCGATCAGGGTCCTCGCTAATCTGAGATGGCCAGTAGCGCGGAACCAGGGTATTCATCGTTCAACGTGTATAAACGGAGCAACATCAACATTTCAAGCTGTAAGGTACACATGCAGCTGATTGACATGGCTCTAGCAAAGAAACTGCATGACATGCTTTAAGCCACAATCTAATGTCGCGAAAGGGCGCATTCCAGGGCTGCAAAAAAAGCAAAATGGCGGACGGGATAAGTGACACTAAGAGGCTTGCGTACGAGAGAGTGACAGCTTGTCACTCGGTGAATGGCTTGATAGAAATCCATCGCTGCAAGTGCCAAGTGCTGACCGACTTGCTTTATCCAAACTTATTCTCTATCCTGCCTCAGGCTATTAGTAAGAGAACCCTCGACAACAAAAAACACTCCTTTGGCTAGTCGGCATAGATCTCCTATCTAGGGGTCTGCCTATTAGTATAGCACTATCCAAACCGTCAAGTAATTCAAGTGTACTTCGGTTCAAGATCTGCATATTCAAGAGGATGGATTGCTCCAAGGGTCCAACAAACCACAGATATGGTCACAGTTCATTCAAGACGGATCTCTTGGTTCTTGTGGCGATACGAGAGCCGTGCCCCAAGAAGTGTCCCGATTCGCCGACGACTAGCGCATGATGACCATGAAGCTATTCACACCTTGACTGCCTGCTTCCGGAGCTACGAGCTACGCCAGACAGTTCGCTGTCCATCTAGGTCTTCTCTTCCACTGCTATGGCCTGTGCCATTGACGTGTTTGCGTGTACGAGGTACCATGGCAAGTATCCTTTTTTACGTTCAAGACATTGTACGACGCCACTTCCCCCTCGGGGCGCTCAGCTTTCTCGAAAGATGTACATGGAATTTAAGGCTTGCCAATGCAGGGCAATAATGCGGCCACGTTCCCGAGAATGGCTGCAAGTTAGGTGTTCAGTTCAATCCAGTAAATCAATTCAGTCCGTCGCCCCTTCTGCTACCACTGTTGACACGACCCAGTAGCTCTTTCCATCCAGCCGACTGTGTATGTACACTTTTCGAGCTTGAAGCAGATCCCCTTGTGCTGCATTGCACTCGGCCAGGATCGCTTCGTAGTCCGCTGCACAACACCCGCCAAAGTGCTGATCGACCGGAAATTATACAGCCAGCGTTGCGACGCTCGGCCTCGTCACTCGTCGCCGCCGTCGTCGCGGTAGTAGAAGCACCCCCGAAAGCATGGCTCCGACATGGGGATTTGTCGATCAGCTCTCCAAGCACTACGGGCTGCTACCTCCGTCCGAACGGTTCGCCGGTGCAACCTCCCCTGAGTCGACTCACCAGTCGCCTCCAAGTCTGGGGCAGATCCTCTTGTCGAAAAGGCTTCGATACGCCGGCACGGCCCTTGCAGCCCTTGGCCTCTTCGTGCTGGCCCTACGCAACTACGATTCCCTTCCGTCGCTCGAGACACTGAAGTCCGCCGGCTATGGCGCGCCTACCGCTGTACTCCACGAACCCATGTGCCCAGTGGCTGCGACGCCATTGACGATCGATAGGAAAAACGTCGACTGGTCTCGGTTCGCTTACACGCAATATGTCACGAATCCATCCTACTTGTGTAATTCCGTCATGATATTCGAAACGTTATTCCGGCTTGGTAGTAAAGCCGATCGGGTCATGATGTATCCCGGGGAGTTCATGGACCCCACGGCGACTGAGAGTCAGAGCATGACTGAAGAAGCGAGACTTCTGGTCACGGCAAGAGACAAGTACAAGGTCAAACTACAACCCGTGGAAATTCAACACCGAGAGGGGGTCGACGGTAAGTCTTAGCAAGCACAAATCAGACAATTCGACTCTGAAAGCCATGCTAATTCTGACACAAGCTACATGGGCGGAATCGTTCACGAAGCTTCTCGCCTTCAACCAGACCCAATATGAGAGAGTGCTCAATGTCGATTCAGATTCCACAATTCTACAAACCATGGACGAATTATTCCTTCTGCCCCCGTGTCCGGTAGCGATGCCGAAAGCCTACTGGCTCCTTCCAGACAACAATGTCTTGTCTTCACAGTTGTTGCTGGTGCAGCCAAATACCGCCGAATTTGACCGTGTCATGAACAAGATGCACGAAGCGGGCAGCAACGACTACGATATGGAAATCGTCAACCAGCTCTATATCAACGAGGCCATGATACTCCCGCACCGCCCATATGATCTCTTGACTGGCGAGTTTCGCAGTGGCGACCACGGCAAGTACCTTGGTAGTGACAACGAGGTATGGGATCCTGTGACGGTATTCAACGAGGCCAAGTTCCTACACTTTTCCGACTGGCCAATCCCCAAGCCGTGGGTGTCGATGATGGAAAGTGAGCGCGAGGAGCATCAGCCCAAATGTGTGGAGAAAGACGGCGTCGTAGACTGCTCTGATAGAGAATTGTGGAATGGGTTTTATATCGACTTTACCCAACGTCGCAAGGTAACTCTTTCCTATGGGGCCACAGGCCATCTGAAGACGGGACGAGACTGCTAACTTCGCGTAGGACGTCTGTGGCACACATTCATATTTCAGGACATGATGGATCTTTGACCACTCGCACGTGTTTTGTATTGCTCGACAGGGCAGGATACCTCTGCGATTGGTCTCTTTTTGCTACCATACCTATATACTCAACACTCACACATGTCACGTTGTCGAAAATACGGAAAGCCGCGGGGCTTATGATGGGCAGAAACTTGACGCAACAAATGAATTTACTAAATAAATAAGTCGATCCCAAAGTTTCAGACTCAAGGACGCCAAAGCCAAGCACAGTAGGATGGAATTGCCATGATTGATACCCGGTCTCACCACACTCGACAGGCCGGCGGCGGACTATGACCTTGACATTTGAATGCAGCTTTGAAGTCCTTCGAATTGTCCATGATGCTCCTGATTCGTACTTCATTGGGCGCATGCGAATCAATTGACACTAGAATCGACAGGCCGTTTAGGTTGTTGTTATGACAAAAGAATTGGGCGCTAGAGACGAAAAAAAGCTGTGCGGGTGTGAGGTGGCTCAAGTTCGGCAGCAGTAGATTCTTGTTGGGCTCGAGGATGTTGCGCCTATCCCATGCGGCGTAGGCATTGGCGATGGCGCCGTTGTCTGCAATGTTCTCCTGGAGCGTCAATGTTCCGTTGATGCGGAGGTTCTTGTGGGAGAACGGGTTCTTGGCCTCGGCGCCCTGGTTCGGGCTGTCCACGTGTATGACGTAGCTGTCAAACTGGTTGACAAGGCAGCGCTGGCGGGCCTCGTAGGCGTCCAACGTCTGGCTGTCCCACGCCGCCGGGTTGTAGTCGCCGTTGCCGTCGTACTTCCAGCACACGTTATCGAAGCCGTGCGTCATCTCGTGGCTGATGGCCATGCCCAGGGTGCCGTAGTTTATGTACTGCGGCAGCCCGGTGCCAAAGAACGGCGGCATCGCGATGCCCGCGTACAAGTTTACATAGTTCTGGTCCAGGTTGTATTGTGCGTTGACCACGTATGACGGGATGTGGAATTGGTGATGGAGTGGCTGGACGAGTAGATTCCACTTTTGCTTTTTCGACCACTTCATCCATGAGAGAACGTTGCTGTAGTGGGACGGACCGATCTTGAGGTCGGCGTAGTAGGCCAGGAGTGCTGTGCCGTTGGGCGCGTTGGGGTACTGCGGCGTCACAAATCAGCACTTCAAGACCAGATGAGTCTCGTTGGCTTCTTCTCACCTCTTCGGGCAAGAGATAGCTGGCATTCATATTCAACATCTTGTCCTTGACAGCAGCCTTGACTGTATCGGTCATCCACTCGACGTGGTCCATTCTTTCAGCATAGGTCGCCCTCAAGTCGTTGAACAATTCCATGACCGCCGGCTCCTGGTGCTTGTCGTAGGTGCCGTCAATGTACATCTTTCCGGCGGCGTCTGGCATCGTCCCGGCAATGTGCTTCAGACACGTGCCCCATCTATCCGTATTCGATGACTGCATGGGCTTCGTTCAGTATCAAAAAGAGAAGCATCGTGTTGGGGGAGATCGAAAGTCTTACGCCGCTGAATATTTGCTCCAACACCAACCCGACCTTGACGAATACGTATGCTTGAATCACGGCTTTCGGGGTTGTGGCCAACAGATTGTTTAACTTATCGAAGCTTGACTCGATGGCGTAGATGTCGGAAGGCTTGTTATAACCCTTGGGCAGGAGTTTCGAGAGTATCTTGTATATGGCAAGCAGCGGGATTTTAGATTCTGCCTTTTCGAGAGGGAAGCGATTGGTCTACGAGTAGAGTGATGTCAGCTCGTACAAGGCAAGCCAAGGCGTCGAAGCCACTGGCAGTCTAGTTGGCAGGCATAGCTTACTTCTCCGACATTCATGTCCGCGAGGGCGCTGTCAAGCTTGAGGACGTCTCCCAATAGATGCTTGCGGTCGTTGGCCTGGAGGAATTCGAGCGGCTGGGCAAGAGTATTGGCATCGACCTTGGCCAAGGGCGGGGTCGAGACTGCTGGTTGTATAGAGGGCAGGAAGAGTTTCTATCAGGCATCTTCAGAAATGACTTTTTCCGGATCAAACAACAGTTGCAGACGCGCAGACTCACGGTTGCACTTTCTATTCTGTCGACGTCGAACTGGAGGAGAATGTCGGTGCCCAGATCGTTTGTGTACATCATCAGATCGGCCAGGTGCCGGTAGTCTGCCGGCAACATGAGAGCATTCGCGGCGACGTCGGACGCGGACACGGGGAACAAGGCCTTGAGGCGATCGAACACGTTCTTGACGCCGCTGTGGTGTTCGTCCCGCAGCCGTTTGCCGTCCATGCACGCCTTGTAGTTGTTCGTGAGCTTGGTGAAGACCTTCACGTCGTCGGGTGAAGGATCGTGGACCGTCAGCTCTCCGTCGAGGAGCTGTTTGACAATTTTTTCATGTTTCTCGTTTTCGGTCACGATGGTCTCAATATTACTTCTGTCCGAGTATCGCAGTGGGAACCCGCCGCAGACATCTGCCGGTGTGAGCTATCATAGCCTCAGGGCACGGGCTCGAGAGTCACTTACATTGGTCGAAGTTTGTACACGGGTCAATGGTCGTGTAGTTGGGATGAAGATTGAGGAGAATATGCTCTGATGCAGTCAAGCATTCCTGCGTGAGACAAGTGATGTCCATGATGGCTGCCTCGCAGAGAAAAGGAGACCCGAGACAGACGTAGACATTGTGTGTGTTGTCCCTTTATAACACGCAATTGCATGTTTCGATTGAAATTTAGCCTGGTGCGCATGCAGGCGTGGAATAATAACCCGTTCAAGCCATGGGGGCAGATCGAACCATAAAACAACTTAAAATCCTCTTTCACAGTATGGAAAATCATTTTGAGTATAGCTCATGCTTTTCCGAGAGAAAACGGCAATGGCGTTGATAGCCAAGAGCCGAATGTGTTTATAGGCGGCGGACGAGGATGTAGCTTTCAACTCAATATTTGGCTTGAATGCAAGGGGCGTTTGGAGAAAGCACAATATCCAAAGACTTCGGACATGAACACGAGTTGTTAAAACCTTCTTACGTCCGATGGCATCGGCCCGAGATGAGCACCGTCGGGTATAGACGCAATAATCGACCAATTCTGCAATTCTCAGACGACTTCGAATGAGAAAGAGCATTAAGACACCAGAGTCGACAGCACAATTCACAGTGAAGCCTTTCTTCAGGATCACAGTCAATACCGCATTACTGAACCGGAGGTAAACTCTATAGTTTCCACAATTGGTGTTATGGTTGAAAATGGTTGATCTTGTTCAGAATTTACGGATAATTATAAGTTACGTTGTATTCGCTTCTGCGTGCAATGCTCGTCATACATGGTATTTGCCCACTTTTCAGGCGGCGTTCATATTCTTCCTCTGGTCCCATCGAGCTCCACGAACTGATCGCGAACTCCTAGCTCGCTCGGATCGCGCATGCCGAGCTCGCTCGGCGTCGTTTTGGCTGCCTCTACGCTTCCGGGGTAATTGTAATTATATCCGTCGTACGGCTGCTGCGCGTGATACTGCCCAAACTGCTGGTTTTGACTCTGGTAGCTGTTGCTCGGGTTTCTGGACACGCCAGCCTCCGGCTTCTCCTCTACCGGTGCGCGCTTCTTTCGGAGCTGCATGGCCATGAAGACGATGGAGGCGATCAGCGCTAGGCCCAAGGGCACACCGACGCCTAGTCCAATGGCCATATTTTTGCTGTCGTCTTTTGATGACACGCCACTTGCACTCGGGGAGGCGGTTGCCGCGTAAGCTGTGGATGCAGCCGTCGACTGGCCAACACCCGATGCATTGTCTAGCGAATCGGTGGTTGAGGCTGTCGCTGTATTTGAGGTTGTGGTTGTCCCCGTGCTGACAGTTGTCGCTTCTGCCACTGCGGTGGGTGCGAAGTGAAGCGTCAGACCGACTTCGACGTTGAACATGTGGACGTCGGGGTCGTTGCAGCACGTTGACGTTCTGTTGTTGGAGCAGCAATGTTCCTGCTTGTTGCACCGCCACAGAAAGTGTAAACCGGCGGCATCACCTATGATGTCAAGTCAGCTTTCACACTCGACTTTGATGTCCTGGGAGTAGGCACTTACTTTCCGTGTCGCCGCAATAGTTGAGGCATGGCTCGGCCCAGTTACTATCTGTGCAGCCCTGCTGGCTCATCATATTGTCTTGCACGGCATCGAGACACTGGAGAACTCAAAGTAAGTACAAGTCGATGTAGCAGGGCCAAGACGTCAAAGTGACGGAGAAGCCAGGATCCGGTAGAAACGAGGATGTCCCAAGACAGGCAATAGACGAGAGATGGGAACACTTACAAGGCCATTTGACATGCAATAGTCTCGAGGGCTACAACAGTTCGTGACGTTTGCTGTGAGATCACATGGCATCCATCCTTCTACTGGCTCCTCGTCGGTGTAGACGAACGGGTCCCCTTTGCTGCTATAGCATCTCGTCGAGTGGGCGACACCACTGAGAAGCAGTAACAGTAAAATCGAAGCGCCAGGCATCCTTATGTCATCCGATCACGACACCAGTTCGTAGGTACACAAGAAGTGATTTTCTGGCTTAGGCAACGCAAAGCCTCGTTTCGACAAAACCAACGTGAACACTCAAAGGAACGAGGAGTCGGAGTTGGGTGGGCAGCAGGGTGATCACCAATTTATCAGAGAGACATGCCTGAAGACCACCCAGATTCTGTATGGACTATCATGTTGCATTGCGGCAAAGCTGTGGGCCCAAGAAGTCAAGACCATGACTGTCACCAACATGGTTGACCAGGGTCTTTCCGGCCTTGTGGGGCCAATGCAACTCTATATTCAAGCATGATCTGAGAAGTAGGTAGGTCCCATTCTTTACACTCTGAGCACCCGAGGCGCAAATCATATCATGAAATCCTTTCTCGTCAGCTCGTTAAAGAACCTAGTGAACGCCTCTTCCCTTAATAGAATTGCTGTTCGCGCGTATATGATGTCACTTGTATTTGGTCAGGATGGAGTGTAGGCTCTTCGCACGAGTCTCTGTCACGTTGATCATTGCACAGAAATATCAGTTATCATAGCGTTGCTGCAAGTCGCATGCGCGGGCAATTCCACCAACCCACTATTCGGGATTCCTCACGCGGGTTGACTGGCCGTGAAGCGCGCTCAAGCGCGAACAGCTGCAAGACGCCCAACAGAAGAACAAGGTCTTCATGCTGGCTATATTTACGTCCTGCTAGCTGAAATTCCATATATGTGCGCCAATCGTGATGAGACGTCGCGAGATGAAGGATGGATCCTATTTCCTACACAGTAACTTGCATGTCAGCGGCAACAACATGGTCGTCGACGAATCAGCACGATACATCTTCTCTTGGCACGTGTCGCAGGTGCCGGCCCCTGTCATTGACCAATGGCAATCGAGTCCCGGTTTTGTGGATGGCGTCAAGAGCGAAACTATGCTTAATCAGTAAGGGCCGCAGGGTTGTATGGGCCCGATCGGCATCGGCTTTGAAGTGATCGACACTTGGAGACTGACGGATGATATGATATCCTATGAGGAGAAGGCAGTCTCAGCAGTTTAGATCATGACCCTTGGGTTCACTCTCATTCCGGATGTTCCGCCTTGTCTTTTGGCACTCGCATAGTTAATTTCACCTTTGTTAATAGTCGTTACTCTCTATCTATATCTAGCTGTATCAAGCTCTATGTTCTGCTTGACGCACTCAAGCTCTGCCTCGGGTTTTGTCGAATCCAGCTCTGTATACGGATCGCCTCTGCCAACACCGTAGGATGGGTCCATATGATTGTGATGATTCGGCACATACGCATCTTGATAATACTGCCCCTGGTGCAGGCCTATCGGAGGCGTAGGACCATAATAGCCATCGTTGACGTTTCTAGGCAACGGGTGTGTCTTCTCAGCTGCTTGTTGCCTTTTCTTTTGCATCTGTGATGCCAAATACACTATGGCAGCGATCAAGGCCACTCCAAAAGGAACGCCGAGACCAAGCCCGATGGCCATGCTGCGATTGTCATTTGATGACGAGTCTGAACTTCCGCTCGCCGAAGCAGTGGCGGCTTCTATTCCTCCTCTTGTGGAAGTAGTGGACAACTGATCGGTCGCGGAGCTCGCATCCTGACTAGTCGAAGTCGCAGGTAGTGACGTTCCAGACGCAGTATCCGTCGTCGACGTTGAGGCCGTTGCTGTCGAAGTACCCGTGGAAGGTGGGAAATGGAAGCTCAACCCGACCTCCACGGTAACAAACTTGGCGCTCGCGTCACTGCAACACGATGTCGTGGCGTTGCTCGCGCAGCAGTGAGTCTGTCCGCTGCATCGCCACAGGAAATGGAGACCCCCGCCGCTCACTAGAAATGATGTTAGTCTAGAGCATGTGGCAGCTTTGAGCTGAAAGGACTCACTATCTGTGCCTTCACAATAGTTGACACATGGCTCGTCCCAGCTGCTACTGGTGCAGCCTTGCTGGCTTATGACGTTGTCCACCACGGCGTCCATACAGAGGCCATTGGACATGCAATAGTCTCGGGGACTGCAACAGCTCGTGACATCTGCTGTGGTGTTGCATGGCATCCACGCCTCCACCGGTGAGTCGGGGTTATAGATCCACGGGTCGCCTTCGCTGGTATAGCATCTTGACTGGACTAAGACAAAGAATAGTGATAATGCAAGATATGTTATAAAAGCCATATCTGTCTTGCTAGATGCTTCAATGGAAGCTTGCTCAAGCCTATCTCAGCAAAGTCTTGTTTACAATTCTACAAAGAGAAACAGGAGAGTGCCGGAGTGCTGCGCAAGGAAACCAGCCATAAGAAATATCCGCGTGAGTCAAACAGAAACAGAGTATTAAGCTTGTTCTCAGGCGCTTAATCGACGATCATCTTTCCGGTCGCATCCTGGCAGCTGCAGAAAGGTAGTATTTGTGGGATCAGGTCACCAACATGTACAATGCAGACTCTTGGCGTTGGATGGCACATCTCACTGCTGTGATAAATCATTTACTTTCTTGCTGTCGACACACCTCTTTCGATCTTCGTTACTGAATAGGAATAAAAGCTTCAATTGAGTGATGTTGCGCTACTGTACTGTGAAGCTTGCACGGAAGACTTCCACCCACTATATTTCTGAGAGAAAGTATACGATTCGATAAGCGCGAAATACCCAAGCAACTATAGTCGCAATGTGGCGACTAACTATTATAGAGCCTCACCGGCACAATTGGCTTTGCCCGGGCATTTGCAGTACCGGCGAAACTGAAACGTCACAAGAGAGAAGGATTTGGGCGCCTACCTGAATGTCAGATGGGGGCGGCAACATAACTCACCAGCTGAACATGGCTCTCACAGTCGCGGCTACTTGCAAGCCATAATGGTTCCGGTCCAGGTTTGTTTGCTCATGTCGCATAAGTAGATCCCCTGTCGTTGGCCAATCGCCTCACGATCCTCCCCGGCGGGAACATCTGGGTATGGCCTAGGAGGGTGGGGGCCTTTGGGCGGATGGCTTGCGCCAACTCTTGTCCGCATCTTTATCTCTCTTTTTCCCCTCCTGATGTGATGGATACCAGATTCAAGGTGGCTGGAATATGTTCACCTCTATCGCGAGAAATTTCAATGATAGCCTTATGAATCGACGCGAAGGAAACTGGGCAACTTGGATGTATTGAATGCATGTATAGCTCGGGAGAAATCAGGGCTCCTTTCTCTTGCGGCCGGCATGCCAGCAATAGATTCCCTAGCAGGATGCTCACCTAGTTCTCGTTACCCATGCATACCTAGGAATGACGAAATGTTGGTTGGTTTGTACTATCCGAGGAGGTCATGCTGCCACATTCGGAGCAATCATGCCAAGACCTTTTGCAGCCAAGAGAAAGAGAGCGCTTATCTAGATATTTACCTAGCTCCCTTGTCATCGTCAATCCAGTTGTTGTCGCGATCTTGTCTTCTCATTTGCCATGTGTTTCCTTTGAAACCATGCTCAACCTGACGATAGTATAGACGCTGTGCGCGCTTACGCGACTGTGGCCATCATGGCGCTATTCGAAAAGACCTCGACCATCCTAGCGACGGCCACCCCCAACGCCGGTATACAGCGACGCTTGGCACGGGTCGCGGGGCTGTCATCTCTGCTCCTCCTCTTTTGGGCGCTTTTGCTCAGATCCAGGTCGGACCCTCAACTGCCACCGCCATCGCCACAGATTTTCAAAGATGACGAGTCCGCGCTGGGCTTCGTTCGCCGGGCCAATATCAGGGCTGATCTGGAACTGTCGCCGACCATAAACTATATGCGCCAGTGCATACAGACGGTCGTTGACCCTCAGGTCGATCGGAATGCCGTGGCCGACGTGGCAGAGCCTTTGCTCGTACCACCTCAACGTCTGCGACTGAGTCAATCCGGAAGTGCGAACGATTTACTGGGAGAATGTCTCTCTGTGCCACTCTCCGTGTCCCATCCGTTTCCCGAACATGCAAAGTTTCCGGACCTCATATTCGGCATGGCAACCACATACTCTCGGCTGCGAGACTCCATTGTACCCATTACTCACTGGGCGTCGGGCCGAGAATCCAAATTGATCGTCATTGTGCAAGACTGGACCGAAGAAGTCTACAGGATCATAGAGCTCGAGAGCGTATACCAAGAGAGAGGCGTGAACGCGACCTTTATCCAACCCTACGACGAGGCGCACACGACGTCGCAGTCTCATTTCAGGGTACTGACGCGCATGGTCGAGGAGAGCGGCCCGGACACCAAATGGTTCGGCCTGCTCGACGACGATACCTTCTTTCCCAACCTGGAGCCGTTGTCAGAGGCGCTTGGAGCTATGGACCATACCAGGGAGCTGTATGTCGGAGCACTATCCGAGGACTTTGCAGCCGTCAAGAACTTTGGCATCATGGCCTACGGGGGCGCCGGTGCGTACCTCTCTGTGCAACTCGCCAAGAAGCTCGGCGATCCCACAGAGGCCGACAGGTGCCTGAGCGAGTACACTCCCGAATTTGGTGACATTATCATCCGGGATTGTGTGTATCAGCATAGTAGCGCAAGGCTCACGGTGCTACCTGGCTTGTAAGTCACTCGTGTCCCAGTCCGCCCTTCATTTTAGACTGTCCAACTTACATCCCGTTCTAGATACCAGCACGACCTTGCGGGTGATATGCGCGGCTTTTTCGAATCGGGAGCTGACCCATTAAATCTGCATCACTGGAAGACGTGGTATCATGAACCTGTGGTTTCAATGGCTGCAGCCACAAACTTTTGCGGGTATGTGCATATCATCAACAATCCACAATTCATCCAGATAATAAATCTAGAGATCATGAATTTGGATTCACGCAAATAGCTCTCTGCTAACTCAAGCCGCCTGATGCAGCAACTGCTTTCTTCAAAGATGGGCATTTGGTTCCAATACCATCCTATCAAACGGCTATTCCATCACATTCTATCCGGGAGGTTTGGAATGGTTGGACCTCGACAGGATGGAGTATACGTGGGACACACATGCCGACGAATCAGATACACGTTACGAGTACGTCCTAGGGGCTCTGCGCGGAGCAGTGCCCGAGGATCAACGAGTCACCTATTTCCTCAAGGACACGGAAATTCACGGTAGTACCATGAGGCAGTTGTATTTGCGCGAGCGCCTGGAGGACTCGGATCTGTCCGACGAGGTGATAGAACTCGTATGGAGCAAGTGATCCATCCACGCCGGATCTTCATTCTTTAGCGACACGTAAGGCAGACTGTGACCTCAAGTTGTTGGAACGGCAGCAGAATGCTTTTGCAACACACGATTGATCAACGCCCTTCTATGAGATCATGAAAACGATGATTGGACCGATACTGTTACCCCGCGTTGAGCGGAGATCGGACTGACGTGAGGCTTGGGAGTCACACAAGTCCAAAAGAACTTGCGATGGGCGGGCTGCACAGCATTGGCGCATGGACGAAGAACATTCTCACTATTCTTTTAACGGCGTACTGATAGATATCATGGGCAGGCGGCGTTCTGGAGAAATAATAGTGGGCGCATATATAGCAATGCGCGGCGGCTTGTGTGTTAGACATTCAGGTATCACAAGATCTTTACACATCTACCGCCCGGGCTGGCTTGCTTTTGAACATTCTGACAACTGATGTCCTTACATTATTACAGGTACGATGTACATCGGCCGTAAATGTACTTGGAAAATCGCATCAACATGATCGCACTCTACCGTGTCATCCAGATAAGGGACTCTGGCGTGGGGAGATCCCAAGAGGGTACATACGACGCGGGCGGGGTGAGAAGCAACGCTGTGTCTCATTGAACGTCGCGCAGGCCAATAGGCACATGGGATCTCTATGCATCACAAAAGCTAAGTAAGCAATCTGTATATGTAGAGTAACCATCCCGGTGGGCAGCTGCTTTGCGGTTCATGCAGAACTCGCTCCCCGTAGAGATACGGCCGTCACTTATAGCTGCCGCTTCCTCCTTCATCCGATCAGGGAGAGGCCTGTCTTCTTTCGAGCATGGGCCGACCCATTGAGTATAAGCCCAAAAGACCCTGTGTTCATAATCAACATTATGGCAGTAAACCCGCAATCTGCAGTACTGGCATTGGATGGAGGGGACCCGCGACTAAACAACAATGTCGACAATGTCGTCCCAGCCGAGACCTACTCATGCCGCGATGTGAGCTTTGAAGAGTATATGTACTATGCAGCCATCACGCGCGCCGAGGAGAAGGAGGCGAATGCGAGATATATCGAAGCCCGAGGACCCAAGTCTTTCAAAAATATCGTCGGAGCAAGATTTTCCAGAGGCCATGCCAACGACCTTGCAACGTTGACTCCAAACGAGAGTGTGGAGGAAAAGTCCGAGACAGATAATGGTGCACAGGTGACTGTTCAGAACCAGCACTACATCACCCCGTCTCAAGAAAAGACGACGAGCAGAGCCGTAAGAACCGCAAGCTGGGGGACCATCTTTTATCTCATCACGACCGACATCCTGGGACCAACAGGCGCACCGTACGTACTGCCACCATTTGCTAGCATATCCAAGTATTAACTGATTGACCCAGATGGGCCTTTGCTCAGATGGGCTATGGACCTGGTGTCGCTCTGTATACTGTATTTGGAGTCCTCTCATACTAGTAAGTAACTCTTCGCCATTCCGAAACACGATTAAAATTGACCATTAGGCAAGTTCTGGCTGGGTAATCTGGAAAGTATTTCTCGGTCTCGACTCGGACAAGTATCCCATACGCGGGTACGGAGACTTCTTCTACCGCATGTTTGGTCCTGCGGCGCGCCACTTCATCAACGTCAGCCAGTCGCTCCAGCTGCTTCTGGTGGTCTCCGTGCTCATTCTCCTCAATGGGCAAAGCATCTCGCAGATCAGCCGCGGTCCCAGCGGAGACCAACTGGGACTGTGTTTTGTGGCGTGTCCCCTTATTTACATGGTGGCCGGCTTCGTCCTGGGGCAGATTAGAACCTTGCAACGTCTTGGTTGGCTTGCCAATGTGTGTGTCTGGCTTGTCCTGGCCATGATTCTTCTATGGTACGAGCCCTCACCCAGCTTTATGCATTCAGTCAAGACTTACCAGTTATAGTATGGGAACGGTCGGCTACGGACCTAACTATGCAGCAGTTGAGGCGTCGTTTGGCTTGAAGCCCGGACCTATCAGAACTTTCGCGTGAGTCAGATACTGGATTCTCAATTACGGAGAATCATGAACCACGGACTGACGCTCATGCTGCTACAGTGGCCCACCGCCGGAAGGATATACGAGCGGTGGTACCGGGTTCGTCGCCAATTTGAACGGACTCAATATTGCTGTCTTTGCATGTAAGCAGTACACTTGTCCAACTCACGCTGGCTATTTGCTTCTCTACTAACATTCATCATTCTAGATGGGGGTGCCATGCTCTTTGCTGCGTTATTAGCTGAGATGAGGTAAGTCCTCCCTTGCATTTATGAATGAGAGCTGACATTCGTGTCTCAGGCACCCGTTGGACTTTTGGAAAGGTCTCCTCTGCGCGCAGATATTCATCTACGCAGCCTACGTTTTCTTTGGCGTGTTCATGTACTCTTACCACGGCCAGTATGCCTATAATCCCAGTCAACAAGGCGAGTTGTATCATACGCACCAGAAGATGAGAAAGCTGATGATTTCTCGCAGGAATCATTCTCTACGGCGCCCAGACAGCGGCCAACATCATGTCGATCATCAGCGCCCTGATTGCCTCCGTCTTGTACAGCAATATCGGACTCAAGGTGGTCTACGTTGAGATCTTCCATGAGCTGTTCAAATTTCCAGGGCTGACGACGCGCCGGGGAAAGATAATGTGGGCTTTTCTGATCCCAGTCTACTGGATCCTAGCTTTTATCATAGCTGCTGCAGTTCCAGCCTTCTCTGGTAAGATGACCTACGGTTTTACACTACCTCCAACAGTACTGATCTTGCATATATAGCCATTGTCGGCCTCAATTCTGCCTTCTTCACGCTATCGTTCACCTATACCCTCCCGGCCCTCATGGCTCTCGGCTACTGGGTCAAGAAAGACGCCATGATCGAGGGTCAGGAGCGATTCGATCCTTCGACGGGTACATACAACTATGTCGACCGCGGCTTTGCCCGCTTGAGACGCGGCTTCATGAAGAAACCATTGTTCAACCTGGCCAATATCATCTACATTCTCGGCGCCACCGCCACGTGCGGTTTGGGCTGTTACAGTGCCATTGTGAGCTTGATAGAGGCTTTCGAGCGTGGCAGCGCCAACAGTCTGAGCTGCAAACCACCGCTATAAGCCATCAGCCAAACTTGAGCCTAAGGACAGACTTCTTGGGGTTTTCAAGTGGTGTACATAATGCTTTGGACGTTGTCAGTTGTCATATTGAAGAGGAAGTAGAACGAAATGTCCCGATAAAAGCGTAGTGCTTCCTATTCCCGTTGCCTCGTCAAACATAGAGGACTTTCCAATATAGAAGAATACGTATCTTTTTTTGACGTCTATATACAATGCGACAACACTTCCCACGATTATTTCATAGCTTTGATCGAATCTGATCTTGACCATCCTCAAAAACAGTCTCAATCAGCAGTCTCCATTCATCAGCCTTCCTCTCATCAATGGCATTGCCATCCACACTGACGCTCAGCTCCAGGTGGTCCTCAAGGCCAAAGACTCCACACAGAAACTCATTGTCCCGCACACGCACGCCGCTGTTGGCACTCAGCCAGTCGGCCACAAAGTCGTCTTCGCCCTTGCCAATGGGCTTGGACAGGTCGTACATTCCGGGCTTCTGCGTGGTCCGCCCGACGGAGCTGACGCCGCACGTCTGCGTGCCGGCGTTGGACCGCGCGGCCAGCGAGCCCTGGGGCCCACCCGAGGTCTTCCGCAGCGCCTCTGGCAGTTTGGCCTGTTCTCGCTCCACTGTCATCAGGTAGTTCATGGCAATGACCCTGCCGGGCCCGCTGCTTCCCATGTAGCGGAGCGGGTTGGCCGCGTCCTCGGGGCGGGCGCGCTTCTGGAACGCCGACAGCTGCCGCTGCGCATGACGGGCCAGGAGCCGGAATCGGCCGTCGAGGTCGAGGTGTGACGGCAGGAACGGCAGCACGATGCCCTCGCAGAAGGCGAGCATCATGCTGTCGGGCGGGTCCGCATGGTTGAAGAAGGGCCGCGGGTTGATCGGGAAGCCTGTGATGAATGGGCGTTGGTCGCCCGGGTTGCGCCGCTCGTTGAGCATCATCATGACCAGCGCCACGAGCACGAAGCCGCCGGCGCCCACGCTGGCTCCTACCTGCCGGCACAGGGACACGATGCGGTCGCGCGCCTTGGTGTTGACTTTGGCACGAACCGAAAATGTGTTGAGTGGTGGTTTTGAGCTGTAATCCAGCACGTCCGAGTATGTCGGCGGGTACGCCCTAGAGTCCGAAAAGGGCTGATCTCGTCTCAAGGGGTTGGGAAACCCAGCAGGCAGTGGTTTTCGGATGTGGCGAAGAACCCTTGATATAGCCCAGAACCAACGTTTCCGAGCAAGAGACCCGGATATCCGAGGATATAGATCCTCTTGTGCTGATGGAAGTCGGGGTTCGGTAGCAGATGCAGAGCCGAGGGAGTCGACAGCATGCTGCAGGTCGGAGAGAGGCGTGTTCATGAGCCGTAGGAATGCCTCGGTCCATACACGCATGGTGAGTCCATCCGTGACTGCGTGTGAGACCACAAAGTAGAATCTCAGGACGAGATGGCCACCGCTGGATAGTTTCGGCGGCAGAACAAAGAGCTTGGAAAGCGAACCATCCGGGTCCACGACCCGTGCCGTATTAATAACGTGAAGATGGAACTCGTCGTCGTTCACCGGCCGGCCACGACGATCTCTGACGTAGACTAGCCACTTTTCGGCATCAGCGATCACCTCCTTCGAGTTATTGTAACACGGAACTTTCAAATGAGGCTCTTCGACTCCTGATGGGCCAGTCGTAATCGGGGCCCTTGCTCTCAAGAGGACATGCTGCAGGCGTAATACAGCCCATGCCAGCAGAACTCTCCGCTGTAGTTGTTCGGGGGACAAGGCGCTCGCGGCCTTGAGGCGCAGCAATGTGTTGACATCGGCCCGTCCGCCATAGTATCGCCCGTCTGCGTCAAAGGAGCGCTCTACTACACCCTGACGCCTGACACAGAAGTCGTTGCCGCCCTGTTCCTGCACCAGCCTCCACGAGTGGTGGTTGTTGGCATACCGATCGAGCCAGTGTCCCTGCTCAGCTGGAATGGAGACCGTGGCTGTCATATTGCAATGGAAGCCAGTCCCTCTCTACAGCCAAGTAGAGGAAGTCGTGGAAGTTCTCCTTATACTGTTCCAGCAGTGGAGAACCCTTGCTGTTGGTCGGGAGTTGTTTGGTATAACACTTGTCTCACACGACTCCGGCACTCGATCTGGGCGGCGGCGAACAAGTCGATTAGACCAGCAATCACAACAGATCTGAAACAAGCAAGTTTGATTAGTAAAAAAAAAACACGCGCGCGGTGATTTCTCATGATGGCTGAAAGGTCGTGACTCAACACAAGGTAAATTTTACGCGAATGTTTTTCCTTCAAGCACCAAACCATATTGGGGAGTTTTCAGACCGGGGGCGCCTACCGACCCATAGTGTGTGTAAAAGATTTATTGCACTGATGAAGGGAAGGCGGGGCTCTGGTTTGCGGGGGTTCAAGTCGACGGATCGTATGACGAGCAGAATGCGAGAATGCGATGCACGTTGGGGAAACTGTTCACCAATACTGGCTAGTATTTAAATATCGTGAGTTTCATGATATGGATAAGATAAAAAAAAAAACTGTGAAATTAGTGGCGTATTACGACCTACACATCAAGCCCAAGGATTATAGTCGCGATGTGGCTTGTGTCGCGACTCGTCGAAAAGCTTGGTTGGCAAACGGCGGCTATACCTACCGGGTGGCTGTCCTTGACAATGGCGAATACAGATCCTAGAACTTCGCCAACATTGTCACAATAGATTTCATGTTACAGGCACGTGCAATACGGAATGAACACAATTTGGTAGATGCAGTCATATTAAGCGCATAGAACCTATTTGAAAACAGCAGTGGTATCAAAACCAGACACCTGAATGGAACGCAGCCAATCCGTGCTTGTCCGCCCTAGAATACAGTGTCCTTTTTTGTCGTAACGTTCGTTTCCTATCGTATCTTCTTCTGAACTCCCTTCCACCCTCATCCATAGATAAAGTGTATGCGTGTGGTAGAGACATTTACAGCTCTGCCTTGGTATCCTGAGCCTTCTTCTTGGCGGCATCAGATCCGCCGATAACCTGGTCAAGAACCCACTGGTAGCCGTTCTTAGCGGCCTCGGTGAACTTGGCAAAAGCAGTGTCGGCCGGTCCGCTGGTGCCATACTTGAAGTAGGTGGACTGCTTGCGGGCGTAGGCGCGCAGCTCGTTGAGCTTGGAGCCCTGAGGGACCGGGATGCCGTAGCTATCGAGGTACGACTTGAGCTCGCTCTCGCTCCAGGTGTCAAAGGTGCTCTGCTTGGCAGCGTCAGTGGCCTTGCTCAGGTAGCTTGTGACCGAAGCATAACTGTCTCCACCAGCAGAGGAAGCCGAGGCGTATGCGGACTGAGCGGCCGAGACGAGCTCTTCGCGAGTGGCACCGGCCTTGTCACCAACGCTCTGGGCAGTGGCATCACCGCTGCTCTTGAGGTACTCCTTGAGGTTGTCGGTGGAGAAGTCGTCCCAAGTCCAAGCACTGTAGCCAGAAGCCACCTTGTGGGAGTTCTTGCGAACAAGTGCGCGGAGCTCATCAGCCTTGGAGCCGTGAGGGACCGGGACACCGCGCGCATCGAGGTAGGCCTTCAGGCGGCTTTCCGACCAGGTGTCAGTGGCAGAGTTGAACGCCTCTTGGGCGGCCAAGCTGGCACTGTCAGTAGCCTTGGCGTACTGGTTGTTGGCGTTGCTGGTGGCGGCGCCAAAAGCGCTGGCAGCAGAAGCGGAAGCAGAATCACCGAGAATCTGGGCGCGGTGCTTGCGGACAAGAGCGCGGAGCTCGTTGACCTTGGAACCCTGAGGGACGGGGATACCGTTCTTGTCGGCGAACTCCTTGAGCTGAGACTCACCCCAAGCGTCAATGATCTTGTCGGTCAGAGTGGCGTAGGCGGCGTTGGCGCTGGCGGAGGCAGAAGCTGCCTGGTCCTGAGCTCTCAAGTATGCGAGACGAGAGTTGCGACGAACCGAAGCGATCAGCTTGTCACGGCTCGAGGGCTGGGGGGCAGGAACACCGTGAGTGTCGAGCCACTCCTTGAGGTCAGATTCGGACCAAGTCTCGTAGAGCCAGTTACCAGGGTAGGCGGCCGTCTCGCCAAGCTTCTTGGCGACAGATTCGTAGCTGGAGCGTGTCTTCTGGAGGAGGGTATCACGCTTGCGAGGCTGGGGGACTTTACGGAATGTCAGTCATGTGCTCGAAATGCTCAAGATGATAGTCGGGCCACCTACCAGGAATACCGTGCTTGTCGGCAAAGGCCTTGAGCTGGCTGTCGGTCCAGCTGTCGAGGATCCAGTCCTTGGTGCTGGTCCACGCATTCTGGGCAGTGTCCTCAGTCTCATACCACGAGTTCTGGACCTGAGTGACAAGAGAGTCCTTGTTGGCCTCGGCGCCCTCCTTGGTCTCGATGCCCTTCTGCTTGAGGTAAGCAGAGAGCTTGTCAGTGTCCCAGTTCTTGTAGGGCGAGACGGCGTAGTTCTCCCAGTTCTTCTGAATCAAGTTCTCGAGGTCCTTGCGGTCGGCAGGGGTGGGGTAAGGGACATCGTTGTCCGAGAGCCAGCGCTCGAGCTCGGTCTCATGCCACTTGTTGTATGCTGTATCTCGATCGTTAGTGCCGTGATGCGTAAGACGTGGGCGGAAGATAGAAATGAAACCCAAGACCATTTTGGTCATGGTGCAATCTACACTTCTGCAATGTAACGTACCAGCTTTGGTGAACCAGCTGCTGCCCACAGCCGAAGTGGCGAGGGCAAGAGTGGTGAGGCTGGTCAACAACCTCATGGTGAATTAAGGTGGTGTGGATTTCCCGGATGTGGAGGGATATATTTTCTTCCGTTGGTGATTACTGCTGCAATCAAATGCAGAGCTGAAATTGAGGAAGGATGGGAAGAGAATTGAGAAAAGAGCTCCGTCAAGTGTGAGGAATGTGGTTGGTTTTGTTTGGCGGAAGGTAAAAGGGCAGCACAGAGTTGGGGAAATGGGCTGGGCCTGATTCACAAATGCATCACGTCACTGCGGCCTAGGGGTCGTGCCGCGTAAACAAAGGGAAGACAGACGTTCATCGCTTTTGCTACAGTTACCTAGGTACAGGTAGGTATTATGCCAAAGTATCCATCGTGCCTGCCCACCTTTGTCTGGGTATTACGTTGTGCTAACCCAGATGCATAATAAAGGCCCTTGCCATCATCAGTGATCATCAACAAACCATCCGCCATTACACGTGGATTAGGCAAATACATTTCGTGCCTAGCACCTCTTTGCCTCTAGTTGGGGAGCTGGACGAAGACACGCAGACTTGTACTCCAAATGACTGGATATTTCTTCGCGTCCTAGATCAGCATGACGTACATTCGTATATCCCGGGCCTCGGTTTGACAGCCCAGGGCATCTCTCGAGGCGAGAGGTCTAGAGCTTGTCAGCGCTGGCTACCTGCATGGCCATAGAGGAGAAGGAAAAAAACATGTGCACGTCTGATACCGCTGAAATTTCATCATCAGCAATCTCGATCATCAAACCGTGGCTTCTGTTTCACAGCATAATTCGTCAAAAAACCAAAAGCTTCTATGCAGTGGAAGCAGGGAAAGACAAACAGTGATGGGCAACGGGTGGGTGGACCAAAAGCTCCGGTTACGTCATAAGAAGAGCCAAATTCTTTGCTGAGCTCAACTCTAGGCTCTTTCTGGTTTAGCTGCTCTCTTGTGCGGCTGCACCAAGGTGCTCGCCGGCCTTTAGTGTGGGGTAGCTGGTCTGAAAGCCCCGGCAATCAGTGGGGTCTCTGCTGGCCATCAATGGCCCGGCCCAGAGCTGGAGACCAACAGCTTGGATTGGAGCTTGAAGCTCTGAAGCTCAGGCTGTGAGCAGCTGGGATGGGAGCTTGGGCCGACCAACACACCGCTGCCAAATAGTCTCGATAGTGCAGATAGTGGTCATATTAGCTTGCTGTGGCCGTTCATGGTTTGATCATATTCGACTATTGTATTCCTCATTTTATATTCCGTTGCAGTAATTACGCCATGCCAGGTACTATCCCAATCGATCGTTGTGATGTCGTTAGGACCAGCTTTGTGAATTAGAATATGGTATCGTATAACAAAAATTTGCACTCTTCCTCGAAGATTTCTCGATTTCTTCATCGTTCGAGCGTGGATCCAAGTTCCATCACATCCCTGCCACAGCTTTCCAGAATATCGCCAAGCAGGGTATGGTCATATCAATCCGAGACACACCGCACAGCACAACATGGCATCAATCATGCATCCAGGTGTGGCCTGAGGGTCGCTTTGGGGAGATATATTTCCATGGGCTCGAAAATGACCAACCGACCATCGTGGAAATTGACAATATAAAAAACGTCAATCTTATGGTTCTTGGACAGACAGCCATTATATTGTAATTATTTGTCCTTCGAGCGGAATCAAGAAGCACCCACTTTCACGGCTGTAGATAATTATCAGCATATAGGTAACAAATACTATATATATCGACATTTCTGTGTAAGTCTTGGACTGGCATTATTTATATCTCAAATAATAACTATTTCGAGTTGCAGAATAAAGTTCAAGGGAAACAGACTGCACAAAGGGATATGAGAGAAATAACCGTCTCTGATATACTTTAGTTGTGCTTTGCACTCACAATCTGCCCGCCAGCATATTCGAAAATAAGACAAACAAATAAATGTCAAGAAACGACCTCGCCCGCCTTGTTTAATCACGACTCCTAGTTTTACTGCCACATCCTGAATCGCTACGCACAAGCCGAATCCGATCGGAGCCTTGCATCATTCAGGATAAAGGCATCGCTCACGATTCTGGCATCAGATGGCGTCGATTGACAATCGCTCACAGTCGTGACAGCCTTGTTCGAATGTTGTCTCAATTGCTGCCTCCCGAGGAAGAGATTGACAAAGGGAGACTGACTATAGAAGTTGGCCAAGAATGTCCGTCTCCGACTCAATGACAAAAAGGGCAAAATGAATGTTTTCATGTCTCTCGATAAACGCGAAAGCATGACCACACACAAATATAACACATCAAAAATATCATGTGCACAAATGCAGCAAGAAACAGCAAAGAAAACAAAAGAAAGGGTCTTGCCGTGGATCGAACACGGGGCCTCGCGCAAACAATGTTCAGGGTGTTCCCTAAGCGCGAATCATACCACTAGACCACAAGACCTGCTAGTTGCTGTTGTTGAAGAGTTCAGATTATTACGTGATATATTGAAAGGATGGTGAGGGTGAGGTATTCCGGAATCGACAGGTCGGCGACGAGGTCTCACGATGACTCCAGTCCACCTGCCCAATCCGGCTCCACTTGGTGCTCAATTGGATACGCAGCCGAGGGAAGGTCCTCAAAGCCGGTCGGGGACGAGTCAGTAATGGTAATGATTCCTCAGGCACATGTCTAGTATTGTTTATCCTTGGATTATTTCAATTATAATTTCTATGGGGTTGAATGATATGGTCCCGGTGAGATGAGTCATCTGGCAACTCCTGGTCAAATATATTCAGTCCTCTTGGGGACTCGGCAGGAATGAACTCGGCCGGTATTTATTATACATCACATAATGCCAGCCATTAAATAACAAATCAGAATCAATCACCAGTTCGTTTAATGCCCTCAGCGAGAGAGATCTATGGTTGTGGAAAGCAAAATTCTCTGCGGCTGGGAACTTACAAGCATCATCGGACCAAATCCAACATCCAAGGTGCTATAAAATTTAAGGGTGACATTCCATTTACATAATCGTATCTCTCAAAGTGATATTCTTGATGCAGCTGTCCAATATACGCCCTGCTAGTGAGGGAGATATACAAAGTACTTGAGAGTTAATGCTGATAGAATTTGTAAATATCTTCTCTAGTCCTGCTGCGATGACCGAGACATACTAGTCTATAAGTCCTTGATACAAATGGTGAATCTGCTGTCGTCGTGATCTTCAGTGTCTGGTGGTTGAGATCGTTGGTTTCATCCAATCCTGGATCTTTTCTAGTTGAATCATGTTGACACATAGGCAGTAGAGAGCGCATAGCTCTTGCCCGGGCGATGGTTACTGAGACCGGTACGGAATTTGTTGCCCACAAACTCGTCTTCGCAGGTAATAACATTTTCCATATCTGATGGCATATATGCCACGGCCCGAAACCGTGTGGGCGAGACAAGACCTTTCGAAAAAGACCGTGTATCGTAGAGATGCTTTGTATCCAGAGGACTTGATTTGGCCTCAAGGGTTGGTCATGTCCAACTGCATCCCCTTCACATCTCAAAGTAGAGGTGATAGTGATTGGCACAGCCGGGATTGAACTCTGCCCGACAGCTTGGACAGACTGATAGACAAGACAGGTACTGCTCGATCGTCAGCTCGTGGCGGCATTTCCCACAGAGCACTGCCTTGGCATTCCGTTCTGCTCTCGGCCAAAGCGAATTGGCGTGTCCAGCCGAGGCTTCGTGGCAGCTGATGCACGCGTAGTACTCGCCGCAGCATTTGTGCCGGATGGCAATGATGTCGCGCGGCGAATGCCAGTGAGCGCATTGCGTGAGGGCCGTCACGTTGACACCCTTGACGGCGGGGCCCGCGGCGTCCATGTTGTAGTACTTGAGATGGACTGTTTCGCTTCTGAGCTGGCGGGTAGCAGCGCCGGACTGATACAAGGCACTCTGAGGGAGCAGTCAAGAGCGAACGTTCTGTCTGCCACTGACTGAGTGTCAAATGCAGTGGCCAGGCAATAGGTTGAAGGACGGGATGGGGATGAGAAGCGCAAATCGCGCCCCGATTTGAAGCTGCGGAAAATAGCTTTCGTTTATAGGATGATGGTGGATCATCCATATCTCAGAATAGGCGTTTGATAACCAATTGAGAAAGCTTCAGTTATTTAATCGGCACTATATATAGTAAGGCTCATCAAGACTGTTGACTGGGAATAAATTTTTGTTCAACAATACATACTGCCAATTCGTGGCTAATAGTAAATTACGTTGTATATTTTGTTGGTGACTTTGTGTATATTCTGTACTTTGTACAATTACGAGTATGCGCATGTAACAACCATGATTTCAAACTTAATTGAATTAAAACTACTTTGTATGACTATAGAATCCTTGAGAGAAGAATAGCAAGGAAAAAAACGTATTATGCCTTCATTCTCATGTGTAAGATCACGCTGTGATGGTTGTCACAGTCGTCTTCACTTGTTGGTTGTCTTGTGCATGATAAAATTGATCCACTACAACCAGCTCCCGATCCCCTGCATCTCAATTCTGCAAGGCTGTTAGTAGCACTGTTTATTGCCTTGGCAGGCACTACCAGCGCATGGCCCAGGGGCATGACTGGCGCTGACTTGGAATTCGGGTACCTGATCACCACCGGCTTCGACGTCCTGGGTTGATGGAACATTTCCCCAATGCCTGCGCCGCAAATGAAACCACACTGATTTCTGCTGCGACGCCATGCAAAATTACAGGTAGCTACAGAATACATAATTTTGGACATATTTTCCCCGTCGCTCGTTTTACTACACATTCAGCGCCTTCTTTTCGTTTGCCCATTCTCGAATCGCGGCTGTCGACAGAACCTCGGCCGGCACGGTGCACCGGAACCTTGAACGAAGTCTGTCTTTGAGACGCCGCTGTGCAGTACGAGACCGCCCTGCTATACATCCAACATGGCCCCCGAGGCACGAGCTTCCGAATCAGCACCCATGCTTGACGCTTCCGGCGCTCCCGTCTCTGCCGAGTCCAGCTTCGAGGGCCATTCTGCCGCCGTCACGGCCGATCAAGTCTTGCGATTAGGCGGCGGAGTTTCACTCTCGTTCGTGGATGACTCGCTCTTCGTCAAAGGTCCGTAGTTGCGCCCTGTCTATACTGCAGCCCTGCTTCTGCATCGACGGCACCAATTCTCACACCTCATACACAGACAAGGCAGCTGCCAAGCGCGAGCGAGCCAAACTTTGCGGCGTCCCAGTAGGAGCCTCGCAGTCGTCAATCTCTATACCATTTTACCATGTCCTCTGGGCCGAGGTAGCCAAGGACGCAATCACGATCGACTACGCCGCTGTCGCCAAGGACAAGGTCGCTGTGAAGAAGCTTAGCTACCCATTGGGAGACGTTCCTTCGGCCACGGCGGCAGCATGGGCTGACATCCTACTCGAAAAGTCATACGGAAAGTCCAAGCAAAAGAAGCGCGCCAAGGTCCTCGTGAACCCCTTTGCGGGCCCGGGTGGCGTCGACAAGATCTGGGAGCATGATATCAGGCCGCTGTTCGATGCAGCTCGCATGCCTCTGGACGTTGTGAGGACAAAATACTCGGGGGAAGCCATTGAGATCTGCGAGAAGCTCGACATCGACGCTTACGACGTCGTGATACCATGCTCCGGAGACGGGCTGGTGTATGAGGTTTTCAATGGTCTCGGCAAGCGGCCGGACGCACGGCGAGCTTTGGAGCAGCTGGCTGTCGCGCATGGCCCCTGTGGCAGTGGCAACGGGCTGAGCTGCAATATCAATGGTAGCCACAAGCCGGGCCCGGCTGCGCTGGCTATTGTCAAGGGTGTGAGAACGCCCATGGACCTCATGAGTGTGACCCAGGGAGACCGGCGGATTCTGAGCTTCCTGAGCCAGTCGTTTGGTATTGTTGCTGAGTGCGATCTGGGCACAGAAAATCTTCGCTGGATGGGCCCTGTCAGGTTCGACATTGGAGTTGGTCAAAGAATTCTCACGGGGAAAACGTGGCCAGCGGAGGTGTCTGTCAAGACGGTCATTGTGGATAAGAATGAGATCAAGTCGCATTACAAGCAAGGAAGAGACCAGGACTACTCGGTCAGAAGACGCGTTATCCCAGCCATGGGAGAATCAGCGCCCGGCCAGGCGGACTTGGGCGAAGGTTTACCTCCTCTCAAATATGGCACCATCAAAGACGAGGTGCCTGCAGATTGGGCAACGACAACGTACGAGAAACTGGGCAACTTTTATTGTGGCAACATGGGCTATATGGCTCCGGGCACCAACTTCTTCCCCGCCGCCCTCCCCAATGACGGCTTCATGGACGTGACTGCGAGCAACGGCGACATCTCCACCATGAAATACGCCGAGCTCATGCTGAGCATTGAGAAGGGGAAGCATTATGATAATCCGCTGTTGTCATACCAGAAGGTTGTAGCTTATCGCCTCACACCGAAACAAAGCGAAGGCTACATCAGTATCGACGGCGAGCGCATCCCGTTCGAGCCTTTTCAGGTGGAAATCCACCCAGGCCTGGCTACGGTGCTCTCGAGGAACGGCCGCTTCGAGGCGCCTGGTCCGCTGGGATGGGAAACGGCCAGCGCTGCGAATGGAGCGAACTGAGGAATAACCTGGCCAGAATATAGAATATAAGATGACGGCAAATGTAGGATAGGCTCGAGACTGAGAAGTCGCAAGATACCCTTGATAGATTACTGAGACAGCGGGTACCCAACAGATGATTGATTACAGCGATGGACATAATAATGCAGATTATCGAGACAAAATTGCCCTGGGTATTGAGCCGTGCCATGAATATCTAGAACTGTGACCTGACAACGAACGCCTAAACTCCGCCAATGATAAAGGGTCGCTCTCCAATATGATTCCTCGACGAGACTCTTTTGCCTTAATCTCTGAAGCCGCCCCAGCCATCATCTTGGTCATCATCGCTTGAATCTTCCATGTCCTCATCTTCATCGGTCGACTTGTTGGCATTCCAAGGTAACCTCTCGTCCTTTCGGCTCTCCTTTGCTTTGGACTTGACGGGAGTCACGGTGTTCTTGATCATCTCGTCCAGAATGGCCTTGAAGTCCCTAAGGAACTCCTGGTCCTTCTCCGTGGACTCGTCACCCAGGAAGCCGGCCTTCTCGACCTCGTCGACCCAGATGTCCAGGACGTGCAGCCTCAGGCCGACGGGGACCCTCTTCAGGTCGCCCGAGGTCTCGAGGGGCCACTCGAGGAAGAGGGCGAGCATGGCGTCCTTTCTCTTGGCGCCCTTGTCGCCCTTGCCCTCGCGCACCCAGGCCAGGCTCTTGGCGAAGACCCTCCTGACCAGCAGCAGGAACTTCTCGAGGCGCAGGACGTCGATGCCGGTCCACTCGCGGCTCATGACGTCCCAGAAGCCGGTGAACCAGGGGGCGACGGCGGCGTCGGGCAGGACGTCGGCCAGGGCGGCCAGCTCGGCGCACAGGTTCTGCTGCGGGATGGGGCGGTCGCACATGTACAGCGAGTAGAAGAGGCCCTTCCAGAGCTTCAGGTTGTCGAGGGGCGAGAGCGAGCGCGAGGTGGTGCTCGCCGTCAGGAAGGTGCGCAGCGTTTCGATCGACTTCTCTCGGGCTTTGCGGTCTGGGGAGGCAGGAAGAAGAGTCAGCATTCGCATTACAGTAGACGGTATCTTGTCTGCAGATTTCATGGGTTGCGAGGTCATGACCCCCCAGGTTCCAGAGGTGCGTACCGCTTGATGCCAAGTTCTTAATGAACGGCATGTTCCTCTCGTCGGCTGCCATGGCGGGCGGTGGGTAAAGCTGTGTCTGGCACACAGATGCTGCAAGAATTGGTCTCTCGTTTGTCGCAAGACTTAGTCGTTTCCCAGTGTAAGGTAATTGGTTTGATATACAAGGTCAAGGATCGGCGTTCGTTGTCGTCGGCGCAAATCTCGTTGCACTGTAAATGCTGCGACTGCCAAATTATTTTTTCCCCAAAGCGCAGCGCTCGCTGTCGCTATCGAATCCCCGGACAAAAAATTTTGGCCCCGCGATCTGCAAGGCGGAAGGGGTTCCGCTCCCCGCGCCGTGGTGCACTAAAATAAACGTTTCTTCCCGCCATGGGACTGGAATTTTATAGTAGGCAAACCGCCAAATTGTACTGAAAAAGCATCGTATGCCAACGCGATTTCGACTCTGGGGATTGTTGACACCATAACTGAAACAAAAATTACCGACACTTACCTCCTCTACTTTCGCCAGAAATATTGGCGGTTGTTGACCTCCCATAAGGTCATTCTTGCCTACAAGCCACGCAGTATGGAGTAGACACCTGTATAAGCTGACGTGGTTAAACTCTGTCCGCTGCATTGCTATCAAGCACGAAGGAATTGAGCACGCTTGCTTGAGTTTCACTAACATTGTAATATTGGCCGATGTACTCTGTATAGTACAGATATTGTCTCTGTGCTGTCAAGAGATTGCGATCAAAGCTTACACGATTTCTCGATGAAATGGTTGGCTGTCAGATGCACTTCACATCTGTCACTCGCTTTGGCTGCCACTTCACCAAGACCAGGATGTTCAGGTACGATTCAGCAGCCTGAGCGGCAGCTTTTATCATGGCCACGATCCTTGGGCCTTGGCCATCCCTCGTACACCAAACCGAAAGGACGCCAGGTCCCACACAGCCAGCTTACGCATTGCGCAAGGCTTGAAGATCTGCCGTATGATCCCGATGGAATGGAACCTCAGATCATCGGTATATCCATCCATTCCTCATGCAGAAGCCCAGACTGTCGGGGATTTCGTCCTTGAGGCGAGGGGCACAGACTCAAAATCTGTTCATGATTACCATTTCAGATCTGGGAATCCAATCCTAGTGGGCTCTGCTAGTGCAGCCAAGATGTCTAAGTCGTCTTCTTTCCAAGTTCAGTGCCAGAATCTGTTTCGCACTCGCTTCTACATACGAATGTCAACACGTTTAGATGGTAGCAGAGCCACAGAAGGAGATGAATGCCTGTCATATCTGTACGATCAAACCAATCAGAACTACGTCTTGGAGAAACAAGCGGATCACGCTAGGTTAGGCTGCCATATATTTATTCGGGTTTCGGTTCTCAGCACCTGGCTTATTCTCGCTTCCGACCATTACGCTTCCGACCACATTACGCGTGTCCCTGACCGTCCCCCATGCCGCTCAAAGCTAAAGCTGCGAATCGAAATGAGGCATCTCGGCCATTTTGCGACGCTTGGCATTAATGGGCTGTGGTGAGAGTCTGATAAAATAGAAGAACGATCTGACCTGATTTTCGTCAGCAACTTGGTCGTGTATGTAAGCGGTGCTGAAGCCCTTGGGTTGCCCGTAACAAACAAGGCCGATGGATCGCACTCGGACCCGATTCGGCAGCAAAGCCTTCTATTCTTTTAACCCTTTCGAGATGGATCACCATTAGCGTTCGAAGCTTCAGACTATGTTCCAGAACACGAGGGCCGCTCATTGGCCGGTTCGTACGGATACTGGAGATGTTGCTCGAGCTGCAGATTTTGTCAGTCGCCCGGCCGCATACCGAAACAACTCAGCCCATGATGACAGATGGTCGGCGCAGTTCAGAATCCGTATGCCTGTTCTGCAATGCCCAAAGGGGGGCGGTGCGAGGAGACGGCGTGGTTCATAATGACCGGTCCCGGTACCCATAAGCTGGATTCTGCTGGTCAAACTCGTTCTACATAAATGTTGCTCGGTCTCTTCGGATCCCGGAGTAGAAAAGACAATTGATATTTCAGTATCCGCCACCTTTGTACAATCGACTGGAGTTTTTATGCATGCTCGATATTTTATCCAAGTCAAAAACTCGATTCTACACTCCGATCTGACTGGCTTCCGTCTTGTCTGATAACCATTTGCACTCACTCTATCGACCAATCCGACGCTTTCGATTACTGCGATATAGTATCAAACCATCATCAGCAATCTGCGTCGACTCGACATCCTTGATCAGCGTGGACCTTCTCGAGAGGCAAACACAAGATGTCGGGCACGAACGAGACCCAGTTGCAGGAGATATATGATCACTGCAAAGATTTGGTCGACGTATACCCCGATCTCTGCAAATATGACGAATCATACTACGGATACAGGATCGGGATCGCTCCCAACGCACTCTTCCTTGGCCTCTTTTCTCTTTCCTTCCTGGGCTTCGCCGGCGTCTTTGTCCTTACACGCTTCCGCAATGTAGGCTTCTCTGTCGCCATGTTGCTCGGTGTGCTAGGCGAGATTCTAGGCTACCTGGGTCGTGTCTTAAGTTGGCAAGATCAATGGAGCCAAACGGGATTTCTCATGCAGATCTGCTGCTTGACCATCGCCCCTGCTTTCCTGGCTGCTGGTATCTACTTCTGCCTGAGAAGCATCGTGATGGCTTTCGGCGCGCAGAACTCGAGGATCAAGCCCACATGGTATCCCCGAATTGTTAGTACTGACTCTTCTATTCTTCTTCATGTTTATTTCCTGATGTACCTACTCACAATTTTTGTCTTAGTTCATCCCCTGTGATGTGATATCCATCCTCTTGCAGGCCATCGGCGGTGCTATGGCCTCGATAGCCAGCCAAGACGGCAGCGATCTCACGACGGGCAACAACATCATGATCGCCGGTCTGGCCTTCCAGGTCATCACGCTATTTGTATTCATCGTCTTAACCAGCGACTTTGCCATCCGGACCCTCCGCCACCGCGAGAACCTCAACCAGGACCCTGCGGTCGTCTCGTTGCGCAATTCCATGCGCTTCCGCTTTTTTCTGGGCGCGCTGGCCCTGAGCACCATCTGCATCTTCTGGAGATGCTGCTTCCGCGTCGCCGAGCTCAGCGATGGATGGAGCGGGCCGATCATGAAGGAGCAGAACCTGTTTGTCGGTTTCGAGGGCGTCATGGTCGTCGTTGCCGTTCTGGTGCTCAACGTGTTCCATCCCAACATCTGCTTCAGGGGGATGGAGAACTATCGGCCGCAGAAGACGAAGAGTGACAGGAAGGAGAAGGAGAGCAGGTATTCTTCGAACTCGCCGAGCGACGAGGAGCTTAGATAAACAACACCCTGGGCGATATAAACTAACGATGGATGACAACAAGATGGAGAATGCCTAGCATGCGGGCTGTTTTGCATAAACACGAGATATACCAGAATCAGCGACGGTGAACCTACAGGAAATGATGGAAGGTTTTTTTTATTGTTTGTTTTCTCTCAATACTCTAAAGAATAGAATCGGAAGCGCAGTTCATTATGTCCGACAGGAATCGCCGCATGGACGATAGAAGCGCTACTAGTACAGGTGTACGGTATCATCTAGACAAAATGATTCAAGTGCTATCGTATCTGGAAATACACCATTTTCCATGCTCGTCCTCGATCCCAGCTGCATTTGACAAATAGTTCTCCCCTCGGCACCATTAGTAGTTGGGAATTACGTGACATGCTCGGCGCAAACTTGGCGAACAGGGCGCCGTGGCAGATGTGATCTGACTGCACCAAGATAGGCACATCGAGTTGACAGCATGCTAATCAGCGAGAAATCTTTGTTGTTCCTCCGAGTCCGATCTCTGCATGCAACATACCGTATGCAAAGGGTTCTTTTCTGTCAGGCACTCACTCTGAAAGACATGGCCCAGCAGGCCGTTGGCTTGTCAAAACGCCCGATCGCACTCTAAAAATGTGGCGTTCCGTCACCTAACCCATAGTGAATGCTGCATCTCAAAGTTGAAGCTCCATGGTAGAGTATATTTGGCGATGGTCGCATTATTTGACATCATCGCCACGTTTTCTTGCCTATAAACTTTGGACCCCGCTCCAACACGGACAAGAACAGCCAGGCATTTCCGGACAATCGCCCACAATCCTCCATGGTGGAAAACACACTTCTTTTGCTCAAAAATCGGCTGCCGATCATCTCATCTCGTCCAAGTATTGGCCTCAACAAAAGTACAGTCGTTGCTCAGCATACTACACAATCATGGCGGAGGTCAAATCATGGGTCTTCACCACGGCAGGGTATCCCCATACCCTGGAATGGAAGGACACCAAAGTGCCACCGAAACCCTCACCTAATCATCTCTTGGTCGATGTCAAATCAGCTGCGCTCAATCCAGTCGATATACAGCTGATGAACTTTAGCCTCAATTCGGTCCCCGGGCTGAATGGCGAAAAAGTCGTGGGCAAGGACTTTGCCGGCATCGTCCTCGGCGCGGCCCCGGACACGGGCTTCGAGCGGGGCGACGAGGTCATGGGCGTCACTATGTCCATGGACGGCTCGGGGACCCTGACCGAGGCGGCGCACATCAACCTGGGCAGCAGCGCAGTCGTGAAGAAGCCGCCGCATATGTCGTGGAACGAGGCCGCCAGCCTACCCCTCGTCTGGCTGACAGCCTACACGGCCATTGAGAAGGTCGCGCCCTACGTCGACAAGTCGCCGGGCAAGAAGGTCGCCATTCTGGGAGGCAGTTCGGCCACGGGCATCTACATGCTGCAGCTGGCCAGCCGGCGCGCCTGGACCATCATGACGACGTGCTCGGGGCGCAACCTCGACTTTGTCAAGCAGCAGGGCGCGCACCAGGTCACGGACTACACCATGGCCGACGACGCGGTCCGGCGCTCGGTGGAGACGTTTGCGCCCGACGCCATCATCGACTGCGTGGGCGGCACCGAGTGCATCGGCATGGCCAAGAAGTACGTCACGATCGTGGGGGACAAGACGAGCAGGGCCACAATGGGCGGCAGCTTCCTCTACCTCACCTACCCGCGTATGCTCCTGCGATGGTTCCTGGGCGCCGTGGGCCTGGGGCACTCGTACGACTGTATCATTCTGGAGACGAAAGCACAGTGGCTGGAAGAGGCCGCAAAGCTGGACAGCAGAGACATCATCATTGATAGCGTCTTTGGATTCACCAAGGTCAAGGCCGCCTTTGAGAAGTTGGACACGGGCCGCTGCAGGGGCAAGGTGGTGATCGATATCCAAGACTAGCGTTCAGCACAGGATTGACCAGTAATTTCATCAGTCTTGATGGAGACGGCCAATCGTCCTGGTTGTACACTTTTTTGTGGTCTCGATGCCCGTGGAAACATCGAGGCAAAAACCATTGACGAGATCTAACTTATTGACCCGGTCTGCCTGGAATGATTGAATCCATAGCTAATCTTCAATTATACAGTGCAAGACCATGGACGTCAAGATTGCGCTTGGGAGGTGTTATGGATATCTCAGCTCTCTACGAGTCACTTCGCAAAAAGAAAAGACTTCCATCTGAAATACCAAACCCATGAGTTTTGCAAATATCTGACCACAAATATGTTCCAGGCAAGCGCAGCCTACATAATGCTAGTTGTATTGGTTGGCGAAGGTTGTTCACCTTGTGGGTACCACAGCTCTTGCACCGACCATTATAGATTGCAGTAAGCACAACTTTGCCACAAGTGGCTTAAGACAACCACAACACTCAAGGCGGGGTGGCCTAATGGTAAGGCGCTACTTTCCGGTGGTAGAGATTCAGGGTTCGAGTCCCTGCCTCGTCGACTTGATTTTTTGCATCTCATCACTCTGTTTCTAATTATACGTCATAGCTGATGTTGATGCATTCTATTTTTTTTTTCGGTCGTGTTATGCGCAGCTTGGATAAAATATGCATTTATGTTCTGCTAGCCAACGGTGGTTTTGCCCTTTGATTTACAATTTGTAGTTTGTACATGTTAATTAAACAGCTTTAGCCTTTGACGGACTGACTATAGACGTATAAATATTCATACTCTCTTGTGACCGTGACATTTTATACTAGTTGGTTCAAGTGGGCTTGTGTAGAAAATAGTCAGTATTATTGAAAACATTACCCGAGGTGACGGTTTGCTGCATGATCAGGCTAATAAATAAGTTGATCTTCGTATGCACTCGTGCCTAGCAGCGGCTAGGAAATGCATGTCTATCTGTATTCAGCAATGCGATTCGTGCGAAATTTGGCAGCGAATTGTAGGAGACACCGAGATCACCATTGCTGCAGTTTTGACTTTCGCCGTGTGCATCTATAATCGGGTACTCTAATATTAAATAAGCTCTTACTCACTCAACATTAAGTAATTTGAACTCAAGAGTCTGCACACGTCGAACTGTCTTTTGTACTCGACGGACACGATTCGGACTATTGCTACTCTACATACTACCTACCTACACAAGCAAGCATAAGAGTACCTGATCACTCGGCAGCATGTTTTCAAATCCAGAGAAAACGAGCCTCGTTTACCGTTATGATTCCGAAACCCTCAGAATTGAGGCATGGGGAGTGAATGCGTTGCGTATCAGAGCCACACATGAACCTTCACTGCCCGCCGAGGACTGGGCATTGACGGAACCACTGCCCGAACACGCCAATGTATCGACTCAGATCACTGACAATAAAGCTTCGATCAAGAACGGCAACATCACAGCGACAGTGTCTCAATGGGGACAATTGACTATAACAGACGCCGGCGGCAAGATTATATTGGAAGAGTATAGCCGCATTCAAGCCGATCGGAGGGATCCCAAGTGCAGCTCTCTGAACATCTCGGCCCGCGAGTTCCAGCCCCGGCTCGGGTCGGACTCGTGGCATCTGCGAGCCAGGTTCGAGGCGGACCCGGACGAGCAGATCTTTGGCATGGGCCAGTATCAGCAGCCCTGCCTGGACCTCAAGGGCGCGGACCTGGAGCTGGCCCAGAGGAACTCGCAGGCCTCGATCCCGTTCGCCGTCTCGTCGCGCGGCTACGGGCTTCTGTGGAACAACCCGGCCGTCGGACGCGCCGTGTTTGGCAAGAACGTCACCACCTTTGAGGCGCTCTCGACGCGCGCTCTGGACTATTGGGTGGTGGCCGGCGAGACGCCGGCGGAGATCGTCCGCGCTTACGGCCGGGCGGTCGGCACCGTTCCCGAGATGCCCGAGTACGGCTTGGGCTTCTGGCAGTGTAAGCTGCGATACCAAACGCAGGAGGAGCTCCTCGAAGTGGCCCGGGAACACAAGCGCCGAGGTCTGCCGATGGACGTACTTGTCGTCGACTTCTTCCACTGGCCAAAGGAGGGAGAGTGGAAGTTTGACCCTACCTTCTGGCCTGATCCTGGTATGTCATCTGCCCACTGGTGGTATCGGCTCTGCTAATTATCTCCCTATAGACGCCATGATCAGTGAGCTCAAATCACTTGGCATCGAGCTCATGGTATCAGTGTGGCCAACAGTCGACAGGAGATCTGAGAACTACGATGAGATGCTGGCAAAGGGGCTACTCGTCCGCCAGGACCGAGGCTGGCGCATCTCTATGGACTTTGGCTCTGGCAATTGCATCCATTTCGATCCCACCAACCCGGCGGCTAGGAAGTACGTATGGGAAAAGGCAAAGGCCAATTACTATGACAAGGGCGTCCGCATCTTTTGGCTCGACGAGGCGGAGCCCGAGTATACCGTCTATGACTTTGATATCTACAGATACCACACGGGGCCGAACCTGATGATTGGCAACTCGTACCCTGTACGGTACTCGCAGGGGTTTTATGAAGGTATGAAGGAAGCCGGTCAAGACAAGGTCCTCAACCTTGTCCGATGTGCCTGGGCAGGTAGCCAGAAGTACGGAGCACTTCTGTGGTCCGGCGACGTGGCGAGCTCGTGGTCGAGCTTCCGCAGTCAGCTGGCGGCAGGTCTGAACGCAGGCATGGCTGGAATCGCTTGGTGGACGACAGACATCGGCGGGTTCCACGGCGGCGACACAAAGGATCCGGATTTCCGCGAGCTCCTGGTGCGATGGTTCCAGTGGGGTGCCTTCTGCCCCGTCTTCCGGCTCCACGGGGATCGAGAGCCCAAGCAGCCCCAACACGGCGACACGGGCGGCAGCTGGTGTCTCTCCGGGGCCCCCAACGAGGTCTGGTCCTACGGCGAAGAGGTCTACGAGATCTGCAAGACGTATCTCGCCCTACGCGAGACTCTTCGCGACTATGTTCGGGAGGTGATGCACGAGGCGCATGCTCACGGTGACCCTGTGATCCGGCCAGTGTTTTATGAGTTCCCTCATGATCCCCAGGCATGGAAGAGTACCCAGGAGTACATGTTTGGCCCCAAGTACCTCGTAGCTCCCATCCTCGAGCCTGGACAGAGGCAGAGGGAGCTGACCCTACCCAAAGGTGCAGACTGGAAGAGGTTCTCGGCACAAGGGCAAGTTGAGGGTGAGGTTCTCAAAGGTGGAGATATTGTGACCGTAGACGCCCCTCTTGGCTATATGCCCGTTTTCGAAAGGGTCTGAACAGTCGAGTTTGTGAACAATGTTTCTAGTGTCGTTATTCTTTTCCAAGTTCTCCACGTTGCCATCGTGAGATTCATTCTCGGTCCATGATTCACCGAGCGCCCGCTTGAGCAGTCCCCGCACAAACAAACCCCCCACTATAAGTAGAACCAGGTGATCCGTTTCGCAACCTTTCGTTGCTCTAGTGCTCGTACAGCAGCCGAAGTTGAGCCAGGCTCCGACGCAGGAGCCTTATGTTCAGAACAAGACGTCCCGCCCATTGATAATCCCAGAAGCTCGCCAAGGACTCGGGTGCATGTTGTCCAATAATGATGCGGGAAAGCCGGTGTCTTACCGGCTTTCAACTCCCCAATACTCTATACTTTCTATGCTCGACTCCAATTTTCGGGGCCCCGCGCCGCTTGTTAGTCGGGCCATGATCTCGCCGATGGACGAGCTCGGCATGTCCCTGTGGCTCCTGTAGGAGTCCAAGTAGTATATCCTTATTCTTACTCGACGCTTTTGCAGAGAAAGAAGAAGCCAATGTAAAAGCTTCATCAGCAAAGCCTGTCGGTAATTCCAAGAGAGAAACTCAGAATGGCGAGTACACCGTCGGTGACGGACATCCGGTTCGAGCACCATCCGACCGGCCTGGGTGTCAACGAGCCTCGTCCGCGCGTCTCATGGCGATATGAATCAAAGTCTGCGTCGAGTCCTCAGAACTGGCTTCAGACGTCCTACGAAATTGAAGTCAAGGACAGGAGGTCCTCCGAGACCAAGTCGTTCAAAGTAGACGGCGACGACAACGTTTTGGTATCATGGCCGGGTGCGCCCTTGACCTCCCGGGACGGCGCAAGTATACGAGTGAGAGCGTTTGGCGTTAGCGGCACGAAAGCAGGCTCTACCGAGGACCAGGCGTCCTTGACGGAATGGTCCGACTGGGCTTCCGTCGAGACCGGCCTGCTGGAGCGAAAAGACTGGTCGGCGGATTTCATCACGAGCTCCAAGCGCACCGCTCTGCCCGAGGGCGGCAAGCGCACCGAGTACTTCCGGCCCATCAGGCTCCGCAAGACGTTCAAGCTGGACTCGAAGCCCGCGCCGTCGAGGCTCTACATCACTGCGCTGGGCGTCTACGTCGCATACCTCAACGGCACCAGGATAGGCGAGGAGCACATGGCACCGGGCTGGACGTCCTATCAACACAGACTGCAGTATCAAGTATATGACGTGGCCGACCTGCTCCAGACCGGATGCGAGAATACTCTCGCCATCGAGGTCGCGGAAGGCTGGTATGCCGGCCGCGTTGTCTGGGGCGAAGGTTTCACATGCTTCTACGGCGATGAGATTGGCGCCCTTGCTCAGCTCGAGGTCGGCACGGACAGTGATTCGGAGGCACAGATCGCGGTACAAACTGACGACAAATGGGAGTGGAAGGAGTCTCCGATCCTGTCGAGTGGTATCTATGACGGAGAAGAATATGATATGCGTCAGGAAGAAGAGGATTGGGCCAATGTCTCATTCCAAGGACAGAAGTCGGAAGACTGGCAAGCAGTCAAAAGGCTCCAGTTTCCGGAGACGAAGCTCCTGGCGTCGCCGTGTCCTCCTGTCAAGGTGACCGAGCTGGTAAAGCCCGTTAGCATCAAGGAGTCCCCCTCCGGCAAGGTTCTGGTCGATTTTGGCCAGAATCTTTCGGGCAAGATCCGAATCCACTCGCTCAGTCGACCTTCGGGGCATTCTCTCACAATCAAACATGCCGAGGTTCTCGAGAACGGCGAACTCGGTGTCCGACCATTGCGTTGCGCAAAAGCGACAGACAGGATCACATTCTCAGACAAGCCGCTGGTCGACTATTCACCTCAATTCACCTTTCATGGCTTCAGATACATCGAGATCGACGGGTGGTCGCCGTCTGACGCTTCGGAGCCATTGACATTGGACTCCATCTCGGTTGCCGTCATGCACACCTCCATGGTCCGCACCGGGCACTTCAAGTGTTCCAATGCGTCGCTGAACCAGCTTCATTCCAACGTGACTTGGTCACTACGCTCCAACTTTCTCTCTATCCCGTCCGACTGCCCCCAACGTGATGAGCGCCTCGGTTGGACGGGCGATATTCAGGTGTTCGGCCCCACGGCCAGTTTTCTCTACGACGGCGCCGGTTTCCTGAGCAACTGGCTCCGCGACCTGGTTGCCGACCAGAAACAGGCGGGCGGCGTGGTGCCGTTCGTCATCCCCGACGTCATGCCGAACGGTCCGTGGCCGCACGAGTCCCACGCCATCTGGGACGACGTCGTGGTTCTGCTGCCGTGGACGCTGTACCAGTGGACCGGCGACGAGATGCCCCTGACGGAGTGCTACGACGGTATGCTGGACCACCTGAGGGTCCTCCCCCGCGCCGACGACGGGCTCTGGGAGACGGAGATGTGGAAGCTCGGAGACTGGCTCGACCCCTCGGCACCGCCCGAGAACCCGGCACTGGCCACGACGGACAGCACCTTGGTGTCGGACGCATATCTAGTCCATGTGACCAGGACGGTGGCGCGCATCGCCGACGTTCTTGGGAAGGACGAGGACAAGGCCCGTTTCGAGGAGGAGGCGGAGAAGCTCGGCCAGGCGTTCCGGCACAAGTACGTTGCCGGCTCTGGCCTCATCGTCGGAGACACGCAGACGGCGCTGGCCCTCACCCTCGTCTTCGACCTGCACGAGCAAGGGGACGAAGCCGGGCGGGCATTGGCGGCGGCGCGGCTGGCCAAATGGGTAAAGGCGGCCCAGTTCAAAGTCAGTACGGGCTTTGCGGGCACCAACGCAATTCTGCCGGCGTTGTCCCTGAGCCTGCCAGGCCGGTCGGAGGAGTCCAATCTGCAGTATGCGTACAAGATGATCCTGACCGACGGGTGTCCGTCGTGGCTGTACCCCGTCAAGATGGGCGCGACGACGACCTGGGAGAGGTGGGACAGCATCCTGCCCTCGGGCGAGATCAACCCCGGCGAGATGACGAGCTTCAACCACTACGCCCTCGGCAGCGTCGCGGCCTGGATGCACGAGACGATAGGCGGGCTCGCGCTGGCCGATGACGGCAAGGGCAGGGTCGGCTGGAAAACCTTCCGCGTCCAGCCTCGCCCGGGCGGCGATGTGACCAGCGCCCAGACCGAGTATCTGAGTGGCTACGGATGGATCCGGTGCGCGTGGCAGGTCACCGAGCTGGGCGAGGCCAAGGGCAAGAAGTTCGTCATGGACCTGACGGTACCGGCAAACTCGACGGCCGTCGTGGTGCTCCCCGATGCTGAGAAGAAGGGCCAGGATATCAGTACGGTTGTGGGCTCGGGCGAGCATCATTTCGAATGCCGCTTCGAAGACCCGGGTGAATGGCCTCCAAAGTCCAACATGCCTTTTTGATGAGATAAGATGAGTAGGTATGTGCCTAGTCTCCAATGTATATAATAGCGGTAAAATGACCCTCATGGCAAAGTGCTAGGTTCGTCTTTCTTTTGTGATGCCGTATCGTAGCTGGCTTATAATACTGTCAATGTGTTGATCGCCAGAGTTGTCAATGCTTGAGCCATATGATCCTCATGATTTTCATTCTGGATTCAAGCAGCCGAGTAAGATGATGGCCACATTGGCTTGTCTATCAATGCTTTTCCACTCTTCTTAACATATATATCGGCTTGGATTCTAGCAAGAAAATAACCGTCTCTAAACGACAAGTGACGATAGCACAGAGCCACATCAACCAGGCTCATTCATATCATATAATGATTGCAATATTACGATAGGACACCTTGGGAACCAGACCGACAGTCAATACGGAACATAATCTTATTTCGTTAGGAAACTTGGCCTAGAAACTACATGAAAATACAATGCGAGATAATCATCTCTCGAGTCAACCGTCGAAAGAAACGACCGAAAAGACTTTCTTCTCCTAGTGTAGTGTATGACCGCTAGCAAACACCCACACGCCAGCAAATCCATAAAAAGCAACGCTACGACGGGGTCCGACATGATCTCATGAGAAAAACACTTTTGTTTACCAGCTAGGCGGTCTTGTCACGGTGTCGGCCAAGCATATTTTGTCTAGTCTTTGTAGTGCCTAGACTGCCACGGGAAAGGTAAAATTTTGAAAAATAGTATCATGCGCTTGATTTGAATAAAAGTAGAATGGAATAATGTTTGGCCAGGGATGACCTTTTCAGGCCATGCCGTCCATAAACGTTTGTTTGGAAGATTGTCAAATGAGACAACGGTGGACCTCATGCTGGACTTCATTGCAAGGTGAGAACCTCCACATCAGGGATGCTACGTTGCCTCTTGTGGCCAAAGTGTTGCTCAGATGACAATTTTCGCTTCTGCGATGCGTTGGCAAGGGGGCTACTGGCGGCATCCGAAATGGTCCGCCGGTGTTTGCGCATTGGCGAGATGGGAATATTGGTGCTGGCAATTCGACCATCCTTGATACCCCGGAGTGTACCGTTGTGAAGAGGTCCAGAGAATGCCAAAGAGTCGCGCGTTGCTTGTCCCGTTCGCAATAACGCATGCGTTTGCTGATCACGGCGGAAGGCGCCGGCGAGGTGCGAGTTGTTGAGCAGATGGCTGTGGTCCAGAAGCGAGTTTACATCATCGCCAGGAGTTTCGTGGCGATGGGGTGTGGTCCAATACTGATCTCCTTCATCAAACACATTGTCTTGATCCGCAGCGAGATCGCCCATGTCCAGGAAGTCGTCGATTGTGAGCCGCTGCTCATCGTGATCCTCTTCGTAATCATCGTATTCCTCCTCCTCCGAGATGTCCTCGAGTGCACTGGCTGGGGGCATGAAGGCCTCCGCAGGGCCGACAGCCTGGGTGCCGTTCATGAAATCACCAAACGTATTTGATGAGACCATAGCCCCCATCATGAGATTTCCAGAATTGCTCAGTATCGAAGATGACTGGCCGAGATCATGGTCGAACAGGAATTCTGGGAAGTTGAAATTGAAGGCCTCGGGAGACAAGTCGAGGCGACTGAGCTTCTGAGGAGTGAAGATCATCAATTTGCCCGTCTTCGGATTTACCACGGCAATGGGCTTCGTCCCATCACTATCAAGGTTGAATTTGCCCACGCGAGGTTTGCCACGATGCCGTCGCATCAAGGAAAGAACATCCGTGTCCGATGACCGGGAAGGTGTCTCACGAAGTGTCTGTTGTGGCGCCGGTTGCATGGCTGGTTCTTCGTCTTCATCTGTGGTGTCACCACCGTCCTCGTCATCGGCTTCGGCAACCATGTTAGCAGAGCTATGAGTCCACTTGACACATGTGACTTACTCTTGTAGCCATCAGACATGTCATCGTCGTCTTCCTTTTGGGGGGAGGCAACGGGTGTCGACATGGTGGTGGACGGTTCCTGCAAGGTGCCAGGAGTAGCAGCCGGAGTACTATCAGACTCAAAGATGATAGGTATATCCTCCAGATTGGTCATGTACATGTCATCTCCCAGACTGCCATGCAGATCCCAAAAAGAACCCGAGTCGGAAGAGTTCTCTTGTTCATCCTCGATTTCTCGACGGAACATGGGGTCAAGAGAGTTTTGGGCGACGAAGATATCTGGGAATATGCTGTCATGACGGTCGTCGTCGGTTTCGGTAGTATCTCCATCGGAGTCGGGAACACCTGTGAAGCGGACCCTCCGCTCGGTGACTTCCTGCGTGGGAGAAGCGTCGGTGGCGTCGTTGCCTTCTGACATAAATCCCTCCCACTCGGTCTGACTGGTAGCCTCCTCCTCGTCTTCCTCATCATCGTCATCGTCCTCATACTCTTCCTCCTCGTCATCTCCTTCCTCTGCTGCCTCTTCGGTTGACGGCCAAGGAGAGCCATGATTGCTGGGGATGGCTTGTTCGTCATCATCGTCGAGAATGTGACTCTCCTCAGCCGCGATCACATCTTCCTCGTCCTCATCAGAGTCGCTAATGCCACCGACAGCCGAGTAGCCGTCACTGTCGGACAGATCCGTCAGACTTTCGAGTGACGAGGAAGAGTCAGAGCCCCGACGCTTCGACGGCTTGACGGGGGTGGCGGGAGGTTTTTGGCGAGCGTTTTTTGACATTGTGTCGTATAACCAGTACAATCAAGTATACAAACGGGTTATGCAGGGGGTTGACAGGGATATGACCTCGAGTTCGAGGTTCCAGACAAACGGGCGGTGAGGCCTAGATATGTCGAAGTGGTGTATGTTGTCCTGGAGGGGGAAGGCTGGATGGAAATTGAAGGAAAGCTCAAGCAGTCGCGACAATGGTCTTGGGGACCTTGTTACGTGAGTTGTATAATGGTATATCAATGGTCCACGGAGGGGGGGAAGTGGCGTGTAAATGGAGATGGGGAGAGGATCCAATCCAGGAAGCGGGACTGGGGGACTATGGTTTGCAGGAGCAACTGGAGCCGCTGGGAAATCTTTGAAAAGTGGTGCAAGCCCGGGTCGGTGGGCCAGATGCGCAGTCTATGTTGTGTATTGCAGACTGTTTGGAGGTGGTCCAGATCGTGCGATGATGTTCTGCTGGAAGAGGACACACTGTTGTTGACAGTGGCAGTCTGTATTGGGAAACTTCGTCGAGGTCGGGTTGTTGATGAATATCTCGGAGAACTGACGGACTACGGGACATGCCAGGGAGACGACACGTCCCGCAGTGGGAGTTTACAGCTCAGCGACGGCCGAAGGCATGATTCTCGACTGAAGTTTTTATCTGGTGATTGGGTCTGGTCCTGGGATTGGAGATCGTGCGACTTCGTTGTCTTGATGGGATGGATGGGTTTGATGGTCTGGAGAAGAGGGGAGGGAGAGGTCCCGAAGTCGAGGGTCCGGCGCTGCTAGAATAGATATTTGCTCCAAACTTTTTTTTCCCTCCCTCGCCGGTGGTGGGGTCGGCGGCTCTGATTCGTCTGGCCCAAGCTGAGAGTCTGAGACGAGCCTTTCCCGTTGGGGAAATGCGTCACCGCCATTTTGGAGCCTCGCTTTTCAGTCTCTTTTTTTTTTAAGGGCCGTTGGCTAATAAAAGCCTACTGTACCGAAACGAACGTCTTCGGTCTACCGAGTACCTACCTACCTTCCTAGCCTGCATAGCTTAGTACCTCGATACCAGGCATACAGGCGTCAAAGGCATCAACATCAATGACTCTTTTTTATTTTCACTTTTTGTATGATCGCGCCAGTCTTGGTGGCTTGATCTGTCCATGGCATACACCCGATGCTGCTTAAGCACCTGATCATGTTCGTAGAATTCTTCCCGTGAGCACGGTCCTTTTCCATGGCAGGTAAGGTAGGCGAACAATTTATGACGGGGGTCCTGATCAAGCCTCTCCCATGTTGCATACTCGCTCAGTCGAACGAGACCAAAGACAGAACACTCGACCCCGGGCGCTGCAGATTTCTCAAGTCAATGAATATAGCCGGGCGGGTACGCCGCTGACTCCGCAAGCCCCGTAGCAGACATTCAATGCCTTCGTAACCTCCTACTACTCATTTTTTCGCCTTTGGGGAAAATTGGTCTCTGGCCTCTACAGATTCTTCTCGATATTTCTCGCTGCACGACTAATAGGCGGACCCACCCATGGCGAACGATCAGCCGGGGCTGGAATTGTCAGAAGGAAGCCATTGAGGTCTCCGCTTCTCGGTGACGAATAGATGGTTTGCCATAGGGACCACAAGTGGGAGTCATAGCCTTCAGACGACTGACCATTGACACACAGAAACCCATGTAGAGTTTGGGATATGCACGCTGGGGAAGATGAGGAGATTCTCAGGTTCCGCAGAGACATGTGCTGATCCCCGCCGGAGGGGGGAGGTCGCCGGCTCATTTCATTTATGCAGTGCGCTACAATACGTATGCGTCCGGTATCCCTCATGCAGGTCGGCGCGTGGTCGATACATAAGCGAGTAATGGGGGAGACCAATGAGGCGATCTGGGCCGTCATCGAGAAGAACTGCGGAACCTGACATACGATGGAGACAGGAAGAGAAAAAAAAAAAAGTAGCGAGATCGTCATTCTCTGCTAGACTGCTTGCTACTGACGAGCTCGCACGTCGATGTCCGATCAAGTCATGCAAAAGCTCTCTCGCTTTCTCTTCTCTAGCTAACAGCAAGATTTCTCAGTATCCTGGCGTTCTAATGGAAATAAAACTCGAGGCGGGAATGCCTTGGCCAGCTGCTTGGTTTTACTCTAAAATCACACTTGAAAATATTATAAGTTAGACCCCTATGCGGGTTATACTTCAGCATTCGTATAGTACGGAGGACCTAGCATGGCATCGGCATCACCCATACCAACTGCCAAAGAGTACAGAGGTGTGCAATTCCTAGGTAGGCCAGATCTCATCGATTGCGCCGTCTGAGTGATGGGCGTATTATAATTCCGTCAATCCCGTCTGGTCGCTTTGGCTGGTCCGGCGAGTGACATTAGAATTTTTTTTTTCTCCTCCTCGTCTCTCCCCGGAAAGGACCCTGACCCACACGAAGGGCCCCTCACCTCAGGTGCCTGGCAACTGGAACATGCCGAGCTGTGACGTGTGTCGCCATTTCGCGAAGTGGGCGAATGGCCCATTGAGGCAATCTGGCAATCAAATTGATCTCCATTGTCATTCAGAATGAAGCTGTCCAAACTGTCCTGTCCCTCGGCGTCTCTGGTATCTATGAATGTGTGGATCTCCTGTTCGTTTGCTCGCCATCTCGCTCCCGCCTCGACACAATCCGAAAATGCATCTGTAGGTAAGCTGGGGGGTGCCAAGGCTTTGAGTAAGCTTCGGCAGCACACGACCAATCTCCTCGTTCAACCTTAATCGCATGTAGTATATGTAGGTCGCAACATTACCGGAGACATGTGCATTGCAGATTGTCTAAAAGCAACCGGTACAGAGTAGTCTGACATGCTGCGTCTCTTGCAGCAATAGTGCAAACTGTGATGCAATTTCTGTCCTCCCCTCCCCCTCCCCCTCCTCCACCGTCGCTACCGGAAACATGCACACCCAGACAGCAGTGAGTGAAATGAGGCAGCAATCCGCGCCACAGATGCACATATATATCGATACGGTGGGATCTGAGATGTTGTCATCAAACATGTCTCGAATAGGCTTTTGACTCATAAGATACTAGATAGGCTGTCCATAAGATAGTCAACTAGGCCCTACATAGGCCTTGCTTGGAGGATGCAGCCAAAGGTGTCGATTCGCCCAGCTCCTGGTGACTCAGTTTCCGTGTTGGACACTGGATAGGAGGATATCTCGGACTGGTGGCATCTGGGGGCAGACGACACAGTGAATGCTTTCCCCCGGTGCCCTTTGCCAAGCACCAGATTACAACAGGATGCTAACTCTGATGTACGGACAGGATTCTGAGCACACCGCACCACGAGAACGCATGTTCACTGCGTAGTGAATTAGCAGGCAAATATTCGTGCTGTACACCACTGCATCGTGAAAATTCATGAGGGATGGACTCTTACATGTAACATTGCTACCCGGGGGCAGCCCGTGCGTTTTGCGGAATTGAGTTCCTATTGGAGAACCCCTCGGACCCCATATTAAAAAGGCGCCGGCTCCGTAGCTTATCTTATCGCATCGGCTACGTTGCCGCTAGCAACGATCTCATCGACGGCCGCCCAAGTCAACAGCGCTAGTACCCTTTCGGACCTTTCGTGATTGCTAAATGGAATTTCGTGAATGCGCATGAATCCCATACAACCATTGGCACTCGACCACTTTTGCAACTTCACCTTGCAGAACACGGTTGTTCATCCATTCTTTCTCCACAAACAACACCCAAACCATCAAGTCAGAGACAGCCAGCAAAGCCAGAAACACTGACTGATCAGCCATGGATCCTCCACCGCCTCCGCCGAAATCCCCGGCGAACGCGAACCTCTTCCAGGTCTTCCTGCGACTACGGCCAGCGCCTGCCAGCACGACGAACCCCGACCGCTTTCTGCTCGTCGAGGAGCCCGAACTGTCCCAGTCCCCTACGCATATCACGCTGAACCCGCCCAATGATCGCAGACGCGCCATCGAGAAGTTTGCTTTCACCCGGGTCTTCGAAGAAGATGCTACCCAGCTCGATCTCTTTCAGGGCACCCGAGTCTTGCCCTTGGTCGAGGGTGTGCTTGCACCTCACGGCGGCGACGGCACAGATGGGCTACTGGCTACTTTGGGAGTCACCGGCTCTGGAAAGGTTCTTTCTACCCCTTACAATGAATCCTTGTGTCGAATAGCAGTACTAAGATTTGGCAGACACATACCATGCTCGGCTCCAAGACACAGCGCGGTCTTACACAGCTAGCACTCGATGTCATCTTCCGATCGCTGGATTCCAGCTTGGCCGACGGCATCACTCAACCTTCGCTAGAGTCCAGTATCATAGCATCAGATCCCTCCGAAGCCAACATCCTCTCGGCGCCAGCTTTTCTCGAGACAGTCTACAGTGACTTTGCCGCATCAGCTAGAGCATCGAGAGCTTCAAGGACTTCAAGAGCGACTACACCACTGGTGGTACGACACCCTCCCATTCATGATGCTAACAGACCGCTTCCGCAAGATCTTCCTCAACTGCCAGGGGCGTTCCCTGACAGCCCTGCCAGTGCACAGGGTTCCCGTCACGAAGGGGACGCTTTGAACAAGGCACAATCACCCAGGCCCTCGAGTGTGAGACCTCAAAGCAAGTTGCTTTCCAACAACGAAAGATTTGTGCCCCATAGGCCAGAGTTGGCTTATGGCTCACCCAACAAGGACCATTACATGAGCTTGACCTCAGCTTCAAGATACAAGAGCACAACAAAATCTAACATCTCTCCTGTGAAGGGCGATCAGGCACCGCCCCCGACGCCACGGCTGCGGCTACAAAGACCATCAGCCATGCCGCAGACTCCCGACATCGACTCGATTCGCGCCTCGTGCGATCCTTCTGCCGAGTACGCCATCTTGATATCCATGTACGAGGTCTACAACGATCGCATCTTTGATCTCTTGACGCCTGCGGTTCGATCCAACGCCACCAAAGAATACCGCCGCCGGCCACTGCTCTTCAAGTATACCGAACACTCATCGGATCGCAAGGTGGTCGCTGGACTACGAAAAATCATCTGCGGTAGTCTCAAGGAGGCACTGATGGTTCTCGAAGCTGGTCTTCATGAGCGAAGAGTGGCAGGTACCGGAAGCAACAGCGTCTCATCCAGGAGCCACGGCTTCTTCTGTGTCGAGGTCAAGAAACGCCGCGCGGGCCGAACCAACGATATCTGGGATGGCAGCACTTTAAGCATTGTTGACCTCGCCGGAAGTGAACGAGCACGAGACGCGAAGACCCAGGGCGCGACATTGGCCGAGGCAGGCAAAATCAACGAGAGTCTGATGTATCTGGGTCAATGCTTGCAGATGCAGAGTGACATTGGCAACACGAGCAAGGTAAGTCCTTCCGACATGAGCACGCAAGATACATGACTAACCATAACTGCAGCCGAACTTGGTGCCCTTTCGGCAATGCAAGTTGACAGAGCTTCTGTTCTCGAATTCTTTCCCGTCCTCCTCGCTCTCCCAATCGCACAGACATCGTCGCCCTCCTCAGAAAGCAGTCATGATCGTGACTGCAGATCCCTTGGGAGACTTCAACGCTACATCGCAAATCTTGCGGTATTCTGCTCTTGCCAGGGAGATTACGGTACCTCGGATCCCATCGATCACTTCGACCATACTCAACAGTCAGCAGCCGGCATACCCAAGTCTTCCGCAATATAGCCCTTGCAGCAGCCCGCCTCTTCCGTCGCCCATGTCTCCGAACAAGCCCTTTTTCAAGACAAACATGTTTGTGCCGCCGCCAGCGAGTCGCCGTGTGTACAGCCCGGCTTCCGACAGTGAACGTGCTACCATGGAAAACGCGGCCTTGGAGATCGCACGAATGTCTGAGATCATTGAACAGCTCAACAAAGACCTCGCCCGTGAGAGAGAGGCGCGCTTGTCTGCGGAGGCTCACTTGATGTCTTTTGAGGACCGCATGGTTGACCTCGAGCAGGACATTCGCGAGGAATGCCACAACGACTTTGAACAACGTTTGGCGCTCGAGATGGCCAGGTGGAAGGTCAGCATGAGTCTTGAGCAGGAGCGAGGCGAAGAGCACTGGGACAGGAAAGTGGAAGTCCTGGCGAGAAGTGTGGGCGCCAGTACGACGATGCCAAGCGATGGAGAGCCAGAGGACGAAGACAAGGAAAACGTCCTCATTGAAGATCTTGAGCAGGAAAACGGGAGACTCCGGCGGGAAGTTTCCGTGCTGAAGAATGAGCTCGGCACTCGAACGCCGAGCAGAAGAACACCCCTCTCTGAGAGAGGCGATTTCATTGGTATAAAAAACGACATGACAGGTTTGAATCACAGGTTACAGGAGCTCAAAGTCAGCGACGACGGTGACGAGCCAAGCAGCAGCACGAAGAAAAGCAGGACGGTAAACACAGGAAGCCCGACCAAGAAGGTCCGCAAATTGACGACGAAAAAGTGGGAAAGCATTGAGATCGACAACGATCTCTTCTGATGAGGGTGTTCATTGGTGTTCATCGATTTTGGGATCTTTCAGGGAATGGACGACATGAGATAACGAAGGAGCCGATTGACGTACGACGGCTGGACCGAATATGGAACGAATTTGACAGGAACGTTTTGTTGAGGGAGATTTCCCCTACGGTGTCGTTGTGGATACACGACCCGAGTATACCCTTTTGAGTTGTGTATTTTTCTTTGGCTTGGAATCCTTCGATATGATGGATGGTAATACAAGTTGGACCTTTCTTTGCGTCGCTCTACTTGGTATTTCATACATATCTTCCTAATGTACGAGTGTGTTTCTCGTATCAATTCCAGCTGACACCGTATCCTTCTGTTATGATTATTGAAGCAGAGGCGTCAATTCTATGGCATGAGTCGTTCTTCGCGCTATCGACTCGGAATTTGGTTTCACTTTAATATTACAAAACAGCTCTCCAAAGCGGCCAACACGTTGTCACGAGCCAAGAAGTAGAGCCGCCCATTTAGCCCTCGGTCAAAGGCTTCAATCGCTGCACTATGGCTGTCGTGTTGCAGTTCTTGGGCGCCGTGTAGTCGATGGTGTACAGACTGAGCGAGGCCTTGCCGGCGCTCACTGTGTCCGTCTCTCCGGGCAGGGCGCAGTTGCCGTTGATGCACGTGTTGACGCCGGGGCTGCGCGGCGACAGGTTGGACCAGGTAAAGGTGCCGGCCGTCGTGGCGGCCACGGCGGCGTCCGTCTCGGCACCGCCCGTGTACCGCGTCTGCACAATGTCCAGCGAGCTCCAGTTGGCGTACAGCTTGGGGTAGTTGACGTTGGCGCCGTAGCCCAGGGGGAGGACGGGGCCGCCGGCCGGCGCCGACGAGACGAAGGCGTCGACGACCCGGCCCGAGAGCTCGGCCACGTACGTGTACTCGTTGGTGGCGTTGGTGACGGTCTTGTACGAGGCGGCCGAGTTGGACGCCGAGAAGGCGATGGCCGGGATGGAGCGCGAGGTCGCGGCGTAGGCGGCGCCGGCGGTGCCCGAGAGCGTCCACACAAAGGCGCCCAGGTTGGTGCCGTAGTTGGGGCCCGTGACGACCAGGTCCGGCACGCTGAAGTTGGCAAAGTTGGGCAGGACGTAGTCTAGCGCGACAAAGGTGCAGGCCGCCGGGGTGCCGTTGTAGTACCAGATGTGGCTGTCTGCCGGGTCCGCTCCGACTGATGGTGCGCCCGTGGGGATCAGATCGTACTGGGCCGGGGAGGTCAGGTTCGGGTACGTTGTGAAGTCTGATCGACCTCCTTGTCCGCTCTGCTGGACTGCGGGCGCGACGATCCAGACTAGGGAAGTACTGTCAGTATCTATGCCTCTTGGGATGTCTATGGAGGCTCCGAAAGAAGAACTTACCATTATGCCCCTTGGCTTTGAGGACCTTGTAGAACTCCCGAAGATTGGCACTTCCAAAGCCGTCATCATTGTTCATCAAGATGTTCAACGCATCGGCGGAGCTCAATGCCAGGGCGCCGGCGGCGAGGATGGATGATACGCGCATGATGCCGTCACAAGTAATCAAGCCTTGTTAATATTGGGCAGGTAGTTGACACCAGGACCTAGGGAGGAGATGGACGGACGGAAAGAGGCCGAGGTCGCAGCATCTTGTACTACAGATTGGCGCGATCGCAGCCCTTTTATGCAGCTCTCAGCCCGCTCGTGTCGAGACTGGGCAACGAGGCACGCGACACTCTTCAGGTTGGTGAATCCGATAATCCAGTGTTTGTATGCAGGAACCAGGCTTGCCAGGCCCGCCGCCCTGGTTCGCCGAGATGAGTGGCATCGTATCTCCTTCCCACCTTGGTAAGGTAGAGCTGGGCATGCACTGCTGAGCCGGCCAGCCGGGGGCCCCATTACAGATAAGCATGGATGGATATTCGTAGCCAAGACACCGCTCCAGCGGCCCCGTCACGGCGTCCGCCGGATGCTCCGCTATAGATACAACCACATCTGCTGGAACCAGATCGCTGGGTTCGAGATGTCATTGAGGAATGGAGTAATCGGAAATATTAATAAACATCTAAGGTTCTTGTTTTCTGGTGTCTTTTGGGCTAGTCATATATTATCTCAACTCCGTGACTAAAAGAGCATCGCAGTAGTGTTCTTATGATACAATAACTAGAAGCGTTATTGTGTTCTCCGACGAATACATCTTATACGCAGCCACAGTGGGCATAAATATCTCTTACTACCTTAAAAAATCGGCCAATGCTATACTCAGCTTCGAGGTTCATATCCAGTATCGCAAAAGAGTGGAAAATAGAGTAGTATGGATTTAGCACTATACTTGATACGCACCACATACGCTCTTGTAGGGAACTCCCAAAAGACGCCCGTTCCTAGTGAAGACACAGACCGCTAAAAATCAAAGATGTGAGAAAATGAAAGAGACGGTTGTTGAGGTCGTTCTGTTGGGGTTTTGAGCCTACAAGCCAAAGACGTCCCGTATTTTTTCAAAGATCGTCGTCACGAGGCCATCCCCATTTGGCCTTGCTTCTCTGGGAGCCCGCGGCGGCTCCGGCTCTCTCATTTCTGTTCGGACTTCTCGATCTTCTGTTCTTGGCTCTTCTGTCGCCCTTGCTTCTCTGGGAGCCCGCGGCGGCTCCGGCTCTCTCATTTCTGTTCGGACTTCTCCATCTTCTCTTCTTGGCTCTTCTGTCGCCCTTGCTTCTCTGGGAGCCCGCGGCGGCTCCGGCTCTCTCATTTCTGTTCGGACTTCTCCATCTTCTCTTCTTGGCTCTTCTGTCGCCCTTTCTTCGATTCTTGGCCCTTCTGTCCCCCTTCTTTTCGCCTCTTTTGCCTCCTCTCTTCTAGTCAACGTTACCGTGGCCGCATAGTGGAGCAGCCAATCGAAACGTTCGCACGTATACTCCCGAAGCCTGTCTGTTGGTCGCTCATTGTGCTTTAGAATCATGAGAAGCTGGAAAGAGAAGCGTCTCAAGTCATCTTCCATGATCTCGATGCAATCAACGTCTTCTTTGAACTTAGGTAGCAAGAGTTGCATGAAGGCATCCGAGAAAACCTGCATTATCTCGTTGTACGTCATATTCTCATCATCTCCTACGGTCCAAATTTCTCGCTTGGCGTGGTGGAGGATCGTTTGCGCTCGAGCGACGGGCGTCATGTTTCTGGCAGGATCTTTCTCTGCCCAGCCCGCGAGTTTAAGATGCCAGTTGATGAAGTTGATAGTGTCGGGGATGCCGATGAGAAAGAATCCCATTAACAGGTACGGCTTTTGAACAACAACAGTCAGTCATTTCTCTTGGGCCGAGTAAGAGCAACTCGGAGTGCTGAGATGCCCTGGCATAGCGGCATAACAAGCCATGTCCAGGTAACACTCCGCTAAAAGCGTGTCAGACGAGGAAGAAGAAAAACGTCAATTACAAACCTCTATGACATAGGCTGGGACATCTGCGGCGTTCAGGACGTGTTCCGGCGCAGCTCGTAGGTGAGCCATGATTGGCTTTGCGCAGAAAATTAGTCTGTGTGTTGGCGTATAGATGACTTGCGATAATTGATGGGCATTCGAGATCGTTTTCTGTCGCGGTTTGCACAGTTGTGTCAGCAATGGAGAAGAAAAAGAGCGCGGGGAGAAAGTCGTCAGTTTACATTTTCTTCACCGTCAATATCTATTCGCAAAAAGGAGGATTGTTCAAGCACGCCCTTCGGCTTCGGCGAAAGAGCTTTATACACCTGGGCTCAACCCAAAATCTCTTTTGTGGCCGACGAAAAGAAAAGTGCGACAGGCCGAGTCGGGAGTATCAGAATACAAACCTGGCAAACGATGAAAACCTAAACCACAAGTGGCTTGATGATGTCCTCTTTCGGGATATTGCCACTCAAGGACTGATGACTACCTTCTCGCCCAGATTAACCTTGACCTCGGCCAGGTCCCATGCCTTTTTCCACTCATCGAGGCCAAAGACGCCAGGCGTGCTGCACCCACCATCCTTGCCCAGCCTTACAAGACCGAGCTCTGCCATCTTGATCAGCGAGAAGATGTCCTTTCGGTCATACATCCATTTCCCCTTGAGCGTAATGTCGTTTATCATGATGAATGTATAGGGTACGGCCGCATCGTCGGTCAAGCTGCCCATCATGCTGACTCTCCCGCCGTGCTTGAGAGACAAGATACCAGTCTTGAAGTGCGTAGACCCCGTAGCCTGCGGCGGCGATATATCAAAGTAGGCATCTATCGGGCGTCCATCGGCCGCAAGCTTTATTGCTACGGCATCCTTGGTCGGCTCATTGTGCATTTTGACCACCTTCACCATGCCGCGGTATCGACCAAGGTTGATGCTCTGGAGTGTCGACTCGATATTCTTGAGCTTCTCCTCGTCTCTGCCCCAGGCCAAGACCCGGGCGCCCATAGCCAACGCAACCATACAAGCAGCACCGCCGAAGGGACCCGTGGCAGGACTGACGAGCACCGTCTCGCCCGGCTTGAGACCGACGCTAGTGAGACCACCGAAGGGAACGAGGAGCTTGTATACATCGCCGATGTCGTGAGTACCCAAACCCAAACCGCCCAGCTCTGGGCTGCCTAGAAGGCGCTTTTCGTCCAGGACAAAGATATTCTCCAGCGGTACCCTGACGTACTCGGCAAAGGCGCCGTCGCGCACCCCGCCATCACGCATCAGCCTCTGGCTCGCCTGGCTGAAACCGCCGGTGATGGCGCTCAAGAAGTTCTTTGGGCCATCGCTCTGGGCGTCGCGGGCGCGGATGTAGCAATCAAACAGCACCAGCTGGCCGACCTCGAGTGACGTGGCGTCTGGGCCCAGCGCTGCAACTCGGCAGACCGCCGATGTACCAGGCACAATGGGAAGAGGGTACTCGTACCCGCGGCTGTTGCCTATGAAGAGGTCGTTCATGTAAGACAAGATGGGCGCCGAGAGGACGCGCAGGACGGCCGTCCCTGGGAGTACCTGTGGAGTCGGTACAGTCTCGACCTTGGGCTGGACATTAATGTCGCGGACCACGAGAGCCCGGTGGGATTGAGGGACAGAGCCTTGATCGGATGACATTGTGAGTCTGTACAAGAAACTATGATATACGGTGCAGGATGTATATAATCGAGAGAAAAGAGCTGAGTATGTATGAGAGTTACGAATATACATTCCACTTTTAATCGGCCCTTTTAACATGACCTACGTAACTTGACCCAGACTCGGAATTTCTGCTATCTCCGCTCAGTCCTAGATATACATCATGCGTGCTTCAATATCTAGGTACCTTTCGACTGCGAATTGCCTGATCAAGACGTATAAGGTTGGGGCGAATGGCTTGGTTAAGTCCGACCTCCTGCATAACTGGTCACCAATACCGTAAGCGGGGAGTTATCGCCGAAGCTGACATAAGGTTGACGTATTGAAGTTTTGCGCAATCACTATCAAAAGAGCTAGAGAGTTTGATGTGCTTTCAGATGGCTACATATTTCTTCTAGGAGGAGCATATTGCTTTTCGCTCAAGTATAGGTTTGTGAAAATCTGGCTGATTTAAGGAAGGTATTTTCAATTGTCGAAAGTTTAATCTGATGCGCACCGGTTCAAATTGTTGGACAACGCCGAAAACAAGGTTGAATTGCCAAAAATACACAACCTACATGATTGTGACTTGAGATGACCGGGACTCTTGCCCTACGAGTGTAACTGTCTGATATATGGTCGGCCCAAAGAAAGGTTTCGCACGAACCTGTGGTAGAGAAATGAATATCGAAAACCTTCGTGGTACGGCCACGCCATTTGAGGATATTTCGGTTTTGGCAGTTATGTAAGGTTAATACAGGACAAATCAGGAAAACACTTTCGACAAACCAAAAGGTATATATAACACTTTGGTCCAATACCATAAATAGGAGAGGAACCATCTACTCCTTACCGAACCCCACTCGACATTCTATCCATCTAGTCTCATATTCCCCATCGTCATCGACACTTTGGAAACTTGCCAATAACGCATAATGGCGAGATTCCCTCTGACCAAGACGCTTGCCGTCGCCTCCCTCCTCCTGGGGTTCATGACGACCTCTGCTCTAGCCCTGGTCGCGGGGGACCCAAGGCCCGTCAAGGCACTCCCCGAGCGCGCCACGCCAGAACAGTTAATGTATCAGCCATATCTCGACTTCGACAAGAACGGCTGCTACAATGCTCTCGCCATTGACGCGCAGGGCAATCTCAATCCTGGAATGGGTCACAACAACGTCAAAGCTGGTGGTAAGTCTTCCCCGACGCCTGAACACTCGAGAGGCCGCCCCTGCTGACCCGAATATAGACTGGTGCCGCCAACCATACTATCTGGAGGACAACAATGTGTACGTCCGTACCATCTGCAACGAAGAGCAAGGCTGGTGTGGGTACTTGTACTCGTACTACTTTGAGAAGGACGTGGGCATCGAGCGCGTCATCGACGCGGCCGGCCACACGCACGATTGGGAAGCCATCGTCGTCTTCGTCCACAACGGCGACCTGAAGCGCATCACCCTGTCGGTGGAGGGCGGATGGAGGACCTACTACGACGACCAGTTCCCCAGCTACAACGGCACCCACCCCAAGGTCGTATACCACAAGGCCGGGGGCCTGACGCACTCGTTCCGGCCGGCCCGCCTCGAGGAGGTCCCCGAGAACCACAGCGGCCTCTGGTTTGCCGGCGCACTCGTCGATTACGACACGGGCTTCCCTCCGGGCATTCGCGAGAAGCTGGAGAACGCTGACTGGGGAAATCTACGCGTGCCCTTCAACCTGCCCCTGGATGTGTGGCTCGACAAACCCAGGGAATGGTTGCCTGGTATGTCTGGGAATTAGATGCGAGTCGCGACAGGGACGATGGGCAACATGGACTGCTAGAAGGCAGGAGGTAGACTGTACCCGCCCCAAGTAGGTATACCATACTCACAAAGGTCTCTATGTACGGACTACGGAATGTGCTTTGTCTAAAGCCCGCAAATTTGCCGCTTGAAAAAACTAAATTCAGATGAATTTCTGAAAATATTGATATATTTTTGTTCTCGAAACTTTTTGTGCTATGTTTTATGCGTATGGTTGCAGTTCACGCATCTTGATTGCAGCCAAAGTATCTATACCAAGAAGCAGAACCATATCGTACGACTTGAATATAGCTGCCACGTCGATAATTGGTGCTGTCATCTTGGAGGCACTGGACCCGGTCTGAGGCCGCCGGGCAATCGAACACCTTGAAACGACAAGAGTATTCCTTCCCGGGAGGATTAGGGATATGCGACTCCGCGTAAACCAGTTAGCTGGATCCATCATGATCTGAGGACCACTTGCATCAAGAGGCCTCATGAATCCAGTCCGCCCGCAGATAAGGATGCTGTGTCGTTGGTTGGTGCCAGCATTGAGTGACAATGTGAGGCTTACCGGCAGCGCATGATGGTAGTTGGCCACAAATTCCGGCCCTTCTTAGCCGCCAAGGTTGAATCTCCGCACGAGGCTCCAAGTGAAACAATAACACTTGACAAGTTGATAAGGAATCCTTTGCGGTCATGAATATGATTCCCGTCACGCTGAGCTCCTCGGACGACATCGCAATTCCGGCAAACCAAAATAAGAGACACTTTCCAGCATGCCGCGAGCAGTACACTACGAGCCGCGCAGCACACCTCGACGGCAAGGCATCAAACGCCAGCATCTCGCAGGATATATCGGCTGGCTGCCGCCAATGAGCACAGAAGGAGTCGATTGTAGCTTGTCAGATGGCTGTTATAATCACCCAATCGTCATCCTGTCGCCTTTGGCCAGAGATGGCAAGGTCGTCATTCTGATTGTAAATTGTGGTAGTCAGCTCAGTCACGTCAAGCTCTGACAATGAATGTATAGTTGACCAGCTTTGATGGCGTAGATCTGGCGACCAAACACAGATCTGCCCAGATTCGTCAGAGATACTTGCCCATCTCACCGAGCCCGGCGCATCCCGACAACAAGATGCTGCTCCACCTCGACCACTCCAGCTTGCCGTTGCGAAAGGCCTCGAATGTAAACACCCATGCTCTGCACACTATTGTACTCACCTCTCTCCACCCGTACAGCAACGCGAGAGACGACTATGTCCTGTCGGCAAGTTCTTACCAAGAGCTGATCAAGTATGCCAAATTCGAGGCGCCGTTGGTCGACGTGTACAATGCCGCCATGCTCTCGTCAAGGGCGGAGCGGGCAGCCTCACGACACAGCGCCAGGAGCACCAGAGTCGCCTCGACGCGATACCAGCCCCGTCTGGAGCCAGCGAGCCATCGCGAAACCATGCCTCACGTGGCTGTACCGGTTCGCAGTCAAGCACCTGAGATCAGGCAGGCTGCCGGATCGTCATCAAGCCGCGCTGATGGACGGTCATTGGTAGCCGGCCACGTAGAGCCAAGGCCTGCTGGGCGCATAGACAGACCTACAAGATCGACATACAGGCCAACTTACAGTTATGGCAACTACGGCACGATCAACTCGTCGCGAACATCACGCCAGAGTGGAAGCTTCGCCATATCGCGGCCCGGGGCAGTGCAATGGGGCCGGCCGAGCGATCCTCGACCTTGGACAGTTCTGAAAATTCTTTTCTGGTGTACCGTGGCCGTTCTCGGGGGATACGGTGTTTATCGTGCTGGATGCTGGACAGCATGGGCAGTCGGGGCCGCGATTGATGGCATCAAGCATGCCATTGGGACGGCCACTGAGGCAACTCGTCATGCCGTCCACGTTGCCATGGAGGCCATCAAAAGCGCTCCCGTCGCTGTAAAAGATTGGATAGCGGGGCTTTTTTGAAAGTCTCATATGCATCGTTCCATTGTATATATCCTGTTGGAGGTGTGACATAGGTAATAAAGCAAGAACATATTGTAGTGGCCCGCCGCCCAGGTGACAGGTCCCTTGCATTCCAGGTGGATAACCCACCAAAGCTTCCGTTTCTAGGTACCCCACCACAGCTACCTTTACACTCTCAATCACTTAACGCGTCGACGCGTCCCTCCCTTCCCTGACTGTAAGCCACTCACTTGACATCGTACAGTCGCATCAACTTATTGTCTTTGATGCCACCAATTTCTGCGTTCTCGTAGAAGACTTTCTGGCAAGCAGTCGAATCACCCTTCCTTGTGTCCAAAATGGAGGAATGGAGCAAGCAACACTTCTTCAAACACGGGAAACCAGTAAAGCTCAAACACACTCTGCCTGCCGTGTAGGTCACCACTAACAATCTGACCGCAGGGCCGTGAAGCCGAGAAGAGGAATTGCCACTGGTGCCAGATCCGTCACTTCAAGACTCACCCCGAGTTCCCAGTGACCATTATCAACGGGGTGGACGATGTGGTCCCCCACCCCAAATTCCGCTTCATTGACGAGTCCGTCTATGGCGCTGGCGTCGAGCCCACTAGGGAGGAGTTCCGCAGCGGCTGCGATTGTGAGGACGGCATGGACTGCCAGTACAGAGAATGCCACTGCCTACAGGAGATGGAGGATTCCGAGGATGAATTCGAGGAGGACGGAGATTACGACCCGTCGCAGAGGAAGTCCTACGCCTACCATACCCGCGGCATAAAGAGGGGACAACTCCGGTCCAAAGTCCTCGAGTCGCGAGAGCCCATCTACGAGTGCCACGACGGCTGCTCTTGCGGTCCAGACTGCCCCAACCGCGTGGTGGAACGAGGCCGCCAGATTCCGCTGCAGATCTTTCGCACCCCCAACAGGGGCTGGGGCGTGAGGAGCATGGTCGACATCAAGAGGGGCCAGTTCATCGACAAGTACATTGGGGAGATCATCACACCCGACGAGGCCGACCGCAGGAGAGCGCAGTCTGATATTGCCCAGCGCAAGGACGTGTACCTGTTCGCCCTGGACAAATTCTCGGATCCCGACTCGCCAGACGAAAGGCTGCGAGGGCCACCTCTCGAAGTGGACGGCGAATTCATGTCGGGGCCCACCAGATTCATCAATCACTCTTGCGATCCCAACCTGCGCATCTTTGCCAGGGTAGGCGACCACGCCGACAAGCATATTCACGACCTGGCCCTGTTTGCCATTGAAGACATACCCAAGGGCGACGAGCTCACCTTTGACTACGTGGATGGCGTCGATGATTCGGAGAACGATGCCCTGGATCCCACGAAGAAGAAGGACATGACCATGTGCCTCTGTGGAAGCTCAAAGTGCCGCGGATTTCTGTGGTGAAGATGGTCCAGCCAGTCATGCCCATTAAGATATGGAGGAACAACACGTTCAAGCCTCTGGAGGCCTCGGGAGCAGATAAGGCATGATTCATTTCCGAGTCTCTGGAGCAATTCTTGGAGAGATGCTGTCATTTTCTCGCGGGCTCGACCGTATATCTAAACGCCAATGTGACAAGAGTCGATATGTCTACGAACATGAAGCCATCCGTTCAGACATGATGTCATGTTGGTGCAGGGTCGGTCGAAGGTAGCGCCTATGGTTCCAAATTTGCAATTCACATCAGGCATTGCCTCCAGCAGACAACCGTCGTTCGCAATAGGTGTCAATGAGTCCTTCTCGACTGACTACATGGACATCATTGGGGTGTCGTGGACAGCAGCTAGCAACCATCATCAACACTGGACAGCGAAACTTGAGTCAAGTTCATCAGTTTACGCATTGGCAGGCACAGTCGATACTCAATGTCTGCCGCCAAAGTCAGTCTTGAAGGCATCGCTGGTCACTACCCATCGTGTGATCGATGATTTATGGGATTCGAGGGGACGAGGTCCATGGCCGGATTGCTTCACGGGCTCAAGACGAAGGCAGTTTCCTCCAGACATGGACCGGCCTGGAGAAACCCTCCTCTTCCCTTTCATATTCGGCAATGCTTTCGAACCCTTGTGCTCTCAATTCCTCGCCAAATGGAGGTTGGATCTTGATGGTCTTGTATGTCTCTCTCAGCTCCTTGTTCTTCTTGGAGGCTCTCTGGTAGTTGCTCATGGGCTGGGGCTCGACTACCAGATGCCCGCCATCGTTGAGCAAGGCGTGGATATGCTCGAACAACGCCAACATGCCCGCATCGCCATTGTTGAGATGTATCCACTTGGTTACGGAGAGGAGGAGAACGACGTCGAACTTGCCGAGCGCAGTGCCAGTGTAAGCGGATCGGTCGACGAAGTCGAAGTGTTCGAAGGTGCAAGGCCCGTCCGGGTAGGCGGCCTTTGCTTGGTCGATCAGCCAGGGATCAATATCGACGCCGACGGACGCGGCAGCGCCACAGTGGACGATGGCCTCGTAAGTGAGTTTGCCGGCGTTGCAGCCCAGGTCGAGGACACGGGCGCCGCGGAGGATGTCGGAAGGGAGGATCGAGAGGCGTTCGTCGGGGACGGTCTGGGCGCGGAATTTCGCATAGTACTGGTGGTAGTTTCCGTGGCGCGCGAGAAGATGTGTTTCCTTGAAGCGCTGGCTCCTCGATGGTGCCTCTTCGGTTTGCACAGCAGCAGTAGCAGCTGGCGCAGGATTTGAGGTTGACATGGTTGAATGTTGGCGGGCGCTCGACAAAGAGATGCGCAACACTGAAATTCAAAGTAGTACCAGAATTGCGCGTGCAACTTTTGTCTTGAACCCCACCAACATGTGGTGGGGTCAATAATTCAGACTGGGTCGCGTCGATAAGGCGCATCTGGTTTAGTCTGGTCCAGGGTTCAGTGTACTTAAGGTCAGGTACAGGTAGGGTTACGTCATATCGTGCTCTGCTGGTGATCTATAGCATACACAGTAACATATTGGCATCTAACTGCATAGAAACACGTGCTGGTCTTTTTTTTTTTTTTTTTTTCTGTGGTTGCTATAGTTGTTTTGACATAAGAAATGAAATAATATAAACATACCTTATTTGACAGAAACCTGTTTTATAGGTCTTGCTTATCTTGAGTGCAGAATAATGGTTCTCGCGTCGTTGCTCTGTATACTTTGTGTGTTGTACTGGTGCAGGTTGGTATTCATTCGTCGCAGATTCTTGATCTCTTAACGGAGAGTGTTCTCCCTCTCGTGGAACGTCTGGCGGGACTCGGTCTCCAACTTTCGCAGATAAAGTCGGAGTCCGCGTTGGCCGTACGGCGTTTCTTGTGCATGGATGGCACCTGCGGCTTTGCCTTCTGCTCCACGACTCTCTCCTTCTCCTTGGCGGCTCGGTCGAGATGGGCTCTTGCCAGCTGCGCCTCGAAGATGTCAAGGTCTGCACGGGCAGTCTGGGCCTCGATCTCTGTGTCGCGAGCTTTCTAACGGTCTCGAGCAGAGCCATGATCTGGTTCTTCACTGCAGCAATGCATAAGCATCAGTGACTGCTTGTTTTTGGATGATAAATAAATCCAAAGTAGGTCATTTTGTCTGATTTTCTCCATACGAGCAGCACCATTTTAAGGAATTTGTGCGAGGCTCGCAGAACTTCAAGACGCTCGCGGCGGAAGACAAGCTGCAAGGACTGCGAACCAAGTCGAACGCCGTCATCGTCGTCGTTTTAAATGCGACTCATGGCAGTGGAACATAGGTCGCGCGGACCGGGTGTGATAAGTCCGGGCAAACGGCCTTGGTCACTCGCGTCCTAGGTGTTGTGCAGTCTCCGGGTTTTGTCCAGTCTTGGGAAAGGCTTGGATGCGAGGTCGAGACGGTGGTCCTGCAATTGGCAGTGCCAACATAGCAAGTTTAAAGATGAGCTTGGCGGAGCAACACAGCTTGTTCACTGTTTTTTTTCGAACTATCATGTTTGCTCCTCATCATCCACCACTGCTCGCTGTACTAACTAGCTAATGATGAGCCCTGTGATACGCTTTGGTCTGGTTCGGGACCACTGCCATCGCTCATCTTCATCCTCATCGCCGTCGCTGCCAAACGTGGCATTCCACGCCGCAGGTGACCTCCATAGCGAGAGTGTTGGCGTTTCCATACGCCTCCCAGTGAGACGGCAAACCTTTGTATCCCACAGGTCCTTTGCATATTGCCGGGGATTCTTCTTGTACTCATTCCACATTCCCTTTGCATTCATTGGGTCCGGCTCGAATATGTTCGGGCCGTCGTACTTCCACCCTTTCTTGTAGAGCTTGCTCTTCTGATTCCCGAACCATTGCCGCAATTTGATGGGATCCAGCTTGGTCTCGGACGCGAGCAGCATTATGTCACCAGGATAGGGGCACTTCTCCTTCTCGAAAAATTCCTCCAATATCTTGATCTGTTCGGGCGACGTTTGCAGAGCGCGAGGTTGGCCATTCTCCCGCGCATAGCGATTGGCCGTGTATCTTTTCCCAGACGCGTTCGTGTAAGCGAAACCACGACAAAGGACGTCAAGAACTGGGGATACACTCACTGTCCGATCTCCTGCGCTGACACCCAAGGCCCTACCTCGAGACACTGAAGCGAGAGCACGAGGGCGGTTCTGTGTTTCTTACGCTCCTCTGGCGAGTTGATGCCTACGCGCTTATCAATTTCCTACCTTCTATCGATGATGGCTTGCTGTGCCTCGTTGAATAAGGGCTCGCCGGGTTCGCGTTTTCGCCCCTTGGTACTCAACGAGTAGTCGTTCTCCTCACGGAAGAACCGTGGATCGTCAACAATGCGGTCCGCCAACATTATCGAAGACGTTGACGGTGGGGCAGAGAAGTGAAAGTGTCGAATGAATCATGCAAGGCAATATCAACGTCAACGGCACCGAAAATAGCGAAGCAAAGTCGCGTCGATCGCGACAATTAGCAGCCCCTCTTCTCTTTTTCACCATGGCGTGCCACTAATCGTGGTCCGGCAATTGATAAATGGGTCAAGTTCAAACTATACTGTACGTGTACAAAGTACTGTCAAAAGTCTTGAGAATGTTGTACATGGTATTCAACCAATTCAAACTACATTGTTCTTTTCCTCTATAGCATGACGTGGCTTGCAGGTATGTCAACTGCAATTGGTCGGTGAATTGATGGGGGGTGAAGCCTGCCGCCCTGCTCGAGTCGCAACTTTCTTTCTTTGCAGCGTGGAGGGATAATGGGCATGGCAATGGTGACAAAGTGCCGTACTCGATCCAGCGACCCATTGTTGTTTATTCGAGAAGCATAACACTTCAATATATAAAGCGTCTCAAAGAGACTAATGCACTCGCAACCTAGTACTATAGGATAGTGTCAGCGAGGCCAAGTGAGACAAAGTGCCCGTTGCAACGGTCGGTAGATCCCGACTTGGTGAATCGCGACTAGCCATCGCCAACATCGCCGTTGTTGTGGGGCTCATCCCGTGTTGCGGGATCGACTAGGGACCATATTTGAACAACCTCGTATTGGTAAGCTGGTTCATATATTTTGACATTTGCGCCATCTCGCTAATATAAGCATTCTGACCTGAGAAAAGCGAGCGATCTCGAAATATCCTCGAGTTGCAAGCATCCGTGGCAAGCCAGCGTCTATAATCTGCCCCTTTCGAACATAAACTTCCGGCTAGAGCGGAAACGGGAATTCGGAGGCGGAGGATTGCACGGGCTCGTGAAATCCTTTGTGGAAAGGAAAGACAGACCAGAATTCTCCAGTCGCACGAGGTTGAGGGGCATTTATGAACTGGAAACATCCCGAAATGATGGTCATGTCATCTCAAGTCTATATCCCCTGCCCGATCCCCCTGTCTTCTCCACGCCCTCGCCCGTCATGAAACGCTGGGCCAGGCCCTCTCGTCTACTTTCGTCTAACCTTTAACTCGTCCCAACGGCTTGGCAATCCACCTGACCGGGGCAGACGCACTTTAAATCCAGGACTGCATTGCCCATGTAAACCGCCAGGGTTGAGGCTCACGATCGTATTCCGAGCACTATAGGCAAGACAGAGGCCAGCCTACTAGCGTTCCGAGCCTCAACCAGCAACAGCCAAGGGGGCCATCGCCAACCAGCGAAGACGGTTCTCGGGTTCGGAGAGGATGGAATATAAATAAATTTAAACATTAGGTTTTGCCGCCGTGTTGTAGATCTCTGCTCGCAAGTTGGGCACTCATTAGTCTTTCTTTCGTTTCATTCCCTCCCTCGTCTTTCGTTACATTCTCGTCCAGATCCTTGTGCGGGTCATAAGATCCCGACGTCCTCTCTTTCAACATGCTCTTCCGCTCCATCGCCGCCTTGACGGCCACCGCGGCCACTGCCTTGGCTCAGGGCCTTAGCGACAGCTCGCTCACCAAGTATGCCGACTCTTTGGCCCTGGACTTTTCCTTCGGCCCCGTGAAGGAGGCCTACTGGACTGGCTTCCCTCACCATCGCCGAACCCCATTTGCCGTCTCGCCCGACGGCAAGTCGGCATACCTGGCCTACCTGGACTCGAGCGAGACCGACGTCCACGTCCAGCAGGTCGACCCCTCGACCTTTACCGCCGTCGGCACCGCCGTCACTGTCACCGGTGGCAAGGAGGCCGGAGGTCTGGTCGCCCACAATGACGGATTCGCTCTCTTGACCAACGAGGCTCTCCCCTCGGGCACGACGGATGCGCCCGCCGACAGCACTCCCGTCCCTGTCCTGTACCGTTTCACCGACGGCACTCAGACCTTCAAGACTTTCCTCGGAGGCCCCGGTGTCGACACCGACTTTGGTCTCGCCGCTTCTCCCGACCTGAACGGTGACCTCGTGTACTCCGAGACCGCCGCTATGTACGGTGCTTACTTTGTCATTACTGCGTAAGTCAGGCCCACATGGAGGCTTCGCTTTCCTTGATTAACGGTTCCATATAGTTACACTGGCGACGCATCTGGACACTACGGAGACAGCGTCAAGTACGTCACCGATGACGGTACCCTCACGACCATCTCCGGCGCTTCCAGCTCCTGGGGCTGCTCCCACAACACGGGCATCAGCTTCGAGGCCGCCGACGCCGCGCCCTTTGCCAGCATCTGCGCCGAGGACCAGGGCGACATCTGGCTGAACACGGCGACCCAGGGCATGAGCGGCGTCAAGATCTCCAACGAGAACACCACCAACGGCGCCAGCGGCGAGGCCATGGGCGGCATGAGCGGCTCCTACAGCGGCCTCGTCCGCCTCGTCGACAGCGACGCCTACGTCTCGGCCTGGGTCTCCCGCGGCGCCGTCGACCTCGTCGCCAACGAGTGGATGGGCGATGGCTACACCTCGTGCTCCAACCGCACCAACGGCCGCAACGTCGCCATCGCTCAGTTCTCCGACAAGAACACCCTCGTCGGCAGCCAGGCCAGCTCCGTCGTCGGTGCCACTGATGGCGACTCTCAGATCAACTGGATCACCTCGGGCACTGCCGACTGCTCCAACGCCCACGTCGCCGCGTTCGACAGCACCAGCGTCCTGGTTACCTGTAAGTCCCAGCTTCTCTAGCCAAATGCTAAACTTTGAGCTTGTTTACTGACGCCTGGATAGGGGAGGAGATCGAGGACCCCGACTGCCAGTTCATCGCCATGGGCTGCAAGGGCACATTCACCGGCTCCCGCTTCCAGCTCGTCACCGACGGCGCCAAGGTCGGCGAGCCCCTCGTCGAGACCGACGTCTACGTCGCCGGCGACATGGTCACTTTCTCCGACGGCAGAGTCTGCTGGCCCTACGTCAGCATGACATGGGACCTCTCCGAGGCCGTCGCCTACGGTGGCTCCACCGCGACCACGAGCTCCATGTCCTTTGCCTGCGCCAGCATCAGCGGCAGCAGCAGCAACAGCAGCAGCAGCTCCAGCACGACTGCCGCCGCCGCCGCCTCCTCTTCCTCTGCCGCCTCGTCCACCGTCGCCGTCGAGGAGGCTGCCAGCACCACCGCTGCGGCCTCCACTCTGATCACGTCCGTCCGAGCATCTTCGTCGGACAGCGCCGCCGCGACCTCGTCCGAGGCCGAGGCGGTCACCGGCGCCGAGTCGGCTACCGAGGTCGCTCCCGTCGCCTCGGCAGCCACCGCGTCGAGCGGCTTCGCGTTTCCCACCGGCAGCAGACCCTCGCACTCCCACTCCGCTCGTCCCAGCGAGAGCGCATTCCCCGGATTCGGTGGCAATGCTGGCGCATCTGGTCACACTTGTGGCGGTGCCAAGAAGCGCCAGGCCTAAACGCCGACATGAGTATGTGTCGGTCGGGTAAGCAAGTATTTGTAAACTCCCGGCGCGGCAAATATAGTTCTTGTAAATATATTAAGAAATGAATTGTCGAGATGATGTATGTTCTCTAGGCTCGGGACATTGGTTTCAACAATCTCACGCAATCCCCACGATATCTGTATGAGTGACACGTTAGTAGTGCCTCGTCTCGAGCTTTTTGCCAAATGATGAAAGTTGAAGTATGTGCCATTTTGACTTGTGATGCCCGTGTAGTAAATAGATTATCCGACCCGCAGGAGAGCCATCTTGGGTGGCAGGCCTATTGGGTGGTCGAATTCAGATCCATCCGGAAATGTAAAATCGACACGGAAAAGAATCATGGAAGACAAATGGCGAAAAACGAATGGTTGATGTTGTAAATGTGTTCATTAGTCTATAGTTGATTAAGTTGGACCTCGAATAGGAGGGAATCGTCTGTAGGCGTCGATTCCAGGTCATTTCCATCCCATCCGTGAACGCCGGGTGTTCCCATAGATCTTACAAGCCAAGCAAATCCAAAAATCATCGTTGCAGCGGGGTATAATTCACTCGGGAAAAAACAATTGAATGGGTGGCGCTGAAGTTCCGAGACCAAATGTGACCCCAAAATGCAATGAGTGGCGCCTACACCTAGCGGGTGTTGATGAATGCGTTGATGATGTGATCCTTGTTATGACCCTGCGACTCCAGGGTGCCGTCCTCCTTCAAGGTCTTGCCCAGGTAGACCAGCCGCACTCGCCTGGTGCTTGGGTCGAGGCCAGACTGTTGCAAGGCCCTCTGTGCGATAGACCTAACGCGCTCGTCTGGGCCGACGCGCACGATGATGTCGCGGGCGGTTTCGCTGATCCGTATCCGTATCTTGGTCGTGGTTTTCGGGTCAACGACGGCCTTTCCCTTCTCCTCACGGCGGCGGAAAGCTTCCTCCTCGCCGACTTCCTCTGAAGATTCGTCGCCGACTGCCAGTGCGCCCTTGTGCTCAGCGTCTGGTTCGGCCTTGTCCTCGACAACGGTGATGTTGACTGGATCCCTGACGATCCACTCGGGCAGAGCATAGTACTGGCCGAGAGAGTCGTATACGCCATTGGCCAGGTCTCCGGTTGGCAGCGTGATTTCGACGGCCCTCAGGATACCTTGGGCAACGCTCAGTACGGGGTCATCCGCCGGCGCATTCGCTGCGCCGCCTGCGGTGTCGGCATTCCTGGCCAGATCGGCCTCCCACAGTTCTCTCAGCGCCGCGTGGACTGTCTGCCACACTTCCGGCCTGCCCGTCACGCGCGTATCGAAAAAGTCTTCCCGTTCCTTGTCGAGCTGCGACCTCGTCCAAGCGCGGCTCTTGGCGTGCCACACATGCCAGCGGAGCTTCTTGTCAATGTGCTGATCGAGCGGCCTCTGGTCTCTCCGGCGCCGGGCCGTCTCCGATGTGGATGTGGTATGGGGAGCAGCTCGGTCGCCTTGCACGGCATCTATAGATCCAGAGCTGCCATGTTGCGCAGCGGCAGGCTGTAATCGAGGCGAGTTGATGGCGCGGGAAGAGCCCGAGGGAGCTCCTCCCGGGTAAGGGGCATTTGGGCCCCCGGGACGAGAAAAGCAGCAACCCTGGAGGGACAAGCGAATGCGCTTATTAGCCAAATGTGCAGTGCGCAGTGTGCTGCGCCAAGACCTGGCTGGCGACAAGCAAATTCAGGGTTCGGGCGGTTGGTTATAGAAGGCGGCCGAGGTGGGAGACATGAAGGCGGAAATGGGAAGCAGGAAGAGACGGGGAGAGACTTACCATGGTGTGACCTGAGTCGGGAGGCTAGAATGTGTGGTGACACATTATACAGACAGGAACCAAGTATTTTGAGGGCGAGACATGTGTCGTCGAGCGCTTGGCACCACTTGAGATGGCCTAGGTAGGGAAAATACTCGAAAACCGAGGGGGACAATGAGATGGTCGTCGGAATCGCAGTGACTGAGAGGCTCTATGGAAGTTGCCGCAGTTCCACAGTTCTCGGTCTTGGGGCCCCGCGAGACTCGAGCTAATACGGATAGGGGACCTGGCTGAGAGTCGAGACCGAAACAGACAAGAGGGAGGGAAAAAAATACGATAGAGAAGGCCCGACGTTGCGGGGATGATCCCACCGATGATCATCAGTTCCGAGATGCACTATACGTACACTACGGCTTAGGTACCTAGCCTGCTGTATTCTGTAGTGGTAATATGCACATTGGCAACATTGAACGCTTGGTTCAAGTATTTCCTATTCTCGAATTCTCGAATCTCGGTGCTCTTGATACAGATTGTTCACTAAAGATGATTTGCTACTTATCCTTGCTTTGAAATCGATTGTAAAACTATTGGTCATACTAAGAGCCGGAGCTCGACTCTTCGAAGTACTACCGGGTTGGTGGTTGTAGATCCTGTGGCTCAAAAGTTATAACATCAGTTTTTGTATAAATTAAAAAATCAACTTGACATTGTCAACAATACAAAACTTTCCATGTTTGACACCAAAAGGAACAGTATTATGTACACTATAAGGTTGGACTGCAGCATTAAAGATCTATCAATGGGATTTCGATGCAATTGTGTAATGCCTGCCTGGTCGTCAATTCTAACCGCTTCAATATTGTCACAGCTGCCTTGAATGATGAGCTTTATATAGTTTCCGTCAGGTTTGCCTGCGGGGCTGGATTTGCGAATTATCACTTCGAGCACAAAGGAGAATAGCTGTATAAGTGTTTGGGCATTCAACCAAGAGAAGATAAGGTCATTAATATTCGGTATGTGTTCAACTTGAGCACATGGGGTATAATTGCATCAAAGACATGAGAATACGTTAAAAAAACACCACACAGCTCGACGCCGATCGAATAAGCTCTCACCAGACAGAGATGAGCCTGCACCCGTCGACAAGTTATCGGCCATTTCATTCGTCATCCACAAATTTGCTCGCCAGCTGACCAAGAATGGGAACTTCGTACCTGAAGTTGAGGTCAGCGGATTTAAATTGACCTTCAAGCAAACAAAGACATACCTGTCTAGGGTATCAGCATCCCGATATGCCTTCAACGCCATGAACGCCATAAGAGCGAGGTCTCCGAGGAATATGACCCAGCCAAGGAACGTTGACCAAGAGAAGAGCAGATGTAGAACAAAGATGGCTGTAAAAAGCAAGCTTGACTGCCATGCATGGAATCTGTCGCTGACGTGTAAGCCGGAGTTGCACAAGCCTGATATGCAAACGACCCCACAGATCTGGGGTAGATGCAGTCCAAAAGTGCGAGCCCATCCTCCGTGGTTCTTGCAACTCACCTCACATAGTCACTCTTTCTTTCCAGAATCAGCATCACAATCGCGCCGAGAGGCGGAATGGCCAGATAGCTCGCGGCGGCCTCGTAGTCCAGTCTCAGACCCAAGCTCGTATCAAAGGCATCGACTCCGTATCCGGCCTCGTTTCCATATCCGCCTCCTACACCACTGCCACCAACGGGCGCGTAACCACCCGGCAGAGTAGAGGTCCACTGGCGCTGCGGCTGAGGGTGCTGCAGCGGCGGCGGGGACGCCACGTTGCCGGGGCGCTGGCGGTCGTAGGATATCCTCGGACTCGGGGATTGCGCGGGCGAGAAGGGCCGCGAGTGCTCCGGCGGAGAGGACTGGTAAGGTGCAAAGTCCATGGCGAGCGCTGCTTTGCGGGGGTGCTTATGATTCTCTTCCTTGACTGAGCTGGAGTCTGGTGCTGAGAGTGGTATTGGCAGTCCCAGCGAGGTCGGTGTTCGAAGTCGAGATGGCCACGGACAGTTGGCAGGTGGCTGAGGCGATTTTCTGTTGAAGAAGTATCGATTCGGGTATTCACGAGGCGATTGAGGCCGAGCGGGAATCGTGATTATCAGTGGGACGGCGCTGTTGAGAATATGCGCCCACCGAAATGTATACGAAGAAGGTAGGTAGCTACTGTAGTTTAGACGAGAAAGAAGCTGGTGATAATACGGTAGGTTACCTTGCCTTAGGTGAGCACAGATCGTTAGCTGACGCCTGACGCGCTCCGCCGCGCTCCACCCCTGGCAGTGGGGGCCAAGCTGGGAGCTCCAGAAATGCAGGGTCCTGGTTTAGGGTAAGGTAAGTACTCGAACAGGGTATAGAGCAACCTCTACTCTAACGTAGCAGTGGATTGAGAGGCAATAAACATATTCAATCTTCAACATATCGTATTTTCTGTTCAATGATTAAATGTCAAAAATCAGTAGTGCATCTGCAAATCCGCCCTTAAGAATGATTTTGTATTTATCATTAATTGTCCAGATGGAGGCTTCTTGGTCTTTAGTATAAACTCGAAGATATTATGGTGACTGGGTCGGTCTCTACTGTAAATCCACGCAGATCTAGCTGATGATGATTACCAACATATAACATCAGCACAGGAACTGACGTAGACTGGGATTGCAATGAACCGAGACCTGCTGTATGCAGACAACTATAATTTGGCTCTTCTGATCTTCCGATCTTCCGGAAAGACTTCAGAGGTAGTGGCGACTTATATCAAAGCGATACAACGACTCAAGGCTATTCGCAAAACCCAAACACAACCATATCGGTGGCCCTCTCTCTGCTAATGGAGCAAGATGACCTAGTATGCCGGAAGCAGGCAGTGTTTGATTTTTGTCTTAATTGTACAGCCAGGTGTATACACACGAATTTCAATTTACAATATCGTACATGATATCGCCTTCTCAGCTTGCCTCGGGCTTGGCTTCTCCTTCTTCCGTCTTCTTGGGGTTCTGCTCCTCGTCCAACTGCGTCCTCCTGCTCTCCAGCGTGAGCCAAAGACCCTTGCTGTGACCCTCCAGGGCAGTGGTAAGACCAAGCCCAGCACTGTGAAGCATAGATACGAGCTGGCTCCTGAGTCCATCGATACCGCCCTCGATACCACCAACCCACTTGATGCCATCCTGATCGAAGGCCTTGCCCTCCACACGTCCACCTATGAGAATGAGCTTCTGAAGACCGGACTGTGCGATCGGGTCATGGTAACCCGGGCTCTTCTTCCTCGTTGGGGCAGGGAAGTTTGGCGCACTCGGCGCCAGGACCCTCAGCGCAGCGGCGAGATGGGCCGGGCTGACAGTAGGAATGGTGAGCGCGGCGACGGGTCCGGTGAAAAGTGGGCTCATCTGAGCGTATACCGTGTTGGGGTCCTCCAGATTTGCCTTCTTGATCGACTCGTATGCCGTGCTCGACAGATCGTGGGTGTAGGCGTTTGACTTTTGGGCGGCTGCCTCGGCATCGAAGAACTCGACAATCTTGAATGCAACATCGAACATGCGCGTCCGCAGCACGGAGAGCTCGATGGAGTCGGCTGGGTCGGCTGGCAGGGTGCCATCGGGGCCGGCCACAGGCGGCGGGACCTCTGACAGAACTTTCCGGAGCTCGCGACGGACCGCAGCCCATTCCACGGCTGTCAGGTTGTTGTGTTGGAAAAAGAGGATCAGGGGCGTAGAGCGTAGCAGCGCCGTGTATGACCGGAGCACTTGCGATTTCCTGCTCTCTGGCCTGCGGGCAGACGGTGGTTTCGTCGGGGGGATGTAGTCCTCTGGCAGCCGTAGGGCCCCCAAAGGTATCGGCGATGCTGCAGCTGCGTAATTCCTCGCTGGCGCCGCGGTCTGCTGGATGCATGGGAGCGTGGCAGCAACTCTCGAGGTGGTCGCTGAGCCTTGTGGCCGAAGGACCCGGCTCACAGCGCGGGCCGACGAGCAATTGATTCGTGCAGGCATGATGTGCGTCTACCGGGCGTGGTGTCGGAAGTGCAACTCGTTCTGTATCGCCAGGAGCTCACGCTGATCGCAAAAGATGGCAAGAGCTTCTAGGTTCATGGAATTTTTGGAATGAGGCCCGTGCAGCGCATACCGCGAGCAAAATTGCATAATTGCTCTGCAGATTTGCATATCTAGAATTATGCAGTCGACCCTGTGCTACTGTGAGGATATACCAAGCGCGCTAAAAAGCTACCCGCTAATTTGCGCGGTGCAGGGCATCAACTTTCACTTTGCAGTTTTCATAGGGCTGCAATCACCAGTAAAACCGCGGGGTTCTAAGCAGATGCTGCATTCAAACAAATAATAATTCGACTTGTTTGGTTACATCTTGGCTGCGCCGACCCTACAAAAGGCAGGACTTTCACGAACCAACACGCAAGGAACCGCTTTGTCTACAAATTGTCAAATTATCAGACTTGATCTGATTTACCGCTGGCTGCGCCTCGCCATAATCATTCATTCTGATTCAGACCGTGGCTGTGACTCACTGCCGGGCTGCTACTTCCAACTTAAGCAACTTAGGCATTGGCAATTGCACTTTGCGCCCCGGAAGCCCACAAACAGCCACTGGTCCCTGCATCTTGTTATATATTCGTCCGAGAAACAGTGATGCCCAGAACTGCCTGAGAATTCCCATCCAGTTCTCACTCGCCTTCTTGGTACACCATTCAGACGGAAAGGGAGACATTCTTCAGTGACTCTCTTGGAACAAACGGCATATCAGAAATCTCACACAGGCCATTTCTCTCGCATGCACTGTTCCTTCCTGCCGATATTGAGCAAATCCCAACAACAGGTCATCAGGAAATCCAGAGCAAGCTGCAGCGCTCTTCCAGTTTCCAGAAGATTCTTCCTCAACGGGAGGAGAGCTGGTCCTTGGTCGGCCAAACACACAAAAGTGTGTCGAAATATCCCCACCCCGTTCCCTCGCTTTTACAGCACAAAACCACCAGCTATGGCGTCGGAAACCAAAGTCCCGTATGTGGGACAGGATCCTCATGAGATCCAGCAGCTCGTCGCCAGCCTCAATGGGTCAACGAACAAGGGCAAGGGCGGCATTAGAGCAAAGAAGACGGTCTTCCCGGTTCATGGTTCGCAGGATGGCATCACAGTAGACTCTTGGAGGTTTCAAGACTGGGACTACAAGAAACCCAACATGCCGACATATGCCCGCGGCCTCTTCACCACCAAGACCGGCAGAGGCCAGCATGAGATTGCCATTAGGGGTTACGACAAGTTCTTCAACGTCGGCGAGACGAGCGACACAAAGTGGGAAAACATCAAGTCCAGAACCCAAGGCCCCTACGAGCTCACACTGAAGGAGAACGGCTGCATCATCTTCATTGGCGGCTTGGAGGACGACACTTTGCTGGTATGTAGCAAGCACTCGACCGGTCCTCGAAATGATGTCGAGTTGAGCCACTCCATGGCTGGTGAGAAGTGGATCAACAGGCAGCTTGAGTCTATCGGCAAGACACGTGCAGACCTTGCGCGCGAGCTGAGAAGTAGGAACGTCACGGCCGTCGCAGAACTCTGTGATGACGATTTCGAGGAACACATTCTGGCTTACGGCCCCGAAAAGGCGGGCCTCTACCTGCACGGCATGAACATGAATGTACCAGAATTCACGACTTATCCGAGCGACTTTGTCCAGAAATTCGCCGACGAATGGGGCTTCAGGAAGGTCGGCCTCCAGGTCTTCGACGACATCAACACCGTGCAGACTTTCCTTGAAGGCGTTGCAGAGACGGGAGCCCACGAGGGACGTGATGTCGAAGGTTTTGTTGTTCGATGCCGCATGTCCTCCGACCCCAAGTCAACGCCGTACAATGACTGGTTCTGGAAATACAAGTTTGACGAGCCCTACCTCATGTACCGCCAGTGGCGTGAGTGCACCAAAGCGCTCATTGCTGGCAAGCCACCCAAGTACAAGAAGCATGTCAAGATCACAGAGGAGTATCTTCTCTACGCCAGGAAGCGCTTGGCTCAGGACCCTCAGCTTGGAAAGCTGTACAACCAGAATCACGGTATCATCAAGCTGCGAGACGACTTCCTTGCCTATAAGAACATGAAGGGTTCCGACGCAGCAAACATGGAGATCGAAGAGGACGACGGGGCCATGGTAACGGATGGGGTTGTCATCGTTCCCATTGCCACCATCGGCTGTGGTAAAACGACGGTGGCCGTCGGTTTGACCCACCTCTTCGGCTGGGGTCACGTTCAGAACGACAACATACAAGGCAAGAACCGGCCAGCTCAGATGGTCAAGCAAGTCATGCAACTGTTCTCGGACGGCAACCCTGTTGTCATCTCTGACCGCAATAACTCTGAACGTCGCGAAAGAGAACAGATAATCAAAGACGTCAAGCTCCAACACGCCGGTTCAAGACTCATTGCCATGAACTTCTCGCATGGCGACCTCGAGGAAGTTCGCAGAGTCACTCGGGACCGCGTTCTCGCCCGAGGTGATAACCATCAGACAATTCAGGCAGCCTCGGACAGGAACAAGGTCATTGGTATCATGGATAATTTCGTTCACCGTTTCCAGCCCTGTGACCCAGAGAACTCTCCCGACGACGGTTTCGACTTTGTCGTCGATCTTGACCCTTCCAGAGACAGTCGTATCAACCTGGAAACCATGGTGACTGAGCTTAACCGGAAGTACCCCCGTCTCGTACCAGAGGTGCCAAGTGCAGAGGACATGGACGAGGCGATCAAGGCCGCCATAGAAAACTACAAGCCTGATATTCGCCACAAGATTCCCGACCGTGGGTCCAACAAGAACAAGAACAACGGTGCCCAGAAACAGCAGCCAAAGGTGCAGAAGAAGAAGCCTCTGGAGTACATGTCTGTCTCGGTTCCTGCCAAGGATGTCAACAGTATGTTGGAAACGGCGTTCAAGACTGCCGATCCCGAGACGTCCAGGTTTTACAAACAACTGCAGCAGACCAGGCGCGTTCAGGCCAAGTTCCACGTCACACTGATGCACCGCGCTTCCTCCAAGGAACATCCAGAGCGGTGGGCCGAATTCGTAAAGCTTGAGGAGAGTGCACCCAGTGATGGCCGCATTGCCGAGTGTGACGTCGAACTAGAGAGAGTAAGTTTTGCCCTGATCTGCCCACCATTCCTCGTCTTCATTAGACTTACATTTGAATAGGTTGTCTTCGACGATCGAGTCATGGCAATTGTGGCCAGAATTCATGACCCGCAATGGGCAAGTGTCAACCCCATCGCTCATGTCACGGTCGGCACTCGCGACGAGGCCGTCAAGCCCAGAGAGAGCAACGATTTATTGGCAAAGTGGGTTCAAAACGGCACAGGAAATGGCGTTCATGAGCGTGCATTCGAGCCAAAGCCTATCCTCAAGGGAGCTGTACAAGGCGTTCTGGCACGATAGGACTGGTCGACAGACAAAATCGCTTCCGCGGATGAACCGGAAAAAAAGGCCGCAGACAATAATTTTGGGTGTCGTTCTCCATGAGCTATAAGGCTTGATTCAGATCAAGCCTATGTAGAAGAGCTGGAGTGCTGACTGACTTGCTCGAAGTAGTTCGAGATCTTCTTGGAACTGGACATTAGCTTGTAGGGGCGCATGGTTGTCATCAGAAGCATGGACGGAAAAGAAAGGAAAAGAAATTCGCGCAGGCTGTAAATGCCTGAGAGAGCTAGATTGAAAGATGCTGCTCATGTGAATATGGAGAAGGCATCAAAAGTGAATCATTCATGTTATTGATTTTGGCAAAGACTTATGTCTGCAATGTGATCAAATATGACAGAATTGCGAAATGGAGCGAAGAACTCTAATCGGCGTATCACAGTGATTCACCGCATGGTCATCCGTGGGTATCATATCTGATAGCAAGTAAGTGTGGCATTTATACTCGCTTCCAACTTTCGAACTTCAACAATTGGCTTTTTTTGAGAGATATGCCCTATTTTAACCAAGATCTGCCCCTTTGAAATCCATGCCTTGTATCTTTTATATATGAAATTTGTATGAGCATTACGATGTGGTGAAGCTGTTGGTCACATCCACAAAGCTTTCCCACTGCTTCCAAGACTCGCCGCTCTTGATGGCCCAGCGTGCCCTCCTAACGCCCTCCTTCCATCGGCCGTTACCGGGACCCCGCTCGGTGATGACCTTGCCGTCGTCGCCGGACCCCATGTCACTAGTATCAACATCACAGATACCGCTTGTGACGAAGAGGGCGGCCGCGTTGATGAGGACGAACTCCAAGATGGGGTCATCGTCGGGCATCTCATTGGCCAGGATCTTGCGCAAGATCTCGGCGTTCTGGTGCGGCTCCTTGCCCGGAGAGACGGTGTTCAGAGGGTGTCTCGACAGCCCAAAGTCTTCTGGTGTTAATCTAAAGTGCTCAACCTCGACGACGCCATCGGCGCGTTCTACCAGCTGCCAGCACAGCGTCTCGCCCGCGCAAGAGATCTCGTCCAGCTGCTCGGCACCACAGACGATCAAGCCCTTTGTGCAGCCAGAAAGGCGCAATGCTTCGGCGAAGATGGGGCCGAGGTCGTCGCGAGCCACGCCCAACATGCGCACTTCAATGGCGTCGTGCAGCGGATTACTCAAGGGCCCGAGCAGGTTGAAGATGGTGCGCCAGCCGAGCTCCTTGCGGATGGGCGCCACGTACTTCATACCCGGGTGGAAGACGGGGGCGAACAGAAAAGCGTAGTTGGTCTTTTCGTAGACCTCGGCGATGGTGCGAGGCGTGATACGGGCCAGGGGCGCGGACCTGGGAGTCATGCACATCAGCAAGTCGGCCGAGCCGGACTTGGAGGTCGATGCGCGGTTTCCATGCTTGCCCATCCGCAGGAGCGTAGAGGCTAGAATGGAGGATGTGGTGGAGATGTTGAAAGTGTTGTGTGAGTCGCCTCCTGTGCCGACGATATCACACTGCCATTCTATGTGTCAGCCGTATTCCCTTGAAACCAGATATATGTAACCAGGACATGGGGAGAAAACTCACGAGCCCACCGTAGTAGCGTCCTTCTTTCCTTGCTTTCCTCTGTACTACCTCGTTCAGAGCATCGAAGTCGATTGGGGCCGAGGCAGCGCGCATAGCAGCCGAAGACTCAGCCAAGACGTCTGCCCTCCGGTCCCATCCAGTAAAGTGCAGGGCAGTCAGAAGCGAGCCCGTCTGGACTGGGCTAAGGTTGTTGGTGAAGATGAGGCCAATGGCATCGGCAATCTCCTTTGCGGTGACTTGCGACGCGCCGGGATCTGGCCAGAGTCTCTGCAGCAGTGGCCGGATATCGACGACGACGGGCTCATCCTGTGCCGAGATGGAGTTTGGCTGTGGTAATGTTCCAGCCATTTTGAGAGACGGAGAACGATAGTAGTATAACGAGGGGTGTGACACTAATTCGCCCAGGCGCAGGTGGTGGACACGGGGGAGTATAAGATGAGAGTTGGCGTGCCTGAAGGGGCCTTGTGTGGGTAAAGTCTCTTGTATGAGTCAAACTGAGGGTTTCGAGCTAGTTCGAGGAAAGTGTATAACTGCGAGAACAGACAGCGACTTTACGATCGACCGAGTGGTCCAATTTATGGATCCTCTGCAACGAAAGAGATACAGTACGTGTCTAACAGGAATGAAAGCCTGGTAGAATGACTGTAAAGCTCAAGCTTACTATGCTTGCCAGATAGAGCTTGTAGCTGACGTTGCAGTCCAGCGGGATTGATTAATTGGTGGGATGAGGATGGGAATTGCAATGTCACCAGCTCCACCGAAACCAGACGCCACGAAGGAGAGGGATTCAGCTTCTATGTACCCAAGTCAGGTACCTAGCGCTTCGTTCTGGGGGCGGTAAATCATGGCATTTTGGTTCTATTTCTCTTCTAAAACTTAAGCCGAGCTTTAAGGTAAGGGTCCTGGATCTGCGGAATTTTGCCCGTTTGGCGGGGTTGATTGACGATTTCCACAGATCCCTGCGTCATTGGAGGGGTCGGATCTGTCTAGGTGGACTTTTTTTTTTTTTTTTTTTTTTTTGGTTCTTTCCCGCCTTCTGCCTCTCTCCAGGCGACACCGGCTAGTATTTCACCATCACGAGCGAGAAAACAAAGATACACATCGACCTTGAGCGTAATAGTATTCAAAGTACACATCTGTCTTCAAGACTCCGGCAGGCTACTACCTCGACTCCGACCAATATGGCTAGCAGCAACCCATACCTTCTCGCTGCCGACAACCCAGAGGCCCTCATAGCTCTCCTCCGCGAGAACCCGAGCTTGGCTTCTGGCCAGGACGAGCACGGCTATTCTCTCATCCATGCCGCCGCGAGCTACAACCACCTGGACCTCTTACGTACCCTAGTTCGCGAGTTTAGCGTTGACGTAAACCTCCGCGACGAAGACCAAGAGACCGCCCTGTTCGTCGTCGAGACCGTGGACGCCGCCAAAGTCCTAGTCGACGAGCTCAAGATTGATCTCCTTGCCAAAAATGCCGACGGGCAGACCGCAAAGGACAAGATCATCGCCGAGGCCGATTTCCCCGAGGTGGCCGCGTACCTCGACACGGCCGGACCTCAGCGCGATGGAGGCCTGACCAATGGCGCTGGCATCAACGGACACGATAGCGACTTGCCCAAACCTCCTGAAGGCATGACGGTATCTATGGGCACCATGGCACCGGTAGATGATAATGATGCCGAAGTCGACCCAGAGTTTCGGAGGCGCATTGAGGAACTGGCCGAGCGAGACGACTTTCATACCGAGACCGGGCAGGCGGAGCTGCGCCAGCTTGTCCAGGATGCAATTGCAGGTCGCAATATAGAAGACCGCAATGTCAGGCAACGACAAGAGTGAAAGCTGTAATCCATCCAATATAATACATGTTCTCACTCGTGGCCATGGATATCCCAGAGGAGATATTCACCCGGGGCGTCAGGCAGTCTGAGAATTGTGCATTCGGAGCCTTCGCCTTTGACGCCCTTGCCAAAGGACGCGACACTGAGCGAGAACCACGAACGGGATGATACCGAGAGAATGACGTCCACCAGTGTCTGTCTCGCCCAGCCGGGGGCGATGAAACCACGCCAGCTAATCTTGCAGAGCTTCACGGCTTCGGCCTCTCCTGAGCTGCATGGGACAGAGTACCGCGATAAGAAGGGGTCAATCTCGTCGCCACTCTCGACCCGTGGACTACTCAACCTGAGAAGCGACAGCCATTCGTATATCCCAGTCGCAAAGTCCTCGAGCTCCAACTGTGAGTCATTCGAGTTGGCACTCTCGGGGATCTTCAGAGTAGGTGTCTGTATCTTCAGATCCTCCTCTACAGAGGGAGCGGAGGTATACTTGGTTGGGAAGTGTTTGAGCAGGGGATCAGGGTCGGGTGCTGAATATTGATTAGCCATGGCCAGCTCGTGCGGAATTAGCAGGAATTCAATTGGTAACTCACTACTCGATTGGCGGTGAAACAGCCAGGCAATTGGCTGGTCCAGAACATTTTTGCAGGCATACAGCAGCCGGTCGTATCCCTTCTTTCCTGGAAAACTCGCAGGAGCTCGAAGGTCGTACTGGACAACTAGATCTGTGTAAGAATGACGGATCATATCCAATGTTGCTATATGGACTCACTCCATCGGGGCTTGAGGCCGCGTCTCCCCTTCACTCCATGTGGCTTGCCTTCTAGGCCTGCTCTCTCATATGTGTCTTTGTCAAGATGCATTGTAAGTAAGCCTGCGTCGTAGTGAGTCATCTCTGAGCTTGCAAAATCCCGGAAGACTGCACGGCTTACCATCCTTCAAAGAAAAGACACTCTCTTGACTCGTGTTGCCTTCAGAAAGCATAAGGATGCTCCCCACTTTGACGTATTGTGTAAAGAAATCCCCATCGAGAAGATCAACAAGCTTCATGATTACACGATGATAGGCGGGCGAGTAGGCCTCTTGCGCAAGCCTCATCCTAAGCTTATCGGCCGCCTCCAACGGGAGTATGAGATCAACCTAGAGAATGTCAGCCCGGGATCGGTGCCTCAATAGAGTGAAAACGTACCTTGTGAATAAAGTCTTGAGCGAGGAGAGTGGCCCATGGCTTTCCTTTTGAAGGCAGTTGTTTCGGCTCGGGGTGAGTCAAGGTGCCATGCGTAAAAAAACACTTTGAAGATTGATAGACGCTGGGCGTCGGAAAGGACATCATCTTGAAGACAGCCCTAGGAAATTCATCCACGCCCGAAATTTTGTGCAAGGGGTGCTGGACACGATTTTGGTGTTGGAATTTCCTGCCATTGAAGAATCCCAGGTTTGGGAGAAACTTGAAAGATGGAAGCAAATTATGCACTAAACCCGGCAGATGCACATATCGTGGCTGGGCACTAAATACTGATTGGCCCACAGCAAAATGTCTCCCAAAAGTTTGACCCGATTCGGGAAAATCGACAAACGCTGCGAACTGCCTGCATTTCTTCTTCTTCTTCTTCCGTTCCCTTGGCTTCCGGAAATATTTTATTGTTACTTGATTGTTCTGGGCCTTGAATCCCCGCTGTCAATGGAGTTCTGCTTTCGTTCATTTCCCTACAATTTCAGGCATCTACTAAGCATCGCTGCCTCGAAGGGGGGTTGAGGTGATCGACTACTTCCGAACGTGTTCCAATCGCAAATTCGCAACCATGGAGTATCTTATCCGCTTCAGCCAGTCGCATGAGACGTTCCGGCTACCTGAGATTCAAGCACTGGCTGAGCTGGGAAAGATTGACATGAAAGTCATCTACTACCACCCAGAAGTGAGTTCTAAAAATACATGCGGTGCCTATAAACCCTAACCTGACTCCAGTCTCCATACTGCATCGTTCAACTGTCCTCTGAAGATGCTGCTCGCTTTCTCATGAGCCGATCCATCTTGGCACAGAGCATACATGAGCACTGGGGCACAGGCAACAACTATGAAGAGCTGCATGAGGATGTCAGACGGCGCACATCGCAGCTATGGTCAAAGTACTTGCAATGTAGCTTCAAGTTCTCCCTCGATATCTTCCAGGGCACCAGGTCCAATACCAAGAGGCGAGAGATCATGAACTCGTTTGCATATCTCTCCTTTGCCGGCGACATCAAGATGTCGAATCCAGACGAGGAGTTCATCATATTTGAGCAGTGGGACTTTCAAGCGGTAACACGCAACCTACCCGCGCCAATGAAGGTCCATTTTGGTCGCTTTGTTGCCAAGTCTGTCCGGGACCTCATCATGACTTTTGATCTCAAGAAACGAGGATACATCTCGACAACTTCCATGGACAGCGAGTTGGCGCTCATCTCGGCGAACATGGCGCTTGCCGCACCAGGCAAGATCTTCTACGACCCCTTTGTCGGCACTGGCAGCTTCCCGATTGCCTGCGCCAAGTTTGGCGCATTGGCACTGGGCAGTGACATCGACGGCCGTAGCATCAGAGGCGAGAGTGAAAAGAAGAGTCTGAAGGGGAACTTCAAGCAATACGGCTTGGAGCACTTGATGGGAGAAATGTTCGCCAGCGATCTAACGCACACGCCAATCCGCAAAGCCAGGATTCTCGACGGCATCATCTGTGATCCGCCCTATGGCGTTCGGGAGGGACTGAAAGTACTCGGTGTCAGAGATCCCGTCAAGTATGGCTATGTGATCGAAAAGGGCAAAGAGTTTTACAAGTAAGTCGGTTTTTGGACAAGCAGCCCTGGAATGTTTGACCCTTTTACTGATCCGCCCTAAATAGGAACGAGGACTTTGTGCCGCCCAAAAAGCCCTACAGCTTCAACGCCATGCTCGACGATATTTTGCAGTTTGCTACAGACAGACTGGTTGACGACGGTCGGCTATCCTTCTGGATGCCGACCGCCAATGATGTAGACCAGTCCATCGACGTGCCCACGCATCCATGCATGGCCATCGTGTCAGTCTGTGTACAGTCTTTCAACAAGTGGTCGAGAAGACTCATCACATATCGGAGACTGCCAGACTCTGCGGTCGACGCGGATGCACTGGCACAGAGGGAGGAACGCGTGCAAACGAATGGTGTCACGGCAGACGAATTGAACGACTTCCGACGACACTACTTTAATGCCTTTCGCACGGATTCTGCGGCCGATACTACTGCTGCTGGGGCAACACCAAAATGAGCATGTCGATGATATATCCTCGACTCCAAGCACGACTAGCAGCTCGGTGCTTACAGTACGCCGCGGGTTGCCACGTGCTAATGGCATTAGGAAGTTTTGAGCAGTAAACAAGCTTCGAGGCAGGACCAACGCGAGACGACGCGTGTTGCGACACACCTGCGCCCACGGTATATTGGACACTTCTGGTGAGGTTGGAAAGTCAAAAAGAGAAGTGCTGTGCCCGCGACATCAGTGTCGGCAGGGCCATTACCAAACTTCACACTAGGATGCGACGATGCTTCAAGCATGACGATGAACCAGACAAAAGGGACTGGGAGGGAAAACTCAAACGCGCCGCGGCTCCATTGGCTCCCCCTTGCCACGTAAGAACATGAAGCTTCTTCGTCGGGTAGCTGCATGCTGGCGATTGACTACCTAGGTAGACTTTCTGACCCTTTACTGAATCTGGGTTGAACTCAGTTTTGCCACATGTTTCCAGGCCTGGCTGCATGGGCATATCTCACAGCAATTGCGGCTCCCATGGTAGGAAATTGGGTACGCGGAACCCGTGATCAAGGCTAGGCAATAAAGCCATGCTTCCGTGCCTCGACGTTTCCGCTGGATCCGTAGTTGGACTCGGTTCCGTGTGTTGATATTTGTTCGGGGGTTCCGAACTGCTAGAGATGTTGTATGCTCTCGTCAGGCCTCTCGGGGTCCATCATATTGGGCCAATGGTTTCTTGGTCGAGAGACGGCACAACTATGAAACCCCCACCCTCTGCTATGGAATTGCTTCTCCCAGCAGACTTGTGAGTACTGCAGGTGACAGCGGCAATTCAGTTGTACATAGGTTCGAAAACAGCTGGCTATACCTGCGTCTTGCTTTCTCGTTCGGAAGAAAAGGATGAACATTGAGTATAGGAAAGTAATCAGGGTGTGAGACTTAATCCCAACGTAAGCACCAGTGATGATTGATTGTACGCAACGTCCTGGCGATTCCCCCTTTGTACTACTACTATTGTGTACACGAGAGAAGCACTCGTAGCGGAGGTCAGCAACCCCAGAAAGCGCCAGTCTCCCTGGTGGCTTGATGATTGCAGACCTCCAAAAAAAACAGTGCCCAGGTCAGCGAATTTTAGACTTCCGAGACGGCAGTGTCAGAGCGAACTTGGCGTGACCTGCGGCAATGTAATGGGTGACAATGGCACTGGATCAATGGGACGACGTGACAAGCGCCTTGTTCTTCTGCACGGAGGGCGGCCCCGAGCGAGCGGCATGAGCAAAAAGACCCCTCCCCCTCTCCCCCACGACGTCAGGCGTCATACTGCCGCTACTTGAATCATTGCTCGCTCTCTCTCCCAATCCTTCAGCGGGTCACAACCCATTTGGGGGGAAGGGGAACGTGTAAATTCTAGAACGGGAGCACGAGTCTAACGATGTTACCCTTGTGATTGATCGATTCATTCGCCCAATAATTATTATTCTGCGCTTTACTTGCCAAACGTGCCCGGCTCATCGTCGAGAAGAAAAGTCTTGATCGTTACCCTTTCATCCGTTGTTGCTGTCGAGTGGCATCGCACCTCTTTCGCCTGCTACCTGACCTGGGTAGTCGATGTCGCGAGAAAGCAGGGGCCGTTATCTAACGTGGTAGTTTACCTGTTCGGCACTGCCCTCTCTGCCGATCAGTCGCAAGCAGCATCCCACTATTCCCACAACCGAGTTCTTCCACCTCTCCACGGTCCCAGCACCTGGGCTCTTCTCGATTTGGGCTTGGGGGGGAAGAACGGCCCGCTTGTCACTGTTCGCTTACTGAACCTGATGGACACGAGCTAAAGGTCGGGAGTCAACAGCTCTGGAGCACGAACCTCGAACCCCCATCGACCCGGACCCAGCCTTCGCCGATTGCGCATCGAAACTCGAACCACGAGAGCAGACAGTTGCTGTGCTTTCTCTTTTGCGCAGGCAGATCGTTGTCTTCTGTGCTGCAACAAGAGATTTCGCTCTCGACCCCTACGACCCTGGTATTATTATTATCTCCCCTCTTCTTTTTTTAACTATTACTATTTTGCTTTCTTTCGGCCTGTCTTGTCACCAAGGAAAGCCCCTTTTTGTTACGGCCTCGAGAGGGAGCGGCCCCTTCCTCTTACAGCGGCACCTGTATCATTTTAAGCTTCTAACGTCTAAGGCGCCTGTGACGCGTGCCCACTCCGGCCGATAGATCACCTACATACCTGTGAGGGCCGCGAAGTTCCATACCTGTGTACGGAGTACTGTGCATTGCTCGCTGGTGCCATCTATTTATCGACAATGCCGACCCCATCAAGTAATCCGCCGCCCGAGTTGCCACCTCGGTCGCACAGCTCCTCGTGCCCAGATGAATTGCGCGCATCGACCTCATCCTGGCGGCCTGACAATGACGGGTTGGATGAAATGCACATAGACAGCGATGCATCATCACCAGATTCCGCCAGCGCACTAGCTGGATCCTCAGCAGCAGCAGCGCCAACGGCAACGGCAGCGTCAACGGCCATGGCGGAAGACGTCGACATTGAGTCCAGGTCCAACTCTGCATCACCGCGACCAGACTCTAGGATGGACCATACCTCGATGCCGACCCCAGAGAATGCTGAAGTAGATGGCCCTGCACCATCCAGAGGTAAAGCCATGGACCAGCAGCATGATCTCATGACGTCCGCCGAGAGACTCAACGTACGTACGGAGCGCGGCGCCTCGGCTTTCGACATAACGTCCCCAGCCAGCGCAGATAGCGATAAGATAGATGATATCGTGGTATCGTCGCAGGGCATGTTGCAGGACGACGACTATACCACTCCCTCCATGGGCTACGAATATTCAAACGTCAGGGTATGCACCTCCCTCCCAAATGCATCATGTTTCCACTCATGCCAGAGCTTAAAATTTGAACTCTCGTGGTTGACCGCAGCTCGCAGTTAATACCAACCACGACTTCTTCATACCTGCGGCCCGGCAGCAAGTTCCATGGCACGCAGCAATCGGAACGTCAGATCTATGATGTTCAAGTTGAAATCAAATATGTTGACTTGAGAGAGTCGTCGCTGTGCGGATACCTCAGGATTCAAGGTTGGTCCAACCCACCCCTGGAAAGTCTCTTTTTCTCTCCTTTCCTTGTCTACTCCGACCGGAAAGTGACACTTCGGGTGCCGCGCATCTCCTATACACGAGCCCACTCGCCACGCAGAGGGAAGCAGCTTGCAGCTAACATTCATCATCACCAGGCTTGACTGAAGATAATCCCACCCTCACAACCTTTTTCGAAGGCGAAATTATCGGCTCGAAATACGGGTTTCTGACGAACCACCCGGACTGGGGTGCAACCGACAAGATTGATGTGTCCCACTGGAACAAGTTTTCTGCCTTTAGACCGTACGCCAAGGCCGTGCGGAAGGGTGGTAATATTGTCATTCCGAACCTCGGTTCCAAAGAGAACATCTTCATGCGCTGGAAGGAGCGTTTTCTCGTGCCGGATCACCGCGTGAGGACAATCAACGGCGCTAGCTTTGAAGGCTTCTACTACATCTGCTTCAACCAGAAATCCGGGACTGTAAGTGGAATATATTTCCACGCGAAAAGCGAGAAGTAAGTTTCCAGGGTCCATGTGGCGCACAGACGCTACTTTGTATACCCAGGATATTAACCTCTGTTTATCAGATTCCAGCAGCTGGAACTCAAACACGTCGAAGATAGGGGCTGCTTCGGAGCCATGGAATTCAGGTAAGCTCACTAAAAGAGCAAGCATCAACGAGATGCACGGAAGAAGAAAACACTACGAAGAGCCTCTGGAGTCTGGGCACCAAGAGCATGCCTTTCTACATGATCACCAACGAGCTGAGAGAGGAATCTGCCGAGGGAATTTATGGAGGTTACCAGCAAGGACAGGCATTTTGCACATACAACACGACCTTGACGAGCTCGTGCTACAACGCTGCCGAGACAGCTAAAGCGCATCACACGGGCATATTAGTTGGAGATGAGCGATGAGTATTTGTGATATCATGGGTCATTCATCAGCGGCGCTCTTTTATTTGCGGCGCCATGGGTATATTGTGCCTTCTGCGGCACGGTGTCTAAATCGAAGAGCCAGGCGGAAATTGGTCTTGTTGGCTCCTCAATGTACATTTCATCCACGAAAATGGAAGCAAAGTGCATCTGCACACACCAAAATTGCCGCGTACAGTCCGGCCACCTCATGTCATGGGCGGATTCCGTTGCTATAACTCTGTGCTGTAGCACATTGACGCTGAGGTCTCCCAGCAGGAACGCTCTCAAGTGCCTTTTTTCCAAGTCTTACTGCCAATTCGGCGTCGTTATTCGTAAAAACAGCCGTGCCGATCACGAGATTGGTTTGATCTTGAAGTGCAGCGAGGTGAGACTGAAGACGAGTGCCTTGAGGTCTTGCACCAGGTAATAAAACACGCGTAGACCCTCGGGGTCCGAGGACTCGGTCACATCGATGAGGGAACCAATCTTGGCCGTCTGTCATTGAACGAGTGTTAGCTGCTGCTCAAGCCTGAGACCAACAGTCGGCATCATCGTTGTACCTCGCCCCCTTGGAGATCTTGGGCTCTCTAATTGACGGTGACATACCTCGAAGCTGATGTGGTCGCTGCCGAGCCGAATCTCGAGCTCCTGGCGACCGTCCTTGTTCTTCTGGGGCCATTTGGCGTCATCTTCCTTCATGATCTCGCTCGACTTGACGATGCGCCGGATCTCGTCGACGACCAGACTCGAGACGCACATTTCCTTGCGGATCAGACTGTCGTTGCGGTAGTTGCTGTTGTTGGCGTACCGTGCCACGGCCGAGCGGCCATCGCCGACGACGCGAATGTCGAACTCGAGAAACTCATGCCCGAACCGACCGCTGTGTCCTGAGCTGCACTCTAGGGATCAGCGGGCTGCCAACACGGATAGAGGTTGTGATCACCAAGACGTACTAGTAGCGCAGGTAAAAGGGCTCGCCTGTTGAATTTGCCATGGTTCCGGGCTTTGAGGGATGTGAGCTTTTGCGACCTGGCGACGGTATTTGCGGTCAATGGCGGCGGTTCAACGTAAATAATCACTTTACGCGCAACTGGTCAAGGACATTCGTTATAGCGATAAAGTGGTTGTACCGCGCTGTGAATGGCGGGGCAGAAATCAGCCTTGTGTTGTGGAAAGCGGTCAGAGCTCCAGGCGTTGGATATTGTAGTACATGGAATCCAGTGTTACCTTAAAATTGTCACTGTAGCAATATGTTTGCAGGCGTGGGGGGTTTCGACTTTCATGGAGGGAAAGCGAGCGATACTTCCCCAAATCCGTCAGGGGCGCGTTGATTCCCTGGAGACCTTGTACCGAGACGGTTGTACCAGAGGCCTGAATTGAACCGAAGCGACAGGATGATACCTAGGTAGACAAATTCAGGTACCTGTGACGCGAGGTCTGTCCATCCAAGTACCTATTGTACACCTAATTAGCGCTGGACTGCACCTATCAGCCTGCAAATTAGTGGGCTTTACAGGTACCTCCCGCCAGCGGCCGGCAGCCGTTGGGCACCCTGATCGGAACCGGAGAAACCCAGGCTCTGTGAGCTTCCGAGCTCGAGGCCCAGCACCCCCAGCCCAGGGGAGGGACAGCACATCCACATCTCGAATTGGAAGTGTGGCATGTCCCAGGTTGGCGAATGCTTTACTTCGATGCTGGCCATTTGACGACTTGCCAACGAGAAACTCTTTTTCTTGCTCAGTCTACCGACGCCAGATCCTCCGCGCCGACAACGACTTTCTTTGACTGGGGGATGCAAAGCCGCATTGCATTCTGAATTTCGAGAAAGGGCTGCCATTCTCGAATTCCGATCCCAAAACCCACCAGTCGAGCTAGTAGTGCATGTGTATCTGTACCTGCACCTGGCGCAGTTCACCGATCCCCCCATTTACAACAGACTACGTGGACACATAGCTTCGGCACGAACAACCGCAATCTGGGCAATTGCATTTCTACAGCACACAACGCCCACGGCGACGACCTCCCTCTGAGAAAGATCAGTCCATCCGAAATACAGACATTGGCGTAGCGGTTGTGCACCGCCGCCAACCCCCCTGACCATCATGGCGACCTTCCTCGAGAATGCCTACAGCTTGGTCCATCAGGACAATGCTGCTGATGTGCCTTCCCAGCAGGACCTCAAGAACCAGCTGGTATGGATTGGACCGCAGTAAAGTTATCTCAAAGTAGGCCACGCTGACGCCGCCTAGGAACGCGGAACCGACGAGAGCAAGTGCGAAACCATGAAGCGCATCCTCACAATAATGCTGAACGGAGATCCGCTTCCTGGAGTGTGAGTTGCGACTCCCAGCCTGCAATTGTTGGCGAAGCAAACGACTGATCCCGTCTAGGCTCATGCACATTATCCGTTTCGTCATGCCATCCAAGTACAAGCCGTTGAAGAAACTCTTGTACTTCTACTGTACACCACCCCTTACACTGCACTCTATACTCTTCAGAAGCACTAACAAGTGAGCCAGATGAGATTTGCCCCAAATTAGATGCCCAAGGCAAGCTGAAACAGGAGATGATCTTGGTGTGTAACGGTATTCGTAACGACTTGCAACACCCCAACGAGTATATCCGCGGAAACACGTTGAGGTTTCTGTGCAAACTTCGCGAACCCGAACTGATCGAGCCGCTCCTTTCCTCTGCACGGTCCTGCCTCGAGCACCGTCATGCATACGTCCGAAAGAACGCCGTCTTCGCCATCTCGTCGATCTACATTCACTCGCCCTCGCTCATTCCCGATGCCTCGGAGTTGATCGCTGCCTTCTTGGAGGGCGAGAGCGACGCCACCTGCAAGCGCAATGCCTTTTCCGCCCTTGCTAGCATAGATCATGACAAGGCTCTTGCATACCTCAGCCAGGTCTTCGAGGGCATTGCCAACTCGGAAGAGCTGTTGCAGCTGGTGGAGCTCGAGTTCATTCGCAAGGACGCTGTCCAGAACTCTCAGAACAAGGTGAGAAAGTCCAATGGCTTGATTTGAAGAAACACCGAGCTCATGCGCCTATAGGCCCGTTATCTGCGCCTCATCTTCGATCTTCTCGAGGCCAACACCTCGACCGTCGTCTACGAAGCCGCTTCTTCGCTCACTGCGCTCACTTCGAACCCCGTGGCTGTCAAGGCTGCCGCCGCCAAGTTTATTGAGCTCAGCATTAAGGAGGCGGACAACAATGTTAAGCTTATCGTGCTCGACCGTGTCGATCAGTTGCGCCAGAAGAACGAGGGAGTGCTGGATGACCTTACCATGGAGATTCTTCGCGTGCTTTCGAGCCCCGACATCGACGTGCGCAGAAAAGCTCTTGCCCTTGCTTTGGATATGGTCTCGAGCAAGAACGTCGAAGAAGTTGTCCTCTTGCTGAAGAAGGAACTCTCCAAGACCGTCGATGAGTCCTACGAGAAGAATGCTGAGTACCGACAATTGCTCATCCACTCCATCCACCAGTGCGCGATCAAGTTCTCCGAGGTGGCACCATCGGCCGTGGAGCTTCTCATGGACTTCATTGCTGACTTTAGCAACACGACAGCTGTTGATGTCATCAACTTTGTCAAGGAGGTGGTAGAGAAATTCCCCAAGCTGCGACAGACGATCATCGAGCGGCTAGTCGCCACTCTTGGTGAAGTTCGTGCCGGCAAGGTTTACCGCGGAATTGTATGGATCATTGGTGAATACTCGCTCGAGGAGAAGGACATCAGGAACGCTTGGAAGGGCATCCGCGCCAGCCTTGGCGAGATCCCTATCCTGGCCTCGGAGCAACGACTTCTCGATGCCGGCGATGAGGAGAAGGGAGAGGAGCAGGTCAACGGTCACTCGAAGCCTGCACAACCTTCTGGTTCGCGACGTGTCTTGGCTGATGGCACTTATGCTACAGAGACCGCTCTCACTAGCTCGGCCGCAGCTGCGGCAAAGCTTGAGGCTGTCAAGGCGGCCCAGAAGCCTCCGCTGCGTCAGCTTATCCTCGACGGCGATTACTATCTCGCCACAGTTCTGTCGGCTACCCTGACCAAACTGGTCATGAGACATTCCGAGATTTCCCAAGACACTGCCCGATCCAACGCATTGAAGGCAGAGGCTATGCTGATCTGCATTTCCATCATTCGCGTTGGCCAGTCGCAGTTTGTCAAGGCTCCCATTGACGAGGACTCGGTCGACCGTATCATGTCTTGTGTTAGATCACTGGCCGAATTCTCCCAGAAGAAGGAGTTGGAGACTGTCTACCTGGAGGACACGCGGAAAGCCTTCCGGGCCATGGTCCAGGTCGAGGAGAAGAAGCGAGCTGCCAAGGAGGCATACGAGAAGGCCAAGGCAGCTATCCAGGTTGACGATGCCGTCCAGATCCGTCAGCTCTCCAAGAAGAACGCCGGCGATGGTGCCGTGGAGATTGAGCTTGACCTCGAGAAGGCCACTGGCGGTGATGCTCCAGCCGAAGACCTCTCCTCCAAGCTGAGCCGTGTCGTGCAGCTCACCGGTTTCTCGGATCCCGTCTACGCCGAGGCCTACGTCAAGGTTCACCAGTTCGATATCGTTCTTGACGTCTTGTTGGTGAACCAGACGACCGAGACGTTGCAGAATCTGTCGGTGGAGTTTGCAACTCTCGGTGACCTCAAGGTGGTGGAGCGGCCAACAACACAGAACCTTGGACCGCACGACTTCCACAATGTGCAGTGCACGATCAAGGTTTCGTCTACGGACACTGGCGTTATCTTTGGTAACGTCGTGTACGACGGGGCTCACAGCACAGATACCAACGTCGTCATCTTGAACGACTTGCACGTGGACATTATGGACTACATACAGCCGGCCACGTGCACGGAGACACAGTTCCGAACCATGTGGACCGAGTTCGAGTGGGAGAACAAGGTCAACATCAACTCGAAGGCCAAGACTCTCCGCGAGTTCCTGGACGAGCTGATGAAGTGCACCAACATGAACTGCCTGACTCCGGAAGCCAGTCTCAAGGGCGACTGCCAGTTCTTGAGCGCCAACCTCTATGCCCGCAGCGTATTCGGTATGTTATCAAGACTTATTCATTCTCCAGGTGATAGTGCAGACCACTTTGCTAACACTCGACAGGCGAGGATGCTTTGGCCAACTTGAGCATCGAGAAGGAAGGCGAGGACGGACCGATTACTGGATTCGTCAGGATAAGAAGCAGGTCACAAGGCCTGGCGCTGAGCTTGGGCAGCCTCAAGGGGCTCAACAAGATTGGGTCATCCTAAGACAGATTGGACAGCTTTGGATCAGTTTCACGTAGCGAGTGGGACTGGCGGATCGACATGATATAATGAAGATGGTAGAAATCAACAGCCATATATAGGCGAAGCGATGTTTTGTCAGGCGGCGAGCGACCAGCGTGGTCTCGGTCGCGCACCGGGGAAACGTCGAGACGGGAGAAGCGGCTACCTAGCATAGATGACTGCGGAAAAGGAGGGGCCACAAAAGCGTATCAATTGCGGGCATGCCAAATGATTTCCGGCGGTGGAACAGCTAGAACAAATGCACTGATTATTCTTGATGTAATTGACCGAGATGCCGTTTCGTTCCTGTTGTTAAGCTACATGGGGCTGTATGAATGAATGCTGAGATGACGGGGGTCCATCTCAGCTATAATAAGGGGGTTATACGGTGTAATCACTGGCCATATCGCCCGCGGGGAGGCCGAGGTTTGCCCGACACCTGCCCAACGTCATGTCCATTGATTGTCAGGGACAGACCAGGCCAGTCCAGTCCAGCTTGAGCCGAGCCGAGCCAGCCAGCAGCCAGTAAACCGCATTGTAGCATTCCAACACTTGATGCATCTTCCTACCTCGTTGATAATCATAAAACGATGGAACAGTCGCAACGGAGCGCATTGAACCAGGGACATGCCAGGAACAGGTCGGGAGCTAGGCGTAAGTGAAATCCACACTTCTGTCATCGTTGAAGACAAACAAGATTGAATGAACGGATGGATGATTGGGTGTATCATGAATGGCAGGCACAAGCTGGCTCTCAGTCTTCTCAAGCAACACTTCCGTTGCGGGACCATTCCTGTGAACCCAATTTCATGTGACTTCGAGACGGTTTTCATCAGCCAGCCACTCTTGGCCAGCATCATTCTCGGGTCCAACAAACAGCGTTCAAAGTGGCTGACATGTTCAACTTTCTAGCCGTCCGGCCCCGGACATTGACCAAAGGTCCGTTGGACCCTGATGAGTAGGTCCGTTCCGGTGCGTCTCTACACATGGACGAGCAGGCTGATGCAGCCTCCGTAGGGGACCTCTGTCGTCGCCGCGGTCTCCTCCGATGGCACCAGCAGCACGGTTCATTGCCTCACAGCAAGCTAGCTCGCGGGCCAGCTCCCGTTCGCCGGCACGGTCGCCTGCCCCGTCGGCGTCCATTCCCGTCTCGTCACGGGATTTCTCGCATCTCTTACGCCCAGAGATATTCCACCAGCTCACGCCCATAGCTGTGCCGGCCCCGTTCCGGAATCCCGCCAAGCAGCCGACGCCCGAGACCCCGATCCTGGAACTTTTGGCCAAGGGCCACTTCCGGGCCGCGGCCATCGCCAGCGTCCAGGCCCTGACGAGCAGCCCCGTGGCGGCGACACAGGCGGCGGCTCACCCGCCTGCCGACCCCCACGACTATGCTCGCATCTTCTCGCTGTGGTACACGCGCCTGGTCTGCCTGTGCCTGATCGACGCCGTTGCGCTCGCGGCCCAGGAGGCCAAGTCGCTGCAGGACCTGAACCAAGGTTTTTACCTTGATCCCGTCAACGGGACCCATCTGATGCCGTGGGAGCTGCGCGTGCTGGCCACTCGCCTGCAGACGCTCGGCTTCGGAGACCCCCGCCGCGCCGTCGTGAGCTATTACGACCTGGCCCGCGAGGCCCGTGTCGAGGTGCTGCGCGCGGGCAAGGTGCACGACCAGACGGCCAAGGAGACGTGGAAGCAGAGGCTGGCAGAGCTCGGCATCCGCGTCGCCGGGGCGCTAGTCGAGATGGACGACCTGGCCGGTGCCGCGAGCCACCTCGCAAGTCTGAAGGAGTCGTCCTCGCTCGGCGACGGCGGACGCCTGGCCTTGGCCAAGGCGCTGCTCTGGCTGCACCTGGGCGATGTCGACGCGGCGCGGCGGTCCTTATGGGACGGCAAGGCTGATGAGCTCGGCGAGAAGGTCGTTTCTGCACTTGCGGATATGGCGGATGGCAGATACGAGGCCGCACTCGAAAAGTGGACGGCCCTAGAGGCGGAGCTTGATGAGAATGGAATCGAAGATGAAATGGTCGCCGTCAACCTGGCCGTGTGCCTACTATACCTGGGAAGAATGGAGGAGGTCAGTTGAGCCATCTCTCTTGTCTTCCTTTCTTTGCTACAGCATAGCCGTCCTCCATTCCATGCTAACATGTGACAGGGTCGCGATCTACTGGAAGGGCGAGTCAAAGAGGGCCAAACTTCACAAACGCTCCTCTTCAACCTGAGCACAATGTACGAGTTGTGCTCGGATAGGGCAAAACAGCTCAAATCGTCTCTGGCTGAGCAAGTTGCGGACAAGGAGGCGACCGAGCACGGTTGGGAGAAGACGAATGCTGACTTCAAGCTGTGACAAAAGAATTGCTTGCCAAGAATAAATCATACTTCTGACTGGCTTTCTAGAACATCTTCGAGGGCACTTGTAGTAGATTTTGGGGCCTGGTAATTATGCAGTTGAAACGTCTATCGATGGGTTTTGTTTGATTTGGTATGAAGACACTATGGACCATGAGAGGGTGCTTGTGTCTTCTGATTCGATCGCCATGGAATCCTTCTGCTTCTGCTTTACTGGTTCGATTCTAGTTTCTCCTCTTCATGTCCATCGTCCGTTCTTTTCTTTCCCTTGGCCTCGAGACTTGCCATGTACCGGGCGTGATTCTTCTCGACGGCTACACGACCGACCTCTTCCCAGTTCGCCTCGACGAACTGACGCACATCTTCTTCTAGGTAAAGTCCATCGGCGTCCTTTAGAGTTCCCGTGGGCTGGATTTCAAACGATGCGTCGTCTTCCATGATAATCTTCTTCATGGCACTCGCTGCGCAGCTACGAAAGTGTTGGTCGAGACCTTGCGGAATGGCAGGCTTGATGACCTCTTTCCAAAGACAGTCTTTTTGACGCTGCTTCGTGAAGTCGGTCAGCCGCTTCTTGTACGTATCGCCGACGCCAAACTTGGCAATGGCCTCTTCCGTCAACTCCTCTCTATTCGTACGCCGCTCGGCGAATCTGCCCTCGTCGCGGCACTTTGGAAGAAACTCCTCGATCCACTTGCGAAAGAGCGGTCGCTGTCCCATGCGTTTGCGGTCATTGGACTTGAGGCTCTTCTTGCGATAGTCACCGCCAACGTCTCGGTCGCCGTCACTATCGGCGTCTCCGTCTCGGCCGCCTGCAGACGCGGGCATTGGCTTCACCCAGAAGAAGCGCGAGGTGGCCGCGTACTGGAACACCTGCTCCGTGCTGTCGAATGCCTCCTCCCACCGGGCCCCGTCGAAGCGGAGACCGAGGAAGCGCAAGACCTCGCACGGGTCGGTGGTTAGAAGCACCTTGGCCTTCTTCTTGTCCAGCTTCTCGATCTCGGGGATGCGCAGAAAGAGGCCGACTTCATCCACTGTGAGGCCGTAGGGTCTGATGATACTGCCCAGGAGGTTCCAGAGGTCGCCGTGCGCGTGTTTAAAGAGGAACCCTAGGAAAATCACAGTCAGCACATGATCCAATTTGAGATGTTTTTGGAATAAGTCGGCATGATCTCTCAAAAAGGATTGCTCCCAGGGTCGCCCAAGCTGCATACTCGACGAAATCAAACAAATCCGAGAAATGTGTTGACCGGAAAATAATACAAGAAACAGCATTCAAGCTTGCTTACACTCGAGGGTCTCTAAAGTTGGGCAAATGTGTATATCGACCTGTATGAAGCGCGGCTTGTCGTTGGGAGTATCGGCCACATCTTGTACGCCACCAGGCAAGCGTGTAGGCCAGGGAATGGCGAGCACTATCATGCGGTCAGTTCCATTCTGTAAAATACTGAAAAAATATCCCTTGACCAGCTGATGTCTCTGGAGCAGGGCAGGGGTAGTAGCCCGAAATGGAAAACATGATCGTGATCAATCCAATACTTACTAGCAATGCTGTCCCTTTCCTGATATCTGCGCTCCGCCCCCAGCAGAGCCTCGATGGCACCAAAGGGCCACTTTTCAGCGGCGCCCGGGAAGTTGGAAGCAGCAGAGGCGCCAAAGTAGTCCTCCCTCTTGACGGCGACGAAGATGTCAATGTCGCCAAAGTCGCTCTTGCCAGGGCCGTCGATGGGGGTAGCGACCACAACAAACAGCTCGCGCAGGAGCGCGTGGCAGTGATCTCGAACATATTCGTAAACATCCCGCGGCATGCGCGGAGTGTAGAGGGGGTCGGGCCCCTTGCTGAACGCCAGGCCGCCCATGGTAGAATAGGTATTGACGTGGCGGATCCGGGGAAGAAGGAATACAGCCCAAGGCTGCGGTGGTCCGTCCTGGGGCTTGCGGATGAAAAGTTCCCAGGAGATCTGTCGTGTTCTGGAACTGTTGTCCCGCTGACAGGTACAGATATTCGGCCAAGAGAGGCAGGAGGTCAAACGTTTTGGCGAGGGCCGGATATCCAACTATGTCTCTGGTGTGCACCTTTGGGTACTGTGTCTAGCGGCGGTCGTGGCCGCCTCTTTCAAATGGGACAAGAGCTATGTGGGTTACTCGAGAGTCGGCAGCAGTTCGGCCACGAAAGAGGTGCAGTGGCGAGAACGGAAGACGATGATGATGACCGCTAGCACGTGTGTATTCCTGCCTCTCGGTTGCGCTCAATCATTCCACGTATCAGAAGGATATTGAGTATCCCGCAGAAGCTCCAAGAATATTTGATGTATGCGACAACAAGTCTATGGCCCAAAGGCAAACCCTTACGGGCACTTTCCGAATGTAAGGTGATGTATAAGATTTATGGGCGTCCAGACATGCCCTTTTACGAAGCCAACGACGACGGTAGCCAGAATGGCTGTGCAAAAGCTGAGTCACGCGCCCAAGGAAAGAGCGGCGCAAGAAATCAGGACGCGAGAGCGCCCATTGATTGAGGATGATGAATAGGTTATGGCAGTGGCGTCTCTGGGCTATAGATTCCGACTAGAACAGGTCCACGAACGGTGATGGAAATGGTCCTTACGGATGGGATGAGTCACGATCTCTCGGCCGTGACACACGATATCTGAACGCTTTCTGTGTAGGGAGAGTAGTCCGGAGAAGGCATCATGTGTTCAGCAAGGTGTATTGCACGACAATCCCAAGACCAGCTAGTTAAATAGTAGGATCGTCGAATATGCAAATAGTTGGCGGGTTTTGGATACCGACCGGCTTTGACACAGGCGCGGAGTAAGAAGAGAAGAAGAGAAGCTGGATGGATCCAAAACCCGACCAATAGCTAGAATGGAAATGTGGATACCCCGCATGTCTGCATAGTAGTCAATTGGTAACACTGTGGTTCATTCATTCTTTTTCTTCCCTCTCCCCCCTTCATCTCCGGTACGGTGACTCTGTCCCGTCCTGGTACTTTTTATATTTCTTTATCCATTTCCCAGAGAAATCGGCGTCGACAAAGTAGAAAGGCCATGGTTTCACCGTTACCCAACCTGACTCTGGCGCCGTCGTCTACAACTCGTCCTTTGCGATTCTGTCGATTCTATCGTGTCTCTTTTCTTTGAACTGCTCCCCAGGCTTCACTATCCTCCTCAATCGAAAAACCCTGGCTGCATGGCTCTGGACGTCGGCTTTCAGGATTCCGCCAGCCTCGACTACGCCGATCCTTTCGCCAAACAGCCTTGGGTCGCCTCTTCGTAGGCCTTCTGCGAATGGCGTCTCTGTAGCATTGTACCAATTCGCCGCCCTGTGGATAGCTTCTCTCTCGACATCGGTTCTGGCGGCCATCAGGGCTGTCGCCGTGTCTTGAGACATGCGATGAGCCCAGAGATCGTGGATCGCCCAGTCACTCCTGACGTGCGGCGCTGAGCCGCCAGGGCCAAAAGACACGAATATCTCTGCCAGCGTGGCTTGCATTTCAATTTCCTCAGCCCCCGCGTTGAGGAAGATGACGGCCTCGTCGCCATTGTGCAGGTGGCCGCTCCAGACATGTGTCTCTCCAACACCCCATTCGTCCTTGGCAACACCATCGACGTCACGTCTCACCCGCGTGATGGAGCGTCCGTGAGGATCTTGGCTCAGAGCTAGGATGGCAGGGTTGTTGACTATCGTCAAGGCAGATGCCGGCATGTCTCTGAGATCGTTTCCAAGGAAAAGCGGTGACTTCATGGCGGCCCACAAGGCGAAATGGGCCTTGTACTCCTCATCCGTCATGCCACCCTGGCCGACTTCGAGCATGTCCAGGTCGCTCCATCCGCCAGGTATGCTACGGTCGGCAAAGGCGGCAACCTTGTTGAGAATGAAAAGCACAGAGCAGTGTGTGCCCGGCGCGATGCAGAATGGATCGGATATCCTCGTGTCGCAGCCACAAAGATCGTCGGGCCTGGTGAATGAATCGTATATGTCTCCTGTCACTCTCCAGGAGTTGGCTATGGACATACCCCACTGCGTGTCGGTCGGGTCAGCAAGTCGCCAAAGTACAGCACAAGAGGTTTCCAGAAGAGAGCCCTGCCAATAGGACAACTTACGGTGTGGACGTAGTCCTCGCCCCAATTGCACAGGTTCAAAAGAACAGGGCGCCCGGTGGCCACGAGAGCGTCGGACATGGTCTTGAACCTGTTGAAGGATATCTGGGGCGTTCCGATCCGGCCCATGTGATAACAGCTGTCGTACTTGAGAAAGTCGACGCCCCAGGATGCAAAGCTCTGCGCATCTTCGACTTCATGGTCGAGCGATCCCTCTTACCGGGTCAGTCACAAAAGGGCAATATATTAGCTGTTCTGACCACTCACCAAAACGGGCGCAAGTCATCTCGCCGGCACTCGAATACATTCCATACCTTAGGCCGAGGTGGTGCAAATGGTCGGATATCGCCCGGAGGCCGTTGGGAAACTTGCTCGGGTTTGGTTGGAGTCTGCCAGCTTGGTCCCGGCCGTCGACGTGCTGCCAACAGTCGTCCAGTACGACATAGTGATAGCCCAGGTCCCTCAGCCCCAGATTGACAATCCGCTCCGCCGTGGTCAAGAGCAGATCCTCGGATACATCGCAACCAAGTGCATTCCAGTTGTTCTTGTCAGATCAGCATCCGCTTGCAGGAAAGAATGCGGCGGTCGGAAAAAGTAAGAGACGGCGTACCCATCCCATTGGAGGCGTAAGAGCCAGCCCGTTCTTGAAAGCATCAGAGCCCACCACAAGTGCCGCCGCGATAGATAAGAGAGCCAGGAACGGACACATGCTGCTAGCTCTTCGACGACGTGTCTATCACTCACGTAGAGACAGGCGGGGGGGTGCTGAACAGAATCTGTACCGAGTATACAGAAGTGGACACTGCCGGCTTCCTTTTACTATTATTATCGTGGGCCCGGGTATAACATAAGAACGACTGAGCAGTCATACAAGACGGGTGCTACTGTTGGTAACGAAACCGGTGCGGTACGTGGTTTGCATCTGCCGTGCCGCGCGGGTGGGCGCCGGCGCCAAGTCTGTGCTTGTTGGACGGTTCGGGAGACGGCGGCGGTCAAGGACTCGTGTTATAAGTGGGACGCTGCGAGGAAAACTCGCATAGAGTTTTCCGCCCCAACCAAAAAGTTAAAAGAGCCCATAATGGTGCCAACAGCCGGGCAGGCAATAGATAAAAGCGTGTACTTCTTCGTACATGTATATATAAATAAGCAGGGCACCTTTTCCTGTACGGCAGTTGTTTCAAATGCCGATGAAACCCTATTCTTGGGTCCTGCATTTTCTTTCAATTCACCGCATCTCTCAAGTCGGCCTGCCGGTCAAGGGTGGTTTAGTAGCGAATACATACCACTGCTTGGTGACCACTCACTCCAGTCACTCACTTTGTTGTCTTGTTCAAGACCAGCCATGTTCCGGTCTGTACTTGACCGAGAATCGCTGGCGTTTCTTCTTTCTTCCACCACACCAACTCCATCGATTCAGGGGCCCATTGCAGAAGTCGCGGCTCGATGCTGCTGCTCTTTCGATAGCGACCACAATGCCTCATAGTCGGGGTCTGTATCTCGTGGTTCGGATTCCATGTACGGGGCGAACTCGACGAGAAACCGTACCAGCCATTTGTCCAGCACGAAGCTGGCCTTGTTCCGCCTGAGGCACGTCTGGTGGAACGCCCGCAGCCGGCTCATGGCGCTGTCAACACTCGACCAGTACGGTCTCAGCTGGAGCAGAATCTCAAAGTTGCGCTCCAGCCGCGTCCTGGACAGCCGTATCTGCATCTCGTCTCCGGAAAACAGCAGCGTGTGGATCTGGACTGTCGAGGCTATCACGATGACGTGGGCCACGGCCGCGTACAAGACCTCGCTGCCGGGCGCGTCGAATGTTTGATACACCATATCGCACAGTTTTGCCGCATGGTCTTTGCACCTGTCCGCATATATATGAGACGAACTCATCGATCTGGTTGCGTCGGCGCCCAGAAACTGGTAATACAGCAGCTGCCCGTAATGGTAATAACCTGGCAGTCATGGTCAGCCAGTCTGAGCTGTCGAAACACGCTGGCACATCACATCGCGAGCGGAGACAAGGAGGCCAGACTTACCGAGGTAGACGGCAGCGTATACGCGCCCGAGGCCCCGGGACGCAAACCATGCAAAGTTCTCCGGGGTATCTCGCATATTGTATGGGAGACCGACGAGCCAGCGTTCCAACTCGAGAGACAGGGACTGTATGCCGACTTCCAAGGCGGCTCCTTCAAGTCGTTCTTCGACGCACCTCCTGTTGAAATCATTGACTTGTGCCAGCACCCTGTTCAACTTGATCATCTGCGACAGGAGCGGAGATCCAAACGTGGGCGGGCTCTCGGACATTTCAACGGCAAAGCTGCCAGGCAGTGACAGGAACGGGAGCTCATCCATTGGCAGTGGCACGGAATGTAAATTGGGCATTATCTTGGGCAACTTGACGGCGGTGGAAGACCACACGTCCACCATGCATATGGTCCACCAGACTAGGCATACAAGGTCAGCGAGGATCGCACTAACAGAGAGACAAGAGCTGCTGCCCAAGGTAGGATCACTGACTTCGTATATTAATCTCTCTTTCGAGGCTACTCGACGCAGGTTTGTTCGGGAAATCCAGAGTCAGGGCCATTCGGCCGGCCAGGGTGTAGTAGAGATTTTCAACGTCGGTGTCACCGTGGCCGGCAGCATAGCCACCGAGCAAAATGCAGACTTGGCAGGTCTGCGTCGAGATATCGCGGATTTGAAGCAGACTTTCGCTGGCTAAGCGGAAGGCTTCCCCGCGGTCCCGAGGCTCGATGGAAGCCAACAGCGGGTTCGACGAAAACCTTTTGGTCCAGTCAGTATCTTGCGCTGTGCTCAATTTGCCGACGATGGAGACGGTTTTTTTATCTCACCTTGCCGAAAGGGCAAATATCGCCAGGAGAAGAACAGGCGCCACCCGATCATTGGCTATGTCGTCCATGAAACTCGGCCTGTGGAAGAGAGAGTGGAACTGATCATGGATGTAGTCGAAATACAGCGTGGCCAGCTCCAGTCGCAGCGGCATTGGAGGGAGCTCGACCTGGGGTCCGGTGAACAGCAAGCTACTGGTCTGATTTGGCGACAGCGGAAGTTCTACTACTCCTGCTCCTCCTCCAACTGCCACTACTCCCCCGCCATCGCCGTGGCCACCGGGCTCCTGAAGTCTCGACTGGCGCTTGTGGTAATAACCACCTTCCGGCGGCTCCTGAACACATCGCAGGCGGCGCGAAGTACAATATTCGCAGGCCGCCGCCGTGCTATCAGCGGGCCAGGTACATCTCCGGCGGCGTGCTCTAGTGAGACGAGTTAGTCATCCATCTAGCAATGTCTTTCTCTCTCGCTCCCGTCTCCTTGGGGCCGACCAACGGCGGCATGCGGAAGACAACGTACCGACAGGCACTGCAGGCTGATGGTTTACGCATCGGGTGTGACAGTTCGGCCTCTGTGAGGCCCACCCAAGTGCCAGGTGGTCGGGACCAGAGCAAGGCCAGGACAGACCGGAAGAGCAGCACGCAATAGTGAACGGGGGGGATTCTGGGACTTGAGGGGGTGGCAGGCAGATCAGATTGCCGAGCGACGTGGGCGGCAGTATAAGCCGAGCGATTCGGTTACGTTCTCGATTCCTGAATCCGGGGAAGGCTGGAGTGCGGAGGGTCGACAGGGCAGCGCTTTCATGGCTGATCTGTGCTCCATCCGGGCCAGCAGAGGACGACGAATTGGATGATAATGATCGGGAAACTCGAAGGCCTCAGCCATGGCTCGCGCGCGACGGGAGGGCGGAAAACTGACAGCATATAAAAAGAGCGTCGAGGAGCGTTGAAAATGCGGCATCGAGAGAACAAGGTGCCCCACTGCCCAGCGAACCCACACCACGAATCGAACGGCTCCTGTCTCTAGGCTCAACCAAGCAACTGGCCCGCTGCAGGTCCCTGACCCAGTCAAAGTCAAAAAGGGCACCCATCAGGGAGGGGCCATGCCTAGAAGGGAGAAGACCTTGCCCACAAGGAGCCCTAGCGGCGGAATACGGCCGGGAAACTCGCTAACCGTTGATGGTTGTACTGGAGCCGACCACCTGGCACCCATGCTCCAGATGGAGACCCTGTAGGGATACATTAAACCGGCTCCCCCGCAATCAGCACCTGGCCTGTGGTCCCAACTGTCATCCGAACAGAAGGGGGGGGGTCGTCGAGAGGATAAGAAAAGAAAAAGAATCAAGTTCTGGGCACATGCCATCCCCCCGATGTCATCCAGCACTAACGACAGCATGGACCGGCCAAGCGAAGAGCTGGGAAGAGAATTCCTCACATCCGGCCTCTCTTCAGCCTCAACCGTCCATCATGGGCGCGGACTGACCGCACCGACTTACTCGTTGGCGCCTCGGTCTGACCTTTAGTGGCCCCCCGCAGTCCCGGAGTCGATTGCTGCTTTTGCGGCTCTTTCCGTCGCTTTGGTGTCGACTCATTTCAGCCGTTCGTGGAATAATGAACGGTCTAGCAATCGTCCGCCGAGGCTTGCGGCTCGAAGGGGTCGGGGGAGCGAGGGAGGGAAGGAGAAGCGAGAGAAAAATTCCAGGTCTGCGCTGCACTCGCGTCCATGTCGTATGCTCACGCGTGTTGCGGCAAGCATCATGACGCGGGTATCGCCGAATTCTATATAACCAGCCTGTGTTTGTATGCACCGTCTTTTTGATCCTGCATCGCCCACAGAGGTAGGCTCGGTGCGTAGGTGCCGGAACTTCTTAAAGGGAGACAGCCACACTTGACTTGAGGCCTCCACGGCTGGGCCGTTTTCTCTCCATCAACAGGGCATGAACCGCAACCGCAACTCGTTCTGTCCCTCTTCCCCTTCCTCTTGACCGCCACTATCTAAGCATCGCCATGGCCGGGACCAGCGTGAAGGCTTGCAGTCGAACTGACCCCAGCGTCAACTCTGCGGTCGGAGACAAAGACATCGTCGTCCAGGAGACGACCACCGCCATGTACGATGAGCGGAATATGAGCCTGATGGAGGGTTTCCTCTTTTGGAAAAAGGCCATTGCCTTCTCCTTCTTCATTTCGCTTGCCGTCATCATGGAGGGGTACGACACTTCGCTGATGAATAATTTCTTCCCCTTCCCCGACTTTAAGAACAAGTTCGGCGACGAGGTCGATCCCGACGGCGGCCGGCTGGTCTCTGCCCGCTGGCAGACGATCATTCTGAACGGCACCCAGGTCGGCTGCATCATTGGCCTGGTTCTCAACGGCTATCTCTCCGAGTGGCTTGGGTACAAGAAGACAATGGTGGCCACCATGACGGCTATGGTCGCCGCCATTTTCATCCCCTTCTTCTCTACGAGCTTGAACATGTATCTCGCCGGTGGATTTATACAGGGTCTACCGTGGGGTGTTTTCCAAACGCTCGCTGTCTCCTACGCCGCGTCAGTAAACCGAAACTCATATATTCAAACACGGTGAAGAACGTAGACGAGCTGACTGGGCCCCGACACAGCGATCTGTGCCCGACCCATCTGAGAGGTACCACACACCGTCGCTCTCCTTCTGCCGTGAGACTCCGGTTCGGACTAACAAATTTCTGCAGCCTATATGACCTCATGGGTCAACATTTGCTGGGTCCTCGGCGGGTTGCTGTCTACCGGCATCCTTCGCGGGCTGCTCAACATCAACAGTGAGTGGGGATACCGTATTCCATTTGCGCTACAGTGGCTGTGGCCCATTCCAGTCGTGATTGCAACACTTCTCTGCCCAGAATCGCCGTAAGTCCGCCCCCAAAGAGCTGCGGGCACCAAAAGACTTTGCCGGAAGACTGAAACACATTGCAGATGGTGGCTGGTACGTCAAGGCCGCTTGGAAGAGGCCAAGGCTGCGATGCGCAGGCTGACCAGCCCTCGGCCCGGCATGGAATTTGACGTTGATTCACACGTCGAGATGATGGTTGTGACGGACAAGTTCGAAAGGCAGGCCCAGGCTGGAACAAATTACTGGCATTGCTTCCAAAAGAGCGATCTGCGCAGAACCGAGATATCTGCCATGGTCTGCATCACCCAAGCATTCTGCGGGGTTCCCTTCATGGGGTATGGCGTCCAGTTCATGGAGAGGGCTGGGCTTGAAACAGATACGGCGTTCAACCTGAATGTTGTCCAGAGCTGCGTCGGCTTGATCGGGTGCATCCTGGCGTGGTGGCTCATGACGTATTTCGGGCGGCGCTTCCTCTATCTGGCTGGCCTGTCCTCCATGTTCGCGATTCTCATGGCCATTGGATTTTTGGGCCTCGCCCCCGAGAGCAGCAGTGGGGCTGGCTGGGCGGTAGGAGGTCTCATCATCTTCATGCTGTTCCTGTTCCAAATGTCCCTGGGCCCGATCTGCTATGCCGTCTTCGCCGAGATAGCCAGCACCCGGTTGCGGATCAAGACGGTGGTCATTGCCAGGGCGAGCTACAACTGCGCAGTGTTTGTCAACAATGCCATTATGCCCAAGATCGTCGGCAAGAATGACTGGAACTGGGGAGCCAAGGGTGGCTTTTTCTGGGCGGGTATCGACTTGTTATTCTTGGTTTGGACCTGGTTCCGGCTTCCCGAGTCGCAAGGCTTGAGCTATGCTGAGCTTGACCTCTTGTTTGAGCACAAGGTTCCCACTCGCCAGTTTTCCCAAGAACGGGCCGACGCGCTCAGACCGGTATTAGATGAGATTGCTGCTGAGGAGAAGAGACGGTCGAGGATCCAAACTGTAGAAATTGTGGTCTAGAGTCAGCGTGATGCAGAAGGCATACTGGATGGAATACAATCGAAATGAATTATATCGTTGAAACGACTTGCTCGATCCCTGCTCACCTACTATCGCCAGATGAAAGCAAATGCAGCTTTTCGAGAAACTGGAGAAGGATCTACGATCACATGAACTGGTCTTCGGCGCTGATGAAGAGCGAGCAGTACGGTTCATGGTGCGCTGTGACTGCATCACAACGTTGATAGATAAGCCAGCCATTGGTGACCATGCTAGCTCATAGACTCGTCTGAATTACCTGGATCCCATGTCCAACCGTGGATATACCATACCATACAGTGCAGCAGTGTGTATACACATGTCTACCTAGGTACGAATACACTTGGTTGAACCTAAGGATCTTCCCTGTGCTGGTTGGGCTACCCCTGAGCCAATTGCGATGGCGCTAGTCCCGATTACCAACACCGCTGGTACGTACCTCAGGGTACCCAGGTGCCATTGCTACGTAGCATCCAGTCGGGGCGGCGGCGACATTGGACGTTTATCTCTAATGCTTCTGCTACGGAACTAAAACGACTCTTGAGCTCTTATACCAAGTTCTTCAGTTGAGAATCATAGGGTGAATCAAAGTCCTACAGCAACATCCATCCTGTACTGCATCACTAATGGCGCCTCACAATATCGTGGACGAGGGGCCGACGGACCTCTCCCAGCAGGCCGACGGCACTTCGGTGCTTCCTCCTCCGCCACCGCCCATGTCCGCAAGCCCGCCAAGGATACTCATCATCGGCGCCGGATCGCGGGGCCGGACATATGCGAGGGCAACCATGTCGTCCAGCAACGGCGTGGTGGCTGCCGTCGCAGAGCCTGACCAGTATAAGCGGCAGCAGTTTGGCCGCAACTTCATCCATGGCGCCGATGACGCTCCCGAGGGCTCCCTGTTCGCTGACTGGAGAGACTTCGTCACATGGGAGACTCGACGGAGAGAGCGCGAGAGCGCCGGCGAGGCCGTGCCTGAGGGCGTCGATGCCGCCTTTGTTTGCGTCCTCGACGAGATGCACCACGACGTTGTCGTGGGACTGGCGCCCTTGGGTCTGCACATCATGTGCGAGAAGCCCCTGGCGACGACGCTCGACGATTGCGTCGACATGTTTCAGGCGCTTGCGCCGCACCAGAAGGACAAGGTCTTTTCGATCGGCCATGTCCTACGGTACAGCCCCCACAATATTATGCTACGAAAGCTTCTCCTCGAAGAGAGGGCCATAGGCGACATTCTGAGCGTGGTCCATACGGAGCCGGTGGGGTGGTGGCACTTCTCCCACAGCTATGTGCGTGGCAACTGGAGGAAGGAATCGACCACGGCACCGTCACTCCTGACCAAGAGCTGCCACGATATCGACGTCATCCTGTGGCTCTTATGCTCGCCAGCTCCTGGTTCGAACGCGCCGCCCCATTTGCCTTCGACCGTCTCGTCTTCTGGCTCGCTGCAGTTCTACAAGAAGAGCAGAAAGCCGAGAGCTGCCGGAGGTGCCACCAACTGCTTGAGCTGTCCCATTGAGAAGGAGTGCATGTATTCGAGCAAGAGGATTTATGTCGGTCCCAAACATCAAGGCCTCGAGACTGGTAATACGCACTGGCCTGTCAGCATCGTGATGCCAGACATTGAAAGCTTCGATGAGAGCAAAAGGCAACAGGTCTTGATGTCCAAGCTAGCCGAAGATTATAACGAGTCGACGCCACAGTCAGAAATCGACGGACAGAACTGGTTTGGCAGGTGTGTGTTTGAGTCGGACAATGACGTCTGTGATGAGCAGGTGGTGACTATGACCTGGGACGATGAGCCCAGTGCTCCAGATTCTGCTGATTCTGGCACCGCCGAGAGCCGAGGGTCGAAGCAGGCAACCTTCCACATGATCGCACAGACCAAGAAGCAGTGTGACCGCTACTCATACATCTATGGGACGGAAGGGGAAATATACGCAGACTCCAAGACCATCACAATCGAGGATTTCCGGACAGGAGAGACAAAGACATTCAAGCCGCGGCTGGAAAGCCTGGGGCATGGAGGTGGCGACGTCGGCTTGACCAGGCAGTTCATCCTGGCTGTGGACCACGTCAAGAATCACAAATGGGCGGCCCCAGCAGCACAGGCAGAGTTCATCGGATGCACGCTCGAAGAAGTCATACGCAGTCATGCGATGGTCTTTGCGGCCGAGGAGGCCCGGACTGGCAAGAAGGTTGTTGAGTGGAAAGAATGGTGGGACCACAAGGTTGGCCATATTTCGGGGGTGTGAGGTCGGCCCATCTCAAAAGCCAACAACCGATCTGGCCGCCTAGTATCATAAATGTACATGAATGATGAGCAATGCATATGAAAGACATGACTGAGATGACGGGTGTCGGGGAGGTAATTTTAACAATAACGAAACAACTGTTGGATGTGTACATATATACACAAAGGTATGCATGTGCATCCATTGACACTTGTCGTCGATGAACAACCAGGGTCTGAAGAAGAGAGAGAGAGATCAAAAGACGATAGGTTCGTGATAGCCTCAGTTTTCCAATTAGGCGCTGTTACGAGAAGCTCATGTATTTGTGCATAAGACTCAGGCTGGTTCATCATAGGTAATCATTCCATCTTGCAGCTCTGTCCCCCGTTCCCCTCCTAATGGAAGAGCCGACACGACGTTGACGTGTGCTTATCGTCAGTTACTTCAAATAAAAGTTTCGATGAGATGATCAGTCGGCTGAGTGAGGGACTGGCTTTCTGTCTAATATATACCATCGTATGTCCCGTATGTATTGTTCGGGCACTCGGCTAAAATAAGGTCTCCAGCTGCAGTAAGAGATGCATCCTTTCGATTGTGACTATTCCATCAAAGTATAAAAATCTGTCCTGTAGACAAAAGCTCCCTCTGCAGGAAAGAAACATATCTGCAGATTCGTCCGTACGGACCCTTTTTTACGATCATGCTGTGTTCATTGCCATATGTGTAAGTGCATAGGAACATGGGCCTGCTATGGACATTGAATACGGGGACTGACCCCGCCGGCTTCACTGGGGCAGTGTTGCGGTACACAACATATTTTGCATTAGCGCCCTAGCTCTCAACAATCGGCGGGCGAATGGCTCAGTGGTAGAGCATCCGCTTTGCATTGAGCGATCAGTTGCAAGCTTGCGGAAGGTCCAGGTTTCGATCACCTGTTCGTCCAGCTTTTTGACCTTTGTACTTTATTTCTTCTTCTCTTGGTCTTTTTTTTTTTTTTTTTTTTTTTAATTCTCTCTCAAGTCATCAACTATATTCTCTTTTATACATAGTATCTTTTTTTTGGCCTTGTATTCTTTTTCTTCATCTATGTAAAGTAGCCAGGCAACCTAGTATGTGAATGGTTCATGTCCCTTTCACTGGCTGATAGGCCGGATTCGAGTCGCCAGTCACGTATTGATCGTGATAACCGGCACAAGTAAAGTCTTTTTCTGCACGATAAATAACTATACATATATATATATATAGACACTGTCTCAATGTTCCATTATTGTTTATAGTCGGTCTTAATTATATATCACCCCCAAAATTGCATGAATTCAGGAATACATAGACAGTCAGTGCCATAGTGAAAGATGCTCGAGGCGGGGCAACATACTTTTTCGTACTGAACGGATTGCGCTTTACCGACTACCCTGTAATGTAGGCCACCCTTGAATCCGACGAGTTATTTTCCCCAACACCCCAAGTCATCCACAGAAACAAACATGTCAGTTAGTCTCTCCCTGCATCTATCGTCTGCATCGTTGATTGGCGGGACAATTGGAATGAGAGAGGGATTTGATTCATGTCACCCCAGGTCCGGGACCTCGGTGCAGTGCATCTGTCTATACTACAACCTAACCCGCCATGGCTGCGGGCCTCGTGCTTCCGTGGCGGCTTCGACTGCTGCTTTCCCGATTACCAGCTCGATCTTAGGGAGCTGTGTATAAAGGTGGTGACGCGAGCGAGCTGCTTGTCGATAGATAGATCGGTAGGTAGATAGATAAAGGGATGAATGACCGCGAGATCTATCATATGGGCACGATGATGTAGAATATACATACCATTTTGACCATTTTCTCTTCATTTTTTGACAGCCCACCCATTGACCGACCTCGCAACATCTCTTACACACATTCAACTGCCACAGCATTTAAATACCATGGTGTCGCTCAAAGCCGGTATAGGCGCCGCCGTCTTGTTTTCGCTATCCAGCGTCGTGCCAACCTGCAGCGCTGCAAACTTCACGCTCGTGACCGAGGATTTTGGTCCCAACCCGAGAAATGTGGGATTCTATATTTACGTGCCTGATCAACTTGCCGAGAGCCCACCTATACTCGTCAACCCACATTGGTAAGTACCAGTACCGTTTCTCTATCTGGATCCTATGGGAGAAGCAACATTTGAGCCCCATTGAATCTGCGTTTGCTTCTCAGCTGATACCCAATCATACGTAGGTGCCACGGTGCTGCAAATGACACATTTGCCTACTCGCAGTACGCCAGCTTGGCTGACCAGTACGGGTATATTGTCATATACCCGGATAGTCCAAACCTCGAGGACAAGTGCTGGGATGTGTCGTCCAATGAGACCCTGACGCACGATGGAGGCGGCGATAGTCTGGGCATAGTCAGTATGGTGCAGTGGACCCTCGAAAAGTACAATGGAGATGCAAGCCGAGTCTTTGTGACGGGGATATCATCAGGCGTAAGTCGAGCAGAGGAACAACCTGGAGAGGGAGGGAAGAAGATGCTTGACCAAGTACTAGGCAGCAATGCTGACCCGGCGTCTACTACCATCTAGGCCATGATGACGCATGTGCTCTTGGGCAGTTATCCCGACGTCTTCGCGGCCGGATCGGCGTGGGCGGGCGTCCCGTTCGGCTGCTTCGCGGGCGATGGCTATGATGTCTGGAGCGACGCCTGCGCCACCGGCAAGGTCACGCACACGGGGGCAGAGTGGAAGGCAATCGTCCAGGCTGCCTATCCGGGCTACGACGGCTGGCGGCCCAAGTTTCAACTCTTCCACGGCACCGCCGACCAGGTGCTCAACTATATAAACTTTGGAGAGGCCGTCAAGGAATGGACTGCCGTCTTCGGACTCAGCGACACGCCCACGAGTGTCACGACCGACTGGCCCGAGAGCAATTGGACAAGGTATACTTATGGCAACGGCTGGTTCGAGGCGACGAGCGCTCTAAATGTAACACATGATATCGGCACCAACGAGACGGTGGTGTTGGATTGGTTCGATCTGACTTGCACGGCTGGAGAATGCTTCAAATGGGGCACTGGAGGTCCGTCGAATGGGACGAGTTACCGCGGTCGATCAAGATAGATTTTGAGCTGTGTGATCGATAGTAAAAACTATAAAGCCATAACTTAGTAAGACAAGATGCAATGAACATATATATGACCTTTTGAATTCTGTGTCCAGGGTCATTTATATGTGTATTCAAACATTAAAGGAGAAAAAGATCCTGCATGGGTACCATACTTACTACTAAGTTAGCCTTTGAGCTGTGAGCGAACTTTTCTTTTTCCAAGTTGTATCATCTTAGAATCCGTATAGTTCTTCGCCAGACCTGTACCCAGATCTGCTGTCAAATCTGTCACAAAAACACTGAGCAGTGCACTCTAATCAAGTCGTTGATCTGACTGATGACCTTTCAGCTGCCCACACGCATTATTCTATTTCCAATGTACTCCGTACAATCCTGGGTTTTAGCTAAATAATCTTACAGCAGTCTCTGTACATACGTTACTTCGGCAGGGTGCACTTTTTCTTTTTACGGCAATGCAAAAATACAATAAAATTGGTTGTAAAAATAGCACAAAAAAATTCGGAAGAATTTTTATGTTCCCAAGATTCATCCGAATTCAAGATTATTGTCTTAAGCGGTAGATTTGCGACCTTCGGACAAAGCACATTCCGCAGTCCGTACGGAGACTTTTGTAAATATAGTATATCTAGCTCACTGCCAACGGTTAACTCGGCCCTGGTTACCTATTCTACCCAAGGTAAGCGTTTATTCAGGTAATTAGTGCTGCTCTGATGTGTCTAAGCGCACAGGGCCTAGACAGAAGCCCGCGTGCTATTTGGCCACTCTGGCCGAATGTTCCGAGACGGACGGGACATGGGGTCTGCTAAAGCTCATGCAGAGAAGTCATCGAGGACCGACAACCCTCCTCTAGCGCTTCATCTAGCGGTGGCTGTCTCACTGTCTATAGCAAACGCTGATTTGCCCCGGGGGGCTTGGGCGCCTGGCTTCTGACTTGTCTGCCTCTATGTATGATAAGCGAGCCAAGATACGTATAAACGAGAAGGATTGCGAAGTACGGATACATCACGCAGCAAGCACACGATCTTACTACCCCGCCTGCGTACCCCTGCCTCCTTTATACGCACTCTTTTCTTTTTTCTGATTCTACAACTTTGACAGTCGGCTTCCATTTTCGAGGTTCGATACACCCAATCGATCCCTGGACCTGTGGCGCACAAGCAGCCGTGGGGTCTCTTGATTCCATAAAAGTATTGTCGTGGGCGTCGCGAGATACTGCCAAACGAGGCCGTCTCGTAGCCATGGTGCACGAAGCGGAGATTAAAGTGAGTCCCAAAGACTAGGTACCTCGCCTGCCGGTGTATCTCTCTCGCCTTCTATTTCTCTTCCTCGCCCCGTCCTTGTCTTCTGCCATTTTTCGTCGTGCAAAGTCTGAAAGCTAACGGCCGGCCTAGGACCGCAAACCTTCGGTGGCCTCTGGGCACTCTGCCACCTCGACATCGGCCGTGTCGGCCAAGTCAAAAACAGGCTCCAGTCACAGCTCGGGCAGCAGCCGCAAGCCAACGGGTTTTACCATTCCCGACCCAGCGTCCGTCGAGGAGCACGGCAGGACGTATAATGGCTACCGCGAGGGCAAGTATCTGCTTCCCAACGATGCCCTCGAGCAGGAGCGCCTGGACCTGGCCCACGAGATGTGGCGTCTTTTGCTCTTTGGCGAGTTGTCGTGGGTCCCCTTTGCAGACGAACCGAAGCAGGTCCTCGATATCGGGACCGGGACCGGCATCTGGGCCATTGAATTCGCCCAGCAGCATCCGGCATCCCACGTGGTGGGCACCGATCTGAGCCTAATCCAGCCGCCAGAAGGAAGCATTCCGTCAAACTGCACGTTTGAGCGAGACGATGTCGAGGAGGAATGGGTCTTTGACCGCCTATTCGACTACATTCACCTCCGGGCCATGCTGACCTGCTTCAACGATCACGTCGGCGTGCTGCGGAAGGTCTATGACAATCTGCAGCCTGGTGGGTGGGTCGAGTACCACGACTACGACCCGGGGGTGTTTGGCAAGGACGAGGCGAATCAGCAGGCTCTCATCGGCGCGCCGCTGTGGGAGTGGTGCCAGCGGGTCTTTAATGGTGCGAAGCGTTTTGGCCGCGACATGTTCATCGCGAGGCGCTACAAGCAGCTGTTGCTCGACACGGGGTTCGTCGACGTCGCGGAGAAGATATTACTGGCCCCCAACAAGCCATGGCCCGAAGACCCCAGGGAGCGCCGGATCGGGCAATATATGCAGGCCAACAGCCTGGAGATGATCGACGGCGTGAGCGCCAAGATCTTCCAGGCGGACGGCATGTCTACGGAGGAGGTCGAGAGCCTGGTATCCAAATGCCGTGAAAGTTTCCAGAGCAAGGAGCTGCACCTCTACACGCGCATGTACGTCGTGTATGGGCGAAAGCCTCGGGAAGACGAGCTGCCGCCAAAGAAGAAGACGCAGCAGCAACAAGAGCAGCAGCAGCAGCAACAGCAGGGAAAGCAAGAACAAGACGAAACGAAACAAGTGCTGACGGATAGCCAATATCTTTCGCACGATGCGACCAAGAACAGTACAGATGAGGCACCTGCAGCCAGCAGTGGCCGCGAGATCCATCCCGCACCCCGGGCGAATGTCTCGAAAGCAGTGGCAGAGAGCATGCCATCAGCTACGAATAACTCGGCAGAAACGTCACATCACTCGACGCCGGCTACCATGGCTCAGCCACAACTCCGAGACGGTACACAGGCTCCAGCAATTCCCATGCCACAAGATCAAACCCAAGAAGCGAGTCGGCCATTACAGCCAGCAGGCTTGGGCGCATCGAGTGGCGAAGAGGCCCAAGCAACCAATGAGCCAAATGAAGAGCCGACAGCAAATGGAACAAAGTTGGAGGGAGAGAAACATTCCAGAGGAGGGCAGACAAGGCCGGGCGCATCAGACGGTAGCTTGGCCGCGGTGCATCATATAGACGGGGTCACGACGGAACCACATGTCAAATTGGACGACAATCTGCAGAGCACGTAGACTCCAGCGAAGGACGTGTGCCAGCAGAGGCGAAATACAGGTATATTAATACTGGTGGCTGCCCGCCTAGATAGGAGGCACTGAGTTGTTGGCCAGGTTGGTCCCATGAACAGATATATATATATATACCATTTGTATATACAGATGCATATTGCTTCATCCCTGGTGACGAGATATCTTCCACGTACTGAAACATGGCTACTACATTTTAATGATTCCTTGGCAGTCTAGCAAAAACAACAGTGTTGCGTATGGACTGACTAGGTACGGACTACTTCGTACGTGGCTGGGTACCTAGGTAGGCAGAACGGACAGGGTTGCCCCGGTGCAAGCGGCGATCTGGGCTTTTACTTATTATTTAGTTAGGGTCGATACAGATGAGTGTCAGATCGGATCTGATCCATCATGGTTCCGTCGGTTCATGATCAATCCATCAATCAATCAATCCATCATCCATGCTTACCGCCGAACCGACCGCACGACAGTTGAAACAAATATGCATTCAGTGGCTCACCTGCGGGAGACATGGACATGTCGACATCAGCTGGGGGGGAACATGGCGCTGTGGCATGTCTTGTTTTGTTTTCTTGTATTTTTAATTATTTTCTGGTTCCTCTGGCAATCAGGTCGCATGGAACATGCAAGCGTTGCATGACGGCCAATCAAAGTGGCTACCATCTGTCGCTACTCCGCGATGGATCGATGATCGGTGGGATCGGCAAATGGGATGGGATTTTGATGGTGGGATTGGCGGGAGGAGGGGGAGGGGTCCTTGAATTCTACCAAACGAGAGGAGAGTACGGAGCTTTCGGGCGCAAACCAAGCGGCATCTCATTCCTGATTCTTGATGCGGCGCCATTTCAATGTTTTCGTCTGATCCGATCTCATCTTCTAGTTTGTGTGCTGATAAACGAACTCATCAACTATGTAGGTAGGTGCCATTGGTTTTATTCGAGGTAGTATACGCACATAGGTGTGTTGTTTTGTGTTTACCGCTCCGAGAATGGGTAGATGTTGCCTATATAAATACTAGATGGAAGGGCAAAACTTCGTTTAAAAATATTACCATGGTCTTCAATGGCATGGTAGATTCGATACATGTATTATAATAAAAGTCACCCCTTGCCTTGGAATGGCGAAAAGCGATATAAAATTGGGCTGTTTTCTTATGTGCTGTGTATTAATGTCAGGTACATACTGCGTGCGCACTCGTTAGTCCATACATGGACCCTGATCGCCAACCGTTTTCCCACCTCGGACAGGAAGTCAACAAAAGACAGGAAGGGAAGGAAAAACAACAAACAATGATAATAACAGGCACAGCTGCTTTTCCCATCTTCCGATCGACTTTAACCTGGATGTATGCCTGTACATGACAGGCCAGCAGCTTCCTCGTCGTGTGCCGACCGACCTAAGGTTAGGTTAGTTGTTATTTATTAGTGGTCATCGCCCAGTAGTAGCTTGCTGCATTGACTGAGGACTGTCGCTGAACCTGTTGTTTCCTTGTTGGTAGGCCATCTTCAATGCATGTGGATGCGCGACGCCGACTATAGTCAAGCCTTATTGCTGTCTGTCTCCTCTTCCTCACCGACCATTTCCCATCGTGGAATCTTCTTGTTTTTCCACCCCTCTTTCTTTCTTCTCTGTTTCGCTTCTTTCTCCCTCTACTCTCCAGCGCTCTTTGCCTGTTCCTCTTCCGTCTGTCATTTCCGCGAGCCATCGAGAGCGACAGGTGGTACCATTGAGTGAACTGTCTGGAGGCAGTCAGTCTCTTGGACTCAACTGGCCTGGCCTAACAACCCGAGCGCGCGCGCGACTTCCGACCGCCCGTCGCAACTCGTCCACCTTCATTGACGGATGGCACCCTCAATCACTCACTTGGACGACTGATACTACTTACTTCTTGCTGTCTACCATCCGGCTGCTCCCTTTCCCCGACCAAGCTCAAGAAGCCTGCCGCGCTTTCTCGTCACAGAGCCCGTCTCATTCACTACTGCATGCGCAACACATTCCACAAGAGGCCGACTCCCTTCGACGGCTCACTGCGGCTACAGCTGATCAAGGCGGCAATTGATCCGGCGCATTCGTTTCGCTCTCCCTTGGATACCTCGGGAACGAGAAAAGCCAGCTGCCATCACACAATTCCCCTTGCTGCGCCCGTCCTGCCAGCTTGTTTGGTTTGTTTTGTTTCCTTCTTGACGGCCCCCGCCGCTCGGCACCCAGCGCCAGCTCCAGCTCCAGCTTGGTTTCAGCTCCGGCTCCAGTGCGCGGAAACCTGTAGGAACGGGATCATCTACCTAGGTCAGGTTGGGCAGGTACCTCGTAGTACCCCGCCATCAGCGAAGATTCACGACGACACACTGATCACAACGATAACAACAACAACCCTACGACATTACGACCGAGGGCCCGCCTCTTTGCGACGATCAAATACGCCCCGAGACTTCACAGCCGCCCATCATGGCTGACCGCGACTACGACGAGGTCAATGAGCCCTCGGACCCAGAGCAGCTCTACACCAAGGAATATTGCATAGGCGGAGGCAGTTTTGGCAAGGTCTACAAGGGGTAAGACGGAAAAGACATTTACTCTTGCCCTCCCATCTGACTGGTCAGGTCGGTTCAGATCGCAGCCAAGCTCATCCCCCCCCCCCCCCCCCCACACACCATGCTATGCGACAGAAGACACGCACACATGCGCACACACAGAAGAGATGCACAGGCTAACATGTACCACTATTCAGGGTCGAGAAGAAGAGTGGCCAAGCCGTCGCCATCAAGATCATAGACATAGAGAGCGCCGAGGATGAGGTCGAGGACATTGTCCAGGAAATCGCCATCCTGTCCGAGCTGCAGTCGCCCTACGTCACAAAGTACTATGGCTCCTACGCCAAGGGCGCCGAGCTGTGGATCGTCATGGAGTTTTGCTCCGGTGGAAGCTGCGCCGACCTCATGAAGCCCGGCCACATTGGCGAGGATTACATTGCCATCATCGTGAGGGAACTACTCCTTGGCTTGGAATATCTCCACTGCGACAAGAAACTACACCGAGACGTCAAGGGTTAGTCTTGCCTTTTCTCCCCTCCTCCTCCAAAAGCCTCCACAGTGCTGATCGATCCCCGTACCCAACAGCTGCCAATGTCCTGCTGGGCTCCAACGGCCAGGTCAAGCTTGCCGACTTTGGTGTGTCTGGCCAGCTTTCTGCCACCATGACCAAGAAGAACACTTTTGTTGGCACCCCCTTCTGGATGGCGCCGGAGGTCATTAAGCAGTCGGGCTACGACCACAAGGCAGATATCTGGTCACTCGGTATCACAGCCCTGGAGCTCGCCAATGGAGAGCCACCGTACGCAGACATCCACCCCATGAAGGTCCTGTTCTTGATCCCCAAGAACCCCCCGCCAAGGCTCGAGGGCAATTTCACCAAGGCATTCAAGGACTTTGCCGAGCTATGTCTGCAGCGGGACCCCAAAGAGAGGCCCTCGGCCAAGGACCTGCTCAAACACCCCTTCATCCGAAAGGCCAAGAAGACGTCGTACTTGACCGAGTTGATCGAGCGCCACAACCGGTGGAGGGCCACGCACAAGTCCGAGGACGAGGAAGACCTCGACGGCGGCGACGACGTTCGCCAACGCGAGCCTGTCAACGAGGACATGTGGGACTTTGGCACTGTGCGCCTTGTCAGCGAAAGAGGCGGCCGGGTGATGCGCCCCGGTCTTCTTCCCATGGATGAATCGGCCAGAAACGCGCGAGCCCTCAGAACTCCCGAGGGAGAGCTCGGCGGCGAGAGAACTAGAAGCCTCTCTCCCACCAAGAATCAAGAATCTGGCAACTCGTCGTCCATACCTACCACACTGAAGGCACCCAACACATCTGCCAACGGAACGGCGAGACAGCCCTCGCCCCAGAGAAAGCCAGTCACCGGCGTCGCGCCGCTGTCGTCGCCGGCAAAGGTGCCTCTGCCGGCATCACCGCTCAAACAGTCCCAGGACTCCAACACCCCCAGGCCACTGCAGAAGCAGGTGCCTCCGCCGCCGACAATGGCATCTCCCGATTTTGACAGGGCATTGAAGGAGCAACTCCAACACGACATGTCACAGCTGAACATTGCTCCGGTAGCGCAGCCACAGTTCATCCACCCTCCAGCCTTGTCCCCTGGAGGCTCGCAGCCGCAGCTCCACCAGCACCAACGTACCGCGTCCAAGCCGGGCCCCCTCAACCTGGCCGATATCCCGCCCTTCCGCGGCGCTCCTTATTATCATCAGATGGCTTCCCAGAAGGCCATGAATCAGCAAGGCCCTCACCAACAGCCGGCATTCCCGTCCAAGGCGCAGCCGAAACAAGCACCCCTCTTCACTCCCGATTCCTTCCCGTCGCCATCGCCCATCAACCCCAACGCCGAGTTGGACGCTCTCAACGACGTCATCTTCCCAGCACTCGAGGAAGCACTCAAACGCCGCCAGATCAGACTCCAGCAAGTCTACCGCAACGAGAAGGTTGTCACACCGCAGCGGCAGCGCGCCGAGGCTGCTCACGACAGAATACGGAAGCACGTCTATAAGTTAGCCAATGTTTGCAAGGAAATTGACCGTCTAGACAAGAGCGAGCCTGTGGGCATGGGCCGAGAGGTCGGCACGTTCCTCGAGGGTCTTCTGGAGGAGATACTCGTCAGAGTTGAGCCCCTTGATGAAGAGGAGGCACCAGAGCACCACACGTGAGGACGCCAAAAGCTGGCCGTTTTGAACAGTATTTAGAGCAAGCGATCGACTTATGAACTCAGGCGTTGGGGAAAATATGTTGTTGCATGATGGGACCGATGGAAAGAAGAGAAAGGCATAGCCCAGAAGTTTGTTTGGTTTGTTGTCCCACGCCTTCAGTGGTTGTATTATACCCAGATTTCACGAATAAAACATTGCCGCCTGCAGATTTGCAGCATCACACAAACACTGTATATCACATTTTCCAAGGGTGACACAATTCATCCTCGATCTCGGGATATCTGACACGAAACTTGCGTGGACGTGTCGTACCACCCTGTGTGCACACATGTACAGCACGGGAGACGTAGAGTATACATAGTCATTAGTTCGATACTTCGATCGCCTCATGCTCTTGTCGACTTTGCCGTTTGAATGTCGTCCGTGGTTTCTGGTCCCCAGCTTATGGGCGCACGGCGGACGGACTTGATTCTGGCAGTTGTGGTGTTCAATAGCATGACATTCGAGGATCACGGCCCGCTGAGTCTTGCCCTGTTGAGCACATGACTCGCGAGAGGTATGCCTGCAACACTCGCCGACTAGGCTGTTGATCAATCTTGTATAGGACACCGGTACAATTCGAGCCATTCCGTCTCGAGCCCTTGCATTATTGTGAGAAACAAGTGTCCAACCACGCTCGTGCGGCCTTCGTCCGTTGTACATCATGGTTGAATCGCACTCCAACGGTCGTGCCGGCTTCCCTCATTAGATGACATCATACAGCACATTAATCACGACGGAAATATATAAGGCATGATTCGATCAAGACTCGACGGTTCAAGAACTCATGAAAAGAACTCAGGTTTTCGTGCTGAAACTACCGGTGAAGAGACTGAACTTTTGTTTTGGCAATAGGCCAACCAAGCATCATTCCTAAACGCCATGTCAAGTGACAGCCACCGTGGTGTAGATGGAATAGCAGCCCAGATGCGCATGCACATACATACACACACACACACTTACACAAGCGCCTGACTAAATCGCAAACGCCCCCCGGCCACATCAATCCGTACGCCACTGCAAAACTGCCGGCGGCAGCATCATCAACTCAAGCACTTTCTTGACCCTCTCCACCATGTCCCGTGTTCGATGGTGACAGGTCGCAGATAACGACAAGGAAAAGAACCTGATCTGTCGTCCATAGCCTTGCTGTTTCTTGCTCTCATTGCCAAACTGGCCCAGCCCTGCCGCACGTCCGTGGCAGCGAAAAGAATCGACGAAAATGAACGAAAGCGATGCAGATCAGATGCACCACTGTAGAAGACACCAGAAAGCCGTGACCGAATGACGGAAGTGAGAAGACGACCAACGACCCGAACACCAGAACGCTGGACGCCGGAATGCGATGCGGGAAAGCATTTACTGTAGCCAGATTAGTTACCATCTCCCATACGTGAACAAGTGGGCGCGCTGTTGGTGGAGAAAGCCAGCGGTGGGAGGAGGGAGGGAAGGCTTACCTGAGGACCAAGTCCGCCAGGAGGAGGTCCTTGGTGTCCACCATTGCCACCAAAACCAGGACCGCCAAAGCCAGGGCCAGGAGGGCCGGGAGGGCCGGGCGGACCAGGGGGGAAGTAATGGGGAGGGGGTGGAGCAGGGCGGTAAGGAGTACCTACACCCGAGTTGTTCTGAGAACGTCCCCAAGAGAGACGAACGCGAGAGTTGCCAATTGGGTAGCCCTGCATCTGGTTGATGGCCATCTCGGCAGCATGGCGGTGGACAAACTGGACGAAACCGCAGCCCTTGCCAGGAGGAATCTTGACGTAGGTGATCTCTCCGAAGCCTTGGAAGAAGGAACGGAGCTCATCCTCGGTCACGTAGCCTGACAGACCTCCAACGAAGACGGTCGTGTTGTTGGGGTCGGTAAACTGATTCATCACCATAGGATTGAATCCAGCTCCGCCCTGCTGGTAGCCACCAAAACCTTGCTGCTGCTGAGGGACCCAGGGGTTACCCATGCCCGGCTGTTGGACTGCAGCGGCGGGAGCCATCATCTGGTGGCCGCCGAAGTTCTGGAACTGGCCACCTTGGTGACTGCTACTAAAAATCTCAGTTGGCAACAGAGTCAGAAAAACGGGTGTGATTAGACTTACCGGTTCTTGGGAGTGGCGGGCGAGACACGCATGGGTCGGTTGCCGCAGTAGACGCCCTGCATCTCAACCAGCGCACGTTGCTGGTCCTGTTCATTGCTGAAGCGGACAAAGCCGTATCCACGAGACTGGCCAGTCTGCTGGTCGGTCATGATCTTGGCAGACTTGCAGGAAGGGAATCGAGCTTGGAAGAGGGCGACGAGAACGAATTCATTAACCTCGTGGCCAAGGTCACCAACAAAGATCGAGAACTCGGGGCTTCTGTCATCGCGACGATCAACAAGACCACCTCCCGAGGCCCAGTTAAGGCGAAAGACGCGGTCAGTGTTAGGGACGGGAGATCCGTTGAGCTGGAGCGCCTTTTGAGCGGCGTCGGGCGTGGCGAACTCGACGAAGCAGTAACCCGCGTTGCTATGGAGACTTAGTAGAAGCGACAGGGCCGGCCACGAGTGTGTTCAAACTTACCCACTGTGGCGGTCTCGAATGATCTTGACCTGGACGTTTTCATTCATCGAAGAGAGGAAGATGGATCGAATGAACTGCTCGTCCATCCAACCAGCCAGCTCACCCATCCTGATTCGAAGTTAGATGGGGATCTACACATGTCACGCCGGGGGACGCTCACCAGAGAGTCTGACGGGAGGCGTCACCGCCCTGGAAATTGTTGCCGTTGTCGCCGGCACCTTGACCATTGGGGGCCATGGTGGGCATGCCACCCTGCGAGCCTCCCTCACCCTGCGAGCCGGAGCCATTCGAGGCAGGCTGGCCATTGAATGGAGTGAAGGTATCCATCTTGCCTGGGATTGCCGAGTTAGCGGTGACCAGATTTGCCATATTCCCAAAGCGGCAATGTTTCTTGCTTGCGTAGATCGTGCCTTCCTCAAGGAAAATTGTGTGGTAGAGACATGGAAGAAGTGGGATACACGAAGGTAGAGTTGAAAATGGCCCAGATTCACACTCCGTGGACAGTCAGGAGATACGCGTTGGAGACACACTGAGTACGATGTGGCTTGGGTTGGCATCAAGGGATGAAAGCCGAGCTGGAGGCTCTGGGAAATGTGCTCTAGTTCCTGCTTCGTTGGGTGACTCACCTACTCTTTGAATTCGGGTCGTAGGAGTACTAAATGTGTTGACCAGAGTCAAATAGGACGAAAGACGATTGTCTGATTTGGTTGAAGAGTCGACCGGCAAGAATAATTTTTGATCTGGATGAAATCAGTAAATAAAGTTGCGGATTGTTCTGGAACAGAAGAGGGAGAAGAGAATTGGTCTGGAAGTTCCTTGTCACTAGACGAGAAACGGACGGAGTTGACATCCTCTAGGTAACGAGTAGAGTCAAAATGGAAAGAGCACTTCTGTCTCTCTCTCCACGAAGTTAGGATTCATTAGAGTCGGCCCTTTGAATCCCATGGATCGAGGTGCCAAGCAACAGCAGCCGGCTTGCTACTTAACAAGTCTCATCCCAATGGCCACACCCAGACAGCATCATGATTTGACAATCCGGCACTGGGAAGTGGGAGAAGCCATCGACTTCGCCGAGGTACAGTATCTGTGAGTGTAGAAACTGAGTGATTTGACCTGTAGTGCAGTTGGATTTCATGCATATGGCCATGTCGACAATCATGATGAGCCAAAGACCCAGAATAGCACGGCCATGCATGGCAAGTATGTCGATTGGAAGCGCCAAGATCCGTGCACGAACATGCGCGCCGAGATTTGTGATGTGCTCAGGCTGCAAGACAGGCTGAAACTTTGTGCCATTGCATGATCGAGCATCGCAAATGCCTCCATGTCATATTGATTGGGGGGCGAGGGTTGCAGCGCATTGCTGTGACAAACGATTGTCAAGTGACTGATTCGTGACCAAGGGCTTTTTCGGCGGCGGGATGAACTCGTGAATCCAGATGCACTTCGCCAACCAAGTGATGATCGAGGGTAACTGGTGACCTTGATTCTGCCCCAAACACAAAACGGCCATGTTGGCGTGCAAAGCCATTTCGATATTTTGATACATCGCGAAATCAACATGTTGTTTTCTCCTAGGCAGTCGGCCCAGTAAGATTGGTATTCGGATGTCTGGTGGTATGTCGACACACAGCAAGGGGTCAAACAGAGCTTCTGCCCGAACCCAGACACTGTGAGTGTGGCCACTGATCTTGGTGCCCTGATCGATCAACCATGACACCACGAGGATATGTTCATCGATGCCCGGTTGTGCACGCCATTACTTCCTCATGATCATCCCAATTCCATTCCAGGCCGTGTCGTCCAGTTGTATAAGGTTCAAAGAAGGGGAACGAAGCGTATTTTGTGGCGAATGAAACAACGACAATATGGAAACACGAGGCTTACCGATGATATCCAGATGCGCGAACTAGACAGTAACAACGAACGCCAACGCCGGGTATTCTTGTCTGAAAACAGAGAAGATTCGCGAAGTTGACGACTGAAAATGACTCCGAACTTTTGCGATTATTGTCCACGTGTCAAGGAAAACTTGGACTCGTCGATACGTCGGTCTAGAAGGTCGTGGGCACGAGATTGTCGTTTCTGAATTTCACGGTTAGCAACTCAATAAACAACCCCTGACGATGCAAGTAGTAGATAGGCGCATGCAAATGTAGCACCCGAGCCAGAATTCTTTCAGCGTGACCGTTGACCATGTAGATTTGCTGCTTATGAGAAGCAATCTGAGTCTGGGTCTTGCAAATTCGGATTTTTCATTCAAGACAGGGAATTGAGAATGCCAAATGCTCGTGCCACACCATGGCACATTGCACATCTTCTGATATCCGCGCGTCGCTAGGCCATGAGGACGGTGTCGATACCCGTGGCGACGTGCTTGTAATGACTTCCAAGCCAACCAGCTATGGCTCCTCTCCCCTGTAGCACAGATGTAGGACTGCAGTAAAGTTGCAAGGACCTCAGGATGATCCATTGATGGTACATCGATGCCGGCGACCACGAACTTGAGGCAGGCACGATCTCCGCCAGAAGCGAGTACGCTCGTGTATGACAGAACGCGGTGACTGAGAAGACTTGGGTGGTGTTTTAACGGCTCGCGTTGACCACGTGTGCTGGAAAAACATCGCCCACGCATCGTGATTGAATAGCCTTGTGTCATGCAGTCTTGTCTTCGCAAGTAATGCTTCCACACCATCAAGTTCTGAGGCCTTGGTCAAAGGAGCCCAATGTATTACACATTCCCATATCTTGTTCGTAGACTCCCTCAGTAAGAGCTTCCAGTTGAGGGCATATGATCTTGACTCGACGTCGGCGACAGGGTAGTTTCGTACTGGACTTGGAGGGTGATGAGAGCCTGGCAGCCCCAGCACAGGAAGGTATACTGTTCGTGGTGACATCGAACTGCCTCTTGCCCAGACTTTGCAGTCATGCCAACGATGGTACCCAGTCGAATTGGTGCCAAGCAAGATAGTGATGTATGGTGGTAGCTACAGGTAACGCCGACAAGAGTTTCTGGTCGGAAGGGCGCAAATAGTTCTGATGTAGGATTCGATGCGGGGCATGACATCAACTTTTTGAGGCTCCAATTTCTGATAGTCGGAGGAGCAGCGCGGAAGCGACGACGAACATCAATGCTCGTGACAATAGCGAGGTATGTACTGGTATGTCGTCTCTGATGGAAAAACCGAGGCGAGAGGCGTCGTCGAGGGTCGGACAGCACATTGATCCCACATGCTCAGAGCAGAGCCCGTAGGGCCGAGATCCGGCCAAGGAAGAGAGTCCCACGTCACGGCATGGTGCGCACGCGTTATATCCACATTTTGACATGTAATGACATGGCGGCTCGAGTGCTACATGGCGGCTTGTGTAGAGGACAATTAAGGAAAAGAGCGCGGCTTACCTTAAGCAGATATTGAACATACAACAACAACAACAACAACAACAACAACAGAAGAGCAGTACGGCAGTAGAGCACAGACGCCGCCACAAACAATTGCTAGACGAAAGAGGACCGAAGGCTGACCAAGTATGCAGAACGGACCGCACGGATCAGGGCTCGCAGTTGCTGAACTCGTACTCCAGGACGTAGTTGACAGTGTGAAAGGACCACTCAAAAGGAATACAAGCAGGCAATGAGAACTTGAAGAGAGTGCCCGCAGATAGTCTGACGAAGAAAGTTTGTTCCTGTTTGGCTGCTGCTTGCTGGAAGCTGGACGAAAATTTGCGGGATACAACGGAGGAACCGGGTTACCGAGAAAGGCCGCGCGCGCAGACGGAGAAAACACACACGAAAGGATGCTTCTTGCAAAACGCACGCAACGGAATTCGAGCAGCGGACCGGCGGGAGAGGTGTTTTCGGAGGGGTGACGATTAGGGTTAGCAGGAGAGGAGAGAAAAAAAGAAAAGGAAAAAAAGAGGAGAAGGAAGAGGGAGTGTGGTGGGAAGAAAGACGGCGAACGAAACAAAAAGCAGAGGCAGACAACGATGGTGCCAGTTTGGTTTTTGCGTGTGGTGTGGAAAAAAAAAAAAGAGTGAGGAAACGGGGTCGGGAGTGGAGGAGACGAAGTCTTGACTTTCCCCTAGTCTGGTCCCGGTTGGTGCTTGGGGTGCTTTTTTGGCGCGAGTAGGTAGTCAGTTCTTTGGGCAGCCCGGTCTTTGGGACAAGCCCTTCCGTACATTAAGGTACCCCGGCCAAGTATATCACTCGTACAGGACGTCCGATGGAAGCTTTTCGTCGCTGTAGTACTCTAACCTAGGTATAGTTTCCCTCCCAGTGTCGTACATCCTACATTAGGGAAGGACGGTACCTGGATGCTACCTAGACGCTTTGGGTACGAAGAGAGAATCTGGACCAGGACCCCCATGTCCAGCGATCGAAACTTTTGATCTCAAAAGGAAAGGGAAGAAAGAAAGAAGGAAAAAAAAATTAAAAAAATTCCTCGCATCACTGCAGCACTTCTGCTCTGAACCTAGCAACTAGGCAGGCTCTAGCACTCCATACTTGTGGCCGTGGCGCCGCAGTGTGCAGCAGGGGGGGTTGGCAGGATGGGGTCCGCAAAACTCTTACTTCCACTAGGGCATCACTAAGGTAGCACCGGTAGCGAGACAGCGAGATACAAAAATGCTTCCAACAGGCTGCAAATATAGTCCATTATCAGGTATAAGAGGCAGGCCGTATTGCCTATATGTGGGTGTTGATGAAGCAGCTTGCCCTACACATGTGCAATGTTATCGACCGAGCGTTTGAAAATCGATTCGGGCTCTATTGCAAATATCAGAATAGCTACGCGCAAGAATGTAAATCGCGTCCGCGTTGAAGTACCGGCCATTTACATCGTAAGGCAAGGTACAGACCACAGGTACGTAATGTACCTTGCCTATGCCTTGAGGCACCCTACCTGACGCGACGAGGGACTCCCCTGCTTTGCAGCAACTCACCATGTCATAGGGCTCCAGTCGCCGGAATAAGAAACCCTGGAAATCGACGTGCTTGGTTTGATTCAATAAACATCATGGTCCATTTGTGCGTACTGAAGGGTTTACCTACGAAATGGAGATGGTATACCAATACCTTGGTGATCGCTTCCAACATTATTTAATCCAAGGTGACACAACAGGTCAACTTACAAGTAAATATACTTAAATATTTATGTTCAAGACTTTTTGTATTGTTCTGAGGCAGCTAACCTGTCAGTTCGAATATAATTGAGATCACAACCGCAGAGGGAAACGTTGAGACGTAGGTTGTTCTTCCTCTGTCTTTAAATCCAATCGGCCTGGAGAGCCGGGGAAAACACAAAAAGAGGAAGCTTCGAGCTTGGGAGCAACTGTAATTTTAGGGTTGGGTTTTCAAGCGGGACGGACATCCATCCGTCAGAGTTCAATACTCAATATCCCATGTACTCAGGGTAATATAACAGTATCTCCATCGCAGAATTGGTCGGGCGGCATAATAAGCAACTGCTCACAGTTATACCATAACGATTTGCTCAGGGTCCAGGTACGGAGGAGTGCGCATGTTTTCCAACCCTCCTTGTGCGTTGACATGCAGCAGGATGCAAGTAATTAAACAGCTGCTTGTGATTCGAAACGCGCTCGGCCTGTATTGAGTGGCCTCTTATTCAGATATACCACTCTCTTCGAGAATAACAAGATTGCCTGCGAGATGATTTTGAATCATCCAAGTGATGATAGATACTTGGTGGTAAGGGTAGTCTTGACCTTGTGCAAGGGCGTTGGGTTGCCGCCTCGCCTCCGAGTGTCTGTGACAACGACCAAAGGCTCTCGCTACGAGAAGGCATTGGAGAAAAAGCCTGGTGAATCAGAGAATGAAAATTGAATGAGAAGTATCATCTCATGATGTAGGCAGATGGAGAACAGAACGGCCACTCTCCTGGATGTCTTGAAACAGGCGGCGCGTTTGTTCATCGAGTCCTGTGCTTCCGCAGTCAAGGAGTGGTATGGGTTGCAGCTATGACTGCAGGCTGTCTGCATTAGACCATGCAGCTTGGAGGGAGTGGCTTGCATAAGTAGCTGGATATCAGTAGGTACCTTATATATGCTGCACAATTCATCGAAGCAGGTACACTGGCCGCGCATCCGTGGCGAGTAGGTACAGTATGCAGTTACCTACCTGGGTACATTAGGCATGTCAAGAGATGTTCGCTCATTCCAGCGACTTCGAGCCCAGTTCTCGTGGCCCGAGTACGCTGGTATAATCCGGAAGACACGAAATGACTGGAAACTGGGCAGCAATTCCCAAAGTGGTGCTGGCCCTTGCTAATGAACAGCAGATCAAGAACACTTGCAATATCTATCGCGATAGTTTCTTCTCACTCGAGGGTGTTCACTTGCCTGGCGATCAGGCGATATCGAGTATCGATAATGCTGGAGCGACAGTCTCGCCCGAGTCATTTGCGCACTGCGATAGCATCGAGTCAGCACCTAAGTGCTCCCCAGCAGGACGGACCCAGCAGTCCAGATAGCTAGCTAGGAGGCTCGGGAGGATAGGTGGGAAGCATGGAAGCCAGTTGACACGAAGCAATAAGCGGAAAGCATTGGTACCACGCACTGCACGTTGGAAGCGCAGCACCGAAAAAGTGATGCAAATCCCGGCGTGAAAAGGTCCTGATGTAGCAAATACCGCGGTGTGTCTAATTGCACAAGCGTACAAGGGTTGATCAGGTCGTCGTACGTAGTGACAGCCTCATACCCGTGTTCACTTACGCCATGAATATCGTGGTTGGGCCGAAAGATATGGAGTTCGCCGTTGCGATGAGGCCAGGCAGGGCTTGCCGATGACCGTGCCTCACCTATGTAGGTATCAAAGCTTGCGTACGAGGTAGGTAAGGTAGGCTCGGTAGGGTCTGAGGCCACCATGTGCCATGTGGTGCCTGGGGATGCCTCGTCTTCCGGAAATCCTCGGCTTTTGCCTAGAAGATGCTGAATCGAGGTGGGGGAGGGGCAACTGGACTGACAACGCGTCATAGGTATACTTTCGCCGTGATCTACCGTACCTTGTCTTGTGGGTGCAACGTAGTGTAATGTATTGCGAGAAAGTGCAACGACCGGGTACCTAGCAGGCAGATATGTAGGTAGAAACTCTGGTGTCAGCGAGCAGCTTCAATGACCATAAATGCTCTTTCCTGACGGGTGGAACTTCAGAACAAACAGGACCTCGAGTTGTGTGTGTGATTGTGATTGTATGGATATTACGCATGGCCAAGATGGCTTCATTAGTACACATGTGTTGACGAGACTGCCAATTGCTGCCTATGGAGTAAATTCCTCTGCAGCCCCAGGTAATTATCAATTATTATACAAGGAGTCGACTCAACAGGAAGACACGTGAATTGATGCGATGATGATGCTGGAATTCATCGACTGATCCCACACATTAACCAACTGCCTCCTGGTCTACACGTTGCACATCAACACAGAACAAACCCGCGCAGATGTCAATTGCAAAAACGATTACCTGTTACAATTCAGCCAATCCCGTACAGAGTAGATGCTCCCGAGGTCTAGCGGTAATTGATCTTGTTGCCAGACTGCATCCATTACCGGGCGCGGGACACGAGCGAGGCCGGGGCTTGAATGTTGGCCGGTTGGTGCCTATGTGCCTATCGGGCCCCAGGAATGCGACGATCTACAAGACCCCATGTCGAGCTGCCCTGAGCCTGACTGGGGTTTTCAGCTCCCGGTTCAAGCCAATAAACGCGTTTCTATCACGAATGATTTTATTTCATATATACACAGTATGTTCTCGTCGCCACCCTGACCTCTCTTCTTTGTTCTTCCTTTTATATAAACACGTCGAATTGCTTGTATTCGCACGTTTGCCATAATCTTGGTCCAGAGGAAATACATGTATGACAACCTTAACGGCAGCCCAAGCCTGGGGGGTACCTACCTCGTACTGCTGCATCCAATTCTCTCCACACCTTTTCTCTCTCTTTGTTCCTTTGCTAGGTTGGAAACTTGGTAGGTTAGCTTGCTTCGAGCTCTTTTTACATACCCTGGAAGCTGCAGCCACGCGAGCAAGATTCTGCGGGAGGGGCGTGAAGATATCAATTGTTTCTTTCCGCCACAAACGCGATCAATTCGACTTTGACTGCCCCGTGGACTTTCACGTAAGGCATTGCCGAGCAGTATTCGCGGGCGGCCGAGGGTGTTTCCCCTCGAGGAAGAGGTAAGGGTTTCAGACAGCCCGTACCTACGGTTCCTCCCGAGCAGAGTACTACAGTACTACAGAGTCCACTCCAGAAAGTGCTCCAATATAGACAGGGCTTTGAGATTATTGTTATGCGGACGCTTTCCCACACCAGCAAACTTCAAATATGGACATAATGAATGTGTCGACAGGAAAGGCGCTCACTCACTCACTTATTATCACACTATAGATAGGGCATGCCGTAGTGCAACTGACTCCAGGGATGTGACATCTCCTGTTGCTCCAATGAGCGTGCAATGCCTGCATACAACAGAACAGTTCTGGGGATCGTTCGAGTTTCTCCCCTCCCTGCAAAGCATCCGGCCGCCAGGTGCGAATCGCCGAAGCTGAAAAATAAGGTGCAAGGGTAAGGTGCCGAATGGACATCCATAATACAGTTACTGTTTGCGCACCGCAACCCATGATCGCTCAGCTCACGCCTTGCTGTACAAATAAATACCTGGACCTGGCCAGCTCGATCATCCACGTCCCGCCTCGGCGACTACTGTTTCGAAATTGCAATATAAAAAGTCACAGATGCCATCGTCGCGTTAGCTAGGTAGATGCCACTACTATAATGTAGGTAAATATGGTTATCTAGCGTGCAAACGGCACTTCGCAACTAACAAGTCAACATTACTCGTGCAGGCGCTGCGTACATCTATTGAGAGGGGTACTGTAGGTAAAGTGTGCACCTACCAGGATAGACTTTGCTGATTTTAGGATCGCCCGGCTCAGACGACCGGCGAAGACACCTTGAAAGGCAAAAGGCATGTAACTTATTAGCAGGTAGCAAGGCACACCTCTACTAGTCGCGACGACATAATCAAATCGATAATACAACGAAGGCGCAGGACCTCAGTTTATCTGACAATGACTCTGGGCATGCATACACATCATGCCTATGTCTACATTTCTGGGTACGGTAGCTATGCTTACAATAAATACTCTGTAAGCACTATCATCCAATATGGCGTGGTTTCCGGCCCTTCCCATCCAATTAGCAAATCGAGTTTGTGACGATATGGACAGCAAAGCGTTGAGCGTGCATATCGGTAACCAACATGGTCCTGTGTTGTTTTTTAAAGTCCGACCTCTACTCGCACGATATGGATTGCGTCGTGTTATACGTGGAGCAATATGGCGATGGAACTCATAATTATTTTATGGCGGCTCCTTTCGTCGCGCAATGAAGAGACTCGACTCAATGCTGCCCCGCCACCTGGAGCCCCCCCGCCACCTGTGGCGCCACCGTGGTAGGCAGTCCAGGTGGTTGCGACGATGCTTGTCAGCCTGACAACGTAAACGTCGACGTACTTGCCGGCTGGCTGAATCCAGCATCCATAAAACGAGCCAACCTCAGTTGAACATTTGACCGCGGCAGCAACAGTCCTGATAACAATCGAGTTTATGTGACGCCATTGCCAATCCATTGTGTAGATCCATTGACGTTCTTTTTCTGCCCCCGGAAACATGCCAAATGAAGTGAGGAGTCCTGAGTAGACTTGTTGCAGTTTCACCCCCCACCACCAAAACACCGCCGCCGCTTCTGCTTTGTAATGGCGTCCTCAGCCGACGCCGCGGGCCAAAAGGCTGTCGCGACGATTCGATACAAGATCGCGACGGCGTCCGCAGACGACGATAAGCTCAGCGAGGTGCTGCAGAATCAGCTTGTGCCTCTGCTCGAGAAGGCCGGGAGTCCGCACAAGGCCGTGCGTGATGCTGTAAGGCTCTCCCTCACCTATTTCAAGTTCCCTGCCACCACCCTTTGGTACAGCTCTGACTCACCAGAACCCACGCCTAGGCCTTCCAAGCGTACATCAGTGTCACCAAACTCATCCAGCCTCCAAGGTACGTGTCTTGCGCCTCCAGGCCTGTTGCTCCTTCTCCTCCCGCTCACCCGTGTCTGCCAGTGTCGTCCTACCGGTTGGCGCCTTGCTGGAACAGTACAAGAGGACTGCTTCCCCGGTGGTAAAGCAGCTTGATCTCGGGCTGGTGAAAAAGGGCCTTCTCCGGCTGGACCAGCAAAAGCGCCGCGAACTTTTGCCTATCGTTGCCCGCGGCATCTCCAAGGAAACCAATCGTGCGAGCGCCTCGGGTTTCTTCATCATATTGCTACGGCTTCTGCTAGAGATCCGCATACCGCCACGAGGGACTCAGGACGACGCATCTTTCCGGGACACGATCGGATTCTCAGACCCATCAGATGCCAAGTACATTGCAGAGTGGCTGGGCAAATTCCTCCTGTTGCGACAGGATTTGGCCTTGAAACCAGTTGCAGATATTGAAACGGCTCTCGCTGCTGCCCCAGCTGGACTTGATGTCGGCGAAATTGAGTTCATGCGAAGCAATGATCCAAAAACCTGGAAACCACGCGAGCCCGGCAGCTTGGGCTTGCCGGAATGCAAACTCAAGGTCGCGAGCCTTTTGGCAAGTGGTGCCTTTACAGATGAGGAGCGGTTCCTGCCCACCATTTCTGCTGCCGGTTCGGCGGATTCGAGAATCAGTTCCATTGCAGACGACCTCTTGAAGCGTTCCACCGTAAGCCTAGAAGACCATGCTGTCCTCTTGTCACTGTTCCAGGCACACCTACGCTTGCCTGCACCGCACAGGATCCAGATCTTACGGATCCTGTCCAAGTCGGTGGCTGCCTGTACATTGCACGCGCCGGTTGTCGAGGCAGTCAAGGCGGACTTTGCGCTTACTGCCGGCGAAACCGCCGTTTTCACAGGTCTCGAGGCCTTGAGACTGCACAAGGCCCTGCTCACATTCCTGGCCTGGATCGCCAGAAACACCTCTGACAGTGCCAAAGACAGTGGGATGGGACCGAGCCTTGTGCTGCTCCTGAAAGATTACATCCTCAAGCAAGGCTGGCCGGCTCCGGTTCCGGCAGCGAATCATTCACAGTATCAAGATGAGCAGAGGTTGCGGGCAAACGCCTACGAGACCATCGGCACCCTGGCTAGGGGCAGTTATTTCGAGTACAAAGCCAAAGATTCTCTCTTGAAGTGGTTGTTTGATTCTTTAGTCTCCGACCCAAGTGCAGATATCGTGGTCTACATTGAAAGTGCTTTGTCAAGTATGATGAGCCTCTTCCAGCCCACGGACGGTGCCGAGCATCGTGACCTGGAGATATTGCTGCTGGAGTATATGACTTATCCAGACGCCCAAGGGCTGCGAACTGCCAAACATGTTGCCGCAAGGTTTGCCAACAATTGTCTGCCGTACAGCAATGCCAAAGCACGATGGATCGATATCATCGCTCTAGGGGGGAGCGGCTCCGAACGACGCGATGTTTCGGAAGAGGGTCAGAAAGGTCTGGACCCCTGGTGGGCTACCAAACTTCACCCGGACGACGATTTGGTCTTGCCAGATTGGACTCAATTGGCAGACATGCTCTTCGACACGGTTCCGAGCCGGATGCCCGACGAGATGGATGTGGATCAGACGTCGTCGTACACTCTGTTCACGAACGAGATGCTCAAGGCTTTTCCCACCGCCGTCAGATATGTCACACAGGTGATCCGCCTGACTGCTTTGAACGACGCAAAGATCGAGATCGACTGGGACAGCCAGCTGGAGACGCGGCTGTCAAATGACCTCGCAACTCGTGCGCTGATGAGACAGTACATATCTGGGGTCAACCAGGACTCCTTGCTGAAGGTCATCAACGCAGCCCTCGACGGTCTTCGTGACCACCCTGATATCGGCGCCGAAGTATGCATACAATCGGTAGCAGACTTGCTGACGTTTGCCCCATCTGAAACCATCGTCGCCAAACTCTCAAGCAGGACATCTGAGATGCTAACATTGGCCAAATCCCACAATCAGAAGATAAGGAACCTTTCTTCAAGAGTCTTTGGCATACTTGCGCCATGGAGCAGCCAAGGGCCTGTCCTCATATCTCAGTTGCGAAGTTTCCTGGATTCCTGCCCGGAACCATCCGCCGTGCAGGCAGCCGAGTACCAGGGCTGTGTGTCTTTCTTGTGCAGCTACCTTTCCCGTGCGGCTCTATACGGAAAGACTCAGCCCTCAAATTGCTCTGAACATATCGACCATCTACTCTGTATCTTTTTCTCCATTCTCAAGCGCTCAGACCAGACAATCAAGGACACTGTTCTGATTGCGATGTCTCAACTCTGGACTACGAATATGGCCACACCAGACACAGAGACATTCGGGGATTATATGAACTCGATGCAGACACTGGCAAAGGCTCACAATGAGAAAGCTATCTTTGCGATAGGTCGGCTCGCCATGCCCACCGCGACCACAGATGAAGCTGTTGGTAAGATCCTTGAGGCATTGTTCAGTCTTTATGAGATCAAGAGGACAGAAGTTCATTTTGCCACCGGCGAGGCCATCGCAGCGGTGGTGGCACGGTGGGACTCTGAGTCAGTTCAACTGGGCCTTGATGTTGAGCCTCAAGGAGCAGGGGGTGAGGAGCTTCGGAGCAATATGCGAAAACGATCAGATCGCATCACTTCGACACTAGAAAAGCTGATAAGCGACTGCAAAACTACCAAGCCTTCTTTGCTGAAGGCAAGTGGCATCTGGTTGTTCTGTCTGATCCAGTACTGCTCTCACATCCCCGAGGTACAGGGCCGTCTTCGGGATTGCCAGGTCGCTTTTATGCGACTTCTCAATGGCCGCGACGAGCTTGTACAAGAGACCGCATCTAGAGGTCTATCATTGGTGTACGAAAAGGGCGACCCTTCGCTCAGGGGCGATCTGGTTAGAGACCTGATTGCAACATTTACAGGCACCAAGACCCAGCTCAAGGTCGATGACGACACGGAGCTGTTTGACGCTGGTGCTCTGCCAACAGGCGACGGCAAATCCGTCACATCATACAAGGACATTATCAACCTCGCCAACGAGGTTGGAGACCAGAGCCTGATATATAAATTTATGGCTCTTGCCACAAATGCTGCGACGTGGACGGCGCGCTCCGCCTTTGGACGATTTGGATTGAGCAATATTCTGTCCGAGGCGGAGCTCGATCCCAAAATCTATCCCAAGCTGTATCGTTATCGCTTTGATCCCAACTCGAACGTGAGGCGGTCAATGGATGACATCTGGAAAGCAGTGGTCAAGGACCCAGCATCGACCATTGATACATACTTTGACGCCATCATGGCCGATCTGCTGAAAAGTATCCTTGACGGGCGGGAATGGCGTGTCAGAGAGGCCAGTTGCGCCGCCATTGCAGAGTTGATATATGGCCAGCCGTTTCCGAAGTACGGAAAATACTACACAGACATTTGGAAAATGGCTTTGAAAGTGCTCGACGACCAAAAAAGCACGGTCAGAGCGGCAGCGCTGAAATTGTGTATGGGCTTGTCCAAGACGCTTATTACTCAGCTGACAGAGAACAACTCGTCCGCTTCTGCCAAGGCAATGATAGCACAGGTCCTTCCCTTTCTACTATCAGAAAAGGGAATCGAAAACTCAGTCCAGGAAGTCAAATACATGGCTATCACCACTGTTCTTGATGTGGTCAAGAACGGTGGAGATGCTCTGAAGCCGTTTATTCCCACTATTATCACGCACTGCCTCGGCCTTCTTGGTACAGTTGAGCCGGAGGCGATCAACTATTACTATCAGCGGGTCGGCGAGCAGGACCGAGAAGAACTCGACAAGATGCGGAGCAATGCGGCCACGCGTTCGCCAATGTTTGAATGTATCGGGAATTGCTTGCGGTTCACGGACGAAGATGTGATGAAGGAGCTTGCGCCGCAGCTTGCGCAGACGATCAAGGCCGCCATCGGCATGCAGACCAAGGTCGGGTGCAGCGAGGTCATTGCTACATTGGCACTGCGCCACAGCATATTTTTGCCGCCGTACAATGCAAGTTTCATGAAGATCGTGGAAGGCCAGATCCTTGACCGGAACCATGAGGTCAGCAAGGCTTATGCTCGAAGCGCAGCGTATCTCATCCGAACGGCATCTGCAGCGACTCGCGAGCGGTTCACCGCGAGGCTTGCTGATCTGTACTATGCTGCGGAAGATGACAGCCGACGCCAAAAGATCGCAGACAGCGTTCTAGCCATCGCCAAGATATCGCCCGATGCCTTCACAGACCTCGAGTCTCGACTGCTACCGTTTGCCTATCTTGGCAAGCACGACACGGACGACTATGTGTCTGAGGAATTCGAAGTCGTGTGGAGTCAGCACGCAGGAAGTGATCATACCGTGAGGCGTTTCGTTGACGAAATCGTCAGTTTCGTGTCCACGGCGCTTGACACTTCCAAGTGGGCTCTGCAGCACGGCGGCGCACTCACCATCGCCTCCATGGTCAAGGCGCTCAGCCGTGTGATCGGCAGTGACGGCCAGCTCGAAGAAAAAACATTGCACAAAATCTGGCCTGTGCTTGACAGAGCTCTGGTCCTGAAGACGTTCAAGGGCAAGGAGACGCTAGTTGCAGCTTATCCCGTCTTCATCAAACACAGCAAGAAGCTCTGGGGCCACGATCCGGTATTTGCAGGGCAGACGAAGAAGATTGCACTTCGGGAGGCAAAGCGTAACAACGATGAGTATCGACCGCATGCATTTGAGGCGCTGGCAGGATTTGCTGCAGCGCGGCACGACCAAGACATGTATGCCGAAGCCGTGGAGGTGGTTTCGGGATATCTGACGTCGAATTTGGAATCAGAACACAGCCTGACGGAACTCGAACGTACGACTACGGCTGCAGCACTCAAAGTAGTCATGACGAGCTATGGCCGTTCAAAAATGCAGGCAAATCCCTGTGCCGTCCTTGAAGAAGTGATTTCGGGGGTCGAAGGCGCAAAGAAGGCGACCAGCATCGCGAGGGATACCTTCTTCACCTGCTCGGCAGAACTATTCGAGGCCGCCCACAAGTCCGACGACCCCTGTGCTACGGGCACCATTCAGATCGGCTCTAGATGGTTAGAGATGCTCACAGCAGAGAGCGACGTGGCCATGGTGGAAAGCCAGCGTGCAGCTCGTGCGAAAGCGCTTCTCTCCTTCGGGGAAGTTCTCGGCAAGGGGGTCTTTGGCACGCAAACGAAAGATCTTACGGAGGATGCGAAGAACAGAATCGGTATTCTGGTGGAAGCAGAGAGGTCGCTCGACGTGCAGAAGTTGCTGCGACAGGCAGCCGCTGCTTTGGGCACTTGAGGGCTTGTGGTATCGCGCGTAGGTAGAAAGTATTGGTGTTTGCATATAGAGAGCGTAGACGGCAGGACAATAAACGATAATGCGAATACCCGACTGGATTTGTCTCTCAATTTTCTTCTTTCTATTTCTTCTATGTCTTCCACCCTCCGTTTCTGCAAGGCCATATATCCCTGAAAGATGGAAATGGCCGAGGGTCTTCTTCCTTGGCTCAGTCTTCAGATGTGAGGTCGTGTTGCATGGCACCAGTAGGAGGATCTACTGATGGCCCTCTTGTGGAAAGCAGGGATACAATTGGCATACCTACCTACCTTATCTAGACGCCGGCATGGAGTGATTGCAGCAGCTACATTGTAATACTAGGATACCATATATATCGTACTGCATCTCACATATGCATCGTCGAGAGGAGCGGGCAGGCCGAGCTGTAAGAGATGCCAAAGCAAGGCGTTCGCAGGCCTTCGACCCCAGTTGCTCGTGGTGCCCGTGTTGTCTCTGTCGCCTGCAGAACGCCGGCGTCTTCTAGGCCGAGACAATATGTTTGTCCCTTTTTCTTTTTCCCCCTTTTCTTTCAACAGGTCATGATATGATTGAGCGGCAGTAGAAGACGCACGATTGTTCCACGGGCGACTCTAGGTGGGCAAGGTACCTTAGGCACGCGACGTGTGGCGGGCGCCAGAAGTGGTGCATAAGGAATGAATGGGAGACGACACGACGTAACAGAAATGAGTAAGAATATATAGAATCTTGGATTTCTGCACTTGTCCAAGCTGTCAAGACGTGTATATTTCTTTTATTCCCAGTGCCATCATCACTAATATAGATTTTTCTCTTGGTAGCTACATCGGACGCATACCTGCAACGATCCCATACCCGGCAGGAACCTCAAGTGCTCACCGGGTACCTCTAGAGGTACCGCCTATTGCCCCGCGCCAGGCAGGATACTTACCTATTTGCGCGGCACGATACCCAGCACAGGTAGGTAGGTCAGGTACCCATTTAGGTATCCTTTACTGAGGGAGGTAGACATTTATTCATTCAATCATTCATTAAACACCCCGCCATCAGCGGTTCATCCAGGATCAATCGCACACGCAACGCAACTGCCTCGGCGACCGACCGCCACACTTTTTGTGAATCTTCCACAGCAGTTAGCAAACGAGCCCACGACACTCTTACTGATCGATCGCCGGGTGCTTACCTCTCGACCGCGTCTTCATTCCCACCCATACATAGCGCTGCGTCGCGGCTTAGCTGCAACGGTCCAATCATCCCCACGCAGTCTGCCCGTCATGGACGAAGACGTCGCTCAGTTCATGGCCATCACTGGCACCGACAACGAGAGGGTCGCCCGCGGTTATCTTGAGATCTCCGGCAATGAACAGATGCAGGCGATTCAACTGTTCTTCGAAAGCCCCGAGCTCGCTGCCAACTTCACAAGCGACACACACGCCGCCTCTGCCCAGTCGTCCTCCAATGCTCCCCGACACTTGACTGGTCGTGAGGACTCTCGCGGCGTTATCACGATCGACTCCGACGACGACGATGATGGTGACGTGCCCATGGACGACGATGATGATGGCGACGGCAATGGCGTCGCTGCTGTCGCCCGAGCTGCCCAGGAGGAAGACGATGCTGCCATGGCAAGGCGATTGCAGGAAGAGATGTATGGCCAGGGCGGTGGTGCCGCTGCGGAAGACGTCAGAGCACCCATGAGCCGAACTACCGAGACACTCGTTGCTCCGAACCCAGCTTGGGGCATGGAGGATGACAACGAAGCTGCTGTGCTGGAGCAACTTCGTCGCAGAAGACTACCACCCAGTACGTCGCACAGGACGTGTATGCACCAGTTATTCGTACATGCCGCTAACGTTGCTGGACAGGCCAACCGGCAAACCCCTTCAGCCAGTCAGTCTGGGACGAGCCGATCGCCCCTGGTGTGGGTGTGCCACCTGTTCCCATGGGCTCCCGGCCTGGAGGTCAGCCGACTGGCGGTCGGTCGCAACGACTTGCTGACATGTTCCGGCCCCCCTACGACATCATATCGCATCTGTCCTGGGAAGATGCCAGAGAAGAGGGCAAGGAAGAGAAGAAGTGGATCATTGTCAATGTGCAAGACTCGTCCGACTTCAACTGCCAAACTCTGAACCGCGACCACTGGAAGGATGAAAACATCAAGGCTCTGCTTAAGGAGCACTTTATTTTCATGCAGTTCGACAAGGACAACCCGCGTGGCCAGGAGTATCTCGGCTTCTACTTTTCGCAGCACGAGAACGCTAGTAACTATCCTTACGTTGCCATCATAGACCCTCGGACCGGCGAGCAGGTCAAGCTGTGGTCAGGCCTGCCATTTCCCGACAAGGGAGAATTCTATTCCGACCTGATAGAGTTCCTGGACAGGTACAGTTTGGCCGCCAACAGCAAGAATCCTGTCCCGAAGACGAAGCCAAAGTCAAAGAAAGTGGATGTCGACCGCATGACAGAGGAGGAAATGCTTGAGATGGCCCTCCAGAACAGCATGGAGAATGGCGGCCCGTCCAAGACAAGCGAAGAGGATCCCGATGCGCTGACCAAATCTGTTCCGGATCTCACCAAGGGCAAAGAACCCGAGACTGCTCAGGAGGAGCGTGCCTCCCCCTTTGCAGGAATTCCGTCGGACCGGCCTCATGTGGAGCCAGAGAACAGCCCGGCCACCACCACCCGCATTCAGTTCCGGCATCCGGCCGGTCGAGTTATCCGCCGATTCTCAACTGCGGAACCGGTGCAGCGGATCTACGAATGGCTCAAGGCAGAGCCGCTGGAGGGTAAGGATGGCCTGGCGTTTGAACTGAAGGCCCAGCCCGGTGGAGATCTGATCGAGAAACTCGACAACACGATCGAGCAGGCAGGCTTGAAGAACGGGACAGTTATGATCGAGTTCCTCGAAGACGAGTGAGGGCGGCGAGGTACGATCAACGCATAGATCTGTCATTTCCAAGGGGGTTAGTGGCGTCATGGACATTTTGCGACAAAGTCGCATCATCATGATAAAGCAAGGTCTTGCGATAAAGGTTTGCATTTCAACTTGGGGCACATCCATAGATATCATCATTGTCATTTGCAAAACGGCGCTACTTTGGCCAGCGATCCAGGCGGAGTGCGGGAGCGTCGACATTCAAGGGCTACAATGCCTTTGCGGTTTCCTGTGATCAATATACACACTACAAGATGCAAGATACGTCCATGTGAGACGGACGTCCAACAAGACCGGCGTGATACCGAGAGCGCGGGAGGTGGTCGCCGGTGCTCCCAAGGCAGTCTGCCAACCTCCACACAATCTGATCCATGGTTAAAGACATAGCCAGTGAGGTGAAATGGTCGGGGGCTCTGGATCCCGTGCGCAGTGATTCAATTCGCTGGTCGGTCCTTTCTCTGTGCATGCGCCGAAAGTAACGGGTTCGCACATCCCCAGTGGGGACCTCCGTGGTGCAAAGTTCAGCTGCGCATAGGAAGCTAACGCAAGTTATTAATGGCTGGGGAAGTTTTTGTAGCATACAGATGTAAGATGTTATTAGTCTTTGACGCTGCCGACTTATTTCCAATTAAATTTTTTTTTCCTCCTAAATATCTTGCACTCTGAGTTCCTTCTCAGTCTTCCGGGTACTGCTTCTACTATTCTTCAGCCATCGCCGTTGTGGTGCAATTCAAGAACACTAGTTTAGTATCTGTGTACAAGTCGATGAGCAGGACTTCGCACAAATCATAAGCCATCACGATGTATCGGACAGTTTTGGGCCTGCTTGTTTCTGGTGAGTTGATTCTGTTTTATTCCGCTGACGAGACTGCCCCTCGCCAAGACCAACATGCTGCTGACCTGAATTCATCAGCAACTGCAACAGAGGCACGAGGTCAGTGGGGTGACGACTATGACGGCGGCGGTCCCGGATGGGGTTACTACTATGGCGGCTCGGGCAGCGACGATGACGGATTCGGGAGCAGCTTTGGAAACGGCATCGGCATTGACTACGCCGCAGCGACTCGTTACCGTACTGCTCATGGGGCACTCGGTGCCCTCGCCTTTGTGGGACTCTTTCCGATTGGAGCCATAGTGATGAGGCTTGTCCCCGGCCGGCTTACCTGGCTTGTTCATGGCATCTTCCAGCTGGTAGCCTATGCAGTGTTCATATCAGCTGCTGCTCTCGGTATCCATCTTGTGCGGATGGTCCGCATCCCACCGGATGGACGATCTCTGGTGAGTTCAGCCCGCGCGAGATATCACTTCCACGACGACCACAGCTCACAGTGAAACCCAGCTTTCGATTCCCCAGGCAAACGCGCATCCAATCATTGGCATCATCATACTGGTGGTTCTCTTTTTCCAGCCGGCGTTGGGATGGTTCCATCATCTCCGGTTTCAACGTCTCGGATGCCGTACTGCCTTTTCGTACGCCCACATCTGGGTCGGCCGGATCGCAGTGACACTGGGCATCATCAACGGCGGTCTTGGCCTCCAACTGGCCCGGGCCAGCAGGTCGGCCGTCATTGCTTACGCTGTCATTGCCGCCCTGGTATGGCTCGCATGGGTTGCAGCAGCTGTCGTCGGGGAGACCAGGCGGCGCAACAGCCTGCCTCCACCTCCTGCAGCGTCTGCTGGCCCGAGGCGGCCTCGTGGCCAAGGGACCAATCCACGGCCCTACGGCGGGCGGGCATACACCAGGCGCGATGGCAGAGGTGTGGAGCTGGGTGCTATGAAGCGTGGACACGGCAGCTCAAACTCCTCCCTGTCGTCGTACTCGCGAAGATAGGTGCTCGCTGAGCTCACGCCTCCCGATTTCGCGATGCGGTCCATGTTGGAATGAACTCCAACATGATAAGTACCTGACAGGGCAAAGCCGCGCGTGCTAGTGAGGACGGACATGTCAATGATGAAGATACTGAATTGAATTCTTGTTGGCGTTCATGTGGGTATTGCTTTCGGATATTTTCCTTCTTGATTTTTTATGAATAAGCTTGCAGATGCCATACATAGTTATAAGAGGCATCATTGGAGACTTGCTTTAGTGGGGCAGAAGCACCTATACTACCTTAGGTACAAGTACATAGTACACACCTTGTATAGACAAGATAGTATCTGAATTAGTATAGATACCTTGCACCTACTTTTACACTAGAGAAAACACGCCAAGTGGAGTAGGCAGTTGCTTCCCCAGATCCCAACGCGTAATTTTTGAAATAGTTTCCACCAAGACGCGTTTTAGCACAGAAAGTGCGGACTGGCTTGGGCAGTTGGACTGTATCTATTACAACCAACACTCTCACTTGGCCGCTCAGTCTTGATCACCAGGCGGTTCATTCTTCCTGAGCCTGAAGGGTTGACTCGTTCATGGACAAGGACAAGCAACTGCCCCGTAGCGTGTCTCAGCTTTCCTTCATCACCACACACAGCAGCTAGGTAGGGCCTGCCTAAGGTACTTTACCTACATTTTACCTAGTCTCGACGGGCCACGAGGTGTCACTCACGGGTCCGCCCTTTCTCGTCTAAATTCATTGCGCAAGCACCTGCTGCGGCCCACACGATCCTTCGACGGCGCAGTCAGTTACTCTCCCTTCTTGATCGCGAGAAAGAAAGAGAAGAAGAAAAAAGCTCTCGCATATGGATCAGGGCTTCTCGGACCCGGCCGTGAAGCCCGAGCCGGGTAGCCATGTCTCGCCAACGCCTTCAAACATGATGGCGGCCATTGGCGCTTCTCCTGCTGGCCCCCACGTGAAGACAGAGCCGGTAGTGGCATCTGCATTTGATCAGGGAGCATCATCCGCTCAGAGTTCGGCCCAGCAGATGCCTCAGCCAAAGCGCGAGCCGGATCAGGGCAGAATTTCCATGCCAGATCAAAAGCCTGACAGGGAGGAACTGGACGAACCTCGGCCCGAGACCAATTATCTTCAGCAGATCGTGAATCTGGATAATCCAGAGATCCTGGAAGCAGGTGTCAACATTGGCGTCCAAGTACTGGACGGACTGCTTTCAACTCTGGTCTCCGATAACGACGACGTCAAGGCATGGGTCAAATCCATCAAGGACCTCAGAGAACGTGCCAAGCCCACCAAAACTATCGTTGGAGTAGTCGGCAACACTGGCGCCGGCAAGAGCAGTGTCATCAATGCTCTACTAGACGAAGAACGCTTATTGCCGACAAATTGCATGAGGGCCTGCACCGCCTCCCCCACTGAGATTTCATACAACTACTCTGAAGATCCCGAGGAGCTATATCGTGCCGAGATAGAGTTCATCTCGAAGCACGAGTGGACTCGCGAGCTCAAGGTCCTGTTCAAGGATCTACTCGATGGTAATGGTGACGTCTCACGTGATTGCACCAACAGCGACAGCGATGCAGGCATTGCCTACGCCAAACTGACGGCTGTCTACCCCAACAAGACCAAGGAGATGTTGGCCGCAGGATCCCCCGAGCGCTTTGCCGAGGAGGGTGCCGTAACCAGAGTCCTGGGGACAACAAAGAAGATCACAGAAACGACATCCAAGGATCTCTTTCGACGAATGCAGCATTATGTAGACAGCAAGGAGAAAGAGCGTGGCGATAGAAATCGCAAAGACCAAGTCATGGAATACTGGCCCCTGATCAAGGTTGTCAGAATGTACACCAAGGCCAACGCCCTTTCGACCGGCGCTGTCATCGTAGACCTGGTAAGTCCCGGTGCTTTTTCTCTCTGGCGGTTTCGATACCCGAATCGTCACCTCTGGCGATGTTTTTTTGGGCAAATCAGATGCTTTTCACGACGAGAGTCGGCCATTTAACCGACGAAATGCTAATGGTTACGTTTCTTCAGCCGGGTGTTCAAGATTCCAATGCAGCTCGGGCAGCAGTGGCAGCAAACTACATGAAAGCCTGTACAGGACTGTGGATTGTGGCGCCTATCAATCGTGCTGTTGACGACAAGACAGCCAAGACACTTCTTGGCGATTCGTTCAAACGCCAGCTCAAATTCGATGGAACTTACTCGGCAGTCACCTTCATATGTTCCAAAACGGATGATATATCAGTCCTCGAGGCTTCGGAAAGTCTAGGTATTGATGAAGAAATATCTGAGTCTTACGACCGTTCTGAAGATCTGAAGCGCACCAAGGAAGATCTGAAGAAGAAGATCAACGATCTCAGGGCAACAAAGAAGAGCTTTAACGAAGCCATCGAGGATATTGAGACCAAGTGGGACGCCTGGGACGAGCTTCGATCCAAATTATCCGACGGCGAGACAGTCTATGCGCCCATTGAGAAGTCGAGCAGCAAGAAGCGTAAACGACAGAGCAAGCTATCTACTAGCCGCAAGAATCACGCCTCTTCCGATGTTGATGACACTGACGACTCGGGCTCGGGCTGGAGCGATAAGGAGAACTCGCAGCCGGCCGAAGAACGTACCCCGGTCACAGAACAGGGAATCGATGAGACCCTTGCTTCGTTAAAAGCACAGAAGAAGCAGATTCGCGAAGACAAGCGTGAGCTGGACCGCGAAATAAAGCAGATTGCGAAGCAGGTGGAGGAATGCCAGAAAGAGAGAGACACGCGTAAGGCATTTTCGATATTCCTTCACGCCTACTATGTTGGCCCATGCAAACTCGGACACAATCACTAACTTGAGAATTCTAATAGTGCTAGGAGAGATGCGGGCTATCTGTGTTCAAGGTCGAAACAACTACTCACGAGGCGCCATCAAACTGGATTTCGCGTCGGGCATCAGGGAGTAAGTCAGACTGGAGCCTTTTTCGTTTGCCTTCTCTTTTTCCTTTATCTGTACTAACCCACATGTGTAGACTTGACCAGGAAAATGCCGTTGAGGAGGACGAGGAAACCTTCGACCCAGACCAGGACCTCCGTGACTATGATGAGGTCGCCAGAACTCTGCCAGTGTTCTGTGTCAGCAGTCGGGCTTATCAGAGTCTCAGTGGTAGATTCCAGAAAGACGACATCAATGCTGCCGAGCTTGGTTTTCCGGAGGCGAAGGACACCGAAGTGCCCCAACTTCAGCAGCACGCCAAGAAGCTGACAGAGGCTGGCCGTGCAAGCAATTGCCGGCGATTCCTCAACGACTTTAGCCAACTGACCAACTCGTTGAAGTTTTGGGCATCCACTGATGGCGCTCAGTCTCATCTGACGGATACAGAGAAGCGGCGCGAAGACGTGTTTTTGCGAAAATTACTTCAAAGTCTGGAAGATGTGAGTCGAGCATTCCTTCAAGCATTCGCAATGGCTTCGTGAAGTGGCGATACGAAAAGGGGGAGAGTATCCTTGGTTGAGCTAGTGCTCGATATCCTTGTACAAGTTACTTCATCAGCTCTTGTAGTTCTTCGTCTGGTGCGCAGTGCGGACCTTTTCGTCTAATTTGATCTGCCAAGGCCATCAGACAGCCGTGTGCTAGGCAATGAGTTACTGAATTGTTACTTACACCACTTTTAGGCATTTGAGAACACGGTCAAGGAGTCTATGGCTTCGGTCAAACAATCTCTAGATGAGCATATCTTCGAATGCTTTAACTCGGCAATACCCAAGGCCATCAGAGATGCCGTCAACACGGCAAGTGGCTGGGGTGCTCACAGATCGATGGGTGGCATGTACTGGTCAACATACAAAGCTACGGTCAGACGGCAAGGCGTCTATTCCGGTGCGTCAGGGCCACGTGATTTTAACCAGGAACTTTTCGATCCAATCTCGAGAGATCTCGCCACAGGTAAGAGGGTCCCTCCAATTTCCTCGCTTTATGTGTGGACTCACTGAACAATTATAGGTTGGGAAAGGGCATTCCAGCGCCGCCTTCCTCTGATCCTAGATCGTTTCGCCTCGAGCTCCAAGGCCCAGCTTTCCAAATTCCACCAGTCAGCTGTGGAGCGAGCTCAGCAACGACGCACCAATGTGACGGGTGTCATGATGTTGTCTCAGCAAATAACGAACCACATTCGAACGCTCAGCGAGTTGCCTGGCACACTAAAAGCTACCATCACAGATTTGCAGCGCGAAGCAAGTCGTCAATTCGTCCCGGTTATCATGGCCGCGATGGAGCACGCATATCATGTCTGCGCCGAGGAGAGAGGTAAGTCTGAACACACACACCGCTATGCGGCTCATTGTTTACTGAGAGGTGTATAGGCACCGGAAGCTACGCGCGTATGAAGACAGCCATGGTTGGCCATGTCGATTCAAGTAAGAACACCATGTTCCGGCAGGCATGCGATACGGTTAAGTCCCACTTGGATGCCATGTGTCGTACTGTGCAAAGAGAGATGAACGAACACGTTGAAAATGTTTTCGACATGGTTTATCGTGACTATAATACTGTCTTGAGTAAGTTACCGCTTTCCTCTTGTCTATGCGGCGGCAGCCTGTGACTTGACTAGCAATGCTGACGAGTGCTCTCAGTCGGAACAACGGTGGACCGGCCCGCAAAGATCACGCCTGAAGAACGTGCCATGCGTGCGCGCGTACATTCCAACTTGGCCAACGCCGACGCTCTATTTGGCAAACCCCTAGGAGTCCACGCCGAGACAGGAATGGACAACATGGACAACATTGCTCGTGAAAGTCCTCCTGACAACGTCATGGAAGGACTCGACAAGCATGAGAGCCGCTCCAATCAAGGAACACCTCCGGCCTCTACTCCCAAACGAGCTGAAGAACTGCATGGCCCCTCTGCCTCTCCCGCACGCTTCAAGACCGAGTCCGGCGAGGCAGCAGGAATCGAGGCGACTGAAGATGCTGAGTCTCACTCTGGTATTCCAGCACAACCGGAATACATCAGTGATGATGAGCGCGATGCGGCTTCTCAACTGCAACTTGAAGCACTGGAAGCAGAGCGCATCTCGGAGAAGCCAGCGGCGCGAGATCAGTCGCGAGATCAGTCAACGAACAGCGCAGTCAGTCTCGGCAGGACGAAGAAGACGAAGAGGAACGGAAACGATAGTTTCCCAGATATCCTTGACGTGCTTGATGCAGACTAAAACCTTGTACACAAGGCAACGATTATGTGCCGAGATCAAGGAGCATGGTCAGTCTATGGCGGCCATACTTGATTTGAGATGTTCGAGGGGTGGAAAGGAAGGCCTGCAATTTTCAGGCCACCAGAAGTAGACGTGAATCATGATACGGAGTAATGACACGGAGTCAGGAAGGCCTGCTTGGTACTGATGATATGCTGTCCCAGCAGGTCATCGCCTAGAGTAGCACGAAAATGTGAAGGGATTCCCAACCGTGGAGCGGCACTGTGTGGCGTTGGCATTTGCCGTGCCTAATTGGCATTGAAATGGTCTACAGGGGCCCGCGACTGGTTCGGCTGAAGTGCTGGCCTTTGGTTCCTGATCATTTCCAGCTCGCTTGATATGCAGGCAAGTGCCGTGTGCCATTATAGGACCGACCGAACCAAACAATGACAGAGGGAAAAGGCGAGAGGCAGGTAGCCATTTAACCGGCACCCTGGCCACAACTCGCCCATCATGGTACAGCTCACGAAAGTATGTCAAGCCGCCGAGTAGAATATCCCGATTAGGAGAGGCAATTGATGTCCGATGGTTTGATCCTGATGGGTTTTGGCTTGGGAATACTACGCAGCCGCGTCATTTCATTTGGCCGGGTCTGTAAGGCGAAAAACGCTCTGTCACGTCTGATAAAGAGCAAGTCTCGAAGAAAGGAAATGTCTCGTGCTATCTACCTTTTCCTTTCCCCCTAATCAAAATACTCTTCGGCAGAGTCTCACTCCATTGTTTTCTTTTCGAACCGTGCATCCTTCGCGGCGTGGTTTCCTCGGCCAGAAGCGTGCAACCCTTTATGCTTATTAGAGAAGAGGTGTCGACGAGCTCATCCAAGTTGAACCCAGAAGAGTATGATCTGGAAGGCCCAGGATCCAAGCAAAATCGAAACACATAGCACTGTCGAGAATATTGGCCGATCGCCACGAAAATGCATCTCTTCTTTCACGGGGGCGTGTGGGCCATACTGGGGATCATGACGGGTCTGGCGATTTGTGCCGGGACACAGCCACAGCCACAAGCGACGACAGACTCGAGATGCAACTGCTACCTCACCAACACGTCGTCGCATGATGTGTTCAGCAGCCACAAGTTTTTCGACTTCAGAAGCATGTCTCGATATGTCAACGTGCCAAAGCCTCTGGAAGACCCGACGCTGGACAGCCTGGCCAACGTGAGCAGCAGTTACTTTGCGAGCCAAGACTGGAAAAGGTACTGGGAGATCCAGAGTTGGAACAACAGCGCAAACCTGAACAGCACGACGGGCAACGACGCCACCGTTCTCATGGTGAACTCGCTCAACAACATGTACTTTGAGCCCAACCGAGATGCGAGGGCATCGTCACAGACGTACCTCACGCTCCGAACCGTGCGGCATGAGGGTTTTCAGTCGGCCGCCGAGTTTGACTCGCTGTCCGGGGATTACCACTACCTGAGCATGAGGATGCTGGCACGGACGCGGGGGGCCGGCGGAGCGGTCACGGCCATGTTCACATACCGCAGCGGGGACACGGCATCGTCGGTACAAGAGGCGGACCTGGAGATACGGACGAGCGACCCGCAGAACGTGATCCAGTATACGAACCAACCGGCGCTGCACAACAGCACGGGATCGACACGCAACATCACGCTGCCGGGGCGGCAGAGCTGGAGCGACTGGCAGTACCACCGCATCGACTGGACGCCTGGGACGAGCACTTGGTTCGTCAACGGGCAGATGGTGTCCCGGATCACGTCTCAGGCGCCGCGCGACCCGAGCCGGATCCTGTTCAACGCGTGGAGCGACGGCGGCAGCTGGAGCGGCACCATGGCGCCGGGGAGCGAGGCGTACCTGCAGATCCAGTGGATCGACATGGTGTTCAACAACACGGACACGAGTCTCGGGGCCAACCCAGCGGCAGCGCACGGGGCCCGGTGCGCCAACGTGTGCAGCATCGACCAGACGCGAACCATCGGGAGTCCAGTTCTGATCTCGAGCAGCGGCGGTGGAGGTAAGCAGGCGCAATACTGACGGGGCTTCCTTGAAAGCAGGCATGGGACACTGAACTGACCAGACGTCGCGAACCACTAGGGCAATCATGCCAATCTGCAAAGTACGGGCAGTGTGCGGGCCGAAACTGGAACGGCTGCCTCGGCTGCAACTCGGGTTCCAATGCAAGTATCCCCAAGTCCGGAAACGCACCTCGAGGTGCGCGACTGTAAATAGAAGAACCACGAACTGACTGGGCTTCTGTTAGTGCAAATATCAAAACGATTATTACTCGCAGTGTCTGTAGGTCGGGTGAGCTGGTGGTGAGCGTTAGGGTTCTACTGGGGTTAATTTAGGCGTCGGTGGGGTCGCAGCTCGATTTGTTCGTGACGCCCAGACAGGCTATAGTCGCGCTGGTAAGGAACAAGAGGCAACAAAGACCAGAGACCAAACGGGGGATTTGGATTGCCAGGGATCAATTGAGGAGATAGTATTCATCTATTCCATAGTTGATTATATACAATACACACAATATATCATATTCAAGCTACAATCAATAAAAACTCTGATGTGAAACATTCAACGCACGTCTCTTACCAGTCGCCGGTATTAACAACGTGCCACGGCAACAACACGGATATTTACTTGCTTCGGGTATAGACACCACGTGGGAGAATGCGGGGAGGGGGCAAGTCTTCGTTCCATGTTGCGGCGTCAATCTCCGCATCCCGCACGCCATATTTACATGACATACCATCACCCGACAGGCCGCAGAAGGGTTCATTTGCCGGGAATACCTTACTGTAGTCTGGTCTGATCCAGTAGGATTTCCGCGTGTAGTAATACATGGTCCGACAATCCTCGATGTCGTGATTTCTTCCCTTCTGCTTCCGCCCCCTCGTTATCATTCATCGTCATCGCCGTCACCGTCACCATCGCATCTTGTCTCTACTTCCCTTCTATAGGCGGGAGAACAGCACCAGGTCAACATCTTCCCTCGGTGTGGTTGACAGAGCCCGTCAGTCTATTGTATATACTCTCTCGACACAAATCCGGGAAAGTGATCCACCCAACTCACTTATCCCGTTGCACTGCGTCTCACCTCTGTTGGGGACAAACACGGGCCGGCCCACCATGGACGGAGCAGAGGTCGCGAAACATAACACGAGCAAATCTTGCTACATTGTCCTCCAAGGGACCGTGTACGATGTCACGTCCTATCTGGAAGAACACCCAGGTGGTGCTGCGATTCTCTTGAGCAACGCCGGTCAGGTATGTTCCAGGATCGCGTGGTGGGATATGGTAGAGAAGAAGCTGGTCAATGTTTGAGCTGAGATGGGACTGCTGACCAGAATTCTCAGGATGCCACTGCTGAGTTCGGCAAGATTCACTCGCCTGATGTTCTCGACTTTCTGCCCAGCGGCAGCAACCTCGGCCCTGTGGACAAGACAACTCTTGCGGCGCTCAGCCCGGCGCCGCGCGCGTCTGCCTCTGCCTATGCGAGTGACGCACCCGTCGAGGAGGGCCAAGTGCCTCATCTGGCCACCTGCGTAACCACGCGTGATTTTGAGCTGGCCGCAAAGCGCACCATGCCCGCGCCCACCTGGTCCTATGTCTCCTCCTTTGCCAACAATGGCCACTCGATGGAGGGCAACCTGGGCTCCTGGAGCTCGGTCACGTTCCGCCCTCGGGTGCTGCGCAACATCACCAAGGTCTCTACCGCGACGTCCATCCTCGGCCAGGCCTCCCCGCTCCCCTTCTACGTCTCGCCCATGGGCCTGCTCGGTCGATCGCACGAGGGCGCCGAGATCGCCTTTGTGCGGGGACTCGTGCGCAGCGGCGCCCACGCTGTCGTGAGCACCGTGTCTACGAGGCCCATGGAAGATATCGCCGCCGCTCTCGGTGACCAGACGCCACGAGGCGTCACAGGCGGGCCGGCGCCACAGCTCCATTTCCAACTCTACACCAGACCAGAGAAAGAGCCCACGATCAACTATATCCGCAGGGCCAAGGCGGCTGGGTACAAGTCCTTGTGGGTGACGGTCGACACGCCTCTGTTGGGGAAACGCACAGTAGACCGTCGTCATATGGCGCAGGCCGCGCTGGCCATCGGGTCGGAGCAGCAAGCATCCAACCTCAGTCTCGGCATCCAGAACTTCACGACGCAGGCGCAGAACGGGGCGCTGGAGTGGCAGGATATAGCATGGATCAAGGAGGCCTGGGGAGGGCCGCTCGTCCTCAAGGGCATCCAGACCTCCGATGACGCAAGACTGGCCATGGAGCACGGGTGTGAGGGAATCCTTCTGTCCAACCACGGCGGCAGACAGCTTCACTCTGCGCCTTCGGCCCTTTCGACGCTGGTGGAGATCCGCCTTCACTGCCCCGAAGTGCTGGACAGGCTCGAGGTGTTTGTAGATGGCGGACTCCGGGACGGTGCCGACGTTCTCAAGGCCCTTTGCCTGGGTGCCAAGGGCGTCGGTGTTGGTCGTCCCTTTAGCTACGCCCTCGCCGCCTATGGCACGGCTGGTGTGGAGCGATGTGTCGATAGTGAGTTCTCTTCTTCCCGGTCTTGGGCAGCTCGTTTTCGCGGCAGGCCGTGCTAATCAAATTAATCCACGATAGTTCTTGCCGAAGAGTTGCGAACGGCAATGGCCTTGGTGGGCATAACGTCTCTGGACCAAGTGCACCCGGACCTTGTCAATGCCACTCGTCTCTTGAATGAGGCATGGCGGCCATGGGGTCATCAGCCAGTCAAGAGTCGTTTATAGTGAGACCCGCTTCTTTTGTACATTTGGGGTGGCATCATTGGCAAGACCTTGGGTCATTTCTCATCATACCACACACACTTCATGCATACCAGATGCCCCTGATTCCCGTATTCCAGCCATCATCCCATGGGAGAGACAGTACAAGCTCTTGGTCTGTATACAGTCCAGAGCGTTTTGACTTTATTATTCCTTTCCAGGTAGCAAAACAGCAAGCAGTCACTGCCTAGATTATCGAGGGTCTGAATTCTTGTTCAGCAATAGACAACAACTCAAGAGCAAAATCAGAAAGACAAAGGAGAGAAAGGGCGAGAGCGTCTACCTTGAACTATCAATCATGAGCATGTCAAGATAGTGTATACCATAGAGCCGTGCGAGTTTCTGCCCTGTAGTAGTCAGTATCAGTTCATATGCTTCGACGTTGCCTCTCTCTCTCTCTCTCTCTCGCGAAATTGTCTTGAGTAGACGACTGAGAGGGGGACGCCGGTATGGCCTCTTCTGGCAGGATGCCGACTCCTGTCAGGACCGTACACCTGTTTGATATTGCAGCCCACATGGGAAGGAACAAGGGGACACCTTCTCGGCGTCTATATCGTGGCTTTGGACTGTCGTCGACTGTCGACAGTCGAATGGGAAAAGCCGAGCAGCGCCATGCCAAACAATAGTCTTCTGCCCAGGCATCGTGTCGGCCTGGGGACACCAACGGATGAGGGCAGACAAAAAAAAGCCACTGGCTCTTTTGTGTCAATTTCGATCCTTCCCAGCCAATTTTCTATCCCAAAACTCTGCAGTTGCCAAATCTGGACAACGGCTTCACTCGACCCTATTGTCCATTTATTTCGGCACTGCACACCACTCACAACTTCTTCCACAAACACAAGAAGCCCTTCCTCTCCTCCCATTTACCAGGGAAAACCACACGACCAAGGTTATAGCCATTCTTGATTCACACCTCGCAGTCAAAGTTCTACGAAACCCAGGTGATACCCTCGTTCACGCACCAGTGAACCACTCTCTTCCTTCCAAGTCTGCCAGTCCTTGTCAACACGATTCGAGTCAGACGGCTTTGGCACCTGCCTTCTCTGCGTCCACAACAGACTGGGCGATCAGATAGGTCAGTCGCCCAAAGGCCTCACACCTTTTCTTATTCCTTTTTTTTTTTTTTTTGTTGCCGTAGCCCATCCTGGCCACCATCTTTCCATACTGCCCTTTCCAAAGCTCCGGCACAGCTCACCACTCATCTCATCTCACCTCATCTCGACTATTGTATCGAGGCAGGTGAACATGAAGCGGCAGTACAACATCCCCTCTATGGAGGACAACATCACTGCTGGAGATGATCTGCTCGCCCACTGGGATGAAGGCAGCACTCGAGACTACCTGGAACGCTCCACCCAGCTCATGGTGAGCCTGGTTGGCAAAGCTTTGCGGGACCGTCCTCTCCAGGAGCGCAGAGAGTACATGGAGTTGCAGCGCGACATGACAAACTTTGAGCTTCGAACTCTACGTGCCGCCATAGCCACGATCCGCAATGCCGTACGAGACCGCTACAGAAAGCGCCATGGCGGTGTTCTGCCCGACTCCATCGCCAAGGAGATTGAGTCCGATCTCCGACGCAGCGACGATCTCCAAACGATGGAGGCGCACTCCAAGTTCAAGCTGCAATGGCTTGACGTCCTGGAGGAGGAGCTGCGGATTCCTCCCCGCAATACAGCCCAGGACGATGAAGCCCAGGCCCAGGGACATGACGCCGCCGTCTCGGAGCACGGTCTCAATGATGAATCCATCCTCGATATCGGATCTCTGCAGATACCCGTGGCACCGCAGTCTGCTCGCGACCGCCATGATGGCCGAACCTTGCCTGGTATCTTGGCCGCCCACACTGCCGCAGTCTCGAGCCTTGCCGAAACCGAGAGGAACGCTGTGACTCAATATTCCGATGGCCCGAATGAGGTTTCGTTGATGGCTGGTGAACTAGGCGCCGACGGCGACTTGGTCAAGTCCGTATCTCCCGTCTCCCCCAGAGATGAGATTCAGATCAAGGCGTCCGAGTCAAACTTGAAGGATCCCGATGAGTCTTCTGCTCTAGCCCCGGAGCACGTGGCTTCCAATTTCCGACCTTCATCTCTTGTCGGTGCCGCCGTCCACCAAGCCGAGTCCTGCCCGGCCGCCGACAAGGAAACATTGGCCACGGCTGTCAGATCCAGTCTCGACAAGCGCGACGCTACTCGATTTGCGCTTCCTCACGTCTTGGCCAGGGAGAAGATCAAGAACCATTGTAATGTTAGAAAGCTCCGCGCAGCTGCTACAGCCTTTGTGCCCGGCGTACCGCAGCACACCATGAGCGATCCAGCCATGGTCGGTCCTGTCACCAAGCAGAAGCAGCAGCCAGGCATTGACCGTGAGGACTGCATGTTGATCGATGTCAGTGAAGAGACTACCGAGTCTCATATGCCTCAGAATAACCCGGCCGGTACGACCTCGGCAGAGGATGAGACCCCCATTCTCATCGACATCAGCGACCCCAACGCAACTCATCAGCCCGTGGCAGAGTCCAGTGGCCGGACCCCCATCAAGGGCCACTGGGATGATCTCTTGGGCTTGAATTCAGACACTCCCTCCTCACTCATGGTCAACTGGGGCAATGTCGATCTCTTGGACTCGCCTGCGCCTGCCTCTAATTTGGACCCGGGTACGTCGAACCGCAACGGTGATACTCCTCATCCGGACCTCATCGATCTGGGCGAGGACTCGGCCCTACAAACGACCCCTCGGGCTGGGGCCAACAGAAGCACTGGCAGATCCGTCATCAATCCAGATGATGCAGACAGCGGCGAGCTGACGCCGATTTCCAAGTTTGCTCAGCACCCGCGGGTCCAAGAGTTCCGTATGCCACAGATGACCGTCGCAACGACGCCCGGTCAGAATGCTTCGATGGCAAACACTCAACGACGAAGATTCGATGCCACTTACACCTTGCGCTATGCAGAGCCCGACTCGAGAGATCCCATGCGCCCTCGAGGCAGAGGTCATGAACACAGGCGGCAGACCTCCCCTTCCGGCCTACTGTACGTCACGGCCCCTGGAAAAGACGACGGCGAGCTCGGCTGCCAGGCCGTCGTTCTCTCGGGCCTGCCCCTCGAGGCCAAGCTATGCCACGTCATGGCCCGAGTCCGAGGAGGTAAAATCGTGCAGGTGACCATGGTTGATACGACGGCGCTCCAGGCTGGTCTTTCGGCCTACGTCGTATTCGCCGACGCGTCAGAAGCAGAGGCCTATGTCAAATTCGCCCAGGAGAACCAAGGCCACATGGTAGTCCTTGGCCAGCAGGCGCACGTGAGCCTTGCGGGCACGGCAACCTACCCGCGCCACGGAATGCGCGAGCCGCAGGGAGACCAGACAAGATGCCTCAAGTTCGGATGGGTTCCTTCCACAATCCACGGAGACGTCTTCCGTCATGTCGAGTCCATGTTTGGCCGCGCCGAGGATGCACTGGAGGATGTGTGGTACGACGAGGACCGCTCCTTTCTGATGCTTTTCAAGAACCTGGATTATGCCATTCGCTTTTACAACTTCGTCCGCCGGTTTCCAGACTATTCCTACGTGGCAGAGGATATGAATTTTACCGATGATCCCTGCTCTGGTCCTCTGCAGCTTCTCACGTCCCCTTCTCGCCTCGCACGGGGACGCGGCCTCAGTCTGCTGGAGGACTACTGGCTGGCCAAGAAGTACCCAGTCAACCAAGTCCATGGCCACGGCTGTCGACCTGAGCCGCATGGAAATGAGAAGCAGGGACAAGCCGCGCGCCCGTCCGGCGGCAGACAAGACCATCGCCCCATGAAGAGGGCATCAGCCAACGTCGAGGACGTCGATGCTACTGAGCCGGCTCTTGCCACCATGCCAGCAAAGCTCATCGACGATACCTCGGGCGGCCATACTCACAAGCTGGAGTGTGGTGCCGAGCCCAGCCGAGAAAGTAAGAAACGCGACTGCACCGGGGAGATCTCCAAGCCCCCCGGAGAGCCCGCCCATCCTGTGAGCCGAGTCCTGACTATGCAACAGTTCCTCAACAAATACGACTATGAAGGGTATCAGCGAGACCCCGAAGGATGGCGCCAGGAGTTCCCATGCGTGGGGAACGCGAGGGTCCACGAGCCCATGTCGAGAGACGAATGAATGGGTAGCTACACGACGAATCACCGCCGAGATACCCAAGTGAAGTTCGCCAGGCAAAGACTTTCGAGACAAGAGAGCGATTCAGTATCTACATTCAGCAGACGGGTGTTTGAGTGTCCAAGCAACCTCGTCCTCCAGCTAGTCGAGTCTCATTCACATGTTCTCGGACACATATCTAGCAGTGGACTAAGGTGAGGGATGGAAGGGGAAAAAAAAGACTAGAAAAAAGACAAGAAAGAAGAAAGAAGGGAAGGCATGAGAGAGGAGAGAGACGAGTAAGCCTTAGCGGAAATGGGTTCGAACTCGCAACGGGTTCTGAGCTTGTTCAGTCAGGTTTCATGGCGGCGGTAAATAGATAGAGAACCAGCGGCAGACAGACATGTGTTCCAGAAACCACAGTCCCAATGTGCACCGTACTGCTAAACACTGACGCACATAAGAAGATGACACGAAGCGAAAGAAGAACCCGCCGCAACGACAAACAGCCATGGCAAAATATCAGCTTTGGCACATTGTCCACTCACAAATCAGGAGGGATTCGTCAGAAGTACATAACCTCCAAGGACAACGCGATCCAACGACATCAATTTTTACTTGGCTTTTCATCAGTCTCAGTCTCAGTCATCGGGGGTTTGGCCTGGTGGCCTCTACTATAAGCTGTCCGAGCATCTATCTACTTTGTCCGTCTTGCCGTATTCCATGTCATGCCTGGCCACAGCCGTAGCCCTGCGTTGCCGGTGTACCATTGCTCGTGTCTAATTCCATCAATGCATCGTCATCCATGTAAGACACTGGTCACAACCCAGAGACGGGTGGATGAATGTGAAAGGCCCAGGTGCTCATTCGCCTTCCTCGACCAGCAGCATCTCTTCCATGTCGGCGTCCTGGTCGGATTCGGACGAAAAGCCCATTTCTCCAGTTGCCTCTTCGAGGTCACCCTCAAACGCATCTGCCACACTCGAATAACGTCCCACGTCCGCCTTGGACTGCTTGCGAAGATACCTTCGTATCAGCTTCGGTGGCAAGTTCTCGCTGGGCTCCCAAGTCGGGTTCTGGTCCGGCGGCCAGTTGCCCTCCCACCGCACTAGGAAATAGAGCTTGGGCTCGCCCATTATATCGAAATACTGTTGATCTTCCAGAGATTCCACAACGTAGACGGGTTCTTCCGGGGCCGGCGGGGGCGGGGGTCCTCGGGCTTCTTTTCCCTTTTCCTTTCCCTTGGCCTTCGCCTTCCCTTTCACCTTGCCGTCTCCCCTTCTCTTTCGTAAAGATCCGGCCGTTCCGCCCACAGCAGGTGCAGACGGCGAGATACTCCCGTCAGCCTTGTGGGGCGAGTCTGAAGGCCATCTGCCCGAACTGCGAGCTGCCGGGGTGAAGCCTCCGCTGCCGGCGATTCTGGACTTCTGCGGCGACCGCGTAACGGGTGATGGTCTTGGACGTGCAGCCCGGGTAGCCCCAGACGACGCAGGATTGATGACATATCCATTGTTGTGTGCCTGCAGCAAGACGTCGTCGTCGCCGTCGTCTACCATGTTGTCCTCGTCTCCCAGGTCCTCCTCGACAGTCAGCAAGTCGCTCACTACATTGCGCGGTTTTTGTGGCGTAGAAAGCGAGGGACCCGAAGCTGCAGGACTCGCGACTGAGGGCAATAGAACCTCGATGTTCGCCTGGCCGTTCTCGCGCTTTCGCCTCAGTGTCTCGGCCTTGCTGGGACGGCCGGGTCTCCTGCCAGCGCGTTTTGGGATAGCAGTCGACCTCGACGGGCCCGCGCCTTGTTGATGCAGAGCAGTCTGTTGCTGAGCAGCTCGCTTTATTTGTTCCTGTTCCTGTTCTTGCTCTCGTCGGAGCGTCTCGGCGGCAACGTCTCTCTCCAGTGACAGCCTGTACTCGTAATCTTCGAAATGCCGCGGCGAAACGTAGTCGAGAATCTTGTCCGCCCGGACCAGGATCGAGGCCGCAGGCATGTCGGTCCACTTGACAATGTAGTGCAGCTGCAGCTTGGCGCCTCCGGTACCTTGTGCTCCTCCTCCCACGGTCCAGATCTCCTTGCCATGTATGCGAGCCGTCGAATCGTCCTCGGGTGTTATATGCAGCGGGGCCACGGCGGGGCCGAGGCCGCTCATCATGACATGGCGGCCTGGTCGGGGCGAGAGGAGGATCTCGATCCGGGACAAGCTCCCCGGCGCGCTATGGTTGCCGTCGTCGTCCATGTTGCGCGCGGCTTCCCCCTCTTTCTGCCCCCCCTTTGATTTTCGCCGACCCGGCCTCGAGAGGTTCGCGCGAAGTTGGACAGGAGTGGCCCCGGATCGGCTTGCGGATCGCGAATCGCGCTAACTGTGGTGCTAGGTGGTCGATATAATAAAACGACGCGTCGATATATGTTGTTTATTTTTCAAGTTACTTTTTCGCCGCAGCCTGCTTCCCGGGTAAGACTTTTTAATAATAATAATAAAATTATATATAATATTATTAAAATATATTTTAATTTTAATTTAAAAATATTAAATAAATATAATATTTTATTATAATAATAAATTAAAAAAAATAAAAATAAAAATAAAAATTATAAATATTTATTTATTAAAATTAAAACGTTATTATCAAATATAGCTTTTTTGTTTAAAACCCTATATTATAGTGCTTATACTGTATTAACGCATAAGATTAGCGGGTCGTGACTGACTCAGCCTAGCTATGGAACCTTGCTCGGGAGCTTGGGTCGCCCGGCCCCAAGCTTGTGAAGTTGGAGCTCTCCAAGGTCGAAATTTCCACAACTCGGGCGAAACTGCAACGACACGCCGACTAAAACGACGACATCATTTCCTTATACCTGCAGCACAGAAAGTCCAACAACTTGGCCCTGGGCACGATCCGTCTGCGCCCGTCTGGACATTCCCCAATGCTATAGCCGAAGATCTCAATCCTTCTGAGCCGCCCACAATCACTAGACACCTCCCTCACAGCCACCATGCTCATCTCAACCACACAGTTCACGCGCTTCGGCGTGTTGGGCTCCCGCGGCCTGCAGCTGCAATCCGCTCTCACCCACGGCCCGGCCGTCACATCCCTCTTCCCACGCCAATTCGCCGTCAAGGCCCCCAGGTCGATATGCACCGCCTCCGCGAGCCCGGCCTTGAGGTCACGCCCCGCCGCCCAGTGCTGCCAGTTCGTCGCCCGCCGCCATGCCTCGAGCGCCGCCGCCGCCGCCGGCGCACCGCCCTCGGCCTCTTCCACACCCGGTCTCGATTGGAACAGCTTCTTCACATTGCGCAAGACACGGAGGCGGTACCAGCTGGCCTGCAGCGTTATTACCATGATGGTTGGCGGAAGCATTGCTGGGTTGGTCCTCATCAACGTCGACGTCGAGTTCTTGGGCAAGCTGCCTCTCGACCCCTTCATCACCCTGGGTCTGATCACCATGAGCTCGGCCGCTCTCGGCTGGCTGGCCGGCCCCAGCCTAGGCTCTACCCTCTTCTACATGGTGAAGAGGGGGGTCAAGACGCCCATGGCTACCAAGGAGGTAGAGTTCTTTGCTCGAGTCAAGAAGAACCGCGTCGACCCCAGTGTCAGCTCCGTCGGAAATCCCGGTACGTTGACGCCCACCCGATGAGCTTGGTCATGATGAATCTTTGCTAACTAGGGATTCTGCAGTGCCCGACTACTATGGCGAGAAGATCTCGAGTGTTGCCGGATACAGACAGTGGCTCAAGGACCAGCGAGCTTTTAACAAGAAGAGGACGAGTTTCCTATGATTTGTGCCAGCTCATTGGAGACGAGTATGACATGTAAGACGTGGTCCCATGACACCAAACAGCCTTCTACTATCGAGCACCCGGTATAACATACCACATCAAGGCCTTGTCATTATATGATGCTGTATATAATAAGCCGGGGGGCGCAGGTGCTTTGCTATGGCAGGCATGGAAGTATGTGAACGACAAAGATACATACCAAGGAAGTTTTTTGTCTCGCGAAAACTTTTTTTTTTTTTTGGAACTCTCCCCTAGTTAGTGTATAACAGTGGAAATCGTGGTGGCATACTGGCAGTGGGCCGCATGAATTGAACTCCTCTTACTCCAGTCAATCTGCTCCCGGTCCCATCTTGATCCGTCCGAGTCCTCCCCGAGGCTCCGTCATGCTATGTAAAAGGCAGGCTGGCATCTACTTCTCGTTTCCACGCGTGCATACCCCCAGAGATGTCTCCTATGAAGCGGACGCCGCCGCCATCTAGGCCCATGTCTTTTAGCCTTTGTGTTACTAGTTGGGAGTCATTTCCAACACGGCACACGACGTAGATGGGCGCATCTGGGGGGAGGGATTTGGGCATCCAGTCCAGGCTTTGCTGCTCGGCGGGCCGAGTCTTTTTCTGAAAGGTAGAGAAAGGGATATTCAGAGCACCCGGGATGCATGCAATGTCAAAGTGCTCCCGCTCGCGCACGTCCAATAGCACATGGGCTCGGCCCGGTTCCTCTTTTCGGAGTGCGTCGTACGCCGATGCCGTGATTCGCTCTTCGGGTGCCAGTATCTGGACCGGAGCTGTGACGCCGCAGAAGGCTACATAATCAAGTGAGCCGGATTTGAGCGTGTCGAGTGACAGCTCGGAGAGGGGCGAGCAAGCGAAGCAATTTGGCCTTCTGCCACGCATCTTCAATGAACGGAACGCAGTGGGCCCGGAAGCAGAGAACAAGAGGAGGCTGGGGGTGCCGGGCTCTGGCTGTGGTGTGCCAATCCCGGCAGCAATGATCTTGATGGCTTCTAGCGCCTGCAGTATACCCATGACACCCACGACAGGGCCCAGGATGCCTCCTTCGCCACAGCTCACCACACTGTCGGCCGGGGGCGGCCTTGGGAATACACATCGGTAGCAGGGACCGCCTTCAAGCTGGCCCTGAGGTGCCGCTGGATTGTTCAGGACAATCAACTGCCCGTCTGTCCGCAGCGCCGAAGCTGACACCAGTGGCTTCCGCAACAAGACGCATATGTCTGACACGAGGTAGCGGGAGGTCGGGTGATCTGTGCAATCGAGGACAATGTCGTACTGGGAGACAATCTCCTCGGCATTCTGGGGCGTCAGATGCATGCCGTGCCGGACATAAGCGACCTCGGGGTTGAGGTCCACACAGAAATCGGCCAGGCTGTCGACCTTTTTCACACCAATCTTGGCAGTGCTGTGAGCAATTTGGCGATGCAGATTGGATTCCTCCACCGTATCTCCATCGACCAGCCCCAGCGTACCTACACCGGCGCCCGCCAAATATGCCGCGGCCGGGCACCCTAGACCTCCGGCGCCGACGACAAGCACCGCCGCAGACTTGAGGCGGAGCTGCCCTCGAAGGCCGACAGTTGGGAGGATGAGCTGGCGGCCATAGCGAGCGTATTCTGCTTCCTTGAGCGGCCATTTCCACGTGGCCTCCTCGACGTCGCTTCCCTGATTTCCGGGGCCACTAGGAACGGCCGTCTGAGTCTCGAGTCGATGCAGCTTTGCGCGCAACAGATCGAGCTGCCGCTCGGCTCTGCTGATTTGCTGCCTGAGCGCTGCGGCCTCCTCCTCGACGGGAGCGTCCATCATGTACGAGAGTCCAGGAATTGTCACCCTTCGTCATGCCTTTCCACCAGTGTCCGACTCGACGAGACCAGGAGGGGACCACAATGCTTCGAGTTCATCGTGCCATTCATGTACGGCCCAAGAATCCGGTAAGCTGCTGCTAGCGATAAAAAAGCGCCTGTTCTTCAAGTTTGCCCATGTGTGGAGTACAATGCATGTACCTGATCAAGGTAGCTGCAGGGTTGTGGTTGAGCGATAGCGGGCACTAGAGGCATCGACCCCACTAAAATTTTGAGAGCTGCACTGAATCCTGATGATAAGCAGATGCTACTTATGTTCTACCATCATCTCCAGCCCACCCATCGATCACTGGATGCCTATCAATTACCTTGCGCACAACACGTCTGACGTCCACTCGTGAAAAGCATAGTACTCATTCTCGAACCGTCTGGGTTACCTAGGTATATCCTGCACACATCTGTCAGGCAATCCGTCAGGAAGTCCGCAGCTCCGCCACTCCTCCACCAGGGCCCCTCCACCATGGTAAGAATAGATCCGCTGCTACTTCGTTGGCATACCCGGCATGCTATAGAGAACTCGCCAAAAATACTCATCGTTTGCTAACATTACAATCCCCGGCGTAGGCTCCGACTGTGCCTAGCAAGCGCCGCTCCCTGCGCGCCAAGATCGCAGCCAAATCAGAGGGCGCTGTCTATGCCCCGCGCAAGGCGCCTCGGCACGACGCTGTCGAGACGTCGGACTCGTTTCTCGACTCGAAAAAGGATAGGCGGCTGATGAAGCACTCCTCCTTTGTCTCGCGCATCGAAAAGTCTAACAACAAACCACTCAAGCGACGCCGGCCGGGCAAGAAGCTTGTCACCGACCTCGACTCTCTCAAGAAGGCGCTGCCTGATCTTCTGGCCGAAGGGGAAACAGAAGAGAGCCTTCAACAGCTCAAGGAGGGCAAGATCAGGCTCAAGAGTCTGAAGAGCAGGAGGGGCGCCCTGAAGAAGAAAGAAAAGGTTGTCAAGGGTGAAGTCGAACGGTTCAGAGGCAGTCTGGCAAAACTGAACGCCGTCAGCGCCACGCCTCGGGAGCCATCTGATAATACCAACGAAGATACTGGTGCAGGTCAGCCGGGACAGAAGATTCAGAACGCCACGGCCGGTCGATGGGCCGCACTCAGGGGGTTCATCTCGGCTACAATGGAGCAGAACCCGGCGTTCGTCGAGAAGAAGCAGGATGGCAAGTGAGTTGCCATGGGGCTCTCGCGAGCTCTGGCGCCGACTTTGGTGTTAACAGAGACCGTTCCTATAAAACACACGACGCCTTGACAATGGTGGGAACCGGGGTATAGGCCTCCCTGCCCATTACCAGCTTTTCCTCTGTAGCAGAGGCAGCATAAGATCCTGATGCTACTTGCTTGCTTGTACTGGTCAAACAGATAACCAGTATCTCGGGGAGCCAGCAACCGAGGTTCCGGCAGAGGTCAAGTGTGGACTGAGTTGTCTCCTTTTGGCCGGTCATCACGGTTGTGCAGACTTGGGGTGGAAAAGGCAAAGGGCCAACTAGGACATGGCAACACCATGACCCATAATCATGTGAAAGGTTTGGCGGACGGGAAGTGGGTATAATGACTGCGTTCTCCAGCCCAACACGATATCACAACATGAGGGCCGCCACCTGTTGTATATAGCACGTGACAGCAAGTACAGAAAACGTGCATGGAATAGGAAGAAAGAAGATGGGAAGAGCAAACATTGTCAGCTATGAACATGTTCCGCAGCAGTCCGTAGACGAAATCAGCCCTGTTGATGCGGCGCAGTTCCCTGTCCTTCGGCAATCGCTCCGAAAGCTCAGATACAGTTACCAAGAATCATCGACTGACAGGTTTGACCAGGCTATCATTAACAATCCCCTGCCAATTAAAACAATGGACCCTGTTTGCGTGCGCGCGCACCTCGGCAGCCTGCCGAGGTGTGCTTAACGTATCATGGATAAATGGAATTAGAATTTATAGAACCCATGATGTACAATGATTAGGTACGTTCTCAAGCTGCTATGTATGTACGAAGTACCATCTGCAGACTGCGACTCTCGACACGAGTCCCACAATCGCGGGGTCCCCGTCAGAGTTGGGCAATAAACAGGCTCAGCCTCGAACCTGTCGTCATCAGCAACAGTTTCCACGTTGATGAGCCAGACAATACCTGCCTTCCATACTTGCCTGCACTGAATGCAGAGCAAAAATTATTTTCTCGGGCCCCAAGTAGACGTTGCACGTAAACACTATAATAATCACTGACAAGAGGCATTTTCTACAAAGGCCAACCACAATGAATGCTTAGAATATATATTATACACTTGCCATCATACTTGTTATTCGTACGTCGAGCGCCGGGGCACTGTGCTGTATCGATTGTATCTTTCCCCTCCCCCGCAATTTTTTTTCCTGGCCGTTCTTTTTTCTGGCCATTGATTGCTGCCGGGCGCGATCTAGAGCGGCACAGAGAGACGGCCATCTACGCTGGCACGGTAGGCGGATATTTTTGCTCTTCTCTTTTCTTTCCTCTTGTTCCCCTTCACTGCCTCTGATTTACGGTATTTTCCTCGCCTGCCCAGTTTGGTAGCTTGGCCTGAGAGGTACGTGGTACGCCGCACACATCACACCCATTCTCAAGCACTATTTACGACCCGAAGTCAGCGTCGTTACACAGACGACAAGCAATAATATACGCTTCACCAGTGTCCCTTCGCATCTCCTGCAAGGATTCCTCCTCTGCTCCCCTCTCTATCCCAGTCTCCATCCTCCATTGCGCTGCTCTTCGATTGGCCGACAGACATATCCAGCCAGAAAGTCATTAGTGACCTCTTCTCTTTTTTTCTCCCTCCCTCTCTTCTGGTTCCTTGTCGACGTCTCCTGCCCTCGTGTTGCAAGCGCGGGAAGGATTAAGAAAAAGAAGGTTGTGCTGCTTTTGGGGAGGTTGTCGTTGTCGCCCAGGATTTTACCCCCCGTCGTCCCCCAACTCAACTAAACTCAACTAAACTCAACGCCCAGAACAGGCACCCGACCCCGAGCTGAGTCCGACTGCCTCGCCTCGTACGTACGTTGCCTGCCCGCCAATCTCTTGGGGGCTCGACCGTCGCGAAAGCTTCCAAGCCATCGATCAGAGCAATCCTCTGCTCGTCCCGGCGCGCGCGCACTCGCATCATTTTTTGTAGCGGCATCGACAACGGTGACGCGCCCCCGGTCCCATCGTCGTCGTCCTTCTTTCCTCCCATCCCGCCGAGACCTAACCTCCGGCGATCCACGATCTTGCGCAAACCTTCTCTCCTCGCAGCCGAGCCGATCCGATCCTCTCTTTTGCCTTGGTTTGTCGGCCTCCCAAGTCCAGTTCGGGCTGCTAGGTTCAGACAGCAGAGCCTCCGAGGCCGCACGAGTCCAACAGAGCGAAAACCGTCCACTTGGCACGAATTCTGCGCTTTGTGCCATCACTCGCATTCTTGGGGGGGGGGGTTCCATCGTCCTGGTTAGCAACCATGTCGAATCACCTCAAAGCACACCGCCGGCCTCGGCATGCTAACATGCGCCGAAAGGCTCGCACCATGCCCTTCCGCGAAAAGCTCGCCCGTCGCTTCGGTGAAAGTGTAGGAAAATATACAGCTCTCCTCCCGAACGCGCACTGCTAAGTCTCTCCGATAGCTCTCTCCGCACCCGTCGCCGAGCCAGGCATACTTGTCTTGTAAGTCCAATCCAGTCGTTGCTGGCACTGTCCCACCCCACCTGCCCAGTAGGCGCCTCTACAGAGTACCTCAGCTGACTCACGGCCTGACCAGATCATGATATTTGTTGTAAGCCACAATCACCCAGGGTGTCGAGAAGGTGACGAAGCAAGTGATGGGACAATCAAATTGTGCTAATCGGCCGAGTAGTGACATATGAGGACGTCAAGGCACTTCGCCATGACTGGCTCACAGACAACGTATGTTTGGCTACTGGAGTCCTCTTGCCCGTCCCACGTTTCCTGGTATCTAACAGATGCGTCGATAGAATATTGCGTTTTGGGAGGAGTTCCTCGAGCGTGAGGTGCTCGTCAAGTATCCCCAGGCCAACATTGTGCTTCTCAGACCCTCCATGACCTTTCTGCTCATGAAAGACAAGGACACAAATGCCGTACGACAAGCAATACCTCCCTTCGATAACGTCACGCATATATTCCTGCCAATCAACGATAATCGCAATGTCGCCATGGCCGAGGGTGGCTCGCACTGGTCTCTGCTCCTCGTGAGTGTCATTGACGGTGTCGCTTTCCACTACGACTCCCTCGAGGGCTCCAACAATGAAGAGGCTCTCATCTGTCTCCGACGTCTGGAGCACGTGCTTCATAAGAAGCTGCGCTTCCACCATCTGTCGGAGTGCCCCCAGCAAGATAACGGCAGCGACTGTGGCGTGTTCGTGTGCATAATCATGCGCCATCTCCTGGTGAAACGGCTTCTCGCCGTTAATGCTGGCGAGAAGATCTCTATGAGCATGGCCCACAAGGCCATCGATGCCGTCGGCGCTCGCAAGGAGATGATCACCATTGTTAACAGCCTACGCAAAGAGGGTGAGAGGAGACGCTCGTCAAGCCATAGCAACACGCCGCGTGTAGACTAGACTCACGCGGCCCGATCGCCTTTGTGTCTTGGGCTACTGGGTGCACCCTACAGGTTCTCATATGAATCGCCCGAGTCTAGGTTTCCTGGAAGATAGCATCTGGTGTTTGGCGTCGAGGATCTCTTTGCTTGATTTTATTGATTCGGTTCCCTTCCGTGGTCCGCAATGGAGGCCAGGATTTCAGGTTCAGATGCGCGCTGGAGGCAAACTGGATAGGACAAAGTAGACTCTGGTCTGACAAAGGATCTCTTCTCCCACATGGAAAAGGGTCCATTCAGAATAAGCGTTTGACTTAGTTCTCTGTCTACAGACGTGGTATAGTACAGAACCGAAAATACACAATGGATACCCGGGCCGAGCTTCGGTCTCTTTACTGTACAACTTCTCCGTCCCCCATTTGTCCTTCTGGCATGGATGTTGCATTGACCCATCTCTGATGTCTTGTCTGCTCATGCCAAACCGCGAGCGGCCGAACTTGGCATTCATCCCATTCTGCTGGGCTTTTTCCGGCGGCTCCGTAATCTCATAGATCAACCTTGACGGCAACCACGCTGGACGATATAAATCCAGTTGCGTACAACCAAGCCCGCCGCTTGCCGTCTTCCTTTGCCGGGTCTATGGCAAGCAGCACGGCAGCGCTGGCACTCCGGAGCGTCGATCCGTCATCCTCGAAAATGATGCGCTTCTCCCAATCACGCCCCACCTTTTTCGCATGCCACACGACGACGGGTTCCTTGGCCTGCGGATCAGCGTGTGTCTTGGCGAGGTCGATGGCGCGGCTCAGCCCAGCCAGGACGAGACCGCTGCCGTCAGAGGCTGTACCGGCATACGGGTCCTTGAAGTAGCTCGGGTTGTCGATGGTGGAGTCGAGGAGGAGCTTGTCGACTACTTGAAAGCTGCGGCCTGTTGCCTGGTCGGGCGAGGGCTCGACAAAGTGAAGCGAGCCGCCAGCCGCGCTGGCTATCAACAACTCCGTGTCGGTACGCCCGCGGCCGAGGCCGTTGTTGTTGTGTATGCCGTCCACGGCCACGGATGCCTTGACGCCCTGGTCCGCCGCAGCCGGGAGGAGATCGGACAGCTCCACCTCGACGGTCTCGGTCCAGGCAGCGTACGGGTTCAGGTCCTCGACCTCGCGCAAGAACCCCTCCCGGTAATGGTGGTCGTTGGTGACCAAGAACCTCTGCGGAGTCAGAGCAAGGATGTCGTTGGGGGTCCGGATCAGCGCATCCCGCACCGAGCGGACGTGGAGGGCAGTCGCCGATCCGATCTCATGGCGGAAGATCTCAATCTGCGAGCGCGCCTTGGGCGGCTGGCTGCCGGTCTTTGTCTGCGGCCTCGGCACAAACGACTCGTCCCAGAACTCGGGGTTGGGGAGGTGGTTGACAGCAAAGATGTAGACGGCCTTCTTTGCTCCGGCCTTGGGGTCAGCGATGACATCAATGCCGTGAGTGACAATGGGCCCATGGAAGCTTTCCAGCTTCAACTTCCGGGCCTTCTTCGTCTGTGATGTAGAGTGGTCAGCTAGGTCGGACGCTCATGCGTGCCGGCCGGTCGAGCTCGGCAGGCAACGCGGCCACTTACGTCGGGGTCGATGACGACCAAGGCTCCGCGGGACTGTGGGATCACAGAGGCGTTGAACTCGGCAAGCGGCGGGAACCACGAGAATCTGGTCAGGAGGGAGTCTTCACAGGCCGTGAAAAGCTCATGAGACGGCTCATAGTAGTGAAGGTCCTCGCATTGGACCGTCCCGTCGATCAAGACGATATCTTCGGCACTGGCTGCGCCGAAGACGGCCGGTGCCCGGTAGACGCCAAAAACGGTGACCAGGCGCTGCAGCACTGGAAAGTATGTATTGTAGACGTAGCCCAGGGGGATGGCGAGCAGAGCCACGTAGAGGGCGACTATAGCCGGGGATCTTGCCATGTCGGTCGATGCCAATCCCGGAGTATCTTGTTCGGGGGGAGTTCTTATATGTATATATTACGGCTTTGGGGAGTCAGGCAGCAGGCGAAAGAAGTCAAAACAAGAATTCCAGGAGGCCATCTACGGGAATCACCTGTATATGTGTGTAGACAGGCGCTCTTTCGCCAGTCACCCACTCCAACTGCACCTTCGCAGCATAACGCCAAGGGGTGTTGGAGGGTTTCCTCTCCGCATAATGTGGAGTTCATACCATGCACAAGGTCAGTCGGGGAAAGCAGCGGGGATGATGCGGGGGATTGGGGGCGCACTAAGGTTAGGTACCACTTCTCGAGGATCAGGAATTCCGACGAGGTCGCGGGCCATGGTTGTTGCGTTGCGGGCCAGGCAAGACGAGGACGGAAAGTAGGGGTTGAGAAGAGGAAGAAGTGAATATACAGGGCGTACAAAGCATGAGCCATGGCCACGTCATGAAACCCGAGACTGCATCTTCAGACTATTGTCTACGAGGAAATACCTAGCATATAATCGCCAAAGCATTTCTGGCAGATCAGTACGATGGAGGCCCATCGCTGGACAGGCCTCACTGGAGCCGCAATACATGGCGATATACTCTGTGGAGATGGGAAACAATATTCGGGATATCCAAAACGGTCGCTCAGCTCGACGGCTGACTACTTATTCACCTATCCTAACCTAGAGCGGCGCCTATCTCTGCAGTTTCCGAGACGGGCTTCTTCGAGACTACAATAATGTCCAGGATGGGCCAGTAAACAGGGTCGTGACGGCTATTAGGCCGCTCCAGGAATACGCCGGCCCTTGCTTGAGATTGAAGCTGAGAGCCTGTCGACGAAAATACACATATGCCCAATTTCCGTTCAGGCTCGTTTCTCCTTCCCTTCCAGCACTCTTTTCTTCGGCATAGTGAACAATGTTCACTTGTCTCAGTCCTGCCAAATTTGCAGTATTCCTGACTCGACGGCATTTCATTTCCTGACGAGTCCGCCAGCCAAACGTAGGAACACTCAGTTCCTGGATCGAGCTCGAACATGTCTGGGAGATATAAATCAAGAGACTCAAGGAGCACGAGTTAGCGGCAGCCTTCACGAACAATTCACCTATATATGGTCAAGCGCGGTGGGAATGGCGCCTCGGATCACGGAGCATTGCAAGCCACTGGGCCGGTTCATATGACCCCCAGACTTGCACAATTCGCTGCCGGATGGCGGCGCATAAAACAGCATCGCGCCTCTGATAGGCCGAGGCCTGCTACATAACTATAAGACCGGGACTGGCAGCGACCCGAGTCACTTATACCGTGCACACCAAGTCAGCATTATATACGGATACGACAGCACATTGACACACGTACCATTGGCACGCAGCTGGCCTTCTCCTGCTCCTGAAATAAAATATGCGGCGCTCCCAGGGCCGTCCCTTCGTCGCTCCCTCGAGAGTCTGTGTTATACCCCGGGGACAGTCTCGGCTCTGTATGATCGACCTCTCGACAAGCAAGCCATTTGGCATTCACTCGCTGTACACATACAGAGTACCATCAGGCCTGTGCCGCGCGGAAGTAATTCATCAGTATTCTGCGCGCCACAAGGTTTGGGTCTGGGATCACCCAGTAGGCAAGAATGGGCGAGATTGAGGATCAGGTCCCGGGGTCTGCCGCAGACGATTCGGAAAAGACGACGACGAGCACCGTGATGGAACGCAGCGGCACAGCACCCGGGGCACACGACGAGCCCGATCTTGAGGCTTCCGTGACCAAGGAAGAGCCGACCGGCGAGGTCGCATCGGCTGCCGCCGCCACCTGGGACGGCCCGGATGACCCTGAAAATCCCATGAACTGGCCAGACTCCAAGAAGTGGACGAATATATCGATTCTGTCCATCCTGACCCTCGTCACGTATGCTTTCGACATCCTACGGCACTGCTCGCGATATGCCTAATCCTTCTGCCTTTTCTTGTTCTTGACAAGCTGACATGACCTGCAGGCCCCTCGGATCTTCCATGTTTGCGCCCGGCATCCCGAGCATCATGGTTGAATTCAGAAGCACCTCGAGCATCACCGCAACCTTCATACTATCCATCTACATTCTTGGCTTCGCATTCGGGCCCCTCCTCGCAGCGCCAATGAGTGAGGTATACGGTCGAAGGCCGTTGTACGTGGCCGGGAACATACTCTTTGCGCTCTTCACCATAGGAGTCGCCCTGAGCAACAGCATCGGTATGCTACTGGCGTTCCGTCTTCTAATGGGCCTCGCCGGCTCAGTACCCCTAACCATCGGAAGTGGGAGCATCGCGGATATGATGCCGGTCGAGATGCGTGGTCGAGCCATGGCGGCGTGGGCAATGGGCCCTCTCCTAGGTCCTGTGAGCATAGTCCCATCCTTGTTTTTTCTTTCTCTCCGGTGACCCAGACTCCCGAGGCATCGAGTCGGCAAATATACACCCACAGCGTGGCCCGCTGTCTCGAGGCGGGACGCTCGTGACTTGTGCCAAGATCCTGAAGCACCACGGCTGACGTTGAATGCTATCACAGTGTATAGGACCGGTCGCCGGCGGATATCTCATCAGAGGAGCCGGGTGGAGATGGGTGTACTGGCTTCTCCTCATCCTGGTAGGTCAAGAGCACCGCCTCTAGGCTCCGGTGCCTACATGTTGGGCTCACATAGACACTAACGCGGCGCAGTCCGGCATATTCATCCCTGTGTCTTGGTTCTTGCTCAAGGAAACATACGCTCCCGTCCTGCTCCAGAGAAGAGCGCGCCAGCTCCGCCAGCATCCGGGCAGGGACGAGGTGGGCGACATCACACCACCAGCACGCGCGAGGGCTGGCCAGCAGTTCAAGACTGCGGTGATCCGCCCGATCAAGCTGTTGCTTCTCGTACCCATCATCACCCTCTGCTCGCTGTATGTTGCCGTCACCTATGGGATTCTGTATCTGCTCTTTACGACCTTTTCATTTGTATACCAGGAGAACTACGGGTTCGATGAGGGCACCAGCGGGTTGACATTTTTGCCTGCGGGACTTGGCATGATGTTTGGCGTGGTGGGCTTTGGCCAGCTCACGGACGCCATGGTGAAGCGGAACAATGCGGCAGGCATTGCCCACAAGCCAGAGTACCGACTGGCACCTGTCCTCACCATCCCGAGCGGCCTCGCGTTGCCAGTAGGGCTCTTCATCTACGGCTGGACGACACAGTATCAGATCCACTGGATCGTGCCCATGTTGGGAGTGGTCATCTTTGCTGCCGGGTTGATGGGAATCATGATGCCAGTGCAGAACTATCTGCTAGACGCGTACCCCAGGAGTGCGGCATCGGTCACGGCGGCGTTGACGGTGACGCGATCGCTGCTGGGGGCTCTGCTGCCTCTCGGGGGCTTACAGATGTACAATGCCCTGGGGCTGGGCTGGGGGAACAGCCTGTTGGCTTTCATCGCGTTGGCGCTTGTCCCGATCCCAGTCATGTTCTTCCTCTTTGGGGAGCGCATCCGCGGTCGGGCCAAGCCCAAGCTGTAGGAGGGCGTGCAAGAAGACACGACCGATTACCAGGAGTCGGTTGGTAGACACCGTGCCCATGTGTACTGTGTGTACGTGTATATAGATAGACCATCGAGAATGAATGCATGCAGGTAATTAGACATCTAGATATCCGTGGGACATCAAGATGCGTCAAAGATGGAGGGCAGGTTGGGACAAGAAGATCACCAGTCGCGCAAATATGCACCATATGGCCGGGAAATACAAAGGATACATACATATATAGTACCTCGTAGTTAGGTAATGTAGGTAAGGTACCTCGAAGACCTGGTCGTGTGGGGCTCCGCCACGATCACTATATTTATAGTACGTAGTATGGATCCGTCTTCAACTTGACTTGGCGTATCTTTTCCGGATGAACAACTACGAAGAGACGTTGGTTATATGATCATGCCACAAGCCCGGGAGCAGTCCATGATCGCGAGGACGGCCCGCGATTTCGCGCAGAGCCGCGTCTTCCTCGCTGTCGCCGTCCTGCCGCTCCTAATACTGTCGGGCTCCAGCGCGCCATGGCCATCTTCGGGGCTAGTTCCGCTGGCTCCGCTGTCTCCGCTGGCCGGCTCAGCACCTCCCCAGCAGAGCCACAGCCGAACCCCACCACGACCAGCACCGCCATTCTCTGCTCACCACCCCTTCCGAGCTGCATCCCGTCCGGCGCCGGAGCCGGAGAAGAGGACCAAGACCTCGTCAGCGGACCCGTAAGCATGGCCCCCGCCGCCACCTCCGTCGCCGAGATCGCCTCGTCGCTGCTGGCTCGGAGGGATCTCGAGCTCGTCTCGTGCAGGACGATCCAGTCTCTCTGGGCAGGCTACGGCCATATCTGCGCCGTCCAGGCCGCTCCGCGTACTCGGGCTGCTCATCATGCACTGGGACAGCGAGAGCAGCCGGGGGGCTCGTCGTTGATCCTCAAGTATATCTCTCCGCCGGCATCGGCCGACGTCACCGACGAGGGCCATATCCGCAAGGTGCTTTCGTACCAGGTAGAGCAGTATTTCTACACACACCTGGCACCTCTGCTGCCCGAGTCAGTGGCCGTGGCCGAGTGCATCGCCAGCATCAACGACGGCCAGACGACGGCTCTCGTGCTCAAGGACCTCAAGTCGTCGAACCCCGCCATCAAACCAAGCACCGCCTTTCCCGTCGCTCTGGAGAAGCGCGGTCAGCTCAGCTCGGCTCAGACCTTTGCTGCTCTCGACTGGCTGGCTGGCTTTCACGGCTTCTTCGCGAGCTCGGGCGCGCGTGCTCCCCGGCGGGATAGTGCACTCCGCCCCCCTCTCGAGGAGGCCGCCAGGCAGATGACTCGCAGTGCCTCCTCGAACGACGCTGGTCGTGCGCGCCAGGTCCCGGCCCGCTTCGACGTGGAGGGAGTCTGGCTGAATGGCGGCTACACCTATCTCACGACGCGGCGCGACGAGTACGAGAACCTCGAGCGCGATCAAGAGTCCGAATGGTCTGCCGTCCTCTGTGCGCCGTCGCCCCATGGCGGCCCGTCGCTGGCAGAACGGGTGGCTTCATACCTGGCACCCACCGTGAGCTCGTCTGCCCCGGGCCCGGCGTCCGAGTTCGAGACGCTAATACACGGCGACGTCAAATCGGAGAACATGTTTGCTACTGCAGATGGCCGTAGCGTTGCATTTGTCGATTTCCAGTATGTCGGTCTTGGTCTGGGTGTCTGTGACCTGGCCAAGTTGTTCACGTGTTCCGTGCCCCTGTCCATGCTCGTCGGGGACCAAGGCCGCGGCGACCTGGTGGATGCGGAACTAGACATGCAACCGGGAGAGAGAGAGCTCCTATCATACTATCTACGGTCTCTGAAAGATGTCAACGGCAAGGATTACCCGTGGGGTTTGTTTACGAGACACTGGGAGGCCGCGCTCGTCGACTGGCTGCGATTCCAGGCAAGTTGGGGCTTCTGGGGCAATACAGAGTGGCTCGAGGCAAGGGTTCGACACATTATCAAGCACATTGACATTTGACCCGCAGACTCTTGTTGGATGGCCAGCTCGCTGCAGCTGAAATGCCCGTGGGGTACACTCTTAGAATGCTAGATAGATGGACTCGCCGTGAGAAGGCCTAGACGAGAGACAGTCGTTATACACGGGCCGATGATGGACCTGGTCGGATTTTTCGGAGAGGGGGATGAACAGTGCAACCTCGCGTGGTCTGTTTTGTCTAATAAACTCTGGGCTGCTTTCTACTTTGAACCGGCTGACAAGGGCAGATGCCTCGGATGTTCAATCCTGTCTCGTGTTCCAGCTGCTCGATGGAAGATGACATGGGATGCACGGTGAGTACCGCAATGGCAAGATGCCTACAAACCCCTACATCTGGTGAAACTCATGGATCATGCATTCATTCCTGATACGGCTCCTACTGCCTCTTGTTCTTTACCTCTCATTATCCTGAGTGGAAAGGTGTTCAGTGTACAACGAGTCTGCGTATATGCCTCCATACCAGCCACGCAGAGACGTCGACCTTAATTAGGGAATCCCGCGTGCAGAGACCGACGTTCGACCGCCTTTCTGGGTTCAGTGAGAAGATTCGTAGCATCGCGGATAAGCTGTGTTGCCGACAGAACGTCGGTCAGGCCAATGGCCTCGGCTTTCTTGGTCCATCCCAGCTCAGTCGGAAATCTTTCGCGCTCTTGACACGCACGTGAGCCCAAGAAGTCAAACTTGAGGCGATATTCCACGAGCGCTCTCAGATGGGGCTGACCTACCGAACAAGTATACGGCGAGGCTCTTGTTGACCCGCCCAGTCTCCAGGTCGCCAAAGACGATGATCGGAGCGGCCGCTTCACCCAGGCTGAATTCCTCGTTCATTGCGCTGAAGGTGTAGTCCGGGTTGAACGCTCTGGATTCGATCTGGCGAAGCATTTTGCTGTTTGCTAGCATTTGCGGAGTAAGGGTCTCGGCCGTCCAGTAAGCTTTCGTGCGTTCGAAGATTGTCTGGTCGAACACATGGTTGTTGCCAAAGTAGGCATCGGAGCGACTAAAGGGTCAGCCACAGTGTGTTGCCGGTCGACGGTTCCCCGGTGACCAGCTGATGAGTCGGCAATGGCCCTACCTGAGACTTGCGTCGTGTTCAAGGACGCCGTGACGATTTAAATGGTCGCTGGGGAATAATCAGTAACTGAATTGTCTTTCCTTCACCATGGAGAGGAAAATGGTCCCTACAGTGTAAAGAAGGTGGCGTTCGGACTGGTGTTGGCGATGATGGCATGGTCAAACACGAGGCTTGCCAGGTTGGAGTCGAAGTTCAGAGCCGCAGACAAGGCCGCTACTGTGTTGTCCTTGGTGATGTTCCTGCCGTCACGCTGCAAGAACCCGTGGTTTGCCAGAGTGTTCATCATAGGGCAAGGACCACGTACTGCAAGCGCATCAGTCGTCTACGGGGTTGAGCGGCGTCACGGAGCTTGACTCACAGTCGTTTGGACCGGGGGCTGCCCAGATAAAACCGAAGTTGTCGGTAGGGGCAGAGGGCATGAGCCCATGAGAGGCCATCACAGACCAATGTGACAATGGTTTCATCATGTATGGTCGAGGCTCCGTCTGCAAACCATGACAGGATATAGTCCGGCGGCCAGGTCGAATGTTGATGTCAGTGTGTTCGGTCTTGTATGTTGAGCATACACGATCTGACCAGACTATAAAGCTCGAAGATTCATGCGTGTGCCCGCCAGGGGGTTTGTCTACCCAAGTAATGAGTAGGCCTCGGGACTTTCGGGTCGTCCCGAGTTTTGCGATGCCGATACACTCCCATCTTGGTACATACTATGAGCGTCAAGGACCGGTCATGTCGCCTGACTCGCACAATCCAAGCGTACTCGAAGGGAAAACAAAAGGAAACAGTCAACGATCTGCCTCCTTCGCCACGGCCTACGCAGCGAGCTCCGCCCTCCATCAGCGAATCTACCCAACCTGGGCCCTTGCCCGTCTCTACACAGTGCACTACTCACTCTGCCCTGGGCACTTACTTGACTCTCCGTCGTCGGGTTTCTCGGGCTCTTTTCGCGTTCCTCGCATCTCTCGGGTCGTTCGTGTTATTTGCGATCTATGCCAGTCTGGGTCCAGCCCGTGCTTGCGATCTGCATCCCCTAGAGCAGTCCTTTACCGTATTCCGTGCTCGGTGATAGGTAGTATATACTGCCGGCCCGCAGTAGGTCGATGCCTTGTCGTTGCAGACTTCTACCACGGTGTCAATATCGACCCTATCGCGTCGAGGCGCAGCACGTTATATGAAGCGTCTCGCCGATGCGCCGGATCGCGCCAGAGTGGGCCAGACTATTGGTTTCCGCCCGGTCGGGGCACAGTATATAACCATTGTATCATGTTCCCCTCCAGGGAGGCTTTCCTGTCTCCTTCCCAGCATCGTTATCGCGCGCGCGGGAAGCTCTCGTGCCACGGAAGAGAAACGCACGCACGCATGGAGGGGCAAAAGACACTGGGCAGGAGAAGCGATCTTGTCGCGGATTCGCCGTCCGACGCGGCCTCCGACTGCGATGCCCCCCCGCCCTACGAAGAAGTCATCAGCACGGGTTTTCTGGCAGGAGCTGCACAGTTGACAGGTATGGTGACGACGAGTCGTGTACCTTTACCCACCTATCTCGTGGGGAATTTCTGACCAGCGAGCAGATACGGGTAGAGTCGACGTTGACCCAGAGTCCAGAATCTTCCGGACTCTTTCGAGATTCGTGCCCGACTGGAAGGGGCCGGTGCCCGGCGAAGAGCTCCCCGAGGATGAGGCCGAGGACAAGGCTCCCAAGTATCATAGACCTGGCTGGAAACCCGACGCACGCCTCGGGTCCATCCCGACGGCGCGCCTCAACATCGTGATTCAGGTCGTGGGCAGCCGCGGCGACGTGCAGCCGTTTGTTGCGCTCGGCAGTGAACTGCAGAGGGACGGCCACCGCGTGCGACTAGCCACCCACAACACGTTCGAGAAGTTTGTCACGGACTCGGGTCTCGAGTTCTATCCCATTGGGGGTGACCCGGCCGAGCTGATGGCGTACATGGTGAGAAACCCGGGGCTGATCCCCAGCTTGAATAGTCTGCGAGCCGGCGACATCCAGAAGAAGAGGAAGATGGTGGCAGAGATGCTCGATGGTTGTTGGTGGTCGTGCATCAGGCCCGATCCCAAATCAGGTTCGCCGTTCGTCGCCAACGCCATCATCGCCAACCCGCCCAGCTTTGCCCACGTCCACTGCGCCCAGGCCCTGGGGGTGCCTCTCCACCTTATGTTCACCATGCCATGGACCAGCACCAGAAAGTTCTCTCATCCCCTGGCCAACATGAAGAAAAAGAGCAAGGATCCGGGCACTGCGAACTACGTATCGTTCGCCGTCGTCGAGTGGATGACCTGGCAAGGGTAAGAAGAGAGAGAGAGGAAGGAGTGCTCGGTCGCGATCAAGGCCTAACTGCGAGAATAGGCTCGGAGACATCATCAACGACTGGCGAAAGGCGCGTGACCTGGAGCCCGTTCCAACCACGGAGGGTCCGAATCTGGCGGAAACACTCAAGATTCCATTCACCTACTGCTGGTCGCCCTCCCTGGTGCCCAAGCCGTTCGATTGGCCCGCACATATAGGTGAGACTTCCTCCGCAGCAAGTTGGGACTAGTACTGAGATTGCTTCCATCAAACGAAGACGTGTGCGGCTTTTTCTTCCGGGATCCGCCTCGATACAACCCGCCAGTTGAACTAGATCGCTTCCTGCGGGCGGGACCGCCGCCGGTGTATATTGGCTTTGGCAGTATTGTCATAGAAGAGCCCGAGGCGATGACCCGTCTCCTTCTAGAAGCGGTCAAGAACGCGGGCGTGCGCGCGCTCATCTCCAGGGGGTGGAGCAAACTCGGCTACGGCGAAGAATACAGTGACCAGGTCATGTATCTGGACGACTGTCCTCATGAGTGGCTGTTCCAAAATGTATCAGCCGTCGTCCACCACGGTGGCGCGGGCACAACAGCTTGTGGGCTGCGCTATGGAAGACCTACACTCGTAGTGCCATTCTTTGGAGAGTGAGCAGCCATCTTCCTCCTTCCCCTGACTCTGGCAGACCATGGTCGATCGACTGCTGACTCGTGGGCCTTCCAAGCCAACCGTTCTGGGGCGACATGATCGCGGCTGCTGGTGCGGGCCCAGAGCCCATCCCGTACCGCACCCTTACCAGCGCCGACCTTGCCGATGCCATCCGCTTCTGCCTGCGGCCCGAGGCGCGGACTGCTGCGCGATCCATCGCAGCCAGCATGAGCCGCGAAGAGGGTGTCAAGGCAGCGGTGAAGTCCTTCTACGCCAACCTGCCAGTCTCGGACATGTCCTGTGACTTGCTGCATGACCGCCCGGCCGTGTGGGAGTACCAGCGGAAGGGCAAGAGTTACAGGCTGTCTGGAGTGGCTGCCGAGGTCCTCGTTGATCATCTCAAGGTGGACAGCCGGAAGCTCCGACTGTGAGTCTCTTCAAGTACACCGCTTCGGAAGACGTCGGGGGGATATAAAGATAGACATCGCTAATTGGCCATCCGCAGATACGAGCCCAAGGGATTCGTCATTGAGAACCAGCGTTGGGATCCCATCACGGGAACGACATCGGCTGCAATCTCGACGTTCTCGGGGATGGCTCAGTCCACCGCCAACATTTTTGTGAAACCAGCTCAAGTTCACCGCGTAAAAAGTAGTTCGCACCCTCAACCTCCAGTTGGCAACGACGCCGCCGCCTCCTCGGGTTCCCGCCCAAGCTCTCGAGGAAAGGGGAACCTCTCCGCCGACGCCGACTCCATCGATGGCCACGCCACTACCAGAGGAAGCAGCAGCAGCCGCAGCCAGAGGCCAAATGCAGCAGCGTCCATGGCTCTCGCATCGGCCTCGGGGGTTGGTGACTTCTTCAAGCACTATACAAAGGGTTTCCTACTCGATATGCCACTGGCCTTTGCCGAAGGGTCTCGAGCAGTGCCCAAGCTCTACGGCGGAGAGGTGGCCGACTATGGCACCGTCAAGGACTGGAAGTCGGGACTCCTCGTATCCGGCAAAAGCCTGACACTCGGGATCGGGGAAGGCTTCGCCGACTTGGTCGTTCAGCCATACAAGGGGGCCAAGGAGAAGGGCGTCGCCGGAGGAATCACCGGGGTCGGCAAGGGCCTGCTGGGATTCTCTACCAAGGTATCATCCGGTAAGTTGTTGACCTCCTGCGAATCAAATAATTGCCGATTGCCGGCTTGTTTCCTGTTTCTGACGTCTAAATTTCTAGCTGCCATGGGCATTGTGGCATACCCTGGTTTGGGTATATACAAGAGCATCCGCGCTACCTTCAAAGACAAGACCAGGTTAAGCATCGCAGAAGCGCATCGCCAAGAAGCACTTTTCTTCCTTAATAGCAGAAATGGCCAGAGCCTCGATGTACAAGTTATATTGAATTATTTTCAAAAAATATAATATATAAAAGTTATTTATACGTGGTAAAATAAGGTTTTATAAATAAAATATTATATAATATAATTAATAATATTGAAATTAAATAAATATTTATTATTAAGTTGTATTAACTTTTTAATTAATGTTTTTAAAAGCATTCACAGGCTTATTTAAAATAAAAGTTAGAATTAAAAAAGCAAAATAATATTATATTAATCGCATAGCGAAAAAAGGAGGTTACTTATAATTATTTGCTTTAAAAGCTAGCTAATATAACTGATATACGGATTAATTAAAATCGCCGTTCGGGCGCTTACTCTTTATATTTATTGTTTTTGTTTACATTTTATTGATACGCTTTTTCGCTCGACGTAACGATATATAAATCTATTTATATTTCTTTATATTAAATAAATTTAAAAACCGTTGGTTTGTATTTTATTATATTCAAAGGCTTAATTAACTTGTTTATTGTATTGTTATTAAACAAAATTTAATTTATCCGATTTTTTCAATTTTATTACCAGGGTTGTAAGCTTAAATTTAAGTTTTAAGTTTGAGTTTAAGTTAACTTATTAAGTTTAAGTTACAGTTAGCAAATTTGCTAACTTAACTCAATTAAGTTAAATTAAGTTTAAATTTCGGGGGTAACTTAATTAAGTTAACTTAATGAATTATTAAGTTAACTTAACAACTTAAAATTTAAATAATTAAACAATAAAATAATTAAAATAAATTGAAGTCTTAACGTTAAAAATACTTTTAGTATTTAAAAACATTTATCCTTTATTAGCTTTTTGAAAAAGGTGTTATTTACGAAAATAAAATTGTTACGAACATACACCCTTATAGCCTAAAACGCAGGAAAATAGAGACAGGCCAGAAAGACAGACTTAAGGCAGAATAGCTAGGTATACGATAACTAATTAGCAAAACAAATATTACGTAACCGAACCAGGATCGGACGTATTAAACCAAATCCGGGAATCTGCTCCTAAATCGCAGATCTGGGAATCTGCTCTAAATTTACAGATCTAGGAGTTTTGGCCAGACTTACGATATAATATTCTAAAATATAAGATTATTAACTAACGTAAATAACTTAAACAAATATTAATAAAAAAATAAAAAAATATATAACGGATAAATTTTTTATATTATATAAATAGTTATTACCTTAATATTTAATTTAAATATTTATTTTATTTATAAATAAAGCTAATTAAATTTTAACGATTATATTTATAAATTAATTTTATAATTATTTTTTGTTTAGTATATTTTTTTACGTTTTACGTATTTTGATAATATAAACCCTAATATTTTTTTATATTTCGGTTTATTTTTAATATAATCGTTATATTTTGATTATTTTTGTTTAAATACGTATTTTTGCGAAAATACTAAGTAATATTAGCAGATATATTTTTTACCGGGAAAACTCCTTTTTCTTTATCCAAAAACTTTTAGCGCAACTTATAAAAAAAAATAAAAAAAAACGACTTTGAGTTAAATAAAAATTAATACGACTTTATTATAGCCTAATTTTAGGAATTTTATTAAAATCGTTTTTATAAGGACTAAATTATTAAAAACTTTATAAAAACTAATTAAGCTATAACCGGGGCAGCTAAGATTATTAATACCCCCGTTTATTCCGAAAAATTTAAGCTTAGTATACTTATATTTTTCGATAATACCCCCGGAGCCCTCCGAAAATATTTGGTTTAGGTCAAAATTTACCAGATTTTTTACGGCAACGATTTTATAACGGAAAAACAAAAAATATTTTACGCTTTATTTTTTTTAAAAAACGAGTATTTGCTTGGTTCGAACCTTATTTTTTTAACGTTATTAAAAACGAATAATAAATAAAGCTATATAAAAAGGAGATTTAGAATATTTTTAGGGATTACGCAAAATACGAAGCGGCGCTTCGATTTTTGTTTTAGGACCCGGACGAAAAAAAATAAGCTAAAAAATTTTTTAAGGGGTTTAAGCAAAAAAATTCCGTATTTAATTATACGGCAGACTTTAAACGTATTATCGCCAAAATAAAATATACGGATAATATTAAAATTATATTTTATTATAAAAAATTTAAAAACGATATTAAAAACGAGATTAGCAAGATTTTCGAATTTTTAGTTAAATTCGGAAAATATAATAAGCTTATAATCAAAATCGATAATTAGCTATACGCTAAAAAAAGCGAGAAACGCGGGCAATTACCGGGATTACGATACCTAACCCGACTTAGCGCGAATACCGGAAAACCTCGCTAAAATTATAATAACGGACGAAATAAAAATTAAAAAACCTAGACTTTTTACGGATATTATAATAAACTAATAAATTTAGACGCTATTTAACGACGATTATAAAAAAATAAATTTTTTGTTAAATATTATAATTATAATTAAATAAAATATTACGCTAATAAATATCGCTAACCTAAAAAAATATTTAAACCTATACCAAAAAACAAAAAATAATTTAACGCTATATAACGAAAAAAAATAATATACGTATCGTTTTCCTGGACCGTATATTTTAACGATAGTTGTTAAACGTATAAATTTTATAAAAACGATAACGGATAATACCCCTAAAAGCCACGAACCTTAATAACGACTAAACTAAAACGAGTAATATATTTCGGAACCGAAAAATAAATAATCGATAATAACGATAACCTTTTGTTTAACGCTTTAAAAAACGAAATATATTATTAAATTAAATAAGCCGAATATTAAACCTAAAAAGCTAAATTAGTCGACGATATTAATAGCGAATTTATAAAAAAAAAATTTTACCTACGGGACAAAAAAAAAGCAATTTATAAAATACTCGGAATTTTTATTACGGAAAAAAATATTCGATACTTTTTAAGATAAATAACTACGCGTTTATAACGAAATTATATTTTTTGCCGCCGAATTATAAGGTATAAAATAATAATTAGCAAATTTTTTTTTAAAAAACCACCGATACGGTATAAAAACGACGAACTTTAGGAGCTATTTTTGGAGATAACCCTCGATTTAGCATTAAAAACTTTAAATATTATAAAATCGAATAATACGGATATATCGATTTAGGATGCGACGAATATTTCGAAATAAAACTAAAATACGGAATTTTTCCGTTATATATAAGATATTTAGCTATTAAAAAACCTTATAAAATAAAAAAAATAAGCTAAATAAAGGTTAGGCGTTACGACGCGAAAGGTTTCGTAATAATTATTACGCACCTTAACGACTTATCCCGATATTTAATAAAAAAAGACTAATTTTAATTAAAATATATATACGACGAATATTTATATTACGTAATAAAAAAAAGCTAAAATATAACGATTTATTAAAAAGTATTAAGCCGCCGGACGAGTTATTATTAAAAAACCCGGCAAATTTATATAAAATATTAATAATTTGGTTAAAAATACCTAAAACCGTACCGTACCGCTAAAATACGAATATAACGCCGTACGAAAACCAACGATAAAAATAATTATAAACGAATAAAAAAATATAAAAATTAATATAAAAAAATCTAGCTTTATTTTTATATATAATAATACGCAAAAAGCGAATTTTAAAAAAAAAAAAAAAAGCGAAGGCAAAGTATATTACCGTTAGAAACGATACGAGACTCGGGATTAACGAAATTAACGAGTATTTACGAGCGCCGAACGAAAACGCGTTAACGGAAAAATTAATAAAAACTCGGGAAATAAATTAGATTATTTTTAAAAAAATAGGAACGGTCCTAAATAAAATTTATTTGCGCTACCGGGAACGATAATACGATAACCGATTACCTTACGATACCGGTATAAATTAACGGATATAATATACGAGCTTTAATAAATATAGGAGCTTAAAGAAATTTTATTTTACTAAAAATCGTTAATAAGTTTTAGATATTATAAAAGCAAAAAAAAACGTTTTACGTATTTAATACCGTCGATAAAAAGCCTATTTTATACGAAAATAAAATAATAAATATAAAGACTACGTATATTTAGATTTATATCCAAAATTATTTTAAATATTTTACGTGCGATATTACGGATATTACGGATTACGATTTAGTTTTAAAAATACCTTAGTTACGGGTAAATAATCCCAAAATAAGCTGGAATATAGGCCAATTTTAATAAAATATATTAAAAAGCGAGTTAATTTTTAACGGGTATTAAAAAAACTAACTTTTACGTAATTACGAAATATTTAGATTATACGTTATAGCCAAATATATTAAGCCGAATATTATAAAAAAAATTCCCGAAAAATATAAGGAGTTTAGCGATTTATTTAATAAAATATTAAAAATAAAATTACTAAAATATATACGATTTAATTATAAAATACCCTTTTAAAAAAGAAAGGAACTATATTTTATGCCGATATACCTAATAAAACCTTAGCACGAAAAGGCATTAAAAACTTATATTACAAAAATAATAAAAAAGGGATAAATTAAAAAATTTATATCGCTAATAGGCTACTTTATATTTTTTATACCAAAAAAAAATAAAAACGGAATACCGAAATAAAGACTTTATATCGACTACCGCAAATTTAACGATATTACGATTAAAAACAAATACTTTTTGCCTTTAATTAAGGATTTACGAGATAAGTTATACGGAATTTAGTGGTTTATTACCCTAAACTTGCCTAATGCGTACGGCCTAATTAAAATTAAGGAAAAAATAAATAAAAAACAGCCTTTAGAACGAAATACGGATATTTCGAATACCTAATTATACTTTTCGGATTAACTAACGTATTAGCAAATTTTCAAAATATAATTAATACCGTTTTACGAAAGTTCCTCGATAAATTCGTAGTAATATATTTCGACGATATATTTATTTATTTTAAAGATTTTAACGAATATAAATAATACGTTATGATTATATTACGAAAGCTATAAAAAGCAAACCTTTTTATAAACCTTAAAAAAAGCGAATTTTACTAAAAAAAAGTTATTTTTATGGGATACGTTATATTACCCGGAAAAATTAAAATAAAAAATTCCAAAATTTTAGCAATTAAGGAATAATAAGCGCCGACGACAGTTATAAAAATTAGATTTTTTTTAGGATTCGCAAACTTTTACCGAATATTTATCGAAAAATTCGGACGCTTTGCCGCACCCTTAACGTACCTAACGAAAAAAAATATATTATTTAAATAAACTAACGAAAAATAAAAAGCTTTCGACGTATTTAAAAAACGAATTATAAACTAGCTAGTTATAAAAATAGCTAACCCCGAAAAAAAATTTAAAATTAAAACCGACGCCTTAAATTACGCTATAAGCGGATAATTTAGCTAACGAAACGATAACGGAACGTTATATTTTATAGCTTATTATTTTAAAAAATTTACCAAAAAATAATTTAACTACTAAATTTACGATAAAAAATTTTTCGTAATTATCGAAATATTCCGAAAATAAAAATACTACCTAAGCGGAATTAATTATTAAGTCAAAATTTATACCGACTATAAAAATCTCGTATCGTTTACGATAAACAAAAAATTTAATAAACAACAAATACGATAAGCAAAATTCTTAATAAATTTTAATTTTAAGATTATTTACCATAAAAATTAAAAAACGGCGAAACAAACGCTTTTAGCCGAAAACCGGACTATTATTAAAAAGCACCTAAAGAGATATATACTATTTTTGTTAATAACTAAAAAAAATACTTAATACTAATAATAAATTTATACGCAATATACAAAATAACTACGGATTTATAAATAAAACGAATAATAAAATACCTAAACCCTAACGATAACTTAGCAGGAAAATTTAAACCTTATTAGCAATATTATAATAACAAAATACGAATTAAAGATTTATTATTTTACGATTTTATTAAAAGCTATTACGAATTACTTATTAATGGCCACTAAAAAGTATTTAAAATAACCAAACGGATATAATAATATTTTGATTGCTTATAATTACGCAAATACGTTAGCGAATACGTTAAAAATTGCGATTTATATAATAAGGCAAAATTAGTACGATATAAACTTTACGGAGAATTATAGCTAGTACTATTTTTAAATAAAATATAAAAATTTATCGCCTTAAATTTTATCGTAAAGCTACCGTTATCGAAAAAACCTTTAACTAAGACTTTTTACGATAATATATTAATATTTACAAAACGACTTACGAAATACGCTTATTTTTTGCCTTATAAAAAAGCAAATAACGTAAAAAAATTTGCTTATACGTTTTTAAAAATTATAGCTAGTTAATATAGCATTTTAAATAAAATTATTTTAGACAAAAATAAGCTATTTATATCAAAATTCTGGAAATTATTTATAACGTAACTAAAAATAAATTATAAGCTTTCGATAGCTTACCACCTATAAATAAACGGATAAATAAAACGAGCTAACTAAATACTCGAAAAATACCTATATTATTATATTAATTACGACTAAAATAATTAAATTATATTATTACCTATAACGTAGTTTGCCTATAATAATATTATACGAAAATTTACCGGAATATTATTATTTTACGCTAATTACGGTTATAAACCAGATATAACCAAAAAACTTATCGCAGGAAAAAAACTAGCGGAATACGCTATTTAATACGTCGATAACCTAAAAAAAACTCTAAAAAAACCTTTAAAAAAACCTTATTGCTTTTTAAGCACGCACGAAAAAGCACGCCGATAAAAAAAAGGTTAAAAAACCAACCTTTGCGAAAAAAAATAAAGTTTACCTATTACGCAAAAATATTAAAATAAAACGACTAAACGACAAATTAAATTTTAAAAAACTCGGATTATTTAAAATCGATAAACAAATTTCAAAAATTAATTACCGCTTATAGCTATTTAAAATAATAAAAAGAAAATACCTAACGTTTTATATTTTTTTACTCGAACTAACACTTAAAAACGTAATTATCGATTAAACGCTAAAAATAAAAAAAGATTAGCCAAAATATAACGTTAAAAAATTATCGACTATAAAAAAATCGGACGAAAACACTAATTCCTCGTAAAATAAAAAAGTTACCTATTTAAAAATAATATATAAAAACCTAAAAAATATATTAAAAACTACGCCGTTTTAGATTAATATTTTTAGGCTTTACCGACGGATTAACGGAACCAAATCCGTTTAGCAAGCCAAATTCGTTTAAAAAAAAAGAAATAACGGGACGTCCGGATAAATTTTATTTTATTCGAAACTAAAATTCTTAGGCAAAATAAAAATAATAAAAAACGACGGTTTAATAACAGCTTTCCGACGAGCTTTTTTTTTTTTGTTTTTTCGCGCTCGATTCGTTTTAATTTTTTTACGTTATCGATACCCCGCGAAATGGCACGTAATATTTTTTCGAATTATTTTTTTTTCTGCGTACAAAAACGACGAACCTTTAAAATAGCAGCTTCGAGTTTTGTTTTAGCCGAATTTTATTTTATTTTTATTTTTATATATTAAAAACTAAAGGTTTTTAATTATTTTACCGTAAAAAAACGACGATTATACCGCGGCTAATTATGTTGCCTATATAGCGAATATCGCGACGAATTTTTTAAAAATATTTCGCAAAAAGTCTTGCCGTCCAAGAAATAATAAAAACATATAGGTATTTTTAGGCGCGCCGTAATAAGCCTAAAAAAAAATTTAGAGTATTGTTTAAATTCCGGAATAATCGATTTTTTAACACCGTTAGATTTCGTTTTTCGATACGATATAATAATTACGCACTAAACAAAAAAACGTAAAATAAGGAAGGAAAACCTACCTAAAACCAAAAAAGGGAAACCAACGTTTTTTAGGGATAAAAAAATAAAAAAGGGACCTAATATTACGAATATATACTTTTATAGCCTAAAACGCAGGAAAATAAAAATAGGCCAAAAAATAAACCTAAAGCAAAATAGCTAAATATACGATAATTAATTGGCAAAATAAATATTACGTAACCGAACTAAAATCGGACGTATTAAACCAAATCCGGGAATTTGCTCCTAAATCGCAGATTTAGGAATTTGTTTTAGATTTATAAATCTGGGAGTCTTGGCCAGATTTACGATATAATATTCCAAAATATAAGATTACTAATTAACGTAAATAACCTAAGCAAATATTAATAAAAAGATAAATAAATATATAACGGATAAATTTCCTATATTATATAAATAATTATTATTTTAGTAATTAATCTAAATACTTATTTTATTTATAAATAAAGCTAATTAAATTTTAACGATTATATTTATATATTAGTTTTATAATTATTTTTTGTTTAGTATATTTTTTTACGTTTTACGTATCTTAATAATATAAACCCCAGCACTTTTTTATATTTTGGTTTATCCTTAGTATAGTCGTTACAAAAATTATTTTTATTTTATTAATTTTAAATTAAATAATAATCGTATTTTTGTCACGGCGCTAGACCCGGGTTAAATATAAAAAGCAAAACGGCCACGGGCGCTAGTTATAAACGGCCCGGGTAAGCCGGTATAAACCCACCGACCGACGATATTTTTATTATTTTTGCCCGAACCGAAAATATAGCTTTTCGAGCTACGTTTTATTAATAAAATTATTTATAATTTTGCTAAAACCGTAAAAAATAAATTATTATATAACCGTTTATATTATTTATATTTATCGACCGTAATATTACGTAATTTTTATTTTATAAACGCCGTATTTATCCGCGAAAATATCCGTAAAACGGCCTAAACCGCCTTCGGGAACGGATTTTCCGGAAAAATTCGTTATTTACGTTACCGATAACCCGTCCGATTAATTATTATATTTGCGTTATATTACCGGTTACGCCGTTATTTTAATAAAAAAATCGATTATTCCCGCTTCGCCGAATCCGATTATAACGTTACCGTTTTGTTTTTAAAATTTAAAATATCCGAATTAAAAAACCTTGTAAAATACCAAAAAAAAAAAATTTACGACATTTAAAAATAAATTATTTTATTTAAAATCGAAAAACTTCGTTTATTCGACGCTACCGTTCCCGCCGTATAAACCCCCCGATCCGCCCCCGCCGATACCCCGAATTTTCCGGCTAAATAATTTATAAATTTAATACCGAAACCGATTACGTTTATTTTTCCCGTCCGTTCCGGATTTTTTTATTTTAATAAAAAAATTTTTAACTTAAAAAAATCCGATAATTTTCGAAACGATTTTCGCCGGTTTACGTAATAAATTTACGGTAAAATAACCGTTAATTCCGACCGATTTCCGATTATTACCGCCCGTTTAATTTATATTATTAAACGCTTAACCGGAAAAATTTATAAATTAATCCTACCGAAAACCCGTTTTAAAATCCCCGAGTTTTTAAATTATTTTAAAATATTTATTTACCTAAAAAATATTTTTAAAAATCCCGACCGTATTTAAAACGCCTAAAGCCGATTATATTAATTAAAACAAAAAAATTAAAATTTTAATATATTTTTTTCCGAATTTTAACGTTTAATTTTTTAAAAAAAATATTTAAAAATACCTTTGCCCCGTTATTATTTAAAAAGAATATCCCGCAAATTTTAAAATATATTTTTATATAACCCGACCCTGTCCCGGAAATATAAAAAATACGCTAATTATTTATGAATTTTAAATAACCGTTTCCATTAATATTAATAATAAATCTCCCGGTGTCACGGCGTTAAACCCTGCTTATAGGCAAAAAATAAATAAACCCCGGGCACCAGATATAAGCGGCCCGGGTAAACCGATATAAACCCGCAGACTAATAATATTTTTATTATTTTTGCCCGAATTAAAAATATAATTTTTCGAACTACGTTTTATTAATAAAATTATTTATAACCCTGCCAAAACCGTAAAAAATAAATTGTTATACGACCGTTTATATTGCTTATATTTACCGACCGTAATATTACGTAATTTTTATTTATAAGCGTTATATTAAATCGTTATATAATAAACGACCGGCCGCTTTTACCGTTTTTACTAAAAAACGGCGGAACGTTCGCTTTTTATATATTAGGGAATACCGATTAATAATATAATATTTTTGCTAAATATATAATTATATAAACTAAAAAATATCCGAAAACGCAAAAATATACGCGAAAATCGATTAATAAAATACCAAAATTTTCCGTTTTTAAAAGGAAGTTATTAAGTTACGAAAACGTTTTATAACGGTTTAAGCGATTTAAGGTTATTAAAAAAAAATTAAACGAAGCCAAAAACTAGTTTATTTTGATAAAAACAAAAACTTAATTCCGTAAACGCCTCCCCGATATTAAAATTACCGTTTATAAACCCGATACGACCGCGCCCGAAACTAATATACCTTTTAATTCCCGATTTATTATTTTTAATTAGCTATCCGAAAAACTCCCCGACCCGGATAAATTTAACGGAAACCGTAAAAACCTCCGCCGTTTTATATTATAAATTTATAATAAATTTAAAACAAACCGCGACCGATTCCCGATTACCTAAAACCGTATTATTTACGTTATAAACCGCTTTAACGGCTTTGTTTACGCCTAAATCCTGCTATACGTCAAAAAAAAGTATATTAGCTAAAAAATTACGAATAAATTTTAGAAATATTAAACCGCGCCTTTAAAAACTTTAACCTAGTTAATAATACCCGTAATAATTTTCTCCGCCTCCGGCAAGCTAATAAAAATTTTAGTGCTTTTTTTGCCGAGTTTTAGCGATTCGCCCTAAAAAAAAATTATTTAAAAATAGCTTATTTACGCTCCTAAAATAAGTTATATCGCGAAAATTACGCGTAATATTTTTATATTACGACCCGTTTAGCCGAAAATATTATTAATATACCGCCTTTTTGCAAAACTTAAAAAATCGACGCTTCCGGTTTTACTAAACTCCCGTTTTGACTCCGAAATAACCTTTTAGTTATATTATTGCCGCTACCCCCCGCTAATTTGTTACCGTTAATCCCGATTAGTCGAAAAAAAATTAAAAAACCTCGAAACCTGCCTCGTTTATCGTTATTAAAGGAAATTTTATAAATTTAAATTTTTAAAAAAAATTCGCCCCGGGAGGAAAAAAGGAAAAAAAAAATATTTCCGATACGGTTTTAAAAACTACCGCGTTACCGTTTGCCTTAAACCCGATATTTGCTTTTCGTTTTAATTCCGCTAATTCCGTATTAATTATATTTATAATCCCGATTCCGCCCGGTCCGTTAGCCCGTTATTTAATCCGCTTAGTTCGATAAATAATATAAATTTAGGTTGAATTGTATTTAAATTAAAAAAAAAACGCCGCTTAAAAACCGCCGCCACCGTCCGATTATCCGCCGCCGCCGCTAAAAAAATTTCCGTTTAAAAAAAAACTAATTAAAAATTTTATTTAATAATTTTATTTATTATTTGTCAGAATTAGGTATAAACCATAATATCTGCACAGGGAAGCGTTGGATTCGAAGAAGCACACATAAAATAGCACCGAAGGTTATGGTTCGAATGAGTGTGTATTATAAGCTTAAAGAAAGAAAAAAGGAAATCTAAATACAGGAATATAGCGTCCTTTTATCAATATTCATTCTACGGGTGTGGTTACCCTAAACCAAGTGAGTGGAGTTACCCGGGAACCGGTGGTACGGGAACCGGTAGTACGGGCACCGGTAAAAGAATGGTTCGGGGATCGAAGGATCCCCGGATCCCCGGTGTGTGCACACACTAAGCTGTTGTGCACGGCTGCAGGGCGGTATAGGGTAGGCCCTGCTAGCGTTATTAGTAGGATGCCCGGGCCGTTGGCAGGATGCCCGGGTTGTTATCTAAAGATAACCTTCCGTGGTAACTTAACGATATTTTAGCGGATATTATAGCTACGGATATGCAATAACCTGTATTCGGTAGCTGATTTTATGCACTTAACGATGTTGTATTAATATTTATGCATATTTGTAATACTCCCCTTGTTAAACGGTATCCGTTAAGGTGAGCAGCTTGATAAACCGTTTAAATTTATCTCGAGGAAGGGGCTTTGTTAAGCTATTTGCGGGAATATCGTTCGTCGAAATATACTCGATTTTGATATTCTTGTTTTTTACTTTTTGGCGAACGTAGAAATAACGAATTGCCGTATGCTTCGTTTGTTGGTGATATTCCGGATTATAAGCTAAATTAATAGCTCCGGTATTATCTTTTTTTATTAAAACGGAATTTAATTTAATTCCGATTTTTTCGAGGAGATTTTTTAGCTAAATTGCTTCCCGGGTAGCTTGTTCTAAGCCGTTAAATTCGGCTTCGGTGGTAGAGAGTGATATTGTAGATTGCTTTTTAGATTTTTACGATATCGGTCCGTTATTTAGCGTGAATAAATAACCGGACGTAGATTTTCGGGTTTCGTAATCCCTTGTAAAATTAGAATCCGAATATCTAAGTAATTCGGGTTTTATGGATCTATCGTAAAGGATACTAAGATCGATGTGGGATTTAATATAATTAAATATCCTTTTGATTGCTTTTATCGTGGTTTTCGTGGGATTGTGTATATACCGGGCAAGAAACGCTACCGGGTAAGCCAGATTAGGTCTGGTTTGGACTATGGCATATATTAGCCCTTTAAGTAGGTGCTGATATTCGAAGGTAAAATTTTTCGAATTACCGAGATTTTCGGTATTTCCGGTTTTATCGTTGTTTAAATATAACGATTTCGGGAAGCCGGGAGAAAGTGGAATATCGGTGGGTCGAATATCGGATAAACCGTTGCTTTCGAGCAGCTTTTTTAGGTAAGTTGCTTGGTTTATTCGAATTAATTTTTTTTTTCGATCCTTTTCGATCTGAATTCCTAGGAAGAAGGATACTGGACCTATATCTTTAATTTCGAAGTTTTTCGAAATATTTTTTTTTAGCTTACGGATTTTTGATATATCCGGTCCGAAAATCAAGAAGTTATCTACGTAGGTAATAATAAAAATATTTAAATTTTTATTAAAATACGCAGATTCGTCCGAAATTAACGGAGAAAATCCTAGTCGTTCGAGGGATTTTTTTAGCGTTATTTGCTATTGTCGAGGACTTTGTTTAAGCCCGTATAACGCTTTTCTGAGCTGGATTACCTGGGAATCGTCGTTTTTCCATCCGAAGTTATTTTCCTCGGGATATTCGTCGAGGAATTCGGATAATCCGGATATCGGGGTAATATAGACTTCTTCGTCTAAATTCCCGTTTAGGAAGGCACCGATAATATCGATTTGTTCGATTTCCTAGTCGTGATAGGCCGCTAAGGCAAAAAGCAGCCTTTAAGTAGTGGATTTTGTACCGGTAGCGAATGTTTGAAAATAATTAATACCGTATCGTTGCTCGAATCCACGCACGACTAAACGGGCTTTATATTTATTAATATTCCCGTTTTTATCGGTTTTCCGTTTGAATACCTATTTGACGGATAATGGGATTTTTCCGGATTTTTGGAGATTATTTCGATCGATAGCCTGAAAGGTTTTTTTTCGAATTAGCTGCCGTATTTTAGCGTGAATAGCAGCTAGCCACTTTTTTTTTTCGGGGCTTTTTAGAGCTTGTTTTATCGTCTTCGGCTCTGTATATCCCGATTTTTCCAAGGTGGAATAATACGAGATATCTGCAAAAATATCATCGTATTTTTGGTATTTTTCCCGTTCGGATTCAGGTATCTCGGGCAGTCGGATCTCGATATTCGAATTTGGAATATTCGAAATACCGGTATTACCAAGGTTCGGTCCGGGTAAGTTAACCGGATTCGTGGTGCTAGACGGTGAATTTTCCCCTTGGTTGGCGGTGAAGGGTAGATCCTTCGGGGTTTCGATAATACCGAATTCTTCCGTATCCGAATCTTAGATTTTCTCCCCTTTTTTCGAATTATTCGATATTCGAATGTGAGGGGTCCGTATAATTCGAGATTTATACGGACGATCCGGTAGGTAAACGTAGTAGATTTTACTACCGTTATATCTTATAATGATACTATTTTCGGTGATATTACCGAATTTATCGGATATTATCCGATTTTCCTTTGGTTTATAAACCAAAATAGGTGTTCCGAGGGAAGGAATTTTCGACAAATCGGGTTTATTATCCCGATCCGGAAAAAAGAAGTCGAAGAACTCCTGGTACGGGGTAAGTGACCCCGTAGATTTCGCCGTATAATTAATTAGTAAAACGACGGCCTTGGAAATAAATTCCTAAAGGGTTTTCGGCAGACCGATATTGGTAAAAACCGTTCGGGTTTTTTCGATAAAAATCCGATTCGTCCTTTCTGCCACCCCATTTTGCTCAGGGGTATACGGAGCGGAGGTTTCGTAAATTATCCCTTTTTCGGTTAAATATTCTTGTAATTTAACCGGGGAAAATTCCCTTCCGTTATCCATCCGTATTACGTTCGGATATTTGCCGAATTGGGTGCGGTAGTATTCGATTTTGTTTTTAACAATATCGAATATATCCGACTTTTCTTTCGAAAATTCGATTTCTCGAAAGCTGGTTTTATCGTCCGTGAAACCGGTTATATATTTATAACCGGAGAAGCTGGTAGGTGTGATATATACCGTATCTATACAAATTCGATATAAAGGTGTGGATGCCCGATTTTTGTTGATACGGGATTGGATCCGGGTAAATTTTCCGGATAAATAGGATTTATAATTTAAATCCTGCTTTTTTAGCTTTTTTTCCGGGATACCGGAGGTTATTTTAGCTGTTTTAGCTAAAATATCGTAGCTGGGATGGCCAAGCTTTTTGTGCCACTCTTCGGTGACGGTGTGAAAATTCGAGGAATTAGAAATAATTCGAATTTCCTCGATATCGGACGATTCGGGTTCCGGGTAAGTCGGTACGGCTTTTTCTCCCAAAACCCGTGCTTTTTCCACTATTTTTAGTGGATTAATGGCAAGCATAGCCATATTAGGTTCTTCAGTTCGGTGAAGGTGGAGGAAAAAACCTCGTTTATCTTGATTTAAAACGGCAAAAGGCCGTTTTTTCGAATCTAGTAATTTATTCCCGCTTATAATACCGCCTTTTCGGTAGTGAAGCTGTCCTGATATAATATTTAGGGGAAATTTTGGGATCTATAATACGTTATTTAACGTGATATATCGGATATCTCCGTGAATGGCGAACGGAAGGGTTATTTTTCCGATACTTTTCGGAAAAACTTTCCCACCACCGGTAATTATCGGTGGAAGATCCGGCTTTTCGACTAAGTCTTGAAAATTCGACTTTTTATTCGAAATATGCCTTGAAGAGCCGGTATCGTACAACCACCAATCCTGAGGGACTGTGGTTAATTTCTTGTGAAATTGGGAAAAATTGAAGAATGATTCTTTATCGGCGTTCCCGGGTAGATTCTTCCGATCGTTATTCCGGGAAAAATCTTTGGGTTTATCAAACCCGTTGCCGTTGCCGTTGCCGTTGGATCTCTTGTTCCAAGGCTTGGATTTATTCGAATTTTTATTCGAATTATTCTATTTCCTTTTTCCGTTGCCGTTTCCTCGGTTATTATCGAACCGGGAATTATTTTGGGAGTTATTTTTCCCAAATTTGCCGTTGCCTTTGCCGTTACCGTTGTAATAGGAATTTCCCATTACGGTATCCGGGTTTTTACGGCTTTCGTCGAGAATATCCGTAACTAGTGCATCTAGGGTAGGCTGGTTGGTGGATGAACGTAATGCTGAGCGTTGCCGGTCGGCCTAGACCGGGTAGGAATTTTGTAAGGCAGCTACGAATATCGTTTTTTGATCGATATCGTCGATTTTTGCTTTAACGGAGGCTAATTTCGATAAATAGCCTTTGAAATTCGAGATAAACTCGTGAAGCGAGTGGAATTTTTCCACTTTTATACCGTGAAATTTAAGGTATAATTGCTGCCGTAATACGGGACCGGTTCTTTGGTAGGAAGCTTGGAGGATAACAAGAACTTTATCCGGATCTATTTTATCGAAAATCAGATTTAACGGTTCTACCGTTAAATTTTGACGAATTAGAAGCAAGGCTTGGGCTTTCTGAATTTCGGTAATTTTTATATATTCTTCGGGCTTGCCCTCGAAGAATTTGTCGATACCGAGCAGCTTAAAATAAAGCTGTAAAGTCGACTTCTAGGTATTCTAGTTATCAGATCCGGTAAGCTTTTGCTTTTCCGGTATTTGACACCCGGCTATGGCCCTTATATTAGGGTCTATTTTTGCCGGATATCACGGTTTTTATTAGAATAAAAACGGTAAAGAACTCGTCGAGTTATCTGGGGAAGTCGATAAAATGGAATAAATATTCCAATATTCGATGATGTAGGGTACTGGGTAGGCTGGACCAGTACTGGGAATATCCCAAAAATGATGGATCGAAGGTAGGTACGCTGTAGTATCGGAAATCAGGTGTGAATATACGTATTAGTGGTTGAATCGCCGGTATTTTATCGGTAATACCACGGATATCGCCAGAGCAGCCTGATATAGCTATAGGGTAAGGGTCCCGAAGTCGTAAATTATCACAAAAAGTGATAATAAGGTGCGAAAGTATCGAATACAAGGGTTTTTCCGTGAATACAAGGGAAAAAAAGTGAATATTCGATGGTTAAATAAGCTTCCGGTACCGAATAATGTAATATTATACCGGACCGGGCTCATAACCTGTTAGAATTAGGTATAAACCATAATATCTGTATAGGGAAGCGTTGGATTCGAAGAAGCACACATAAAATAGCACCGAAGGTTATGGTTCGAATGAGTGTGTATTATAAGCTTAAAGAAAGAAAAAAGGAAATCTAAATATAGGAATATAGCGTCCTTTTATTAATATTTATTTTACGGGTGTGGTTACCCTAAACTAAGTGAGTGGAGTTACCCGGGAACCGGTGGTACGGGAACCGGTAGTACGGGCACCGGTAAAAGAATGGTTCGGGGATCGAAGGATCCCCGGATCCCCGGTGTGTGCACATACTAAGCTGTTGTGCACGGCTGCAGGGCGGTACAGGGTAGGCCCTGTTAGCGTTACTAGTAGGATGCCCGGGCCGTTGGCAGGATGCCCGGGCTGTTATCCAAAGATAACCTTCCGTGGTAACTCAACGATATCTCAGCGGATATCATAGCTACGGATATGCAATAACCTGCATTCGGTAGCTGATTTTATGCACTTAACGATGCTGTATTAACATCTATGCATATTTGCAACATTATTTTAAAATTAAAAAGCAAAACGCTCCTAATTTACGCTATAATTAATACCGGAGCCGAAAAAAAAAGGCTTCGTAAACTAAAACTAAGCCGCGAGCTACGAGCTAACCCTAAAAAAACTAAAAAAGCCGTTCGGACTAAAAGTATTCGACGGATAAAACGCTAAAAATAAAATAATTACTTATTACGTCGAGACCCGATTAAAAATTAAGGATTATTACGAAAAAATTAAGCTTTTCGTAACGTAGTTGGTTTATTATTTTATTATTTTAGGAATACCTTAACTAAAAAAATACGACCCGAAAATCGGGTTTGCTAATTATATATTTATATTCGATAGCGAGTATTATCGGAAATATTATAATATTTTAGCCCGCCCGATAAAAATTAAAATTTTATATAATATACCCGCTAAAACAAAACCGTATAATTTGCCTCCCCGATTACCTAAATTACGATATTTAGATATCGCCCGAATATCGCTAAAAGCCTATACGATATATAACCGACGGAATTATTAGCTTTTTACCGTTATTATCGAAAATATTAACCGCTATTTATAAAATATTAGCCTGCCGGAGTCCCGTAACTTATTACCGGAAAAACTAAAAAATTATACCGACGTTTTTTCGCCGAAAAAAGCAAAAAGGCTTCCGTTATACCGCGATTATAATTATAATATCCGCTTATAAAAAGGCAAAACGCCCCCGTTCGGACCGTTATATCCGATATCCCGTAACGAACTAATTATTTTAAAAAAATAGCTAAAAAAAATTTACGCAAAAGATTTATCCGCCTTAGCTTATCGCCTGCCGCCTTTTTTGTTTTATTCGTAAAAAAAGCCGATAAAAGTCTCCGTTTTTATGTCGATTACCGAGGGCTAAATAATATTTTTGTTAAAAATTAATACCCGCTGCCTTTAACTAAAAAATCACTAAATAACCTAAAAAAATAAAATATTTTACGAAAATCGATATTATATCCGTTTTTAATAATATCCGTATAAAAAAAAGGCAGGAGTACCTGACCGTTTTCCGAACCCGTTTTGGCTTATATAAGTTTTTAATAATGCCTTTTAGACTAATTAAAGCCCCCGCGACCTTTTAAAGGTTTATAAACGATATTTTGCGAGAGTACCTAAATATATTTTGTATTATTTATTTAGACGATATCTTAATTTATAGCCGTACCCGAAAAAAATATTTAGGCCACGTCCGTAAAATATTAAAATCCCTAAAATAAGCCGGTTTATACGCTAAAATCTAAAAATACGAATTTTTTAAGGACGAGACTACTTTTTTAAGTATAATCGTCGGTAAAAATAAAATTCGTATAAACCCAAAAAAATCGAAATAATTTAAAATTAGTAAACCCCGTTTTGCTTAATAAATATCTAAGTATTTATTAGATTTAGCAATTTTTACCGACGTTTTATAAAAAAAATTTCGAAAATTATTGCCCCGATAATAGCTTTAATTAAAAAAAAAATGCGTTTCGATTAAAATTTAGCTTATTAAATTGTTTTTAACCGCTTAAAACACGCTTTTACGATTATATTTATTTTAGCACCGTTTAACTAAAAAAAGAATTATCCTAAAAACCGACGCGTTTAATTATATATCCGCCGGAGTATTATTTTAGTACGGGGACGATAAAATTTTAAGGCTAATAGCCTTTTTTTCGAAAAAATACTCGGTTACGGAATATAATTACAAAATTTACGACAAAAAGCTATTAGTAATTATCCGCTATTTCGAAAAATAAAAATGTTAGGCTGTGCCACCCCTTTGGCTGGCACACCTACCAGTAGGCTGGCAGCCTGCCAGCTGGCAGTCAATGCCAGCTGGCCGGTGTGCCAAAGGCACACCTACATAGCTATGCCACTTTGGCACTAGACTAGTGAATGCTCATGCTTTTACCACACACTTCTGATGACCCATGCGGTGATAGTCCTCACAAAAAACCGGAATTAAAAAAAACGAGTTCCCCGGTTAAAATTATTATAAATTACCGGAATTTAAAATATTTTATAACGACGAAGTTACTAAACCGTCGCTAAGCCAAATAATCCGAATTTTTGTCCCGTTTTAATTTTAAAATTATTTACCGACCGGGGAAACAAAAAGCAAAGCCCGATGCTTTGACCAGGAGGTTAAAGGACCTACCTAAGGAGGGGGATAAACGCTTATTGTACCAAAGCTAAATAGTATTAAAAAAAGCCAGTTTTAACGGTTTTTTGCCTATAAGCAAAAAATCGATAAATAACCTCGATAACTTTTTGCAAATTAATAATAACTTTGAATTACCGAACGAAAAGTTGATAATTTATAAGAAACCCGAAAAATAGCCCGTTAAATTGCCGCCAACCCCGTTATAAACCCTTAAAATCCCGGATTTTATATTTATTATTATATTAAATACCGTACCAAAATTAGCCCGTCCCGCTAAGCGAATATAATTCGCGGACCCGATTTTAAGGTTATACCCGATTACCCGAAGCTAACTCCGAAGACCTAAAACACCGGATTACTAGCCGTAATTTAATCGAAAACCGTTACGACCCGTATTACCCGCCGAAAAAACCGTACCGTTATTACCGTTTTAAATATAAAGTTTATTCGATTTAGGATATAATATAAATAAAAAATTTAAATCGATCGTTTTAGCGCTAAAAAAAACCCCCGGCACCGTAAAATATTTTTAGCCGAGTACGAATTATTTAAAAAATATTTATATTACCGCGAGCATTTATATATTTTAGCTAACGAGGAATTATACGCCGAATTTTTACGCTTATATTATATTAGCCCCGTCGCCGGTTTTATAAGCCGAGCCCGTATTTACGAGGTTTTGTCCCGAAAATATTATTAGCTTAATATATTTTTTTACGTTAAACGATAAATTCGGAATTATTATATTTGCAAAAAAACGATTATTTCGAGGGAAGCCCGCCAAAAAATACTAAAACTATTTCCGATCTTTTAAAAAACCTAGCAAAATATTTCGATAAATTTTATTATATACCTGCTTAATAACTACGGTTACGACGCTATTTTAATAATAATCGACCGTTTAACTAAAATAAAGCATTTTATTTATTATAAAAAAATTTATAACTCCGAAAAAATCGCCCGTTTATACGTTAAATATATTTAAAAATTATACGGCCTACCGAAAATTATCGTATCCGACCGAAAACCTTAATTTATATTTAATTTTTAAAAATACTTAATTAAACGCTTAAAAATTACCGCTTTATTATCGATTATATATTACCCCGAAACCGATAAATAAACCGAAATCGCTAATTTTTTTTTAAAATAATATTTAAAAAGTTATATATTTTATTTATAAAATAATTAAATACGTTAGTTATTTTTAGCCGAGTTCGCGATTAATAATATTTTAAACGAAAGCCTAAAAATTATACCGTTTTTCGCGAATTATAAATATTACCCGCGTTTTAGATTCGAGCTTATTTTACCGGGACGTCGTTTTGCTATTAAAGACGCCGAGGAAATTATTTTAAAAATAACTATTATATATAAATACCTAAAATCCAAAATTTATATCGCGCAAGCCCGCTACGAAAAATACGCTAACCGGAAACGCTAGTTTGCCCGTAAATTTTACGTCGACCAAAAAATTTGGCTAAACGCCCGGAATATTAAAACCGTCCGCCCCTAAAAAAAACTAAATTAAAAAAACCTCGGGTTTTAAAAAATTACTAAAATTATTAGCCCGTACGTTTATTACTTAAAATTACTTACGTTTATAAAAATTTATCCCGTTTTCTACGTAAACTTATTACGTTTTGATTTTACCGACTTTTTATTTAAATAACGCCAAAACCCGCTATTTTTTATCGAAATAAATAATATAAAAAAATAAAATATCGAAAAATATTAAATTCCCGTTAAAATCGACAAAACCGTAAAAAAAGGCCTAACCTAAAATATACCGTTAAATAAAAAAAATACGACGAACCTACGGAATACCTTGCTGCCTGGCTCGAAAACGTTTAAAAGGTTATAAATAATTTTTACCGCCGGTACCCGAATAAACCCGGTCTTAATTATTTTTTATTATAAGGTTAAATTGGATTTTGCTACCGATACCGTCCGTTTAGTAAAACCTCCGTTATAAGGCTAAATTAAATTTTGTTAACGACTTATTATTTAACCTTATTTATATTAATTATAAAACCTAAACCGAGACTAAAGATACGTATATTTATATAAAATTACGTAGGAAAAAAACCCGTTAGAGCTACGTACCCGGAGTTACGTAAAAGGGAATCGGAGCTACGTATTTTGAAGTTACGTAAAAAAGTAAAAAAGTGCGTCGCAGGAGCTCCGCCTTAAAGAGGGGAGTATTATTACGGCGCTGGACCCGGGTCAAATATAAGGAGTAAAACGGCTACGGGCGCTAATTATAAGCGGCCCGGGTAGGCCGGTATAAACCTACCGACCGACGATATTTTTATTGCTTCTGCCCGAACCGAAAATATAATTTTTCGAGCTACGTTTTATTAATAAAATTATTTATAACCCTGCCAGAACCGTAGAGAATAGACTATTATACGACCGCCTATACTGCCTATACCTGCCGACCGTGACATAAATTTCTTATATTATATAAACAATTATTACCTTAATAACTAATTTAAATATTTATTTTATTTATAAATAAGGTATTTAATACGCTTTAACGATTATATTTATAAATTAATCTTATAATTATTTTTTGCTTAATATATTTTTTACGTTTTACGTATCTAATAATATAAACCCTAATATTTTTTTATATTTCGGTTTATTTTTAATATAATCGTTATATTTTAATCACTTTTATTTAGGTACGTTTACCGTTAAAAAACACTAAATAATATTCGGTAAAATGTTTACCGTTAGCAAAAACAGCAGCGATAAAGGGAAAATCCCTTAAGACGATACTTTAATTTAAGCTATAAACATCGACTCCGATAGCGATAACTTTCGAGGTTATAAAAAATTAATACGACTCGATCCTTAAAAAAATCCAACGACTCGAAAAAACTATAAATAATAAGTTTAAATTTATCTAAAAGCTTTAAAAATTTAATACCGTATAACGACTATACTAAGGATCAGGGTTGCAAATAAGTTAACTGGCAATTAACTCAACTTAAATTAGCTCAATTAAGTTTAACTCAAAACTCAATAGCTTAATAACTCAATTAAATTAACTCAAAGAATTTGTGATTTAAACTCAACTCAATTTATAAGTTTTGAGTTTAAGTTTAAATTAACTCAAAACTCAAATAATTAACTTAACGAATAAAAAAAATAAAATAAAACTAATATTAAATAACGTTATTTAACGTTAAAATAAAACGAATAGTTTATGTATTTTTATTATAACGTTTATATTCGATTTTTAATAATTATTTTAAAATCTTTAAATTAGTAAAAATGCTAACTCAAACTTATTGAGTTGAGTTACCCCTAAAACTCAAACTCAAGTGAGTTAACTCAAACTTAAAGATATTAAAACTCAAACTCAAAGATATTAAAACTCAAACTTAAACTCAAAACTCAAACTTAAGCTTGTAACCCTGATTATTATATATAAAGGTAAAGCTAGATTTTTTTATATTAATTTTTTTATTTTTTTATTCCTTTATAATTATTTTTATCGTTAGTTCTCGTACGGCGTCGTACTCGTATTTTAGCGGTATAATATAATTTTGGGTATTTTTAACTAAATCGCTAATATTTTATATAAGCTTGCCGGTTTTTTTGATAATAATTCGTCCCGCGGTTTAGTATTTTTTAATAAATCGCTATATTTTGGTTTTTTTGTTACGTAATATAAATATTCGTCGTATATATATTTTAACTAAAATTAATCCTTTTTAATCGAGTATCGGGATAAATCGTTAAAATACGTAATAATTATTACGAAACCTTTCGCGTCGTAGCGCCTAACTTTTACCTAGCTTATTTTTTTTATTTTATAAGGTTTTTTAATAGCTAAATATCTTATATATAGCGGAAAAATTCCGTATTTTAGTTTTATTTCGAGATATTCGTCGTATCCTGGATCGATATATCCGCATTATTCGATTTTATAATATTTAAGGTTTTTAGTATTAAATCGAGGGTTATCTCTAAAGGTGGCTTTTAAGGTTCGTCGTTCTTATACCGTATCGGTGGTTTTTGGAGGATTTTTGCTAATTATTATTTTATGCCTTATAATTCGGCGGTAAAAAATATAATTTCGTTATAAACGCGTGGTTATTTATCCTAAAAAATATCGAATATTTTTTCCGTGGTAAAGGTTCCGAGTATTTTATAAATTGCTTTTTTTTTCTTCGTTCCGCAGGTAAAATTTTTTTTTGATTTTGCAGGTTCGTTATTGGTGTCGTCGACTAATTTAGCTTTTTAGGTTTAATATTTAGCTTATTTAGTTTAGCGGTATATTTCGTTTTTTAAAATATCGGATAAAATATTATCGTCGTTATTTATTATTTATTTTTCGGTTCCGAAGCGTACCGTTCGTCCTAATTTAGTCGTTATTAAAGTTCGTGGCTTTTAAGGGTATTATCCGTTATCGTTTTTATAAGATTTATACGTTTAATAACTATAATTAAAATATACGGTCTAAAAAGCGATACGTATAATATTTTTTCCCGTTATATAGCGTTAAATTATTTTTTACCTTTTGGTATAAGCTTAAATATTTTTTAAAGTTAACGATATTTATTAGCGTAATATTTTATTCGATTATAATTATAATATTTAATAATTATTTTGTTTTTTGTGGGTGTCGTTAAATAGCGTTTAAATTTATTAGTTTATTATAATATCCGTAAAAAGTCTAGGTTTTTTAGTTTTTGTTTCGTCCGTTATTATAATTTTGGCGAGTTTTTCCGGTATCCGCGTTAGGTCGGGTTTGGTATCGTAATCCCGATAATTATCCGCGTTTTTCGCTTTTTTTAGCGTATAGCTAATTATCGATTTTAATTATAAGCTCGTTATATTTTCCGAATTTAATTAAAGGTTCGAAAATCTTATTAATCTCGTTTTTGATATTTTTTTTAAGTTTTTTATAATAAAACATAATTTTAATATTATCCGTATATTTTATTTTAGCGATAATACGTTTAAAATTTACCGTATAATTAAATACGGAATTTTTTTGTTTAAGGCTTTTAAGTTTTTTTAGCTTATTTTTTTTCGTCCGGGTCCTAAAATAAGGATCGAAACGCCGTTTCGTATTTTGCGTAATCCTTAAAAATATTTTAAATTTTTTTATATAATCTTATTTGCTATTCGTTTTTAGTAACGTCGGAAAGGTAAAATTCGAACTAAACAAATGCTTATTTTTAAAAAAAATAAAGCGTAAAGGATTTTTTGCTTTTCCGTTATAAAATCGTTGCCGTAAAAACTTTAGTAAGCTTTAACCTGGGCTAAGTATTTTCGGAGGGCTCCGGGGGTACCGTCGAAAAATATAAATATATTAAGCTTAAGTTTTTCGGAATAAACGGGGGTATTAATAATTTTGGCTACGCCGGCTATAATTTAATTGGCTTTTATAAGGTTTTTAATAATATAAAAACTATCACCGTATAAGTTATTAGAAGTGTATGGTAGAAGTATAACTATTTATTAGTTTAGTGCGAGAGTGGTATAGCTATATAGGTGTGCTAAAGGTATACCGGCCAGCTGGCATCGATTGCCGGCTGGCAGGCTGTTAGCTTATTAATAAGTATGCCTGCCAAAAGGTTGGTATAGCCTAATATCTCCTTTTTTTTAAATCAAAAATTTTGGGCAAATTTGCCTTTTTAAAACCCTATTATTTGTTGTTATTGTTTTGTAGTATATTGTCGTCGTTTTTTATTATTATTATTTTGTAGTATATTATTATTATTTTATAGTTTTTTGCTATCGCGTTGCTTTTTATAGCCTTGTAATATATTATTTTGCTAATTATTTATAAATATTTTATCGGTTTTTGCGCTTGCGCGGGATTATTATCGTTTTTCGTTTGGGTTTTTTGCTGGTGTTTTTATCGTCGTTTTGGCCTATTGGTTTATTTTTATCGTCGTCGTTTATAATAACGATTAGGTTTTATCGCGCTAATAAGGTTAACGGAAAAAGTCGGGCTATCGGTAAGGGTGCTAATATTAATCGTATAAACGGTAACGATTTATCGTTGCTATTTCCTAATTTTATAGCGGATGTGCGTCGTATAATAAGGGTTTTTGTAACGTTTTAGGCCGTTTTGTAAGCTTTTATAGCGTTTTGCACCTTTCGTTAGATTGCGTTATTAACGGATTTATAGGCAACGTTTAGGGATTTGGCTTAGGCGAGATCGATTTTTAGTTTTTCTAGATCGTTTTTTAATTTTTCGATATCGTTTTCCGTATTAGTTATTGCCGCGTTGATTTTAGATTCGATAATATTTGCGATGGCTTGATTTTTGGTTATTTTTTTGACTTCCGTTATAGTTGTTTTTTTGATGGTATCGAGGATTTTTTCGTTATTATTTGTTAAGAATTCCGTTATTTGGGTTGTAGCGGTTTTTGCGATAATTTTATGGAGTATTTCGTTATTGTTTGCCAAAAATTTGTCGAGGTGGTTTTTAATATAATTTCGTAGTTTTCCGTTGTCGGTATTTATAATACGTTTACTTTATTTTTTAACCTTAAATAATAAATCGGCTATAGTAATTAAAAGCTCGGGGATATATTTATTTAATAACGTAATAAAAAAAATTTAATTTGTTTTTCGAGGTTTGTTATTTAGCCGGTTTTAACGTTGTTATTTTTGTTAAGTTTATTTATAATAAAGAAATATTTTCCCAAAAAATCGGTGTTAATTTCCGGTGTTATTTTTTTTTGTAGTTTGTTAATTATTTTGGTTTTTAGGTTGTCGTAGTCTCGGTTTTTTTGTTTATTAGTGTTTATAATAGTTGTTAAGGTATTATATAAGTATGCCTTCGATGTGTTTTATACGTTTTTGGCTGGATCGGTGTTTTTTTATTATCCGAGAAGGGGTCCCGGTTTTTCGGTTTGGCGAAGTGCTTTTTTTTGGTATACGCAAAATATTATTTACGATATAAATATATATATTTTTTATATTTATTTAAGGTTTATTTTAATAACGAACCGTCGGTAATAATTTGATTAAAAAACTAAGATACGGCGAATTTTCGGGTTAATTATTAGCTAAATTAGTCCCGTTATTATAAGCTTATCGCGGATTTAGTCCGGTATACGTTTTAGGCCTCCGTTGGCATTTCCGTAAATTTATAAGGTTTTAAGTTATTTTAATAAGGGGATTAATACGTCGATTATTTTGTTTGGTCGTTTTTAATAATATTTGGCTCCCGTGTTTAAAATAGCTTAAAGCTTTTTTTTAATATTTCGGTATAAAGGTACGCTGCTGGGTGGCTCGTTTTGGCGGACTAGAATAAAATAATCGATAATGGTTTTAGCCTATTTTTTGCTAAGCTAAGCTTTAGGGGGGTGCTACGTCGGTAATTTTTTTTTTTAATATATTTTGCCCGTGTTTTAGCCGACCGTGGCCGCGTCGTTATTTTTTAGGTAGTTAATTGTTTCGTAAGTTTTGCGTCCGTTTTTCGCGCCCTTTTTTGGATTAAGGGCGTAGGGCGGTTTAATTTTGCCGTTGTTTTGCTAAAAAAAAGTTTTTAATAATTTTAGTATAGTATTGGCTTTCGCGGGTGGTTTTAAGCTTTTATATTTCGATATTTACGGTGCCGCCACAATTAAATCTTAAAAATAGGTTCGCTATTTTCGCGTTATATTACGGGATTTGGTAGCTTTGCGCTAATTTATTATTATAGTTTTAGTAGGTTAATAAATAGATTTTATTATATTAGGTTATAGGTTTGCGGTATATTAAATTAGGAAAATTAGTCGAGGTTTAGGCTGCTTTGCTTAAGGTGGTCGATAAATTATTTAATAGGTTCCGGTTAATTATTATATTTTGGCTAATTTATTTAATTATTATATTTCGATTATTTTAAAATAAAAGTGCCTAATAAATAAGGTAATTATATTTAGGTTTTAAAATTTGCTTTATTTTTGTTTTCGCTTCCGTTTGCGCTAATTTTATTTTTAGTTTTCGATTAATAATATTTAGCGCGTTAAAGGTTAATTCGGTGGTAATAAAATAAATTTGCGCTTTTATTATATTGCGCGGATTATCGTTTTCGGTACCTATTTAATTATTTTTTATTTTTCGTTTATAATAGTCGCCTTCGTTTTTTAAGCTTATTTTTTCCGTTAACCGATATTTTAGTGTTGTTATTTTTGATTTTGATTTTTTCCGACGTTATTTTGTTTTTTTTTGTCGAAAGCGTTTATTAGCTCGGCGGCGTTTTTTATTAAGTAATTACGCTTATATTATTAATCGTATATCGCGGAGTATTTTTTTTAACGGACGAGGTATTATAATATTCACTTATTATATTATTTATTAATTCGTTTTTACGTTAGTTTTTCGATTTCGTAGCTAATTTATTCGTCGTTATCCTTTATTATAATTACTCGTCCCGGTAATAGTCGTTTTTTTCGTTTTATTAGGTTACCCCCGACCGGTATTAGGAATAGTTATTCGACGGATATTATTCGGTAGGTTTTTTACGATTTTGGGAAGTTAAGTTCGTACGCGAGGTTTTTTATTTTTTTTTATTATAATAAAGGGTTTTACGCGTTGGGCTATTTATTTTTTCGGCTGGTTTTTTGGTAATTTGTAACTTTTATAAAGCTTTAGGTAAATTTCGTCTTTTATATTAAAGACAACGGGGTTTTTGGTTTTGTCGTAACGAATTTTCGCGATATCGGCCGCGAAATTTATCGCCGTTTTGGCTTCCGTTTAGAAGTTTTTTCTGGCTAAGTCGTAATTTATATCGGATTTTGGCACCTTTAAAGCCGAAAGTATTAAATTCGGTTTAAAACCTATAATTATTTTATTAAAAAATCGTTTTAGTACTTCCGATTTAGTATTATTTAAATAGTATTAGAGTAATATAATAATACGATTTTATAATATATCCGGGAAGGCTTCGATATAGTACCTAATTGTAATTTTGATATTTTGGTTAGTGCGTTCGGATTGTTTATTTTTTTATAGGTATTAGCTAATTATTAATGCCAATTTTGTGCCGTGGCGGCCCTAAAATATTTTTTAGATTTCGTTGGTAAATTTTGGGTTTTTGTCGGAGATTACGACTCCCGGGTATCCCTAGTCGCAGATTATTAAATTTTTAGTGACCTGCTGGCCTTAATCCGATACGGTTATTTTGGTGTATTTTAGGATTAAGATTTTTTTGCGTAAAAACTTGTATATTGTTGTTAAATATATATTAAAAGTTGGAAATCCCGGTAAGTGTTATATAAATCCGATAAATAATATTTTTAGCAAAGCGATTATAAAGTTTTAGGTTATTATCAGGGTTGCAAGCTTGAGTTTGAGTTAGAGTTAGCAGATTTGCTAACTCAACTCAATTGAGTTAATTAACTCAATAACTCAGTTGAGTTGAGTTGAGTTTGAGTTTTGACTTCTTTGAGTTAAACTCAATTGAGTTAATAACTCATTGAGTTTGAGTTAACTCAAAACTCATGAGTTATTAACTCAAAACTCAAACATAATTATTATTATTTTTAGAAATTTAAATAATTATTTTAAAACATATTTTCTTATTAATATTAGATTAATATTAAAGTTTTTAATAATTTTTGTTTAGTATATAATAATGTTTAAGTTTAAATTAACAAATTAAGTTAATTTAGCTTTATAACTTTAGTTATAAAAAATATTAATTTGTAAAGTTTTCGAATTTTATTTTTAATTATAATATTTTAACTTCGGATAAATATTACTCTATTAATATTCAAATTTTAAAGTATATTATCTCGCATTAAATTAATAAATAAGATTAAATCTTTAAATACGGTTCCTCCGATCTAATATTTTATTTAAATAAAAAGATATCGATGTTTTAATATTTCGAATTTTATATTTTTTTATTTATACTTTAACTTTGAATCAAGATTATTCAACTAATATTAGAGTTTTCAATTTTATTTTTCCGTATTATAATAATATTCAAAGTTAAATCAACGAATCTAGTTCCTCCGGCCTTGTAACTAATTTAATCAAAAAGATATAAATTTTAAGAATATACGAATTTTATAATTTAACCTTTCGAATTTAACTTCGGATAAATATTTCTTTACGAATTTTGAATATTTTAATGTTTTCTTTTCACATTCTAGATCTGTTTTAGGTTAAAATACTAATTTTTATTCTTCCGGTTAAATAACCAATTTAAGTAAAAAGATATTAATTTATTATTAACTTTGTTTTATTCTTAAAATTCTTTCGGGGTAAATTCGAACCGATACCAAAAGAAAACGCGTCACTTATCCTATCCGGTAGTTATTGCCAACGAATAAAATTATTATCTTTAATCTTTCAGGTAGAGATAAAGGTAGCTTGCGTCAGCTTTCCCACGCGGCAGTGGTTTCCAACGAATAAAAATGTTATCTTTAATCTTTCAGGTAGAGATAAAAGTAGCTTGCGTCAGCTTTCCCACGCGGCAATGGTTACCAACGAATAAAAATGTTATCTTTAATCTTTTAGATAGGGATAAAAGGTAGCTTGCGTCACCCATCCCACGCGGCAGTTGTTAATAACAAATAAAAATGTTATTTTTAATCTTTGGATAATTTGAAATCATGATATCAGCTGATAACGACGGGGAATTAATGTAAAGTCCGGTTCCTAATTCCGGATCCTGTTGTATATTAAAAGAATAGAAATCCTAACTAGAATTTGATTCTTTTTCACCATTAGTAATGTGTACCATCATTGTTTAATCTACTTTATGGTTTTATGTTTTTATAGTGGGATTTATCCTGCATTTTTGTTTTTATAATGGGATTTATCCTACACTTATGTTTTTATAGTAAGATTTATCTTACACTCTACACTTTTACCTTTATATTGGGATTTTAATCCCTTAAAAAATCACTTGTGTTTTTTGTTTTTTGTTTTCTTTTCAACATGGATTCTGATTATTTAGAATCAGACTCAGCTTCGGCCTCTACTTCCCAACCCCAATCTACACCTTCTTCTTCTTCTTTTTTCCCCCCTAAACCACCTTCTTTATCTTTAAAATATGCCAACGAAAAAAAAAATCAGCCTAATTTTCGGTTGCCACCAGTAAAAGAATCCCAAGTTTACGTTATTAAACATAGGCTTTTTACTGCAACTTTAAAGCCTATCGACCCTTCGAAAAAACGGAAAATACTGCTACAATATACATTATAAGTTCTTTCTTTGTTTTTTCTTATTTTTATTAACTTAAATTTATATTAATTAATTTTTAGATATAGTTTTCAGTCAACCGCTGAAGTTAAAAACTTCCGAGGATCCAATAGTGGTCGGCATTACGCAAATATACATCCTAACGTTGCTTATAATAAAAAAACAAATAAAACAAAAATACAAAATAAGTTATTTAGTTTTAAAAAATATTCGAATTTTTATTAATTTTTAAATATTTTTTAGGATCCGATATTCAGTCAAATTCGAATATCTTCGACTTAGCTACCAGAAAACGACCTCGCACGCAAACGATACAAACAGGGTTTAATTCTAACGAATTTAACAACAAATTATTAAATCTTCTTATCGACAACAATTTACCCTTCAAGCTTGTGGATACGAAATCATTCACGAATTTATTACTTTATTTAAAACCGTAAGTTCTTTTTTTAATACCGGTTTTATTTAATAATAATATTTTATTAATATTTTCTTTATTTTTAAAGGGATATCCCAATATTTAACCGAGCGAATATCAAATCGATCTTAAATTCAACTTTCGATCAATCCCTTTCTCTGTTAGGCTGTGCCACCCCTTTGGCTGGCACACCTACCAGTGGGCTGGCAGCCTGCCAGCTGGCAGTCAATGCCAGCTGGCCGGTGTGCCAAAGGCACACCTACATAGCTGTGCCACTTTGGCACTAGACTAGTGAATGCTCATGCTTCTACCACACACTTCTGATGACCCATGCGGTGATAGTCCTCACATTCTCTTTTTAACAACGATTTGTATTCGAATACTAAGACTATAGGAAAATTTTCCCTTATTATCGACGTATAGACATCCAACAATAATACAGCCTATTTAGGGATTATTATTTGTTTTATCGATCCCGATTTTAACTTAATTTATAAATTAATTGGTTTCGATCCCATCAACGAGAAACACACCGGGTTTAATATTTTTAACAAATTCGAAAAATCGTTAACTTTATATCCCGAGCTTTCGAAATTAAATAATATTATAAAATATATTATTTATTATTATATATTTGTTTATTTAACTAATTTATTTTTTCAGTATTACTCGGGATAACGCACGGAATAACAACACGTTTCTTGAGTCTTTTAAAGCTCGATATACCGACGAAACGTTGCTAACGTTCTATAACGATATCCGCTGCGTTTCCCATATTATTAATATTACCGTTCAGGCAATATTAAAAAAATACGTATTAAATAACGAAGAAGAAGAGCTCGAACTTCAACGTTATGTTAATATTATTTTACCAACACTTAACGGTGATCAGTTTCTGCAACTTAAACCAGATTCCAATTTTAATAATAAGTTTCCTTTGCTTTTTTGTTTATTTAATTTGTTAACTAATTAATATATAGACTTAATAAATCGTGTTCGCCGGATTGCAGTTTTAACCAAATATACCGGCGAAATACATAAGTTATTATTAGACGGTATCGCCAAAGCCAAAAAAAATAATATTTTACCAAAAGATTTCGGTAAAACAAAAATACCTAACGGTTTGTTATCCTTTTTTGTTTAATAAAAAAAATTGTTTACTAATTTAAAAATTAGATTCTTATATCCGTTAGAATTCGACTTACAACATAATTGATACGGTTATTCAGTTGCAAAACCCGTTAAATTATATTCATAAAAATACCGAACATGCCGAATTTCAGGAAATTTATTTTTCTAATGCTGACTAGTATTTACTTAGCCAGCTACACCGGATTTTTGGTATTTTTGTGAAACCTAGTATTAAATTACAAGGTAAATATTATACTACGATATCAACGGCTTTGTTACATATTTATACTCTTTATAAAAAGCTACGGGCTATTTTTGACGAGTATAAAACCAAGATACAGGAGATCCCACATTTGGTAAGTTTATTATTCTATTTTTACGGTTAAACTTGTTACTAATATTTAAAATATTAATAGAAACCGATATTACAAAGTCTTAATAAAGCAATTCAAGTTGGAGCTGTCAAATTAAATTCTTATTTTCCACGAAAAATCACCGACGATAATATTCGCAAATATACGGCTATGTTAATAGCTGTTATTTTGGATCCACGGATAAAAACATCACATTTTCGACCAAATAAGCTTCTTTATTTTTACGAGGATGTATACGATGATGTTATTTTGATTTTCGAAGAAAAATATCAAATGTAAGTTATTAAATAAACGTTTTATTTAAAATTAAATAACTAATAAATATAAATAGGTTAAGAGATGAGCGAGAAGGTGGAATCGAGACCCAAGACGATAGAGAAGAATTTATCGATAATTCTGATGAGGATGACTTTTTTATTAATCGAAAATCCATTCGAATTAATAACGAAGTTGAATCTTATCTTGGCGAACCATTAGAATCATCGGAAGTGAGTTATTTTTTTATTTCTTTTTTTATTTAAATAAAATATTAACTATTAATTTAATAGGAAGATCCCTTAGTATACTGGAAAAATAACCAGTATAAATATCCCGTTTTGGCAATTTTAGCCCGGCGATATTTAGGTATTCCGGCTACTTCTGCGGCTATAGAACGGGTATTCTCAACATCGAGCTATATTATTTCTAAATCTAGAAATAGATTAAATCCCGAAACTGTTAAACAGTTAACTTTGTTAAAAAGTTGGGGATTAAAATCTGCAAAAGAAATAAAGGACTTTATGCAGGTCGGTATTGAAGAAGAAGGTGAGGAAGAAGATGGAGAAGAAGGTGAAGAAGAAGAGTGAAGTTATTCGGGTTTTTTTTAACTTACGGTTTAAGGTTTTTCTAATTTTTCTTTTGTTTCTTTTGTTTCTTTTTGTTTAATTTTAGTTTAGTTTGCTTGATTTATATCCAACTTAATACATTCTTTTAAAATTAACCTTACGTTAATGATAATAATATTTTATTGTTAACGTAACGATTTTATTTAATTTTTAATTTATTAAAATAGAATTTACCTTATTATTATTTTTATTTTTATTTTTTTACGTGTGAGTTTTGAGTTAACTCAGAGTTAACTCAAAACTCATGAGTTGAGTTTGAGTTTTAGGGGTAACTCAACTCAATGAGTTTGAGTTTTGGGGGTAACTCAACTCAATGAGTTTGAGTTATCACTTTGAAAAACTCAATTGAGTTAACTCAAAACTCAAACTCAATGAGTTTTGAGTTAACTCAATTGAGTTAACTGCCAGTTAACTCATTTGCAACCCTGTTAGTAGAAAAATCTTAATGCGTCTATAATAAAAAAAAAAAATTTCCTTTAATTTTGGCGATTATAGCGTTTTAGGAAGGCAAAAGATATATATTAGGTAGTAATATTTTATTAAAATTACGTATATTAATTATTAACCTTCCTTTTTTTTTCCGTTTATTATACGGTATATTATAAACGCGGGGTATCCGAAAAATATTAATAATAATTACTATTTTAGCCTTAAATTATTTTTGCCTATTAATTTATATATTTTGTTTAGAATTTTATTTATATCGGCCTTATTTTTAGTATTTATTTAGTAAGTCTTAGCCGCGGTTACCTAGTTTTGCTAGCTTTAAACTAAATAAAAGCGCATTTTTTCGTCGTTTAATAAATCGATAATACCGCGATCGGTCTAAAAATCTGGGTAATCGCGTATTAGGTTTTCGAACCTGGCGGCTTATCGTAAATTTATATTATAAACGTATACGCTTTCGTTCGTCCGTACGGTTTCGACGTTTTCGGGTTAAATAATGCCTATCGATAAAAGTTTGCGGTTATAGCTTAGCTTTACCGCTGCGTTTTATATTTCCCGCGGGGTAATTTTAGGGTTTATAAATTAGGACAATAAGTTATCGGAAATTTCGATGTTATCCGATAGCTATATTTTTTTTTACGTCGTTAAATGCTATATTTTTAATTACCGTTACGGTCTAAGCCAAAAATCTTTTTTGCTAAATAATTGCAATTTATCCGTTATTATTTATATCGCCGATATAGCTAATTTTAGTTTTGCGTTTTAGCGTTATAAGCGAGTTTAAATCGTTAATTATTATAATAATTTTAAGAGTCGCTACGTTTATTACCGCGTTAAAAACTCCGTCGTATTATATTATAAAAATATAATCTTTGCCTTTTTCGTCGGTAGGAAAATTAATATATAAAACTCGGATTATTATCGTTATTTTGGCGGGGATAATAATATTTGCCGTTATTAGTACCCGTCGGTTTATAATCTTAGTTTTTTTTTAATATTCGATCGGTATATTTAATTTTTTATACGAGCCGAAATAAAAGGTTTTGGCTAGGTAATCGATTATAATTTTATAAACGTATAATTATAACGTTTTAAATAATAAATTCGGTTTTAGCTAATTAATAATTTACGCCTACGCTTTTACGTCGACTAATTTAAGCGTTCCTTTTTTAATATATTTAATAGCTTAAAAATAAATAATTACTTTTTCGGATATATAAATTTGTTTTTTTATTCCGGTAACCGTTATTTTTTTTACGGTATCGACCGCGTAATTAGGGAAAAATCGGTTTAGCTATTCGCGGCTTATTATTTAATAAAATATACCGTTATTTACGTATATTATAAATATATTTTTATCGGTAAAAACGATAATATACGTATACGCGTATTTAGCCAAAGCTATAGCTAAAAAGATATTAAATAACGTAAAAATAATTCGGTTTATATTTTATAGTTTTTAGCGGACCTAAAAATCTTTTAGCGAAAAGTTTTTTAAAAAAAAAATATAAATCGGCCTATAATAAATATTTCGTTATTTGCTCCGTCGCCGTTAGCTATTTTCGATTTGTTATTTTTTATTCGGATTAGGTTAATTTTTGCCTAATTTTTAATTATATTATACTAAAACTAAGGCTAAATCCCTTCGGTTTAGCTTATATATAAATATTAAAATAAATATAAGCAAAATATAACGATTTCGTCGGGAATTTTTTATTATATTTTCGATACGTTTTTTTGGCTACGTTTTGGTTATTTACGATTTAAGGCTTTAGGTAATTATAAAATAAGTCGTTATTAATAATTATATTAACGGTATAGCCGTTAGCTTCGTTATTTATATTTATAAAATAAAAACTTTTTGCCTAAAACGTATTTTTAACTATTTTTAAATTTTTTTGTTTGCGCTAAAAAGGCGTTTTTCGTCGATACCGTTATATACCTAGCTAATTTATCGGGGTCGGACTTATCGGCGAAAATTTTTTCGTCGGTTACCGAAGCCTCGTTTTTTGGCTTAAAAATTATTAAAGCGTTAAAAATTATCCCGGGAGTTATTTCGTTATTAATTTTGGTAATTATTTTTTTAGTTACCTTAATAATTATTTTTATTATAATTTTAATTGCCGTAACCTTAGTTTCCTCGGTAATTTTGCTTGTATAAACCGCGTTATTAGTAACCACCGTTACCGCGTTTATATATATTACCGTACGAATTACCAAAAAAATTTTTACTTCCGTAAATTTAATTAAGCTCGTCGTTACTTTATTAGTTTTCCTCGTAATATACGGTATTAATAAATATTTTTGGCTAAGCTAACGTATTAATTATAAGCTATTAGCTATTTAAAAGGCGGCTTTATAAAAATATATCGTTTAATAATAACGATATTATAATATTTATATTTAGCGAGGCCTTATATATTATTTGCTTATTTTTTACGTATTTTAGCTAATCGTTTAATTCTATATTAACGTTAAAGCGGATAATAATTTGTTTAAATCCTAAATACGTTTTGTTATATAGCTAGGATATTTGTTAAATACGCGTAATTATTCCGTAAACACGGTATAATTTAATAATATTTAAAACCCAAATACGAAAATTTTTGTTAGCTTTAACGTTTTTTATTATATAAATAACTTTGTTTATTAGTGCCAAAGCGTCGGTTTTATATATTTTAAACCTATTTTTAACTATAATTAGGGCATATTTTAAATCGATAACTATCTCGTTTTTGCTATTTTTGTTTAATTAGTGGTATTATATTTATACGTTACTTTTAAATAGCTAAAAAAGGCTTTAGGTTACGAGTTCCTAACGTTTAATATTATTAATAATATAATCTCGGATAAAATTAATAAAACCAAATATATTACGCTAATAAAGGCGGTGGCCTATTAAAAAATAATCGCCTTATTTTAGGGACGTTTCGGTATTTAGATAAAAATATCCTACTTTTTCGATATTTTAATAAGCTGCTACGTTAATATTTTATGCTTTTATTTATTTTTCGGCGCTTTTTTTAATAGCTTTAAAAGCATTTTTAAAATTATTATTATTATCGTTAATAAAGGCCGAAAAGGCGGCGTAGGCTATTGCCGTTATTTTTATAATATTTTTTTTATAAAAATTATTAAAAAATAAGTTTAGGTTAAGTATAATAATATTTTACGGGGACGGGACAAAACTAGTATTATTATTTAATATATTATAATAATTTTCGTTTTATAAGCTTAATAAGGCCGAATAATTAAAATAATTATTTAGCAAGTCCCGGTAATTATTAATTTAAAGGTTATTTAGTAACGAATAATTAATAAGATTGCCTAGTTATAATTAGGTATAAAGTGATATACGTATTAGTTAGCCTCGTAGTTTTTCGATTTTTGCGGCTTTAAAATCTAACGGGGGCCGTTTAGGTAATTTTAGCGGAAAATTTATACGTTTAAATAAAAATAACAAAAAATTAAATAATTATAAATTAGTATAATAAAACGGTATAATTTAACGTATATTATACATAGCGGATAAAATTAGTATAAATATATTACGTAATTTTAGCGGACGTTTATCCGGTATACTTTTTTATAATAAATCGGGCGACGAGGAAAATTAAAAACGCTCGGGGCGTTTTTGCTTTGGCAGGTATAAAATATAAGCGTAATTTAATAACAAATTAGCTAATTATAACTTAAGCTTTTTTAGTGGTATTTAAGGGGGTTTTTCGATATTAAAAAAAAAATATTTAAGGTGCCGCGGGGTTTATAAGGGGTTAAGCTTTTGGTCCTCGTTTTAGGCTGGCCGCGGGGTTTACGGGGTATTATATATAAAAAAAACGCCAGGGATTTATTATCGTAAAATTAGCGTTTTTACGGGAAAAATATTTAGTAAAATTTTATAAAGTATAATCGGCTCGCCGTTTGTTTTTAATATATAATTTAGTGTTTTTAATAACTCGTAATCGTTCGTTAATAGCCTAATAATTATTATTTATACGGCTTTTTTATTAAATATTTATTTAATCGGATACGTAAAAACGTTTTCGCTCGCTTATTTATTTTTGCCGGTCGTACGGGTAGTTAATTCGGGTAATTAATATTTTATAGCGTTCCTAGCCTCCGTTATGGTATATCGCCGGAATATATTAAAATACGGTTTTAAAGCCTGGATTTAAACGATATAATTATATACGTTTTTAAAATTAAATAGCTAGTATAAAATTATTTTGCTATTTATAAAGCGGTAAACGGCGGAGCTCGTTTTGTTTAGTTTTAGCCGGAGGCTAAAAGTAGCGTAGCGAGGCTAAAAAAATATTAAAAAAATAAGGATAAATTATATTAGTATAATATTATATATTTTTTATATAAAAACCGAAGTAGTATTACTAATTATAAAAACTATTACCGTATAAGTTATTAGAAATATATAATAAAAGCATAACCATTTATTAATTTAGTGCCAAAATAATATAGCTATATAGGTATGCTAAAAGTATACCGGCCAGCTGGCATCGACTGCCGGCTGGCAGGCTGCCAGCCTATTGGTAGGTATGCTTGCTAAAGGGTTGGCATAGCCTAATAAATAGTTTAGTCTTTACGAAAGCGATTTTATGTTACGAATATGCACCTTTGCAGCCTAGAGATAATACAAAAGAATAAAAACACGGCCACGAAGCCGGTCCTAAAGATAAAGATAGCTGGGAACGGAACCAATAGCTAAAAGTCACGTAATTAGTTTGGATTATTAAGTTTTGGTATCGATCGAAAAGTTTTAGCAATAATCTATAGATTATTACCGCTTAATAATAATTTAAGCAAATATTAATAAAGGGATAAATAAATATATAACGGATAAATTTTTTATATTATATAAATAGTTATTATTTTAGTAATTAATTTAAACATTTATTTTACTTATAAATAAAGCTAATTAAGCTTTAACGACTATATTTATAAATTAGTTTTATAATTATTTTTTGCTTAATGTTTTTTTTTACGTTTTACGTATCTTAATAATATAAACCCTAATATTTTTTTATATTTCGGTTTATTTTTAATATAATCGTTATATTTTGATTATTTTTGTTTAGGTACGTATTTTTGCGAAAATATTAAATAATATTAGCAGATATATCTTTTACCGGGAAAACTCTTTTTTCCTTATTTAAAAACTTTTAGCGCAACTTATAATAAGAAATAAAAAAAACGACTTCGAATTAAGCAAGGGTTAGTACGATTTTATTATAGCCTAATTTTAGGAATTTTATTAAAATCGTTTTCGTAAAAATTAAATTATTAAGGACCTTATAAAAGCCAATTAAGCTATAATTAGGGTAGCCAAGATTATTGTTGCAAATATGTATAGATGTTAATACAGCATCGTTAAGTGCATAAAATTAGCTACCGAATGCAGGTTATTGCATATCCGTAGCTATGATATCCGCTGAGATATCGTTGAGTTATTACGGAAGGTTATTTTTGGATAATAGCCCGGGTATCCTGCCAACGGCCCGGGTATCTTACTAGTAACGCTAGCAGGGCCTACCTTGTACCGCCTTGCAGCCGTGCATAATAGTTTAGTGTGTGCATACACCGGGGATCCGGGGATTTTTCGATCCCCGAATTATTTTTTTACCGGTGCCCGTACTACCGGTTCCCGTACTACCGGTTCCCGGGTAACTCTATTTATTTGGTTTAGGGTAACCACACCCGTAGAATGAATGTTGATAAAAGGACGTTATATTCCTGTATTTAGATTTTTTTTTTTTTTTTAAGCTTATAATACATACTTATTCGAACTATAACCTTCGGTGCTATTTTATGTGTGTTTTTTCGAATTTAACGCTTTTTTGTGTAGATATTATGGTTTATACCTAATTTTGATAGGTTATGAGCCCGGTCCGGTATAATATTGCATTATTCGGTACCGGAAGCTTATTTAACCATCGAATATTTATTTTTTTTCCTTTGTATTTACGGAAAAACCTTTGTATTCGATACTTTCGCACCTTATTATCACTTTTTGTGATAATTTACGACTTCGGGACCTTTACCCTGTAGCTGTATTAGGCTGCTTTGGCGATATCCGTGGTATTACCGATAGGATACCGGCGATTTAACCACTGATACGTGTATTTACACCTGATTTCCGATATTATAGCGTACCTACCTTCGATCTATTATTTTTGGGATATTCCTAGTACTGGTTTAGCCTACCTAGTACCTTATATTATCGAATATTGGAATATTTATTTTATTTTATCGATTTCCCTAGATAACTCGACGAGTTTTTTACCGTTTTTATTTTAATAAAAACCGTGATATCCGGCAAAAATGGACTTTAATATAAGGGCCATAGCCGGGTGTTAGATGCCGGAAAAGCAGAAGCTTACCGGATCTGATAACTGGAATACCTGGAAGTCGACTTTATAGCTTTATTTTAAGCTGCTCGGTATCGACAAATTCTTCGAGGGCAAGCCCGAAGAATATGTAAAAATTACCGAAATTTAGAAAGCCTAAGCCTTGCTTTTGATTCGTTAGAATTTAACGGTAGAACCGTTAAATCTGATTTTCGATGAAATGGATCCGGATAAAGTTTTTGTTATCCTCTAAGCTTCCTACTAAGGAACCGGTCCCGTATTACGGTAGTAGTTATACCTTGAATTTTACGGTATAAAAGTGGAAAAATTCCACTCGTTTTACGAGTTTATCTCGAATTTTAAAGGCTATTTATCGAAATTAGCCTCCGTTGAAGCAAAAATCGACGATATCGATCAAAAAACGATATTCGTAGCTGCCTTGCAAGATTCTTACCCGGTTTGGGCCGACCGGCAACGTTTAGTATTGCGTTTATCTACTAATTAGCCTACCCTGGATGTATTGGTTACGGATATTTTCGACGAAAGCCGTAAAAACCCGGATACCGTGATGGGAAATTCCTATTATAACGGTAACGGCAAAGGCAACGGCAGATTTGGGAAAAATAACTCCTAAAATAATTCCCGGTTCGATAATAACCGAGGAAACGGCAACGGAAAAGGGAAATGGAATAATTCGAATAAAAATTCGAATAAATCTAAGCCTTGGAATAAGAGATTTAACGGTAACGGTAACGGTAACGGGTTTGATAAACCCAAAGATTTTTCCCGGAATAACGATCGGAAGAATCTACCCGGGAACGCCGATGAAGAATTATTTTTTAATTTTTCCCAATTTTACAAGAAATTAACCATAGTCCTTTAGGATTAGTGGTTGTACGATACCGGCTTTTTAAGGCATATTTCGAATAAAAAGTCGAATTTTCAAGATTTAGTCGAAAAGCCGGATTTTTTACCGATAATTACCGGTGGTGGGAAAGTTTTTCCGAAAGGTATCGGAAAAATAACCCTTCCGTTCGCTATTTACGGAGATATCCGATATATTACGTTAAATAACGTGTTGTGGATCCCAGAATTTCCCCTGAATATTATGTTAGGATAGCTTTACTACCGAAAAGGCGGTATTATAAGCGGGAATAAATTACTGGATTCGAAAAAACGGCCTTTTGCCGTTTTAAATTAGGATAAACGAGGTTTTTTCCTTTACTTTTACCGAATTAAAGAACCTGATATGGTTATGCTTGCTATTAATTTACTAAAAGTGGTGGAAAAAGCACGGGTTTTGGGAGAAGAAGCCGTACCGACTTACCCGGAACCCGAATCGTCCGATATCGAGGAAATTCGAATTATTTTTAATTCCTCGAATTTTTATACCGTTACCGAAAAGTGGCACAAAAAGCTTGGCTATCCCAGCTACGATATTTTAGCTAAAACAGCTAAAATAACCTCCGGTATCCCGGAAGAAAAGCTGAAGAAGCAGGATTTAAATTGTAAATTTTGTTTATCCGGAAAATTTACCCGGATCTAGTCCCGTATTAACAAAGATCGGGCATCTATACTTTTATATCGAATTTGTGTAGATACGGTGTATATTATACTTACCAGCTTTTCCGGTTATAAATATATAACCGGTTTTACGGACGATAAAACTAGCTTTCGAGAAATCGAATTTTCGAAAGAAAAGTCGGATATATTCGATATTGTTAAAAACAAAATCGAATACTACCGCACCCAATTCGGCAAATATCCGAATGTGATACGGATGGATAACGGAAGGGAATTTTCCCCGGTTAAATTACAGGAATATTTAACCGAAAAGGGGATAATTTACGAAACCTCCGCTCCGTATACCCCTGAGCAAAATGGGGTGGCAGAAAGGACGAATCGGATTTTTATCGAAAAAACCCGAACGGTTTTTACCGATATCGGTTTGCCGAAAGCCTTTTGGGAATTTATTTCCAAGGCCGTCGTTTTATTAATTAATTATACGGCGAAATTTACGGGGTTACTTACCCCGTACCAGGAGTTCTTCGACTTTTTTTTTCCGGATCGGGATAATAAACCCGATTTGTCGAAGATTCCTTCCCTCGGAACACCTGTTTTGGTTTATAAACCAAAGGAAAATCGGATAATATCCGATAAATTCGGTGATATTACCGAAAATGGTATTATTGTAGGATATAACGGTAGTAAAATCTATTACGTTTACTTACCGGATCGTCCGTATAAATCTCGAATTATACGGACCCTTTATATTCGAATATCGAATAATTCGAAAAAGGGGGAGAAAATCTAAGATTCGGATACGGAAGAATTCGGTATTATCGAAACCCCGAAGGATCTACCCTTTACCGCTAACTAAAGGGAGAATTTACCGTTTAGCACTACGAATCCGGTTGATTTACCCGGACCGAACCTTGGTAATACCGGTATTTCGAATATTCTAAATTCGAATATCGAGATCCGACTGCCCGAGATACCTGAATCCGAACGGGAAAAATACCAAAAATACGATGATATTTTTGCAGATATTTCGTATTATTCCACTTTGGAAAAATCGGGATATATAGAGCCGAAGACGATAAAATAAGCTCTAAAAAGCCCCGAGAAAAAGGAGTGGCTAGCTGTTATTTACGCTGAAATACGGCAGCTAATTCGAAAGAAAACTTTTTAGGCTATCGATCGAAATAATCTCTAAAAATCCGGAAAAATCCTATTATCCGTTAAGTGGGTATTTAAACGGAAAACCGATAAAAACGGGAATATTAATAAATATAAAGCCCGTTTAGTCGTGCGTGGATTCGAGCAACGATACGGTATTGATTATTTTTAAATATTCGCTACCGGTATAAAATCCACTATTTGGAGGTTGCTTTTTGCCTTAGCGGCTTATTACGATTGGGAAATCGAACAAATCGATATTATCGGTGCCTTCCTAAACGGGAATTTAGACGAAGAAGTTTATATTACCCCGATATCCGGATTATCCGAATTCCTCGACGAATATCCCGAGGAAAATAACTTCGGATGGAAAAACGACGATTCCCAGGTAATTTAGCTTAGAAAAGCGTTGTACGGGCTTAAATAAAGTCCTCGATAATGGCAAATAACGCTGAAAAAATCCCTCGAACGACTGGGATTTTTTCCGTTAATTTCGGACGAATCTGCGTATTTTAATAAAGATTTAAATATTTTTATTATTACCTACGTGGATGACTTTTTGATTTTCGGACCGGATATATCAAAAATCCGTGAGCTGAAGAAAGATATTTCGAAAGACTTCGAAATTAAGGATATGGGTCTAGTATCTTTTTTCCTGGGAATTTAGATCGAAAGGGATCGAAAAAGAAAATTAATTCGAATAAACTAAGTAATTTACCTGAAAAAGCTGCTCGAAAGCAACGGTTTATCCGATATTCGACCCACCGATATTCCATTTTTTCCCGGCTTCCCGAAATCGTTGTATTTAAATAACGATAAAACCGGAAATACCGAAAATTTCGGTAATTCGAAGAATTTTACCTTCGAATATTAGCACTTATTTGGAGGGCTGATGTATGCCATGGTTTAAACTAGACCTGATTTGGCTTACCCGGTAGCGTTTTTTGCCCGGTATATGCATAATCCCACGAAAACTACGATGAAAGCAGTTAAAGGGATATTTAATTATATTAAATCCCATATCGATTTTGGTATTTTTTACGATGGATCCATAAAACCCGAATTATTTGGATATTCGGATTCTGATTTTGCAGGGGATTACGAAACCCGAAAATTTACGTCCGGTTATTTATTTACGCTAAATAACGGACCGATATCGTGGAAGTCTAAAAGGTAGTCTATAATATTATTCTCTACCACCGAAGCCGAATTTAACGGCTTGGAGCAAGCTACCCGGGAAGTAGTTTGGCTAAAGAATTTCCTCGAAGAAATCGGAATTAAATTAAATTCCGTTTTAATAAAAGGAGATAATACCGGAGCTATTAATTTAGCTTATAATCCGGAATATTACCAACGAACGAAGTATACGGCAGTTCGTTATTTTTACGTTCGCCAAGAACTAGAAAACAAGAACATCAAAATCGAGTATATTTCGACGAACGATATTCCCGCAGATGGCTTAACAAAGCCCTTTCTTCGAGATAAATTTAAACGGTTTATTAAGCTGTTTACCTTAACGGATACCGTTTAATAGGGGGAGTGTTGCAAATATGCATAGATGTTAATATAGTATCGTTAAGTGCATAAAATCAGCTACCGAATGTAGGTTATTGTATATCCGTAGCTATGATATCCGCTGAGATATCGTTGAGTTACCACGGAAGGTTATTTTTGGATAACAGCCCGGGCATCCTGCCAACGGCCCGGGCATCCTACTAGTAACGCTAGCAGGGCCTACCCTGTACCGCCCTGTAGCCGTGCATAACAGCTTAGTGTGTGCATACACCGGGGATCCGGGGATCCTTCGATCCCCGAACTATTTTTTTACCGGTGCCCGTACTACCGGTTCCCGTACCACCGGTTCCCGGGTAACTCCATTTACTTGGTTTAGGGTAACCATACCCGTAGAATGAATGTTGATAAAAGGACGCTATATTCCTGTATTTAGATTTCCTTTTTTCTTTCTTTAAGCTTATAATACACACTTATTCGAACCATAACCTTCGGTGCTATTTTATGTGTGCTTCTTCGAATCCAACGCTTCCCTGTGCAGATATTATGGTTTATACCTAATTCTGACAATTATTAATACCCCCGTTTATTCCGAAAAGCTTAAGCTTAATATATTTATATTTTTCGATAATACCCCCGGAGCCTTTAAAGATATTTGGCCTAGGTCAAAGCTTATTAAACCTTTTACGGCAACGATTTTATAACGGAAAAATAAAAAATATTTTACGCCTTATTTTTTTTTAAAAGATAAATATTTGCTTAGTTCGAACACTATTTTTTTGACTTTATTTAAGAACGAGTGGCAAATAAAATTTTATAAAAAGGAAATTTAAAATATTTTTAAGGATTACGCAAAATACGAAGCGGCGCTTCGATTTTTGTTCTAAAACCCGGACGAAAAAAGATAAGCTAAAAAAGAATTTGAGGGCTTTAAGCAAAAAAATTCCGTATCTAATTATACGGTAAATTTTAAACGTATTATCGCCAGGATAAAATATACGGACGATACCAAGATTATGTTTTATTACCGAGGATTTAAAAAAATATTAAAAACGAAATTAGCAGGATTTTCGAATTTTTAATTAAGTTCGGAAAGTATAGCGAGTTTATAATTAAGATCGATAATTAATTATACGCCAAAAAAAGCGAGAAACGCGGGTAATTATCGGGATTACGATACTAAACCCGACCTAGCGCGAATACCGGAAAACTTCGCTAAAACTATAATAACGGACGAAATAAAAATTAGAAAACTTAGACTTTTTACGGATATTATAATAGATTAATAAACTTAAACGCTATTTAACGACGATTATAAAAAAATAAATTTTTTGTTAAATATTATAATTATAATCGAATAAGATATTACGCCAATAAATATCGCTAACCTAAAAAAATATTTAAGCCTATACCAAAAAACAAAAAATAATTTAACGCTATATAACGAAAAAAGATATTATATATATCGCTTTTTTGGACCGTATATTTTAACGATAGTTATTAAACGTATAGGTTTTGTAAAAACGATAACGGATAATACCCCTAAAAGCCACGAACCCTAATAGCGACTAAACTAGGACGAATAATATATTTCGGAACCGAAAAATAAATAGTCGATAATAACGATAACCTTTTGTTTAACGCCTTAAAAAACGAAATATATTACTAGATTAAATAGGCCGAATACCAGATTTAGAAAGCTAAGTTAATCGACGATATTAATAGCGAATCTGCAAAAAAAAAAGGAATTTATTTACGGGACGAAAAAAAAAAGCAATTTATAAAATATTCGGAACCTTTATTACGGAAAAAATATTCGATATTTTTTAAAATAAATAATTACGCGTTTATAACGAAGTTATATTTTTTGCCGCCGAGTTATAAGGTATAAAATAATAATTAGCAAAGATTTTTTAAAAAACCACCGATACGGTATAAAAACGACGAACCTTAAAAGCCACTTTTAGAGATAACCCTCGATTTAATACTAAAAACCTTAAATATTATAAAATCGAATAATACGGATATATCGATCTAAAATGCGACGAATATTTCGAAACAAAACTAAAATACGGAATTTTTCTGTTACGTATAAGATATTTAGCTATTAAAAAACCTTATAAAATAAAAAAAATAAGCCAGGTAAAAATTAGGCGCTGCGACGCGAAAGGCTTCGTAGTAATTATTACGTACCCTAACGACTTATCCCGATATTCGATAAAAAAAGACTAATTTTAATTAAAATATATATACGACAAATATTTATATTACGTAATAAAAAAAAGCTAAAATATAGCGATTTATTAAGGATTAATAAGCCGCCGGACGAATTATTATTAAAAAAACCGGCAGGCTTATATAAAATATTAGCGATTTGGTTAAGAATACCTAAAATCGTACCGCACCGCTAAAATACGAGCACGACGCCGTACGAAAACTAACGATAAAAATTATTATAGACGAATAAAAGAATACGGAGATTAATATAAGAAAATTTAGCTTTATCCTTATATATAATGGCACGCAAGAAGCGAACCCTAAAGAATAAAAAGAAAAAAGCGAAGGCGAAGTATATTATTACTAAAAACGATACGAAATTCGAAACTAACGAAATTAGCGAATATTTACGAACGCCGAAAAAAAACGCGCTAATAAAAAAATTAATAAAAATTCGGGAAACGAGTTAGATTATTTTTAAAAAGATAAAAGCGGTCCTAAACGAAGTTTATTTACGCTACCGGGAGCGATAATACGATAACCAATTATTTTACGATATAGGTATAAATTAACGGATATAATATATAAGCTTTAATAAATATAAAAGCTTAAAGAAATTTTATTTTATTACAAATCGTTAATAAGCTTTAGATATTATAAAAGCAAAAAAAAAACGCTTTACGCACTTAATACCGTCGATAAAAAGCTTATTTTATACGAGAATAAAATAATAAATATAAAGACTGCGTATATTTAGATTTATATTTAAGACTACCTTAAATATTTTACGTGCGATATTACGGATATTACGGACTACGATTTAGTTTTAAAAATACCTTAGTTACGGGTAAATAATCCTAAAATAAGCTAGAATATAAGCTAATTTTAGTAGGATATATTAAAAAGCGAGTTAACCTTTAACGGGTATTAAAAAAACCAACCTTTACGTAACTACAAAACACTTAAATTATACGTTATAACCAAATATATTAAGCCGAATATTATAAAAAAAATTCCCGAAAAATATAAAGAATTTAGCGATTTATTTAGTAGAGTATTAAAAATAAGATTATTAAAATATATACGATTTGATTATAAGATATTTTTCTAAGAAGGAAAAAAACTATATTTTATGCCAATATACCTAATAAGACCTTAATATAAAAAAATATTAAAGACCTATATCACAAAAATAATAAAAAAAAAATTAAAAAATCTATATCGCCAGCAAGCTACCTTATATTTTTTATACCGAGAAAAAATAAAAACGGAACGCCAAAATAAAGACTTTATATCGACTACCGTAAACTTAACGATATTACGATTAAAAATAAATACCTTTTGCCTTTAATTAAAGATTTACGAAACAAATTATACGGAGCTTAATGGTTTATTGCCTTAAATTTGCTTAATACGTACGGCCTAATTAAAATTAAAAAAGGAAAAAAATAAAAAAACAGCCTTTAGGACGAAATACGGATATTTCGAATACTTAATTATATTTTTCGGATTAATTAACGTACCGGCAAACTTTTAAAATATAATTAATATAGTTTTACGAAAGTTCCTCGATAAATTCGTAATAATATACCTCGACGATATATTTATTTATTCTAAAAACCTCGAAAAATATAAACAATACGTTACCGTTATATTACGGAAGCTATAAAAAGCAAACTTTTTTGTAAACCCTAAAAAAAGCGAATTTTATCGGAAATAAATTACTTTCGTAAGATACGTAATATCCCCCGAAAAAATTAAAATAAAAAATTCCAAAATTTTAATAATTAAGGAATAATAAACACCGAAAACGGTTATAAAAATTAGATCCTTTTTAGGATTCGTAAACTTTTACCGAATATTTATCGAAAAATTTAGGCGTTTTGTTATACCTTTAACGCACTTAATAAAAAAAATATTATTTAAATGGACCAACGAAAAACAGGAAGCTTTCGATATAATTAAAAAACGAATTATAGACTAGCCAATTATAAGAATGGCTAATCCCGAAAAAAAATTTAAAATTAAAACCGACGCCTTAAACTACGCTATAAGCGGATAACTTAGCTAACGAGACGACGACGGGAAGCTATATCTTATAGTATTTTATTTTAAGAAATTTATTAAAAAATAACTTAATTACTAAATTTACGATAAAAAACTTCTCGCAATTATCGAAATATTCCGAAAATAAAAACACTACCTAAACGGAACCAATTATTAAATCAAAATTTATACCGACTATAAAAATCTCGTATTATTTACGATAAGCAAAAAACTTAATAAACGACAAATACGATAGGCAGAATTTTTAGTAAATTTTAACTTTAAGATTATTTACCGCAAAAGATTAAAAAATAGCAAAACAGACGTTTTTAGCCGAAAACCGGATTATTATCAGGAAGCACCTAAAGAGATATATATTATTTTTGCTAGTGACTAGGAAAGATATTTGATATTAATAATAAATTTATACGCGGTATATAAAATAACTACGGATTTATAGACAAAACGAATGGCAAAATGCCTAAACCTTAACGATAACTTTACGGGGAAATTTAACCCTAAATAATAGTATTATAATAACAAAATACGAATTAAAAATTTATTATTTTACGATTTTATTAAAAGCTACTACGAACCACTTATTAATAGCCACTAAGGAGTATTTAAAACAACCAAACGGATATAGCAATATTTTAATTACTTATAATTACGCAAATATATTAGCGAATACGTTAAAAATTGCGATTTATATAATAAGGCAAAATTAGCACGATATAAGCCTTACGGAGAATTATAGCCAATACTATTTTTAGATAAAATATAGAAATTTATCGCTTTAGATTTTATAGTAAAGCTACTATTATCGAAGGAACTTTTGACTAGGACCTTTTACGACAGTATTTTGGTATTTACAAAACGATTTACGAAGTACGTATATTTTTTACCTTATAAAAAAGCAAATAACGCGGAAAAATTTGTTTATACGTTTTTACGAATTATAGCCAATTAATACGGTATTTTAAATAAAATTATTTTAGATAAAAACAAGCTATTTATATTAAAATTTTGGAAATTATTTATAACGTAACTAGGAGTAAATTATAAGCTTTCGATAGCTTATTATTTATAAACGGACGGATAAATAAAACGAGCTAACTAAATATTCGAAAAATATTTACGCTATTATATTAATTACGACTAAAATAATTAAGTTATATTATTACTTATAACGCAATTTGTTTATAATAATATTATACGAAAATTTATAAAAGTATTATTATTTTACGCTAATTACGGCTACGAACCAAATATAATTAAGGAATTTATTGCAGGGAAAAAGTTAGCGGAATACGCTATTTAGTATATCGATAATTTAAAAAAACTCTAAAAAAACCTTTAAAAACTTTATTGCCTTTTAAATACGCACGAAAAAATACGCCGATAAAAAAAAAGTTAAGGGACCAACCTTTGCGAAGGGAAATAAAATTTATTTATTACGTAAAAATATTAAAACAAAACGACTAAACAATAAATTAAATTTTAAAAAACTCGGATTATTTAAAGTCGATAAACAAATTTTAAAAGTTAATTACCGTTTATAATTATTTAAGATTATAGGAAAAAAATACTTAACGTTTTATATTTTTTTATTCGAATTAGCACCCGAAAACGCGGTTATCGATTAGACGCTAAAAGTAAAAAAAGATTAGCCAAAATATAACGTTAAGGAAATTATCGATTATAAAAAGGTCGGACGAAGACATTAATTCCTTATAAAATAAAAAGGTTACTTATTTAAAGATAATATATAAGAATTTAGGAAATATATTAAGGATTACGCCGTTTTTGATTAGTACTTTTAGGCTTTACCGACGGATTAACGGAACCAGATCCGTTTAGCAAGCCAAATTCGTTTAAAAAAAAGGAGATAACGGGACGTCCGGATAAATCCTATTTTAATCGAAACTAAAGTTATTAAGCAAAATAGGAGTAATAAAACGCGACGGTTTAATAGCAGCTATCCGGCGAGCTTTTTTTTTGTTTTTTCGCGCTCGACTCGTTTTAATTTTTTTACGTTATCGATACCCCGCGCGACGGTACGTATTATTTTCTCGTATTATTTTTTTTTATTTATACGAAAACGTTAAATTTTCGCGTTTATACGACGACGTTTTTTTTTTACCTTTTCTAATTTAGCTTTTAGTTTCGTATGCTACGTAGCGATATAACGTAATTATTTAGGAGTAAAAAAGTTCGCGTTATAACGCGATAAATTATTTTTTATATATGCGGTGCAACGAGACGAGGAATTACTTTTAATATAATCGGCCTTAGATTTTTCGCAAGCCGAATATTTTTTAGATATTTCGGCAGGATTACGTAATATTAACTTTAGAAGCGCGTTACGTTATATAATTTTTTCGTGCAGCTTTTTTTTTTTTGGTTTGCCGATAGCCTTTAAAGTAATATTAAATATAATAGGCATATATTATAAAAAATATAAAAAAGGAAGGAAAGGGATTACTAGACCTACCGGGACGACCTAGTTCTTTGGGGACAAAAAAAATAAAAAGGGGACCTAATATTACGAATATGCATTTTTGCAGCCTAGAGACAATATAGAAAAATAAAGACACGGCCACGAAGCCGGTCCCAAAGATAAAGATAATTGGGAACGGAACCAACAGCTAAAGGTCACGTAATTAGTTTGGATTATTAAGTCTTGGCATCGATCGAAAAGTTTTAGCAATAATTTATAGATTATTACCGCTTAATAATAATTTAAGCAAATATTAGTGAGGGGATAAATAAATATATAACGGATGGATTTTTTATATTATATAAATAATTATTACTTTAGTGATTAATCTAAATATTTATTTTACTTATAAGTAAAGCTAATCAAGCTTTGACGATTATATTTATAAATTAGTTTTATAATTACTTTTTGCTTAATATATCTTTTTACGTTCCACGTATCCTGATAATATAAACCCCAGCACTTCCTTATATTTCGGTTTATCCTTAGTATAGTCGTTACATTTTAGTAAAATTCCTAAAATTAGGTTATAATAAAGTCGTATTAATTTTTATTCAACTCGAAGTCGTTTTTTTATTTTTTATTATAAATTGCGCTAAAAGTTTTTAAATAAAAAAAAAGGAGTTTTCCCGGTAAAAGATATATTTGCTAATATTATTTAGTATTTTCGTAAAAGTATATACCTAAACAAAAATGATTAAAATATAACGATTATATTAAAAATAAACCGAAATATAAAGAAATACTAGGGTTTATATTATTAAAATACGTAAAACGTAAAAAAAAATATTAAGCAAAAAATAATCATAAAACTAATTTATGAATATAGTCGTTAAAGCGTATTAAATACTTTATTTATAAATAAAATAAATATTTAGATTAATTATCAAGGTAATAATTATTTATATAATATAAGAAATTTATCCGTTATATATTTATTTATCTTTTTATTAATATTTACTTAAATTATTTACGTTAGTTAGTAGTTCTATATCGTAGAATACTAGATTATTGTTAAGCTATAATAATTTATAAATTATTGCGAAGACTTTTCGATCGATGCTAAGACTTAATAATCCAAACTGATTACGTGATTTTTAGCTGTTGGTTCCGTTCCTAGCTGTTTTTGTCCTTAGGACCGGCTCCGTGGCCGTGTCTCTATTTTTTGTATTATCTCTGGGCTGCAAGGGTGCATATTCGTAATACGGTATACCCCGAAAATAAATATATAATAATAATAATTTCCCCGAAAAAATTTAAAGTCTCGAACGTAATATTAATAAGTTATAAAACGTCGCTATTTTATGTATAACGTTTTATAAATCGTAAACTCGCCGAGTACCGTCGTTACGCAAACGCGTTTATCGACGATATATTAGTTTCGAGTTATATATAATCCAAATATTTCAATTACGTATATAAGGTTTTCCAGGTTTTCCAAAACGCAAAAATCGCGTTATTACCGGCAAAGACTTGGCTTTTTTTAACTTAATTAAAATCTTAAGATCCTTAGTAAACGGCGTCGGAATATCAATAATAAAGGAACGAATTCGAGCTATTCGCAAAATTAAAATGCTAAATAGCCTTGATATTTTAGAAAATGATATCGGCAGGGTTGCCACTTAGTCAGACTACTAGTTAACTACAATTAACTAACTACAAAACTATATTATAAATTTTTGTTTTTTTAAAAAGTTATTTATTTTTATTAAATAAAATAGTTAATAAAAATTAAATATATATAGATTTTTTAAATTTAATAAGCGTAATTATATTTATGTTACTAAAATATAATTATCGATAAAAAGGAAAAGAGAAAAAAAGAAAAAAAAGAAAAAAGAAAATAAATACTAAAAACTGAAAAACTAATTTTTTTCGTCCTCCGTTTCTTCGTTATTATCCCCTTACATAAATGCCCGAATTTCTTCAAAAATTGATAACCCCCAGCTTTTTAACAAAATTAATTGTTTAACAGTCTGGGGATTTAAGTTATTTTTTGCCTTAGAAATAATATAACTTAAAGTAGAAAATACCCGTTCTAAAACAGCAAAAAAAGCTAGAATACCTAAGTATCGCCTTGCTAATATAGCTAAAACGGGGTATTTATACTGGTTATTTTTCTAATATATAAGCGGATTTTCCTGTCAAAATAATTAGTCTTTTTATTAACTAATTAAAAAACAAGATTAATTTACATTTGCTGGCAATAAACCTTCGGTAAGGTAAGAATCGTATTCGTTAATAATTCGGATAAATCTTTGATTAATAAAAAATCCATCTTCGTCAGAATCGTTATTATTATTTTCGTTTTAATCGTCTTAAGTTTCGGTTTCTCCTTCTCGATCTAATCTTAACCTAATAATAAAATAAATTAATACTATTCGTAAAATCAAATCAAAAATTAAATTAAATAACTTACATTTCGTATTATTCTTTAAAAATATAAAAAATATCATCAGATACGTTTTCGTAAAAATATAAAATTTTATCCGGGCGGAAATATGATATTTTTATCCGTAGATCTAAAATAATAGCCAATAATATTGGCAAATATCGCCGGATATAATCGTAGTTTATTTTCCGGGGAAAATAAATACCTAATTTCAATATACTAGCTTAGATAGCCGTACAAAGACTTTTTAATATCGGCTTATATTAAAATATTAGTTTAAAACTTTAAATTAATTAAATAATAAATAAATAACTTACTAAATATAGTTGCCCCCGTATATTCGCTTTATATTCGTCGTAAATAGCCCGTAGCTTTTTATAAAACGAATAAACGTATAACAAAGCCGTAAATGAAGTCGTATAATATTCCCTTTATAATTTAATACTGGGTTTAAGGAAGACCTTAAAAATCCGTTCTAACTAGGATAATAAAAACTAGTCTGCATCGGAGAAAAAAACGTCGATAAATTCGGCATATTCGGTATTCTTATAAACATAAATTAATAGTTCTTTTAATTCCAAAACCGTATTAATTATATAATAAATAAAGTTCCATCGAATATAAAAATATATAAAATTTTAATTAGTATTAATTTTATTAAACAAAAAAGGAAAACGAACCGTTAGGAATTTTTATTTTACCAAATTTATTTAGTAAAAAACCATCCGTTTTAGCTCTTTAGATTCCCTTAAATAATAATTTATAAATATCGCCGGTATATTTTGTTAAAACAGCAATCCGACGAACTCGATTAATCAAATCTACATTTAATAATAATTAGCAACTATATAAAACAGGGTAGGAATGCAGTTAACTGCCAGTTAACTGCAGTGCAGTTAACTTAACTGCATGAAATTCGGACTGCAACTTAACTGACTGCAGTTAGTTAAAACCCGGACTGCAACTGCACTTTTTGCAGTTAACTACAAAATAACTGCTAACTGCACTTTGCAGTTAAGTTAATTAACTGCTAACTGCAATAATAAAAATAATATTATTTTATTAACTAATGACTAAAAACGAAATCTTTTAATACGTTTATATTAAACTTTTTATAAAGCTTTTTAATCAAATTAAAAACTTTAAACCTTTCAAATATTCGAATTTTTATTAATTATTTTATTTATTTAGTACAGTTAATAATAAATAACTGCAACTAACTTAAGTTAACTTAAATAAGTGAAATCCCGGACTTAAACTGACAAGCAACTGCATGCAGTTAGTGAACGTCCGGACTGCAACTGCACTAACTTAAGTTAACTTAAACTGCACCAACTAACTACAAACTGCCTTTCCTACCCTGATATAAAATCAATAAACAAATAATATTAAAAATAAATAACTTACTATTAAAAATGGAGCCGTCTGCAATTTCAACAACTTGATCCCCACCCAAAAAAGGCAAAATTATATTAATATAACGTTAAAATTCTTCTTCTTCTTCTTCGTTATTTAATATAAATTCTTTTAATATTGCCTAAACGGTAATATTAATAATATAGGCAACGCAACGGATATCGTTATAAAAGTTTAAAAAAGTCTCGTTTTTATAACGAGTTTTAAATGCTTTTAAAAACGTATTATTACTCCGTGCGTTATCCCGGGTAATACTAAATAATAACAAATTAGTTAAATATTTAAATTGTTAATAAAACAAAAAAACGAAAATAATATACCTTATAATATTTTTAAACTTTGTAAGTTAAGGATATAAATTTAACGATTTTTCGAATTCGTTAAAAATGTTAAAACCGGTATATTTTTCGTTAATAGGATCGAAACCGATTAATTTATAATTTAAATTGAAATCGGAATCGATAAAATAAACGATAATACCAAGGTAAGCTGTGTTGTTGTTAGAGGTCTAAACGTCGATAATTAAAGAGAATTTTCCTAACGTTTTGATATTCGAGCTCAAATTGCTATTAAAAACAGACAATAAGGTTTAGAAATTCGAATTTAATATCGTTTTAATATTCGAACGGTTAAATGCAGGTAAATCACTAGAATAAGTATTAATAAATCAAGTTTAGTTAAAAATAAAGGTTTATAAAAAAGGAAATTAATTAAAATAAAATTTACGATTTTAAATATGTTAATGAATTTGTAAAAGACTCTGAGTTTAATAATTTAAAAGACAAGTTATTATTAATAATAATATTTAGAAGTCTTTTATAAAATTCGTTTTTATCGAAGGTTTAAATAATTGTCGATACTCGAGCCCGATTTTTTGAAGTTAAATCGAAGAAATTTTCGTTCGTAATAATATCCGATCCTAAAAATAATCCTTACCGTTAATAAAATTCCTAAAAGTAAATTATTTATTTTTGAATAGTTAATTTATTTTTTGTTTTTGTTTTTTTTGGTTTTTTTGTTCGAAGCAACGTTTAGATGTTTATTTTCGTAATGTCGAGCTTAATTTAAGGCTTAATATCGTTTAACAAAAACGGTAGCTTAATAAGTACACCTAAAAAATTAATAAACAAAACATTAATAAATAAATAAATAAATAAATAACTTATAATATGTATTAGACTACCATTTGTCGTTTTTTAGAAAGATTAATAGGTAATAAAGTACGTGTAAATAATCCATTTTGAAAAATATAAATATCGGATTTTTCGATTGGTTCGAGCTCGAAAGTTGATTGGTTTTCGTTATCTTCGAGATGTTTTGGTAAAGCCGGTTTTTTAGGGGGGAAAAATGAAGAAGAAGGTGTAGATTTAGGTTAGGAGGTAGAAACAGAAATAAAATCTGATTTTAAATAATTAGAATCTATTATAGAAAATAAACCAAAAAAGTGTTTTTAGAGGGTTAAATTTCCTAATATCAAAAAAGTGTTAAGTATAAGATAAATCCCACTATAAAAACAAAAATACAGGAATAATCCTATTATAAAAACAAAAATACAGGAATAATCCTACTATAAAAACAAAAATATAGGATAAATCCCATTATAAAAACATAAAAATATAAAACCATAAAATAGATTAAACAATAATAGTATACATTACTAATGGTAAGAAAAAAGAATCAAATTTTAGTTGGAAATTTTATTCTTTTAATATCTAATAAAATTCGGAATTAGGAACCGGACTTTATATTACTTCCCCGTTTTTATTAGTTAATATTATGATTTTAAATTATCCAAAGATTAAAGATAAAATTTTTATTCGTTGGCAACAACTGCCGCGTAGGAAAGCTGACGTAAGCTACCCGTAATCTTTACTTAATAGATTAAAAATAATATTTTTATTCGTTGGAAATAATTACCGGATAGGATAGGTGACGCAAGCTACCTTTATTTTTATCTAAAAGATTAAAGATAACGTTTTTATTCGTTAAGAGCAATTACCGAATAAGATGGGTGACGCGTCTTTTTTTGGTATCGGTTCGAATTTACCCCGAAGGATTTTTAAGAATAAAGCAAAGTTAATAATAAATTAATATTTTTTTATTTATATTAGTTATTTAACCGCAAGAATAAGTATTAGTATTTTAACCTAAAAAGGATATAAAATGTGAAAAAAAGATATTAAAATATTCAAAATTCGTAAAAGAATATTTATCCGAAGTTAAGTTTGTAAGGTTAAATTATAAAATTTGAATGTTTTTAAAATTTATATCTTTTTTATTAAATTAGTTATTCGACCGGAGGAACCGTATTTATTAATTTAACTTTAAGTATTATAGTAGTACGGAGAAACAAAATAAACAATATTAATATTAGGGATATAATTGGGATTTTAAGTTAAATTATAAAATTTAAAATTTAAAATTCGAAAAATTGAAATATTAATATTTTTTTATTTAAGTTATTTATAAAGCCGGAGAAACCGGATTTATTAATTTAACTTTAATATTTAGTATAATTTAAAAGAATATTATTAAAAATCTAAGTATTAGGAAAGTAATATTTATCCGAACTTAAAATATTATATTAATTTTTAAAATATAAAATTCGAAATGTTTATAAATTAATATCTTTTTTATAATTAAACTTTTAAAGCAAAATTAAGTAAATTTATTAATTTAACCTTTAATATTATTATAAAATAAATAAAAAGTATTAAAAACTTTAATATTAATAAATATTATTTAAAATAACTATTTAAATTTTTTAAAAAATAAATTAATTATATTTGAGTTTTGAGTTAATAATTCATAAGTTTTGAGTTAACTCAAACTCAATGAGTTATTAACTTAATTAAGTTTAACTTATTAACTCAATTAAGTTTAACTCAAAAAAGTCAAAACTCAAACTCAACTCAACTTAATCAAGTTATTAAGTTATTAACTCAATTAAGTTAAGTTAATAAAAAGTGCTAACTGTAACTCAAACTCAATAAATTAACTCAAACTCAAACTCAAAACTTAAACTCAAATTGCCAACACTGTTTATAAATAATAAAAATAATAATATTTTAAGAATTATTATAATTTTTCAATTTAGCTTTATTATTTGTTAAATTATAAGTTATTTAAGTTAATAAAATCTATTTTTACGAAAAAACTTTGTAGTTTTGTAGTTAAAAACTAACTAATTAAAACTAACTACAAAACTACAGTAGTTAGTCCGGACCCGGACTAAAACTACATATAGTTAGTCCGAGGCTTGACTAAAACTACAATAGTTAGTTAAGGCCCGGACTAATTACATGTAGTTTAGTTAAAGACTAACTACAGACTAAAACTACAAAACTAATTAGCAACCCTGGATATCGGTTTAACAAAATATTCTTAATAATCAGGGTTGCAAGCTTGAGTTTGAGTTTTGAGTTTGAGTTAACTTATTGAGTTTGAGTTACAGTTAGCAGATTTGCTAACTCAACTCAATTGAGTTAATTAACTCAATAACTCAATTGAGTTGAGTTGAGTTTGAGTTTTGACTTATTTGAGTTAAACTCAATTGAGTTAATAACTTATTGAGTTTGAGTTAACTCAAAACTCATGAGTTATTAACTCAAAACTCAAATATAATTATTTTATTTTTTAAAAATTAAATATTTATTTTAAATAAATATTACTTTACTAATATTAAAGATTTTAATAACTTTTGTTCGTTTTATAACAATATTTAAGGTAAAATCAATAAATTAGGTTAATTTAGCTTTATAACTTTAGTTATTAAAAAGATATTAGTTTGTAAAATCTTCGAATTTTATATTTTAGTATAATATTTCAACTTCGGATAAATATTACTTTATAGAAATTTTGATTTTAAACAATATTATTTCGTATTTTATTAATTAGTAAGGTTAAATTCTCAAGCCCGGTTCCTCCAGCTTAATAATTCATTTAAATAAAAAGATATCGATATTTTAATTTTTCGAATTTTATATTTCGAATTTTATATTTTGACTTCAAATCAAAATTACTTTACCAATATTAATATTCTTAATTTTGTTTTTCCATATTATAATGATATTAAAAGTTCGATTAGCGAATTTGGTTTCCCCGGCCTTATAACTAATTTAATAAAAAAGATATAAATTTTTAAAATATTCGAATTTTATAGTTTAACCTTACGAACTTAACTTCGGATAAATATTTCTTTACGAATTCAGAATATTTTAATATCTTCTTCTCACACCTTATGTTTTTGAAGGTTAAAATACTAATTCCCATTTTCCGGTTAAATCATTAATTTAAATAAGAAGATATTAATTTATTATTAACTTTGCTTTATTCTTAAAAATCCTTCGGGGTAAACTCGAACCGATACCAAAAAAAAACGCGTCACCCATCCTATCCGGTAGTTGTTCCTAACGAATAGAATTGTTATCTTTTATCTTTTAAGTAAAGATAAAGGTAGCTTGCGTCACTCATCCCACGCGGCAGTTGTTAATAGCGAATAAAAATGTTATCTTTAATCCTTGGATGATTTGAAATCATGATATTAGCTGATAACGACGGGGAATTAATGTAAAGTCCGGTTCCTAATTCCGAATCCTGTTGGATATTAAAAGAATAGAGTTCCTAACTAGAATTCAATTTTTTTTTTCACCATTAGTAATGTGTACCATCATTGTTTAATCTACTTTATGGTTTTATGGTTTTATGGTTTTATGGTTTTATGGTTTTATGGTTTTATGGTTTTATGGTTTTATGGTTTTATGGTTTTATGGTTTTATGGTTTTATGGTTTTATGGTTTTATGGTTTTATGTTTCTATAGTGGGATTTATCCTACACTTATGTTTTTATAGTGAGATTTATCTTACACTCTACACTTTTACCTTTATATTGGGACTTTTATATCCCTAAAAACACTTTTGTTTTTGGTTTTTGGTTTTATTTTTCAACATGGATTCTGATTATCTAGAATCAGACTCAGCTTCCGCCTCTACTTCCCAACCCCAATCTACACCTTCTTCTTCTTTATTTTTCCCTCCCAAACCACCTTCTTCATCTTTAAAATATGTCAACGAAAAAGAAAACCAGCCTGATTTTCGGTTGCCACCAGTAAAAGATTCCCAAATTTATGTTATTAAAAATAGTCTTTTTACTGCAACTTTGAAACCTATCGACCCTTCGAAAAAGCGGAAAATGCTGCTACAATGTACATTGTAAGTTTTCTTTTTTTATTAACTTAAATCTATTTATGTTAATTAATTTTTTAGATGTAGCTTTCAGTCAACCGCTGAAGTTAAAAATTTCTGAGCATCTAATAGTGATCGTCATTACGCAAATATGCATCCTGACGTTGCTTATAATAAAGAAACAGATAAAACAAAAATACAAAGTAAGTTTTATTTAACTTTAAAGATATTAGAATCTTTATTAATTTTTAAATATCTTTTTAGGATCCGATGTTCAGTCAAATTCGAATATTTTCGACTTAGCTACCAGAAAACGACCTCGCACGCAAACGATACAAACTGGGTTCGATTCTAACGAATTTAACAACAAATTATTAAATCTTCTCATCGATAATAATTTACCTTTCAAGCTTTTGGATTCGAGTTCATTAACAAATTTGCTGCATTTTTTAAAACCGTAAGTTCTTTTTATGTAATGGTATTATTTTAGATTTTATTTTACTAATATTTTCTTTTTAAGTGATATCCCAATATTCAACCGAGCGAATATCAAATCGATTTTAAATTCAACTTTCGATCAATCCCTTTCTTTTTTCAACAACGACTTGTATTCGAATACCAAAACTATGGGAAAGTTTTCCCTAGTCATCGACGTTTGGACATCCAACAACAATACAGCCTATTTAGGTATTATTGTTTGTTTTATCGATCCCGATTTTAACTTAATTTATAAGTTAATTAGCTTCGATCCCATCAACGAGAAACACACCGGGTTTAATATCTTTAACGAATTCGAAAAGTCGTTGACTTTATATCCCGAGCTTTTTAACTTAAATAATATTATAAGGTATATTTATTATTATTATTATTATTATTATTATTATTATTATTATTATTATTATTATTATTATTATTATTATTATTATTATTATTATTATTATTATTATTATTATTATTATTATTATTATTATTATTATTATTATTATTATTATTAATAATTTGTTTATTTCACTAATTGATTGTTAGTATTACTCGGGATAACGCACGGAATAAGAACACGTTTTTGGAGGCTTTTAAAGCTCGATATACCGAAAAAACGTTGTTAACGTTTTATAACGATATCCGTTGCGTTGCCCATATTATTAATATTACCGTTCAGGCAATATGAAAAAGGGTACGTATTAGATAACGAAGAAAAAAAGCTCGAACTTCAACGTTATATTCATATTATTCTACCAACACTAAACGGTGATCAATTTCTCCAACTTAAACCAGATTCTAATTCTAATAATAAGTTATTTATTGCTTTGTTTTGTTTTTAAATTTATTAACTAATAATTAAATAAATTCAATAAATCGGGTTCGTCGAATTGCAGTTTTAACCAAATATACCGGCGAAATACATAAGTTATTGCTAAACGGCATCGCTAAAGCTAAAAAAAAAAATTTTACCAGCAAAGTTTGGCAAAACAAAAATTCCTAACGGTTCGTTATCTTTTTTTATTTAATAATATAAATTATTTACTAACTTAAAAATTAGATTCTTATATCCGTTAGAATTCGACTCATAATATAATTAATACGGTTATTCAGTTGCAGAATCCGTTAAATTATATTTATAAACATACCGACCATGCCGAATTTCAGGAAATTTATTTTGCTAATGCTGACTAGTATTTACTTAGCCAGCTACACCGGATTTTTAGTATTTTTGTAAAACCTAGTATTAAATTACAAAGTAAATATTATACTACGATATCTACGGCTTTATTACATATTTGTATTATTTATAAAAGGCTACGGGCTATTTTTAACGAGTATAAAACCAAAATACGGGAAATCCCACCTTTGGTAAATTTATTATTATATTTTTACGGTTAAATCTATTACTAATATATAAAATATTAACAGAAACCGATATTACAAAGTCTTAATAAAGCAATTCAAATTGGAGCTGCCAAATTAAATTCTTATTTTCCACGAAAAATTACCGACGATAATATTCGCAAATATACGGCTATATTAATAGTGTGAGGACTATCACCGTATAGGTCATCAGAAGTGTGTGGTAGAAGCATGATTATTCACTAGTCTAGTGCCAGAGTGGCACAGCTATGTAGGTGTGCCTGCCAAAGGGTTGGCACAGCCTAACAAATAGCCGTTATTTTGGATCCACAAATTAAAACATCACATTTCCGCCCAAATAAGCTGCTTTATTTCTATAAGGATGTTTATAACGATATTATTTTGATTTTTAAAGAAAAATATCAAATATAAATTAGTAAATAAAATCCTTATTTTATAAAATTAACTACTAACTAGTATTTATAAATTACAAAACGATCGAAAAGGTAAAACCGAAACCCAAAACAATAAAAATAAATTTATCGATAATTCTAATAAAGATAACTTTTTTATTAATCGAAAATCTATTCGAATTAATAACAAAGTTAAATCTTACCTCGCGGAACCATTGGAATCGTCTAAAATAAATTAACTTTTAACCTTAACCTTCATTTAAAATACTAATTAATATTTTAATAGGAAAATCCATTAATATACTAGAAAAATAACCAGTATAAATACCCTGTTTTAGCAATTCTAGCCCGGCAATACCTAGGTATCCCGGCTACTTCTACGGCTATAAAACGGGTATTCTCAACATCGAGCTATATTATTTCTATATCTAAAAACAAATTAAATCCCGAAACTGTTAAACAGTTAACTTTATTAAAAAGTTGGGGATTAAAATCTGCAAAAAAATAAAAGACTTTATACAGGTCGGTATTAAAAAAGAAGGAAAGGAAAAAGATAAGGAAAAAGAATAGAATTATTAAGGTTTTTTTTACTTTTTTTTTCTCTTTCGTTAAATTTTAGCTTATTATAGTCTACTTTATACCTAACTTAATACATTCTCTTCAAATTAACCTTAAAACTAATATAATAGTATTATTATTTTTAACCTAACTATTTTTGTATTAATTAAAAATAAAAATTACCTTAATAATAAATTAATTATTATTTTTTACGTATAAGTTTTAAGTTAACTCTGAGTTAACTTAAAATTTATAAGTTGAGTTTGAGTTTTAAGGGTAACTTAACTTAATAAGTTTGAGTTTTAAGGGTAACTCAACTTAATGAGTTTGAGTTATTACTTTTAAAAACTTAATTGAGTTAAATCAAAACTTAAACTTAATGAGTTTTGAGTTAACTCAATTGAGTTAACTGCCAGTTAACTTATTTGCAACCCTGCCCGTAGCTTTGGGATTCTTTTTTCTTTTTTATATTTTATTCGTAATATATATTTATTGTATTAAATCGAATTAAAAAATCGAAATATAAAAAAAACCTCGTAAACACGATCTTTTATTGCTTAATCTCGCTTTATATAATTTTATTACCGATATACCTTATTTACTTTATTTTAAACGTTCGAAAAAATGCAAAATAATAAAAAAGTCGTCGCGTTATTTAAAATATATTCGCAGGAATTAATCTTATAATAATATTTTCATAATTCTTTCCTTAAAAAAGCTTTTGGTTTAATAACGCAAATTAAATACAAAGGAAAATAAAGTAAACGAAAATCTAATATCGCTTTATTAATAAATAACTAAAATTTAGTCTTAGTTATTTTCTGTTTTTGGTTGTTTAAACCGTATCCGGAAATCCGTAAACGGATAAAAAAAATATAGTAAAAGTGCAGCGTAATATATTGAAATTAAACAAAGAAAATGGTGTTTTTTCTGTACCGAACCAGGAAAATAACGTCTTTCCTATCTTAAAAATCACGAGCACTTCGTAGTAAAAAATCTATAATCGACAAGTGTTCTAAACGAAATAAACTAGTTTTTTTTAGCTTCGGAAATAATTTTGCAAACCTTACTTTTTTTATTATAATTAAAAATATTACTCGAAAGCGTTATAATCTTTAATATATGTTTTGAAGTTCTTAGGTATTATTTTTCAATAAATAACCTTTTCATTTTACGAAAAACTAATATCTTCGTCCGACTTGTTTATAGTTAATAATCTCCTTAACGTTATATTTTGGCTAATTTTTTTCCGATTTTTAGCGTTTAATCGATAATCGCGTTTTTAGGTGCGGGTTCGAATAAAGGAATATGAAACGTTAAATATTTTTTTTATAATTTTAGGTAGCTATAAATGGTAATTAAATTTTTAACTTTATTTATTAATTTTAAATAATCCGAGTTTTTTAAAATTTAATTTATTGTTTAGTCGTTTTGTTTTAATATTTTTGCGTAACAAATAAACCTTATTTCCTTTCGCAAAGGTTGGTTTTTAATCTTTTTTTATCGGCGTATTTTTTTCGTGCGTGTTTAAAAAACAATAATATTTTTTAAAAAGCTTTTGTAGAGTTTTTCTAAGTTATCGATATATTAAATAACGTATTTTATTAATTTCTTTCTTATGATAAGTTCCTTAGTTAAATTTAGTTTATAGCCGTAATTAGCGTAAAATAATAATACTCTTATAAATTCCCGTATAATATTATTATAAGCGAATTACGCTATAAGTAATAATATATTTTAATTATTTTATTTTTTGTTAACGTAATAACGTAGGTATTCTCGAGTATTTGATTAACTCGTTTTATTTATCCGTTTGTTTATAGATAGTAAGCTATTAAAAGTTTATAATCTACTTTTAGCTACGCTATAAATGATTTCTAAAATTTTAATATAAATAGCTTATTTTTAATAGGCCGTACTGGTATATTATAATTCGTAAAAACGTATAAACTAATTTGTTTATATTATTTGCCTTTTTATAAGGCAAAAAATAAACGTATTTAGTAAATCGCTTTATTTATACTAATATACTATCGTAAAAGGTCCTAATAAAAGGTTCCTTCGATAATAATAGTTTTACGATAAAATCTAAAACGATAAATTTTTATATTTTATTTAAAGGCGGTATTAGCTATGATTTTTTATAAGGCTTATATCGTGCTAATTTTGCTTTATTATATAAAACGCATTATTTAATAATTTCATTAACGTAATAGCGTAATTTTAGGCAATCGAAATATTATTATATCCGTTTATTACTTTTAAATACTCTTCAATATTTATTAATTAATATAAAACATATTTCTCGGATAAGCTCGTTTTTAATCTATTTTAAGCAGGGTTGCAAGCTTAAGTTTGAGTTTTGAGTTTGAGTTTGAGTTAACTCAAACTCAATGAGTTAATTTAAGTTTGAGTTTTAATATCTTTAAGTTTATGTTAACTCACTTGAGTTTGAGTTTTAGGGGTAACTCAACTCAATAAGTTTGAGTTAGCACTTTTACTAACTCAAAGACTTTAAAATAATTATTAAAAATCGAATATGAACGTTATAATAAAAATACATAAACCATTCGTTTTATTTTAACGTTAAATAACGTTATTTAATATTAGTTCTGTTTTATTTTTCTTATTCGTCAAGTTAATCATTTAAGTTTTGAGTTAACTCAAACTCAAACTTAAAACTTATGAGTTGAGTTGAGTTTAAATTACAAATTCTTTGAGTTAACTCAATTGAGTTATTAAGCCATTGAGTTTTGAGTTAAACTCAATTGAGTTAACTTAAGTTGAGTTAACTGCCAGTTAACTCATTTGCAACCCTGATTTTAAGATTATAATTTTCCTTTAATATATCGGTAGTAAACCGTTTTTATATATACTTTTGCTTAATTAATCATCGTCGTTCGTTACCTTATTAATAGCGTAAAAATCTATAGTAAATATCAGGTTTGTTTCCTAATTATTAATAAATATAATATATATCTCTTTAAATGCTTTTTAATAATAATCCGGTTTTCGACTAAAAGCGTTTATTTTTCTATTTTTTATTTTTTTGCGGTAAATAATTTTAAAATAAAAGTCTGCTAAAAATTCTAATTATTATATTTGTTGTTCATTAAATTTTTTGCTAATTGTAAACGATACGAAATTTTTATAATCGGTATAAATTTTAATTTAGTAATTAGTTCCGCTTAAATAATTTTTCATTTTCGGAATATTTTTGTAATTGCGAAAAATTCTATATTTTAAATTTGATAATTAAATTATTTTTTATAAATTTTTTCGAATAATATATTATAAAATATAATCTTTTATCGTCGTCTCGTTAGCTAAACTATCCGTTTATAGCGTAATTTAAGGCTTCGGTTTTAATTTTAATTTTTTTCGGGGTTAGCTATTTTTATAATTGGCTAATTTATAATTCGTTTTTTAAATACGTCGAAGGTTTCCTGTTTTTCGTTGGTTTATTTAAATAATATATCCTTTTTTATTAAGTACGTTAAAGGTATAACAAAGCGCCCGAATCTTTTAATAATTATTCGGTAAAAATTTGCGAGTCCTAAAAAAGATTTAATCTTTATAACCGATTTCAGTGCTTATTATTCCTAAATTATTAAAATTTAAATTTTTTTATTTTAACCTTTTCGGGGGATATTATATATCCGACGAAAGTAACTTATTTCCGGTAAAATTCGCTTTTTTGAGGGTTTATAAAAAGTTCGCTTTTTATAGCTTCCGTAATATAACGGTAACGTATTATTCATATTTATCGAAATCTTTAAAATAAATAAATATATCGTCGAGATATATTATTATAAACTTATTAATAAATTTTCGTAAAACGGTATTAATTATATTTTAAAAGCTTGTTAATACGTTAATTAATCCAAAAGGCATAATTAAATATTCGAAATATCCGTATTTCGTTCTAAAAGCTATTTTCTATTTTTTTCCTTCCTTAATTTTAATTAATCCGTACGTATTAAGCAAGTCCAAGGCAATAAACCACTAAATTTTATATAATTTATCTCGTAAATCTTTAATTAAAAACAAAAGGTACCTATTTTTAATCGTAATATCGTTAAGCCTACGGTAATCGATATAAAATCTTTATTTTGGCATTTTATCTTTGTTTTTTTGGTATAAGAAATACAAGGTAGAGCGCTAGCGATATAGATTTTTTTAATTATTATTATTATTATTTTTATAATCTAAGTCTTTAGTATTTTTTCGTGCTAAGGTTTTATTAGGTATATTAGCATAAAATATGGTTTTTTCCCCTAGAAAATTATTTTATAATTAAATCGTATATATTTTAATAATCTTCTTTTTAATACTCCGCTAAATAAGTCGTTAAACTTCTTATATTTTTCGGGGATTTTTTTATAGTATTCGGTTTAATATGCTTGGCTATAACGTATAATCTAAGTGTTTCGTACTTACGTAAAGGCTAGTTCTTTTAATACCCGTTAAAAATTAACTCGTTTTCTAGTATATCCCATTAAAGTTAGCTTATATTCTAGCTTATTATAACGACTATATTAAGGATAAACCGAAATATAAACAAATACTAGGGTTTATATTATCAGATACGTAAAACGTAGGAAAATATATTAAGCAAAAAATAATTATAAAACTAATTCATAAATATAATCGTTAAAGCTTAATAGGCTTTATTTATAAATAAAACAAATGCTTAAATTAATTATTAAAGTAACAACTATTTATATAATATAAAAAACCCGTCCGTTATATATTTATTTATTTCCTTATTAATATTTATTTAGAATATTTACGTTAATTAATAATTTTATATTTTAGAATATTATATCGTAAGTTTGGCTAAGACTCCTAAATTTATAAGTCTAGAACAGATTCCTAAATTTGCGATTTAGGAGCAGATTCCCGGATTTAGTTTAGCGCGTCCGATCCTGGCTTAATTACGTAATTTTTGTTTTGCTAACTAATTATTGTATATTTAGTTATTCTGCCTTAAGTCTGTTTTTTGGCTTATCTTTATTTTTCTGCGTTTTGCGTTATAAAAATATATATTTGTAATATTAAATCCCCTTTTTACTTTTTGTCGCCGAAAAACGTTAGTCTCCTTTCTTTAGTTTAGGTAAATTTTCTTTTTTTATTTTACGTTTTTGTTTAGTGCGTAGCTATTATATCATATCGAAAACCGAAATTTAACGATATTAAAAAATCGATTATTCCGGAATCTAGACAATACTTTAAATCTCTTTTTAGGCTTTTTGCGGCCTGCCTAAAAATGCCTGTATATTTTATTTGTTTTTTAAACAATAAAACTTTTTACGAAATATCTTCGGAAAATTCGTCGCGATATTTATTATATAAATAATATAATTAGCCGCGGTATAATCGTCGTCCTTTTACGGTAAAGCAATTAAAAACTCTTGGCTTTTAATATATAAAAGTAAAAATAAAATAAAATTCGGCTAAAACAAAACTCGAGGCTACTATTTTAAAAATTCGTCGTTTTCGTATATATATAAAAATAATTCGAAAAAATACTACGTGCCATCTCGCGGGGTATCGATAACATAAAGGAATTAAAACGAATTAAGCGCGAGGAAGCAAAAAAAAAGGCTTGTCGGAAAGTTATTATTAAACCGTCGCTTTTTATTACTTCTACTTTGCTTAATAACTTTAGTTTCGATTAAAATAAGACTTATCCGGACGTCCCGTTATCTTTTTTTAAACGAATTTGGCTTATTAAACGGATTTAGTTCCGTTAATCCGCCGGTAAAACCTAAAAGTATTAATCGAAAACAGCGTGGTTTTTAATATATTTCCTAAGTTTTTATATATTGTTTTTAAGTAAGTAATTTTTTTTATTTTACGAAGAATTGGTGTCCCCGTCCGACTTTTTTATAGTCGATAATTTCCTTAACGTTATATTTTGGCTACTTTTTCTCGATCTTTAGCGTTTAATCGATAATTACGTCTTTAGGTACTAATTTGAATAAAAAATATAAAACGGTAAGTATTTTTTTAATAATTTTAGGTAGCTATAAACGGTAATTAATTTTAAAAAAAAACTTTGTCGATTTTAAATAATCCGAGTTTTTTTGAATCTAATTTATCGTTTAGTCGTTTTATTTTAATATTTTTTCGTAGCAAGTAAACCTTATTTCTTTTCGCAAAAATTAGTCTTTTAATTTTTTTTGGTCGGCGTATTTTTTCGTACGTATTTAAAAGATAATAAGTTTTTTTTTGAAAAGTTTTTTAAAGCTTTTTTAAGTTGTCGATATATTAAATATCGTGTTTTATTAACTTTTTTCTTGTAATAAGTTCCTTAGTTATATTTGGTTCGTAGCCGTAATTAGCGTAAAATAGTGATATTTTTGTGGGTTTTCGTATAATATTATTATAGGCAATTGCGTTATATAACGACTATACTAAAAATAACCCGAAGTATAAAAAAGTGCTGGGGTTTATATTATTAAAATACGTAAAACGTAAAAAAAAATATTAAGCAAAAAGTAATCATAAAACTAATTTATAAATATAATCGTTAAGGCGTATTAAATACCTTATTTATAAGTAAAATAAATATTTAAATTAATTATTAAGGTAATAATTATTTATATAATATAAAAAACCTATCTTTAATATATTTATTTATTCCTTTACTAATATTTGCTCGGATTACTTACATTGATTAATAATCAGTAATATTCGTTAATATTTAGTAATAATTAATAAATTCCATTAATTACTTTTAATCGCTTCCGGCCTTAGTTACGTAATCCCTCGTTACGTGACTTATAGTGGTTTTATTCCTTTTATTCCGGTATAATCCCTTGTTTTATGCTTCCTTAAGCGCTAATATTTGTTGTTTTTTAGCAAAGGTGCATATTCGTAACACGTTATAAATAATAATATAACCTAATTATTTTAATTATAATTAATATAATAGCGTAGGTATTTTCGAATATTTAATTAGCTCGTTTTATTTATCCGTTTATTTATAAGTGGTAAGCTATCGAAAATTTATAATTTATTCCTAGCTACGTTATAAATAATTTCCAAAGTTTTAATATAAATAGCTTATTTTTATTTAAAATAATTTTATTTAAGATTTTATATTAGCTAGCTATAATTCGTAGGAACGTATAGGCAAGTTTTTCTGCGTTATTTGTTTTTTATAAGGCAAAAAATAGGCGTATTTCGTAAGTCGTTTTATAAATACCAATATATTGTCGTAAAATGTTAGGCTGTGCCAACCCTTTGGTAGGCACACCTACCAGTAGGCTGGCAGCCAACGCCAGCTGGCTGGTGTGCCTTCGGTACACCTACATAGCTGTACCACTCTGGCACTAGACGAGTGAATCCTTATGCTTCTACCACACACTTCTGATGACCCATACGGTGATAGTCCTCACATTAGACAAGTGCGATAACCGAACAGCCACTATGAGAATGCTTTATCGGACCACAAATTCGAACACGGCCGTCCTGCTTTCGGCCGCATTGTTTGATCCCGGGTTATTTGCTCCTCGCCGTCCGGCAGGTGTAGTATCTTCTCATTGTAGAGTGCTCTTCGTCTCAGTCCTTCGATGCGACCTTGACGATGCTGCTCACAGGCCCTGATCGCTGCCGGGACGTCACTCGCCGAGGCACACGAAGTCAAGTAGACTGCCAGTGATGATCCATCCTCGATGGCACTCGAGACGCCTTGTGCAAGGAAAGACACCATGGCGTGCGCGGCATCACCTATCGGAAGACACCGTCCGGAAGGGCTTGTCCACTTATCCAGCACTGGCAATTTTGGAGCTGCCAACGTTGTGCTGAGTCGACCATGTTGAGCAGTTCGCGCACGACGGGATCAAAGTCGCCGAACTCGCTGCGCATTGCCTCGATGTCCTCCACCATTCTCGGTTGACTTGTTTGGATTCTCGACATGCCCAAGATGGATGCCGACTATATTGAAATCTTTGCTACCACGGATCGGATACCCCAACAGCTGTCGGTGAGGTCCAAGCCAGGCATTCGAATCGACACTCTGCACACAATGGACAGGCGGAAGCGTTAGTGACGAAACCCACCATGGCGACTTCGGCAGGAGCGAAAACGCGGCCTGGGAATTACTGACCTCGAGTAGGTGCCTCGTCCGTGGATTTCTGTGCACACCCTCGGCTGCCACGACTGCGCGATAGGCGCATTGGATTATACGGCATCAGCATTCTTCACAAGGACTCGACCACAGCAAAGGAAAGGCTTGCTTGATGGTTTGGCCAAGATAAAAGACACGACATGCAGAAGAAGAAGAAAGCATACTGACAGAATCTGTAGGAATAGGGTCAAGAACAGAATCTGGGAACATGGACTTGCGACATCTGCTCCTGGCCCTGTCAGCTCCGATGATGATGTCTGCACTGAACTCTTCGCCGTCTCCCAGCGTGAGTCGCGGCTGGGCCTGCTCGTCGTCCAGGACTGCAGATACAGCCCGGGCGAAATGGACTTGCGCGCCCGCCTTGGTCGCGCCATGGTAGAGAGCTCGCTGCAAGTCTGCTCGCAGCACTAGCCAGTACGGAAAGCCGTACATGTTCGTCATGTATGGGTCGAGGTCTGTCTGCCCAATGATCTGGCCGGTCGAGTAGCGACGAGCGTCAAGTATGTGTTGACGGGCCTGGACTCTCTGGTTACGACATTCTGGTATGACGGCTAAGGTCATCTGGGGCCAGGCCCCAGGTCGACAATACTACCAGGGACGGATGTACGAGCAAGAATAGTTAAGGCTCCCTCAAAAGGATGAGTGGTAGGCAGCAATCGCCGCCCTGATAGAGCTGCAACATCCCGAAAATCCAGCGCTGTTGCATGAGTCCTAGGCAAAAGCCGTCATCCTGCAGAGGCTACGAACAATCAAGCAATCAAACAAGGAAACCATATCATAGAACAATGCATTGACCAAGGTCGATATCGTATGCCACTTGTCAAAGGCGCTTTGTGCGAGGTATATGCCCTCCAGCCACCAAAAACAACGAGATTCTTTCAGACATATGTATTCCACAAGGGACAAGGCCAGGCTACGTCGAATAAATACGACAAGAGTACTCGAGCTGGTTTTGCTGTTGTGGAAAGGAGTGTACTGGACGTCCTGGAGTTGAGAGTTGCACGTCGAACCCCCTTTCCGTCTCCCGGAGACGACACCGATACAGAGCCGACCACTGCCTGGGAGAAGCTCAGGATGAATATCTCCCAGACACACCAGTCTCGGAGACGGGACAGCAGTGTCCATAAGAGCATGCTGCGGCCATGTGAGAGTGTACAGTCTCCCTCGCAAGCACAAAACTTTGTCCAGTCGGCAGAGTCCTTGCCTCATTCCGTGCAAATTGCCATCGATCTTCATGGTAAAACCATAGTCAAGGGGATTCATGGAGAGATGCAGACCTTGGTCGACCTTGTGAAGCAGGCTGGCGTGTTTCAAAACAGGTCGCCGCTGCTCGGCGTTGACGAGACGTCTTCTTCCGAGTTGAAAGAATACCGCAAGCTCCACGAAGCTGCAAAAGAGACGATCAAGGAGTTACAGAAGATGCTGGAAGAAGAAAGAGTTCGCTACCGAGACTTGAACAGGGAGAAGGAAGAGATGATGGCCACACATCAGAGAGACTACCACGAGCTACGCATCACGAATAAGATGAGATTGATGAACGAACAAAAGCTGCTGCACCAATTTGAGAATGAGCAGGAACGCTGTCGTCGCCTGTTTGACCATATCCAAGAAATAAAGGGGGGGATCCGTGTTATGTGTCGCATCCGCCAAGCATTGCCGCGCGAGGCGGCGATGGAACTGGCAAACTTTGGGCCTCAAGAGCGAGGGAGTCTTTCCAAACACTGGGCAAAGATGTTGCTGCCCTCACAGCGGGTGCGCGCCGACGGCCAGCCGACTACGGAAGTGAAGGAGTACAACCTCGAGCGCATCTTCGGGCCGAGCGACGGAAACGAGGCGATATTTGGAGAGATCAACGACCTCGTGCTGGGAGCACTCCAGGGTGGGAAAGCGACAATCTTCTGTTATGGTCAAAGCGGGAGCGGCAAGACATTCACCATGAGTCACCAAGAGAATCCAAACCGTGTCGGCCCGGGCGACGGAATTATGCCGCAGGCGCTAGCAATGCTCTTCCGCCAGGCTGAAGAGCAACCGGAGAAGTACAAGTATGAGCTCCGTTTCTCTACTGTGGAGATATACAAAGAGGTCATGTACGATCTCGAACTGGCCGATGACCGTGGACGGTTCTGCAGGGTGTCGGGGAACGACCCCAACTTGGCGACCAAGTTTCTCGTCAGCAGGCTCAAGGGCGTGTTGGGAGACGACGGAGTGCTAAAACAGATCAGAGACAAGAGAGCCGTCAGCGCGACCAAGCTCAATGACCAGTCGTCGCGTTCTCATCTGATCCTGAGCTGCTACATCAAGAGGAGCCAGTTGCGAGGCATGAATGCCGGTGCCGTGTCGGAAGGCGTCCTCAACCTGGTAGATCTCGCAGGCTCCGAAAGAGTCGGACAGGCAGGCACCGAGGGGAGTCAGCTCCAGGAGGGCATCGCCATAAACCAGAGCCTCCTGTCGTTGACCATGGCAATAGCTTCGCTCGGCGAGTGGAAGCAACCAACATCCACGACGGCACTGACAAAGTTTTTGAATCCGTGCTTCAAAACCGGCTGCAAGGTGCTCATGTTGGTCAACGTCAGTCCCCTCCAGAGAGACATGGCCGTTACCCTTCAGACGCTGTCGAGGGCAGCGGAAGCATCCAAGGCACGGCTGGCGGAAGTCAAGCGAACGCAGAAGAAGGCACAACCACTGGCCAAGACTCCCTCTCCCGTGGCAGCTTCGTCCACGCCGAGAGTAGCTATCACGAGTAGTGCAATATTGAACGGCTCTGCGGGAAGAGCAAGCACCACAGTCAAAACTCCCTCCCTACGCAGGTCGGCAGCCCAGTCTATGCTCCGGCCACATGGGGCCAGCTCGGCCAGCTCATCAGCCACGCCCAGGAGGAGATGACCAAAGGACCCAGAGGACAAGCGGCAGCGAAATACGAAATGATTGATTTTTCGAGGGGCCGTGTGCCGGTCAAATACGTGTACTTCTGACAAATCAATATATGGGCGAAGAATGAGAAAGAGGAGTCCAGACGAGAGGATGGAAGTAATGAGGTGACGAGGTAGACTGCTTGCGGCGTTCTCACGGTGCACGGTTTGGTATTCGTGGTCTTTTTTTTTCCCCCGCGTTCTCAAGTTCATTATAGGCGTCGCTACAAAATCTCTGTAGATTGTTCGAATTGAGCTAATCTGTATCTGTATAGCACTGGGCTATGTCCATATAGTATGGCGCATATTTGGATGACACAAAACGGGTGTGCACGCCGCAATGTATATTACAATTTTCATGTATCGCACTGTATGATGTTCGTATTGGGACATGCACTGCAAAAGATGAAAACAAATAATTTACTATTCACAGCCGAATGATCAACTGCCTAAGCTAGGTAATACGTAAGGTACCTACCTACCTATGTGATATCCGCCGAATCTTGGGTTGAGGCGGACCAGTCGGCGGCGACGTCATACTTCCCACCAAGGCGACTTCGGCCCGGCTCCCTTGTTGACTCGCGATGGCAGACTAGTGGGCACTCGAATTAGTCAAGAGTCGAGCAAGACCATCGTTTTCTGCCGTCCGGATCCCAACAGCCGGGCTGCGCTAGCTTGGAAGCCAGGAGCAGTATGACGATGGTTCTGCGGAGTTGCTTCAAAACTCAAAACATCCCGTTGGCCACGCTAATAAGGTTGGTGGGCGGGCGGGCGGACTGGAGGAGCAGTATTAGAAATCAGATACTATCGACGTCTGTTCTCTGTCTGTCTCCGTCTAAGCTCCGCTAAAGTCCATCCCCACTTTCAGTTCAGTTTGGTGATGTTATCTTGTAGGTATGTGTGTAGGTATCGTGTATGCAGGGGCAGGTGACATAGGTAGTAGTAAGTACGTAGTGTAGATAGTGTAGACGATAAGATATGTGTGTTGCTGATATATGGTGGAGCTCTTGTAATCATCCCTATTCCGTGAGATATCGCCGTGGTTGGCGCATCAACCACATCCCGCAGTAGGTTTAGTGACTGCCCAGTACAGATCAGAACTTCCATTCACACAATGTACCTCGCCTGTGCGAGAATGGAAACTCAGTACCTAGGTAGTTGGCAATTTTGGCGTGGGATGGACACGGACCCAACCCATCGGACGCTGCCCAGGCGATAGACGAAGGTACCTCGTAGATAGATCATAATCATCATCCGAATGAAAGATCTCCTCGCTCGGTACCTAGGAAGGTTGTGCATGTCCAAAATATCAGTCCTCACACTCGTACTCCACTTGTACTTGCTGCATAATTGTCAGCAAACCACCCATCGATCAGCACTAATAGTAGTTGTAGCTAGGTAAGGAAGCTACGATCTACCGGTTGACTGGTAGGTAGCACTTGCACAGGCCGATGAGCAACTTTTTTTTGTGTTCTTAGTATTATTCTGCTTCTTTTGCTCCCCGCCGTCGTCCCTCCAATAACTCTTCCCCTTCTCTTTCTCCCCTTCATCTTGCGACCTCGGGACTCTCCCTCCCTCTCCTCGGGCTTGCCCTTATCTGAGCTGGCCCAACACATACAAACCCGATCTGGATCAGAGGGAAAAGAAGATTAAAATAAAAGACTATCTCATGTCTCAGATCTGAGCCGTTCCCGCGCATCGTCATATCAAACGCGTCCACCTCTCACAATGTTGGGGTCGACAGTCGACTCGGACGCGTTGCGTCGCACAGATTCCGGCATGCAGACCAACCAGTGGCATCGTGACGCCGCTGGGAATGGCCAGAGCCGCCCTGGCACTTCCGGCACCTCTGCCTCGTCATCGGCCCCTGCAAACGAAGGTACCTGGGGCGAGCGAGACGTCGGTGGTGTCAGTGAACAGCACGCAGTCCACGAGTACGAGGCCCTGAGGCACAACCTTCTTCAGCTGCACAGGACCAGGACCAGGGATTCACACGCCAGCAAGACCGCCAGCGCAGCGCATGGAAGAAGCCAGGGCAAAGCCACCCTGGAACCAACTAGATCTGCCTCTTCCGGCGCAGCTGCCACGGATGTAGAGGGCCAGGCTACGGACGTGGAGGGTGGCGAGACGTTTGAGCTTGCCGACTTCATGCGGGAGGGCCACTTTGAGAAGCGCACGGAGGATGGCTCCGAGAAGCGAGTCGGCGTTGTCTACAAGAACTTCACGGTCAAGGGCACTGGAAGCACCACGTCCGTCGTTCGCACCGTCCCGGACGCAGTGCTCGGCACTTTTGGCCCCGATCTCTATCACCTCCTTTGCCGCTGGCTGCCGTTTGTCAAGCTAGGACACACAAAGACCCGCACACTCATTCACGATTACACCGGATGTGTGCGCGATGGCGAAATGATGCTGGTTCTGGGGAGGCCGGTGAGTTGCCCATGTCGCATTCATACTTCACAGGTCTTGGGCCCGTTTGGACAGGTGGACGAGCTAACTTGTTATATAGGGTGCTGGATGCACCAGCTTCTTGAAGGCTGTCAGTAACAATACCGAGTCCTTTGCCGCTGTAGACGGCAGCATATCCTATGGAGGTATTCCTCAGAAGAAGCAGAAAAGCATGTACCGTGGCGAGGTCAACTACAACGGCGAGGACGATATTCACTTTGCACCCCTCAGTGTCTGGCAGACTCTGACCTTTGCACTGAAGAACAAGACAAGAAAACATGCCAAGGAGGACATACCAGTCCTGGCTGATGCGCTGCTCAAGATATTTGGCATCAGCCACACCAAGCACACGCAAGTCGGCGATGAGTACACCAGAGGTGTCAGTGGTGGCGAGCGCAAGCGTGTCTCTATTGCCGAGACTCTGGCATCCAAGTCGACTGTCATGACTTGGGACAACTCGACCCGCGGTCTCGATGCCTCGACAGCCCTCGACTACGCCCGGTCTCTCCGAATAATGACAGATATCAGCAACCGCACGACTCTTGTTACCTTGTACCAGGCAGGCGAAGGCATATACGAGCTCATGGACAAGGTGCTTGTCATCGACCAGGGGCGGGAAATCTTCTCGGGGCCTGCGAAAGAGGCCAAACAGTACTTTGTGGACCTTGGGTTCGAGTGTCCCGATAGACAGACGACGGCAGACTTCCTGACCGCTGTCACCGATCCCGTCGAGCGTCGCTTCAGGCCTGGTTATGAAGATAAAGCTCCGAGGACGCCCGAAGAACTGGAGAAGGCCTTCCGCAAGTCCGAGCACTACCGCATGCTTCTCGCCGACGTCGATGACTACGAGAAGCACTTGAGCCACACCAACTATGACGACGCGAGACGTTTCGAGGGTGCCGTGCAAGAGTCAAAATCAAAGACGGTGCGCAAGAAGTCTCCGTACACTATTTCATTCCTCAGGCAGGTATGGGCGTGCACGGAACGTGAGTTCTGGCTTCTCCTTGGCGACACCACGACCCTCTGGACCAAGCTCTTCATTATCGTTTCCAACGGCCTCATCGTCGGCTCCATCTTCTATGGCCAACCCCTCTCTACCGAGGGCACATTCACCCGCGGCGGCGCCCTCTTTTTCTCCATCCTGTTCCTCGGATGGCTTCAGCTATCGGAACTCATGAAGGCAGTATCAGGCCGAGCAGTCGTGGCGCGCCACAAAGATTACGCTTTCTATCGACCGTCAGCAGTGGCAGTCGGCCGCGTGATCCAGGACTTCCCCGTGATTCTCGTTCAGGTTTGTATATTTGGCCTCATCATGTACTTCATGACCAGCCTGGATGTCAACGCGGGCAAGTTTTGGATCTATATGCTGTTTATATACGTCAACACGTTCAGCTTGACGGCATTGTACCGCCTGTTCGCCAGCGTGTCTCCAGAGATTGACACGGCGGTTCGATTTTCGGGCATTGCGCTGAACCTGCTCGTCATATATACCGGTTATGTCATCCCAAAGACGCAACTGCTGACAAACTATATTTGGTTTGGGTGGCTAGTAAGTGGCTTTCCTTGGCTCGATTTTCTCTTCCCAATGGCGTGGGTGCACCGCGCCGGACCGAAAGAATGCTGACACATGAAACCTCCAGTATTGGATCAACCCGGTATCGTACAGTTTTGAGGGCGTTCTGTCCAACGAGTTCTCTGGCCGAAACATGTCCTGCGCGACAAGCCAACTCGTGCCCCAAGGCGCCGGCGTGAGGCCGGGTTACCAGGGCTGCGCTGTCAGTGGTGCTGTAACCAATGCGCAGTACGTTTCCGGCGACAGCTACCTGTCATCCTCCTTTGACTACAGCCGTTCCCATCTGTGGCGCAACTTTGGCGTTGGGATCGCATTCACGGTTCTCTACATCATCCTCACAGTGATAGCCACCGAGTTGTTCAGTTTTGCCTCCAGCGGCGGTGGTGCCATTATATTCAAAAAGACACGAAAGGCCAAGGAGGTGACCAGCAGAGCACATTCGAAGGCCGACGAGGAGAAAAATGTGGGCGGCAACGGCCTGGGTAGTAATGACGACTCCTCGGCTAGCAAGCTGGGTGACTCGCCAGCCGCCGAGGGAGAGCAGAACCAAGCGCTTGAGCAGTTGAGCAAGAGCGATTCCATCTTCACATGGAGAGACGTCGAATACACCGTCCCCTATCTCGGCGGAGAACGCAAGCTCCTGAACAAGGTCAACGGATATGCAAAGCCTGGTGTAATGGTTGCTTTGGTTGGCGCTTCGGGCGCCGGCAAGACCACGTTGCTGAACACGCTCGCTCAAAGACAGCGCGTGGGTGTCGTTTCCGGCGAGATGTTCGTCGACGGGCGTCCGCTTGGCCCCGAGTTCCAACGAAACACGGGCTTTTGCCTCCAGGGCGATTTACACGACGGGACGCAGACGGTACGCGAGGCCATCGACTTCTCCGCTCTCCTGCGACAGGATGCCTCGATTCCGCGGCCCGAGAAACTGGCATACGTTGACACCATCATGGATCTTCTCGAGCTCAACGACCTAAAGGATGCCATTATTATGTCGCTAGGCGTGGAACAGCGCAAGCGACTCACGATTGGTGTCGAGCTCGCCGCGAAGCCCTCTCTGCTGTTGTTTCTAGACGAACCCACGTCGGGTCTGGATTCGCAGTCGGCCTACTCCATAGTTCGCTTTCTGAAGAAGCTGAGCAAGGCCGGCCAGGCCATTGTCTGCACCATTCACCAACCAAGCTCGGTTCTGATTCAGCAATTTGATATGGTTCTGGCTCTGAACCCGGGCGGCAACACATTCTACTTTGGTCCCATTGGCGAGAACGGCAGGCATGTCATCGAATACTTTGCCGAGCGCGGCGCTGTGTGCCCACCACAAAAAAACGTGGCCGAGTTCATTCTCGAGACGGCGGCCCGCCCACACCGTAAGCCCGACGGGTCCAAGGTCAACTGGAACGAGGAATGGCAAAACAGTGAACAGGCACAGGCGGTGATCGAGGAAATTGACGGTCTGAAGCGGACGAGGAGTAGCGCCTCGCAACCCAGCAAAGTCACCAAGGATCAGGAGCGCGAGTACGCAGCGCCGGCCTGGGTGCAGATCACCGAGCTGACCAAGCGAATGTTCAGGCAGTACTGGCGTGACCCGTCCTACGTCTATGGCCAGCTCTTCACTTCTGTCATCATGGGCATCTTTAACGGTTTTACATTTTGGCAACTCGGGAACACGGTCCAGGATATGCAGAACCGAATGTTCACGACATTCCTGATCATCACTATACCGGCCACCGTGGTGAACGCGGTGGTGCCCAAGTTCTATGGCAACATGGCGCTCTGGCAAGCCCGCGAGTATCCATCTCGAATCTACGGCTGGGTTGCTTTCTGCACGGCCAACGTGGTGGCGGAGATACCTGGGGCTATAGTGTCGGGCTTCCTTTATTGGGTACTCTGGTACTGGCCTACCGGCCTTCCCACGGAGAGCTCGGTGTCTGGATATGCATTTCTCATGACTGTGCTCTTCTTCTTGTTCCAGAACAGCTGGGGACAGTGGATTTGTGCCTTTGCCCCAAGCTTCACCGTCATATCGAATGTGAGTTTTCTCCTCGCCCCAGTCTCCACCCCGTCCCTCTACGCTGCTGACCACAATAACAGGTTCTGCCATTCTTCTTCGTGGTATTTGGCCTCTTCAACGGTGTCGTCCGGCAGTACTCGTCACTGCCCGTTTTCTGGCGATACTGGATGTACTGGGTCAATCCATCGACTTATTGGATTGGCGGCATGCTGGCAGCGACGCTCGATGGCATACCGGTACGGTGCGCCGACAGCGAGACTGCTCGCTTCGATGCGCCGCCAGGCGAAACCTGCCAGGGCTATGCTGGCGCCTTCGCGGACCGCGCGGGTGGCTATCTGCTCAACCCCGACGCCAGCAGCGACTGCATGTACTGTCCTTACACGGTGGGCAATCAGTACCTCAGCACACTGAACATTGAGGCCGGCCAGAAGTGGAGGGACTTTGGCATTTTCTTGGCTTTCTGCGTGTCCAATTGGGCGCTGGTCTACTTCTTCATCTACACCGTGCGGATCCGCGGATGGAGCTTTGGACTGGGCCGTGTCTTCGGCAGCCTGGGCAGGCTGGTGAATTTGATCAAGCGGCCCTTTGGCACACGGTCAGAGAAGGAGCAGAAATAGTAAGTCTAGTTATTTTGACAGGCTTGACAATTCAGCAAGTACAAACACGCATTTCCCCAAAGAGCCTCAGGGTATGATGACAGTGAACGAACTTGAACAAACCCGCACGCTCTGACGCTGTGGTCCTGCTCCTCACATTGTGCTCTCCAGGATTGACCTGCACGTTCCAATCCACTCCTTTCTCGCCTCCCAAATCGGCATGACGACGCAGATGCAGGCGCTGGCCCAGATCCATAGAAACGCCACCACGACGTAAGCTTTGAAGAACCCGAGGCTGAAAGTGTAGCCCGTGCCGTACAGGGTGAACGGTAACAGGACCATCAGACAGATGGTATTGAAGGCGAGGCCGGCCAGAGCCAGCCGCTTTTGTGCCCTGACTTCGGTCTCGTTGAGGGCAGAAACGGGCACGCGCGGCTCATCTGACTGCTCCTCGGAGATGGGTTCCACCCCAGGCTGGGCCGAACCCGCGAACTGCACTTTTTCCTTTGGAGGCATGGCGTCTTCAGCGCTCTGGGCGGAATCCGGCCCGATGCCCACAATGGGCTGCACATCTGCCGTGTGCGGCTGCTTCTCGGGGTAAAGAAAGGTGAGAAGAACGACAGAGACGAGCCCGACGCCTAGGCTGACACAGTCTCCGGCGAGCGAATTAAACGAGTCTCCTGTGGTGGTGATGTTGATTGAACCGGATCGCACCTTGGTAGTTATCATCCAGGCGGACAGCCCGCTGACGAGGCCCAGAATAGGGCTCGCCTGGGCTGCAAAGGTGCTGGTCCTGTCCCATAGAACAACCGCAGCTATGGGAAATGAAGCGCCACCCATGAGACAGCCGAAGATCTTCACAAGCCAGCCCAGCGATATCCCGGCGGCGTGGAATATGCACGATACAGCGGCCAGGACTACTCCGTACGCGAACAGGCCCGCGATCGATACCCAAAGAAGGCGGCGCGTCGAGGCAACGGGGTTGACGTAGGCCTTGTATATGTCAAAGGTGATCAAGGAGCTGGCGCCGATACTCTCTGCCGACGTCGAGGAGGTAACGGCCATGAAAAGAAGAACAATGATGAGGCACGCCCCCGACTTGCCGAGGAGCGCGATGGCCGCCGCCGGGGCGACGAGTCCGGCACTGACATCGGCATCGGACAGGGTGACGGGAAACACGTCGGAACCCTGGAGAGCCGCAGCGGCCAGGCCCATACAGGTAGACATGGCGAACGGCACGGCATACCATGCCAGGCTACCCAGAACATATCCCTTCACGGCCGTGTGTGGAGCCGAGGCAATGGCTCTCTGCCAGTATGCCTGGTCTGTCCAGACGCCGGAAAAGCCTGCGAGGAAAATGGTCGCGCCAAACACGAGGCTGTCCCGGGAGCGGACGGTAAAGTAGGAGCCATCGTCGGTTCCTGCTGCGTGCCCGTCGACCGCCTGTTTGTCGAGCAAGTCGAAGAGAGCCTCTGGAGATCCTATGTGGGGCGAGGCAGCGTAGACGGAGAACATGAAGATGAAGATGATGGCGTACAACACGACCGTGTGTAGGTAGTCGCAAATAAAGGTCGACCGCAGTCCACCGGTCACAATGTATGCCTGCGCGGCCGTGTTAGCGAGACTATGTGGTCGGCCTCGAAGATGAGCGGCAAGTCAAAGTCCGCCAAGGGCATAAATACCTCGACGACAACAATGAGAATAAAATATGATGCCCATATATTCATGCCCGTCAAAGCGTTGAAGACACCGCAGCCGCCGGTCAGCAACGCCGAGCCGTTGATCACGTTTGTGATGAGCCCAAAGACTGTATAGATCTTGTGCGCGAGTTTGCCATGCTTCGCCAGTACGATTTCTGTCCTCACTCAGTATACAGGTTGCCCGTGGTCAAGAAACAAGGGGCCGGGAGGGCTGGCAAGAGGCTTTACCCGGGAATGTGTGCGCATTATTAGAGCGTTCTTTGATGCGGAACGCAGTGACAGCAAATAACATGGTCTATCCAGTTGAGCAAAGCAGAGGCCAGGGCGAGAATTCTGGGACGTGGTAGTGACCAACGACAGCTGGGGCACTTTTGCTCACCTGAAAAGTACCAACCGCTCCGTACCACAGACCACCGGAAACGCCATACAGATAGGCCAACATGCACGAAGTCAGTAGAGTGGTGGCGTGGGTCCAGCTCGACACGATGCCAGCAGCAATCATGCCTATCGAGGAGGTCAGCGATCAGGATTCCTGAAAGTCAAAGGCGGACAAGCCGAGCATGTACGCATAGTCGCCATACCTGGCTTGATAGATCGCGAGGCAGCATTGAATTCCTCGGTCGACTTGAAGGTATTGTGTTCGCCATAGCGATTTTGTATCGAGGTCAGAAGCATCATGATGACAGTGAAAGCGACACCGAGCCCGACAACAAGCCCATAGCCCGTGCCAGGGGTGAGAACCTGTAGCGTGCCAGTAGACATGTTTTCATGTGAGGTACTTGGGGTAGAGATACGGTCATGTGTGCATTATCCGGACAAGTAAAAGAGAGAGAGAAGGAGAGAGCGGGAGAGAGCGAGGTAATGGGATCTATCAGCGACACGGCATGGTAGACATGGCCGATGATGATCCACAGACTGTATCAGTGGGGTATTCTTGAGGAAGGATCCTATATTGCCAGACAGGTGTCACCTTGCTATAGTACTTGGGGGTACGAGAAGTTCAATGTTTCGCTCAGACGAACGTGATGGCACTGATGACCCGGTGAATGCATGGCAGTGTTATCTGCCCGACAGGTAATGTAAGACCGAAAGAGAGGAGGCGGGAGAGAGGTCGAGGGGAGACGGCCGGCGGCCGTCGAGCTTGAGCCGAAGAGCATCGGGAGATGCGGCGATAGCAACCTGGCCCATCGGAAATGGGTCCAGGTTCCTATCTGCATTCTGCTCTCATCCTGGCCTATCTATTCCATGTACCTGCGTTGGGTCGGTTACATGGTGTACGATAGCTTTCAATGGCTCATCTACCAGAGCACCCATAGGATGCACAAAATCTGGTTGGGAGCAACAGTATTTGGCCTGCTAATACGCAGGTGATTTGCCAAGATGATTCCTGTAGGTCACGGCGCTGGGAAGAACATAATTAATTATATACTCTGTACCTATCGGCAGAATGGCAAATGTATCCTGCAGTTCCAGCCCACCGACCAAATTTGCTAGGGAAAGGTAGGTTGGAAGGAATTTGATGATCCATCGGTGATGAATACCTCTATATATATACTGTTATAGTTGGTATATACACAACTAGGTCAGATCAAGTCATGTAACCTAGTAGTAGTATAGTACCTCGTTCACAGTATAGATGTGGCCCGGCAACCCCACGTTTATTGACCAGTTGATTGACCCCGCCGTATTTTTGCGGCCCGGCCGAAAAATGCTCAGGTACAAGCAAAACGCCCAAAGGCCCCCCCCATCAGCTCCCTGATCATCAAGCAAGGAATACCACGTACGCCGCGTGTAGGTATCCTCCATACCTATCGATATGCAGATGGTACTCCGACTCCACGTAGACTTCCCAGTCATAAGTCTCCGCACGGTTGCCGAATCTCACCAAAACACACCGTCTTTACACAGCTATATCTACCACAAATAAAATATTAAAAATCAACGGGTTTCCTTAGATATAAAATTCGTCTCTTGAAAGTACTATCCATTATTAAATGAGTTAATGATACAAGGTGTGCCGTGTACTATCTACATTTGCATTTGGCCATATCGTATCCTCCGCCAAATTCCTAAGAAGCACCCGTGCGCAGACTTATGACCGGTTAGTGCCGCCTCCTCCCCCGCCAGCGGCACCATGTACCTAGCTAACTACCACGTTGAGATAGAGCTCATCTTGATTTCACCCCACCAACATCTACCGACATCAGTTTCATACCCGTGTCTGGACTCTGGACGACGACGACGACGATAGCAACAACGACAACAAACATCGTCATCATGTCGGCTCAAGGAGGTGGAGAGACCGGTAAGTTGCTTGCACTCTTTCCCGTCGCTCTCACCTGAGGTCCTTCCTACCCCAAAGAACAAGAAGAAAAAAAACAAGAGCCAGCTGCTGATCAACCCCCCCTCCAACAGTCAACCTCGACACCTTGAGCGCACCGCAGCTCAGCCAGGTCAAGAAGCAGCTCGACGAGGAGCTCGAGCACCTGACCACATCTTTCACCCAGCTGGCTGCCGCCCAGTCCAAGTTCCGCGAATGTCTCCGATGCGTCCAGGGCGGCAAGTCTCCTGCTCTTGAGGGTACGTCGTCACACATCCCCTCCCTCTCCTGGACCTTTCAGCGCTGTTGAATCGATTCATGGACGTGTCGTTGCCGCCGACCATGTGCCCCTGGTATACAAATGAGCCGCCTACCACCGTGATGGATGCTAAGCAGACCACGCCCCCTTACAGATGACAAGTCCATTCTTGTGCCCCTGACCAACTCCCTCTACGTCCGCGGCAAGCTCGCCAGCGCGTCACATGTCATTGTCGACGTCGGCACCGGTTTCTACGTCGAAAAAGACATCAAGTCTGCCACGGAATTCTACAGCAACAAGGTCAACGAGGTGGGAGGCAGTATCAAGGAGCTCGACACCATCATACAGTCAAAAACGAACAACGTTCGTGTGATAGAAGAAGGTAAGCAATGCTAGGCTGGCATCTCCTATGTACGCACTGACTGACTGCCCTCGCTCTCTAGTTCTCAGGCAGAAGATGGCTTCCACGCCTCAGCAGCAGCAGCAGCAGCAGCAGCAGTAAAACGACTACAAACACGCCCGCCCCCCGAATTCGTCACACCAGTATGATAACGGCCGAGGAGTGCTCCCAGAGCCGCACCTGGCCTCTCATCTGTGAGGGAGCCCCCTAACAAAAGACTTTGTATCTACCTAGGCCCAGGGTGCATTGCAAAACTCAGGCAGATAGTGCTCGTCGGATGTCGTGGATGGTATTGATGAGACATTGGGTCCTCTTCTCTCCGCTGGATAGAAGAGCCAGACCTGCATCAAGCTCATCTTGCTGGCTGTCGAAGAGGTGCTCAAGTTCCTGGCCCCAGCCTTGCCCGGTCTTGGTAAGCTCCGATGCCCGAGTGTTTCCCCATCCTTCGCCGTAGATTTCGACACCAAAAGTCGTCACGGGCTGGCCTGCCATGGCAGAGACATTCTCCCACTGGCGAGTGATGGTCACTTCAACCTGATAGGGAGCCGGCCTGTACCTGAATCGAAATATGCTCCTAATGGCCACATTGCCCAATGCCTTTGCCTTCTCGTTCCGGCCTCTGAATAGTATTTGCGGAAAGTCTCTATCACTTGCCCTGGCCGCACTGGGGAACCGGATCTCTGCCGCCCGCAGCTCTGAATTGAGGATTTCGAAGCCTTCTGTTCGGACTGGCGCCTCGGGCACGGTATCGATCATCCAGTCAAAGGACCTGTATTTTGTAGTCAACTACTTGTATCTGTACATTGTCGAGTGACGCATGAAGGATATATCACTTACTGCTCGAGACCGAGACATTTGAATTGCAGTTGGGAACCAGCATTCTTCTGGGCAATCTTCACGGCCTGGACCGCAGCTACCTCGAATGGTTTCTTACCGCGCTTCACCTCTGCTGCGGTCAGGGTCCAAGGACACAAGCGTGCATGGAAGTGCCATTCGCTTGCCTCGGCATCGAAGTAGTATTCTGGTTGCACATCGGCGAGTGCAACAGCCATGTCTTCGGAGCAAAAGGCATCACTGTTGGACCTAATGGCCTGCAGGACTCGAAGCGCCAGTTCGAGATTTCCAATTTGCGTAGCAAAGCCGGGTCTGGCACGGGGCCGGCGGACCACCTTTTGGAACGCCTCGAAAGTCAGGCTGGTCTCGTTGCCCGGATCCTGGCCTGGCTGCGGGGGGAAGGCCCTCAGGAGGAGGTGGCCGAGATGGACGCGCAAGGTGACTCGGTCCTTGATACGACCGGCTTTCTTGAGCGCGTATGTGAGTTCCTGTCGCAGTCTGGTGTCGAGCCATGACTTCTGGAGCCTGTCGCCGTTGACATTGACCAGACTGGTAGGGATGGGAAGAAGCTGGGGGCGACCATGGGCAAGCCTGACGCGGAGTGAGTCCAGAGGAGCAGTGGGCGGCTCGATCAGGACAGGATCAAGCCTTGCCCCGCTCTTGTCGTCGATGATGTTTGCGGCAGCTGTGCGGGCTTCATCGAGGCAGGTGGTAGCGAGTAGCTGCGATGGGGCTTCGATGTAGAGAAAGGGGCGGCCGTCCGGGGGTACCCGAACCTCGAAAAGATATCCCTCCGAGCCGCTGGCAAACTCCACCATCACATCACACGTGGCCTGGAGCACACCATCAAGTGACTGCTCGCTGTGTGAAAGGACCAGGCAAGCACGACCACGCCATGTCGGGACTGCCTGTTGAACGGCCTGTTGTTTCTGTTTCGCGTTCTTCATCCATCCCTCGACCAGGGGAGGGGCGCCAAGGTATACCTGCTGGCGAGGGCGGTTGAGGACGGAAAGGAAAGCGGCCTGCTCGCTTGTAGGATCGGGAGCAGCTGTCGGAGATGCAATGTCCATCAAGCTCGTCGATTTGGCCTCACTTGGCCTGCCCGGGGGTCGATCGGCCACGGAGGGTGAATCTACCGCGGCATCACGGGTGGGAGAGGTGTCACTAGAGAGTGGTGAGACCGGGATAGAGGTAAAGGGGTGGGACGAATTGAAGACATTCGCGGTCAGAACTTACAAACTTATGAGGTCGTCCATTTCTGACGACGGTCGAGAGTAACAGGAACACACGTGTTGATATGGACGTAGAGGTTGGCGCGTCTGTGTCTATGCCTGTGGACGAAGATTGTGCGCGGAAGATCAACGAATCTTGATGCAAGGTTGGTGAGATGTATCAGTGTCCGCGACTAGGGGGACAAAGAGCATATAAGAAAGATTATCGAGAGACTGTTTTACCTATGTGCGTGTGTCGAAAGTTGAGTGGGCCGATTGTTGTTGCTGCACTTGCGGTCACCGTTCAACTTGTTGTTGGGTTGCACCTTCCCTAAGGTTAGTTTTTTATCCCCGTCATCCCACGAAATTGTGCCATTGGTTCGAAGGGGAGGTCGAAACAACAGCACTGGAAGGAGCAATCAATATGTTTGCAGAAAGGCAGCCTCGCGATATTCACGACTTTTCATGTTTCCCGGCTTTTCTTGTTTGTTTGTTCGTTTGTTGAATGACACTGGAATTGCTCCAGGTCACATAGAATGTTCTCTTAGCTGCGTCAGCTGTTGGACAAACGCATAGTCATTCGAATATGCACAAGTGCTTGACCTTGTAATGTTGGGCAGTCTGTTACGCCGTTACTGGAATTATCAATATATGTTTTGTGTAGCTGTTTTATTAAGAAAACCTATCAGTATCAGATATTGGTTTCATATAAATAATCCTTTTTATTTCCAGCTCCAAATTCAATATAGGTCACATTCTACTGTTATCCATACATTCGATTGCACTGGCAAACAAGAACAAGCTATACATAAACTTGGAAAATACGTTATCACAAAAAACTTAAATATAAATTATTTGACTGACCTTGAGCTGGTACCTTGCCTTTTGCCTCTATGCTGCCGGGCCAGGGGGTTGTTAAATGGGGGGTCACATGATGACGCGACACGCGTCTGAGACTCCGAGTTAGGCTTTACTGCCTGACCCCAACCAAAGACGCGCCGATGCACCTTGCGCAGCCCTCCTCGAAGGCCGCTTATTGGGACACCACCCATGGGGGGAAGCTGACAACAGGAACTCACGCGAGACTTGCAATACGACGCATACATATATAACAGGGCGTCAGTATGGCCCCCAGAGAGTCTTCATCCTTCCCGCCGGGGATCGCTCGGGACGACTCGGACGACGAGCTCGGCTACGAGGACCACCCGTGGGAATGGATACTTCAATCGGCCCCCAGTTCACCGGCCAAGTCGGACAGAGCCGAGTCCGCGCGAAAGCGGAAGCGCGGTGATGGTCATGGCAGGATTGTCGGCGCACGTATGGGCAATTTTGAATGTTATCTTGGCGAGACTGTTCTGCTCAAGGCCGAGGGATCGCACGAGGCCTGGGTCGGCATCATTACCGAGTTCATCGACGACGATGAGGACGGTGACAAGGCCGCGCACTTCTTGTGGTTCTCGAGTGAGAAGGAGATCAGGAGTAGAGAGAAGAAGCGGACCGATTTCCTCCCCGTAAGACCCAAACCCACGTGAGCCTGCAGGCCAGGGACGGACGAGCAACTCTGCTAACCAGTACCCCCGCTCTGAAGAACGAGCTCTACATCACACCCAGCTTCGACATCAACCCACTGGCCTCCATCAATGGGAAGGCATTCGTCATGTCACTGGAAAAGTTCTCACAGAAATACTCCAATGGCAAGATTCCCCGCAACTCCCCGGCGCACAACAAGACTTTCATCTGCCGACGTGGCTGCAACACGAGGACGACAACATACACGGATGAGTTCGTATGGGAAGACTTATACCATGGCAACGAAGACGATGTTGCAGCGCTGATGGAATTTGTTGATTCAAACACCAAAACGACCAGAAAGAAGCGGAAGACAGACCTGCCTCCCCTAGAAGCTGCTTACGCCGCGGACGGCGGCGAAACGGACAACGACGAGGACACAGGCGCCCCAGAACGCCAGACGGCCGTGACCCCACGCAAGCGGCAGAAGACCAAGCTGGTCACTCCATCCAGCCGGAAGATCGTCCTCAAGAAAGCCCTCGAGTTCACGCCACTAGGTACTCGCATCCTCTCGCCGAGCCATCACCAGTCCTCCCCCTTTCAGGTCGCGCGTGCTCAGCTACACGTTGCTTCGGTGCCAACCAGTCTTCCTTGCCGGGAGTCCGAATTCTCGCTTGTATACTCCCACCTGGAAGCAGCCATTACCGATGGCTCTGGCGCCTGCATTTATATATCCGGGACGCCCGGCACTGGAAAGACTGCAACTGTACGCGAGGTCGTATCCAGATTGGACGATGCCGTCCGTTCTGATGAGTTGGATGACTTCATATTCGTCGAGATCAACGGCATGAAAATCACGGACCCACATCAGTCTTACTCTCTGCTCTGGGAGGCGTTGCGTGGCCAGCGCGTCAGCCCAAGCCAGGCTCTCGATCTTCTGGAGCGCGAGTTCAACAACCCCAGTCCGCGACGGGTGCCTTGCGTCGTTCTCATGGACGAGCTGGATCAGCTGGTCACTAAGAACCAGAGCGTCATGTACAACTTCTTTAATTGGCCAGGATTGCGCCACTCCCGGCTTATCGTGCTGGCTGTGGCCAACACAATGGACCTGCCCGAGAGAACGCTGAGCAACAAGATCAGCAGTCGTCTTGGGCTCACCCGAATAACGTTTCCCGGTTATAACCACGAACAGCTCATGAAGATCATCCAGTCGCGACTGGAGAGAGTGCCAGGAAACATCGTCGAGCCCGACGCAGTGCAATTTGCGAGCCGAAAGGTTGCTGCGGTCAGTGGAGACGCCAGGCGAGCACTTGACATTTGCAGGCGAGCTGTCGAGCTGGCCGAGTCCGAGGTCAAAGGCGGAGGGCCCGCGGAACCATCCACACCGAGCAAAAGGGCCCGTGAGAAGGAGAAGTCTGGGGAGCAAGACAAGAAGAAGAACTCGAAAGGGAGGGTCACCATTACGACGGTCAAGAGGGCCATCAACGAGGCTACCTCCAGTCCCCTACAGCAATATCTGCGCGCTCTGCCGTATGCTTCCAAGCTCGTCCTGACTGCACTATTGGTCCGCAATCAGAGGACCGGACTGCCAGACAGCACCTGCGGAGACGTCCAAGAAGAGTTGAGACGAGCCTTGGTCCTGGATTCGGGCAGCCAACGGGTGAAATTGCTAACGGGCCAACAGTCAGGTTTGGGACAGGAAGCGCCACGACGGAAGCAGGACACCACAGGCATGGCGAGAGCTACGGGAATCGGTGCGGCAGCGATAGATTTGACTGGTGCTGGTATCATCATCCTCGAAGGCCAAAGACCCGAACGGCCCAGCAAGATCAGACTTGCTATTGGCGATGAGGAAATTAAATTGGCATTTCGTGACGATCCCGAAATCAGGGCCCTGGGTATAGCATTTTAGTGTACATAGGAGAAGCCGTGATCCGCAGAGGCAGTCTTTTACATGATACCCCAAGCGACACTGAGGCCTTTTTCTTCCTCTTCCTATTCTGCCCGCTTGTACATTACTCCATATCATCACCGGGGGCGTGATAGCTATTCGCTTCGCACATGAGTTCTTGCATCTTTTTCTTCTTCTTCTCCCGCTTAATACTTCTGCCGGCCCAGCGTGGGCTTCCACTCCAGTGGATGCGTGTCGGGAGTTGCGTCAGGATCTGGTTTCCAGATCTTGATCGTCTTGTCTGCCTCACCAACGATGAGTCTGAGGCCGGTCTGATCAAAGGTAGAGCTCATGATGCCTGCCTCGGCGTCGAGAGATCCCGGCTGCGCAATCGAGTCTAAGGACTGGTAACGGTGGCCCGACTTCCAATCCCAAAAGCTCATGGAACCGTTGTCGCCTCCCGAGAACAGAACGTCTTCATTGGCTGCGAGTGAGTTGATGACAGCGTTGTGGCCGTCGAGGTTCTGCATAAAGGCACCCTCGGGGCATTTCCACTGCTTGATGCTGCCGGTGCTGGCCGACGCGAACGTGAACTCGGTCGGGTGGAGTGCCAGTGCGCGTACGCCCTTCTTGTGGTGTGTGAGCACGCCCATGGTCTTGCCCGCTGCAAGGTCCCACATTCGAACGGTGGCATCAAGTGATGCGCTGATGATTTGAGGGTCGGCCGGTTGGGTCTTGACATCGGCGACGGTCTGTTTGTGTCCAGATAGGACGTGCACGTTGGCCCTGGTACGCATATCCCAAACTCGAACTGCACCATCGCGACCGCCGGTCACGAGAACATCCAGTGTCGGATGCAGGGATAGGGTATAGACACCACTCAGGTGCCCGTGGTAGTGCCGTATGACTTTGTTTGTTTCCAAGTCCCAGCACTTGACCATCTTGTCCTCGCCGCAAGAAAAAAGGTACGGATGGCGAGGTGAGACAGCCAGTCCTCGCACTGTCGAGATGTGGCCGGTCAGGGTGAGTCGAAGATTCCCCGTTGCCAAATCCCAGATTTTGATGGTGCGATCTCCTGCACCGCTGGCGAACCACTGGTTGCCGGGCTCGACAGCCAAGGCCCTCACCCAGCCCAGGTGGCCCGATATGACCCTCATCAACTTCCATGGCGGATGCCAATCTGGCCTGATCTGATGTGTGGCTTGAGCCCGGGCGACGCTGAGCTGGTTCGAGGGTTGCTGGCCAGAGCGCGTTGTAGATGTGAATGGCTGCTTGGTCCTCTGTACCAGAGCGGTGGACGCGCCTGGCGTTTGCGATGACGGCGTCGTTTTCTCGGCAATACCTTCGATCAATTTGAGTGTTTGTTGTTCCTCGGGCGCCGACGGGCCCTCGCCAGCCAGGGTTTTGGTCTTCTTCTTCCTGGCACTCAAGGCGTTGGCTTGCTTCGCGGCAAGCGCGCCGGGCAATTCCTTGAGGTCTGCATACTCTGCGTGAAGCCGCAGAGAGATGGCCTCCTTCTCCAGATCCGTATCGGTGCTCAGCTTTTGTCGCTTCCTCTCGACGCCCGGCTCGGTCTTGAAGAAGAGACTTTTTGATTTTCGCGCGTTGCTCAGCACGAGCGACTCGAGGTCCGGCATGGTGAAGTGCGCGGAATGGAGGGTCTCGGTGCGCCAGTGAGAGTATCAGCTCGCGCAAAGGAAGGAAGAAATGAATAAAGGGCTGGTTTGTGACCAGTGGATTGCGACAATCTCTGCGGTTACTCGCAAACGCCGCAGATGATGGGTCGGTCGTATCTGGGGTTAATGGCAATGTTGAGTTGTTCTGTGCGAGGCCGGAGAGAAGTTAAAGAAACACGAAAGCTGCCGTGCTACGAATCTGGGGTCGATCGCAAAGGTCAATCATGAATGGATGCACCCATCAGTTTTAGCTATCAGTGCGCCGCGCTCCAACTAACAGCCCGTTACATGCATATTAGGCATACCCACCCACTAAAAACAGTAAACAGATACCCTACATAGGCATATTGACTTGCGAGTTCTTCGTCAACCACACATGCATTCGAGTTCAAGATACCGCATTTTGACAGGAACTGATCTTATTGTTTGTCTCTCTTCTCTTTTATTCTCTACCAGCAAGAATGTTCGGGCACAGCTCGCCTTGAATCATCCAGCGTCATATGGTCAATTGTTCGTCTTACAGCTGGTAGCTACCTACTTTAGCTGCCTGCCTGCAAGCTCGACACCGGGCTCCACTCTCTTGGACAGCACCCAAAGGTAGAGAGCTAGGTTAGCTGCTTGATACAGTCGGAGGAACATCACAGCTTCTATTATTGCGGCCAACCAAATCTGCGAGAGCATCGTGTCTTCTCTGAAATCCAAACAGATACTGGCTCGAGACAACACAAGAGCAACATGGATCCAGACCAATCCAAATTCGCACTACATGTGGCAGCTCGTGAGGGAAAGGGTAAGTAATGCTCCCGTCTTGTTACACCAACACCGGCTATATTGATGGATCATGCTAACTTGTTTCTTCTCCCGTCTCATCAAGTCACCGTTGTTGAGTCACTCTTGAATGTAGGAAAACATATTTGTTTAGTTTTTCTTTCTTCCTCCCCAAGGAAGAGGACAAAAAAGAACACTGGTTTGTTTTAACAATCATTTCCTCGCATAGGCAGATCCAAAGCAGGCGCGCCGCAAGGATGACGATGGCCGCCTCCCCATCCACTGGGCTGCCTCGTCGAACCAATCCGAGATTGTCCAGTTGCTAGCACAGCAGAAGCAGTTCGACCCCGATGTCGAGGTAAGGCCGAAGATGCTCTCTACGGGATCGGGCAGCTATTAACATCAGTGAAGGACGACAGCGGCTGGACACCACTGATGATCGCTGTCAGTGTCAAGGATGCCGACAGGTTGGTGGGAATGCTCTTGGGGTGGGGAGCAGATGTGAACCAGACGAGTGAGTACTCCAATACACTCTTCCTTCTCCAACGGCGAACGTGAGCTGAGATGATGGCAGACAACAACGGTCAGGTAAGACGATGCACAGTCACCGCTTCACGCGTGGCCGGCTAGGTACTGACCGCAGACCCAGACCGCGTTGCATTTTGTTTGCTCCAAGAACAACACCGACGTAGCTCATATGCTGTTCGATGCCAAGCCACCTGCCTCGGCCAGGGTGCGAGACAAGCGCGGCCAGTATCCTCTACACCGTGCCGCTGCCGTGGGATCAGTCCCCTTGATCAATCTACTCGTCAAGAACAAGTCACCACTCAACGCAACCGACAGCGCTGGCTATACAGCCCTGCATCACGCCATCGCAGAAGGGCAAGGTAAGCACTCCCCAATAGCCACATATACAACAGAAAATGGTATTCGTACTGAAGGGGCGGCAGGTGCTGCCGCGGTGGCATTGATCAAGGCTGGAGCCGAGACCGACAAGAGGGATGCGGACGGCCACCTGGCCTTGGACCTAGCTCCCGACAAGGAGGTAAGTTTCGCAACTCTACTGAAAATGTAGCCATGGACTGACGTCCTTCACAAGGTGCGCAAATACATCGAAAGAGAGGCTGAGAACGAAGGAATCGACCTGTAGCGCTGGTGATCTTGCGTCGGACGGGTGGGTCTATATTGGTCAACACATGTAGTGTTTGCTGAAAGAAGGCCGTCGCTGCTGCGGCAGCGCCAAATATCAGCGCGAGTCTAGAAGCTACTGCTACATAGTCGAGCTAGCTCACTTGTGTGTTCGCTCGACCAAATCCCTGTACATGGCTTTGACGTCTTGGACGTCGGCCTTGAGTTCGTCCACGAGCTCACTCTTCTCTCCGAGCATCTCCAGAGTGGTCTGGTACCTGTCGTTGATATCCGCAACTTCCTTCTCCAGAGCCTCCACCTTGACGTTCGCCGCTTTGCCTATTTCCACATCCTTCATGAGCGTCACCATCTCACCACGGGCTTCGTCCCGCTGATTCGTGATCCTTGCCAGCTCTTCTTTCGCTGCCACCTTTTCGCTTTCCAGCCGACGAATGGCGGCGCTCATTCTTTCCACCAGCTGAACAGACGGGCCCGCAGCAATGGTTGACACGGATACCATATCATGGAGGACGTTCTGCGGTGACGCCGGGGTCTCTGCGCCATCGAACATGTCCTCCCTGTCAAGGGGATGAGTCGGCGAAGTTATCTGCTCCAGACTGCTCAAGATGGACGGCGGCGTACCCCCAGACTGCGTCGACGGCATCGAGAACAGCGACGGGCGTGGCTGCTGCGAGGGCCGCCGCATCGGCGCCATCCTCTCGCTCGGGCTGACGTCGCCACCATTGCTGGATGGCGCCGATGTTTTCCGGAGCTTGGTGGGAACGTTCTGCAGTCCGAGGAAGTCGCTGCTATACGTTCGCTGCGGTGCAGACAACAAAGGGGAAGCTGGTCGGCTGGTCTGAAGGGCAACTTCATCGAGCCAGGGCCGGCGCTCAGCTCCTGCCCTGTCCAAGGAGTCCTGTCTTGTTGCAAGCCGCTGTTTTTCAGCCTCGGCCTTGGCGTCTGCCAGCGCCCGTTCCGCTTCTTCTGCACGCTTCTGCAGTGCTTCGAGCTGGGCTTGGTGATTGGAAAGGTTTCGTTGCACGTCGGGAAGCTTCGTCTTTGCTTCTTCCAGCTCTTCTTCCTGGCGTTTCGCACGGACAGCCTTACATGTCTCAATTCAATAATTTGCGAGAGAATGTGCATGGTTCAGAGTGACTTACCGATTCTCGGGCCTTCTTCCTTATGTCCGACTCTCTTCGTAGTGCTTCGTCTCTCTCCTTCTCGAGGTTGGCTGTCCTGGCGAGCAGAGAGGCCTCGATTCCCTGCCAGTTCTCGCTGGCTATAGAGTATTGCGTTTGCAAGGTTTCGATCTGCCGCAGCAATTTGGCTTGTGCATCACCTACGGCACCGGTGGAAGCTTCCTCGGCGGTGGCCCTCAGCGCTTCTAGCTTACTCTCGAGGATCTGAACCTCGCCCTTCAGCTCCAGCTCAACCGCCCTGGCGCGCTCTGCAGCACGCTCGGCATTGTCGCGCAAGTCGTTGGCGGTGGCCTTGGCCTTGTCCGTGGCCAAGCTTTTTTCGATTTGCATGGAGGCGATGGTATCTTCCAACTCCTTGATCTTGCCTTGATGATCTTCCCTTGCTTGGTCGTTGATCTTTGTTGCCATCTCCTTTGCGCGTTCGGACTCCTCGTCAAGCTGTGCCTTCAAGTCGGATATAGTTGTATCCCTCAGGGAGACGGTCGTTCTGACACGGTCCAGATCCCTTCTAAGTTGGGCAACGGTCTTCTGAGACTCATCTTTCGCCTTTCTATATTCATCTATACGTCGAACAGCATCTCGGAGGCTTAGTAGTTCGGCTTCTGCCTTTTGACGCCACATTTTTTGCTCGTTCAATGTCTTCTCTTCGGCTGTGATTTGGGCTCTCAACTTCTTGATGACAGTACGAAGTTTCTGTTCATTGCCGGCAAGCTTGTTCCCCTCCTCCATCAGCTGTGCCACTTGCTCACCCTTCTCGGCCAGCCTCTTCTCCAAGCTGCCTGGGGCGGCGGAGGATCCATCCTTTCGGGCGGCCTCGCTCGCCTCCCTGGCCAGATATTGAAGCTTGGCCTGCAAAGCATCGACCTGTTCCACTTGGCTGTGTAGTTCCTCCTGGTGTTGACTTTGCGTTTCCTGCAGAGTCCTTTCCAAGTCGGCGACACGTTTCTCATATAGATCCAACGAGGAAACGATTCTCTCGCTCGTGGAGACAGATACCTGGACCGTCTCTTCCTTGTTTGTAGATGTTGTGGTGACCGGCGTCGGCGTTACCACGTTTGGCGGTCCTTCTGGCGGAGCTTGCTCGGGTTGCTTCGATTCCAGAGATGAATCAGCTTTGTTCTCCGCCAGCGCAGATAGTCTGTCGGTTGGATCATCTTCGGTCTTGGCCAATTGGTCAGTCTGAACGACGCCCTCATCTTTAGACAGACTCGTTCGCGGGGATGAGGAGACGGGCAGCCCGGGAGAAGTCACCCGGGACAAATCAGAGCTAGGGCGGGGACTCTGATTTGCAGAGGACATCTCGGTGGATCGTCGCGCAGGAGTGGCGTCCAGTTTCGGGGATGCGAAGCCGGCAGCATTTTTGGCAGCTACAGCTCTAGCCAGCCTCTCCTGCAGTCTGTCGTTGGCGCTCTTTGTGGGCGTCGAGAGGGGCTTGGGTGGTGAAGCAGCGGCGGAGGTAGGAGTGGGATTATCGGAGGCAGAAGGAGCAGTGGCTTGCTTCGAGGCTGGATCTTCTTCGGCAAGTATATTATCGAGTCTGGCCTCAACGCCTGCAACGGCTTGGGAGAGGAAGGAACCCCATCTGGAACCTTTGGTCGGTGCAGCCATGTCGCCGCGACCTATGAAATCAACTGTCGTGGGCAAGCTCGGTGCTACGGCTGCATTGCATTGTTGTGACGGACAGCCCAGCGACTCTGTATTATGGCAAGGCGCAGACGCGACGCCTTGGATCAGTTGTGCCGGGTTGTCGAGAGAGCAGTACCAAGGTCGCACGCCGTGGTGCGGGTGTTGCAACTAGTGAAACTGTGCGTTGTAGGATGAAAGAGCATGTACTGGCAGCGAGTGCAAGGCAACAATGTTCACTTGTGAGTCGTGTGTACGTGCCAAAGATGTCAAGGACAGAGGCTACCCGGATCTTCGTGCCACTTCTTGCTGACGAAAGGGCGAGTGAGTACGGAGTACAGTGGTCGGGCAGCTTCAGTGGGTGGGCATGCAGCTCGAGCGCGGCCTGGCAGACTCGATGTGGAAGAGATAGAAAGAGAATAGCCTCCCTCGAGAGGCGAAGTAACAGTGTTTGTGAAGAGGCGGGCTACCATCGACGGTTGCCGTCGACGTCTTTCGGCGAGTTGTCGCGTTGCGTGGGCGAAGGTGTAAGCTGTCACTTGAGAGAGTGCAGCGCTGGCTGGGCAGGATTTGGCGTGGCCGGCGGTACCTGTACCTGGTGCATCAAGTACCTAGCTGCTTGTGACGCACGCCCCCAGGTGCCAGTGGTGTACCTCGCGGCTATTGCAGGCACAGCGCGTTAATAAGCGCGCTTAACTGCCGCGACTTTCTTAGTGGGATCGAGAACGCGCACCATAGGTAACATGTACCCTGGAGCCCTGTCCAGTGGAAAGGTACTTGCCGGGCTCCCAGGCAGCTGGCAGCGACCTTCAATGGCACCCCGCGCCCAGAGCCCCGTTGTCTGGTATTTGTGCTTTCTCTGCATCACTTTTATGTACCGCAGTAACTCGTAGGCAGTAAAGTTGTGTGCATATCTATTGCTAGGATAACGAGATGAGACAATAAATATTGGACTATTCGATAAAATGCAGACTGAGAGATACGTCAAGGGCCACTGGCAGCTAAGCGTTCGTGTCTTCCCAGGTACATAATCTTTTTTGCTATCTTGCATGCTTGGTTGGATGCAGCCTTGGTAGATGTGACCGGGACGCTGGAGGGCTTGTGGTACATCGGATGCCTCGGTGTCTCACGGGGCGAGCAATAACGATGCAAGGACAAGTTTCACGGGTTCATCAGCAAGCAATGCTATGCTGTATTATGAAAACATGCTACGTTATGATGCTACGGTCCCCTTGGCTCTTGGGCAGGGAATCAATCGACCCTCGCATTGCATATACCTAAGCAGGCAGTCAAAGACGACAATGTACCTCTGGTAACCTGCAACAGCAATTGGATGCCCTTCACCCACTCACTCTTACTTTTTGGCAAAAACATATAAATGAGTTGACACCACTGTTGAGCCAGGGGTCCATCGAAAATGTTTAATTGTAAACCTTGTATCATCTTCTCGTATCGATCCATCATGGTATGGCAGAGCCTAAAGGGATGGGTACTGTTAGGCTTTTGAGATATTATTTACACAAGACAGCCGATTCGTCCTTATACCATATATACATCCGGACTTTCTTCTCCCCCCGTTCCAATCAGCACGCAGGAGCGCCTAGCATATCGCCGGCGCCTCCGTCGCCATTCACACGTAAGATCTCTCGTAACCTTCCAGTTCACTGCCATCTCGCGGCCATCCTCTCCCAGACAGACCACTCCGTTCATCCCGTCGAGCACGTATTTCCGAGCCACCAAGACCTTGCAGAGTGAGTGTAAAAGCTGCACACATCCGGAGCCATGCTGGACTCCATCCTCGGCTCCCTGTCCTTCCCGTATCACGAACCCCGAGAGGGCTTCTGGGGTGACAAGACGGTAACGCTCAATTTCTGCGAGGAGGACTATGTCATCAGCTACTACTGTGCCGAGTTCTGCAATGTGAGGCGCCTTTCCCGTGGCCGCAACCGATCGCTGGCCCGCTAACCCGCCCCTTCTGACAGACCTTGACAAATATCCTCTTTATCTGGCTCGGCCTCAAGGGAATTAGGGATTGTCTGAGGTATGGACATCCAGCCATCTTCGTCGTCGCCTTCGTAGGCTACATGGTGGTCGGGACTGGGTCGACCTTGTTCCACGCCACTTTGAAGTACCCCATGCAACTTGTCGATGAGCTCTCCATGATATACACAACTTGTCTCATGTGCTTTGCCACCTTCTCCTACCGCAGGTCGCGCCTGTTCTCCGGCCTGCTTGGCATCGCCCTCGTTGGGCTGGCCTGGTTCATCACAGCACGATACTACCACACGAAAGATCCGCAGTTCCACCAGGACGCCTACGCCGTCCTCACTGCCGTCGTGGTCTTCTCGAACATGTGGATCATGGAGAAGTCCGTCCGGCCAGCGCTGGAAAGGCGCCAGCAGGAACGCTCACCAACGTCCAGCGTGCCAGCGGCGGACGTCATCATCAAGGACATGTGGATTCTTGTGGCAACCGGTATGCAAGCTCGTGCCCGTTTTTGAAGAAGAGGCGATCCTAATGATGTGGCAAGGTCTGACGACATTCTTGGGAGGGTTTCTCATATGGAATCTGGACAACCTCTACTGCAGCACCATCCGCCCGTGGAGGCATAATTTGGGACTGCCATGGGCTGTGGTCCTTGAGGGCCACGCCTGGTGGCATCTCATGACAGGCATTGGAGGTAAGTTGGATCATGTGCAGCTCCCTTTCCTCCCTCTCTCTGTGTCTCTGTCTCCAGCATCCTTGGAGTTGACGGAAGCATTCCAAGATTGGTACGCGGACGACTGACAGTCTGATACCAGCGTATTACTATATTACCTGGAGAGTATGGATTCACCGCTGTATGGACGGCCAGGAGGACAAGTTTCAGCTCAAATGGCCGTCGGTCTTCTCGATCCCAGAAGTTGTCGCGGCAGACGAGGTGCCGACTTGGTTGAATGGGAAGAAAACTGCTTGATGGTAGAGGAGGACAAGGAGAATAAATTACTGGGGCGGAATCGGTGAACTCATGACGATGGTGGTGCGGTCACTTAGTAACCATGAATCGACCAGGTAGCAATGCTGGATTCGTCCAGCTGCAGTGGGATTTGCCCACATGCAACCTCTGCACTCAACGAGATGGTCGCTCGACTATGCATCGCACCGGTCCAACTCGGCCATACCTGTGAGCTTGGGCAAGGCATGAGAGGACCAATCTCCGAGACAAAATCCGTGATAGGCATCAGCAGATCCAGCGAGGAGACGAGGTTGCAGGCTGGCCAACAGACTGCCCGCCTGGCTACCTAGCGAAGGAGGTGTCCTCGCATGACGTACTTGTACATATATGTAGAGAAGAAGCAAAGAGACTGCCAGGCAGCCCGGTTTCTAGCATTGCTTCTTTTCCTGCACGTCAGGACGTCTGCATTGTCGTATCGATACCTGCAATTCTTAATTGTCTGTTTGCCACTATACAGAGAGTACACGTCCGGCTTGCAACTGGTATATCCTCGAGTACAGCCTACACATATGTTGATCTAGTACGGTACGTACGTACGTTGTCATTAAATCTTTCTAGGTAGGCTACTATAATATTCGTACTTATTGAACCCCATGGAAAGTCTTCTCAAGCGTCTGTTGCCTAACATCAGATCACATTCATAAATTACACAGAACTCTCTATATGCTCAGCTGTCAAAGATCGGGTGCATATTGATTCGACTCTGCGTAGATTGATTAACAGAATCACCAAGCAACATGAAAATAGTACTAGAGGTCCAAGTATATAGGTAGGTAAGTAAATACTACGTGTATGGTAGGTGCCAATATACGTATAAATTGATTGATCCAAGTCCCTTCCCCTTGCGCTGGACCCCCGGGCCATTTTTTTCTTCTTTGGGCTGGGCAAAGGGGGACCCACCATTACCTCACGCCGTATCCGTACCTAACACTAAACTACCTACCCATACTACGTACGTACATGCACTACCGAGACTACTACCACCACTACTAAGGTACGCACCCTCCAGCCTCCCAAGGCCCAAGGTTGGTCAATACCTCACAGTCAAGGCCATTCAGCCAATCTACCAAATCCCCACGCACCTGGCAGAGGGTTTCGCTCAACCTACAATCACTTACCTGTTTGCGCCCATTGGCATGCCGCTGCCCTCCGACCCGACCACATCTCGAGGACATTGGTAGCGCTGCTGTCCTGCCCTGTCCTACCCATCCTGACCTGAGTCTCGGAGCTTCAGGGGCCCCTCTCTCCCCCCGTGAGACGTCAACCAGAAGACCCGACGACACCCACCCGTGATAACCCCCTTATCATTCAAGTCCCTGCCTGCCGCCCTGTCGCCCGAAACCCTATATCGACATCATGGGCTTCCTCGGCGTCTACAAGGCCATCTACGACTACGAGCCCCAGAGTGAGGGCGAGCTGGCCATCTCCGAGGGCGACATTCTCTACCTGCTGGAAAAGGACGGCGATGATGACTGGTGGAAGGCCAAGAAGAAGGCGAACGCCGACGAGGAGGACGAGCCGGTCGGCTTGATACCCAACAACTACGTCGAAGAGGTAGGCAGGCACACGAGACAGCACTCGCCATTCTTTCTCCTCCAGGGCGTACGTATGGAGAGACTAACATGCGCTGCAGGCCCCCGTCATCAGCCAGGCTCGTGCCCTGTACGATTACGCCCGTCAGACCGACGAAGAGGTGTCCTTCTCCGAAGACGCCAAGCTACAAATATTCGACAACTCGGATCCCGACTGGATTCTTGTAGGGGCAGACGGCGAATTCGGCTTTGCCCCGTCCAACTACATCGAAGCCGCCGACGGTGCCGAAGAACAGGAGCCCGAGCCCGAGCGTGCACAGGAGCCTGTGCCTCCGCCGCTCCCTCCGTCTCTGCCTACGCGCCCGCCCGCGGAAGAGGAGCCAGAGGAAGAGCCACAGAGTCCGCCTCTGCCGGTGCGCCAGCCCTCGGTCGCCGCTGAGCCAGCCCCCGCCGCCCCCGCCGCCCCCGCGCCGGCTGCCGCACTGGCGGGTGTCATGCAGGGTAGGACTTCCACCAGGGCACCTACCCCCCCGCCCATCGCCGTGCCGCCCCGTCGCCAGTATATCTCGGAAGAATCGGAAGACGAGCCGAGTCCAGCACTGCCTGTCCGCCCGCGATCCCAATCGACCATGTCCAACGACCAGTCCCTCAACTCCCCACCGCCGCAGAGGACTAGTAGCCGGAGGCAGAGGGCCTACGACGACGAGGTGCCAGAAGGCTCCCATGGCCGTATCGCCCCAGGTGGCTTCCACATGTACAACATCAATGAGATGGTCTCGGTCATGGGGAAGAAGAAGAAAATGCCGACCACTCTGGGCGTCAACCTGAAGACGGGCGTAATCTTGATCGCTCCCGAAAAGGCCTCGGACGGGCCCACTCAGGAATGGACAGCCGACAGGATGACGCATTACTCACGAGAGGGCAAGCATGTTTTTTTGGAGCTGGTGCGGCCCAGCAGAAGTATTGACTTTCACGCCGGAGCTAAGGACACGGCAGCCGAAATTGTCAGCGCACTGGGAGAACTGTCTGGCGCCATCAGGGCCGAAGGCCTGCGGGAGGTCATCATGGCCGGCACGGGACAGGTGGCCCAGAAGAGGGGCACCGTGCTCTACGATTTCATGGCGCAGGGTGACGACGAAGTTACCGTGGCCGTCGGCGACGAGGTCATCGTGGTCGATGACACCAAGAGTGATGAATGGTGGCAAGTCCGACGACTCAAGAATGGCAAAGAAGGAGTCGTCCCGAGCAGCTACATCGAAATCACCGAGACATTGGCATCCACGATCACATCCTCGACCACCGGCATCAATGCAGGACGGTCCACCGTCAAACAAAACAGGCTGGAAGAGGAGCGCTTGACGAGGGAGGCCCTGAAGCGTGAACCACAAGGAGCAGAGGTAGGACCTGGAATGCGTTTACCCGAACGAAAAAGTAGCTTGTCAGCCGTGAACATTGGTAACCAAGATGGCCAGCAGCAGAACAACCGAGCCGGAGGCAGCGGCGGCAAGCCTTCAAAGTCGAGTAAGTATCTCTCTGGCGTCAGACGCACTCTCCTAGATCTGTCCCTCCACTCTTGTCCGTAACTCCTCCCATGCTTACCACAACGCAGAACCCGATCCTGCCAAGGTGCGAGTGTGGACGGATCGAAGCAAGTCGTTCAGTGTCGAGGCCCAGCTTCTCGGCGTGAAAGACGGCAAAATCAATCTTCACAAGGTCAATGGTGTCAAAATTGCTGTACCCGTTGCAAAAATGTCCGCCAAGGATCTCGAGTATGTCGAACTCATCACCGGCATCTCGTTAGACGAGGACCGGCCGCTGTCAGACGTGAAGCGGGCGCAGTCTACGAGAAAACAAGCGCCTAAGGGGGACTCTTCCAAGGTTGGCGCCTCCCTGGACAAGCCCGAGTACGACTGGTTCCAGTTCTTCCTCTCCTGCGACGTGGCAGTTGGACTCTGCGAAAGGTATGCCCAGGCATTCGCCAAGGATTCGATGGACGAAACCGTACTCCCCGATGTGGACGCCAGCGTGCTTCGAAATCTGGGCTTGCGCGAGGGTGATATCATCAAAGTCATGCGCTATCTGGACAAGAAGTACGGACGCGATGCGAAGAAGAGAGGTGTCAGCTTTGCGGGCGATGATGACGGCGAGGCCGGTCCTGGTGGCCTCTTCTCGGGCCCCGGAGGAACCCTGCGGAACAATACTCGAAAGGGACGTCCGGCCCCCGCCACCGAGACAAACAACACTGTCGACGCCACGGCGTTCTCGTCCAAGGAGGCGGGGGCAGATGCCTCCGCGGTGTCGTCACCAAACGGAAGCCGGCCAAGGGCAGGCGAAAAGTCGTCCGCCGGAGGGTTCGACGACGATGCCTGGGATGTCAAGCCCTCAAAGACTCCCGAGCCGCAGACACAGCCAGCGTCGGCGCCAGCGCCAGCAGCGGCACCGGCGGCGGCACCAGCAGCGCCTGAACAGCCAAAGACTCCTGCACTTCTGACGCAAGCGATGCAGGACCTCTCGCTGCTGTCGAAGCCGTTGGAGCCAGAAAAGATACAGCCTCCTCCTCCGCCGCCGCAAGTGATCCAGCCGCCTGCTGGGGTTCAGCAGCAGCAGCCTGCAACGACGACACCAGCTCAGCAGGGTGCCTCGCCAGCCTTCTTCACTGGCCTGGCCCCGCAACAAACGGGCCTGGCTGCAATGCCCACCGGTCAACCACTGGGCCTGGGACTTGCCGGCAGTCGACAGCGACCTCTCGCACCTCAGATGACGCAGGGTCAGCCGGGGCTGGTACCGCCCCCGCCGATGCGACCTCTCTCAGCTCCCCAGTCCGCGCAACCCAGCGGCTTTGCCCCGCCTCCTCTGCAGCCGCAGATGACTGGCTTCAACGACCTCAACCAGCAGAGATTACAGCAGCAGCAGCAGCAATTTATGGGCGGGTTCCAGCCCCAGCAGACGGGACAGAGCATGATGGGCTTCAATGCTGGGCCCGGCGGCCAGCAGGGAATGGCGCCTCAGCCCACGGGCTACAACCCCGGCCAGCAGTTCATGCAGCCCAACATGACTGGCATGGCACCGATGCAGCAGCAGCAGCAGTTCTCGCCCATGCAGAGCCAGCCGACAGGCTTCCCGGGGGGGTTCAACGCGGGACAGCAGGCGCCGCAGCAGATAGCTCAGCCAACGGGCGTCAACCAGTTTCTTCCCACGGCCCTGGAACCCCAAAGGACAGGTTTGCCACAGATGCAGACGGGAATCCAGCCTCAGCAGACTGGGTTTGGTGGCGGGTTCGGACAAGGCTTCGACCCGAACCAGAACGGCCAGGCTCCGGCCGCGGCTCCTTTGCAGCCGCAGCAAACTGGACCTGCACCTCCGGTACGATTCGGTGTGCCAGAGAAGATCCAGCCCCAGGCCACGGGCCGGCGCGCAAATCTCTCCCAAGCAAGTAAGTTGGCCACGCCCTGGACTCTATTCCTCTCCTGTCACTCTCCCACGTCTTTTCCGTGGTCGCTGCTAATCGCGTCAACAATAGCGCCGCAAAATCCGTTTGGGTTCTAATGGCCTGTGTGCAAGTTGGAGCAATGCATGGGTGTGGTACGGTGCAAAATTCCTTAACTAGACTTGGTGGATAGACAAGACGTCTGCGCCGCGCGGACTGGCAGCGTGTATTACAGCAAGCAAGCAGCACACGGCTCAGAGCTTTGAACGTTGCTTGTGGAGCTCCCATCTTCGGCGAGCCTAATGTGGTCGAATGAAGATTGACTGAAGCACGCTGCTGTGTCCGGCGAATGGGGACGTTTTTCCTTGTCTCTACCTTTTTCTTGGAGTATTGGGAACCTGTCGACGACCGGTTGGTTGGACATGAGGCCAGGCGATCCGGCCCACTTGATATACAGAGCTCTCTCTGAGTTAACGACTGGGCTCCATACGTGCAGAGAGATGCTCGGCGGTACATAAATCTCATATATATTATAATATCTACAAATTTGTTCCCGACCTGTCACGTTCAAGACCTGTCGCTCACTAATGGCTTTCTTTCGACGTCTCGGGCTATTGGTGATCATGGTACCTGGGAGCTCGTAGAAGCCGGGAACTGCCATTGAAACTAGACAGATGGGACATTGGTGACTGGTCCGGTATGCCCTCATCCAGACAGACGGACGTCCTTGGAAGTAAAGAAGGGCGGGCAGCCGCTACAGTCCACGCCAGCACCGACGACGCATTCGCCGACAGACCGTGGCATGCAGGCGTCGCATCTGTTCAGAGGTCCAATGTGAAAGCATCACGAGCACTAGCCAACTAGCGAAACGCTCCAGAGGATGAGCCGAGTCGATGCGCGTTTCGATGTGTTTATAAGAGCCACCGGGAGCAATCCAGTTGTTGGGGCCAAACATGAACTGACTTGGATTCGTCGTCTGTGCGAGCAGCAGCCGCCGCCGCACCCCATCCCGGGCCGCGCCTAAATACCGAGTGACTGACTAGTATACGTTTCGGCGCACAGGTCGCCGATTGGATCGTCAAAACGCGTTTAGTAGAATACTCCATCTCATGTCTGGTGTCTCGTCTCTTCTGGTAGGCCTTTGCCTTTTCCCCGGATTCCGTGACGCGATGGGCGACAGCAGCTGGTACCTGTTGCACGGCCACGGTGATTTATTTCGTTGTCGCTATTATTTGTCTCTTGGTCCGCTGCACCATGCGAAGCGGCAATAGAGGCCCTATTCCACCGGGGCCGAACCAGTGTTTGACGGCCCATGTCCAAACGGACCAAGCCATCGGGAGAATCACTCGGATGCAGAGGCAGAGGCATGAGCTCGTGTCAGACTAGGTTGGTCGTAGGGTCTTGATGGGTCTACAAGGAGCACATGGGAATCGAAAGTCAATGTGCTAATTTCATGATTCCTCCGAGTATTTAGAGATCCATGCCCTGAACGTTTGAAATGGCGATACTCCCTCTTATCTTCTCTCTTTCTCGCAAGCAGGTCTTCCCTCCAGTCGTCACTTTCCTTCTGTACTCGCAGTACTTGCAGTTCTAATTGTGAACTCATCATTCCCCACGACCCCCAGCTCGTAATAATCACTTCCGCCATAATTCTCCCTCTTCAAGATGCAGTACTCCTTCGTCTCTGCCGTGCTGGTCACCATGCTGGCGACAGCAACTGCCGCGCCATCGAATCCCATGGCCACGCGTGTTGGGGTGGTGGCCACCAAGGCGTCCGAGGGAGAGCTGGTGCAGAGAGCCGCTGCCAAGTCCAGCGATGCGTGAGTCTTCATGTCAGAAAGCGCCCCGTATTTCTTGTACAAATCGACTCATGAACATCTCCATATAGCACGGCGGCTGACCCACTGGACTCCATTCTTGGCGGCGCCGGCGGTGCCGGAGGACTGGATGGGCTCCTTGGCGGAGCAGCTGGAGGCAAGGGAGCGTGAGTGTTTGCCATTTATCCCGTGGGAAACCACCGCGAGTGAATCTTTGCCCTGACTAACTTCGGCTCACACAGTGGTGGCGCAACGGGTGGCCTTGATCAACTTCTCGGTGGTCTGACCGGTGCCGCCGGAGGAGCGGGAGGCGCGGGAGGCGCAGGAGGAGTCGGTCAGCTGCTAGGTGGTCTCGCCAAGAGGAATGCCACTGCCACTGCCAAAGCCTCGGCTCGACCGTCTGGCAAGGCTACGGGCAAGGCTTCCGGCACAGCGACTGGCAAAGCGATTGCCGCAGCTTCTGCAACCGCGACTAGCAAAGCGCCCAGCAAGGCCACTGCCACTGCCAAAGCACAGCCTGCAAGTGAGGAGGCGGAGGAGGAAGACGACGAGGAGGATGACGAGGAGGAAGATTAAACCCAGCCGCATTGAATCCCAGATCACATCATCTGCGGGACCTGTGTAGTGGCCAGGCTGGCTGCTGGCCTCCTTATCAGGCCGAAGTAGTAGGAACCTGCTTGACGAAGATAGTTATCGCAGATTGCAAATTGTCCCATAGAGGGAGCCTCGGCGCCGCACCGCTCGTTTTAATCAACTTCATGTGAGCCACTTCATACATGGGTTGGACGGTGAGACGAATCTTCTACCAAAGCATGAGCTTTCATAGATGTTGCTGCAGAAAATCACGGACCGGGAGCTCTTGGCATGATGGGCATCTCTCTCTCTATTCTGACTTCATTATCCTTCAGATTCCAGGTGGTGGCTGGTCGCCGTCCTCGCCATCCAAGATTGTGCCCCGACGGGGACGTGACTTGAGACCAGTCTGCAAGTCCAGCGCAGTAGTAGCGGCACTGCCGTCTGAGCCTGGCTTCTTTTCCTTGGCTGCCTCGTCCTTCTGCTGCGATGGATCGAACCTCTTCTGTACGGCCTGGATCATCTTGACAAACCAGTAAAAGTTGAGCGAGTTCAGGGTCAGGTTCGCCCCAAGGTACAGAGCACCGAGCCAGAGAGGGACGGCGCTCGACTCAGTGACAAATCTCATGGTCGACTCATAACGAGTGGGAACTGTCAGGTTCTGGGCAACGTCCGAGGTCAGGGGGATGTACGAAGGTTCGGTCTGCATAGCGCCCCAAACATCGCAAAACACCCTGTAAGAGTTGTAGGTGCCCCAGACGAGCCGGCAGGAGAAGAAGGTGGCGATCAGGGCGATTCCATTGTACAGCTGGACCTTGGAGCCGGTCAAGCCGAGCTTGTCGCAGAACCAGTGGACATTCAGGAAGGGAGAGGACAGCTCCCAGAGGATAAAGGTTGTGCTGTAGTAGTTCACAAAGGGTCGCTTTTTGAGCATGTCAGCCAAGGTCTGTGGTGAGAAAAAAAATAACGGTTCATGGGCGGGAGATAGTCTTACGAAGCCAAAGGAATAGACCAGCAGGGCGCTGATGGCGTGAGCGAGCATGCCGAGGCCGAATATGTGCATGTTGGAAACTGTAATGACCAGGTCCCACAGGAAGTAGCCGGCAGCGAGGGCCTGGATCATGGCAATGGCACCAGTATAACCGTAGACACGCTCTTGAGCATCCATATTCCAGCGCTCGTCGTCGGTGAACATGACCCACAGGGCCAGAGCATTGATGGTGGTGCTCTGGACGAAGGAAACGACATGGACGTCCCAGTTGAGCTTCTTGGTCGCCGACAGGTTCTTATACTGGACTGGGAAGACCCAGTTGGACACTATGGGCGCGACAACGACATGGATGAAGTGATAAAAGGCGGCCATGATGAGCACCTCGTGGATGTGCAGCGGTAGAGTCGGCAGGGACAACCAGTCGGCCCATGGCTGGACAGCCTTGGAGAGGGCAGGTATCGGGGCGATGGGGAACGGGTCCTTCATGGTTGTCGAGATGTGTCCGTGCTCTCGTACTTCTCTAGTGAGCAGGTGGGTTTGGTTTCCTTCGGGGGATCGTGCTTGTCTCTGTCTTTGAGTTTTCGTTCGAAGATTGCCGAGGAGCGGAGAATAGGCAGAGTCGGACAGGAGGGCAGGCAGACAGTCGAGGGGGTGGTTCGGGATGTTATATAAGCCCAGGGCTTGGGTATGGGCGGGGAGGCCAGGAGCAGGGTGGATCAGCTGTCTGTCGAGAGTTGAGAATGCCGTGCGTGACTGCTGCTGGCTGACGAGCGGTGGGTTCGAGAGGAGAGGTGAAGACGTTCGTCAGGCGAGCTAGGTAGGTAATAAGTTGGACGAGCGAGCAGCAGATCCAGCGGTTTTCCTGCCTGCCACCGAGTAGGAGATCGAGTGGAGCAATAAGGTAAGAGCCGAGAAGTCAATACTACTGACGAGTCCGCCCACTGCTCGAGCTAGGTATTTTCCCGCTGGACCCTTACTATTGATTAGCAGGTGGTATATAAAAAAAAAAAAAATAAAAAGCCCGAGAGTCTCAAAAACACGGAGAAACAAGAAGACAAAGACAAAGTGCTGCAGAAGACAGGCGAGGCGGGGGGTCACGAAGGGAAAAGTGGTGTAGGTTCAAGTCGGTTCGCTACCAAGTCAATCGATGGCACATGCTCTCTTGCACACACATGTACGTAGAAACGGGTTTCCTTTGCTACCTAGTATTTTCGATGGGAATATGCCATGGCAATTTGGACCGTTTTCAGATAGAGCGCCGAATTTGTTGGGACCGACGCTTGTGACCCTGCTGCTTGCTCATGCTTCCCCCAATTTAGGGTGGAAGCTGTCGTCTGGCGCAGGTGCACTTGGAGGGTCACGGCCAGGGTTAAAGGGGTGCACGTCGTGCCTGATGTCCCCTCCTCGCCTGTCACAAGTACTTAAGTTACATGTAGTACTGCACTCTGACCACACCGGAGAGCACTTGAGGTACAAATAGTACATGTCTAGCATGATAAGCTCGAGGTTGATGTCTACTAGAGGAGATATAAATTATGCTGAAAAGTGACTTTGTGGTGCATCCCATGATCGTAAGTATAATCACAGATGGTCTGTCGTCACTCATTGATCGCATCGCAACAGACTTGTGCTGTATCGTACGGTACAGAGTACCTACCTAACCTACATATGCAGGTCAATAGGTACATGTATGCGGGGGAAAAGCTGTAGGTACCGACAGAATATAAATTCCGTAAAATATATGCTGACCTGGATTAATATGTAAAGATCTTTTTTCAAGTACCTAAAATCCAAGAAAGAAAAAAAACCTACTTAGGTATAGGAGGTAGTCGATTGAGTGTACAGAGTAGTCGACGCTCCGTTGACCCTTAATCAATAACACATGGGTGCATTGTAGGTGCAGGTGCATTTTGGGCCCAGATTCCAGTGTTAGGGGAGGGGCCCCACGTGTTTATTGCAGCAGCAGCACATCTGTACACTACCTACCTAGGTACACGTAACGTACGCATCTCTGTACAGAGTACGTGATATATATACTTCAAATCCTAGATACTAGGCAGTTTGAAGTTTGAGCAATCGTCTGCTCTAGACATTCAACTTGGGCAGGTCCGCGTCGGAACGCATCTCTTCCCCTGAGAAAGAGACCTTGGCTGCCCATCGATTTGGATTGCCCGCTGGCTTCATCTACGTACACCGACCAAATCATCTGGTCCGTCCCGGGTCACGACGACTTACCTCCGCAAAGAGCGACAGATAGACCACATGGCATGTCGAGAGTCCTGTGCCGCATCTTTGTTTGATTCTCAATTGCCCCGAGGCCCCAAGTCCGCCATTGATCATCCATCTCGTCGACTGGCCTAGTCCCCCATCACTTCTAGTTGTCACTGCGCTGCGGGCCGGACCTCGCTATCGCTGCCGATACTACACACATCTACACACCTCGCACAGGTGCATAGTCGTGCCTTAGGTGGGACGGAGGTACACAGTGTAGTGGTGGGTCGAGTGCTCCCGTGGATCGAGTTCGATCTGCTTGGTTGACGTGGTATTCTGCCCCCGTTGCAGTTGCTGTCGCAGTCGCAGTGCACGCGGGCACTCCTTAGCCGCGGGCAGCCCTTTGGTCCGTCGACAAGCAGAAGACAAGATGGCCGCAGACCTGCTTCATGGGCTTCTCAGCTCATCGACGCCGGTGGCGGGGGATCGCCGCGACGCGAACCTCGAACCCGCCGACCCGGTTGGCCTGGAATATCTGGCCAGCTTAGCCTCCCAGCCGCTGTCGTCCATTGAGACCACTGAAGAGCAGTCGCTGGCCCAGACGTCACATTCATTGCTCTTGTCCTTGCAGGCACTCTCAAAGCGGTCACACAAGTCCATCATTGAATCGGCTTCCAATCATGCTCAGCTCAGGACCTCGTTGCCGGCTTTGGCCAACTCTACCCGGGACTTGAAGACTGCCATTCCCAGATTGGATAACGAGGCGGTGCATTTTTCCACCACATACCACAAGTCTGGCGAGAATGAAATACTGAACACCAGGAAGAAGGCTCTCCTCTTGTCGCGGAACGCGGAGCGTCTCATGGACGTGCTCGATCTACCCACGCTTTTGTCGTCGGCCATTGCCTCGGGCTCTTCGGCAGCGGCGGCCAACTATGCGTCGGCGTTGGACCTCAACGGCCACATCAGGCGGCTACACTCTCTCTACCCAGAGTCACAGCTCGTCGACTCGGTGTCCTCTCAGGCTGAAGAAGCCATGCAATCCATGGCGACCAACTTGATCTCCACTCTCCGTACCCCTGGCTTGAAGCTGGCCTCGGCGCTGAGGACCATTAGCTGGCTACGAAGAGTCGTCCCGGACTTGGCCACGGCCGGCTCCGCAGGAAACGGTGGGGGCCTCGGTGCCCTCTTCCTAGTCTGTCGGTTGTCGACGCTCATGAACATGCTGGCTGCCCTCGAACCGCTGCGGGAGCTAGCCGACCAAGAGCGGACTAGGCAAGAGCAAAGCACTGCGGGAAGCTCGTGGTCGGGAGGGCAGCAGACGGAGAGATACCTGAAGAGATATATCGAGATCTTCCGTGAGCAGAGTTTTGCCATTGTCTCCATGTTCAAGAGCATATTCCCAGACTCGGGGAACCAGGGTAAGGACCCGGTGCAGGACGACCCATTGCAGCCAGTGCCCTCGGCCCTGGCAACATTTCCCCTTCATCTTGTGGAGATGCTCATGGAAACACTGAGAATCTATTTACCAAATGTCAAAGATCAGGCCTCCCGAGAAAGCCTGCTGACTCAAGTACTGTACTGTGCCGGCAGTCTGGGACGCCTTGGAGGCGACTTTGGTGTTTTGCTAGCGAGCCTTGACATTGGGGAGGATGCCGAGGACGAATGGGTCGAGGTGGTTAAACGTCAGAGGATCATGGCCGGGCGCCTGGAATCGATTGTGGGACAGAAGGAGAGACGCCCATCACAAGTCTTGACGCAGGCTTGATAGAATAAGAAGAAAAGGCGAATATAAAATGTATGACGGAAGGAAATGGGAGATTTACATCAACATGGTCGGCAACTACGATCAGAACAGGCCGCCGCCGTCGATACTGGGGGTCGCAACCTATCAGGCTTCTTTCAAATACAGAAGATTTTATCTTTCAACATGCAGCATACCGACCTACATGGCGAGCAGGACGACGGAATCGAGAAGCCATGATGCAAACAGTACTTGGGCAATTTCATTCCTTGGAATGAGAAATCAGTCCAAGCATGGTCGCTGTTTTATAAATCTCGAAAGCGGTCATGAGAGTACTAATTTCTATCTTTATTTTTGCTAAGAGGGCACTATGTAGCTGCCATGATTTGTCGAGCTATATAAATACTTGCACGCCATCCGACTATAAACAGTACGATAAAAGCAAGAGGGTCTTTAATGTTCGTCTTGCATGTGGTCGATGCATTATTGCCTAGCACCGGTGATCTATCTCGGTGACATCATCGGTCGCTCGGAGCGATTCGGCGCCAGGTCCCACTGCTGATTTTCTCTTGCCCGTCAAGCCGGTGAAAAAGCTCAGCTCAGCCTTGTTGCTATTGTAGTTCGGCGTATGAGACCTTACCTAGGCCGCCAGGCTACATTAGGTTCTACCTAGGTACGGTAGGGTAGGTTAGATACCTTTAGATCCCGATTACTGTACACTTGTAAATGTCATGCAACTATTTTTCTCTCCCTCGATTGCTCCGGTATTGTATTACTTGGTTATTTGTTCTCTTCTTGCCATTCTTTTGCATTGACCGGCTGCGGGCTGTCTACGTGAAACGCATACTTCGACTTGCCTCTCGTGAGCAGACAACAAGAAAAATTCCAAATCCAGAGAATATCCGATACCACCGCCACATGGCCAGATAAAAGCAAAGCCTCATCTGCTTCGGCAGGGGTGTACATTGCCATTGTTCTTATTATTCCTGTCATTGCATACTACATACTGCATACTACACGCCAACATGTCGCAGAGTAGTAGCAATGCGTCTTCTTCCAGTCAGGCAAACACCCACCGGCGCCATCCTCGTCTACCCTAGGTGTTGGTGGTCGTCCGCCCCGAGTGATGCGCATACTGACAACCCTCACAAGAGTCTTTCCACTTCGTCGCCGGGCTTTGCTCTGGTACTCTGGGCGCCGTCCTCCTCCAGCCCATCGACCTGCTCAAGACTCGCGTCCAGCAGTCGGGCTCGCAGTCCATCCGGGCCACCATCCGCGAGATCGCAAAGTCCCCCAATGCCGTCGCCGCCTTCTGGCGCGGCACCGTCCCGTCGACGCTGCGCACCGGCTTCGGCTCTGCCGTCTACTTCACCACCCTGAGCACGATCCGGCAGCATGCGACACCTCTCGCCCTCGCCGCGTCCACCTCTCCCTCCGCCGGCGGTCGCTACTCCTCGTCCTCGTCCCTCCCGAAGCTGTCCAACACGGCCAACTTGCTCTCGGGGGCCTTCGCTCGCGCTTTTGCCGGCTTCTTGCTCATGCCCCTGACCGTCCTCAAGGTCCGCTACGAGTCTAACCTATACTCGTATAACTCGCTGGCTGGCGCCGCGCGCGACATATATCAAAGGGAGAGGTTCCGCGGCTTCTTCGCCGGGTACGGAGCCACCGCCGTCCGCGACGCGCCTCACGCGGGGCTCTACGTCCTTTTCTACGAACAATTCAAGAAGCGGCTGAGCAAGATGTACGGGAGGAGCAAGGGCGTCGCCGTGGACGGGCCCCAGGCGTCTTCGAATATGACCTCTTCGCTTGCGGCAACGATCAACTTCAGCTCGGGGGCTATGGCGAGCGCGACCTGCTCCTTTATCACGAACCCCTTCGACGCCGTCAAGACGCGGATACAGTTGCAGCCACATCAGTACAGAAACACCTTTCAAGCGATTCGCAAGATGGTCACGGAGGAGGGTGTGCGATCACTGTATGATGGACTGGCGCTGCGCCTCACGCGCAAGGCCATCAGTTCGGCGCTGGCCTGGATGTTGTACGAAGAGATCGTTCGGAGAGCAGAGACTACGTGGAGCCGCAACATGAGTGGCCAGGTATAAACATGTGTATAAATCATCATCATTCATCAGCATCCTCCTCCTCCTCCTCCTCCTCCTCCTCCTCCTCCTCCTCCTCCTCCTCTTCAGAAAGCGAGAACCACCATTTTCGAAAAAGCAGGGCAATGCAGAAGGAGCAAGCTAGCTAGCTCAAGCAGATATTCTCGAGAAGCACCTCCCGACTGGCCCAGAACGAAGAAAATTCCACTCGTCGGATATGCCCGCCGGGCCATGCTTTTTTGCCCATCGCGGAAACAGACGTCTTGTAAGGAGACCTGGCGTTTTCACGCGGGCCTTCCCCCTGCCAGATACATGAGCAAGGAGGGGGATCGGCTCCTCCTGCGCTCCTTCTTGCGCACCCACTCGAACTCGGGCTCGAGCGTGGCGCCGTGGTGGTGGTGCTTGTGCTTCTTCGGCTTGTCCTCGATCGTCATGACCAGCCTCCGATTGCGCTCCTCTCGGATTATCCTCGTATGTCTCCACAGAACATCCTGTTCCGCGTCCGGCACCAATCTCTTGATCAGCACGAATTCGGGATCCTGCGGCGGGCATATTATCAGTCTACGTCCCAGTAACACTTGGAGGTTTCTCTGTCTCTTTATGTGCGCCGCGCGCGCGTGCATGTGTGTGTATTGTACAAATATTGCGAGGAGGGGAGGGGGTCTGGGGGCAAACTTACTGGATCCAACTGATAGTCGATGTTGTACAACCGCAATGTCTCAAAAGAGAGGTGTCTCCGGGCCATGCGTGTGTAGGTCGGTCTTGCGTCGTGCTCTTTCTCCTTCTTCTTCTCCTCTTTCTTTTCGACCTTCTTGCCGGCGAGGATGGCATTGATCTCCTTCTCGTCCAGCCCGGACTTGAGGAGTTGCTCCTGGAGCCTCTGCTTGTATTCCTTGTCGCGCTGCTCCTTCTCCTCTCGTTCTCTAGCTATCCGCGCGGCCTCGTCCTTCTTGTACCTCTCAATGGCATCATGGGCCTGCTTGGCCGAGCGCTGCTTCTCGACGCGCTCCTCCTCCTCCTTTCGCAGCCGCTCGACCTCGAGCTTGGTCTTGAGGCGCCTCTCGTTCTCCTCGCGCTCCTTTGCCTGGCGGATTTCGTCGAGCTCCTTCTTCATCTGGCGCAGCTCCCTCTCCTCCTTGGCCGTCTTGTCGCGGCGGCGGTCGTCCTCTTCGATCTTGGCGACGAGCTTCATTTCCTCGAGCTCCTTGCGGGCCCTCTCGAGCTCATAGTCCTTGCGACCGCGGGCCAGCTCGCGCTCGACCTCGCGCTCGACATCCTGGCGGCGCGCCTCTCTCTCCCTGTAGTAGGACGAGGAAGAAGAGTCGGCTCGTTCCCGGCCGTGGTGCCTGGGATGACGAGCGACCTCCATGGGGTGGTGCGGACGGTAGCGCGCATCATCGGACGAGTCCGAGTCCGAGTCGGAGTAGTTGATGATGTGGTTGTTTATGATGACGGGAGGCGCGGCGGGAGGAGGAGGAGGAGACTTGGGTGAGCTCTCGCGGTGGCGGCGGTCCCTCGACCTGGAGCGGGCCGTCACCACGGTGCGCTCGGCGTGCTGAGGAACCAGGAAGTCGCGATCATCATAACGAGGCCGTCGCGGCGCCTCAACGTATTGGACAGGGGCCCGAACCGGACGCGCGGGCGAGGCATGCCGGCGGCTGATATGAATGTCGACATCCGACTCGGAGTCGGAGTACCGTGAGTAACGGCTCATGTTGAACAGAGCGGGCGTAGGCACGGATAAAGGAATGGGTATGATGGAGGGATAGAGTGGTTTATTTCCCGCTCAGGATTGTGCACGCGGAATATAGTAGCACCTGCTCCAAGATAAGAAGCCGAGCGAGAGGGAGAAAGTTTTCAGAGTATCAGCAAGTGACTATACTACAGCCTTACCCAAACGGGCCATGCAGGTCTGCAGATGGGGGTTGTACGTGACGACGGTGAGCACAAGGCGGCACACAGCAGAGGAGATCAAATGGCCCAGAGAACAGGAGCGAGAAGCTGCAGAAGCGAGGCAACGAGAAAAGAACAGGAACAGGAAATAAAAAAAAAGTGAAAGGATTTGAGAATTGGCGAAAGATCGAGTCCAGTCAGACAGTCATTCATTCTCATCCCATCCTGCCGGCTGACACTGGGGTGGGGAGGGGCTGGATTGTTTCCTGTCCATTTATCGCCGGGGGGTGGCCGTCATCCGGCTACCTACTTTACTTTTCAGATCCCCTCTCGGCTGCTGGTTTTGATGCAATTTCCCTGCTCGCTCTCATACTTACACACGCCTAGTATTATTAGACACTAGTATATCCGATTCTGTGGGCTCACAACAGCCGCACGAACGAAGTTGGGGGCCGGTGAAGCGATCGTCAGGCAGAGAGCAAAGCGTCTTCTCGGGGAGGGGGGAGGGGAGGGCCTGGCCTGGACCTGGGGCATGAGCGTGAGTAAGAAAGAAAGAATCAAAAGTCTCACGCCACTCGCAACTCGTTCACACGTAGCGCAAAAGTGGCCATCCGCGTCTTCTGTTCACCATGAATTCCAACCTGGCTGGACACGGCAGCATTAACCTAGCACATGGGCGCAAGACGACGGTTTCTTCCTTCTGACGATCCCTGGAGCTGTTTACTAGTCCCCGGACCGGAAGGATTGTCTGGTGTCTTTCTTTTTGCCCCTCCCTCTCGCGCGATCCAGTCAGTCTTTCCTCTTGTGGCTTTCGGGACCTGGAAGCCGTGGCAGTATCAGAGTCCAGTCGCAACAGGAGTACATCGTGCTGCGGCCTGGAAAAAGCGCACGAGGCCGTGTGGCAGCACAGCCGTACCGCGGACGAACAGGACAGGTCGGGCATTCCTACGATGATAATGACACTACATAATCCCCCTCCGCATGATAAAGCTGAACATGAACCGAGCCCGTCCGTGGAGGCCTACCCTGGGTACTTTGGGATCGTTTTGCGTGCTAGGTTCGGAGCCCAGGGCTCATTGGTACATGAGCGAGAGCAGACGACGCGAGCGACGTTGTTCCCTTTCCTTTCCTTTGGGTAGGTATCATAGTGTAGGACGGGGGTGGGGTTGGGATTGGGGGCTGAAAATAGAAGCAACATGGACATGGTGCCAAATCCCAAATGGATTCATGATCCTAGGTTAGAACATACCTTAATACAGATGCTGGCAACCAGGCCAGGGGGGGCACCTGGCTTACATCAGGACATTAGTGGAGGAGGTTACATTACCTACCTTTACCTACATGTAGGTTAGGTAGGTATGTACATTAAATAGTCCTGGCTCCGTGGCTGGTGGCTGGGTTGAGTACCTAACTACCTACATTTAGGTAGGTGTGTATTAAGTTAGTGTAAGTACGGTAGGTTAGGTAGGTTAGTTAGTATACCGGTGTCCAAGATAACGTTAAAATAGCACTGTCATTAGGTAGGTAGGGACTAGTAGTGTGGGAGACTTTTGTCCCAGCAGGTCCTGATGACTGTGAATGACTACCTATGGTGGTTGGTTGTGGTCCGAGTTTAGAATTGCTGCAACGGACCCAGTTCGGCCACGGACATTTTCTCGTCTCTACATCTGCAGTTGCCATTTACCGACATTGTGGGCAAGACGAGCTGCTGACGGAGAGCCGAGTTTTTCTTGGTCGGTCAATAATGAAGAGGGGGGGTCATGTTACACTGTAGGTTGGCAAGGTTGGTAAGGCTGGCGGGCAGCGAGAGCGCCAGAAAAAAAAAAAAGGAACAGCGAACGGCTATGTAATAAGCCAGAAACTGACCAAGGCCCGAAAGGCACTCCTCGCTGGACGGCTAGGTACATAGGCAGGCAGGCACATGTAATGTGCCCAGCGGTCAGCGCAAGTAAGTCGTGCGTATTTCGACATTCTTTCCTCTCCCTTTTATCCTTTTCTAGTGATGTGATTGTCATGATTTGATCACAAGAAATACTATCCAATCCTACTGGGTTTATATATATTATCACCAAGTCATTACAGGTAAAAGTAACAAACTGAGCCATGAATTCGGCTGTTACTATGTCTTTCCTCCTCCCCACCTCCACCCCCCCCCCCCGAGCCGGACCCGGACGTTTTTACTATAATTAGGTCTGTGCCTTCTCTCAATTATTAAATATGACTTATCACTCTACCGGCTGGCTGGGACTTGGGACTGAGTTCTCTTACTAGATTTCCCTCCCGAAAGCTTATGGTCATCTGTGAAGACAGAGGCAATGTGGGACTTGAACTGTGTAGAAAATCGGCTAGTATTGCGTTGTTGGACAAGTGCTTACTTTTACGTTCATCAATAACCCAATAACCCGATTTGAGTGCAGAATACCACCTGGCAACTTGGACATCCAAGGCCTGGCATGGAGTCGTTTGTCTAACTAACCTTGCTTCGTGAACCTGTAGGTAGTGCAACGAGAATGAATCGCTCTCTCTCTGCCTTGGCCAGTCCAGTACCATACCGCGAATATGTTTCTCGCCACTTCAAGACGAAGGCCACCTATCTATAGTGCGCATGACCACCATCTAGCAGTGGGAACTGGCCCAGCCGAGAACACCTTTGCCGTCTACCCGTGTCGAGGTTGGGTAGTCTCGGGGTTGTTGATGATACACCTCGCACGAGGTCCTTGTTGATCAATACCTACTTTCTCGGCCCCTGCTGGCAACCACGGCCACACCTACGTGTATGAATCTCCTTGTTTTTTCGTTGCCATCTTCCATACACACGTAGACACGATCAAGAAAGTCTCAGGTAGGTTAGGCGAGTGAGTACATTTCTAAATATGGGACTGCGCCGCTGTCAAGCAGAACTCATATGCACATGCGAAACACAACCCGACGACGGGACAGGAACAGATGATACACAGCCGCAATTTGCGAAGTTAAAAAAGATCCATCCCTGGGCGACGCCACTGACAACCCTGCGATTGCAACTTTCGCAGCCGTATGCCTATGCGGAACCTAGAGCCTCGCATTCACTGACCGTGTGTCCTACGGAGCTGAGCAAGGGTGAATGGAGCTGAGCTCGTGACCTTGCCAGGAATCGGCTCATACTTCTCTCCTCCGCAGGCCAACAGAGAGAGGTAGCACGCACGAAAGACGAGACCGGACACTAGAGCCGACTGACAACTTCCTTTTTTGTTTCCTTTCCCCTACCCTACCAGCCGGCGAGCTGAGTGAAGCCCGGGAAGACGGTGAATGGGATTGGTCCTCCGGTTCCATCATGCGCCCATACCACCCCTGAGCATCCGATCAATGTGCTCCTTGCTGTTCTTCTGGGTGAGCTCGAGAGACTGGAGCTTCTTGCCCAGGCCTTCGACCTCCTTCTGCGCATCCTTGATCTGCGTGTCCAGCTTGCCCTGGAGACCTGACATGGGCAGTGCTACGAACCTGTTTTTCCGAAGCCGAGCAACGTTAGTACTCTGTCCATTTGTTTCGTTTCACCACCCAGCGAATCAATCATGACTGGATCCGGCTCATCAACGAGACCACAACAGACCTGAGGTGGACGGGTGAGGGAAGAGGGAGAGGAAGAGGAGGAGGATGAGCGATGAGTACTCTGGATAAGGAGATAGATAGAGGGAGGCGACATACATCTTGCCGACTCCCTCGTAGACGGCCGTGTCTGTCGGCAGGGCCGAGACTTCGGTCTGCGTCAGTTGCGCCATGCGAAGCTCACGCTGCTTCGATGCCTGCTGTGTCCGGACGAGCGAGATCTGCTGCTGGGCCACGATGGCCTGCGTCTCGATCTCTCGGACGAGCTAGAGAAAGTATCCGTTAGCCGTGTGAAGTCCGAATCTCTCAACTCTGCGCTGCCTTTCGCGGCGGAGAGGGAAAGAGGAGAGGGGGGCAATTCTCTTTGGAATGTTTTTAGAAATTTCCCTACCTTCTGCAGAGCCTCATTGGAGATGGACATTTTGACTTTTGTAAAAGGGCAGGATAGAAGAGACAACAGGAGTTTGCGCCCTGTATGTATTCGTCGTTCGCGGCGATCTGTCTTGCCTGCGTGGTGTTGGGAGTTAACCGTAGTTGTAGCCTTTCAGTGGTTTCTTTGGCGCATGGCTCAAAATGACTTGTGACAGCAATCATTGAATTGCCGGTACCTGACCTGCGCGCCTAGTATAGACTGTAAGGCATGTACTTTATTAGTGGGGAGATTGATCCGTGGCCGCCACTTGACCGCCGTCAATGGCACTGGCTGGTGGGTAACTTGCTGCTGAGCTGTAAACCCAAGTACTAAGGTAGAATGATATATTTGTAAGGCAACTGGTGGTCTGGTAGCCAGCCAGATACAATATCTAGATTTACGCCGTCGAAATTCTCCTGGCAGAACCACACTACAGCTTTGTAAACGTATATAATATACTTGTTCCTTATTTTATAAAAACGGCCTGCATGGGCACCGTTTCGGTACCTGCCACTTTGTAACTCCCAGGCGCTGACGGACCAAAAAAAGTATTGATCAGGGGGAAGAAGCAGAAAATAAAACAAGTATGTTTCTTTTGTTTTGCACACTAGGTGACATCCCTATAAACCAGTCTACTTCCTATTTGCTTGTACCGGAATAACATCATTCCCAGCCTGTGATGAGACCACCGTTTCCCTCGCATTTCCTACTCGGCCCGGATATATCTATGTGTATAAACATTTGAAAGCGCCGAACCTGCCTTTGCCAAGCGTCCCGACGAGAAAAAAACTCCATTTTCCGAACTTACCAGAGATACTCGGATCTGTTGGCCATACTCCCAGTTTCATGCTTCTGCACCACGAGCCATCGCCACTGCGTTCCTAGAATGTCCGACTAGGACTGCTCTTCTTTCCCGCCGCTCTTCTTAAGAGCACTGCGCGTCGAGGCCATGTCGTCGGACTCCTGTGTCGATCCATGCCGGATGCTGCCGCGTCTATTGGTAGCTCTCGCCACCATGCCAGGGAAATATCTCGGCTCGTGCCCAGAGAGATGCGTGTCGTGGTACGGCCCAGACTGCGGAGACGCCGACACCTGCCCTTCAGCAGCCCCTCGGACGTTCTTGTCCGTCGTGTGCGACCGGTCACTTTCCTGCAGTGCAGAGCTGTTCGCCTTGCCCTCCATGAATGGTGCGTGCTTGGAAGTAGACTTTGGCGACGCCGGGGCGGCCGTCGAAATGCCGCCATGCTGCTGGTGCTCCGGGACCTTGAGGTGGCCTGACGCCCCAGCTGCCGGTTGCGTGTATTTTGAGATCCTATCGCGGCTAGTCAGTAGTGCACCGGCTTCTTCGAGCAGACCAGGGCAATCTTACATGTGGTGCTCCTCGACCCAGGTATGGTGTCGGAACTCCTCTCGACGATCAGGGACATTGGTCTTGACCATGTTGTTGCCCTCCTTTCCGGGAAGGTGGAAGTTGTCTCCGAGCCATTGCTGCTTGATTGAGTATTCGTAACCACTTTGCTTGACCGAGTTCTTGGCGAACTCGCACATATCTACCGGGCCGAGCTTGTAGATCTGCGCCGCGACGGCGTATTCTTCGATCAGAGGCTCTTTCGTGAAGGCGAACTGCAGTGGGTCGTCGGTCGATAGGGAGACATTCAAGCCGCGCTTGAAGTACTGGTGGAATGGGTTCCTCTCGTACGCGAGGAAGAGGGCGTTGTTGCTCAGAGGGGACATGGCAATGCCGATCTGCTCGAGATAGAACAGGTACTGGAGTAGCGGCACCTTCCTCAGCAACAGCCCGTGGCTGATGCTGTGGCAGCACAGCAGGGCCACGGCAAGGTGCTCGCTGTCTCCTGCCTCGCCACAGTGCGGCCGGAGGAGGAAGGTATTGAAACCGCGCTGACGCCGCCAGAAGTTGAGCGACGTCATGTTGGCAAACAGGTAATAGATCCAGTAGCTATATGGTGGGTTCTGCGGCGAACGCCAATCCTTGGGCACTGGATACTTCTTGAAGAGGCGGCGCTCCACCTTGCTTTCGTCGTCCACGCTGTCAAAGCCAATGACCCTCTGCAGGAATATGTGCAGTTTGGGATGGCTCTGCGGGTCCTTGGTCACCTCGAAGAGAGGCTGGAAGACGTTCTTGATGACCTCTTCGAAGCTCTCCATCATGCCTGTGGCCTTGTACACATCATACAGGCGTGGAATCTGGATGAGCCATCGGACATTGTGAGAGAAGAGCTTGTTGTCAACGACCCAGGCGGCTAGTTTGTCCCATTCGTCCAAGGTCCTGCCGTAGATGGAAATCCGCCACTCCACCATCTGATACTTACTGGACTCAAGGTCGGCGATGACTTCCTTGGTGATCTCTGCCAAGTACCTGCCTTGTATGTGGTTGTCCGTTTTCAGGAAAATGGTCCTGAGACGGGATTCTCCGATGGGGTTGTACTTGAGATTGAACTTGTCAAATCGGTGGAAGGAGTCCACGTGGGCATGCATATCGAGTGTGTCGATGCTAAGATCGTAGGCCGTCAGGTTGATACTCTCAAAGACCTCGGCCAGCGTGAGCAGCTTGCCATCCCTGATCAGGACAGGCTCTTCGGGACACTTCTTCATCTTGCTCTTGATGAAGCGGAGCAGATGTTTCTGGTTCATGCATGCAGAGTGGTGAACGTGGGTGTCGACCTTTCTCACGTTGTAGAAATCTCGATGGGGCACCTTCTTGCTGTCGGCTGTCTCCTGATACTCGTTCAGGAGAACGTAGAGATTGAATTTGCCTTCGAGATACTGCAAGCGTCGGAAGGCAAAACTCTTGCTGGGCCCATCCGACGAGATGGATAGAATCGTTTCCAAATCCATGTAGAAGTCCTTAAGCGTGGGTACGCCAACGATCGGAGTATTGGTTCGGTCTGCCCCATCGTTCTCGAAAACCTGATAGACACTGTTCTCGTCAAGTCGGAAGGTATATTCACTGGCCGACGGCAGAGGCAGAAGGTCTTCCATGTCAAAATCCTCACCAACATCATGACCAGGTTTGCGTTTCTTGGTTGGTCTTCTTCTCGGGTGCTCACTGTTGGCATTGCTGGGCTCTGAACCTGGTGGGTCCTGCTCAGAGGCCGGAGGGAGCACCACGCTATTGTTCATGCTGTTCGCGGCCGTATGCGCCTGGGCCGTGTACGGACCGACCCAGGCCGGCTCGGGGGGTGGAGGGTAGATGTCCCAGCCCGGGTCGTCCTTGGGGTTATCACCGTCCCTCTGCAACGAAAGCCGTATGTACTTATGGCGAATGTCCAGGCATTTCTGTATATTGCCAAAAATGGAGCTCAGCTCGGCAGCAATGTGGGGGTCTTCGTCCACGAAACCACTGCCGATTCCAGCAGCCGCACCATCGGGTAGGCCCATGTCTGGCTGCACATGGTCGTCTAAAGAAGCATGTTCGTTTCCACCTGACCGCAACATAGCGGGCGACTGGCTGCTGCTGTGGCCCACGAGCGAGGGTCTCGTGGCGGTGCGCGGGGCCGACTCGGGCCCCAGGGCAACGTCTCGGATGTTGAGACCACCCACGTCGGGAAGCCTGTTGTAGCTTGGGAGCTTGTTATAGGCCGGAGCTGGGGCCGGGGCTGAGGGAGGCAGGGAAAGAGAGCTTGCACTCGGTTGGAGATTCGTAGGGTGAGGGTGCGAGGTGATGTTCTGCTGCGCCGCGGCTGCATGGTGTGACTGGGGCCCAAACGTATCGTGAAGTTTCGCGAAGCCAGTAGAGAAGACAGGACTAGCCGGGGCAGTTGCTTGAGACTGGCCCCAATTGCTACCATCTGTTCTATGCTGACTTCTTTGGTAGAAGAGCTTTGCGTCGGTCTGGGTCATCTGGCGCTCGGCCACGGGATCGTAGTATGCCGTGCGCTTGGGCACGTCGCGCGGCAGCATGCCCTCGGCGCTGCCGTCTCCCTCGATGTCATGGCGGCCGCTCTGTTGGTCAACCTCCGAGTCGCTGTCGGTTCCGTGGACCTGGGAATCGAGGTCGTCCTCGGAAGGCAAATCGACGGGCGCAAGCTCCCCGGGCGACGTCGACCTGGACTGTGGCTCCATTGTCGGTCTTACTTTCAGAGGCCAATCAACACGTACTGCAAGTGCTGAGAGTCCAGCGGCTCTGCGTACAGCTCACCGTCAGCCTTGAATCTAGTTGCTGGCCGTTCGCCCGGCAGCTACATATTGTACGTACATGGTCCAGGTGTGCGACGAGCGTGACTCACCGTGGAATGGATGTTATACAATTTTCGTCGGCCGGGCCCGGCAACAAGGTAACGGGAGGGTCTGGAGGATAGGAGCTTGGGGAAAGTAGGTGAGCGGACTGGTCGTCGGACCTCGCCAGTGAGGTAGGTGAAGTGGCTGGCCACGGGACGTTTTGATGTCAACTTTTATATATACCTACCGAACTACCTCTACCTACCCCTACGTACAGAGAGGTACTATCTACCTATCACCTGCCACCAGTGACCACCACCTCAAAAGTATCCGCCGCTCGAGCCCTTGCAGAATTTAGATAGAGGGGCTTAGCGCGCTCTATCAGCACGTGTCTTGGGACCCTTTTGACGTCGTTCGCCTAGTGCTCCAGGTCTCCGACGTAGCTCGGCTATAGCCGCCATGCAAAGAGTATACATATCACACATCTAAAGTCCTTGACTAATTCTTTTGGGTACCCTGCCTTTATTGTAATTTTTTTCTTCTTCCTCCGTGTCAGCTATTCCAGCTTATTGGCTGATATAGTGGCATCCGTCTCATCCTTGGAGTAAAAAGTCTCAACGTGTGTCGCCAGTAACCAATAAGCCACCACACAGGAACTGTCAATTCACAATCATGGACTGTGTTGACCATATCGCCAAGCTGGGTAGCCAGGAAAATAGATCAATCAGCCAGCCAAGGGTTCGTTTCAATTCGCTTCACATCATGAACATGCACGCCAGCCGTGTAGATGTATGTATTGGGCAAAATTTGGCTGGAATGCCTCCCTAGCCCCTCCGATTGTGATGTTGTGATTTGGCCTTGTTACTTAGCCTGCTAACGGTACACTGTACTACTGTCGCATATCATGACCACATTCGTGGTGGTAGCTAACTCGTCTTCTTGTGCCTCGGTGGTTGCGACCGTGCGCCAGAGTCGAGAGAGTACAAGCCGCCCGCGGAAAAGACCACGATTGCTCCCACCAGTGTTCCCGGGGCCAGGCGATTGCCGAACAGCCAGATGCTCAGCAGCAGACTCACCAATTTCCGTATGTTTAACACAATTGTCACCGTCAGCGCCGACGAGACCGCCGCAAGCAGGTTGACGCCACGAATGCATGCATATTGTGTGAGCACATTGAGCGCCAAGAAGACCACCTGGCTGGGTATGTAGATTTGCTTGATGTCGTCGCGCATCGTGTTGGGGACATTGGCCGGCAGCGCAAGTTGTTCCAAGTATGCCGGCAGAGTCAGCGGTGGACTATTGGCAAGCCTCACGAACTGTCGGTAGAGGGACGCGCTGAAGGGTAGAAACAAGGGCAGCGAAAGCAGATGGGAGTAGAACAGGTTCTCCTTCCAATGGCCTCCATACTCCTTGTACGTCTCCTCCGTGTAGAGGCCCATGACGGCCGAGAGGGACTGCGCGACGAAGAGTATGACGAGCCCGGTGCTAAAGGTGGAAGAAGACTCGCTGGGCTCATCCGTCGGTTTGTCCTGTGCCCGAGTTAGCCAGCCGTAGTGTGCCGATGATCCAACTCACGCAGAGCAACCATACCTTGGACTGCGCATCCGACCAAGCCGCCGTGATTACTCCGACGGTCAAGAGGAGCACGGCAACTATCTGAATCCGGGAGTATTTCTTGCCCCACAAACTTCCAGCAATCATGGTCGTGATGCTGCCGCCAGACCTCAGAATGATGTGGACCGGTACGGATATGTCGTAGCTGAACGCATGATTATTGAGCACGTTGATGCTGAAGAACAAGACGATGTTGATTAGCCACCGACGGATGGGTACTTTGTTCGGCGCGATGAAAAATGGCGGACGCGAGCTGTCGAACTGGGAGATGTAGCCGGTGACGGCAACAAACAAGAACTGGACGAATGTGAGGAGTGTTCCTGCAGATGAATTTCGTGAGCACATCATGTTTCACGAATATGGCAGCGATGCTGTAGACAGCTCTCAGTGTTGCATACCACTAGCAGGCTCGACCCTATAGATTCAACTCGTCAGCTCGATGCTCTCGCTCATGTATGGCGCCGCCTTGTTTGTTTTCAAGGCTGCAGAGGATTGCTCACTTGATAATTGCTTCGAGTGCGAATACCTGCGTATCTCACATTAGTTCATCATGTTACTACAGCCTGGCGGCGACTGAAATGCCCCAAGTGGCGGCAAGGGTTTCTCACGTTGGAACAGCAGCCCCCAAAGATCAAGCCCAACATGGCCCCGACGGCAAGCCATTGCGGGATGGTCTCAATGAAAATACGGCCAGCAAGGCCCACGAGCTTGGAGTAGGCCGGTCGCTGGTCGGTGATGCCGTACATCTGGGCCTTCTCCAGCGATGGCCCGGCGTTGATGACCTTTGGGGTCACTGGGTCGCCATTCTTCTGCACGGCATGGGTCTCTCGCAAGGTCTGGCGTCGCCTCGCCGTCGATCGGGAAGTCATGGAGGTCGGCAGATGGGTGGGTAGAGGTCGTCACGAGTGTCGAGATGCAAGACTGCCGCTGCAGGAACGTTTTGGTCGGACGGGCCGGGAGAGGATGGCGCTCGCTCTTGCTGTACTGTGCACAGGGGAGACCCGGCAATGGGAGGGCCGCGGACACGGGCACGCTGGTATTCACCGAACCAGGTGAAAGGGTGTCTGTCGCGTGTCGGTCGACGCCCGAGAAGAAAAGTGTAGTAGCTTGGATACGGTACGTGGTAGTGGGGAGGAGCTGCGATGTTGTGCACCTACTAACCTAAGGTTAGGTGACCTGAAAATATCAGGTAGGTCAATGTAGGCAGGCACGTAGTCTGACAAGTGAGATGCTGGAAAACACACGCGCACAGTGGTTGTTGGGTCAAGAGTAAAATTGAGGACGCATCGCCGGGTTTATTGAATTGCTTTGCCATTTTACAATTTATCGTATTACCGTATGGTGTCATCTACCTGATGTACATTACATCGATATGTAAGCCAGATGGGCAGCATTTGCCCGGGAAGCTCACTCAAGTGCTGGTCTGGAGTTATTCCCTGCTGGCACCCTCCTTCCCGGCCCTACATAGTACTACCTACCTCCTAACCTACCTAGGTATATGCACCAGCGGGCATGTAGACACCCCGTATACGGTACAGACCTTGCGTTTTTCCGGAAGGACAAACCTCTTTCATGGCTATAGAAACGAATAGCTTAGTAAAACTAAGTCGTGTCTTTTTATTTATATGTCGTGTGTTAATTCGTCACGAGCAAATGGAAGTGGACTTGACTTGAGACCAGAGATTTGAGATTCGGCGTCACCGCTGCTCCTTTATGGCCAATTAAGCTTTCATCTCCAACTAGACTACGGATAATAAGCCTGCGATCGTCGATACCTTCGCCAATCTGCCCAGAGCTCTGTGCATATCACAAACAAGTAAAGAAGGAACACAGAATTGACCGAAATCCCACCTGTTCGACAATCGGGACCTTTTCGATATAAGCGAGTACGCCAATTGACTAGCCAGCTGTCTCTCACAAATACATATGTGTACGGCTTTTGACCAAGTGGCCTCCGAGCTGCCCTGGCGCAGTCGAGCCACATGTCGTTCTCTACCATTTTTAAACAGCTCGCTTCAATTAAACTACGTATCTACCTCGTAACTGGGTACCTTTTTCACCTACAAGGTACGAGGTATGTATCCCACAAGTGCCGGGGCCTATCTCGATCAAGGACCCCTGGGCGGCAGCTCGAGCTCTCCGGCCCGCTGCTCCTGGGCCAGCCAGAGAGGGAGGGGTCATCTACCTACAGACTAGTATGCGATTGGCTTGGACACGTTCAGGTAGGTGAGTAAGTAATGTAGGTATCCCGACACATTGACGTGCTACAAACCACACGTACCCTATGTAGGTCGTAGTGTATTAACACGTACGTACTTCGTACATGAGTATTGCCTAGGGAACCTACCTAACCTAGTAATCTTCTAGAAACCCGCCGAACAACCGTGGTAGCTTCGTGCTTGGTTCTGATAAGCGATGGAGAACCGGCTTGCCAACGAAACGACTCGTTCCCGCAAACCCAAGAGTCTCGCTCACAAGCAAAAGTTGACATGGGCGACCTAGGATCACGACTCACAACTGGGCGCCCAGCTAGCTAACCAATCAGGCGGCGCTCATTAACATAAATTAATATGGTCAGTAGGAGGGAGACGGGATGATCCATCCCGCCACGCACGGCTAGGGCAGATAGGTTGATGATGTTGCTACATGTCATCTGGACGTACACGTCTTGATGCTGTCCTTGAAGTCATCATCTGGTAAGCCGGGCCTCTCATAAGACTACGAACATGAGTGTAGTCGACAAGAGGGGAGGGGAAGAGAGAAGCACGGGATAAAACATCGAGATAGACCAACAGTCGTACAAATGCTGCCGTCACTACAAACACAGAGGCAGAGCGTATATGGGTAGTGTTTTACGAATTTGCTTTCCTTAATTATGGTCATCTCTGAGGCGCCTTTAGTCTGTATGTAATGTCTATGCCATCCGTGGTGCGGTTGCCACAAGCGCCTCGTCTTTGCCAGCCGCGCCGAGTACCACATTTACACAGCTTTGACCGCAACGTGACCAAGCTGGCAACCTCCAGCTCGCTCGTGCAGTCTCCACATCCGTCCGGGAGTTCAACGGAGTGTCCAAAGTCTACCATGCACGCCCAGCACCGCGGGACCCACGACAACATCCATATAGCCGCCGGCCACGGCTTTCAATGGGCCTCTGGAAACACGTGCTATGGGTAGTGGCCTACAAACACATGTTGCCCACGCCAATCTCGGTCGAATAAAGTCCAATTCAGGGAGTCTCGAACGCCATAGGAGGAAAGCCTTGTCCCAAAGCTGGGACACAACAACGTCACTTGCCATCAGTAGTCTGATCCAGTCCCCTACAGGTCTCCTGGGAGACAACCGGGGGAAAGTGGCCCTGTGTTGAGATACCTCTACAGCGCCGAGAAGACAAAGAGCTGTCATCCAGTTAGCAACTTGTACATGGATACCCAAGAACCATTATACAATGACTCACGTTGTTTGTGGCGGCGATGGCGATGCTGTCCTCGTAAGGGTGCCAGCTCATGTGCAGGATCTTCTTGTTAAAATCGATCTGGTCGGCGTCTGTCTCCTTACGCATTCGCTGGCCCTGGCCAGCTCCCGCAGGGCTGCCAGCACGAGATCCGCTCTTTTTACCACCATTTGTTGCAGGACTGCCAGATGAGTTAATCGGCGTCGCCACGCCAACCTTCTTGGCCTTGAACGCGGACTTGTCGGCCTGCAGCACAACTTCCGTCTCCTTTTCGGGGTCCGACGGGTAAATCATGAAGTTGTTGTTGTAACTGCCCGTCATCACGTTCTTGGCATCTCCGGAGAAGACGACTTCAAACTTGTCAAAGATGCTGTCGTTCTCGTACGTGTCACAGAGCCTCGGCCTAAGATGCTCGTGGATGGGAATCGTCTTGACGGGCTGGCGTTCCATGTTGACATCCCAGATCTTGACAGTCAGGTAGTCACGCGACAAGATATACCGACCGTCATGGGAAAAGCGGACGTCGGAAATCGAGGATATTATCTCGGAGAAGAAGGACCTTGATGAAGGGTCCTCTTCTTGCTCGAATACTGCAAAGTAGGGCACCGATTAGTTTGCAAACGCTAATGTGACAGCGAAGGAACGTACATTTGGCATGCTGGTCGCACAGGGCACTCTCGCGCATGTCTGCGAGCTTGATCGTGCCCTTGGAGCTGGCGTACATGAACCAGTTGCAGCTCATTGGGTGGAACTCTGCTGCCGTGATGACCTCGGTCAGCTCCTCCATATTTGCTGGTTTGATGTCCACAATGTTGAAGCTCTGATCTTGAATGTTCAGGTTCCACAGGTTGATCCTCAAGTCGTCACTACTGATGAAGGTCTCGCCATCGCTGTTCACCGAGATGCTGTTGATGTGGTAGGCATGGGCGTTGGCATACGTGCGCCGAGGGACGGCTGCCACAACAGTGTCATGATGTGTCAGACGGGGGAGTTTCAAGTCAATGGGAGACTTGAAATGGGACGCGTTGGGGCTGACCCTCGGTGCTCCACCGCCGACGCCCATTCCGTTGCCGGGCGTGAGATCATGGGACAGGTTGTTCTCGGCCACGACTTTGAGTGACTTTTCGAATACCTTCCACAGCTTGATCGTCTTGTCGTTTGTGGACAACAGATAGTGTGAGGCATTCTGCCGGCGGCACCATTTGATCTTGTTGATCTTCTCCTCGATCTCTAGCGACTTCAGGTAATCAAATTCGGGTTCGTGCGATTGGAATTCGGTGTGGAACTTGTACTCGCAAGTTTTTTTCTGTCATATGTCAGCCATCCCGCAGCCGCCTTTCGGGGGTACGTTTGTTTTTGCAACTGACCGTCTCATTCCGCTCGAACAGCACGACACGACCACCCTTGTCTCCAGTGGCAAGATAATTACCCGTGTGGTCAAACTCAACAGTCGAGATGATATCCGCTAAGAGGTGTCAAGATTAGTATGAACTGGCCAGGATGAATCTACCGAGAGCGCGATGAGACAGAACTCGGAGCTGTCATATCTGACTGGAACCTCGTGGCTCTGTACAGATCCTTGCGCCGGTGGATGCAGCGTACCTTCTGTGATATCCTCCACATCGCCCTTGTCACCGAAACACCTAGAAAGCAGGACGGATTAGCATCAAGGCGACGGGCAGAGAGGCAGTAGAGGGGGCGGGCTTACTGGGTGAACTTCCACGTGGGAGAGTTCGAGTCTACATCCACCATGGTCGTGACAATGGCTGGGAAGATGGGACGTTGTGGTCTTGATTCTGAGCGATCGGGTGGTCGTGGAGAGTGGGTAAGCTGGGCAAAGAAGTGGGAGCTTGCTTGTCAGGTCGTCACGCAGCGGATGATGTCGGTCAGAAGTCAAAAACCAGAGACGCCGGCGGGAATCGAGCGCGACAGCGTGCTGATCGAGGGGGTTAGCAATGTGGCGGCAAGATGGAGAATCGCGGCGCGGGTGGTGGGATGCAGAAGCAGGAGAATGTTGTTGGTCGGGGCGTGGTGCGAGGATCCGATGTCGTAAGTGGTGAAGTTGGTGGTGAGGTGGATCTACTCTGTTTGGTTTGGCGGGTACAGTGGTCGCGGCGTGGGTGCTTAAGGTAGGTAAGGCAGGTAGGTAGGTGCTGGGTGGTGCTGCGTTGGGCGCCACGCAGTGAGGTAGGTCAGGTCAGATCGGGTCGGGTACGGTAGGTAGACAGGCAGTTTGGGCTGGCAGGCAGGTGGGTGAAATAGCTGGTGACCCGGGGAGGTTTGGGTACGTCACAGAAGTGAATAAATACCTTACCTCGAGTGCTGCAGGTAGGCAGGTAGGTAGTAAATGTAGAGAGAGCACTGGCTAGGTACCTGAGGTGGACACTGTCTGCTTGCTGGCCACAAACTTTCCTCTGGCGTCGGCGGCACTGGCATCCAAGGTCAGGTAAAATTGGTTGGCAGCAGCAATCGGCGAGAGGCAAAATGGTAGGTAGGCAGGCTGTTATGCCTTAGTGCCTTTGCGGCCGAGAGAAGAAGAGAGGGGAGGGGGGAGAGTCTAGACAGCGCTTCTCAAGGCTGTCGTGTCGTTCGTTGGGTACGAGAAATGCGGCTCGAAACAGTCAACCACGAGGCCTTGCTTTCAACCAGGCCGTCTCTGGGCGTCTACTCCGTACACAGGTTGCTATTGCGATCTTATTGCGTGATTTTGTTTTGTTTTCTTATATTTATTCAGTTTCTTCTGCCCAAATGAGTAGTCCTTTGAATAGTATTACATGTTATCATTATTTTCGTGCAAAGACGCGGTTGTGCTTGAGGCACAAAGGCGTGCAAGATTTCTTCCTGTCCGGATTGAGTAGGTACTAGGTAGAAGGCGATAGGTAGCCGCTCCGTGGACGGCTTGAGCTTGGTCTTTCTTCTTCTTCTCCTTCAAAATACTGGAGTCCGCGGGGTTTCCTAGGTGTGGGCAAATTTATCATTCACGTTTTAATTGTAGTGCGGTCAGTGCACCTCAATTTACATACCGGTACGAGGTATTTCAATGTAAATGCATCTTCCCGTGTAGCGTATGTAGGTATTGCAGACCTTCAATTTTATTTATTGCTTGAGGCTGTGGATGATTTAATGTCAACATCCATCCGTACTACCAATTCATCCAACTTATATACTGGCTACTTATGACGTGCCGCATGCTGTCAGTGCCTTGTAGATCGCCGCAGGCCTTTCCATTGTTTCATGATGACAATAGGCAAAGGCTTCCCTCGGTGCATAGCTCACAGCCAGCCCGTTCCCGTATTAGAATGAAATGGCTTTTGTCAACTGCCATAACCGATCTGGCGATTCCCTCTTTTTTATACCTACCACCACCCATACAGCGATTACGGTAGGCCGCGTGACCTTATAGTTGAGCTGCTAGAGCAACGTGCATCGCGGGGGGTGGGGTTCAATATATATGCGTAAGTAGGTCCAAATTACCTATCATCCAATTTCAAGTCATACGCAAAGCCACACACGCGTCGAGAATCAAATCAACATGCCTAGGTAGGTATGCATTGAAATATATGATATAGGTACATACATATGTATTCAAATAGACACAACATCTGTGTTTGATATTTCTGTATGGAAAGCATTGTCACCAGTAGAAGCTCGGAGGAGTGTTTACCAGGCGCATCTTAGTCGACGCCGCCGGGCTCTGTCCTTCAAACCATCATCTCTCTGTTGGCTTCGCCTAGTCACCATGCGTCGTCCTGACGCCCTACGACTTTTGTCAGTAGTACCAGATGTGGCTTTGCTCCAATGCTTGTCTCTGGGTATCATATCAAGGCAATCAAAGCTTTCACATATTGTCTCATTCACTTGACTCGTCGGATGCGGACTGCCTCCACGTGACATGATTCCAAAGAGTCCTCGGGTTGCCAATTGCATTCACTATGAGTTGCCATCAGAGACATGCACTATTGGCTTGTCTTAGTGACGCATTCGGTCTGGCAAAGTTTATGGTGCAGGTGATTCTTCGAGAAACAACCGCTATTATCACCCTGACATCATCGGCGAGCTTCTTGATCGATTGCTCGCTCAAGTGGCAGGATACCCGTAGGTGCAATAGAAATAGAAATAGATGCACACCATGTACGGAGCAGGAGTAGCTGGTAGGTAGGTAGATTTTGGTTAATTGGTTCACCAAACCGATCATGCCGATTTGATTCGATGCAAGGACTAGACAGGGGGGTAAAAGCCCCCCGCACTGCCTTGATAATAAAGTGTGGTCTTTGTATGATCGATCACATGTGACAGATTTATAGGTCTCGATACCCAATATATTCGGAAGTCTTCAACGATGGGTGCTTTTCTGTTGCATTCTTGCAACGACATGTACTCCCCGTTACGCAACTTACCTTTTGCATTCATGAAGTCTTGAGGCGTCGTCGTCCACGGGTTTCGTTTGGAGCACCCGGCGGCACTGCGAGGCACAAGTGTGATCTTCCGAGGTTACCCGGGCCGTGGCAAAAGGCAACACCGGCGCTCCGGAGGTGTAATAATAAATCTGCCACCTCTCATAAGCTCGCTATTCTGAGGACATTTCATAGTGGCAAAACGATCAGATCAAACCAGAGCCCAGCCCTATAATCGGATATACCTACTCTACTGCTTCATAGCATGATAATATGAGCACGACAACATGAACGGCGACCACGCAGGCAAGTCACACCCGGTTGACCAGATTCACAATGGCGACTGGGGAAAGGGAAAAGGCAAGGAGCAACCTGCCTCCACCATCAGCTCCCAGAATAGCGAGGACGTTGCTGCTCGGTTGTCCGACGACAGGCGGCCTCCAGATGCATCAGCGATGTCGCGACTCGCAAATTCGACTTTGGCGTTGGGGAGTAGCCTGCTATCAGCGCCAGATATTAGCTCTTTGGAGGTCTCCACGAGTAAGGCAGGGCCTGCCTCCTCTGATGCACGGCTTGGAACTGCCATGGGAGAAACCTCTGATCCTAGGTCACAAACAAGTGTAGGCTCGAGTGAGAGCCTGCGATCACCACAAGTTCGGAATCATATTCAGCGCGAGGAGGCTGCCTTTGCGCAGTTTCTCGAGGGCATAGACCCGTCTGCTGTATCAGGGAGTACGCCTGGGGATGTACCCAGCACACTCGTCGACAATCTTTCCAATCGAGACGGGACGGATTTGCGGCTGCAATCCGATGCAGGCCATCGGATCGCAGACAGCGATGGCCTCGAGGTTGTCAAGCTGTTAGATCACGGGTACAGCGAAGTCATGCTCGCGGATCCCGCTGTTCCCCTGACGAAAGATCAAGAATTGCGTCTGAGGCAGGCTCTCTTTCGGGAGGGCAGCAGCGCGGATGACACCGGAAAGCATGCATCAGACTGGTCAAATCTACTCAACTTTGTCCCGGAATATATATCCAACGGGACGTCGGGCTGGGGCTATCGCGAGCTATCAGGACACATGGGCACGCCTGACACGATGGAGGCAAGCGAGATATGGGCTGAACAATGGGGCGACGTCCTGTCTCGATACACAGAAGAAGTCTGGGGAGACCTTGGGGCACTGGTGCAAGAGGCCAAGCAGGAGGCGGGAAGAATAAAAAGTCACGAAGGAGATGTAGGGCCGTCTGGACCGAAGGCTATCTTGAGGCTGCGACAGATACTGTCCCATATTCGAAATGAACAATAGGGATTCGAGCAGTCATTCCCGCCTTCGGCTGTACGAATAATGATTGCACGCTTCCATGAGGCCTGGGCAGGCAGAATAAATCACTCATACAGGAATTTGTGTATCACGGCGTCAAGAAGCCCTCCCTGCAGCCCGAAAAATAGGGGCATTGTTGAGTGTTGGGTTTGTGTCTGTAATTCCCTACCAGAATCCTGACAACTCGAGAGGAAGAGCTACTGCAAGTATGAGTTGTACGCTCACAAAATAGGCGGTCAGCAGAGCGGGGATCCTTCTGCGTTGGCGACGACGTCTGCCATTGATAAGATACGTATATACTCGATTGATATCTCGACATCCATTGACGGTACAGAGAGTTGAGAAAGAAGCTCCTCGAAATCGTCCTTCGAAGTTCTGCGTAATGACCACCACCAATTAGAATAGAGCTGATTGCATAAGCGACTGCCTACCATGACCGCGCATGACCAGCCAGCGGGAATCCAACAGGCATGTGCGTCGATTGTTTTTAGAAAGATGCACATCAGTGCCATTTTTTCCCCCTTCCAATTCAGTGGCCTGGTTCGCGCTACGGAGTACCTGTCCACCCAACCATAGGTACGTGAACTTGCAGTCAGTACCAAGGTAGGTGACGTACATACAATGTATGGAGCTTTCCTTATAGACTTTGGTAGGCAAGGTGGTCAAATACCTAGCCTTTGGCTGGATAAACGTACGGAGTACTGGTATGCCATGAGGCAGCCTCTCTGTTCTGTATGTAAAGTTTTTTGTTTCACAAGAACATCAATAAATAGGGATTGATGTTTACATGTATATACGCAGAAAAGAGCAACAACTTAATACTCGGCATGTATCTGTGGATAACGGGGCTCTTCGTCATGCATGATGGATGTGAAATTAGTGCATCGCATGAGGCTCCCGGATTCTCCCAGCGTCTTTTTGGGGAGGTGGAGATTGGCGTCTGGGTGCCGCATGAAAATGGGCATTTTATTTTGTCGAGTGCAGCCAAGCGACGCGCCTTTGGTCACGTTCTCGACCTGCCAGCCAAGATTTCACCAATTCAAGCTTTTCACTCATTTCTCTTCTCTCCCTTTTCCAGTTGCTCTGTTTCCCTCACTTTGTATACGAAGCTGCAATCACAACAGCTTGGTGTTGTCACTTGTTTTTCTACGCTGAGAACAGAAGCGCGGCTGGTTTCGGTGCCTTGCGACGACTAGTAGTACCTAGTTCCTGGAAACTGGCGTCTGGGGTGGCCCCGTTTATTACAAGAGCCGGGCAAGGAAGAGAGAGAAAGAAAAAAAGAGAGAGACGAGATCAGTCCGGCCCAGGCCAGTGGCAGCGCAGCGCAGCGCCGCGCGAAGCTCAAGTGTTCTGCAACCAATCTGCAGCCCAGCTACCGTACCACGACTGCAACGTGCGTCACCTCCAGCAGTCCCTCCAAAAACCTGAACCTCGACTCAAGTCTTTCAACTGGGGTAAAAAAAAAAACTACAGAGCCATCTACGTTTTCCAGAGACACGACCTCGGTCTGTGTCAATAAGCTCACCATGGCAGCTCTTGGGGATGATTTGCTTCGCATTGTGAACCAGCTGCAAGACTTGGTTTTCAACACCATTGGCACTGATAGCTTGGATCTTCCTCAGATTGTACGTCACATCTCTCAAGCCAGAAGAAGGGGGCATACACCACATGCCCTCAATGGCCGAATAGGTCTTCTTCTCCCCGCTCGCGACCCCTTCTATTCCAGACTCTCTTTCATCTCTGTCTCAGTGATCAGCACTGACTGACCTTTCATTACCTGCAGGTCGTCGTCGGTTCACAATCCGCCGGAAAGTCCTCTGTGCTCGAGAACATCGTAGGCCGCGATTTTCTGCCTCGCGGTAGCGGCATCGTGACCCGTCGACCTCTGATCCTCCAGCTCATCAACGTCGAGGAAGATGAATCCGCCCCCGAGGTGACCGAGGCCTACAGGAATCCCACTCAGGCCAGACGTTCCGAATGGGCAGAGTTCAACCACATTCCCAGCCGACGCTTCACCGACTTCGGCGATGTCAAGCGCGAAATTGAGAACGAGACGAACCGAGTCGCTGGCAGCAACAAGGGCATCGTCAGGCAGCCCATCAACCTCAAGATCTTCTCTCCTCATGTCTTGAACTTGACCTTGGTGGATCTGCCTGGCCTGACCAAGGTCCCCATTGGAGACCAGCCTGCAGACATCGAGAAGCAGACACGCACTCTCATCTCGGAGTTCATCGCCAAACCCAACAGCATCATTCTCGCTGTATCTCCCGCCAATGTCGACCTCGTCAATTCGGAAGCCCTGAAGCTCGCAAGACATGTCGATCCCCTGGGGCGCAGGACCGTTGGTGTTCTCACCAAGGTGGATCTGATGGACCACGGAACCAACGCTTTGGATATTCTCTCCGGGCGCGTCTATCCTCTCAAGCTGGGCTTCATCGGTGTCGTGAACAGATCGCAGCAAGACATTCAAGGAAACAAGCCTATGGATGAGGCCCTCAAGGCCGAGAATGAGTTCTTCAAACACCATCCAGCCTACCGCAACATTGCCAACAGATGCGGTACTCAGTTTTTGGCCAAAACCCTCAACCAAACCCTGATGGTCCATATCCGTGAGCGACTGCCCGACATCAAGGCTCGTCTCAACACTCTGATGGGCCAGACGCAGCAGGAGCTGGCAACCTATGGGGACAATCAATTCAGCGGCAAGGAGCACCGTGGCTCTATGATTCTGCAGCAGATGACCAAGTTTGCATCCTCGTTCATTTCCTCCATCGACGGTACATCAAGCGAAATCTCCACCAAGCAACTGTCCGGAGGCGCACGTATCTACTACATTTTCAACTCCGTCTTTGGCAGTTCCCTCGAGTCTATTGACCCCACTTCGAACCTGTCGGCTCTTGATATCAGGACCGCCATCCGAAACTCTACGGGTCCGCGCCCAAGTCTATTTGTCCCCGAAATGGCCTTCGACCTGCTTGTCAAGCCGCAGATCAAGATGCTCGAGGGGCCCAGTCAGCGGTGTGTCGAACTTGTTTACGAAGAACTGATCAAGATTTGCCACACATGTGGCTCAAACGAGCTTTCGCGTTTCCCGAGGTTACAAGCCAAGTTGATAGAAGTTGTCTCGGATCTGTTGCGGGAGCGGTTAGGCCCGGCCTCGTCCTACGTTGAATCTCTGATATCCATTCAGCGGGCTTATATCAACACAAATCACCCCAACTTCCTTGGTGCAGCGGCGGCGATGAGTCACGTCGTCACCAACAAGCAGGAACGTGAGAGGAAAAAGCTGATTGAAGACGAACGAGCTCGCCGAGAGAAGCGTCGCCTCAAGGAAATCGGCGCCAACGGGACAGAGACGCCAGAGGATGACGAGGACGCTGCCACCGAAAAGGGCGACACCATCAGCTCTCGCAAGCTCACCGCCAAGGCTGGACGCAGTATGTCGCCGGCAATCCGAGAGAATGGTGCAGGAGCCTTGGCAGCTGCAATGAATGGCCGGTCAGCATCTCCGGCAAGACTCGGAGGAGGCGGTGCACGAGACAGCTTCTTGACATACTTTTTCGGAAAAGATGGTGCCCCTCAACAACCTGGCGGTGCTGGAACACCTGGTGCTTTGCCGCGCCATGTAAGCCAATCTCAGGAGCCCACCTTCAGCCAGAGTATACGGCGAGTAGAAGAAAAGGCTACACACCGCCCGGTCTTGTCATCCTCACTGATACGCGAGGATGAGGGCCCGAGAACCACCGAATTTGGCTTTGGAAGTGCTGTAAGTCGCTATCAGATAATGACACAAAGACATGTGGATAAGCTAACACAGTACGAGGGACAGGACGTGGAGCCAGCTTTGACGGAACGTGAGGCCATGGAGACGGAACTTATCCGCGCCCTCATCTCCTCATACTTCAATATCGTCCGCGAGACGATTGCAGACCAAGTCCCCAAAGCGGTCATGCACCTCCTCGTCAACCACAGCAAGGATGTGGTGCAGAACAGGCTCGTCAGCGAGCTGTACAAGGAAGCTCTTTTCGAGGAGCTGCTCTACGAGGACGACGGCGTTAAGAAGGAACGCGAAAAGTGTGAGAAATTGCTGCAGACCTACCGCGAGGCAGCTAAGATCATCGGCGAAGTGTTATGATAGACGCGATTTCGACCTAGAACGCCTGGCGTGTGCTCGTGCGCTTCGTTTGGGGTACCAAGCATGAGTTCCAGACTTGCCCATTTGTTGGGATAAGTTAGCATCTTGTACAAATAGGAAGAGGGACGAACGAGTGGTCGTATTGTTCCACGTCAAGAGGTGCGCCTGATATCACAAGGAATCTGTGACTCGGGCACAATGATGTGGCCAGTCATGCCACATATTTGTACATAAACGGGCACATGCTACTCACTATGATTACCCGCCGTGTAAAACAAAAATAAAGAATGCATCACCTGTCTTGAAGACGTGAATATTCAGTTGAATTCTGCACGCACAGCCGCGTGACAACTGAGCATCGGGACGGCCACCGCGAGTGAGCACTCTGCTTGGTGTTGCAACGGCAATAGATCAAAGCCAAAGACACATGATACGCAATGTGAAAATATGAGATGCAACTAGAATGTCTAAAGCGACCAATGCTGTGTTTCTGCTTCTTCTTCTTCTTCTATTGTAGATATATCTAGGATGGTGGCTCGGGTATCATCATCGTGGCGCCACATGACCCTTCTCCTACACGCCTCGGGTGCACTTCCAAGGCACTTCAGAGGCACTTCAGATGGACGTCTTCTCCAAAGACTTGGCCAAGGCGTCAACCTCAGGGTCTTTCAGCTGCACCGTGGGCTCTTCTTGGGCTTCCTCGGCCTCTTTGATGAGCTTCTCGGCTCTCTCCTCGGGCTCGATGTCGTCCTCTTCATCCTCCTCATCTTCGTCCTCCTCCTCGTCCTCCTCTTCTGAGTCAACATCCTCAAGCTCGTCCAGCTCGTCCAGTCCCCAGGCGTCCTCATCCACGACATCGCCACCGAATTTCTCCTTGCGCTCCTCCAGCAAAGCCCTCAGAGCTAGGATGGACTCGTCTTCTTCCTCAAACTTGTTTCCATTAAGCTCGATCTTCTTCAGACCAGGTAGGCCGTTCTTTGCCGCCTCTGCGAGCCCCTTGACTCCAGGTGCAGCGATTTCGTTGTATTGCAGACGCAGAATTTCAAGCTTTGGGTTCTTGCCCTTGGCAAGTGCAGCAGCAAGCGCGATGCCACCCTTGTTGCCCAGGAGAGAGTCTCCAATGCCCAGTTCTTGAATATCAGACCACACGGGGACAACCTTGGCCAGAGCCTTGGCGCCGGAGTGGGTGAAAGTGTTGTCTTGTAGGTCAAGGACCTTGAGGTTGCGGGCATTGTTCAAGCCCTGGCTCAGCAAGTGGATGATGCCCTCTTGCCGAATGCCATTCTGCACCATCTTGATCTCCTTGACGGTGCTGTGCAGGCTGAAAGTCTTTGCCCAGGCGGTCATGCTACCATTCTCCAGGCGGTTACGGCCACAGATGACAGTCTCGAGGTCGGGCACATCTTGGCCGGCCTTGCGCGCCTGGTCCTTCTTTTGGTGCAGTTCAGACAGCGCGTCGGCAATCAGGATACCGGCGTGGGGGCCCAGGCCGTTGTTGTTGAGGTAGAGGTGCTGCAGGGGCACATGGCTGGCAAGGAATGCGACCAAAGGGGCTTGGGTATTCAGGCCGAAGGCATTGTCGTTGAGATTTATGGTTCGGAGACTGGGTAGGTTGAGGATGGACGTGAGCAGAGACGACAGAGCATCGGGGATCTCGGCCAGCAATCTGCCAGTGAAGATGTCGGCGAGGTTTGCGACCTATGCGGGAGAAAGCTGACGTGTCAGGACCATGTCGGGCAGGATGTGTGGTTCTGGCAACCAGGCCGGGCCGGCGACGTACCTTGAGTGACTTCTTGGTCGCCAAGACCTCGCCCAAGAGCTGGCAGGCGCCAACACCGAGCGTGTTTCCCAGCAGCCTGACCTCCTCGACATCGTCCATGGCGCGGAGATCGGCGATATGGGCCTCGAGGTCCTGGGCGGTGTCGAGCTTCAAGCCCTTGCCCTCGAGGGAGAAAAGCTTTGGGGTAGCCATGGCTTCGAAGTGATGCGAAAGGAGATTCGTTCTGCTTTGGATGATGTGAGCTGGGAGCGAAGTTATGGTCAGAGATGATGCATGCAACGCACGATTGAAGCAGCTGCAGGACGGCAGGACGCAGGAGAATGCAAAGAAGGAGGGAAAAAAAGAAAAGAAAAAAGGCTCGAGGCGCTGCGGTGGCTCTAGAAGAGTCGAGACCTTAAACGTGCGAATGTACGTACTGTGCTGTATGTATGTATTATGCGACAATTGGTAGGAGCCTGATTGAAAATTGACCCAGGCTCACCAGGCTTTTTGAAGGGTCTGACTCTGATCTCTTTGGCGGGGGAGGGGCAACCACGGCAACCTTGGCGAAATGAGATACGTACCCACACTGGGCGCTGCAGGGGTGGCCCAACTGTCAGACCGCCCTGTCACTGAATAGTAAAAGCAAATCTCAAGAATGCAGTTCAATCTGCCATCTAATGTAGCCAGCCAAATAGCCTACGCTACATGATTTAGGCAGGTACCGGTCCTTATTGTAATAAAGCCAGTCAACCAATCTAGCACAGTACATTGATACGCTGGGCTAAATAGTGCGCAAGCCGGACGCCAGCTGCTGCTGATCGCGACGACCCGGATCTCTAACATCTCTTTTTGAAGCTCAACAATACCCTCACTTGGTATCCGACTTGACTTGAACATATAAATAATTCCCTTGCTGGAAAGATTTTGATCTCTTCGATATGCTTTGGTCGGTCGTTTAATCGCTGCTTTTCTGCCAAAGGCACGTATCTTCATCATCATGGCTGGCAAGCTCCAGCCGACAGTCCAGCTCCCGGCTTACACTCGAGTGGGTTTCTTGACCAGGCATGAATTTCTTCTAGGACGTCCGGATCACTAAAGGCCGCTGCAGTCAAGAGTTGAGCAAGACTCTTGCTCCTTCTCACTCTTCTCGCTTTGATAAAATCATTCTCGTTGGCCTAGTTATAAGCTAGTGAGCTATCCAAGTCCGTTGGCCAGCCCTGTACTCTATACGGCTCACAGTAGTGATGAATCACAAGCGAGGTCTGCATTCACTCTGGTCTTCGGAAAATATGCAGCAGGGCCCTAACGTTGACAAAACGGCTCGTTTTGTGGAGGAAGAAGGTGCCATCATATGTGACGATGGTTATGATGCAGACAGGTCCACGGTGACATCGCCGCCAGATTTGTTTATTATCCTTCGAGGTTTGGACCACGATCCCTTCAAGACTAAAGACAATAATACCAGGAAAGCAAATCGCCAGCTTTCGAGCTCACTGGTCATGCTCGAGATGGGCCGTCTAGAAAAGTCGAGATGAATAGAGGCCAGGCTTCAAGGGTTGCACAGTCACGACTATGTTCAAAGCAGTGCTCATCAACCATCGCTATATCAACCTCCAGCGACTTATTGACCCCTCGGCCAACTATATCCCAAACGCAATTTCATGGATCTCCCGATTCAGCTACTGTGCTTTTATTATCTCGGTACCCAGTCAACGGTTTGGGGGCTATTCCAAAGCCACCGACAGCTAATTTTCGCAGCAGCAATCCGAATACATATCAAGACATCAACGGAGTCACAAGCTGCAGTGATCTGACAAAGTCACCGTACACGGTCAGGTTGATCAAGATGTACTTCTTCGTCCACCAATTTGATCTCCCTTTTCTCCTCCTGGTTGTTCTGTAGGAGACAGGATAAAAACTTATGCGAAACTAGCACCAAAATTAATCGAGAGGTGTCTTATACTTTTCAAAATTTGTCATGTTTGTTCAAATGGAAAGCCAGGGTATACGGACATTTCTGTTAGTATGGTATACTCAGCAGCTCCGCTCGGCATCCTCGCCGACAAACTGCGTGAAGAGAATAATGAACCGGCAGAAGAGGCATGAGGAAATGAGAAGACCTATCGCGCAATATGGGCCGCGGATCGAGAGGCCGTTGCTCGTGTGACGACGAAGTCAGTGGCGGCACCGCGACTACGTGCCCAGCCCTATGTTGTAATTATTGACGAGCCCAATTTGGCCGACAGGGCATCTACTTCAAGTCCTGCCTCATCAATTGTCTTGATGGAGTATAATACTGCTCCCCAGCCCAGTCGATTCCATCCAGCACCTGATGACGACCTTTTGCCAGCCTGGAGCTCCTGCGAGATGAACGGCATAGCTCAAGGCTCAAGGCATCAAACCAAACCAAGAATCGACTCTGGTGGAGTATACGGTCCAGCGCACATCCGAAAACGATATGCTCCTCAGGAAAGGCGCAACCATGGTCGTGGAAGGCAGCAGAGCAGAATGCCAAAGCTGGCGATCTGCGCTTTCCAGAACCTCAGAGTCAAAGGGCCACAGAGCCGTGTGCGGGACCGCGTGGGCCACATCGATGGGAGTGTAATCTGTATGAGAGAGTACTCGTTCGCGACTCACGCGGATGTGAGTGCTACATTGAGATGCCGCTCGGATGGGAGTCAATGCCTTCCTTGGCCCGGTATGGAAGAACAGAGACGAGACATTGTGTGCGGACAATGTACAACGACTTATTGGAAGACTATCCTCGGAACGGACGACAAGTTTACTGGAAACAAGTCCCAAGGAGAGTACCGACATCGTACGTGAAGTATGACTCTAGGTTTCCCGCCGCGCCTTTTACCTCTCATGGCTGGCGACACTGTCGACATGCACGTATAAGCGTGGAGGTAAGCGGCGGACCAGAAGGATTTCAGATGCCCTACCCAGCTCGCATAGTATAAATTACAGGACCGAGTAAGAACAATTGCAGTATAGCATCTAGTGCTTTCTGGAATATGAGCGGGCCATGACGATATGCCTTGCTTAATTACATCTACTACTCTGTATAAACCCAATGTTCAAACATGCTAACACCCTGCTATATAGAGAATGATTGTACGAGCTAGACCGCAGGCGCTTCGTAGAGTCGTAGACAGATCTACTAGGCTGCTATTCTCTGCCCAGGCTCGCGAGGTACCATCGACCGGACCTATCCGTATTATATTCAAGGTAGGTAGAAGGTAGTTAGACAGATCAACAGACAAACAGAGCATTTATTTGATTTCCACCCGGGAACCCTGCAATAGGTGAAACGGCCAGGCCTTGACGATCTGACGCTTGGCAGGGGACGCACGGGTCTCGCGGGGTCTGGTCGGCGGCCAAGCATCCACTAAAACTGTCAGGACTCTGGGATTTGAGGACTCTCAGGCAGAATCAAGCTGGCTGGCCTTATCAAACAAGAGAGTCACCAGCACGGAGCCATGAAAGAGCACCTGTATGATGTAGTATGCAGGTAAGTATACCAGGTATCAGGGCATAAGGTACGAGTAAAGGCTGGGTGGGACATGGCTGATGGCACAGCCGATTCCCGATCCAACCTATCCTCAGCTGTCTTGTGGTCTTGCTTCTCTTCTCCAAGATGGGTGGGGTCAGAAACTTGATATCTTTCTCCGAGTGGGACGGCCCATTGCTCATTTGCGGGAAACGCTGCAAGTTCATGCATCGCATGCGTACTGTAGGTACTCTGCAGTAGCTTGCTTCTGCTAACCTAGGCTTGTTGGCTTGTAAGTTCTCAGTTGTCTGAGAGCCCATCGCGTCTTTTGACGCGTCAACTCGTCAATCCTTCGTATGTTTTCATCGACAGGTATGTAGTACAGAATGCTTGACTCTATCCAGCAAAGCACAAGATGTCCCAGGAGATGAACGATTCAATTACCACGCTACCCAAGGTAGTTACATCACACTAACTCGGGGACTTCAACCACCCCGCGATTCACCTAACCTAGAACAATACATACCGCACAGGATACGTAGGTAGGGATCAGTCCAGATACTTTCATTCTATATATACTGTGTATACGAGTAGGCAGTGATGATGACCCAGCTTTTAACTAGCAGACACCCTTGCCCGTATTTTCACCCGGAGATGGCCCCGTACTCATTGGCTAGCTGTCCATATGCTTCTTTCGCTCTCTGATTCCTCGTAATACATATGCCAAGTAAGGTTTGAGCCGATGGGTCCCGTGGCTCTGGCTTGGCTGATACATTGTTTCCGATTTTCAAAAGATAGGTAGCACTGGTAAGCTATTTCCGATCCCGAGAGGTATAAAGAAGAGGAAGGGAGAGGGAGGAAGGGATGGGGCAAAAACAATATGAAGTGATCTTCTATGTTTATGCATATATAAGCGTGTTTTCTCCTTCTATATATCGTAGATATATGACATGTACACATGTAGGTACGCGCCTAATGACCCGGGCCAAGAGGAATCAATCTGTTGATTAACGGTTACCAGGATGGGTGGTGTATGTACATAGACGACAAGGATTACTTCCAATTAGCAGTCTACAACCATGTGTAGATACGCAGGAAGTAGCTACAATCCCTGAAAAGAGCATGTACGTATCTGAGGGTACGTAGTATGTATGTGTCGAACGCGGCAGAGGCAACCTTGTTATTGTTTTTTTTTTCTCCCTCCCTCTTAATTCTCGACATTTCTTCTCTGAATTGTCTCGTCTTTCAAATCTGGTTCTCACCTTTTTCTCTTCCCCTTAAAAGGTAGGTCTGGTGGTTCTTTCTCTGTAACAAGCCCTCTGCCTGCCGCCATTGAAACCTTTCGTCCAAACTCTCACGTTGGCCACCACAATTGAGCAGGGTGTAACTACGTCGCATCTTGACACAGGAACCTGGCAGACCACCCTCTCTCCTCCCTCTTTTCTCGTGACACTGCACGTCTTGGACAAGCTCCGTCTGCGCGCAACCCAGCTCAAAAAGCTTAACACGCTTCGCACCAACGAACCACACCAATCACTACCACCTCTCTTTTCCCTCTCACTTTCTTCACGCCACGCACGCTCCTCTGACCTCATTGAGAGACAGAACGAGCTTTTGCCTGTTCCTCACATATCCTCAACATAAGCACTCTGGCTCTGACGCACCTCTACCCAACAGACTCCCAGAAGAACAAGGTTGTCCCAGCTGCCTGGCATGGCCTTGCAAGCTGTATACAAGCAGTTCCTCGCTGCGCCGGAAGCTTCCCTCCTGGCCGACGATGCCGCTTTACATTATGTCACCACCACCACAAGCTTCCGTGGCTCTGCCAATATCGTCCAGCACTTGACGTCTCTGCGCAACCAGGTCAAAAAGAAGCAGGAAGAGTACCTTACTGTCATTGAGGGTCAAAATGCCCTCGCCATTGAGGTCGATACTATCCTCGAGTTTGTCACGAGCGGCGCTGCCTACCTGCCGGGCATGGATGACAACTTCCTAGCCGATCGCACTGTCTATCTGCCGGTGGTATGTCTATTCATCCTCGTGTTGACTTGTTAGTTTTTGCACTTCGCGGCTAATCTTGTATCCCGGAAACCGCAGACACACATAGTCACATTCAACCCCGAGGGCAGATTACAGCAGATTCGCCAGAGCTGGGACCAGGGCTCGCTCTTGAAACAGCTCGACATCATTGGCAAGACTGGGCGCAACTGGCCCATCCGCGACGCCAAGGATCAAATCAAGCTCATCGCCTCCTCTCTTCAGGCCTCTGGCGCACTGCCGGCCGCCGAAATCTCAACTGCTGCTCGCGGTCGCGGCAACTCCAACAATGCTGTGCGCGACCCTCACGCCTCGCTCGCCTTGTTCGCGCCTCGCGAAGAGATCGAGCAGCAGAATCCCGCCTCCGTCATCTCGCCTCGGGGTGGTCCACGACCTCGCCAGCGCGACTTTGCTGAGATCCTCGGCGACGAGCCTGTCAATGCTCCTGGCTCCCCCAGCGCTGGGCGCGGCCGGCCCGACTCGGCCATCGCCCCCAAGGTAGGCGCAGGCAAGAACTACCAGGCGAACCGTCTTTTCGACACTGAGGGCGAGCTGGCCGAAGATGTAGAGTCGACAGACGAGGGCAAGTCGCCGGATCGCTTTTATCGCCCGAACCCCAAGAAATACAATCACTTCGACTTCGCCGACGGCTCCGACCCGCAAGATGCGCCTAACCCAGGAGAGCCGACGCCCCTCAAGACCAAGCACACAAGCCAATGGGGTTTTGACGACTTCACCACGCCAGCCAAGCCCCGCCCAGGCAAGGCGCTTCAGAAGAACCACCAAGATGTGCGCCACTGGGGCAACCCAGGCGACGGTGACGTGCAGGAGAGCGTTCGAAAGCCGGCAAATACTAAGCCCCGCCGCGATGCTGAGCCTCACTTTGAATTCGTCGATGATGGGCTTTCGCAGGGAGAGCCTCGCGTCGGCCGCCCGCGCGGTGCTACCCACAACAACGGGCTCGGTCTATACAAGAACAACGTGTACAGCGAAGAGGGGCAGCACGATGACGACGATGACGCCGATGCTGCGGACCAGCACGCTCTCGGCAACATAACCAACCTCAAGAGCCGGGGAAAGACGTTTCAATCCCAGTTCTCGATGACGGATGATTCGCCGGCGCGCGAGTCGGGAAGCAAGCACGTAGGCCAAGACAGGCAGAAGGCCGTGAAGATGATGGATGCAAACTGGTCCTCGTACGACCAGTCGCCTGCCCAGAAGGAAAATAAGCCAGTCAAGCCCAAGGCGACCGGCAAGGAGCGCGGCATCCACATTGGTGGTGACGGCATGGGCGGCTCCCGAGGAACGAACAGGGACTGGCTCTTTGGCGGCGACGAGGAAGAGGAACCAGCAAAGGCTCTCCCGACAAGGAAGCAGAACGCGGCCAAGTCGGGAGGCTTCAACTGGGACTTCTAGGGGGAGCCAAGACCAAATCTTCTTTCGGCTCCCAGATTGAGCGCCACTAGGTCCGGAATGTGCTCGCAAACCTGCGAGAAGAAGCAGAAGAACACGAAGGGCAACAAGTTCAACTTTCGTTGAGTCGACTGGTGCCACCGTCCGTCTTGGACAATGACAACACGAGAGACGTCTTGATGTCAGTTGCCAACAGGCAGAATTGGGTTTGGCAGAACTTGGCAATCTGCGGGTCATTGGAAGGCTGTCATCGTTCTAGAATACAGTATTCCCTATGATGAACGCCAGTCTTGTTTCGATCCATCCTTTATTTCGTTTCTGTCGTATTCTGCGTGTACGGCATGGATATCCATTGAAGCGACCGTGGTAGAAGACAGTACAGTCAGTAGTAGTAGTAGCAGTAGTCACTCGGCCGTGTCACAACAAAGCAGCATGGTATGAATACCCTCATAGGACTCAGCCCCATGGCACCAAAAGGAAGGACACTTTCAAGTGGGTCTGTCAATGGGCGGTCATGGAAAATACAAGATTGATATCCATACATTGCTTGATATAGGACTTTTGTGTTTTTGTTTCTTCCAAGTCCCAGCCGATCTGGTAGACTCCTATTATGCTCTTAGATGTAGGTGATAGTAAATCGCATCATGTTGTAGTATCCCCACCCAGGATGGGCACTTCCTATACCCTGTTCCACATGTCGATCGGCCGCCTCCCCAAGTGCTATACTATCAGACCACCTGCTACCTCGCTAGCAGTCCTGTAAGGCGGGGCGTGGGTCGTGCTACTCGAGTAAAAGCACGGTGATCTCTGAGAGGAGAAAAGGAAGAGAGATGATCATGGTTGGTAACTCACTCAAAGTCGTCTCATATGCGTGCAGCCTTTTACCTACGTAAAGTACTTCTTTTTCATCCATCTCCGAGGTATATAAAAATATTTAGGCTAACCTTAGGTAAGTCCCACTGCAAAGGACGGTTGGGACTGGGACATACATACAAAATAATAGCATAGCTACAGAACCGAGACAAAAAGGCCTGATACCGTCTCATGGTTGACATGGGCGAGTCGTCTTATAACCGCGGTCCCCTCCAAACGGAAGAATCAGTGGTGTTTTGTTGGTAGTACGAGGTACAGTACACTGTAATAATACCTACATGACCTACCTACAATGTAGGTACAGAGTACATGACGTGCCGTGGAGAAAAAGTGCCCACGTTCCACCCCCACATGCATACCTGACTTATATGTAGGTACACGGTAGGCAGTATACAGACGAACAGCGAAGGTCAGTGACCGGATGAATAGACGTGATGGCACGCATTGTTAGCCACCGACGAGAATCAGAGCGTGGTCTCGTATGGAATCCCTCCATCACCTTCGTGATACGAAATACATAGTAGTGTCTTTTGTGTGCAGGAGGCGCATTGGAAGCAAGTGTCGAGACGAGACCTGGACGGGCCAACAACGCCTCTTTTCGGGGCTCTACAACGAAAGCGGCAACTGCTGCGCGCGCACAGCAGAGACCCAAGATAAGCCGCCCTCCATCAATCGCAATGCTGGCTCCTCCACCTCCCCTACCCTTCGCTCCCCTACAATGGCAGGTTAGCCAGCCATCCATCCAAGCCAGCCAGTCAGCAAGCGCTGTTCCTCTGTTCCTCTCTTGTCTTTCTCGGTCCTCTGTTTCAATATGTGCCCATGTCAAACCGATAACCCGTCTCTCGGCTGGACACTCGTCAGAAGCCAAACCTCGAGATCGGGAGGGCTGTCCGCCGCTCTACTACACACCAAAGCCGACCAACTACAAGACTGATTCCGACACCTTGGCGCTGATCAAGATTGTCTGGCCAAGACAAGATAAGCACGGTATCGACCGGCCATCTTTCATTCTTTCTTCCACTTCGCGACTTCGGTGTAATAAACTTGCTGGACACAGAGAGCAGCGCATCACCGACACGGGGCCTAGAGAAAGGAAGCGAATGCGACGAGAGAAGAAAGAGAAGAGGAGCATCCGAGGTCACGCCATATTGTGCCCGAGTTCGACGCCGTGACGCGCGCCGTCACTTATACGTAACGGGAAACCACCAGCGGATGGACATTGCTTACCCTGAGCAAGAAATGCATTTCCAGCTGGCGCAACTTCCCTGGCTGCCCTCTGCGCATCGAAGAACCTAGGTCATATCGACCCGAACCCATTTACTTACCCACCCTGCTTGCGCCCAAGCCCAGCGTATACACGATGCCTTCCAGCCGCGATATCGAGCTCAAGCTCTACCCGCTCAAGGACGACTCCTTCGGCACGGCGACCCATCACCACTACAACATGGGGAGTTATGCCACGACCATGGGAACCGGCGGCGGCGGCGGCGGCGGGGGTGGGAATGGAGGCAGCTTTGGCATGCGCGAGCCCTTGTACGAGGAGGCCGAACCGCAGGGACGGTTCGCTCGCTGGGTCGACAGTTTCCGGCGAGATCCCAACTTCAGTGTCGTCCCCAAGGACCCCATGGACGATATCCTCGTCGCCGAGGTGGGATCCATACATGCCCGGCCGCCGCTGCTCAGGGACGGCAGCAGCCACTACTATGACATGCGCGGCGCCGCGCTCCGGACCGCCCAGTCGGGTCTGGCGAGGAAGCTGAAGGGCCGCCATCTGCAGATGATTGCCATCGGTGGCTCGATTGGCACCGGTCTCTTCGTCGCATCGGGCCGTGCCTTGCAGCTGGGAGGTCCTGCATCCGTCCTCATTGCCTACTCCTTCATTGGTGCCATGCTGTATTTTACCGTCCAGGCTCTGGGTGAGCTGGCCGTCGCCTTTCCCGTCGCCGGGTCCTTCTCTGCCTTCTCGACGCGCTTCCTCGATCCATCCTGGGGCTTTGCCATGGGCTGGAAGTAAGTGGCCTCCCCAATCCGACCCCCTACTGTTGCTCCGCCCTCAGCCTGGCGGTCTTGTTGTTTCTGTCGTCGTAGACTGACTCGGATATCGCAGTTACGCTATGCAGTGGATTGTAGTCCTTCCACTGGAAATTATTGCCGCATCAATCACCATATCTTACTGGAACCCAGATCTCACGAGGGCCATATTCGTGACCATATTCTTCTTCTGCATCGTTGCTATCAACTTCTTTGGTGTAAAGGGCTATGGTGAAGCCGAATTCATCTTTGCCATAATCAAGGTGACCGCCGTGATCGGGTTCATGTGAGTCTTTCCCCTCGCCCAGCAATCGCATTGACAGAGAGATGAGCGACTGACTCACCACTCCCTGAAGTCTGCTGGGGATCGTTTTGAATATCGGCGGCACCCCCGACTCGGGGTACATTGGCGGCAGATATTGGCATTCGCCTGGCGCATTTCATAACGGGTTCAAAGGTCTTTGCAGCGTCTTTGTCACGGCTGCGTTCGCCTTTGCTGGTACCGAGCTGGTCGGCCTCGCCGCCGCCGAGACCCTGAACCCGCGCAAATCGCTGCCGACAGCCATCAAGCAAGTCTTCTGGCGCATCAGCCTATTCTACATTGTTGCCCTGACTCTTGTCGGCCTGCTCGTGCCGTATACCGACCAGCGGCTGCTCTCGGCTGACGGCAATGCCAATGCCGCCGCTTCGCCCTTCGTCATCGCTATTGAGAACGCTGGCATAGAGATCCTGCCCTCTGTCATGAATATCGTCATCCTGGTTGCTGTCTTGTCGGTCGGCAACTCTTCCGTCTTTGGCTCATCGCGCACTTTGGCAGCCCTCGCCGACCAGGGTCAGGCGCCTGCCATTTTGTCCTACGTCGACCGCCGCGGCAGGCCTCTCGTCGCCATCATTGCGGTGCTGTCGGTGGGCTTGCTCGCGTACTTGGCCGACCTAGACACGCAGTCGACCGTGCTGGACTGGTTGCTTGCCATCTCGGGCCTGTCGTCCATATTTACGTGGGCCTCGATTTGCCTGGCACACATCCGCTTTCGAAAAGCATGGGCCCTCAACGGCCACAGCCTGCGCGAATTGGCCTTCCGCTCGCAGTGCGGCGTCTGGGGATCATGGGTCGGCCTAGTACTCAATCTCCTCGTGCTGGCTGCCCAGCTCTGGGTAGGGGCTTGGCCCGTCGGCTATCAAACCATGTCGGCCATTGAGTTGGCCGAGAACTTTTTCTTGCAGTACATGGCGGTGCCCATTGTCATCCTCTTCTACTTGGCTCACCGCATCTACTACAGGACGTCCATTGTACGCATCAGCGACATGGACATTGACACGGGTCGCAGGGACTTCAACCTGCCTATCCTGCTGGCCCAGGAGGTGGAAGAGAAGAGGAGCTGGCCCCGCTGGAAAAAGATATACAAGTATCTTTGCTGATAACATGTATTCACTCAGCCTTGTAGTACGCGAAAACAGAAAATGATAGATTTGATCAAGTCGCGGGTGGTAAGTGGTCTACCATCAAGGTGATCTTCTTGTTCTTCGTTCTTCTGTATGTTTTCCGGGGGACTTTTAGCAGGGCGTTTAAGGGGGTGGGTTTCCTTTCTTTCTCCGGTAGAGAGTCTCGAGCTCGTCTTCTACTTTTTCACATCGTAATTTACTGCCAAAAGGCACAGGGGCCCGAAGCCCGTGAAGGGCCTTGTGGCGCCGACCAACTTTTCCATGGAGTTATCTGGGCATCGAGAGAGGAAGAGAGACACTACTGAGATATATAGACCGACGTGTATAGAATAGGTCAACTACACAGCGCACAGGATTGCATCACTGAGACATGGTCGACCTTCTCGACATATGTCACTGTTCACGGAGACACGGAGATGAACGTGTATTGCGCAGCGTCGTTTTTCTTTTCCTTTTTCTGCACGTAAGCCGTCGTATACAAAGCTCTACTAGAACCCAGCATATCACAGTGGCTTCAACCAAGTCGAAGCGTTAAATTGGGCTGCCACGCTGTACCAGGCCGAGAGTCCACACGCAGCCTTCACGGGGAAATATACCTGGCGTACCTAACCTAGGTATGTACAATTATATGTAGCCAGCCACTTTTGGCCGGTGGTATCTAGCATGGTATTGTCCTTTTCACAATTCTAGAACGTCTGCTAACATACGACAAAGCTAGAATTGGATATGGCGCTTCTGCGCTTCTGTTTTCTTTCCAAAATGCGATCAATACATGTCCCTACCCGTTGCCTATGTGCTTTTGATTATGTGACCCTTCTCGTCCCTCGGTTTCCGCGTCCATCCAGTTGAGAAGAGTTGGCCCATCTTGAACCGAGGGAAGGGGTGAGCCTCCGTGTTGATCACGACCTTGTCCAGCGGTAGAAGGTCATCGGGAGAAAAGAGGAGGTAGAAGTATTTTAGTGTCTCGGCCTGGATCATCTATAGTCAGCCAAACATGCTCTATTTCTTTTCGGTAGATTGGGAGAATATTGTCTTTCTTGTTCGGGTACTTACCAGCCAGAAGCTCTCCATGTTATCGCGAGTCGCCGGTGGAATTTCATTTGCGTTGGACAAGCTGGTGAAGCCACCTCCGTCCTCGACGGCAGTGTAGTTCATGAAGGACTTGAACATGTCCCATCCCCAGTCACGGTACTTCCGCTCGCCTGTAATCCTCCACATGTAGAACAGCGACTCGACCGTCTCGGGTCTCTGCAAGTTGTGGCGATCCATGCTGTGGACGTCAAAGTCCTTGCGCCAGGTGGCATGAGGATCCGAGCTGAACTCGTCAGGCGGCGACACGTGGGAAGCAGTCTCGGGTGCCGGGGGGTCAGCAATGTTGAAATACGTGATTTCCGCAGCCAGGCCGGTCGCCATCCACTTGTACATTCCCCAGCAGGTCTGCATGAGCTCTCGGGCTAGCTTCATGTCGGCCTCGTTCTGTTTGGTCCAGCCTGTTGATTTCTTGGCCTCGGCCTCTGTCAGGCCACCCGTCGCAGCCAAGGCAATGGTGCCCGGCATGAAACAGACCAAGTGATCCATCTTGGGCGATAGTTTACCATGCAGGCCGCTGGGCCGCTCGCCAATAATCGTGAATCCGGAAGGTTCCGTGTACGTAATTAGGTGCTTGCGAACACCCTTCAACGTATCCTGCCACATGTCCAGGTAGATGGGCTCTGCCTTCTCTGTCTGCAGATACTGCTTGATAAGATATTCGTAGTACGAGTCACCGCGGCTCCCCAGCCGGATGTTGTCTCCGCTGAAATGGCCAGTGTCGGCATTGATGTAAATGGGCACCAATCCGTCCTTGACTCCATTGTCGTCCACAACCTGCATGACCTTTTCGGCCTTGTCCCAGAAGTATTTCTCCCCCGTCAACTTGGCCAGGTACTTGAACTCGAGCTGGAGAGTTGTAGCTTCGGCTGTGGACGACGCTCCGCCTATGTCGTGGGCTGGAATGCCCTCAAACTTGGCGAGGTTCACGCTGGCATACGGGATGCCGGACTCGCTATCGAAAGCGGCAATGACACGATCGGCAAGATCCTTGGCCTTCTCCAAGTACAGGTCCTCGCCGGGGGCGCCGGGGTCGTCGTCTGCTTGGGGTGCCAGTTGCGGGAACTCGTTGGAGAGGTAATGAGCAGATAGCAATCCGCCAATCATTCGGATCGTTGTCTCAAACGTGTTCACATCCTGGTCTTGGTCATAGGACAGCGACTTGGAGATCCACTCGCGTGCCTGCCCGACCCGCGAGGTCAGGTTCATGAGCATCATGGTGTCGAGAGCATCGACGATGATCCAGCCCATTCCATTCGGGGCCATCTGCTTGCCCTTTTTCGAGATTGGATGATACTCGTCGTACCCTGGAAAGAAGCAGTATCAGTATTAGACAGCCGCGGGTTGCGATGGAGTCTTGTGTACTAACCCCATGCGTAACGATGGTAGTTATCCCAGCTGAGCTCGAAAGCTTCGACAACGCGCTCCCTTCTCTGTGACCAGTCCGCCCCCCTGTCGGGATCTGAGCTCTTCAGCCAGCTCCAGGAGGGCGCCTGGGCGTGGGCGTCATGGCTGGAGGAGAATGCGCCGAAATAGTATAGCAAGGCCAGGAGGAAAAAGACCAGACCGACAGCCCTCTTGCGCCGCCAGAGGGCACGCGGGCGCTGAGAGGGAGGATAGGCATAGGGCTTGTCCTTGTACATTGGCAGACTCTGTTGCGTGTTGCCGAAACGAGTAAAGGACGAGGACGTGCCCGTGCCCCAGGACTGGTCCTCAAGCATCCGCTGGGGATTGGAGAAGGAGGGCACGTTCTTGGGGAGCTGGAACGACATATCTTCGGCCGTCTTCTTGCCCTGCTCTATAGCATTGATGCCGGCCTCGACAGCCTTCTCGGTGATGTCAAGAGCTGCGCGAGTGGCAGTGCTCCGCAGAATCGAAATGGCCGAACCCTTCTTGTGAATATTGAAGGGGTCCCGTACTACCATTCTACGACGCCACTTCCTTCACCAACGCGAAAAGCCACGTCGGAGAGAGCTCGGGAGGTTGCGGGCCTGGACGGGTCGTGGAAGTCGTCCTCGGTTCTTTTCTTTCCTCGGTCGGGGCCGTCGGTTCCGGGGGTGCTCGGAAGGATGCCCTCTCGTGTGAGAGCAGCAAAGCAGGCGAGAGGACTGAGGATCGTCGAGGGGAGGGCTCTCAAGAAGACAAGGCGCAGCCCAGAGCGAAGGCCAAAGTCTCGAGGTGCAGTGTTCAAAAGACGACAGGTAGAGGGGTGTGGGAAAGTAAGCAATTGAGAGGCGAAGAATGGGGGAGGTTTGTCTTCTCCGAATCTATCGTGACATCGTAATCATCAACAACGACAACATCAACATTAACAAGGGGCGGCCAGCGGCGTATGTAGTGTGTATGTATGTACTATGGCGAATGGAATTGACCATTCTGGTTCCAACCCGGGCGAGATGGGACAAATATTATGGGGACGGACGACTTAACTTACAAGCTGTCGACATTTAGCGTTCGGTCCCTGCCTTTCAGTGCCTTCCACGCTTTCCAGAATCCAGAAAGAAGAGGATCCACGCACGGTAGGACAGCATAAAGGACAGCTAGTAGATAATTCTTTTTCTTTTTTGGGCTATCGAGTCTTGGCGGCGCCGCGTGTTGGACAGGTAGAAGGGAAAGTGGGGCGACGGGGGGGGACCCCTTCTGTCGGCAATGACGGCCTTGCAGATCTCCGTTCCTAAACATAGAAGAGGGCATACCTACATACCTACATATTCTGGAAAGTTTGCTACCATGCATTAATCTGATACCTACATATTGGTATTGACTGTCATTGACACGCCCTAGGTCTCCTGCATGTACGAGTATACCCCGGCGAAAGGAGAGGCTTGTTGATGGTTGCGGTATCCGTACACATACTCCCAGAACTCGAAAGAAATCTTGCATCCTTTCTCCTAACAAGCACGCTGTCTTATGCGATAGGTGCGTTTGCGGCCCAAGCATCGTTGCCATGCTACTACAGCTTATCAGAATAATCTGCCTAACCTAGATGCCTGATCATTAATGAAGCTGCCCCAGTCGTGCCGCGACTGCTCATTCGCCAGATTGGTATATCAAAAGGGATCGCCATCTGTTTGTGCCTAGAGGCTAGCCCTCTCCGTTACCCCAGTCAACTCTCGTGTCGCCGCGTCGCGTGACTCGTCAAGAAGACGCCGATTTATTATACTCGGTAGCCTCTCTTCCTGGAATCTGCTTTGCCTGTGCATCAATACGCAAATTTTTGAGCCGCCGGATCTGCCTCTTGCTCTAAGAATGATCTGGCAGCAATGAACCGCTCCACGTATCACAACTATCCTTTCCTGAGCACGGAGGAATTCGCCGAGGTCTGCCACCACTTGGACAATAGATATTGCCAAGCCACCCTCGGCCCCGTCCGCAAACAATGGAAACTCCGTGTTCATAGGGCACTGGACATGGCCTTTGGCTCCGACTCGGGATACACCACCTTCGTGCAGATCACGCGACCCCTCGAAGAGAACGGAGACCTCGATGAGCTGGAATCATGCATGGATAACTTCTCCTTCGGCGCAAGCCCTGGACGAGACAACCAGGACACATCCATGCAGGTCGACCAGCAAGACGACCAAGATCCCGAGGAGCTACTCAGGAAGCCGTCACGACCCAGGATCGGCCACGTCAGATATGAAATCCATCTCCATCCAACCTACCAGGCACCCTGCCTCTGGTTCAGCCTACACGACTTGCCTGCAGACGAAGCAGCTTTTGATGTCGACACCGTCTTCCGCCGCCTGGTGCCGGACCAGTTCAAGGGCACGCTCCGTAGTGTTGGTTCCATCGGAGGCATCTCAGCAGACGTAGGTCATTTCTCTCACGTCTCCTTTTCGATGAAGCTGTACCAAGAGTCAACAATGCATTCCAAACTCGGCAGGAGTGAGTATATTAGCTCTACCTTAGCGGCTAACATGAGTTTATAGCATCACCCTGTCACGGGAGTGCCTGCATTCTTCGTCCATCCCTGTCTTCTCGGTGATGCCATGGCTGGCTTCGACTGTCCCAAGGAGGATTATCTCATGGTCTGGCTAGGTCTGGTGGGCGGCTGCGTAGGACTCTGGGTGCCCAAGGAATTGGCACTGGGTTAAGCGTCTCGACATCCAGGGGCGCCCGGGCAGCCATATAAGTAACCAAAGGCCAACAACGCTGTGATCCTTCTTCGCCTTCTTCAATCTCGCATTGTTTTCAGTTCTGTCTTGTGCGCAATGGATCGCTTCACTCATCGTCACTGTCACTTTCTTCCTCCATAGCAACATCGCCGTCGCTATCTTCTTCTTCGTCCTCTTCATCTCGGGCTCTCTTTTGGCCGCGAGCTTCCTCGGCGGACGGGGCGGCAGGTGGAGCAGCAGGTGGTTTTGCCGGGAGACCGCGAGCTGTAGAGGGAGCATTTGCGGCAGCTGTTCCGGGTGCGGGTGCGTTGAAAATGCTCTGCTGCGTCGCCGTCATCTCCACGTTCGTCTCGGCTCCGCTCTTTTCAGGATTGTTGTAGGAACCGTCAAGTCTGGAAATGACATCTGATTTGCCTCTGGCGTACTGTATTTTCTGGTAGATTGTTCAGTTTTGAGTGAGAGATGGGGATCTGGAGGGCGAACTCACGAGCGCTTGCCCTAGAAACACGAAACCCTCGAGTGATCGCATGGCCTGCGTAGCCGCCTGAAGGTCACGAAAGACGACGTGCGCCTGACCGCGCATTTTGACGGTCCTCATGCAAACGACATCGAGGACGGGGCCATAGGTGGAGAAGAGCATGTAGAGAGCAGTTTTCAGGTCGGCCTTTTGGATCTTGGTCGAAGGCACGTTCCAGACATAGAGACTAGAATATACAGATCAGCATTGACATGTATGTGAAGAATATTGCCATCGGGAGAAGGGTGTCGGGCTCACGTTTGATTGGGTGGCACAGGAGCTTGCTTGCCTGTCGGCGCCTTCGCGGGAGGTTGTCGCGTCGACATGGTAAATGTCCTAGAACGCCGCCGTCGGGAGAATGTTCCAGCTTTGATCCCGCGGGCCGACTGCGTAGATAGTCAATGGAACTGTGTAGAGGGGGCGCGAACTATGCGTCGTGGATTTGGTGCTGGGTTCGCGATGTGAGGTCGTGTCGGAGCTCATGCCCGAGCTTTGGAGACTTTTTGGATGGTTGTCGCAAGCCACCAATTCGCAAGGCCTTGGGCGTCGTTATCGATTGGCGGGCACCCTTCTGGGGTTCCTTGGCAGACAAGACAGGAAGTGGTAAGCAAACCTTCCAGGGCGACGAGCTGAGCGACAGGCGGCTCCAACAGCACTGGCGGGAAACATACCCCGCCTGTATCCGTACGAAGTACCTCGTCACGGTGAGTAAGCCAAACAGGTACTTCGCAGTGACCAGTATATTTCCTAATAATGCATTGAGTTGCACACCTCCAGCTGCTGTAAACCCCACCAACCCACCAAGGCACCGGAGCTCCAACTGTACGTCCAGTGACGACAGACTACTTACTTACCTACCCTCTTCATATCCCCCTTTCTTCCTTTTACAACGCCAACCTGTACACTGCAACTTGCTGGTGATAGTAGAGAGCTACTCCTATCGCCTCGTCGAAAGTACCACCTTCATCATCATGGCATCTCCCGAAGTCCACCACCTCTTCCACCATCCCGTGGCCGACCACTCCTTCTCCGCCGACCGTAAGATCCTCGCCGTCGCCAAGGATTCCGCCATTGAGTTGTATGGAAAGGTTGGCAGCGCATTCAAGCTGAAGGACGAATTGAAGGGTCATGACAAGACCATTACTGGCGTCGACATTGCTCCCAACAGCGGTCGCATTGTAACTTGCTCGCAAGGTCTGTTCTTCCCCCTTGGTCGAGGCTGCCGACCCCTCCCCGACACCCTTCTCCCAATCTCATGGGCAACACCATCTGACACCGAGTTGCAGATCGTAACGCGTTGGTTTGGGAGCCTTCCCCCACCGGATACAAACCGACTCTGGTCTTGCTCCGTATTGCCAGAGCTGCCACGTGCGTGCGCTGGTCGCCGTCCGAGACCAAGTTCGCCGTTGGCTCGGGTGACCGGGTCATCGCCATCTGCTACTTCGAGGAGGAGAACGACTGGTGGGTGTCGAAACATTTGAAGAAGCCCATTCGTAGCACCATTACCAGCGTCTCTTGGCACCCCAACTCGGTCTTGTTGGCTGCTGGCTCGACTGATGCTCACGCGAGAGTCTTCTCGGCTTTCATCAAGGGCGTTGATGCCCGTCCGGAGCCCAGCGCTTGGGGCGAGCGCCTGCCCTTCAACACAGTGTGCGGCGAGTATCTGAACAACTCGGCAGGCTGGGTCCACTCAGTTGCTTTCTCCCCATCCGGCAACGCGCTCGCATTCGCTGCTCACGACAGCAGCATCACTGTCGTATACCCGTCCGCCCCCGACCAGCCGCCCAGCGCCGTCATTAGCATCAACACGCAGTTGTTGCCCTTCCAGAGCCTCATCTGGAATGGAGAAGCTGAAATCATTGCTGCTGGCTATGACTGCGAGGCTTTCAGGTTCAAGGGAGATGCCACTGGTTGGCAGATTGCCGGTACCCTAGAGTCCAAGGGCCGGCCCGGCTTGGGTGATGCTCGGGAAGAGTCTGCCTTGAACATGTTCAAACAGATGGATCTTAAGGGCAAGGTCAAAGATGACACTCAGCTCAAGACAGTTCACCAGAACACCATATCCACCATCCGTGCCTATGAGACCAACGGCGACTCAGTAACCAAGTTCAGCAGTAAGTTGCATCTTTGTTCTCAGTTTCCATATGGTCTGAGTGGCTAACATGTTCTGCAGCCAGCGGTGTCGATGGAAGGGTTGTCATCTGGGATGCTTAGATTACAGTCCCGCATTTTCTACCTCAAATCGAGACAAACATTTGAAACTATTTCTTCTCCTGCCTGAGTGTCTGGCTTCTATGTCTTGTCGATACGAACTGCTTTTAACACCCTCCATCCACCCCTCCCCTTCTCTCTACCTCCCTCTACCTCCCTCTACCTCCCTCTACCTCCCTCTACCTCCCTCTACCTCCCTCTACCTCCCTCTACCTCCCTCTACCTCCCTCTACCTCCCTCTACCTCTCTCTCTACCTAGTATTTCCCTGTGTGTGTGCAATCATTTGCCCCTATTAGTGACCTTCGATCACTCGCTATTCTATCCGCGCATAGCTGTTCTAAAATACTATCATCGCCTAACAGGCAGAAACACCATTACGGCAACCTCTGAATATGTCACCGACGACATCACCGAGTGATTTTATCTACCAACGCCCATTTTGCGTGGCTTCGGCGGCAGATCAACACAATGCGGTGGAGGAAGTCCAAGCAGATAAACGGGCGAACAGATCTGAGCACACCGGGCACTCGGCTTACGACACGCCCACGGCGATCGCAGAGTGGTATGATGCTCTGGCGCGCGTAGATTCCCGGAAAACAGGCCCGTCATTTCATGTCTCTCATCAACCATCCGAAGGAATCAATGGTGCTGCATCTTGGTCAACGTTTGGGCAGGCCAGTGCCAATACGCCGATGGTGCCTTCGCCTGAAGAGGCAGGCAATCACCACATGCAAGATCAGATTGGCCAGCACAGTGGAAACAGACAGACATCCAGCGCAACTGAGAGTACGCTGAGCCATCATAGGTTCAGTTTCTGCAGCAACGCCTCGGAGCAAGGTAGTCAGTTTGACGATGCCGTCGGCGCTGTTCATAGAATATGTCTTGAGGCCACCAAAGCGTATCTAGGCTCACATCATGCGAACAGACAAGCACGCGCCAGTCATTCGGGTACTGCTGGTCACCGCTGCGAGTCTGGCAAGTCTCCCACAACCTCTGGTCGCGATAATGATTCGGGCAGCATGGCTGGAGGCCTGAACGATGTGCCGACCGCCTCAAGTCGTCCAGGTGCAACCCATAATCACTTGCCAACCCCAATTCCATACGTCTCTAGCTCTCTGCTCAAGAATGTATCGGGAATATGCAACATGCTCTGGGTTGGCTCGCAACGCGACCGCTTGACCGTACTCAACGTCGAGCGCATCGCTGTGGACAACATGGCCAAGTTACTGTCTTGGGCTGAGACGGTGGCTTTGTGCGACTATGACGGGTGGGTGGCAGGCAATTTTGATCTCTTTCATCGTGTACTGGATGCTGGAAAGAATCTTTGTGCTTGGCTGGGCGTTCGAGAGACGTTGGTAGAGACGGAAGCGCTGGAGAGGGCTTTCGAGCATACATATCAGTGAAGGAGAGGCAAGGGACTTTCGCTGAGTCGATTATGAAGGGAAGAATGCTAGTTGCCAGCCAGATGCGATGATAATGGCCGGCCCTGGAGTAAGGCCAGTGCTGTCTTATCAAATAACAGACAATATGTACTGCATTGAGAATCGAGCATGGCACAAGTTGACAATTTGAACAAGAACGGAACTATCATACAGATAGCAGGCGCATATCTAATCGAACAGCCCAACGTTCAGCAATGATCCCAGTAGTCGGTGTCGATCATGCTCGTTCCACTTCAATTCGCTCAAGCACATGGACGCAGCTGCGGTGTCTCGAGACTCGATACGGACTCAAAAGGTGCCAGCTCGGCCATCGATATGCCTTGATGAGAGTTCAAGCCTACCATTATGAAGCAAACAAGTAGATATGTGGAAAGGAGCCAGACCGCACTTTCAGGGATACATACGCCAATGGTTCCGCAACAAATCATTTCTCTCTCTCCCACTACTCCAAAGTGAGGCTGTGAAAGCTAGCATGAAGTTTCCTCCTCGTACCCATTGGGCACAGGAAGATACCGGATACTAGATCTGGGCTCGCTTCAATCTGGGTACGCGCCAGACGCTTTCCGTTGAGACGGTAATGTCTCTTGTGCATAGCTGGTCCTTGGGCATGGAGGGGGAAAAGCTGGCTACTGCATTGTGTGAATATGCGATACGCAGCAATGCCTCTCGGACGCGCTCGACGGTCCAGACTCAGTACTATGGACGACTGGGTCGTGCTATTTGTGGTGATTTCCACTTTTCCTCCATTGAGCACGAGTCATACCTTATAATATAAACCTACCGCAACAGCCGCAGAAGCCGCATGATTGGGCATTAGTAGGAGCGCCACAATTATAGGCCATGTGTTTGCCAGAGGTATAAAGACTCAAAAGATCCGATGCCAGAGATTGTGCTATGGGAAGCCACTTCTGTTCAAATGAACAAATTATCAGGTGGCGTATAGCAATGCAGCTCGGGTATTTGCGTCGGTCAAGACAAATTCCCAAGGTCAATGGTTTCGCCAGTCAACATTGAAATATCATTTCCAAGGTCACCCGGGCTCGCCCATCCGGATAATATTTCTCCAGACACCCATCTCTTCACAGAGCATGAATCAGACTCTACTCGACTACAAGCACCAAGTCTTCCGGGTCACAGCCAACCGCAACTTTACATAAAGGGCCAAGCTCTGCTGTCGATACACCCAACGGCATCATGACGGAGTACATATGCTGTCCTGTTGCCTCTTTCCGGCTAGTAGGCAGAAAACTCTCCACGGTCGGCAAACACATCGCAAGGCCGCTCAAGAAAGCTACCCAACATAGACAGAGATACTCACGGTGGCCACACCTGGATCTTAGGGCGAAACACGACTGCGATGAGCACGACTGCGTGGAATGGGAGACGGACGATATGTTCTCCTGCCGGTGTCGGCAGCAACAACAATACAGAATCGAGACCGCCAGGCGGAAAGAAAGGCTCGAAGCTGTGCTCGAGAGGATCATTCAGGAGGAGAGGGAGATGGACCGTTTGGAGCGCTGGGGCCCGGTCAACCTGGGAGGTTTTATATGAATAAGTCTCACTACCTGGCGTATGGCGTTTGCAAAAGGCTGGGACTATGTTGCAAGCCAGGAATGTTGTTCTTTTTTTTTTTCCCAGTATTTCTCTTCCCATCATGGAGACAAGTTTTGAGGAGGAATTTGGAGTTGATGCTGTCATGAGATACGCGCCTGCTTCGGGACTTGTCTGGTCACGCCCACCGATTGCTTTTACACCAACACATGTGGGAGCCAGACTCGCCAGAGCCACGATCGTGGCTTTGTGGAAAAACAAACTCGTGTCAAGTTCAAAATATCTAAAACGTTGATGATATACATTAATGAACACCCATGGATACAGGCTGAGGGTCGACCCTCAATGGCCCGTGTTTTTCTGATAGGGATCTCCGGCGACATACCTAGGTTAATTGGCAATCACGTACCTAATCGTGTGATATACTCAAAATGAAACAGATTTTGAGCATCTTACGAATTACTGGCATACACACAGCCAGCGCCTTGAATTTGAATTCTGAATAGTTGACTCGAGCACGGGACAAGATGTGATATAGGGTCAGCTGAACTGAGAGTTACGCAGTCTTGGCGGCATCCCCAGTAAGGTAAAGATCCTCGCAGCCCAGCATCGACCCCTGCAACAACCGACCGGGCCGCCTGGTACTACCAGTACCTACCTAAAGGTAGATGTACTGTGTAGGTGGCACATAACGGCCCCCAGAATTCCGCTCAAAACATCAAGTTGTTAAGGTATTATTAGTGTCACCATCAACAGAACCTGGGACTATATCACGCGTTAAAAGGAACGAAAATCATTATATGCAAGCAAGCTGCCCAGGGTGTTAAGATAGGTAGTATATATATATACGTAAAATATGTGATCACCAACAGTGGTGAGCACTAGAGCTTCAAGTTCGCTCGTCACACTATCATTGGCCACGAGGTAGTGTAGGTACTCTGTAGATGCTAGCTGTGCGTACCTAAGGTATCCGCACTTACGTATGCGCCTCGATAGCCCACCTCGCCCTCACCCACCCTGCGGCGCAAAGCTGAGACTTGCTGACGTGAAATCATGACACTTGTTGCGCATTGGGATAGAAACCTCCTACAAGGGCATGCTGGCCAATGATTCACGGGCTCCCGTTCCTGCTGCAGCCTGCTACGTATTACTACGTACCTGTGTCCTACTAAAGCCGTTGAAACCAACCGACCTACCTACCTACCCTACCTAGTCTGCCACGCGCGTCTTGCTCATTGGTAACGTGGATGTAATAATATTCTCCCCATCGAAGCAGCAGAAGAAACCAGTCCATCACGATTGATTGACTTGCCGTTCACCATCATCAGCTTTCTCCAGCTGCGAGACTCGACTCCACGGGACTGTTCCTGGCATCGACTCGCCCGCCTGTGCCCTGTGCATTAATTAGCTTTCCAGAGCTGCCGCACGCCAAAACGCTGCTGAGGTCTTGCCTCTCTGTCGCACCTCCCCAGTTCCGACTCCCTCGAAAAGCTCCGGAAGCTCGCTCCAACCTCGTTCTTGACATGATCCAACTGCCGCCGACCGCCGAACCGAGACCATGATGAGGGCGGGCACGATAACTCTGCCGGCGTCATGGCACAAGCTCCTGCTTGCCACTGCCCTGCTCTGGCAGCTCTTGTGCATCCCCGCCGTCTACGCCAAGGGCGATCCCAACATCGTAGTCACCGACTTCGATCACTATCCCTTCAACCTCAACTACTTTCCCGACTCTGATGTCGTCCTCTTCCAGGACCAGAACGCCGGCGTCGTCTGGCGCTCCGCTGATGCCGGTGCTTCCTGGGCCAAGGTCAGCGGTGTCGAAGAGGGCAAGGCTGCCGCCCTCGTCATGCACCAATACGACCCAACCCGCGCCTACATCCTGACCGAGGGCATGGACCATTGGCGGACCGAAGACCGCGGCAAGACCTGGGTCTCCTTCTTTACCGATGCCGAGCTTGACATCTTCCATCGCGGCGAGTGGCTCACATTCCACGCATCCGACCCCGACAAGATCTTGTTCTTCGGCCTCGACTGGACGTCTGGCTACTACGATGAGGTTGTCATGTACACGACAGATGGCTTCGCGAGCGACGCCAAGTTCCTCCGTGGCAACACCGTCGGTTGCTGGTGGGCCAAATCATCCGACATATTCACAACAGGCCAAGACAGCCTAGATAACAGCCGTGTCCTCTGCATCATCCGGGGCGACTGGTCTACTTTCAAGGAGGATTACCGCCTGCTGATTTCGGACAACTACTTCAGCGCAGAAAGCTCTGATGGTGTCATTCAGGAATTCGAGCCCAAGCTGAATGGCTATGCCGCTGTACAGGGTGTCATCAACATCGCAGTCGTCAAGAAGTACATACTCGTGGCAACGGCTTCCAAATATACCGACGAGATGGCCTTGTATGTCACCGACGACACCAAGCGCTGGCATCGCGCCGTCTTCCCTAGCGACCACCGCCTCAACCAGCAAGCCTACACAGTCTTGGAGGGGACCAACTATAGCGTGCAGATCGATGTCATGAACGGGCGACCTTCCAACCCGACCGGTGTCTTGCTGACCAGCAATTCCAATGGCACCTACTTCACTCGCTCAGCCGAGCACATCAACCAGAATGGTATTGGCCACGTCGATTTTGAGAAGATATCGGGCATTCAGGGCATCTTCCTCATCAACCAGGTCAGCAACTGGGAGGACGTGGAAGAGAAAGGCGACGATGTAGCCAAGAAGATCAAGACCAAGATCACGTTCGATGACGGAAGGACCTTCGAGGCCGTCAGCGCCGGCGGAGACAAGATACATCTCCACTCTGTGACCGAAATGAACAATGTCGGCCGCGTCTTCTCGAGTCCCGCACCTGGTCTCGTCATGGGCAACGGCAACACTGGCGATTACTTGAAGCCGTACTCCGATGCGGATCTGTATGTCTCCGACGATGCAGGCAGGACCTGGTCGGAGGGTCTCAAGGGACCGCACAAGTATGAGTTTGGAGACCAGGGTTCCATACTGCTAGCCGTCTCCGACAGTAAAGACAACGACGTCTCGGAGCTCAAATATTCGCTCGATCACGGGCAACACTGGGACAAGGTCAAACTGCCCAAGGACCTCAAAATCCGTCCCTGGGTCTTGACTACTACCCAAGACTCCACTAGTCTGACTTTCATCCTCACGGCAGAGTCGTCCGATGCCAAGTTCCACATCATCCACATTGACTTTGAGGGCCTTCATGAGGACACCTGCAAAGAGTCCGACATGGAGGACTGGTATGCCAGAAAGGAGGACAATGGTGATGCGAGCTGCATAATGGGCCACACCCAAATGTACCACCGGCGCAAGAAGGACGCTGCATGCTTTATCAAACAGGCGTTCAAAGATCCAGTGCCCGTCTCCGAGCCCTGCGAGTGCCGCGTTCCCGACTTTGAGTGTGATTTCAACTTCGTCAGAAAGGACGACAAATGTGAAAAGGTTGGGCCCATCATTCCGCCTGCGGGTGCATGTGAGAAAGGAGATCCTGAAGAGACATTCAAAGGTACCAGCGGCTGGCGCCTGGTACCGGGAAATATGTGCAAACGGAAGAGCGGTGCCCAGAAGGACGATCTGAAGGAGTGGAAGTGCTCAGATGCTGCTACGGCCCCTGGAAGTGGCGGCGGGGCTACCGGCGACATCAACAGCACACGTACTTCGGTCAAGGGCGATTATGCCTTCTTTGAGAAGCACTATCTCGAGCGCGGTGATTCAAGCTCTAGCTCGGATGAAACCGTCATCATGAGACCGGTGGGCGCTGCCGGTAAGTCCGCCGGGGATATCATGATCACTCACAATCATGGTAAGACGTGGACTACGCCCAAACAGCTGGAGGGCGAGAAGATCTGGGCCATTTCGTCACACCAGTACTACAAGGACATGGTCTTTTTCCTGACGGCTACAGGCAAGGTCATTTACAGCGTCGACAGGGGACAACACTTCTACTCTTTCAATACGCCGTATCCCCCAGATCTGGAGCGATTTGCTTCTCCGTGGTCCTTCCATCCCGACCAAAAGGACTGGCTCATTTTCCACGGCCAAAGCTGTGACGGGGGGTCCTGTCACGATATCGCCTCGGTTTCGCGGGACCGTGGTGACAACTGGGAGACGCTGTCGCGTTTCGTCTGGCGATGTGAGTTCACGGGCTCTCAGGCCTACAAGGGATTCGGACGACCGGAAAAACAAGTCGTGTGTCTCCAGCGGGAGCGCGAGGACAGCGAGGCCGGCAATCCTCTGAATCTGATCTACACGGATGACTTCATCGAGGATAAGGGTAACATGCAGGTTCTTCACCGAAACACGCGTGACTTTGCCACAATGGCAGAGTTCATCGTGGTGGCGACGGAGAACAGAACCGCCGACACACTGCACGCCTGGGCCAGTGTCAATGGACGGGACTACTCCCAAGCCCACTGGCCCTACAACTTCGAGGTTGACCACGAGCGGCTCTACACGGTTCTGGACAGCTCGACGCACGCCGTCAACCTCTTCGTCGCGATCAAGGGAGAGAGCGAGGAAGACAAGTCGCGCCGCTTTGGCTCCATCCTCAAGAGTAACTCGAATGGTACATCCTACGTCCTGAGCATCTCCGAAGTCAACTGCGACGAGAGCGGCTATGTGGACTTCGAGAAGATGCTGGGGATCCAGGGCGTCATTTTAGTCAATACCGTGGCCAACCCCAGCGCTGCTGCCGAGCCCAAGAAGCTTCAGACCAAGATTAGTCACAACGATGGTGCAGAATGGGCGTTTCTGCCTCCGCCCAAGAAAGACTTGGAAGGAAACTCATTCTGCCAGAGCCAGACTGGCGACGAGAGCTGCGCTCTGCACATCCACGGGTACACGGAGCGAACCGACCACGGCAAGACTTATTCCTCGGAAAGCGCAGTTGGCATCATGTTTGGGTGGGGCAACGTAGGTGCTTCGCTGGGTGACATCAAAGATGCCGATACTTACATGACGAGCGATGCCGGTATAAGCTGGAGAATGGTCAAGAAGGGTCGCTGGAGCTGGTCTTTTGGCGACCAAGGATCCACCATCGTCCTTGCCCAGCGCGAGACTCGGACCAAATCGGTATCTTACACGACTGACGAGGGCGAAAACTGGGAGAACTACCAATTTTCTGATTCGGATGTCACAATCACGGACATTACGACACTCCGCTCGGGATCCTCTCGCAACTTCCTGTTGTGGGGTCATGAAGGGGACAAGCTCTTCACGATCAACTTGGACTTCTCCGGCCTCGCGGGTCGGCAATGCGTGTTCGACAAGGACAGCTCGGACAAATCGGACTATAACCTATGGAGTCCGAAGCACCCGAAGCAGGCAAACGACTGCCTCTTTGGCCACAAGGCGCAATACTTGCGAAAGAAGCCGGGACGGGGGTGTTACAATGGAGAGAAGCTCCAGCACCTCTGGGGCTTCGACAACTGTACTTGCACGCGGCAGGACTACGAATGGCAAGTCTACCATTACCCCCTCCACGGGGGCACCGGGATTACCCGTCTTGGTTCTATCATGCTAACTGTCTCACAGTGACTACAACTTTGAATTGGACAAGCACGGCCAATGTCAGCTCGTGCCGGGCTACCAGCCCATATCTCTGGAGCAATACTGCAGCGATAACCCGGATGCGTCCGAGTACTATGAGCCGTCGGGATACCGCCGTATTCCACTCACCACTTGTTCCGGCGAAGGCGCCAACGAGATGGACAAGACCAAAGCAGTCCATCCATGCCCCGGCAAGGAAGAGGAATTCGAGCGAAAGCACTCGACATCGGGCGTTGTCATCTTCTTTGCCATTGTTATTCCCATTGGTCTGGCGGGCGCCGTTGGGTGGTGGGTGTGGCGCAACTGGAATGGCAAGTTTGGCCAGATCCGACTGGGCGACCACGGCAGCACTTTTGACAGCGAGTCTCCGGTGGTCAAGTACCCCGTCATTGTCATCTCGGCCGTGGCGGCAGTGGTGGCAGCGCTCCCTCTCATCGCGTCCAGCATATGGAGAAGCGCCACGTCGGTCTTTGAAAGATTCGGCGGCGGAGGAGGCTCGCGCTACAGCTGGCTGGGCAACGGTGGGCCCAGACGGTTCACCACACGGGACAGCTTCGCGCGTGGCAGAGCCGATTATGCCATTGTCGACGAGGACGAAGGCGAGCTGCTCGGGGACGACAGCGACGAAGATATGTGAAATGTTAAGTGTACGTGTACAGTCCTTGTATAGAAGATTTCAGGTTGGGGTTCGATCAGGAGCAATGGGGAAGCAAGGAAGCAATGGGGAAGCAAGGAAGCAAGGGGAGTCTGTTCAGAAGCTAGCTAAGCCGGGACCGAGGTTCTCTATCCGGCTGACATAGTTCTTCGTTTAGGCCCAGATTAGATACAACGATTCATGGGCGTATGCCTATGCATCTCCAATGAGAATTTGATACATTAAACAAGTACGATGAGTCTCGCGAGGCTCGAGATTCTCTCTCTCGCATGTGACTCTTGGTAATGGAGATGATAATCCAGGTAGTTCGGACTGGCTAGCTGGTTTACACTGTGCTTGTGTAGACTTGTTGTTTACACCAACTAAGTGGTGGGCTATACACGGTGAGAATGTCGCGTCAATCGCGGCCCTCCGACTGTCCAATGGGTGAGTGCTTGCAGCAGTGAACGAATATTGATTCGTTGGCTGCATGATGCCATGTGTTATCTGCTGTGTCACGTCGGGTGGCCACCCTGCATGAGGGACCAGCTGGCTGTCAATAAGTCTCTTGTCGCGCCCGAGAAGAACAAGAAATGGGAAACAACGTTTTACCCCTTCATAAACCTCTCGGTCAGCATCTGGAATCTTGAGCAGCATTCGGCAATGGTAATGTCAACGTCGGCCAAGTAAAAAAGAGCCAAAGACTGGACAACGCACACACACAACATACGGCCCCATGTGGCAAGAAACTCGCAAGTTTGTCCCTCGAAATCAGAGAAGGTTACCTGCTGCGTACTGTGCCTCTTACTTGTTATTTGTTATTGCTTCCATCCCCTTCTTTTGCATGAACCTATAGGAACGCGTCGCGTATACGAGAACCACCGTAACGTTCTGGCTGGCAAACTGCAATCGGAGTCGCAGTGCAGAGAGATATTAATCAACCTACATATATATATGACAGCCTGGGTTGGTCTATATATGCATGCGGGCACCTGCATATAAATGAAGAAAACAACACGGCAGGGTCGCAGTTCGAACCTAGACTAAACCTTATGCACACACTTGAGGCGTACAGAAGTGTCTGCATACATTAATACAGGGGAATTACAAAACATACATGCGCCAGACTAACGTGTAGCCAGTTAGGTAAGAAACTTATAATGCCCGCGCTCTTTTTTCGCCCGTGTCTCCTGAAACATGCAGTGCTTACACGTCCAAGACTCCAGCTGTACAGATGCGGGTTCGTTGGTAGCGTGGGCAGATATAGGGGGTCCTCAGAAGTGGAAGAGGAGGGGCGATGTTGCTTGGAGGAGGGGAAAAAAGGATTCCAGGATGGATTGCAGGGATCAAGTATATTATAGTCAAGTGGGTATACAACGGTCAGGCCGTAATATACACACCCGGCAATACAACAGAACATCGGATGGCATGGAAACAATTCAAGTCAATTCGTCATTTCGAAAAGAGCAGCAAAGGATAAGAAGAATAAAGCTGCAGGGGTGACACGAGCCGCATAGTATGTCAACGCCAGAAGCAGAGGGAAAGAGGAGGGGGGGAAAAAACAATGGCGCCGAACCGACGTGTTCGCATGCGTATTTGCAACCCACTTGAGCCACTCCGTCCCATTCTCCGGCAACTAATGCGACCTCGTTCTGCAGAAAAACGGCGGAGCGGCGGAGAACAGTCTCGAAAGAGGATTGACGATTCTTTGGGAACGACGATTCGGTTCCCCGCCGAACCCCCGTCCCTTTTGATATCATCCTGCCTAACTACATGGTCTGTAGGAAATAGCATGATATTATACATCATAGGTTGCAATGCAGACATTGGTATGGGAGTACGGATAGTTTGTACCGTACCGTAAGTGAGGGAGCACAGTTCGTTGGCGGCGCCGGTGGTACGGTCGGCAAGCCCCGCGGCTTTGCTAAAAAGAAGAAAAAAAACATGCACCAGCGTGGTCCAGCTCAGATATTCTATGCGCATACGGGATGAAGACGTGAGCGAATGCCGAGAACATGGGAAACAATATACGCAGGCAGGGACCAGGAACGAACCATCTGCCGAACGACGATAACTCGAAAAAGGTCCAGGCGCAGGAACGTGCAGCGGCGCACAGAGCTCTGATCGTGGTTAAGCTTACTCTCGACGGCTCGCTCGGTAACATGCCCGGCTCTGTGCGCTTTCCGGGCATGCGGACGATTACAAGGCAGAGCACGCGGGAGAAAGAAGCGATGCTGATGGTGCATGGTCTGTCTCGGGCGAAGAGGGCAACAGATATGGACAGAGAACAAACATGCATGTCGTAAAGACTCGATCATCATGGCACTGGAAACAAATAGTCACTCGCAACAATATCCATCCGAACACAAGCTATGATATCTGTCCAGCCGGGCACTAGACAAATAGGTTATGAGAACTATTGGCATGCGATCGTGGTAACCTCAGCGGCTCACGTCATAGCGCGCAGGAGTGAGGCTATAGAGTAGGGCCTACAACGTGGCCGGCTTCACTTCCCACCCTCCTTCATTGGCCGACCGCCAATGGTTTCTTGTCGATCCCGCACCACTGGTCAGGTACGCCGTTCCCTGAGCAGACAGACTCTAGCCAACGCTTTTCAGCCGCCTTGGTCAAAAAGACGAATGTTAGAACCCATCGCTGAGGCATCTGATCTAACCCAGGCTGCTGGGAGCATGCCCGCACCGACCGTCTGTGATACAGGTGTCTATGATTAGGACCGTGAGACCATCCGTCTGCACTGACAGATATGTCGACCAGAGACGCCGAGCTATAGACATACAAGTGTGCATCCGCCGTGGAGCTGCGCCATGGGAGTAGACTTGCGAAGTAATTGGTTTGATCGTCTATAATAGACTCGTCTGAAATCGGGAGTCCCGTTCGAGTCCGAGCGTGAATATCACGGGGATGCGGGCTCGATAGCAACAGGGCCTGCTAGCCCTCATTATCCATCAAAATAAATAAACATCCGCGCAATGACGGCCAAAGTACATTAATTCCAGTAAAGCCAAATGATATCTCCGCTACATGAGTGTAAAATGCCGGCGCCTCGGCCCAGGCGATGCATGTATATATGTATGTTGTATAATACAGTAAAGGAAGTCGTGATGGCCCTAGAACCTCGTTGTAGTACAAGGCGGCCGTAAGCGGATGCATGTGCGTGAGCTTTCAATCTGTATAGAAGCGGCAAAATCCTTTTTTGGTCGTCCTTTCTTCCCAATCCTACTCTTCCCAATGTCTTGCCTGCGGCTATACCATCCTAGTTGCGCCGCACCTTGTTCCAAAATCGTTTGACTACGCCAGTATCTGCGGTTGAGGCTGCCGCTGCCTCTTCTTCCTCGTCGAGGCTGGCGAAAAAAGCCTCGAGGTTTTCCTTGGATTTGCCCGTATTTCCAGTCAAGGTCTTCTTGGGTGGAACGACATCCTCGAGACGAGGGCTTGTCCTGACTGTTTGCGGGGGCGATCTCTTCTGCCAGCCGTAGATCTCATCATCCCCAGCTCGCAAGTCCGGCCGCGTGAGAGTCATGCGCAGTGTCATCTCTCTTGATGAAGCTGGTATTTGCGCGTAGCCGTCCATCGGCGGTCGAAATGGAGCCTCCTTTGCATCATCGACTGGGCTGTCCTGCTGAAGATCGGCCTTGTCTGGACTGTTCGGCGTTCGGGGCGATTCGGGATCCGGCAACGACTCCTCACTGTAGATGGACGAGTGATCGTCTGAAAAGAACGTCTTGAACTTGGATGAGTCCTGAGACCGCAGTCTTCGCGAATGGCCGCGTGGTGACTGGCGCTCATGATCTGGCATGTTTGCAATCGCATTCTTTGCAGGAAATCCAAACTCAACAGCTTCGTCAAACTTCTGAGGCGACGCAAGGTAGACGCGCAACTTTGCCCGGGCCTCCGGATCCTGGTAATGTGCAGCGTCTGGATCAAAGGGTGGGACGGGCTCCTCAAGAACTGGCCGCGTGTTGATGAGAGACAGTGCCCGGGATTTGCGACGAACAGGTAGGGGAGGCTGTGGGGCTGGCGAGTTCGTTGGTGGCGATGAAGGAGTATGCGAACCGCTGTTGGTTCCCGGGCGACTTGTAGACAAGGAAGAGCGGCCGAATGGAATCTTGTTTATAGAAAGGTGGCGACGGAAGGACGGGCGGTGTTCCGTCGAGTGACGAGGTAAGCTCTCTTTGAGATTGGCGTGATAATCATCCAATTGCAAGCTCAAATCCAAATCGTCGTCGCCTTCCAACCACCGAAAACTATCATAAAAGGTATCGCGGCTGCTTTCGAGCCCATCTTTGGAGCCGCTGGTGGAATGCACCATTCTGCCCGCTTGGGTTTCCTTGCTGAGTTTGGATGATGCGAAACCGGGTGCGTGACTGCGTGATTGGGGAGCACGTCGATCTGAGCGACGGCCGATTTTATATATGGCCTCGTCTGCGGCGTCCAGAATAACGCTTTCTCTCAGGCACCTGGCCAAAGCTAGCTGTTCTGCCCTGCTTAGGTTACGGTGGTGACCTGCGAGAGGGTCTGTGTGAGAGGTCGGCGTTTTATAAACGGAGGTCGAGCTCTGTGACCGACTAATTGGACCAGTAGACACGAGAGTCTCTGACCTCGAATGGGTGTTTCTCTGCGACGTATCGAATTCGCTAAAAGTAAAGCTCCTGGGAGAGTTTCTGAATAATCCGTCGAGGCCCGGGCTATCATGAAGAGCGCCAGACGATTGGGCGAACCTCAGACGCTCCAGCGATGAGAAGTACTAAAGGTGAGTAAAAAAGATCTTAGCCAGAGCCGTACGAGAGTTGAACACAGCTACACCCATGTGAGACAGAGGAGATGGGCGAGAAGCATAAACAGGGGAGAAGAAAACCAGAAGAAGGAGAAGAAAAATCTTAAAAAAGCGAATATGCTTGATCACTTTTGAGGAAAAGACCGAACGCCATGGGCGTGTGAGACAAGGGGAGGCATTGAGGCGCCTGCGTGGGACCGCATGCAATATTGGGAGCCCATAGCGTCGAACCATCCGCGGTGGACTAGGTTCAAGAGGCATCAACTCCCCGCAGAAGACGACGACACCCAAACCAAACCACACCACACACACGCAGCATGCGGTGCCGTAAGCAGCTGCAGGACCGCACATGGTGACAGAACCGCAGCTGTTATGCAGGTCGAGCATGGGGTCTCCGAGAGAGGGCATGTAATCCCGGGGCTGCGTAGGGATCCGGCTGCCAGTGGCCGAGGTCTTGTTGCGCTGATCTGACCCGATGCGATCGAATCGATGCTGCCGCCGCATGTGCCCAGCAAGAAGCAGATGTTTCTACCCACAGCCATAGCAACAACACTCGGTATCCATACTGTCAACCAAAGCCTGAGCCTGAGCCTGAGCCAAGCCAGGGCCAGCAGAGCCAGAGCCCAACAGCGGATAATTAATACATCATAGACCAGCCATTGGGCGCCAGGCTGCTCTCGGCACCGATGATTCACTGGCAGGTCGAGAGACAATAAAAAAAGATTTAAAAATAAAATGCGTAGCGCACCACCAGCGAGCAGCATCAGGACGCCGGCCCAGAGACGGCCGCTTGGCATGCCACGGGAATTAGAAAGCCAGTCCAAAGTTGATAGCTCCCGTATGGAAGTGGAGTCTGGATGAGACAAAGAACATTGCTCACAAAACGTCTCTGGCCATGATATGCGCAGGTTCAAGTCAACTCCCCTGCCGGAGTGGCAACATCGGCAGAAGCAAGGGTTGTCCGGTCCAATGACGTGCAGAGAAGAGAAAATAAGAAAACATATAGAAGAAAAAGACACTGTGCAGGGGCGAGACAGCAGACAGACAGAGGACTTCTGCCGCATGTATGTTCTCTCTGGCACGGTCTCGTGGGATGCAGGGGTGGTCGCAGATTCGCGAACACGGGCAGCACATTCGGAAAAGGAAAAGGAAAGACACGAGAGATTTGGGGGTTCATAACTAACCTTGCGGCGTACGGCTATCGGGAGTGTCTCGAACTCTTCGATTTCTTCTCGCGACAGCGGGTGCAAGGGTGGGCTGATGATATTGCTGGCGCTGCTGCTGTTGTTGTCTCTCTTGCCCGCCGAGTATTTCCTAGGCGGTTTGGCGTTGCAATCGCTCGTCTTTGGCCTGGCGGGGAGCCAACGGCGTGCCGTAGTGGCAGTTGTGGTGGTGGACGGCGTCAGAGTCGCCTCCGTGTCGCGCGAAACATCTGTAGCTGCTGCTATGGACCGCTGGTCCGCGCCGGGCAGCCGACTGTGCTGGCGGAGGGTGTCATGATATTCGGCCGTCAACTTGTTGCTGAGCTGGGAGGGATTCGGCCATATCACCGAGCCCTCGCTGGCGACTCGAGTTCGAGCACGGCCGGGTGCCATGTCGAAGGGACGTGCTGCTTGTTCGATGTCGTTGTCGTGGTCGAAACGCAAGTTGATAGCTAGCCGTGTAGGTAGGCAAGGTGTAATATACCTACTCTACAATAATTGAATTCAGAGTATACCGGGATTCTTGAGTACCGACCGGCGGTCAGCAGAGAAGCATGATATCCGCGTGTCGAGCTGTTTGTATAATATGGCGGTACGGTAACGGGACCTCCCAAGATTTTCGTCTCCTTTTCGAATTCTTGTTCTTATCCGTCTTTGCTTCAGGTCGAGGAATTTTTACAGAAATGTGTGCCAGTGTGTATGGACAAGAGGCAAGAACTACGAAGAAAGCGAAGAACTCAGGAAGGGTCGATGCACAATGGTCTCTTATCGAGCAAACACCTACTACTTCGTACCTGCTCTCCATACCTGCTGGGGGGGATCCAGTGGAAGCGCCGGCCATCGCTCATCACATCAAGCTCTTGAGTAACGAATGGATTGAAGAGGACTGGGATCACGAGCCTGCCACCGCCTCGTGGGGATGCTAGCAATGGCGAGCATGGGTTTTCTAGAAGGACGAGGGGTGGGAATTGAGGACCCTGCCGCGCACCATTTCATAGGACAGGAGGGCCACGGCAGGCTTGGCAAGGGCATTCGTTGGGCCCTCCGGGTGCTGCGTGCCCATCATTGGTAGCATCTCATGAGCAGAGGACCAGAGGCCTGGGTGCCTGGCGGCGACGTGGAGCCTCTTGAGAGAGAAGAAGAGCTGCCAACCCTGTGAATCTTGGACTCTTGAGAGCATCGCGGGCGCCCATACATATTCCAGGGACACCGACGGCCCTTGGAACCAATCGTCTGGCGGCGTGATGCAAGGGACAAATGCGCTAGCAGTTGTGTCAACGGCGGCTGTTGGCCCGTGGGCGCATTTCTGGCCATCGACAGGCACAGCGCCGGGCGCTCTGAGGCCCCGGGCCCTGACAAGCCCAGAGAGGACAAGCCTGGACAAGCAACATGGAAGCTGGCGAGGTCAGGTACGATACGTGACAGGATACAGCATTGTAAGCAGCTTCTCATGTCTCCAGGGCGCTAAGATAGGCCCCCCGCAAGCCAGGGTTTCTCTTTTGTTCGTCCATTGCCCCTTTCGGGCGCAATGACCCAGGGGAAACAGCAGATGAGGCGTCCGCATCCGGCAGAGATCGGCACGCATCCACGTCAATTTGGTCGACAGGCGATGATAATCTCTCCTCTGTCTCTCTTCTTGCATCCACGATTTCTTGCCCAGTGCTGCCAGCACCAGGTGGCTTTTACCGATTGCCTCTCCTGCTTCATCCGCATTCCTTGGCTTCAGGCTTGTCGTGATGATCGTCTCTTCCTCCGCACTGAAAACTCTCACATACACAAGTGCCGATCTGACCGACACATCAGCTGCTTCTTTTTTTTCTCCCTTAAATCCTTCCCAAAGCATATGCACGAAATGCCGAGGTGGTGGTAGAAGTACTGAATATGACGGATCGATATGTCGATCTTACGTTGGCGTCATCATCTCTATCTCTGCTTCTTTTTCTCTTCTGTCTCTATACTCCAGCTCGTGCATGCTTAATGAAACAATATAACCTGGTAAGAAAAGTCCATATTCCTTTACATCCGTCCTTTTTACCTTGGATTAGTCCCACGTCCCAATCTCCACGGGGCGCCACGTATCTTAAAAAAAAAAAAAAAAAAAAAAAAAAGCATCAGATGTGTGCCGAGACTATCTGCAAATAAGAGATGTCTGATGTCTGACATTACACTCACGAGCCACTGACTGTACAGGATAAGCACACAGTCGATGGATATGCCACACACACACCAAAACACCCAATCGAATCCCTGATCGCAAAAACCCGGCCATCTAGTGTAGTAACCTAGTGTAATCTCATGCTTCCCGCCCGCCCATTGCAGCCGGCCACGAGGATCTTCGTCGGTCCACTTCCGTTGCGACTGCTACTAGCAGTCTGCCATGCCAGGCTGTCGGGTCTTCTTGGAATTCACTCATATCTATATGTGTACTAGAAATCGAGAGGCTACTCTCTGTACAAAGTACGTATCCTCTTCTCACCTTGGCGCAGTGTAGTATAAACGGCGTGGGCCGCAACGACCAAAATACCGTCATATCGTCTTCTTCTCTAGCAACGCTCGCAGGTGGCGGGTTTACGGGCCACGCGCATCCCGGCGGAGTCGCGTCTTTTTGTCCTCGTCGCAACATGTGGGTGTCTGGTGGGACGAGGCCGAAGAGGAAGGATAGTCCCGTGGCTACTAGATAATGGGTCATTTTAGATGGCTGCTCTGGCCAGCCCAGCGGATGCCACCAGCTTTAAATGCTGTCATGAACGGTCCCCGCCGCCGTCAATTTCTCTACGCGCTCACTGTTCAGTTGAGTGCCGTGCGATGGTTGATGAGACCGTATGGCTCGACGGGTAACGACGGGCAGCAGTTCCCCGATCCCAAGGTGAGATGAAAACATCGAATGATAGGAATCATGGCTGGATGGATCACTCCTATCATGGCGTACGTTTGATTCCAATATGATTCTGATCATCACCAAGGGAAGGTAACTATTTGAATATGAACAAAGAAAGAAATGTTTCGACCCTCCGCTTCGACACTCGTCCCTCCTCATCCATGGCGAGATTGAGATTGCCAACTGATTCTTCAACTCATCACAGACACTTTGTTCCCTAGAAGTCCATAGAGACTTTCCAAAAGAACAAAACGATTTTCCAAACCCCGTACCCGTGACCACAATGTTCTATACTACACTAAAATGTGGCCATCACGGTCCAAGACGCTCCACCATAAAAGGTCCGCTAAAGACTGAGCTGTGCAGTGGGCACCAGGCGGCGTGACCTCCGACAGAGACTCGCCCATGAAGAAACGGCTAATGGCTTCCGACGAGCGAGTCCACAGGATCATGATACTCGTAGATCTTGTTCCCGCCCTTGACGGCGGGGGCGTCGTACGTCGATATACCCGTGCTTCGGTCGTAGGACAGCTTGCTGTGCGCCGGCTGCTTTCCACCGCCGCCCGGCAGGTCGACGATGAACTTGGGCAGGTCGAAGCCGGCGATGGAGCCCATGAGCTGCTTCTCCATGTCGAGAATCGTCTGCAGCGGTGTCCGGAAGTGCTCGGCCTTGGGCACCATGTCGCATTGGTAGACGTAATACTGCAGAAAAAATAAATGTTAGCTTGCGACATCCTCGAAAGAGAGAGAAAATAAACGGGCCGACACGGCTGCCATACCGGTTGGACTCTCAGTGTATCGGACAATGTCCGGATCAATGTGCCCATGGTTTTGACGTCGTCGTTGATGCCTCTGAGCAGCACCGTCTGGTTCCGGACGGTGACGCCCGCCTCGCGCAACCGGCGGCAGGCCTTCTCGGTCACCCACGAGATCTCGTTTGGATGATTGAAATGTGTGTGAAGTGCCATCCTTTTGCCCGCCTTTTCCGCCTGCTGGCTGACGTGAATGAGGGCATTGGCCCACTGATCGTTGGGGTCGAGAAACCGGTTGGGGCTGACGGCGAGTCCCTTGGAGGCGAAGCGGAACTTCTTGATGTTGGGCATGTTGATCAATCTCTGTCCGATCTCGATGAGGTGCTGTGGCCCAATAAAGAACGAGTCTCCGCCCGAGACGACAACGTCTTGAATCTCGGGCGTGCTCGCAATGTGATCGAGACACGCGTCCCATTGCGCCCGGCGCTGTTTGAAAAGACCCTTTTTCTCGAGCGTTTCCGTATCGGCACCGATGTCGTATGATCTCGTGCAGTATGAGCAATACGTCGGGCATATATTTGTAGCTGAGAAGTAGCAGTTAGTTGAAACCGCAATTTCCATGATTGAAGCCGGTGGTGGCAAGTCTACCTAGGAACAGCGCCTTGTCGGGATACCGGTGAACCAAGCCCGTGACTTTAGAGTCCGACTTCTCGTGGAGAGAGTCATAATCGCACATTGGATGATCTGGGAGCATCATGGACCCCAGCGGCATGAACTGGCGGAAGATGGGATCATTTCTGGGATCGGTCCAGTTAATCCTACTGAAGATGTATGGCCTGAACAAAGTTTTAGTACGTCAGAAATGGGGGCCATATTGACTTTTGGATTTGGTAATGCCACGAGAGACTCACGTCATGCGCACCGACATGGCAGAGCAAGCAAAGCCGGCGAAGATGTCGTCGATAAATTCGTCCCGGCTCTGCATTCGACCGCTGACCTTGTCAAGGGCGATGAAGTCAGGGACGAGCTGGCCAATCAAACTCCTGAACATAAGCGGATCTGATTTTTTGTGAAACTGGACATCGTTTCTCATCTAGAATACCCGTCAGCATGAATTCCTATTTGATGTCTGGGACTTGCACGATACTTACACCCCAGGACCATGACATGAACTGCTCGGCTGGTACATCTTTCCAGATGGGGATCTTTCTCCAGAACTCGTCTGCTTCTGCCTCATTTTTCGGCTGAGCATTCCCATTGAGCATGAACGGCGGAATAAACGCGTTCAGTCTAGATTCTGGCATGGCAGCCTCATGTGCTTGCTTGGCCGATGACGAAGAGATGCCTCGACTAGCTATGCTCTGGCCGACTCGTGAGATATCTCCGATAGAGATAGCATGCTTTGGATACTGTGCTTGAGTCTTCTGAAGACCAGATAGCTTTGAGACTGTCCGGCATTGCCTCTGGACCGAGTGGCGCGCCGACGCCGACAATTGCAACATTTTTGATAACTTTCAGCTCGTCTGCTCGTGCCTTGTGGTCAGCGTTGACGACATTACAATCTGACACTGCATACATCTGGGGGGAATAAAACTTTTCGAGTCATCTCCAGTATACAGCAGGGTTCGGTACGCGGTAGGCAACTGGGTATGGGATGGTACATACCTTTGTTTTCACTGGACTTGGCAGAGAGCCTAGAGATGGACCAGACAGCAGAATATTGATGCTCGTTCTCGGCAACAGCCTGAAGGAGCAAAAGGTCTAGTATGAGATTGTTGGGGGATATGAGAAATAGAGATAGGATGGGTAAATACGAATGTCTATCTCGTTTGAATCAGAATGAAGTATGATTAGAAAAAAGTTTGAGATTGGGTAGGCCCTTCTCTTCTTATACGGAAGGAATGGAAGGGATTACTGTCTTTGCAGTAGCGTTGATGTTGGTAATATGCTACTACAAACGGAATCTCTGAACAATATAACAGAATCACCATTTGAGTGGTTACTTTTTATACTTGATGGGGGCGCTGCTTATCAAGACGGGGACCAACACGGCTTGACAAGACTAGTTGTCTGCAGTAGACAGCATATGAAGAACAAGTACCATTTGCCACACCGACATAATCAGCAACGGCAGGCAGTCCGAGATCCTAAGAGCTATACACAAGCACTCCGCCCTCTGTCCCGCCGTATACCTAGACTGGTGATAGGGCTGCCATGGGGATATTGCGGACCCAGGGAACAAGGCTGAACCACAACGTCGGGTCTCGACCCCCTGGTAATTATTTCCCGTGGCGGCGTAGCCTCCATGCTGAAGCGTCCACACAGCATTCTCCGGGTTTCGTCCTGTCAAGTAGTCGTCAAATCCCAGTAACTCGGTATGTTGGACCGTCAATGTGTTGTTCAGGCTCGCTTGCAGGATGAACTGTCGAAGCCATATTGCGGCGCAAGGAGTTGGAGTAGACCGCTTCCACTGCACAACGGGCCGTCGAGGATCGGCCCCTCGCATCCTATCTATTTCTATAGAGTGGCAAAGCACAAACCAAACGCTGATTTTCTTGACACTCTGCCTATCCGCTTATCAGCGGGATCAGAGCTGTCAGCCTCGATTTCAAACCTATCACCCATGATCACGTCTGGTCGAAATTGTAGAAGAAAGCAAGTAGGTGGTCCGGCAGAGGTCGCAATTGGGCGTTGCCGGATGTTGCTCGTGGGCAGAAGATGAGGCAGATTGTTGCGGGCCGTGGCCGACGTTACGTCGAGGCTCTAGCTGTGCCCATACTAATAAGGTATAAATTCTCCCCGGGTGACGATATGATTGGCTACCGGCTAGGCGGTTCATATTGGACGAGCCATGTCAGCTGGCGAGTGAGCGGTGGGTTCTTACATGTTACACAACAATGTGACTGTTGTGCTCGGCCTGCAGATTGTAGGCCGGGGTCTGCTCTTTTTTGGGCTCTGGGTTTGGGGGCGAGCCGGTGCTGTCTCGAGAGATAGGTCTCGCGCGTGAATGAATAAAGTCTTCTGTCGCCAAGCAGTCAGCCCGAGGCCATGCTCCATATCCTGTCGAGCTGAAGATGTTCACTAAAGATGTTAGCCGCGCCGGCGAGCATAACGGCGAGACACACAACCGTCAGCCATATCAGCAGTCGGCAGCAGATTCTGTATGCACACGAAAATCTTCACGTCGGAATTGGCAGCGGGTAAAATGCTGACGATTGAGGGCTGCCCCAGACCAAACCAAAGCTGGTGTCTCTGGAGCAGGATGCAGCGTTATGTCACAATAAGCTGCAGTAGACTAAAAGATCCATCGACCGGTGCGACATCGCACACTGCCATTACTGACTTTACTTGCATACCTACCTACCGGCGATAGTACATACAACATGTAAGGAGGTTGTTTACAAGGAACAGGGAATCAGCCGGTGAGAGTTGGAAAGTGTTGCCATCTTGACGTCTATGCAGTATCGTGGAGCTTCGCTAGAATCCCTGCCTCTCTGCCTGCCGCACCCCTGGTATCCTACAAGGAAGTCCCTGGGGGGCAAATATGGTCGTGTCCATCATATCTGATCCATCGTGCTCCAGACGATTATCTACCGTTCCTGGATTTTCTTCTTCTTTCCTTTCCCCTCATTCTTTCCGGTCATTATATCATGTAAGTACACCCTCTGGAAGGTTGAAGCAGCATGCTCCTTGGCTTTACTACTGGGGCATTTTTGGTATCCATGACATGTATGCTGCCCAAGTGCGCTTGATAGCCCCATCTGGATGCATGGTTCTTTTGTTTGCATGCATTCCTCCTCCCATCAGGACGAGAAATAATGTCGAGCCGGTTTGGCGGGTCGGAGACTAGGTTAGGTAGTTGGCAAGCGGTTCACCGACGACCATCCATTGATTTGCCCGAAATAGCACTGGACCCGACACTTGGGGAACTTGGACATGCACCCTTCTAGGCGGGCAGCACAGTACAGAATCGAGACGGTGCGGCCCGCCAGCCTTCAAAAACTCGAAAAGATAAGTCACAAATGAAATCGATGATGCCCTTGGCTGGAAAGAGAACCCCGTGCCCCATGGCAGTAGTGATCAACCCGGGGCAAAGTCACAGTCCTCAGCTGCAGCTTGTACTACCTCGCTACTGGACAGAAGCAGCAATAACGTGAGATCCCACAGTTCTGCGCACCAGACGTAGATGGGAGTCTGGAAAATTCAGACCGTCGACATTGGACCGAAGCACATCCATGCAGGTTTGGAGACAATTCAAAAGTCTTTCGCAGCGATGTGTTGATATCACCGCTGCTGCGTTAGCGAACAAGAACTTCTCGTATCCGGCCCGTGACCCATCGAATGGCCAACCGTCCTCGGAACGCCATCTGTGCCGAAGTCGTGGTCTCCTGCATATTTCTGGAAGCGTCACCCGCGCATGGGAGGTCGAGGCATGCCCACCCGGCGGCATTGAGACCCATCTGGGACACGATCAACAACTGAGTGAAACCTTGATGAGCGATGTCACCCAAGTCTGTTTGTTGAAAATATTCCCCGTAAAGCCAAATTGGGGTTTGGGAATACTTTGATTGCCAACAAGCTGATCCCGCTGGAACACCGAGTTAGAAACGCCTGGATGTGATATGTGTTGTACTGCCTGCCCCGACAGCACGGTAACGTGTGAGAAGCGAACCTCGTGGTAAAAAAGGATATTGTCCGCATCACAACGATGCAGTCAGTCCGTTGGCGCTTGCCATAAGCACACAGCTGATGAGATATCGCGGCTGGACCACAAGCGGCGCATGTCCCGGTCTGTAGAAGTCTTCATAGGCGCAGGCACGCAGACAAACATCCAACTCGCATTGCCTAGCAAGATTCAGCTCGACTATTCTCCATCTACCTCAGTTGGAGGTATCCGCCGTTTCGACCAGCCAACGGCCGGTAGGTGGCGCAGCAACCAATCGCATCCTGCTCGTCGCTTGTTTTTGACGCGTTGGTTTATTGCGGCGGCAGAGAGTCCTCGGACGCTTAAGCCGTCCTGGCCTCGCCAGGTCCAGTTGATATACCACGCCGCCGGGTGCCCAAACCAGGGTACTCAGTGCAAATGATCTTCGAATAAGTCGCTTGAAATGAATCATAATCCCAAGTTTTGGCAAGCATGGTCCGGCAGCACATCCGGTAGAGGGTTTATACTTGGGCAGACACGCAAGAGAGGCCGCCTCTGAAAAGGTACAGGAGATTACAATATCTCAGCAACAAGAGCGGATCTCCCTCTTGAGAGCTCACAAGAGTGGTACATAGCTCAACGGCGCTTGGTGAGTGGCTGTCCGGTCTGAGGTATTTCCTGTACTCCTCCTAGCTGCCAAACGCTCGATCAGCTTCCTAGACAATAACACATGTGGTCAATTCTCGTTTATTATTAGAATGCTGCTTACTAGACAGCTTGGGCAGTGATTTGCAAGCTACCTCGAGTACGAGCTACGGCCGCTACCACCAGGTCGAGCGTCAAAACAACCAACGCCACTCGCAAGCCGGGCTGCAAACAAATGGCAGTACATAGACTGGAAACTCCCTAGCCTATTGAAATAAGTCTTCTTTCATCCAAAGTGGCAGATGCAGACTGTCACATCAGTACCCAGCTGGGTTCGATGCGGTACAAGCATGCTTGTTCCGTCCACAGTGTGCAATTTTGGCAGACCAGCTCGGTTGCGTTGTTCACCTTGTCCCATTCTTTTCTTTTCTTTGTTTCGTGGCAGCCAGACTTCTTGCACTGCACAAATGGTCGTTACCTTGGTGCGGAGGAATGGTGCAATCTCCTTGCCTGTAGTTGCAGCGCTCTTCTTCTCGCACGTCGTATTCCATATACACCTTACCGGTTACTGCCAGACCGTGGCGTGGATTTCTTGGAAAAAGAGGTCATTTATACCGTGGCTCAGAGGTACGGACAAAAAAGCAAAGGCATGCGGTGCTTTTGCGCCTTACTCCAGAGCCCTGAATATACAGGTCAATCAATAGATCACATAGCTTGGCAACGAGATGGAGGAGAGGGAAAGAGTGCCACGATTGGTGGAGAGTGAGGCAAGGACCAACGTACCCGAGATAATCCTCTTTGATGCTGCCGATGGCCCACAGCTCGCCGACTTCAGCTCGCGTACCCAGCAGCTTGACACGCACGTGAGTTCCTACTCTGATGTGCAGATCGTCTCCATTGGTGAACTCTGGCGGCGTGGCATTGGGATCCCACTTGGTATCGCTGGGAATCAACTAGAAAGGGCAGCGTCAGTCTTGGCGCCGATTGCCTCATGGAGCCAAAAAGGATCATGATGTGCTTCTTACGTGCGAGCTAACAAAAATCCGCAGTGGACCAGCTTCGGCAAAGAATCCATGTTGGTTGACAGAGACGACAATGGCGTCGATCTGAGGTTTGGGTCAGCAAGAGAGACTCTCGTCCAAGACCGTCCAGCACTTTTGTCATACCGTCTCGCCCTTGAAGGGTCGCCACACAACTGCCTTGTACCTAACAGTGAACTCGGCAAGTCCGCTGCCTGGCAGAATCCGGCCCTCTGAGATGTCAAAGGTATCCATGATGGTGATGATGTAGTAACTGCCGGTACAAGTGCCCTCGACGTCATTCAGCAGCTTTCCCGTGACCAGCTCATGCATATTCTTGCCGAAATAGGACGGATGCAGCGTAACGCGCCGCTCGAGGGTGTAGAGGAAGAACATGGTGACTGTAGTCCTTGTGTTGGGGCCCGTCCGATGTATGTAGGCGGCACGGCGTCAAATGTTGGTGCTGCCAGTTCGGGCTGGGTCGATTCTGGCAACTGCTTCTCCTGACCGTCGATGAACGAGGGGAACGCGAAGGGGCAACTCCGGCGACACGAGGAGAGGAGTGCGCTCGAGTACGCCGCAAAGCCGAGGAATGGGAGACGCAAGATCGGTCGTCGGGTGGTGATGGATGGAAGAGCCGAGTCCCTTGGTAGAAGAGAGTGGTGTCTGGGTCGGCGGATGCGCTGCCGACAAAGAAAATAGAGCACCTGGCGCTCAGCGAACTATGGGTATCATCTAGAAATGTACGCTTGGGCGACAAGAGACAAGGAGGGCGCGCGCAGGCTGCCGGGAAGAAAATGGAGAGTCGGAAAGCAAGCACCCAAAAAAGACAATCGCAAGAGGTGGTCAGTCGCAAAGGGTGATCGTCTCTCGCGCGCGACTCGACTCGGCTCGGCTCGACTCGACTATTCGACTCAACCCCAGCAGTTTCGCAGGAGTGGGATGGCACAGGGTTGGTGACAGCGACGGACTGCGACGAGTAGGAATAATGGAATGGAATGTACTTGTCGATTAAAGTTGGGCCAACCAAACGCGACCAGGCTGAATGAACACCGTGAGCCTCGCTAATAACAGTCGTCGTTGTCCCAGCTTGGTATTGGTCAAAGCGCCGGCTTGTCTTCAATTCAGTGGATGGGTTCGGCCATTTGATGGAAGTTCCCGAGGGTACGTACCTGCCTTACATGCACTCGGCTAATCCGCGGATGGAGCGGCCCTTGAACTTTGAAGATCCCTCCACTGAAGTTCAGACACCTTCTCTACTCTACTAGAAGCTGGGCACGATTATACAATTCAATAATGGCCGACTCTTTATTTGATATTGTAAACGACGCCTTCTTCGAAATTCAAGCCCGTAAGCTGTAAAAACTATTTTTTTTAATATGCTTCGTACGGAGCCAAGTGTATGTATACTTGTGTTTGACGCCGTATATATACAGAGTATGTATCGCTTGGGTTCCGCATGCACCGTAGGACCTGGCACGTGAGAATTGCATGAGTCCATGCCACACGTATATCGTCATATAGGTACGTTTCGTTTGTTTACTTTACCAAGTATGTAGGTTAGTACCTTTTCAGTTGTCAAACGAGGCCGATTTGGTACATAGTTTCATTTCTATAATTACAGATGGGCAGCCAGGTCCGAAGGAAACTTCGGAGGAATAAGAACGGAGCACAAACAGCGTACTTGGCACATGTCAGCACAACGTGACAATGGTCAGGTACAAAGTTTCCATCAAAATCGCCGAGGGTCCAACAGTCCCCGAAGGTTCGGTCACGAATTCTAGGGGATATCGGACAATAATGATATAGAGAAAGTTTCATCTCCATATGCCGTTGCCATACCGAAGGCAGTGGCTTTGGCTTGCATTAAAGATTGTCTCTCGCCGATATAACCTAATCTGGTCCTCTGTCCATCCAAGATGACTTGACACTTCTCGAGTGTTTTCACATATCAACATTTATAAAGCCGTGTACAAAACATTTTTCTTACAGATCTCACCCCGTGCAACGATCACAATCTCTTATGGTCCATTCATCAACCCAGGACAAGCCAACTTCAATTGTCTGCTGATTCCCCACCAAAAATCAATTAGGACCTCCCCGCGGCAAGACACCCGAAAGGCGCCTGGCATTCACCCACTGGTGCTCTAGGGACCCAAAAAGTTTAGCGACGGCAAGCAGCTGCGCCAAGCGGAAGCAATAGGTTCGCAATCGCAATCGCGCCGCAACTCATTGGGCGATCTCACCTGCCTCACAACCCGTGCTATCTACTCGGATTCACTACTCTACTACTGACCTAACCTACCACCTACCTTCTCTCCCTCCCTCACTCACTTCTCCCCTCCGCCTCTGCCGACACACGCCTGCTTCGTTTTCTCTCATATTCGGCTCGTCATCCCCCCACGCGACTGCACCTCGGCTTTTGCGCCATGTCTCTGAACTTGGAAAAGCAGCTCACCTTTGTATGTTTGCACTCCCGTCTGCTGTCGTCGTTGTTCTGTCCAATCCCGCTTCTCGCACATGCCTCTCTGTCTCTCGACTACCTTTGCATATGCAACTCCAGCTAACACCGAGGCCAAATTAGTACGGCGCATACCATCACAATGCCCTCAATGTCGCCATTCACATGACATGTGTGCCTCTGATCCTGGTGTCGGGATTCTGCATGGTACGTTCTCCGCTTCACAGAGGCTCCCCCCGGAAGCCGCACTCTCTCACCACGCATTGCTAAACATATATCCCTCTTTCCAGGCAGCCAACAGCGGTCCGCTGATCCCGCTTCCCGATGCCTTGACGGTCCCGTATCTAGATCTGAACCTGGGCACCATCGCTGCTGTGGCGTATGCGGTCCTCTACGTATTATTGGAGCCCGTGGCCGGTACTGCCCTCGGCGCACTCTGCATCGCCTCCACTGCCCTCGCCAACAAGGCCCTGCTCGAGAGTCCTACACAGACAAACCAGATCGCCATTGCGACTCACATCGCCAGCTGGCTACTGCAGTTCGTGGGCCACGGTGTCTTTGAAGGGCGCGCTCCTGCTCTGCTCGACAACCTCGTACAAGCCATCTTCTTGGCGCCTCTCTTCGTCTGGCTGGAGCTCCTCTTCAAGTTCGGATACCGTCGCGAGCTCCAGAGCCGAGTTGAGAAGGCCGTGCAGGTCGAGATTGCAAAGTTTCGCGCCCAGAAGGCTGTAAAGAATGGAAAGGCACAGTAGGTGAGGGACGTGTTCAACAAGTCTGCTCGAACCCACCCAAGCGCCGCGCCGCGCCGCGCGACGTGATACAGCCAGTGCAACGCCAATGGAGACAATGCGGCATACAAGTTCAACAATGGCATGCTCTGAATGCTGCTGATGGCATCAGAGGCAGCTGCTATATGGCCGTGGCGTGAAGCACGCGAAAAGGCTGTAGGTTGAGTTGCTGGATATTGCGCAAACAGAGAAGCTGACCTGTACTCAAAGAGTATTCTATTACCCAACATATAGAGAAGGACGCGCTGTGATATTTTGGTTACTCATGATACCCATACACATTTTCTTGTCGACGCTTCGTTCTTTGTCAGCCTGCAGGAGTACGGGAGCCGGAAGCCCAATTTCATTCGAAACCCTCAAGAGAACCGAAGAACGTTGGCAGAATTTTTGCAGATTGCATTCAATCGTATTTGCTCTTTACTGTTATTATACAGCAACGGTATACTTGAGATACGCTAAACAAGACCCAAGTTCCATACCTACCTATCCGCATTTACAGACCATGAAGAGATACACTGCGCCTATAAGCAAATCACCTGTAGCCGTGCCTCATCCTCACTAGGTCAGCAGCGCCGTGCGGGCTGCGTTCGATTTGGCGAGCACCTTCACAGGCAAACGATACATCCGAGTCCGTTTCCGCAGAGGGCTGATGGCCCGATCCGAAGCCTAGCGATGAAAGCCACGTCTTCTTGATCTCCTGGCTCGACGGTACGCGAGGTTGTGACAAGTGTCGTGTGGCCTGCGGTGCCTTGGGCAGAGGGCGTTGTCTCGAATCGTACATTCTCTCCGTCTCCTTTTGCGCCTGAAGATATACCTCGTACTTGGGTCTGGGCACCTCTCGGCTTGCAGAAGCTTGTCGCCCGCCCACAGCAAGCGACTCTTGATGCCCATTCCCGAGGCTGCGTTGAGGCAGCCTACCAGTGTGACGAAGACCCTTGCTCTGCCAAGTTGCCTGGGCGTTGGCCGATTTTCGGGGCGACCAGACGACGGGGTCGAAAGTAGGCGCCCTGTTATCTGCAACATCCAGGGCGACCGGTACTCTCCGCTGACTACTCCTGGCTTCTTCCCATCCTTGAGTAGGCCGCCCTTCATGAATCTCACCTCTGCTCGCATCTTTACTGGACCTACCTGGAGTCGTGCGAGACGCCGACGATCTACGCCGAGGCGGACCATGTGGTCTTTCAGCTCTCAACGGTACTCTGGGCGGGGCTACGGGGGGCAGCGGATTGCTCCGACCGGCGTAGCTTTTCATCGCTGCGGCCGTCCGAGGATGATGGTAGTAGTCCGGAACCCAGACCGAAGCTTTTGCAGATATGGTCTCGTGGCGTCTGTAACCCTTGGGCTTCAGAGTTCCACCAGTGGCCTTTTTCAAGGACTCCCTGGCTGCGTCGAGCCTTTCCTGTCTGAAATTTTCGTCGACAAAATGGCGATGAGCGTGATTGGCGCCGTCTGACCGTATCGAGCGGTCTTCGTAGCCGCGGAGGGACTTTGACCTTTCTCTGCGGTTCGCTCCACGAGCTTTCATGTCCTCGTAGTAACCGAAAAACTTGTCGCGAAGCGAAGACCTTCTCCTGAGTAAACTGGATCTTCGTATGTGTTGCTGCTCGTGATGCCCACGGGCGCGGCCCGTGTCGGCCTCCATGGACATGCCCCTTCTCCTTGCCGAAGTGGTTGCCATGGATGCCTTGGATGTGAATAATATCCTGTATAGCTGATCTACAACTATGAACTATCAGTAAGAACTGTAAATGATTGACATACCGGCAGCTATCCGAAACAGGTCAGGGATCCTGGCTATATAGGGATCCAGAGGTCATTGTTGTACACAAGAGAATGGTTCAGACTGAAGAGATCAATGTCTTGTCTTTTGACAAACAATGGTGTAGATACGTAAGATCTTCTCTTTATTGTAAGTGATTTAGTCCGGGCCCCTGCGTAGTTGTTCGCTATAGGACAAGGACATCTTGTACTGTACCACCGCGTGCGCGGAACGTGCTCCTTGATCACCCGCAACGAATAGACCGACATAAAGAGACAAAGGCCGGGGACGCCAGACTATATAGTCCTCTCACCCGGCCCGGAGGACGCTAACTCGATTCTAGAACCTAAGATTCAAGACAATGAAGATCGTTGAAACTTCTTCGGAACCACGACCCAGATACTGACGACGGTATCTCGATCAGCGTCGAACTTGAAAACATTTTTCAACTCTTGACACACTCTAGGACCGCGAAATATAAGCCAGCTATGTTTAAAAGGATCCGACGCTTCTTTCAGAAGCCGACGTCGTCCGACGACCGCGACGCCGAGCGCATCCGAGCACGCTGCACACCCAACGACCAGACCGAGATTCTCATCTCCGTGCCGAGAGACTCTAGAGTACTAGTGCCCGTCCCCTCGGAGACGTACAAGAGCTCGCGCTCCGACGTCCGACGCTGGTCTGGAGACGGGTTCTCCCGCGACGTCTCGTGGGTTCGAGTGAACCATGTCAAGCGGCCCATAGCCATAACCGAATTGGAGGTGGGATCCTCGGGGTCCGACCCGGCTGGCGAAAATCGCGTTCTCCGTGCAGATACGCACGATTCTGGGTACGGCTCGGTCGCGTCGGAGGAGGACGCCGTGATGAAATGTATCGTTGCGGAACAGGGGCAATCGCGGTCAGCAGCCGGTGGAGATGGCCATCTTCGCAAAGAGTACGATATAGGTGAGTCTCTTTACTCTTCCTTTCAGGACACCGCCCCTTGGCACAGGGGTCCCGACCGTTGCGGCGATGCTCTGGCTACCGAGCCGGAAGACCCGGACGCCTATTTCGACAAGATCATCAAGTCGTGGATAGACGACATGGCCCAGGACTCGCCCGGACTCGAGTTCCCGCCAGTGCGGAAGAAAAAAGAGTCATCGTTCCGGGACTGGAACGACATCCTGGACCAGGGGATTGACGATGGAGACCCATCGTGTATTGCGGCTGCAGGATGTTCGAGGCGGGGGCGCAACCCTCGCCCGATCCGCAGAGGCTGGGACGAAGGTTGGTGAACTTTCCAAGGCTGGTTATCATTAGAGTTCTCGAGGTAACTTGCTTTCGTTCTCGTAGTCTACGCTTGCATTTATTTACTTATTCCTTTACCTCCCTCTTTTGACTACGTTATCTTTGCACAATGCTCTCATCAAGACCGTATAATACTGTGTAGACCATGTCCCTCGATATCTTGGGTTGGCGGAGCAGTAAGCCAGAAGTATGAAGAGAAAGAAACTAGTAAAATGAATAAACCAAAAAAAAAAAAAAAAAAAACATGATCTATTTTCCATATTTGGTCTGCGTGACATAATAAGTCATTCTCGACGCTGTTCACGTACTGACCTCATGACTATAGAGCACTAAACTCGTGATTACAGAAGAAAATGTAGTTCGTTCCCTCTTATCGTAAGAATTCATGTCACGTATGAGATGCTTTCACTTCATCAAACATTAGAATTTCCAAGAACAAATTTTATATTCAAATCGCATATGGGGTGGCCACCCAGATGTCTTTAAAGGAGTGTCTCCTATCCAACTTCTATACGCTCGCTACTCCAGAACATATTCCCCATCATCACCAAAGAGACGAGCCGCTGAAAACTTTTCTGATAGGTCTGAGAATCGCAGAGGATCCCAGACCTGAACCGTGCGGAATACTCTCCGGCAGGCTCTTTAGCGGGGACCGAGGGTGCAGCTGATGGTGAGCTGGACCTGGGGAGGGCCGACGTCGACGGAGCCGGGGCCGTAGGTGTACGTGTCGCTGCCGTCGATGCCGTGGGCGTGGCAGTTGAGGCTGGCGGGGACCGGGTCAAGGACGACGATGTGGGAGATGCTCAGGTCCGTGTTGACGGTGTGGGCGGCGCCGTCGGCCGGCACCCACTGGGTGTAGGCGGCGTCGGCGGCGCCCTCGAAGCGGACGGCGACGGTGGCGCTGCGGGCCTCGGGGGCGGCGAGGCCGGTGCTGGCCAGGAGAGCGGTAGCGCCGAGAGTGAGGAACTGCATTTTGATGATTTGTTGGTGGAAAGGAGGACTGGTGTTTTTTTGTGTATGTGTAATGATGAAGTGTGTTTGTTGGTTTGTGGATGCGGTTGATGATGTCCAGGAGATTTGAGAATGGGCGTCGTCTTGAGTCCTTATATATCTGCAGACCAGCCTGCGCAGTCATTACCATTCGTCATAAGTTCAACGCAATAGACAAATATGAGCATGTTCCGGTCGACATTGCTGAGCCTTGAACACTGCCTCCAGGTGAAGTCATCCTCGAAGCCACTCTCAGGAGAGCTGAACCTCAGCGGGACGATTATTGGCAAAAGACTCGTACCTCTAGTACAACGTTGCCTTGAATATTACTTCCTTTCTCGTGCTTTTTCACGTCTTCCAAGAGCCCTTTCCAATGCCGCTGCTCAACGGATCGCCGGCCAAAACGTCTTCGTCGGTGAGATTGCTGAATGCCAAGGCTGCTGTAGCCATTTACCTGGCTTGCCATTCGATATTTCTCCTGTGATCCTCGCGAATTATTTCTCCGAGATGCTGACTTTTTATTTTTAGTATTCGCTGTATTGTTGGTGCCTTTGAGTCGTGGCTCGTTGTACAAGGACGGCACCCCATACCCAGTCGAGGGTTTCTGTACCGCTGTATAGATGGTATGATACTTCTGCACATAGGCTATAAGCCTCCGACGGATGCTGGTAGGACTAGCAGATCCGGAAGTATCAGACGGCACAGAAGGAAGTAACTGACTCCGCCAGGCTTGATATATCATCTATCGAGTACAGCACCGCCCGACTGACAGTGCCTCAGGATTGTCAGCCGCCACGATGAGCGTCCAGCCTGCAAATGCCTAGCCCGGAAGGCGTGGATTGGCTATTCATCGGGTTACCGGGAGTCGAACACTACATCGCCGCGCTCATCGGCGCAGTCATTTGACAGCTCATATGATGACAGCTGACTAGCGGGGGAAGCAAGGGCTTGAGCATCTCTGCACCAAGGACACTCATTTTCATCGGAAATTTATTCGCTCGTGACGATTTGTACATCGGTCCTCGGAGGAAAGTGATGGAAATCAATTCACCAAGATTTGAATGAATTTTACTAGATTATTCTTGGTCACTCGAGTAGAGCTTGGCCGACTTCCAATGATCAAGTAACTGGTCATTGTTCACGTGAGATCAGTCGCGGAACAATAAGCATTCTAAGCAATGAACGAAACTAACGTTGATACATGAGCGGAATCTCGCCAATCGATGAAAGATTTTAGGTTATCGATACGAGAAGAACAAAAAAGAGTAAGAAAAAGTAAGCCGCCCAAAATCAACGTCTTCCTTCCCCAGCTGGCAGCAACGTTCCAAATTCAGGGTTGCTCTCACCCCGGATTTATAGGAGGACCCTTGGATGTTCCCCACAAAAACTGGGCTGAACGGGTGACGTGGGGTAACAGCTGCCTGCGGGGGGGTTCTTTCCCTATTTTGCTTCCCCGAGATGGAGATTCTGAGCTGAACATTCACTTGATCACAGTAGATTATCAAATATTCCGTTTTTCCCTAAGACTTTCTTGATTTCTTTACGAGCTCAAGAAGTGTCAGAAATAGCGTGCTTCACCACACAGCTAGAAAGCCCAGTTCCATTTCGACCAAATCCAGCACAGGCAAACTCGTGTCACTCACCGATCAGCCCGTGAGAATCATGGCGGCCACCAAGAAACGATGGTCCATGCTGGGTAAGGCTGACGTGAAACTCCGCCGCCTCTATTCCACAGCTGATCATCCACGCCAATAGAGAACAACCCCGAGGTCATGAACCAATTGGCAGCCAAGCTCGGCCTGGGCCGGCATGGCGAGCTCAGCTTCTACGACGTCTACTCGCTCGACGAGCCGGAGCTGATGGCGCACATCCCTCGCCCGGTCCTGGCCCTGCTCGTCATCATACCCCTCACGCCGGCCTGGGCGGAGGACCGCCAGGCTGAGGATGCCGGCAAGGGCGAGTACGCTGGCACGGGCCCAAGTGAGCCCGTCATCTGGTTCAGGCAGACCATAGGCAACGCTTGCGGCTCCATTGGGCTGCTCCACTGCGCCATCAACGGCGAGGCAGCCACATATGTTCAGCCTGGCTCGGCCCTGGACGAGATACGTACGGCGGCGATTCCGCTCAAGATGGCGGAACGAGCTGAGATGCTGTACAACAGCGATCCGTTCGAGCAGGCTCACAAGTCCGTCGAACAAATTGGCGATACTCCTCCTCTCCCCTCGGCTGAACATATCGGTCAGCACTTTGTTGCCTACATCAAGGCCGATGGCCGTTTGTGGGAACTCGAGGGCTCCCGAAAAGGTCCTCTGGATCGTGGCAGTCTCGATCGTGATGAGGATGTCCTGAGTCCCAAGGCTTTAGAATTGGGCTTGAAACGCATCATCAAATTAGAACTAGACAACGGTGGTACAGATCTTCGCTTCAGTTGCATTGCCTTGGCAGAAAAGACTTGATTCTCATTGAGCTATAAATGAGTATGGGTGGATGGCATCTCCAGGAGGAAGCGGAGTCTGGCCTATTACAAGGTGACAACATCTTCACCTCAAGCCAGTCATCTGGAGCAAATCATGACGGTGGAAGAAGCTTCGGTTTCGCTTGCCATACACATCTAAGACGAGTCAGCAACTGGTTGGCTTTCTTGGAAAATTAGGGCTTACTCACACATGGGAATGCTCAGCAGGCAAATGACTACCTGTACGGAAGCAAGAGCAATGAATGTCTCCTTGATACCGCCTTCTACCAGCCAGTCATATGCCTTGAAGGTCAGACCAAAACTGAACATGTTCTTGAAAATGATCAAACATGTAAAGCCTTCAACAGCCAGGTCGCCTGGGGTGGACATTTTAGTAAATTGCCGGCTGGTTTCTTTCTCTGCAACTTACGATATGCGTCGACAATGTACAGCGAGCTGGAAACAGCCCCAATCACCATGCCACATACTTCAAAGCCAAAGAAGACGATGGGCACAGACCAGTGATACTCGCTTCTCAATGTTCCCACACTCGTTATGGCAAAGCCGTACAGCCCCAAGCATCCAAAGATGAGCTGCGGGATGACCAAGAGAATGCGGAACTCTGGTTCATAGATTCCACCGTTGCGTTTGGTCAGAAACTTGGCGCTCCAGTCGGAAAGGAGACCGGCGATCAAGAAACCAAGCAGGGCACCGACAAAAGGCCCAACGTAGGCGTAGCCAGTCGAGACCTCGTCCCAAAACAGTGGAGGCCCAAGGAAGATGGCGGCCAAGACGACACCAATGAATACAGTCCAGCCTATCATGGCGCCTTGTATCAGACAAGCCCAGAGGAAGGCAGGCTGCACAAACAGCGGGAACGGGCGGAAGAACAGTTTCAAGAAGTTCTCGTCCGTCTTGCGGCCATCAAAGGGGGAGAGCGACTGCCAGTACGTCTTGCGGACAGGGCCTGAATCAGCGTGATGAACTTGCTGAGTTGCCGGGTGTTGTTTTTCGTGGTGGTCATGCTGCCTGGAGTCCTCAAAGGCGGCCGTGTCGGTGTTGAGAGCGGCATCGCGCCTAAAGGACGTCTCGGGACAGAAGAGAAGCACGGCAAAGAAGGCCAGAGCGCAGAAGATGGCCACGAGATAAAATGTCCACCACCACCCGATTGTGTGAGTGATCTTACCAACCACAATTGGGGTGAAAAAGGCGCCTCCGAACACGGCCAAGTTGGTAAACGCCATGCGCTTGCCTCTCTCCTGTGTTCAAGTGTCAGTACATACATGTATAGCGATCGTACGAGACGGGCCAGAAACGAGCAGTACAAACCTACATGTACAAAGTATAAATCTCCCACAGCTGCATTCACGAGCGACTCAAACGGTGCCGTGCCGACTCCTTGTATAATTCTGGACCATAGGAGACTCGTATAGTCCTTTCTCTTGCCGACGGCGCCTGCCCAGGCGCTAGATGCGATAAGAAGCAATGCTCCCAGCAGGAAGGCATGCCTCTTTCCCCATATTCTGCTGGAAGGCACGAAGAACATGCCCGCAAATCCAACGCCCAGGAGAAAGTATCCGGTCAGGATGGCGATGTATGTAAAGTTGAGTGTGAAATATAGGGTCAGCGTCAACGTGTTTGCTGCCAGGATTGGGCCCAAGGCTGTCGCAAAGATGGCCGTCACCGACAGGATAAATGTGATCAGGTCGCGCCTCCATAGAGGCCAGTTGAGAGGATCGTTTGGGTCATCCGACGGTTGCGGGTGCTGTGCCACGACGACATGATTGGGTCAGCAAAAAGGATGACTACTTGAGTGGAGCAGAGTATAGGATGGATGAGTGGATATATGGAAGAACGGATGGAAACACGTACAAGTATAATGGGAACGGGTCCACTTCTGTCGCATTTCAGCCCTTGCGCATCTGCTGTATTCGCGGTCTGCGGCCTGTCTGGGTCGTCAAAGTATCGCGTCGTCCCTGTAGATACAAATGTCCTCGGTTAGCAATCGCAGACAGTGATTTGGGATGTGTTCTGGATGTCATCGGATCGTGGTCGCTGTTTTTGAGCGCCGGATCTGGCGGCAGATGCAATTCTTACCGGGGACGTGGTCAAGGACCGTGTCTTCAAGTATACCGAGGCCCATGGCGACGACAGAGAAGGATCTAGATTACGACTTTCGAAAATGACATGACCAGCTCATCCAAGCGCGAGTAAAATATAGCCTCGAGGAGTTTTATATGTTTACAAATTCAGAGCCTTCGCAAGATGACCAAAATTGCGCTCACGGCTGAGCTGGAGAAGGTGCAAGGGGAAAGAAAAGGTAAATTAAGCTTCTGGTAAACTGAGCAGGAGGCAGCTGCAGATTTCCCCTCGTTGCTCCTTTGTGGCGTCGTCAATAGACCCTCGGGACCCTACATTTGAATAGGTAAAAATCTAGGTTCATCAAATATGTGCCGTGCGCCCAAGCTCCATGCTACCCGCCTACCCCAAATTCCACATGCGATATGGCCGGCTATCGACGTTGGGTTGCCCTTTCATCTTTTATTGAGCGACACCGTGCTACACGGAAGAGACCAAAATAAACCTACAGCATTTCCTGTACTTAGAGCTCGTGCCTTGTTCCTGAAGAGTGGAAGCAGACGCAAATTCCTCCTTGCCAATCTTTAGGATTCGATCAAAAAAGTGCGCCATTCCGTGACGCCGTGATCAAATACAACAGAAAAAGGCGTCCGAGCGAGAAGCGAGTGTAGGTAAATTGAAATGAGGGGATCCCAATTCCGGCGTCTAATGGCTTGGGCTTGTTATTGGTCGGCGTTCCAACCACCGAGGCTTGTCCATGTTGCTAGAGGTGCGAATTGGGGAAAGCGAGACACTGTCGATGCGACGGTCTCTCCGCTTTCCTCCCAAAGCAGCTGAGCTACATCATCCTCGTGGCTGTTACCCCGTGTTTGTGGTGAAGCTGGGGAGGTAGGTAGGTACCCTTTCCTTATTGAATGCGCCTGAGATCTGCCATTTGAAGCGCCGCCGAGAGCTTATTTTCAGCCCTCACACGTGTTTGCCATCAGTACTTCAGCTTCTCTTCTCGTCTCGTATCCCATGATCCTCTCACCGTGAAACGAACCTCTGCCTCAAATATCCTACCAAACAAACCTATACCCTAGCATCACGTCATCACCTCCGAACAAGTACCATGAAGATCCAGATCCTCTTGACTTCCATCGTCGCTCTGGTCGCCGCCCAGGATGGACTGCCACAATGCGCGGTAAGTATCCCCGTCTCAACGCCTACCAAGCTGCCTTTTGGACGGAACATGACGGAGGGCGCCAACAACAACATTCCCTATTGCATGAAGATTGAAAGCTGACATGGTCATTGAAAACCAGAAAGACTGTGTGACCAAGTTCACTTCGGGTGACAACATTGGCGGCTGTCCCCAGATCAATGCCCAATGCATATGTTCTCAGCAGTCCTTCATCAGCGGTATCGCTTGCTGTCTCTCAAGCGTCTGCGACGAAGCCGACCAGCAGGCCGCCGTAGACTACGCGGTCAAGTTCTGCAGCAGCTTTGGCGTCACCGTCCCCAGTGCCGTGTCCTGCACATCGAGCGCAACCGCAACTGCCGCGTCAACAGGCACTGCCAGCTCTTCCGGGTCTGCCACGACCACCGGAACCACCACAAGCGGCACTGCGGCTTCAGGGACAGCAGCGTCCACGAGTAGCCAGAACATTGGTTCCTCGGCGAATCTGGAACGTGGCACTGCAGGTATCTGGGGTGGCGTTGTCGCTGCTGTGCTTGCCCTTCTTTGAACATGAGAAGGAATGGATGCGAATCACCGAGATGAGCGTGGCAGAGCCACTTAGCGGCGGAGGCGGACACCGAAAGGGGCACGCAAGCCAAGAATGATGTCGGGATCGGCTCAGAGTCGGTTCATCGAGTCAGACGTATCGATAGAAACAGGGAAAACATGATGTATGACTTCGAGGTGTTGGCTTTTCTGCGTATTTTCAGTACATTGCTACAAGTCCATGATAGAGCGAGCGTTCTCAGTTGAACTCCACCTTGCCGGAATAGGATATTTAAGAGAAAGGTCCTTTTGCCGTTCTCGATCGGAGTCTTTCTCGATACTCATGTGGATTCCTGTGTACGGAACACGGCCGGTTTGGCAATTAGATGAAGTATGCCACAAATTCTAGGCCATCAGGCCTCGTCAATGAATCTACTAGTGCTGGTCATGTAAACCCACCTCGGTATAGAAACACCACGGAACGATTGGCGGCTATACAAGTGCGTCACACGTTGTTCTTTGCTAGTTGATATCCCTCGTGGCTTTTCCAGCCTAAGGCACCAATGTTTTGTGATCCGACGTCAGTCGATCTGGAGATACAATGTCCTCGAGGCGCTTCCAGAGCACAGGGCCAGAGTAGCCCTGTTCGAAAATACTTAGCAGCACATGTATGCCTGATATTGTGCTAGTGAAAATTGTAAATTAGCTGACCGAGTAAATGGAGCTGTTCCAGATACTTTTATTGGACGAAGCACGCTGGCAATATACTGCTGCTCTTGAGAACGAACCTCGCCATCCCGCGTTTGGAAAAAGTGTGGCAGGCTCAAACAAACCCGTGGTCTATGCCTCCAAGGACCGTGGTGTTTTCGGCTTTCGCTCGTTTTCGTATATTTTGGACGATGCTGGGATTGGTATTAGGAGACAAAAGCGCCGGACCCGGATCCGTTGTCCATTCGAGACCAGTCGGGCACGAACCGAATGCGAAGTATGCGCAGGGCACGAGTACCTTTCATTGACGTGCGGGCGAGCGAGGATAGGAACGTTCCTTGAGGGGGTGATCTTTCCCAAGCGGCAGTCTAGTCCGCCCGCCGGTACCAAGATCGGACAATACGCTCAGACGTTGCTGCGGGTCGCAGATGGATGCAACAATGGCAGTGGGCAGCAGTAGATACTAGACGTAGCTAGTTATGGTCAAAACGTCCATTGCGCTCAGACAGTGGGCGAGCCTTCCTAGCGTCCAGGGCGAGTTGGGCGGAGTTGGGTCAGGCTTCAGCCGCTCCAGTAGAAGAGTTGCGTGTCTGTATGAACGAATCAGGAAGTGTGAACGAAAAGTTGGGTTTCGCCGTTGATGTTGACCTTCTTGCGTCATGGGTCGGGGTTGCCAGCAACGACCAAAGGACGACGTACCTGTGTTGTATTCAGCGTAACTTCATCGGCTTATGCCAGAACAGTCGCAAGTCAAGGTCAGTATAGCATCAGACCATTGCAGTGATCATGATATTCGGCCCCAGTCACGATCGGCAACGCTGTCCAAGGTAGGGATGTAGTATAATTAGAGTACCGCGTATAGAAGGGCTGGGGATATGACCGCTCGAAAGTAACTTCTCTCGAGACGCGCCAAGTTAGTGGGAACCAGAACCGTAGCACTTACTCACGTCCATGAGGCCGCGGATGGTCTGTCTTGCGCAGGAGGCGATTCGGCAGTCAGTAGTGCAGATTCTAGAAGTATGCAGTCGAAGTCGGATGCTATTCTGGAATGAATAACCAGCAGAGTGAGTAGGTACGGATAGAGCACGTTCGTGCCCCCAACTACTCCGTACTTATACCCTTGGTCATTGGCGTTGCCGCTAGGGCTGCCAAGCTTTTCTTAGTGTCCGTCCGTGTCCACCCGAGTATCGGCCCTGTTCTCTAGAGCGCCGCCAGCGACGGCAAGATTCTGTATGACCCTGACGCGATCGCCATGCTAGGCTTCACCTAGGGATCTGTCGAGTCAATGCGTATATCAGTCAGCTATTTGGCAGCAACGGCAGTTGTGATGAGGAAAATCCGCGGCGAATCTGCTGAACAAGTTCAGTGTCGCGAGCGCCAGCTACGCAAGCAGCTGCGTATAATCAATCACCGTTAGGCTCGGCCTGTGCAGTTGTCGAGCCAAGGGTTGGCCAGACTCTCAGTCATGGTATGGTGTGCGTTCATGTCATGCATCTTTGAAAGAAGGGCATCCCGAGTTGCTTTGCGCGTTTTCTCGCCCTAGGTAATACAATCAGCATCTCTCGTTCTTCAGTGTACAGAGCTGACCAGATTACCTACATTGTGCTTACCTAGATGACTTGCTCGATGACCGAGACGCGGGCCGGTACCTCATGAACCAACAGACCTGAACTCTACCCGGACAATCACAAGTCCACGGGGTAGGTTTCCGGCTATCCACATCATCTGTGGCCATCACCGCGTTAGCACATTCAACTCTGACGGAATATTATCGACGGCCTTCTACTCCACGTGTACACTAAAAGCGGGAGGAAACAAGACGATTGCTTTCCAATTGGACGCGGTTTAATGGGAAGAATTTAGTGTAGACTCTAGAGCAGGTGAGAAGTTGCGACCTTAGTCGTGAACAAGTGGGTGGGATTTAGTGCCGATTCACACGTGGCAGGGGGGTGCAAGCGCCAAATTCGTCCATCGAACTTGCCAGCGGTTCAAGATTTTTGAATTCGACGTTTGGTTGCACTTTCCCGTCTACTACTCATCTGATATGTCATCATGGAACCGGTTCATGAACTACCGCCTACCTAGTATTTTTGCTGACACCGTCTCGTGGCCGGGACTAAGAGCATCGGGTATGGATCTGCAATCGAGCACCCGACTATCACCTTTATAGGTAGACAAGTAAGTAGGATTGGCAAGCGCACGAAGAAGTAGAAGAAGGACAAGCCTACGGTACTCTATCCGAACACGAATGGCCGATCATCAGATTGGGCACCGACTGGCCGGTTTCCTCAATCTGGTCCGTCTTGTTGGGTGCTTTTCGAGAAAGACCATTCTGCTCCCGCGGACGAGGGATCATCACCTGGAACTTTGAGCTAGCTCTCGTGCTCCGTCTGTGCTACCATAGAATAGATAGATAGATGGATAGATGATAGAAACATGGAACGATAGACAAGGGGGATCCGTCGCGCGGTTGAGAGGGTGTGAGGAATAGATGGATGGATAGTAGTATCAAGAGTCGAGGCTCTCGACCTGAATGGAACCTTGCTGCAAGCGGCCAGCGGATGAATGGGGTGCAATCTATAGTACTTGCTCTTTGCACCACAGACATACATGCATGCATGCAGTCGTTCGGGCTGGGCAATCCTTCCCAACCAACCATGGCTGACGTGCGAGTCCGAATCGGGCCATGCGATAGACGAGATCATGCTATGGTTGCGGAATGCACTTGCAGGATGCAAGGACAATACACACACAGAGCAACATGACCTACCTACCCACTCACTCATTCATAGATAGCTACACGACCCGCCCTTATTACATATATCATGTGCGTACGATGATGTATGTATACCAGAATTCAGGGAGGGGGTAGGAGGGCAGCCACAGCGCCAACGGATTTACTAGGTAGCATTGCGATCCAGTATACGTTAGGACGTATTGCGCCATGAGAGGTGGGTAGGGATTATATGGTCTCGACATCTTGGCATTCACATTCTCTACGAGTCGGTTATACCATACCACCTCGACCTATCCAAGCCGGTCGGCCGGCATACCCAGCGGAAGCCAGAATATGATGAACATTGCATACCAGCAAGGCGGGAGCGGAGATAGCAGGTCCGCTCGGCGTAGTACACATGTGCATGATGATCTCTCGACCACCGAGTGTGATCGGGGTCTGAGTAGGTAGTTTACGTAGGTACCCAGCGACTATCACGCAGCAGACGGGCCAACGAGAATCCGGGATTGCACGCGTCTGGGCGGCAGAGGCTAGAAGACTACTGCTGACTCTAGGCATGGCCTGTGTTTTGCTCGGTTTTGGCTCGATCTCGGCCGAGGAATATACTATTCCAGTGCGGAGACCCTGTCCAAAGTGGGACTGCCTGTGGCTCAGGCTTGCGTATTTCCATGCTTGAAAAAGAAGAGCCGTCGTCGATGCTGAAGAGAACGAAGCTCCCGTCGTGGTGATCCCATTGTTCTGGTGTGTAGCAGACGAAACGAATTAGGAAGCCTACCGTGTAGAGGTGCCGTAGGCGTAGGTGGGGGGTAACACTCTGTGGTATTCCGGTTGCCGAAGGCGTGGCTTTTGGCACTTTGTTCCGTTGCCATAGTCTTTCGGTCATGGGACAGCCCGTGATCGGCGTTGAATGGAAAGCCCAGGGACGATATAATAAGAATGCAGTCATCGCGGCCAGTTCGCCGCCAAGGGTTACATTAGGCTGGCTTGTTTATAGGCATGGTGTGCCCAGTCTTCGCTACCTTGGTGGTGGTGAGACATGGTATAGATATTAAGTTTCTCGCCCGCCTTTGGCAGTCTGGGGTTGATGGACCGGCCTGAGGGCGATCGGCTGACACCCGCTGCCAAACTCTTACTTGTACAACGCTGCTGAGTTTGTTGTAGAGTTGTCCACCTTCAAGCAATAAAGGCCGTGTTATTGGTACCACACTGCTTGGCCGTTTTCAGCTTCGCTGCTCTCAAGGTTCACCAGGAATTGAACCAAAACAGCCTAGTCATGATCTGTGCTCCGTTGTCTACATATTGCTGTCCCCTGCTGTGGAAATGTGTTGCAGATCCGGTGCTCCCAAAGATTTGATCACATCATCCTTGCTTTATTCCAGGATATTGGAATAAGCTCCGAGCGATGTTGCGTCGCTAAGTTCTGATACCTCGCGAGGACATGAGTGACATCAATGGTTCCTAGACTGAAACCCGAATAGCCTAGAGATGTGAAATCCTCGAGCGAAATGGACACCCAAATTATCTGGTTGGGTCTGTCTAGACTTGCTAGAGTTGCCGAGCGCGAAGCGCCGCCTTCCATTGCGAGTCCTGCCGTGCTTACACATTGTCCGGCTGGCTCTATCTAGGTCCATCACGAAGGAGCAAGATCCACAGTCTGCAAGTGCGTAGGACTTCTGTCGTGAGCGAGTGACTGGGCGGAGACATGTCATACACGCAGACTCGTGACCTATATCAGACTGTCAAATCAATTTGCAACGTTATGCGATCACTGTGAAGCACTTCGCACTCCACCAAGAAGATCGGACTGTGCTCCCGTTCCTGTAAAAGCCTCCCCACACTACGGGCGCCCGCGTCCTTATTTGCACGACACTACCGTACCATGCACTACTGGAAGACGGCCTGGGGTCGTCTGGAGTGTGCCGAGAGTAGTGTAATGTAGAGCTTGCATCCCTGAGCCCTGTTGGCATGTGTGACATGGGCGTGGCCGTGGGCCGCATGCCATTGAGCTTGACATTCAGCAATCCACAGTAACAACCGCATAGTCCAGCTCACAAGGTAGGTTACCTGCGCCGAAGGAACCGACCGGTACGATGTACGACCGCCCGCCCGCTCTTATGGGCGTCGAACGTTTAGGCTTGGCTTAATACCAGGATGCTTGCACGTCAGCTTCGGCATCGGTGGATAAGAGCATTAAGATTGACCGTTATAGCCCTCCGGCATGCCGTTTAGCCACTGTAGGGAGGACGAAGCCCGATGTTGTCACAGGCAACTTGAGGATGTTTCCGGGGCATGTGTGGCCAATGATCAAGGGAGACTTGCAAAGAAGAGACTCGATCCGACTACTCGCACAAGTCGCCGGCGAAGTCACTTGATGGGACGGTTAGATGCGTGGGGAGAGGTATAATACGTCCCAAAGACATGCGGAATATATGGCATACTTTCGCTGCTAATCTAAATCGAGCATGTGTAGCGTTTCCTTGCCACTTGTCTAGACCTAGATACAGGTTTTGAGGATTTTGGTGGGCAGAAGAGGAGGAGAAGAAGAAAAAGGTTAATTGGGCGAGATGGATACCTCATTAGCAGTTGCTGAAAGAGAAAGAAACTCTATCAAAGTTGCGCACGTGCATTTGCGCCTGCGATACGCGTTGTAGTCCGAATCAAACGTCCGAGTGTCTGAGGTCTGAGGGTCGAGGTCAATGTTTTTTTTTTTTTAATCCTCGCTGGTTCTAGTGTGTGGCTAGAGTCTTGGGAGCGTTACAGGTAGGTAGTCTGCACTGCACTATTCTGGATTTTCTTACATACGAATCTTTGCTTTTCTTTTCCGCCATGCGCAGTAAGTAGGTGAAGAAGGCAGGATGCCAATCAGGTAAAGGATGCATCTATTATGCCATGTACGAAGTGATACGGGAAAGGGTCTACGGTGCATGGCATTTCCCCCCGCCAGCATCGATTACATGGGAGCTTGATTTCGGAGCTGCCTGCATTCCGTGTTGCATCTATCTCTGGAGAAACGAGGGGCAGTGGCTTGCTGTAAGCTTCCAGTCCATGGTATCAAGATGCATGGATCTCTCGCTGGACTCCTCCACTGTAAAGGAGGAGCAAAGTATAATTTATTAAAGAGAGGAGAACAGAGATAGAGTTATTCGTATGATCGACTTGAATTAGCTCCTCCACGCGGAGCAGCAGCAGTTGATTGTATGTAATATTTTGTACATAGGTAAACTAGGTGGGCGGGCTCGCTTAAGGCAATTCTCCAGTCTGTCTGTCTCTGCTTTGCTTTGCCCCGCCAGCGACAGCCGACGCGATGAGCCTCTTCAACGTTGTTACCCTGATCCACGTTTTACGTAGTAGCGTACCTGCCCGCCGCACATACTTTTGCTATCTAATTGGTAGCTACCGAGGGGTCCAGTCGAGTCCATGCCCAGTGCAGTGCAGTGCTTGGTCCCCTGGAGAAGGAACCAAGGACGCACCTTCTTCGTGTCACGACCATAATACAGACGTTAAACCCGATCGCCACTGCCACTGTAGCGCCATCGGCTGTTTGTGGTTGCACGCGACCGGGCATCTCACATACAGGCGACCGGCAAGCCAGGCCAGTACCTGGGTGGAAAGCAACGCCAAACGCCTGCCAAGCCCCGACCAAGGGCGCATCGAGAGAGAGATGTAGAGGGTAGATTTACCGTGCAGCTACCTAGGTTACCTACATTACATACATACATGACCTTGACTCACGAGAAAGACAAGGTACGGCATGACATAGGGATGGATGGCAACGTAGGTTGTGTTTCCGTCGACATGGTCATGGATTAATGTGGCCCGGCGAGCTCGTCGTCCCTTTCGTCGTCAATGTTTTTGTTCTTGATATACCTACGTACATGAATGTTCACATCATTACTTGTGTAGGCAATAAAGGTACGTGCATACCTATCTACCCGTCGATCGAGCACGCAAGCAGGCACGCAAGCAAGGCGCCCTTTCCATCTATCTGGACTGACTGAACAACCTTGGCGTCTACGTATCGTATCGTCCTCTCGAGCCTTGATCAATCTTTTCCCCCCATGGACCTACCCTTTCTGCTCTCGCGCTGCCGTCGCTGCATACATACATGTATGGGCGAGCCGACCCCCCAAGGCATATACGCCGTTCATGTCCGTCCCGATGACAGGCGCGGCACTATGGCCAGTAGCCCGCTACATGTCAGCCCTTACCGATACGCCTAGAAATTTGCTTTGTTCCTTACACAAACCCGCCGGTCCTCCTGTCAATTTACGGCGGAACAGCCACCATGATGATCCACAACCCATGGATGCTTGGCCGCGCCCCACGTCCCCCGTCGGTGCCAATTGCTTGATTCACGCTTTGGGCTCTTCTCTTGCTTTTGCTTTGCTTTCTCTCTCTCTTTCTACCCATGGCTAATGTACAACCGTGAAAGCTAGCCAGCCAACCATTAAACCCCCATTCCAACTGCTATGTGTCTATACTCCCGTCTTGTAGCAGTACCGTCGGTACTTCTCTTTCCCCTTCACTGATACCCTGACCGTTTGCTGTGGACATGGCAGCAGTCAACCGTCTTTCTCCCTCTCCCTCTCTCCCTCACTCTGCCTCTTCGTCTCTCTTCACCAAGCAACTGGCTGGCAGGGATCTCCTCGTCCCAGATGGCGGCGCAAGCCATCTCTGCCCTCTGACTCGACCGCCATGTCCCGGCCCCTTGCCTGCCCATTCGTCGTCTGCTACCGTCCATCGTCTGATGGGGCCACCCGAATGCCTACATAGTACGACTACATACCTAACCTTACCTACATGACCTGCGTGATACACCCGACTACATGCGTACCTACAGAACCTACTCGGCTTTCCATCACACATTTACACTTACATGCCTACTTGTGTGAGGCAGGGCGAGCTGTTTTGAGCTGTTTCTCGTGGTACGTATCTCCAATGACAAGATCGACCGTGTCATTCAGAGCGGACATGGATGTCTTGATACCAGTGTAGTATTTCCGCCCGACCATTTTTATTTTATTTCATGTATTTATTTTGGCCCTCGGACAAGGATTCGAGCTTGTGCGTTCTCTTAGTTTACATGACCTACCTTTCCCCATGTTCATGCTGGCTAGCTTCTTCTTACTCTCTCACTTGTCCTGGCTCTCTTTTACTACTCGATGTGGATCCTGCGGTTTTTAAACAAAAGTATATACCTTCGGCACCACCCCCGTTTGCGTGGAGCTGGTCCCCGCCAAGCCAACCACACGCATCACAGGAGTGCTCAGGAGTTCTCTCTCTCTCTCTCTCTCTCTCTCTCTCTCTCTATACATACCTTGAGGGGACGGCCAGAGGAAGAAGAAAACCCGGCACGTTGGCCTTGATTCTTTTTCCCTTTTCTTTCTCTTTTTCTTCATTGGCTCTGGCATGTCTATAATACAACCTGTTACGCCCTACCGCGGATCAGGCTGACCCCACAAGCCCTCCATACATCACTTTTCTTATTACTGCTCTGGTAAGGACAGGGAAGTGCTATAGTACCTGTCATTGCTTTCCGGCGGCCATAGCTTCTCACTTCAACCGCACACGACGCAACCTCCCACGATCTATAAGTTGGGCCCGGCCGCACCAAATGTCATTGCGGATGCCCATTCCGCTCTCTTGTCAAACACCTCCCTCTCTGCTTGCGACATAATAATCACAGAGTGCTTGCGACATACATCCAAAGTACCACTTCTTGTCTTGTCTATCTGACACTGTCGTTGGTTATTTGTCTCCAGTGTGTCCATCTCGGCCTCCTCTTGACGTAGGTCATATCTCTTGAGATCCCTTGTCTGAAGCTCCAGACGGCTAACACCAGTCCACAGTAGCACACTTGGCTTGACTTACACACAAACTTGAACACGCTTCCTGTCGTCGTCCAAGATTTTCATAATCCCCAAAAACAAGCTGTCTGCCATCTCCAAAATGTGCGACTTCACAAAGAACTACTACATCTACACAACTTGCGTGGACCCGGGCACGCACTTTTTCAGGACATCCGTGGACGGCAGCCGCAAACATTCCTGCCCCAAAGGACCACACGAGCGGTATATCGTTCTACCCGGCGAATGCCCACTTTGTGGATGAGTGACTCTCCGCCCAAAGGTCCCATCTTCAGACGTGTCAAAATGGGACTTTTCCCGCCCAAATGTGGGATCCTCGAAACGCAAAATACTCGATTCCCCGCCGTCTTTCGCCTTGGGGATTTCTTCCTACACGATTTCCTGTCGGTTTGGACGGAATGATACCGTCCCAAGCGGTCGGTAGCCTGCGAATTGCATCCAGTACTTGGAACTTTCCGAGTTTCCAGCGTTGCAAGATTTCTCACCTGCTGTGATCTATGGATACGGATTTCTCGTGGCAGCGGGAGTGTTGGAAGACCGGAACGCAACAGGCAGCGGAGGTGGTTGTCAGCAAAACTTTTGACCATACGGCTCGTGGTAGCGCCAAATCTGCAGATTGAGGAAAATGCAGTGCTCCCGACACGGCTTACGGCAAGGGGCAAGAAGCGGACGGACCAGTCAGCAAGCAAGCGGTACGACATTCGGCATTTATTTCATGGGTCAGGTATACCAACAGCATCATTACTTAGCGGCATTCTGTTTCCATTTTTCCCTTTCCATGTCACTTTAGTTTTCGACTCTGGGTTTTGGCAAGGCGCAAAGGGGTTCCGAAAAAAGGCAACTGGTTGTTTCCTGGGGTTTACTATATTGGTTCAGCATTTTAGTAGGTAGCTCGCGAAGTTTCACAGAGCAGGAACGCGACTGGACGCCATACCTCGAACTACTCTCTTCTCCCTCTCCTCTCATCCCTCACACCAGAGTACCAAACTGCAGGTATTTCGCCACTCTCACAGAACGATGGTTCTTTTGGCAAGGGCAGACAGATATGCTACTAGCCTGACGTGCAAGACCTGCACTAGCATCAATATAGCAGAGATGATATATCACACACCATTCTTGAAAAAAAAAAAAACCAGGCCCGCGTGATGTCCAGTCGGGGGAAGGGTCAGACCGAGCTAGTTCAGCCAGCGAATACAGTACCACCAGCCTTAAAGGCCGTGAGCAAATTGACGCAACCAGAGGATCATCATCATGAATCGCGTATCTGCCCAAGCTCAACGCAGCGAATCGTGATCAAGAAGCACCCAGCGGTCCACTAGCCGCGACCCCTTCCGCTTCCAGGCAAGGGATGATAACAGGCCGCTGCGGAGCAACTTTGTATATCTCTGGGCCAGCCTAGGTCCGTCTTCTTGCCGCCTTCGCCTGTGCTCTGGCATGTATGTATCTGTATCTATGTATATTTGAGTGTGTGTGTGTGTGTGTGTATGTGTGTGGCTATAGCGTTGGCTTGCTATAGCCACGGCGCAACGTGTCTTGCCAATGACCCGGGGAGGGTGTTCACCACTTCGTAGACGAGCGAGGGGCCCGAATGTTGTTGCAAGGTCTAGCTCTGATGCCCAATCTAAACATGTCACATTCGTGGCACATCTGATCCATCCGATGTCGCGAGCTGGTATGCGATCATCTCACCTCGAGAGGTACGGGCAAAGATGGCGAGATAGCTGCCTGCGCGACACCATCATTATCATCATCGGTAGCTCCGCTCGATCGGCAGCAACATCTCGACCCCTCACTACTGTCAGCTCTCGAGTCCTGACCAAAGAAGAGACGAGTAGGGTGATTGGCTGCACGCATGAGGAAAGGGTCTTTTCCTCTGGTTGACAACCACTGTGATAAACAATGCCGGCAAGGATTCAGACAGGCCAGATCCAAATATGGCTCGCAAGCTTGGAGGGGGCTGTCTTTCTCTACCCCTCCACCGAGGCAAAAGTCGAGGGAGGCATAGTCGTGGCATGGCCGACCACACCGGCGTGATATCCTCTTTGATTTGCCTGCATATCGTCCCAAGTTTTGACAAAACCGGCGGCGCAAAGGAGCGTGGCAGAGAGAGAGGTTAGAGTGGGGCCCACTCGAGGTTGTCCTCATCGCCGGTCTGGTTTATCTTTTCCGCTTGTAACATATAGTACGTTGTTGAAAAAGGTCGACGTCCGCAGGTATATGCGTGTATCGTCTCGTGTCATCGACGTACCCCGTCCCCATCGTTGCGGACGAAGGAAGCATTGCGGGAATCTGTGTCATCGCCCATCCGCATACATCCGCGCTGCCTGCTGCGCGGCATCCATGCATCGAGAGCCACGCGAGGTTGTAGTGGATGGGATCTGCAGGCGCAGCGCGAGCGGTGGTATCTTGTACCCAGACGGATATCATGGCCCACAGGTTGGAGAGAGCGGGGGAGGACTGTGGGAGTCTGTAGTGGTGACATTGACGGTGATCTGTCTGGTTTCCTAATCTCAGACCGTTGCAAAGCAACTTGATCGTCTGTGCGTAAGAGCCGCATTGTTTGTACTTCCGTTTTGAGCTTGCGAGTGATTGAATTGCACCCACCATGGAGTGGTGACAGACTTGCGGTCTTTTTGTCGTGGTTCTCTCTGCTGCCCACGTCTGATCCCATGCAGGCGGGTTATACGTATCTGGAACGTGTTGTTTCTGGTGGTCCGTGGGAAATCCCGCATCATGCGGCCCTGCTCAACGCCCTACAGGTCCCGATTCTTTCCCCAGCCCAGATGATCGGACGACGGGCTGGGCTGCCGTCATGGAAGTCGGCATGAGCTTATGATCTTAATCTGCGTACCCTTGGCACGGTTCTTTTGTTGCAGAGCTTGCCATATCATATAATCGGCGGGATCCTGAAGGGATGCAAGCGGGTTTGCGAGGTTATACTTATTTTCAGGGTCTGACTATCTTCAGATCCAATGAAATATTGTGGCAAGTGCTTGGAGTTTGGTAGTCGGAAAACACGATAAAACTCACCCCTCTGCAACCACGATCGTGGGAGGTACTTGCTAACGAACCTCATGACGGATGAAATGCTGGTCAGCGGCCTTGAAGTGATTGAGCAGCTGATGGCCGATGATGTACAGGATGCAGCCAGCCGGCGTCGCGTCCCTAGGAAGAAGCATATTTTGACGAAAAGCCGCGCTCTCCCGCGGACCAAGCCTAGGTTGCAACGCTTTGTTCTAGACTGAGCATCGTCGCCTATGCGGCGGCGTCTCAATGCCAGAAGGGAATGACAGGCCATGATCTGCTGCTCGGCCGGTAAGAAGAGATGCAGCATACAGCAGACGCATGGAGAAGATCAAGCGAAATTTGCTTGCTGATCAGAGAACATTCGGCCGTGCAGCCGGTGAAGGAGGCTGGGGCGGGCAGGGCGGAGCGTCTGTGTGTCTTCAGCCTTGAAGCATGGAAGCCTTTTTCTCGATCGATAGACGCGCGCTCTGTTCTCCCGCCCAGAAGAAGCGACATCAATGGCCGGGGGGAGGGGGACCACCGCTCAGGCAGGCAGGTAGGTAGCTCGGTCGTGTTTGAGGCAGACGCACTGGGCTGGCCGGCGCAGAGTCGTTCAGACTTGGCTTGCAGATTGCAGCAGACGAAATAGTTAGCAAAGCCCCCTTTGCCCTCGATTTGTTGATTTCAGACTTGTGTCAAGCAAAAAAGTTGAAACGGGAGTGTTGAACCCCCAAGAAGGGAAGTGGCCAATCGCGGAGGGGAGCTGCCGTCCCGCGGAAGCACCACATGTTCCTTCCAAGGGGTCCGTGCCGTGCTGAATAAATGATTGATGGATGGATTGCGTTGAACTTGAGCCACGTAAATAGCTTACCTATTACATGCATTACTCACAATTGCAGCGGCCAGATTTGCCATTTAATCGCAAATGTCTTTTGTGGCCAATTAGGAAATTCTAAAATGATGATGGTCAGTTCAGCTCACGGCTGTTGCGGCTGAAAAAGAAATTCCCAATCGAGGCTTTTCCAAGGCCCTAAACTTTTTAGCATGAGTCGGATATAGGTATGTTTATTGGAAGGATGGAAAAAAGGGAAGTAGAAAAAAAACATTCACCGAAACTTATGAATACTGTGTTTATGTACGTTGGCCATTTTCCCTCAGTATATGCCCATACAGCCACAGTTGGCTACCCCGACGGTTAGCTACGGTAGTCGGGCGGTCGAGTAATGTTTGCTCAGGAGTCTAAGATGTTAAAACGACAGCCTCTCATGGCAAGGCCAATTGATCCATAATAAACTTGAAGAGGCCAGGGCTGAATACATTGTTCATGTCGTGGTATAACTTGAATACGGAAAGATGCGTATAATCTCTCCACTCCCAGCAGCCATTCCTACCAGTCGTCACTTCTTTGGACAACAAGTACTCGAACACAAATACAAGATCACAATCGTGACGCGCACACACCTTAGTACCAGAAGGCACAGCTGTGACGGGCCAATGGTTGTACCTTCCTTTACTAAATCCTGATTAACTTTGTATCGGTCAGCTGGCGAAGTACCCGAGTATACGCTCAAAATATTATTTCTCGCGCATCACAAACAGCAGAGACAACTTTGCCGAGCTCTCGAAAAAAGACTCTTACTGTGGAAGCGAGATCAACGGGTGTTTTGTAGGCTAATGAGTCTCTGGTATGCTACTCGCATACATGGCTTCGGGCTTCAAGTCAATTCAATAATGCACCCATTCTGGACGGCTACTGCGGGAATATCTACTACCTACTTGTTTCCTCGCTTCAAGTTTACATCCGAGGCTCCCCGCTTGCGAATAAATAGCAGTACCAGGAAAGAAGGTGGGATGATTTGTTTCATTCCTACCTTTTCGAAATAGGAAATGCAGATTGAGCCTTTTCTATTTACCGAGACTTCATGTCAATGGAGGGCCTATATCAAGATCCACCAGGATGCCATCAACTCGCAACCATAATTCACTTATCTCGAATCAAATGGAAAGCAAAAACAATAGCTGCAGGAAGAGAAGACCGCAAGAACACATCCAGATCCGCCACATCGTTCCGCCATATGCTCCGCCGATGCATAGACACTCAGACGCACGTACTCATGCGTGGTTTGGACCGAAATACAACCTTACTCGGTATGCGTCTGACATATCCAAGCACGTCCGTGTCAAAGTCAGGCAGTGTAGAGAGACGTGCTTGTATGCACATTGCGCCAATCCAGGTCCATCAAGGTATCAAACGAGGTCATACGAGTCAGACCTGATGGAGGAAACTCCATCCGTTCTGCATACCGCAAAATGAATCGAATTTACTCAGTTGAGGGCTCGAAACAGTCAAGTGCATCTATGGACGTGGCAAGGAATTGGCTGATCTCGATCAAGGTGATTCGATTACCAATTCGCCGGTCAGATAACTACACATTACCACGGCAGTTCAAGACAAGATCATGATGTCGAAGTTTAGAAAGAAGCATATTATAATTGATTCATTTGATCCTTTTTTTTTTTGGCTCCCTTACTTTGTACTTGTGCCCATTGGTCTGTAAACGATCCTAGAAACTTTACTGCTGAGCACATTATATTCGTACAATATAACCGGCGGCAGGTTCGCTCAGTTGTATTCTGCCTATAGTAGCACAAGGAAATATTATCCAATAGTCTCAATAATTTATTTATTCGATATCCACATGATATATGGCTCTCGTGGTTGGTATCATAATCAGAACATTACTCGTAAGTATATACAGCCATCCTTTGGATTCTCCCACTTTATCAGTCTTGAAAGTTCTGGACCATCGGCGTTCCTGAATTTCACTCCCCCGCCCCTGCTTTTTTATGCCTTGACGGCACCGGAAGCGCCGCCCGCTGACGCGGCCGCCAGCGTGGACTTCTTGACGACCTTGAGGCCCGCCACGAGGTAGACCAGGGCCTCGATGCCGAGGATGACGACGAGGGTGACGAGGGCGCCGATGACGCCGGCGACGGGCAGCGAGATGCCGTTGCCGCCCGAGGAGCTCGAGCTCGCCGAGGTATCGCTTCCGCTGCCGCTGGACGATCCCGAGGCGTACTCGGCGCACACGCCGGTCGAGTTGCCGCAGGCCGTGCACCAGTCGGCCGTGTCGGCGATGGCGAACTTGTTCATCTCGCTGACGAACGTGTCCCAGGGCAGCAGGATCTCGGACTGGCCGAAGAGCGGGTAGGCGACGGGCTCGACGGCGGCGGCGGAGCCGTTGGAGAACAGAAAGCGGACCAAGACGTCCGAGGCGGCCGGGTACGATGCGGCCGTGACGTTGTCCGAGTCGGCGACGAGCTCGAAGGCCATGGACGAGGCGTAGTCGACGACGCCGGTCCACTCGTCCGACAGCTTCTGCAGCTGCGCCAGGCCGAAGAAGGACATGAAGCTGGCGTAGGCGCCGAACTGCACCGCCAGCGGCTGCTTGGACTTGCCCGTCAGCGTCGTGTTGAGCTGCGTCACGATCTGCCCAGCCAGCGTGGCGCCCGCCACGGCGCGGATCGGGTCCGTCTCGTTGTAGGCGAGACCCCACTCGTGCGCGTTGGCGAGCCAGAAGAGCTCGTTCAGCGTGTCGTTGGTCAGCAGGTCATCCGAGGGGATACTGGAGTTGTGGATGGTCGCCACGTGGACGTAGTCATAGACTGGTTGTCTTGTTAGTGATATGTATCTAACACGAGAAGAGAACATCGCTCGAGTCAAACTCACTGGTGTAGCCGTTCTTGAACGAGGCCTGGCTGGAGCTAAAGGTCGTGTTGATGACGGGCAGCAGTCCCTGGTAAAAGTCGTTGGTGCTGTTCAGAGTGCTCAGGTACTCGCTCGAGCTGAGGTAGTTGTTCGAGCTGACGACGGCGTTACCGCATCCCGAGCTGCCCTGCAGCCACCCGCTGTTCTCGGCGTTGGAGGACGAAGAGGCCGAGGCCACGGCGTTGATGGGGATGTACTGGTAGCCGCTCAGGGTGCCCTCCACCGAGGAGCCGTTTGCCAGCTCCTGGGTCGACAGAGTACCGACGGGAGGGTAGACGCCCTGCATGAAAGCCTGAGCGGAGCTCTGCAGCACCGTGTCAACCTGCGAGGTAATGGTCATCTGGCTCGCAACTGCAATGTCGTCGCTCAGCTTGTAGATGGGCGAGCTGGCGTCCGAGGCGACATATTTGTTGCGGTAGTAGTTGCCGGACTGGTAGACCTGCTCCTGTCCCAGCGAGGTCAGATTGGCCGGGGCGAGAGCCTTGGGCGTACGGTCTCCGTGCCGGGAGAAGATGTACACGCCGAGGATGGTCTCGGCGGTCGTGGCCGGGATGGCCGCGAGAGCGAGGAGAGCAAGCTGCTTGGCCATGGTCGTTTCCGAGCTTTGCCTTGCTACTTTGACGTCTAGGATTCCTCAGCTGGCTGGAAGTAGCGACACAGGAAGACGATCTTGATATTTGACTGAGCACTATGGCTGGCTAATTACTTGGCTGGCTACCGACAGATAACACCAGAGACGGGAGAGAGGGCAGAGGAAAAAGTGCTCACGAGGGGCGCCAGTGATATATAAAAGATCTTCGCAAGGCCTGGTTCATATACCCCGCCCAAAGCACCAACGACCACCAATCAACGAATAGGCATGCAGATCGGCATGGTTGAGCCGCCGAAAGAAGCTCTGTAAGAAAGCAAAAAGCAGCAACGGTCTCGGTCTCGGAGACGGGCGATGGCGGGACTCGGCCATAGGAAGAAGAGAAAGAGAGCAACATGAATACCTAGCTAGACCCTGTCCTACCATCCCATTCCTGCCCAGTACTACCCATTCCTCGAGTGAGTCGATAGTCGCAGTGGTCCGTTCCGTCGAGGTAACAATCCACCATGGCGGGTTGGACCAATGACACTATCCACAGTCGAGGAGAAGCTTGCCGACCCTTTGGGGTTGGATGCCCGATTCAGTCCTAGCTCCGGGCGTATTGGTGGAGAGAATATGCATGCCGAGATTTTATTCCTCTGGGCTGGGCACGGCGAGTGTGGTTTGCAGGCGATTTTTCGTTCTCAGCATTTCCGGACATCTCCTATGCCCGGCTGCTACCGTGACATTACGCTTGAGCTTGACTGACTGATCCGGGGGCGATAAGATGGATTTGATCTAGAGGAATTGGTAATCCGGAGCAAACTCTGAGGACTTATTAGATTTGTCTGATCCTGCTGCCAAGATATCCGAGTTCTCATGAGTAACAAAATGTTCGAGTCATGCAGGGATTATACTGACCACTACTACTTGCATACTTTCTTGCTCCATTGTCTTTATTCGCCCTTGATTCGCACCTGGTAGTTTACTAAGGCATTCAAATACAGTCGCCGCGCACGAGCACTACCGTTGGGATTTTTGCGCAAACGAATAATAAAATAGTCGTTAAGCTTAGCTTTTGAGTAAAGCGCCTAGACCGGTCTTTTTATCGAGGCAGATATCAGATATGTGGGACAATGGGGGAAGCGGATCTTCCGAATTGCAAAAAGGTTCCACTATAAACTTCATGTTTGTGGGTTGCATGTACTACACAGTAGTATAGGTATTATTTAGCGATTCACCCATCAGAAGCGCACGATTGTGATTTTTCCTTCCATGTCCTCGCCGACGAGAAACCGCTCGTCGCCGCAGATCCGGCCTTTGCCCATGAGCTCGCCCCACATGTCGTCCGTGAACCTGACCTCGCCGTCGTCTGCGTCCTCCGGGTCCGCCTCGTGGACGACGCTGATTCTCGGCAGGATAAAGACGGATAGGGCCTCGACCATGAAGCACTGTCTAGCGACGATCCTGACGCCGGCCGCGGCGTCGACCACCTCGCTCATTGTCAAGTACGGGAACTCTTCGTGGCGCCAGCACGGCGCAAAGCCCGGCCAGTCCTTTGTGTAAGTCGCCGTCGTAGCCGACAACGAGTCTTCGCCGTCGCCGCCGCTACCGCCCCGGAGCCGGGCCATGGAGCCGGACCGCGGACAGAACGACAAGTGGACGTCTCCGTCGGCGCAGCACTCGTCGAACCACTTCGGGCCAATACCCGAGATTGGAAACCCGGTGCACCGCACGAGATGGTGTCGCGGAGGTACCAGAGAGGACTGGGGGCCTGCGAGCCACCGGTGTTCCTCCTCGTGAACGTAGACATTATGCTCGTCGAGAAGGATCTGCCTCAGCGATGGCGTGTCGCGCTGGCGGAGACCGAGGTAATCCAGGTCTCGCCAGCTGAGCCGCTGGATAACATGTGGTCCGAGGTCGACGTCGGGTTTGTCGCGGCCCGTCGGATCCGTAGACGGGCGATATTGCGAAGGGAAAGAGATGTCCCAGACTGTGAACTGCTCCGGCGGATCCGCCTCGCCCCAAGGTGACCGGTTGGGCTGCCATGTATATAGTGCGTAGTGCGTAGCCGTATGTGCAGAAAAGAAGCGGTCCACGCGGTTCAGCGGGAACCCAAGAAAGTGTATCTTCCACTCGGACCGGAAGGTGATGCTCCAGTCGGACGGGCCGGCTTCGGACCGCAGGACTGAAAACCTATTCAACAAATGGTGTCAGTCATTTCTCATTTTGGGTCGTGTAAGAGTAACGTGGAGAGTTGGTTGTCCCGATTTGGATAGCAGGAGCAACGTAAGGTGTTTCATGCCTCCATATGGATAGTAGACAAAGCCGTATCTGAGTCAAAACTCGAAACACATGCCAGGAAAGGAAGAAATAACGCCGAGTACTAACCTGGGAGATCTTGACGATGACTGGGGCGCGCAGGACGTCACGTCGAATGCCGTGGCGAAATGACGGTGGACGGTCTCCTCGTCGTTTAGCTGACGATACGGCTCCCGCTCGCACCACTCAAAGACGAGCACCCCACAGGCCAGTCGGATGCGCCTGATGGTCTTGTCCGCTGCATCGAAGGGTACGGGGAAAGTGTTGCGCGTCTCTAGATCATAGGCACAGTACCGCCCGTCCGTGTCCGGATAGACAATGAGGCTCTCGGCCATGCACCACACTGAGTCGTGATGCGAGAACGGGGCCGTGTAGTCGTTGAAGTGGAGGAACCTGCTCCACGGCGCCACACCATACAGCATTTTACTGTCCTTGTCCTGCCTGGCAATCGCGATCTTCTCCGTGGACCTGGGCTTGGCTGCCCGGAGATGGTGATACCGCCGCGCCACCTCGGCATAGACGGCCGCCCGGTCTTCTCGTGTTGAACATGTGAGTTCGAAACGTAGCTCCCGCGAGCGGGGAAAGTGCAGCTTCATCAGGTACCAGGCGACATCTTCAGAGGCGAACGTTGACTGCCATGTCCGACATACGCGGCGGCAGACGAACGTGTCTTCCGGAGACAAGTATGAGATCACTAGCAGGAACAAATCATTGGGTAGATCAACCAATTGTCCGTGACCGCAGCTGTCACCATTCTGGCTGCTTGTTGTATCATGGGGTTGGTCGTATGCATTAGAATTGTTGGTGAGCATTGTTCGTGGGTCAGCATGGGAAGTGCCGTTTGGAGGTCTCGCGTTGGCGAATTGGGTGGTACTGTTAGAGGTGAGGTGCCACTACCACCACCAGACTTACTCCAGGCAGCTGAATCATCATGACTACGTCCAGCTCAAATGCATGGTTTCAGCTTGCTCGAAAACACGTTTGGCAGATTACCTTATAAGTTTTATACTATCAATTCAAAAGATTCACTGAAAGTAAAAATAATAATTGAATGTCTGTTGCCGCTCCTCTGCAGTAATACATAGTAGAACTCATATCCCGGCCCATTCTCTTTCAATCCCAAGTCTCATAAGCAATCACGTCAATTATGTCACAAATGCAATCATAATCCATACACTTTCGGTTTCCTTTGTTACATATCGAGGAGACGTTGTGCCTGATTTCTCGTATTTTTCCATTTCAAGATATTTTTGACTAATCTTTTAGCTGTGAGTCGGCATGGCGACATCGGCCTTGGTCGAAATCGCATCTGCGCTCGCCCACATCGTCGTGACAGTCTTGTACTGCGTGTAAAAGTTGATACCGGGACGTCCATAGAATGTGTTGGCACCTCCGCCAGCAATGCTCTTCTTGTTGCCGGTGAAGGAGAACATGGGGAGCGGGACGGGGATCGGCACATTGATACCGACCTGGCCGGCCTCGATCCGCTTCTGGAATGTCTGGGCAGTTGCGCCAGACTTTGTGAAGATGGCAGTGCCGTTGCCGTACTCGTTCTTGTTGATGAGATCAATGGCGTCATCGAGCGTGGGGACGTTGAGGCAGACCAGGACAGGTCCGAAGATCTCCTCGGTGTAGCACTTCATCTCTGGCGTCACGTTGCTGATGATGGTCGGGCCGACCCAGTTGCCGTTGGGATACTTCTCGGGCTTGAAGCCGCGGCCGTCGAGGAGAATGGTGGCACCCTCTGCTTCGGCGCTCGCGATCAGGCTCTCGATCCTCTCCTTGCTGTGCGGCGAGATGACGGGACCCAGATCGGCGCCCTGCTCGAATCCTCCGTTGACCTGCAGGCCCTTGGCGAGCTCAGCCAGCTCCGGCAGCCACTCCTTGGTCTCGCCCACCATGACCAAAGTGCTCAGGGCCATACATCTCTGACCAGCGGCACCAAAGGCAGCACCGGCGACCGAGTTCAGGAAGTGGTTCTTGTTGGCATCGGGCAGGACTGCTGCATGGTTCTTGGCGCCAAGGTTGGCCTGGACACGCTTGCCGTTGGCCGAACCGCGGGAGAAGATGTATTCACCGGCCTTGTTGCCGCCGACAAAGCTGATGGCCTTGATCTCGGGGGCGTCGAGAATGAAATCCACAGTGCGGTGGGCGCCGTGGATGATGTTGATCACACCCGGGGGGAACCCGGCCTTTTGCGCCAGCTCCGCCAGGATCATGGCTGCACCGGGATCCCTCTCGGATGGCTTCAAGATAAGAGTGTTACCGGTAACGGTAGCAATGGGAATACACCACAGGGGAATCATGGCCGGGAAGTCTGATCAAGAATATTAGCCAACCTGCTCGTTTCATCTGCCAAGCATGTATATACGCACTAAAAGGGCAAATGGCAGCCACAACGCCAAGCGGCTCCCTATACGTCCTGGTCTCCATATCCTTGGCAACCTCGAGGACCTCGCCCTTCAAGAGCTCGGGGGCGCCGCAAGCAGCCTCGGCAACCTGCAGTCCGCGAAGCACATCGCCCTTGGCGTCGGCAAACGTCTTGCCCTGCTCGAGCGTGATGCTGGCGGCGAGACGGTCCCAGTTCTCCCTGACCAGGCTCACAAACTTGAACATGATCTGCTGCCTCGCCAGGACGCTCGTGTTCCGCCAGGCGGGGAATGCCTTTTGGGCGCTGTCGACGGCGGCCTGGAGCTCGGCATCGGTCGACTGGGGAACTCTGGTGACGAGGTTGTTGGTGGCCGGGTCGTGTAAGTCGATCCACTTGTCGGCGCTCGACGCCTTGAACTCATTGTCGATGAACCATGGCGTGTCCTCGGGTTGCGAGATCTGCTCGTGCGTCTGGGGGAAGCTCGTGGCCGTGGACTGGAGCGAGTACGACCGCAGATGCTGGGTGGTGGCGGCAATGCGGCGGGCGGCGATGGAGGCTCGGGACGACATCCTCGGGTAACTGGAAGCTGCTGATGTGGGGAGTCTGGAGGCGCTGCGTCCGGCGGCCGCGGTGATGCTACGGGCGACGGAGAGACGCTGCATCTTTGGGAAGGGGAATGAAATGGGATAAAAAATCAAAAGTAAATAAACGAAATGGTCAGGCGGGCTTGGCTTTTCAATTGGGATCTTCCAGGCTCTCAATTCGTCCAAGCTCACAATCTCGCAGCGGACCAGCCTCCTGTCATGTGGTGGTTGTTAATGTAATATACGTAGGTCGCTACGGTTGCGAAGCCGACATCAACCTGCCGCTATCGGGCGGCCACCGCTAGGCTTAAGTACGGGCCTGCATCTGGTAGGGGTTCGTCTCACCTAGGCTTCCAAGGCCTGGGGGAGGGGAGGAGGCGCGTGTGGGGTAAATAGGTGCTGAGGGAAGGGTTCCGCGGCCAACCGCTTTGGACCGTGGGGCCCTAATCCGGTTGCCAGCAGCGTTCTTGGAAACCTTTTCCGACGGTTCGGCCTCGTGGATCGTCGTACATCGTAGGCGCAAGGGTGGATAGGTGTACAGTAGATAGAGGACATGTTTAGAAATCGGTCAAGATAAGCTGACTCAACGCATATACATGCCTTTTTCGGATACCCGCGGCATCGACAACGGAGGTCCTCCATTGAACAATAGTCAAAGGTTTCTTTTTTGTCCACTGAGTGCCATATCTATAGGGTCAGTCAAGAACTCGTCGGATGTGAGGCTATATTGCCATGAGCGCACTAGCGACCATCCCCAAAGCGGTCAGTCCATGAGTAGTGTGTTTCACTATGACATACAGCTTATGATAGATATATCAAGGCTGCCTACTAACAGTATAGTATCGACAAGCCAATGCAAACATCGAGACAATGTGACCACTCTCTAATCTAGCCTCACCATTGGAGACAAATGCATAATCGACATCCGGCAACGGACAGGTCTGAACGGTTGACCTGTGCATGCGGCAAACGGTGTTCCAGAAAGCAATCAACTTGGGCGGAAAAAAGACATGATGCAATTGTAAATACAGTATTCGTTACGTGATTTCTATTCCCCCGCCACCGGCTTCTCTGCTCTGAATCAGTCACTGGGCTCGCCCTCACAAAACAAGACAACACTGAGCACACGCATCAGTTGTTGTCGAAGCTATACTTGAGCCAGCCGCCCAGCGCCTTCAGACTTTCCCACCGCACATTCTCGTCTGCATCCTGCATCAACTCCATGATCCGCGTCTTGAGGCCGAGCTTCTCGAGCTGGAATCGCTTCTCTGGCACTTCCTTGACCAGGGCACCGACGTCGTTACAAGCAATGGCCAGAACCGCCTTGTCATTGTCCCATGGCTTCTTCATAATCTCAGCCAATTTACGAGGGATCTCGCCTGTCTCGTATTCCAGAATCTTTCGCGAGTTCTCTGCCCAGAAGGTGGCGTTGCGGTGCGGTGGCGACCATCTCAAATGGCCGGAGCGAACTTCTGCAACGTACTCGTCGAGTGTCGTCTTGGTCGTCGTGTACTCCTCGAGCATTTCCTTCAGTCTGTCCAGATCTTCTTGCAGATCGGGGTCCGACAGGTGGCGTCCGTTGACATTCTGGAGAAGGGCAGGTAGTCTTGCCAGCACTGCCGTAGGGAGGAGCGAGCTAGGGTTGGTGCTGAGTAGGTTGTACAGCGTCGAAAGAATTAAGCGTGTGGTCTTCTCTTTTGGTGATAATCGTAGAAGTTGTGTGTAAAGCAGTATGATATCGTACTCGCTGCAGAATTGTTAGCCATCAATAATTCGCCAACAATCTGTGTGCCGTGGCATTACGTACTCGTCCATTTCGTCACCAATCTCCTCGGCCTCGAAGCTCAATTGCCACATAACGAGGAGCACATGGTAGAGAAGCTGCAGTCCCACACCGCCGCTCAGAGTGCCTTCGAATCCACCGGCGCGGGCAGAGGTGTTACCACTCCACAGGCTGGCGGACGAGTCTGCTCCAATGCCAGCAGCTTTTCTCAAGATTTCAATCAGCGGCGCAACCGTCTCGCTTCGCTGCTTCCAGAAGAGTTGCCGGGAGGCCTGGCCATATAGAAGAGACGAGTACTCCGTTACGGCAATGTCTTGTAAACCGGCATCATTCGTGTTCTTGGCCATGCCACAGAGGTAGCTCAAAATCAAAGGGAGTGCACGCTCCGTCGACGGCGACTCATCCTTGGACTGGGCCATCAAGGTCGCCAGCACGGTGGATGTGAGCAGCGGCACAGGGTCTTCAGGGTTGTTGGAGTGTGCCAGCAACGGCAGGAAATGCTTATAGGGATCCGGGTTTTTGAACAACGCCTTTGCTAGGGTCGGGACGCCTGTTGAGCCGGGTTAGCATACTGATTGAGATCGCAGCAAAGGTCGGCAGCTGCCAGTCTCGAAGACAGTAACAGCGGGGCAAAGAAGAAGCATTTCCTCAGGGATACATACTCTCCAGAAGGTCGTTCAGAAGCACGAGAATGTACTGCACCACATCTGTCCTCTTGCTAGCGGACTCCAGCACGCTGTTGCTTCCCTCGCCGCCCACAAAGAGAGCCCGGTAGCCATCGAGGTCGGATTCGACGACCTGCTTTCTCTGGTCCTTCCTGACCTTGTCGACGGCCCGGATCTGAGCCAGCTGTCCCTCGTTCAGAGTGTTGGCCCGGACGGCGCCCTCCCAGGGAATCGGTCGCTGGCGGATGTTGCTTTGCAACGAGCCCAGATAAGGGGGAGGATCGAGCGACATGTCGTTGCCTGTCACGGGTCGCTCTTCAGTTCGGGATCGTATGTTGGGTGGAAGAAGCTGCGCGGATGTAGGCAGATCTAGGCAATGACGAAGCAGCTTTCTGGGCGAGGGTCATATGGCGTATGTTGATGCAGCTGGTCTCAGGGAGCTCAAGCTTGGTTTGGGTGCGCTGATTCGAGGCGCGGCAATTTAGTGGGGCTCTGACCCAACTGCACTGTTCAGTGCTTGCAGCTTCGACCTCGATCTTGTTATGAGCTAATAACACAGGAGCAAGGCAAGGCTGATCACACAGAATGGTCAAAATGATGGTATGCACAACGTAGACGTAAACAGTCCCTTCCTAACTATGTGCCCTGATATATATATATATATATAGAAATTTTATCGACCTGTAGTTTTAGGCTCAGGGTGCGTGACACAAGGTTTTATTTTCTTTCTCCTTCGGCCATACGCCAAATGTAGTAGTATACAGTGAACTTCATAAAAAGAATAATCGATAAGTACCATTCTTGGGCCCAAATATATTTGGAGCTCAATATTTGACCTGCCATAATTTCTTCATAGTGAGTTTGCAATGTTCAATCAGTCATGACATTTCAAGCGTTGCAGGCGCAGGCGCAGATGTGCAGAATCCAGATAGATCTGAGCTAAATGCAATGCGGAATGTCAATGAACTTAATACGCTCGACACTTTAGAAAGAATGATGATGGCTACTTGTCCACGGTCTCGACATCAGGCAGATGTCTATACTATTCGAGGTCGCAGGTCCTTATTTCAGTGTAGAGATCAGAGCATACGACCACAGGAGTCGGATCGAGAGAGTGAGACATGGTCAATCTGCATCTAGACTATTCAATCGGCGTGACATCATATTTCGTAGGCATAGTAAAAGGAACAAATAATTGCCCGGATCACCCGCAAGGCAGTCTGTGGATTCTCACTGCTGAGTCGGTGTGAACCACTCCATATCAATACTTTCGACCTCATGGCTGTTCACCTGTGTCGTCGTATCGAAAGAGATCAGCAAAAGATTGTCGTATGTAGACTCGTGGACTTGTGGATGCTGTGAGTTCGTGGCTGGGTAAAAACGGGGAGCCCGTAGCGCAGAAAGTCAAGACTTCCATCCTCTGACACTTATATGGAGCAGAAGCAGCTTCCGTACAGCGGTATAGAACAACCAGAGTCAAACCACTGCGAAATTGCAACAGAATGTCAAAGCTGTGAAACAGCCCTAGTTGGGAGGAGGTGTGGTCCTTTTTATACAACAAGATATATAAACATTTTGACCGGAAGCCCTGACTGATGATGCAACGTGAATTTTGCTTCTCATCATCACTTTGGGCGTCATGCGAGGGAGCGGAACATCCCTGCTGCCCAACTGCCAAAATATTCTGTGCATGCATTCAATCATTGGCGGTGATTACCTAGTCGTCGCCCCGCCAACACAATACAGAGTACGTATTTCTCGGTACGCCAAAGGCGAGCTTCTATCAGCGGCACTCCGATTAAGGTACCCATTAAGGTAGGCCATTGGGCCCGCTAAAACCAGGTAGTAGTAGATCCAGATCGCTGTAGATCCCAAAAAAGGTCTGTGCCAACTCAGACAATCCGCTGTCAATGGGGCACCTTTATCGTATACTTCTACCACAGGCGACAACTAGACGGACAAACGATCAAATCAGTATTGCCCTCGAAGCGCGGTAATACTTTTGGGAAAACAGGGGATCAGATGCAAGAAGAGAATTTAAGCAAAATGCCCCTGACTAGATGCAAGCCAGTCTTTTCCGCAAAGGAGATGGGATTGACGCCATCATATTGGTTCAAACATACCCTGGTCCAATTCTGCTTGCCAACCACCTCTGTTTTCGCTGTCACGACTCCAGGGTCCCGCCTATGACAGCACCCAATGTAGGTAGTTCGCTGGTAAGTGAAGCTCCCCGACCCCGCGACTTTTTGGGCAACAAGCAGCATTGAGCGGCAGCTGTTCAGGGTGGTTGGGAACCCGAGCATTACCAAGCCTGGTGACAGTGACGAGGGACCAGAGGGCACAATATGAGAAAAAGGAAGAAGAAGCACCAAGGCAGCCCAAAATGCAAGACCTGCAGTAGTCACTTTTCTCCCTCTTACACAATCGTGAAGAAGTCTGACAGGAAAAACCCATTCCCACGTCTCATGCAAATTCAAAATCTCGACTGACACAATCTTTATTTTTTACTCCTCCGCCCTGGCTGTCTTATCATCGCCAGTTCGACCATCCCTCACTCTTTTAGAGTTTTGACCGCCGTGTCAATCTCCATCCCACATCCCATCGAGACACCGGCTGCTTGGGCTTCACCACAACTCTTTTTACTTTTAAGGTTGTTGGACGCAAGGTCTCAAGCCAATATCCCGCCATCAGTTGCGTTTTGGACGGAAAAATCCCCAGTCCAACAGCCGCGCTCTGTGCCGCTGCTCTGAGGTCGCTCAGCCCGGTGCAGCGCAGCTGATCGCAACCCACTCTGAGCTGCGTTTGACTGACTGCACACACACACTCACACTCTTGTCTAAGTTGTCGTGTCGTAGTCAGTTGGTAGCCGCGTCGCCAGCTTCGAGGACGAGCGCATTCCAAGGAGAGGATAGGACTCGGGATCTCAGACCTTTTCCACGGGTCAAACAAAACAAGTAAACAATCCCGGCGGGCCGTTCGCTCTCACAAAGATGCGGATGCATCGGCCTTCGCCTGCAGCCCTCGCCGGCCTGCTCCTGGCAACTTTGGTCTCCGCCAATCCGTTTCCCCGCGACGACCTTCGCGATGTTGGATTTGGCTATCTCCAGGACCGCGCCTGCGCTTCCTACTGCGGTGCCTCAAATCAATTCTGCTGCAGTGACGACGAGACGTGTGTCACCGCCAATGACATAGCGACGTGTACGGCCGGGGGAGGATACGTAGCCGGCACCTCGACGTGGACCGTCACTTACACCAGCACCTGGAGCTCCTACATTGCGGGCGCCACGACACCGGCGTCGAGCGGATCCGACGGTGAGGACTGCGTACCGCCCGATGGCACTGGTCAGATTGCGTGCGGCACCATCTGCTGTGCCGACTGGCAATACTGCGCCTTCAGCGGCCAGTGTTCTGCCAATGCGGGCGCCGGAACCTGGACCACGGGAACCACAGTCGGCACCACGGCCACCACTGTCACCACTGGCTTTTCTGCGCCCTACAGGGTGACCGGTACTGGGACGACGGCTACGTCGACTGGCACCGGCACGGCGGCCAGCGCCACCGCTACGAGCACCGGTACGGGGGCTGCGGCCGTGTCCACCACTTCGAATAACTCTCTGAGTGGTGGCGCGATTGCGGGCATTGTCATTGGAACCATTGCCGGTGTCATTCTGCTTCTGCTCTTGTGTGTGTGCTGCATCATCCGCGGCTTCTGGCACACGTTCCTGGCCATTTTCGGGCTCGGTAAGAAGAAGAACCACAAGGAAGAGCGCACAGAAATCATCGAGGAGCGCTACTCGCGGCATGGCAGCCGACCCGCCAGCGCCCGGCCCGCGCACCGGACTTGGTTCGGTGGCGCCGGCGGTGGCCGCCCTTCCACTGTGGCTTCGAGAAAGGAGAAGAAGAGCAGCGGTGCCGGCTGGTTGGCTACGGCTGGCGGTGCCACTCTCTTGCTCCTGGGATTGAAGCGCGGCGAGAAGCACAAGGAGCAGCAGCGGGTCAGCTCGAGACCAGCGAGAAGCAGAAGCGACTGGAGCAGTTCGTACTATACCGACTCCTACACGGCAACGGATCCTAGTAAGTACTTGCCAAGCAATGAGCAACCTCAAAGCAACAGTTGACTGACAATTTCCAACAGGTAGCGCCAGTTCCGGTGGGAGAACGCGGCATTCGCGACATTCAAGACAATCGCACGCCACGAGGACGTCGAGGAGAACTTCTAGACATACCAGAAGATCGTAGAGACTCTTGAAAACAATCAGAGTCCCGCAATCCACATACCCTTACTAGACTGTTTTCCGGTTCGAAAGAAACCCCCTTGTCACATATACCAATACACCCAAAAATCATTGCACATAATAGCACAGCATACCGGCGTTGGTAGGAGGAAACCCATTTGACTTTTTAATCGCTATTCTTTCTTCGATTCCCACATAGATATTACTGAGTATTTTTGCCTTCTTCACATGTTCTTTTCTCTCAACCTTCGACCGGATGGCTGTGGCGGGAGGTTGAGTACGAGCGAGGATAAATACGATACGAGGAACACGAAGGACTGACTTCAATGAAGAGACGCGACGAAGGATGACAAGGCCCGGGGGTTGTTCTATTGGAGGAAGCCATCGCAAGCGACATGATTCGAAACATTGCTTGAATATAGAATGAGACCGTATAAATACCACGAGAGAAGAGCGACTTCTCGGAATTTTCTCCGCAATCTGAACTTCCATGATGACATGATTATGAGTACTCTAGTGATATCTCTATGAATTTGGACAAGTGACGCATAAATCTGATTCACTTCCTTTACGCCGAAAATAAACAAGTGCTATGGTGAGCAGGATTCATGGTGCTGCACTTCCATCCATAACAGCGACGAAAAACCAATCATGGAATGTAACGATTATGTTCTTGATATGTCAGCGTAGGTCCACTCATGAGAGGTATTTCCATGAGCTGCTAAATCCCATCTTCCGTGAATTCAAACTCCACAAGTCAGAGGAAATTCTGATGAAATGTACTGGACGCGATACGAAAGCGAGATGGAATGTTGCTGCACAGAGGTCGGCCGAGGCCTTCAACGACAACTACTGTGACCAACAAGATTGTACCGAGATACGTGTTTGCTAATGAATAGGTCCTCGCAGCGGATCATCATCAGCTTACCCATGAACCGATCGAGCTACATCGACGTACTGTTCACCATTTGACGTATGACTTGTGAGTAGCAGATTTTCAGAACTGGTTGAGCATCACCCACGAGAAGACCAGTATGGGGCTGCTTCTCGTTCTGTATAGGAACGTACAAAGTGAATGTCAGCGATATCCGTTACATAGGAGATGATTGAGGAAGTGAATCAAGAACCTAGATGCTAGATACGAGCAACACATGACATGTCGCTGGTCTTGACGAAGGAGACATGGTCGACAGCAGCGGAATCTTCTGACTAGTCATTCCTCCAGAATTATCAGCATATTTTGCCCCAGTGTTCTTCGGAGAATCGCAGATAAGTTGACTTCGCGACGAACAACGTAAAGGGCAACCCAGTTGTGGCCAAGGTAATCGCGAGATTCACAGTCCTGGGTTCAGAGCACGCCGAATTGCACACATACGTCTCATAGGATCAGCGCATTCCACTTGAATCGCTTGTCACGCGGTCCGATCCTCCAGTTGCGCAGGTTTGTCATGAATTCATACTTTTGATCGCCCCAAGCAGACCGTATTGACAGATTGGATTTTCCGCATGACGAATCCCTTCGATGGTTCTCTGAGGAGCGCTAGAGCCATTGCCGTCTCCCCTCCCCACCGCCGCCCTCGGGCACATGAATATACGCAAAAGTGTGTGTAGTCGTGAGTTGCTTCGGAAAGGATTCTTTCATTTTTCGCAGCCATATCCGCTACGTCCAGATGCAATGTATGAACCCCGGTCACTCCTTATTGAGACCCAGAAAGCAGCAAAGAAACCGTTGACATCCATTTCATTCCATTTAAGCGTCCTCGACAATGTTGCCCTTCTCCGACACGTACATACCGTCCAAGAACTAGAAGATTGTCAGCGACGTGAGCACTCTCGGGGGACTTGTCTCTTCTCTCGAGACTAGGGATTCAGTTGCAAAACATACCTTACGGATATCCTTGTTTCGCACCTTGCAGACCTGCTGGATGTCGGCAGCGCTTTGCGAGACGTCCTCCAGCGAGTTACCCTCCAGAACAAGCTCGTCCTTCTGGGCGGTGGAGACCTTGACGTCGACGCCGGAGCGCATGACGACTCTGCGGACCAGCTTCTCGCCAATGAAGTTGCGGATCTCAACCTCGTACTGGTCGGTCTCGGAGTTCTTGTCGATGTTGACGTTGATGGGGAAATGGGCGTAGACGTAGCGCATCTTGTACTTGAAGCCCTTGGTGACACCGATGATCAGGTTGTTGATCAGGGTGCGGACGGTACGGAGAGCGGCGACGTTCTTGCGGGCACCGTGGTGGATCTCGATTCCGATGACGTTCTTCTTGGGGTGGGAGAAGCAGACGGCCAAGTGAGACAGGTCCTTGGACAGCTTGCCTGTCGTGATTGTTAGAATTCTTGTGCTCGCGATGGTGTTTAATAAAAGAGAATTGACGATTGTCAATTCTTCGGGCTGTTCGTACCTCGGGGACCGGTGACGGTGACCTTGCGGGCCTTGATCTGGACGGAGACTGTTGTTGGGAGTCATGTCAGCACTCTGTCCTCATGCGTCGCGCGCCTTGCTGCCTTTTGCGATCTTCATGTCCATCCTCCAGTGTTGCAGAACAAGTTCCGCAATACTGCGGATCCCTCATCGCTCATCCGGCAGCAACGACGCAGCAATAACAAGTTCGAGACATAATTGGTCGACATACCGCCCTCGGGCACCTCCAGAGTCTCCTCGCTGTGGATGTAACGCATCTTGTCGGTGTTCTGGCTGGGCGAATCGACCTGAATCCGGGCGGGCGCGAGTTAGCAAATCGTCACTGGGGACTTTTGTTTTCGGATTTGAAAAATCTCTGGTTTCGAGCGACAGAGATGGTCGGTGCAAGACTGACGGTCCGCAGGGGAAGTCGAGGGCTGGGTGGGCTGTCCGTACCTGAAGGATTGGCGATGCGGTGATGTGAGGTCGAACTGAACTTTTCGAGGTTCCACGCCTTTGGCTGAATCCCTAAAATTTGAGCTGCGAAATTGTGCGTAGGGTTTTGGGAAAGAACCGACCCGGAATTCGTGGCTTGTGCGCGGGGTCAGCCACAGCGCTGACAGCCACGATTGGACAGCCACTTTTCTTTTCTTCCTTCCATGAGAAATCTCGGATCCACTTCTAGTGGTTTTGGCGCACTGACCATCCCCTCTTATGTACGGCAGCTCTCAACTGCACGTTCGCCGTCATCGAGGTACCCAGGTACATTACTTCATGCTTGGCTGGGCTCAAGCCGTCAGCAGCCTGTCGCCCATCAATCGCCAGCACTGATGATCCAGTCCCTCCATCGCAGCTTTCTTTGAGTGCCCGAGAATTATTAGCGTCCACGATCGATCGCCCGCCGAATGGAGCTGGATTGTTCAACCAAGAATATTGAAACTCCAACTTCTTTCTAGCTAATGTGCATTCCAAGCCTCTCTTCAATATTCTCTAATACGACGTCACCATCAATCTCACTCGCGACTGCTGCGTCTCTTTTTTCTGGATAGGTAACTCGTAGACAGGCAGCCGCATTATCACCCACCGCCCCAAGCAGTACGGAGTTTCGACCCATTCAGCACCAGTCTTACATCTCATTGGCCCACTGATTCCCACTTCCAGCTTGGGTCGAATCAATCCACCCCCAGGCTTCCGGCCATTGAATTGGACCTGCGAGCCCAAGCGCAATCAATACCGCTGTCAAGGTCCCCCCATCGCAGAGTGGTGCTGCTACAGTGGGATACCTTGGATACCTAGGCCGAGCTCCCCTCAAGACAGCTCCCCTTCCCAATCCATATATCACCAGTCCCTCCCCCAAGACGGCGCACTCGGCCTGCAGACAACCGGAGACGACATATCGAGCAATCGCGGAACGCCCATCATGTCGTACTTCTTCTCCACCCCGGTGGACATCGATATCGTCCTGGAGGATGCCGACAACCGGCAGATGGTCGACGTCAAGCTCGACAAGAACAGGAGAGAGAAGGCCCCTCTGTACATGGACGGCGAGTCTGTCAGGGGCGCTGTCACCGTCAGGCCAAAGGATGGCAAGAGGTTAGAGCACACGGGCATCAAGGTGCAATTTATTGGCACGATAGGTACGTCTTGGGAGAAGCCAGTGGCCTCAGTTCGGCGCGCGCCATCCTGGGCGCATACAAGCCCCGACAAGAGAAGAACACTTACTGCCGCCATGCGACATTATACTGGCTGCTCACCGACGGAAGACAATTCTTGTACTGACTATTTCAATGTTCACAGAAATGTTCTTTGACCGAGGAAACCACTATGAATTCCTCTCTTTGAACCAAGAGCTCGCAGCACCCGGCGAACTGCAGCACCCCCAGACCTTTGATTTCAACTTCAAAAACGTCGAGAAGCAATACGAGTCGTACAACGGCATCAATGTGAAGCTACGATACTTCGTGCGCGTCACTGTCTCGCGGCGCATGGCCGACGTCATTCGTGAGAAGGACTTCTGGGTCTACAGCTACCGCATTCCCCCAGAGATGAATAGCAGCATCAAGATGGACGTTGGTATCGAAGACTGTCTCCACATCGAATTCGAGTACAGCAAGAGCAAATACCATCTCAAGGACGTCATTGTTGGTCGTATTTATTTCCTGCTTGTGCGCCTCAAGATCAAGCACATGGAGCTCAGCATCATCCGCCGCGAGACTACTGGCGCCGCACCGAATCAGTATAATGAAAGCGAGACCTTGGTGCGATTCGAGGTATGGATTTCTGCTTATTATAATAGCATTACTTGCGCGTAAGATACTGACTATCTGTCACTATAGATCATGGATGGTTCTCCGTCTCGTGGCGAAACCATCCCCATCCGCCTCTTCCTGGGCGGCTTCGACCTGACGCCGACCTTTAGAGATGTGAACAAGAAGTTCTCCACTCGCTACTATCTCTCTCTAGTCCTCATAGATGAGGATGCAAGACGCTACTTCAAGCAGTCCGAGATCATACTCTACCGACAAGCACCTGATGCCGCTGGCAACCAGCCCCTGATCCAATCTGTGCCCGAAGGCCGACAAGAACCTTCGGTGCCAAAGCCGCTACCCGTTGAGGCCTAGAAGGCGAACAAACAGCATAAAAGATCCAAATCCGAGCCCAATGCACGACCAACTAATCCGCGGAGGTCAATGAGACGGGTGTTGGACAAGTCGCTGCACTTCATGGAGGAAGGGGGAGCCGTACTTACACCAAACATGGATCGGAGGTGGGACTTAAGCGGAACCGCTGGCAGTAATTTACGTGCCAGCTCATTCGCTGCAGGTCAATATAGATAATATCCCAAATGGGTTTCTGGCCGAGAGAAAATCAACAGCATTGGTTTGGCATGGCGTTTACAGGATTTTCAGAAAAATCACGGCGTCATGACAGATTTTTCTAATAAAGCAAATAAAAAATGTGAATTGTTTTTCCCCCTTGACCGTTCCCGTTTCCTTTCGCCTTGACATGAATTAAAAGGGAGCCTCGCGCAATCCTCGTAGCTTTACAAGGCAGAATTTCTTGGTATCCGTTTCTTTCCTACGTTCTACACATTGTCACCTCTTCTGCCCTCGACGAAAATCCAATCGCATGTTGTTGACCTTAAGCTTCCAGGTCCATCTCGTCGCCGTCCATGGGCACCAGAGGCCACTGATCACCGCTGATGGCAGAAATCCGGTCGAGCTCGTCCTGGTACCGGCGTCTGATATCCGCGAGCGTGACGACCTTTCTCTTTCCGGCTCCTCCGAAAGAGCCCGACTTGGCACCGTCGCCGCCGTCGCCTTCCGTCGTGATCCAAGCCTGCTTCTCGTCGACGCAGCTCAGCGTGTTGATCAGCATGAGGTATTGTCTCGTGACGACGGTGTCGAGGACGTCGTCGCTGAGCACATCGTCGGCGTCGGCGCGCTGGCGGAGCTTGTTGATACGGTCCAGCAGGATGGCCGCGGCACCGCGGTAGTCGTTGCGCTTGATGCGCCACGAGTAGAGGATCTGATGCCAGGGCTTGTCCGTGATGATGTCGGTGGTGTCTCGGCAGCGTTGCGCCAGGATGTCGTCGACCGAATTCTCGAGGTTGGGGAACGGCAGCTCGACCAGCTCGGCGTTGTGAAGACCATCGCACATCTTCTCAATAAGAGTCCGAAGCAATGATCGCTGCAGGGCGTGGTTCGTCATGGCCACGAGTGTCGTGTGCGCCAGGTCGAAATGAGAAATGTTGACAGCTCCATTGAATAGCCGGCTCTGGATTTCCGTCCTGATCGATGCCGCGTCTTTCGTCGTGTGATTTACGAACTGAAGTGCGAGGCCGGCAAAATCCACCACGTATGAGTAGGCGCGCACCTTTTCAAACAGTGAAATGATGTGAGCATAGTACTGTGGCATGCCGCTGTAAAACAGTCTCCACTCGGTATCATTGAGAAGACCACTGCTGTGCTTGTCAGGGTTCTTGATCGCCCGACCTTTCATCACTCGTTAGCTAATGGATATCACACCTCGAAAATTCGTTGTTTGCTTACTCAAACCATATGCTGCCTTCTTGAAGTAGGTGGCTGCAGTGGTAAAGTCCTTCAGACCGAGATGAACCCGTCCTTGGACATATGTTGAGAACGGGTCCTGCTCTGCATAGGGGCTGATTTCGGCCGCCAGATCAGGTCTGTTCCACATGAGAAAGGCGCATTGGAAATACTGCGGAAGCAGTGATGTGTCACTGTTCTCTGCCAGCAGATTCGTTGCAATCGAAGTCAATGCAGCAGGGATAGCGCCGATAGCGGCTGTTCCCAAAAGATGACCAGCCAGTCCCTCAAAAGCAGTGATGGTCTGCATCTCTTCCGGGTGGCGCTTTGAAGCAGCCGGCGACATGCTGGCCGCGTGGTCAGGTTTCTCAACGCTTTGTAGAGGCAGCTGAAGTTGTGTCTTGACCAGCCACCGCACGAGCGACAGTCTTTGAAGGCAGGTAACCAAGTACCGGTAGACAGTCCCAATATCGAGCCTGTTGTGGAGTGCGTCCTCGGGGCTGTCGAATTCGAACTCCATGTGGACAAGAAGGATGAGCTGGCTGAAACAGACATTCCATTGGAGCTCGACCATTTCTTGCGTGGCCTTGACGGCCAGTTTTCGACCAAAATCAGTCAGGGGGTATTTATGCTCACGTTGTGAGTCTTCTGTAGCCTTCATCAGACCCGTAGTCCTCTGGTACAGGTCGAGACTGATCAGCGAGAAGTTCTGGCCAAGTGCGTCCGTGACTTGGGCGCAGTCCTCATCTGAAGTCTGTCGCCAGAAAGCCGCCTTGTCCGAAAAGTATTGAATACGCTCATCTTCCGTCTTGGTAGAGCTCTCAAATATTTCCGACCGCAAAACCGAATTGCAGATCTGGAGCATGCTGTCTGAGAAAGAGTCGACGAAGTTGAGGCCGGTAGATATGAGCAGCGACGCATCTTCGAATCCTTCGTGGCGTGTGGCCGAGTTGTGGCAGATTTGCTCCAGTCGGCTACACTCTCTAAGTGAAGACAAGCTGTCTGCACAAACAATCCAGGACAGGCCAGATCCGGGCTCATACGATAATGAAAGCGCTTCGCCCCGCTGCTTGTCCAGCAGCTCGATGAGCCTGTAAAAGCGGCGCCACTGCAGCTCACTGGCACTCCGGAAGCTGTCGTAATCCATGCCGCCAGATGCGGAGGAACTGCGTTCGAGGGACAAGGTAGAACCAAGGACAGAGCAGATGGCCTCGGCCAGTCCCTTGTTATGCCGTGTCGTAGAGTCTCTGGCCAAACCAAGACCTTGCTCATACATCGTGAGCGCAGTTTCGAGTGTCGCATTGGTAAACCGTCCGGGATGAAGAATGAGCTGTAACCACTTCTCAGCTGGATCGGTAGGATCGCACGGGCCTGATGTTTGTGCTGCGGGCGGTGAGTTGCCAGCATAGACTCCAGTCCAATTCTCGCGCCATGCTTCGTCAATCAGCTCTCCAACAAAGGATACATGCTGCACCCGATAAGTCATGTTGTTCTTCCACAAGACCCATAGTTGTGTACGGTTGCCCTCCTCTGCCACTGTGAAATCTGCTAACGTCCAGACATCCGAGCCGGGCGGCGGGGGCGGAATCAGTTGTGAGGCGTTGAATTTTGCTTGGACTGCCATGCCACCCTCAGCGGCATCTGTCTGAAGCGTCCAGAATTTGAATTCACCTGCGCCTACTGGAGAATAGGTCACGCAAGTCCGCTTTCCTTCGGCTTCTCCGATGATTCGGACGAGGTTGTTCTGTGATGGATCGATTGTCCATTTTCCGATCTCCTGCGGATTACGTTCTGCTTGAAGAATATCCTGCGTATGAAAGATGTGGCCATTTTGGAGATTCCAAATTCGTAGTCGATGGTCCAAGCAGACGGTAAGGAGGAAAGAGCTGTCGTATTGACCAAGATCGGTCGTGGCTGCTGAAGCGGCAGCATTCAAGTCCATATCAACATTGCCATATCTGACCGTGTGGCTGCCCTTGAGAAATCCCCTGAAGCTCTGGCCCCATCCCTTGGAGCCGAATTGCGTCTCCTTCCATGAATGGTGTGATACTGCACTTCGTTAGATCTGGCTAGATATCCACGAAAGGTAAGTATGTACGCACCATCGTGAGTCCTACTCCTGTCCAGCCTGATGATGCCACCATCATGGGTAGTGACCACCAGCAGATTATCGTCGGCAGCTACCATGCAGTGCGGCGCTTTGAACCCCAAGGCCTGTATCGTCTGAGTCCTGCAGGCATCCGCGATCTCGGTGGTCGAGCGCTTGCGGAACTGCTCCGGCTTCAACACAATGGTATAGAGCTGATTCGACTCGTCAATGACGAAGACACTGAGCGCATCATGATCGCGAGGGTCGGAAAGCACCACGCACGAGGGCCGGATGGGCTGCGAGAAGCGTAGATTGAGGACCAGGCTGGCGTCGGGGGCTTTCTTGGTCTTGCAAACGTCGATGCAGCGGATGCTCAGCAGGGTGTTGCCATCCAGGATGCGCCAGAGAAAGCTCTTGGGCTCGGCATGGTGTTGTCTGTGGTAGATGGACGATGCTGTGGCGCAGTTCTTCTGTCGAAAGAGCTTGTCGGGCTCATCTCCTCCGTTCGGACGTTTCGTGCCTCTGGAGCCGCCAGCCGACAGCTTGAGGTCGACGACGAGCGCGGGCGACGAGGGCTCGAGGTTCAGTCTAGTTTCCTTGTGGAGATACAAGGGGTCTCTAGAAGCCATGATGCGCCCATCTAGGCTGCGCTGAGGCCGCGCGAGGGTGTTTGGTGGGATCGGTGCAGTTTGCGACTGCTTGTAAACGAACGCGGCCGGCGTTGGGGAATTTATTTATTTGGCACGCGAATCTTTGAAGCTTGGAGGAGCTTTGGGAGAAGAACGGTGCACCCACCCACCATTGAGCTGGCACAGCTCCAAACGCGGGTGACTGGGCAACTGCCGCCACTTGGGAGGTCCGGCGGGTCAACCTTGCATCCCTTGTATTGAACAGCGACATGAGAAACACTTGAAATCTTTATACACCGGCTGTTACATTGAATTTATGGAAGCGTTCATTCTATCTGCCAATATATTACACTTTTTTCTTGGTTTATTTTATTTCCTTCTAGTTTGTCACTGAAGTATAATTCTATGTGGCAGTCACGGCTCTCGAACTCTGAAGACTCATGCCAGCCGGGGGTTCTCTGTAGATTGTCCAACCTTGGAGATTTACCAAAATGCAACGACCAAAAATGCTTCTTGGGACTTAACGAACTCTTACTGTAAAGCAAATATTGAATTAAAGTATTTCTGAGCGCGACAGCAAGATTCTAATATGTAGTTGCCCTCCAAAAACGCCTTGGCCATGCAATAGTAACAACCCGCCCCTCGGCATCATCGTGTTCTCATTATAGTCCACATCAATCAGAAAAGGTTCCTCGTGTCCGTCATGAGCCACTGTACTACCGGTCCATCTTCTCCATATCTTTTGGTGATGGGTCGCCGATACCGTCCTCGTTGATGGCAAAGAGACAATCACTCTCTGGTAGACAAGGGCTATCATAGATCTTCGCAATACGAGTCTCTCCTCTGCCCTTCTTGAAACTGATTCTGGTTGTGCTGGCGTGCGCAATGATGTTGCCACCAATGGGCTTCTTGGGATCGGGGTTGAACATGGAGCTGGGCCCGCCATCGACCTGAGCGACGACCTGGTTGGTGATGACGACCGCAATACCGAACTCGTCTGCGAGCCTCTGTAATGTGCGCATGAACTTGGCAAGATGCGTCTGTCGCGACGAGAGTTCGCCTCGGCCCAGAAAGTCTGTTCGGTAAAGTGCAGTTGCACTATCCACGATCAAGAGTGAGAATCTCGTCTCGCACATCATTTGGGATGCCTGGTTGAGAAGCTGCAGCTGGTGGTCCGAATTGTATGCTCGAGCATATGCAACATTATCCAAGACCTCCTCTCCAGATAGGCCGTAGCGGTTGGCGACAGCAAGGAGTCGAACCGGTCTGAAGGTTCCCTCCGTGTCAATGTAGAGACACTTGCCCTCGCCGCCGCCCATGTCGAAGGGCAGCTGGCAGGTTACAGCAAGGGTATGACACAGCTGACTTTTTCCCGTTCTGAACTCGCCAAACAACTCAGTGACTGAGCCGGTCTCAATACCACCGGCCAGAAGAGTGTCCAGGTTCTTGGAACCGGTTGTGATGGAAATAAGCTCGCTCCGCCTCTGATGCATTTCCGTGGCTGTCGTGAAGCCCATCGGCACAAGTTTCGAGGCTTGAATGGCAATTTTTAGCTATTGCAGGAAGATTTAATACAAGATTGAGACGACGTACCTTCTGCTAAGATCTTGGCGGCCTTTTGCTCGGATATTCCTTTGATCTGCTCCAGCACTCGTCTCGGAGTGTATGCTACGGACTCGACCGTCTGGTAGCCTCCATCCGTAACGAGTTGAATGTCACGCTTCGTCAGACCAGCGACTCCCTATAATTTGCGTGTTAGACTCTTAAGAACGGGTGTAGATGTAGATTTGAGTGATGGCTCACCTCGAGAGCTGAGAGAGGTGTTGGGGCGCCGGGGCCAGCAATGCCGCTCCCGTCGCCCTCTTCGCCCTCGCCCTGCTGCATCTCGTCGTATTCCTCTGCCATTTTTACAGCGGCCTGCCCGTTTTTGATAATACACTTGCTGCAATTGCGAATCCGAAGAACGAGTGTACTGCAAGAAAAGTGATTGAACCAATTCGACTTTTCTGTCTGGCTGAGAATGACTGGAAAGCTTGGAGAACAACTGAGGCGCGTCAAACGCGTTCGAAGACCTGGTGGCCATTTAAATGATTGGCGAGGAGCCCCACCAACACAACAAGAGTCTAAGGGGACTTGCCACGCGCTCGAGTAGCGCTGTCACATGACTCTAGGCAGGAGCTGTGGGTCTTCAATTAAAGCGGCTCCTGCACTGTCAGGGTCTTGTCACATATGCTGGGAATTCAGCTGCACATGCTCAATCATACATCAACAACAACGGAATGTGTAGTACTACCACTGTCTCCATCGCATTTCCATTCTTCGTCGCCATCACATCATGTGAACCACATTTGTCATTTCAACTTCCATCCGTTTGTCAAAGCAAGTACACAGTATGTATCTGCTGGCATGGCTACCTCGAGCCATAATCGAAGATCACGCATTTATATCTCAGAGTTGTCTCTCGATGCTTGACATTATATTCATCATGTTCTTTTCATATCCTCCCGGGATTCAGTCCGAGCTTTGCAGCTAGGCAAAGCAACAACACCGAGGCAAGAGTCATGCCAACCTGTTTCCTTCCTTCTCTTCGTGTTTTCTCCCAGGAAGGCGATGGCGGTCCTTTTTTATGCAATACAGATCGCTCAAGCTAGAGGTATATCTAATACAATGTGGGTAAATGAAGCAAACAGTACCTCTGTATATCCACGGGTCATTAGGCCGTTCTCTTATATGTACAATGATTAAAGTGGTGGAGATATCACTTGTGCCCAAATCAGCTTCACCGACTGCTGTCTCTCTTTTGCAGCTTGTTCATGACCGGCCTCGAGTATCGCGCCGACCCGTCACCGCGCTCCAGATCGACTTCACTGCCGTTGGCTGTAGGGTCGGGCCCGAAGGTACCCGCTGGAAGAACCTCGAATCCTTCATTCACCCTCCGAGATGCCCTGTTGGCATGGGTCTCACCCGAGTATGAGCGTGTTGGCGCCGTCACAGGGGTATTCTGCACACCCGTGGGCAACCGGTACGTCGACACGTCGCTCGCCTGTCTGGTGCGCCCTCCCTCTGGAGTGGTAAATGGGTTCTCGGGCGAACCTTGCGGAGACGCGAAGTATCCCCTGAGCTCAGGAAACGCGCTTTGCATGCGTGAATGCGTCCGTATGCTAGATTGACGCGACGGGATGTAGGCTTCTTCCGAGGAGCTCGAGGTACGGTCCCCTTGGGTCGTGGACTGCGTTGGGGAAGGTCTTGTCGCGAATGTTGACTTTGGCACGTATGTCTGGATAACGGGTGCCTCCGGCTGGTTTGGTGAACCGACAGTGTGTGCTTCGCTCAGTCGCGAAGTCGATCGGGCTGTTGCGTGCTTAGGTCGGTAGGTCTGCTGGGCATGTGTTGCTGGGGATCTTGGCGGCGATGAGCCCCCATCGATGACACTAGCGGCGGAGCTTTGGTACAGGGAAGGGCTAATATCCTCTGTTGTCACCTTGGCCTTGCCCTTGGGGTCGGTTTCGGAGGTCAAGGTGAGAGACGATGCGCCTGGCGGGACCTGGGAGTTGGGTGTGCCTGGTCTTGAGATCCAGATGCCGTCTACCTCGATGCCGCTCTGGATCGCTCGCACGCCAAAGGGAATCTCTGCTCGCCTCCTGGGCGGGACGCCGACCTTTTCGATTTCCGACATTCTTGTCTTCTTCTCCTCGTCGAGCTGTTCATGTTTCCGAACTGATCTGTTGATCCACCATAGTTTACCGAGACCGGCAAAGAAGACGAGTACGATCGAGCAGGCGAGGACCTGAGCAGCATCAGTATGTGTATACACGACCGGGAGAGAACTGATTCACTCACAAAGGTCATCTCCTGCCATAGCTCCCAGGTTGTGAAGAAGTGAATCATTTTTGGTAAGTAGGTGTACTGCACTGCTGCTGGCTGTGCTGGTCGAGAAGGTCGGAGAGGGGTCGTTATGGTATTTAAGAAGCAGCTGGCCGAGGCACAGCCGGGAATAAAGTATTATGATGGGATATGATCAGATACGATAACGAAAGACGGCGGGAAGAAAATTGTGGCGGTCGTTTAGTCCCGAAAACAGCTTGCAGCTGATGATGAAATTGTGGTGGCCGAGAAGCCGTTGGAGCTTCAGTATGCAAGCGCGGCGCCTGCAGGTCGGGCGGTGAATGGTTGAAATGGTGTAATGATCGGAACAGCCGCCGGAGCAGAATACGAAGCAGCTGCAAGAGGGTATTTGTGCAGTGCCAACTTGGGGAGTACGAGTCTTTTTGTGCTCGGCTCAGGGCATTGTACAATCCTGAAGGCTCTGTTTGCTAAACGAGTGGTGCAAAACCTGTCCTCTGACAGACACGTTGGTTCTGAACAAGGAAGACCAGGCAGACTGTGGCTGCGAAACTTGGTCCTCTACCGTCGAGGGAGAGGAGATCACAACAGACCCGCTGCAGGATCTGTGCTGAATATATCCTATTGTCCTGTGCTACCGGGTTGCTCGAGGCTGAACTATTCGAGGAAGTCGACAACCGTTTTTGGGTCGCAACGAGAGGAGTGAAAATACCAATTGAGAAATGGAAGCCCACAAGGCTACAGAGAAAATAGCTTAGGGCAACAAGGGGCCAGAAAAAGAAAACAATCAAAAGGGCAACGGAATATTGATTGCTCGGCAGCCACGTAGAGGTTGCGTTGCAGAGAGAGCGCGTCAATAGACCAGAGCAAGCGAATATAGCCGGTGCAGGACCCAGGTCCAGCGGCACGTTCTCGAACGAGGGGACAGGATCAACAGGATCCAATCGTGCGTCAAGCGACAAACAACCAAAAAATTAAAAAAGAACGAAGGCGAAAGAGTTGTACACGACAGACACCGTTTTTCCATGTAGCTCGGCCAGGCGGCGGTCAGATGGAACCGCAGAGGGTTTTGTATAAGACATGCAACACGGATACCAACATCATATGAAAGATCAGATCGGGGCCGAGCGTTGGGAGTCATGGCCAGTCGCCAAGTAGGTACGTATCTCAAACTGACTATGTGGAGGGTCTCTTTACTCTTTGCCATCAGCTTCTTGGACAAGACGACGCTTGTCGACAGCTACCAGCTAGACCGTGTAGATCCCGTCAAAGGTAGAGAGACCTTGCGAGAGTCTAGAGTGTGCTCCCGACGGAGGCTGCGCCCGAGATGCCCATCGTGAAGTGCTCGAGAGTCGAGCCTGAGTAGACGATATATGAAGCCGGGGGTGACCTGGCATGGGCCGGCGTGGGCACGGTGCTATTCAGTTCTGCTGTACACGTACCTATGCCATGCATGCTGCGGTGGCCTTTGGTCCTTGTGTTACCTGTGTAACGGTGACGGGGTCAGGCGAAGCGGCTAGAACCAAGCATAACTTGAACTCCAAAAGCCACGCCTTGCCCACGAGGTCTGATGTTCGTTGACGGGAATAGCAAAGCGTGCGGGCTCACTATATCGCCCGTGATCAGCTCTACAGGCACAGATAGTAATAAGCATTCCAATAAGCAGGTCCAGACTCCAGACGACCCGGCGGGTGAACAGCGGTACTGTACGATTTTACCCGGATGCTCGAGCCTCGAGCTGACCGGCGAATGTTGGTTTGTTTCCCTTCGGTCCATTGCAATTGCAAGGGATCTATGGCGTTACCTGGGCAGAGTTGTATGTGACCGCAAGAGGCTTGTCCGCGGCGTCTCCCGTATCGTCCACCAACATTCGATCGTAGGTGGCCTGTGGGAGCTTTGCTGCACCGTTTGGCCTGGTCTGGCCTGGCCAAACTCGTACCAAGCGTACCTACGCGTCACCGGTTACAGGTTGGTTGGTTGAACGGTCGGCTGGCTTCCCGTTTTGCTGGGCAAGTCGCTAAAAGACAATGATCGTCCTTGCAGGTAGGAAAAAGCATCGAATGAATACGAACAGAGTTTTTGGAGTGCGACGACGGTTGGTTGAGAAGCTCGTCCCTGGGCCTTGTTGCGCTCCCGCGCGCAGAGCAGAGGGGATCCATTTCTCGGCAGGGCCCATTGCTTCAGGTTGAACTAAGCTTGCTCACCTGTCCCGATATCGACTAACGCGGTCTTGGCTCCGCCGGCCGGGGAATTTTCATTTGAGATCTGATCCTGGGGGAGGACGAGGGCGGTACGTATACTCACGAATACTACTCTGCACTCTATAAATGTAGGCAATAAAGAATCGGCACACCCTCGACGCCTTCCGTCTCGGCAGAAGAGGTCGATTAAATGGCCGCCTGTATTCGTTCCTTTTGCCGCTTCAAATGAAAGATGAAGCTGGGGAAAAACTGTTCTGTCTTCGTTCCAGAACACTTGATGGAAGTAAAAGAGCTGACGACGGCAACCATATCTCAGCCCTACCTGGGTCGGCAGATGCTTGCAAGCCCAAGACTCTGTTCCGAATCTCACGAGTCTTCCTCGTGACGGATATTTTTACCATTCCGTTGCACAAGGTCGGGATTGTTCCACGGGAATTCGTAAAGGTACTGAGTACCAACATTGAGAAAACTCCCACATGGCGATATTAAATCCCGGCCACGCTAATCTGTACTGAAATCCTCTCCCGATCTGGCTTCAAACTCGCCAGGTTGAAGACAAACGTTTGTTGGCGGATTCCGACCCCACCTCGTCCTCTTTCGCCTCGATCACTTCTAGCTTCACCGTCTGTGTCGTTTCAATCCTGAAATTTTCCTTATTCTCCGGCAATGACAACCTGGTTTAAAGGAATCAAAGGAACGTGGTTAGAAATGCAACCAACTCTACGCCAGGCATAGACTTGAAGTCTGGAACCTTAGCCTCGCTCGGGTCCCCGGGCGATGGTCCCTGGTTCGCCGGCTTTGTCCCTGTCGATCTAAGATCGCTCCGCTTTTCGTGGAGCTGTTCGTGAACGCTCTAGTGTAGAGTGCTCAGGCCCACCGTCTGTCTAGATTATATTACTACTCTCGAAGGAGACCTTCTCGTGTCGTCTGGCCTGATCTAAACAAGTCTGAACTTCCGTGCAAAGGACGCTGTCGGCTTGTCTGAAAAGGCTGCCTGGCTCGCTATACGTAACAGATTCTGATATAACACTGAATAGCACGGGTTTCTTCTTCTATTGTCATGACTAGATTAGGTCGCCGGGGTCGCCAAGCAAGTCATGTTTGGTTTGACAAACAATTGCTTTTCCAATGCAGCAGCGACCACGAAAGGCTCCATCGTCCGAAGTTACTGGTTTCTTCTTTTCTTCGTGGACGAGAGAATCGTCCTCAGCTTTGCTCGGATTTGGATCATTTTATCCGAAGGCCTCGTGTGCTCATCCACGACATGGAACTTATCCTTTTTATACAAGAGACAACGGTAACAAACATGCAAGCACCGGAATCCTGGCCCAATTAATAAAGTTGCTCCAAGCAATCCGATGTTCTTCTCATCTCGTAAATAACTCATACTTCAGCGAGGATGTTCTATTTTGAGGATTAATTATGGAGCTCGAATCCGAGATATTGTTTTTTTGCGGACCGACCATAACATTCCCGAGATATTCACCCAATCAACCAACCAACATGAACGACAGCGCTGACGATTCGAAGCAACGACCACCGGCCAAACGTTACCGGAGCAGAATCCTCGTTCTCACTGAATTTCTTATGAACACAACGATGCCGCCTGCATTCGATCCCTCATGAACGATCTTTCTTTGCCCGGATTTACCACGCAAATTGCACGTGGACCGACTTCCGAACACATCACAATTCATGACCGGGTGTTGTCACATATTGGTTGTAAACCCAAGATGCGATTCATGAGGAGCTTGTTTGGCGGCTTGTAATATAACCACATTCTCTCGACCACTGGTGGTGTAATGTGGGCTTTCTCGCGGACCAACACAAGGCTTTGCCGACTATACTAGAGTCCATGTTGAGCTAATTCTCAGTCAAGCTCGGCCGCACGCAGGTATACTCAGTGCCCTAGCATCGAGCACTTGCCGTCGGATTCAACCACCGCAACATTCCTGACTATGCATTGAAATGTACACTCAGAACAGTTCAGCGTTGGTCACTAAGCTTGCTGTCTATGTGTCTCAGAGATATAAGCGTTATCATACACATTTGCAGGGATGTTTAGAATCAGCACTGTTGGCTTACGGGCTGGCGGTCAATAAGTTTAGGCCAGGCACTCTGCGATGATGTATTAAGGTTCAGCAGATATGACGTCAGACGAGAGCTTCTCAAACGGCAACGCCATCCTCTTGCGCAGGGTCGAGGCCAAAAGTTACTTTCTAGTCTTTCAGGTCAACCCTTCTCACACAGAGCAGGTTTCCGTGCTGACATTGACGAGCTGAGTCAGACGGATGCTGCAAGGAGTGCATGCATCTTTGCAGGTCAGTGATTCGATGATTCAAAGGAGTTGAAGGACCCTGATATGCAGCTGACCTGAATTGGCGACAATGAGGGGAATTGTGTGGATACTCGAGCTGCTGTCTGTAGGGGACGTTTGCATGGCTTAACACATGAGGGGCTGTGTCTTCATGACATACATGATGCTGTGCAATGTCAATCTGACCACTATTGACAGCTCACGGTAAGGGGAAGCAGTCAGTTTGGATGAGATCGTTATTCCCAGACTTGGTGGCGACAACGACCAAATGGCAGATGGTCGAGAGGATCGTACCCTTGCTTCTACCGACTGAGACCCGACCTCGGGATTGTGAGCTCTGGTATATCATCGCGTCAGTAAGAGACGGACTCCGAAGTCTACACCTTCTACTGTTCAGCTGTTGTATTGTATTGTAAAGCAACAGAAGACTGAACCGCTGTCAGGCTCTCTAACACGTTCAGCAGCGTCGCACTATGTGAAGAGTTTTGCTTAAGATAAACTCTATCCATTGGACACTGGACAGCCGGCTGCTCGATGGTAGGCTAATGATGTCGTAGGGTTAGGCTTATGATAACGGCGCAGACCTCGAATTGACTTCATAGATTCCCGCACTCGTCAAATCAGATGCAGGTCCGACACTTTGAGGACTGCCATAACTGCCTGTAATAGAGGGGATCGGCTCAGGCGCTTGGCTTTAAAGAGAAGACGAAGCAAAAATCTTGCTTGCTTGCTACTACTTCCATGCCGCCTTTCCCGAGTCATTCTCCGCGAAAAGCGCAGTCATGGCGGCTTTAGCGCAGGTCTTTCCAGGGCTTCCTTTTGTTCCTGGGGCGGGTGAAAATGCGGGCAGTTCCAGGTGCATGTGCTTCTCGAGGTTGCTCATTGCGGTGTGTAAATTTGACCTGTACAAATCAGACATGGAAACGTTGGCGGTCCACAGAGACTGATGACAGGGTTTTCTCTCGCTCCCCTTTCTTGCATTACGGTACTGTAGGAGTCGTCGGCAGTGCCGCAAACCGGTGGGTGCAATTGTGCAGACTGCAGAGCTTCCCATTCCTTCTCTGCATACTATTTCCATGCCTTTTCGGGGCTTGTACCTACCTAACCTAGGGTCTTATCCAGGAAATCGGTCGCACCGCCCACCATCTTCCCGGGTGATCGTCACTTCCTGCCCTTTGGATTGGGTAGCTGAGGTCGACTACATTATTCATTGGGTCATGGATCGCGCCCAGCACTGACTTGACTGGCGGGTTGATGCGTTGGTAGCACTGCTAGTATTCCCAATTTGGCGCTTCGGCCTCGGCATGTAAGAATTGTCAACTTTTCCTCATCTTTCGGCGCTGTCGACACTGCTGCTGGGCGCCAATCTTCTATCCTACCACTCACTACTCTCTATACATCTCACACCTTGTGACATTTCCAACTCATTGACCCGTACAACCGAGACTCTCACCGCAGTTGAGACCTACGCCATACTTTATTGAGCATCGCAAGTCTCTGCTTCCGAACCTAATACAATCAAGTCCTCCGCTTCGGGTGCTCCCACGTCATTCCCCCCCGAGCGCAACGAAAACCCACAATACCCCAGTTGCGATAGACGGTACAGTAGCTCACTTGCGCTTCCTGGCCTCCTCTACTCGCACCACATCGCCTTTCGTCTTGCCCACCATGCCGATTCGAAACCCGTTCGCCAGGAAGGCTGGCAACGACGAGAACTTCCGCCCCGAACTCTTGTCCGCCCAAGATGCAGCGCATCCCGGATTCGAGCGGGTCGATACCGTCGGATCCAAGGCCTCGTCCGCCCAGAGCATTCGCAGCAGCAAGAGCCGAGACAATGGCGATTACAAACTGAGCGGTATGCACTGCCTATAGCCTGGGTTGAGCTCCAAGAGGGTGCTCACCCAATGCGCAGTAAAGTGCTGACGATTGCTTGTCTACAGTTGTGAATGACAGCGGTGTTTATCTTCCCGTAAGTGTGTACAGCTTGCGTCGCTTGGAACCCGAAGCCTGACACAACATAGCCCTCTCCCGTCGAAGAGAAAGGTCTATGGCCGCGACGACCTGGTGTTCCATCGCGGACATCAATGGACACACGAAGCGACCTTGGCGAAATTGAGCATTTCTCCATCTCACGAGAATCATTCGATTCATACCGACGCTCCTTTGTATGTCTCCTGACTTAAGACACCCCACAAATGATACGTTAGCCTGGCCCTCGCTCCTAACAGGATACTACAGGATGTTTCTGCCCGGGCACCAGTCTCACATGACATCCCAACGCGAGCGAGTCTCGACTCTGCACGTTTCCCGCGCATGCCGAGAACATCCATCAGAGACCGCGCTTTTGACCGCGAGCCTCCAACGGCCGAAGAAGGCTTCGAGGATGTTGGCCTCAACGACGACACCAAGCCACAACAGCAGGCACCCAAGAAACGGGGGCTGTTTGCCAGATTCGGAGACTCACAAGAACCCAGCGCACACAGCCAAGGCATGTCCCGATTCATCCCAGGTCGAAAGAGGGCACAGAGCGGCGGGCAGGGCGCCGAACTAGGAAGTATCTCGAGGCCTTCATCGTCACAATCAATGGAGGGCCAGGAGATGCAATAAACCGGGCGGGGACTTGACGCGATTATCTGAGGCTTTCTGACAAGCCTAGATGTCATGCGTTTGGCGTTTTTGGAATTCAGGTCGAACCAGAGCATCAGGATACCACATGGACCAATTACAACACCCGACCGTGTGTGATTGAGTTAAACCCGATGATTCGTCGTTTGTTGAGTTTGCGTAGAGATTACAAGATCCCAGCAAATTTAGCTTCAGGCTTGCTATACAGCCGAAGAAAGAACATACGGGTAATGATAATGAAACTTGTAAAACTTGCAAAGTTGTTTAATTTGCCTTTTGAAACTTATCAGATGGGGTTGAACCATGAGTTCCTCCTCGGTGATGTCCATTTTGCCTGTGCCATAAGTCACTTCAAGCACTTGACAAGCACAGAATAAAAAAGAAAAATCAATTGCCACGTCATCTTATCAATATGGTTGAGATCCTGTCGATGAGTCGTTTCATAACTTCTCTAAAATGGTAGAAGCTCTAGTTGTGGAAAGCTGCTTGAAGGTGCCTTCCAAGGTGCATTATAGCCCCACGTCTCACCTATAACCAACCCCGCCAATGCCAAGATTTCAGAATCTTATCAGGCCCGGTTATCTGAACTCACCCAGAAAATTTCCAAAAGACGTCAACGCCAAAGACATCGCAGCAAAACTGTCAAGCCGCCAGTCGCTGCAATCACTGAATTCTTGCGACGTCGCACACCACAGCCAGCGGCGTTTTCCCTTCTTTTCCTTTTCCAACGAACAAATCGATTTTACGGAGCATTGGTCAAACGGAAAAATCATAATGGGAAAGACGCGCCCGGACAAGAAGCAGAAGAAGAAAGGCGGCATCTCCCGCGCCGCCGATGGAAACGACAACAGTGCCGACCAGACAGCGAAGCAGCAGATCTCGCCGCTGTATCTCGTCTCCGTAGCCGAAGAGCTCATACAGGCCGGAAACGCACCCGACGCCTTCACAATCGCCAAGCAGGCGCTCGACGCGTCTCAGCCGACCAGCGACGGCGCTTTGGCTTCTCTCAACCTCCTCGGCCAGATCAGCCTCGAGCTCGGCGACTTTGATGGCGCAAGGACCTATTTCCTCCGCGCCGTGTCCATCGACCAGGATGGCCAGCGCAGCGACGACGTCGGCGGCGGCGCCGAGAAGTTCATGTGCTTGGCGCAGCTGAGCGAGGAGGGCGGCGCCGACAGCGTGCGGTGGTTCGAGCGGGGCGCCGGCGCGCTCAAGACACAGATCCAGAAGGCCGAGGAGAAGGCTTCGCAGCAGACGCTACGGAAACAACAGCAGCAGGAGGAGGCGGCCGCCGCCCTGGACGAGCTGCGGCGCAAGCATGCCATGTGCCTGTGCGCCGTGGCCGAGATCTACATGACGGACTTGTCGTGGGAGGCCGACGCCGAGCAGCGCTGCGAGGCCCTCGTGACCGAGGCCACCATGACGGCCCCGGACTCGGCCGAGAGCTGGCAGACGCTCGCCAACGTGCGCATCTCGCAGGCCCGCCTCGAAGACGCCCGCGCCGCCCTGACGAGGAGCATGGAGATCTGGAGGGGCCTGCCGACCGCCGACCCGAGCGTGCCCGACTTCCCGAGCAGAGTCAGTCTCGCCAGGCTGCTGATGGAGGTCGAGATGGAGCAGGAGGCGCTCGAGGTGCTGGAGCGCTTGATCGGCGAGGACGACCACAGTGTCGAGGTTTGGTATCTCGGCGGCTGGAGTTTGTATGTCCTCGGCGACAAGCAGAAGACCGAGAAGCAGGGCGAGGAGGACGAGTGGAAGTTGAACTGGTTCTCCAGCCGGACGTGGCTGAACCAATGTCTGAAGCTGTTCAAGAAGCAAGAATACGAGGACGAGCGACTGGGCGAGCACGCCAACGAGCTCCTCGTCGGCATTGCGAAGGAGCTGGGCGTTGAGCCCGTCATGGCCGAAGACGAAGAGGCAGAAGACGCAGATGAGGGCGACTGGGAAGACGACGAAGCTGACGACGACGACGACGACGAAATGGAGGAGTAGGCACGGCGAGAATTCTAGAGCTTGCCTCCCAGTTCATCAATTGGCCTATATTGCAAAGGGAGTTGGCCGAGACTGGGTATAATGATGATGGCGTTCGACTTGGCATTTCATTGGCGTTTAGAGCATGAAAAGGGTGGTTCGATTTCTCATAGCAGCTTCCAAGATCGCACGTTTCATCGGCGCATCGAGTGCATATGCTATTTCTTATTTTACGGCAAGCCGAACGTCGTGCCATACTTTTTGACTTTGAAATCTGTTGGTAATCCAGTGAATGCATCGTGCCGGCCCAATGATCTCACATGTCGTAGTCTTATCATGGTCATCGAGTATGCCAGCAGGCCACAAATACAGAGCCTTTCCTTCTCTGTTAGAAGGGCCTTCAAAGGCTGCATGTCGTAAAAAATAATGAAGTCGTGGCGAGTTCGCCGGTGCTTCGTCATGCCGTCTCTTATGCCGTAACCTGCAAGCCCTCGACCCCATCGGCCAGGGCAGCGCCGTCTTCCTCGTCGCCCTCGTCTCCCTTGCCGGCCAGGCCCCTCTCCCAGAGCTGCTTGCCGGTCAGCTTGTCCTCCTCCTTCTTGACCCTGGCCTTCTTCATCTCGGCGAGGCGCTCCTCCTCGGCCTTGACGCGCTCCTCCTCCATCTCCTTGAGGAAGCCCTCGCGCCACTTCCAGAAGGTCTCGGGGTTGACGGGCGTGCCGTGGAACTTCTTGTTCTCCTCGCGCTCGGCGGCCAGGAGGGCCTCCTCGTGCTTCCGGGCCGTCTCGGCCCGGCGGTCCAGGATCAGCTGCTCGGCGTTCTCCTTGACCGTGGTGACGAGCGTGAACACCATGGCCATGCCCAGGTTCTCCTGGATGGTCTCGTCGAGGCCGGCCAGCAGCGCGTCCTTGTCCGCCGCCACGGAGAAGTAGGGGTGCGGGCTCGCGACGTTCTGCGGCGGCGACAGGTCCAGGTGCGGCGGCTCGTCCGGGTACGCCTCCGGGTACCGCACGTGCAGCATCATGGTCGGCGGCTCGGCCTTGTCCTCTGCGTCGTCGGGCAGGTCGAGGAGGATGGATATCCGGTACTCGGTCTCTGATATGTCTGTTGGGGGCGGGTTCGCAAATTAGCCATGCGGGCGGGCTTCAACGGGGCGGCCCGGGGCAAAGCATACCGGTGATCTCCTCGGGGAAGATGGAGTCGAGGACTTCCCTCTCCTCTACTTGTTCCTCGCGCCCCATTATGTGATGTTGTTTGTGTGGTTCGAATGCCCCCGATCAGGTGGATAGCGCCGTCGTATAGTCGTGCTTCCAGTGTATGTATAATATGGAAGCGGGGCAGGTAGTTGAGATACCTTTTCGTTATCGATGACCGTTTAATTTTCTAAAGGATCCTGGTGTAGTTTTGATATGTTGAAAATCAGTCAAGATTTCAACCAGTATGCGATCAGTGGTCTTTTTCTCTGAACTTTTTAAATAGTGTCGTCCTTTTTATAATAACTCCTTAAACATGTCGCTATCACGAGCTAGACTCGAGAACATTGCAAGAGCCATGGTGGGGTCGCTCATAATGGATAAGCGTTATCGACACCGCCTGGCAGAATCTCTAAAAATTTCTGGATTCCGCTAAACTTTTTGGTTTACAGGCGACCAGCGCTGGGATAGAGAAGCCCGCCCGCGCATATCTTGGGTCTGCCAGTGTACAACCCCAATCTCTACAGCCACCCAACAACAGCCAGTTTTTCCCCCAAAATGGCTTCTAGAGATGCGCCCGCGGGCGGCAAGCGTAAGCTGAACGACAAAAGCAAAGACAAGTCTTTCAAGAAGACAAAGTTCGAGAAGCGACCGGCGCCGACCAAGGGAGAATCCGACGAAGTGAGCGACGAGACTCCCTTCGAGGACTTTTCCGATGATCAAGAGGATGGAGGTGCTTCTCTAAGCAAAGGAAAGGCCCAGAACGGCGCCCAGCACTCCAATGGCAACAAGGAAAGCAATGAGAACTCTGGACAGACTTTCGAGAGAGGTGAGTTTTCCCCAGAAGATGCACTCGTCGCATTTCAAGTACTAACATGGACTTGCACAGGCCAAAATTCTCGCGAGTCCCACATGAAGCAGAAGGCGCTCGCCCTGGAGCGCAAGAATGCCAAACCCCTCGCCGACGAATCGCACAGAGCCAAGAAGCTGTGGGAGAGGTTACGGAGAAAGTCCCATGTGCCCAAGGAAGAGAGGGCCAAGCTCGTCGAGGAGCTGTTCGCCATTGTCACTGGTCGCGTCAAGGAGTTCGCCCTGAAGCACGATACCGTCCGAGTTGTCCAGACCGCCATCAAGTACTCCAACGTCGAGCGCCGCAAGATGATCGCCAGGGAGCTCAAGGGCACTTACGCACAGCTTGCCGAGAGCAAGTACGCCAAGTTCCTGATTGGAAAGCTCCTGGTGGAAGGCGACAAGGAAATCCGCGACATCATCGTCCCCGAGTTCTACGGCAAGGTTCGCAAGTTGATCAACCACCCCGAGGCCTCTTGGATTCTGGACGATATCTACCGAGGAGCCGCCACCACTGAGCAAAAGGCCATCATGCTTCGGGAATGGTACGGCCCCGAGTTCGCCATCTTCAAGAGCGAAGGCAGCGACCTGACCGCCGACCTGTCCAAGATCATTGCCGCCGAGCCCAGCAAGAGGATCTTCATTGTCAGATATTTGCTGGACATGACGAACCAGCTGATCCAAAAGAAGATGACTGGTTTCACCATGCTGCACGACGCCATGCTGCAGTATTTCCTCAACGTTCAAAACGGCGGCGACGAGCAGAAGGAGTACATTGAGATGATCAAGGAAGATGAGAACGGCGATCTGCTCAAGAACATGGCCTTCACCAAGTCGGGCGCCCGCCTCACATGTCTACTCCTTGCTCATGGTACCGCCAAGGACCGAAAGCAAATCATCAAGACGTACAAGGACACCTTCCAACTGATGTCTACCGACCCCTGGGCTCACCTGATTATTCTTGCCACGTACGATCTCATCGACGATACCGTTCTTACTTCAAAATCAATATTCCCCGAACTGCTGGGCAAGAACGACGGAAACGAGGGCGAGAACATGCTCGTCCTGGCCAACGACCCTCACGGACGCTTTGCGATTCGCTACCTGTTCGAGGGTACTTCCAAGGTCTTGTTCGATGCGAGCCATGCTTCCCACCTGCAGGTATTGGAAGAAATCCACGAGATCCGAAAGACAACGAGTAAGAAGGATGCCGATATTCGTCGCAAGGAGCTCATCGCAGCCATGTCTCCGACGCTGCTTGCCGGCATCGAGGCGGTGGCATTTCACCTCACCTCGACTTCTTTCGGCTGCCAACTTGTGTCGGACGTCCTCCTCGACGGTACGGGCGACAAGTCCGGAGCGCTCAAGGCCATCGCAAGTACCGCCGAGGGCGACCCTTCGGTGGGCTCAGACGGTAACCTGCCCGATGCCGATGCCGAGGCAGCGCCAGAGGGCGAGGAGCAAGCGCCAGTTGGTCTGCACATTTCCAAGACAGCTCACGGCGGACGTCTGTTCAAGACGCTCATTGCCGGTGGCCACTTTGACAAGGCGACCCGCAAGATCATACCGGTGGATCCCCCTCTGCATTTTGCAGATATCCTCTACCCCATCATCAAGGACCACATCGTGTCGTGGGCAACAGGGCCGAGCTCGTTTGTGCCCGTGTCCCTGCTCGAGGCCGACGACTTCTCCAGCAAGGATGAGCTGAAGAAGACTCTAAAGAAGGAGAAGAAGACGCTCGAAAAGGCGGCAACAGAAGAGACTGAGGACCAAAAGGCGTCCCGCGAAGCTGCCGAGGCCAGCGGCGACTCGGATAAGGCTGCCAAGAAGGGCAAGAAGGCGGCGCCCAAGAAGGAGCGGTCAGTCGGAAACGCAGGCGCAAAGATTCTGCTGGAGAAGCTCAAGTAGATAGAGGCTGTGGGTATGATTATGGAGCGTAAAAAATAATAGCGGCCTTTGATGCGTCCATGCATAGACAGCAGTATCCTTTGGAGTTATCAATACCATGATGTATAAGCAAGCACACAGTCCTGACCATAGAATGTAACAACCGAGTTACCCACTACGTAGCAGCAGCCTGTGACGGTTTACCACTCATGGTTGCCTAAAGGTCTTGCAAGGTATCACGGAATCATCGCCGTTGGTTATACAACATGAGTGGCGCGGCCAAAAGGTGTACAACATTGCGCGTGTGAATCTGTACCATGCAAGTTCCCGCTGAAACTCGATGACTTTTTTTTAGAGCATATGTTCATTGCGAGACTCCCCCAGATTCGAATTATCTGCTGCAGGTGTAGCTCTTACAAAAGCAGTGCTGCCATGCTGTAGTGCAGGCAGAAGCAGACATCCGGAGGAGACGACCAGAATGCAAAGATATCAGAGTACGGAGGCCGCGTGGTTTGTCCCCCAGCAGTTTGGCAGGGTGCACGAAAGTTGAAGCATTGCCAATCTGCTGCGGATGGATGTGTAGCAAGCAAACTTGAGAGTGGTTCATGTTGTTCCATAGCGTAGGAGATGGCAGTCAGTCAGTCAGTCAGTCACCTGAAGACTCGACCGTTCAACCTACCATGGTCGTCCGCAGTGTGCTCGTTCATGATTGCATAAATAATGTATTATCAGGTGGTTGCCTTGCCCACGCATTTCCCTCTCCCACTTGTGACCCAACCTAGGTAGTAGCTGAAGCTCAACTGCTCCTCCACGCCAACCAAGTGAGAGTGATTCGGCCACAGACACCACAGCAACGACTCAAACTTGAACAGTCCCCCACCAGAGTTTATGTTTGTACTTTTATGCCAGCTCAATAAAACAGCCGCGGTTTTCCATCAAGACTTGGGTTACTCGCCCGACCAAAACCAGACTGAGAAAGCTCGTGGTCAGTTCCATTGGCTGGACAACTTCACCAGTCCTGACACCACTCAACTTCCCGCCGCGTGCCACCTGCACAACGCGACTTCCCCATTTCAACAAGCCAGTCAATCAGTTGACTCTTTTGCCCACTCTTTCTCATTTCCTCTCTTCTCTATTTCCACGAATCAAACAATTCGAAACATCCAAAAGGTGTCCCCTCTACGAGTCCATCAAGCTCTGCTTGGGGCTTCGGAGAATGTCTCGTCGCGCATTCCTATAATCAGTTCGACCTACAGGTATTCCTAGTTTTCCAACGGCAGCATTTTTATCATCAGCCTGGAGAGTTTCTCGGTACCTTCCTACAGAAAAGTTCCCAATAATTCGGCCACCTCGTTTGCCTGCCGCCAACACACAGAACGCAGCATTGGCAGCAAGTTTCTCTACACCCAAGGACACTCGCCTGTCCGATGCCGGCTTTCTCTGCCAGCGCTCCAAGCACTTGACACCAGTCGATGAATAGGCCTTGGAAAAATCCCAATCATGGATATCGACCACATTCTCGGTCGCGCCTACGGCGACTGCCCTTCGGGAAGTACCATCACCGTCTGCGGCGGACCGGAGCCTTTCTGGCGCGGTTGCTGCTCCAGCAGCTGCACAGGATCGGAAGGCTGCCCATCCGATGCAGCGATCAGCATACAAGTCTCTTCGGGCGAGCCATGGCCAACCTTTACCAGTAGCAGCAGCTCTCACAAGGCTACCAGTGGCGTTGGCTCACCTGTAACTGGAGACTCACCTACAACGACTTCAAGTACTGTTGCGACCACTTCATCGACCGATGAACCTTCTGTCACGTCCGATCTGGTGAGCATCATCGCCTCTATTATCACCATCAGCACTCCGCCTGCGACGGCTACCCCTATCACACCGGTCTCCGCAGACGGATCTAGTCGACTTTCACAGGGCGCGGTGGCTGGTATTGGTGTGGGCAGCGCTGCCGGTGCCGTGGGCATGTTGGTCGCGATTTTCTTCCTCTGCCGCCGCCGAAAGCATGCGAAGCGCATGTCTTCGTATCGAGAGAATCTCCGCGATGAGTACAATGAGAAGGACCAACCCGTGGATTATCATTCAGCCGCAGCACGCGGGACCGGCGATGTATTTGCGCCCTTTGGAGGTTAGTACTCTGCCCGCTATCTACCAGCAGAATACCCCAGAAGGGAAACTGCTCCAAACATTTCTTACTTGAATAGCATACTTCATCAGTGCTAATACTTCGATTAATTTTCTAGGTCGAGCTACTTCGTTCAAGTCACCCAAGCCAGCCCAGACAGCCACACCGCTCGTATCGCAGAGTCTAGACAATCGACGAGACGAGATTTCGCCTATCAGCAGTTCTCCCTCGCCTATTAGAAACTCGTTTGTTAGTCCAATCACGCCTCAGTTCACCAGTTCGATTCGGGAGGAGGAACCTTCGGGAAACAGAAATGCCATCAGATCAAGCACGCCTGGCGAACCAGCTCAGAGCGAGTCTAACCGTCAATACTATGAGTTGAATTCGGCCGGCACGGCCAGATCCAACCAGTTCGAGCTTCCAGCATCAGTCCCCGCTTCGACGATATCTCAGGCACCCAACGGTGTATGCCATGATGCTGCCAGCGACAACTCGGAGGCTCTCATGCCTGGCTCTTTCCCCGACGTGGTCAAGAACGCTCAGCGACAGAAGTTCACACGAGTTCAGAGCGGTGTTGCTGCTGTCGTGAGCGTCGGCCCCAAGAACCAGCACTCACGACCTGGCTCATTCGATAACCCATCCCACCTACGGGCTACGATGAATGCCACGGCCGATGATGTCAAGCAGAACCGCCATGTGAATAGCTGGACGCATCTGTGAATTTGGATTGATGGATGATCTTTAGAAGCACTGAATTCTGGCACGTATATGCCTTCGAGGGGGACAAGGGAACAGACAGAAGACCCAGGACAGAGGAGGCACAGCTCATGTCTCGAAATTGGCTAATGGGTCCAATACAGCCAGCTAAAGTAAGCGAGCGGAAATGCTTCTATTTCAATGATGCCATAGATCTGGCAATAATTCCAAGTCAGAGGGGTCGGGATCCACGGGTACCTGGCTAATGTACAGCTATGAGGAAGCGTAACGGTTCCGATGAGAAAAGACTCTGTACCTAGACTCTTAATTAAGAGCAAATTGATCACTTTCCTAATTACCGAGTAGTCCCGAGTTGATCTTGTGATATTCAGTGTTACGAAATAGTCTCACAGAAAATGAAAACCCGAGAAACTTAAACAAGAATTTCTTTGACCATCTACTTCTCATAATTCTGGAATTGCCAATACTTGACAAGAAAAATCAAACAAACCCCAGTATTTGTCTTGAAATTACGAAATATCTACAACGTCTGTGTAAGGCTGCGTTTATCCTGCTGGATAGATAATCAAGATGTCTTCTGCGGTTTTCTTCAAAGCCATTATATTTCGTAATCAGTCTACCTAATTTTTTTTTTCCATACTCATGCAGCGTACAGCGCTCCTCGTCCGCTTGAGTCGGTTATCGATTACTCGCATGTCCCATGGCGACAAGAGATTCACTACTAGTATTGGAGGAATTTTATACACTCTATGGAGGCGTCGCTGCCAGTGTCCAATAGTACCTTGCAAGAGATGTCTTGTGTGACAGGCCAAGCATGTCTGAGTACATAAAGACAGCTAGGTTAAACGAACCTGTATCTTGGCTGTGCCTCGATTTTCACTGCAATCTTAACCCACACGGAGGAGTTGAGCGAACATGGCCACCATGCACCTTGCTGTAACCTCTTGTTGTAACCTCTTTTTCTCACCATTTTTTCACTGCAGTTTTAACCCACGCAAAGGCCTTGGCCGACATGGATTGTACACATCTATATTACGGACCATGTGGTACTTGGCTAGGATGTTCTCATCTGGCCGGCACTCATTCACGCATCCTGCACCATTAACTCGAGTATTTGTTCATTTCTTGCATTGATTGACATCTACCTAAACTAGATGTTCATCTAGCTGTGCGCATCTCATCTTCTCGCTCCGACGTCTGTCTAGAATGCTCACCCAACAAGCGGAGCTCGTCGGTGGCGAATGAGCTCGAGCGAGACAATGGGACCTCGTCTATCAAGACGGCAACGGCATGTATGCCTCTGGGGCTTCAACAATGGAGTCCTAGCAAGTATTGCAGCCCTGTGCAACATAGATCACTCTCTGATGCCTCATTGACTGCCCGTCTTCATCGCAAGCGTCGCATTATAAGCCAACACCCGAACGAAGCCTGTATCCCAGTAGATCTCCCCTTATCCCGAGTTTGACCAAGAGTACTTCTTGGTGAATATTCGGTTCCAAGCTTCGTCCAGAAAGATACGTCGTCCATCGCCTGCTGCTATCAAAACTCTTCCTCTTGTCGGTCCCTCCTCCCCTTCCATCCACCGTCCTGTGCAGAGGCAGCAGGAAATGCCCAAGGAGGCAATCCTCAAAAAGAACCAAAAGAAACAACGCAATGGTATGTCCGCACTACTCCAAAAGTGGGCAGCCAAACCAAACCGTCCATCAAAGTCGCTCGCTTTGACAAAGAAGGGAAGACGGCGCAAACCACTTATCGGTAACATCGAGGCACACTCGATAGACATCTCGTGGACCGACCAAATCTGTCAGTGGCAAAATACAAAAATCATGGCTTATTGCACCATGAGTGCCCCTTTACAGGTGGGCGATGTTTCAAACGCCGGCTGCAAATGCTGTCTACACCATTTCATGCTATGTCGTAACGGTTCATAAATCCCTCCCGGGTGACCTAAGAATGCGCTTTTCATCTTTATTCCAAGGGAGACAAGAACGAAGAAAGTGTACGCCGAGTATATACCAGGGCAAAGCCGTGTGTTGTGTGATGCTTGCTTCGATCAATTAGACCCAGCAGGCACAGAGCTGTTCTTGACCCCAAAGCCTGTAGAGTTTCGCCACTCGCGGCGCTGACCGTTCTCAGGTGGCTGTTGCCCATCACCTTCATACTGGTCTCCGTAAGGCGAAGGCCGGTGATCGGGATTTCGCCACTTTTGCGGCGGGGTGCCTGGGTTTGTCGTCGTGTACGGCACACTACCCTCCTGAACTGGTCGGACGCTGCGCTCTTGGTGCCACAGTGTAGGGTCTGTGTCGACTCTGGTTGGCGTCGGTCTCGTGTTGTCTTGTCTATTGACAAGCTCTGTGTCGTACTGCCTGGGCCCTCCAGCCGATCTGTCGCCGATGCGCTTGATGATCTCTTTAGTCGAAATGTCACCATTGCCGTTGAATATCGACGAATCGCCCAGGACATCCATCAGCTCATCCGGTACCTGGGGAATGTTAGCTACAGTCACTCATGCCATCATCTACTCTGACTTACCATGCATATCTCTTCATTCCATTGGATCAGCTCCTCGACACAAGACACAGCTGTCATTGGTTCATCTGAGAAACTCGGGCCACTCTGGGCGCAGTAGAGAATGTTTGGTGCCATGACTCGGGCAAGATTGTGTATGTCCATGCGCGATCCGGTATCCTCGTCGACTTGATGGAAAGTCGACACCCACTTGAGGAAGCTGAACAGAACTTCGAGGGTGTCTCTCTGGATCTTCGGCAGCAAGCAACACGTTAGATGCAGGCAGTGTCTTCGCTTCTCGTCATCCTTGATCTTGGTTGCGGCAATCCAGAGACGGTACAGTTTCTGCGTCATCAGAGGATCGGGCAGTTCACGAAGATATCTCTTCAACAGGGCAGCCAGCTGATGCGGCGACTCGTCGTTCCACTTGATGGCATCACACCCATCTCTGTCCACTGCCGCAACCTGTTCAGTGAGTCTCTTGATGTTTCCATTCTTTCGGAAGACACCCTCGACGGAAAGATCCTTGTTCTTGAGGGCGGTAATCGTGTCTTCGATGATGGCCGGGATTCGGAGGGCACCGGGACCGACACCGTCTGTCGAGTCGGCACCATCTTTCTCGATGATGATCTCGAGGGGAACACCAAATATGCCCTTCTTCTTGAAGCCCTTCCTTTGCTCCTTGCCGGCAAAGGCTTTGCCAAACTTGTTCCAGAACGTGGGTTGTTTCCTGGCCTCGATCAACGAAAGCAGATCGTCCAGTGTGAATTCCGGGTCCAGAAGAGGTTGCATCGTGAGAACGGCAACGTGACGCACAATGAAGTACTCGAGACCAGAAAGTTCCGAGAAGAACTTGCGTCCTATCCGTTGCGGCGACGGCTGCGGGAGCAGCTTCATCTCTTCGCCTCTTCCGTCGGACTGCGACCTCTGGTGGGCAGCACCCAAGCTGGGATGGGTAGCGGGTGATCGGAACAGCTCCTGGCGTGAGTTCCTAGTGTACGCGCCAGGCTGCTTCTCCTTTGCCTGCTCGGCAGCAACGATTCGCGGAATGTCGTCCAGAGTCAAGGCATCTTGATGGCCAAAGTACTGTTCCGTCGAGCCGCCAAGTCCAGGATCCTCGTCAATCTGCATTTCTCGGTCTCTCAAGTTACTACCATCCCCACCGTTGGGGCCATCGATGATCCTGGAACCTCGGGCCTTTCGCAAGCTAGACGACAGATGCTTGTCCAGTCTTGTGCTCCTCAGTCGACGCACATCATTGAGAGTGCTCTCGTAGGACGACTCTCGTTGATGACGGTCCCGCTCAGCTCCAGCATATGACTTGGATCGCGAATCCGATGTCAACATTGGTACACCCCGGTCGACCGCCAACTGGTTTCCGTTGCGCGGTTCCCAGCCGTTGGGATCCTCACCCGCGGGAGGGATTGCACCACTCTTGCGCAGCTGGCCCAGAAGTCTGGCCAATGCGACCTTGAGAAGGAAGATGTATTGCTGAAGTCTTGAGATTCGTTCGAAAGGCTTGCCCATCTCACCACCCGTCTGCCGGGTGCAGGGCGTGCATAAAATTCGCAGATCGCGTTGCAGCTCGGCGCTCGTCAGATCGTTGCCCAACTCTGCGCCACACTCGGTGCAGATGACGCAGGCCAGATGCCATCTCTTGTCACCATTCAGAGCACACTCGCTCTCGATGGGCTTCCGACAGGAAGTGCAGTGATCCGAGTCGTTGGCGGATAGTGTAGCCATTCCCACACTGATTTGCAGCGTGTTGTCATCATTCTTAGTGGTCTCTATCACGCCAAGGTCGTCGAGGAATTGGTAGAGTGCATCCTGCGAGTTGTGATCTCTCTCGATTCTGAGGGTGCCTTGTAGACAGATTCTGATGAGGAGCTTCAGGTAATGCGCCAGGCCCGTGACCAGTGACAACAGTTCCTGGGTGACACCCAACTGTCGAACGCCACCTTCTTGGGTCTTGGACAGAAGCGAGAAGAAGGAGACAATCTTCTTGCAGAGAAGCTTGGCCTCCCTGCTGTAGGACAATCCTAGTAGCGTGTCAGTATGGCAACATACCAATTAAACAATGGTCGGTACCAACCTTTCATGTCCACATGTTTCATGCTGTCGTCCAGCTTGTCGGCAGCTTGAAACAAGACATCAACATGCATAATGAACTTCTTGGCTGTGAGGATGCCATCAATAAAGGCACCATTGCTCACGTGCAAGAGCATATCTGAGATGCAAGCTGCAGATGACTCTTCGAATGCCGAGAGAACGCTCCAGATGCGGTAGACCTTCTCTTCCATCTTCTCCTCTTCGGTACGGACAAGTTCGCGGCCAGCCTCGTCGAGCTCCTCGGGAGGGTCTTCAGGTGCATCTTCTGTAGCACCAAGGCGAACATTCCAGAACTTGTGAATCATGTAGCACTCGGGGTGCCAGTGCTGGTTTTGTCCGTTGCGGAAGATCTCAACGAACTGCTTTAGGATGGCGGTATGGCAGCCATTACACCGCTGTGCGAACTGTGTCGAGTAGTGGTAGCGGCAGTAGACGTTGCCATCGTGCTCATAGTAGCTATCCTGAGCACCGAAGACTGTCGGGCACAGTGAGCAGGTGAAATGATCCACATGGTACTTTCGGTCCAGTGCAGTGATGTACGAGCCTCGAAGGGCACCTCCACACTGGTGGCAGAGCAGGCCGAGGCGTCTGAAATAGTCAGTCTCGCACAGGGGGTATTGGCCGGAGCCGTCCTCGTCTTCAGCGGGGAAGAACTTGGATGCGACTATCGAGCCACAGTCCTGCAATCATTCATTAGTCTGTCATCTCGTCAGGGCAGGCTCGAAAGGGGCAATTTCTTACACGACATTTGAAGCAGTCGAGATGGAATGTGCCGTCCAAAGCTCGGACGAATTGACCGGTGAGAGGTTCGCCGCACTTGTGACAGACGCGAACCTGACCACTGGCTGTTCGGCCGCGGCCCCTGGACCGATTTCGTTCGGAGCTCTTGCGAGGATCGTTGGTGCTGGTCGAGCTCAGGGCCGGGGAGGCTTCTCGAGCGGGAGTACGGGTGGGTGGCTGGAATGCGCCGTTCTGATAAGAGGGACTCGGGGTCATGAGTGATCTGTCGCGGTCGATTTGGTAGGCGCCTTCGTGACCATAGGCAGGGTCCCCTCCTCCCAGACCGCCTCCGTAATCTGGGCCCATCGCGAGACGGTTGCTGGGGCCCTCGGCGATGCCACGGGGGTAAGCTTGAACGTTGCCCTCGTCCCAGAATCTGGATCGTGGGCGGAACGATGATGAAGCTGGTCAGGAGAAACAGAAGAAGAAAAAGGAACGTGTGCGTATATGAGCGTGGTTACGATAGAGTGGGCGTTGCGTGCTGTCCCACGTCAGAGCTGGGCATTGGGCGGCGGAGGGGGCAGATTCCACAGCGGACAGCAGGAGGCGCGTGCGACGATATCTGGATGGGATGGGCACGAAACCGAGGCTAGCGGCGGCGCGGTGCAGCGAGAGTCGGCGGTGCAATTGGCGACAAGAATAGATTGGCCGACCGGGCGACGGATGCAGTCGTGACGGTCGTCGATGGGTGCTGGAAGCTGGGCGTCGGTAAAGCGAGCGTGTGCGGGTATTGGCAGTAGCAGCAGCAGTAGTTGTGGTGGTGGTGGCTGTAGCGGTAGGGACCTGGCGATTGACGCGGGCGGGTCATTAGAGGTGTAGTCTGTACGGTCGCCAAAAGTAGGGAGGAAGGCTGTTGAAAAGGTTAGGACGCGCCGTCGGGGCAGGGGACCGATCCGGTCTCCTCACTCGGGTAGAGAGCAGTATGTATGTATGTAGATGTGAATCGGGAGGGGGGTTTGCTGGAGTGTGCGAGCGATTGTATGTCTGTGTTTGGATCGTACCTAGGGGGACCCAGGAGATCAATCACAGACGGAGGGCAGATAGAGAAGGGGACGGACGGGTGGTACGGTAGGGACAAAAAAAAGGGAACCGCAGATGTTTCTGACCTTTTGGTGCAATGCCGTATGCTTGTGTGTGTGCTCCCCTGAACGAACTGGAAGATGGAAAAGAAGATTGATGCTTGGGTGCGCATGAGACGTAGGAACCCCCGTTAAGTTACTTTGGACGCGGCCAGGAAGCCAAGCAGTCAAGGTCCAGGTATGGATGGGATGGCTGCCAGACGGAATGGCTCTGGTCAATGGATGGAGAGATGGGGCTCTTCTTTGGGGGGCCCAAGGCAAAGGGAAATCAATGGGCGGACACCTTTTTCTGCACCCTGGCCGAGTCGAGGCACGCTAACGAATTGGGGAGGGGTGGGAATTTGAAGACAACTGATTTTAGGTGCAAGGGGGGTGGGAGATTCAAACAACATTCAAAATGGATGCGAGGAGGGAGTTGAGAGGGGAGGGACATGGACTCACGGCATGCATTAATGCCCCTGTACCCGTTATAAGAATCATCCTCCTTTGGGAGTACTCTCTTGTCAAGTGGCCGGTGAAGTTGTATTTGTATATTTATTTACGTCTCGTCATTGTCTTTTAGCTCGCTCTTGAACATGCTCGCCTTGCACAAAACAAGCTGCTCCCTGGGCTTGGGTTTGGCATCGGGGATGGAGCTCCAGTATATAACACAACAAAGGAGCACCACTGCAACTTGCCGACAAACAGGTAGAAGAACTTGTCTGAGTTGACTGACTTTGCTATTGTTGTCGGCCACAGTCTATATCTTTCTACCATACTAAGAAGGAGAAAGAAGAAGAAGAAGTCCTGAGGCTGAAGTGCCACAGTTGCTGCCAGTATCGGGTGCCTGGCAAGTAGGTAGCCATATAGGAAAGGATTCCTGGTCGACAAGATCAGACGGAACCTCTCCTTCAACCAGTAGCAGCAGCAAGCAGTGCAAAAAGTCTAGCTGGACTGCTGGCGCCTGCAAATGTCTCCTGAATATAAACGGGAGCATGCAGGAAAGAAAGGGAAAACTGACCAACCCCTGAACGAGCCGATGCGGCCAGTCGATAAACATGAGAATAATCTAGCGTGGATCATCGCATCAACTGGAAGCATGATGGTGGTAGTATTGATCTCTTTCTCAGTGGTAGGCAGGCATTGTGGTAGGTAATTATTTATTAGTAGACATCGTGTCGCTGGCAGCAGATGGGCCGGTTTCTTTTAAAATTCCCACATCGCCAACATTGTCACGATTGTTAGCTCGACACATCGCAATTTGCGGTTCAAGCTTAAAAAAGAGCACAAATAGGTTTTTGACTTCACGACCATCGTAACGGCAGTCAACATCACGTATCAAGGGCATCTGCTCATGTATGTGCCCTGCCAACCCTATTTCCTCACCAGATGCAGACTCGTGCACAGCAACCCCCCCATAAACATCTGGAGTCAACATTCGTTGTGGGCTGGATGGGAGTTTTAGTTGGGAAGTTTTACCAATGGCGTAGAAGCACAGACGCACCGAGTATTGCCAAATATTGAACCCCTGAATTCGTCACTCACTCTGCCGGTTCAATACTACTGATAACAATAAGCGCTGGAGAAACGCGGGCTCATCGCTGCAGAGAACACGCGCTGGTTTCTGTTTTATGATATTGTTATGAAGCTTGAGGCGTATATCACGAACGCGGTATACAAAGGCTAAATTAAAATGGCATTTTGGGAGCAGTCGCCATGGTGAAGACAAAAAGACAATGCACCAAGCTTCCAAGCGTAACATGACTTACTTTTGTCTTGCATTGCATAGTAGTGTGGAAATTGAGCACTACTAGTGGGCAGTATAATTTGAAAAGTAGGAATTCGACGTATTCTATTCAATGTTTACTTGAACATTCCTGTAAGCCCTACCTAGATCAATATGTACGCTGAGACTGTCTATACATGTATCTACATGTAGATGATTAGACATGTTGCACTCTATATGTTTACAAGGTATCTAGAACAGTAGTTCTCCTTTTCGGCATAACTTACAGCTATGAACAGGTTCCAACTGGATGATTCGCATCCATATCTTGTTTATTGGAAGCAATAGCCTAGCCAATGATATATTCAACCTATAAAGTAGCAAAGAAAAGTCAAAGAAGAGAATCATACTTGTGGCGCACTGTCGAGTGCAGAGTACGGAATACATAGGTTACTAGAGCGATCATGAATGTGACTGGCTGGCTTTAATGCAGTGTGCAAGGCCGACAAGGCGTTTTGATGTCACTAACAAACGAGACAGGCAGACAGACCACACCACATGCAGACCGACCGACGACTGCCCCGCCATCCATCCCATCTGCTCGCCTATCGACCCCGCAGTCCTCGGAAAGCTTCCAACACAGCGAAAGCCACTTGCACGCTGTATCGTGAACACTTTATCTGAGCGCGTACTGCTGGATATACCGCTCGTTTTCTTTCCAGACCACCATATATAGACGACCAGGAGCGTATCGAGTCTCGCTCCAAGTCGACCAATGGCAGACACAGAGGCGCCGGAAGCTCTTGGTGAGCCTCAATCTCGCCATGTGACCTACTGTGGTGGTAAGTAAAAGTCTCCTTCCTTGCCTTGGCCGGAAACGTCTCGCACCTTGAGAACCTTGAGGACGCCGACAGCTATACTCTCTTCTCATTTCCACACAAGCCGGTACATGGACTGACAAATGCCTTCTCCGCCTCTCTAGTCTGCACCCTGCCCCCAGAGTACTGCGAATACGGCGGCACGCCCAAGAAGTGCTCGGAATGGCTCGAGAAAGCGCACCCGACGCTATACGCCCAGATCTGGTCGCCCGAGGCCCTCGAGGCCGCGACCGCGTCCCTGAGCCTGGATGCCCAGAAGCGCGCCGCCAAGGACGCGCAGAAGAAGGCCGCCCAGGCCGAGAAGGCAGAGCAGAAGCAGGCCTCCAAGATGGCCAACAGCGTCGTCACCATCAAGCGCGTCGAGCGGAATAAGCGGAAATTCGTCACGGCCGTCATCGGCCTCGAGGCCTTTGGCCTGGATCTGAAGAAGGTCGCCAAGGAGTTTGGCAAGAAGTTCGCCACCGGCAGCAGCGTCACAAAGGTCCCCAGCGGCGGCGAGGAGATCGTCGTGCAAGGCGACGTCAGTGACGAGATTGAGGAGTTCTTGCTGGAGAAATACAAGGATATTCCAGAGGACAACATTGAATTGGTGGACGACAAGGCCAAGAAGAAGGCAGCGGCGGCCGCGGCCGGCGCATGATGAGCACGAATACAAGGCCCTTGGAAAGTAATTACAAGGTAGGGCCGAGGCACTGCGCGGCGGTCCAATCGTCAGATGGACGTGGACAAGGTGTGCCACAGAGTACAAGGCACAGCTACGAAGACGAAGGCGAGCATGCTCGAGAAATGAATAGATAAGAGCTGCTTCAAACGAAGAATCCATCAGCCCTTTTTGTCATATTGAAAACACTCCCGCCACTATCAGATTCCGCTCTGACAGACCCAAAACGCCAATGATCAAATGTATGCTTGCTATGCAGAAACCAAAGTCTTGACCTTGACAGAGGTTATCATAATCATAATCCAAACACCGAACAAGCTAAATTCCTTGTTTCCAACCCACCATTCCCTCCGAAAGATATCGAACCTATGCTGCTTGCCGCTTTCGTAAAGTTCTACCTGTTGTTGACGTTCCTGTTGTCGATTTGGCACTGGGAGCTGCTTTTTTGGCCGTGGCTGACTTGATTGTGTTCATGACGGAGCGCTTGACCGCGGGAGGCTGCTTCGTTGCCGCTGTTCCTCCTCTCGAGGCTGCAGTTGTCTTCTTGACCACGGTACCGGTGCTGGCCTCGCTTGACTCACTGGACTGGCTGATCTTCCTCCTTCCACGCGTCGATCCTGTGGCTGGTGCTGTTTTCTTGGACCTCGAGGCAGTTCCTGTGGTACTCGAGCTGGTGGTTGCCTTCTGGGTTCCTGCTGCAGCTCCACGAGTTGATTTAGCCTTCTGGACCATATTGGATATCAAGTTAGAGGAGGATTTCGTACTCAGGGCCTTGGACGGGGAAGCCGGGCGGGCAATCATGGATTTGGCCGGAGAGGAAGAGGAATACATCTGGCTCTTGGCCGGGGAAGTAGGCCTCTCGGCAGCCCTTGGAAGAACCCGTGCATTGGTGGACGCGGGCGAAAGAATTTGTCCTGTCAAATTGCGTGATGCCTCAGCTGCGGCCGCGGCCGCGGGTGCGCCGCGTCCCTTCTTCTTGGGGACAACCGTGGGTTCCACCGAGTTCTCCTTGTCCTCGGCTCTGGAAATGGTTTCGCTGCGCTACAGTTAGTGATACTACGCCCAGTGTACTCCCGACCAAATTCAGCCCATCATACCTCAAGCGTTTCTTGGCACGTTGAGTACTTCCGGATACCGGTTTGCGTGGGATCGGTTTTGGCGATGCGCCGTCCTTGAGGGGTACAGGTGGAGGTTTGGCAACATACGGAGATCGAGCACGCGTCTTCTGGGATCCTGAGTGCTTGGCCATGAGGTCGCCCATTTTCAATTTCCTTAGGGCAGTGGGTATGCGGTTTACGCGCATCTCGACGCGTGATCGAAGCTGCTGTGACTGTATGTTATATTGAGCTCTCAGTCTTCGGGCGCGTTCCGTGACTGTTGACAGTTAGCAGTTGCGCGTGAAAAGTGTAGAAAGTATTCCGTACTCTCAAGTTGAAGGTTGTCGATAAGTGCCTGCTTTTGCGCGACAGTCAAGTCCATCTTTCTCTTCTTCATAGGGATCCCGTCATCCGTGGAGGCTGGGGATTGGTCCGACTTGCGCTTTCTCGTCAAAGGAGGAGCCATGTTGTTGAATGTGTTGTCGAATTACCGGGCGCTTAATTTGAGGTTGTCGCGATGCTGCTGTGCTCGGCGCAAAATGGGCAAATGTCAATGGTGAGTCGATCAATATCCGTAGTTGAGGTACACGCTGATGGTTTTAGCATTGATTAGTCGGGGTGAAAGTAAACAAAGTGCCGCGGTCGTTTTAGCGGACGTGCAAATGGTTCCAGAAGCTTGGCGGGTCAAGTGCAGGGATATGACATAACCGCCATGTACTATCAGAGAGCTACGTCTCTACCACGGAGGAGCAAAGAACCATGCCATAATTGTTGCGAGCAGCGATCAGGTTCATGAACCGGAAGTATCAGATTAGAACTATTCAGAATCCTACTCTCAAATTGCAAAGCCGAAAGAACGTGCTTGCCCGCCAGGACTTGTACTTTGATTATAAGTGTACCTACAGCGACTTGGTACCTTGCTGCCCTCTCATTGGCCCGAGCTCTCGTTAGTGCCGGTGTTCCCTTACTCAAGGCTGCGATTGCCTTACGTTTGATACAGCTTCCAGCCTTTCCATCATCCAGCTCTCTTCCGACTACATTCACAACCATTCAACAAACACATCGTCCCCATCTCCTCATCACTCGGCCGCCAAGATGGTTCTCGAAGCTGTGATGATCATCGCTGACAACAGCGAAAGCTCGCGCAATGGCGACTACCAACCCACCCGCTTCGACTCCCAAGCCGACTCCATCAACATCCTGTTCGACTCTATCACACAAGGCAACCCGGAATCGTCAGTAGGCTTGATGAGCATGGGTGGCAAGGGACCCGAGGTCCTCTCAACTCTCACAACAGAGCGCGGAAAGCTGTTGGATGGTCTTCACAGAACGAAGAAGAAGATCTCGGGCAAGTCGAACCTTGCCACTGGTATCCAAATTGCTAGTGTAAGCAGAGCTCCATACAACACGATCACCTGTAGCGAACAGCGACCTAATATGAGACACAGCTTGCCCTGAAGCATCGACAGAACAAGTCCCAACGACAACGCATCATCGTCTTTGTTTGCTCCCCGGTCGATGACGACGAGAAGAAGCTGGTGACCCTGGCCAAGAAGATGAAGAAGAGTGGTATCAGCATAGACTTTATACTGTTCGGCGATCTCGACGACGACGAAGTACAGAAGAAGCTGGAGGCATTCAACAACGTGGTGAAGGGCAACGATGAATCGCATCTGGTAGTCATCCCTCCCAGCGGCAAGCTACTTAGCGACCAGCTCATCGCATCACCTATTATGCTTGGCCCCAATGCCGGAGCTGGTGCCTCGGGAGACATGGAGAGCGGCGGCGGTGGCGGCGATTTCGGAGGCTTTGACTTCGACCCCAGTGCCGATCCCGAGTTGGCACTTGCTCTTCGTATGAGTATGGAAGAGGAGAACGCGAGACAGGCACGACAGGCTCAATCCGATGAGAACTCGGCCAACAAGACAAATTTGGAAGGCATCCAGGAGGAAGGCGAGAACCAACCATTACTGGACAAGGACGGAGAGGCGAGCGGATCTAAGAAGAGCAAGGACGATGATAACATGGACACTTCATAGATTCCTTGTAGAACTTGCTCAACATCATCCGGCACAGATACGATCATGGCTTGGCGACGGAGTTAGGCTTTCTGCACTTGTATGATAATAGATCAAAGAAAGCAAGCAGTACGAATTGATGGGATGATGCCATGCTCGCATATCAGAGACAGACAGCATAAACTCTTTCCTTCTAAATAATCCGGAACCAGGCCGCCAAATCAGGGACTCCGTAAACGCCTGACGATGCATAATTTGCATATACATTTCCTTCCCGACCGATAGTCATACCCTGAAATACTCATTGCCGTCCTTGGGCGGCGCCCTCGAATCACCGCGCATTATTAGTCTCCCGAATATACGAGCTCAGCTTGCGGTCAAACATGTCACAGCGCACAGGCATCTCCAGCTGATAGAAGGGGTTCTTCATGACGTAGTCGGCATACAGCTCGTAGACCTTGCGCATGGTGTTTTCCGTGACGCCAGTCTGCAGCGTGTCGGTGAACAAGAGGAACTTGATGCCCGTCTGCGTGTTGAAGCACTGCATCCGGAAGTTCTCCGTCTCCAGCACCTCCAGGCCGTTGGGCGGCTCCGGGCGCTGTCCAGGAGCCGTTGGCGGTTGATGCGCCTTCAAAGGATTGAGACGTGTTGTGATGGCGTGGACTCTGCGACGTGGTCAGATATTATTACATGACAGTAGGCGCGCTGAAGGGATCAGGTAGCAGCGGGGAGGGATCCAAGATGAGATGTGCTCTCCAGTGCGGGCATCGAAGCCATAAGGAGCGCATACCCGTGAAATGTACCAGCAAGAACCAGATAGTCGTTGGTGGTCAACTGGTTCAGCCCTTCCGCAAAAGTGCGGTGGTATATCAGACCGCCGGCCTTGTTGATGATGATGAGTGCGAGCACACCCCTGAGAGGCTAAGTGTCAGTGTATGAGCTCGGCCAGTGTATCTCAAGATATTGCTTACATTGTCACAGATTGGGATGTCGAAAGGCTGGAATTTTAAGAGAAAGATAAAGAATGGATCTTGTCAAATGAGTTCTCTACCTCATTATCCGCTTTTGCTGAATCAAAACGCCGCAGTTTGGACTTCTTGTCACCAGCTCCGAGTCGCAGGCGGACCATCCAAACAACCAGAGTTGACAGCAATGGACTGAAGTAATGCTGTTGGTTAGTAGGGGCCTAGCACGCAGCTCAGTGGTGTACAGCGGCCCAGTCCGGAGTTTATCCAGTGATTGAACGCAGGGATTGTTCCCCATCGGTCCCCAAAGAGATGCGCTAGGCCTTGGGGCGCTTGTTCCTCCCCCAAAATGTTCCCTGTCAACTTTATTCCAGAGCCGCATTTGATGCAGTTTGGCCGACGCTGGATTGAGACTCGGACTTTTTGCCCAACCTGCACCCCATTCATTCAATACTACCGAACGCGACACCATCTACCGCGACAATCGCATTCCAGACAATAAGCGCACCTCTCTGTTCTTTGCGATAAGTACCGACGACTTGAACGCACCTCGGAAAAGCATTCCCATCCGGCATCTCTTTGCGCGCAATCGCTCGTTCCATTGTCCCGCCTCTCCAGCTGTTTTGGTTTTGCGCACCCCGATCTTCGGCAACATCCCAAGCAAACTCGACGACCATGTCCAGCCAGAGCAACGGCGTTCGTCGCACGAATAACCAGCAGACCTCGCGCACCAAGCCCGTGCCCGCCGGCAACGAGGAGGCCTCGGCGGTGCTGAACCTCGGCGAGTTCCAAGATGTCGACACATTGACCCTGTCCGAGGCGTCGCTAGTCATCAATGCCCTGGTCAACAAGCGGCGGGTGGAAGGCAAGGACGTGGACAAGAACGAGTACGTGGTCGCCCACACCAGATGAACCTCGCCTCGTCTCGGGCATCACGAGCGAGTACACAGCGGGGCATGTATGCGTAGATGGCAGGCATCGAGGCTGACACTAGAACCTTCTTGCTAGGATGCTCACCAAGACCATGGACTACCTGGACAACTTTGCTCGTTTCCAAAAGAAGGAGAATGTCGAGGCTGTCGAGCGACTCTTGAGCGCGCACAAGGAGTTCCACAAGTTCGAGCGGGCACAGCTTGGTACGTCTTGGTACTTTGGAAGACGGTCTCTTCTTGTTCCCTCGCATGGGACCAGAGAGACGATGTTTCGTTCTGGGGACTGACAAACAGGACAGGAACGCTATGCTGCGCCGACGCAGACGAGGCAAAGACCTTGATCCCATCTCTGACGGACAAGATCAGCGACGAGGATCTGACCGAGCTTCTGGAGGAGATGCAAAAGTTCCGCTAGCCGCGTTCGCATTCGTTATCTCACACTCTTGCTGATTCGAATTCGCATTCGTCATCTCACACCCTTGATGCTTCGACTTCACGAAGATGAGCGGCTGCCCGCGGGCCACTGCGTTCTCAGCACACATGGTTTTTTTTTGTTTCATTTTTCCTCTCGCATAGACCGCGCTCAGTTTGACCGTGGAGCCAGAACCAAAAGGGGTCCCGAGGAAAGAAGCACGGAGGGCATTTCAAGATTGTATGGCTCTGTCAGTTGCATAAGGTTTCAGCTTTAAAGGGAAGCGACTGGGGATGACGTTGTCTTTCTTCTTCTTTTATGCATGGTACCGGCGTAAGTAAAGGAAATACTCCAGATATGATTTTGGGAAGACTCGAGCATGGCGGCAAAACATGATATGCTTTCGTTGGAAGCTTTACTTCTCTGCATGAAGGCGTCTTGTTGATTCCATTGCCAATGGTGCTTTATCGTTCTGATATACAGCTTGTTTTCCACGATCCAATATGAGACTCCTTCTACGAAGGTGAGGTCCAAAGCAGCCAAAAGGCCAGTATTGCTAAGTATGAAAGTCAAGTCAAAATATTGCAAGCAGTCGCTTTCGGCGCACAGTGATGGCGCCACGTAGCCCATATGCATTCGTTTATTACAAGGTATTATGCTAAATTATTTTTATGTACAAGCCATTTGTTGCATCTATTTCGCTGCCTTCTTCTGATCCAGAGTCCACTGTACTGCCCGCTTGACACCTTCGCTCAGGCTCACCTGCGGCTTGTAGCCGAGCCTCCTCTGGGCCTTGGAGATGTCGTAATACCTCGTCATGCAGCTGTAGATGATCCTCTGGCGGTTGAAGGTGGGCGGCTTGCGCATGATGCCAAAGGCGATCTCGCTCAGGAAGCCGAGCACGAGGCCCAGCTCGCGCGACATCTCCCAGACGTGGCCGGTGCCCTTGTCGCTGCCGGCGGAGCGCCAGATGGCGCGGGTGAAGTCCCAGAAGTAGACGGGCTCGCCGTTGGTCACGATGAAGGGCTCGCCGTCGACGCGCTCGTGGTCGAGCGGCACCGTGCTGCTCTGGGCGGTCAGGAGCAGCGCCCGCGCCGCCAGCAGGTGCGCGTGCGCCACGTTCTCGACGTAGGTGAAGTCGAACATGTTCGTGTTCGGGCCCACCTGGAAGCCCGTCCGGCCCTGCTCGTAGATGTTGACGATGTGGTAGACGGCCTGCATGTCGCCCTCGCCAAAGATGCCCGACGGCCGAATCGAGGCGGTAAGAAGGGTCGGGTGCGACTCGGCGCGGTTGGCGGCGAGGACTATGGATTCAGCTTCGGCCTATGGATACGAGCTCGCGTCAGCATAGTATTCCTGCGATCCAAGAAATAGCAGTTACAGTATGGATATACCTTTGTCTCGGAGTAGTATTCAGACTGGTTCTTCCCCCTGATGACGGGCCAGTTCTCATTGGCGTTGATCAGATCGCTCCTGTTGTCGCTCATGATGCTGGCCGAGCTCGTGAAAACCAGGGCCTTGACGCCGCTCTGCTGTGAGGCCGTGACGACGGCCCTCGTGCCCTCGACGTTGACCTTGCGGAACAGCTCATTGGAGACGCCGCCGGCGGCCTGGGCGGGCGGTGAGGCCGTGTGGATGACGACGTCGGGCTTGATGCGACCGAAGATCTTGGCGAGGTTGTCGCTGTCGGTGATGTCGGCCTCGACGTACTCGACGCCGTCGGACTCGGGCCGGCGGTTGCGCTGGCAGCGGAGGTCGACGACGGCGACGGCGGTCGTGGTCCAGTCCCGGAGCACCAGGTTGACCATGTGGTGGCCCAGGAAGCCGCAGCCGCCCACGACGAGCACGCGGCCCAAGGGGGGCTTCTGGGTCTTCTCGCTGGCCATGGCGTCGTCAATTGGAGTTGTCAGATGGGCAGAGATGCTGTGTCCGGCCGGGGGATCGTGCTTCGTAATTTTGCGCTGTTGGGAAGCCGTCGACTGATTTTCAGGGACAGTCGAATTGGCCTAGATTACAATGGCAGATACACTGCTGGTATGGTACGCCAACATAGTCCCTGGCGCTTCCAGGTAGCTGCAAGCCCAGTTTTTGCCGAATCGGGGATTCTAGCTTGAGCTCCACACTGATGGTCTTAGGCTCCTCCTCTCCGGGTAACATACGTATGGGATCGGATCATATTGTACGGTGTACCTATCGTAGCCCATACATACTGCATGAAATACCGTGTCGATTCACGTGGGAGCACCTCCTCAAACCCAGGAAGTTCAACGTTCAAGATATATTACTGCTGAGTATTCACATTGCTGTGCACTTTGTTGGAGGACTTGACTGGTTCTTTTTGCCTTTCAGGTAGGTACAGAGTACTGACCTCGCCGTGTAAGTGCAAACAATGCTTACCTGCTGGCTATGTTATGATGTTACACTTTCTTCAGTTTCCAATATCTCAAGCAAACAGCTGCCTGACTGCAGCCTTTGCCGTTGTCTTACTCTGGAAAGTACTCCCCCCTTCATGGTGAACTGACTGAAACTGGGCACCTTCCAGAACCTCTACCTACAGTCTACAGACTGGGCGTCAGTCAACCAGAACCAACCTAACGACAAGATCGTCAACCTCGTCCCTGTCACCCCACTTCGCCCATCTAAAGTGCTAGGTACGCGAACCAGGGCACCGCGTTCGTTCCCGTCCCATCTGATAAACCCCTCCATGGAAGCCTCCGCAGCCTGCAAGACATCCCGAATACAAACCCAAATCAATCCCAGATCTCAAATCCCAACCAATCCACGGGGCTTCAAAACGCAAACAATCCCCCGAGGCTGCTAGGCAGGAACCTGCAGGTAACCCACAATCCAAAACCAAATCCAGACGACTCTTTCTAGGTAGTTCTGCGTCCTGCCTGACTGCCCATCCTGGTGTCATCTGCCTCTTTCTTCGGACTTGGCATCAACCTTCTCTTCTTCTCTTTCCCTCTCTCTGTCTCTGACTGTCTACCTGACGAGTTCTGCCATCTATTCTCCTTCATGCTGTACATGCAACAGCCTACCGATACGCTGTTTACCTTCAACCCCGCATCACATCTGTGACATCTTTCCAGGCAGCCCATCTCTCCGGCCCCATGAGTGCATGATCTGTGCCTGAGGGAGGAGCAAACCATCAACCACAGCAGCAGTAGCAGCAGCAGCAGTAGAAGCAGTACTGACACTAGTGCTCAGCCATCATGGCAGAACAGAGCATTATCCGAATCACCAAGGAGATTGGCGATATTCAGAGGCACTCGGACCTGTCCCTCGCCGTCGCTTTCCGTGACCACGATGTGCGCAACGTCAAGGCTCTGATCATTGGCCCCCACGAAACACCCTACGAGTTCGGATTCTTCGAGTTCAATGTCAAGTTCAACAAGGAGTATCCTAGAAAGAGCCCCTCCGTCACTGCGACCACCACGAACTCGGGACGTTGCCGTTTCAACCCCAACATTTACGCCAATGGCAAGGTCTGTCTGTCGATTCTGGGCACATGGCGAGGCGAGCGCGGCGAGGAGTGGTCGCCCGCCCAAGGTCTAGAATCCATCCTCTTGTCGATACAGAGCCTCATGTCAAGTAACCCGTACGAGAATGAGCCAGGCTTTGAGGATGCAAACGAACCGGCCGATAAGAAACGGCAGAAGGAATACGTTGCCAAGGTATGCCGACTATAATGACGTAGCCGTGGCTGGGCTCCCATATAAAACACACACTGACTAGCCCATACTGTAGATCCGCCACGAGACCTTGCGGGTGTCCGTCATCCAGCGCATGGAAGAGTTTCTGGGAATCGCCCATGGTCTTGCAGCAGTCAAACAGGCAGAGAAGGAAGATTACGAACTCGACTTCAACGACGACCTTAGTGACCAGGACGAAAGCCTTGTCCCGTGGGAGCCCTTCAAAGATCTGATCAAGCAGAGATTCCTCTGGTATTTCGATTCTTACATGGAGTCCATCGCAAAGGCCAAGTTGGATTGCAAAGATGGCCAGGTCTTCGGTCGTATGCCCTTTGAAGGTGCTAGCAACACCATGGAGGGCAAGTTCAACTACTCCGAGCTGGAGCAACGGATGCTGAACATCAAGCGCGCCCTCCACGAAGAGACAGAATCTTGGGCCAAGGAGGGTCTTTTGCCTAAGCACAAGGATTCAACTGTGGCCGTCAACCTGGCACGACAGTTTGAACAGATCAGAGAGTCTTTCAAGAGAAACGATGTCTCTCACCACATCGAGCTGGTGGACGGCAACCCTTTCGTCTGGGCCTTGACCTACATTGGGCGACCTATGACGAACCTGGACGGCGGTCTATTCAACGTGACTCTCCGATTCAGCCCTCGCTTTCCAGAGGAGCAACCGCGAGTGGAGTTCAAGACTCGAATCTTCCACCACCGCATTGCCCGAGACGGAACGCCTTGTTACTTCCCCAAGACTAGCCGGCGAGAAGATGTCAAGAACCATATTGAGGCTATCATTGACACTCTCGAGGAAGAGATGCCTCCGTATGACCCAAGAACCTTGACAAATCCAGAAGCGCACAAGCTCTTCTGGGGCGGACCCGACGATCGAAAGATGTACAACAGGCGCCTTCGGAGATCAGTGCAACAGAGCATGGAGGACTGCTAGTCGAACAATCCGCATTCCGAGCTTGTTAGGGAGCAGTGAGCATCGTTGCAATTTTCTTTCGCCCTTCTATCATTTTGGAACTGGTTTGTATCCTCGAATGCTTGCATGCAAATCATGCGATATTCTTTTCCTTTCCTTCCTCACCAGAAGTGCATGGAAATTTCGAGGAACTCAGGTGATCACGGCGTTCAGGAGGGTGAGGTACGGCATGGCATCAAGTGCTTTGAGTCAGCACATGGGCAGGTACGGTCGGCTGCATTGGCGTCTTGCAAACAATTTTGATTTCTTCTCCTGTTCACCTCTAGTACACAGCACTGTGGCAAGTGCAATTTTAGGACAGACGCGATCATGACTGGAATGGACATGGTTGTTTCAATGTCTCGTGTATTTCGATAGACTTCGTTTGCGGTTAGATACCTCTTCAGCGTAGCTTTGTGATGTGCTCCAGGGGAGTATTGATGACACGAAATCACAATGAAATACATAATTTATGTGGCACCGGGCTATTGTCAGTGTGATTTCACTCTTCCACTTGAAATATCTCTACAGAACGATTTTTATTCAGTACAGGAGCTCGTCGAAAGTCCTTGATCTCGAAGTATACTTGATAGTGTCTCATAATTGCCAACTCGACAAAGGACACATCCATGATTACTAGAGGCCTTTGCTATAACACTGCCAGGCCTTGACACCCCGTCAGAACTCAATTCAACACCAGCTCGTGGATCTAAGCCAGAGACTAGAATATAATTTCTCAAGAAGCCTCAGTGAAGCGTTACGACAACAAACGTGCCGAGATCACGGACCCTTTGGAAACTCAGCAATGAGTCAAGTTACCAGAGATCTAGCTAAGCACAAGCAACCTCTTGCGCCTTCATCTCAAGTCTCCACTCATGCTATACGGATCGAGCGTCACTCTTTAACAAATCGCCCGGCAGCATCTCTCTTAGGAGACTTTGGTCGTATGGCTAACTCGGCCTGCGCAGCTTCGATGGTCGTCGAGTGTCTCAGTTTGGACGGGCCCGTCTTCTTCTTCTTCTTTCTGTCCCGTTGTCTCGTTCGACCAGACCTGGAGAATCCACGCGTGGGAGCCGGGTCACGACCCAGCATGGATGCAAGGGTAGCCACCGGCTGGCCAAAGGCTTTAATGTTTGCCAACTGCGCCGTTCTACTCGGGTCGTCCTCGGGTCTCTATCCCTGACGACCTGGAGTTTTGGGCTTCGGCTTCTCAGTCAGATGGTCCTTGAGAGGGTCGAATGGCGCCGAGATGCCGCTGACCTCCTCCTGCCGACCGGGACCGTGGAAAACGTAAGTACCATCGGCGCCGAGGGTCGCGGCAGTGCCCTGGGACGGGCGTGCCACCTGTTCATTATGGAGCCTGTCCAGCGATTCTCCCACCACGGCATATTGGCTCCAGTTGATGGCCGGTGTACGTGCGACGCTTTGCTTGCTGGGAAGCTGGCTCCAAGGCTTCCTTTGTGGCTTCGGCTTCTTCTGGGAGCGTGGGGCCTTGGAGTCATTCTTGTCGGCGCCCTTCCCTTGTTCGTCTTTACCTGTCAAGTCCATGGGTTCAACCTCGGCCTCGTCATCGTCAGAAGAAGACGAGTCGGAATCGTCCGAGTCGTGGTTCAACGATGACATTAGCCCGCTCCCGCCCATTTGGACCTTTCCCTCCTCGAGGTCTTTTATAAAAGCTAGTGGGTCTGCGAGAGCTGCCTCCTTTGCCTTTTGAAGAGCTATCATGTCACGTTTTGACTTGGCTGATTGGATCTGAAGAATGGCCATGGTCGATTTCAACGCCAAAGTGTCCGGGTTACTATCAAAGTCCATAGGTTCTGGATCTGGTGGCGCAATGACGGCTTGTTCCACTGGGTGGTTCAGATATGTATGACTCTGCCTGGGTGGAGGAAACCGCACAGGGGCGAGCGGAGGAGTCAACGGCTCTACTACTGGAATTTCCGGGGAAGGCGGGCGAGGAGGTGCGGCCGTTGGAGCAGCTGTGTTGGAAGCTGCACTCTGTGCGGGTGACATCACTTTTGCTGCCGCTTGTGCTGGTGGTGCTGGAGGTGCTTGACGTCCTATTTGTGTCGTGGGTATTGGCGTCGGTACCTGGGCCGGTATTTGCGGTGCCGGTGCCGGAATCGGTCCCGGAGTCCCTGCGGCTGGCGCCGGGCTCATGAGAGGCCGGATCGGGGCTGGGACAGGGGTCTGCACGGCCGAAGCTGATGCGGAGCGGGCAACAGGCGGCGCCTGCAATTGACCCGGTGTCTGCACTATCTGATGGGAAGCAGGTGGTATGGCAGCCGCCGACTGAGTGGCCGGTGGTGCGGTTATAGGCGCTGCTTTGCTCTCGGCGGCTATCGACGCGGAAGCCCCCGCAAGGGGGGTCATCGACGACGAAGACGACGACGCCGGTGCGTTGCCGGCGGGTTGCGAAGCATGGCTCTGCGCCTGTTGCAGGATCTGAGGTCTGGGGACGGGCACGGGAGTTTCCTGTACTCCGGGTGCGGGTGGGTGGCCTGCCATCTTCGGAACCTTCTTCGGAGCCTTCCTCTGCCTCTTCTTGGGCGGCGGCTTGCCTTTCCCCGACTGCTGTAGGCTCTGCTCTATAGTTGCCTAATTCGTCACAGGCCGTGACTCAAGAATCTGCAGGCGCTGCTGATTGAGAACCGGGGCTATACTGTTCAGACCAAGAAGTATATGGTCCAGCGTATATAAGAAGTGTTGATCGCTTGGCTGTGCTGGGGCTATTTGAAACGGGGGTGAGAATATTGTGTACTTTGCTGATATGTTGGGTATGACGGGCGGGAGACGAACGCTTGCACCATGATTGATGGGGGGGCATTGTGGGCAGCTACCTAGGTAGCGTCAGGTAGCGAGTGGCAGGCAGGCAGGACCCTCGAAGTATGCTCTGGTTGGTCGAGATCTCGGGAGCTAGTGGTGGTGGGGAGCGACTGCTGCACGACAGTGGACCCCTGTGATCTATGATCGGCGGCCAGGGTCAAGAACTCTAGCTTTGAGAGCCATGACTTGTGCTTGTTTGTAGGTTCCATGTTGCCTTGTTGCCTTGCGACTGGTAGTAGGTATTTGTGTTTATATAGTCCCATCTTACTCGCCAAATCTTGCCAAGACAAGTATAATTCATTGTGTAAGCGTCAAGTCAATTTGAATTATAATGCTTGTATATGTAGCATGATCCGAGACCATCTATGCCTTGCCTTTACTATCAAAGTAATGGTTGCTCTACTAACAAACGATCTGGTTATGACGTAGTTAACTATACCTGGCTTCCTCAGAGATTCGCATATGAGTACAATATTGCTTTGTCGCCATAGAAACCACGATACTTTGAGTTCATGTGTACCTTGACGGCGGTGATTGCAGGAAAATCGACCAAATCATTGCCCCAGGACTATCTGCCAACCTCGTTGTTTTCCAATTGCAAATGCTACTTACCCTCCTCCTCATCCTCCTCCCAACTCTGTTCCTATGAATATACCGATACATCCGCATCAATCTGATGCATCATTTAATGGGCTGACCTTTTCTTGCCGACCGAAAAGCGTGGAGGATGCCTCGGCCTTGCTAACAAAGGAGGAGCACCCCACCAGCAGATCCGACGAGACCATAGTTTGGCACTATGACTTGCGATTCAGCCAGATCTCATTGTGCTCTACTGTCTATTGATATTATACGAGGCGGCAATAAATTGTACTGCAGCTCGGACACTGGTCATACCCAGCGACAGCCCAAGGCCCATCACAGCCCTGTCTTCGGCAATTGTAACAGGGCCCACTTTCAAAAGTTATACTGAGTCCAACCTACGCATTACTGAAAGCAAGCCACTGTAATGTTGAAATTCTATCAGGAACTTGCTGCCAGTCAACAATGACGCAACTCGAATATGAGATTTCTTCCAAATATTTGCTGCCAGTGAGCTTTGGGGGCCATTGTCATAGCTGCTGATCTTGTCTTGTCTCGACTTGCCGCCTCGGTGTATGCACCTTCCGCTTCGAGTATAAGGTCCTATCGCATGAATTCCGTCCCAACCCAACAGAAGCAACAAACCACAAATCCGGATATCGGCTGAACTCTTGTTGATTACCAACATGAAGGATAGCCGGCACGAATTCATTCTCCTTCATTTTTCAAATACACAATCTTTCAATTGACGGTCTGCATCCCATTGGCGCCCTTCTTATAGCCACGATTCGCATGACCTTCCTGTTTTCTCTGGGCCTGGTATTGCATGAGCGCTTGAGTTTCCAACAGCACTTTGACATCTTGGCAAAAATGACTCTGCACCTCTTGGTAGGCTGTGATCCGTGGGATACGAGCGACTGTTTCCGTTTATATACCCCTGCTATCGTTTTTCGCGTAGGGTATTTGCCAACCGATGCAACCCCCATATGTATTATTTCCAGCACACTCATCCAATGGATTGGTTCCTCCAGCTTGCATGTGAGATGGGGGCGGGTTAATATCGACCTGTCTGCTTCTGAAACCCGCGCAGGACTGGGCGCGAGGCCTTACCACTCCCCTATAAGTCCCCCCGGGTCGGTACTCGGTCCAGACTGGCTATTTTCGTCTGTTCTTCGCAAGCCAGTTGTCCCGTTTCATTCTTTGCCAAGAGAATCACGCAATCTCTGACTAACCTCACGAAACAGTATAGTGGTCTCACTTGTACAATAGACAAGATATACTCGCCCTTCTAATTATATTTTTCTTTCATTACCTAGGATGGTCTCTTACCTTACATCTCTCATACAATGTCTTCACATCATAGTCTTTGCTCAACAGGCGGATGCCGCCCAGTCTGACTGGAGAGTCGGCCAGCTTGTGAAGACTTCAAGCGGAACAATCAAGGGCCATGCTGCTTCAGATGCTGACCAGGTCTCGGAATACCTGGGCATTCCTTATGCACAACCTCCGATAGATGACTTGCGCTTCCAGCCGCCTGTCAGTTTCAATGGCACAAGTATCATCACGGCCACTGACTTTGGCCACGCCTGCATGCAGCCTTTCTTAAGTCTACAAGGGTCAGGAAAGAAACGTCAAGGTGCCCTCGCTGGCCTCGGAATCACCGAAGCAGGAATTGCGTTGTTGATGAACTACGGATCGACCATACCCAGCCAGGACGAAGACTGCTTGACACTGAATGTTTGGACGAAGCCGCAGACCGGAGACGACAAGAAGGCCGTGCTGGTAAGTACAACGACGAATACCAACCTAAAGTGATGAATTTTAGTGTTTACATTCAGTAGGTATGGATTCATGGAGGCGGCTATAAGACCGGCGCATCTGGAATAGCATGGTACAATGGTCAATATTTTGCCGACGAGGAAGACGTTGTGCTAGTGAGCTTCAAGTATGTACCCTACGAATGCTTGGGGTACTTGCAAAGACTGACAGCGTCCAAGCTACCGCATGAACATCTTTGGCTTCCCGGGCAGCCCCGACGCGACAGCAAACCTTGGTCTGCTAGACCAGAGAATGGCGATAGAGTGGATAAGGGACAACATTGAAGGCTTTGGCGGCGACCCTGCCAGGATCACCATCTTTGGGCAGAGTGCGGGCGGCTCGGCAGTCGACATTTATTCCTATGCCTGGACCGAGGACCCCATCGTCAATGGATTCATCAGTCAGAGCGGCGTTGCAAGGTCCAAAGATTTTATAGACTCGGACACGGCGTCAGATCAGTGGCAGAGCGTGGCCTCGGGAGCTGGTTGCAGTGGGAGCTCGTCCGATACACTGAGCTGTATGATGGACCTGCCTGCCACCAAGGTCTTGTCTGCGATCGCAACCGCGACAACTTACGGGCCCGTCGTCGACAACACGCTCGTCTTTTCGGATTACGCGACACAGACCCCCGTGGCTCTGCCCATGCTCGTCGGCCACACAGATTTCGAGCCGGGCCTGACTCGGGCGCTGACCCAGTTCAAGGCTGCCGAGGACGTGTACACCGAGCAGGAGCAGGACATATGGGTATGCCCAACTGCGGAGCGATCCCAGGCTTCAGTTCAGATCGGAGCTCCGATCTGGAGATATAGGTACTTTGGTGCCTTCCCCAACACGATACTGACTGAGAACCCGCCGAGCGGAGCTTACCATACTTGCGAGGTGAGTTGCCATCCTTCTTCTTGCCTACACCTAGTCGATGTGAACACAGTATTGTGTGACAATGATAACCGTGCGACCCCAGCTCCCCATCCTCTTCGGGACCGTACCCCAGACGGTCGTGTCCAACACAGACGCCGAGAACGAGATATCGACGTACATGCGCGGCGCGTGGGCGGCGTTCGCCAAGGACCCCGCGCAGGGCCTCGTGTCCTACGGGGGCGGCTGGCCGCAGTACAGCGCCGACGGAAACACGCTGATCCGGCTGGCGTTCAACAATGAGAGCGGGACGAATCTGGACGCTGGGAACGCGTATGACGGTAGCTGCAGCGCCGACAGTAGCACAGGTACGCCCTCCTCGACCGCAACAGGCAGCCCCTCGCCAACCCCGAGTAACCAAGCAGGGAGGTCTTTGTCGGCCAGCTTTGACAAGATGTATATCGCGGCGGGCCTCGTGGTGGTGGCGTTCATGTATATGTGAATGTGTCACGGGATATTCAGGTCCATGCCCCCTTTTATTTGTGAGAGGCGTTACTGGGCAAGCAAACAGGGAGTGGTGTACGAAGTATACCTTGGGAAAACATGGAAACACTTAGTGAGTTGGGAGATATTTGAAAGCGATTACGGAATTTACAGGACAAAATACACGATGGGCTGGAACAATAGATTTGGCTATTATGAAGAAATGGGACTTGCCATGCACTATCACATCTCGAACATCAAGTGAAATCAATCAATGCTCATGGAATACACTGACCTCACGGCATTTCCGAATGTAAAGCCTCAAATTTCAATCGTTTGTCTTACGATCCACCTCTGTCTGCTCATAAGAAATGTCTTTCAGAAATACTCCAAGTTTGCGTCTTCAGATGAATTACTTGGACTCCACCATTCGAAGTCAAAAATGATACTAAAACAGTTCCAGCAGAGTTGCCAGACGACCCAAAGAATTGAAAGGAATAATGATCATCAGATATGGAAATTTTACCCAGATACCGATACCATACAGAATTAGATGTTCCAGATCTCGTTGATGTCTCGGATCTTGAATCTCAGCTCTCCAGATGTGGCATGATACTATACCTGTCAACATCCGCATCAGCCCGGTAGAGATACACCAGACATGGAACAACCAAGCCTGGGCATATTGCTTGGAACTTTCCTCCTAGTATGAATTCCACCCATCAACTTGCTTTTGCCCCCATGGTGGCTAGAGAGGCGCTACCACCGGCTATTTGGCAGACTATTAGCTGAAGAGCCAGCTCGTCAGCTCACTAATGCTAGGTAGGGCAGCTGGTAGATTATCGTCAAAATGCGCCGGCCCAGGCCTTCGTTTGTGCTGGGCTGGAGGAATAACGTTAACCAGTAGCAGACGAATGGCCGGAATTGCGGCCGGCTCACACCGAGGGCAACACAGAGCACGAAAGTCAATCGAGACTATTCGACCTAGTGCTGAGTGACAGATCTGGGGTTTCCTGGCCGTTGAGACATGTGACTAATCACAACTTTTTAAATGTCCCGGATTCAATTCGATACAGAAACGAAATTGATATAATCGAGATTCATCGTTTGACGCTCGAGCCATGAATGTTCTGGCCACCGAGGAAAGTATGACCCAGCACATGAAACAATATCCTGTCCGAAAAAAAAAAAAAAAGAAATGGGTTGGCTGCCTCCGGATCGCACCTTCTTCGTAAATTTCGTACCGGAGGTCACGTTTCTAATTTCCACGAGGTGTATCGAATTGATGTACTGTAGCTCTGCTTGGTTGAGTTTTCCCGCTTCCCCTCCCATCCAGTGTAGTGAATCGTGATCACACCATGCTCCAAAAAATTATCAGCTCAGTTGTGCATCACCCTAATGAAGTCAGCCACGGGCTTTACGGAAGAGTCACATTGACGAGAAGCTGGAGGAAACGTCTCTCGGTAAGAAGCCAGTCGTCACACGTATCTCCTCAGCTCGCATTTGCCTGGTGACTCGACCAAAACATCTTCTCCTCGCTGCATATACAGTATACAATGTCTCACGTCCACGGGTATCGCTGATCAATCTTTATAGACCTGGTCCCCTGGGTTATAAGCCCGGCCACCCCATCTCGACAACGGTCGTCCCAAGTCTCTCAGTAGCACCCTCGTCGATCCCCTATCTACCGCACGTTCGTTGCCGTTTGGCGGCTGCCGGGACTTGCGGGAATCTTCTAGCCCACGCTACGTGATTGACTTTGCTCGCTAGATCTCGCGCGGCCTGGGCTTGCGTGAACACCGCCCACTCGACTATACACAGCATCCCCACTCATAGCTCTAGAATCCAGCTGGCCGGATCCCCAAAATACACACTTCGGCACCAAAGCAGTGCGGAAGCTTGTAGACTAGGGCAGGCCATAGATTTTTTTCGTCAAGTCATCGCGTCTTGATCGTCTCCCGCACCGAGCCAGTCGGGGCTTTCTGTCAAATCATGCTTGGCTTCGCCCGATCCAGGAAGCTAGGGTCTTCAAATTCAGCAGATATGGTAGTGGTCTCCGCAGAAGAAATTCCCATCCCTTCACAAACACCATCTCCTTCCCAACCATCTACACCTCCAGTCTCGAGAAACTTCTCATACCCAACCAACGTATTACTGGATCCTGGACCTCCAGTAGAGCCTGAGTCCTGTCTCATTGGCCCGAATACCTGGAATCAACGCGGTGTCATCTGCAGTTTCTCTCCGGATAATATTTTGAGAGCCGTCACAGCGGAATTAGAGGATCAGCATTGCGATCCACCGTCCACGGATATAAATTCTGAAAGGCATTGGGCCGGGCACTCTCGCCACATTCAACCTGTCTACTGGGAAGATCAGCAACCTGCCGATTTCTGGTCCTCAAGTGATTTTTCATACAGCGCCACGTCAAAAGGAAGGCTCGAGATCAGAACTAAGCAAAGTACAACCTGGGGAGTTACAACTTTGAGGGCGCAAAACCAATCCCTACACTGCCACAGCTCCAGTACCACTGGAAGCAGGAAAATCAACGTCGTCGACAGCGATTTAGCCGGAGCTCGGATCCACGCTCGCACAACAAACGCGGCAGTAGGCTGGAAGAGCGAATCGTCGGGACACCACAGGGCTATCAAGTCGCTCGACGGATCTCACTTGCTTGCGTTCAGGGAAGATAGCCCTGGGCGCCCTGCGTCAAGTCCGGGAGGTCCTGCGTACAAAGAACGGGAAAGAAAATCATTCTTCGAAGATAACCGGCGCGGCACATACTCATCAAAGGATCGTGCGGTCGTTGTCCTGACACCATTCAAAAACCTTCGACGAAGTGCTATCCTCATAAATAGTCGAGACCTCGCAATGGAGCAAAATTACCGACATGATGCTACTCTGAGCGAAGAGTTGAAGGTTGATGCACAAGATGGAACCAAAACTCGCAAGCATAAGGAATGCCGGGGAGGGTGGTTGTCGCACATTAAAGAATGGTTGTCAACCTCGGAACCATCCACACAAGCCCTGAAGAATTATAAGAAGGAGGCTTTCAAGCGTGCGGGTACTACTCCGGACGATCCAAGAGCTACCGCGAAACTTCACATACCAACTTCGACTCTTCCTCCAGAAGCCATCAAGCCGTCGGGCCGTGGGTTAGACCCTGAAGATGTTTTGCGGAAAGAGGTAGAGCGCAAGAAGAGACTTCGTCGATCATACCAAACCACGGCAAGCTCATCTGGCGCATCCCGGACGAGTGCCAGCCGGCACTCATCGCTGAGCAGTCTCCCTTTCAAAGAGACCAGAGAGGAATTCTGATCTCGGGGTCACTCGCGCCAAATACTATACCCTGCTGAACCTCGTCGGTGCGAGGCAGGGCTATACAACGTTATACTGCTTCTGGTACTGCACTTGTACCTATTTAATTTGTCATCTGGCAGTTTCTGCATCTATTCTAGGGCTGCAAAATAACTGTATTCCATGTTTTCAACTGAGTTGAGCCGGAGTTATTTAGGAGTTCTCATTATCGCCTTTCACAGGCCTATATACCAGGCGTTGGGCGTAGGCTAGTTCAGGGATCTTGTCATTGAGACACATACACATCGCTGCTTGTTCGTGGGATTCAAGCCGCTCGTATACCTAGGTAGACTGTACCATATGACTTGATGTTGAGCACCGAAAAGAGCCGTATATTCACATACTCATCTTGAAATATAACTTTGCAAAAAAGGGTATATTCAATCTGATTACGCTTACTTGATAATTGATGCAATGTGTCACCTGCACTCGACCGGTCGCCTCCAACCCAGTTTTACCTCAACCAAAGTGTACACAACCTACCTATCTAGCCAATGTTCGTATGCAAGCTCCAGCCGATAGAAAAAAATAAAAAGGAAAGAAATGTTTCTAGGCCGTACCCAAGATTATGTGTGTCTGTTCACCCTTCGTGCACTTTGTCCGCATTGAATCAGGAGTAGACCATCTGCTTCATCCTCTTCTCGATAGTCTCGCGGCCCTCGAACGTCTGCCACAGCTCGTGGGGCGCCTTGTTGACGATGTCCCAGTGGCGCAGCTTGGCGGTCAGGCGGGTGAGGTCGCGCTGCTTCTTCTCCCACTCGTCGTCGGCGCGGAGCTCGATGCCGGAGCTGATGACGGTCAGGGGCGCGTCACGGTACTGGATGGCGCGGGCGCTGGCGACGTCGCGCCGGGTCAGCGAGTCGGCGACCAGGTTCTCCTGCAGCTTGGCGAAGATGTACTTGCCCGTCTGGTAGGCCGACTGGCCCCAGACGCGGTCCTCCTTGTTGCGGCCCTTGAACAGGGCGCCGGGGACGCGGTCGAGGCCCAGCGGCGACAGCACGCCGCGGAGCCAGAGGAGGAAGCCCCGGCCGGGCGCGCCGATGCGGCCTAGCAGGTCCTCGTGCAGGGGGTCGAGCAGGATCAGGCCCTTGACGGTGTCGCCATGGCGCGCGGAGAAGATGCGCGAGTAGATGGAGCCGGCGCCGGAGCCGACGAGGACCCACGGGCCCTCCTCGCCCGCGCGGGCCAGGGCTTCGCTGACGGCCTCGACGACCATGCCTGCGGAAGATGGGGAGGGCGCCGTGTCGCTCCACGCGAAACCGGGGCGGTCGACGAAGCAGTACCTGCTGATGGAGCCGTTCTTGATGGACGCGTCGGCAAACTGCCACAGACCATGCTCGACGGGGCCATCAGCCTCGAAGAGCACCGTCGGAAGCTTTGTTCCCTTGGTGTCGGTCCTGTTTCCTTTGCAGAACACGTGCAGGTGGTACTTGTCGTCGTCGACGGCGTATAGTCTTCCGGGAGGGGCCAGGCCGGCGTCGAGCGCGCGGAGGATGAGAGTGCAAGTCATGAGGAGGAGCACGATATTGAAGATGGCCATGGCGACGGTCGAGATGAGCACCGCAGTCCACTCGCCCAGGCTTCGCCGTGTCTCGGCCCGTCCAGTCAGGCGTTCCTCTTCTTCATTCTTGCCCCAGAGGACAAGGCGATCAGTCGCAAGAACCCAGATGGCAATGAAAAATGCCCCTGTGTTCGGATTAGCTAGAGTTTACCATACTGAGAAGAATCAGAGTTACACTTACACAGTATGCTGACCATTCCAACCCAGCCTTCTTCATGTCTCGTCTTCTCAACCGCCAGAACCAAAATGACATCAATCAGGAGGAATGCGCCCATGGCAATGCTCATAATCCGTACCGCCTTGGCCGGAATGGCAAAGAAGATGAGGGTGAACAGCAGATTGGCCAGCGTGATGCTGGCGTAACTAAAGGAGAAGAAGCCCGAGCCTCTGGTGTGGAAGCCGGGCAGCGTCACAAACTGCGAGACGAGCTGTATGACCCACCAGACAAAGGTTGCCAGCGCCAGGAATATGGTCAAATATCTGGTGAACCGGACGGACCACAGATTGTACGGCGAGACGGCCGGATCGTCGGGGCTCAGGTAGTGTGTCGACTCGAGGCGGTTCGGCAGCAGGCGAGTGTGCTCGTCCGGAGCCCTTTCGTGGTCCTCGGAATTCCGGGCAGGTCCGTCGCCATTGCGATGGTCCTCCTCATCTTGATCCTTTGAGTTTCCCCAGAGATTGGCCATTGTATTTTGTGTCACAGGACACTTCCAGGATTTGATATATATGAAAGAAAAGTAGGTATGATTAGAGCCTCAATCGTATAGGATCCTACGATACAAGATTCCCAGCACCTTGGAGAGCTTATAAGTGCTGGAGGTTGAGCAACACAGGATATTAGGATAAGAAGCTGCGTGTTGAGGAAGGAAGAAAAATATTAGGAAAATGAAAGGTGTTGAAACTAAAGCCGTCGATACCTACCCCGGCCAGGCCATTGAGAGACTAGATTCAATCCGCGATCACGCGCATCTTTTCAACAACGGCATCGTCGTCTTGGGGCCTAGCCATTTGCTGGTGCGCCCCTCGGGGATCATATACGTCATCTATACATACAGAGCACATTTTTAGCTCGAGCCCCGCTGGGACTTCCGCACCAGAGTGGCATGACGATACCCAGCATCAATGTGCCAGCCACCAGCGTCCAAAACAAGAGCTGAAAGTCGAGCTGCTGGCTTGTGTCTAGCGCCTTGGGGGGTTTCGGGGAGGAGAGTTTGCTCCTTACGTATGTATGGGGCCATGTGCAGCAGAGATCTAATTTGCGTGCGCCCAGAGATATGCGTGGGATGGGGAAAATAAGTTTCAACGTCGACAAGAAAACCTGGATGATGGGAATTCGATTGTCCAACCAGGAGTTGCGGACCGGGGCCTAGATCGTCGATCTCTAGGCTGATGGGTGCATGCGGGAAGCTATTCGCTTAACATGTCATGTTTGACGAGTATTTCATCGGATAGGCAACCGTTCGAACGCCCCAGTGCTGTTGCAATGGTCTTTGGCGAGGACGATCATGTCTTTGATTTGTCCCTCTTCTCCAGAGCCACTTTGCTTGCTGAGAGATGGAGGGAAGTGTGAAGGCGATGCGTATTGATCCTCGGCCGGAAGCTCGCTGGAGCTAACCGTAGCACAGTAACGTACGACAGGATGCTGCTGTACTTCTCCCTCCACGTTGGTGCAATTTGCGTAGGATTCTTTTCTTTTCGCACTGGCGAAAAGATAAATGTAGATGCTGACGAGCCGGATATAAGCTAGAACACTTGAATTGAGGTGAGCCCAGATGTGAAGAGTCAAAAGAATGCTTGGCGCGATGTAGGTTTTTAGAGAGGTAATGACAGGCATCAAGATCTGCTGGAGCTCTGGGTAAATAGAGCTGGAGCTTGGGAGCTGCAGGGATGGCAGCAGCTAAGGCAGACACATGAACCCCACTCTTTAATTGAGTCGCGTCTCTGGGTGCATCGAAACGCGTTTGGCCAAAGATTCTAACGAGATATTTCCAGAGTTGCTCAGAACCCGACAACTACCCACGAAATCTGTCAATTCCAGTCCGCAAAATCGAAAGTCGAAACCACGAAACGGACTGCAATTAATTCCCACCGACTTGACCTCCATGGCGAGCTTCTTCGACCTCAAGGCCCGCAAGGCCGCCGCCGCCGCCAACGGTGGTTCTGCGCCCAAGCCCGAGGACAGCAAGAAAGCCGCACGCAAGCAACCTTGGGTGGAAAAGTATCGGCCAAAGACCCTGTCCGACGTGACTGCTCAAGACCACACTGTCAACGTGCTGCAGAGGACTCTGCAGGCTTCCAACCTACCGCACATGCTCTTCTACGGGCCCCCCGGGACGGGCAAGACTTCGACCATCCTGGCGTTGGCCAAGGAGTTATATGGGCCCGAGATGATGAAGGCCCGCGTCCTGGAGCTCAACGCCTCCGACGAGCGTGGTATCTCCATCGTCCGCGAGAAGGTCAAGGACTTTGCCCGCATGCAGCTCGTCAACCCCCCGCCGGGCTACAAGGACCGCTACCCGGTTCCGCCCTTCAAGATCATCATCCTCGACGAGGCCGACAGCATGACACAAGACGCACAGTCGGCGCTGAGGCGGACCATGGAAACGTACAGCAAGATCACGCGATTCTGCCTGATTTGCAACTACGTCACGAGGATCATTGATCCCCTCGCCAGCAGATGCAGCAAGTTCCGCTTCAAGAGCTTGGATCAGGGCAACGCCAAGAAGAGACTGGAGGAGATCGCAGAGAAGGAAGGAGTCGCCCTGGAGGAGGGCGCCGTAGATGCGCTGATCAAGTGCTCCGAGGGCGATCTGCGGAAAGCCATCACATTCTTGCAAAGTGCTGCCCGGCTAGTCGGCGCCACCGAGAAAGACGACGAGGGCGACGGCGGCGACAAGATGGACGTAGACGAGGAAAAGAGGGAGGTGTCGGTCCGGGTGATTGAGGAGATTGCCGGTGTCATTCCTACAAGCACCATCGAGAAGCTACAAAAGGCGATGCAGCCTCGCGCGGCGTCTTCCACGTACAAGGCTGTCGCAAAGGAAGTCGAGGAAATGGTTGCCGACGGGTGGAGCGCAAGCCAGGTCGTTTCTCAGGTGAGTCCTCAGAATCCCTAACCATGGTGCAAGGGAGCCACACTAACACCGTGCCATAGCTGTACCAAGCTGTGATTCAGGACGAGACGATCCCCGACGCCCAAAAGAACAAAATCACTCTGGTGTTTTCAGAGATCGACAAGAGATTAGTAGATGGTGCGGACGAGCACCTATCGATGCTAGACTTGTCGCTGAGGATATCAAACATTTTGGCAGGCAAGAGCTGAGAAGTGTCTATTCAGGGGTAAACGAGAATCAAGATATGATGGTGGTTATGCTAGGCGTTCAAAAGGGGCTGGCAGGGTTATATTCTCGACATTGTAGAATGACATTCAAGACTTCGTGCGGAACTGAGACTGCGGTGTGGATCAAGCTCTCCATGACAAAGATATAAAAATAATTCATTGCATCTGAGCATGCGTCTGCTACTTTACTCATTAATGGAGCCCAGATTGCCATCCAGCATATCCCATACTGTCTTGACAGATCCCGAGACTGGTGGGCCGGCGGGATTCTGGGAAGTCTGTTCAGTATCTGCAGTGCTTGTTTGCGCTGTTTTCTCTCCATCGCCTGGCATCGTTTTGTCGAGTAGCTTGCAAATCTGCGCCAGATGCTCCCTCGCCTCGTTGATAGACTCCATGCCGACCTCTACATTTTCGGCTACTTCAACCAGAGTAGCGAGTTTGGCCTCATCCGTCGCGAAGATCCAGGGCTGGACTTGTTCGGTGATTTTAGCTCTCCCGTTCAGACTGGTCGCGTCTTCAAAATTCGGTTGCGATTTGGTGGATTCTTTGGGTACGGGATACCGTGACAGAAGCTGGCTTTCTCCAGACAGGCGTTCTAGTGCTTGGATCGTGTCTTCTTTCTGCTTGGTCAGGGTCGCGTTGATGTGCGACTTCTCCTGAACCATTGACTTTTGCTGGCGAGCGAGAGTCTGGAACTGCTCAATGTAGGGGGTGAAAAGATATGCATCGGGTATATATCTGGGCTGGCTGGATTCGTTGGTCATGACCTTCTGTTGGACTTGGGGCGAGGTGGCATCTGTCGCTGTCGTCTTGAGTCTTTCTTTGATATGATCCATCTGGGCGAGCTGATCCAGGATCTGCTGCCGGAGATCAACGTGACGCTGATATTGCTGCTGTATGCTCGCCATTACGGCTTCATGGTCGTATTCTGCCTTGGAGCTTTTCGGTGCTTGTTCCGGGTCGGACTCGGCGCCGTCATCGCCCGCCTTCGCCAGCTGCGTCTCGATCCAGTTGATCAAGGAATTCTTCACGGCATTGAGCGCGTGCAGTTTGGCCTCTGGAGATAAGTCTTTGACGTCGAACGGATTTTGCGCCTCACTCTGCTCGTCAACCACTTGTTCTCTTTGCGCCACCAGTTTGCTGCGCAAAACATGCTTCTTGAGATCCTGCAAGAGTTCCTCGGCCCTGGAGTCCGTGGCCGAATGGTCAGTCGCGAAGCCGTCAATCATTTGCTTCGGTATCTCAGGAAGCGGGCGACAGTCCTGATACATGATATTGGGATCCAGAAAATCAGGATGACCGGCAGGCATATTCTCGAGCGCACCCAGAGACCTCATGACAGTCTTGCGACGGTTGTGCTCCTTTTCCAGCCTTGAGACCTCTAGATGCATGTCTAGGATCTCCTTGTCCAGGGCCTTTTCCGCTTCTTCAGCTTCCCTGCGCCCCAACAGGCTTCCGGCCAACTCCTTTTGCTGGTCGACGGTGTGGAAGAAGATGGAATGATTGGTTGCGAACTGTTCAACACTGGAAACATAACCTCGCTGGACGGCTGTAAGCTCTTTCTGGTCTGTGATTGCGAGATCGGGATCAACTAGTGATAGGGGCCGACGGATCTCCTTGCCTCCAAAGCTCTGCGCAAGATTGGCGGAAATCATCCTTTGGATCATGGCATGCTCTTCCGAGGAGCATTTGCCGCCAGAGTCGATGATATCGTCCCATATTGCCAACATCTCATCTCTAGATATTCCCTCCATATTGCGGATGGATGCGTATCATAGGCACCGTGTGGACCGTAGACTTTGGTTGGCACTTGTACAGTTCCCGCGGCCTTTGGATCGTTGATCTTGCTTGATCAGTCGAATGCATGAAGAGTAGGCACACTCATGAACTAGGACTTTTCATGCAACATTCTTCTATGCAAAGAAATGGTTATCAGTCGTGGTAAACCACCAGGACGCGTTCAAGTGAGAGAGCCTTTGTCTCCTTGAATAATAGCAAATTGCGCTACAACCAATCGGGTAATTCTCAGACGCTTGAGCGCGATCTTGGGTGTGGCGCCCCTAGACCTGGGGAAGCTTTTTTACGCCACACTGGTTACCTAGTCTGATGCAAGCTGCAACCAAAATTTCTATCAACGAGCTCTACTCGAGGCAACAACCAGCTCAAGACACGGCGATAAATTATACGCAGCTGTTATTTGTGCCTGCTTGCGGTCAATTAATCCAGTTGCACCAATCAACAATTTCCACGGCGCACAGGGAACCGCAGTGGCCCTCAGATGCGTTTGACATAATTCCCCCCGACACGAAGAGGGCGCCTCGCCATCTGGAACAACACGGTCGGCCACCTCTTGAAGAAGCCCCACCACCGACCACAGCGACGCGCCGCTGCATCACGACGTCGACAGAGTAAACACCGCCAAGATGGGTGACAACCACGCGCGCGATGTCTCCCAGTACAAGTACTCGGCCATGTCCAACCTGGTCCTCCAGGCGGACCGTCGGTTCATCACCAGGCGAACCGACGAGGCCACAGGCGACCCCGAGTCGCTCGCCGGTCGCCTCAGTATTAACGATATGGGAGGCCGCGTTGCGCGCGACACAGTACCCAAGCCCAAGAAAGCTACCGGTCCTTCGATAGAGAGAGGAAACGTGCAGGAGGGCGCCGACATCCTGGCACGAGAGCAGCGGAGGAAAGCTGGCCCGGCGCAAACCAGAGGTACAGGTATCCTGGGCGCGGCTGACCTGCTTGTTGAGGATCTTCGTTACCGACCGCGAACGCCCGCGACCAGGCAGACATACGAATTCATCTTGACCATTGCAGCGCGGCATCTGGGCGACGTACCGAACGAGGTCGTTGTGAGTGCTGCCGATGTGGTCCTCGAATACCTGAAGGATGATGATGTCAAGGATATCGAAAAGAAGAAAGAGATTGATGATATTCTGGGAACGACTCTCAACCCCAAGGACTTCAATGAGCTGGTCAACCTGGGCAAGAAGATCACCGACTATGATGCGCAGGACGACGAGGAGATGGAGGACGCCGGTGGTCTAGGCGATGACGATGCGGAGCTCGACGATCGCCAAGGTGTCGCCGTTGTCTTCGATGACGAGGATGAAGAGGATCAAATGGTCAACGAAGTCCGCGAGGAGTCATCGGATGACGAAGAAGGCGACCAAGACGATATGCCTGGCGTCGAGGGAGCTGACGGTGCTGGCGAGGCTGCGCAGGATCGCGACGAGGACGCAGACGAGGAAATGGTCATCGATGCCGGCTCTGGAGCAAAGGAGACCGGACAGAACAAAGAGCGAAACTCGATTCCGGCGCGCGACATTGACAGGTATTGGCTGCAACGAGAGATCGGAAAAGTCTACCCGGATGAGCACATTCAACACGACAAGACCAGATTAGCGCTTCACATTCTTTCTGGCGAGCCAGACGAGGAGGGCGGAGAGGAAAGGCAACTTCGTGAGATCGAGAACGATCTCATGGAACTCTTTGATTATGAACATCACGAGGTCGTACAAAAGCTGATCCAAAATCAAGAGAAAATCGTCTGGCTCACGCGACTCGCTCAAGCCGAAAGTGACGAGGACCGTGGTGTTATTGAGCGCGAAATGGCTTCTGAAGGCGCGCGGTGGATATTGGACGAGCTCCGAGGCAAAAAGTCGAACGAGGGTCAAAAGAAGATGGAGATCAAAATGGATATCGATGTCCCTGCTTCATTCACGAACGAGGCGCCTCCCAAAGCCGAGCGCGGCGATGGCCAGCTTGTTGGTGGTCTGCAGCCGAGGAAGCTCATCAACCTCGAAAACTTGATCTTCGACCAAGGAAACCACCTCATGACCAACCCGAAAGTCAGACTTCCCGAGGGCTCAACAAAGCGTACCTTCAAGGGATATGAGGAAATCCATGTGCCAGCGCCGAAGAAGCGAAACGACCCGTCAGATCAGAATATTCCCATCACAGATATGCCGGAGTGGGCAAGGACGCCTTTTAGCTCGTCAGGCGCAAAGTCTTTGAACAAAATCCAGTCAAAGTGTTACCCATCTGCCTTCCAGGGTGATGGTAACATGCTGATTTGCGCTCCCACCGGGTCTGGAAAGACAAACGTCGCCATGTTGACGATTCTGCGAGAGATTGGCAAGCACCGGGACCCCAACACTGGCGAGATTGATTTGGACTCTTTCAAGATTGTCTACATTGCTCCCTTGAAGGCCCTTGTGTCTGAACAGGTCGGCAATTTCGGCAAACGTCTTGCTGAGTATGGCATTACCGTCTCTGAACTGACGGGTGATCGCCAGCTCACCAAGCAGCAAATCTCGGAAACCCAAATTATCGTTACCACACCAGAGAAATGGGACGTCATTACGAGAAAGGCTACAGATCTCACGTACACGAATCTTGTACGTTTAATCGTCATCGATGAGATTCATCTGTTGCACGACGACCGTGGTCCTGTTCTTGAGAGTATTGTTGGCAGGACGATCAGGAAGACCGAGCAAACCGGAGATCCAGTCCGCATTGTCGGTTTGTCAGCCACACTTCCAAACTACCGAGACGTTGCAAGCTTCATTCGCGTAGACGTGAACAAGGATCTCTTCCATTTTGATGGCTCCTTCCGTCCTTGCCCGTTGAAGCAGGAGTTTATTGGTGTTACAGAGCGAAAAGCCATCAAGCAACTCAAGACCATGAATGATATCACATACAACAAGGTCATTGAGCACGTTGGACAACATAACAACCAGATGCTGATTTTCGTGCACTCCCGAAAGGAAACGGCAAAAACCGCAAAATACATTAGGGACAAGGCTCTGGAGATGGAGACCATCAACCAGATCATCAGGCACGATTCTGGTTCTACCGAAGTCTTGAAAGAGGCAGCCGAAGCTGCCACTGATTCAGAGCTCAAGGATTTGATCCCATATGGCTTTGGTATCCATCATGCCGGAATGAGCCGTCTCGACCGACAGGATGTCGAGGATCTGTTCGAGAAGGGCTTAATCCAAGTGCTCGTCTGTACTGCCACTCTGGCTTGGGGTGTCAACTTGCCTGCCCATACTGTGATTATCAAGGGTACTTCGGTTTACTCGCCGGAGAAGGGCAGCTGGGTTGAGCTCAGTCCCCAAGACGTCTTGCAGATGCTTGGACGTGCCGGTAGACCTCAGTACGACACGTATGGTGAGGGTATCATCATCACCGCACAAAGTGAGATGCAATACTACTTGTCCCTGCTCAATCAGCAATTACCCATTGAGAGTCAGTTTGCAAGCAAACTCGTCGACAACCTGAACGCCGAAATCGTGCTAGGTAACGTACGAACTCGGGACGAGGGTGTGGAGTGGCTCGGGTATACCTACCTCTTTGTCCGAATGCTTCGATCGCCCGGTCTGTACAGTGTTGGCGCTGATTATGAGGATGACGAAGCTCTCGAACAGAAGCGGGTTGATCTCATCCATTCAGCTGCCGCAGTACTAAAAAAGACCAACCTGATCAGCTACGATGAGAAGACGGGCAAGATGAAGGCTACGGAACTAGGCCGAATCGCTTCGCACTACTACATCAGCCACGGTTCTATGGACACATACAACAAGCTCATCCAACCGTCAATCACGACCATTGAGCTGTTCAGAGTCTTCTCCCAGAGCGCCGAGTTCAAGTACATCCCTGTCAGGAATGATGAGAAGGTCGAACTCGCCAAGCTGCTCCAAAGAGTGCCAATTCCTGTCAAGGAAAGTATCGAGGAGCCCATGGCCAAGATCAACGTTCTTCTCCAGGCATACATATCCCGACTCAAGTTGGACGGCCTGGCGCTTATGGCTGATATGGTTTACGTCACTCAGTCTGCTGGACGTATCCTTCGTGCCATCTTTGAGATCACGATGCAAAAGGGATGGGCAAGCGTTTGCAAGACTGCCCTTGACCTGTGCAAGATGGCGGAAAAGCGCATGTGGCCGACGATGACTCCCCTGCGCCAATTTCCCCTGAAGCCCAATGAACGGCACATCGTTGCCAAAGCTGAGAGGATAGACGTGCCCTGGAGCAGCTTCTTCGATCTCGACCCGCCTCGAATGGGCCAGCTTCTTGGATTGCCGCGCGATGGCAAGAAGGTTTGCGAGCTTGTCTCGAAGTTCCCGCGCGTCGAGATACAGGCACAGGCACAGCCAATGACTCGATCCTTGCTGAGAGTCGAGCTGAGCATCACCCCCAACTTCGAGTGGGATGATGCGCTGCACGGCACCGCAGAAAGCTTCTGGATCATGGTCGAAGACTGCGATGGCGAGGAGGTGTTGTTCTACGACACGTTCCTGCTGCGCAAGGACTATGCGCTGTCCGAGTCGAACGAGCATCTCGTCGATTTCACCGTCCCCATTACCGACCCTATGCCACCCAACTACTTCATCTCGGTCGTCTCGGATCGGTGGATGCATTCGGAGACCAGACTGCCAATTTCCTTCCAAAAGCTCATCCTGCCCCAAAAGTTCCCCCCACACACCGAGCTTCTTTCTCTTCAGCCTCTGCCTGTTGCGGCTTTGAAGGCCAAGGACTATGCTCATGTCTACGAAAACTGGGACTACTTTAATAAGATCCAGACACAGACTTTCAACTCGCTCTACACGACGAACGACAACGTGTTCATTGGCGCGCCTACCGGAAGCGGAAAGACTGTTTGTGCCGAGTTTGCCATATTGAGACATTGGGCTCAACCAGAATACGGGCGTGCTGTCTACATTGCTCCGCACCAGGAGCAGATTGACGTTCGTCTCCAGGATTGGCAGAAACGGTTGGGACATCTCCGGGGTGGGAAGGACATCGTCAAATTGACTGGCGAGACAGCGACCGATCTGAAGCTCCTCGAAAAGGGAGATCTGATCCTGGCTACCCCGTCGCAGTGGGACGTCCTTTCAAGGCAATGGCAGCGACGAAAGAACATCCTGACGGTTGAGCTCTTCATTGCGGACGAGCTTCACCTCCTTGGTGGTCAGGCCGGCTACATTTACGAAATCATTGTGTCGCGCATGCATTACATCAGAACTCAAGCCGAGTTGGAGATGCGAATCATTGGCCTGAGTGTCTCGTTGGCTGACGCAAGAGATCTTGCAGAGTGGATTGATGCCAAAAAGAAGGACACGTACAACTTCAGTCCACATGCGCGACCAGTACCGCTCGAGCTCCGCATCCAGTCCTTTGCCATCCCTCACTTCCCTTCTCTCATGCTCGCCATGGCTAAGCCGACGTATCTGGCCATCACGGAGATGTCGGCTGGCCAGCCAGCCATGGTCTTTGTTCCTAGTCGGAAACAAACGCGATCCACTGCTCGAGACATTCTCGCGACATGTCTAGCAGACGACGACGAAGATCGCTTCCTTCACGTCGACGTTGAACAGCTTCAGCCATTGCTCGAGAGAATTCATGAGGAGGCTCTTGCCGAAGCACTGTCACACGGTGTTGGCTACTACCACGAAGCGCTCAGCCAGAGCGACAAGAGAATCGTAAAGCATCTGTATAATCAGGGCGCCATCCAGATTCTGGTCGCTTCGCGCGACGTCTGCTGGGAACTCGATTGTACAGCACACCTCGTGGTCGTCATGGGCACACAGTACTTCGAAGGCCGTGAACACCGCTACATCGACTACCCACTCAGCGAAGTACTGCAAATGTTTGGCAAGGCCTTGAAGCCTTCGAGAGACGGTAGAGCCCGTGGTGTGCTCATGGTACCCGGTACTCGCCGAGAATACTTCAAGAAGTTCTTGAACGAGGCCCTACCCGTTGAGTCCCATCTGCAAAACTTTGTCCATGACGCCTTCGTCACCGAGGTCAGCACCAAGATGATCGAGTCGGGAGAGGATGCGATCAACTGGACAACCTTTACCTACTTCTACCGTCGCCTTCTGTCCAACCCGAGCTACTACAGTCTGCCAAGCAAGGATCCTGATGCGCTGAATGCCTACTTGTCCGACCTCGTGGAGACGACTCTCAAGGAGCTGACCGAGTCCAAGATCATTGACTTCGATGAGGATGATGGCTCTGTTGCGCCGCAGAATGCTGCCATGATTGCAGCATACTACAACATATCGTACATCACCATGCAGACATTCATCCTGTCGCTAAGCCAAAAGACCAAGCTCAAGGGCATCTTGGAGATTGTCACATCGGCTACCGAATTTGAATCTATCCAGATCCGGCGCCATGAGGAGACCCTGCTCCGGCGCATTTATGATCGAGTGCCTGTGAAGATGGCAGAGCCTGTCTACGACTCGCCGCACTTCAAGGCGTTCGTCCTGCTGCAGGCCCATTTCTCTCGAATGCAGTTGCCCATTGATCTCGCCAAGGACCAGGAGATCATCGTTTCGAAGGTACTCAGTCTGCTGAGCGCAACGGTCGATGTGCTCTCCTCCGAGGGTTACCTCAATGCCATGAACGCCATGGAGATGTCGCAAATGGTTGTCCAAGCCATGTGGGACAGAGATAGTCCATTGAAGCAGATTCCTCATTTCGGTGCAGATGTCGTCAAGGTGGCAAATGAGTTTGGGTATGTTCTCACGAATCCTCCCAGAGATGAAATTACTGACCCTTTCCGTAGAATCAAGGACATCTATGATTTCATGGAGTCGATGAATCCCGAGGAGAACCCTGACTATGGCAACCTCATCAAGCGTCTGGGCTTGTCACAGAAGCAGCTGGCCGAGGCTGCCAATTTCACAAACAACAAGTACCCCGACATGACTCTCAACTTTGAGCCCGTGGACGAGGATGATGTCCGGGCAGGCGAGCCGGCATATCTGAATGTACAGATTGACCGAGAAGTCGAGGAGGATGAAGAAGTGGACACGACTGTACACGCGCCATTCTACCCGGCCAAGAAGCTGGAGAACTGGTGGCTTGTCGTGGGCGAGGAAAGTACAAGGACACTGCTCGCCATCAAGCGTGTGACGATTGGGCGCCAGCTCAAGGTCAAGCTCGAATACACGGTGCCAACCCCAGGAAAGCACGATCTGAAGCTCTTCTTGATGAGCGACAGCTATTCTGGTGTCGACCAGGAGCCAACCTTCTCCGTTACAGCCGGCGAGAGCATGGACGTCGACGACGACGACGATGAGGAGGAAGACGACGAGTAATACTAGATACAAGATTTGGCGTTCAAGGATATGTTCAAGGTGCGAACAAAATGTTTTGATTCTGTATCATGCTTACTGTACCCAAATAGCAAGGTCCGTCGTGGAACCGCAGAAAATATGAAGAAGTCACATATTGCAAGGACCGCTCTTTTCGTGGCCGTGTGGATAACATGTCGAATCTACTCTGCGTCCGCTGCAGCAACACTCTTGGTGGTCGCTCCTCACGTCACGTCGCAACCGCGATATCACACGAGACGGGATCAAGGTCGAGACGCAGCCGGATGGAGCGAAAATGGGAAATTGACGAAGAGGCAAGAAGTCACAAAGATTTTATGCCGCTGGAGATCTAGACTAAAGAATTAGTTGTTCTGCCCATTTTGGAGTTTTGGCCGCCCGTGGTGATGGAAATGGAGTTAGGCAGGCGTTTTGTGAGACTCAAGGCAAGGGGAGGGGGACCAACTCGACTCAGTATGCAATCCGGGACATTGGTATAAGTGAGACGTCGATGTTTGCAGAATATGTGTTGGACGGATCAGGTAACCTCTGTCAAACGAAGCAAGAAATTTGAGCTGGCCAACAACACGCAAGGGCCAAATCGGAGTGGGATGGATGGAATGGGGGAGCTCACCGATCGGGTCTCGTCAGTTGGTCAGTCATCCGGCCACTCCTGACCCTGCCTACCTAGTTATTAGTGAGTGAGTGAGAGAGACAGACGGAGAGATAGTATTGTGCCCAGGAAGAGCATCAGCACACGTGACCTGGTTCGCTCGCTCGCTCGACACCTTTTGTTTTTTTCCCTCGCTCTTTTTTCGTATCTGCCAACCAGTAAGGGAAACGGGTTGGGATGCAGTGGAAGCACAGCGTTTATCAAAAGCATCCTGCCAGCCAGCCAAAAGTGATTCCTTGGCTGAGTCCTTTTTTTATTGCTCCATAAGTGTGATCGACCCTGGGAAACCTTGAAACCTTTTTTTCTTCTTCTTCTCCCTTCCCCTTCCCAATTCCGTCCGGCCTTTTTCTGTTCGTCATCAGGATCGGGCCTAAATAAAAACACACACACACGACGAAAGAAGGCAATCCAAGTGCGGCAGTGCTGCTCCTCTCCCCCGGGCTCCTTCGTCTGAGCCTTTATTTGTTTCTTCCGTTTCATCGCGTGGTAGTCACCAACATTGCCATCAACGGATTGAGAAGCAGATTCTTACGGTTCATCGTGGGCCACTTAATTGACCAGCTGGTGAACGAATTGTTGATTGGCGACCTGAGGTCAATACTCATCGACGGTTGAGCTGCCCGCCCTGTTCTCACACCCACCTTACCACCTACTCACCTGCCCGGCTGCCTTGCCTTGCCTACATTACGTTAGGTTACCTACCTACCTAGGTTACCTAGTCAGACAGACCACGACCACGACCCATCTACTGGCGCGTCAGAGCTGCAACTCGTCTCTCTCCAATTTATTACGACCGAGAGTCTACCTACTATTTTTCCCTGACCCGCAGACCACAGACGGGCCCCCAGTCAATCAATCAATCAATCAATCAGTCTGCTCCGGTCTACGTACCTAGCAGCAACACGCTTGAGCTTCAACCAGAAAGTGGAACCCTTTCCATCTTTCTTCATTCGCGTCGCCATCGAGGTTAAAACCAAAATCTCTCCACAACCACGCAACATCCTTTTCCGCTTGTAGCATTCTGCAACCCCCCCAATTCCATCAAAAACAACAACAACACGCACAGCTGCAACATAGCTGCCAATTGTCGCGTCCATTGTCCCTTTTCTCCTTCATCATGTCTGACGAAGTCGCCGCTCCCGTCGAGCAGAAGGCGCCAGAGACTTCCGAGACCAACGCGCCTGCTGCAGCTTCGTCGGATGCCGCTGCTGCTGCGCCTGCTGACGCGAAGTCCGGCGATGCGCAACCAGCCGCCGACGAGAAGGACAACAAGCCAGCTGCTGTTGCTGCCTCAGGTCAGTTCTTGCCACTTCCTTTTTCTCTATTCTCACGCAAGCACTTTGTTTCCCGTTCGCGTGTGCATCTCAAAAGACACAAGCTGACAATCACTTCTATCTAGCAGAAACCGAGCCAACCGCAGATGAGGAAAAGCCCGCCGCGGACTCAGACGTCGAGATGAAAGACGCGACCGATGCCGAGGTGAAGGCGCCAGAGGCTGCCGACAAGAGCGAGGAGCCCCAGACCGAATCACAGGCAGACGCGGACAAGCCGGCAGAGAAGGAGAAGTCTCCAGTCGATGCCGTCATGACAGAGGACAAGCCTGCGGCCGAGGACAAGTCGGCAGAGGCTGTTGATGATAGCACCCCAGCCCCAGCGACGACCCCCGCCAACAAGAACCGACGGAAGTCAGCTGTGGCGAGCACGGGAAAGAAGCTCAACAAGAAGCAGTCGAAAGCCAAGATTCAGCACCTCGATGCACAGCCAGGCGACCACTTCTTTGCCAGACTCAAGGGCTTCCCCCCGTGGCCGGTCATTGTTTGCGACGAGGAAATGCTGCCCCAGAACATGCTCACCTCGCGACCCGTCACAGCTGCGCGCCCTGATGGCACTTACCGTGATGACTATGCCGACGGTGGCAAGAAGGTTGGCGACAGGACATATCCGGTCATGTACCTGCAGACCAACGAATTGTGAGTTCGCGCTTTTCTGCTCATGTCGCTTTTTGCCTACTGTCACGGAACGCGCCACATTGGCACATTATGGCCCTGGTACTGACTCTTCGAACTAGTTCATGGACGCGAAACACTGATCTCGATGACCTTGATTTCGATGCTGTCGCAGACCTCGTCACCCCCAAGATGCGCAAGGACCTTGCCGCTGCGCATCAGCTCGCTGCCGAGCAGAACAGCATCGACGACTACAAGCGCGTCCTGACGGAGTTTCAGGAAGCCAAGCTTGCCGAGCAAGAGGCCAAGGCTGCCCGTGCTCGCGCCAAGAAGGAGAAGGCCACCAAGAAGAGCGAGCCCAAGATCGAAGACGATGATGTGGACATGCCCGATGCCTCAGCCCAGGAGAGTGAGGGATCGGAGAAGAAGAAGGCCACCAAGAAGCGCAAGGCAGAGGAAGAGAATGCCGTCAGTATTCCATCCGCGAAAGTGCCCTTGAAAAAGAATTGTACTGACTCCGATCAACAGGTTCCTCAGCGCTCTGACTCGGTTAAGAAGCCCAAGATTAAGTTGACTAGCTCTTCTACACCAAAGGCGGCCACCAACGGTGCTCAAGAGCCCAAGGAATCGTCAGCCAAGCCTCCCAAGGCCAAGTCTTCCAAGAGCAAGCCTGCCAAGGATGCAGATGGCGAGAAGCCCAAGAAGTCGCCTGCTCTCAAGGAGCCCGAGCTGACACCCGAAGAGAAGCAAGACCGCAAGAAGGTACGTTACCACGAAATTGATTGTCTTGGACACCAAAGCGCTGACCGAACATGTAGAAAGAGATCCTCTTCCTGCGCCACCGCCTCCAGAAAGGTCTCATTCCTCGCGAGGGCCCGATCAAGGAGTCGGACATGCAGAGCATGTCGGATTTCCTCGTTAAACTCGAAGGCTTCCCTGATTTGGAGGCTAGCATCATCCGCGTCACCAAGATCAACAAGGTGCTCAAGGCTATTTTGAAGATCCCCGAGATTCCCAAGGAATCCGAGTACAACTTCAAGTCACGATCGCAAGTGCTGCTCGACAAGTGGAACAGCATCCTTGCGGCAGACCCGCTCCCAGCCGAGTCGGCCGCGGCAAATGGTGTCAACGGCACCTCAGGCGAGGGCGCAAAGGAGTCCCAGGAGCCTACAAATGGAGTGAATGGAGATTCTGCAGCCGCCAAGGAGACCAAGGAAGAGAAGAGCGAGGCTCGAGAGGAGTCTCAGGATGCCCCGAAGACCGAGGAAAAGGCGGATTCGCCTGCAGCCGAGGACAAGCCGGCCGAAGAGGTAAATACCTTAGTCGCAAGCCCTGACTACTCCTGGAAGAAGTATACTAACTGTTCGTGTCAGAAGAAGCCCTCTGCTGAGCCCTTAGCTGTTGAGTCGGCAGCATAAACAGGCAAGATTTGCCTGGAGCTAACATTGCTGCATTCTGGGACAGACAAAATGTCGTCCTAGGCGCAAGCACTCGAGTCTTGCGCCGCAGCGAGAGCAGAATGCAATCGATGCGATGCAGATTTTATTAGAAGCGCACATACAAGGTATAGTGCTTTTTTGAGTTTTGAGGGGGGATTCCAATATGTATAATAGCGATTCTTCCTCGGTTGATTCACAAAATGAGCGATCACGCCGCCAGCTTGCTCGCCGGACCGCAGAAGGGCCCCAAGTGGTCAATATCTGGTCACGATGTGGGAGCGAGGCAGCTGCACTCTACCTGAGCAGGTATCACTGCTTTTTCAACGGGAGGAGAGGACCAAGTCCAGACCGACGAGGAGGTTACAGAAGCTGGGAATCTTGAGGCAAAGCGGCATCACTGCCAGGGACATGCATTTGCAACGACGAGGTCTTTGCGAGTGATGAATGGCCGTGGTTGGGGGAAAGAGGATTGCTCAAAGGCGTACGTACTGTTGCGGAAAGTCTTTCTCGGAAATTTTGATTAGTTTGGCAATAGTGAAAGAAACTGCAGATTTTCACAGAAAAAAAAGAAGTTATTATTACTACAAAAGTTTTGATTGTTTTGCGAACTTCAGTGCCATCAAGACTGATGAGTCTCAATCTAGAGTATCTACCTATTTCGTTATTGTAACTACAATGCAGACAACAATGGCTGTCTAAACTAATGTACCTCATTAAACGACCAAACGACATGCGCGAGCCTAGAGCAAGGAGCTTGGGCCAGTTTAGGTACCTAGTTAGGTGGTAGTTGCCCACGTCATTCACGTCAGCGCCTAGAAGCTCACCCCCCAAGGCCAGAACCAGACGGGGCACGCGCATGGAAGCCAATCGCGCAGCGGCTCTCCATCTTATTCATCCATCTATTCGCCTGCGCAAAACGTTTGGCCACTTTCTTCCGGCAACAAGAACAATCTCAAGACGAAACAACAAACAGAGATTGTACCCTTGAATCAAAATTTCTACCTTTGTGCTACACGTCCTTTTCTCTTACCGAACCAACTTTGCTGCTGCGCAATCAGCATAACCTTGCATCTCTAGACGCCTTCACCCCTCCAACGTTGACTTTCCCCCACTCCCAATAACAGCACCACTCGAGTGACCTGCCCAAGATGCTGTTGCGACTACGGGGGCCTGATGGCATGAAGCGGGCCACGGTCGAGCCCAGTGATACCTTTGGCGACCTGGGCCGCCTCGTGAGTCGCCTTTCCAGCTGGTCCGCGTATATGGACTTGTGAGCTAATTGCGAATACACAGCTGGTGGAGGAGCTCCCGCCGACCGTGGCTCCCGAGACTATCGCCATGTCTAACACCCCCTCTGGCGGCGAGAAGAAGCGACTCGTGGAGATTGCCAAGTTCAAGCTGAGCCAGATTGGTCTCAAGCATGGCGACCTCATCTTCCTCAGCTACGATCACAAGAGCGACGCGACCAACGGCGAGACGGACTCCTCCAACGGCGCCGTACCTGCCGCTTCCAACAGACTCAACGGCAAGCCTATTCTGCCGACCGAAGACATCCCCTCGAAGCCATTCTCGATTGGAAAAGAGCCCACACTCATTCGAAACCCGTGGGAGGTGGTTAGGCAGTCACCTCTGGATGATCGCCTGGATAAGAAAGATGGCAAGATCCCGAGAAACCGCGACAAGATGTGCAAGCACGGACCGAAGGGCATGTGCGATTACTGTATGCCACTCGACCCCTTCAACCCGCAATATCTGGCCGATAAGAAGATCAAGTATCTGTCTTTCCACTCCTACCTCCGCAAGATCAACTCGGCCACCAACAAGCCCGAGCTCGGCAGCTCTTTCATACCGCCTCTGAAGGAGCCCTACTTCAGGGTCAAGAAAGACTGCCCATCTGGCCACCCGGCTTGGCCCGAGGGCATCTGTACAAAGTGCCAGCCGAGTTCCATCATATTGCAGCCCCAGACATGGCGCGCTGTAGATCACGTCGAGTTCGCCACGTTTGACCTGGTCAACACGTTTATTGACGCGTGGCGAAAGACCGGAGCACAAAGAGTCGGACTCCTCTACGGACACTACGAGGAGTATCCGGAAGTACCGCTGGGTGTCAAGGCTGTGGTCGAAGCTATTTACGAGGTGCCACAGGTGGATGAAATGGATGGTGTCTCGCTAAATCCTTTTGACACTGAGCACGAGATCACCGCAGTCGCCAAGCTTTGCGGCCTCGAGCCGGTAGGCACCATCTTTACCGACCTGCTGGATTCGGGCGTTGGCGATGGCTCTGTTATTTGCAAGAGACATGCTGACTCATACAACCTGTCGTCTCTTGAGGTATGCCATGCTGCAAGACTCCAAGCACAACATCCAAAGCCCACGAAATGGAGTGATACGGGCGTCTACGGCTCCAATTTCGTGACTTGCATCATATCAGGTGATGAGACTGGTCAGATTGCCATTTCCGCATACCAGGCCTCGCTCGAGGCTGTGGAGATGGTTCGGGCAAATGTCATTGAGCCATCGGCCGACCCTACCGTCATGCTTGTTCAAGAGGAAGAGGATGAGGATGGCTCCAAGAGCCATACCAGATTCATACCAGAGGTGTTTTACCGCAAGATCAACGAGTACAATGCCAATGTGCAGGAGAACGCCAAGCCTGCTTTCCCAGTCGAGTATCTCTATGTTACGCTCACTCACGGCTTTCCCACCGAGTCCAAACCCATCTTCAAGGACTCCAAGGACACCCCCTTCCCCATTGAAAACCGCGAGATCATGGGCGAAACACAACAGCCAGGTGCTGTAGCCAAGGTCCTGAGGACTAAGCTTTCCGACTTCCACCTGCTGTGCTTCATTCACAACATGGGTGTCCTGTCAAAGGTATGACTATTGGTGTATATGTATGCTAGCAAAGACTAACATGTCACAGGAGGAGGAAGCGCTTATGTGCCGCGTAGCCACCAAACACGACCTTGCCGACTCGTACCAACTCTTCTCGATGCCTGGATGGCAGACACTCGAGGCTATTTTACAATCGTCCGGTGAGAACATTCCTACGCATACTTTGAAGCGACCTCGTTCTCCTAGTGGGGCCGAGGCCAATTCTGATTCCCCAACAAACCGCAGTGACTCTGCTGCCACGAGCAGTGGCCATGTCACAACTGTTTCCAACGATGAACCAAACGCTAAGCGTTTTGCTGCCCTTAGGCTGAATGGAAGTCGACAAGAAGACGAAAAGGATCGCCCACGCCCTGCCCGCGCTCCCCGTACCGCCCATCGAGGCTCATCAAACGATTAGTGGCAGGTTTGACCAGTTTTTCAAGGAGTTCAAAGTACTCCCATCTGGCCTGGAGACTTAAGGTGGCAATGACAGGGCAAGGTATTCTTTCATGGTTTTGCAGACAGCGTAGACAAAACTTCAACTAGCATCACCAAATATCAATGCGCTCATGTCTGCAGTGAAGAAAGAACATCAGCGCAGAGTGGAGAATTGAGTAGTGTCGGTACGCATAATGAATCAGAACCTCATCTTCAAGGACATTTCCAGCATGAAGAAACATATCATTGAGTGGTTCTGTTACAAGAGACTCGGGACAGCATATTCGGACCGTCTGATTAAGAAAGTCCTGGGCCTTGGATGTGATTTTTGTGTGCATGCCTCGTTGTATTGGCGTGTAAGAAAGGGCTTGTTCTGTTTGTCTTTGCTACTTATCAGCTGAATGAGGATTTGTGTTTTTCACTTGCCACGATTTATCAAGCTGATTGCATTGGGAGACATTACTTCGTTTGGCTCAGAGAAGTCTGCAGAGCTCGCCAAGTGCACCGTAACCACAAAAGTATGCAGCATCTAGCAGTGACTTTCCCAATCACAACACCACAAGACTCACGATTACTATAAGATCACGCGAAGAGTGTCAAGAGCAGAGGTTGGCGGCAATTCCAGGCTTGAATTTACGCTACCCAGCTAACTTATAATAGCAGAGAATCAACAATGGCATCCCTTGTGGATAGAAATCCCACACCTGCTGCCGCCCGTTGTCAGAAAGGTTGTCCACCCGTCCACGGTAGGAAACACTCGAGCCGCGTTCCGCTTTCCCGAAGACTCCTGCGCCTACAGATATAACATTTTTGATCGAGCCGGGGGCATTTGAGACAGCCGTTGGCCGCTCGCGAAACGGATGACTGTCTACAGAGAGACGCGACCAGCCCTGCCCCAGACATTGAGGATATGTCTTTTTCGACCCTTCATGCTCGCACCCTGCACCTCCTAAGATTCTCCAACTCGCAGAGAAGGTGGACGCTTGTCGTAGTGAGGGTAGGATTCTCCCGGGCCTAGTCCCGGACGCTGGCTCCGGAGCATAGTCACTTCCTGTCGAGCTCACAGACCGGGATGATGATGGCATCCCGATCTGGCAGGCCAGTGCTAACTATCGCGCTTATCTCCTTCAGAAAGAACCCAAGCAATGAAGGCCGCCAAACTCCTGCCGGAAGATGTTCCGACAGGAGTCTGACTAACAACTCGATCCACACAAGCTCAGAGCAGCCTGTCACACTGCTCCGCGCTACCAACATCATGCTCTCCAGCAACCTCGCCCGGGGGCACAGGGGTTGGTTTTTTGCAACACATAAAGCCAGTCTTGGGCGCCGGGCCCCATGACTTGATACGCGCGTCATGGGCGCGGAAGACCTGGCAATATCCTCTCAAGATCGAAGGTGCACCAACGTGAGGAGAGGATCAACCAACATTTGGAAGATGTGTCCAGTACTTGAAGAGACCAAAATCGATGAACCTCGGTCGGCAAACAGGCAGTTCTCAGTCTTGCCTAGGACGAATGCAACCCGCTCGAAACCAGTTTTTACTGTCACGACGAGGTCAGCATCTGCAGCAAACAAGTCAAGGACGAGAATGCTGGACTTACTGGTCACCGTGGCTAGTCCAAGCTCGAATGCTGCCGCAACTCTCTGTCGCGCGAGCTCCACACGTCCAAGAATAATCCGGAGCCTTGCTGTTGCAAGCTATCGCGTCCATGGTCGTCTCTCCTTTGCTGCCTTGCCGCAAAGTGACCAGCGCTTCCTGTTGCTTGCGTGGCTCCTGCCAATTTTTCATCGTGTTGACCCTTGTCGCCGAACCATAAAAACTCCTGGGTTTCAATGCATCTGGAGGTTGAATCAGTGAGCAAAGATTCAACATTGAAGAGATGGAGGTATAGTTGTGAGCACTTACCGATAGACGGCGCTTGCTGCCATCCTGTTCTTTTGCCGTGTTCATCGTGGGAAATTCTCGTTGCAAAAATGCATAACTCTCATGCAAATCGCATAACTCTGGTGCATGGTGACGACGTGGCAGGATACCTCCGCGTCTCACCCATGCAAACTCGTAAGCATTTCCATAACGTCATGCTTAGGTCGTGTGGAGTCCGGAATAGACTGTATTCCGCGACACCATGGGCAGTTTAACGTCATACCGAAGACCTCGGACTCGAGAGCAACCGGTCTCGAGTAGGCAGTTTAACGTCCTGCCCAGGAATCACGAAGGCAGTTTAATGTCCAATACCCAGGAACCACGTTGGGCAGTTTATCCGTCTTGCCCAGGACGATGGAGAAAGCTGTGACTTGGTTGTGTTCTGAGCATCAAGCTGCCCGGAATGGCCAGTGATAGCCGCGACAAGTCGGATCAGTTCACGAACGGAGACGGAAGACGCCTCAAGAGACAAGTTTTGGAAGATGTGCAGAGTGGTTGTGTGATATTCGTGTATTGATATAGTATGAACAAACAGAAAGATTGACAGAACAAACGAGAGCTCCGATGCAGAAGAGAGATGATGGCTCTAGGCCACTTACCACACCCACGATGACGCCTGGAAAATCGCTACCAGCTCATCGTGGGATCGCGCCGCGAACGCTTGGGTCTAACATGATGACTGACCACGTTGATGTATCCCGGTACGACGTAGTGAGAGAATATGTGAAAGGAAAAGGGAATGATAAGGCGTTCATCGACCATTTTAATAGCAGTAGTCCAAGGCGGCTGCCCCTCCATTGGAAGCAAGGTTCCAACCGAATGGGGAAGGGGGAGGTGGAGACGGCGGGCCATCAATTCTTCCGCCACCACAGCTTCTGCTACCTACTACCTACCCAAAATCCATTTGTATGGTCAACTGATTGTGCCCCGGGCTGTAGGGAAACCCAAGCGTAGGTTAGGTACCTGCATTATGCCGAACCCTCAAACTCCCAGGCTGACAACATTGTTAAATGGATTGATCAGTGTATCGCGCCTGAAAGCATTACAACTATGTGTCGTTGCTTTTCACATGAAATGGCCATTTAGGCCGCATCAATTACATCATGCGACACGGTTCTGCGTGGACATTGGTCTGTTCGAAGGCACCTACCTACTCTGTACGGAGGTAGCTAGGTAGGTAGATATACTCTGATTCTGTACGTTGAACCGAACGGCGTCTATGCCACAAAGCTAGGCGCGTGCCTTTGTAGCAGCAGTCTTGTGCCTAACGCCTCAAGATTGATCGTACTACATCGATATCCCAAATAAGTCAAACCTTGGAAACCTTGGAAACTCAGATATCGACCCTGGGTCACAGATCGGTGCTCATCTTGACTCATTCCCAATATTGCTCACGATACTGCGCGGCATCGGGAGCCGGGGTTGGATATCTTGTTCCACAAGGCTACACGCCAACAAGACTGGTATCCATTTAGAAGTTTGCTACACTAGTTTGCATGGCGTACCTAATTAGTACCGACGGCAATAGTATATGATAATACGTAAATAGGTGCGCGAGCAGGGACGCGTAAATGCGGACAAGAACCCTATGTATGGGGACGAATATAGTAGTCGGTCGATTGAATTGCACTGGAATATATTGGTTGTAGACTTGTAGTAGTTGAGGGGAAAACCGGGGCACGACCATTTTTCAACCTCGAATAGAGTTTACACAACAGCTGATTCGTTGAAAGGCATTCAAGCGAGACTGCTTTGCAACGCCCGAATAGGGAATTTGGCGAAATTGTATGAGCCGCTTCAGAGCTGCGATGCATAGTCATTTGCTTGTATCGTAGACCTTACCGGGGGTCGCAGATTTGGTAATTGCCGGATTAACGATTCTTGTTATTTTGTTTATTCCGCAGCATCGGCGATGGGCAAAATTGGATCTGCAACGATGCACCGACATCTACCGTAAAGTAGGTGATCGTGGTCCGCTTCGTTATATTTGTTGTGTTGTTGACTCTTTCCGAGCTCCGATATTGGTCCGAGACTGGTCAGAGCCCTGAATTTTGACAGATCTGGGGTATCCCATCTTACATCATCTGCAGGAAAACACAGAAAATTTGTAGGAAGAAGGGCACTGGCAGCCGTATGTAGGCCAGTGCTCCCGGCGTCCAATTGACCTCGATTTGATCCAGGGCGTGACTGTTTTCCGGTGACGACAGGAAAATTCTTCGCGGAACCAGCATATGAGATCCCCGTCACCGGTCCTAGATCGCAGGGGAGTCAATGTTGCTATCTGCGCGCCAAACCACTTTTCAGCCTAGCGTTCAGCATCTGGCGGGCCAATTCTAAGAATTTTTTTTCTCTCTAGAGCTTGTCAATTGTCCCTCACTTCGTTATCTTATCGCTGCCCACTGGAAAAACAGCTACCTGCTGGGACTACTAGAACTAGGGGACCGGGGCGGTAGAGTCACGAACCGCCGGCATCCTTGAGCGACCCGACCTTTTCCTCTTAACTCTCGACCTCGACAACTCTCCTTCTCTTCTCCCAGATAGTTCCAATTGACTTTAGCTAGGGGTGCCAATTCGAGTCCAGGTCTCTCGAGAGGTCCTTTCAGTCCACTGCCTCGGAGACCATAGCTCTTGTCACAGCTCTCCCCCCTCAAAAGGAAGGTAGCTATGGCCTTCTCCACCAAGTTCGCCCACCGAGCGCCGGCGGTCCTCCGTCATGGTCGACGACTCCCGACTGCGCTGCCGCGCCGGCAATTGACCAGCTCGCCTTCCCCGGCTTACAACAAGCTGGTCTCTGCCACCCGCGCTGAGCAATGGACCAGCCAGAGGAGGAACTTCACAGCCTCGGCAGCCTGTGGTGCTGTCGCCCAAGAGGCCCCCAATCCAAAGGCATACATTGAGAGCGGTGTCATAAAACCCAAGGAGATTGTCGATGTCAAGAAGGTCCTTGTCATCGGTAGTGGTGGTCTGGCCATTGGTCAAGCCGGAGAGTTCGACTATTCTGGTTGGTTGCCCCCCTCCGACTGAGCACAATCGCAAAGTAAACAGCTGCCTCGGCTGGCGGTTACAAAACGAGCCCTGGGAGTTCTTGTGTGCTAACCTGGCTATGGTAAAGGTTCCCAAGCTCTCAAGGCTCTGAAGGAGGCCGGTGTCGCATCCGTGCTCATCAACCCCAACATTGCCACTATTCAGACCGCCCACGTGCTCGCCGACGAGGTCTACTACCTGCCCGTCACCCCCGAATACGTCTCATACGTTATCGAGCGGGAGCGACCTGATGGAATCTTCCTGTCTTTCGGTGGACAGACCGCGCTGAACCTGGGTGTGCAGATGCAGCGAATGGGCCTTTTTGAGCGATATGGCGTCAAGGTGCTGGGTACCAGTGTTCACACTCTCGAGCTGAGTGAGGACAGAGATCTCTTTGCCAAGGCTCTGAACGAGATCGACATTCCCATCGCCCACTCCATCGCTGTCAACACCATCGATGAGGCTCTCGATGCCGCTGACAAGGTCGGCTACCCCATCATCGTCCGAGCTGCCTTTGCTCTGGGTGGTCTCGGCTCCGGTTTCGCCAACAACCGCGAGGAGCTCCGCAACATGGCTGCTCGCTCTCTCACTCTTTCCCCCCAGATCTTGGTCGAGAAGTCGCTCAAGGGCTGGAAGGAAGTCGAGTATGAGGTTGTCCGTGACGCCAACGACAACTGTATCACTGTGTGCAACATGGAGAACTTTGACCCGCTTGGTACCCACACTGGTGACTCCATTGTCGTTGCTCCCAGTCAGACCTTGAGCGACGAGGAGTACCACATGCTGCGATCCGCCGCTATCAAGATTGTCCGTCACCTGGGAGTCGTGGGAGAGTGTAACGTTCAGTATGCTCTGCAGCCCGATGGCCTCGACTACCGTGTCATTGAGGTCAACGCCCGTCTTTCCCGATCCTCCGCGCTGGCCTCCAAGGCTACCGGCTACCCCCTGGCTTACACTGCTGCCAAGATTGGTCTTGGTCACACCCTGCCCGAGCTTCCCAACGCCGTCACTCGCACTACCACCGCCAATTTTGAGCCGTCTCTCGACTACATCGTCACCAAGATTCCCCGATGGGATCTCTCCAAGTTCCAGCACGTCAAGCGTGACATTGGCAGTGCCATGAAGTCTGTTGGTGAGGTTATGGCTATTGGCCGAACTTTCGAGGAGTCTTTCCAGAAGGCTATCCGACAAGTCGACCCCAACTTCCTCGGCTTCCAGGGCGACAAGTTCGAGAACCTGGACGACGTCCTCGCGAACCCTACCGACCGAAGATGGTTAGCTGTTGGCCAGGCCATGCTCCACGAGGGCTACACAGTCGACCGCGTCCACGAGCTGAGCAAGATCGACAAGTGGTTCCTGTACAAGCTCCAGAACCTCGTTAACTGCGTTCGCGAGATGGAGGCCGTTGGCAGCCTGGAGAACCTGAAGCGTGACCTTGTGCTCAAGGCTAAGAAGATGGGTTTCTCTGACAAGCAGATTGCCAATGCCGTCAACAGCAAGGAGACTGCTGTTCGTGCGCACCGTCAGAGCATGGGAATCCGCCCCTGGGTCAAGAAGATCGACACTCTGGCGGCCGAGTTCCCTGCTGACACCAACTACCTTTACACCACCTACAACGCAAGCTCTCACGATGTCACCTTCGAGGACAAGGGAACTCTCGTCCTTGGCAGCGGTGTCTACCGAATTGGTAGCTCCGTCGAGTTCGACTGGTGCGGTGTCTCTACCAGTCTTGCTCTCCGCAAGCTCGAAAAGAAGACTGTGATGATTAACTACAACCCCGAGGTTAGTACCTGGCGCTATTTCGTCCTTTCCTGGCATGTCTTTCGAGATGCGACTCAGACATGGCTTTTGTCTATTGTCCATCTCGAGCGATCCGTAGAGAGAAATGACTGACACATGTTGAACAGACCATGAGTACCGACTTCGACTACGCCGATAAGCTCTACTTCGAAGAATTGAGCTACGAGCGTGTCATGGACATCTACGAGCTCGAGCAGGCTTCTGGTGTTGTCGTTTCCGTTGGTGGTCAGCTTCCCCAGAACATTGCACTCCGTCTGCAGGAGGAGGGCAAGGCCAACGTTCTTGGTACCGACCCCAAGGATATCGACAAGGCCGAGGACCGTCAAAAGTTCTCTGAGATTCTCGACAGCATTGGCGTCGACCAGCCTGCCTGGAAGGAGCTCACCTCGGTCGCCGACGCTGAGAAGTTCGCTCAGGAGGTCAGCTACCCTGTGCTCGTCCGCCCCAGTTACGTCCTGTCCGGTGCCGCCATGACCGTCATCCGCAGCCAAGAAGATCTCAAGGAGAAGCTCGAGGCCGCCAGCAACGTCTCCCCCGACCACCCTGTCGTCATCACCAAGTTCATCGAGGGTGCCCAGGAGATCGATGTCGATGGTGTCGCTTCCAAAGGAGAGCTCATCGTTCACGCCGTCAGTGAGCACGTTGAGCAGGCCGGTGTCCACTCTGGTGACGCCACCCTGGTTCTTCCCCCCGTCAACCAGGACGACCGCACCTTGGAGCGCCTCAAGGAGATCGCCCGCAAGGTTGCCTCGGCCTGGAAGATCACTGGACCTTTCAACATGCAGATCATCAAGGCCGAGAACTCCGAAGGTGGCGAGCCTCTGCTGAAGGTCATTGAGTGCAACCTCCGTGCTTCCCGATCATTCCCCTTCGTCAGCAAGGTCTTGGGTACCAACTTCATTGATGTTGCCACCAAGGCTCTGGTCGGCCAGGACGTCCCCGAGCCCACTGATCTCATGGCCAAGAAGCGCGACTACCTTGCCGTCAAGGTTCCCCAGTTCTCCTGGACCCGTCTCGCTGGTGCCGACCCCTTCCTCGGTGTCGAGATGGCCAGTACCGGAGAGATGGCTTGCTTCGGTAAGGACTTGGTTGAGGCCTACTGGACTTCGCTCCAGTCGTCCATGAACTTCCGTGTCCCCGAGCCTGGTGAGGGTATCCTCTTCGGTGGTGAGATCTCCAAGGAATGGTTGACCAAGGTTGCCGACTACATTGCGCCCCTTGGCTACAAGTTCTACGCCGCCGACAACCACGTTAAGGAGTTCCTCGAGACGAGCACCAAGGACAAGGTCAATGTCGAGGTCATTGAGTTCCCCAAGGAGGACAAGCGTGCCCTCCGTGAGGTGTTCCAGAAGTACAACATCCGCGGTGTGTTCAACCTGGCCATGTCCAGGGCCAGGACAGTCTCCGACGTCGACTACGTCATGCGACGAAACGCTGTCGACTTTGGCGTTCCTCTATTCGTTAGTACCCTCCGGTCATGTGGTATTTTGTCGTGTTTTCGCTCGTTCTTGAAGCTAACAGATATATCAGATGGAACCCCAAACCGCCATGCTGTTTGCTCAGTGTATGAGCGAGAAGCTGCCCCGCAAGGAGGGTATCCCCTCTGAAGTCCGCCGCTGGTCTGACTTTGTTGGCAACAAGGACCTGTAAATAAAATTATTGGGATATGAGACAAAAATCTCGGTTTTGGATTTCAAAGAAGGAGAAGGGAAAAAAGAGAAGGACAAAACAAAACCTGTGTTTTCACCATATTAAATATCCGTACCATTCCTTGGCCGCGATAAAAGAAGTCGGGCCCGGTTTGGCAGGCGTTCGATCAACGGTTTGCGAGTTTGCGTGGTAGGCAATCTTTGGGTCTGAGAATTTTGACACTGAATATAAAGCGATTTCAAATATAAATACTCCTCTACTCTGCCAAGAGATCCTATTTCCGGTATTCTTAACGAGACTATTCGACTATCAGAAGCTTCTCTTCCCCTCGCCCTCCTATCTTTTCTCTTCTTCTCAGTATGATATAAGCTATAATAAATCGCTTACTCTCGACTAATGGACGACTTGTGTAGATCAAGTGGACGGCAGTGGTAAAATGATACTCAAGCATCTGCTCCGAGCCAGCAATGTAATTGTACGGAATACACTGCAGCTTCTTCTCCTTGACCATTTTAACACGCTTGGCCAAGGCATCAACGTGAAGCTGTGGAGTGTTGGCTCTGGACTTGTACGCACGATTGTATAGATTGCCAGTGTAGTTGTCGTGGTCTGCTAGCCATCTTCTTGAAGTGCTAGTCGAATTGAGCTGCTGCTTCTTATCCTTCTTCCATCGTCGCTCTTCATGTCAGATGCTTCTTAGTCAAAGTTCTCTAGGCATGGACGAAAAAAAATCCTCCTTCATACTACCAAAGTGATTTGGATGAAGTTCAGGGGAATGTATTTCGCGCTTGGTCTAAAATATCTATCCTCTACTCCACCTGCAACTCGGAAGCGTTTCCGGTCCAGGTGTCTAGCCGTCTCGCTTGTATAATCTAATCTATCTCTAGAATCTTCGTCTGTCTTCTCTCTGGTCTCGTCGGTCTAAAAGCCTCATAAAGCACAAGTTGTAGCATGGTCTATCGCGTTCTCTCGTCCGTTGCCTGCCCATCGCAGGCAATTCTTGTGGTATCGTCTGTCCGTGTCATTACAGCTTGGCGCCGCCCTTCCTCTTCTGGAACTTCTCGTTCTCCTTCTGCAGGGGCGCGGCCTCGTGTCCGACCTGGCCCTTGTTCTGGTCGGCAGGCGCGTCGGCCGTGTCGCTCTTCTTGGGCGCGCTCTGGTAGCCGGACTCGACGTTCTCCTCGTTGACGACGTTGCCCTGGGCGTCGCGCGCGATGCCGAGCTCGAGCAGCTTGGCGAAGACGGCGGCAAAGTGCTGGAAAAAAAGGTCCTTGTCCGCGGCGTAGCGCTCGACCCAGGGCCGCATGGCGCCGTCCGACAGCAGCGACATGTCGGTCGGCAGCATCATGAGCTCCTCGGGCTCCTCGCCCTCGTCGAGCTCGACCTCGTCGTCGACGTAGACGAACTGCTCGAGGCCGTTGGCCAGCTTTTTCTTCTTCCAGTCGTTCTGCAGCAGCAGGCGGTAGTACTGGTTCGAGAAGCGCGTCGGCTGGTTGACCCACTTGCCCTCGAAGCCGGAGCGGTCGCCGTGGCAGCGGCCGAGGTTGTGCGCGCCCGACAGCGCCACGATCTCCTGGTCGTTGAAGCCCATGCGGTAGAAGATGTGGCGCAGGTGGTCGGCGCCCTGCGCGCCGTCGGGCAGCCGGCCTCGGGGCGGCACCTTGCTGTCGTCGGTGAAATCGGTCCGGCCGCCCTGCCAGTCCACCTCGGGCCCGCCCATCTCCCGGACGGCCACGACGGCGGCCAGGCACCAGAGGTCGGCGTACGTGATCCAGGGGAACTTCTCCTTGACGGGCTCGAGGAAGGCCCGGGCGTGGGCCAGGCCGGCGTTGGCCGGGTCGCCGCCCTCCTTCTCGTACCGCATCCCGGCGCCGTTGGACCCGCCCGTCTTGGAGGCCGCGTCGTACGTGCCGGCCGAGTGCCACGCCAGGCGCACCAGCACCGGGCCTGCCGAGCCGTCGTCGTACTCTGGCTGGTGGAGGAGGGCGCGCACGGCGTCCTTGACCTCTTCGAGCTGGGCCCCCGTCGGCGCCGACGGGTGATTCGACGGCATGGTGTTTTGTGGAATATCTGAGACGAGAAAAAGAAAGAAATGGGGGTATCGATGGCGGCAGAACAAGAGGTCAAAACTGAAATGAAACAGACTCTATAGAGGGCGAGCAAGAGAAATCAAAAATCTATCAAACAAAGAAGAAAAAAGAGTCAAGTCACGACTACGGCGCATGCGATGTCAGCGAGCGCATTGGCATGTGGCAATAGCCTCGGCTCGGCAACAAACGCCAGGTGCCCGCCCAAGCCAACGGTTCAATCAGAATTCTGGAATTAGGAAGAATGGATGTGGCCGGCCCGGGGGCAATTTCACTACTCATGGCAGACGGTCGTTATCGTGAGGGCAAGCTGAGGCGGTCCAGTTTTCTCGGCGGGTCTGGAAGACTTGACCGTCTCTCGAGCCCACGGGGAAATGGCCCACCTCGAAGCCAGGGGCCGAGGGCCGTTTTTCTGTCTCTCGTCCATGTCGGGTAGAGAATATATAAATACTCATCGTTCTCTCCTGGTCAAAATGGCTTCATCCCATGGGCGAAGAAATCTGACCGTAGGTGTATCTATCAGAGATTCCCGTGTCCGGCGAGGCCGTCGGAGCCGCATGAACTTTTCGCTTCCTGATGTCGCACGGCTTTGCACCCCTCTGACTCGTGTATCCACAACAAGCACATGGCGACAGTGACTTCAAGAGTCGCGACAGAGCCAGTGAGTGGCGTCTGGGCGGCTCTATAAATCCCCGAGCCGCGCGCCCAGGGAGTCCATAGGTAGGCTGTCGCCCCGAGTGCTTTCATGTTGGCAACACAAGGCCAAGGCGCTCGGCTAGGCTGTGGTTGAGCCGATGGCGGAGCAACACGATATTTTAAAATTGGTGTTAGCAAGCGAACACAATAGTTTTAGATGACCTGCCGGAGGCTTTAAGTAGGCGTCTAATTAGTTGTTTCAAATAGTTGTTATGCCACTCGTGTGAAATGCCTAAGCATATACGAAATATTTCGAGGCATGAGAACTAGACATGACAGCATTTCCCAGCTTGCCAGCCGGAAAGTCCATGGCTCGCATGGTCTTCCGTCCTTCAACTTTGGCAGTGGCCCTAGCTTGCTAATTAGCAGAGATAGCCTCTGAGATAGCCTCCGAACAAGCAGTGAAGATCGATGGACCGGATGATTTTCTTGAGAATAGCCTTTCGGGCTAGGGTTTATGGCATTGGTCAGCTGGCCTCCACGGTCAACATCTTCAATGGACAGTGACCTGGAGACCGGCAGCTGGCTGAATGATTATATGTGAAAGGTCAGGAGTGTAGTCAAGGTCTCAGGAACCTGTCTCTGACCAAAACCTACTTGTCCAAGATAGTGATTGTACAGCAGTCGAATCAGGGATTCGATATGAATTGGCTCCCTCAAATCTTGGCCTCCATCTCCGTGGTTGTCGGTGTGAGCAAACGAAACTGATCAGTCCCCTTTTTTCAAAGGTTATCTATTCGCCGATCACCGGTAAAGGCCGTAAAGTTGATATGTATGGGGGGCACAGCGGAGACAGCTCGTGATCGTCATGTTGATGTCAAAATGACAAACAGGCGGAGATTGGCAGTGGTGCCCGGCTGACGCCGTAAGGTGCAACAGGCGGGCAGGTCGATGAACCTTTGCGCCTCTTCCGCCGGCCAAGCACCACTGGGGGGTGCCGTAGGTGCAAGCTTGTGGCGTAGGTAATACCGATGACCTACCTTCGAGCGCGTTTCTAGAAGAAGCTCGGGTTTGGGCAGCACCGCAGCAAAGGGATCATCAACGGCTCGCTACTCCTCCGTACTCCGTATGCGACACTAACAAGAGGCGCCAGATTATGGGCAAGATTGGGAACGATGGACTTCTTTTAACTTGGGATCTGCCCACGCAATGCCAGGCGGGGCATAATGCGACAGTGGCCAAGGATGGTCCGCCGTTTTCGAATCCCTGAGGGGCTCTTGGTAGCGCGTATCTCTTTCCAAGTTGGCGGGGTCCCTTGGCGTCCTTCTGCTGGAGGCTTAGCAGAGGGGCAATTGGCTGGTTCCTGCCAATAGAGGCGGATCGCATCATTAATACGGACCTGAAACCCCTGGCTGAACGGATCCCTTTTATTCTTTATCTCTCGCAATGTTATAATGGGGAGATTGATAGTGTAGTTGGGGACATGGGAGCAGCCACATAATCCACCACTCTGCTTGCAGCAGCAGCAGCAGTAGCAGAAGGCACCCCCGGTAAGACCCTGTCCCAAAAGGTGCGGCACGTCGTGTCGTACGTCGCAAAAAGAGATGCTGTACCAGCAAGATTGGGTGTCTTCTGCCTTTTCGAATGTGGTCCCGGGCCCCCTTTTTCACATCTGTGATTTCCCATGGCAGAGTTGCATCTGTCTGCTAGCGAGGGACCCGACCTGCATCCCGAACTGCTTTGCTGCCAAAGTGAAAGCCCATGCACTTCTCCCCTCTTTCACTTCTGCCCCAGACGGACTGTTCTGTTACTGTATCATTACATTGGTGGACGACGGGACGCGGCTGCGACAGCACTGACTGCTACCTGTCAATTGACTTTGTATTATCGATTGCGGCTTGCCAGGGACAGAGACAGAAAAGGGCAGCTGCTCAACTCTCCTCTGCCCTAGTCCAGCCATCTGCATATTGGCACCTACATTTAGCAGTAACATACCTAGCCCACCACACACGCCGCCCAGGCGCGCATGCCGCGTAGCTAGGCCCGATTCGCACCTCGAGCATTACTGTACCTACATCTGTTACCTGCTTTTGGCGCAGCAAGACGCAGCAGGCCAACGCAAGCAAACAGATGATCGTCGCCAGGCATCTGATTCCTGCTCCGTCACTCGTTTCACACATCTGAGCAACCTTAATCACACACAGGCGCACACACAAAGAGACACATTACTCATATTGTCACCATCACTCGACTGACCAAGTCACCATCACCCTCTACTTTGACACACTTTCTCGTCGAAACCCACGGGAACACAGAAACATCCCCAGCAGTGACCAGGCCTTATAGTGGTAGTGTAATGACACCCCAGCTGAACAGCGGGCCCCGGCGTCTTCACTATCCCGTCATCCTGGGCCGGATCCTTAACTCGGAACCGACTGTCTCAATTTACTTGCATTAGCTGTTCCCATTGTTTCCCCACCTGGAACCTCTCTGCTCCATTTCCCTTTGTTAGGGACTCCCAGCTTCTCGTCCCCCGTATCGACGGCGTTTCTACACTACTTACTTGAACCATCACCTTTTTTTCTCTCTTACACACGCACCAACCTGCCGAGAAAGCCGTTTCTTCTCTTAGATTCGCACATCGTCCCCCGATTGGCAGCGGATTGGCAAAAAAGAGACGGTTGCATCCCTGGCCGCCCACCTTGTTGCCCATTTGGAAATCAACACTGGTCCCGCCGCCGGTTCCAACCCTCCTCCCTTTCGAATTTGAGGAGACACACTCCCAATAACTTTTTTTTTTATTCTCCTTCGCCGAACTTTATTGCGTTCAACCTGCATTCGTGCTCCACTGGTCGGTCGATTGTGTGTGTGTTGCCTGGTGCCATTTGGATTTCAATAACAATCCTGCGACCTCTCCATTCCTTTCCCAACTCCCCAACCGCTGGCTGGACCGCTACATACCATTTCCCTCAATACGAGAGCGACTTATAGGATACGAACCTGACAATTTAACTTGCGCCTTCGATCCATTACATCTTATCACTGGACCACAGTCAAATCAACTCATTCGTACAACGGCCGGTCTTCTGCGTCGCCCCTCGATTTGCACCCTTTCTTGAAAAAGGCTGAGCCAGTGTTTCCGTATGCCTCGCACAATTCGAACCGGATCATATTGGTTATCGACCCAGTAAGGTGTATCGCAGGGTCTTTGCACTCGAGCCTCGTCATTCTGAGCTCGCATATCCGATTTAGACATGTCTTTCCTGGTGGCTGTTCAGTCTGCCATCTTCTACATATGCGCTTGCACGCCATGCGCACAAGCAAGGGACCATCGCCAGTCCAAGAAGCAGGCGATCAAGGACCGGGAGGAAAAGCAGAGAATACAGACAGAGAATCCCCACCTATACCAACAACCGGATCCGTTCAACACAAACCCATACTGGAATGAGGAAATTATGATGGGGCCGAGTGTGCCCAACAAGAAATCAACACAAAACAGCAAGAACACGAGCCAAAGGGCTCTGAATAGTGCCGGGCGGGAGAGCCGGAGCACGACAGCCAGTAGTATAGCTGTCGAAACCACGCAGATTGGCAGCAGTCCAACTGTGGTTCCCGAGGATTACACCGAGGCCACATTGTCAAAAACCTGGTCCGAGGATTGGAATAAAAAGAGATATCAACGTGAGGATGAGGAGCTGTGGGGCAGGGGAGAGAAGACAGAGTTCTCGACGGGGCACAGGCTCATGGATGCCATCAAGCACGCCGGCACTTCAGCCGGCCGCATGCTGGATGTCTTGGAGGCTCTGGCCAAAGAACCTAAGGAAGTCACTCCTGCGGACAGGGCTGACTTCTACGCCCCGGCCAAGAACCCTCCGGTGAATGAATACCACCCTCCGATTGTCAGCCAGCGCCCCAGAAACAAGGATGCCGCCAAATGGATGCTGCAGCCTCCCCCTTCCGCCAAAGTGATGGAAGGAAAGGTGCCCGTCAGCAGGAGCGCGAGTCAGGCGAGCAGGCGAACCGCTGCCAGCGGAGGGCCACCTTTGGGCCGACAGGTTCAAGAGAAGATGATTGACGCCAAGCTGCGCAGTGGTGAACTGCCTACGGAGATCGAGCTGGTACTTGCAGCACGTCATATCGAACACCAGAGGCGAAACACGTCGTCAAGCCGAGGTGCTCGCAGCCAGCGTAGCGCCCGCAGCCGGAGTCTTTCGATGGAGTCATCAGAGGCATCAGATGAGCTTATGAAACAGAAGAGACGATCCCGCGTCAGGACTCCCATTACGCCTGTGGACGACTCATCCGACGACGAAGAGTTCTACCGTGGAAGCCCGGTTTCCGAAACCGTTCCAGTACGGGCAGCCCGCCGGCCAAAGCTAGAGACGATCAAGAGCTCGCGCCCCGGTAGCGCAAAGGCCAGCCCGACAAGGAAGTCAACGATCAAGGGAGACCGCCCGCGTCAGGACTCCCCATTTAGAAATGTGTCAGATTTTACCTCGCACCCAGAAGACGAGATGTCGTCTTCAAAGAAGGATAAGCAGGAGCCTTTGACCACAATTCCGCTTCAGACACTTTCGGCTGCTCCAGTCTCGGCGGCATAGGGCATCGACGGCAAGCGGCTTGTGAAATCTGATAGCACAGCCATCAACAAGGACGACAAGCTATGGCACATTATCTGGTGCGAGGGCTATCCTTTCCCGGCCCAGCTTGAGCTGGAACCAACAGATACCCGTTTTTGACCTATTTCTTTTTTCTTTTTCATCTGCATCATTACTGGAATCCTTGGGATTGAGCCATCGGAAGGCCACAAAAATGCATAGGGAAGGCATGGCGTACAGGCGTTTTGACGGACGAGCATAGCTTAGCATTCTACACATGAGCATACTGATCTTTGAAGCGTTCATGGCCTCGGAGTCGCAATTGAATTTAAAATTGATCAGATGTTCTCCCTTATAGCAATTTGTGAATAGACTAAGCATGAATCGCCAATATTGTCGTCCTTGAAGATTGTATACGCACCTATGTTAGCTGTCCACTTGCTGCATGGCTACTGCAGGTTCATGGTGGGATATGTAATGTATTGCATTGAAGATCGCTAATGCGCCCTTGTGGGTGACTATTTGAATCGTTTCTATTCCCATACTATGCCCGGGCTTGTTTGTTCCCTCAGTGCTTCAGAAACCAGCAAGATGGTTGTTTCCAGGACGATCAGTCATGTACAAGCATCGGCAGCATGTCCGTGGTCGGAATCCTCGGAAGGCACAAGATCCCGCGGGGATCTCCAGATGATACTCCGTTCTGCGGCCTCCTTCACAGGTTGATTACGATTGGCTCGAGTTAATTACCAGCTGGACCGGCTGAGCCGCATAGTGGTGACCCGTATCAGATCTCGATTATATCTCGATTGCATTTTTCTTTTTCCGTGTGGCTGTGCCACCATCAGGGCTTACAAGCATTGTCTGGGTGGGGTACTCTGTACATCAGAGAGGCGACGACGGCTGACGGAATGGATCACCAATCTTCAAGGAGGACTGTTAAGCACATATTGTAGAGTAGTGACAAAACAGTAGTGTCATTGAAACCATAAGGAGGCCAAGCCATATTCCCTCAGCTTCCTGATCTCCCCAGTCGACCTGCTCATCAAGTGTCATGATACAAGATTCTCCTGTACTTCTTGACAGATTCTCTGGAAATGACAACTGCCGACAATGATGTATCAAAGTCTGCACGAGAAGAAGAAGAAGCAAAAGCGTGTGGTGGGACAGCATTGATAGGGTATCAAGGCAGGGCTGGGCAGGGCTGGGTCGCATAGTACAGGAATATGCAAAGTTTTAAGTGCTTGCTGTACTGTCCTGTAACTCGTTTGCATATACAGATGAAGCAGACGACACAAGTATATACAGTTACATATACCAATAAGAGCTAACAGCAAGTTCATGGAATCCAAGATGGATCCCTCCAGCTTCTTGATATCTATATTCATCGGCCGCGAACAATGGAGGTCCGCAGGTTGGTGGAGCTTCAACTATATGCACCCCGCAAAGGCCAAGGGGAATATGAAAGGCGCTAAGATAAAAACAACCCGGTACTCACGGAGCCGCTAAGAGGAGGCTCAAAAAGCCAACCCAGGCAGCCACAGGGTTCCCACTCAATGGCAAGAGCTGCCCCGCATTCATTCGAGCCATAGCAGGTGTGTGCTGGAAGCTCTCTGAACAGACCCTCCCACTTCAGCCTCAACAGCCTGCGCCAAACACTATTTGCAAGACCGTTTTCTCGCCGGCGCATATCAGCCAGTGGTATCTCAAATTCACTGGCGGAAAGAGACTGTATTCGAAATCACCGTCCAAGCTGCAAGTTCATCATGGCTTCGGAATCCGTGTCTGCCGCCATAGCCACGGCGCAGTCCTCGCCGGACCAAGTAGCCGCCTTCGAATCCCTCATCAAGAACGTCAAGAGCCTCTCGTCGCCCACGTCCATCTCTGCCGATCTCCAAGCGATACTCGATGCCCTGTTCGGCGGCTCCATCAGCATCGTCGCGCTTCGACAGCTGGTGACCGACTTCATCGCCGCCCTCAAGGACTTCAGCAACGCCGACCTGTCCATCGAGGTCGGCAAGTACACGCTCGACCTGCTCGCCAGCCAGCAGTCCACCTTCCACGACCAAGCCGCCGAGATCAGGTTTCTGGTAGCCGATGGATACGAGACCAACGAGGATAACTTGGAGGCTGCCAAGACCTTGGCCGAGATACCCCTCGACAGCGCACAGCGAAAGGTGACCAACGAAGACCGCGCCAAGATTTGGATACGGATTGTGCGAAACTTCCTCGAAGTGGACGATACCACCTCGGCAGAGACCTATCTAAACAAGCTCAAGAACATCATCTACACCGTCAGCGACCCAGCCCTGAACCTCCACTTCAAGCTGTCGCAAGCCCGTATCCAAGACGCCAAGCGGTCATTCTTGTCGGCGAGTCAGGCGTACCATGACATTAGTTTCTCGACTGCCGTTTCCGAGGAGGAACGTCTGCTCACGCTGAGCATGGCCATCAAGTGTGCCATTCTTGCACCAGCTGGGCCAATGCGAAGCCGTTCCCTAGGCAGACTTTTCAAGGATGAACGCGCTGTCAACCTGGAGGAGCATGGTATCTTGGAGAAGATGTTCTTCGACCGCCTCCTCTCACCGGAAGAGGTTGACAAGTTTGCTCAGAGCCTGGCTCCTCATCAACTCGCCACGACGTCGGACGGTTCCACAGTCCTTGCAAAGGCTGTGGTCGAGCATAACCTGCTTGGTATCTCCCGCCTCTACAGTAACATTGGCTTCGAGGCTCTCGGAGTGCTACTCGGCCTCGACCCGGAAAAGGCAGAAGACACCACAGCCAAGATGATTGAGCAAGGAAGATTGGTAGCCAGAATCGACCAGATTGAAGAGATCATTTGGTTCGAGGGCGGAGAGGCTTCGGGCAAGAAGGGTAGCGGAAGAGCCGAGGTGACGGTGGGCAAGGAGATGCGCCGGTGGGATTCCAACGTGCAAGGTCTGGCTGAAGAGGTCGAAAACGTCACGAATGCTTTGCAGACGCAGTTTCCCGACTTTGTGCTTTCGAACCTGGTGGTATAGCACCAAACGGGTTCCATTGATGAGAGACGATTTGCATGGCGTTCACGGTGTATATGGCATAGACAGAGCATAGTGGCCGTAGCAGCCGCAACTGGATGTAGAGCAGCGACTCACTTTTGCAGCATTCATGAACAAATGAGCACTTGGTTCAAGATATGACTTACAAAATGAGACATGCACCGTAAACGCGTGAGCCCCTTTAGTGTCATGTATTGTATTCAATGCGGGCTATGTGGGTATTAATCATGTAAAATCAATCAAGATCACGCTTGCGAACGACTATATACCCCTGGCTCAGCAGCTTGGGGTTCCCCCTCTCCTCCTCAAAGATGAGGTCCTCGATCATCTTCCTCTGGCGGGCGTCCGAGACAATGGAGCTGATGTCGGTCGCCTGGGCCTCCTCGAGATGCAGGATCTTGATGAGACCGTCGGCCACCTTGTCGCCGATCAGGTCGTACCCGGCCTCGGTGAAGTGCACGCCGTCCATGTTCCAGTACTTTGGCCGGTCTTGCGGCGGCATGCTGTGATATGGCACGGCCCCGTGGAGGTCGTATGTGTGGCTATGATAAGCGTCAGAAACCAGCCTGCTAGAAATCATGCGTGGGGGCAAAAACTCACACGTTTTGCTTCTTGCACGCCATGATGCCGTCGTTGACGGTTTTCCTCGCCTCGTCCAGCGTCTCGCTCTTTTGCCTGGTCTCGGGCACCGTCAGGGCCAGCACCTTGCCCCCCTTGGAGAGCGGCACGTCCCATACCTTCTCGAGCTCCTGCAGCACCTCGGCCGCCGGGTGGCGCCACCCCAGGTCACTATATACGTACGGGTCAGTTCATGGGGTTTAGTAGCATCATCACCATGGCCGGACGGGAACGGTAAAAGGAGAATGAAAAACAAAAATCCCCAGGGAATATGATTTCGGCGGCTGTCTTACTTTGTGCCGCCCAGGACGATGGTCCAGTCATACTTGGCGTCCCGCCACAGGGCGCGGGCGCGGCGGGCGAAGCGGCCGCCCGTCACCATCTCGCCGGGGACGCCGTCGACGTCGACGTCGACCTGGTGCGTCGGGAAGGCGGCCTCGAGGCGCTCGGCCAGCCGGCCGCCGTACGGGTGCGACGGCGGGTAGCCGCCCGTCAGCGAGTCGCCCAGGCAGAGGACCCGGAGGGGGGTCGGGCCGCCTCTGCTGCTGGAGCCCATGGCTTTGTAACGTTCTCGGTCCTGTTGGCTTTGAATGTGTCTCCCCTGTCCAGAGTTCCTCCTGGGTATGATGATGGGTTGTGGTGATGCTGGCTTGAAGATGTATGTCCAGAGAGTCGCAATATATGAAATGTGTTGATGCCTGCTTTGATGGAGTATGGTTGAGCAGGTGAGGCTATGGATAGAGATGCGGTGGAGTCACGTCAGTCGACAAGGGTCACGGGCGCGATAAGCACCCTAGCGCGTGGTCCCCTGGTGGAATTTGGGGTACGGGTTGTAGTTTAGGGGCCAGGGGTAGGCAGGTGAACATGAAATAGTGGTTGGTATTTATTAGGCAGGAAGTCTGGTAGGAATTCTGACACAATACAAGGCACGCACACTGTTTCCTAGCGTTGGCGGGTTGCACTAGCAGTGCATTGTATAATGTCCAGGTTGGTTGCAAGTTTGTACATGTACCTTGGGAGACATGATGCATAGTCGATGTTATACCCAAAAAAGACGTGGGATACGGAGGATTGGTTGCCTATAAGAAGATATACCCTAGATTCGCTATTCCCATATTGTTACCGCAGATCAGAAAGATCTTTGCCCGACCTTCTACCCCGCGTTGTGTGTACATCCGAGTCACATTGCATTCTTTGTATAGTTTGTCTTCTTGATAAAAGTTTACTGGGTAGTAACTGAAAATTAATATCTTGCCCTTTATCATCTGGAAAACACAAGCAAGACCCTACAATGACAAGTCAAAGCCATGAAGATGAGGCAAAAGAGGCCGATATTGCCTCGCCTGTTGTCATTCTGGAAGCCAAGACGGCGGACCAACAGCCAATGACAGATGATAATCTCCGATCATACTCACTATTCACCACGGCACAAAAGAGAATGATTGTGCTGATGATTGCCCTCGCCGGCTTCTTCTCTCCGTTCAGTGCCTTTATTTACTTCCCCGCCATCGAGTACCTGTCTTCTGATCTCCACGTCTCGATCCAGCTCATCAACGTCACCGTCACCATGTACCTGATCGTGCAGGGCATCGTCCCGGCCTTCTTCGGCGACCTCGCCGATCAGATCGGGCGGAGGCCGGTCTACTTGGCGGTGCTGTCCGTGTACCTGGCCTCGTGCGTCGGCCTGGCTCTCCAGAAGTCTTATGTTGCCCTGTTGCTGCTGCGGATGTTGCAAAGTGTGGGCAGTTCCGGTAAGGAGGCAGAGTCCGTTTCCTCTGGGATTATAGACGAGCAGCTGACATACGGGCGTTATAGGGACTATATCGCTGGGCGTCATGGTCGTCGCCGACATTGCTCCGCCTCACAGCCGTGGCGGTTATGTGGGCGCCATGCTTACGGGGTGAGCATCATCTGATTGAAAGATCATTGTTCTCACTGCCAACTCACAGTATTCTGAAGGCCAAACACAGGGCCCAGCCTGGGCCCAGTAGTCGGAGGGCTTCTGGCAGACAGAGCAGGCTGGCCGTGGATTTTCTGGCTCCTCGCCATGCTAGGCGGCCTCTGTCTGATCCCCTTCATCCTGTTCTTTCCCGAAACATGCCGTAATATCGTGGGCAATGGCAGCGTTCGAGCCAAGGGGGGTAATAAGCCTGTGTTCGGAATGGTGTTGAAGCCTCAGGACGTAACAGAAGGTGTCTTGGGCGCGAGGCTGAAGAGAGTGCCGAATCCGTTTCGCTGTCTTCGTTTCATCGTACGAAAGGAGGACTGCCTAGTTCTGGCATCGAATGCCACGTTCTACATGAACTACAGCTGTATACAGGCCTCCTTGGCCCACTTGATGATGTCCCATTATCATTTGAGCGGGTTTCAGTCCGGCTTGTGCTATTTAGCATATGGTATTGCAACTTTAGCATCTTCGTATGCTGCAGGTATGTCCCACGTCGTTAAGAGGTTTATTTACTTGTGATTCCTTCCCAAGTTTCGTATCTACTCAGCAGGCCTCACAATAGAACAGGTAAAGTGATTGATTACGACTATCGGACCACCGCCAAGTCGTTAGGAATTACGATCAACGAGGTCTCAGGTGACGATCTAGCAACATTCCCTATAGAGAAGGCCCGAATCCGCAGCATATGGTATTTTATGGCGTTGTCCATCTCGTCGACAGTCATATACGGCTGGGTCGTTGACGCCCAAGCGCACATAAGCGTGGCCCTCATCATGCAGTTCCTGTGCGGCTTGGGAACGACGGGCGTGTTCAACGTAAGACGAAATCCCCATATCCAACGCAGGCGGCCGGGCAGAGAACTGATTTTATCAAGATATGTTTGACTCTGTACGTTGACCTGCACCCCAAAGAGCCCGGCATCGCCAGCGTTGGGGTCAGTCTCACCAGATGCCTTGTTGCCGCGGCCGGAGTCGCAGTGCTCGAGCTCTTACTAGATGCGATCGGTCCTGGCTGGACCTTTACGCTTTACGGTTGCATGTGTGGCTTGTCAGTGCCGATGCTTTGGGCAGTTCGAAAACATGGTCAACACTGGCGTATGGAGCAGAATCGTAATAGTGTGGCGTAGCTCTATCTTGTCATGTCGATTTTAGAGATTGCGGGAATGAAAATCATGCTGTCATCGATGATAAACTGCGCTGTCCCTGCTACAAAGACATGGGTAATCCCTGATGGTGAATTGACATTCAAATCTTTACACCACCTGCGATCTTCTTCGCTTCCTCGACTATCATGTTTGGCGGACTGATTCCTGTGTTTGTTGTGGTTGAAAAAGCAGAACTCATGTTGACTGAGGGGACAGCAGTTGCTGAGGAGTATTTGTTGTTCAAATAAGTCATGTCATTGAGCATCCTATATCATGTTAGCAAATGCTTCTAGTCCCTCTATCACGCCGCATGTATGCGTACTGTTCTCGAACTAATGGTGACCCAGGAAAGCTGATGGAGTGACCAAAGTTGAACTTGATCGAGTAGAGTCGGTTACGATCGTCCCACTGGTCCGCTGGCTCGCTCGGAGGGAATCGCATCAGATACTGCCGGATGTAGGGCTGGTTGAATCGGATAATCTCTCGTCGCCACATGCCGATCTCATATTCATTGTGAGCGTACATGCAGGACGCGTCAAACACGACCGGTTCGCCGCTTTCAACGTCGACGCCCGTGTTCTCGTCCCAGAGATCACCGTGCACCAAGCACGGCTTGATAACCCGGCCATCTGCCTGTAAAGGATCGAGCATCTTGGGGATCGTCTCTGCCTGCAGTTTTGCAAACGCAGAATCAAATTCGTGCCACTGGCCATTGACGCGAACATCTTCCTCGAAGAACCAGGTGATGAACTCGGTAAAACAGGCTCTCCAGCTGGGGGTCCAAGTATTCTGCTGCAGATTTTTGCCGTGGCAGGTCGGCACGACAAAGCCGAATTGACCCGTCGGCGACACGCTCTTCTGGTGTAGCTCGACAATCCTGCTCGAGAGCTTGACCGGGCTGGGCAGCGACATTTTCAGCTGAAGAAAGTCCATGAGAAAGAAGTACGTGTCTGACGTCTTGAACTTGCCCCAGCCATACGGCTTCGGGGCCAGAGATGGTATCACCTCCCGAATAGTGCTGATCGAGGTAAACTCTCCCTTCATCATGATCTCGCCCCTTTCCGTGGCACATTTCAAGAAGTAAGCCTTCTCGCTGCCGTCTGCCAGTCTGGTAGATATCTTGGCTGTTTTGGTCCAGGCCGAAGCGCCCCAGGTCACAGCCTCGAGAATCGTTGAGCCTTCTGGCAAGCCTGTAAGCAAAGGTCAACATTGTTCATAGTTCTCGCGGCTGAAGGCTCGTAGTTTCTCACAGGCGGCCACATTCTCATCCACGACAAAGTTCCCACCCGTGCTCGGCAGGACATCCTGAACGCTGATAACCATGTCGACAAGAGAGAATTTTCTTCTCGACTATTTTGAAGAGCATGAGTGTTAAAGAACGCCCAACGAACGCGCTTGCAAGCCACTCGTGGGGCGTAATCACTTTTATGGGCGCATCTCATGGCCGAGTCAATCAGCAGGGATCCCGATCCAAACATGTCCCAGCCTGATATTGTAGGCCGCCTTCATTTGCTGGCATTGTGACCAGCTGCATTTCCTGCTACAGCTCACCGAAACAACCTGCAGCGGAGTTGCCCAATGAACACCGCTGCCGTGGAGCCACAGCCCGACGCCTCTTGGATGTTCGGGTCGAGGGCGACCGGTACGGGCGCTTGGAAATCTTTCTGATTGAATGGTTGTAGATCGCACAGATTGAGCCGGGGCAAAGTTCCCTGCAGTGAGGGGGTCCCACGGGGAAGGTAGTGGAGGGTGGAGGTCATGCATGCACGAGGATGGAACTGTTAGCAAAAGAAGGAAAGGAAAAGGCGGGCATCATGTCAAGTCGGATATTGTACAAACTAATACTGAAGAGGCTGCGCATGGCGACGGTATCTTCAATAGATAGGGAGACCGGGACCTTTGGCTTGACTGTCCCGGGTCCAGCTCGCCAAAGTAACGCATACCCGACGTGGCCTGGGTGGAAAGTAAAAGTTGTCAGCATGAGGCGAGGGTCTTCGATCATGATTGCTAGGTAAGAATCCTCTTGTCGCTTGATTACCCTGATGTATTTACAGGCAGGGATATGGAACAGGGATAAGGCTGAGTGAACGAGGAAAGTGATTGAGCATTTCCCGCGGGTTGTTGCGTACAACACAACAACGACAGCTTTTGGGCAGCCTGCCTTTGCCCGACTTCCATACGATACATGCCTCGGAAGACAGATATACATCCATCGAAATTTGTTGATCGTCAGGCCAAAAGCATTCGCAGTGGAAACGGTATCGTCTATACCGGAGGTACTTCAAGCTGGAAGACTGTGACAGATGATAGGCGTTGTATCTCGGAGCCCCGCTCCTTGAAGGCGAACAATGGTTTGTCACCATGTCTCGGCACAAATTTTGGGCAGATCGAAGTGCTGACCGGGGATCGGCGCAGTTTCGAAACCTCAAGTTGTCGAGGAGGTCAAAGAGGGAGCCTCAAAGTGATCAAGAGTCGATCAGAAAAGGCAGCGTTGGAGGTGAATCGGTCCGAACCGCTCTGTCTTCACTACCGCCATCCTTTGCCTCGGAGTAAGTTCATATTGCGCCGGACCGGGAAAACCCCAGTGTATGCTGATCGACCAGCTCCTTGAGACTATCTTCCGTGGCAACGAACGATCCAGTCTTGACACGGAACCGACACTCCTCAACGTCAAGCGTCAACGATCGAAAGAACGAGCCACTAGGCCTACATGTAATTCATCACCCGGGCGACTCTCACGCTATCGACATCATCTTTGTGCACGGCCTCGGCGGCACAAGTCGGCTATCATGGTCGTGGGATAGAGATCTGGCCAACTTCTGGCCCCAGGAGTGGCTGCCTCTCGAACCTGAATTGAGTGATGCGAGAATACTCACGTTTGGCTACAATGCACATTTCATGTCCCAGAAAGGAGATGTGTTCAACATATCGGACTTCGCCAAAGACCTGTTGCTGCAGATGAAATTTGGCTCAGATGCCAATGTACAAGCCTTGGATATCGGCAAGGTTGGGCTTGTGGTTGACTCACGCACACGGTCGCGTATACTGACCTTTATAGGTTCCAATCTTGTTTGTTGTTCATTCCATGGGAGGTCTGGTCGTCAAAAAGGTAAGCCCCTCTCTCATATGGTACACAGAGACTTGCTGACAATGTAGGCCTACATTCTCGGCTGCAATGATCCCCAATATCAAGCTATACTGAACACAGTCTCCAGCATTATCTTCTTGGCCACGCCTCACAGGGGTTCTGGGCTCGCCGAAGTCCTGAACAGATTCTTACAGCTTTCAGTGGCGTCGCCTAAGCAATATGTTAGCGATTTGCAAAAGAGCTCGGCGAGGATCAGAGATATCAATGACCAGTTTCGCCTACATGCGCCACGTATGCAGATAGTGTCCTTTTTCGAGACACTGCAGACCAGCATAGGACCAAAGAAAGTCGTAAGGCGCGTCTGACTTCTAATATAGTCCGTAAAAGCACTAAAATTTGTTTCCAGACCGTCGTGGACAGAGATTCAGCAATTTTGGATTACCCAGACGAGATCTCGAGCCCCTTGAATGCTGATCACCACACGGTATGCAAGTACTCGTCGCCCAACGATGCCAACTATGTCAGTGTGAGAAATGTCTTGAGCTCCATGGTCTCAAGATTTAAGAGGAAACGTAAGCATTTGAGTACCAAGTGATTGTCATGTAAAGATGCCCCTCGTCTCTGACAAAACCTGCGATTCTAGCCCTCAGCATCCGGTCGGCGGGTTACAGCTTCCGCAGCAATCGGGATGAGCTCGTGGGCTTGCTCGATGTCGAAGATGGCCAAGAACAAGACTTGCAAGAACTCATGGAGCAATGCGTGCCCGAGTCGTGCCGGTGGATCCTGGCTTCCATCAACCTCAGAGATTGGATTGAAGACACGAAACCGAGAACGACATTCTTGCATATTTCCGGTCTTCCTGGGTCGGGCAAGTCGTATATGGCCGCATTCTTGGTTACAGAATTAGAGGCGTCATCCCATTCCGTACAACACTTCTTCTTCAGGCACGATGACCAAGCGAGAAGGTCTATACGCAAATTCATCATATCTCTGGCATTTCAGTTGGCTCTGCAGCTGCCATCATATCGGCGGCGCCTGATTTCCTTCCTGGAAGACAGGGAGTCGGTCTTGAAATCTGATGCCCGCACCCTGTGGCAAAAGCTCGTGACCGGACTACTCATCAAAGATCCGCTAGAACATCCCTTGGTATGGGTTATCGATGCCATGGACGAAAGCGAATCCTCGCAGCTTCTATTGTCGCTGTTCCAATCGCTAGCGAAGTACGACGTGCCGATACGGATCGCAATCTTCTCGCGTCCACATCCGACCTCGCGATCGATCGACAGACTCCGGGCGGCCATCGACGCGGACGTGTTCAACCATGTCTCAATGTCTGCACCAGAACAGAGTCTCCAGTGCTATATCGATCAGGAACTCCAATATACCCACTGGACAGAATCACTCAAAGACACAGTGACTCGGAAGCTATTGACCAAGTCTCGCGGGAATTTCTTGTGGTTGCACCTGGTGATAAAAGAGCTCATCGAATGCAACACGCAAGAGGCTGTAGATGCAGCCCTGTCGGAAACACCTGTAGAGTTATCAGAGCTCTACAAGAAAATTCACGACGATCTAGTCAAGGAGTTGCGACTGGCTGATAAGAAGCTTGGCAAGGCAATATTATCATGGATCACATGCTCAGAAAAGCATCTGTCGCTGGAAGAGCTCAAGGAGGCTCTCGAGCCACAGTTCCCTCTCATTGACCTCAAAAGCACAATCGGAAAGCTCTGTGGCGACTTTGTAGTTGTGGACAAGAAGGAGGGCGTGTCCGTGGTGCACCACACAGCAAAGGAATTCCTCTTGCAGAACCCGACACTCGAACTGGCCATCGATCCGACAGCAGCAAATACCACGCTGTTCAAGAAGTGTCTCGACCTTCTCATGGACCCGAAACTGAGATACCGACTACGAAGCGCTGGCTGTAGAGGGTTCGTCCGCTACGCATGTACATCTTGGCCATACCATTTGACCAGAGCTGGCGTCCTGGACCGGCCGACCCTCACTAGAATGGCTTCGTTCTTCAAAAGCCAATCGGTGCTGTCTTGGATCAATGCAGCTGCTCTTACCGCACAGCTGAGAGTGCTTGTCATTGGGTCCAAGGCGCTGACTGCCTTTATCGAGAAGCGAAGGCGGGCGGACTCTGACTTGGTACCTCTCAACCAGCCTCTCCAAGAAATGGAACTTCTCAGCCAGTGGGCGGTCGAGTTGGTTAGAATCGTGGGAAAGTTTGGGACCCAGCTGACGGCACATCCCCAGTCAATCTACAACTTGGTGCCGTCTTTCTGTCCTCCGGACTCTGCGACCTATCGTCTCCAGGCACCAAAGGGCTCTTCCAGCCTTCAAGTGACCGGCGTTTCCAATCGAGGCTGGGACGACTGCGTAGCCAAGTTCTCTGTCGGTCAAGACTGCCAACCCACCACGATATCTTGTCTCAACGGCTACTTTGGTATTCTGGCGACGGACGAGACGGTCAACTTGTATCACTCGTCCACGTTTCAGGAGGCGCGAAAGTTTGAGCATCCAGAACTGGTTCTCGCGCTGGCCTTTGATCAAGAAGGAAAACGTCTCCTGACTTCTGGCTACCGCACCGTTCGGATATGGGACGTCTCTTCTGGTCAAACCACGCACCAATATGATAATCCCAAAGGCGTCCGCGCAATCGCGGCCACTTTCTCGCAGGATGTGTCGTCCGTGGTTCTCTGCTGCGACGATTCCAACCTTTGGTCTCTCTCGATCGACGACGAGAACGCCGTATGGACAATTGTCCATCGCGAGTTCCGCGAAGACCCATCGTTTGGTGGTGGGCGCGGCTCGCCCATCTGCGCCGCCTTCAGCCCTGAAGGAAATCAGGTCGCCCTGGCCTTTCGAGGGACTCCGCTGTGCGTATGGAGCGTTGACCACGGACAGCTCATCGGCCGATGCGAGCGCGTGGGCGAGAAGGGCAAGAGCCGCCTGGACCTGTGGTCCTACGCGCAGCGGCTCTGCTGGAATCCCACTACGGAGCACATTGTCGGCATCTACAACGACGGGTGCGTGTTCAAGTGGTTTCCGCTCGACAGCGAGAGCGAGGAGCTCGAGGTCCCCATCACGGCGACCGAGATCGCGTGCAGCCCCGACGGGAGGTTCTTGGTCACGGCCAGCGGGAACGGCTCGTTGCGCATCTGGAACTTCGACAACTTCGGCCTCCTGTACCACCTGTCCTGCAACTCGAGCGTCACAGCCGTCGCCGTGAGTCCCGACGGCCGCCGTATCTACGATGTTCGCGAGTCATACTGCAATGTGTGGGAGCCCAATGCTCTGACCAGGCTGGCCGAGGCCGACGAGAGAGCGAGCGAGACGTCGAGCTCCCACGCTGGATCAGCGACGTTGTCTTTGGCATCTGAAGCATCCGCCTCGGTCCTCGAGCCCATTACGGCACTGGCAATCAGCGCCCGGGGGTCGGCATACTGCTCAGGCAACGATGGAGGCATGTTGACGCATGTGTCGGACAGCGGAGCCAAGGCTGAGGCCGTCTTGGGATACATGGGCGTGACTCTGCTTGCATGGAGCGACGACGACAGCATGATTGCGACTGCGGAGCTGGATGGCAGTGTCAACGTCCGCCGACTGCCCATAGTCGACCCTGCTGAGAAGCTTCTCGAAGCAAGATCAAGCGACCCGGTATTGCAACTCCTGTTTGTTGATCAGGGGACCACACTATTGGTCCGGTCAACACGCTCTACAACTATGTGGTCACTGGAGTTCAAGAGGATCAACGTGAGTCGGCCGCTAGAAGACGGACCTGTACAGTGGCTGCTGCATCCAAGCGAGCCAGATCATCTGCTGTCCGTGACGGCCGCCGGCATATCATTATGTGACTCTGCATCCCTGCGACCTCTGCACTTCTGGCGTTTCGACCATATGGATGTGCCAGATTCTGCTTTCGAGCCTGCAAAGGCGTTTCCCCAGAGACTCTCCGAGATCGACACACCACAGCAGGGTGGCACTGGACCAAGTCTCCGCAAGATTTGGATCGCACCAGATAAGGAGACAATCGTGGTCGAAATGGCATGCAATCATGAGACATCTCGACGCACAACACAGCTCATGACAGTGGACATTGGCGCAATTACCATAAAACCGGTTCCTCGACAAGCGCCAGCAGAGGCTATTCCCAATCCTGTCACCGCAAAGATCGCAGTCCACCCGCTACCTCGCCATGCGCTCGATCGCATTCAGATACCCCTGGGATTCATAGACGACAATCTGACCATGTCGTCGGTCAGCCGTACCGCCCAGACGCACAAGACAGCGGCGGGTCGGTTCTCCCTCGTCTTTATAGACCACGACTTCTGGGTCTGCGCGTGGTCGCTGAGCGACCTGGAGGGGAGCAACGTCAGGAGATACTTCTTCCTCCCGCACGACTGGGTCAGCATCGACTGTCTCGAGCTGGCGCAGGTCACGAGAGACGGGAGGTTCCTGTGCCCCAGGAACGGCGAGGTGGCAGTGGTCTCCCAGGGCCTGTGTCAGGAGTGGGTAGAGTAGATGGCTACGATGGTATACCTAAAAGTATAGACTGGCTGGATCTTGTGAGTATAGACGAGGTTGTGTGTAGCAAAACGAGTGCATGTCGGTGGTCCTGACTCATGGCGTTCTGATGGGCCCGTTCAATCTGACCCGGGCTCGAGCTTGATAGAATAATCAGGGGATCCTTTGGCTTCGTCCTCTTCTAGAATGTGTCACATCTACCTACTCACCAATTTGTTGGTGTCCACTCCTTCGTCGTGATAGGACACCTTATACGCTTCACTAGAGTTTTTGGAGTTACGACGCTCTGCAACCACAATAAAGAAAGCACCCTTTACCCCGTGCACTAGTGCCATGAGGGATTGGCACTTGACTTGGCACGAGAGAAGGACGAGGAATGTCGGTCTGTGTTCAGACAAGTCATAATGCACCCTGGTCAGTAAAAGACCTCCAGCCAGTCAGGCCACCGAGAAAAGAGAGCATGTTTCTTGAATAGTCACGTGCTGTCAGTCTCAGGCATGTTGCAGGGGAGTGCATATGCAGAGTTCTTGGACAATTCTTTTTGACTTTTATAAACCGAAAGATCGACAGTCAGATCTCGATTCATGGCCTGGGGGTGAGGAGGTGTCCACACATTCGATGCACAAGTACCTATAAGGCACTCGACAGAAGGTGATGGCCACAGGGTAGAGTTGTATGGAGAGAGTCGCGTGGAACGTGGAAACTATTGGCCGAATATATCGAAAAAGCAGCGTCCGGCTGTAGGGTGTCGTGTTTTCTGGGCCGGCTTAATTCCATGTATTCTCCCCTTGAACGTACCCCGGTGCAGATCTGACAGTTGACAGGTTTCCTGCTAATCGACTCCCTATATCTAGACTTTCCTGATGAGAAGATCAGTCATCTTTGGGTCACGAAATTTGAAAATTGCAAGTGCCGGCCGCGAGAGGATATTGAAACGAAAACCTAGTTTACACTTCTCGATTGTCTCAACGCCTTTTCCCCAGAATCGAATAAATAGGCCTAGAAGCAAGACGAGAGTGTCTTGGCTCGCTTGGCAAGTGTAACGGCAGGATATGCTTTTGTCTTGGACATGCTATATGACATAGACAGGCGCAGACAAGCCAAGGGGCGGCGGCTTCGTCGACGGGTTGGACCGTGAGCTTTAATCTTTCCTTCGACATCATGCGGCATCGTCGTTTTACCACACACCGATTAATGGATCAACAGGGGATCGAGGGAACAAGGCGATCATAGCTTGGAGGTGGGTGGGGGGTTTGTGGTGGCCAAAAAAGTCATGTATGGGATGGGTGGGAACTTGTTTGCCATCATGCACTATTTCTTTAGCATGGAACATGGGAAGAAGCAACTATTCCCACATGCCATTTTACCCTTTCCTATATGCCCCCCTGCTCACACAATGCAAAGGGCGACGCGGTAAACGGTGAGCGGTCCTCGCAAGAGCTCGGGTTTAGCAGATGTTAAACTCTGCTGTAGCACACCGCACGTACGTAGCCCTCAGCGGTCTCACCTCATTGACGTGGCGAATTGTTGACAGACAAGCTTCTCGCTTCACGTGAAGCCACGCTGGTTGCATTCATCCGGCGACTTGTTCTAGCGAGAACCTTAAAAGATCTGGGGACAAGCGAAAAGATGGGCAGGGTGGAAAGGCGGTGTTTATCCAACCTACCTGTAAAGCACTTTTGGTGCTGCTGCTGCTTCCGCTGCAGCAATAGTTTGACGTTGCCTCTGCTCGGTGTATAGAAAGGCCCGGTAAGAGGCCCGGGAGTCTTCATGGTAAGGTCATTGGACGGACGGATGGGAATATTAATATATAATACGAGTAGAGGAATAGGTTGTGTCAGCCTCTATCTGCGTGAGCGAGTCACGACAGTCCCAAAAGGTATGAAGATCGCTGGAGCGACAAGATATCGATCATATTATAGATGACCTCCGGTACTATTGATTTGATATGAGTCGGGTTGGCATGCCTGAGATGTGAAGTGGTGTATATGTGTATATCTGTATGATATTGAGATCTTTTTTGGACAGCTACAGTAAAGAAGCAAGTCTTTTCAATCAGCCAATCAATTGTACAGGCAATTGGAACGTCATCTATAAGCGAGAGCCGGCGTCGCCGTTGGAGGGATCTCAATTGGGGAATCAGGACAGGGTCGGAAAAGGAAAAACAAAATCGTGGACCGACCACTAATAAGCTCGATGACCTGGGAGGCTTCTACAACTTCTAGGGAACAGGATTCCAATTCCGCGGACAATTGAAATGACGGGGGGTTCAGAGGATAGGTATATGTAATGCAATGTAGGAGGGGGCAGACATGGCTGGGCGGATCGCTTCCCGGTTGTGCGATAGAGTTTCTATACTGTCGAGCTAATGCAAGGAAACCTCATAGCGCCATCAGATTCGAGCTGCCGAGACGCCGGCAAAGGGTGTGAGACAGGGTTCGCTGCGGCATAGTCGTGGCCCAGCGAGCTTTGCGAGCCCAGCTAGGAGAGTTTGGGTCATCTGGCAGGGTTGGTGAATAACAATCCTTGCCGGAGAGGAGGGAGGAGGAGGATTAGTAGTAGTAGGAAAGAGAGAGACAGAGAGAAGAGAGGGAAAAAGAAACCAGGGCAAGCGTATTCGGATCTGAGTTTCTGCGTCTCGCGGTATCCGAGCTCATCCCTTCCCCATACAATCAACTACCCATACACAACAAACAGCGAGGTAAAGGACGACCTCGGGCTTTGAGTGGACGACCATCCAAAAGGCAAAGCACCTCGGGAGAGGCGAGTTACAAGAGTATAACAAAAACGGCCTAGGCCCACCCTTTCTTCCATTCGCCTCCGTACTGTAGGTAGTCTTGTGTTACTAGAACGAACGACCATATTGCGGATTGAAGAACGATCGCCCTGGGCCACTTGTCGTGAAGACATGTGGGTTCGATCGCATGGCAGCCCCATCACGACGGAAACACACACGAGCGATCCGACGACCCCGACGATAGGTGACAACCGCCCACAGCCACAGCGGCTCCCATAGGGAGTCAAGCTCCAACCCGCCATGGCCCCTCATGGGCTCCTCGTGCCGCCGTGGTACGTCGACGAGATCCTAGAGAGCACGATCCTAAACGCCTGCAGTATCATATGGGGGTTTAGTCTCTGTAGTGCCATGTTCTCGGCGACCAAGGCTTCACGCCAGTCGTGGTCGGCCTACAAGAAGGGCAAGTTATTCACAGCGTACCCGATCATGGTATGGGCGGAATGGACAGCCAGTGTGACTATATCCATCATCAGTTGGCTGTTTCTCAAGGGCACCATACCAGCCAGGTGAGTGCGACACACAAACTCCATCTCATATCATGAGAACATGGACTAATTGTCTTCGCCAACGAAAAGTTTCTGGATATATTTCTTCATATGTAGGTCCCAGAATGACGCGGCAGTAGCATTGCACGAGTCCATCGCTTACCAGACTTTCCATCTAGTGGTTCTCTGGGTCGTCCAGATGCAATGCATTCTCCAAATCATCATCAACCGAGTGTCCCTGGTCATGGTCAACAAGGCCTTTGCAAGGCGTCTGCGGCTCATCGTGTTCTTCATCGTCTTGCTCATCAACATTAGCGTCTTCATTATATGGATGCCGGCTCGGTTACAGATCAGCCAAACCTACGTACACGTCAACGACATATGGGACAGGATCGAAAAGGGCATATTCGCCGTGGTCGACGCTTGCTTGAACGTCTACTTTCTTTGGACAGTGCGCCACAACCTCATCGCTGCCGGATTAACGAAATACAAGCCGCTATACCGGTTCAACATGGCCATGATCTGTTGCTCTATTTCTTTAGATGTTTGTTCTCCATTCGCATGCCGTTGGCGATGATACATGCTAATTGTGAAATAGGTTGTACTCATCGGCTCCATGTCCATTGGGACAGGCGTCATGTAAGTCCATATGCGATAGCATTCTCCATGTCATCACGGCTAACGCTCTACTATAGCTATATCCAGTTTCATCCATTGGTATACCTGCTCAAACTTCACATCGAGCTAAACATGGCCGACCTCATTGCCAAGGTTGTTCGGGCGTCCAACCCGCTAAACAACCACCAGGACGTGACGGACAACACGACATCGTCAGGGATGTCGGGGACGCAGAAGAGAAACACCCAAGGCAGCATCCCGCCGTCGGCATACCCCCACCGCGACTCGGGGTACGTCTCGACCATCATGAGCAAGGAGACGACAGATCTGGAATCGGGGCGACACACGTCAGTGGCCGACCAGGCGAGGCGGATCTCGGGAGTCGACTACCACAAGGCGATACGGCCGAATCTGCAGCTGACGAGGACGGGGGAGACGATTCTGGACGATGCCGACGGCGAGACGGCGTCCGAGAACAGTTTAAGGGAAAACGAGCCGAAACAAAACGAAGCGAAAGAAGCGAAAGAAAACGAGTCAGGGAGAAGTCAGCGAACATTCAACTGATTTAAAGCGGTGGATTTCATAAAATAGAATGTGCGTTTGCGTCCGGCGTCCGGGCGTTTCTAGATACCAGCTACGGGATAGCAGTAAATTCTTCATTGATTTACACGACTTTTACTATTTTACGTTTCTTCCGGGAGTCTCACCGATAGAATCATTGCGATGGCTTCAGGCTTCCATGGCACCTCAGTTTCTGACCGCAGGCCATGGACACGTTAACTGGGACTGTAAAACGCCATAGTGAAGTCCCGCGTTGTTACGGATATATCCACGCAGAAATAACCAACCTGCTTCAAGATTGCTAATTACCAATATAGCGAGAATCATGATACTTCTTCTACCCGCGAAACGACAGCAGCAAACTTATCCAATACACATATATGGCGAAATATGCTTGGGCAAGAACGAGCCGAGGCCAGTAACCTCATTGTATACATGAACAATCTATAAAATGACTGGGAATACTACGAGGGGTTCTACTCGTGTCAATCCACACGGACTCCCGTTGTGTATGCTAGATTTCACTCTAAGCATTCTTTCTAGATCAATAAAACATGGAATCGACACATCCACCTCAGTAACATGACGGTAATTCCTCTTGGCTGTCTTTGTGGCTGAACTTGATATTGTCTGCTTGCGTCGAATGGGAATCCAGCATTGTTGCGGGACGACATATGCGCAGACTGCAAAGCACATGCATTATTTCATGCAGCGATCGAAAACCCATACGAACGGCTGGACAAGGCGCATGGTTGCAAATCTCCAAGCCTATACAACTAGACCTCGTGTTGCAAAGGCAGCTACTCACTTGAGCAGTGACTCGGGAACGTTTATAGAAACGTATTTACGAATTGCGATCAAGCACAACAAATTAAGCATTATGCAAGATCGACCCTGGATTTTCCTCCAGGTGCCTGCCTAGAATAGTAGGGGAAAGGTAGCTGAGATGCCACGCTGAACCCCCACGATCCGGGCTGTATGTTTGAATTTCCCAGTCGTTCGTTGGTTGGTTGGCACAGATCAGTTCACGGACCCAGTATGCGGAGTGCATTGCAAGGTCGGACGGGCTGGATGCTGCTAAAGCATAGACCAAGAAGACAAGAACACGAACCAAACATCCCGACTTGCTGGAATCAGGCTCGATATGTGTGCATGAAGCCGTCAATCCGATCGATGATAGCAAGACCCTGAAGCTGGGCAGTAGTCTTACAGAGCTAGCAGCTTTCCATGTCGTCACCCAGGTGCAGAGTTGGTGGGTGCCTCGCCGTCATCGTCGACTGATAGCGTATATGCAGGTAGCTCAGCTTCAGCTCCGGGGGGGACGGACCAGAGGCAAATGGTTTAGAGCAGTGGTCATGATGCTGTCGACTGTACCAAAGCGGAATGCACTAGCTCTGTAAGGAACGAGAAGAGAAACGGTCAGAATTCAAAGTGATTCATAAACAATAAAAATAATAACAACGATCACAACGATGCAGAAAATCAAGGGACTACCCGGGGGCAGGGAATACTCAAGGACCGATGATAATTCCCCGTCATTCTCGAATCTCAGAAAATAATAACGGATCTCCAACCCCGACTTTTCCCACTCGCCTCACCCAAACCAAAGAAGAATAGCCCCACCGCTCGGGCTCTCACGTGACTTTGACGGAGCCAGGCGGGTGCTGGGACCAAGAGGCAGGAAAATCCAGTGCGCTAATCCACTTGTCGACCGTTTCGATAACCGAAAGGCCTCAACTCAATCGAAATCCAGCTCCTCTTTGGTATTCCCTATCACCAATCCTCGCCCTTCCCCGTCAATTGATTGAGCATTTTCCCCCCCTCCCCCACACTCCATCGGACAAGATGCTCGTTCAGCTCAGGGCTTCGGTATGTTGGATTCTGTCCCTCGCCGCCACCTTTCCAAGATCCGTCCACTGACCAGAGAATGCGACCGCCCAACAGACTGCTCGCTCGGCCGCCTCGGCCATCACCCGCGTTGCCAGAGTCAACGCCGTCAGAGGCTTCATCGCGCCGACCGTCTCCCGCCGAGGTACGTTGACATGGACCTGCACCGGACCGTCACAGGAGTCTGGAGAAAGCGATGGAACACGGATTCCGGGATCGCTGCACCGGAATAGCTCGACCAGGGAGGTGGAGCTTCACGACAGAAATCAGCTCAATCTCTCAACTCGCGAGAGACACGACGCCTGCCTCGCCACAACTCCATTGCCATCAATCTCGACGACCACATTGATCTGATCCGGTCATCAGTTTTCCCACCTCGCTTTCTCCAGATTCCGCTCCGGCGCGCAGCCAACCACCACTATCCAAGGTGCTGACATCACTAACCATCATCGCAGCCGACTTCGTCCAGGAGCTGTACCTGAAGGAGCTCAAGGCCTACAAGCCCACCCCGGTCAAGGAGTCCGACTCCGTCGGCCAAGTTCAGACCTTCTCCGCCCCCAAGACCCCCAAGTCGCCCGAGGAGGCCGACCTCGCCAGCAGCCTGAAGGAGTACGAGTCCATGGCCGTCGAGGTTGAGGGCCAGGAGGCCGTTGCCCCCGGCACTGCCGCCCCCGTCGTCGAGGACTGGTTGGTCGAGGAGGAGGACGACGAGCCCGCCCACCACTAGAGCGCTTTTCTTTTTAGCGAGGAGACAACAGAAACACCACATCGACACTTCTTACATGGTGACGTACCAATAATGGTGGAGAGATACGGGAGGAAGTAGTTGTGAACCCGAAGGAGCGGGAGAAGACAGTTATTTGATCACACATACCGACGTGGAATGGACGTTGATCGAGGCTGGCGTGGATGAGCAGGGGAAGAAAAAAACTGTAATCCGTGTACATTTACTCTAGGATGCTCTTCACGAATCACGAAGATCCTGGTTTTCGACTTTTATTTGCGGTCTTGCCCTTTCTTTACGGCTTCACGAATTTCCTCATCTATGCTAATCGTTCGAGCAAGTTCTGGATTGTGATGACATCTACATGTGAGATTGATTGCCCTCCTGGCTACTGGCGGAATGGGTCAGGAATCAGGGACAAAAATTACCTACGCCAACTACTACCTGTACTGTTTTCCCAAGAGCACCCAAGGATATCCATGGAGGATCATGTACTGTTTGACAGTGCCGTGCTGACCCCGTCACATTGACCAGACCATGACTATAGTGGTCGAGATGTCAGCAAGGAATATGAGATGTTACCTTGCCGCCCATGACCTCCGGAATCATCGCTCTTCCCCCAAACTATTCAATATGTACGGAATATATATGACGACAGCCACGATTGAGTTGAGAGCCACACTAGATCCGTTACCGCCAGCCAACCGCCGTTCTGCTGCGTCCGCCTGGTGATCATCTTACTCGACTTGTCATCTAGGCGTCGTCTTTTGTAGTTTTGACCTCACCTATACTTTGGGGTGTTACACCCAATGATTCAAGTATATGTGGGGACTTGAGGTAAATTCCAGTTCAATTCGACCAAGATCATATCCTATCCCCATATGTTGGCATTCGCAACACTTCCTTCCTGACACGGCGTATTTGCAAGACAGAGGCCCAACTCTCACAATACTTGAATGAAATGTTAAGTCGTTGTTTTCCATATGCGGTATCTTCTCATTTTGTAACTATATTCGGGAGGCCACAAGTCCGTTGGTCTCTTGGCATCGCGGCCGGCTACCTAAAACCATCTCTTGTCAGACCCACGCTTGGAGTCGCCGTCCTCGAGCGCCGCCATGACCAGCTCGACTACCCAGGATGTCGACATCGTTTCTGCTCTCGCCGCGAGATCCAATATCCCAGAGCTGGACCCGTTCGACCTGGCACAGCACTGGCGGGCAGACAAGATCCGAGATCCCGACGAGCTTTGCGCAACTTGCTGCTGGAACGGCCGCTGGGAGGATCTCACGAGATTCCAGCAGTCCCGGCCGAAGAAGAGGGACGGCGGCATCACTCGAGACCAGCTCGAGCAATCGACTTCCGCGGGCAATTTCTGCTGCGCTGTTCTTCTCGCCGTGACGCGGAAATTTAATGTCGGCTCCGTCTGGTTCGACCGTCTCCGGGGACTGGTGGCCGCCGAGAAGGACGTGGACCCAGTAGACTCTGTCTACATATCTCCTGACATCTCAGAGGTTGATATTCCCGCTGGGGCAGAGGTGTATCCCAGCGGGCGGCATCCGATTCCGGACCCCTGGTCGGAAGAGACGCTGGCCTGGGCCGACGGCCATATTCGGGACTGCATCCTCAACCATGACTGTACCGACAGACAAGCGCCGAGCGGGTCTCTGCCCACGCGGCTCATACTCATTCCGGAGAATGCCGAGAATGGCGGCGTACGTCTGGTTCGAGATGCCGCCCATCTGCTGCCATCGAGCACCCGCTATGCCGCTCTCACTCACTGCTGGGGCCAGCACATACCGGAATGCCTGACGACGGGCGACAACATCAACGTGTACGCATCCGAAGGGATTTCATGGGCGGCCATCCCCAGGACGTTCCGGGACGCGATACAATACACCCGTAGACTGGGCCTCGAATACCTCTGGATCGACTCCATCTGCATCATCCAAGGGGACCAAAAGGACTGGGAGGCCGAGTCGATGCGCATGTTCGACTACTACTCGAACGCGCACGTCACCCTCGGGTCTACCTTCTCCGCCGACTGCACGGGGGGCTTCTTCAGCGAGCGGCACGTCCGGGCGTCGCGGCTGTACCTGTTCGACGTGCTCTTCCGGGGGTCGAGACTCGCCGTCTACGCCAAGCGGTCCCCCGCCGAGAAGTGGAAACTCAAGTCCGACGAGGATTCCGGGCAGAGATCGTCCAGGCCCGCGTCGCCCTACCATCTCTTCCGCCGGGCGTGGACGTACCAGGAGCGACTCACGTCGTCGCGGCTGCTGCTGTTCACCCAGAAGCAGGCGCTCTTCGAGTGCGCCGCCGGCAGACGACTACAAGAGACGCGCGCGCCCACGGCGCAGACCCTGAAGGAGGTCTACCGGCGGCTCCTGACCAGCCAAGGACAAGAATCGCCCGAGGCGTCGTGGGCGGGCCTCGTCAACGCGTTCAGCGGTCTGCGGCTGTCGTTTCCCGCGGACAAGCTGCCGGCGTTCGCGGGCGTCGCGCAGCAGTATTTGTTGAGCCAATCGGCCGAGGACGAGTATCTCTGCGGGCTGCGGAGGAGCCACCTCCACTGCGATCTGCTGTGGTGTGCAGAAAAATTGCCGCCGGACCGGTACGGCGTGGACGCGGGGCCTACTGTCAAGCGTCCGTACCTTGCGCCATCTTGGTCGTGGGCGTCGGTCTCGGGAGGGACTGTATATCACTGGACTGGAGCAGGAAGAAGAGACATGTCCAAAATCACTTTCAAGGGCGAGGACTTAATCTTCTCCGAGGCCGGGCGGTTCGGCCGGCCCGTGGCGGGCTATATCGTCGTCGAGGGGCCCGTGATTGACGGCTTCGTACGCCGTTGGGACAGAAACCAAGAAAGTCAGCGCTTGGAACTGGCAAACGGTTGGAAAGATCCGAAATTCGTTTGCACGCCCGACTTTGTCGACGTACATGAACATCCCAGCGTCAACGTAGCGAGTGACGAAGTGCCCGTGTGCTTGCTGCAGACATTGGTCTCTGGCAATAGGCTGGGGTTGGTGGTTCTGCACAGAAATAGGGAGAGCAGCAGATGGCATCGGATAGGAGTCTGTATCTTCTACCGCGAAGACTTTGTCCTTTATCTAAACGATCTGTTTAGAAGTGCCGGAAGGCGGGTTCTAGAGATTGAATGACAGACTGTTCCCCGTCATTTTCCCAGCTGATCAACAGGTATTTCGTACGTTTGCGTCCTGTTCCATTAAAAGTTACAGATGGGGGAAAGATGGCCAAACACCTTGGGTGAAAATAGACCAGGTCAACCTCAAGGTGAACATATATATCCATTCTTGTTGTTGTCAGATCGACATATGTTTCTCTATTCTTCCCGGTCCGAGCTGCGAATCCCAAAGGTTCAATTTATGGCGGTGCCTCTAACTCGGAAACACTGGTTTCTCATGTACCGGCAGCCCAGAGACAGGCAGACGCAGACTGCCATCTATACATCGCAATAGGGAAGTATTTCGGGGGAGGGCGGCCGGCACTTGACTCGACACGGACGGATATTCGATAGAATCTTCTCCGTAGGCTGGCAGATTTGATATCTATCACCGGCCCCTGTCATGAGACCTTCCATGCTGTGATTCTCCAGATCTGGGAGATCAACACTACGGGGCCGATCCCAGCGATTGGGGGCTTTTCCTTAGAGAAGCCTGGCTGGCCCCCAGACAAGCGTATCATACAGCAACATTAGGGCCAGGCAAAAGACCTGAATCTCCACAGTTCCGGGGCGGACAAGAAAAGGACGAGAAGAGTACTTGAAGCGATACGATGTCGAAAGGCCGATGGACAGGAAAGGCAGACTCTTCCCCGACAGCCGGCACCGAGCCTTTCCACCCGCAGAACACATCATACGATTTCATCAGAGAAATCACAACACCACCATGAGACATCACTCACCGGTCATGCCCTTTCTCTCTGCCCCCTGCACGCGTCTCTCGCGAGTATTAGTAAGATGCTTCCTTCAAGTCTTTCCACCACTATGGCTCTCGGGATACCGAACATGCGCGCTCGCTAGACACACCCGGCCCCCCTTCCTCCTGTCCCTACATGAACGCCGTGCCCGACACAAGCCAGATGTGTACAAGAAAGAGGATTTGCTGCTAAACTCTCGGTCGCTGAGATCTCCGAGGGAAATATTGTGAACAATTCCCGTGCCTTGGAAGACATTGCCATCGACATGGTTGTTTATGGGTATGTATGTATGAAGAACATGTCAAGTAGACACCCGAAAATGTACAAGTTGAAAGATGACCTGTCAGTCCGGCTTGCATGACACAACAATGAATGCAACATAAAAAACAGTTGTCACACTTATTTCTCATGGTGTAGTCTCGTAGTCACTTGGGTATTGTTGGATATTCAAAACTATACTATGGTGGCTCGCCTTCGATCAAGCCTTCACCACGACCAGGTCTCCGAGACACTCCCCAGCTGCTGGCGACCCTCTGAGCACCATATTCCATTATCACTTCCATCATTATCAAGTCGAACGTGTACACCCAATGCTTGTTGTCATGTTGTTTTTGCAACGATATCTCTGTCTGTCTGTATGTGCCATGATGCTTAATCGGCAGATCCGAACGCCCCCTGACTATTCGTGTCGGAGGTGCAAATACCTAACCACCAGCCGTGCAAACAAACAGCCGGCTCATGCAAATGATGCTAAACTCTGAAAGTAAAATGTTTTGCGCAAACTTGCCCTCCAATGCAAGTCTGATGAAACGCTGGTATTAACTAAAAGCTCCAACGGCTGCGCCAGCTTTACATGTCGAACTGCGAGTTGCCAAAGGCCTCCTCGTTTGCGCCCGTACGAACGATGCCGCTCATTCTGTTTGCTTTTCGAAGATCAATGTCGTCAAGTTCATCCCAATCGTTGTCCCGGCGGGCGTCCCGCATTTCCTCGTCATCGTACCGATCGGCCATGTGGTCGTCCAGAGAGCTCTCGTCCACAAAGGTGAAGCCCTGGAAGTTGGCCTGTACAGTGGGCGACAGTGGCGTCGAAGTGGTGAAGCCAGTCGCAAGTTGTTGAGCCCGCTCATTCAAAGATCCATTCTGATTCAGAGCATTGGTAAACTCTGGGTCGAAGTAAGAAACGTCCGTGTCAGACAACAACTTCGGCTTGAAAGGAGGGGTGATGAGCTTTTTAGACAAAGCATCCCAGTCCACATCACCAAAGAACGGGTGGCGCTTGAGCTCCTCCGCGTCGTCAAGGGCACCCAGGCGGTGCTTGGGGTTGCGGTTCAAGAGCCCCTTGACAAAGTTGCGACCTTCCTGCGACAGCGTGTCTCTGGGGAAGCGTACTTTGCCAAAAGCAATGTTCTTGTACATCTGTTGAGTGTCTTCGGCGTAGAATGGACTCCAGCCACAGCACATTTCGAAGACTAGGACACCCAGCGACCAGAAATCGACCATCTTCGTGTAGCCGGCTTCGTCGAGTAGAACCTCGGGGGCGAGGTATTCGGTTGTACCACAGAAGGTGTTGGTGGTATCATTCTTGGTAAGGTTCGCCTTCGACAAACCAAAATCGCAAAGAGCGATGTGGCCATTCGCATCAAGCAGAATGTTCTCCGGCTTCAAGTCACGATATACAATATCGTTGAAGTGAAGATGTTGTATCGCCAAGATCAACTCCGCAATGTAAAACTTGGCCCGCTTCTCGTCAAACCGTCCTTCCTTTTGCAGATGCCAGAAGAGCTCTCCACCAGACATGTAGTCTGTCACCAGGAACAGGTCTTGCGTCGTCTGGAAAGAGAACTTGAGGCCGACAATGAATGGGGACTCCGAAGTAGCCGTTCGAACCAAGATATTCCTCTCGCCGACAGTGTGCGCAACCTCTTTCTTTTGGACAATGACCTTCTTTGACAGAACCTTCATGGCGTAGATGCGTCCGGTGTCCTTCTTTCGCACCTGGTATACTTGGCCGAAAGTGCCCTTGCCGATGAGTCTCAGGATCTGGAAGTCGTCGGGTCCATAGTGCCTCTTCTCAACTCCATGGTAGATGATCTCTACGTAGATTTCACCGGTGGGTGCGTGCTCGGCGATAGTATCGACATTTCCCCTCAGGGGGTACCAGCCTTTAACGGTTTCGTCTTGTCCTTGATTGTGGTGTGCCTGAATGTCGACGTGTCCCAGGAGCTCTTCACCGTTGGGCCCATGGTCGTATACAGAGATATCCACAAGCATGTCCTTCTCTACCACATCACTTTGGGGAAAGTCAGCACAGTCCGCTGCAAGTAGGAGAGCACACTTACAAGACAGCCTCAGCGTCCCACTGAGGGCATGTGAAAGTACGCTTGGGTCGGTTGCGGTAAGAACCATAGTCGCCCAAGCTGGTGTTACTGCTCTGGCGGCTTCTCATGGGAATCGCCATACCTCTGTCGCTACCCTGTCGCTGAATCGGGATTCCACCGGCACCAGGCGGTGGCACGCTCAGCTCGTCCTCATCGGCGAATGATCGCGGCCCAGAGGAGATCAGCTCACTGCGCTGGAACACAGCGACAACGTATGGGTCGCGGCTTCTACGAAGGTTTCTCGCTTCCGGAACCTTGATAGTCAGCTTTCCCTTGAAATTCGGAGCCTTTGCGCCGCCAGTCTGAGCCGAAATTGGAGTCAAGGTACCGCTGGCGGTGGATTCGGCATTGTCGCTATTCTGTCTCGAAGAGCTCTTGGCGTCGGTCTGTGAAGTTTGCGTAGATGAGAGGGCTCGGGTAGGAGTCGGAGGACCGCTCTTTTCCGTTCCATCAAGTGTTAGCTTCTTTAGCCGATCAACTGAAGCAGGGAAATAACTGCCAGGGGCTTCCGAAGGGGTTTGCGAAGTAGCAGTAGTGGTTGGAGAAGTTGACTCTGGAGCAGATAGCTGGCCAACAGCGCTAGTCGCGGTGACCACATTCGTAAGAGGGGATGCCACGCTGGCGCGTCGAGACTGCTGAACATCTTGCACATTTTGCCCGTGCTTGAAAGCCTGAGACAGAGAAGTTCTTCGTGCAAGATCCGCGCCATCGCCGCTCGCATCGCTCAGTTTGAGCCCTCTTTCCGACGGTGTCTGCGAACAAGGAGGTGTGGGGTATGGGTCATTTTGCGACTCTTTCGGGGGCGAGCTCCTCTCGTGTGGCAGGAGAGGCGTAGCGCTCTCGGAAGTGGAGTTCTGCTCTCCGGGTGTGGGAAGCGGTTTTGGTGACGATGCGGCCTCCTTCTCTTCTCGGGGAGAGGCAGGGCGCACGTTCTCGGATTCTCGTGCTTGGGCAGAAGACGACGAGGTGTTTTGAAAGAAACTCAGAGATTTGGAACGAACCTGGCCAAAATAGCTCATGATACCGGGCAGCCGTTTATCCTGGAGATCTGGCTGAGGCGTAGCGACACCGGACCTCGGGGTATCAGATCCAATCTGATCGGCCCCTTCGTCCTCGGTGGTGCCCTGCCTACTGTGCAAGTTAATACCAGTCATGTTTGCTATCTTGACACAAATCGACAATCTTCTGAGGAAAGAGAAAAAAGGACTAAAAGGGGAATATGAGAAAACAAGTGCTGCGACAGCAGATGCTGGCAAAAAAGGTGAATATAGAAATTCAAAAAAAGGGTTTTGGCTTTCGGGTTTTGGGCAAGAGTGGAAAAACCCTATAGAAAATAGAGGACTAAGGCGGCTGTCTGAGCGATACCCTCGTACCACGCATTTCCAAGCAGAAGCAGTGACTCTGTCCCTTTGACATTCCAGTCAAGCCAATGACGATGATGCAGCAAGGACAATGACAGGATGCAGGTAGGACGAGAGTATGGGAAGCGTGGGAAATTTTCACGGAGACCCGATTCCCGGGCCTGTCCAGGTATTAAAAGCCAGCCAGGGCTTCGGAACTTGACGCCATGTGGTTGAAGGGTCTCAAAGTGGGGGCAAGTGGTGAGAGGGCCACCATTATGAGGTGGGGTTCGTAGGAGGAGTTGTTCAAGGCAGGGCAAGCACATTGCTGCAGATATCGATCCTGGGATTGCACCGTTTTGGGTAGAGACCGAGGACGAGTCAGGCTTTCCCTGGCGAGATAAGCGTGTCTGGGCAGTTCGTCCTTGACAATTCCACCTCGAGCAGACAGACGGGAACGTAGCATGTAGCTCAGACGACACTGGACTGCCTCGTCGAAATAGAACAAGGCGCAGCGCGTACGGCGCCCTGGGCGAAAGATAGCTTTTCCCTATGGCCCACGCGAGCGATAGCAGCAGCAGCAGCAGCAGCAGCAGCAGCAATACGGCAAGCAAGCAGCAGTTGCCGCCATACCGATGGGTAGCTCGACTTTTGCCTGGCTTCGGTTCAAGCACTTGCCTGACTCGAGAATAGGACGGGGGGTCCTCTTTTCGTGTGTGCCCGACATTTGATCGTGGTTAGGGTCGCGCCAACGGACCGCTTGAATCGCTCGGTAGTAACAGCCCACATCCACTATTACCCCTCGCCACACACGCAAGACGGCACCATGTGCGGCAAGGGTCCTTTTTTTCAGCCAGTGCTGCTGGCCGCGCTGTGCTGCTTGCTTGCTGGACTGCTGCTGGCTGGCTGCCAGAGCTGACCTGACGGGTCGCTCAAGTCCGAAGACAGGCCTGCAATAGGGACGGGCGACAAAAGCTTGGATGCACACACGGGCCCTCGAGGTTTGACCACTGGATATGCCTCTTCTTGCTTCTGGTTTTGCGAGATGCCCGGAGCCTCCCTTGGATCGGATCGAGGTAGAACAAGCCGCCGGCCCATTGTGAAACGAAATGAAGACCAAAATGGCATTGAGATTGCGATGCAGTAATTACAGCGTACTGGTCAGGGGAAGTGGGTAAAAGCGCCGCAGCGGCGGTTTGTGGGATTTGCACTGGCAAGGAAGAGACCGTGAGAGCGAAAGTGGGTTTTGTACTTACTTTGACATCATCGCCTGGGTTGCCCGCCGAAGCAGGTCGTGGCTACCATCCGACCCAGACATTGTTGGTGAGCGGCAGGTTTGTAAAGGCGCTCAATGTCAGGCCGGTTGTTTGGACGAAGGTACCGGGGGATTGGCGCTTGGGCAAAAAGTCGCTTTCGTCTCTCTTCTGTCCCGTGAGTGCAAAGTCGGCAGATCAGAGGGATGAAGTGACGTCGAGTGGTGCGAGAGGAAGAGTTTGCCTGGGTGAGGAGGACGTGGGATGCTGGATGCAGTGCGTTGTGCGCACTCGTGTACGGCTCGGTGGGGACAGGGGAGGGAAAAAAATAAATGATACGACAACAAGCGTTCGTGAGGGGACTGAGGATGGATTTGCAGATGTGAGTGGGATTTTGGGAATTTGGGATTGGAGCTTGTCCAAGCTAGAAGGCGGATGGTTGGAAGGAGACGAGTGGTGGCCCTAAAGAAAAAGCGGGCGGCGGTACGGGCTCGCTGGCTGGCTCTGCTTGCTGGAAATGGGCCAGATCTTAGTGGTCCTCAGTGGTAGGCGTCGCCGCAAGGGTGGGGCTAAAGCTGGCCGTAGTGAGGTAATTCAGACGCGCAGAGGCTGATGGATCTTGCTTGTTGATACCGACTTCAGCCGAAAGGAGGAATAGGTATGTATGTATCAGCCAGGATTAATTCGAATCGACATTGATTGATTGGCATCTAGTACGAAGTACTACTGCATTAACGTACAAGGTAAGAGTCACTCCTCGTTGGCCCGATGCCCGCATATATGTCAGGCAGAAGACAGATACCGGAAGCGTTGAGGAGAGGCGTGATGTGAGTCTTTGGCGATTTGGGAGAGACATGATTTGATAGGCATTGTGCTCGGTTATCTGAGTTTATTACCTGCTCATGTCCCAGCCTGGTCAACGACAGAAAGTCTGTCTCTGCTTATTCTCTTTAATCTTCCTTTCTTTTCTCGTTCTTCTGGTCCACATCCGTCCTCTCGCTTGCCTTACGCATCCATCACAATCCAACTGAAGAGACGTGTCTCGTAATGAGCTGTCGGTGTTGCCAAGAATATCCTGCTTCGTTTTTCTAGTGCAACGACTACCTATCAAGCCGGCTACAGACAAGGTATCAATGTATCAGGTCGAAATGTGTACGAGTTACTACTTATAAACTAGGCGGCCTTTGGTATTGCCACTTCAGTCCGGACCTGCGTCGATGAGCAAGCAGCAACAGCTTTGCCCTGCTTGGTGGAGAAACCGTCCTGAGCAAGACCCAGATGGAGGAGATATCTCCCAGCCCTTGGGTGTACCGTGTTTCTGGCAATATCCAGTGCCGTAAGCAGGCGTTCGATTCCGTGTCGAGGTGCGCAATGCACCAGCACCATTACAGACAGACAGTATTCGTACAATCAATCGGAAGCATGGAAGCACGAGCGTGCGCCGGCTCCAGGACGCCCGCTGTCATCTATGTACTAAGAATAGGCTTGCTCGGGACTGACACTGCATCCCAACCTACATGGTTTGTACATACTTTGCATGTGGTTTAGACTGTCCCGTACCGTACCGCTCTGCATCGCACCACATTCGAAGGTTCACTGTCGACGTCGCACTCGTCGATGGCATGGCACAAGTCCATTTGGAATTCAGGAGGGGCAAATTTGGCGGCCGTCACGTAATGCGGGGGGGCCATATCGATAAAGATGGGCGAGATACTGGATAGGCGCATGCGCGCTGGCTTTCACGATGCGCCTCTACCCAAAGAAACTAGTCTAGAACGACGGCAGAATGTTCCATGTTTCTCGCACTTTCCGGCCTGTCTCATGACTAGACTTTCTTCTTCACCCATCATCGAACGGTCGCTGTCTCGGTCTACTGCTCACCCTCGCTCGCCTCTCCAGAGTCGAGACCAAGAATTTGGAAAGGGATACCGCCTTCTTGTCCTCCAGTATTCTTCTGCGTGTCCCACTCGTACAGCACAGCACAGCACAGCACAGCACAGCACAGCACAGCGCAGACGAGGCAAAAGCAAGAGTTTCGACATTGGCCGTGACAAGAATGCGCAGCGGTGCTACCCAATCATTCGTGTTAACAACAACCAAGTATCGTTTCCACCGCCCAGGTTTATACCCGGACCTACATTACCTACAGCTTTCGATTTGGGTACTGATCGGCCATCATTTCACCTGCAGCCGCGTCCATTGCAAGATCTGAAAGAAGGGTTCCCTCCCATTTATGACAAGCGCTAGGCGAAGCACCTGATCCAGGCAACGCGGAACATTCGACATCGAACCAGCCAGACGGCACAGCACCTTATGCGCTGACTGTGCGGTCAGGAGATGTCAGCGGGCTTTCAATAAACCCAACCAGACCCCATGCTGCAACTGAACAGAATACTACTACGAATCGCAGGCATGCCATTGCAAAGCTTGTGATCACGGCGACTTCGGTAGCTCTCCAGGAAAAGGCGATCCTTGGCGTAGCATCATGGTCGTCGACTTCGTGACATGATGACACGGCGGCGGTGGAAAGGCCCGAGGAACCCTGGGCCAATGCCCCGGCAATATCGACTTTTTCTTCGTTTGGTCTCATATTAAGCTTCGGTCGGCTGTTGCGATAGGGCCGCTATGAACGCAGTTGTGAGTTGGGGGCATTCCTGGTCGAGCCCTTGCGCTCCAATGGTTTCAATTTTTCTTCTAGACTTCTTCCAGATGTCCGGAATTGAGATTGTCGTGTCATGTCGTGTTGACTCGGGTCGTCTGCGCCGTTGCTTCGCTTCAGCTGAGCTCGCCTCAAAAGGCGATACGCTGCTTGGGGGAGTTTTGGGGGCAGCCACTTCCGCCCAACCGGGGGCCCTAGGCTTCTGGCTTGTAATCGGCTTCAGTTCGACCATCCTGAAAGGGTCCTTCCGAGGCCGTGATTGGATAATCATGGCTCTTTTTGGCAATTGCGAAGGCTCTTCACCCTCTCAAAAGGTTAAGTCTCAACCGAGGATAATCACATCGAAGCCCATACGTACATACATACGGTACCACCAAAGTGCCGTCTCATCAACGCCAGATTGCGCACGCCGCTTCCATTCCCAATATGGCAGTCAAATCGCAGAGAAGGAAGTGAAAGATCGCAGATACAATGTGGGCAGCATCGTCGTCGACTACACAAATGAGCAGACACAAACTGCGATCTCTCTTGCACGCATTTGACCGTCGCAGTCAGCTTACCTTCCCATGGTACGGCTCAGGTATATGCCATCCCATGAGACCACACAGCTGAAATTGGCAAATGGTACATATTATATACTTCATGTATGGCACGACATTCGTTCGGTTTGCATTCCACGTGCATCAGCTGTCAGATTCGATTTGCAGTGTGTCATCAGCCAATGTGTATAATTTTATCTACACCATCTCGGCTGGAACACTCATGCACGCCGTCTTGAGTTGTGTTGCATTCATCTCGGGCTCTCTTGCTGCAAACAACCTGCCGAAGATGCCCCAACACAGCAGAACATCGGGATCCCTGCCAGAGTCTTTTGCGCACTTGGCATGCATCGACCCGCCCCATTGGAATTGCTATACTACACTACTTCGTACACTATCTTGCCTTCCGAAGAATCGAGATCGAGATGTGAGAAAGCCATGGCAGAATCATTGACAGTGGCTATAATATTTGCCGGAAAAAATGAAACGTAATTAGACCACTATCATCACCAATTTGCCAATCTTTTGCTACAACTTGCGCTTGCTCGGTCAAATTCTCATGGGTCCAAGTATACATTGACCCATAAGTGTGTCCACCCAGACTAAGACGGCCGGTTAACCTCTTAGAGTTATATATAGACCCCTTCTTTTTCTTGCAACCCAAACAAATAACATACAGCACACACACACACACACACACACAGAAGCTATGACAAGGGAGCAGGACCCCTCCTACACTAGATCCCAACCTCCGTCTCGGTTCACCGCCCAACAATCTGCAAGTTGCATATCGCATACGATTCCTCCCGAGGACAGAGTTCCCAGTTTTGTATCCGGAAAAAAAGAGGGGGGAGATACCCTTGAACATGCGCCGGCTTTGACACTTGCTGAGACATAAAACAAAAACAAAACAAAAACACTTGCCACCTTCGCACCGAAGGGCAACTCGGCCCGTGTCCGGGCTCATTCTAATTTCCTTTCTTATCTGGTCCCCAAAATCTGATTATCTATCATACCGATACTACCAAAGAACTACCGCCAGTGCGTGCCGGTGCGGTGTCGACTATCGAATTTGTCAAGATGGAAATAATTCCCAAAGAGACTTTCGGCCCTTTGCGGGATCCGCCCCATCGGCGAAATCCCGAGTCCATCCGTGCCCATCCCATGCACGCCAGCAGCCGCTAGCGCACTGAGCCCTGTGTGAGTAGAACGTTGCATGAATAGGGAAATGGTCGGCTTGGCATAGTAGAGCAGCAGCAGACAGAAATGACGTCATTGGCGATCCGAACATCTCTTTTCTTGCCTTTTCCCTCGATGGGGATTGATGGAACGAGATGGAGGGAGGGGACGTGATGGTGATCCCGCGCTTGCATGCCCGCTCGGGATACTCGACTGGGAACTGGGGCTGGGTTGCTGGGTATCGACTGGATCGGATATGAGGCTGAAGAACCCTGAGAACCACAACTTTTTCCTCCTCACCCCGCAGACAAGACATCTGCACGGCAGAGGGATATTTTCTTATCGTGCCATGGCAAATCACAGATGTTCGCATTCACATGGGGCTCTTCACATGTCAAGGCGGCTGGCTGGATAGGAGGCCGGGGAATGGATCTTGTTTTCTGCAACTGACCGACAATTTCTCTCTCAATGCCCAAACAGACTCGCGGTCGGGACGACCCTTGCAGAGGTGGCCTGATAACGTCAGCCTTGCTTGTACAGTAATTACCCAAAACCGCTCGGATTTGTGAACTTCTTCATCTCGAAGCAAGTTTCTCGTTCGGCGAGTCGTGTTGCGAGTCCCCAGGATGCCTCGACGGCCGGCCGAGGGAGAGGGAAACCGGGGAAAGAATTACATGTCTAATGCATATCCACTATTCGATCGGCATAAGTTGGAGAGTGTCTCAGGTGAGTTGTATCGATATCTCAATCCACGCAGGGTCCAGTTTTCATCTGGTTATACCAGACAGATCGTTCAGGTCTATCCTGGGAGATGTGTTGCGAATGATTAGTATACTGTTGATATACTGTCTGCAATCCGCTGGTCCGAGTTCATCGCATACTTCGTCGCTTGAAAGAGAAGATACCCCGAGGAATTCAGGCAGCATAAACGCATAGTTCGTAGATTGGACAACATCATGGCATCAATCGAACGTTTGGTTGTTCGGATAGTAATTGGACTCAAAAATCTAATAGCAGAAGGAAATGACTTCTTACACACGTCTAGAACCATCGGCTATTGTCTCACGTTCAAGTCAAATCAAATGAATATTGGGTTTTACGAGTTTTTTTGTGATTTTCTGTCTACTATCTTGTGGCAGCTAGTCCAGCTAGTCTGCTCAAAACGCAACTGCATTTCGTCTATTCGTTTTCCCTGCTGTCATCCCTCTTGGGATGGAAAAAATACCAGAACCAGAACGCCAAAAGAAAATGCAAATGCTGCAAGGGTATCGTATGGATGGATGTCGTCAGTCGCTGGGGTATAGCTGCGACATCTCATGCTGGTAGAGACGGAAACATCTCGTGCTTTCAGACAGAAAGAGAATCTGAATACGGATGGAAACTGAATGGAAAGCAAGAAACTGCGTTGCTAGGAATCTGACGAAGAGGAAAACCGGATGGATCCATCGTGATTCCGTATACATCACGTTTGATCGCATGTGATCGGATCTAAGCGCTGCAGGACTTGGGACGACCAGAAGCGCGAGAGGTTTTCTCGTACTTTTCATCCTCTTCATCGTGGTCGAGACCGGTGAACTCGTACTCGTCTTCAGAGCCGTCCTTGCGGCTCTTGCGGCTCTTCTTGCTCTTGCCACTCTTGCGCGTGGCAGTGCGGCGGCGCTTGGGGGCCGGCTGGCGAACGACGATGGTAGGGGTGTCGAGAGAAGCCTCATCGTCTGCATCATCCTCTCGCTCGCGCTTTGTACGAGCAGCGCACAGTTCCACCTTGGGGTAGGGGGTAGGGGTTCTGTCACGGACGCTGCGAAGTCCGTGAGCCTCGGGCGACTCGTAATGGTGCCACCGACGGATGCCCATGGGGAAGTCCAGAGCTCCGAAGTCATCAGGGTCTACCTCATTCTGCTCAAGCTCGTAGACTGGCGAGTGGCCTGCCATCCAGGGCGTGGCCTGAAAACGGTTGGCATTGGCGAGATGCTGTACGTAAGAATGCTCGCGATACCGATCCCAATCACGTCCGCGAGGGAAAGCAGAGGGACGAAGTGTGATGATATCACCAGCGGGACTGTGGTATGAGCCTGCGCTGGGGGGCTGGTACATTCCGGGCATCGGTGCCTCTCTCATGGCGCCCTCCCACTTATCGTCTGTGAGCTTCGAGAAATCTGGCGAGAGTATCTCTCGCAACGATTCATCCATGTCGTAGTTGTCCATATCTGATGGCGGCCAGGTGGGCAAAGCGGGATCCCAGTACTGTTCGGATTTTGTAGGCGAGTTGGTACGGACGGGCGTGGATCTTTCCTCCTGTACCAGTGCCTGGAATGCTCGAGGCGAGTTCTGCGTCAGAGGCAGCGGCACCCATTCAGGGGACGTCAACGAGAAGTGCTCATTGGCACGTCCGACTTGGCTCTCGTTGTGCCAGATCAAGCCGGGACCCGCGGCGATGCTGCGATCCTGCTGGATCGACTCGTAATGTCCCGACGAAGCCGGCGACAGGGTGCTGGGCGAATACCGCGGACTCTGGGGTTCGGGACTCTGAACCAGAAGACCGTTTGCTCTGGCCCAGGCCTTGAAGCCGTGTTGGTCAGACGAGTCGCGGACAGCGTCAGGAACGATGCTCAGAAATCTATGGCCGAAACTGTTTCGGACTCTCAGGTCCTTCTTAAAAGCCTCCTTCTCCTCCTCCCAGCGGTGGGGATTTTCTATGGGCGGAGTCGAGAGACGGGTGACGGCCTCGGCCTGGTCGCTCATGATGCGGGAGTCGTCGAAGGTTTCAAGCACCTGATAGCGGCCATCATCCTTGTCTGTATCCTCGTGATACACGTCCAGGAGCCGGGTATGGTCCTCGTAGGCGTCACCGTTGGTCTGCCAATATCTTCGCAAATATGGAAGGTAGGGCTCCAGCTCAGCGCATCCCTCAGCTGAGATGTAGTAGTCTTGCCACTTTTCTGCATCGACAGGATTCCAGCGAGGATCGTCTCGTTGGGGAAAGCCCCGGAACTTGTTCACGCGGCGAATGATGTCAGGCATGTCGTTGTGGTAGACACACTCGTTCAACCACTTGTAATAGCTACCATCGAGCTTCGGGCCGCGGTAGCAAGGATGCATGGCGATGACGATTGCTTCCATGGGAACATCTGGAATGCGCATCTTTGCATTGGCCCTGCGGTGGTCGCGGCGAGCTTGTAGCTTCGGGACAACCTCCAGCTTGCCGGCGTCTCCGAGCTTTAGGCGCTTCGGAGTGTAACTGAGCTTCAGGACCCGACGGTCCTCATTGGGCTCGCGAACGGCATACCAGTGATCGTTGGAAGTAGACATGGTGAGAAGATGTCTGTGGTGAAGTGTGATGAGGTTGTATACTGCGCAACGGAACTGTTGTGAAGAGGTGGCTACTTTGTGGGACAATTAGCTGTTGTTTGACAAGACTGAAAGTGAGGAAACAAATATCCAGTCGACTAGTTTGGCAGGAACCAAACGGAGGAGTCGATGACAGGAAGGGACGGAAGGGTGGACAGGTAGCTTGATTGACAAACGGGCTGGTGGATTGGAAGATGGATGATGAAGAATAGCCCAAGTGAGCTTGCGACTAAATAGACAAATGATGGAGTGGGAAGCTATCGGAAGGTGAAAAGTGTTGAATGAATGGACAAACGGCTGGATCAAAAGTTTGATTCGGAATGGGCAATGGCAAGGATGGGAAGCAGTCAGAAAATCCGACAGTACCTACGTACCTGAGAGAAGTAACTTTTCGTCCAGCGGAAAGTTCGTGAGTGATGGGGTTGGACTGATCGATCGTTAGACTGTCTGGTGGTTCAGATGGATGGAGAAGAAGAAGAAGAAGAAGAAGAAGAAGAAGAAGAAGAAGAAGAAGAAGAAGAAGAAGAAGAAGAAGAAGAAGAAGAAGAAGAAGAAGAAGAAGAAGAAGAAGAAGAAGAAGAAGAAGAAGAAGAAGAAGAAGAAGAAGAAGAAGAAGAAGAAGAAGAAGAAGAAGAAGAAGAAGAAGAAGAAGAAGAAGAAGTGCTTACAGAGTTGCAGTGGTTGAAGTTGAGATTGAAGTTGCAGTTGCATGCGGTGGAAGTTCGCAAGTAGCTGCTGAGAAAAAGTTTTTCTGGCCTTGACCTGGGATGGCAGAAAAAAAGTGCAGCGGCTGGGAGGCTGGGAATTATTGATTGTTCTTAGTCTACCTCATGATTGTCCCCCATCATTCTGCTTGCCACGCGCAAAAACCGCGGCGGCGAAGGTGGTGAGCAGGGAAAATTGGCAGAATTTCCTCACTCCCCCGCCAAAGGTGTACGGTACGTACCCCGGCAGAAAGACTGCTGCGCACATGACGGGTAGAATTCTCTATACCACGCAATGATTGTCATGTAGATGGCTTCTGACATGAAGGTTGGCTTCACCTCAAGTTTTCGTTAATCCTAACTTAATAGCATATCTGCTGATGCCAACGATTAAAACTATAAGGCCACTTCCCGTGTCTTATGCTCGATCAGTTGCATGGGAATTGCACCTGAATTCCTCCATTCGTCCAACGCCTGGCGCCATCGAGCCTCTTTCCCCTCGCGCCTCTATTGCGAGATGCGAGTCAGCGCAACAAGATCAAGCAGAGCCTTCTCATCATTCGCCGTGAAGCCCTGCGGAATGTGACGCTCAGGGGGAACATCTCGTGGCAGCAGAGGATCCGGATAATCCCCTGAAGCAAAGTTTCCACGTCAGCAATGGTCCTGGAATGGGCTGCGTTCGGGGACTTACGCATGTTGAACTTCACATCTGTGAGACGCTGCTTGGCGCCGTCTACCTCCTCCTTGAGCTTCTTCTTATCGGTTCTAGCCATCGGATCGAAGGCCACACCTGGCGTCAACGTGTCTGCCGGCGAACCACTGAAGGACTGCGTGGGCGTGTGAAGGCCTGGAGCCCGGTTTCCTGCCGCACTAGCCATAATAATGCGATATCAAGAATCGGAACCAGAGAATCTTCAGTGTACAACTCTAAGGCTTGGTCAGGAATGGATCATATTCACATTCTCTATGGTTCCACTTACACGTCTTCCTAGTCTTCCCAAAGCCAGATGCTGCAAACGACTCGAGCAGATTTGAGCAGCAGCTGCGAGCTAGTTGTTCTAGAAGCTCAACACTGATGGAATATTGCTGATACTCAATATCTGTGCGAGCAAGAATCAAGTACGTAATGTCAAGAAAAGATGATGTGGTTTGGAGTACAAAAGCGGAAGACCTTAGAAGTCCCATGAAGTCCATCGTTGGGAGGACGTCAACAGCTCCCCGTCGACCCCACAAAAAGCCGGTGGCCTGTGATTGGACAGCTGCAGGAGGGACCCCTGAACCGACTAAAGCGCAGCCGCAAGAGGCCAAGAAAGAGCAGCCCCATACCACAAGGTTATTTCCCGTTGTGACTTCATCCCGCGCCTAAACATGCCACTTGCTACCTTTTGGTGACCTCGTCCGGGTTGCGCTTTCGAGACTACAGCCTGTACAATCTCTATTCTATTCCCCAAGTAGATCCTATCCTGCCAGCATGGCTAGAAAGGCGCAGCTCCCAGATGCGTGGGACGACGACGATTGGGAGACGCAAGCTGACAAGGCTGCCGCCGAGCCGTCGGCTCCAGAACCGGCGCCGGCGCCCCTCAGCAAGAGAGAGCGCGCTGCGCAACATGCCGAGTCCAACAGAAAGCTCTGGCAAGCGGCGTACGTCCCGACTGTCTAGACATGTGATCTTGTGCACTCGCGGATCAAATCTTCTAACTGCCTTTACAGTGAAGAGCCGAACAATGGGGTGCCGTTGCAATATCTGTCGCAGCAGCCCGAACCGCCTTTGGCGCAGACCTTCAAAGCACCTCCCATAGTTCTCGCGCGCAAGCCTGTGCTGGCCAAGCGGGACCCGGCAAGGGGCGGCATGGCCAATTTGTCGCTAGCAGACAGCGATGATGAGGACAAGAAGCCCCAGGAGACGCCTGAGCAGAGAAAGGAGCGCCAGAAGCGTGAGTACGAGGAGAAGCAGAGACTCTACGCCGAAGCCAGGGCCAAGATCTTTGGAGAGAGCAGCAATGGCGGCAGTGGTAATTCCAAGGCTGGCAGCAGGCGGAGCTCGGGCACAACGACACCTGGGACTACCACTCCTCCGCGCGATCGACGAGGTAGAGGTCGCGGCAGAGGCGGTCCCAGAGGCCGTGGCGACCGGATCGCCCATCATCGTACCGACTCTGGCAGATCTACTGGCACAGATTCCCGAGATGAGGGACACGGGCGTGAAAGAGAGCTCTACGATCCCAATTACTCACCAAGACCGGCGGTCCCTATCGAGTCACGCACGGGATTCCCTACATCAGGCCAGTCGACTCCCAGAAAGGCTGAGCAGACCATCCGCGCACCGCGTGGTCCAGATGGCAGCGGTCGGGGCGGCTTCGGCTTTGCGAGACGAGGAGCACAGGGCGATTGATCGATTTCATGGGATTAATCATATCTCATTATCTCATTCTGAGGTGCGATCACGCTGTGAACGGTATCTTTCCTACCATCCGCCCCCAATCTTTCCAGCCAACTGGATCACCCTTTCCGTGTCGGTTGTTTTGTCTTTTCCGACGTCGCTGATGACTTCCCGATACGTTGTCATCGCCAATCTATCTATATCTACACCAGTTATTTTGGACATGTGCGCTAGGGTATCTCGAATGTACGACGGAGAAATGCCACCGACCAAGTCAGATGTCGATTCGTCTTTGACAGGTTCAACATCGAACTCGTCGGCCGAAAAGTACGCCTCATCAACCTCTGCCAACCAATTCTTTTGTTCCTGAGGGCCGGGCTTGGCATCTATGCCCTTCCTCTCCACCACGACAGGATCGTCAACCTTGATCTGTCCTCCACCATTCGTGCAGCCACCGGGGCAGGCCATGACCTCGACGTATTGGTATTCCACTTTGCGAGAACCGCCAATGGGCCTGCCTCCCGGGACGCGTGACGGACGCGCTGGTTTCAATTTTCTCACCAGATTTTGAATGTTGCGGAATCCATAATACCTGGCGGCCTTGAACAGCGATTGTCCACTGGCCGATATGACGTTGTATTCCACTACGTCGGCGTTTCTTCCTCGGATAGTTTCTATCCTGGAGCCTGGGTGTTGAGCGGACACAAACTGGAGGGTATAATGGAGATTGCCTCCTGATGTTCCGGCTGCAGGATCACGTTGCTGCTGCTTCCTCCGTTCTTGGAACAGAAACTCATGAAGTTTTGAATCCGGAAAGGGGGCCGTGTGGTATGGTGGTAGCGATTCATGAGACAAGTGGAAAAAGTCTATGTCTCTTGACTCGGTAAGCATCAGGATCTCCTTGCTGGTGATGACGCAGTCCACATCGCGAACGCCTCTTCCTGGCTTGCCATCACCCGCCCAAACGGCATCGGTCAGCTCCTCTCGACTTGCTTCCAATTTCTTGTCAAAGCATGGCATGACCGCTAGATGCCATATCCGATCTGGCGAGATACCAAGTATGCGGCTCAGAGTTGTTTTCAACAGAGTGCCCATGAGCGCCTGGGGAGACTTGACTCTCGACAAGTGCGGCAGTACGTGTGGGTGCGTCTTCTCGGCGTAGCATACCCAACCAGGGCAGCTTGCTGTGATGATCGGCTTGGTGGCTCTCCCATTGCCAACGACATCGCTCAAGACTTCTTCTGCTCCCAGGACCAGGCTGGCTTCTCGCGCGGTGTTGGTGTCTACCACCCAGGTAAAAGCGTTGTTGTATTTTCCTCCAGCCTTGAGACCGGCGCTGCCACCGAGTAGTTGCGCAACCATGTTTCCTGCGGCCTGCTCGCCCAAACGACCACCCACTGCCGCTGCTAGACTTGCGCGCGACTGGGGGCTGACGCTGGCAACGAATAACTTGGCCTCCGGGTTTTCGAGACCATCCACCGCCCATTTTCCGTCGGCATCTTTGCGCAGTTGGAGCCCAGGCGCGGAATCTAGAACGCTCAAGACCTCGCTATGGCTCTGCAGGCTGACAAGCACTGCTTCTGCTGATGTCACACAGCCCGAACATGCTAGACAGTCGGTGAGAGATATTTGCGCTGGCTCGTTCGTGCTGGCGGTTGCAGAGGAAGGGTGACCGTCGAGTATCACTTCATGCTCAAGCGGCTCGTCGGTAGGTGGGGCCGAAGCGGGCAGGGTCTCGACGGGCTTGATGCAGGCGACACCAGGCGAGATGAAGTCGTTGAGATCGTCAGCTGAGAGGATTGCAGACATGGCTGCGGCTGGTGCTTGCGATGGGAGGTAGTCGAGATAATGCGCTGGTGGCAAGACTTGACAAGACGCGCTGCACCAGCAGTTGGAGACTTGGTTCAAGTATGATAGTCCAATGCAGTCTGGTTTCGGAAGGTGTCCGTCTCAACGAGAAATAGAGGAGACGGCGAATAGATGTTCTAGGCAGACAGACTTTTGAGCGACGAATGAATACACTGAGCGATCGCAGCGTTCCCTTTCAAGTCCAAAGGTTGTTCAAGAAAAAATAATGTTTGAGATGGGCAACCACAATTCCGTCCAGTCACAATCACCGAAAATGCGCTTCTGCTTTGAAATGCACTGCGATTTTTTGGACCTGCGAGATCGGGCGCCCACCTCCATTAATTCCACTGGCGTGGCGACGCGCGGGGTCTAGAGCCAGCAGAGCGCGAACGCTGTAAACCAGAGGGTTGCGGCTCTTCCGTCCAATCAGATACCATGTCCCTCTGCGGCCAGCTGTGACGTAGAAGCTGGCGCAGGCATGTGCCGAGCTGCCGCGTTACCTGCAGATTTACAGAGGCTCATTGAAGCTTTGCCTCAGCCACGACGGAGGTCCTTGGATGGAGATGATGCACATATATTACCTTGGTAGCTAGCAGGGTAGACTTTGAGAACTCCTACGAACTTTTCGCGAAATAAATTGCTCTCCCTATCGCTATAGAAAGCGTCTTTTCGACTGTGAAGATTTCACGTATACTCCGACTGACAACCCTCGAATTCCATCTGCTATAAGCAGAAAGCAACAAAGTCACAATGGACGCAGTCTCGGCGTATAGCTTCTCGTCCATGTTCTGGCACTCGGTGCAGGCCGTGCCTCTGATCGTGTGGCCGCAGGCCATCAACGGCCTCCTGACCATCGACAGAGGCATCATGGAGCCCGCGAGCGGCGTCGAGAACTACTTTGCCCGCTCCCTCGGCTTCGCGCTGCTGGCCCTAGGCGCTGTCACGGTCGTCCTGTCCGGGGCGCTGCCGCTGAACAGCATGGTCGAGAGTGAGTTTTCCACCTACCCATCTTCTACACACAGGAAAAGGCCTCCGTACTGACCACGGCATTATGTGATAGCCCCCGCCGAAGGCATATCCCCCTACGCGGCCGCGACGCTGCTCGTCACGACGCTGCACCACGGGTCCGCGGCCTTCTACTGCTGGTCCAAGCACACGGAGACGGGGCAGACGGGGTTCCTGCTCGGGTTCGTGGGCAGCGCGGCGCTGGCGGCGTTCGGGACGTGGTGCCTGCTGTTCGGCGGCGAGAAGGCCCGCATCTCGCGCCGCACCGGCGCCGACAAGCGCACCTCGGGCTGGCCGTTTCCCAACGCCGAGGCCGACAAGCGCAAGGTCAAGAAGAGCAAGGGCCTATAAGGGGAGAAGAACGATTCAGCTAGGATTGTGAATTGCTAGAGAGCTGCGCAAGCATCTGTATAGTACGTGGGCTCTGGTCTCGGAATATGAGATTAGCCAGAGGCCAATGTCATTAGAAGTTTTATTCCATTAATTCAAGCTCTCAATCGATTTCTAACATTGTGTCCGCATAGCTTGGCAGAATGTGGCCAGCTGGGACAAATCTGCGATCTCTTTCAACGCCAGTTGCAATAACCATTCCCAATCCGTGATATGTACACATTGATCTCGTCAGATACACTCTTTGAAACGGAGTGCTCTCGTGCTTCAGGCCACACCAAACACAAATGGCCCCTAGTGCAGGAGATTTGTGATGTAGACTTGTCCAAACCATTTTCTTGCCAACTGTAGGATCAGCGACCATCTGCATTCCCCTGTATCATTCTCATCTTCAATGAGTCTCTGAGCATGGTGCCAAAGTTGCAGGACTCTAAGCTGCGTCGACACTGGCGACGACGTCTTCATCTCCCTCTTGATCTGTCTCATCGGGATCGCGGCTCTCCGTATCCATGGGCTTGGAAGCATTGCTGACCTTGATATCAGCAGCACCACTGAGCACAGCATGACGGCGTGTCCACCAGTCGACCTCAGTAGTCTCAACCTGTTCCAGAAGAACTTCCTTCTCAAGCCATTCTTGTCGGTACAGGTCCTCGTACTCCTTGCATTGCTCGCGTAGCGTCGCGCCCTCCTCATTGGCCCACTTTAGATTTGCAACACATAACCGCCATAGCGATTCGATGTCTGCCTGTCCTATCGACAGCTCTTTACTTGTGAAGCCGTGCTGCTCTGTGAGCGTTGTGTAAAAGTCCGAGCCTACGACCTCGTTGTCACCGGCATCGTCCATTGAGTCGTCGTGGGCACCATGTGGTTGTTGGGTCTTGAGTACAATCTTGAGCCTGTTGTTCTGCTTGGCCTTGTCGGCGCGTTCATGCTGCAGTGACTTGGGGACCGGATCACTGGGTCGTAAAGCTTCGGTCTCGTGTACGGTACGCATGTGCTTTGCCAGAGCGTCAGATCTTGTGAAGGCTCGGTCACATTCTGTACTTGTGTTAGCATCGTGATTTATCCCACTTCGGAGTGCCGAATTGCGCGGGAGCCTCGCGGATCGTTCCAAACAGGCACACTTACCAGGCAAGTAGCAATAGAATGGCTTCTCTCGCGTGTGGCTGCGCATATGTGCTTTCAGTGCGTAGCCACTGGCATGCGGCATGCTCTTCCTGGTGCACCCAATCCATTCACAAGTGTATTTCTTCTGTCGACTTTCGATGTGGTCGTTGTGGATGTGCTCGACAAGGTTGTCCATGTTGCCCTGATCGCCAGCATCGCAGCCATCCCAGGCGCAGACAGTCACCTGCTCCTGTGCTTCCTCTTCATCGAGCTTGGCGTTGATGGGTGAGTTTGGTACATCGCCTGATGTGTCCGAAGAGATGTCGCCATCAAAGTCGGGCTCTGGCTCCGCGGGCTCTGGGTCGACATGGGCCGACGAAGACGCGCGCGAATCGTCACGGATCTTCTGTCGCTTGGACGGGGGCAGCGCAGGCTCGTCGACGACTGGGGAGTCGTACTCGTTGTCGGGCTCCGGAGACTCAGAGGACAAGGAGCTAACGTCCGATGATGACTCCGATAGCAGCGGCATCTTGTTTGGCGGCTGTACTCAACACCCAGGATGATGAACTGTGATGTAGGACAGTGAAAAAAAAAAAGGCTGGGTTGATTGAAAGCAGCTGAAGCGAGCCGCTGTCAAAGCCACGACAATGTGCTATCTGTGAGGTGATGGGTGACAGATAGGTAGCTGGCAGAGCGTCGTGGATTGGTCGCTTGCAGTCGCCGATGAGGTGATCGCGGTCGCAGCGTGGAATAAGATGCGCCTCCGATTGGGGAATGTTACTACGTACAGCTGAGATTCCCATGCGATCGGCAGGGCTTTGGAGCTAGTGCTCAGTAATGTATCCGTAACAAAGTTCATAACGGAGGGGGCCAAATGCGAAAACGGACTTACTCTGACAATCTGGATTCTGGACACAAAAAGGAGCAACAAATCAAATGCGGACGATCACTCGATAGAATGCACTGCCACAACCACGTACGAATACGTAACGTTAGAGAGAGCCGGGGACGGAGTACCTGGTTAGTCAGTAGTTCAGGTTTATCAAGTATTCGGCTGCCTGGCGACAGGGCAGTGCTAGAACCCGACTTATTAGTCAAGCACCCGAATGAATGGAAGGCATGTGGTAATGTCGTGCATTCAGTCAGTACCTTATGTGCTCTGAATGTTCAGCATCAGTTGCAGTGAATCGATAGTCCGGAGGATTCCAATAGCGCCCGGCTGCTGCGGAATCATTACTGTTGGGCATCTGTTATTCAGGGTCTTGTAAGCTGACCATGGGAATATAAAAAGCACAAACTGAATAACGCACCCTGCACGACATGGTGGTTTCTGGCAGAGGAGCTACCTTCGGGTTCCGTTTGGCCTGGGCACATATAAAGGTGCATGATTGGCTGTCGGTGGTCCCTTAACCTAGTCTAGTTCGACCGTTTTGCTCCATCTGGATTGGGCGCTCCTCACTCCGTAACTGACGTAGTCATCGACCCCACGGCGCTCAGCTCCTGTTCACTGAGGACATCGAGCAAGCTGGTTCTCAGAACCTCTTTCCACTCAGATCACCAACCCCAATACCAAGCAATCATGGCGTCCCTCAATCTCTCGATCAATGGGCCCTCGATCAAGTCCAGCTATCAAGCTGTGATTAATGCATCAGCCTCGGGCAATTCCTCCACGTTCGCCAGCTGGGCCTTGTTCTCGGTCCAAGCTCCTCTGGCCAACGCCTTCCAAGATTCCGGCAATAAGGAGAGCGTCCTCAAGGTGCAGACCACTGGCGAGGGCGAGCTCGAAGAGTTGCTCGAGGACTTTAGCGAAGGTCGCGTCCAGTTTGCCTTTGTCAAGATCAAGGATCCCAACTCCGGCCTGCCGAAATATGCTCTCATTGCCTGGGTAAGCTTACCTGCCCAACCTGCTCCCCTTCTTGACGGAAACTGACCATATTTGTTACAGTGCGGTGGTGGCGTCCCCGAGCGGACCAAGGGCTACTTCACGAGTCATCTGAGCGCTGTTTCCAAGGTCCTTCACGGCTACCATGTGCAGATTACCGCCCGCTCAGACAGCGATATCGAGCCGGCAAACATCCTGAAGAAAATCGCCGATGCTTCAGGCGCAAAGTACACCGCTGGAGGTAGCGCACCGGTCAAGCCGGCGGGAGGCCCGCCACCAGTCAAGTCGAAGCCAGTCTTCCCTACGACTGCCAGCGGCACCATCTCCTTCAACCCGCTCGTGGCCGCTCGCAACGCCAACTTGCGCTCCAAATCAGGCGATGACGGCTGGGGCGATGCTCCTCAAGTCTCACGAGACCAGATCGAGAGGGTGGAATCTGCGTACAAGCCTACAAAGGTGGACATCAATGCGCTACGTAGCCAGCCTACTGCGTCCACTGGAGATGAGCGTCCAGAAGTAGTCCGAGGCGCTTATCAGCCTGTTGGCAAGATCGACATCGCAGCAATCCGAGCAGCTGCCAAGGAGAAACAAAACGACAGACCCGCAGTGGTCAAAGGCGCATACGAGCCTGTGGGCAAAGTGGACATTGCCGCCATTCGCGCAAAGGCTCAGAAGCCTGCCGAACCTACACCCGAAGAGGCGCCCGGGCAGCCAAGGTCTTTGGCTGAAAGGAGCACGGCTTTCTCCCAGTCTGAGCGTCTCACGGAGCTGCCCAAGCCCAAGGTGGCCAAGAAATTTGATCCCTCTCCTTCCGTGGGCGGCACAAAGCCTCTGAACCCGGGTGGTTTCGGTCTTCTCGGTCCGGCTGGCGGGGCCCCCAAGGACCCACAAGTCGGCTCTGCTGGCCGATCTTTCGCGGCGTCCAGTGGCAAGACTCCGGCTCAGCTCTGGGCCGAGAAGAAGGCAGCCCAGGGTGGTGGAGCTGCCCCCAGTGCTGCTAGTCCCTCTGTCACTTCGCCGGTTGCGCCGCAAAAGAGTGGAGGATGGCAGAGTGGATACACCGGCAAGAGCTGGGGTGCTGTGCAAACCGGAACTTACGGTCGAGGCATTCCTGGACAAAAGACTGGAGATACTGCGACCAGCCAGGACAACGAGGAGGCTCAGCCGGGTGTCAGTTCTCTGAAGGATCGATTCAAGGGTGCTGCACCCATTGGCGTCGCAGCAGGTGCTGGAGCAGTCGCTGGAGCCGCAGTTGGCGCAGCAGGTGTCGGAGCCTTGGCTGGAGCAGCAATTGGTGCTGCCACTGCTGGTGGGGACGAAGAGGAGGAAGATGACTCGGCACCTCCGCCTCCGCCCTCGGCGACCCGACCTTCAGACGGCCCGTCTGGTGGCTTTGCATTGCCTGGAATGCCGCCCCGCCCGCCCCCAGTGACTGATGAGGAGGAGGAGGAAGAAGAGTCAGAACCTATCCACGTTGCAGTTCCTGTTCCTCGAGGCCCCGAGCCCGAGCTCGAACCTGCTGCTGAGCCACCGAGGTCGCTGCCTACTCGTCCGCTAGCCGAAGAAGTACCTGCAGAGGAAGAGTTGCCCGAAGAAGAGGAGGCATATGATCCCCGAGCTGCCGCAACTGCTGTTGCAGAGCAACAGTTCGGCGAGGAGCAAGTGGCCAACGCGCCAGCCGCAAGTGGCGGAAAGCGAGCTCTGGTCCAGTACGACTACGAAAAGGCAGAAGACAATGAACTCGAGCTTCGCGAAAATGAGTATGTGACAAACATCGAGATGGTCGACGAGGACTGGTGGATGGGCACCAATTCGGCCGGCGAGAGTGGATTGTTCCCGTCCAACTACGTTGAGCTCGTCGAGGACGACGATGATGCGGCACCGACCGGTTCAGCTGCACCCCCTCCTCCGCCCCCGGCGGCTGCTGTACACGAGCCTGAGCCCGAGCCTGCTGCTGCTGGCGGTGGCGGTGGCGCTACTGCTCTCGCCAGCTTCGACTACGAAGCCGCCGAGGACAATGGTAAGTCCTTGTGAACTGATGAGATGGAAATATGTGGCTAACTTGTATCGCAGAACTCAGCTTTCCCGAGGGCGCCACGATCACTGATCTTGAGTTCCCCGACGATGACTGGTGGTTCGGTCACTACGGCGGCGCGTCTGGACTCTTTCCGGCAAACTATGTCGAACTTAACCAGTAGATGCAGATGCTCAAGCTTGATTTATAGTGCTTTCTTCACATGGTTGTAGCAAAAATGCGACACTTCAGAGACGAGTGTTCAGAATAGATTATGAAATCATAAATTTTGCAAGCGGCTTCCTTGTGATTGACAATTTGTACGCAATTGAGAATTAGTCTGAGTATCCTCCTGTAGCTGTATACTCCCAATCTTTGATTTTAGTGGTCGAAATCATGAATTTAAATGCTATAACAAGCGATAGTTGTATCAAGCCGTATTCAGAGATCAGGACATACCCAGCCGGCAGCCTACCTTCTAGGCGCATGATCTCAGATCACAACTACAGGCGCTTTACACATTAGCTCCTCACTTACAAGATACATTGAACAATATCATAACATTCTGCATCTTCATCTGGACAGTGGCAATCGAGGCTGTGCATGCGCCGCACAGGTGGTTGCGACAGAAATATGTGGCTGAGCAAGTCCGCTGTCGCCGCACTGGAATCTGGCACATGTGGCGGGAACATCAGAAAGAACATGACACTTGTGATCTGCTACGCTACCACCCCCTTGTCCGACCAATGGGCAGGCGCCGTCGCACGTTGAGCGACTGTTGGGTATTTTTCTTTCTTTTCTTTAGCGATCCACGGGTAATCGGCAGATTGCCAAGAAGCCAGGCCTCTGCGTATTGGCTACGAATCGGGAATACCCGAAATCTGGGAAAGAAGGGTCAAGAACTTCAGAGTGAAGCTCAGAAGTCTTCCCGAGTCGTTGGAATAGTATATCTACAGAGCTAGATAGATAGAAACGGCGATCTGATGAATAAAGTATATATCCGAACGCAAAAGGACGCTACAGTTTTGCGGAAACATGAGATGGATCGTTTTGAAGGGGCCCTTCTCGGAAGAAGGAGGAAGATGGATCTTAAAAGCAATACCGTAGCTTTTGTGGAGTTGTTTCTTCTTCCTGCGCCAGATCCCGAAAAATAACAAGTGGCACAGGGGTCGTTGGAACTTGGAAGGATATGGATGACAGGCCATTCTCCAGGTTCTCTCACTGATGAGCTCGTACTTTGTACAAATAATACGACGGCAGTACGGCAAGTGGACAACAAGTGGACAGCGAGCCCAGATGAAGAGCAGCGCGCCGCATAGAGAACCCGGCACGCTCACATTACAGTCATCGCAAATCGCAATGAGAGCAGCGTCCGAGGGAATCATACATTGTACATGCATACAATGCCGCTGGATGGTGTACGTACGTGTGCAAGTTGAGCCACGGTGACCGCTGACTTCACCACTTACCAGTTACCCCGTAGTGTAAGGTCTAGCTTTACATAGCTCTTTTCGGTTTTATGTATCTACCTTCGTAGCGTACAGATTCTAGCGGCGCGAGTACCGAAACAGTCCAGTTGGACAGGCAGTGACAGAAGGCCGGTGACGCCGCCGGGGCTAGAGAGGCGGTTCGTTGCATGATCTTGTGTTTGTACAATGATCCGAACCCGACCCGTATGGCAACGATCTATCCCTGGGGTAAAGCGTCCCATAGCCCAGCCCAACTGATTGCCTGATGACTCCATCACGAGGACCACCGGGTAGGCCTTTAATCGCAAGGCAGGCCCCGGGAAACCTGAAAGAGAGGGCTCTAACTTCTAAGACGACTCTACCAGGTACCTTATTAGCTCTAAAAATTGGCACTTTCGATAATTTGAGATGGTGTGGAGTCAAAAAGACGCATCATCCAGTCCCCAGTTTCCCAGCCAGGCTTCTCAGCACTGGCCCCAGAAGTAAAGCTTCGATTCGCCCATTCAGCTCTTGCATTAGGGGACTCGCCGGGGGGGCTGTTCGCTGCGCTCGCTCGCTGCGGCCTCCCAGTCCCAGCACCTCAAGGTCTCAGAGTCTCTCGGTTTGCAGGGAAAGCTGCACATCGCCCCTCCACACGCCGCTGAAACTCGATGATCCATATGAACAGAGCTGACATGGGTGTCTTGGGATGTCAGGCACTGGAATGGGAATAGGCAATGGGCGCCGGCGCAAAGAGTTGAGTTCGAGGGCCTCCTGCCTTCTCTTTTCCCTCCCCCAAGACGTCGTAGTGGTGTTAGGTACAGCTAGGTTGCCCCAAAAGTAAACGGGGAAAAAAAAAGGTCATTCCTTTACGTCGCCTCGTTTCCGCTTGTCACCGTACTCGTGTGAACCTTTTTTCTTTTTTTCCTCTTCCTAATAATCCTTTTTCCTCCCTCCCACCAAACATCGGTCTGACTAGTCGACGCTTGCTTTCGCAATCGCATTTGCTATTTGCTCAACCCGTTGAAAGCTTCTCGTTTTCCCTTCCCCTCTCTCTTACCTCAGTAATACCATACATTAGCCAGTAGGTACGTATTATATTTCCGCGCTGCCCGGCTTGGCGAGCGTTGTCGTCCCCAATCCGCCCCCAAAGCAGAGCAGAGCTGCCGGGTCGAACTAGAGGGAATCTTGGCTCAGCCTGGACTCCCTTCGATTCTGCCGCTGACACCAAAGAAGACGGGCTGCCTCGTCATATTCTGCCTTTCGTCTCAACCCCGCGGGACCATCATCGTTCTTTAGTTCTGTCGTTTCTCTTGGCGTTGCTGACTCTTGATTTTTCGAACCGCTCCAGATCGCGAAAGGATATCGAACGCAAACCCACACAATGGCCTCGCAACAGTATTACAACCAGGGCCCTCCCCAGGGATACGGATACCCTCAGCAGCCCCAGGCCGTACGTTCTCATGCCCCCGCCTCCCTCTATATTCGCGATCGACTCTCAAGCGACAGTCGCATTGCCGGCTATATTTTTCGTCCGAATCGAGAATCTCCTTGGTCGCAAGGTGGATCAGGGGCGATAATCGGCTTCGGATTGGCGAAAAGCGATCGGACTTTGGACTAATTGAGTGAATGTAGTCGTACGGTCCTCCCCAGGGACAGTACCCTCCTCCTCAGCAGGGCGGATACTACCAGCAGGGCCCTCCCCCGATGCAGTACCAGCAGCAGCCTCCCCAGCAGGAGAAGAAGGCTCCCTGCGGCGGCGGTTGTTTGGGAACGTGTCTGGCAGCACTGTGCTGTTGCTGTGTTCTCGAAGAGGGATGCGAGTGTTGCGCCGACTGCTGCGAGCTTTGCCTGTAAGCGCAGCGCATGATTATACGACTGTGGCGTCGTCAGCGTCGCCGCCTACACGGAACTTCGAAAACGAGTCGAGAGTCGACGTAACATTGTCGTCAACTTACAACCTGCTCGGCAAAGAGCGCAAAGCTCTGGGTCATGGAATCATCGATGCTGCTCGGGTTATATGATCGCAACACGTCCAAAGAGACAACTCAAGTATGTTGGGCTCTCGGGAGAGTACATGTTGGTGTGACGGGAATGAAGAAGGATGACAATTGTGGGGCGAGCAAACAACCCTCCTTCGCGAGGATCTTTTATTTTATCGAGTTTGGGAGGGGTCAACATCGGGCTTTATGAATTTGTTTTACTCCTTTTTTGGAAGTCGTTGAATATATCACTTAACGTTGAATGATCGCTCAGTCAATGTACTCACCATCTCCAGCCTTGTACACGCCTTGAATTTCAAACCGACCAGGACTGGGGAGTTCTTCGTCACTAATGCTTTGATCAGACCGTGAACGTGAGGCAGTGTCTATAGATATAGTGTCACCAGATGGATACGGAAGACCTTGGTGAATCAAATAAGGATATCTATACTATGCGTTCTTGATTGGGCGATTCTGAATCTCGAGAGCTCATTGGAGCGCATTGTTGCAACGCGATGGCGTGACAGAGCCACGTCTATATACCTATGATTCCGGCTAGTATCTTGGATTATACAGGTTCCTTATACTGCTTTACAAACTGCCAACAGATCGGCCTATACCAATGTTATAGGCTGACAAAGCTCTCCATTCCATTGCTCCCCATACATAAGCCCATGCACATAACATGGTCCTACCACTTCCCAGGCAATCTTGTCATGGCCCTGTATTGTCTGACGCAATACGAAAGGAACGTTTCCACCTTGCAAAAGTGCAATGCTATCACCCTCACGTGCCTCTTGAGGTAGCAATGCAAAATATCCCAACTTTGTCACGGCAAAGCAGTAGTATGCTACACATGACATGTAAGTATTCATAATGATTCGCTTCTTGCACGACGTAGTGTCCGAAAAAGACGAACGCGAAGAAGACATAAGCACTTTGGTCGTGTCCTGGCCTTTCTACAGGCAGGCTCTCATTTTTGGAATGTACTTACTGGAATATCCTTCCAGCGAGACCTCTTCTGTATTGAAGAATGTCAAGCAACTCCAGACCAGGCTTGCGACGATCCGACGAATCTTACTTTGGCGAGAGAAGCCCCTTGATAGGAGCCGCCGGTCGAAAGTCTCGACCTTTCGAAGAACTCTCTGCCATTCGGCATGGTGATGTGCTAGCAGCTTCTCGGGCTCATCACTCAGCCATCCTCGATGCAGAGTGGCGCTGAAAGCACGAGAGAGGCTTTCGCCCGTCGGGTATTGGATGCTTTGTGAGAAGGCGAGTTGCTTCCAGCTGACCAGTAATAACTTGTCTGTACCATTGTCGTATTGAGTCTTGAAAACTCCGCGTATACTCTTCACGGCCGCCTTGACATACTTCCACGGGGTATGCGTCCTGGCTCTCACCTCGCGAATGTAGTCAAACTGGGCTATTATCCTGGGATCGTCTTTCGCTTCCAGTCCGGCCAGCATGTCGCGCGTCTCGCTAACTCTGTCAATCATCCTGCCGGATACAATCAGTCCCCCGTCGCCGTCGAAGAGCGGGTCATGTTCGACGCTTCCCTGGCTTGCGCAGAATACCTGTGCTTTTAGGTGCGGATCTCTGGCTACCGACTCTTGTATGCCGGGCGCGGACTGGAGGCCGATGGGGTCGAGCCACGCGAGATTCATCGCCGACTGGAAATCGCTCGTGTCTAACCTCAGGTCCGGCACCCACGAAGGCAGTCCAGGTGCCCCGTCATTAGTCGTCGCCTTTAACCCCGGAGGCTTTCGGCAGAGCTGCAAGATCTCCAGGGAGCCGCTGTGCTTGATGATGTCGACCACGGCTCTGCGGTAGCACTCCTCGATACTTTGGGAGTAGTCGACCCCGAGCACCGAGCCGCTGCTTCCCGCGCCGGCCAGCCCGAGCAGGCCATAGATCTTGTCGCGCGGGTTGGTCGCCTTGGACCACCTGCACTGGCTGGTGACGTGGAACAGCAGGCGCCTCGCGTCGTCCTGGTTATACACGACTGCTTGCCGGACATGGTAAAGGACCCGTGCGTAGTGCGCGGTCGGGAGGTCGATGAAAATCTCTGCCCAAGGCCGGTCCAGGCAGGCAATGATTCCTGTCATGAGTACACCCCAGTCGATGACTGCGCCGCCGCAGACAACTACGACACTCTTTGCAAGTGTGACTTCCTGGATAATCCAGACCCTCGACCTGACAAATATGGAGTATCAGTATGTAAGTTTATGGTACCTTGAAGCCGGCCATATATCGTGTCGCAAACGCAAAATTCTGAGGAGTATGACATACCACCACGGCCTCGCCAGCAACTCCTGTACCGCGTCCATTTCTCTGACATATTTGTGAATTCCGCGAGCGTTGAATTTCCCATTCTCGTTGAAGAGCATGTGCGTCACCGGTTTGAGTTCAGCGCCCCAAGTCGTACTCGTCCCAATACTACTCAAGCCCGTCCTCTTCCGAGACGCATCAGCGAGCCCGTACTCTTGCCGCCACAGCCGGTGGCAGACTTCAAAAGCGAGACTACTGCTGTCGCTCGCCGCGCCCAGCCAGACCACGACCTCCAGCGCCCGGCGGTAAATGTCCCCCATCAGCAGGACCTGGACCGTCTTCTCCGCGTCGTTCATCTGATTGATACAGATGCTGTCGATCCAGAAGGTCATGGACGAGCTGTCCGCCTGGCCTCTCCAGAGCAGGCAGTGCAGGGCCGCCGCCAGGTTCGGCGTCGCCGGCAGGCGGTAGCCGTTGCATAGGATGGTCGACTGCCTGCTCGCGTCGCCCCAGCAGTACGACAGGGCGCGATACTCCGGCGCATCGCTCAGCCTAACCGTGTCCAGACGGCAGAGGAGCTCGCCGGTCGTCGTGTCGGTGCCCTTGAGCGTCACGAGGCGGATCTCAACGTCTTCCCCGGTCTGTAGGTCATCGTACAGGTACACCATCAGGTCGGCACATGGAACACGAATAATATCAAATCATTTGTACGCTTCTGGGTCGAATGCATAGTCAATTAGAAAGCGCCCGGCGAGATTCATACGGCGGAGCATAACGGCGACGGCGACTTTTATCTATCGCGAGGTGTCGTCGGCCCGCGAAGCTGCAGCGAACCCTGGTCAGATCCATCCACATGGAGGTGAATCCCCCTGTTGCAAGCGAGCTTCAGGCCCAATGATCGCGGCCGGTCTGCAACACGCGGCGCTTAGGGTCTCCCACTTGGGGCTGTTGAAACTTGTACATCACCAACAGCAGCGGTAAAATTATTCAACCTGTCTGATGATTTAATTGGCGGATGTAGTATCTGTATAAGCAGTTGGTATCATATTTGAGCCTCAAAGATGCATTGTGGTACAATTTATGAATATGTGTCAGGACCAGCTGGCATTAACCTCCAGTCTCATCCTCTGGATGAGCTCCTGCAAAAGCGATAAAACAATTCACTATTGGTTCGACTTTATTCAAAGAAAACTCTATGAAGCAACGGACACTGGCATTACGATTTATGTCTAGATCTAATACTTTCCACTCCATTGCAGTAGCCCGATGTTACACGTTGACGTTTGGTATAATTGAGACAGAGCAGGAGTAGGTCATACGGTTTGCGATGTCTACCAATAGATGGAACGCCTGAGTATACATAACGAAAGCTTGAAAGTATGTGTTCAAAGGCTAGCAATCTTTGCGAGCCGCATCAGAGAGATGACGACGAGCACAGACGACTTCGTATCAGCAAAATAATTTATTTTCCCATGTCTGGCTTTTTGATATTCAAACGCCAGACTTTAACGATTGTGTTCCTGTTCTTTTCGAAGCTTATTTATGTTTTCATTCTCAGAGTCTCTTGCTTACGAGAGTGCTGAATACTTTACAACTTGATACACGCAGTATAGCTCGAGCAAAAGTTTATGAGACAAGCGGCATCATAAACCATAAGGGAAGATGACCAACTAGGACCGTTGTCAACCAAGAGATATCACCATTTAGTCATGCTATCTTGAACTAACTCAATGGAGCGGCAGCATTAATACATAACTGGTCTGGACAGCGGCCATGACGCTAATAACAATCCGAGCTGTGAACTCTCTTGACACAATCTGTTGATCACGCCCTCCGAAAATGTGCAATTCGTCAAAGTCAAGACATACGCTGTTGACAGAATAAGCAAAATATGACTCCGTACTCCCTCTTATTTGATAGCCCACTGGCTATTGGTGGCTTAACGGCGGCCGCGCAAGGATAGGTGATGAGCGGAGGGATTGCTACCGCTGCATTTAGTGGTCAGCCCTACGAGAAAAGGCCACAACGGCGCGGCGATTTAACCTTCTCCCAGCCCAACGGCTTGTCGGCTGTACTGCTAGTCCCGTGATGGCTGCCCATCCTTTTAGCAAGGCGTTGCGAGGCTCTTTGACGGTGAGGTACCTGGTGCTGTGCGTACGAGGGCTATATTTACCTTTTACTGCGCATTCTATCCACAAACGCTAGGAACATGAAAAGTCCTGGCTTCTGGACTGCGAATGCAGAGTGTCTTGAATCATGGGATCCAACATCTTCGAGACTATTAGGCTCTCCATTTCTTTTCCTGTTTCGGAAATGGCTAACTTTATAGTATAAGTGGTAGGACATCCCACAATGAAATAGCTGTTCTGTATTATACGCGTGAGCAGCGAATACTCCATATCGCATCGTACCGCTACTATTGTTTTCTATGCCGCAGCTTAATTTGTGCCTGTCGATTTGAGTTGCTCTGAATATTTACGGTGTACACGATGCTACTTTCTCGGAGAAAGATTGTATCTCGTCTATAAGCAATATTAGGTAATCATGGTATTTCTCTAAACCTTGCTTTAGATCCGGAGACTTTTGAACATCCAACCGGGGACTTTATGAACCTCTCAGTTTGGTTCGGTGCTTGCAACCGTTATTTCCAGTATTGTGTATGCTCATTTGCAGGCTTGATGCGAAGAAGATGAAATCATGCTGTTGTTCTCGAAATAGGAGCGATCGGGAGATTTGCAGGCAACTGATTGGCTCCCGGATACAAAACGGTCCAGGCATCAGTTGTGTTTCCTCTGCATTGGTTGGTGAAAGTCCGACTTTGCAAAATCTGATAGCAACCCGGTTGATTAAGAGAGACGACAACCTCGCAGGGATAGTTGCAGCCGCATAGAATTAGACTACTTCCGTATTGGGCAAGGTTTCCACGTTGGGCATAGCGACCTCTAGATCGAGTGGCTATGAGTCTCCCGGCAGGCATATGTAAGGTCCCTTGGGTCGTGACCATGTTCGCAAGCGCTCTTCTCATCCACACATTACAATTACAATGCGCCGACGGACCCAGAATACTTTCAGCCTTATCATACTACATATTGCCGCAGTCCTCGGCCCACTCCAGTCATTACAGTTGTCAGCATCGACATCATGGAGGTTCTTCAAGCTTCGTTCAGGGCGCCCTCCTCGCAACATGCTCGACACTGCTTGCTATAACCAGCTCTCGCTCCACACTCCTCCTTCAGAGCCTCCTTCAGAGCTGGAACCCACAGCTCTACCTCATTCTTTGCCGAACGATCCCCTGTCTTGTTGACGAAAAAGGACGGGGAACATTTCATTGACACATACTTCCATGACTAACACCATTTAGTATGGGTCCTCGCCTATCCCTTTTTGGCTATTTTGCAGAATGACCTCACAAGCAGAATATATTTCCTAGACTTCCAACGGCATGAACCTCGACGGACTGGTGTTTGTTATGTATCACACTTTTGTATAGACGCTCAGCGACCCTGTCGTTTTTACGATCGTCACGACGCCGCGGCGGACTGACTGACAATCGAACACGATGGACCATTTCAACATTACCGTCCAAGACGGGGCCATGGTTTCGACGAGGAGAGGCTTCAAGGTGTCAAAGCAGAAACACAATGGCACTGCCTTTATCAACTCCTCCGCCAGCAACATCGTCCCAGGCAAAAAAGAATCGGGCGGTGGATCCCTCTTGCCAACAGCTGGAGAGCTTACTTTCGTCAACAATGGTGGAGACGGAAGGAGGTCGAGGCGGAAAACCCGGCCCGCGTCTCATGATGGACGTAAGACGGGGTCCAGATCTCTTGGAGCGCGGGAAACCGCACAGAGTCGACTGTCTCCCGATGCTAGACTCTCTTCCAGCTCTCCTAGGACGACAGTATCCGAAAACCCAAATTCACAATACGCATCGAGCACAGCCAGCGCGAGTAGCCCGAGCAACACAGAATCGACACCACTGCCACCATGGGCAGCTTACAGCCATTCGCAAGCGTATACCGAGCCGGCCAAGCGCCTACGATTCATGGCGCTTGCTTTCGGTAATGTTAGAACAGTATATAATGAAGAGCAACAGCCACCAGCGGGCGTCAGGCCTGTAGAAATGATGCAGAGATCCACTTGGCAAATTCACGACCCTACCACGATACATTGTGCCCTCACGATGGGCGCTCTCTTCGATGCTGTCAAAGAAGGCAAACACGACACGCCGCAACTGACGGCGCTGGCCTCGCAGCTCTACTCGATCGTCAACCGCCGCGTCAGCGAGAACGATCGCACTGATAATGCACGAGACGTCACCATCAGAGCTGTGGCATCCTTGGCCATCATATCTGGTTATCAGGCAAAGTCTGAGCACTGGTATGTACATATGAGGGGGCTCCAGAACCTCGTTGATATTGCCGGAGGGCAGGAAAAGCTCTTTCCTGGCACGCTCGACATGATTCGCTGGTATGTACTCGACTTTTACATACCGACTGAGCTCATGGAACATTGACATGGCTCTCTCCTTTCTAGCGCTGATGTTACTGGTGCTATCTCTGCGGCGAGAAACCCATGTACATCATTTTTCGGACTGTCATGTAGATCAAGACATGTTTCAAGGCTGGAAGATACTGGAAGCACTACACGAGGCGCCGTCCGAATTCTAGATGTCTTCCAATTCGACCCGGAGACAACGAAAAGTCTTACTGCGACCGCCAAGTTCTGCGAGGATCATGCGGGAGACCAGGACCGAGATGTTACTTCATTACAAAACCATACCTCGGAGATTCTCGAGGACTTCCATTACCTATGTCATCGATTACTATCAATGCCGCAACCGCTACAAGACTGGGACAACATTACATCATCTTCCACGTCTACTCATTTATCGCCACAGTCGCAGAACTTTTCAACAGCAGGATCCAGGACAATGTCTCCGGCCGAAACGACCACAAAGGCCGTGGAGTTGACCCTTCGAATATTAGCAATCATGTATTTGAAGGAAATCATGCTAGACATTCCCTGCAACGACAACATCCTCCTCGAAACCATGGCAAGACAGCTCTTATTCATTCTATCCGGCCAAAGATCAAACGTCTTCCGCCCAGACCAAACCCCGGTACTCATATGGATATGTCTCGCTGGCCAAGTCTTCGAAATGCGGAAGAAGGCCACATGGCATCGCGAGCCCGCCAGATACCATGGAGCGTACGCACAGCTTCTCGTGGAGATTCTTACCGCAGAAGAGAGAACAAATACGGACAAGATACCGGCAGACAAACTTGCCTTCTGCAGATGTTTCGACTTGCGGCGGATACAGGGCGCCATGTGGGACGAACGTGAGGCCATCAGAGGGATTCTAGAAATGACCAAGAATCAATAAAACATACTGAATTTACAATCCGTCCTTTCCATAAGGTTTTGCATTTATAGGAGTGGCATCAAGAGTGATGTTAGCCTGTACGATTGATATAATTGACAGTCAGTGACAGCAACTCGTGTTTGTAATGACCTGTTAGCATTTGGTGAGTGCTGGGCGAAATGATTACATTGCAAAGTATGTTTCAGACCTTCAAGAGGAATCCAAAATTAAACAATAAGAATATAATAGTTTTGAGCAGTCAGATACGTAAATCAGCTTGGTCATAGGAAACACAGTAGAATAATCAGTATATCTTTATGCACAGACCAGGACCCTTCTGCATAACAAGGTACGTTGGTACAATATGACGTGCGATGGTGGGGTCGTCGGATCGATAAAATGGCCAGTGAATTGTAATCATCCGCCCCGCGATTCGGAGGCGCAAACGTCGAAATAGTTCAGGTCCCTCCCTATTCGTTCTCGCCAGCCCATTCATTTCGCTACCAGCCAATCTGTTCCAGTTGACACAGCAATCCGATTCGAAGAGCCAACCCTCCAAGACCGAATATAAATCAGTCAACCACCCAAAATGTCCACGATAAAGGAGATCGTCAACGAGGACGAGTGGCGCGCCCACGTCGCCAGCCTGCACAAGGACACCCTCCTCATCATCTCGTTCCACGCGCCCTGGGCCGCGCCCTGCGCCCAGATGGCCACGGTCCTGCGCACCCTCGCCTCCGAGTACCCCGTGACCGAGCCCGCCCAGACGAGCTGGGTCTCGCTCAACGCCGAGGAGCTGAGCGACGTCTCCGAGTTCTACGACGTGACCGCCGTCCCCTACCTGGTCCTGCAGCGCAACGACACCGTCCTCGAGACCGTCAGCGGCAGCAGCGCCGTCAAGGTCCGCACCGCCATCGAGACCCACGCCCGGAGCAAGCCGACCGACGGCTCTTCTGCCGCCGCCAACGGTGCCCCCGCCGCGCCCGCCGGAGCCGACGAGATGGATACCAGCGCCGACCCGGCCCAGGCCAAGGAGGAGCTGTTCAAGAGGCTGGGCGAGCTGGTCAAGGCCGCCCCCGTCATGCTGTTCATGAAGGGCACGCCCAGCGGCCCGCAGTGCGGCTTCTCGCGGCAGCTCGTCGCCCTCCTGCGCGAGCGCAGCGTCAAGTACGGCTTCTTCAACATCCTGGCCGACGACGAGGTGCGACAGGGCCTCAAGGAGTTCGCCGAGTGGCCCACGTACCCCCAGCTCTGGATGGACGGCGAGCTCGTTGGAGGTCTCGATATTGTGAGTTTTCCCTCGTGATACCGCAATGCACCTGCAAAGTTGATACGGCAGAACTAACACATGACTACAGATCAAGGAGGAGCTGGAGAACGACCCCGACTTCCTCAAGCCCTACAGTGTCGCCAAGGATGAGACTGCCGCCGCTTGAGAGATCGAAATGGATAAAATTGCATAAAAAAAGGACAAAAGAAAGTCAAGAACGAGACATGACATGATGAAACTATGGGACGAGGCTTCCTGAGGACACCGGCAAGATCGAGCGGGATGCGGGTTGGGAATGTGAATACCGCGGATGATAAGATTAAACGCCGCGCCAAGAAGAAGAAAAGTAGACTGTGATCTAGCTCAAAGGGAAAGAAAACAAGACTGTCGTCCACAGGTTTCCATAATCCATTTTCTTCATAGCCGTTGCAATTCAGCATCTTATACTTCATGTCATGGGGTTCTCACTGAATGTGATTATTATTCGAGATGCGTTCTGTATTATTCTTTTTGCTTTTGCTCTTATTATGATCAGTACCTGGGAACACATCCTGTAAGTCTCTTTTTGGCGCACATCAGTTATCGTCACTATATTGAGGGTGCTCGGGATTGCTTTTCCAAAATGAAGTACAAGCGAAATGCGAACCTCAAAAATATTGGCTGGGGGAGGGCGGTCCCAGCCAGAGAGAGGAGAGTAACGATATTGGTTTTCTTAGATGCGGCGCGCTTAACCACTACACCGCTGTGTCCTGTGGTTTCGTGGAGTGTTGATAGATTGTGCTCTTTTTGATCTTATATTAGGTAGCAACTGGCGCCATGTTCCCAAGTATTGCGTATATTTTTGGGTTCACTGGCAGAACCCAAGGTCTTGCAGCGCAATGCGGATATATAATCTGCATGGAACCGATTTGGTGCTGGGGGCTCTGTAAATATTCGGAACCGCATGTCTTTTAGGTACTCTTCCCAGTTGCCGCGCATTGTGCGCATGCTCTGAGAATATGCCTCGTCTAGATTGAACGGCCTTTGTGGTGGGCATGAGATGCGGGAGGCATGAGAGGCGACTTTGTGCCAAGATCTCTCCTTGAAGGCCATGCTTGTTTATCCAAAAATCTGACTCTTCAATCATCGTGGAAACCGAAAAAAACCTCGTCCTTGGGAGGCGCGCCCAGACGCAGCTCTTCCTCGGGTGCTGCACACAGCTCCCTGGCCTCGTCCGGGAGCGACATGTTCCGGAGGTCGTCGAGCCGCGAGATGAACTGCATGGCCATGCCGGCCTCGCTGTGCCAGATCATGTGGCAGTGGAACAGCCAGACGCCAGGGTTGTCGGCCACGAAGCGCAGCAGGACCCAGCCGAAGCCCTCGGCCGTGGCCACGTCGCGGCTGAGCGGGTTCTCGACGGGACCGCGGTCCGCCGGGTCCAGCAGGCCCCGGCCCTGCGGCTGGAAGCCCAGCTTGTCGTAGCCCGGAAAGTACCCGTGGCCCGCGCCCAGGACGAAGAACTTGTGGCCGTGCAGGTGGAACGGGTGGCTGTTCTCGTCCATGTTCTGCAGGACGATGTCGACGGTCTGCGCGGGCCCGCGGTGCGAGACGACGAGCTCGTGCCTGGCGTCGAAGGCGGCCGCGTTGAGGCCCTCGGCATCAAAGGACGCGTTCCCGCTGTCGAGGCCGTCGAGCACGCGGTGCAGCGTCGGCGATCGGAGGTCGGGGCGGAACGACGAAGAGTTCATGACGCCCCGCTGTAGTCGCCAGTCGCCGATGGCCAGGTTCGTGCGTACGTACCACGAGTGGTCCGCATATTCGGGGGCCGGCTGTACAGGGTCTGGACGATACCGCGCGCGAGCCGTCATGTCTTTGCAGAGCATGGGGTTGTTGGCGTTGGTGTTTTCCGTGGTTGGTAGGTCTTGAGCTGCCTGTCCAGCTGGGGTTGAGGCTGCCGGGTTGGTCGATATATTATAGCGAATGATGGCCTTTGCCTCGCCAGATCCGTTTTCGGGGATGGCCATTTCGTAAAAGCATGCCTTGATCATGCGAGCGCGGAGCCAGAAAAGATTAAGGCCGGTCGTCTCGTGTTGATTGGTGGTCAAGATGGCGCTATACCGCTGCCCGGGCGAGAGCACAATGTCGGACTCTGGGGCTGGCTCGATGGTCGTCCCGTCGATTTCTATCACGGGCAGACTGCTGTGCTCGTCGACCGAGACCTGGAACCAAGCATAGCCGCCCAGGTTGATGAAACGTAATCGATGACTGGCACTGGATTCCAGGTTCATGGTCGGGAGAAAAGTGCCCTTGGAATCGCATCGGCGGTTCGGGTGTGAACTGCAGTCGGCCTGGTTCAGGCCGTTGATCAATGCAGCGTTTGGAATGGGCGAGTCCTCGTTCCCCGGAGACAATACCTCGCGCATCAGTCCTTCAGCAGGGTCATAATACCAATCGTGAAGCATGACTACCCGGTCAGAAACATAGGATAAAGTCCCAGATTTTGCCTCAACGCGGCCGTGAACGATCAAGGGACCGATTAATCCATCGAGTGTCTGTACGCCCTGATGACCGTGGTAAAAGTCTAGGATACTCGTTAATTCGTGATCGTCATGAATGGTGGTTGGTTTGGTAACTCACAGGTACCGGCTTGACCGCTGACTGTAAATTTGTATTGATACGACTTGCCAGGAGCAATTGGACACTGCGTCACTCCAGATGTCCCATCCATCCAAGCGGTGCCGTTTTGGAATAAGCCATGCCAATGAATCGCAGTCGAATTGGTGGCACGGTTTTCCACGTTGACGACAATCGTATCCCCTTCATTGACTTCGATGAGAGGTCCCGGGAACTGCCCATTAATGGTCATCATGGGTTTGAACACGCCGTCTGGATTGCCTTCCTTCTCGAGTATGGTCCAGTCGTAATGGCGTTCCTGGGGAGGAGCCTGAAAATCCCAGTCCGACGCCAGTATATAATCCTCGTCGGACCTTCGCATCGGGCGCTCCAGATAGTCCGCCATAGTTGCACCCGATATCGAAGGGTCGCCTGAGACCTCATCATTCCTGGCGATGAGTCGTATGTCAAAGTACAGCATGAGCACAATGATGAATACGGACGACAGGCGGATGAACCACGACCTGTTGCCCCTGAACCTCACCGGCCCGGGTCTGGCGACCTTTTCGGCGTCGGTACCGTCCTTGGCCAAGAGCGCCTCGCCTTGCTCGACATCGCGACTCGAGGCTGGAGTCGCCACGTCGGCTTCCTCTTCGTCAGAGTCGAAAAGCATTCTTTCCGACTCGATGCGCAGGTCGGCAAGAGGCGAAGCGGCACCTGCTCTGGCGTGTGATCCCATACTCTCTCAGACGAGGAGCCTCTATTGACTCGAAGCGCGAGTTCTGATGTCGTCGTTGGCAGATGACAATTGATCACCGCTCAGTGGGATGAAGCGCAAGCATGATCTGGACGGAAAACGACCCCTGAATGCTCATGTATGAATCCCCAAATTGTAACCACGCAAGCATATCACCATTCACCAGCTCGTACGATGAATCTCGCGGAGTCGCGCGCCGGCCTGGACGTGTCGTATGTTGAGGAGGGCGAATCTGGAAGGCGAACGTTGGAGATTTATGAAGCTTGCGACACCCCTGTTGGTACAATGTCAGACGCCAAGTCATCTGCCCGTCCCCGTTGGCGGCGTGGCTTTCGTAGATGCTCCCCGAGACTTCAAAGCCCCTCAAGACACTCTGAATTCTTAATTTCAGACCTCGAGTAGGAATTCTTGTGTATTCTGAGATTTCATGATAAAGTCATTCGAGTGCGCAAAATCTCAGATGAACAAAACCCGCGACGTCCCCTCGGAACGTGTTTCGGCAGCACCAGCTAATTGGCTCTCAAGAATAGACCGGGTTGCGCTACACGGCAACGACATTGAGCGACCCACGCTCTCGGGACTGAAATGTGGCACGCCAACGGGCAGCGAGCCGAGACCTATTTAAAGGTCCTACATGTCATATGGACCCTGAAAACCCTTTTTTTTTTTTTTTTTTGTTCCTCAAACGTATACTCCAAAATGCCCTGAGGACAATGTTTAAAACATATTATTGGCTTGTTGAAGTTGGGTTGAAAGTACAATTGAAGCGAGTTCCGGGGTCCTGACTAGATGTGCATAATCACATATTCAGCAGAAGTCTTATGCAATGCCAGCGAGTACATTATATCCACAGCCACACTCGATCATATCTCTGCGTGGCTTGACTTGGAGCACTTGGAACAAGTGCTCGCAACTTCACGATCTCAAAGACGACAGGCGAGGCAGTCATAGTCATATAGATTTTCGTTTCAGCAAGTTATGGTCAGTCAGGTACACAATAATAAGTGGTCCTATGATCTGGGGACTTAAACGGCGATAAGACCTTAAAGTCCGTGCCGGTTCAACCTCGTTTTTCTCTTCCTTCTCTCTACCCAGCCGGATGACTCATGCTAATTTGTAGAAAAGGTGGAATCGAGCGCAGAAGAGCCCCGAATCAATGGAGGATGATCTGCACTTGACCGACGAGCTTGACGAGGCAGCAAGGTAAGCCATCGAGTCGCGCAGAACTCGGCAGAGCAACACGCCCCGTATCACCTGGAGTTGGTGTGTGCTACTATCAGCTATATGGGCTTCCAGCCATGTGCACGAGCGGCCCCTGAAAGCGCTAGAGCCAGCGAAGCAGACACCATACCTCAGCCTTGACTAGGGTGGTATTATAGGCGACCAAAGGTGACTCACAGGATAAGAAGAATGCTGCAACAACTCGCGGGCTGGCTCCTAGCCCATACACAATAGGCTCACGCATGGCGTCATGGTGCTTTGCCAGAGGATTTCAATGGACAATTGGGATGCACTTGACTTCAGTAGCCAGTAGCATAACTCAAGCATGGACTTGGCCGAAGTAACGACATGGGAGCACGTAATAGGTGACCAGCTAGAGATGATGAATCCAACTCGCTGCCTGAATTGACGATGTACTGATTGATCCCTGTAGATATGGTCGCCGAGATGAAGTAGATCATACAGAAGAGGCTGGGCAGGAAGAGAACAACGACAAGTCAGCAGCCTTTCGGGACTGTTTCTTTGGGGCTTTGAGGCGGAGCGAACATGTTTATCTATCTGTCTGCTTCCAAAGTGACGAGTGTTTTCGTTTTCAGTCGAGCGTTGAAGCACCTCCCTGCCGTTCAATCTGCCCATTTTCATCGACTGCAATAGGTAAGCACAAAACAGCGGAGCCTCCACGCTTCTCGGCACTTTCCCTGCAGGTTCCAGCGCGTAGTGTACATGTTTTGAGTAGGGCAGCGGATGATTGTCCACTAAACTACCCCCCTAGCGAGCTTCAAGTTTGAGCCCGTCCCTTTTCTTTGGTCCAGGATCTCTTGACACCAAGAAGAAGGTTCCGCCTGACTTTTGGCTCTACTGTAATCTATACGATCATTCCTGACCTGCCTGTTACTGTCGATTCCTTTCTCAACTCTACAACCCCAATCTGGGTCCTCTCTCACCCTGACCACTGAATCGCCGCGATAATCTGCTCAAAAGCAGAGCCGAACATCTCGTTGCGCCGTATCGAGACCGCCTCGCGACGTGTATATATATACACTACATCAACCTACCAATGCGCATGCGGACCCCTATCAAAGCTGGTATCCGCTACAGGTCCCCTCTTCCGCCAATCTTTCGCACGAGTCGCTCTCTGAGGGGCAACGCCGAGCAACTCTAAATCTGACCTTCGCCCGCCGAGTCGTCACGATTCCCCCCCAAGAGCTCTGTGAGCGCAACCCGCGACCCAAGGCATTGATTTGAAGGGCCGCGGGCATAGTTGGGAAACTGAGCACATTCCAGCACTGCTCTTGGCCGCCCACAACCTGTGGGATCCTGGCAGAGGGACCACAATCGCGTCTCATTTTCTTGTTTGCACGGCTCCCCACTACAGGTAGATCTGTTGCGCCATCCGAAGATCAGAGAAGTGCACAAACTGCTCGAAGTCGACCATCAGATTGCCATCCTCAGCAGACACGAATACGAGCACAACAAAGTCGAAACATTCAGCAATCCATCTGGATAAGCTTTAACAGGAGGCTTTGCCGCTAGAAACGCCCATTGTATTCCAATATGACGCCGACGCCTCCTTCTGCGACGACGTCCTCGTCGGGACACTCGCCAGAGGAACAATTCCGTGTGGTCAGGCGCCGTAATCGTGTGCCTCTCAGCTGTTTGCCATGTAGGACTAGAAAGTAGGTCTCTTTATCCAGCCGGCCAAGGAACCCGCGGCTAATGATCAATCCAAGGTTGAAATGTAACAGAGGATCTCCCTACTGTGATAACTGCGTGAAACGCGGTGATACGCAAGCTTGTACATATGCCAGCCCGTCGGCCCGGAGGAAAAACACAGGCGGTGAAGCAGCAAATGCTACGCCTGATGACATGCAAAACCGAATCGACCGCCTCGAGGGACTGGTTCTGAGCTTGATGCATGGAGGCGCCAACATTGATACATCGTCGTCGGTCGCCGCGGCTGCTGCCACCGCAGCAACATCTGTTTCGGGAGATCCACGTGCTTCAGTGGCGGACACTAGCAGTTCCAAGAACGAAAAGGACGAAAACAGCATGAGGGACGAGCCGGAGGGTGACAGTGATGTCGAGGATAATCTGGCCAACTCCCTTGGTGTGCTCAAGGTGGATGCCGATAAGGGCAAATCCATGTACATGGGACAGGAACATTGGGCGACTCTTCTTGCCGACATATCTGAAGTCAAGAGCTTCTTTACGTCCCATAAGAAGGATTTGGAGAAAAGCTACGAAAGGGTCATGTCCTCAAAACCGGCCACGGCACGAGACTCACCCATATTTCTTCTTTCGGCACCGACGGCTACAGAAACCGAGCTGCGGGCTGAGCTGCCATCGAAATCGGCCATCACCACCCTGGTGTCGCGGTACTTCAACTCGCTTGATACCGCGGTCAGCATCATCCATGGCCCTACATTTCAGCAGCAACTCAGAGTCCATTGGCAAGATCCTACCAAGTCATCCATCATGTGGGTCGGCCTGGTATACTCGATGCTATGCTTGGCTATGCTGAGTTACCACAAGGTTGGAGACGAGCCACCGGAATGGAAAGGAAGGTCATTGGACCTGGCAGCTGAGTATCGGCTACGGACAGTGCAGTGCCTCGTTGCCGCTGATTACACTCGGCCGGTAGAGTATACCGTCGAGACCATGATCTTGCACTTGTTCGGAGAGTGGTCTTCGCGATGGGATGCAGACCTGTCGCTTTGGCTCATCACGTCACTTATCACGAGAATAGCCATGAGAATGGGCTATCACCGTGATTCTGATAACTTCCCGTCTGTCACACCGTTCAAAGGAGTATGTTCAACCAAGAGCCCTACGTGATGGCAAGGAATTTCGCTGACTGAAGTCAATTAACAGGAAATGAGACGGAGAACGTGGGCTCTCATTCGCATGTCTGACATCATGTTCTCATACCAGGTCTCTTTGCCGACCATGATTTACGAGCATGATACCGACACAAAGCTGCCGCACAACATTTTCGACGAGGAGTTCGGGCCCGACACCAAGGTCCTGCCGCCGTCAAGGCCCATCACGGAGCCGACGCCTATTGCGTATATGATTGCCAAGACCAGTCTCTGCATTGAGTTTGGCAACATCCTTCAAACGGTGACACGCGTCAGCGGGCAAGCAACATATGATGATATCCTCAGCCATGACAGGAGGCTGCGGGAGATTCTCGATGAATTACCACCACATCTGAAAATGCATCCACTGGAAGGATCTCACGATCCCGTCACCCTGTTGATTGCGCGTTTCAATATCAACCTTCTCTACTTGAAGATCATGTGTATGCTACATAGGAAACACATGATCAGGGCGAGGCAGAATCCACGGTATGCCCACTCGCGCCGTAGCGCCGTCGAGGCATCTCTGGAAACATTGTCTCATCTGCGCACCATCAATCGGGAATGCCAAGCCAATGGCCGGCTGCGCACGATGAAGTGGTATGTTCAGTCCACCTCGAAGGACACTCTTTTGCCGACCATGCTGGTTGCCCTCGACCTACACCACGATAATGTGGCTAGGAGCTCCGGGGAGCGGCAAGACTCACAAGCAGCTTTCTTCTGGACACCAGAACAGCGAGCTGAGATGATGACTTCACTGGAAAGTGTAAGGGACATCTGGAAATCGCTCACACAAGACTCGGTCGAGGCGTACAAGGCTGCCAACATTCTTGACATCATGCTTGAGAGAATAAAGAATCCCAATGCTGCCCCGTCGACCATGATGAATCTGGACCCCACGAAGCAGGAAAACCTGTTCGGCAACTTTGGATCAAGCGACATGCAACCAGAGCATTCGGCAGCCATGACGCTAGGCATGATGTCCACCGGATTAACACCGAACTACCAGTCTCCCGGTGGTACCAACTATCCTCCATTAGACCTGGGCATGAGAGACATGGGAGGCGTTGGCTTCAGCCCCAACAACCTCTTCCAGCCAGATTTTGCTGGTGGAGCAAACAACCCTGCATCTCCATTCTCCATGTTCACCAATCTTGGAACTTCTGCCGACATGCCTCTGGATCAGAACTTCGATTGGGTAAGTGAGATGATACTAGTGAAATATGTTGACTCCCGAAGAATGCGATTGCTAACTCATTATACAGGCTGCATTTGAGAATTACACCCAGAATGTTAACTTTGGAGAGCAGACTGCTTTTGGTTTCTTCCCAGAAGGACAACCGCCACAGCAGCAACAGTCTCCCCAGGAGGCGTCAACTGACAGCTCATTTTCTTTCATGAATATGAGCACACCAGGAACCAACAAGTCGAATCCCTAAGGGACCAATGACAGGCTGAGTTGAGGGTGTATCAGAAGTACAAAGCCTGGACACGGATCCTGGACACGGATGTATAGGTAGTGTTATCCTTCAATCTACATCAAATGTTTGAAGCTGATTGTTGGAATGGTTTGGACTATGTACGAATGACCTGGACGGTCCAAGTACTTTCCCGTGGTCAAGGCGGGATCAATATAACCACTCTTCTCTGCTTTTCGATCTCGATTGCTCACATCGACGATCACAAGGTGAACGTGATGGGACCCGCTGCATTCCTGGATCTCCCGGGTTGTCCTGATGTGGGAGTAAGTAAAGAACGCTGCAGACTCAACAGGTCGGACCGAAAACAACAGCCATTGCAGAAAGACCATGACAAGAAAGCGACGCGTGGCAGGATCATGAGTTGGCTGGCCAGGCCATGGATTAAAGATCGACAACCACGGATCACTTAGTCAACCTCGCCTCATCGTATGAGCCAGAGCGGTCAAACACCGGGACTCTTCCGTGTCGTGTTTAAGACTTTCTCAGGTAGGTACCATGAGTATCGAGGTATAGCGCGTAAAGCAACATGAACCGCGAGAGAAGTTATCTTTAATCGGGCCTATATGTCTGTCTCCCCACGACAGGTGTCAACAAGACTCGCGGAGAAACTATGTCCACCGAACTATTTTCGGCGCGAACCTTGGCATGGACCAGGATGCCACGCGCTTTATTCGATATGACACTCGAATGGTACTCTGGACGGTCCTTATATGGCTCTTCCCGAGGCGGCGAATGTACTACTCCGATTTTGTATCTAGGAGTAATTCGCGGTGCGGAGTACTTGCTGAGCTTAAGGGACCTGCTATGACCGTGAGGGGAATCCTGGCAGCCGCTTTTATTCATCCTCAATGCCTGGATCTCCCGGGAGGATGTGATTGAAAGTGATGATTGTGAATGAGTAGCCAGGATCGAGATACTGCCTATGCAAGTCTGATACTGAAAATAAAGAAAGGAGGAAGTCTGGATTCCTCACACAGTCGCTTGACTTTATCACGATGACTTAATGCAATACTGTTTGTTGTTCATGAGGCCGTGATCACATGCCAGCAGTGAAGATGAACCCACTCGATTTCCGTGTGGATATCATATTTATTCCAAACACTGACATTGATTTCCATAATGGGACGACCGGATACCGCTGTAATTGCCCCAAACAAACCATCACGGCCGGATCGACATCATGGTAGCTCCCCATGTCATCCACATGCTTACCTACGTACATGTCATTGAATAATTCCTGGGGAAATATCTGGCATTGGCGAGCAGAATCCTGGAATGGCTTGCGCATCGCCGCGGATGGGCTACGGAACCGAGAAGCCTCCCCCACACAATGCGACGCTGCTAGCCATGATGAAGAGGCCAAGGGGCCCATGCTGGGCCGAGTCGGTCCTTCTCGTCGGGTCACGATGGACAGGAACGGCTGAGGGAATCCAACTCTGGCAGATGCTGAGTCGGGGATGGAGAGTCGCAGAGGGCGGAGTTTTGTGGGGTGCATCTCATCTGTGCAGATGGAATAGAAGATCGGATCTTTGTACCTACTTACAGGTGGGTGGTAGTGTATGTATGGCGGGCGCGGGGAACAACACATGAAGCGGACTGTGGAGAATGCCACTGGAGCTGCCGGATCGAGGCAGGACGGGCCTGTTAGTGTAGCACCTAAACCCAGTCCGGATTTGTCTCTCATCAACCTGGATTTCAAGAGTCGCATGGGACGGATCCTCGTGATACTCTCTCTTCGCACTCAGTTTACCTCTTCTTCGGCGGCGAAAAGAGAGTGCGGAAAATAAGAAATGCATGACCAGGTACCGTGATCCTCGAGCTAAGACCATTCCGGGGACTGGCCTTGGCAGTTTTATGCCTCTTTTCCCCCTCATGTTGTGCTGTGGTACCTGGTGGGCGGCCAATGATCCAGGTACGCGCCGTGGGCCCGTATTGAGCTCCTTTTAGTATCGAAAAGCCGCGAGGGTTACACCTGGGCACCAAGCATGTACAGTCGTAGTGATTTCCCGGGAACATCAATTAACCCCAAAAAAACCTTGTGAAGGAACGAGGCCACTGACAAGGAAGTCGGGGCTTGAGTCGATGGAAGCGCTGCCGAGCGGCTCCAGCCTCCGCCTCCCGTGTGATTTAAGGGATCTCGGATAATCTATATACAGACGCTATATCCCACGACCTCTTCCTTCTGTGGACCTCATGTCTCACCAGCACCAGGTCGGTTCCGAACAGCCCGCCGCAGACCTCATATAATATTTTTATACATCATTTCTTACTCGAAGAATTTCTCTGCCTCGTTGACCGTGTTTGGCATCGATCTTTCGTTCAGCTCTGGCAAACATGAGGTCCAACGCCGCCTTGTCTGCTCTCCTGGCCACGGCCGCCCAGGCCTTGACTGCCGCCCAGTGGGAGTCGCAGTCCATATACCAGATTGTGACCGATCGTTTTGCCCGCACCGACGGCTCGACCACCGCCAGCTGCAACCTGAGCCAGTACTGCGGCGGGACATGGCAGGGCATCATTGACCATTTGGACTATATCCAGGGCATGGGGTTCACGGCGGTAAGTCCACGATGGATGGACACGCGCAAGAGCCTCGAATTAGAAATTGTACTCTGACACGGCATTCTAGATTTGGATCTCGCCGATTGTTACAAACATTCTCGAGGGCTCCGGAGGGTACGTCATCTTTCTCATCCCGAAACTGACCCTGCAGGAGAGAATCGAATCACTAATACCGGATCTGTAGAACCTCATACCATGGATACTGGGCTCAGGATATCACCACGGTGAATTCCAACTTTGGTACTTCTGACGATTTGGTTGCTCTGTCAGACGCACTCCACGCCCGTGGAATGGTGTGTCCCTCCTCAGACCACTAAGCATACTCATACCGGGGTATTGACTGACACACCTTGTAGTACCTGATGGTTGATGTCGTCACAAATCACATGGGCTCTCCCAACGCGGCCAGCAGCGTCGACTATAGCATCTACACGCCCTTCAATCAGCAAAGCGAGTACCACACGGCCTGCGACATCAACTACGACGACGAGACGTCGATCGAGGAGTGCTGGGAGGTGACGTCGGCGCCCAGCCTGCCCGACCTGCGGACCGAGGACGACGACATCCGCAGCACCTGGAACTCCTGGATCACTCCCCTCATCTCCAAGTACGGCATCGACGGCCTGCGCATGGACAGCACCAAGCACGTCGAGAAGTCCTTCTGGCCCGGCTGGGTCGACGCCTCGGGCGTCTACAACATGGGCGAGGTCTACAATGGCGACCCCAGCGTCTTCCCGGACTGGCTCAACTACATCAACGGTCTTGAGAACTATCCCTTGTAAGTATATGCTACAGTCGCCTGATGTTATGCGTCGCCGGGCCTTGAAATTCTGATTATCCCGGGCCAGGTACTACTGGATCACGCGCGCATTCCAGTCAACTTCGGGTTCCATCAGTGATCTAGTCAACGGAATCAACACTCTCAAGGGATCTAGTATGTTTATAACGAGATGTGGCAAATCGGTCTCGTGCTAATCTTGGCCAGTGGCAACAAGCACCCTCGGCACCTTTATGGAAAACCATGATCAGGTTCGGTTCCCATCACTGACAAGCAACACGGTATGTCTTCCCATTATAAAACCTGTTCTTGAATCAGCTAACGTGTGATGACAGAATTTGATCAAGAATGTGAGTTGGACATCCTTACGAGAGATATTCATGATCTAACAATATTTTGTCAGGCAATTGCTTTCACGATTCTCAACGATGGTGAGTGGTCAATACATGTTGAGTTTTAAAGGTCCATTGCTAATGTCTCTCCTCCCAAGGCATTCCCATCATCTATTACGGACAGGAGCAACAGTACTCGGGCGGCGCTGATCCTAACAACCGCGAAGCCCTCTGGACCTCGGGCTACAACACGGGCTCGGACCTGTACAAGTGGATCACGACGATCAACAAGGTGCGCAACACGGCGCTCTCCAAGGAGTCGAGCACCTACCTGGCGTACCAGGCCTACCCGACCTACTCGGACTCGCACGTTATCGCCATGAAGAAGGCCGACGTCATCGGCGTCTTTACCAACGCGGGCTCGAGCTCCTCGGCCACGGTGCCCGGCTTCACCGCCAGCCAGGCCGTGTGCGACGCCATTGCCGGGACTTCGTACACGGCCGACAGCAGCGGCAGCCTCACGCTCACCGTCGGTCCTCTGCCTGCCATCCTAGTACCAACTTCTTGGGGTCTCTGTGGCAGCAGCTCTGGTAGGTTCATTTACCCCTCCAGTCCTTTTCCTTAGAAGTATATATTAGGAGGGAAATTTGGTTTGAATTGACGCCTTAATCAGTCTCGCAGGTGGAACAACGACAACTAGTGCGACAAAGACAACGACCTCGGCGACAGGAAGTAAGTTTTGTCATCTCTATACCTCCTCCAAATTGCTATTCCTCGAAGAGCGTATGAGACTAACTTGTGGGCCAACGTAGCCTCAACCGCCTGTTCAACGGTGCCAGTGAGCTTCAGCGAGACCGTGACAACTCAAGTCGGACAGACTATTAAGATGTATGTTCGAATGCGAAATTCGTTTATCCCTTTCTTATGATTGCACGATTCCAATCCAAGAATAAAAGAGAAGCAATGCTCGCTCTACTCTTCCTATACCCCTGACGGCACTAAACCAAACCCTGGCAAACACGACCCTAACCCGCAACAGCGTCGGATCCATCGCGGCCCTCGGAAGCTGGGACACGTCCAAGGCCATCGCCATGTCGGCGGCCTCGTACACGGCGGCCAAGCCCGTGTGGACCGTCACCGTCAACCTGCCGGCGGGCACCACCTTTTCGTACAAGTTCATCAACGTGGCCAGCAGCGGCACGGTCACCTGGGAGGCCGACCCCAACCACTCGTACACGGTGCCCTCGAGCTGCACGGCCGCCCAGGCTGTCGTGTCGAACACCTGGCAGAGCTAGTTGCATGTGCTGGGTAGGGCGGTTTACAAGGGATTCAAGCTGTTTTAAATGTGTCATCGCCTCGTTGTCGGCGCTGTGAATAGCTTCTCGTCCAGATTTTATAACATAACTATTTTCATGACTGTGACTTGTTTTTGTCGTATGATAGAATTGTTGTATGATGTATTTATCGGTATTGATTTATTTATTACTATCATGACACCCGAATGGATTGGGTAATACCAATTACATTCGCTGCCTTGTAGCTTCGCGCTGATAACAAGCTCACCACCCGAGCCCTTGCGAGAAATCGCACTTACAGCGCAAGTAGCGATAACTTCACACTAAAGTCACAGAAGCTAGATATCCCCTCAAGTGTTGTGAGAGCTCACCAGCAGAAGCACTTCACTTCAAGTTCCCACCGACGCCATCTCGGTATACTTCTTCCATACCAATCACCAGCGGTGATCATATCGTAAAAAGACACTTATAATCTCTGGGAAACAACGAGAGCACGTTTGATCTCGTATCGAATCACTATTACACGCCGTCCACTGCTGGTGTGCCGGCCGAAACAATGGAGCTCCTGTCAAGCTTTTCTTGTTGCTGCTCGCTATTCATCAACACTCACTCGCACCACGATGGCTTCCTGTGCGCTGCGCAGCACTCGATAGCAGATCCAATTGCGAGCATCATGAACAAGGTGCTTGGAAGAAGTAAAATAATGCATTGATTCCATTTGGGTATCTCTTGTTTCCATTCTTTTCCCCCACCAGCTACAAAGATTTATATACATGAAATGTGGTAAAATGCCCAACCGACAATACAAACGCCTGGATGAAGAGTTGACCAAGTCAAAATACCTGATAACTTTCACGAGGATCAACTGGTCCAAGTCAAGGGAAGAAACTACAGGCCAAACGCCGTCTTGGCACGATTCCAGTACGCGCTTCTGTCGTCGGCGACAGTAACGCCGACACAGGCCATATACTGCGCGAAGCCGGCATCGTCGCCCTTCTGGAGGGCGGTCTTTTGGGCGTCGGTGCACTGGGTCGAGTAGAACCAAGGGCCGGAACCAAAGTTGTACTTGTCGTCGGTGAGCAGGGCCAGAAGGTTGTTCTTGCCGGCGTCGTCGGTGATGCTGCCGAGGGCGGCGACCTGGGTCTTGAGGTCGTCGATGGAGGCGGCGTACTTCTGGTTGAAGTCGAACATTTGCATGTTGGCGGTGCCCTGGCCGGGGCGGCCGGGGTTCACGTTGTGCTTGTACACAAAGTCTCCCGACTCGTAGGCCATCAGAGAGATGATGCCCGCGATCTCGCCCGGGGTGCGGATGTCGTACTTGTCAAAAGCGTCGATCATGGGCTGCGCGGCCTGCACGTTGGTGCGGCAGTCGCCTGTGGTGGTAGCGCATGCGCTCGACTTGGGCGCGATGGCGAGGATCATGGAGGCGGCCGTGTTGTCGCGGGCGACAACGGAGGAGGCAATAGTGGGAGAGGGCGCGGCCATGGCGCTACCGGCCAAGAGGAGCGAAGCTGCGATCTGAGAGTACTTCATCTTGTTGTTTCCTCTTTATAAGTGTTGTGGTATGGTTGAGATTTCAGAATTGGTTGATTAGAGTTGGAAAAATGTCAAGCTTTCCTGGTTTGGTGGAGTGATCGTGTCAAACGATGTCGTGATTCACGGAATTTTCGAGAGATTACCGCACAAGAAAGCCTCAGTCTTTGCGTGTCGTCGTTGTCCTTTATAGCAGTGCCAAATGCTGCTCCTTTGTCGTGAGTATAACAAAGCCTCCTTTCGCGCGTGTAATTGTGCCAAGGAATCTGCGCCCTTGTGAGATGCTGCTGAGCAAACAAACTGCTGACGTCTAAAATAAAACTGACTGCCGGAGTCTTTGATCGATGAAGGAATGAATATTCAAAAGTCAAGCCCGCTCACTGTGGACCAGATTGGTAAAAGGAATGGAAGAGGCAGTGAAAGACGTATGAATGTAGACGAGCGAGGCAGGGTGGGTATCAGCTGCAGGTTTATGTATGGCCCAGAGCACACGAGAAGGGACGGCTGGGCATCAAAGGAGAAGAATTGCTTGCTTGGATTGCTTGATTGTATGTATTACCATCCTTGCCTTTAGCACGGCAAAGACGAACCCCCTGAGAGGATCTACTCGTGATCAACGGCCTGCTGTTGGCTCCCAAGGGTATCGCAAAGGAGGCAGGTGATGGAAGCTCTCTCTCTTTCTCCCTGCCAGGGGTGGCATAGGTGGGCGCTGACTAGCTCAGACACGGCCTAAAGTGCAACTGTGGGGTCGAGCAACCGCTAAGGCGAGTTGACAGGAGCCAATCCTCTGGGCGTTTAGGCTGACGCTCTGGGCGGGATGAAACAGCGAAGCTCTGCCTACCCCTGCGTTGTTTCAATAGAGAACTGGGAGATCGGCGGATGATTGGCAAATAGCGAGTCGTCTATCGTCGCTTTTGCAGAGCCAGATCCTCGCATAGACAGGCCGTCTGTTGAAATCTCGTCTAATGCAAGGAACACGACAAGTCCTTGCCACTGGTTGGATCTGTTGGTTCCCAGAATGCGGCCAAAAGCCGCTACTGTAGTACAGAGAGGAACAGGAAGGAGTGCATTTGCATTGGTTGAGAACGGGTTGCCATCATCAACCATTCGAGTATGCATAAATTGGAAGTGGAAAGCTCAGGAATAGACCTTGGAATGCTGGTGTAAGGGCACTCTGAGGTGATCGTGCATCGCCGCTCGTTCGCAATACGAGACTCGACTGCGCCGTGTAAGTGGTACCTCGTGAGGCCTCTCGTAAGCTCATGGTGGCGATGCGATGAAATAAAATATCAATGCGCTCGCATTCCCACATCTGGGGAAACGGTTGCACTGCTCTGACAAGCTCCGTAGCTGACGAACATAAGGTGTGGTCGGTGCTTGACTGCTGAGCCTCCAGCTCTTGCGCAGCTGGACGGGGCCCGCACAATGCCGGTTCCAATTTAATCCGGCGCAACCAGACGCTGGCCCGTTCGAGGTTCACGGTTGGCAGGTCCGGCCCCGCTGTACCTGAGCCCGCGCTGTGCAATCAATTGTGAGCTTGCAGGCGGTTTGTACCTACGTAGACCCGTGCCGAGTATCTTGATGCAGCCTCGAGCTCAAGCTATCTGCTATCAACAATCAAGCAACAAAAAAATCGCCGAGCTCCTCCTTCACAATCCTGTGACGTCGGTTTGTCTCTCCACAACTTCCCAACGTCGCCGACACATGCGATAAATCACGAAAAACAAACGACCGACATTCCTTCACTCATTCTGTCGCGTCCTTCTTCGTGCCGCCCATCATGTCGAATCTCGGAAACTACATCGAGAGTAAGTGCTGCCTCTCTCTACAACCTACCTTGGCGGGGGACCTTGTCTTTCCAAAACAGCCTCGCGTATCTTGAGCTTACATCATGGGATTCTGACAGCTGGGTAGAGAAGGTGGTGGTGTTGACACTCGATTCACGCATGCTCGTCGGAAAGCTCGAGAGCTTCGATCAGTTGACCAATCTGGTAAGTTTTACTTGTCCCATGTACCTTCCCTCGCAGGTATTTGGACAGAATTGGGAGCTAAAGCATTCTATTCTTCCTGACAGGTTTTGTCGAATGCTCTGGAACGAGTCATCCGTACACCCGATGATCCTGACGATTCCGAGACGGTGCCCCTTGGCCTGTACATCGTCAGAGGAGACAACGTCTGTCTCGTAGGCCTCGTAGACGAATCCATCGAGAACGAGATCGACTGGTCGAAGGTCCGAGGTGCAACTATTGGCACCACCAAGCATAGCTAAGGCGGCGAAGATGGCCGGCTGGTTAGCTAGGACTTTGCTTGGCTTGCAAGCAAAGCGATGCTGGGACGATACGCAACACAGAAGAACGGACAAACGAAGACGAATTTGGACGGCATCTTGCTGCTGCAGATTGAAAAGGGGAAGCTGGTTGTGATAACGGCACACTGCATATGACGGCGTTCAAGGCGATACAGGTATGAATCTGAACAGGAGATCTTTTTCTTGGGGCATTTGAGTAGGGTACGCGTTGTTCTTGAATGATACCAACCAACCATAGAAGCTCGCTGATGCTTCTACGGGAGGGCGCAGAGATGAGCAAAACGTGGAGTAGAACACAAATAAAAGGTGTCCGAATGCTCATCTGTATTCTATATACACACATTTCGAACTTGCTCAGCCGAACAGGCGCTGCATCAGGTCCGGTGCAAACTTGTCAAAGCCGGGACTCTGGGCCCATCTGTGAATTCTGTTTCCTCTCTTTGCGCTCAGCCAGCCAAAGTCATCACCGGGGATCTCGTCGATCGCTACCTGCCCGTCGGTCGTGACGCCAATGGCAGACCCAGCCCCGGGAGCCCGCTTGCGGCCGCGCGAGTCAGCAACGTGCATGCCGTGCGTCCACTGCCCCGACGTCTCGATGCGGATGTCCTCGGGCTCGCTCCTGGCCAGCTTCCACGCCGGGTCGTCGCGCGTGATGTTGTACCACACGGTCAGGGGGTCGTGCAGGGACAGGCCGGGCTCGGGGTCGTCGCCGTAGTTGCGCTCGATCTGGCGGAACACGCCGCCCATGATGGTGTTGATCCACGTGGCCAGCGGGCTGCCCTCCTGGACGTGGGGCGTGACCGAGTCGAAGAAGAAGTTGCGGTTCAGCAGGTGCGGCGTCGTGATGTCGAGGGGGAACAGCAGAATTTTGAGCCGCCGCGACAGGTTCTCCGGGTACGGCGGCAGCTTGGCGATGGTCTGGGGCACGACGGGCATGGTGGATGCGGGCACGGCCGACGTCAGGGCGAAGACGCGGGCCGTGGCGATGGCGTCGGCGTACGTGTTGAACTCGGCCACGGGCGTGATGTTACCGGGCACCTCGATGGCGCCGCCCATGACGCACACCTCCTTGGCGCGCAGGAACGTCTCGGGGTCCTCGGCCGCCGCCAGCGCCAGGTTGGTCATGGGCCCGACGGCGCAGATGGTGACCGTGTCGGCCGGCTCCTCCTTGAGTATCCGCAGCATCTCCTTGTGGGACGGCACCTTGGAGGGGGTGAAGTATGAGTAGTAAGAGGGGTCCTGAGCCGGCGTGGGCACGCCATCCTCGAACAGCGATTTCCACGTCTCATCAGGGTTCAGGTGGGGGTGCTGGGAAGTCATGTCAGCCAAGGCGTGTGTGATGAATAAGAGAATCTTCGAGATGAACTTGCAGCCTCGTGAACTCCATGAAGGCCATCAGATCCATCTGCCAGGGTCGTCTTATTAGTACTGGTTTTGCAACTTGGCGGTCCGTCAAGCGTTCGACTCACGAAAGCCATCCTCCATCAAGATCTCCTCCTCGAGAGCGTGCTCGGGTCCTATCGCCACGACGGGCTTGAACTTGCGCAGCGAGGCGAAACCCTCCGGCTTGCCCTGGGACCGGCGCCACTCCAGCTCCTTGTCGAGCACGTGGAACATGGAGACGACGTTCTTGAGGCAGCTCTTGAGAGGGACGTTGCCGTACGTGACGGAGATCATGAGCAGCTCGATCTCCTCGGGGGACGACGCCAGGGCCAGCAGCATGGCCAGCATGTCATCGACACCTAAGTCATTGTGAGCTTCCCGCGGTCAAATGTGTTTGAGCAGACGGGTGCCTGCATACCTGGATCGGTGTCGAAGATGACTCTGCTTTTCGGCGCCATTATCGATGCTCTTGACTTTTTCCTTCGAGATGTTATGTATATATGTTGCAAGCAAACACTTTTAAGATGCCAGTGCAGACTTTCACTTGAAATTATAATATTTTGTATGAAGCTTCGAAGTTCAGAATGCAATAGTTTATTGATATGATGAAAATCGATCGTCCAGGAGGGGAAAGCTAAAGTTGATAAGCGCAAGACCCAGTAATATGTCCACTGGCCACCGGCGGAATACGGGCGAGTCAAAAGCCACGCAGCGAAACAATGCCGCGCTCTATCTATTGGACGTTCCCTCGGTGAAGTAAGTATACTCCCAACGATATCGTCCTTGGTATTGGCCAAGTGATAGCTCACCTACACTACAAAGACATCGTGATTATCACCGTCTTCACGCCCCGGGTTCGAAGTCTGTCAGAGCGGCCGGCCCCGGTCTACCCCTCATTCTCCAAGGGTCCAGCAGATCAGGGCCGTTCGGCCGTTGCACGGCTCGAGTCAAGAAGACGGTTTGCTGTCACTTGACTCGCCTGGTGATCTTGTATGTCTCGATGGATGTCATAATGCCCCAAGACTTGTAAAGAAACATAACTGATATGGTCACTACAAGTGGGAATATTTCAGATAGGGCTTCTTGAGCTCTCGGCTTGACACTGCTCGAGTAGTTGAGCTGACGCGGATAATGTCGCATACTAGGTCCCAGGCGTACTGCGCCCTCTTGGTATTAGATGTCGACTTATCGAATTGGCTCGGCATGTTTCGAGAAGACACGCAAACAAAAGAGTAATCGATACGACCATTTCGAAGAACCCCCTCGGTCTAAAGACTGACAGCTGGGGTTACACAGTCCAAGTGCATCCTACCCTTGGAACTGGACCTGCGGAAGACAGACCCTCTATTAAATGGTTTGCCATTTTCCCGAATGATTCTTTTCTGGGGAGCATCTCGGGGGGTCGCATCCACGAATTGGATGCAGATCATGGCTAGCGCAGACCCCGGCAGCATCATCCGAGCGGTTCTATTGCATGTGCCATTCTTCCATTGATATTCCCGAAGCTGTCGTCGAGTGTATGGTATGGCGCCTCATCATAAAGACTTCGGCATCTTCTCTATCAGTTCAGCCAAACCTTACCACGACTTCTATAGGAGGAAAGCAAAAAACAAGATAAGATAGATGGGACGGAATATGGAACTCCCTTACAAGCCGGGATTGTTATCAAGATTCTTGTCCGCGGAAACCCTTTTAGTATATCATCAAGCATTGTCCTGAAATGGATGCTCGTCGTACCGTAGATGGTCCTCGTCTTGGAGCCCAGCTGTAACCTTGACGGTGTCGGCTCACCCCTTGTTGCCCTGTTGATGGTGTTGGTGCTGCCACAGCTACAGGGTCGCCTGTATTTTATTATGGATCACTAAAGAAGACACCCCGGCGGATTCAACAGCTCCGGTCCAGTGGCCACCTGTTCAATCGTCCAATTTAATACGACGCCAAGACTTTTTCTCGAACGCCTCTGGTCTTTTTCCACATTGAACTCTCTCTCCAAAACTATCACCAAGCCAATCGAGCTGGAAACTTTGTCATCTGCCCCAGCCCAATTGCACCTCTGGAAAATAGTTGTCCTCTTCTTTGGCCACTCCTATTGTTCTCTTCTGTCCAAAAAGTACATTTTCGATTTGGATTCTTCTGTCCCATCCTCACCCCCACTCTGAACACGAGCTGGGAGTAATAAGCTGCCCTTTTTTTGTTGAATGCTGCTCGAGATCCGCTCCGCCTACCGATACCTACCTAGCGAAAGCGCAAGCTGGTCAGAGTCTCGACCTGCTCTGCTCCAACCCACATCCCCACAACTGCTCTAAATTGGGGTTCGCTCCCTGGACACCTATCCAGAGCAACCAAAGCTTCCCCTTTACGCACCTTGGTCGGTCGTCAACTTAACCACATCTCACCATCTTGTGGCCCGCCCTCCCAGTTTTCCACCTCCGACCCAAAACCTGCAGCTTGTGTTCATCCCGCAAGCAGGTTCCAACACAACTCGGTTCGTTCCTGCCCATTGCAGAGGTTCACCCACTCCGGCGCCCTCTTCACGGCCTGGACAACCCCCAAGCGCTAGCCCGTGGATTGGTCCGACACTACCCATCTCCAATCCTCCCCCGAGATATCGGCGCCACGTCATCCTCTCAATTGTCCTCGTTCACGCGCGATAATCCTCAATCAACATGGAGGCCACGTCGGATCACAGCCTCGTCAAGACCGTCGCCAGCTGGATCCTGCTGGTCGGCCTTAGTGGTGCCATCTACTGGCGGATCCAGAACGACCCCAAGAAGAAGGCAACTGTCACCAGGACAGTCACACAAGCAAAGCAAGAACTGGGCAATGATGTGGCATCGGCGACTGCCGCAATGAAGAAGAAGGCCGACAAGGCTCTCAACAAGCCCAAGCCCAAGCCAGCATCGTCTCGCACCGACGCTACCCCTAGCACCGCTGCCGAGTACGACCCTGCCGCCGAGGCTGCCGCCAGACGCGACGAGGCAAAGGCCAACCAAGACTTTGCCCAGTCCTTTAATAAGCTCAAGACTGGCACTCAATTCACAGCCGCCAAGACTGAGAAGAAGAGGCAAAAGTCTGTCAAGCAGTCGCTGGCCCAGGAGACTGATGCACCCGTCGCCAGCCCTCCCTCGTCGGCGGCTGGAGATGCCGACGATGATCTTTCGTCTGCCGCATCCCCCGTTGCCGCACCTGTCGACAACTCTGGCGTCTCCGACATGCTCGAGCCCGTCTCTTCTGGCCCCTCTGTCCTCCGATTGACCGACACCGAGAAGGCCCCCAAGGCTGTGAAGAAGGCCAAGGTCGAAGCTGCTGCCGAGACAAAGAAGCAGCGCCAGAACCGCCTCAAGGCCGAGCGCAAGAAGGAGGAGCGTGAACAAGACGAGGTCGAGCGCAAGAAGCTGGAGGAGGCCCAGCGTCGCCGTGCCCGCATCGCCGAGGGCAGACCGGCCAAGGACGGTTCGTCCTTCGTCGCCAACAAGGACAATGCCTGGACTGCCAAGACCAACGGGGACTCGTCCGCCCCCGTCCAGCTTCTGGACACCTTTGAGAAGCCTGCCGAGACCCCCGCCACTGCTTCTACGCCCAAGGCCAACGTTGCAGGCAACAAGGAGCGTTCCGAGTCCTGGATGTCTACCCTCCCCTCTGAGGAGGACCAGATTGCTCAAGTCATGGAGGATTCCTCTGCTTGGAGCGAGGTTACCACCAAGAAGAGCAAGAAGGGAAAGAAGACTCAGGAGCCCGAGACTGTCCAGGCTCCTGCCTCGGCGATTCCTGTCCAGGCTTCTGCCCCCGCAGCTAAGCCCGCCGTTAACGGAAGCAAGTCGAAGCCGGCTCTTAGCAGCCACTCATCATTCGCCGCTCTGGCTCCCGAGGAGACCGCCGACGACGATGAGGTCGAGGAGGAGTGGGAGGTTTGAGAAGCCGCGAACAACACGGCCTCATGCACTCTGCTCTTTGCGAGATACGATACTCATGTGCATCTTGTGCAATGAGCAGACTAAGAAGAAGAAGAAATGCGCCTTTGTCTTGCGCGCACCCGTTACCGTGCCCTGGAGTGCACCCTGGCGGCTCGACATGCATCGAAACTATATACCATAACCCAGATTCGGAAACACAGAACTGGTTCGATCGACTTGTTCTTTGAATTTATCGGGGAAAGCTGCCAATCGGCGAGCTATACTGTACAGAATTGTATCGACTACGCGCAGCAACAAAGGAAGGCTGCGGATGTCTTTCGCGGGGGATCATCACGGATATTTGCTTGCTTGAAGCTCGGGCTGCAGGCTGCAAAATAAGTTTTCCGTAAATTTGGATCCCGGGCCCCATGTGCATGGAAATGCATAAGCTGGCAACAAAAAAGTAATGGATCTTTGTTTTCTTTCGTTTCTTCTCTCTTTATTTCCAGCACGACATTCTGCACAACTGTAAATCAGATCACAACAGGCAGTATAGATCCAAGGAATGGAATCGATCAATGAAATGAAGCTCGCTCTTTCGTTAATGATGACGTTTGTGATTTGCACTGAAATGCATCAATCGTGGTGCCAATATTCGGCCTTGGCTGTGAAGAATCTACAAGAATAGTGAATCCATGTGAAAACACCCAGCATGATCTGCCTGGCAAACTGACTGTCGCAGCCAAGAAGACCCCAGCTCTGCTTACTGTGAGGCAGGCAGCCACTGGGCTATGGCTGCGCTGGCAATGGCCCTGAAAGTCTGACTTGCATCACGTGTTTTCGTGTATGCGTTGGCGTCGGACGACATCCGTTAGTGTCGAGTCAACTGACTGACCGCTGAACCATTGAGACAGACCGTATCCTGCTGCAAATTCAATTCCTCGTAGCAGAAGGAGAATATAAGCTTGCATCTTGTTTTGTTTGAAACAATCGAGTTTGACATCCCATAACCAACACTGAACCATGTCAAAGAACGTTGCCGTCGCCGGTCCCGGCGGTCTAGGTTAGTCTCGACTCTCACCTGCATCAAGAACATCCCTTTCAATCGAGGTCAATATTCAGCTTCGATCTTGGGCAGTATTCGCTGACTGTTTCTATATACTACAGGAAGACATGTTGTAGATGCTCTGCTCGAGAGCAAGGAATTCAATGTTACTGTTCTGTCTCGCTCTGCCAAGCCTGAGCTCGAGGCAAAAGGGGCTACCGTCAAGGTATATTCCCACGAGCTCTCTTTTCTCTCAAAAACCTCAGATTCGCTGATCACTTTGCTCCAGGTCGTCGACTACAGGTATCCCTCTCAGCTGATCGCGGCCCTGGAGGGCGTCGACACGCTGCTCTCCTTCATCGTGGACTTTGACGAGGCCAAGGGCGGCCCCTCGCTGGGCGCCCTGGCGCACCGCAACCTGCTGGCGGCGGCCGTGTCGCCGCGCGTGGACCTGAAGCGCTTCGTGCCGGCCGAGTACGCCAACGACGCGACGGTGCGGTCCGTGCTGTCGTGCGAGCGCGACAAGCCGCACTTTCGCGCCTACGTCCGCGAGTTCTGCCCCGCCCGCGGCATCGAGTACACCCTGGTCAGCAACGGCGTGCTGATGGACTTCTTCCGGCCGCGCGGCGACAGGAACGGGTTTCCCAGCGACGGTGATATAGTCCCGGTCGATGCCGTAAACAAGACGGCGCTGATCGCCGGAGACCGCGCCGACAAGATCAGCTTCACGGCGGCGCGCGACGTGGCGCGGTGCGTGGTCGCGCTCCTAAAAGTCGAGGCCGGCGGCTGGGACGAGTACAGCTACGTCAGCGGCGACCGGCTGACGTGGGACGAGGTGGCGGACCGGCTGGAGGGGGCGCTGGGCTCGAAGCTCCAGCGGACGTACGTCGGGCTGGAGGAGCTGAGGGCGCAGGCCGAGCAGGCGCGGAAGGCGGACGAGTTCACGCCGACCATGGCCGCCGAGCTCCGCGAGGTGTTTGGCGACGGCAGCGAGGTCCTGCCCGAGAACAGCAGGTACTTTGAGGGGGTCAAGTTTCAGAAGCTGGGCGACATGTTCCAGGAGTGCTACGGCGAGGGGGCTCGCACGTAAACAATTCTGCTCTGTTTTCTGCATACTGTTAGGTTGGGAAGCATTGGGCATTCCGGCGCTATACTGTTATACAAAAAGTGGTTCTATTATAACCAAAAGTCAACCATACCTGCGTTACATAGTATAATCATGCTAGATCCAAAGAAACATCCACTTCGCGCTCTCGTTATGGTGGACTATGCGGGTCACTTTGAGTTGGACTAGAGGTTGCTCGCAGAGCTAAAATAGTGGTATATCATATTATGGATCCGCACGTCGTATAGTGGTTTGCAATCTAGAATCGACTCGACCACTTTGTTGATCTGGTGATAATTGAATATCTTTGTGAATGCACAGAAACACGCCGATGAGGCAGCCACCAACTGGCCTGGGTGAGGCGTCTCGAGGAAAGCCAAGCATAATCACGAGAATGTGGCTTGTCCACTGAGGCGAACCAGGAATAAAAAATGTATAACCAGAAACATAAAATCCCCATGCCCCGAACTTGCCCCGAATTTGCAATTTCAAGTTGGAGACTATATAACCCGACATAACCGATCCATTTTCCAAGCGGAATTCCCCCAGCTCTCGGGCTGAGCCTGGGACAGGTACACCACCACCTGTTTCCCAGCGGGATGACAAAGGACCATGTATCCCTATACCATACAGGGGGTCCTTTGGAAGGGAGAGCGTAATATAGATTATAGAGCCTACCGCTTCTGGCTCCGCTCCAGCCTTGACCGGCGACAGCTGCTCCCTAGGTACAGGGGGGCAGGCGCCAGGGTCGAAGGTACTTTGTTTTGATGATGCTCTAGATTTTTTTTTTATTGTGATGTGCTGTCATGAGGTTGTCATGAACTTGGTATAGAGGTTATAGAGGGTGATCTCGTCCATGCAGAGGCACTTCGTGGCCCGGCGTCGAGGTGGTGACTGCCCTGGGAATCCAGGTCCTTTACTCTGGCAGTTTAGTGTAGTGGTTCTTGACGTGCACTATAAGATTGTTGGGGTTCAATTGCCATGAGTTCCAGGTTTTTTCCCTTTTGGTCACGTCGGTGTTGTTCGGTGTTGCTGAAAACCTTAAGTCGGGGATAGGATGCGCATAAGTTGATGGGGATGCCTTCTCCAACAGAACCTGTGCTGGCACTCGCCCACCAAGCGAACTAGGAGCGCGGTCTAGGCTTCCATTTTAGCGTAAATCCTGATCTGGGTCGAAAAGTGCTGATTGAAAGCTCTTTTCGAGTATCGTGTAGATCATGGCTGCCAACTAAACATGATGCAGCTCGTGAACCGTCAGCCACTTCACTATAAATCGACAATTACCTATACGGGTTTCCCCTTCGTTACATTGACCAATAGGATCATAATTTTTGAAAAGTCACTGCCGGCTAGTAGATGTCTTTTCTTGTATCCTGGTGGCAATCGCACCCCTTCCGCTTGCCAATGACTGCAGGTCTGGATCAGAACGCAATCAGTCAATCAAGACAAGCCATAACAAGATGACTATTTAGCCAAACATTCTTGTAGACGGAGTCATGGCATTTGGAAACAAGTGATTTAGTGAACGCGGGACATTGGTCATAAAAATCAACGAACATTGCCCGAAAAATAGATATAAATGGTGGCACTTCCCCGGGGCCTCTGTCTCAAACCCTAGCCTTAGCCATACATAGTCCTGGCATAGCTAAACCAGCCAAATATTCACCAGGCTGCTGGACCTTGGGAGTCGCGCCTGCTTTTAGATAGTTCCCTCTTCGTCAATTCAGGCCCTTCTACCTCGGGTCCTGGGGGCAGATCTGCCACTTCAGCCTCTTCTTTTAAAGTGCCTCAAATATCCGAGAACACATTCCCATGCAGGCTACCTAACAGTCTCGTTCGTCGACGTGACAAATCTTAGTTATGACAATGAAGTCCGAGGCGTTGGAGAAAACGTTCTGATTGAGCCAGTAGTCGATCATCGCAATAATAGCGACTATTGGAGAGAGATGTACCACACTTTCGGACTCTTGCGGCTGATCCCGCCTGGCAGATAAATAACATGGCGACACACACCCTTACGTTGGTTGGTGGGAATTCTTCAACTTCTTCATCAATCCATCCAACATTCTGATCTATAAGCTTCTCCTTTGGTCGTTGTGCAAACCAAAGACCTCAACTTGGGGCATTAACGTCCGCACAAATTGTTAGCCGAGTTCCCAGACAAATAGTCGTGTTCTAGTTCGAGGCAGAAATGTATGATTGAACGCCCGTCCTCCTTCATCCATCGACATCAGAGGAACGAATACTGATGCACCTGTTACAGTCGAATAGACTTCTTGAAAGCACAAGGAACTTGAAACATTAGCCCTCAGCGTGATCTCTTGCTGCCAGGTATGCTTTGCAACCTATTCATCGAGATGGCGGCCGCCAAGCGACCTCGTCCCTAGCCGATGGCGAAGCATTCCGCCATCGGTCACTACGAGAACTATCCTGTCGCGCCCTTCGATGATTATGATTATTGTGACATGCGACAAAATCACCCTCGCAACGGTTCTTTCGAGCCCGCATGGACAACACCTACAAAGAAGAGGCAAAAGCAAGCCCTCACCGCTCAGCCAGCCAGACGAAATCGGCCGAGCTATACATACCCTGCGAGGTTCCTTTTGTTTCAGACTTGGAGTCCAGGTGCATCCCCGAGATGAGGACAAGCATCGCCATGCTATTCTGCTTTGGACGCAAATCTTCCACCAGAGCTTGGGAAGGGGGGATGATAATCCTTTTTGAGGCGGATGATAATTCTATTGGGTGTGGAATCCATTAGTACGTCCATGCGTACAATGTAGGACCTGTGGATGGTAATCAAGTAACACGAAAAGTTTATTTGCATGAAAAGAGCGTATGGTGAACTGGCTATGACGATGCTACCTCCCCCTCTCGAGGTGTTTCTTCTGACCAGCAGTAACCACTTGAGAAACAAATAAGAGTCAAGAATCAACGTGATCGCAGATACCGCTGGCTTTGACGTATCGTGCCGATGCCCCAAGTCAAACAATCTTGATCTTCCTCAAACAGATATTCGTATTTGAGAACTTACGCAGTACCTGCCTCGGTGATAGAAACCCACATATCCCGCTGGGTCATGACCGTATATGCCTTTTCCGCCCAGGCATTACCAGGGTAGACTAACTGCCACTCAAACTCTCGCAACATCTACAATAAAGGTCAGTCATCTCAACTTTTTGCCGCTATAACCACATTTTTCGGAGCGATTTCCCAGCTATCCGGGACTTGGCTCTGACATACCTCGAAGAATATTTTGTGCAACTCGACAAGAGCCAGAGTCTTGCCGGCGCACATCCAGCGCCCGTACCCAAAAACCAGGTCAACGGTGCGTGTCATTTCCGTTTTCTTGTCCTCGGTGCATTCGAGGAAGCGCTCCGGGCGGAAGAGCTGCACGTCAGATCCAAAGATTCTCTCCTGGCGCATCATGGCCGGCATGTTGAACCCGACAGCACTGCGTTTGAAGCAAGTATAATATTGATCAGCCATTTCAGCCTTAGAGGAGACAATCGTTGTCGGGGAATGGGGCTACTACTTACGTGCCACCCGGAATAAACTTTCCTTGTATGTGGTCGCCTCCCGGTGGGACCACCTTGTAAAAGCCGTATATCGCGGGTGGACGCATTCGAAGGCCCTCCGATATAACAGCCTGGCAAGAAAGATTGCCCGCATTAGCTCTACACAGTATATAGATGGATCTCACAGTGACACGCAATACTTACTTGGAGGTATGGCAACTTCTTGGCCTGGTCCACGGTAATCGGTTTCGAGACACCCGAAGCAACAGCTTCCCTGATTTCCGCTCTCAAGCGTGAATACACTCTTGGTGTCGTCATCAAGTATACTACAATATTTCAGCCTCGATAAATCGGCTTTATAGGCATTCTTCGTTGTCAAAGATGACTTACACATTGTCGAGCGAATGGCCGTGGCTGTAGTGTCTGAGCCAGCAACGATCTGGATAAGAGTCTCGTTCTTGATATCCTGTGCGTTCAATCCGTGCTGTTTGAATGATGTCTATGTGAATGTCAGTGGGAGTATTATTATGCTTCTGCCATGCAACTTTATCTTACAATCATATCCGGGACTTTCTCGTCGTCCTTTTCCATGCGGTCGTCTACAATCTTATGAGCGACACTTGATATCCCCGTTAGTGACAAAAACCAAGTCAATCATCGCAGTGCACTTACCCAAGAAGCTTCCCGACCCCCATGGTATCCGTGGGTTTCGGCGCCAGCCATCTCGCCAGGACCGGAGAAATAAAAATACGACGCAGCAGCGGCACATCGCCGGCCAGGGCAACCAGCGACAACAGCTTCTCAATCTCGCGCGTGTAGCCGTACAAATCTCCCTCGGCGTCCATGAACCCAAAGGCCCGGCCAAACGCCATCTGGGTAATGGTGTCGAGGGTAAAGTAGCGGATGAAATACGCAAAATCGACAGACTTGACGACTCCCGGCGGCTTGGACACGAACCTCTGCCGCAGGACGTCTACGAGGTGCCCGATCCTGCCGTCGACGCCGGCCTCAAAGTCGATGCCGTCGCGGCCGCTGTACCCGGCCGAGACGCGCGCCTTGAGCGCGTCGTGCGGCTCGGGGTGCAGCAGGCCGATGATGGTGTCGTGGTCCGGGTCCATCTTGCCGCCCGTGTACCACGGGTCGCGCCGGAGGTCGTGGCTGCGGTTCCCGTTGAGGCGGCGGATGTCGTCGGGGTCGGACAGGACGACGTAGTTGGGCCCGACGCGCACGACGGGGCCGTACTTTTGCAGGTGCTCGTACTCCCGGCACCCGCCGCTGAATGACTTCCACCCGACCCAGAGGTACGAGAAGGAGCCGAGCTTCGGCCCGGGGATGTGTCGGAGGCGGTGCCAGGTCCAGAGGCTGGAGACCACGTACCATGTGACGAAGCCGCCGACGGCTAAGAGAATTACGTTGATAGTCATTTTTCAGATCAGTCTTGAAGACAGATGAACAGAACCATGATTTTCTTGACGGAAAGATCGAGGTAGGCAGCAGTATTTACGTCTGGTTAATTCCAATGCCACTTGATTAGCGGCGTGTGAATGTAGGGCAATGTTAAGGTTTCCGACCGGTCCAAGATCCATCTGTATGTCATCGGGACGCGACAGGTTCTTGTGTATGCCCAGATGCTTTCTCACCCTCTCCTCAGCAAGATGACAGCATTCTTGTGACCTTCCCCGCTCTCTAGAATGGAGATTCTAAATTAAAAGGTTTCCTTGCTTTCACTGGTAATGAAGAGACAACTGCTAGATTCTCTTGGCGAGGGACTGTACACCAAGTCTCGTCGGTTACCGACAGGTTATTCACTCTTCATGGCTTCCAGCAGAGAAGGCTCCTCCAATTTTGTGACACGATCCTCTGACCCGATGCGAACTGGGTCTTGCAAACCAAATAGCCTGTCTAACCGACCATGGAAGAGGAGCCCTTGATGGCGTGTGAAAACTTGTACTGGACTTTCGGTAGTATTACTTGCTTTTTACACCTGAGTTGTCCGTGCTATATCTTACTGCTAAGGTAAGCTATAATCTTACCACACAAGCTACAATCTCACGGCCACGTACTCACGACGCAAAGACGGGCGTTGAATGATTTTCATATTACTGGTATCTTTCCGAACATACCGAATGTCAATGGCTGATTGAACTAACGATATCTTGTACAGCAGCCAAGTTCCAAATAACCATTGCAGATTTTCTCTTCTCCACATATTTCTGTTGTCGACAACGCCGAACATGTCAATATCTGGTTCTGCCTACCCATCTGCTGCAGCTTCTCGACCGCGTATTGTAAATGATGGCCTGGTTTTAGGGTCGATGCATTGACACAGTTTCCGTCGTCGGCTTCGTCTGTAGTATCACCAGAGTCTAGGTCCTTCCCACTCGTGCTCCAGACAGCATATCGCTCCTCGTGGCGTCTTCTAGATTCATGAGTCAGCACGGACGATTGAATCGGTCGTCTTCTGAACATACATTCTAATGAATGCCTACGATGTGTCAGCGACATGGTACTGAATGGCAGCTTCATGTTCAGCGTTCTTCGCTGTGACTTGTTTGGAAATTGCTTCAATCCGCTGCAGGAACTGGTGCTTTGCGGCCTCGAACTCCTTCCTCAGAGCGGTCTCCTTGTTCTTCTGTTCTCTCCTCAGTTGGTCCACCTCCGCGAGCATGTCAGCTCTTTTCAGAGTCTGAAGCTTCGGTCGAGGGGCGATGCTAGCGAAATGCTTCCATGGAAACTTGTACGGAGCAATAGACTCGGCGGCCTTGTACTGGTAGTAAGCCCAGAAACTGTCGCGATAGGAAGCCCAAGCCCTAGCAGTCTTGTCCTCGTAGTGAGCCCTGAAAATGTCGCGAATCATTACGCAGACAGCGGCAATGGCGATACATTGGAAGATGCAAATGAGCACCAGGAAGAATGGATCCATGGTTTCCGGTGATGGCAGAGACCACAACCAGGCAGGAGAGATCATTGTTTCCAGTTATTGTGGTGCCAGGTGAACGTGACTGTGAGAGTGAATATTAAATGAGCTGGAAGTCCTTCCTGGCGTGCACGAGTGGCACGTGTCGTTTTCGCGGCGTGTACAGAGAGAGTACTTGAGGTCTTCAAGTCTGGGTGCTGGTCGAGGGAGGGTGGGAAGATCCAAGGTTGGAGCCTCGAAATTTCTGAACAGGCACAATGTATTTGGGTAGTGCTGGGTTATGGCAGTTCTGGCAGCTCCTTCCTCGTAACCATTCGATGTAGAGCACCTCGGAGTTTCTGGTTGGTCGAACAAGTCGTGCCTTCTATTTGCAACGGCTTTCCCCCCAAGCTCGTGGCTGCTTTTTAGCAATGGTGACAACATCAGCACCGAGATGAAACGATCAAAAAAAAAAAGTTTTTCGTTTCTTGTCTGAGCAGCTGTAGTAGACTTCATGGCAAGAGCAAGCGGTGACTGTTTGGGGTGTAATCAGAAGACTAATTTGAACCATTTGTCAAAAAGGAAAAAGATTTTTTATTTTTATTTTTTTTAAATGGGAAGGTAAATCAGTAGGACCCCCGGATAGCCTGGATGGTAAATCAGTCACCGGATAACCTCTGCGAGGTAAATCAGCGGCCGGATAACCCAAGGTAGATCAGCGTATCGCACCGGATAACCCCTGGAGGAGTATGGGACAGAGCGCCTTCAACCACTCGACCAGTTTCCCGGATGTTGTTATTTGCACTGGACTTAACTGCCCCAATAAGCTTGCTTCAGGTGCCGCAGCCGGATGTTGAGCCACGGTTTTGCCAGAGTTCACCCAGGGCAGAGTGCAAACGGAGCGGGCGAGAGTCGGGTTGGCCACGCTTTCTTGGGAGCAGAGTGCAAACGGAGTGCGTAGCTGTCACTGGTTTCCATACAATATAGGTATTCCAAAACTGCGAGTCGTTACCTCGTTGACAAAAAAAAAAAAAAGAAAAAAAAGGAAGAAAAAAAGTGCCATGTGGCCAATTATTTTCCGTGGTTCTTGATATGCGTCTGCCAGCAGTGAGCCTTGGTGTTTCTGTGATTACGCATTTATGAGAGGGAATCGAGTTAATGTACTCCCAAAATCATCAGACAGATGCTTCTTTGCAACTTATGCCATAAATTTTGGAACTGATCATTTGGATTCCACCCGTCGATTTTGTTGCGCCTTCCATTTGATGCCCAAGGGTTGTCAGATCGCCAATACACATTAAAGCTCAGCAAGACGGCGAGCAGATGTACAACTTTTGTGATCCCATTCCTCTATGGTGACATGCGAGCCATAGAGGAGTCAATACTTACTTTACAGGGCTATTTGAGAGACTTTTGTGATCTGTTCAGACATCTTTGTCTATAAGCAGAACATCGATCAGTTTCAAGCCTCGCTTTTTGTGAGTAATACTTGGTCTGATCAATATATCTACTTGAGGTGTTTCACTCAGAGATACCAAGCGAATATGGAACATCGCCTGCGGTGTTGCAATATATTTTGCAGGGCGTGAGTGACCGACATAAAAGTGGTGAAAAGTTCCAGTGAATTTCTCTTAGCTATAAGCGATTTTATGAAGAGCTGTCAGTTAGGAAAATAGTCAGAGTGATTGGAGACATCAGGTCCAAGGTGTCGTGGCTGAACGAGAGAATTGATCGTATAACCATCTAATTGTGCTCTTGTACCTACTCATAAGAAAAGGACTTCATGTCCTGTCGCAAACATTGAAGCAGCATCCCGGTTCCCAGCCATCGCCTGCCCACATTTTAGCCATACCTCATCTCAGCCTCATGGTCCACGATCTGAAAGGCTCGGTGAAGATTTATCGGTTCCAAAGTCTACCGGGGACTAGCAACTAATTACGATCCGGGCGGGTTGGGGGGCATCCTCCCTCTGGGAATTTGGCGGGGATCAAAGTGACGAAAATAATCCCGCACTACTTCCTCGCCCTCATCCTCGTCTTCGTCCTTCTCGTCTTCGTCCTTCTCGTCTTCGTCCTTCTTGTCTTCGTCCTTCTTGTCTTCGTCCCGTTGGCGATCCAAAGTATTTGCTAGTCGTTCATTCTCCATTTCTTCCTCTAGATACTGTATCATTAAGGCCTCAAACTCATCTTCTGACAGTGCCACAACATCTACCCCGAAGCGAAGTCTCAAGTGTTCGTTACGGACATCGTCCAACCTAGAGGCCAAGCGGCACTTGCAGGACAGAACTCCCTCGCCGCACATGTAACAGAATTCGAAACCACAATTACATCTGCAAGTGTGAATAAATGCAAGCTGTACCATTCCGAGGATATCGAGTAGACTCACGTCATGTGACGACAGCCCTCCCATAACTCGATCAGATCCCCACAGGCCTGGCAGCGCTGCCAACCGCTTTTCTTGCCCAAATCCAATACCCTCTGGTGTGGCACGTCTTGTGCGCAAGCGCCCTCGTGGGCAGCCTCCATGCAGGCGAGGCAGGTTTCGAGGTCGCATTTCAGACAGTGGCCTACGTTCCCTCTTCGGGACGTTGGCGTTATCATGGCGGCGCACTTGGGGTCGTGGCAGTACCCTCCAACACGGCGTGTATGGTCTCTGTATTCCCTCGTGTCACAGAGCATTCTTACTTGCGCGGACAGGTGGTGTCGGTATTCGGTCAGAAGTATATGCGTATGACAGCATCTCGGCGGATAAGGAGTCTGGTAGTTTGCAGCACTCGTAAACAGAATACCAAGGCATTCTTGACAATACCGGTGTTGACATAGAACCGTGGCGATTTGTCTAGCTGGCTTCTTTTCGTAACAGCTTACGCATTCGTATTCTGGTTCGTTCGCTATCACTGGTTCGTCTGCTGCTCGTGGTGACCCTTCTCTGGTTGCAGGGCGTCCAAGGCCATGCTCGTCGAACCTTGCTTCAACCAATCTTGCTTCAAATGATCTGAAAGCAGCAAGGAGCTCCCTTGGACTGGGACCTGCGCGTTGCAAACAAATCATCAGTCCAGCCAAGGGATATCTCTGTCAAATTTGACTTGTCCAGACTGCTCACCTCGAGATTCATCATACTCGGAAGGGGGCGGAGGTAGCGATGGTCCAGATAGTAATGGACGTGAAGGTTGAGGACGGTGAGGACCTGGGTGCGAGTTAGCCACCCCATCTCTACCACATCCATCGGCGACCAGTTTTGCACCGCCATCCTGATCATCGTCCTCTGATGATAGGCTGGACGTCAAATCTTGACCAATTCCATCCGCGATCAATTTTGCACCGCTAGCCGGATCATCATCGTCTGATGAGCGGGGCCTCAAATCAGCAGCAGAAGTAGCTGCTCGAGATCCTTCCACACTTCTTCTTCTTCTTGCACTCCGTGTTCTTGCTCTTCCACTTCTTTCTCTCACTGCTCTTACTCTCCCTGCTCTCGCCACTCTTACTGCTCTTGCTCTTCCTCCATCTCTTCTATGCCTTTGGTGATGCTGAGTTGTAGTTGTGGCATGCTCGTCGTCCGCCTCTTGGGATAATGGGGTGCCCATATCAATTCTAGAGCTGCTGATGTTGTTCTGGACGTAATAGCGTGGCTTGGTTGAAGAATAATGTTGTATGGTATGAATGTGTGGCGGGATCCGGAAAGTATAATTACCGAATCATGTCGTGTATGGTATGGGAAATCCAATCGTCATCTAAGAGCGAAAACCACGGGATGTACTGGTATTTCTGTTGACGCGCGCCTTCCAACATTATATCAAGTAATGTGTGGTAGGAGACGTCGGTGGAGTTTGGGTACACTGCAGCAATGTATACTCATGGCAACAGCTACCGTGAAGACTGGCAAGAAGTTTCAACGTAAGGCCAACACAACTCCTGCCAGACTTCCGAGTCACAAGTGTGTGCATTTGGTTTTCTCCAAGGCCCTGCCGCACCCCCTGACGTGAAACCTGCTATTAGCTTTGCCCATTGATGTATGGTCGGAGAAGCACTCTTGGCTCTGAATATCCATGGGGAAAAAAACACGTCGGGACATGAGGGACATTTCCGGGGTGATAGACGTTTCATTATTGGTATTACAAGAGGGGCCGTGGATAAGATAGATAGATACAGAGTAGTTTAGCAACATGTATGCACCTGATAGACGCAAGAAAGGAGACCAAATCAACAAGAGAATCATGTTCCCAATTGGTACTATGACCAAAATTTCTCAAGTGAGGGTCAACTCAGAAAAAAAAAAATTTTGCGCCTGCATCCAAGTTTTTTATTCTCGGTGGCTTTTCTTTCTCTTTGTTTGTTTTGCCTTCTCCAGCCAAGACTCATGCCCTGAGTAGTGATGAGGCATCTGCATAAACATCTACAGTCGTAATTATTGAATTTTCCCTGTGCTCAATTATTCTAGAGAATTTTAAGAGATATGTTCAGGGGTAAATCAGGTAAACAAAGGGCTATTGAATGACCCTTCAAATTTTGCCATGGTTGCGTGATGTTGTCGAATACCGCAGTCGATATTGCTATTCGAATGGAGATGTGTCTGGGATGATACGCAGTTGAGCGTGGACATATAGAGATCTTCACAACCATCGACAAGGTTGTTCGTTCAACCACCGTCAATGAGTACCCAAGAATCTACATACTTTCCAGCCATTGAATATTGACTGGCTGCCTTATTACGTCAGCTATTTAAGCAAAGTGTGTATAGCTTCTTCGGGAGTAGCAGAATACGCTAGGTCAGGATCTACAGACTACGGCCATTGAGTATAGCCGGCTCCATATTTGTGGCCTGTTCCATCTGTGCCCAACGAGAATTTAAAGTGCTAATTAAAGGACTTTGCTCCCATGACGTAGGCGTGTTTGCAGTACGCACGTAGGCCCTTTGTCTACGACCAAGCAATGTACGGAGTAGAGATGTTGTGATTCCATGCCCCATCAATGGAGGTGCTGCATCATCAGGACATCGTCAAAGCTTTACCAGCGATGGCTGTGAATTATTATGTAAGTAAGGTCGCCAGCGATTCAGTCGGAACGAACCAACAGAGCTGGTCATATAAAGTTGGGATGTGCGATCAGTTGCCACACAGGTCTAAATAAAGAATCATGTTCAGATCGCCAAAAAGGACAGATCGTTTTCGTACGCATGCGGAAGCCAACGGGAAATCCTACAGGACGGCAAGACGGAACCATTGTCTCAGCCAGCCCATGGACGGGCGCGTGGCCAGTGGCTGGTCAGATGGGAAGTTCCGTGGCCAACAGAGCCAGAACGTGTTCCTCTTAAAGTTACTGTCATACACAGCAGAGACGTCTGACACCTTGCCTAAAGAACTTTTTCGAGCCGTCGGTAGAAGAAATCCGGACTCCAAAGACAGAGAGTCCTAAGCGATTTACCAAAAATGTGCTCGTACATGACCGTAGCTTGGGGCAAGTCGTCAGACCTGGTCGTAGGCTTGCCCGAAGTAGAAGGCCGAGACGAACCTGAGCGGCACAATTCATGTTTGCCCTCGGCTTTTGAAAGGAATCTGACAAGGACGGGAGCAGGATGAAGGAGCCAAACTTTAGAAGTGATTCAGTAGTAGCAACGTATGATCATTCAGCAGTGAGAACACGTTGGAAATAAGGAAAAAGGAGTGACCTGGTGCACGTGGATGCATTGAATTGTAATAAGTCGTCTTTAATTACTGGTCCTGCAAATGATCGACATGAGGGTTCCGGGTTTAGCTTTTCGGGTTTTGCGGTGCCAGGGGAACAGGTGAAAATACGCTGGAGTTTAGAGGCCAAGCAAAAAAAGCCTGGTTCAGCGGCCCCACGGGGCACAGGGAATTGGCGAGAGGTGGGCGCTGAATGGGGATTCGGGGCCCTGTTTCAGTGGGTCGAGTGAAAAATTCAAGCCTGCTACCCGGGGAATCGATGATCACCAGCGGGCAGCGAAGGTACAGTACAGTAGGTACCCAGCAGGTGGGATGACTTTCTTTGGCCTGTGATTCGGAGTTTCCAGCAACTGCCTTGTTTTATCCTTGGCCAGGCGGCGCACTTTTCATTCTTTTCCCTCTCTTCCCTTCCTCCAACACCATTTTTGGGTGAATCACACGCACACAACAGCTGCCTCCGCCGACTTCTTCACAAGTCGCCAAATGCATATACAAAACTCACAGGATCTTTTTCTTTCTTCGCTTCTTCACCAGCTCCAGATGCGCCTTTCCGCCAACCAGGACGTCCACCGAGCAGTCTTTGAACCACGAATTGACGCCGAGCGACGACGGGCAGGACGATCCAGCCTGCCTTGAACCGGCCAGGGCTGAGAGCTTCTAGGGAGGAGGAAAACGACGCGGAGTGAGCGACGCTTCTCTCTAGAGACACGACTTCATTTTTTACGACACCGAAAATCCGGTGCACAACCTTCGCCGTCCTTTGCGACAAGACCCAAGGACAATCGCCCACCATGATGCCCAAGGCAGCCCCGGCACTCTCCACCGTGCGTGGATTCGGCCCAGCAAATGTCACCTCGGGCGACGAGGACTCTGACTACTGCGCGACCCCTCCCTTGGCCACCCGCCGAGGAAACGGACGCCGACTCGACGATGTGGTCAGCGCAAATTGCAGCCCCCTCCTTAAGGGCCACCACTCCCCCGCCATCAGCGGCATCGCCAAGCTGCGCATGCAGCTGGAGCCGCTCAGTCTCAACGATTCCCGCACCAGCACCATGACTGGCTACAGCGACAGCCGCGCGACGACCATGACCCGTACCAACAGCCAGCATAGTGCCCTGGGCCGCAGCGACGACGACGTTTCTGACATTGGGTCAACGAGCTACGAGGTCGCCCTCGAGCACGAATTCGTTAGCGAGAGTGTCCGCGAGAAGCCCAAGTTTGGTGCGATCGAGGGCGGCCTTGTCCAGCGCAAGGTGCAGGCCGACGACTTTGAGCCTCTGCGCTGTCTCGGCAAGGGAACCTACGGCACTGTGCTTTTGGTTAGACAGCGCGCGACTGGGCGACTGTATGCGCAGAAGCAGTTCAAGAAGGCCTCAGTGGTAGTTCACAAGAAATTGGTAGAGCAGACCAAGACTGAGCGCCAGATCCTTGAATCGGTCAATCGACACCCATTTGTCGTCAACCTGTACTACGCATTCCAGGATCACGAGAAGCTGTATCTCATTCTGGAGTATGGCCAGGGCGGCGAGCTCTTCACCCACCTGAACACGGAGAAGATGTTTCCCGAACCCGTTGCGGCCTTTTACATGGCACAGATGATCATCGCTCTGTCGCATCTCCATGACAACTTGGGCGTCATTTACCGCGATCTGAAGCCTGAGAACTGCCTCTTGGATTCCAAGGGAAATCTCTTACTGACGGACTTTGGACTGTCTTCTCAGGTTCCCGCTGACGAGGACGACTGCTGCAAGTCCATCCTGGGAACAGTCGAGTACATGGCACCCGAGGTGGTCCGTGGCGAAAAGTATGGCAAGGCCGTTGACTGGTGGTCGTTTGGAGCTCTGGGCTACGACCTCATGACGGGCAACCCTCCTTTCCGGGGCGGCAACCATGCCAAGATTCAGCACAACATCCTCAACCAGAAGCTTGTGCTGCCATACTTTCTCAGCCCCGACGCCAAGGATCTGCTTACGCGCCTGCTCAACAAGAACCCGAAGAAGAGACTGGGTGGAAACATGCCCAAGGATCTTCAGACCCTCAAGAAGCACAGGTTCTTCCGCAAGATTGACTGGAAGAAGCTCGAGGCCAGGGAGATTGAGCCGCCGCTGCAGCCCATGATTACCGACCCTGAGCTTGCGGAGAACTTTGCGCCCGAGTTCACTGATCTCCCGCTCAGCCCTGTGATCACTGCCAAGGACCCCTGGGGTATCGGATCACTGAAGAGCAAGGACGGCTTTAAGGAAGACGACCCCTTTGGTGGATTCAGTTTTGTTGCTTCGAACAGCTTGCTCGATAACGCTGGTTTCTTGCACTCGGACACAAGAATTTAGACGGAGAAGACGAAGTAGAAGACAATGGAGACGGAGACGGAGTTCGACGGGGATATACTAGATCGCTAGATATACCTACTGGGAGACGACAGCATTAGAGGCTTCGGCCGCGGAATGTTTCGACTTGGCATCTTGCACGATGGAGGCACAAGGGCACATACACGAGTCTGGTTCAACGGCGTTCAAGGAAGGGAAAAAGATTAGGTATAATCGCAGAGTGGTTTGAAATGGAGGCCTCCCAAGCTGAGGCGCTCCCAATAATGGAACGGCATGGAGTTTTTTGGCGTACACGCTCACCGATTCTTATCGTGATTTGATTGCAAATGTGATTGACCCTCCTGGTCCGCTGGCTGACGACGACAATGCTGCAGACGCCGGGCCAATCATGACAGAACCGGACAGCTGCCGTGAACAGAGCCGTGGCACCCTTGCTCGTTTCATGTTCTGCAGAGCCACGCGCTGCATACATACATTTATCAAGAGAGAGCTGTCAGATAGTATTCTGGAACTGCCACGGCTATCTATCTTCTTGGCCCGACCCGATCTTTCCGAAATAACTGGGGGGCCGTTGTGAGTACCGATGCCCTTGCTCAATACATGTTTTGACTTTTTGGCATCAACCGTCTGCGGTTATTGCATCAGCCAAGCTATACCCCGAGTCCAGACACCTAGTGCCTCGCTCATGACTGAACAAGTGCGAAAGCAAAGGTCTGTCTGTCTTGTTTAGCCCGGCGAGCCTTGTCCTGGGAGTTTGGACATCCGGTCGCTAGCCTCATCACAGGGCGCAGCCATTGCTCGTTTTCCCGATGGGGTAATTTCAGATAGTCTCTCGCGCCGGCCCCTGTGAGGTTCAGACTGCAGAGATTCGAGGAGTTGGAGGCTAGGAGGTGATCGACGGTTTCTCTCCAACAGATTCGATGGTGAAAAGGCAGTCTCTGGGTGATCATGATGTTCCATCATAAGGGTGTTGTTGTTGATTACGGTATCATACTTGGAGTGCAAAGTGTTTTACTGTAGACACTACCGATACGTTAGAGCCTAGGTCAGAAACTTAGAGTAGTCTGTGAGCATCGCCATGATTGGACTCTTTTGATCGATTACATTATCAGACCATTGATTGCCAGACTTGGAGAAACGGCTTTGCCAAGCCGCAGCCACTCCCTACTGTGTAGATTGATGCTGTTATAAGATATACGACATGGTTTCCATGGTGGATCATATAAAAGAGGCTGTGAGTGTCTGGGCGTGGAAGTCGGTAAACGGCCAAGAGCCTGACAAATCGAAGGTGATTCATGACGTTTCTTGTCAGTAAGAACTCAATTCAAGCAACCAAGCGCCCCCAAGATTCTTGGTGCCATGCGCTTGACACGTCCCATCCTCGTGATTTCTCAACGGGAGATGAGCCCATCAGTCGGAAGGTAGCGGAACTCGGGACGAGACCCCCTAGAACAAGAACAAAGTTTCTCGAGCACGGCATCTCACCTACCCATACGCCTAAGCCTCACCCGATCCCAAGGTCTTGGTCTGGGTTTCCGGCACTCGACTTTGTTTTCAACCGTAAAACCTTAATGCTTGTGACCCCTTCCCTTGGCGCCAAACGTCTAAAATGATGGTAGCTAGCTTGCCATCTAGGCTTTTCATTTGCCGTATCTGGGTTACGAGGCCATGCCGAGCTTGTTGAAGCTAAAATGGACAATGGGCATGGAAGATGGAATTGTTTCGTGGTGGGCGAGAAGGGGGAACTTGAAGAAAGAGGTTGCTTGCTCAGCCTGCCTTGGACTACCCTACCCGCTGACGCCAAGCATGTTCTTCTTTTTATTTTCGCGCGGCGGGTTTGCTGCCATACTCGAATCGGGCATTGTCTCGTCAGCCATTAGGTCTATGCGGTGCCAGAGTAACATGGGCATCTTACTGTCGACTTGGGGTCGCAACACCTCTGATTGATGTTGGCCCCATTCCCCCTTGTCCTGCCCTTTTTCCCTGGACGTTTATTGCCAATGGGAAATTCTGTGGCACAAGGCAAGCCAATCACGACGGCGCCAAGATGCATTTGTAAACCCGTAGCGAGATGCGGGATTGTGGTGTTGCCTATCAGCTCGGCGCTGGGCTGAGGAGAGTGTCGCAATCATCTTCTTGTTTAGCATCTTGGCATTTTCGAATCCAGCACAGCTATGCCAGCTATGCCAGCACAAGGAGCGGAAGCGTCGTCGCGTCTTCGTGGCTGTGCCTGCTGGAAATATGCGAGATACCAAAGATATGCTGCAGCTGCAGCTCCCATGGGTTTTCTGCTTGCCAACATACATGGCCCGGCCTTGCAGATAGTATTGAGCAAGAAGAGAGCCTGGCTACCCGGCAGCTTGGCACGCAGGGCATTGGATCTGCATGTCGATTTGCACCTAAGTCCGGTAGTACGAGACACCCCCGGACGGACACCGAACGCTCTGTAGTGTAAGTACCATCCCTGCTTCCCAATACCTTACCTCGTACAATACTTTACCATACCCGTGGGGGGATCCACCCAATGAATGATCTTGTAATCAATGTCATCAATTGTCAGCGAAGCGTCCAAGGTGAATTATACAGACTGCCAAGCAAGCGATCCACGGACGCCCCCAGATACCAAGACATGCAAGTCTGTTTGCCAATGTAAAGAGAGATGGGGGGAAGCTGCCGAGTGCCTGCCAGCCAGTTCTGCCACACAACGTGCTTTCCCTCTATGTTCCCGCCTCTGGCGTCATGGCACAGACACCGAGACGAAACGGATGTAGACTCTACTTTTGGTTCAATAAAGGAAAGAGCCAACCGGGCAAGGTGTGTCTGTTCCGTCTAGGTCGCGCAAGAAAGGGAAACCTCATAAAAGGGAGGGCTGAATCCCGCCTCTTTGGACATTTTCATTTCCGTTCGCTTCTGGAACGAAAAGATCCCGAGAATCTGGGGACTCTGTGGCCTAACTCGATTGTGCCAAAACGTCAACTACCGCCATTAGACAATCGAGCTAATAACTGATCTATCTTATTATTATACACACTACATACATACCTGCCTAACCTAGACCCTCGTGGCTACCACGCATTGGCACAACGCCTCCTGATCTTCTTCCCCGTCCCAAACGATCATAGTGAGCACTAGAAAGACGGACTGGACCGTCTGTGCGAAACGGTCGAGACGGTAAGGCTATGCTGATCTTTTTCTTTTTTTCCCTTTTCTCGAGTCAACAGGTACGAGGGTCTAATAAGTCGTTGTCTCTCACCAATCTGTACCTTCTCACCACTGCCCGGCTGGCTTGCATTCCTCTTTGGGAAATTTCAAACACCACACACACGTCACTCGAGGTCGGGAAGCTAATTCTTCGTGTCGCAAAAAAGGTTGTTTTGTTTGGTCTCTTCTTTCCAATAGATAAACCTTCCCCCGAAGCCCCTGGCTGTAGAACAACTTGAGACTTTTCCCTTCTCCATTCATCGATCGAAGAACCGTTGCTTAGAAGACGGGAAAATTCAAGATGCGCTTTCAAACCACCACCGCGGCCTTGTGTAAGTCAACAACATTCCAGTCCATCCATCCTTTCTGCTGGTCCCGGATGAATAATCACTCTCTTCCGAGAATGCAAGGGAAAAATAAGCACATATGGCTAATCAAAAGCTTTATTATCAGCCGCCCTCACATATGCCGGCCTTGGCTCAGCAGATATCCAGAAGAAATGCTCAACGACAGATATATGCTTCAGTGTAGCGGTCCCCGAGGCCGCGGCCTCGTCCGGCACCGGAAACCTTTACTTTCAGATCCAGGGACCGACATCGTACTCATGGCTCGCCATGGGGCAGGGCACGCGCATGAGTGGCTCCAACATGTTCATCATGTACACAGATGGCAACGGCAACGTGACGGTTTCGCCGCGCCTGGGAACCAATCACGTCATGCCGACCGAGAACACGGGGTCTGGGGCGGCCCAGCTCACTCTACTGGCGGGCTCGGGCGTTGATGGCGACACCATGCGTGCCAACGTGCTGTGTACAAACTGCAATAGCTGGGACGGCGGCACAATGAGTCTCGGTAGCACCAGCAGCAGCTGGATCTCCGCGTGGAAGAGCGGCAGCTCGCTCGATACCACAGATGCCAACGCCAACATCCAGCAGCACGACGAGACGGACGGCTGGACGGTCAATCTGCAGTCCGCAACAGTGTCCTCGGACTCCAACCCTTTCGTGGCCGCAGCGAGCAGCGGTAGCGATGGTTCGTCCAGTAGTGGCAGCAACTCTGGAAGCTCTGGCGATAGCTCCGACAGCGGGACGAGCACCGGGTCCGACACATCTAGCAGTGGAATCAGTGGAAGTGCTGGCCCAAGCCAGTCCGATATTAGCCGGATCGTGGCCGCCCACGGCATAATAATGGCCGTCACATTCGTCATCATGTATCCCGTTGGCACCATCCTCATGCCGCTCCTGGGCAAATGGGCTATTCATGCTGCCTGGTACGTACACTCATGCAGACTCTAGAACTTCTCACCAGTACAGCTGGCTGGGATATGGTCACTCTTCCGCCGAGACTGAAGATTATTTTTGCTGACAACGAACTATTACAGGCAAACACTCAGCTTCCTCCTGATGTGGGCTGGCTTTGGTGTAGGCATAGTAGCTGCTCGGCAGACTAATACTGTAAGTGAAACCGGTTTACAAATACGAGAGAAGAGCAGTAAACACTGACACGAGTGAAACCAATAACAGCCTCTGTCTATTACTCACACAGCATTCGGAACTAGCATTGTCGCGCTCATGGTAATCCAGCCAGTGCTCGGATTCTTGCACCACAGGCATTATCTCAAGACACAGCAGCGCGGTGCAATCTCTATTGCACACCAGGCCTATGGCACGATCCTGATGGCCTTTGGTATCATCAATGGCGGGCTCGGCCTGCAACTTGCGTCGGCCGATGACGGGTTCAAAATTGCCTACGCCGTCATTGCCGCCGTCATGTTTGTCATCTACTTGGCTGTCAAGCTATTCCGCGTCTGCTCTACCAGGAGACAGGCACGTCGCGGCTCCGGCGCCAGGGTTGAGAAGGTCGGCTCCGGCAGCAGGCGCGACAAGTACAACCAGGCCCCCGGCGAAGAGGTTGAGATGCCCAGGAGGTAGTGACTCCGGATGTCGTGTGCAAAGACATGGATTAGAATATCTGAACCAAAAGCATCGTCTCTTCCGGCTCAGTAATGGAGAGGCCGCTCCTGACGACGCTCCCGCGAAGGGGAGATGGGTTAATTTCGTGAGGGGGCTGTCACCTTGTAACTGGTTGATTACGACGCGATGACAAGAGATGAATTGAGATGAATTTTGTATGACTTGTTTAGTGTAGTATGAACACGAAGCATGTATATCTCATGACATCCACCATTCCTTTGCCCACGCACTCCCAAAAAGAACTTGTGTGAACGGTCCAGCTAGAAGAACATTGCGCGTATCCAAAATGACCATGGTTTCCTAGAACATATATGCAGATGTTTCTTGCGCAGGTAATCGAGAATAATTTGGAATCCAAGATGACAGGCGTGTGGGACCACAGGGACTGAGTCGGAAACGCTGATCTTCTTCTTTCATATATGAGTCGTACTGCGAGGAAAAGATCCGTGATGCTACGAGACAGAATCAGAAAGAGGGTACTTCCGAGAGTGATACAGTCAATAGCAGTCAATAGTGCATCAATACGTCAATCATGGTTTGGATAGTAGAATCAAGGCCGAATTTCCACTCGAATTATTTTTGCTTTCGGGATGCAATATGAATTTCTAACACGAGACCAGTGGGTCATTCCATGCAAATACTGAAACGGTGAAAAACAAAGGTATATATCAAAAGCAATCGAGAGGCCATCCTGAAGACGGGGCCGGAAAAGAAAACGCAATGCCATGCGATATATGATGCTTCATGCACACTTGCCCCTAATATCTCTATCCAATGGCTTGAGGTCTGCGACCCCAAGGTCCATCAGCTGTTGCTCTATCAATAGTGTTCTCCTCTTGACCCAGCCTGTAATGGTAGCAGGCTCGTCCTTTTCAAGCAGTTTCCTCTTCATCTCCATCTCGCTGAACTTGCAAACATCACTTCGCTAGAATTGATGTGACCCGTTGTAGCCTGGCCGACCCTGCTGCTGTGCAGTACGGGGGCTCTGGCCCGGTGAAGCATATTGAGGAGAGTATTGACCTTGCTGAGGCATCAGGCCAGGGCTCGCCGGGAAATTTCCCTGGCGTGGGGACCCGTAGCCTGCGCCCGGGCTTGCCCACCCTTGGACACCGGGGCTCGGTAGGCCCTGCTGGGGGAATCCATAGCCCTGTTGCGGACCGGGAGACTGCCGACCCATGTTGGAGTACATACCCGAAGGCGGTGCCATGCTCGGTGATGCCATGGGCTGCTGGTAATTCTGCATGGCTTGCTGCTGCTGGCGCATGTTAATCGCTTGCTGCACCGCCTGGCCACTGTAGCCCGCCTTCAGCTGCTGCTTCTCCCGCTCCCGTGCTTCAATTGCACCAATTAGCCCTCCGTCATTTGGTGGGGGAGCATTCTTGTTGCTAGCCATGTTGATCAGCGGAGTGCCCGTCATTCTCGCAACGTGCTCTTGTTCACGAGCAGAGAGGTGATTCTCTCCTGCAGATGACTGTCCGCCCAAGACCGCACCAGCTCCCCGAGAGCTTGGTCTTTGAAGCAGGTCCTGGGAGTTGCTGCGGCTGTGTGCGTGCATGTAATCTCGACCGTGGCCCCGATCAAGGGGTGGTGTCGGAGTGCCAGCCCGGTAGGCATTGGGAGCACCCGACGACGGCTGGCGCTGATGAGCGTAGAGAGGTGTTGCCGCAGCAGCAGCAGCGCGTTGCTGAACAAATTGCTCTGCTGTCAGGCCGGGGCCTGAGCTGCCAGCAGGAGCAGAGGCTCCTGGAGTGGGCGGCTGCCAGATCACACTACGTCTCTGCTGCTGAACGGTGTCCTCGGAAGCGTTGCGTCCGTGGTTCATATCCCTACCCGGACCGTTCCTTTGACCGGCTGGACCGGGGGAAAATGTACTGGCGGGGCCCGGCATGCCCGGCGTTGGAGTCTTGGATCGAGACTGTTGTGCGGCATAGTTATATGTCGGACCGAAATCAACAGCAGGGATTTCAGATGAGGGTTGTTGGAACTTGTCGTCACCGACAGTCCGGAGAACACCTGCCCTGGGCCGCTCGACAGATGCATCTGAATCAATTGATGGTCTGGTACTGGCATAGTCTGGCGAGTCGGTAGAATCGTAGTTGCTACTGGTCATGCTACGCGCAGTGTCTTTACGGACAGGTGTCGCTCTCCCGCTCGAACCAGGCCCGTGGATGTGGGCGACAATGTCGGGATCTAGACCACGGGTGAAACTGCCGTTACTACTAGAGACTGTGGGGGAGTATTCGGAACGGTTCGTCAGACTATCTCCACGAGCCGGCAACGCTTTTCGCTGAATTGGTGGAGATGTGTTCAATTGGGGAGGCGCCGGCCGCCTGGTAGGGGAACCAGGACGACTGCGCTGCCCCGGTGCTCCAGGCGGTCCCCGGTACATGTTTGGCGGTGGTCCGTTCGGTGGTGCACGCGGGGGCGGTCCCATATTACCGGGCGGACCACCTCGACCGTACTGCATGTTTGGCGGCGGCCCACGGCCATGGGGCATGTTCTGTGGGGCGCCACGACCCGGCGGAGGGCGGCCCTGTCCAGGAGGCGGGCTTCTCATGTCATATGGCCCAGGAGTGCCCGGCTTAGAGCCCGGACTGGGTCCTCGCATTCCGGGGCTTGGTGGACCTATGGTCTGGTTCAGGGGAGATCTGGAGCGTTGCTTGCCGAGGTCGTGTGGTGGCGCGGCAAGGCTTGAGGAGCTGGTTTTTTCCCTTAAATCTTCACGAAAGCCGGCATTAGCATTCATTCCAGGATTGTTGCCGTGAGCAGCATGTACCATTGTTGGACCGCTTCGGTCATCTCGAGGGCCGACCGGACTGTGGTTTCCACTGCTGCCATCGTGGATCCAGCCCTCTTGCCGGGCCACACCTTCAATTCCTCCAGCCTGGGCGAGCTGCGCCAAAGTTGTTGCGGACATCCGGCTGTTAGCACGGCGTAGTTCCGGCGCGTGGTATGGCCGCTGCTGAGGCTTCTCTCCTGGGGCATGGGTGAAAGCTGGTGGCTGCGATACCGGCTCGGGCGTGTCCAAGTGGCGCATTCCATCCAGAGCTCGGGTATTGGGCGCTTCAGGCTCTTCGTCAGAGCTGACTCGCTCAGGCGTGGACGCAAGATCATTGACGAAGTTCCGAGCGGGATTAAGGCCACGACCTGAAGGATTGTCGCCAACAGGAACCCCATGCGGAGGTGGAGGAGGCGCGCCGCCCGGGAGGTGCCCGTCAGACGCATTCCTATTGTGTGTGTTTTTCAGAGCACTGGGCACTGCTGGGGGTCCGCGCAGTCCGCCTTGCGTCGGAGGAGCTGAATCCGTCCTGCCGGGCGCGCCATGCGTGAGGGACATGGACCGTGACGAGCGAACGGAGGGCGCACCGCCATCGGCAAAGCCTACACGAGGCTTACCACCGGCATCGTTGGCCGGGCCGAAGCTGAGCCTCTTGCTATTGGTACGGCTGTGCGTGCTCGGCTTATCATCCACGGTGGTCATTCTTTCGCCGGTGAGGTCCTTGAGCTTCTTCTTCCAATCTCTTTCAGTCCAGCCTGCGCTGCCATCCATCAAAATGAGGCCCGTAACATCCAGAATTTCCAGATAGCCGTAGCGCTTATGCTTCGGCATAGCAAACATGAGAGACCTCGAGTCAATCGTACTCGCGGCCAGCCTTCCTGGTCGTCCATAGAGGCCAAATGTGTCCCAAGTGGGGAAGAGGAACTGCAGCATCATGCCGAAGCCGCTGACGGCCGGATGCACCTCGGGCATGATGAATACAAAACCCTCGGTAGAGGAAGGCGGGTCCGAGTGAATGGTCATGTTGCCCTCAATCTTGATCAGAGTCGATGCGTCAATAAGGGACTTGGCCTGAGGGTACAGTGCGTACGCGGAATAGGCGTCCGTGATGGTAGCGATGGGCTTGGCCTTCTTCTGCTTTCTGCCTTCCCTCCGATCTTCGTAGAACTTGATGTCTCCCTTGAGAATTGGGGGATGCGAACGGTCGTATGGCGACTTCTTCTTGAGTTCCTTTTGCATCTTCTGGAACTCCTTCTCGTCGGGCGGCGATATTACGCACCAGCAGCGTTTCCATGGAACGCCGGCTCCAAATCGTACTCGGACCCATTCCTCCTTGGTCGTCCTGGCTCGCTCCATGATGACACCAATATTGGGCAAAGTTTTACCCTTGCCAGCAATCAAGGCTCCCGTGTATGCCTCTTGAAGAGTCGAGTGCTCAAACATGGCAAGTCGGATACCGGCAGTCCACTGTATCAGCGAGTGGCGCGAATTGAAATGCAGCAGGTATCGGTTTCTTCCTGCGGTCGATATGCTCAGAATGTTCTGCAGTGGCTGCTCATCGTTGGACCTGGTCGGCAAAGAATCAATCTGGAAGTGGTAGTTAGTATACCGCCAATGTACACCATTGAACCATCTGTGAGTGGTAGATTCGTCTTACCATCTTGATCGATGCGTCCGTCAGGTTGATAAACTTGGGCAGCACCTCTCCATCTTCACCAGCCGCATCGAGTTCAGCGGCATCCCATAGTGAGAGGACGGTTCCGACCAGCTGCGCAAAGTATTCCGTCCATGTTCTGTCGGGGTTCGGCTTGCCCTCTGCGCCAGTGTTAGTTCGGCCGCATTCACAGCAATAATCAGATGGATGGGGTCGCCGACGTACGGGTATTCTGGTCGTCCAGTTTCAGGAAATAACCTTCTTGGTAGAGCTTGTTGCCATGGCTGTTCAGGAAGGTGAAGATGGGCAGCAGCTCCGGAATGGTGTCCTCGTTGACATCCATGAGGGGCGGCTGGTAGGTCTGCACCATAGACAAGGGCCGGGACGAACTCCTGCTCCGGGTCCGCGAATGCTGACGCGAGTGCTGTCGTGAATGACTGGCTTGTGCAGTAGACGGTGGCTCTCCTATCGGCGAGTGATCATGATTCGGCCTGACAGGCGACGATGGGGCCGGCGTGCTGGGTTCCTCCGAGTAGTCCTGCGCATACGTCGGCGGGGGCGGCGGAGTGTTGTGGTTTGACTGCGAGTGGAATTCGGGTTTGTTCAAAGGAGTGTTGTGCACCGGAGAAGAGGTGGAAGGCGACGCAGTGAATGAGTCTCTCGGGCTGCCACCAGTGGAAAACTGGGACATGAACGAGGACAGAGAGAGGACTGTTTGATTCAGGAAGGCCAAATTAGCATGATGCACACGAATGATTAGTGTTAGTTTGCTTGGCGCCAGGGCCGCGATGGCTTAGTGTGGTAGGCAAGTGCCCCCCAAAGGAGTAAGAAACACAACGGCTGGGTTTTGACATGAATGATGGATAGGGGGGTGTGTCCTGATCGTTGGCGCCCAATAGAGGATCTGATCTGCTTGGGTGTGCCGGGCGAGGGAAAGGCAGCCCCAGCGATCGATGTGCGACTGGGGGGTGTTCAGTTGCAGAGCGAGCGAAGCCGGCAGCAGGAGCAGCAGCGAGCAGGCGCTTTCAGTTGTGCAGAGTAATCTGTACTCGGAACACCTCGCAAGTGGTGCTGTGGTGTGCTCTGAAATACGGGGAAGGGCAGTCCCAGACACCCAAACCAGACCCCTCAGGGTCTAGGCTCTCAGGAAGCGGCGGGCTTGATCGGCGGACAAAGGACGCACAAGCTGGAACGCAAGGAGATCCGCAAACCCGCGACCCAACGCTCGTAAAGCAAGCGAGGCACCGATGATGGTAATTTCCATCCAACCCACTTGAGAACCAGACCGCCCCAAAGAACCACTCCGGAAAGGTTAACGGGAGTGCCGTCCAAACCGACTGGGAGGATTCGATTATGTGGCCTGTGGAACTGGGCTTGCTTGCTGGCTTCTTGGCTTGGGGTGTTCGGCCACAGACGGATGAGAGGGCGAGCTTTCGATCAGGGCATGATGACGCTATCGCACACTGCTTAGCCTGCCCGGGCCACTTGGGGGAGACAACAAGGCGATGCGCTGATTCGTATTGCCATTGTTGCTTGTCGTCAACGAATGTGAGATGAGTGCCGACCCCTTTGGAATTTGCCGTGTTCCAGCTCAGCCCCGATCGATGCCTTCATGCTAGGCGCAGAGCAACTGTGTTCGCCGCCAACAACTGCACAGGGGGGGTTTGGTGCGTGGGGTCTGTTTTTTTAAGGTATGGTAAAGGTGAGGTGATGTGTGGATGGGGGGAAATGCTTGGCTCCGACGAAAGCGAAAGCGAAAAATAAGAATAAAGAGAATTGTACGAACCGCGACTCCGACCCATCTTGTCTAACGTGCTGCCGCTGCTCTTGCTCTAGTTGTTTGCTCGCGCTGCCGCAAGTAGCATCACCAGAAAGGGAGAATACCTTATAGCTCGGAAGAATGCCGCCTCGAGAGGAATGATGCTTGGCAAACTGGCCAGTTCGGGTGCCGGACTGGGTAAGGTAAACTGGCAGACGCTGAGATGCTAGAGATTGAGAGTGAGAAAGTGAGAGAGAGAGAGATCCACCAAATGATGGATTTGTCGTCGTGTGTAAGTGCGTCACCGTCCGTTCCGTGCGTGTCCGCCGCAATTCCAGATGGCCAGGGCCAGGTAGATGAGACTGCCTCAGGTGTATTTGAAATTATTATAGTCGACGCGCCGGGAGCCGGCAGACGCGAATGAATAACAACCAGAAATGATGCTGAACCTCCCCCTGCGAGCCAAATAAAAATTATCGACAGTGAATGAGAGAGAACCAAAAAAAAAAAAAAAAAAAAAGGAAAACTCGTCAGTGAACGGATGCTGCCGGCTTGGATATTGACGAAGGCGGAAAAAAAAGAAGGGGAACCAGAACAGACGCTCCGAGACGGCGGTCGGAGGCACACTGGGTTTTGTAGCTCAATGCGTTTGTTTTCTCCCGTAAGGTAGGTAGGCAATGTACGCAACGATAGTGTCGATTCAGACAAGTGGGCTAAATGGGGACCTTGACCGGGCCACCTTATTAGCTAGCCGCTGTGTTGCAAAGCAAGGCCCGACTTTTCTCGTAAAAAAACGTTGCTTTCTGTAACAAGGTTATTATTGCAGCTCGACTTTGCGGTTGTGTCGTAGCTTTAGACAACCTCGCCTGTTTCCGGTTTTCGTGGGGCTGCCGGACGAACGATGCGAATGCCGTCGAGGGAGATAATTCCTGTGAATTTGTGTGCAGAAGAGAGCAGCTAGAAATGGGATCTTGTTTGCGACGGAGGCGAGGAGAGAGATGAGATGATGCAATCACTCTTCCTGATCGTTCCAACTCCTGACTCTTTCCTCTCCTTTTTTTCAGTCTTTTTCCCCCCTCTAAGTCCGATTGTCGTGTGTCTCAGATGCTTAAGGGAGCTTGGGGTCTGCGGATGGCGCGGAGGCGAGCCAATACAGAGCGGCCTAGGTGAAAGTGACAGGGTCAATATCAAACGTCCCAAGAACCACCCGGGAACAATCAGATGGCGCGGCGGAAACCAAAAACCTCACGACGCCGTTGGTTATTAGAATTATTGTAGTTTAGGCAGTAGCACCAGTAATAAACAGAAATGCTCGTCCGTCTGGAGCGAGCGAAGAAACAAGGCGGACGGACGCTCTGTTTTCAGCAGAACATTAAAAATCTACGGTCTGGCCCCGAGCTACATACACATGGCTTGGTTGGTAGCTTACATATACCTTGCCAAGCCCAAGCCTTCTTTCGCTCCAGCAAGATTCACGATTGTGTATGACGCTGTGCCCAGGTCTTGGACGAGCAATAATCCCAGCAGCAGCGCCGTAGCAGTCTGCATGCTCCACATTGCGGGCTCCGTACACAGCTAGTACACCCAGCAGATGCGCGCACTTCAGATACTATGCATCTCGCATGCAGGCGGTGGCAGTGGGACACTCCATCTCAGCTCGTACGGTGCAGTACCGACCTGTCCCGTACATTCATGGTACGGTGCGGCGTTGGGATGGATGGGTGGCAGATGGATGGCAGGATGGTCCCCGTGGCCGGAAGACATAGGAGTCGGATGATACAGCATCTGGGTTGTGAGACAGGCACGATTTGGCTTTTCCCCCGGTTTGAACCACTCAGCCTTCGCACGAGGTAATTTATAGCAATACTAGTAGTATAGTAGCGAACATTCCACCCACATGAATCCAATCCGAAGCCGAAAAGTGCGACTTCAACACCATGCCAGGCCGTTTTTCAATAATAGCAATAATTCGAACTCATCTGATCACTGAAATTGCCAGTCCCTGTCAGTGGTCCTTGCTCTTCTACTGTCTCCCACCACCATACGTCAATAGCTATCCTGCCGTCGATCAATCACACACCCACCGTTCAATGATTCACCTGCCTTGCAAGAAACGACCTGTACTGCCTCGTTGATGGTCGCGGCAATCTGCCCTGTTTGGATGTTTGGAGACCGCTCACGTCTGCTCGTATCCACAACTGCAGGCGATCGGGGGTTTTAGTGCTCTGGCTGCTGGCATCCTGCCACCAACAAATCCTCCTTGTGCTGGTACCTGTCACGTTGAGCGTGCTCTGATGCGGTAGAACGAAGCATCACCAATATCTCAGGGGTTGGGAAGTACAAAAAAAAGTCACTTTTTTCGGTTTCGCAGTTGTTTCCCCACAGGCTGACTTCCTCGCCCTGTCCGGATCCAATGACTTGAGTCGCCCGGATGCGACGGGAGGCCGAACCAACCACACAATAATTATTATGAGCAACTTATTGGCCAGTGTCAAAAGAACCCCCCATACGTCCATAAGCACAACTATTTCTGGTTGCGCTGATTTTGTACCTTTTTTTTTTCGCTTCCGCATCCAGGTCTTCGGCGACGAGTCTGTTTAGAGGAAGTGGGACCCGCTCACTTATTAGAGCTATTGTTCTTCACGTTGTTCATCGGCGTCATGTAGCCGATCACACGGGAGATCAATAGCTGGTTCGAGGCGTCTAATGACAACAGGTATTTCTCCAGTGGCTGACAGTCTTGTCAGTCACCAAACTAGGCAGCAAATTGACAAAAGCCGTGGCTTTCGAGCCGCGTACGCCTGGCGCTTTCTCATCGTATTGCAGCGCCAAGGATCGGATAGAAGCGATCATTCTGCAGGACCCAGGGATTAGATGCCTCCCAGGTAGACACCAACCTGCATGCAGTCAAGTACCTAGCACGTATTCGGCAGAAGACATGGACACAAAACGGGATTGCGATGACCTTGATATGACCACCGAGTTCTTGACTTGCCCAATTCTTCAGAAAGATATTTCGATTCTTGACCACAAACTGAGCTCATACCATGTGAGATATAAAATATGAATTCCGCACACGGGTAACTTGGTGGATGGCTGTGTACATTAGCTAGCATGCTTACATATGCACATGGTCGTCAATGACCGCCCCTGAAGAGAATATCACCCAACCACTTCGTCTCTCAGTCACCTGGAGATCTTCATCATAAAGCGTCTTGGTCAGCCAACTGCTTTTATATTCGCGTAACAATAATCACACCTCTACGTAGGACATAATATCCGCTCGTTGCTCCGCCTCGTTCTACAGGCCTTGTCTGAACTTGACATGACCACGCAAGATGTTTGCTCAATTTCTTATTACTTGAGTAGACCATAAGAGCAGCAGGAGGCTGAGCTATTGCCACGCTATCCGACCTGATTATACGTCTCAAAAGTGGTACTGGTGCTGATCCAAGTTTTATATGCGCTGTTGCAGCCGAGTTCGTCTCGCTTTGCGGGACGAGATCGTCAGGAACCACTTCCGACTACCTCAAGGCTTTTTCCAGAACCAAGCGGACCACGAATAACCTACAGATAGGCGCAAGCAGGCATCTGTTGGGCAAACCCAAGGATATGAGCACGTGTATATTGGCGAGACCACGATAAACTTTGCCAATCCACTCTAGCTGAAGCGCGCAGCTCAACCTACACCACGGCTCTCAAGCCTATCATCTGTCCTAATGATATTGCCCGCATATTGTCCTCTCTTGAGTCGGCGTTGTCCTTGTATTTCACTTGGTCGGGTCATTTGTAGCAGCTCCATGCTCAAGTAGCCGTATTTCGGCGTGTCGGCGTGCCGCCAGCAGATGGGCACTCAACCTTGCAGTGAGTGTGCCGAATAAGTTACACTAGAAGCCTGTGACAGGAAGCGCTAGGGGATTTTAGAACGAGCGGGTCCTCCTTTCCCATCCCAATTCCACCTCGTGGGTTCTGACAGAGCCTCCAAATATATCCCTGGGTGATGTCATTTACACTTTGCATCCCGAGTCCTCAGCCATCAATTGATCTGGGGAACCTTCAACGACAGGTCTAGTCTTACTCCCGAGCTGCTGGCTGGCTTTCTCTGTTCGCTCCCCGAGCGCCGCGCAGGATCCCAGGTTTCAAAGCCCGACACTATACAGCTTCAGGAACGAAAACGAGACAAAATCCAATCTACGCGCTTTTGTCGGCGCGTGTCTTGGCAGTGATAAGCACCAGACCTGGCCTTATCGGACCTCCGCCTTCGCAGGCTCATACCTTACCTTACTACATACCAAGCTTCCCCCAACCACACTAACTTAACCATCTACATCTATCTAGCTCTCTTATCTCTCACACAGCGTTCAGCAACTGCAGCCTCTCAACCTACCTGCTCGTGAGAAGAAACGCAGCGGAGAAAGTGGCTGCTCCACGTGCGCCCGCAAGGTCGCGCGAGGCCTGGTCGCGGGGATGAGGAGGCTACCTCTCTCCTCGCTGACGCCACCCTCTACTACAACATCCACCAGGTGCGTGCGCCTGTCGCTGCCTCTACGAGCATCCTTTACGCAATCGTTCCCGCGGTCGCGAATTGATGCGGCATCTGAGCCGCCTCCCATTGAGAAGGGCACCGAAACACCGCCGCTCACGGACTCGTGCCCGCGACTACCTTTTCGATTCGAGACGGGGTTTGCGCTCTTTGCGAAGAGGACCCCGCGGCCGTTCCCGCCTCCATTCCTGAGTCCTCCCAGCGGCTCGTTCAGCGATCCGCTAAGCACACATCACCAGAGCAGGGACAAGCGGGTGTTTGTCGAAGGTGAAGTGATCAGAGGGTGGACCAATGGCGACGACGCCATCTATGCAAGCGACCACTTCATCTGCGCCAACGATGGAGTTGGGGCCTGGTCCATGAGACCGAAAGGCCATGCAGGATTATGGTCGCGGTTAATTCTGCATTTCTGGGTGTCGGCCATGCAGGAAGATATCACCAAGCCGAGACCTCCGGACCAGCCTTATAGCCCAGATCCAGTCAAGTATTTACAAACTGCTTACGAACGCACCTTGGACGCCACCACGGGGCCGAGCAATTGCCAGGGCACCACCACGGCGGCAGGCGCACAACTTTTCTACAAAGGTGATGCCAACAGCGCCGAGGCATCTGTCCCCTTGCTGTATGCGACGAACCTGGGCGATGGCCAAATCATGGTTGTCCGCCCGGCAGACCAGGAAATAGTCTACAAGTCGACAGAGCAATGGCATTGGTTCGACTGTCCACGACAGCTAGGCACAAATAGCCCTGATACGCCGACGGAGAATGCCGTGGTTGATTTGGTTGAGCTCGAAGAGGGCGATGTGGTCCTGGCCATGTCGGACGGCGTCATCGACAACTTGTGGGAACACGAGATCGTAGAGAATGTATCGCGCAGTGTCCGAAGGTGGGAGCAAGGCGAGGGCGGCACTGCCGATGGCGCTAGATATGGCGGTGCCAATGGCGGCATGACGTTCGTGGCCGAAGAGCTCATGACGGCAGCAAAGATTGTTGCAACTGACCCTTTTGCGGAGAGTCCGTTCATGGAACATGCGATTGAGGAGGGCTTGGCCAGCGAAGGAGGTGAGTCATGATACTCGTACGTTGGCTGGTTTGACCATACTAACCTGGAATCAGGCAAGATGGACGATATCAGTGTGGTCGCTGCGCTTTGCCGACGCAATAATTGATGATTGATTATGATGTGATATATGCCAGGTAAAATACTTTGACTGAGTACACTGGTTTAGACTCGGCTATTGCATGTTTGGCGTTTGGTGATTTGTATTCAGAACAAAAACATACATATTGAAAGAGCGACGAGGCGCTTCTATCCTGTCAAAAGGCCTTCCATGTGGTTGGTAGTGATCACTTTATTCGTTTCTGTAACAACGAATAGATATCATTGGCATGGCGTTGGATTGCATAGTGCATTCTGAAGAAGAAGAAACAGAAATGTAATCTAATGTTAGCTACATACATTGATTCTCGATGCCTCGGCAGATCCTCTCAACGCACTTGAAAATGTGTGGTCACAAAGGTATGATATAGAAAAGTAGACAGTTTCGTTAGCATGGGTAGCATATTTTCTAGGAAACGTTTCGACATTTTTCGAAACAGGGTCGTCGGGCTTTAGGGGAACACGTAGTATGAGCATCAAAGCAGTTGAAAGAAGAGCTGTATGAATTGCAACATCCTTGAGTCTTCGGCAATTCCCGTTGTCACCAACCCTGTATGTATTCGTATTTGAGGCTGTCCGGCAGGGCCCAGGTTGATGAAAGGCCCAAAGCAGCTTCGGCGGGGTCTAAGATGTGAAGCCCCACCACGTGCTGATAATCGCTTATCGAAGCTCGACTGCTACAAAAAAAAGTTTCGGCCAACCGCTCTGCGCATCTACCTATCTGTTTACCCACGATCCCGAGCTTGGTACCGTGCAAAGACCGGCATTTGTGCCGAATTGAACCGCCAACATGCCTCGCGCAAAGACCGCAAAGCGATACCGTAAGCTCATGGAGCGATACTCCATGACGTTCGGTTTTGTAAGTTTGACACAACCGAACTGGTGAAGGCAGTAGCACATCGGCTAACGCGAGTCTTGACTGCCTCCAGCGCGAGCCCTACCAGATCGTCGTTGACGCGACCCTCCTCGCCGACGCCTGCCGCTTCAAGATGGACCTGATCAAGAGCTTTGAGCAGACGCTCTCGGGCAAGGTCAAGCCGCTCATCACGCAGTGCTCGATGCGCCACCTGTACGGCACCAAGTCGGAGCCGGGCGTCAACGCGGCCATCGAGCTGGGCAAGACGTTCGAGCGCCGCCGCTGCGGCCACCACCCGGACCAGTACCCGGAGCCCCTGAGCACGCTCGAGTGCCTGAGCAGCGTCGTCGACCCCAAGGACAACGGCGTCAACAAGCACCGCTACGTCGTGGCGTCCAACGACCAGCCCACGCGCCAGGCGCTCCGCACCGTCAAGGGCACGCCCCTGGTCTACATCTCGAGGAGCGTCATGATCATGGAGCCCATGGCCGACGAGAGCGTCCAGGTCCGGAACAGGGAGGAGAAGGCCAAGCTGCGGTCCGAGATCAAGAGGTTCGCCGAGGGCAGCAAGCGCAAGAGGGGCGACGACAGCGACAGCGAGGCCGACGAGACCAAGAGCACCAAGAAACCTCAGCAGGGTGAGGCCGGCGCGGCAACGACGACAGCAGACGGGGAGGAGAAGAAAAAGAAGAAGAAGGGCCCCAAGGGACCCAACCCTCTCGCCGTCATGAAGAAGAAGACGACCACAAAGGATGCGCCATCGAAAAAGTCAACGGACGAGGCATCTGCCGAGGGAGACGCAAAGGAGGGTCCCAAGCGGAAGAGGAGGAAGAAGGCCAAGGCGGACACGGAAGCTGGAGGCGCAGAGGGAACCAGCACAGCTCAGCCCGAGGGTGATGAATCGGATTGAAGCGGTGCGGCTCACCATATGTCATGAACAACAAAATTGCATGCGAAAGGCGTTTGGCGTCGTAAACAGTATTTAAATTTTTGGCAGCCCGAGATGGCTCCGTCCTCGGGCATTTGATACCATAGTTGAACTTTTGTTGTCAGCTTGCACGGACTGTTCTACCCAGACATTCGCTACCGGTGCCATGTTCTCCTTCTGTTCTTCTTCCCATGTCAACTTATCATATTGCCCTTGGCAGCAGAATGGGCTGACATATTTGCGATACCTACCCGAAATCCGAACATGGGAACTTTGGCCAAAAGTCTGTCTGTGCAATGTCGCAGCTTGCGCGGCTGATCCAGAAAGATCCCGCTGTCGTGGATCGCAAGGCAATGGTCAAAATGAAAAGATACAAAGGCCTCGTGGAAAACGTTTTAGCTGTCGATCACTCGGTCAAATACCAGTATGCGACTGTTCATGTCCACAACGTCTGGACACCATCGTGAAAGTCGGCATCCCATTCCGGGAGGACGTCTCTAGGCTGGTGGGCCGTCGGTCTTGGTTTCATCACCGCCCCTTGCCTGGCCTCCCCCACAGGCAGCATGCGCCGCTTTAAGCGTGCCGTTCGACCGGGATGCTGGGGGTGAAGATATGTCAGTCAGATAGGTTAGTATACTCCGTTCATGGGTGTCAATGATTGGTTGGGCATGTCAGTTGCTTTCATCAGTCAATATTTGCATTTGTCTGGCACCAGAATCCAAAAGCATAGCTGAACACGTCTTCCTATTATGAGAAGTGTAGTAGGCAGTTGTAATCATATCTGACCTTTTTCTTTCTCTTTGGGTATCTTAAATTCGTTGGGTTCTCTCCTCCTCCTTTTGACACACCTTCATGTGTTTCTCCCGTCTCTCTCCAAGAGAACACTGCCAGAACGAGAGAAAGAGGCCAAAGCAAAGAATCTTTTCGAAAAACGTCTATATATGGTCACTTACGTCAGGACAATCCTTTTGATGACTCTCGTCTTGGTACCACAGGGGCATGCCAAATGGACGCTTCACGCGGATTCTCGAACAGTCGTCTCAGCAGTCGTATCGAAGGGACTACATCAAACCTTTTGCGCTGTCAGCCAGTCTTTCGATACCACTGGTCTCTACACGGTACGATGGAATCAAGAGCACTGTTATAATGAAGGCAGCCATGAGGGGATGTGGTGGCAAGGAAATCTCAGTGGAGCTTGCATCTGTCCTGCGAGATGTGGCGGGAAACAAAAGGAAGAGAACTTTGCCGACGAATGCATTCTGTAAGGCTGTCATTGTCTTCGCGTTGTTCCGAGAAATGCGTTTTCATTTAGACTCGACATGACTTCCAGAAAGTACAAAGCAGCAGCGACAGGGCTGCACGTGGCTCGATGACTTGCGCGACAGGATAGACCACGCAGGAGGATATTGATACTGTCCGGTGTTTTTTTGCATGCTTTTCACTGTCTGATTAGCCGGCCGTCTGAGCTTCCAGCAATTCTGATGACACATGGAGCAATATTGAATCACCCATCCCATAGCTTTGGTTCCCGATAAGATCTTCTGGCTGAGGCGTATCGCTTTGGCAATAAGGGCGAGGCACTTGAACCTCGAGTCATGTGCATTCCAAATAATACTGAGTACTGAATTGCTCGAATTCGGTCGTGTTCTTGTGTAGTCTCGGCAGCGTGACCTTGGCTTCGTATATTGCGTCCAGAGCACTAGAGACAGAGGACTACTACTCCTTCCAACATACATCTTTTTGCATAGCAAAATTCCTGATCATTTTTGTGATCTGTCGTTTGCACGACCGACGGATATATCAAACCAAATGCCAAGTCATATGACAATCATAAGCCAGATATTCATATAGGACACCATCCAGCAAGCCAGTCGATCTCATAGCCTCGTTGAAACAAAAGCCATTGGTCTGAGTAGTCGTGCTTCGAGTTTTGTGGAAGTAGCTAGGTATGGACCAGATGATATGTGTTTTGATTATTTTGGTTCCATGAAAAAGAATGTGGATGGCTTGGAAAACAATACTGCCGCTGTTATACACTTGCATTTAATTGTCTATCAGGGAACGATACCAAAGCTATGGTTGATAAATAATTACCTTTAACATTTTCTTCTAGCTTTGGTAGCCCAGAGAGTGATGCAGTCTCAACCCCCTTATTTGTACTGCGGACCACGTTCATGTGTGATGTATGTGACAAGAAATGAATTTTAATCAAAGGCCCGACAAACTGGTTGCTATGTACAAGAGACATGTGTGTATGGACAAGTGGGCGAGCATGACGTTCACTTGTCCTTTCACAAGATTTCGTAGAGGTATAATCGATACGTTCCGTTATAAAATACAGAGTTGCCCCTTAAACTTGGGCAGAAATTGAAGTGTAGAAAGTCACGATGTTGTATGGTGTTTTGACATACTCACGGCTACTTACATAATATTCCTTGTTGATGCTGCCAAAAGCGGCGCCGGCACCATGCCTGATGTGATCAAAACGGTGCCCACTGACGGTCAGCTAGCACTGGCTTTAGCGTGACTTGACACGCCATCGCCCTGCGAAAGCCCCTGCTATGCCTGCAAGCTCCTTTGTTCGACAATGCCACACCCGTTGATATGGCTTTGCATGGTCGATTGTCTTCGGCATGGTCGTGGCCTAATAAGGACGAGACTTCTGCCGAACTTTGCATGGCAGTGAATGAGAAATGCTGAGAACCGAACGAGTTCGAGTCAGGAGAAAGACCTGCTTCCGCTTCAGTCAAACCTTGATCTCCAAAGGGAAAGGATAACAACAAAGCCATACATAGAAGAGCAGAAGTGATTCAACTCCGGTAAACCGGCCGCTCCTGCAACGCCCGCTACAGTGCTACACTGCATCGCTGCCAACCTCGTAGCCCTGGAGCTTACCGAGACCCTGGCAAAGAGACTGCTAAAAGATCAATCCTGCCGTTTTACCCCCCAAAATTTCCCAGGAATGGCCTAGTCTCTGATCCATTAATTTGATGGTGCATCTCTTCCCAACTCCCCACGTCGGACCGCTGCTGCAAAAGCAAAGCTGCCACACCCAAAGGCGACTCCGGGACGCAGTCGAAGCTCTTTTCTTTTTCTCAATTTTTGTGTTTTGTTTTGTTGACCAAAGGGAGGTTTCTCGGACTTTCAAGCCTGAAAGGAGACCGAACAACAAGACCGCAACCCCCTCCTGCCCACTGAACAAGATACCGCAGAGGTGTTACAAACAGATCAGACGACACCCAAGGGAGGGCCCCGATTGCCAGCAAGCACGCATGCGAATATAGTTCAACCCAGAACCCTCATGGCGCCGGCGCAGGAATTCGACGACTTCGGCTTGCCGATCCGCAAGTTCTCGAGTGAGGAGGCGGGAACGGAGGTGAACAATGCGGCGACAGGAAAGTCAGCAGATAAGGCGACACCCGTGGCCAGCAAATCGGCGCAGCCAACCCAGGATGCACCCGCCGAGACCTCGAAAGATGCAACAAGCCAGAATGAGCAAGGCGATCTAAAGGCGTCAAGCAAGGCAGGGGAAGCAGTCAACGTCGAGAATGGCGACAAAGCCGCCGAGGGTACTCCAAAGACGTCTACGCCCACGACCCCCCTCAATGAACAGGCCGCCGAACCGAATGTCAAAGGAGAGCGCGATGAGGATGCCGCAACCCCCGTGCCTACAGATGTCAAGAAGGACCTCACGATGGATCACGACTCGAAAGACGATAGTGTGAAAGCTCCCCAAGCTGAGGAACCCAACGAAGGCAACCGTCAACGGTCCAACACGACTTCGTCAACGCAAGCCATAGCCGGCCCGTCGATACAAGATGTAGAAGCCGGAAAGAAGGCCGAAGAAGCCAAAGAGGAGGCAAAGGAGGAAGCCAAGAGGGCATCCCAAATCGGCCACAACCGTGATACAAGCGTCGCGAGCATGGGGGAATTCTCCCACCAGCAACTTACAACTGAGAAAGAAGAAGAGGACAAGGATGATGACGATGGCTGGCAGACCATGCCAGCCTATGCGCCCTACGATATTTATGACGACGACAATAGATTAATAGCAAAAGAACACAATGAGGAGGAGGACGAGAAATATGGATACGCCGGTCTCGGCGGTGCCGGCAAAGGCTATACACGCGTGCTCGACGACGAAGATGCTGAATCCGAAACAAGCATGGACGACAATACTCGATATTTGTTCAACAAGCCGACCGCCACCACGAGCATGGTTGATGATATTGACGAACAACGGGATGCTGTCTCCCAACTGCAAGCTACGAAGGACCTTCTCACTGAGGGCCAGAGGATAGCTTACGTGGGAGTGGTCCGCGTGCAGCTACACGATATGCAGACGGAAGCAGAATTTCCCTTCACTAAGAAAACGAAAAAAGAGGTCCAAACTGCGGCCGAGGCAATGCGGATGTGGAGTCAAAAGATCATGATTCGTGTTTACGCGCACATGGAAATCAGCGCGGCGGAACAGGTCATGATCGAACAGTTGGCTACGCATGGTGTCAGGCCTGGAGACTTGACGCCCTTGTTGATGCAGAACGCAACGGTCAAGAACCCCATGGCAGATGAGCCATCGTCGGCACCAGGCACGCCAAAGGTGGGCGTCACAAGCCCCCGGACTTCTACACCTGGGACCCCGAGACAGGAGCAGAGTGCTGCGCCCCCACCACCATACGAAGCACATGCTCACGACGGCGAAGAGATGCCAGAGGTGAAAACGCCGTCGCAGCTCCCAAGTTCGCAAAAGATTGACATCGACCTGCGATGGACGGTGCTTTGCGATCTCTTCTTGGTACTCATTGCGGACTCTATATATGATGCCAGATCAAGAGTTCTGCTAGAGAGAGTGGCGCAGGCCCTCGAGGTGCCTTGGATCGAGGTCTGCAGATTCGAGAAAAGGGTGACTGATGCGCTCGAGATGCAACAAGCTGCTGAAAAGGAGAACTGGAACGAAGAAGAGCACTTGGAAAATAGGAGAAAGCTTGCTTTGAAGAAACGATATGTCATGATGGGTCTCGCAACGGTGGGTGGAGGACTCGTCATCGGTCTCTCGGCTGGTCTCCTTGCTCCCCTGATCGGAGCTGGCATCGCTGCTGGCTTTACCACCATCGGAGTAGGAGGCACGAGCTCATTCCTAGCGGGTGCTGGAGGTACTGCAATCATTGCTGCCGGTTCGACTGCCTCGGGAAGTTTCATGGGTGGCAAGGCTGCCGCTCGTAGGACTGGCGCCGTGAAAACATTCGAATACAGGCCGCTGCACAACAACAAGCGGGTGAATCTCATCGTCACGATATCCGGCTGGATGACCAGCAAAGTAGATGACGTGCGTCTACCTTTCAGTACTGTGGACTCGGTCATGGGCGATATATACTCGATTCTATGGGAGCCAGAGATGTTGACCAGCATGGGAGACACAATCAACATTCTAGCGACCGAGGTATGTAAAGCATGATCACAGATTATTGTCATGCGTCTAACTTTTATCTAGGCTCTCACTCAAGGACTGCAACAAGTATTGGGAAGCACCATTCTCATCAGTTTGATGGCTGCTCTGCAACTTCCGGTTGTGCTTTCAAAATTGGCATACCTGATTGATAACCCTTGGGCAGTTTCTCAGGACCGAGCATGGGCCGCCGGTCTGATTCTGGCAGACTCGATCATCGATCGCAACCTTGGCACCCGACCCATCACTCTTGTGGGCTACTCCCTGGGCGCTCGAGTCATCTTTTCCTGCCTGGTGGAGCTGGCGCGCAAAGGTGCCTATGGACTGGTCCAAAATGTCTACATGTTTGGATCACCAGTTGTCGTCAAGACGGATGAGTTCCTCAAAATCCGCACTGTCGTCGCTGGCAGATTTGTCAATGGTTACCACAAGAACGACTGGATCCTGGGGTACCTCTTCCGCTTGACGAACGGAGGCATCCGCAAGGTAGCAGGCTTGACCACCATTGAAGGAATTCCTGGTATCGAGAACATGGACTGCACAGATTTTGTCAAGGGACATATGGATTATCGACAGGCTATGCCAAAGCTGTTGAGGGAGTGCGGATGGCTTGTGGAGAGCGATGAGTTTGGAGAGATCGAAGATCCCGATCCAGAGCAGCACCGGGAGAGACAAAGAGAACTCATTTCCGAAATCGAGGAAGCCAGAAGGGAGCTGGAAAAAGAAGGCGACACCAAGAAGAAGGGAGCATTCGGAGGATTCTTCCGCAAGAAGAAGGCTCAGCGCGCCGACTGGGAGGTATATGAAGACTCCAAGGGCCAATCGGATCCCAACGGTTCCAAATCCGGCGAGCAACCGAACAGCAATCACGGCGTACTTTTCGATGTCGATGCCATGCGAGCAGAGCTTGCACTGGAACAAGCCAAGAACGATGGTGCTGAGGAGCTGCAGCCGAAGGAGTTGAAGTCGACCCTGCCACCGATGAAGCTCGCGGTACCACCAAATGAGAACCCAGGAAACGGCCTCAGGGCAATCAGGAGCGACGATGGTACAGGAGGGACACTCCGCACAGCATCATCACCGAATCTGGGCGTTCCTCAAGAATATACGCCGAGGCCGTCCAGCAGTGGGTTTGGCTATCACAGTCCGAACCCTTCACAGGCATATGGACTGGATAATGATGAGGATGGCGTCGAGATGACTTTTGATGATGGTTTCCGCGACACATCATTGGCCGCCCCAGCAAGACCAGATTTCAAGAGCGCTCAAACCTCGCCGAATTTGGCGATCCACGACCCCTGGGCGGATGACGAGGAAGATTTTGGCAAGGAGAAGGAAATCTCAATGACATTTGCATAATCTTGCCAACACAATGGGTTCGCAAGGTTCATCAGAGCTGCCGTGGGGATCGGTATTACCGGTATTACTGGCACTTGATGCGAGATGCTTGGGGCCAAGGTGCTTTAAACAGCACGCGACTGGTTATTGCAACACATGATCAGAAACGGCATTGTATTCACATTTTTACCACATTTCATGGCGTTTGGGATGCGGATTCGCAATGAGATAAAGACGGCATTCACTCAGATCCGCTTGTAGGGAACAACACAGTAGAATAGCGAATGAAAGTTGAATTAATGACAGTGCGGGCGTATCACTGAGCCTCGACGAGATTTCGACCTTGATTGGGACATGGAATTTCGCCAACCGGCAAGTCGTCAAACTTCGGCATTTGCACAAGATCCACGGCGCTTCGTTCGTATGCAGGAGACCGACGTACGTCATGTAAGTCCACATGCCTAGTTGAAGTTGTTGGCCATTGTGGACGCGAGACTCTATCTACTAGAGCCCGGATCCTCCCAGTAAGCCGCCCCGGGGTTTGGTGTAGCCAAGGGTGATGCGAGATTGAGGCTGCCCGTTCTTGTCTCACGCAGATAAATCCGGGGCATTTTGTACGCCACTTGGCGAAATACCCCGGGGACGAATAGGGAAACCAACGGGAGGTGGTCTCTTCAAAAGACGAACCATGTCAGGCTGCTTGTCAGGTTTCACTTGGCAGGGCAGCGGACTGGCCTACAAGCTCCAGTTGTGTCATGGACGGAGTATGTGTGCATGTATGTGAAGGTGGTCAAAAGTCTCTATGTCTAACCAGGCTCTCGTCGTTCGGGGGCGGCCGTGTTCGAGGGCGTGGAAGCTGTCATGTGAAGGCAGCATGGAGGAAATGTCCAGCACCGGGAAGTGAGGCTCAGGTGCCTCTTCGGTGTGTCCGCCGTTAGTTCTCGGCTCTGGAGAAGAAGGAAGTGGGATAGAGGATTTAGAAAGCAGCTCTGTTTCGATGTAGATCATATACCACATCTGGGGCAATCTTTCTCGCATGCAAAAGAGGAGGAAAATTTTATTTTGTTTAGATGCGAAGAAACCCGGGACGGGGGAGGCTACCACATCAATGTGCCCCTCGTGATACCCGAGAAGCATACCGCCGACATGGAATGAGCTTGTCCAGCATTCTGTAGAACAAACGCAAGAATGGGGACATTTAGGTCGAATGTATGGAATATGGAAATCACCACCTGGGCATTTGCAGATTTGGGGAGCGGACACCCGAGTATTTCGTAGGGCGTTATGGCCGCGTGTAACCACATTATTACATGGTGCATGCTGTACGTACATGGCACACTGCATGCATGTATGCATTCGGCAGCACTACCGTTGTTAGTGGGTAGTAAGTCAAAACCCCAAAGGAGGGAAGTTGAGAGCTGCTGGCCGGGCTGCTGCTATTTATTGCTCAGAAAGCCCCATTTCTTACCCACCCGGCCACTCGGCCGTCTGCTCTCGTCTAACCCATATGTATTGTGTGCAGGTATAAGGTAGGTGTGTATTACGCTCGATATACCGGCAAGGTAAAAGGCCGTACCCCGGGCCTTCCCAGGGTGTTTCCATTGCCGCTCGCTGCAGGCGTTTAAGCATAGATCGAGTTGGTAGTCTGTCTTTCTGCAACAGGGAAAAAAAAAAAATACAAGAGCCTTGTGTATACATTTTCGGCAGTGAGAATGCTACATGCGCCAAAAGACCAGAGAGAAGATCAGCCCGCATGTTCCGCTTGATGCAGGATTCTTGCCTATCCCGTTCGTGTGGTTGCTTGCTCAGCCTCCTTTGCAGGGTCTGCAACAATTCTGCGTGCCCCGGATCAAAAGAGATCGTCGAGAGAAGATCAGCAATGGGTTATGGTGGTATTGCCCTATGTCACCTACCTGTGAGTCTGAGGAGTGGGTGTGGTCAAAAGACGACTCGACATGTTGTTTCAACGGAAACGGCTTGTAGGAGCATGGAGAACCGGCACATCTTCTTTGTTTCAATGCACGATTTATCCAAGAACATGGGATGAGGGGTGCTCGATATGTCAAACAGCGCAAGAAATCCTTCGACTCGCAGGTATCAAAGATCCCGGTCGGGAATTCGGATGCAGTCAGAGAGAAACAGAGAGAGAAAATAGGATCAGGCTGCGGAACAATCCGCCGTTCTTGTCAGCATGAGATTGTGTTGCATCGCGCCATAAGTTCCCCTTCTTTCCGTTCGTTGGTGAACCCTCGTCTATGTACCTCGTAGGGTGCTGCCAGGGTCGGCCGCGCCAATCAATCCCATTTTGATACCTGCAGGCTGCCCGCTGGAGTACTTTTTTAGTATGGGGAGCCGCTAAACTCAAGTGTTCCTCATAAGCTTATGTATATTCTAATGGGCCCTACGTGGTAGTTTTTCTCCTTCTCGTCTCTATAATTCCATGAGATACCATTTACAGTAGAGAAAGATGGCAAACAGTGCAGAAGGCAGTCACAAGCTAGGACCGACCAGAGTTCATGTATACATCTACTGTAGAGGTTCTTCTGCCTCTAGATACCTGACGTGCCTGATCATGTAGTTGTAGCCCATGCCCGGCTGTCGTCAGCACTTGGTGTAGGGCGACGGGCGGGAGTTCTCTTGTTGGCCTAGTGATTACCTACGTCTGCGGGTGCAAGGGAAAGGGATACGTACAGGTAGTATGCTTTCTCATAATTTAAAGTGCACCTTGAATGTGGATGCGATGAGGGGGGTACGTCTGCGGCACAGCTGATTGTGTCGTAGTAGTGTCGGCGTGATGATGAGCATATCGTGGATGATGTGATGAAAGAGTCCAACATTAGACAGAACAAGAAACACGGGGTTCCTCTGGACAGCCTCATGCTATTCAGTTGGCTTGCCTTCTCGGTGCGTCCTCTCCATCCTGTTAGTAAGTCTTGAAAGTGAATCATTGCTGGAACTGTTGATTCGACGTGTTTGTTTGCTCGTCTCTACTACTCTGTACACAGAGGGGCCAATAGCGAACCTGGTCGTTCCCTACAAAAAGATAGTATGTACTTACCGTAGCACTAACCATAATCTAACAAGGCCAGCCGCATGCAGACGAGAATAGAAACTATAGTGCCGAGCCAAGAAAAGAGAAACCCCACAACTTACAAGTCGTTTCCTCTCCTCTCGATATGGGTACCTGCTAGTAAACCATAGAGCAGGCTGTTCGTCCAATCCTCATCACCACTGCCGACACACAACATCTCATGACTACTGAACCATCCAGAGCCCAGTCCTACCGCAGAGGCCGATTGGGCCAGGATAGCATGGGCGACGGCCGCAGCCTGCAGACGTGATTGACCACCGACGGCCGTGGCTCGGTGGTCAGTCAGACAGTTCAAAGTAGGACAAGCGAGGCTTTTTACCCTAACGGCCTACCTTCTCTCTGTTGATCCCAAACCGATCCATCCATAGGCTGGGGCGCTACCCAAAGGAGCTGAATGCTGACGGGAAGCGGTGGTTGCACGCGAAGGATTCACAGGTGGTGGGCCGCCAAGTAGCAAGTGTCGTCCAGGGGTATGGATACTATCCAGTATTGGCCCCCCGTCCCACTTCTTTTTTTTCCTTGCCCGTCTTTGGTCTTGAGAATGTGAGTGTGTCTGTTAGTCGGGCGGATTGTCTGTTTCCAGTCCTCTCTCTCTGTCTTTTTGATGTTTTCGTGAGATATTCGTTTGCTTGAGAATCCTGGTGCTTCGTTTTCCTTCTTTTCCTGGAAATCTTTTCTTGTCGCCAGGACAGAAAGTGCGAGGGTTTTACGGGACCACCCCAATTATACAACCCGCTACCCGTGTCGGTGTCGCTCTCACGCATATTTACGTGAGGAGCTGTACGACCATATCCAGCAGGAAAAAAAAGCCAGACGACTTCCGAGATTCCGATCCAGGAGGGACATTTCGAAAGAGAAGCGGGGTTCCGAAAAAAGAAGAGAAGAAGAACTTGAGTACACTTACACCAATACATCAAATCAGTCTCCAGGTATAGGATTATCACGACTTGGACAACGACAGGACTCGCATGTTCAAGACCGCTTGTCGATGAAAGACCGAATTTCTTGACATCTTAAAATCCGCAATGCGCACACATGTTTTATCAGCAGGGCTGGCCGCCTTTCTCACGAATGTCGCAAGGGTGGATGGCGACGATACCACCAACAATACGAATATAAAATTTTATTACAACGACGCACAATGGGGCCAGCTGAAGAATACATTCAACAACAGCTTGGCGCTATCATGGACGAAACCCGCCACTATTAATGTCCTTAACGCGACTCTCTTTATATATGCCCCGGACAGCGAATTGTCAGACGTTATAAGTGATTCTACGGACAAGCAGGTGGCGCCCACCCCAGGAGGAGATGTGGGAGGAGGACCAGGAGGAGGAGGGGAATACAAGCCTCCCACGAAGAAGAGAAGCAATGGTGCAGTTACAACATCATGTAAGAGAACCACGAGCAAGAATACGCGTCTCATTGCTTGCGATTCGCTCTTCTGCCCGACTTCGGAAAGGAATCCACTGACCTGGTGCCTCCCACACAGACAATCTCACCAATTCCGATACCTCGGGATGGTACAACGTAACGGCGGATTCGACAGGAGGCGACGAAGCTGATCTAAACGAACCATTGTTCTTGCAAGTGGGATGGGAAACCAGCGACAAAGCAAGCTCGGGCTGGAGCTATAGTCGCTACTTCGCGATAAGCAACGGGGACACGGATTCCGACACGACCAGTTTCCTGTCCACCAAGGTGGCAGTCGATGCATTCACAGAATGCTTCACTGGCGCATCCTGCACGACCCCAGCGACGAGCGCCGCGCCCTCGTCAACTTCTACTTCCTCTGCGACGTCAGGAGCAAGCACCCCCTCCAGCGCGGCAGCGTCGGGTTCCAGCTCGGGTTCCAGCGGCCTCTCCACGGGCGCCATCATCGGCATCGCCGTGGCCTGCGGCGTCGTGGGCCTGGCCCTCGTCGGCGCCGCCGTCTGGTTTCTGTGCTTCCGCCGCCGCCGCCGCCACGGCGACCACTCGGCCCTGGCGCAGCAGCAGCAGCTACAAAACGGCAGCTACAACATGTCGGACGGCGGGCTGCCCAAGGCCGGCATGATGATGACGCGCAGCGACAAGGACCTGCCACACGTCGCCACCGACAGCCCGCAGTCGGCGTACGCCCCGAGCCGCGTGCTGCGTGACTCGATGGGCAGCGGGGCCGTCGGCGCCGGCCTGATGAGCGGGAACGGCAACGACCACGTCCACCACCACCACCACCACCAGCACGCCAGCGTCGACATGGACCACGGCGGCGAGGTCGAAAACGACAACAACAACAACGCCTACGCCCCGTACCGGGACCACACGCCGCCGCCGGCCGTGTACGCGCACGCGCACGCGCACCACCACGACGGCGCGGCGTCGGTGGGCAGCCAGACGAGCCTGCCGGCGTCGCTGCCGGGGCCGAGGAGCCCCACGCCGCCCATCAGCTCCCGGTACGCGCACCTCGTCGAGGAGGGCATGACGGACGAGGAGATCCGGAGGCTGGAGGAGGAGGAGCGGGCGCTGGACGTGGCCATCGAGGACGCCGGGCGGTCGAGCCGGGCGCAGAGCAGGACTCAGAGCCGAGTGTTTTGAGAGGGGGTCGGAGGGAAGACGTAGAAAAAAGGAAGGAGGTAAGGACTGATAGTCGGGTTATCATAAATGAACAAGTGCCGTGTGTTTTTTTTCTGCTGTTTTGTCTAGCGTATATACCTTGGTATGGAAACAAATGCCTTTTTTACCCAGAGAAATGCTGGAGTAGTTTATTGATTCTTGTTTTTTTTTAATTGTGTCATTGAAACTCTTCCTAGGCAACCTGAAGTTCTGTACTTGGGGTCCCCGTACGTCTCCTTTTGGCCAGAGTCCACCTCCAATACAATGTAGTCACTTTGATATTGTCGTCTATCGGCTTCAGTAATTGTTGCCACTTCGCAGCATTTCACGTTGATGCATCTCGGCCAATACGATCTACAGGTCCGTTCCGTCCACATTCGAACATGTCGATTTGAAATCATGTTTCATGAAAATTTGAACTGTTTACACACGTACACCTATAACGCCGAGGACCCAGCCCATTTTAGACAAACATCGACGCGAAATAATCTAAACGCTCAATGCCAGTCCGATATTGACCATGCCCGGTTGATAATACACTTTACACTTGGCCATGATATTCGCACGCGAATGACAATTCTCTCGTGATACCGCACGTTTTCCTCTTGAGTGCTACAAGTCTTGTCGCCTTTCTCTTTCTCGATCTCGCTGACTATCTGCCAAAGCTGAACAGGCGACCCGCCATGTTGCTGGCGATGCTTCCGGCCAGGTTGCCGCCGTAGAACGCGCTGCCGGCCATGTTGGAGGCCTGGCTGAACTTGTCGCACCGGGAGAAGGCCAGAGTGTTTGTGATGGTGAGGACGAGGGCGATTGCTACTTCCAGTCAGTACACACACAAAGTACAGAGATACACCCGCGAGAGAAAGTCGGGAGACACTCACCAACAAGCGGCAGCCAGATGAACTTGAGCCTGACCAGGGCCAGGATGGCCAGGGCGACCCAGAGCAGGGGCTGGGCGTACATGGCGAGCCAGAAGAAGCGGCCGTCGGTGGCGTTGACGACCTTGGTGCCGGGCTCGCTGCTCTCAAAGACCCAGTGGCTGTCGCCCGAGGCCGGGTCGACCTCGTTCCACCAGCGCAGGCCGACGAGGCGCCGCCCCGCGATGTTCTTGAGGTAGTAGAAGTCGGCCGCGAGCAGGAGGATCGTGATGATGAAGATCATGACCAGGTTGTCGATGAAGAGCATGCCAAATAGGTACACGAGGAGGGAGGCTGTTTACTCAGGGCGCCGTTGCGCAACGCGCGCAACCAGCCCTACTGCGTTAGCTATGGGTTTCATGGTAGTAACTCGATTCGCGGGCCAGTGTTCTCCCATCCATGTTGCAGGAATGTTCCCCCCTTCCACATGGACTGCATATAGCTAGCCCTCCATCTCTTCTCCTGGTCCGCCACTTCGCAGGCACTATTGAACCGAAGGGAAGCTAGGCTGAGCGAGGTGTTGACAGGGAGCTTTGGGTTACGTACAGATGCGGAAGCCGAGAAAGAACAGGAGCGTGATCGGGTGGGAGCTGAGGCGCCAGCTCAGAGAGCCCGCCGGCTGTTGTGATGACTCCATGGCCGAATTGTATGTGTGTGCGTCGGGGGGGTTTCGCAGCTGGGAGGGAGGTCGCCGGTGCGCTGGTTGCTTCGAGTTGTCCTTCGTGTAAAGGTAGCTTTTGGGAGCTGCCTGTAGATAGTCGAAGCTACGTACTCGGCCTACCGTACGGAGTACTAAACATTGAAAGCTGTCCACTCTTGGCTGGAAGCAGGGGTCCCGTTCAGTGTTGGTGTAGGAGCGCCGGCCCGCCTAACGGCTTCCGCAGCTGTCAGCAGGCCGACACTGTCACAAATGCTGTATATAAATACCTAGGTACTGTGTATAGACGATGACCATACTTTTTTCTCTTTTCAGATTTTACCTGGTACCGTATTCCATACTGGAGGAGAAATGCTTCACAAATGACTGTGAACAGCTTTACTGCTCGCAACAGCTTCGGAAATCCGCATCGTGCATCTACGTTGTCTGTTCCGCATTGCGACAATGGCCATGTTGGCTTTGTGTCTGCCCAAAGCCTCGTTGAGAATACGACAAAAGCTGAACAATATCTTTGTCTTTTTATACAAGAGGCATTGTTCAGACAGTAGCGCTAAATATAAGAAAGCAGATATCGTACTGCGTGATTTGCTAGAAGGAGATGAGCCAGTACCGCCGAGATTGACAACCCGTAGCGACTGATTCCTGGCTACTATTACCTGAGCAGATTGAACTTCGATACTGAGCCGCCGATACTCGGACAGTTTGAATCTCAAGCCCCAGTTGATAGTAGACGAGATGTGTGGCCAAACCGAAATACGCTACACATGCTTCGGCTGTGGAAAGACCAATATGCCACAGTCAGACACGCTGGCGAGATCCCCATGCCTCTACATCAAATGGAAGAGCCTGGGCTCGTCCATGAAGGAGGCATATTGGGGTATGTGCGGCCGTGTCAATCACGATGTCGAGACCAGGACCGGCGAAGTCTTGTGTTCTAACTGCAAAGAGGCGCGCGAGCGGAGATCTGGCGTATTCGCCGAGATGTTCTGGTTGATGGCCGATATTAAGAAGTCCATGTCGTGGTTCGGGTTTGTCAATGCGGCTTTTGGAACCTTTATCAGCTCCCCTTGGGACCTTTATATCTTCTTTGCCGAGATCCTCGAGGACCCCGCTGCTGCCTTTGCTAATATTCCGCTGTCGGGTCTTCATGACCCCAAAGTTCGAGCTTATCGTTAGAATGCGTTGATCGTGTTTTGATGAGGTAAGTTGGTAAATCGAGAAAAGAAAAAGACAAAAAAGGTGAATACATTGTTTTCATTAGTATTGTTTCCCTATTGGAATGATCGTGGTCAACCAACGTGCAGATGGAATGCTCAGCAAATGAAAAAACAAAATAGAACCAATAAATGCTTATGCACTCCTTGTATTCATGTATCATCGTTTCTAGTGCCCTGCGGATTACGCAAGTTTATTGTAGAAAGTTCCTATGTAGATGCGGAACATGGTGGACCGGGGCTTTTTGCACTAGTAATATAGTGCATGATAAATTACCCGGTTCTCAACAACCAGCCAAGGCACTTTGGCGGAGTGGTTAACGCGATGCCCTGCTATCTATACTCTAGATATCTGCTAGGCATTTCCTTCGGGAGCGTGTGTTCGAATCACACAGGTGTCGGTTTCTTTTTTTGCTCGCCATCTCTCTATCATTAAATATCCAGTCCAGCAATGCCAGTGATCTTTCTTTTTCTTTTTCTTCATGTTGCGACATTTTTGCTGCATAATCGAATTTGCCATAAACCTGAAGCCTCCTATAGCCCGTTTGTATCTCTTCTACATTCCAGAGGCTGAGTACGAAATATGCTTATGCAAGCACGCTCGCTTGTTACAAAGTCCAAAGGAGAAAAAAAGTCAATCAAGCGTTGATGGGCACCTTATATGCTCTAATCATCTGATGTGAATTGAGTTCTCGTATCAAATATTCGGTTTCGCCTTTTGATGCAAATTCGGCACGATTCCCGAAGCAGCTTGATAGCATAAGGGAAAAATATTTCAGCTACTTGTATTTTACCGAGTATATGATATCGCCTTCAGTCTCATTCAGCTTGCTATATTCCGGGATTCATTCACCAATCAAATTGAATAACTAAACGAGCAAGTCAATAGCTCAAAAGATATACAACACCAATGCCTAACATTTCAACTCATCCTCGGAGCAACATCACTATCATTGACAACCTGGCACTGCAGTCATCGGGGTATCAATCTACACAACATCGACATCAACATTGACAAGCTGCTACATTTCAATGCTTTCTTTCATCATGTCATCGTTCAAATCACATAACGGAACATGGCCTAGTAATCGGGTCAGCGGCATGCTCTCAAAGGGCGACGGCGCTCTACTCACGTTGTTCTTATCCGTCACGTCCTCGAAGCCCTGGACATCGCTCTCGCGCTGCATCTCGGCAATCTCCTCCTCCGACTTTCCGGCGATGCCGCGGTCGCGCCTCTTGTTCTCGCGCACGTACAGGAACCGGAGGACCTGGTTGAGCACGAGGTTGAGACAAAAGCCCGCGAGCATGGCGGCGATGCCGCCGTGGTAGGCGGGCGCCTGGGTGGACTTGAAGAACTGCGGGCCGGCGATCTGGCCGACGCAGTAGCAAACAAACACCCAGCCCGAGGCCATGGAGCGCTTGGTCGTGCCGGCGATGTTGGTCGACAGCAGGCCCAGGATCACCATGAAGCCGACCGGGTACGAGCCCAGCAGCCAGAGCCCGACGAGCCGGCCCCATTTGTTGTCCGTGGCGAGCTGGTTGATCAGGCAGGTGCCGATGATCTATACAGTTTGTCAGTCCTGGGACTTGGGCGGAGAGATCTCGTCGATCGATGCAGTGGGATGGATATACTTACCGGTGGTATCATGGCAAGGGACGCAATGTGCAGCCGCGACTTCGGAATCTTGGAAGTGAGATAGCCGCAGCCGAGCTGGGCCACGAGCTGGACGGTCGACAGGGGGAGGTTCATGAGGGTGGTCTCGATGGGGCCGAATCCGAGCCCCGAGATGATCAGGGAGCCAAAGGACAGGCCGCCCGAGGCCAGGGCGTTGACGAAGGAGATGAGGCCGATAATCACAATCTTGGGGTCCAGCGCGGCCTCGACGACCTGCGCGCGCACGAAGCGCCGGCTCTTGGTGCCCGTCTTGTTCTCGACCACGCGCTGCACCGCGACCACCTTCTCCTCCTCGCTCAGCCACTTGACCCGCGCCGGGCTGTCGGGCACGCACAGGGTGAAGACGACGCCCCAGGCGATGGTGGCGGCGCCCAGGATGATGTAGATGTATCGCCACGGGTGGAGGTGCCCGGTGATGTGGCCGATTCCGTAGGCGAGCAGGACGCCGATGAAACTGCCGACGCCGAGGAAGGAGATCCAGAGTGCCGAGCGGCTAGCTTGTTCCTGCCTCGTCCACCAGATGCCCGTGACGGCCACGAAACCCGGGGAGATGGTGGCCTCTGTCATGCCGAGGATGAATCGAGTAGTGGCAAGCCCAGCGAATGAGGAGCATGCGGCCGTGGTCATGAGAACAATGCCCCAGAGGACGATGTTGACGCCCATGAACTTGGCGACGGGGAAGCGCTGCAGGATGGCGATGCCCGGGTACTCGGCCAGCAGGTAGCCAAAGTAGAAAATGGACGAGACCCACGAGTAGTCCTGGCCGACCAGCTTGTTGTCGTCGATGATCTTGTATACGGAGCTGTAGCCCAGCGACGTCTTGTCGATGAACTGGAGCGCATAGGTGACGCACAGAAAGGGCAGGATGTATCTGTCAATCTTGCGCCGCACCTTGAGCGACATCTCGGCGTCGACGGCTCCGGCGGCCAAGGCCTTGACGGCGAGATCTCCCGTCTCGTCCTTGATGTCGACCTTGGCGAGGTCGGCATCCTGCTCTGCCGTGGCAGGACGGATGCCGTCGTCTGTTACCTGCTTCTCGGCGGTCATGTTAGTGGTCACTGCAATATAGCCGGACGCGGTACGATCGCAGCGTTCACAGAGCAGATCGGGGCGAGTTCCCTCGGCGAGACATCGAGAAGAAACCTCGCATTGGGGGCATTACTTCTTATCCTGATTTCACTATCACCGTATCACGATTGTACGAGACTGATTACACCCATAAACGAGATGCCTGGGGACCGGAACGCTGCCGATCATCCCCACTCACTGATAGTCGGCCGACTCCGGTGCCCCATTCACCTTATAACCGTATACGACATGATTGGGCCGGGCGGCGCCAAGAAGAGTCAATAGGCATTAGCCTCGAAGTTTGTCCTGGGGTTTGGACCCAACCATATCGCAGGTTCATTATTGCCGGGGGGCAAAATCGCCAAAAGAAGAAGAGCTCAGTCGAAAGAACACGCCAGGGAAACAAGGTCTGGACTTGGACAGGCCTCTCTCATAAGCTCATCTCGGACGCGCGTCTTTCTGATAATCATCTTTCGTACTTCCCTTGATAGTCTTTGTCGCGAGGGGTGCCTCTTACTGGTTAGGCGATCGGGTTGAGCTGTCCGAGTGTTTCACGAACCCCTCCTTTGGTTGCAACGACAACGATGTTGCGCGAGGTGGACGACTTTGTGCTGGTGTCGCACGACGACACCAGCGACGACAATGCAACGAGGGCAGAATCCAGAGTGGTCGACGAAAAACCACTATACATTGACGACATTGGCCACTATGTCGACAAGATGGCCGAGCAGCTGTGGCCGCTGAACAAGACGGTCCACGACAACCCGGAGCTGGGGTTCAAGGAGTTCATCGCGCACGCCGCGCTCACAAAGTTCTTCAGGCGCCAGCCGGATTGGAAAGTCACGCCTTCGGCCTACGGAATGGCGACGGCGTGGGTGGCCGAGTGGGACAGCGGCAAGAAGGGGCCGGTGGTCTCGTTCAATGTAGAGATGGGTTGGTTTTCCCTTATATCCTCTTTCGCCATCTAGTCTGGCGGATATCACAGACGCTCATGTCTAATGTTTGGAATCTAGACTCACTCGAGGGGATCGGCCATGCATGCGGCCACAATCTCATCATGTCCGCTTCCGTTGCAGGTGGTTTGGCCACGGCAAAGGTGATCGAGAAGCATGACCTCGGTGGCAAAGTGGTTGTCTTTGGTACCCCGGCAGAGGAGGGTATGTATATTTCACACAACTTGCTGTATGGCGAAGGAGATTCCGTGCTTACCAAAGTATAGGCGGCGGAGGCAAGATCAAGCTCCTCGAGGCAGGGGCCTACAAGGACTACGCTGTAGACGTCAACCTGATCTCGCATCCGGGCATCGTCCGCGAGGCGGCGCTGGTCCGGACGTCGGCCTACAACGAGTTCTCGGTCGAGTACTTTGGGCGGCAGGCCCACGCCGCGGCGTCGCCGTGGCTCGGCATCAACGCGCTCGACGCCATGGTGACGGCGTACACGGCCATCTCGGTGCTGCGGCAGCAGTGCATGCCCGGCGACGTGATCCAGGGGCACATCACGGACGGTGGGTCGCGGCCCAACATCATCCACGCGCATGCGGCGGGCAAGTGGGTGGTGCGGGCCGACACGCAGGCGCGGCTTAAGGAGCTCCGGAAGAAGGTGGTCGCGTGCTTCGAGGCGGGCGCGACGGCGACGGGGGCGACGCTCAAGATCGAGCCCGGGCAGGCGTACGCCGACCACGTGCCGAACCGGCTGATGGGGGCGTCGTACGCCCGGTACTTCAACGCGCTGTCGCCGCCCGGCCGGATCCCCGCCGACCAGGACGTCGACGAGATCAACGGCCGCACCATGGCCAGCACCGACCAGGGCGACATCAGCTACGCCATGCCCAGTCTGAGCCCGGGCTTCTCCATCGTCCCCGGGCCCGGCGGCAACGGACCGCACAACCCCGAGTTTGCCGAGGCCGCGGGGACCAAGGACGCCTTCTGGAGGGCGCTGCGGGTGGGCAAGGCGCTGGCCGGTACCGCTGTCGAGGTCCTCACAACGGAAGGTCTCCTTGAGGCCATCAAGGAGGAGTGGAAACGGGATGTCAAGTCTAGTGGTGCTTAGAGCGGCTCTCTGTCATGGCCGGATCTTGCTAAGAACATTGGATCCGCACAAGAAGCTGCAGCTCCAGTTTGGCGGTCTACACCGACGAAAGCGTGATAAGCCAAGTAGCCCTGTTGTGGATCAATACAGCAGTCGAGATGCTTTGCTTAACCGGCGCTGCTCTTCCCATGCAAGGGCCGTCAAAATCATTAGCGATATATTGAGGAATAGTAAAAAGGACTTGTGTATACTCTCAAGGTCACGAGGTCTGATCTAGTGCTTGCGACGGTCGCTTTTTCTTTGCGTCATCTGCATACTACCCAACCCACGCTACCATGATGCGGTCTAGGTAACCGAACACAAACATTTTGTATAGCGGCTTGTGGGGAAATAGTCTGCCATTTACAAGAACGGAAATTCATCGTCATCACATAGTCAATGTTTCACTGACAAGGCAGTGTAAATTCAGAAGGTGATCCTTCAGGACTCAGGCTCCCAAAATGAGGACAAGGGGGGAATCCTAGTTTGGGTGGCCGAGTATAATCACATGCCAGAGCCTTCTCCACGTGACAACCGGTCATGTCGAGGAATATCTTTTCAAGAAGACGAAAAGGTCCAGGATATACTTGATGTTTTCTTCTTTTTCCCTTTGAGAGAAAGAAAGAGGACTATACCCATCCGCTTACTGGTGGAAATACCGGCCGAAATATCGAACGGCTGAGTCACGTCCCGAGGCTCATTCATATTGTTTCCCCAGAGGCGCATCGCGCGTTCAAAGGTGCCAACCAACGGCGAGTCAGGATATTCTCCCAGCGTGATATTTCTCTGCCGCTTGCCTGGGGGGCTTGTAGAGACGGACCGATTGGGCACATCCTCTTCTGGTCCTTGTGAATTTCTTCAAGATGACCCGCGTCAGGCGCAAGGTTTCCAATGGATTGTGGGATTGACTTTGGATCTAGTCCCTTGTTCTGTTTGCTTGCTTCCCCCTCCCCCTGCTAGTTGCCAAGTACCCCAGATTTTCGGTCAAAGCATAATAGATAGGCTATAGAAACCCGCAGACTATGCCGCCGGTTTCCTAGTTGGCGGGCGACCTGTCAAAATCTCGCGATGCGAGGGAGGTGGGAGAAGGAGATGGCGAGCTTGTCGGGTTCCTATCGCATCGCTTGCTGACCGCAGCCTGCAGGCAATTCAAGATTGAGATGCACGACATGTCGGCTCCTTGCGCTGAGGTCATCACACAATATCACACATAAGTCATGACTCCCTGCCTAGGGCAAGGAAACCCGAAATTGATTCACCGGGCGGATCTTGTGGGCTTTCCATCGAGGCTGGCCTGGTTGGAAGCGCCCCTGGGGCCCTTGCGCAGACAGATAGAGGAGCGACTATAACCTTGCTGTAGATCGGATGCCGGCAGGGGCTTGTGGGATTCCCGATCTCGAACTCGAATAGGCCCGGATCCCATCCGAGAGAGGTAAACGAGATATACTCCTACATGCATCCCATCGCATCCCGTTCTAATCCATCCCTTGTCCTCTGTCTCTGAACACTATCGCAAGACACCTCGGGAGTAGAGACATAAGAGCATCACCCTTGCTTGTTGCGTGCGTAGAGAGAGGAGCGCAATAAACTGTACATGTATTCATAGGATGCTGCATCACCCGGACGCTGACCGCAGAACGCCGAGACACCCTTCGCAAAGCAAATTGCCCAAGAGCAGTTCGATTCAAGTATATGGCTGCCACGGGTCCGGCGATCGGGCTGGGTCACGGCTCTGCAAGAAAGACATGGAATTGTGGCGTAATGGAAATTCGTGCGGGCAGCCGTGTCATTTGAAAAAGCAAGTGGTCCCCGCGAATGGAATGCTTCTCGAACAAAATGGGGAAAGAAAAATGAAAGAAAAAGTAAACTCGGCTACGGGAAGCGAGAACGTGGCTTCTCGCCAATGGACTGGTCACTTTTCATTAGGTCCTATTTTCTTTTTTTTCCTTCTTCTTCACCTCCTCTTTCCCCCGCGCTGTTTGTGGTAAGTAGTAGTAGTAGCAGCAGTAGTATGTTCATGAGACAGGTGAGAGACTAGGGACACGCCCCGATTCCCCAACTCCCTCACAGATCCCGTGCGACGACCCCATGGGCCGGAAGGGCCCATTAAGAGGCTCCCCTACTTCATCACCTGTCCCATCGCCCAAAGACCTCAAGGCCCAAGGACGCCAGAAATGACCCCCAGACGTCCGCATATTATATCCCGGGGGCGGTCCGCCAACCAGACGACGAACAAGGTGCTGCATGCCACCTCTGGCCGGCGCGCTAGTGCAGGAACGGTCGCCCCTTGAGGCATATGGTAATCATGTCGACCGCCCAATGGGAAGCCGGAGCGAGCGGTTCGGATGTTGGTAGGGGTGGGCTCTGGAAGCGTTTTCCAATGTCACGGCATCTATACCTGATGAACCTCTCTTGGTCAGTAGGAGAAGCGACTCATTCTTTTCTCCATGGATGGGTGGGTGGTCGGTCCACTTCCACCCCGATGATACCCTACTTACAACAAGATCCCAAGGACGCGGCTCAATACAGACATTGACTGGCCCGCGCATTGCATTGCATGATGGAAGGCCAGTGGGAAAATCTGTTTCAACATGTAATCAACCGTCCGCCGGGCCTTCTCACGCGGTTCTGACAGACCGGGGTATTCTTTCTTTCTTTCCCTCCCCCCCTTGACTGGTCCGTGGCTAGATACTGCGATCTATCATTTATTCATTTTCCTCTTTTCTATACTACCTAGTCCCGGAAGGAGAAATCAAATGCATGGGGACCCAAAGGAAAACATCAGCTACCCGGCCAGGTTCGTCAGCCAGAAAATCACTTGCAACCTTGCCCATTCCATGATTGGTGCCCTTACCTCAAATGATCACAGCTTATTGCCCCTTCCCCCAGAGGACTTTTTTCTCTATTCCTCTCATCTCTCCTTTTTGCGGTGTGGTGCTGGGGTCTGTCGAGCCCAGGTAGGGGCCATATCCGGTGATTTGATCAGGGTTCCCAACTCATGAACGAACTTGGCCGAAGAGGTTTCTCGAGTATATAAAGAAGCCGTCTTGGAAGCCCACTTCGAGTATATTAGCCGAAATACCAACAGGTTGTTTCTGATCCGCGGCTCTTTATTACCCTTCGAAACGATACCCTTTTTTCCCAATCCTTGCTATTATTCAATTTCTATTATATACTTTCGTCATATGCTTTTTTCTGTTATAAGCTTCTTGTGATACATTACTTGGATACCCTCGCCCAGCCAGACGAGGCCAAGCAAACGTCTGTTTTCTCTTTTCGCCATGTTCAAGTCTCTTCTCACCAGCCTCGCGGCGGCGGCGCTGCTCCTGCCGGGCACCGCCACGGCCACCACGCCGCCGTCCTACTCGGGCTACAACCTGGTCTGGTCGGCCAACTTTGCCGGCAACGCGGGCACCCTGCCGGACACGAGCAACTGGAACATCATCACGGGCAACCTGGGCGTCAACAACGAGCTCGAGACGTACACGTCGTCGAGCCAGAACCTGCAGCGGTCGGGCGGGCAGACGCTGCAGATCGTGCCCCGCAAGGACTCGTCCGTGTCGGGCGGGTGGACGTCGGGCCGCATCGAGAGCACCTACACGTTCGTCCCCAAGGCCGGCGGGCGCACCATGGCCGAGGCCCAGATCCAGTTCGGCAGCAACCCGACGGCCAACAAGCAAGGGCTCTGGCCGGCCTTCTGGATCCTCGGCGACTCGATCCGCCACGGCACCGCGTGGCCCTCGTGCGGCGAGCTCGACATCATGGAGACCGTTAACGGCTACCTGACAGGCTACGGTACCGTGCACTGCAACGTGTACCCGGGGGGCATCTGCAACGAGCCGAGCGGGATTCAGGGGTCCATCACCATCCCGGACCAGGGCTGGCACACCTGGCGCATCGTCTGGGATAGCACGGCGTCCAGCTGGACCGGCGAGACCATCACCTGGTACCGCGACGGCCTGGCCTTCAACGAGATCAGCGGCGCCCAGATCGGCGACCAGAACGTCTGGAACTCCCTCGCCCACAGCTCGCTATACTTCATCCTCAACATGGCCGTCGGCGGCTCTTGGGTAAGTTGTATATTGACATACGTTCTCAAAGTTCTTATGACTGACTCGGTGCTATATAGCCCGGAAACCCCAACGCGGCGACGCTCGATGGCTACGGCAGCATGATGGAAGTTGCTTGTAAGTATATGACATGCCTTGCCATTTCATTTCGTATCTATATCTGTGAGATCGTGCACTAACGGGCAACTTCTAGATGTGGCTCACTATGCTTCGACTTGATGAGCAGGAATATTCCGGAAATTTATTTGGCTTCATAAGACGCGCTCGTTTTCACTTCTCTGTTGATCTTTGCCCAATCTTTTTACTTATACCCCTCAATGATGGTCTCGAGTCCATCTAGTATATCTTTCGAGTCTATATGTCATATTCAATTATTTCGCAATTATGCGAGTCTATCTTGATGCTCTAAGCTTGGCCTCACTATGAAGTGATTGCCTCGAATTTAAATGTGACCATGCCTTCTACTGACTATTACACTATGATCTTGTGTCAAAGCCAAGGCAATAACAGGCGACACGGGCCTTTATTGCTGCTCGTCGGACCTATTTCTCAGCTTGGCCGCTTGTTCAGATTGGTATCTCCATCGGCCGGCATACTTCCACGCCACAGAGACACCCAACAAGGCGGCGACTTGGACGATGGCACAAATGGTGAATGCCAGTCCCACGCCGATCCCGTTAATCAGTGGCATGATGAAACTCGTACCGCCGGCAGCAAACAAGCATCTGGCAAGGTTTAGACTCGCGGTGGCGGCTGCGCTGCGATCGGAAAAGACGTCTACCAGGTAGGTCGTGATGACGGATTGTATGGATACGGAAGACCAGCCGGTGATAAAGGTCGACACGATGGGGATCGCCAGAGGAACAGTGTTCGGGAATTGGATGGACCAGCCAAACAGCAGGATAGACAGACATTGGATGACGGAAAACATGGGGACGAGTCGGAGACGAGCCTTTTCGAGCGGGAACTGGGCCTCGGGGGTGGTTTCTGAGGGGTCCTCATCGCGTGCGGCTTCTGTATCATCTGACCGCGGTGCTTCATCTTCGAATGCAGCCTTGACGCGGCGATAGTCAATATCGAGGATCTTACCAGTGATGAGTGTCCCAACCATGGAGCCGACTCCATTTGCGATAAAAGTCAGACCGATATGCGTCTCGCCAAGCCCGTACCGGCTCTCGAAAAGAGAGGACATGGCAGTGATGCTCATCTGCCAAACGGCGTAGTGAATAGCCAGGAATATGATCGTGGGAGCGGCGAATTTGCTGGCGAGGATGCGCAAGGGACCAAGAACATCAATCTTCTTTGATGTAGTTGGAACAGAGACCGCCGCCGATACCGACTCTACTCTGGTGAGCTTCTGGTACAATGTCAGAGGGAACTTGGTCAGAGGATTCGTCGGCGTCTGTCCGCCATTGCCAACAATCGATCTCAGCGTTTCGGGAAGAAGCGCCAATAGAAACAACAGGAATACGGCAGTGTAAATGGTCAAGAACCAGAATATCGACCGCCAGCCGAGAGATCCCGCCAGTGCACCTCCGATGACCGGCCCAATCGCAGTAGGTGTGAGTAGGCCGGCCTGGAAAACTCCCATGTAGCTACCGCGGTCCTCACGGGTGGTGATGTCGCCGATGACACCGGCCCCAATAGCAATCGTGCTAGCGCTTCCCGTGCTCTGCAGACATCGCAGGACAATGAGTGTGGCATAGTTCCTGGTCTCGCCAAGCCCGATACAGGCGCCCAAGAGTACCAGGAAGGTCAGGCAGTAGGCCACGCGGCGTCCCTTGACGTCGGAGACGGGCCCCCAGAAGCTAGGTGCGATGCCTTGGAAGATGAGATAAGACGTGACAGTAAGGTTGACTAGCTCGACCGAGACGCCGAGATCTCGGGCAATGGTGGGAAGTGCTGGAAAATATATGTTGGAAGCGAAGCCGGAGACTGTCTCATGTCAGTGTTGAGTCAGAGAAGTACTTGCTGATTTCGTTGAATCTCACATGTGGCAGCAGTCGATGCGATGGCGACAATAATTGCCTTTTGCCGTTTGTCAAAGATGCTGTGAGGCGCCTCTGCTTCTGCCTCTGCCTCTGGAGATGGTGGTGATGTTGGTGGTGGACTGCTCGCGGCAGGAGACTGGCTGGAGGACATCTTGAGAGAGGTCGGTGGGATAACGCCGGCGTGATTTGATCAGTCTCTTGGTATTGGTAAAACATGAAAGCTTGAGCAAGGGCAACAAGAGATCTCTGATGTCTTTTTATTATAGGTTGCTGAAGAGGTTGTGTTATTGAGCCGGACTTGAGAGTGGAGACCCGGAGTTGAGCAGAGGCGGCGGACTTGAGAGTCGAGCTATGCAAAGCACCGACCACAAAATGCCTACCTATAGGAATCTCATATGATCGCCTTGTATGAAGTTGTCCCTGAGATGAATTCTCATCCGTGACCTCGAATCCCTCTTGAAATTTTCTGATGCGCTTCGTTGCTAATCTGAGCTCGGCCGGGGTCGCAATGATCATCCTTCAGTGGATGACCTGGACGACACGTATATCATCATGCCGTATTCATCAACCGCCTCCAGCCACTGTTCTACCCTTCGCTGTATTTCGTTGATTTCTGACTGGGCCAGATCTGCAGGCGTGGGCCATAGCTCGTCGATACGCAGGCCACCTTGCGGCCAGTCGGCCAAATAAACATTGTAAGCAACTTGCCACTCTTGACGAGACGAAATGGCCCACAGATCTTTGGAACCGGGTGCAAGCAGGCCCTGGAGTTCGAGGCCGATAAATGTCGGCAAACCTTCCTCAGCCGAGAGAACATTATCAAAGATGTACATGGCAAACAGGGTACGTCGCTTGGCCTCGGCCACTATCCAGTCTTCCCACCGTGGACGCGCTTGCTCCTGTTCTGCCGCGCACATGAGACCGCGCCGACTGCTGGCACACGCAAGGTCTTGTAGATTAATTACTGTTCCTCGGAAATGCTGGCCAGCCGCCCGGCCGACCTTGAAGAACAGTACCATGGCGTACATTAGACATGCCTGCAGTGCTGAAAGCGAACCGAGGTCGTCATATGTCCCACGCTGGTCGTATATCTTCTCCATCTCCCGCTGTAGCACGTCCATGACCATGCTCTCACTTCCTGGGAGGACCTTTTCGCAGATACGGATCAGGCTCAGGCACGTCGACAATGGTGACCTCGCCGCCGGCGGTTCCATTTGCGATGGGTGTATGAAAGGCGGAACACCGCGACCGCGTACTGCCTTGGACGCATACGATCCGAGGACTTTGCGCATGAAAGCCGTGATGTTGGTAGGGTAGTGCTTGGGCTTCTGTCCAGGAATAGGAATAAAGGTATTTAACCATCGACTGGCAATCTCGTCGACATTGATTGGGCAGACAAGTGCAGCGTTTCTGAAGTCAAGTGACGAGTACCCGTTCGAGGGTTTATCTCTTGTCTGATGTCTAAGTACCTGGCTCGGGTTATCTGGACTGGGGCCATACAGCTCATTCGTTGTGTTTGTAGCAGCCGCCGCGGGAGCACAATGAGTGTCTGGTGAAGATAGCTCGCCAGTGGGACTATAAACGCCAGAGTCCGAAATCAGATCGCCTTCTATGGCAGGCAGTACCGCCCGAGTCGACAGTGTAGCACTGGTCGCACCAGGGGAGGACGTGTTTCTGGTGTCCAGCACGGAGTCATCGTGTAGCTCGCGTGGTGACGGTGAATCTTGATTTGGCTGAGCTTGTGGATAACGGCAATCTAATCCACGAAGGGCGCATCTTGAACAAGTTCCTGGCTGGCGGTTGCATTTCGCCTTGGCCCGTGAGCACTGCTGGCAGGACTTTTGCCTAGAGCGTAGATATCTGGAACTCTTCTTCATCTTGGTGACAAACCGACAAGATGTGCTTGCAGGTGGCAACAGAGTAAAAAACGGTCAACTACAAGCAAAGTGTAAGTGGTGTCGATTCCCGAGGATGCAGCTGACCGGCGGCCAGATGGATCACGTACTACAAGAATGCAATCACTAACTGGAGCATTCCACTCTGCAGCATCGTGGTTTCCAGAAAGAGTACGAAGTACTGAGGTTAGTTTGGACTTTGCGGAGTTGAACTGCTCAACTCCGCATAAATCAGTTTGGTAGGCGCATATTTAGTGGGAAAGAAGCACGTTTCACACCTAAACGCAAAAGGTGAAAAGAGAGGAACAATTAAACATTGAACGAAAGTTAATCAGACCAAAAACAAAACAAGACAGCTGATGCAAAGTCATGTCCAGCTTGAAAAGCAGCAAAAAATCGACACCTGTGTGATTCGAACACACGCTCCCGAAGGAAATGCCTAGCAGATATCTAGAGTATAGATAGCAGGGCATCGCGTTAACCACTCCGCCAAAGTGCCTTGGCTGGTTGTTGAAAAATTGTGGCTTATTGTGGCCCTCATCCCCTCCACTGTTTGCTGGTCTGTCTCACCTGAGCCAGTACTGACGCCCTGGTATGATCAGGTCATGACTTTTGACGAAGAGGCATAACGTATCGAGAGAAACAGGTATATAATTCGCGACGACGGCGATTAGGACACCTTTGCAGCTGTAAAAAAGACTTGAATCTTGAACGAGCAAAAAGAATAAAAATAAAAATTAGAATTGAGGCTGCTTTGAGCGCTGGTAAATTCAGATTACGAATCACGTGGCGATAGACTCGGGCCCTGTAGCAGCTTCCCGGGGGATCAACGCTACGCTACTTTTAGCGCATCGCCCGGCGCGATTGTCACTGTCTTCTTGGTCAATTGAAGGACAGCAAATTTCCAGTTGCGACACGACGTCAGGGCCGCGCAAAACGAGAAGCTGCTTTGGAGCCAGAATTCACATCTTTGGATTGCTCTCAGTCACAACATTTCTTCGCCATTAGTCTGAATGGATTCTTGTAGCATGGAGAGCTTTGCAACATTACTCTTTTTGGTATAGAGCCTCTGGCGCATGACCCATGTCCCCCGGCGCAATGGGCAAGAAGACCACAAAGACGACCTCGACGCCCGGCGAGGGGTCCGATCAGCGGGTCGAAGCTGCGAATGGAGCTTCCGAGTCGTCGACTGCTGCCAACAGATCGTCGTCCACCGCGCCTCAATCCTCGTTGCCGGCACTCATTATTTGCAGGAACAAGTAGGTTCTTTACTTCCGCTTCATTCGTGCTGCGCAACCTACCTTGGTTGAGCTCATGCCCAGGTGGACACTTACCTTGCCCTTGCCAGACATTGGAAGTACATTTCGTCGTTTCACGGGCCATGGCTCCAATTACCGATAGAGGTCCTCGAGACTGTCGCCAATGCCAATTATTACATGCCCCTGCCTCGGCCGGTAGACCCTGCTGTCTTCTACGACTTGGTCAAGATTCGGAAACTGGTTGACGAAGCCACCGACCTTGCAGTTCGAGCTGCCAATGGCGTCTCCTCTCCCGCCATGTCCAATTCGTCGGCCGGTGGAAATGCACATCAAATGCAAGCGCTCGGGTTTGGCTATGCGAATAATGGCGGTATGAAGTTGAGCCCGGAGCGGCGCTTCAAGCTGCGAGAGCAGGCAACACAGAGGTTATCGCGAGCATATCATATTGACGAGATCGCGTCGAGCGTGGCCACCATGCAGTCCACCTCGACACTGGAGAATGTGGCCAGCCTAGTGCTGCAGAGGGCGGCCGAAGACCCAGACGCCAACTACGTACACTTCTTCCACGAGAAGATTCCTAGTCGGCAGCTCGCAGAATGTACCGATTTTCGTGCCTTGGACCTCATCATAAATCAGCGCCATGCAGACTGCGAACCACTCAGGACCAGGGCGATAGTGCGCATGTTCAAGAACGACTTTGAGGGCGCCGCCCAGGACCTCACCCGCTCCCTAGCCGTCTGTCGGACGTATAACAGGTTATCGCACCAGCTTTCATATGAGTTTGAAAACATGCAAATAGAGCGCAGAACAGCACGGCGGCGAGACATGCCCCCACTGGATGAGCGGGACCAACCGCGCAGCATGGAGGTCCAACTGTTATTTCAGCGAGCCGGCTGCTACTTGACTCTGGCCTGCAATCACGTGCATCCGTCGCTGTCAAAACGTTCGTCACACAGGAACGGCACCGCCGATGTGACCTCGAATGGCACTGCAAATGCTGAAGATGCACCACTGCCGTCTCCCACGGTCGACGAGCCGCCGACGGAGAAGGGTCCCACCAAGCAAGAATTGGAGAACCGCAAGGCTGTCAGGATGTATGCCAAGAGAGCGCTCCGAGACTACATGGAGTTTCTTAAATCGCTGCAGTATTCGCCCGATATGCCCATTGAATTATCCGATGACTTCACCAGGCTGGTCAATCAAGCCAGTCACCGCAGCCGTCGATATCAAAATCAGGCACGGGCCGGATACCAGGACCCATCAAGTCCGACTGCTGGGGTACATGCTCATACCGTCTATTCGCTTCACGAGTTGTTCTCTGCAACACCGCCTACAGATCTTCCTCCGTATCCGTCCACGGATCTTGTCTCTAGCCATACTCTCGACTCCGAGACGACGATGGAGTTTGTGACCTACCACCCCTTGTTGACAGATGTCCTTCATTCACTGCTCTTGTGTCACGCCCTGATTCAAACCTCTGCAAAAGAGCTTCAAAGACATGCTTACATGGTTGCTCGCCTCGCCAGGTTGGCAGATGGATACCCGATATTCCAAGCTAGTAGGTCACCTGCGCGGGCTGACTGGATTGAGATCTTGCGTAGGAGTGAAGGCTGGCTAGATCTGCCGTCCACGTGGGAGGCACTCTGCGCTCCAGCACCTCTTCTTACTGCCATGGCACCCGGAGGCAACCTCTCCCCTGCCACCGCCGCAGCCAATGCACTTGCGATTACGAACGGGCCAAGTCCAACCGAAAGTGATGAACAGAGAAAGGATCAACTCAAACATCAGGCGATCATAGAGGCACTCGCCGATGAGCGCGTCAACGACGAGGAGACGTTCAAAGCTTCCATATTAGCACGCCAACGCAGAGCCGAAGCTGAGCAAGCGATTGCCACTGGGGGCGCCACAAATGGTAGCAGTAACGGCACGACCAAGTCTCCAAGTCTATCCAGCCAGAAGAGATGGGCCGTAGACGACGGACGTGAATACCCCATTCTCACAGAGCGAGCGGAAGCGGTTGCCCGTTGGGTTCGCGAAGCGCCTGCGGGAGCTGGCGTTGGCGGCGGCAAACGGAAGAAGAAGCCGGGTACAGCAAAGAAACCAGCGTCGACGACTGTCACTGAAAGCACCGAGAGCTTGGACGCAATTGCAATTCAGTAAGGACTCGCTGCTGCCACGGAAGAAAACAAAAAAAGACGAAGAACATACTGTAATGTATCCCTTGCGCAGTATATCATAACAAAGCGTTTGTATCGATGTAATGGCAGCTTGGTGTCGGATCGACTCAGTCCTCTCTCGAGTGCCACAAGCATGAGCAAATCGGCAAGTTTCCGATCATCGATCAGTACTACTTACTGCATATTGTCCAACATGGCATACCGTAGCTCTCGGATGAGGCTCCCCGTCGAATGTGTGCCGCCAATACTACTGTCGCATTGGCGGTTCCTGGTGTTGTAGGTCTGTCCTCTGCTAGTAGGCACTGATCCAGCGAGCTATGCTTTTTTGATAGGTAGACAGAGCCAGAATGATGGTCTGACTTCGAGGCGACTATCGGTAAATTCGAGGACAGTCATATTGCAGGCCAGCATACGCCTGTCGAGCCGCAGATCGTCTGCTGATGTAGCGCTGCCATGGACGGACGGATGCTGCGGTCCGCGCGCATGAATGGGCCAGCATGATCACGAGTATACACCCAATGGCCATGTTCGCGCTTCTGATAAGCAAAAATGCAACTTACTGTGTGCGTACTACTGGAACCGAAATACCATGACATCACGATAATTTCAGAAGTGGTCCGGCCGTGATGCTCGATCTGGTCATGAGCATAAACCATAAGTCGTTCCCGGCGCGGTAACCCGCCACCACGATCATAGTTGAGCTGTCACCAATGTACATACGCCTGTACAATCTATATGCAGCTCGTCTGTAGCCGCCTACCGAAGTCCGGGTTACGATAAATTTGATTTCGGACAGGTAATATATCTGAGGTTGTATGTGCTAAATCTGAAGGTGTCCTTACCCCAATTGTATCCGGCCGTGGCGCCTCTTTGCTTGGTGATAGATTGGGGACTATACACGATAGGTCACCATTCCTCAATACCCCACGGACTGGGGCCAGCTGGAATGAAATTCTGCAAACAAGATACGCGTCAGACGGCAGCCACTTGTGACTTGCAGAATCTCGATACGCCGTTGCCGAGAACTCGAGTGTCGTGCCAACGCCACATCTACACAGCTTGCCCGTGAATTTTGAGCACAAGACTTGGGTCTGGCTTCGTCAGCTCTCCGGGTAAATAGGAACAACATACGTTGTCGTGGCCAAGCTGCTTGGACGTCTGGTCAGAAGCTAGGACCAATGGAGACCCAAGCTCCCCTGGAGTTGTCCGATGAATGGCTGACCGACCGACTTTCTAGATACGTTGGCTCAGCAAGAGTGGAAGGGTGGTGATGAGAGGCAAGAGGAGTATGCGGAGTATCCCTGCAAGTCTGGGGTCGCCTGTCGATCTCTCGATGGTCCCTAATCTTGCACGGCACGCGATGAAACAAGTTTGCTTCCTCCGTGGGAATTACCAGGCACGGCGCACGATTTTACAACAAGCGAAACGCTGCCCAAGGGACCGACAACCGTGCCAAGGGTAGCATCGGGGGCCCGATCGGTCCTAGTCCGGGGGCCTATACCGCATTCTTAGGTGATACTCGGCAGATGCCCTCCGTTCTTCCATTTGTCGTACCTGGAAATTAGCCTCCAATCAGATTGCGGCTCTGCTGGCTGCCACTTGCCGCTTCCGGTAATCCTCAATCTATCCGCCCAGCAGATCTGGCGACCCTTAATCATCCTCCTGTCCCTATTCCAAGCAAGTGAATGAATTCGCCCGCGCCAGCCAGGACTGACTAGGTTGCCATCGCACCCCCGGCTCAGCCTTTCTGCAATGCCGGAGGCTCTTCCTGTAGGTACTACCTACGGCCCATGGGGTAGGCAGTGCGCATTGGGGTCTGCCTCCTCCATGGGGCAAACTCATCATCCCAAGACGCCGGACCCTATCCAACTGGCCCACACTCCGCAAACGGTTCTCTGGGCAAGAGTAGACTTGGCCCCGTCGCTGCAATAGGCATGACGACGTGAAGGAGTTAGACGGCCCGTCATCCGGCGCAAGTTCTTCCCTCTGTGCATTGTAGATGGGTCCCTCTCCTGAAGCCAGTTGTGGCGAGGTCATGAGGGAATGATTGCTTTGCTTGAATGGTAACTAGGGCCCGGTGTGTCCACCAAGGCAACCGTTCATCCGAAAGCTGGGCTGGTCAATAGATTTGCATCTATCTCGACAAAGGGGCTCGCGGTCAGGCCCTCTCGAGATATATAGGTCGAGTCCTAAGGCCTTCCGATCATCTTTTCCCATCTGCTCAACCACACCACACTCCTTCCTATTCACTCCTTCTCTTCTTCAAGAGCCATACAGCAGTAGACAGGTTCCAACATGCAAGTTCACTCGAAGATTGCGGCCGCTTCGGCCCTCATCGCGGCCGTCAATGCCCAGAGTGCCTGCACGATGACCACCGAGACTCACCCTTCCTTGAGCTGGTCTACGTGCACCGCCGCGGGATCTTGTACATCCAAGACGGCCGGCGTGACCATCGACGCCAACTGGCGATGGACTCACAATGTCGCCAACTACACCAACTGCTATACGGGCAACACGTGGAATGCTGCCTTCTGCCCCGACGCCGCGACGTGCACCGAGAACTGCTGCGTCGATGGCGCCGATTACCAGAAGACTTACGGCATCACCAGCAGCGGCGACGCTCTCACCCTGACCTTTGTCACTACCAGCGAGAACAGCGGGGAAACCAACACCAACATTGGCAGCCGTACCTACCTGATGGATACCGACACCGCCTACCAGGGCTTCACCCTGCTTGGCAACGAGTTCACCTTTGACGTCGACGTCTCCAACCTGGGGTAAGCATCTTCCGGCCTAACACCATCTCTATAATCACTGCGATGACATACTGACTCGGACTTTAGCTGCGGCCTGAACGGTGCCGTCTACTTTGTCTCGATGGACTTGGATGGTGGTGAGAGCGAATTCTCGACCAACACGGCCGGTGCCAAGTATGGAACTGGGTACTGCGACTCGCAGTGCCCCAGCGATGTCAAGTTCATTGACGGAGTTGTAAGCATGAACCCTTTCAAGGCAAACTTTCCGATATATGTGCTGATATGTGATTCGATAGGCCAACTCGGCTGACTGGACGCCCTCGTCCAACGATGTCAATGCCGGAACCGGCTCCAAGGGTGCCTGCTGTGCTGAGATGGATATCTGGGAGGCCAACAGCATCTCGACGGCATACACTCCCCACCCCTGCACAGACAGCACCTACCACTCATGCGTTGGCGACGCCTGTGGCGGAACCTACTCGTCTGACCGATACGCCGGAGACTGCGACCCCGATGGCTGCGACTTCAACAGCTACCGCCAGGGCAACACGACCTTTTACGGCCCCGGCTCCGACTTCACCCTCGACACGACGCAGAAGCTCACCATCGTGACGCAGTTCCTGACCGACGACAGCGGCAGCCTGAGCGAGATCAAGCGCTTCTACGTCCAGAACGGCGCCGTCATCCCCAACTCGGAGTCGCTCATCGCCGGTGTCTCGGGCAACTCCATCACCGAGGACTACTGCTCCGCGCAGAAGACGGCTTTTGGTGACGAGAACGTCTTCGACGAGCGCGGCGGCCTCGCCCAGATGGGCAAGGCCCTCGCTGAGCCCATGGTCCTCGTCATGTCGCTCTGGGACGACCACGCCGCCAACATGCTCTGGCTTGACTCGACCTACCCCGTCGACTCGACGTCCGAGGGCGCCAAGCGTGGCACCTGCGCCACCTCCTCGGGCGTCCCCGAGGACGTCGAAAACGGCGACCAGGCCGGCTCCACCGTCGTCTACTCCAACATCAAGTTCGGCCCCATCGGCTCGACCTACGCGAGGTGAGTACAAGAATGTCTGCTTTGGCAATCATTTCAGGAATGCTAACTCGTGTCCCATCTAGCTCTTAAATTTGCCACGTTAAGCTATAGTCCCCATTGATCAGAAAAGACTCTTTCTAGATGATTCGATCTCGAACATGGCAAAGACTTGGCAACGGGCGAGCTCGGTCACATTGCTTGGTTGGTGCAGAGACAGAGGGTTGTCTAGACACGCGGCTAGAGCCTTTTAGAAAAAGACGGGCAAGACAATGCATTATCGCATAGAAAAGTCGAGACCAGATCAAAAAGAAAGGAGTGGATATGTAGTCGGAATCGTTTTCGTGTATATAACGTGTGGAGACACCCTTTTTCCCTCTCTGATCTTGGGATTTGAGAGAGATCCCGGATTGTTCTCTCTTTTTTCCATTTTTCTTCTCTCTCTACGATTCAAAGTTGTACATACATTTCTGGCATGATGAATATATCAAGAAATATTTCTTAAAACTCTCTCTCTTATCCACAGTGACTATACCAAGCCATGATCGTAATGCCGTTGATGAACTTCAAGCTGAAATGAAGAGAGCAAACAAGATGCTCTCACAGTTTTGCTCTCTCCCCCCCAGCGGCTCTCACAACAACACCATTGGTACCCCGTCTTGCCTGGTCCCGCAGCACTCTCCTCAAGATCTTACCACTCGCGCTCTTGGGTATCTCGGCCGCGAACTCGACCTCCTTGACCCATTTGTGCCTTACCTTGTGCCTCTCGACATACCCAATAATATCCCGTCCCAGGCCCTCCAGTCCTGCATCCCCCAGCTCCGTATCCTTGGCCACAACGTACGCCTTGGGCCGCTCGCCCGCCCGGTCGTCGGGCACGCCGAGCACGGCGCAGTCCTCGACGCCGGCGTGGCCCAGCAGCAGGTCCTCCAGCTCCGCCGGCGCCACCTGGATCCCCTTGACCTTGATCATCTCCTTGATGCGGTCCGTGATGGTGACGAAGCCGGCGGCGTCCACGACGCCCTGGTCCCCCGTGCGCAGCCAGCCGCCGCCCAGGAACGTCTCGCGCGTCGCGGCAGGATTATCCAGGTACCCCATGACGACCTGGGGGCCCCTCGCCAGGATCTCGCCGGGCTCGCCGACGCCCACGTTCTTGCCAGAGGGGGAGACGATGCGCACCTCGGTGCTCGGGACGATCTTGCCGACCGTGTGCGCGTACCGGAAATCGTACGCGTCCGGCGGGTGCGCCGTGATGCAGCTGCAGCTCTCGGTCATGCCGTAGCCCTGCTTGAATCCGGCGCCGGGGAACCGGCGGCCGAGCTCCTGGAGGATCTCCTCGGAGACGGGGGCGGCGCCGCTGCTGAACCTTTTTACGTACGACAGATCATAACGGGATACGACGGGGTCGCGCACCAGCTTGATGAGGAGCGGCGGCACGAGCAGCAGCTCGGCGATCTGGTGCGCCACCACGGCGTCGAGCATGGCGCCCATCGAAAACTCGGGCAGCATGATGACCTCGGCGTTCATGAACACCGGCAGGTGCAGGCTGTGCACGAGGCCGGTGATGTGGAACAGCGGCAGCGCGCCGAGGGATTTCCGCCGCGGCCCCTCGTCGGGGGTTAGGTCCGGCGTGAGTTGTTGGATCTGCAGGGCTTGGGCGATGACGTTTTGGTGCGAGATCATGACCTGTTCACTCGATTAGACTCGAGCGGGGCTCGTACAGAAACATATACAAAGCGTTGGAATCTTACAGCTTTGGGCAGTCCCGTGGTCCCCGAGGAGAAACTCAAAAAACCGCACAGATCGCCGTTCTTCCCGCCGGGCGGGAGCCGATGCGCTGCGGCCTGTTGCTGGTCGCCATAAGACCGGCCCGCCTCGATGAGTTGCTGCACCGTCGTGTACCCGTCCAGGGCGCCCTCGAGCAGGAAGATGCGCGACCGCGGGATGCCCGCGTTCTCCGCGGCCTGGCTCGCCACTCCCATGGACGACGGGTGCGTCGCGAGGAACTTGGCCTTGGCCGTCTTGAGGGCGTACGTCATCTCCTCGACGTTGTAGGCCGGCGAGGCCCCGGACACGACGCCGCCTGTGGAAAAGCTACTGGATCAGCAACGCCGTCTTTTCAGAAGATATATAGGCATGTCTCGACGCACCCACTCGTATGGCGGCGAACAAGGTCACCGGGTACCAGATCGAGTTCCTGCTGAACAGGGATATCGTGTCGCCCGCCTCGAAGCCGTACTGTTTTGTCAGGGCCGTGGATATGTAGGTGGCGGCCTCCTTGACCTGTCTCCACGAGACGCGCTCCTGCGTCGAGGCGTCCAGATAACCGGCCAATTCCTCTGGCGGAACATTGTTGAGAGGCGAGTACCGAGATGTCTCGCCAAACAGCCACTCCCAGATTGTGATATCTGTAGGTAGTTCGATATCCGGGTGCGGACTTTTGAAGATGGTCATTTTCCCCTCTTCTTCCTTGGTTTCTGGTCAAAACAATTTATGATTGTTTCGGATTCGACCAGTACTTGAAGATACAAGTTCTCCAAGTCAGCCTCCAGCGCGATCCCCTCACTTATAACCCTGCGCTTCCCCGCAGAGTAATGTCCTTACTGCCGAGGCTGCGGTGCGATGCGATGCAATGCAGTGATCATTGCTTTATAGAATTATTGGAGAAATTCTGGGGAAAAAACGAAGTTTAGTCATGACGGTTGATGTATCCGCTTCGGTCGTAAACAACAAAGCATGTGTGACCGCATCCTCCAATATTCCAATATACCAACCCAGAGCACCAGATCTTGAGATATTTTCAAATCAAAGTTGTCGTACAAACCGTGACCGGATGCCTTTTTCGTTGTGCTGAATGTGCAATCTGGTGTCCAGCAATTCTGGTGCTACATGGAAGCGATCCCTTCGGAATGGGCACTTATTGACCACGTATCACCCATGCTCCGGTTCGGTATCGCTATTCGTCTCGTTTCCTTACGTGCTTAGTCGCCCAGCGAATAATTTTCAGCTTAGCATTCGCCCCGACCGCCTCGGGACGAGGAAATGGCAATCGAGTGGGTGCACGCAGTGTCAGCCGTGCTGCTGCCTCATCTTCTGAGGCACCCCTGCTTTTGCGAGTCCTGTGTGAGCACATATCGATGACTTGCCCGGGCGTTGGCGTAACCATCCTGATACCAATTTTCTGTACCAACTGCTCCTTGGCCCATCTCATCACGTCCACCATCATCTGAGCCCAGCAATGGTTTCAAGAACAAAGGTCAGCAACTGGATTATTGTATCCTATTCTACCTACAGTACAAGTCGAAGTCGTCGTCGTTATTGATGCCCTTTGACTCCATGCACTTCATGCTAATCATCCCCGTTCGCCGGATAACATCTTGATCTATAGGAAAATCGCGTATGGAAAGGATTCGCATGCGTATGGTATAAATGTGAGGATTGTCGTCGGGTGGTCGTAGCCGTGGTTGATTTACAGAGTCTCGAGCTTGTCGAGGATGGAGCGGGTGAACTGGTGGGTGGTGGCGTCACCGCCCATGTCGCGGGTTCGGGTCTTGCTGCAGAGATTGTCAGTACTGTCTCCATGAAATTCAAACAGGAGTCACTTACCCCTCGGAGATGACATCGTAGACGGCCTTGGAGATGCGGTTGGCGTGATCGTCGAGGCCGAGGTGGCGGAGGAGCATGGAGCCGGACAGGAGCAGAGCGGTGGGGTTGGCCTGGTCCTTGCCCTTGATGTCGAGACCGACGTGACGGCAGCCGGGCTCAAAGACGGCGACGTCGCGGCCCATGTTACAGCCGGGCACGAGACCGGGGCCACCGACCAGGGCGGCGCCAATGTTGGACAGGATGCCACCGTACAGGTTGGGCATGACCATGACGTCGAACTGCTGGGGCTTGGAGACGCACTGCATGCTGGCGTTGTCGACAATCATGTCGTTGTACTCGATGCCGGGGAACTCGGCGGAGACCTCCTTGCAGGTGTTGCGGAAGAGACCGTCGGCCAGCTTCATGATGTTGGCCTTGTGGATGCAGGTGACCTTCTTGCGGCCGTTGGCCTTGGCAAAGGAGAAGGCGAACTTGGCGATTCTCTCCGACTTGGGGTGGGTGATGATCTTGAGGGACTCGACGACGCCGGGGACGCTCTGGTGCTCGAGGCCGCTGTACTCTCCCTCGGTGTTCTCACGGATGATGCACAGGTCGACGTCCTTGTGCCTGGTCTCGTATCCGGGGATGTTCTTGATCAGGACGATGGAGGCGTAGATGTCGAGCTCCTGGCGCATGGCGACGTTGAAGGAGGAGTGGCCGGAACGCTCCATGGGGGTGTGGAGGATACCCTTGAGGCCGAGCTTGTTGCGCTTGAGGGAGGAGACGGACTCCCTGAAGAGGGCGTCGGCGCTACCCTTGACGCCAGAGTCGACACCGGTGACGTCGATCTGCTCCCAGTCGATGGGGACGTTATCGGCCTTGAAGATGGTCTTGACGCTCTCGGCGACCTCGGCACCGATACCATCACCGGGGATGAGGGTGACGGTGTACTTGCTGCCGAACTTGGTCGGCCTGAAGAGGTCCGACTCGACGGTGGCGTATGATCGAGCAGCCATGTGAGGCTGCTGGCGGGCGGCCTGTCGCGCCATGCGCTGTGCGAAGAAGAAAAAACCATTGTGAGCTATTTATCCTGGCATGTGACGGACGGGCGGCAGCGAGAAGAGCATTGCGGCTCGGCAGCAGCAGCAGCAGGGACCGCGATGGCACAGAGAGGAAGGGACCTTACCTGGGCAGCACGAGCAGAGGTTCGCGATAGCATCTTGCCGACTTTGGATGTGTGGTGGATGATTAGGAGGGTGTGAGATGCTAGATCGCAAGAAGTGGGTGACGACGAGGAAGGGTGTCGGCGGCGAAAAAAGGATTGGGTAGTATAAACTTGGGGAAAGTCAATCAATTCTTTCTCACAGGTCCAAATAGCGCATGCAAAACAAAGATTAGATCGGCAAGTGGTCGAGGCAAGCGTTTGACCGAAAAGTCCCGAGCGGAACGTGGGCACCCACCAAGCTAAAAAGAGCTCGCGCTAGGCCATTCCTCTCGCTAATAAATCTAGAGGCGGCTGCTGGGTTTCAGTGGTTACAGTTGCGATGCTTCAGCCGCATACCAGTAGACATATATCGCTTGGTTCTGCTGCAGATGGGTATCTAATGTGAGACCAATATACTTTATTTTGTATTAGCTGTCATTGTATATCTCACGTGTACTTTGTATATCCTTCTCATAATACACATGTTTCTTCGGACAGAAGCTTTGCCATGCGATGTACCTAGATCATACCCTGGTCAGATTGATAACATCTGCGGCTGGTGCCGATAAGACCTGTGGACGGGGGGCCAAATGCTCAAGTTCCACCAGTCCGAACATGAGCCACAGGTGTCCATCATAAGCCACGGAGCCATGAAATGCAGCCATGATTACATCACCCGTAAATGATTCAATTAAAATAAGGATTGAATGTTATACATTTTTATATACTACATTAAAACTGGGTATCTCGTAAATATAGTACAGTAGTATTTGATATCGTGGGCGGGGTGGGCAGCATGTCATGCTCGTATATAATGAAGATGAGCAGCTCGTGGGCAGCAAGCCTTTTCCCATCTTGTTTTCTATTCCACAGAGTAAGATCATGACCCGGCTTCGAATTTTTGCGGGATCAATGCATTGGCCATGTCGATGGAGCCCTCCATATTGTCCTTGTGGAACAAGAAAAGACCCTGTATGGCAGCTGTAGATGTCCTCAGAGGTTCCTTGCCATCTTGGCCCTCGGCAAACAATCCCAGGACATCCAGTTTGGTCAGGAAACGCTCTCTCCCCGAACCGTCAGAGTCGACGTCGCTGTAAAAGTTGTCCCACATCTGAGCTGCCTGAGTTCTAGTCGCCTCGCCAATCCGAATGAGCATATCTACTCGTCCGGGACGTATCAAGGCTGGATCCAGAAGCTCAATGTGGTTCGTGGTCAGAAAGGCAATGCGCTCCTCGCTCGCCGATAGACCGTCCAAGGCGTTCAGCAAGCCAGAGAAGGTGACAGTGGGGCCGTTGTATCCGTCGGATCCCCGCTTGGTGCGGTTGACAAAGGCCGAGTCCACGTCTTCGAGGAGCAAGATTGTCCTCTCCGGGAGTTTCGTGAGCAGGAATGCAAGCTTGTCGTCCGTCACGCCGAGTTCGCTCAGGTTGACCATGGCTACGCTATAATCGAGCTCTCCTGCCAGCGCCTGGATGAATGAGCTCTTTCCACTTCCCGGCGGCCCGTGAAGTAGGTATCCTCTCCGGTACGGTATACCCCGGTTGATATACCACTGCTGCCTCTGCAGGAAATCCTTGACATCGCCGACGATGCCTTCCTTGATGCCCTCGTCGAGCACCACACTGGACAGAGGGCGCTTCCGCTTCGGTTCGCCGAGGGGAACCCAGTCAAAGTTGCGGACCGAGTAGACAATGGTCTTACCCTCGTTGGCCTGCATGGCAATTTCGCGGGCCTCTGTGAAGATGTCCTCGAAGATGTGGCGATGCGCGTACAGGGTCGTGAGCTCGACGGTCTCGTGGGGTTCGCCCGTGTTGAGGTTGGACGTCGACTGCTTCTCCCGGTTGACGGCAATGTAGGCATGCTTGTGCTTGACAATGTGTCGGCCGTAGCCGGGCTGCAGGAAGAAGCTGGCGCGCGTGGTGCCGTGGGGGCTCGTGGTGGTGGCCGTGGTGACGGCCAGCTTGTTGATGCGCGTCAGGCGCTTCTCGAGAAAGGACGTGTACTCGCGCGGCTGGGAGAGCCAGGCCAGGATCCAGGGGTAGGCGGGATCCTTCTTGCTGATCTCGACGTTGACGATGAGGCGGCGCCTGATCATGCCGGCGCCGGCAATGGTGCCCTTGCGGGCCATGGCCAGCACGGCGCCGAGCGAGGCGAGGCCGAAGCCTCCGGCAAAGACGGGGTTATCGAGCAAGGCATTGATGTCGAGGAGCGAGCGGGCTGTTGCTGTTGGCGAAGCTTCAGACATGACCGAGCATCGTTCCTGGCTGGCTGCGTGTTGGGGAACTTGCTTGCTTTATTTTGTCCTGTGAAAGCTGTTCAATCCGGGCTTGACACCGAGCGAGCTACGCTACTGAAAAATTAAGCCGATTACGGTGACGTTGCGTCCTCCGCTGCAGCACCCTTGCGCGGATGTGGATCCCTGCCCCGGCATTAATTCCGACACCTTTTTCTTCATTAACGCATTCATCTTACACTCAGCACGTGTCACTTTGTAAGCTATTGACCTACATACCTATCACTGATCACTATTTTCGCATAGATTGATTATAAAAAACACCTCGGCTAGTACTTTTATTCCCGACACTGAATGACTGTATGAAAGCTCAACTATCGGGGAGTCGGTCATAGCGTGCTACAAATGGAATCAGCACTTCAAATTGACAGACATTATATGATTTGAATCCTTTAATTCCAAGAGTGTCGGTATCGGTAGACGAAGAGCGTTTTGGTATTCTGTATGGTATTGGTGGGTCTAGTATATGAATAATCATATAATCACACTATAGTCGGGTGGGTCAATTTGTTCTCATTCTTGCAAACATTTGAGCAAGACAAGTAACTCCGCAACCTAGATAAGCAGTGCTGACAATTCCGGGCTATTTCTCAAAACAATCGGCGTATCTCTCTCATAGACTAAGCATAGAATTGGGAGATTTAAACTCCTAGTCAAGATCTTAAGCAAGGGGTAAATCTTGTCGAGTGACTAATTTTGTATGCGTGATCTTGGATTACACTTTCTTAATCCGAATTCTTACCCCGGGCAGAAACTACATTCCCCTGACAGAAGCCTTCGCAAACCCACTTGAGTGAATCAATACCTCGGGAGTGAGAATTCATGTCTCTCTCTGGCCCAGTCGGGGGCTGCCCGGTTCGGTACGGCCCTGGCCCTCTCCCTTGCATTGTTCACTAATCGGCTGCCCGGCCTCGGATGCGGCGCAAGAAGTGGATAACACGGGAAGATAAACCGTGCCACGAGCCTGCACAGGGCCACTTGATAATCTCCCAAGTCACAGAAGTCAGTTCAAACTGGCGTGGATGACGAACAGAGTATTGATAAGAATAGATATCTTGTTCATCTTAGACTTGACATGTCTACGCCCTTTGGCGGGTCCGTGTCATGGTCGTTGCCATTGCTCATACGTAGTGGTTCTCATTTCAGGCTATCTATATGATCACATTACTCTTTGGCGCCGGTTGAGACCTAAGCTTTGTCATTGATGCGCATCATTATGCGCACGCCATAGCGATACTCGATCCCGGTAGTTCGTTATACTGCATTCAGTGACAGGCTATAATATATATGTATACTGTGTTCGTATACTTCCAATTATTCTAGCCGGTTTGTGAACGGGAATTCGATAACCTCGACAACGATGGAGACACAAGAAGACGAACGTCCGAACGGCATGGCACCGAGCGAGGTCAACAACACCCACGACGTCGAATCGAAGGCCGACCATACCGGGACGTCCGACTTGGAATGGAAAACGGACAAGAGGAACCCCTACAACTGGCCAAAAGCCAGAAAGAACGTACAGCTTGCGACCATCATGTCTATTGCCTTTACCTGGTGAGTAGGCTGGAAGCTCCTTCCTGATTGACTCACAGGAGCAGTACTAAAGAAACCATCAAACAGCTCCCTCGGCACGTCCATCATCAGTCCCGCGCATACTCTACTCATGGAAGACTTCTCCATTTCAAGCACCGTCGCGTTCCTGCCGCTTTCGCTATATGTGTTCGCACTCGGCCTCGGCCCCGTCCTGGGCGGACCCCTCTCCGAGGTTGCCGGCAGGCAGAGCGTCTTTGCCATGGCGGTAGTACTCGGCGGGCTCTTCGCCCTGGGATCGGGGTTGACATCCAGCTTTGCCGGCTTGTGTGTCATGCGCTTCCTGTCCGGCTTCTTCTACGGTCCCAGTCTCTCGATAGGCTCCGGGGTTCTCCAGGAGACGTACTTGCCTATTGAGCGCGGCTTGCCCTCGGCTATCTACATACTGAGTCCCTTTTTAGGGCCTGGCTTGGGGTACGTATGGATAGGTGGACCTTGTGCTCAAGACAAGAACTGACATTCATCTCCTCAGCCCGGTGCTCGGCGTCTTCCTGGTCGCGCGGAAAGGCTGGCGCTGGACACAGTACACGATAGCGCTGTTCTCGGCCTGGAGCGCGATCTGGATGCTCTTCTCGAGGGAGTCGTACCACCCCGTGATCAAGCGCAGAAGGGCGAAGCAACTCGGCCTGGCTGGTACCGCGAGACCGCCGCTGTCAAAGACGATGCATAAGTTCCTCACCGTTGACTTGCTGCGACCTATACACATGCTCGTCACCGAGCCCATCGTCGCGTTCATCTGTCTATACATCGCCTGTATATTTGGTACGCTGTACATGTTCTTTGGGACGTTTTTCTATATCTTTCAGACTACTTGTAAGTGTCGAACATTCATCACTCTGCTATGCTCACGCGCTTGGCGGTGTTGCGTTGCTCAGCGCAATTGGAAGATGCGAGTGACACTTGACCATAATCAAGGCGTTCCTCTTTAAAAGAGAGCAAATCGTATCTAGACTGACTTGCCCTCGTTCACCAGACCACTTCACCCTGATCCAGTCAGGCCTCGTCTTTCTCGCCATTGCCTTGGGTTGCCTGATCGGCTTCCTCCTCATCTTCGTGTCCGACAGGCTGCTCTACCAGCCCAAGGCGACCGAGTTCCCGCTGCATCAGATCCCCGCCGAGTACCGCCTCTACCCGGCCATGGCGGGCAGCTTGGTGCTCCCCGTCAGCTTGTTCTGGTTCGGCTGGACGGTGCAGGCGCACGTCCACCCGGCGGCGCCCATCGTCGCCGTCGTGCTCTTCGGCGTGGGGAATATCGGGCTCTTCATCAGTTGTCTGCAATATGGTACGTGGCTCTCCTTTGTCTTGAACCCCCGAGACGCTTTACGAGAACAAGTGCTGACTTTGAGCGTAGTAAGTTAACCAGTTCGGTTATCCCACTCCAGTGTGTGCGGCGCGCCCACCATTCTACTTTCCACCCAGCAACCAGCGATGCCCTCCCTCCGTTTGCACTGGGGTAACTCTGGCAAAACCCAGCCTCCCGTTTGCTATCCCCCCAGGCAACCATTGTAAGACTTATAGGTACCATTAATGCATTCATTTTCCAACACAGAGCCAGGACATTCCTGGCTCAGCTGGTAGTGACGCAGCCCCTGCCGCAGGGTCAGCAGTTCGAATCCATCAATGATTCGTTTCTGCCCCCAGCGCGGTAGATTATTCTCTATGTATTTCCTAACCGTGTTTCCTACCGTCTTTCCTACCGTCTTTCCTAACCGTCTTTCTTAACCGTCTTTCCTACTGTCATACAAACTGAGCCAGGACAAGTGCCGCTTTAGCAGTCAGGGGCTTTGAGAGAGATCCTGCCACTACCTGTCGCGGAGTCGCCAGTTCGGACCCTTCAATGGTTCGTTTCTGGAGTCAGCTCAGAAGATATATTTCCTATGTTACGCGTCTCTTTTTTGTTTCTTTTGGTGTTTCTTTGTTTTACCCTTATTGTGCATGCTTATATTTTGGCCTCTCGAGATCGCCTCCTCTGCCTATGAACACTCGACAGGCAGCCTGACTAATATCTGTCTACCACCCAGATTGGTGATGCGTACCACTCCAGCAACGTGGCGAGCGCCTCGAGCGCCAACAGCCTGGCGCGGTACACGTTCGCGGCCGCGTTCCCCTTCTTCTCGATCCAGATGTACACGGCGCTCGGCACCGGCTGGGCCTCGAGCGTGCTCGGCTTTCTGTCGGTGGCGCTGCTACCGGTCCCTTGGATCTTGTTCAAATACGGCGCCCGGATCAGGGCCATGAGCAAATACGAGACGGCTAGCTATTAGATCGGTGATGGACATTCTTTTCAAAGGGTGGACCAGAGTAGTCAGTAAGATGTGCTGCACGGTATTGATGGTTAGAATTGGTCTTACAGAGTCATGTATGTTTGTCATCATGTCCTTATTACTATATTACGAGGCGACAGCAAGTCAATCGCATTGCAGTGGTCCAGTCCATCGACGTCTGTATCCTGGCAGAGAAAACCCTGAAACATCCTGTCCCGTCCCCATCAAATTACTTTCCTGCCATATTCCAAAGTCCTCAATTCGACCGTAGCTTCTTTCGAACTCAAGGTTTTGGACAATCCTCTCCGGCTTGCCAATGCTGAGAGCACCACGATCCAATTACACCAGAAGGTCCGGTCGTGAAAATTCGCCGTGTCAAATACACCCAACGCCGTACCATATCCCATTGCCGTTCTAGGAAAGCTCTAGGGCTTGCTGTAGTAGAAGAACTCGTCGTCGTCCTCCTCATCGAAACCTCTGGCGCGCTCGAAGGCGAGGCGGTAGGCCTCGATCTTGTCCAGGGGCTTCTTCTCGGCTGCGATCTGCTCGTCCTTGGACTTCTGGAGAGCCTGCTGGATGGAATCCTGGAAGGCCTTCTGGATGGACTTCTGAGAGGGCTTCTCGGGGGCCTTCTGAAGGGGGTTCTGAGAGACCTCCTGAACGGGGTGGTGGGCGGCCATCTGAATGGGGTTTTGAGAGACCTTCTGGGCGGGCTGATGAATCAGCTTCTGAGGGGAATTCTGAGCGCTCTGCTGGGGAAGCATCTGATCGGGCTGCTGTTGATACATCTGATCGTGCTGCTGTTGATACATCTGATTGGGTTGCTGTTGATACATTTGATTGGGCTGTTGTTGATACATCTGAGTAGGCTGATGCTGGAACGTCTGATCGGTTTGGTGTTGGAACATCTGAGCGTGCTGCTGGAGAAGCATCTGGGCAGACTGCTGTTGGGGTCGCTTCTGAGGGGAATGAACGCGCTGCTGTTGGAATATTTGAGCAGGCTGCTGGTGTAGCTTCTGACGGGAATGAGCGTGCTGCTGTGGAAACATTTGAGCACGTTGCTGTTGGAACATCTGTGCGGGCTGGCGGGCGAACATCTGAGGTAGCTGCTGGGCGGGCTGGTGGGCGACCATCTGAAGCTGCTGAGCGGACTGGTGGGTGAACATCTGAGGTAGCTTCGGAGGGGACTTCTGAGCCTGCTTCTGAGATGACTTCTGAAAGCCCTTCCGAGCGGCACGCTGACGCTGACGGGGGTTCTTAGAGACCTGCTGAGAAGGCTTCTTCTGAGCGGGCGCCAGGGGAGGCCACTGAGAGGACCACTGAGAGGACACTTGAGAGGACTGCTGCGAAGAGGTACTCCTGTCTTCGTCGTCGTCATCGGTGCAGAGAAAGTTGGGCCGTGGAATGTTTCGGCCAGCCATCTTCGGAATACTAAACACGGTAGGCGGCGAACTACCGTTGACAACAGGCGGACGGCTACCATTGAAGACAAACGGGCGGCTGCCATTGACAACAAAAGCACCGGCACTGGCACCGGATCGGTCATCCCTGATGGGGTCGCCGCCAATGGTGGGAAAGGCAAAGTCACCGCCCATGTTGGGAAAGGCGAAGTCGCCGCCAGCGCCAACGATAGCGTCAGAGTCGGGAGGGTGATTGCCGCCAACGAAAACGACCGCATCAGAGACGGCCAAGTGACCGCTGCCGCCGTTGTTATCGACGAAACCCTCGAGCTCATCGATGAAGACTCCGACCAGCTCCTCGTGCTCGAGCCCGTGGGGCCGCGTGAATCTATTCAGGTCCCTGGCTTCATGCGCCTCGATGTCGTTCTCGAACAGGAGGAGCTCGCGGTTGCGCTCCTCGACCGGCAGGGCCATGATATATTGCTGCCGTTGGTTTTCCGCGTGGTAGGCCCCCCATTGCTCTTGCTGGAGGCGCCTGTTGAGATGGTCGAGCTCCATCAGCTGTTGACTGACTTCTGTGCCCAGTCCACGATCAGCTGAAGGGGGAATCCTCGAATTAGCGATAGGAGCTCGCATTACAGCAGATGGGGGAAGGGAGGCAGGTAAAAGAGGAGACGTGGTGGACAGGAACCATGAAATGACAACTTACCAATGGCGATGTAGTACTCGATCACTCGGTGGACGGCAATCAGTGTCAGTTGACTCACGTCCGCTGGGCGTGCGCCATGGATGTTGATCCAGCGGAATGTGCCGCCGGGTTGTCCACAATCGGCGGTGATGAACATCCTGAATAGTCCCGTGACTCTGTGCAGAATCTCCATTTGTATCATATCCTCGAAGTTGGAACGTTGCTCAGGTGTTTTTGTCATGGCTTCGCGTCTCCATGTGGTGTCTCCGCCATCGGTCATCAACCCTCTGACGGTGTCGAACCATTGGTATTGCGACATCTTGAATCTAATCGTCGAGGCGAGCTTAGAAGACGACGAGGATGTGTCTACTTTCTAGATCGGTTGTCAAGGGATGTAACAGTAGTGATGAGAAAAAGGGAAGCGGGTTGTGTGAAGCTCAGTTGACTTTGGGAACCTCGAAAGCTTCGTCAAAGCAGGTGTGGTATTGAAGGCCACCAAAGTTTTGGGTTGAAGGTGGGTTGCACTCAGTGTTTGTCCTGTGTGCCTGAAGAATTAGATTCGGAGGGGCAAGGGCAAGCCAGGCACCGATCGCAGAGCTTCTTGTCGTGGTGTTTCCCGGGCGACCCACGATGCTGCAAACGCAGAGAGGTACCCAGCACAGCCTATTTCCCCCACCGTACAACGCTCCTCGATGGCCATCTCTTCCATCTGAAGAGCTTTGTACGGTGGGGGAAATAGGCTGTGCCGGGAAAGTGGTTTTCGCCTACAAAGACTTTGGACTATCAACTCCAGTTTCTACAGTACAGGTATCATACACCCGAGAACACGATCCGCATACGTAGAATGGTAGGAACGTCACATCTTCCACCTTTGTACTATCGATATGACTACCTTCCAAGTGATTACCCTCTTCTTGCTGTCATATTCCTGTCACGCCGTTGAGAAATAATTTCGAAAAGGGGGTTTATCGATTCAATTCGACTTGAACTCACTGTAAAGATCCTGACGTGATAACTCTTGAACTCCTAAGATCGGCGACGAGTTAAGCATAAGAAGAGAGATCAGACATTATTCGTCATGTCACATCTAAGTAAAATGAAAAATATTGTGCCTTGGCTCCCAAGGAAGCAAGCAGTGACCCAGAGTGTGATTTTGACATTGTCTTTGTGATGTTGTTCTGTCTCACAAGGTTAACAGCTAATACCCCTGAGTAACGAGGCACGACCATGATGGCAAGACATTTTTCCTTTCGGGGATAGTACTGCCCAGTTCTAACAAATCACGTCTTTGAGTGGTCTTGATATATGATGGAAAGATAATATTGCCAATCAGAACCAGGCATAAATTAGTTTTGTGTATAGACTATCCCAGAACACTCGTAAAGCGTCCGAGCTTGAGCCATGATGACTTATACATAATTTATCAAAAGCCCTGACTTGATCCGGGACAACATGTAAATATTCGTAATACTTCCGAACTTGATCTTGACCCGTTGTACTCTCTCATAAAGTATCACCAGCTACCTTTCTCTCTGCGGCGCTCCTGGATCTTATCATCGCTTTAACGACCACTGACTAATATTTCATCGGGCATATGTGCAGCTTCGCATGCCACTGGCAACGGAAGATTGAGATTCCTTCTTCAACAGGAAAGAATGTGGGAAACTTCGAGATGTCCGAGTTCAATTTTCTATATTCAGTAACTTCCCACAAGAAAAGAGTGTGTTTGGTAACAAGTTCACGGAGGCTACACACAAGCAGACACACTTTGTTGTTGTAATTCTGGACGACGGGATAAGATTAAATAAGAATATGCCAGAAAAGAAATACGGAGGCCTAAGGCTGAGCCTCCCTTTTATGGCGCAAACTTGTAGTTTCCAGACGGAAAAGAAATTCAAGAATATAGGCGCCTGAATATAATATCAAGGAACAATATAAAGAGACCTTACGGAGTACTAATAGTCTATCGAGATTCTCCAGACACGATAAGGCCGGTTGCCGCAAAGTGGAGCCGCACCCTGGCCGCTAATGCAACCCCTGTCCAGATGTCAACTTACAGCGGACCCGAGCCTCTGGACCCCGAATTTCCGAAAAAGAAAAAAAAGACGGCGGCGCGGCGGCTCGGCTTATTAGACGTCATCCCCGAAACTTTTACCATATCTTGGAGCTTCCAACCAACACAACACTATTATCTTCCTACCAACACTCCCATTTCCGACAGAACCACCACTTTTCTTTCTCTGTCGCGAGTCAAATATTGCAAACAATCAAGAGTGCCATTCAAAATGCGCTCCTCATTCTTTTACAAGGGTCGACAAATAGGTGGTGGCTTGTGCGACGCATGCAAGCAGCAGGCGCACCGACAACGGCGGCTTCTAAGCAGCATCGCATCCTCGCCTCTGCGCGCCGCCACTATTCCCACCCTTGGTAGCGCGCCATCACCCTCGGCTTCGTCCTCCAAGTACCGACCGGCAGCGCGCCGCAGCCCCTTCTCGACGTCCAGAACCCTGCGGACTCCCGAGCCCGCCGCTGACGCACAACAGCAACAACAAGAAGACACCAAGTCCTCGTCCTCCCCGACGACACCCCAGACGCACTACGACTTCTTCCCCCAAACTCTACCCACCGGCCCTCCGCCTGCCGGGCCCTTCACCATCGACGTGCGCGCCCTGCGCCGCGAGTTCCTCGCCCTGCAAGGCCAAGCGCACCCGGACCTGCACCCGCCGGCGATGAAGTCGCGCGCGGAAGCCACCTCGGCGCGCATCAACGAGGCGTTCCGGACCCTCGCGAACCCGCTGGCGCGCGCGCAGTACCTGCTGCAGCTGCAGCACGGGCTCGACGTGGCGGCCGACGAGACGGCCAAGGTCGAGGACCCGGAGCTGCTGATGGAGGTGCTCGAGGCGCGGGAGCAGATCGAGGAGGCGGGGGACGAGGCGGAGCTGGCGCCGCTGCGGGAGGCCAATTCTCAGCGGGAGAACGAGAGCATCGCGCTGCTGGAAGACGCTTTTGCGAGCGCGGATCTCGAGGCCGCCGTGCGCGAGTGCGTCAAGCTGAGGTACTGGGTCAATATCCGCGAGAGCATCGATAACTGGGAGAGGGGCAAGCCCGTGGTGCTCGAGCACTGAGGTGGCGAGACCGCTTGATTGCTGTTTCCTGTTATGAAAATAGAGCACTTCCCGGTTTATCTTGTCGACTGTCTGATCAGTTGATTTGACGAGGCATCGCGCGGGCCACGAGCTGGGTCAGTCGATGGTATTAGAGGCTGCCATGTCAGGATTTCGTACATACCTAGATCTGGTCATAAACGGTGCACCTAGCCCTCTGTGTAAGGAAAGTGATAGATGGACGAGAGAAGTCGCCGGGTTTCTGAGCGTTCGTCTTGCGAGCATCATGCTTGTATCAAGCGGAAGCTGCTAGATATCGACTGTGTGGACGGTAGATGTTTGTGGCCCGAGAACGCTCCAATCACGAGGACATCAACTCGAACAAGGCATAACAAAGTACAAATAGATCTTATATATTAATGTATCATTTATGAGAATATGTAACGATTAGCCATCCTTTATGTCAGAAGATTTTTATTGGGTATCCCTAGTGTTGCGCCAGATGTGTGCTGGGTGTATTTTGTGTTTCGTCGCCCCTGTCCCTGATCCAAACGCCATACAGGAGAAAATTTAAATCAAGATCAAGAAAATGTGTATATGCAAGGAGGCCGCCGCGGGAAGAATGCTGGATCCGGAAAAGAAAGAAGACAAAAACGCCGATGAGTGATGATGTAGTCGTGAGGTTTTCGTAGCACGTCTGTTTCTACCCTCAGGATAGGCGGACCTCGGTCCACCGGGCACGCTCAGTGTGCCACCACTTTTCCTGGTTCTGGCTCTTCTTGTCGTAGTTGATGTAGCCGTAGTTGTTCCAGCGGCCTGTGCAGCCGTCCTTATCCTGGGAGAGGTCCTCGCGTCTGTCATCGACAATGTCAGAAAGTAGAACCAGTCCACCGTTGTCGTCCGATGCGCCAACGTCCGGGAGTAGACAGTAATCAATGTTGGAGGGCACAGCGCCCATAAAGCCGGCCATCATCCAATTCTCGTTGATAGTGCCGTCTTCGTCAATGACATTGACTTCGAAGCGAGGAACCTTTTTCGCGTCCTCCAATCTCTTCTGGGCTGCCAGGCGAGCTGCGTGTAGGTCGCTGTACTGCTTGCCCGCAAAGAAGGAAAAGTAGGCTGGCGTGCTGTATGGAGACTTGCCTGGCGATTTGCTTGGCGTTGTCGGTGTCTTTGGGGTTCCTGGGCGCGCCTCGATGGTTGCAACGAGGCCTCTGGTGCGGTATTTGTCGCTCGGTTTCTCGAGCTTTTCGACAGGCTTGCAAAGCCTCTGGAAGATGCCATCCGGGTCATTCGGAGTGCGAAGCTTGCAGAGCTTGGGAAACCCATTAGCGGCGATGCTTCTGGCCAAGATCGAGTCGGCAAAGTTTGCACAGCCCTGGATTCCGGTGATGTCCCAGTGCAGCTTTTTCAGAGACTGGGAAACCATGTAAGGGAAGAGCCAGATTTCTTCTCCCTCGGGTAGGAGGGGCGTTGCGGATTGTACAAATGTGAAGGACTTGAGAGATGTGAGACCGGCAAAGATTCGAGCAATCACATCCAGCGAGCCTATCTCCATGTGCTCCAGGCGGAGGGACTTCAAAGTCTGGCTGTTAGGACGGCTGACGTATTTGGACAGGCCTGCACCAGTTATGCCTGCCATACTGGAAAGCGAGAGCGTTTCCAACGGAGGCAGTGCGAGCAGGTCGGTATCGTCAAACGAAGTCTGCGATAGATTAGACAGATGAAGTGTCTTCAGTGACGGCATGGTCGACAGAGCGGTCGCGACGAGCGAGACCGGTGTCAATGCTGCGCCCGGAAGGCAGTGGATGGACATGGTAGTGAGGTTCGTCCAGTGCATGTTCAATTCGAGGAAAGCGGTGCTCTGCTGAGGGAGTAGATCCTCCGGGTCCGTGTCTGCGTTGGGACGGCGGTACCGCTGCTGGGAAGCCGAAGGCTCGATGACCCATGTCATCTCCTTGAGCTTCTCTCTGGTCGACAATGCGTGGAAAAGCCTGTTGAAGTTGTGGTCATAGGCCTGATGAGGACCAATGAGGCGCTCGAAATTCGGACATGCCATGATGATGGAGGCTGCCAGGTTGGCGTATTGGTCGATGGGCATTCCATTCGGCTGCATGGGAGCCTTCAGAGTTCGCACGATGGAAGCGATGGCGGGATTGGCCCTCAGCGTGCGCCGGAGCAACACCATGCGCGAGCCGAAGTTGATCTTGTATCGCTTCTTCATGAATTGCGAGTCTGCGCCCACCAATTCAATGTTCTCGTACCTTGCATTTGGTTAGCCCGTGTTCCCGGTCGGGTGCATGCATACATGGTGCATGATGCATGAGCCAGGGGTAACAAAATAGAATGAATCCACTTACAAGGCTCTCCGGGCGACCTGAAGCAATTTCTTGGATGAATAGCCAACTGAACAGATGTCCCTCATCATGCAGGTCGCACAGCTGAAACTGCCGTCCTCCATGTGCAGCGTCCTCAAATTGCTCATGATGAGGTCAAAGACCTCGTCGGGCATGGCGGCGCAAATCTCTCCAATCTGCCTGGGCCTCCTGCGTTGCTGCTTGATCGGCGCTGGTCGCTGCCACCCGTACTCTGGCCTCCTCGGATGCGAATCCCATGAACCAAAACTCGTCCGGTGGCTACTGGCGGGCGTGCGCATTCCCGATTCGTTGGTTTCCCTAGACAAGACGGAGCTGCCGTTGGAGCTGCTGCTAGAGGGTCGGCTCATCTGACCAGTGCTCGGGGGTCGGACCATCTGGCCGTTGCTCGGAGGTCTACCCATGGGCTTTCCGCCGGGTGGTGCAGGGCGACCCATTGGATTGCCGCCGGGCGGTGCAGGTCGGCCCATCTGATTATAACTGACTGGTCGGTTGTCGAATTGTGCGTAAGAGCCCGGCTGCATGGAGGGCATCCTCCGTGGTTGAGGAACGGGTGCTCCATTGTTGCCGCGAACCATGCTCTCGGGCCTGCCTTGCCGGGCTGGTGCAAAGTTTCTGGGCGCTGTTGGATTTTGGCCGGCAAAAGAATCGGAGCCGTACCCGCGGTTTTGCTGCGGCATGTAGGCCGGACCGGGTCCCATTACAGATCCCATATTCTGACTTGTAATCAGAGTTGGCGCGTCGTAGTGGCTTCGGCTCCTGTCATGTCTCGGTTTCGATTTGGAGAGGACGGCAGCAGCAGAAGAAGAGGCGGATTTCGATCGGATGTGGTATTGTTTTGCGTTTCTGTAAAGGAAGAGAAAGAAAAAATTGGAATCAGCGTCCTTAATTCAAGCCAGGTGATCCCCGGTCAGAGGGTAGAGAGACGATCGACGGAAACGTGGGGCAAGGAGATTAAAGACGACGAATGACTGCAACCTCCCTCCGCTAAAGGCACCTAGCAAGCGCAGCAAACACGACGGGCAGCTCGGGAGGATCAGGGCACCCAGCCGATGGATTCCCCCAGTAGGCAATGTATGTAGGTACAATTCAGCATTGTTCGGTCACAACGGCTGTTCGCTGCGAGACCAGCATAAAACTAAAATGCCCAAGTAAAGGCCCGTTTGCCCTTCTCGAAAGACATGGCGCCGACTTTGGCTCCAGTGATGGCGGCAACTGACTCAAGGGCTTATGTCCGTTTCTCCCGCCGGCGGACAGCGCTTAGGGACGCCTAAGCTGGGTAGCCTCGCCCGCCATAAACACCCAAAAACCGCAGCTTTGCGCGTGAGCTGGGCCTGTAGCGTTCCAGCATCTAGCGCCGCCACGATCACCCAGTGGAAATTGGCAGCCCCTATTCCACCCCCAAGTCGCCCGCATGGTGCTCACTAAAAGACCTAGATGAGGATGAGGGAAGCTTGGCTTGATTTGGATTGGGGGCATTAGAGTTGGAGGATGATCATGACGACATGTCAAGAGACAGTAAGACAGGAGGCCGCAATCATGTTATTAGGATTAGAGTTGGAGCTCTTCTTTCACAACACGGGCACACGGGCTACCATGATCCATACTTTCGGGGCTCGACTGCGAGACCGCCACGTGCGCTTGAATGCCCCGAATGAGTTGATGTAGGACAGAGGGACGAGATGGGGCCTTGACAGGCGGGGGGTCGTGTAAGAAAAAATAAAAATGTGTGCGAGGGAGAATCACCAGGAACAGGTGACCAGATGCAGCCTGGCGTCTGCCTGGTCTCTTGGGCTTCCAACGAGAAGGCAAATAGAAAAAAAAAAAAAAAAAAAAAAACTAGCCACTCACTTATGGTTAAAATTAGCAGACCTGCTGCTGTCAACGTCGATGCCATTTTTGGCGGGGCCACTTGGTCGCCAGCCATGATCTGCTGGATGTCCGTGTGCTTGGGTTAATGTCGAAATAATAAGCTCGGGGCTGTTTCTTGGCTTCTTGGTGAGTTTCTGGGGAGACCTCGAAGGCGAAGATGAAATTGAGCTGATCCACGGCATTCTCTTGGTCCGGAATCTTTACCGTTGAACCAATTTGACCCGCGGTCCACAAACCGGAGAAGCAAGTAGGTACGAGGCGGGTAGCCAAAGGTAGCGAGCGGCCAATATGGTATGGCGAATCGTGATGGAAGGCGCCTTCAGTTTGCGTACCGTCTTCGTTTTGGTGTCCGGGGGCCCATCGACCTGCGAAAAGAGACCTGCGTAATAATACAGCTGCTTGCAGAAAAAAGAGACCTTGTTGGTTGTGATGTTGTTACACTGAATCCGGCAGCCGCTTCGAGATTTTCGATTTTCTTTAACACGCTTCGTAAGTCCCTTTTTCAACCACACGATGTTACGCGCGTGCGGTCAGGGGACCCCTCTTTATACGGTAGGGCTACAATCTATATTATCATCTACTCGACCTGCGTGTCGCCGGGCTCTCGAGGCCAGTCATTCGACCTTGGCAGGCTCAGTCTGCGGTCGCACCGAGTGGGTGCTGACCAGGCTGCGCACCGCAGGTTGTATCAGCTTACAAGTGTTTGAGGTGGCTCGTCAGCATCAGCGTGCAGAGATGGCATTCCCAACAAAGCCCGTCACTGGCCCAAATTGTCCTTGCGCTTCCGGAGCAGTTGGTCAGGTCTCCAGCTGCGCGCTTGTTACCTAAGTGCTGGCACCTCCCCATCTCCAAATAGGACCCTCTCGACCAGCCCCTGTCCATGGGGCATAGGTATGGTTCAGGTCCGGGCTACCCCCAGGGCCCTGAGCATGTGTGGTGTCTGTATGGCTCTGCAGGCGTCGAGCCACGGACCATGTCCCAGGGCCCTGTCGCGAAGCAACCACTGGAGGCGGAGCATCGGATGGGAAGCAGATTGTTGTTCTCGTCGGCTGCCTCTACCCAATCAATGAATGGTTGCGAACTGCGCCCAGGCAATGAACTCTTCTTGTTTCTCTTCGCTCTCTGCGGGGCACTCGATTCCTGCCGAATCCCGATCTCGACTGGCTCTGGAAAAACTCCAATGGACTACTAATCTAGGTTTACAATAGTGCGCTGTCCCAAGCAGCAGGCTACTACGGATTGGTGGTCTTCAGCCGCATCTCTATTTTACATGATAGCTTGGGGGACTCTTCCGCAGCTCCGATATCATCGCCGACCTACACACTAAGAGGCTGAAGAAGCTGGCTGCTTGAGAACGAACGTGCCAAGACGGGATCTATCCTTCCTCCAGTGCTCAGTGCTCACAGACACTGAAGAAGAGAGCTTGGGACCCTGAAGCGCCTGAACATGCCAGACAAATTGCGCGCATATATCCACCATGTCGATCGGGTGTTCGACTCGTATCGAGCCTCTTGAAACTTTCCCTTCTCAGTGAGGAAAACACATTCGGATATTCGCGACTCCTCCGCAATGTCTCTTACTCCTTTGAGCAGCTCGGGGCCGCGACTTGGTCCGACTCATGGTTGAGTGCAAGCCCCATCCCCATTGTACCTGGCCATGTTCCCACTGAAAAGTAGTAATCAAAAGTAATGCTGACTGATCTGATTATGGGTGGGGGGGATCCCTACAGCGGAATTTTAATTCTCGACCCGCAGCTCGAGCGCCATCGCCAAGAGATCTGGAGAATGCTACACTAGTACCTAGAAAGCTAACCTGATTGGTGGTTCCTACTATTGTATACTCGCTGCCTCATTATCCAGAGGTAAGATTATAACAATACTTCATATTGGGTTCCTTGCAGCCTTGTAAATACCATTTCTTATGAACTACAACGAAACAGGAGACTTCTTGTGGTTATAAGGCCCTTGTCTGAAAGGATGCTTTGACTTTTACTAAGGTACTTTTCTACCCTATTATAGGGAAAACGGTTAGAGTACACAGAATATAGAAGTGTCAAAGTTGATGAGCTCAAGCTATGAACAAAGCTTCCCCAATATCCCCATAATAAGATAAAGGGATACGAATATACAAAAATATCGAGGTTCATTTGGAATGATACTACATTCTTGCTATTCGCCTAGCTTAGTCGCACTACTCACATGCTGACAACGGTCTGCAAAATAATAAGTCGTTCCCCGAAACATTTTGTACAAGCAGCTATTCAACACTCCAGTACCAACTTACAAGTTCTCACTCGCAAATCATAACCATTCTAGAACAGCGTCTCAGTCACGGATGTATTTTTTATGGAGAGACTCCACAATGCATAAATTAACTACTCCCAAAGTGTCTTCCTCGTACAGTATTGGGGCTTGGTCTTGTCCTTGCTGCCGGTTTGCTTTATTTCAGCTTTATGTGAAGTTTCCAGTCAAGAATTTACCACGTCTCTGCCATGTTTCTATAGATCTCTCCGCCAAAGTCCTCTCTCTCTTTTCCGTGCTTCTTCATTTCTAGGGAACAAGGTGAAAGACTGCCAATCATCTGGAAATCTATCCTGTACACCTGCCTCTGTTGTCGTCGAACAAACGGAGTGCATGACAAGCCAACCTAGAAATACTCAACCATGCACTGTGCTGCCCTATTACACCTGGGATACGTTTGCGGTGTCATCATAGGCCAGCTCCGCTTGGTATTCTGTAAACAGTGCAAAGAACTCAGGCCAAGTACGCTTGTCCATATGGAAAGCCTGCAGCAGGGACTCCGCGGACTTCTTGGTTGCTCCATCGTTCTCTTCGACGGGCGCCGGAGTCTCAACTCCCGGGGGATGGCTGTCTACTGAGGTCCAACTGGTTGAACGTAGAGGTGATGTACATGTGGCTTTTCCTTGGAGTTGACGTTCAATTGGGGGAGGGGGGGTTGAGACAACAGATCCTCTGGGCAGACGGTGAAGCCCCATTGACGATATTCTCGTCCTCATCCGTCTTGATATCGCTATCTCCCTCGCCACCAGCGTCCGAAAATCCCCGGTGTTACTCATTGATTGCTTCCGAGCCGATATCCTCGTGTCTTCATTGCCCAGTCCCAACCTACTCGGGGATGATGTGGTGAATGACACGTTTTCGACACACGGCATAAATTGCGGTGAGCATCCGGAATGGCTGTGTTCTTGTCGGAGGGTACTTTCCATCCGTTCTGCTCGGTCGTCCGACCAGATCTTCACGACGACCATCGCCTCTCTGCCATCGTCTGGAGAGTTACATTCGGTTGTCGATTGTTTCTTCGTGGAGCGGTATTCCTCTGGTTGGTCTGTGGGCGTATTTATTTGGCCCTGGCCGACGTCACGACCCTCGGTACAAATTCTGTTTTCGTATTTCCTCTTTAGGTGCACAAATTTATCGGGATTCACTGTATTGGGTTGGCCACAGTGACTTTCTATGGCTCAAATGCTCTTGAATCTTTGCGTCGTAATTCTTCTCGTTGCTTCGACCATTCTTATATCGGGCATCATTTTGCCTCCTGAGATGGCCACTTCGAATTGTAGGCCTTATATCAACTTTCCAATCCTATGCTCCTGATCTGGCTGAACTGCCAAAATCCATGCCTTGACCCCTAGCATGCAGAAACCCTATCCAGCATTTTCAGGTCGATAGGTGACTTCCAAGTCGTAATGGAAAAGTACCTCTGCCCATCTATCCAGATTAAGAAGTCATTGTCTTTTGGCGCTGAAAGAGATCAACGGTTCATGTTCAGTCATAATAAGAAGGTAAACTCAAAGTTTCCTTCAGCAAGGACATTCGTCGCTCCTTCCAGCTCTTCTTCTTCTTCTGTCAGCTTCTACTGTTGCTCCTTCTTCGTTTGTCTCCGAGTTCGTGCCATAATGGCTGCTAGCTTCCAGTGCAATACCTCGTGAACAACGACCACTCATCTTTGTATCATCACAGTCTGATCTCCTCCCTCTTCCTCGTTCCCCCAAGTGCGACATCTCGTCTGGTTGGTGTCTGTGTGTTCCAACTGAAATGTGTCAGCGACGAAGTGATCTCAGAACTTCGTCTTGGGTCTCATATGACACGTCAACATATCGGTCGCTCCATGGCCGGGCTCACTTGGGCGACTGGGTTTCCTTCTTCCAAAGATGGAAAGACTCGGTAAAAGGGGCAGGAAGAGGTCTGATATGGCATCCCGGGTATCTGCCGGGACCTTGGATTCATTCTCATAGAACAGCGCCGACAGAAGGATGCGGCAAAAGACTCCGAGTTTCTCAGATAATATTTATTACCTTATTTGGTTTCGCGAAGCGCCAAAAAAAAAAAATGGCATTTGTTCCCTGAACCATCGCCATGGTTATCTCTCGCAATGAAATTGGCAGCGAGCTCTTCCGCATTCTTAAATGATGGCCAGCTATCCAAGCAACCTGGGACGCGACACTGCATCACGTTCTTCACGTCTCATTTCTCCAACTTGTTCGGTAGTTCAGGCTGTTTGGCCTGTCCAGCTTCGAGAATTGCTAGAGCGGCAGTGGCCACAGACTGAAGACAAGGCAGGTAGAGGTGTTATGTTGGGGGATGGAACAGGGAGGGCGCTGGAGAACTTCTCCGAGATGCATGGCATCTGCGGCAGCGTCGTGCAGCAGAGATGTCGTCCGATCCCAAGTTGTCGCTGTACTTGGCAGCAGGGACGTTGTTATTGGCGCGGTGGATATCTTCCACGAAGTGTGTAGAAAAAGAAAATCAACGGGAGGAAATCGGGAGGAAATGGACAGACCTTGCATTCCTGCATTTCTGGATTTGTCTGCTTGCCTTCTTGCTTGCTGGAGTGAATCTTCACTGTATGACCCATGATCAAGATGAATAATGACACAATGGAAGGATGGTCAGTGACATTCATGGTGGGACTCAGAATCTAGACTTGATTACTCATGTTTTATAGCCTATTAGCAAACTTGAGCATCTTAATGATGGCACTGCGTACAGTAGCCACATTCTCGTATATAATGGACAAACTAAATCATACGACAAACCCCGGCAACCCCGTTGTCAGAAGTCTCTCATGATAGAATATCAGACAGAACAGAGCCTCCAAACTGGACCAAATCCCACAGCCGCGAAACGCTTAAACAACAGCAAAGGGTATCTACATTTCTCACTACGGACATGTCATATGTCCTCCTCCTTGAGCAAACTGCCCTACCTGGGACAATCCCCTTAGGAGTGATTTCATCGACCAGCAACGCTTTCCCTCCAGGTCCCGCCTCACATGTTTGTGAACGTGTGCATCAACTCGCCCTTCCACTTCTTCCTGGCCTCCGCCTCCAGCCGTCTCCCGTCCTCGAGGTTCGTCACCCGCTCCTGCAGCTTCGCGATCTTGACGTCCTTGTCCTTGAGCGCTTGCCGGCTGGCGTCGCGGCCCTTTTCCAGACCCTTGGCCTTGGCCGAGTATCTCTGCAGCGCGCTGCGTACCTTGCGCGCGGTTGACTCGTCGATCTTCTGGCCCTGGAGGAGATCCATGACTTCCTGCGTGACGTCCCCGATGCCGGCTCCCGAGCCTGGCGTGATCTGAGATGATGGGCGAGATCCCTCCTGGGAAGATGATGGGGTCCTTGGCTCGCCGACCGAGGTATAAGCTCCCGCGTTGTCATTACGCTGCCGCTTGGTGGCATTGCTAGAGTCTCCGGTTTCAGGCTCCGCGAAAAGTACGCGCCTGACGGATTTTCCAGTCAACGAGGGCGTTGCCAAACCAGCCACCGCATCCGATGACTTTTGAGCAGCCGGTGTGGCGAGAGCATCGCGCGTTCGGCCCGGATGGCTGGACGACTCGGCAATGTCAGCCAGCTGCCTCTCTTCGTCGGAATCCATGTCGGAGAACAAATCATCAGAGTCAACGTCATCACTGGCCATCAGCGAGATGGCCTCCCTCTTGCGCTTCGTGCCCGTCGACGGAGTCTGCAGCTGCTGTCCTTGCGGCTGCGCCGAGCCGGCGCTGGTCTTCTTGAACGTCGGACTCAGCTCATCCTCTTCGTCGCGCTCGGGCATTTGGGTGCTCGCGGCAGTCTTACTACCGCCCGTGCTGCCCGTCGCGCGCATGGTCGCACTACTCTTGGCCGTCTCTCCACCATTCGGCGTCTCGTCGCCTTGACTGCCGTTGCCGACGGTGCGCTCCAGCTCGCCGATCGGGGTGATATCGGTGCGATGCGTCCAGTGCCTCTTGCCTTCCTCTCTGGGCTCCACGCGGGCGCTGAGCGTAGTCTGGACCAGCTTGCGGGGTGTCCTGAGGGACTGTGTGGCCGAGGGCTCCGTCGTCGAGTTGCCTAGGACGGCGCCCTCTTCGCGCACCCGGGCGTCGTCGGACCAGAGGAAGAAGTCACATCTCTCCGGCTCTCCGGTCTTGCCCTTGGTCCGGTCTATTTGACAGGTATAGAACCAGCGTCCCTTGTTCGGGGAATCTCGTTTCACCTGGAACTGGACAGCCGGGAGACGGGGTTGGCAGTTACCTGGCATGATTAGTCTAGTCTGCTGAGAACAAGCCGAATGGACGAGGCCATCCTTGGTGTGTATTTACAAAGCCATTGCCCCTTGGAGAAGTGTCCCTCTTTGGAAGGATCCTTGGTGGGCGTCTTGGAAGTGCCGAAAGTCGTCGTCTTCCGACGCTTCGTCATGATGGCAGAGATGGGCAATGCTCAGAGTTGATGAGTATATTATTTTGTGTTTCTGAGCGACATACGTCAAACGTGTATCTGGTAGTGCGAAAGCGACAGAGCTGTCAATGTCATTTACCGGCTATGAAGCACAGAGAGGAGGACCGTTGAGTATTGGAAGCTGAAGGTGGGGTTAATGGAATGGACGGAAATACGACCCTGAGGCAGGAGGCTGGGGCCCAATCTGGTGGGGGAGGGGCGGGTGCTGTGCGGATCACCCCGAACTGCCCAAGGTTAAAAGGGTTGCTTATAGTATATTGGACCCTTCAGTTGCTGCTCATGCATAGTACATATAGACATCGGTAATGGTGTGGGTTTATAGTTTTCTTGTATTATTTCTCGCTTAAGCTGAAGCCTCTACCTTTTTCTCTGCAAATAAACGACCAATTTGTCGCCTGTATTGCACTGCAACTTCTACAGATGCAAAAGCCTCCGTTTGGCGATGGGGGTATATCTAAGTACTCGAAACACAAAAAAGACAAAATGTAAGTAAAAGAAAGCATGACAGATCCTTCTCAAGCCCTCCCAACACTCGAGCCCTAAACCTCGTACCAGTAATCATCGTCCAGTCCTTCCCTGCTTGGCACCACTCCCGCCCCTGCAGGTGGCCCTTGATATGCTGCCTCCATGCGGACGTTGAGTAGTCTGATCTTCAAGCCATAGTCGCCCACCAGCGAGGCCAGCTTGTTTGTCTCAGCCGTGATGGGCTTCTGGTCGAGGAGCATCAGCAGTCCGTCCAGCCACTCTGATGCCACGCTATGGTTCAGAGGGTATAATGTGAGGACGGGCTGCTCCTGGCCATCGCCGCCGGGCTTCGAGGCCTCCTCTGGACTAGTGAAGCTGAATATGGTGATCTTGGTATTGGACTTGGCATTCGAGTTGGCAAGCGTACCCGGTCCGGGAGCACTGGGATCATTGTCCTCGCTATTAACCGAGACATTGGATACCACGGAGCTGACCTTGACGAGATCGACTCTCTCGTTGAGTCCATCCAGGTTGGGCTCCTGAGCCGTCTTCAATGCAAAATCGGCATAGTGTAGGAACCGGCGATTATGGGACAGCTTGGCATAACGCCAGAATGTGCCATTCGGGTGTCGCTGGTTTTGCACACCAGTCCCAGCACTTTTTTGAGGCGCCGGCTTCGAGAACCATGCTCCTGCCAGCAGGCACCTTATGCGCTGCTCCTTGACAAAAGACAGAGACTCGTTGCGCAGATCTTCTCTGACTTGATATAGGTGCTGACCCCAGTTGTCTTCGAATGACAAGTCGAGGAGTTCCATCTGAAGCTCGCGCAACCGTCCGCAGTCAAATTCGACCAGGTCTTCCTCCACCTCAACGACCTCCTTGGTACGCTTCGCGCGGCCAATGACTTGATCAACTAGGATCCGCACCAGCTGGGCTACCTTGTCGAAATCGCTCTGCTCGGCGCCGGTAGCTTTCCAGAGTCGGAAGAAGGACGCCAGTCCAGCGGTATGAAGTCTCGACCACTGCAACAAGAGCGGCCTGTAGAGCTTGTCCTGCTGCTTGCTATCCGACAATTGATACCCCCTGAGATCCTCCATCTCGCTTTGATCGCAGTTGAATTGTTCGTATAGGATCAACGTGACCGCCAGACTTGCTCGGGCGACTGGACAACGCTCCCCCAGCGGCTTGACCGATTGCTCCAGAAGCAATTTTTGGAAACCATCCTCGTTTTTCTTGACATAGTCTGTCAAGTCCATCATGCCCAGAAAACCTGCCTCCTGGAATTCTGCAGCCGGGCTCTCGGTTTCGAAACCTAGTCTCCGCCACTTCTCTGGATTGTGCTTTTTGCTGGCCTTTTTGCTGGCCTCGTCTTCTGATTTTGGCGTTCCGTTGACGACATACTCTCTGTTCGGTGCGCTCGCCAAATGCAGAGCCTTGAGCGCTCTTCGGTGCTCTGGGCGTTCGAGATCCACGCGCACCTCCCTCCACTTCTTCAACAATAGCTTGGTGAGATTCTGAAACTCCAGTAGAGGGTGTGCCATATCTTGCAGGGCAGAACTCTGCATGAGATTAAAGACTGCCTTGATCAGGCCCAGATCCTGAAGCCGCTTGATGAACTTGGGCCACTCTTCGCCAGCGCCGTTAGCCTTACTAGCGTTGCTGCTCTGGGCTGCTTCGTTCGACACGGCGTCCCTGATCAGGGCGTTGATGAGCATCAGCGCGTTGGCGCACAATGCATGGTCTGCAGACTGCAGCTGCTGTATCACCAGATCAAAGAACTGAGGGTACACAGCGACAGCAGGCTTCAGGGCCCGGAAACCAAAAGTCCCGGGAATCCGGTTCTGGCCGGGCGCGCTGGACTGGGAATGGCTGACGAGGGCGACCAAGATGGACATGGCGCCTCGCAGGATGTTGACGAGCGGGTTCGTCACAATCAGCTCGACTATGCGCTCCACCAAATCGCCAGCCGACGGGCCCTCGAATATGTCCCAGCCCATGTCCACCTCGAGCAGCCTCGTCAGACTCTGGAGCGAGTAAGCCAGCGTGTTTCCTCCCGTGCCCATGATCAGTCGGCGTAATATCACCAGGCCGCCAGACGATATGAAGACATCTGCAAATGCTGGGTCATTGATGGACGACTGTAACTTGAAGACGGCCATTTTCCGAGCGGCATCTTCGTCGCTGGCGAGGCGCGCCAACAGCGCCGGAATATCTGCTTGATCCATGGTTTCCCTTCAATCCAATCCCTCGTCGTGTTCGTCTGTATCGCGAGAAGAAGAAGCGGACTGCAGGCGGGCACGCGCCGCGCTCGTCTGGCTGATTCGAGAGGTGCGCGTTCGTGATGTTCGTGGGCGCTCTTGTGTCACGTTGTTGTCATCGTCGTCCACTACGGAGTTCGAACAGTGGAAGTTTCGTGTCGTGGTCTGGAGCGAGGACTCTTGTTTCCTCGCAGCTAGGTATGGAGGTTCTTTTCTCAAAAAGCGTGTCCGAGGTGCGCGAAGCTTTCCCATGGGAAATGGGCTGTCGTTCCTGAGCCGCCGAGTGGCCGGGGTCAGTTGAGTGGCTTCAGGGGTTTGATCGCTAAGGAATTAGTGGGTGCACGGACATGATAGCACCGATCTCAGAGCGCTATCTTCTGAAGGGCCCCGAGGACCCCTGTTCTTGTCAATCTGGGATGGTTGCCCTGCATATGGGATGAACCTCACCAATATCATCATTATAGTTGTCGGAATTAGTATAGTTGAATAGTATAACGTCGCAATTGTCTTGTTCTTAGATATTTAGGTGTCACATCTGTCTCTTTTCTCTCAACTCTTACGAACCATGTCGACTTGGAGCTTATTCAGCGGCCCCGTACTTGAAGACCACATCTAATCACGGCAGAATGCATTTTTGGGTCATGAGGTGGTGCGAGGAGTATAGTATATATCTTGGCAGCAACTACCTAGGTAATGATTTGCTACAGAGCCTATCTTCTATCCTTTCGAAACGCCGTTCTCAGCTGCAAAGGATGGCATTGCTGAATTGCTGGCCTATGAGTTGCATCACGTTGAAAGACGTGGCATGTCTCATTCATCCCTTTGCGCACACTGAGACCACATGTCGTTCAGGCACAAGTCCGAATCCGCAGGTCGGATGCGTGCCTATGCATATGCACCATGTACATATGCAGTTCGAACGCTATTAGAGTGATTACTATATCCACGTGCTTCTACATGATGGACTGAGGCGGCGGCAAAGCCTCTGGTCCAAAGGAGAGTGGCAGCAACTATTCGAGGTCAGTCAGGTCAACATAAATCTAGCCCAGTGTTTACTCACTTCCTCGAGTCGGAGCATGACAAAATCTTGGTTCTTGTCGAACATGAAGACTGGCGTCTTCAAGTCACAGAACTCGCGAATGCTGCATGATATATAAGCACGAAAATCGACCATGATAGATATCATCCGGGGACTGTATATGAACTCACAACTGCCGACACATGCCGCAGGGGCTCGCCGGGGGAGCGATATCGGTGGCCACGGCGACGGCCCTGAATGTCTTGTGGCCCTCGGTCACGGCCTTGCCGAAGGCGACGCGCTCGGCGCAGGTGCCGACTGGGTAGGCCGCATTTTCCACGTTGGCGCCGCTGATCAGCGTGCCGTCGCCCGCGAGGAGGGTTGCGCCGACGCGGAAGCGGCTGTAGGGGCAGTATGCCGTGGCCTTGGCGGCAGTGCTGGCCTCGCAGAGCTTCGTAAACTCGTCCGGCGTCAGCCCGGCGGTCTGGCAGATGGTCTCTACATCGGCCGTGTTGGAGCTGGAATACGTCTTTACCGTGGTCGACATATTGAAAGAAAGGGGAGGGAGGGAAGAAACAAAATCGGTTCGGAGCAAGGACGGACTACTTCTTTATCAGAATCTCACCCCATGTAACAACGTACGTATGTAGCACGGGGTCAGAGTTAGGGTCGGATGTGCTCCAATTATCTCGATTTTGAGTTGCCGGATGCGGGGGGCGATCAGGGACCTGGAATGCGCCGCTATCCTACCAACGACCGCTAAAATATCCCAGCAATCTACAATGTACCAAGTATACCGAGCCCTCCTCGGCCACGATACATTCAGGAAAATAACGAGAACTCGTCGAGACTACATTCATCACCTGTTCCGGATACCCAATTATCCGACCACTTTGATACTCGATCCATGAAAGCTGTTCCAGGGGCTCGTCGACTGAAATGGGCATCTCGTGACGCTAGATTGGAATCGTCAAGGGGTTCATCACGCTGAATTCCAGTTAGCTAATCTCAATCCTGCCGCAGCCACGGAAACCGTCGGAAACTCACGACGCGCCGCCATCGACTATCATGTTGGCTCCAGTGACATATGACGAGAACCCAGACGCCAGAAATCCCGCGACACGGGCGACCTCCTGAGGTGTGCCGGATCTCTCCAGACCAATGATCGTCTTCTGGATCTGCGATTGAATCAGCAGTGGTGCATCAGATACTCGTTGTCCTTCTTCCGGGTCTCAATATACCTCGGGTTTCTGAAGGCTTGCTGGTGGGAACTGGGCCGTCATTCCGCGCATGTCAAGCTGCTCCATCATGTCAGCAACGATCAATGTCTGAACGGGGACAACAACGCACGCCTTGGAGATCGACGCCGACGTCGATCTGGCCCGGGGAGATGCAGTTGATGCGCACCCCGGTGCCCTTGAGCGTGGCGACGCCGGCCCGGACGACACCCAGGGCGGCGTGGCTCGCCATCGTATAGCAGGGCCCCCAGCACCCGCCGTGGACCGAGGCGACGCTGCTGATGACGACGATGGAGCCGTACTTTTGCGTCTTGGGCGCCGCGTTCGGGTACGAGCCCTTCTCGGTCATGAGCTTGGCCATCGCGGCGGGGGCGTACTTGAGCGCGAAGAAGGGCGCCATGGAGTGCGCCTCGAAGCACTTCTGGAGGTCGTCGGGCGTCGTCGCCGCCACGGACGGCGGGCCCAGCAGCGCCGAGGACGACACCCAGACGTCCAGCCGGCCAAAGGCGTTGAGGACCTCGTCGATCAGCACCAGCGTCTCGTCCTCCCTGGCGACGTTGTAAGGGTAGGGAATGATCTTGCTGTTGGGGAACTCCTTTCCGATATCCTCGGTCAATTTGCTAAATGAGTCCGTCGCGTTTGGACGGTCACAAGCTTTCTGATGCTCAGCGCTGCGGTCAGACACGTGGTAAGTAGACGCTGCTCACCGTATATGGATGCAGCACCGTGGGCTTAATGTTCAGTCAGTCGGATGGCCACGGTAGAGTAATGAACAACGACAAACCTGCAAGCTCGTGGATAATGGCTTGTCCCACCGGCTGCGCTGCGCCCGTGACAACACATACAAATCCATACTATCGCGTCTTAGAACTTGATTGTACCGTAACAGATTGTAGCCATCTCACAAGTTTGCCATCTGCCCGATAAGGGCTGAAGTCTTCTGTTGTATCCATTCTTGATATCAAATTTGTCGTCTCAATATCAGCTGTCGTGCAATTTGTCTATCGAGAATTCGAATAGGTCGTGCGCGAATGCTGCCAGTATGGGTAGTATATACACAATCGAGCTCCTCTTCACAGAAGGATTGACTGGCACAGATATCACTATCTCCGGAATGACCAAGTCATGATCCAATCATATTGCGAGGGTTGCCATCACGTCTCAATCATACCGCTGCACAAGGGACTACGCTATCTTGTCTGTGAATAGTGCTTTTCCGAGGGGTAGGGGAGCTACGTTTACAGCCTGCATCGCATACACCCAAAGCTCTGATAAGCGATACCAAACATTATTATATTATCTCACGAGGCACGAGATACAGTTGGACACAACAACACTCCTGGCTTCATAATGAAAGTCAAATACTCACAAGTTGCCGTCTACCATAAGAAAGATCTTTTCCGCCACGTGCTGGGCAGGGAGAAGTATTCTGGAAACAGGGACGAGAATATACATGGTGGGGCTCAGTAGGTGCCCCGCCATCACAGTTGATGCAAATACGTCATCTCAGCAATAGATGTATAGCAATAATGCTAGACAACCATTATACTCGGTGAACAAGATGTTCTTGTTAATAACTTGGGTATTTCATCTTGCTTCCACCGGGAGCAGTTCTTTACGATATTGGAAGTCACCAGAGTATTCGTCACTAGCCATTTCCAAGCATGAGTTGTGGTCTCCCGATCTACAGAAGACCGAAACTACCTACTTCTTATTTTGTGAAAGTAAAGCAAGCTGCATCAAATCATTTATTTCGACATCTGTGCCTAATTCACATATTCTAGGAGGTATAAGAGTAAATGCTCGCAGCTTGCCGGTCACACAATCCGTAAAGTGTCGTCTGGCAGTGTTGGAAGTTCACTCCAGATCTAGAGGGCGGCCAAGCGGGAAAACAAAGTGATGTTTGGTCCACTTTCTGACGTTTGAACTCTAATACGACTCGCTTTTCTGGTCTGGTCATTCTTAATAAGCCCTGGCGGCCCTTGGGAAAAACGAAACTTCTGGCGGAGCGAGTGCACTGAAACTTGGTTACATTACCTCGCGCGGGCCCTGAAAACAGGTATTTCCAGGGTGGCGTGACGTCACACCCGGCACTGACACCGGGGGGTTCCTGATGTTTTTATACTCGTCGAACTTCCTCTTGAATCTTTTTGCGGATTAGCTTTCGGGATATTTACAACTGTCTTAAAATAAAAGGCGTCAGTGTGCACAAGTGCAACGGCTTTTCTTCAATATCGGTGGATCAAGAAAAACGAGAAGATCATTGCGCCAAGCACGGACTCGGACTATACCAACTCTCAGTAAAAGGCATAGCACTACAAGGAAACCAGCCCATCCACGGACACGACAGAAAAACCAAAGACGTATTCGGATTTATTGAATACCATCATCAGCCATGCCTCACCCGTTCCACCCAGATGACTTCCCCATCAACGAGGACGTCGAGGTCGAGCCGACCAAGGTGCTCTTCCTCAAGGGGACGATCCACTTCAAGGGCGAGGCGTCCATCCTCGACCTGACGGACAAGATCAAGCGGCCGTTTGACGACTTCTCGCAAAAGTACATGCGCGACGTGGGCCGGGCCCTCGAGAAGGCCGAGGACGAGCCCCCCAAGTACAGCATCCAGAGCTCGGGCAGCATGATGCGGACGCTCAAGACCATCGTCGACCGCCAGGGCGAGAAGGTGTGCGACCTCAACATGACCTTCGTGTCCTTTGACAACTCGTCGGTCCGCTTCCCCTCGGGGTCCGAGCACTGCCGCCACGAGGTCGAGCTGTACTCGGTCGACGAGAAGAACGAGAAGCACCAGTGCTTCATCCGCCACAGCATTCCTTATTTTTGGGACATGACGGGCGGCCAGCACGGCGTCCTGTACAAGGCCCTCAACCAGAAGCGCGTCGAGGTCGGCATGGTCGCCGGCTACGGCTGGGGCAAGGACGCCGTCCTCGCCTTTGACGCCGACGAGGTCGACGAGGTCGTCGCCATGTCCACGGCCATTGTCATGATGAACGGAAAGGACGCCATTGATTATTAATTTGGGAGGAGGACTTATTTAAGGCTGCTACTGGGAAATCATGATTGTATGATTATGAGAGTCATCTGAAAAGGGGTGTTTACTGGAGTTCATGTTTGCCATTTCATGTTAGGTCTACTACTTTTTAAGATCTTGTTAATCACATCCCTTTCTAACATTTGACGAATTCAAATCTTTGAAATTACATGTCTAGCAGCTGTTGGAAATGAGATTACGCAGGCTGTCTAAATATTGTAAAACGCTTCACGATCTGTGGAAACCACCAGTTCTCTCCTTTCTTCGACCCTGGCAACAACCGCCTACTTCATCCCCCAGAACTCGTGGATGGCCTCAATCACCTCCCTCGAGTTGGTAAACGGCATATTGTGGCCGCCGGGCACGACGCGCCAGAACACGTTGTCCTCGCCTCCCATGAGCGGCAGCGCGTCCTCCTTGTAGTCGGCCTTCTGGACGAGCTCGTCCTGCCGGCCGAAGATCACGGCCGTGGTGCCGGGAGCGCGCTTGGACAGCTCTCTCCAGTCTGTCGCGGGAGATCCGACATGTCAGTCATTCGTCTCAAAAAGGGAGGTGAGCCAAGACGGCTTGGAACTCACAATGTTGCTGTTCCAGCAGCGGCCCGTATCGGATCGTCGACATGAACGACGGCACGAAGCCGTCGTGGAAGTCGAGCATCCAGCGGACGTAGGACGCGATCTTGGCCTCGATCGGGCTTGGCGACTCGGGCGTGTCGTTGTCCACGGCCTCCTGCACGGCCGCGTCGACGTAGCCCTCCTTCTCGCCGCCGAGGGGCAGTTCCAGCGCCGCGGCCGGGGAAGAAGGGAGGGAGACGCTGCTGGCCCTTCGCCGCCGGGCGACGGCGTTGCCGATGGGCGCGCGCAGGCGGCGGCGCGTGAGGACCTCCAGCAGGCGCTCGGGCACGGCGCCCGACGTGAAGACCAGGCGGCTGAGGCGGCCGATGTTGGCGGCGCGGATGAGGCCGGCGGGGGCGAGCAGGACGAGCGAGGCGACGAGGCGCGGGAAGGCGGCGGCGAAGTTGACGGCAACGCCGCCGCCCAGCGAGTAGCCGACGATGCTCAGGGCGCCGTCGCCCGTCCAGGGCAGCGGCGAGGACGCCAGGACCAGCAGGACCTGCGTCACGAACAGCCGCGTGTCCGACGGCAGGTCGCCGACGCCGTCGCTGTAGCCGCGGCCGAAGAGGTCCTTGTGGCGGCATGTGTTAGTCTGGAAAATAGCGAAGAAGGGGAAGAGTCGGTACGAACAAAGAGCATGACCCTGCATCCATTCGAGGCCAGATTCAGTGCAATGTCGTTGAGTGTCATGCAAGAGGTGCTGATTCCATGGAGGAAGAGTACCTTGCGGCCTGTTTCAGGACCAAACTCATAGACACGAATGTTGCCATACTACCAGGCAACATACAGATTAGTAATTGGCAAATACAGCAATTTTAAAAATGGTGTACGTTACAGGAGTCACCACATCCCTCGCGCCAGGAAAGTGATCGGGCTGATAGGGAATCTGGGCGAGTTCATCTTTCGTGAGACTCGGGATCGTAGTGGTGAGAGGACCCTTGAGTATCTGCGGCCGCCGGGGATCAAGAGCCCATTTGAGAAGAAGTAAGAATGTAATGGTCGATATTATAGTCGTGGTCACAATGGCCGTGGTACTCGTCTCGGCTGGCCCATCGCAGAGCCCCGTGTCAGACTCCATTTCGGGAGGCTCGCTTAGCCTCTTAGGTGCGAAAGGGGGCGTGAGATTCTACCACTTTGGCTGCCGGCAACTCAGGAGTATCCGGCTCTCACAATAGCGAAGACGGGCTGTTATTAGGAGATGAGAAAAAGGAAGTTAGAGTAATAGTGCAAATGGAATATGACGCATCCGTGTTACTCGCCTCACAGTTATGTTGGTGTGTTGTCGAGTTCCCTGCCCGTGGGTCGTGTCACTTGAGCGCAAGCCCCACGTGGCTTGGTTTCGGAGCCCGGCTTGGATGTGAATGGCTTCCAAGATCCGAGCGTGACTCGGCGCAATCAATTCGGGCTGATCCCTCAGCCCCGCCAACCCGATGAGCACCATGACAGACATGACATGAATTCCAATTGTATCTTGCAATTCGCTTTCTCGATTAAATACAAGAGATGCTTCGCCATTTGCCCTTGTGATCCATATCACCTCGCTTTGGTGCTTGTGTGCTACAGGCCTGTATACACGATCATGGTAATGCAAACTTCGATTGCTAGATGACACGGAAGATCATCGATTAACGCTTGGAAACAAATGGTATCTCACCCGGGTCTGTATCTCCGTACTTTTCCCGATTCCCAAATTGAGTCCCGAAATACGCCGATCCCATAAATAAACAAAACACAAGATGACATGCCATTAGCCTAGTCCCACTGCCCACGCAGCACCTGCAAGCTGCCTCAGGAGACCGCACAGATTCTCAATAATGGGAGGTGGCATGTCCCCTTTGCTGTAGTTGCCCCTGAATATGCCCTCAACGATTTCCATACAAGCCTTCGGGTCCTCGATACAATCGGTGCGCTGATCATCCTTGGTGCGGATACATGGTCGACCCGGCCCAAAACTGATATATCGCTGTACCTGATTGGTTTCTAGACCATCCACAAGCACCGTCTCCTGGTTCTCCATGGGCGCCGATTGATGTTTCGTGGCCTTGACAACGACGCCGAAAGCCCAAATTGCCAGCGCTGCGTGATGTACACTGACAGCATAAAAGTCCTTGAGATGTCCATTGGGGAACAACTTTGCTTGTCGTAAGATTTGACCAGCGTGCCAGATGGCGCGCCGGGCGTCACCACTCTCTGACCACTGCTGCAGAATCGGATAGACGCGCCGGGCCTGCTCCTCTCCTTCCTTGCCAGCAAACAAGTGCAAATCGTCCATTGACACGTGAAGATTCATCATCAGAAGATTCAGTAGCAAGCTCTCCTGGGCAGAGAGCGAGGCATGCCAATCTGAAGTCACTACCTGGAAGGTCTGGAGTGCTCTGCAGAGCTCCTGATGACGCCCATTCAGAAGCAGGTGCGGACCAGCCTGGAAGTTTGTTGCAAACGAGTTCAGCCGATGCACTGAACTCAGTTGCCGCCACTCAAGTATGAGATTCCAGAAGCAGTGCAAATAAATCGAGATTGCGTACTGAGCGTCCAAGCGCTGGTAGTTTGCCGTGAGGAGGTTGATGTCGCGAATCAGATCTGGCAGAGACGGGGGTCTCCTACCTTGTCCACCGGATCTGGCCAGATACTGTCTTTTCCATTCTGCGGCACTGCGTGCGAACCAAAGTTCCTTGGATTCCGGTAGAGGTAGAGTTAGTTCCGCATATGAAATCGTTGGTGGTGCAAGTGTTGTCATCGACGACTCGGCGTCCCGTAGATAACAATGAAACACGAGCCTATGTGCGTTAGTCGCTTGAAAACAAGATGAAATCGTGTCCGTTTTACCTCTTCCAGCTTTCCAACTCATACCATTTTCGCCATTTCTCTTCGAGTACCTCACCCTCGTCATTTGCTTCGATTGCAATCAGAGGATAGCATGAGCGTTGGAACTTTCCTCTGTATCGCATCATCTACTTCTGTGTTAGATCCTACATCGTCTGTTCAGAATAGTGTGTATACTTACTGTTGGTGGGACAAGCAAATGGCATTCGGCAATCTCCATTTTGCGTCGATTTCCACTCCACAATCCAAAATCCTGGACCAGCACGAGCGTCTGCACGAGACCCAGATTTTGAGTGTTGTTGTTATTCTCTTCGAACTAACGACACATGTCAGTGCCTTTGTAACAAGTATTTAGTGAGCCTTTGGGTGTCGATGCTGGGAGATGATCCGACGATCTACTTACTCTGTTGGGAATGGCAATGCCTAACGTTGGTTAGCTGTGGTCTGAGTACGTGATGTTTGTCACTTACGCATGGCCTCCTGAATAGCGAACCCAAACTTCCGCAAAGCCGACACCGGTGTCAGAACAGCGCCAGCAGCAAGCGCTATGCCCAGCCATTCCGGATTTTGCTTGTTGAGTTTGAATGTGCCCCAATGTATCCAGGAGCTGACCGAACAAAGGTGGGCAGCAAGATACATATGCACGAGGGTATCAACGACATCCGGAGAAGGAAACGACGAAGCAACGCGCAGTCTTAGCGAATCCTGCTTGAGAGACTGCAAAACAACGCTCAGCACCTTGTCTCGGCTAGCCGGCTCAACCTTCTCCTTGATTACGCGATCCATCTGTCTCTGGCTCTCCTGGAATCGCTGGCTGGCCGCGTCGCGATGTGGGATTGGCAGGTTTCCATACTCGGCATACACCGAATCTCTTTCGGCGGGGATCCAGCGCCATGGGGAATTCGTCCATATCTTGGCAAGATGTGATCGCATCTGCGACATGTCGACAGCGGAATCATCCGTCTGTGGAGTAGCAGCTTGGGTGACGGCCTGGCCATTCCGGTTGTTCTCATCCAGGTTCCAGTGATCAAGCAGCCCGAAGTCCACATCCGTCAGTTCGTAGTTCAAGTCGTCACAGAAGTCCAAAACAGCCAAGCCTTGTGATTCTTCAGGTCGTGCAGTCTGCTGCATAGATCCGTCATAGAGCACATCGCGGAGAAAATCAGTAAACGGCATCCTCGTCATATCCAAAACCCCATTGTTGACATATGGCGGATTCACAAACGATTGCAATTGGCCAGGCTGCTCTCCCACCGTCTCAGGCGTTGGTAACTGCCCAGTGCCTTGACTGTCTTCGGGCTTTATCGAACTGATCACGCCAGCCGCCGGGCTCCCCATTGCTGACGATCCGTGACCTTCGGAGGCGGAGTAATTTGTCTGGCCAGTATCGTCCACATTCGAATGAGCTTGCGCGGACAGGTGAAGGAGGTGCATGGCAGCAGCAGAACCAGCCTCAGATGAAGTGTACTCGCAATTCAACTTGCGATTCCGGCAACGGGTGCATGGCTTGACCTCCTCGCATTTCACACGAGCGGTCGCGCAGGCTTTGCAAGCATGGGACACACGGCCGGCATTGGGAGATGTGTCGGTCCGCCTGCGTTTCTTTGACGGGTCGCCATCGTTTTCGTGGTTCGCGGCATGTCGCTTCAGCAGGTCGGCTCGAGCGAATGCTTTGCCGCACACTTGGCAAGAAAACCGCTTGCCCAGAGTACTGCGCATCAATGTTAGCACAGATTCCGCAAGGCTTGCCGAGAGCAAGCGCGGACAATTGAAGCGGGCGCATTCAGACCCACACGCTCATGAACGTGCCAGTCGATAACCGAGGCAATTGGGCGTACTGACTGTGTTTGTATATGCCTAGCCAAGTGCTCAGGGCGAGAGTAGCGCCTTTGGCAATCGGCACATTGGTAGAGACTCTGCGTCAGGGTATGGCTCCGTGCCGCGGGAGTGTGTAGGCCGAGGGCGCTGCCGTTGCCGTGCTGAGAGCCGGGCGATTGTGTCGTCGACGCACTCGACGATGGCTGGGGGATCGAGGTGGGCGGGAGAGGCAGCGGGGGCGGCGGAGGCACGGCAGCATAGGGACTGGCTATGTGGCCGACGGCAACATGATGTTGAGGCTGTAGAGACGACGGGCCTGGGCGCCCGGTAGGTGGGGGTATCGCATAACCGTTGTTGTTGCTGTGGCTGCTGCTGGCGTCGGGCTCTACGGGCGCGCGGTGGGCATCGGGGCCGGCATTGGCGTGGAGGAGATGACTCAACGAGTTGGCCGACATTATTGGGGCGCGGGAGACGCAGGTATCAATGGGATGGAACCATGCCAGCTAACGATTCCGCTGCGTTGCGAGATGGTTCCAATCTTTCCGGGTCGATCTATCTCTTGCTTGACACTTTTTCCCTCTCTTTCATCGAGGTGCAGGGAGAGATACGAAACTCGGCTCCAGACCCAAGGTTGACAAACCCGAAGTGGGTAAGGATTGCGCACGGAAGGCAGGATGGCAAGCAAGAACTGAGGCGTCGGAAAGCCCTTCGCGGTGGGAGGGTTTGAAGGGGCGCTCCTCTCTCTCTCTCTCCTCTCTTCTCCTCTCGGCCGGGGAAAAAAGATGAGATGGCACTTGGCCGTGGCCGCGCGGAGGGAATGGGTGTCGGCACTGTGAGTTTGGCTGGCGGGTACAGAAGCACAGGGTCGTCGATGATGATGGGGTGCGTGTGGGTAGAGGCAACGCAGCGAATGTGGAATTGTGATGGTCTGGGCTGTCTGGGATGGGTGCTTTTGACTGGGGGGACTGGGGGGTGCTCGGGTCCTGTGAGGGTCTAGTTTAGGTTCCCTTTCCAAGCGCAGATTCAAGTTCACAACCAGGAAACTGATACCTACCTGCCTTTTGGTGGTGTAGCTCAATACCACCCGGATATCTTGCACATCAGCACTTCAGCAGTAGGTACAGGAAATGATCTAAACTCCCCGCATGTCAAGAGAAAAGTTAAATTTTGGCTCCTCCAAAAGTTCGCAGCAGATTCCAGCTAAACTCCCCGAAATGCCACCGCCAGATTGAGTCCCGACTCCCTCGAGGTCTACGGCCAGATGAAACAAATAGGTTCTGCATGCAGCTCAAACACCAGCTTGTCTGATGCGATTGGCCGTCAGTATTGCCATATTCGCATGCATCTGGCAATACTCGACAATCGTCTACTTTGACAGTGTTACTCTGCACAGTACGTCACTGAGTAAGGACTGTCCCGGAAGGGAATGTATATGCAGGTTGCTTGGTACTAATGTATGCTATGTCGTCGCATGTGTTACTGCTTGTCTACAAGTACTGTATCTTCCTCGAGCAGGCACATGCTCGGCATCTTCCAAAGCAACTGGGCTCAGTCGCCCGGATGCGATAGCAGAGTGGTGGGCCCAGCAGTTTTGCTTCCCCTCACTCTCAAAAAGTCAGGTAGGTCAGGTCTTTTCGTCGAATGCCTGGTTTGAATAGATCGAGCACAGTCATTCACCATCGCGTCCTGTTTGGAGCAAGTGGAGGTGTTATAAGTAGCACACCTAACCCATTACGCCTCGAAGACATTCATACTTTGGCTTGCAATGTCTCTAGTATAGTCGAATCTTATTTAGGACCACCACCAAGCACGGTTAAACTGCAAGGGATTCCTCGTCGATTTTCAAGGCTGATGTCTCCCATCTGGTCGGTAGAAACTTAAATCATCCACGTGCGGAATGCAGAGCTTGAGTGTTGAACATTCTCGAAGGTGGAAGCCCTACCATACGCACATTCAGTATATACATGAGGAGCGGTATGTAAGCGAATATTGCATCCCACCCGGAGTGACGCGGCCTCACCCTGGCAACTGCAAGCCACGAATCTCGCCCGGCCAGGGTCACCCATTTGCCAAGATCGGCTGGTTCTGTGCTACTCTGCATGCTAATCGTCGTTTCACAGACGTCAACTATATCATAGCCTCATTATTGGGGACTGGACAGATTTCCCGTCAGCCCGAGGGAGGTTTGTGTCGAGAGCTAGGGAGTCTGGGAATTCTCCCAAATAGTTCATTGACGGATCGAATCTCGAATGCCAAGAAGTGCTTACGACTGCTGCGCAATGGCCACGAGTAGCTTATGAAGACGTCGTTTATCTCATTCATAAGTATACTGTGTAGCACAGAAAATATATGAATGATATGCAATGCATGTGCTAAAGAACAGCCAAACAATTGGGAATCTATTTTCATATTCCAAACTCATAGAATTAAGTTTTCAACATGGCGTTTCACCGAAAGAATATGCCCACTCTCGTCAATTTATTACTTATCGCATAAGCAAACAATATGTCGACTCTTTCTTTTTTTCACTTTTATTCTTTCTTTCAAGTTTCTTTTCCCTTTGCCTCTATCTCATGACCAAGTGTTACCGTGCTGTTTCAGTGACTTATCGGCCGAGCAATACGATTTTCTCGTAGGGCGACTCGGGCGACTATCGCCTCGCCCTCGCCAGGCTTTCCGCCAATACACAATGTAACAAGGTACAATCAGTGCCAGGGATGGTTTGCAGCTCTTGGAATATGGAACCCGTAATTACCGTGTATCATGGCCGCATGGCCACCTGCGTCAAAGGTCGCACTCCGTGCTGCCGGAGATTCCGGGAACTGCAGCGTGCCAATCAAGACCCGTCCATATCTCCCCATGAGCCGGCAGTGAAAGTGCTCAGCCCGTGATAGTCGTGCTACCGGACGTATTTTCCTGAGTCAAAGATCCACCCTCATGATGCTATCCGACCACTCTGCCGAGATAGTATTCCTCATCGGAGACGATCAGTTCCACAGAGCAAGAACGGCACCATCTGAGAATCAAGGTCGTCGGGCTGGATGAATTCACAAGAACTGATCGGCGGCTGGGATCGCCCAAAGTTGAAACCGGGTATCTGTATGGAGCAGTGAGAAAGAATCACAACCAATTCAAACTGCAGCCTCAAGCACGACCCTGTCTCCAGAAGCTATTTTCTGAATTCTCCCCAAAGACTGTATGTATCATATCAGGCTCAAATATGGGTAGCCTATCATGCCATATTACTCAGATCTGGGAGTAGAGCCTAGCGAGAACTTTTCATTTACATCTCATCTCGCATATTTGTGGTGAGCCTCGCCCGTTGGATCAACCCCAAATATGCGCCGCAGATGACATTGATGAAGTGGCAGACATTGACAGCGGTACAGAGCGGGACTCTATTGGCCATCCAGGGAGACAAATCCAAATACAGTGTCTGTCTGTCCCCTTTACTCGTTTCTAGCAGTGATGAACAAGAAGCACGAGTCATGTTGTCTCCTGCGGAAATACGAAGCAGCTCGAGGGCACCTGGTGCAGCGACATCCGCCCACTTGTCTCCGTATCGAAACCACGTCGAGACGTCTTCACGCTGTCCGGTCTTGGAACACTCGAGCTCTTCAAGATACTTACATACATGAAGGGTATGATGCTGGTCCTGAATGCGGGCAAGAGCAGGGATTCGCAGACCGGCTCTCCTTCCGCTTGTATGCCCAGAGGTCACCTCGATTGGTTGGGAGAATTCGGGATGTGGAGGACGCGTCCACACCTCTGCCAATTGCTTGTTTCGTGCATTTTACTCCGTCCCGGGGTGTACTTGGGGGGAATAAAGTGAATAGTTGTGTGTGCCGTGTACTCTATGTCGTATGCATGGGGTTCTACATGCATTACTGTCGATGATCATGTTCATTTGTTGCATCGGATTCGCTTTCCAGGGGAAGCTCAACCACGACGACTTCTTTGAAAGACTTCTCTGACTTCGGCCCTCCACTTTGGAATCCGGACAGGAGAGACTAGGACGACCATACTCCAAAGACCAATAACAAGGTCTGCAGACCATAGAGAGGCGTTTGGTTAGTGGATCTACTACCATTGGTAAGCAACTAAAGTGATTAGCCCGTTGCGTAACCCCAGATTTGCAATGACCCCATCGCGGGTTCTACACTAGCCAAATATCGGTACAGAGTACCGTAGGCTGTGAGCTTAAAAGCAGAGGCCCCAGCAGGTCCTAGCTAGCGCGTGCCTGCGAAACCTCCCGAAACCCTGTACTCGGGGCAAGCCACTCAATGCGAACCGCTGTGGTTAGCTGGGTTTAGTTGGGTTAGCAGCAGTTAAGTAAGCGTAATGTACTGTGCATAGACCCTGGTTAGGTACGCGAGATGAGGGTCCCGGTCGCACATAGTTCTTCTCCCCGAAACCTCGAACGTCGACCTCTCCCTCCTGCGCGCTCGTGCTATGGAAACAAGGTTGAGAAAGCAATATCGCCTCAGTCGATCAACAGATCTTGCCGGCTACCACGAGGTTCCTTTTCTGCAGCTGCCCGTACAGTGCTAGATCTCGTGTCACAATGAGGCCGAAGCCATTCGTGGGAGCTGCAGAGTCCTCAACAACCCACAGGGCACAGGCCGAACCAGAATAGCTCCCTGCCGTCCAGTCCAGGGGCCATCACGACCAATCCGTCCGGTTACATTGAACTTCTGATTTGTTTTTCTCCTTCTTGGCGTGATACGCAAGACATAGATAGGGCTTTCGACAGTGCCGCCGACTGCGTCTACAGTACACCAGACGTCTCGCGCCCTGGCTGTCGAGGGACGTTCATGCCGTTGTTGCGTCCAGGCTGCCCTCCTAAAAAGGTCGGCTCGCATACTCTATCTCTCTTTCTTTCTCTGCCTCTTTGAAGCCGGGCCAGAGAAAAGTTCTGTCCCTTCTCCTGCCACAGACCGCCGACAACTCAAACCCCGGGCCCATCTGCATCACAACCACCATCACAACATCCCAGGACGCCTCATGGTGCTACTGCTACAAGCAACCCTACACGTGGCTCAGCTCCCTAAATCCGATATAAGTCTGGATTCTTTCTATCAGACCAGGAACTCCAACTCCAACTTTGCAGATCTCCCGAGGTTGCAAGTCTCCAGCATTCTCGGCCCCACCGTCCGTCCTATCAAACAATCCATTCTGCGGCAGATGCCATACTAGCATCGTTTTTTGTACCTGCCCAGTCACACACACTCCTTCCCCCTCCAAGCTTGTAAGGGTATAAACTCCCCCAGTTTACCCCGGATTCTGTCTTCTGTTCAAAGCAGATCCACTCAGTCTGGAGCTGAGTTCATCGCCCTCCCCAACTTACGAAACTCATACGACCGCTTGCTTAGTCGAAGAATTCCACCATGGGTAGCAAGGAAGTCGCGTCGGCCACGGACCTGTCCAAGGTCGAATCCTCGACCGAGGGCCTGAGGCTGAGGACTCTTGGAACCGTTCGTCTGCGCCATCACGAGACGAACGAGATTATTCTCATCCCGACTCCTTCCAAAGATCCCAATGATCCGCTCAATTGGTAACTGCGCGCCCACCGTCGAGAAACCATTTGCGAAGCGGAACTGACTATGAATCAGGTCCAAGGCTTACAAGTACTACATGGCAACGGTCATTTGCATGGCCATGCTCATGTGTAACTTCCTCGCTGCAGGTATGTTGGTGAATCATCACGGCTCAGAATTTACTGAATACTAAACATCCCTAGGACCGACTATTGCCATTGCAGCTACTGCAGTGGACTTCTTTCCTCCTCCCCAGACACCAGTATCAGTTGCCATCAGCAAGGTAGCATATTTCTTTACCACGACAGCTCTGTTGCAGGGAACAAGCAACTTTGTCTGGGTGCCCCTCACCAACAAGTTTGGTCGACGTCCCATCTACGTTACCAGCTATGCCATCTACTTCATCTGCTGCATCTGGCTCATCTTTGAGACCAACTATGCCGCCTTCCTGGCAGGACGTATCCTCATCGGTATTGGAGCTGGCGCTGCCGAAACCATTGCCCCTGTCTCCATTGCGGACGTGTTCTTCTTGCACGAGCGTGGATTCGTCATGTCGTAAGTGTCTTGATGCTAAGGTTTTTTGTTGCAGCTATACTGATCAAATACTTAGCATGTACACTTGCTTCCTGTCGGTTGGTGTGGCGCTCGGTATCCTTGTCGATGGGTAAGTATGAATCCAGCACTTCTCCCTGGATTCTTGGCTAACCATGAATCGACAGTCTCATTGTCATCAACCACGACTGGAGAGTCATATACCAGGTTGCCGCAGCCCTGATCGGTTTTGTCCTCCTGCTCGCTTTCTTCACTTTCCCCGAGACGGCCTATATTCGAGAGATACCATCTGCCCACGCGGCGGAAAGCACAACTTTAGACAAGCCACACGGTAGCGCTAGTTCCGATGTTGAATCAGCCAGCCCTTCAACTCCCAAGAAAGAGACATATGTCCAGAGTCTCAGGATCTTCCACCGGGTATGGACGGATGAGAGTCTGATCAAGATGTTTGTGCGACCTCTAGGCCTCATCTTGCTCCCACCCGTGCTCTGGGCTGCTCTGGTACAGTCTGTCACAATTGGCTTCGTTGTCGCCGTCACCTCCAATGTGGCACCCGCATTTACGGCAGCATACGGCTTCGAGCCATGGCAAGTCGGTCTCTGCTTCATCTCCGCCATCATTGGATCTCTCCTGGGTATACCTGCCGGTGGTCACCTGGCCGATATGGTGGCCGATTGGTTCACAAAGCGTAACGGCGGAATAAGAGTCCCTGAGATGCGACTTCCTGCCATGATGCTCTGTCTCGTCACGGCGCCTCTGGCTTTGGTCCTATACGGCGTTGGAATTGAAAAGCAACTCCACTGGATCTGCCCAACAATCGGCCTTGGTCTACGTAAGTCACAGAGAGGTATTGCGAAGCCCATTTGACTAACACAGTGTCCAGTCAACTTCTCCATCTCGCAGGGTACCAATGTATGCCTGGTGTACGTCATCGATGCTTACCGTCCCGTTGCCGGAGAGATCACTCTGGCAGTGATGGGGTTTAAATGTTTGTTACATCCTAAACATATATTGCAGATATAACACTAATACATATTTAGCCATGTTCGGTTTCCTCCTCTCGTTCTACACTAACCCGTGGGTTGAAGAGGTCGGCTATCTCAACGCCTATGGTACCATGGCTGGAATAGCTGCTGCTGTGCTGGTGATGTGGGTCCCTCTCTACATTTGGGGCAAGCAGATCCGACACGTTACGTGGAACTGGCCTATTCTCTCCTACATTCACTGGGAGGAGGATAGAGAGGTCGGCGAGTAGAAGACTTGATCTGCAGTTAATGCGATTCAGCAAGTACCTGGTCATTTTTCTCACAGTTTAGCGTTTTATGGTTTCATTTTCGCGTTCATGTTCACAGTCCAGACGCCAGAACAGTGCTCCGAGACAGCAAAAATAAAATAAATTGAAGTGAAATATTTTCCACCATCATTGATCACAAGCAAGCATCTATTGAATACATGTGCCGCCGTTATACCCATGTTCAAAATAAGTCTGTTGCAGATATTACGTCTAGCTCTCGTGTTGTGTTAGGAGGGGAACACGTGAGTTAAAATCATGCACTATATTCAGTGAGTAAGCGATATTGTTTACCTCGCAAAGATGCTTTATCTATTGAATATCTAGAATTGTATATTTAGATGCCCTGTACTCCAAACGCATCACGACCACCCAGTACAGAGGCGATCCTAATCAAATGTATCATATCCAAATCCACTGGCACAAACACAAACACATTACTGCAGGAGGAAGCCGGCATCGATAATGGCATTGGTGCCCGTCTGGCTCCTGCTCTTGGCGAACACGAGGACCTGCTCCGCCACGTCGTCGACGGTCGGGAGCCTCTTGAGCTTGGTCTTTTGCTTGTGTCCCTCCTTGGCCTCGTCGGAGAACCTGTCGCCCCATTCCTGGTTTTGCAGGTTTCAGCAGGAGGTATCAAAAAGGAAAGAAAAAATGTATAGGCGGAGAAATGCTTACCGTGAGGAGAAGTCCCGGGGAGACGCTGTTGACTCGGATCTTGGGCGCCGCCATGCTGGCCAGCGCCTTGACGAGATGGATCTGCGCGGCCTTGGTGACCGAATACGCCTGTTTTTGTTGGTTTTGTTTAGCGGATCTGCCCAGATTGAACAAGAAACGTCTTGTTTGAGGTTTGACTCACGAGAGAACTGCCGCTGTGGCTCACGCCGGCCAGGGACGCCGTGGTGATGAAGGAGCCCTCGGTCTCGTCGAGGTGCTTCCGGGCCGCGTGCATCAGCCACAGGTGCGCCTTGACGTTCATGTTGAAACACCTGTCCCAGTCCTCCTCGAACGCGTTGTCTATATTTTAATTGCCAAGTCAGCTCTCCCGTATTTCGTCTCATCGCGAGCCGTCCGCCCCGGCCAAGAAACTTTACCGTCGATGCTGGTCATGTCCCTGATCCTCGTCCAGCCGCCGTTGGAAAAGACGACGTCGAGCCGGCCCATGCGGCGGACGGCCTCGTCGACGAGCCCGACAATGTCGTCGCGGCGGGCCAGGTCGGCGCGGACGGCGGCGAAGCCGGCCTGGCCGGGGGCGCTCTCGATGCCGCTGGGCGCCGGCAGCGGCGACATCTCGGCCAGCTCGGCCAGCAGGTCGTTGGCCCGCTGCGCGTTGCTGCTGTAGTTGATGACGACCCGGTACCCCTGCCGGCTGAACAGCCGCGCCGCCGCGGCGCCCAGGCCCGCGCTGCCCGCGCTGATGAGGATGACGGGTGCTGCGCTGGTCGCCATGGTGAAGACAGAGCAAAGACGTTTCTTTTCGTTGTTGCTCTTCTCCCCCTTGCTTGCTGCTGCGTAAACAAACACAAGGATTGTATGTAATATGTAAGGTAAGGTCTGTCGCGTCGGATGTGCAGGTACAGAGTTAATGAGACTGCAAGCAAACGAAACTCTAAAAAAGCTGAACAGCCTGGCGGGCAATGCCGTCACCTCACAAGGGTCCTTTGGGTCGCACGGGAAATCCCCGAAAGTCGGATGAGGGGTTTGGTGAGGCACAGCAGGCAGGCCTGGGTAAAAGATAAAAGAGATAAGTATAGTAGTTAGGACTTTACCCGAATTAATGATCTAACCCCATTGCTTGACGTTCCTTAATGATTTCCCAGCCATACCTAGTCCACTATAATGATCGTGGGGTAAATAATGTAAGCTGACAAGGATTCCCTCCGCATTTCCTCCCCTCATGGCTTGCAAGCTTGGGTATACACTACAAGAACAATAATCGGGAGCGGCGTCCAATAATCGTGTTGGTGAGAAAATCGACCAAGGTGTTTCGGAAGCTCGACCGCCCACATTCCACGGCCGGTGCGGGAGCCGATGGGCTGGTTTGAGCTACATGCACGCACGCAGCAGAAGAAGCATGCAGACGGCCATTGGACATCATGACTTCATGAGCGTAGATCTTGTGCGACTTGTGCATCCCGTCGATAGATTAATCCCACGAGGGGATTCTAACATCGACGCAGTCTGCTCCCGGGCGCATCACTTTGAGATTATATGTAGCTTTTGTCTTGATCTATGTGACAGTGAAGACGATTGAAGATGTGCTGCATCTTTGTCGGCCTTTGAATAACAGCCGTTTGGCCGGGTATTTGCGATTTGAAGAGAGCCTGCATTCACTCGCTGCGGGAGAGAGTATCATGGATGCAACGCCGCTGAGGCTGTTTAGGTAGTATATGAAATCTGCATGATGCAGCCTCAGCCAACCACCAGGGCGCAATGACTCCCTTTGCGGTAAGAACAGTAATGGCTCCTGGCCGTGAACTCTTGGCCGGCATGCATCCACGATCCAATTGATCAAGCTTCCTGTCTCCTTCTCCGCACCAACCATGGGCAGCATCGAGCTTCAAAGCACACGGGATCGGCTTGGGTCGGTGAGGGTCATGGGTCTCCTAGTCCGTCCTGTCTTTGCCTGTCTCTCTGCTGTGTGAAGTGAGTGACGGGAACCCCACCTCGGAAGCTTCAGCGGCTCAAGCTGGGGGGTTGTTGTATTTACTGTGTATGGCCAGAAAAACTTGCCGGCCGGGTTCGTCTAATGTAGCGTATGGGGCATGTACTTGCCGTTAGCAGCGCCCACAACGGACCGACCTTTGATGAATCAATAGGAACTTCAAAGCTCGAACGTTTCGAGATCCACGTGCTTTGGATTAGCATCGAGGTGGAGGATGAAGAGATCTGACGAGCATTACGGAACAGCTGAAGAGAAGCCAGCCTTTCCACATAAGGAGTAGAGATTCACAATGCCCGCCTGATGTACTGTAGCTACCTATCCACCTGGCCCTTGAATCTCTCACCATGCTGACCAACATCTGCCATGAAGCTTTCCCCTAATGACCGAGCTACGTATTGACTACCGTAGTAGTATCCGCCAGAACCCCAGAGTCAGACAGGCCAGCGGCCCAGGGCGGTCCCGTATATGCATGTGGGGTCATCCTTAGCGGAGGGCCATAGGGGCGGCACTGTGGTTTTCACACACGAAATCATCGAGGGACGAGCCAGTCATGATGCAGCGAAGCGGCGTTGGCAATCCTGTCCCTCGTTGCCCACCCCCCCTGGCCCGGTCGAACAATCGCGGAGGGATGGATGGGGATGGGTTGGACAATGTAGGTACCTCTGGAAAATAATACACTACTGCTGTACACAAACCGGAATCCGGAACCCACCCAGCTGACCGACCGCAAAGGAAGCCCAGTCCATGCCGTCCGATGGCTGGCCCGTGGTTGCTCAGCGAGATTCCTTTTCACTACTAGAAAGCAAAGCGAAGGCAAAGCAAAGCCCTCGACTCGACCCGGATCGTCCGCCGCCACGTACCGCGGGTTATTCACATATACCGTTGGTCCTCGCCCCGACCCAGTCTCAAAGGCCTTAGCTGCCCTTCTTTCCCCCGTCTGAAAGACTCGGCTTTATTGCCTACATCACGCCCCTTCACTTCTTCTATTCACCGTGATACAAGAAACGCCAAGAGGTACTTGCTTTTCCTATATCAGGACTGGTCTACTATCTCGTGGCCAGGCACAAGCACGTTCTCTTGTCAAACCATCATCGCCACATTGGTTTCACTATTCTTTTTATTCTCCTGCCTTCACTTCTAGAAGAAAAATTCACTCAGCTGGCACCGACCATTTCCATCATGGCAACAAACGGTGACGTGAATGGTGTTGCCAACGGCCATACCAACGGCTACACCAATGGAGCACAGCCAGCTACAAACGGCGCTACAAACGGAATTACACACAACCCGCTTGTTCACGACTACCCCAAGCCTCTCAAGATCGTCATTGTGGGAGCTGGCCTGGGTGGTCTCTCTGCTGCCATCGCCCTTCGTCGCCAGGGACATGAGGTCAAGGTAAGAAAGTTAATCGTTGTTGCCATTATTTTCCAACTTATGCAGGTGCACTTAATGCTAACATGGGACTTGCCAGATCTTTGAGCAGTCAAAATTCGCCCATGAGACTGGCGCGGCAGTTCATCTGGCACCCAACTCCAATGGCATTCTGCGCCGCTGGGGCATCTTCGCCGAGGAGTTTGGCGGCACCCAGATGAAGACTCTTGTCGAGTACGCCAGCACCGGCGGCGTCGTCCGCGAGATAGACGTCAGCGGCCCCAATCAGATGTGGCAGCACCCGTGGCACCTCGTCCACCGCATTTCGCTGCATGACAAGCTTAAGAAGGTTGCCACGAGCTCCGAGAGCGGTCCCGGTCCGGCCACGACGATCCAGTTGTCTTCCAAGGTTCTCGAGGTTGATGCCGACGCCGGCAAGGTCGTCTTCGCCGACGGCACGACAGAGGAGGCCGACGTGATTGTTGGCGCTGACGGTATCTACGTACGTCTTGAGACCCAAGATCCTGGTCGAGTCACATAGCACAATACTAACTTCTGAACAGTCGAAAACCAGAAAGGCCATCGACGGTGGAAACTCCAAGCTTTTCGGCTCAGGAAAGGCCGCTTTCCGCTTTCTCATCCCCAGAGAAGTCGCCCTATCCGACCCGATTACCGCACCTCTGGTCGAGAAGAAGGGTGTTCTTTCCATGTGGTACGGCTCAGATCGACGAGTTGTCATGTACCCTTGCAACGACAACGAGACGCTCAACTTTGTCTTGATTCACCCAGACACGGAGTCTCATGCCACGCCTGGAGATGGTAAGTTCTCGGGACCGTACACAAGGGTCCTGCTTGACTAACATAAATTTCAGAGTGGAACAAGCAGGGCGACATCGAGCAGGTGCTCAAAGTCTATGAAGAGTTCGACCCGGCTCTCAAGCACCTGATCAGCAAGGTTGAACCGTCCGAGCTGAAGGTCTGGCAGCTCCTGGATATGGAAAAGCTTCCGACATGGACAAAAGGAAATCTCGCTCTTATTGGAGACGCAGCCCACCCTTTCACACCTCGTGGGTTCCCTTTTTGTGCCCTTCTAGACCTCAGATATTAATATCCAGCAGACCAAGGACAAGGAGCAGGCCAGGCCATGGAGGATGCCGCAGCACTGGCAACAGTTCTCCCAGCTGGAACAGCGCCCAGTCAAGTTGCAGAGCGCCTCAAGCTCTACGAGAAGATCAGATACGAGAGAGGACACATCATTCAAGAGTATTCCCGGCAGGCAGGCAGAGATTGGGTAGGCGGAAGACCCCAGATTAACAGTAAGTATTTTTTGTCGCGTTAAAACTTGGCCCCAAAGCTCACTCATCACTAGTGATGGCGTATACCGCTTACAACTTTGGCCACGATGAGAACGACAACTCGGCAAATATCTTCAAGAGATGGCTCTGGTCTCAGAAGAAGGACATGTACTGGAGAATGCCGGTAGGCTTTGGCCCCTTCCCTGGACCCCGGATGGACCATCTCGGCCGGCCGCGGACCAACCACCTCGAGCGCACATTCAAGACTGCTTCCATCAAGTTCAAGACCTCGCGGACATATCTCGAAACGCTCTTGCCCACCTCACAGTTTAGTTTTGCTAGCCCGGCTACTGTCTGTACGGCAAGCATCTCCATCACTCAGCTGGGCAATATGTCGTGGCTAGGCGGCGGTGGCTACAACCACTGTGGTCTCTACATCCACGGAGTCAAGTACACAAAAAAGGACGGAACCGAGATCGTCGGCACACATCTTCCCGTGCTGTTCGAGAGTCTGACGGACCCGATCGTGTCTGGCCGAGACGAGCTAGGCATGAACAAGGTCTTCTGCGACATTGACATCCAGCGCGACGCCGGCTCCTACAAGGCGCAGTGCTCGTGGAGAGGCGCCAAGTTCCTCGACTTTGAGCTGCCCGACCTCAAGGAGGACGACGCCGCAAGCGAGCACGGCACCATCGGCGGCGAGGCCGACTACGGCATCCTCACGTACAAGTATATCCCGGCCGTCGGCGAGCCCGGCAAGGCCGACGTCGAGTACGCCTGCGTGGTCCCGCACGCCGAGGAGGCAAAGCTGTTCCCCGCCAAGGTCAACACCGTGGCCCGTTCGGCCTATCCCGTGCTGCAGTTTGACCACGGAGACTGGAACAGCCTGCCTACTTTGCATCACATCACGGCAGCTCTGGCAGATATTCCCATCTACGAGATCATCAGTGCCAAGGTGGTGGAAGGCAACGGCGTGCCCGATGTCTCTGCTTGCAAGAGGATAGAATGAGTCGGGCTGGAGCATTGATGATTCCGATTACGCATGTACACTTGATATGAGGCCTTGTATTTGTTTGTTCATGATGATCAGCGGTCGCCAATGACTGCTGCGCAACTTTTCTTCTACTGGAAATTTCGAAAGCGTCTTTGTTCATTAGTTTCATGCCTGTCTAGGTAGATAGCCGCATAACATGTCAAGAGAGAGTTGCCTGTACTTGATACCTGGTCATTTGCACGTGATAACGCTGATAACTTGTTCAATCTCGGTGCTGTGACAAGTAATTGCTCGTCAGTACCCATTTACCAAATTGACCCGTGATGTCGATCATGCTTTAGTTGTCCCCCTCAATAAGACTGCCAATGCCAACATAGCCCCATTTCCTCGACTTGACCACAATCTCCCTTGACTACCGTCAAATCTCCACCATGGTTCCGAAGGCCAAGCCCACCGGCCCCTCCTCCACTTTCCGCCCAAGACTGCCTTACTCCGTATAGTCGTGCCATTCTAACGTAGCACCGAGGAGTCCGTTATACTGCTTGCCCCTCTCACGAAAGAGACAGTGAATGAAATATGTTGTGGGGTCGCGGGGTTGCTAAAGGAGTTTTCGGCTTTCGTATCGCGGCGTCAGTTCTCCCTCGGAGTCCTTTGGATTTGTAATTGCCTTTTCTTTTTCATCTTTTCTTGTCTTTGCGTATTCAAAACTGCGAATAGAACCACAACGATTGATAGCTTCAACCACGAAACCGAGCAATCCACAAAAACCATATCTCTTTCCCTTGACGTACTTCTTTCGACCTCTCTCTTGGAAACTCGGCAGACCTCACGCCATCCGAATCTCTCCATTTCCCTGATACCGCCAGTTCTCCTCTAGGGAGTAAAAAAGAATAGAGAAACCATGGCATCCGGACACAAGGCCAACGACCTGCCCAAGGTGCACCGGTACATCACGGACCACGACACCTCTGGCAAAGCCATCCTATCCAAGGCCCTGCCGACCCCGCTGCCCGAGCAGACCATCCTCAACGGCGTCGTCTTCGGCCTGGGCTACGCGACCACCGAGCGGCCCGTCACCCTGACCGGCGGCAAGGACATTACCGCGTACACGCCCCTGATCAAAGATCCGCCCGGCATCGTCGTCCCCGGCGGCACCGTGGCGCGCTATGTCGACACGCCGCCGGGCAGCGTCAGCCCGATGCACCGGACCGTCAGCCTGGACTACGGCGTCGTGCTCGAGGGCGAGGTGGAATTGGTGCTCGACTCGGGCGAGACGCAGCTGCTCAAGCGCGGGGATTTGGTGGTGCAGAGGGGCACCATGCACGCGTGGCGCAACCCGAGTAAGACGGAGTGGAACCGCATGCTGTATTTCCTGCAGGAGAGCGAGCCGGTGCTGCATCAGGGGAAGAAGCTTGAGGAGGATTATGGGGAGATGGGGGATGAGGTTAAGAAGAGCGGGAACTAGGGGAGGAGGCATGGGTTCTGGGTAGGTAGATATAGAAATTGCATCTTGGGGATGGGGGCTGTATGCATGAACACTGAATTCCGAGTCTTGACTTGCGAACGATACAAGTTCTTGAGTAATCTTTATCGGCAGGGTTTGAGTTGGCAGAGAGGATTCGAGCGCCTGTCCGGTCTCAATTAGACATCATTTACAATACTCTGTTCCATACAAGGCTGTGTTTTTAATACAGTAAGAATACTTGTTGATTTCGGGTGAGCATCAAAAGTAGCCTGCCTATTGACCGTTGATGAACAGTTAAACCGTGGTACTTGGCCGTCGGATACATGCTCCAATTTGTAGTCACGGTCAACTTTTCCTTGCCGATGTCTTTCAATTGTTTCCAGGTCATCACAAGTCAAAAAAATTCTACCAGGTTAGACAACAAGTACCAACATGAAAACACCTTCCCGCGAGGCTTGGCATTGACGGATATGGAAACTTAAACACTTACCAAAAACAAAATCATCTGTCAAGAGTGATGATTCTCAGTTTTTCAGCCACTCCAGAACAACATTTGTCAAATCCTGCAACCTGGTTGCCTCAAGGCTGATACCAGATCCATGAGTGTGGTCATGCCTGCCCCTTTTTCTTGATAGTAAAAGCTCTGCTTGATGACTCTCTGCCTTCCAGCCTTTGTGCATTCCTATTCTCGAGAAAGAGACTCTTGCCTCCCTTCCGTTATCATGTTATATTTAGCAGACTATAGCTCTGCTGCTGTGCATAGAATCAATTGTTATATTTGTGAGATTCTGCTTCACCATTTTGGTCCATAATCTCGTCTCCCTCCCATGTGCTTGAGCGTCCAACATGAACACCCCTTTTGCCTGCCCTCATCCCACGTACCGCTGCAGCGCTTCACCTGATCTCTCAAAGAAGGCACATAATGTGCGACACGCCGACAGGTTTTCACAACCACTAAGCCTTCTGGCTTAGTGGTTGGGTGCGGCAGACTACCGCATCTGAGAGGACTGGGGAATCTTGAATTGTCGAGCTGTCACCAACGATTTTTTTCTTCTTTTTTCTTTTTTTGGTCCTTTGGACGTCCCTCCATCTGTACTGCTAAATGTGTGAGCATAGTGACCCGACACCCCAAGATGCTCCCAAACCAAAAGAGACTTCCAAATTTTTGATATATTACCATACTATCAAACACGCAAACCAGTACACACGCCTCGTTTGTGCCTTTTATCACCAGGACATCCATATTTGTTTGTATATGCGAACAAAGTCCACCGCGTATGATTTTGAACTCTTATATCCTCTTGACTTGATTCCAGTCAAGCCCACGATTTCCTGGCAGCCATCACCGCTGTCCCTGTTCTTGTCACGACTCCCTGGTGCATCTGTTATTTTTTTTCTTTTGCGATTTTTTAATATTTTGATATTTGCGCTGGCTTCAAATTTTTTTCCCTTGAGGAATCCTATTTGGGCTATGTCCCCTCGCTACCCGGGCTATGTACAAAGGTACTTGCAACTCTTTTTTTTTGTACTGCTTCTTTCTATTCTGGGTCCTCCTGTCCGCATCACGCAAAGGACTTGTTTGTATGATATACAGCGGCCATGAGACAAAATGATACTTGTTCTTGAGAACGGCGCTGCAGCCGTCTAGAAAAATTGCTATTTATTATATGCGACGATTTATTGCCTTCCCAATGGCGCGCTCTGATCACAGTCTTCTGTCCCCGCGGTCTTTGCGGCTGTAAATAACATCGTCATCGTTGGCAGGTGTAGTCATGTTGACGCTGCTACATGGTTCGCTCACGTTGTCAGCGGGCACGACGATGTCGCTGCAGCAAACGGCGGTAGTCGGGGTAGAAGTCTGCAACTGAGCCATGTCTACGGTGGTCTATTTCAAAAGTATGGAGCATCCTCCATGTATCCCGTACAATGCCATGGACTATGATGCATCCCCTTGTACGACCTCTTTTCTTCTCTATTTTTCCTCCCATGCCACCAATTCTGGGGCCAACTGAGCGCTGTTAGCTGTTGTATTGTGTAGGTCCTTCTCCTGTTATCCTTTAAGAGGAGAAAAAAAGGAGCCCACCCTTCCGATGCTTCCAATGCGTAGTCACGTTAAATCCGCGGAAGCAAAAGTAAGAAAATACTGTCCATAGCAACTCTATATCTTGTTTCTATTCCACGCACGAATACGTATAGAACTGGTCGAGGCTTTAAGTATTTCCAAGTAGCAGGGGACTATGGTGATGGTATGCTGGTCAAATATAGATATAGTGCTATCACAGTAGAAGTATTATGAGTGGCATATGGTTGGATACGGATGCTCAGTACTATTGAAATAGACCACCGGAGAGGAAGGAGACGCAATCCGTTGGGATCATCCCAGGACCGCTTTTCAGTGAATGTATGGTGGCGGTGACATCGCTACCTGCTCCCGGAGTTCGCCTCTCCTCAAGCCATGTTTGTGCTTGCGATTTAGGCGTATCATTGTCGAGACGTACGGGAACATGGATAGAGGCACCTATCTGCCTTCTTTGCAGCGGTGATTGGTGATATTTGGTATACGAGTAGAATAGAGTCCATATCGAGGCAAAGCTAAGGTGAGGACTCCGCCTGTCAGGCGACCCTGATGGATATCAAATTTCATGATGACAAATGTTACTGTGCTCTGTTCGTGTGCTATCATGTCGTGATGCCGATTACAATTTGGAGATGGAGTGGTCAGTCATGATTGCATCGTGAGACTTGGGACTCGGTGAGTTCGGCATGTATTTATAGTATATCTCCATGGATCCTTTCGCCAAGTTGTCCTCGTCATGCCTTCTACTACCAACAGCTTGATCTGCCATAGCGTTGATTCGCATGGCGTTGATCCACATGGCTGTCAGTTTCAACTCATGGTCCAAATCCCTGGGTAGAGGGTATGGGACACTGACAAGGCGTCGAGATCCTCATCCTCCAAGGCCGGGCTTCCAAGTATCCGGTGATTGGGTGTCGCTTGAACCGAAACAGTCCGAGAGGGAGTTGCCGCACAAAAATTCATATTCCTTTTTCAAAACAATCAATAGATTCGCTGTACAGTCTCCTTGGGTTTGCCCCAAGACCATGATGCTATAATAATGCAAATGCGGCAGGGTATCGTGCAGCTGTGACAATAAAAACGCCTCCTGTCCCTTGGTGAAATCAAATGCAGATGTGGTGATCGACCATCAGTCGCCGTTGGATATGTGCGCGGCCGTGTTGCCGCCACGAGTTTTGATCGCTTCTTTGTGATTCGACGTTTTTGGTCAGTCGTTTTTTTTTTTAATCCTCCCAGATCGTTTCCAGATCCAGGTCGCCTCTTCTCTCGGCTCCGCAGACACTCCATCGCTTGCGCTTGTCCCTGGTTCCAAGTCCCAGGGTTCTGCCGCGGCTGGGGACGTCCAGGCTCGTCTTACCCTTGGCATCGCCCGAGTCTTCTCCGTCGCCGTCCGAGCCCTCGGCGACAGCCGCCAGCTTCGCAACACGCTCATCCTCCAGTGCAGCCTCCTCGGCATCAGGGGAGTCTGGAATGGTTTCCAAACTAGAGATACTGGGGCTTCGAGACCTGAGTGACGTTGGAGTAGACGGAATCGATGATGAGTAGCTCGACGGAAAGTTGTAACCGCCAGACAGGGAGTCGTACCGGTACATGGGAGAAGAGGCGACAGACGATGGCGTAGAAGGCAACGACATGTTGGAAGGAGGAGGGAGCACGGGAGCAGGCAAAACATGCCGGAGCGGAGAGGCGGTACGGCGATGGCCTAGGGAAGCACCCTCATGCTGCAATTTCTCCGAACCCTCGAGAACCGAGGACCGAATGGGCGAAGTCGGGGGAAATGCCTCGTCAACAGGCTTCTTGCGCTGGCGGACGCGGTTCGGAGAACCTTGGGGACTGGACGGGCGGAGGAGTGGCGAGGACAGAGAGCGGTTGGCAAGGTCAAAACCAGGCATAGATCTAGTGCGAGACATGCTCGGGAGGTTGAGACTGGCAGTCGACTTGGATCGTGTATGGGTGCCAGCAAGGGGCGATGTGGTCCTGGGTCTGTATGGCAGGCTCAAGGTCGGGGGATGAGACCACGAAGGCGAGCTCGGAGAGGTCGGCTCAGTAGACCGCCTAACCGTCGGGGGCTTGTGGTTGAAGTCGAGATCATTAGTAGAGATAGCTCGAGGCTGCTGCAGTCGTAGCGTGGGCAGAGGAGCCGACTGGAAGCTCTCGAGGCTCTCGGTCTCGGGTACAGGCTCCATACTGGCTGAGCCCGTGAAAACACCAGATGAATGGGCTTGTAGGGTTACCATGTAGTGGATGTATCGCCGTCAATGTTTCGTTAAGCGGCGCGCCGTCCCGATCGCCCCAAAGACTGTTGCAAGGCGAGTCGAGAAGAGGGTTTGTGCTGGGCTGGTGTTGAAGTCCAGGCCTAGGCGGGGCAGGATGGGATGAGCTGGACTGGCCGCCCCAATGTTGTGCCACCTAGGTAGTAAACGGCGCTGGATCTGTCTGCTCTGGCGGGCAGGCCCAAAAAATGTTCTTGTCGACGATGATGGTGCTGCAGGTCCCAAAACCTATGGTCTGATTGTGTGCGCAGGATGACGAGGGTTCAAGTGGTTTTGAGTTTTGCTGGCAGGTAAGGTACTCTGCGCTATTGGATCCCCCTCAGCGGCCACTGAAGCGTATTGCTACCGAGGTGCATCCATGGACGACGGCGGAGCGCGGCCTTGAGGTGAGTGACGACAACAAGAAATTGTGGTAGCGTAGACGACAAGAGTCTCGTGAGTGTAGTTGTTATAGGCAGGTAGGGATCGCGAGAAGGTCGAAGGTCGAAAGTCGAAAGGGGGACCTTTTTGATTGTTTTGTTGTTGATGATTCGCGCCCAGAAATTATTATTACAATTGGGCGATGGGGACCGAACGGATGGGCTGGAGCTGAGAGGGGCCCGAGAGAGGCGGTTCGGGGTCCTTATTAGTGGGCTGTCTTTATGCGCCCCAACTGGGATTTGAATTGACGACTGACGCTTGACTCGAGGGGCGGCTCAAGTGCCCAAGCAAATGAACCCACTTCGCTAGGTAAACCGCTGGGACTGGGCACTCGAGGCACTGGGCACTGGGCACTGGGCTCACTGGTCGCCGCACCCTGGGCTGGGGGAGGCGCATTGCGCTCCTTGTCCCCCCGTTCCAGTCCCCAGTCCCAAGACCCAGACGAGCCAATACTTACCCCAGGGCATGAGGGTGGGCCGAGTGCCCGCTGATCGATTCCATGGATAGACCCGCTGCGACTCTTCAATGCGGACGGCAAATGCATTGTGCTCGGTATTACGAATACATGGGCTTTCATCTTCTTCTTCACCGTCTCCTCATCCGTCATCATAGTAGCATGTATCTATTGTGCGCCTGTATGTATGCGCACCCGTACGACGCACTCTCAGCCATTCAATCCTCATATAGTTTCTTCACTCCTGACGCACCCCTATTTTGGCAGTCCCTGGTCCCTTGACTCTGCCTGTCGTGGTTTGCTTGCCCTGACTTACACCGTCATGTGAGCAGCTGTCCAAATTGGCGTTCGTCAAAGTGGCGCAGATCGTATAGTAGGCGGAATTAACACGATTGGAAAAAGTCGCGCACAAGAAAGAGAACTCCAGGGCCGATCAAAGTCGGAATCACTATAATTCATCTTATTACTTAGCAGCTCTGCACTAGAGGCCATTAGAATATTAGAGGGGCCGGGTCGAGCCGGCGGCAAGCAAGATGAGATGTTGAGCTGGCAGTACAATCTGTCGCTTCATCTATACAGCTGCGGCCGGGGAAGCGTTGCAAGCGGTGCAAGCGTAGCACAGCCGTTTCGCTGATCACTTATCGCATTGGCCGAAAAGACTCGTGCTGCTTCAGTTCGTGTCAGTTCGTGCTCCCCTGCCTCAGCGAGCAATCTCGTGAACATGCCTAAAACCCCTTCAGACGGGGAAACACCTTACAAAACAGGTAAAAACCACTACCATACATTTGCCATTCAGCCAGCAGGAGAAGTGAGCTTTTTGGACCGGGCGCGGGTCCCCTGACTCGAGTTCGAGACCGCGTGCCATAACTAGCGGGCTGCTACTTGCTGAGAAGTCTGGGACCTCACGGACTGGAACGGAGACGAACTACTCCGACATTCCCGTGGTTCCAGAATCTGTGCTTATGGACAAACAGAAACACTGACAATCTTGGTACTGGCGGTTGCTACATAACATATCTGATCGCCCGGCCTCTGCAGAACTGCGGATAGCGACCTGCTTGATTGCGTGCCAGTCAATGGTAGGCGATTGCATGTGCGCACTACGGAGCAGCCGTCAGGTGAATCACTTCCTGACCAACCAGCGCGATTCCAACTTGAGGAGAAGAGTCTTGGGATGTGAGGTCGTGATACACAACATGGTTCATAGACGATTCAGGGATCCCTTTCCCGATTCGATTGTCTGTTCTCTCCCCTCGAATCGCTTCAAGAAACACTCCGGATCTCGACGTGCAGTGCCCCGCCCCCGTCTGTGCAACTTTTTTTTTTTTTTTTTTTTTTTGGCCTGGCCTAGTCCGTACTTCGTACATATAATCCATACCATCTCATGCAGAATGCCATGTCGATTCTCCATTCCGCTTCCTTCCAGGGATTGCATCTTGTTCCAATAAGCTGGTACCCTCCTTCTATGGAATACAAGGAGCATGGTTCTGTAACTTGTATAGTAGGTAGGCAATCCCTCCGTGAAAATGCGCAGGCAAGGGACGACGATCCTGTCATATACGCACGGGCCGGGTCACGCAAATGTGTCGTCAACGGGCTGCTATGCGATCCATCGTGGTTCCTTTGTACAGCCAAAGGTCGTGCATTGAACGTTGGGATGTATGTACTTCTTGCCAAATCTTTGGACAACTTTTGTCGACGCGATCTTCCGAATTGGGCATCCATCTTTTATCGAGGGAGAAGCCCAAGGGAAGAGAGGAGATAGGAGAAAGTGGGCATTCCCTGCTTGTCTGGACTTTAGCCTCCAAAAAATGAATGATTTGACGTGAATGAAGCAAGCAAAATGTCTAGCAAAAAACAAAGATACGATAACTGCCGGTCTTATCAGGACGGGATGGTACTGTAGCACACATGCTGCTTCATCTAAACCAAGTGTATCATACACGTCCTCAACACAAACAAGACAAAAACTGAGTTGTGTCGAGAGGGAAATTGGAGTCGCGAGTCCGTTGCTGTTATAAAGGACTGCACATGCCTCGTTTGGAAGCTCAGAATTCAATCGTACACAGCAAAGCAAGCAGAGAGCATGAACCATCAATCATCCAGCCCCCTTGCCAGTACGTATCCAGCACCTGCAGTGAGTTTTGTTGGAATATGCATCATCCGGCGTGCAGGCCGTTGATAAGAGCCGTTCTGGCATATGCTCCTGCACCAATACGAGAGAGGGACTACCATTGCTGGAGTGGAGGTGCAAGCTTAATTTGAAGGTCAGAATACGAGGACAGAGACTCGATAGATCAAGTAGCCTCCTGTCAGTGTTCGCTCGTGACTAATAAGTAAATGTTGCTCCGTGCTGATGGCTTCCTGGGTATGCCATGACGGTGGTGATGATGGCTGCCATGGACACGTCGTCGTTTAAAGAGGGGTAAGAAGAGGAACAATGGCAGTGCTTCTTCCTTCCTATCCAGACAGGGAGAAGATAGAGAAGAGGAAGACAGAGTCGTTTTTATGTCAAGTCACCGCATATTTTTTTAAGGTTCACAATAAGATCATCTTAGGTTTCAGGCTTGGCAAGGGGACCAAAAAACGGGTCTCTAGACAGCTTATGCGAGACACTAAACCCCTCTGGGACTGATACGCAGTCAGCCTCAACCAGTTGCAAGCTGCGCTGGCTGCTGCATGCAACAACCACCTCCAGTGTCCGGGCTCCCAGGGATTATTTTCCAAGGTGTCATCTCGACTCGGGGCCTGCTGTCACCTTTAGGTCCGTCATCATCCCGCCCATCCCGATCGAAACTCCTGCCGACGTGGCTCTCTGTTGTGCACTTCTACCCCCGAGCCCGTCTCGCGAAAGGCTTCCATCGCCGCGGCTGTTTGTCGTCCTAGTTGGCGCCCCCAGACACACCTGTCCTCTTCACAGGGAGTACCAATTACCAGACGAGTGGACCCCTTTATTTCCCAATGGCCGGCACTCAATCGTAAACGAACCAAACCGCCCCTTCTCCAGCGCAGCATCAGCTCCCGATCGGATTTCTGTCTTCTTGCAACTTGCTGAGTGAGCAAGAGCAGCACAAGAGACATCATGGCGCGCCCCCTGGGGCCGGTTCGAATGCGGAGGACGAATTACCTGACTCTGCTCATCGGCGCCGTCCTCTGCATCTTCATCATCTACTTCCTCTCCGCCCCGGGCTCGAGTTCGCATTCCAACATTCACAAGCATCGCCCATCCAAGCCCGCGCCCAAGTCGACCGTGCAACACATTCGACGCGACGTGCAACGCTTCAACCTCAACCAAATCACCATCACCAGCGATCCTGCCGCGAACCGCGAACATGTGCTCATCCTTACGCCCATGGCTCGCTTCTACGAAGAGTACTGGGAGAACCTCATGAAGCTCAATTATCCCCACGAGCTCATCACCCTCGGTTTCATACTGCCCAAGAACAAGGACGGTAACGCCGCCACGTCGGCCCTGCAGTCCGCCATCGCAAAAGCCCAGAAGGGGCCCGCCAAGGATCGATTCCGTCGGGTCATCATCGAGCGACAAGACTTTGACCCTCCTCTGTCGTCCCAGGACGAGGCGGAGAGGCACAAGCTACAGAATCAGAAAGAGCGACGTGCCTCCATGTCCCGGGCGCGGAATTCGCTCCTGTTCACTACGCTGGGCCCGGACACTTCTTGGGTGCTTTGGCTCGATGCCGACATCATCGAGTCGCCGCATACTCTGATCCAGGATCTTGCATCACACGACAAGCCTGTTATAGTACCCAATTGCTTCCAGAGATATACCGACGACAGCGGAAATGCCGCCGAAAGGGCATATGATTTCAACAGCTGGCAGGATAGCGCTACAGCTCAAGAGCTAGGAAATAAGATGAGCAACGATGAGCTCCTGCTCGAGGGCTACGCAGAGCTGCCGACATACCGAACTCTGATGGCCTATATGGAACTGGACCCTAAGAATGACGTCCGTACCGAGGTCGACTTGGATGGAGTGGGAGGAACGGCGTTGATGGTCAGAGCTGAAGTGCACCGAGATGGAGCCATGTTCCCACCATTCCCCTTCTATCACCTTATCGAGACGGAAGGTTTCGCCAAGATGGCCAAACGACTGGGATACCAGTCCACTGGATTACCAAACTACAAGGTAAGACAGACTTTGACTTTGCCCCATGTGGCTTTTATGCTAACCTCTCGAATAGGTGTACCATTACAACGAGTAAAGAAACAGGAAACTCAATAACAGCCAACATCACCATGGCTTGGCTGGGGATTAACAGACCCGCCATGATTTCATACGACATTCGCGCGTTTACAAGCTCTGAATATGCACGTCGGATACGAGAGACGACATTGTCAGACCCCATCATTATCAGGAACAGCTACGGCGTCAGAAGGAGGGGCGGCAAAAGGCTCCTGTGTCGTTTCCTGCAGCACCAGATCTGCGGGCTGGGCATAACGGCGAGGCGCGGAGCATTGTATGATTACAAGAATAAAAACATAAGGCCGCATAGACAGGTGTTTCTTCGTGGGCCGCCGCAAGGGTTTCGCGGTCACAAATGAATTGATTTTTTCCCGCCCAAGATGAGATCTTTCAGGAATGCAGCGGTGAATCTCTAAATTTACAATCAGAGGGCAATACTGGAAAGATTCCCAGAATGTTGTCCATCTGTTACCGGAGCTAATATCATGATGTTCGTAAATTCTATGTCCCTATTATGGCATGGACTCTATCCGACAGTAGTTGCTGATTGTGGATATGCTTTGCCACCACGCCATATGAATGATATCAATAACCAATGTACTCATACAATACATTTGCTGCTCGTCCCCGGCTACCATTAGACCTTTGTTGTAGCATGATTAATCCAGTCAAAAGAGGTTTGCTCATATCCATTACATGGAGGTTTGCTCATATCCATTACATGGAGGTAAGACCCCATATTTCCAGTCCCCAAACCAGAAGCCCGCCTTGCCCTTGCTCTCTCGACTCATCCCAATTTCCAGCGCCTACTCGCTATTCCTCCATCACGGACCGTCATACCGGCCGTCAGCGTCCTGGCACCAGAACTCGACGAGCCTGCGCGCACCGACCTTGTCGCCGGCGCGTATAAGCGCCGCGACATCGACATTCAGCGGCGAGTCCGTCTCGGGGTACGACAGCAGGACGCGCACGGCGCGCACGCACTCGAGCACGCTGTACGCGGGGGTCCAGGCGTCCTTCAGCAGGTCGAGACAGACCTCGCCGGACCGCAGGGCCACGTTGGCGTGCACGACGGGGGTCACAAACACGACGGACGGCGGCGCCAGCGGGTACGTCTCCGGGATCCGGATCCGCAGCAGCCACCGGCCGGCGTCGTAGCCGGAGCCCAGGCCGCGGCCGTTGATGACGGCCTCCCAGGACAGGAGCTCGTCTTCGGAGACGGGGCCGAGGCGCTCGATGCCCGGCTCCGAGGCGGATTCTTTGGTCCAGGTGGCGAGTTCGCGCAGGAGGCGCTTGCTGGCGCTGCGGGTGCTTTTGGAGGATGATGATATCGTGGACATGGTTTGTCTTCTGGGGTCGGCTGGGGTGGGTGTGGTTTGTGAAAATAAGGCTGGATGAGGGGCTCTGTATGAGAATCTGACCCTTTGCTTCTCAACCTGGAGATGCGCGGAGTTGTTGTTCCTATACCGGCGGCCAAAATGTGAGTTGCACGTGGGCAGTCTGGTGGTGGTCGTTGATGTGCCGCTTGATTGCCACCAGCAGATTGATTAGGTAGTATTGCGTGGTTTTAGCTCTCTTGTCTAATGTTCAGCAATGCTCACGCTATCGGGAGCCGAGCATGTGAGGCTTGTTATGTATGGGGTTTGATGAGACTCGAACTTGGGATGACACGGGGCTAGGATTTAAAGAACGAAGCTTAGGTAGCAGACAAACCAAACAAACCTGGGGTTTTGGGGGTTTCGGGGGTCTGGTTCCAGGTCCAGGCCCAAGGTCTGGATCCTCGGCTGATGCCGAGGTTTGCGGGGACTTTCCCATTGGCCCACTTTCGTCCTATGAGCATGGTCCGTCGAATAGAGAGATGTACGACCGTTGTGTGATACTAATCTAGACTCGAGTTATTAGTGAGCTGAAAACATTTGAGCTGAAGTGTCGGTCCTGATTTCTTCTATTTAGAAATTGGCTGAAAGGGGGAGTGGTCAAAATCGCCTCTCTGGTCTTGCACATTCATTTTCGTTTTCTTTTGCCTCCTTTCACTACTACAAATATAGTCGACGAAACTATGAATACTGCCAGACCGAGCCGCTTCTCTTGGACATTTATATTTGTGTTCTAAAATTCTGTCAATACTCACCCTTCGGACTCATGGCCATCAAATTCAATGCCATATGCCCAAGTAGAGGCTATACCTGACTGGCCCAGTGGTTGTTTATGGCTTCGTGCTTGAGGGTCCCGAGAGGACCATCGGGCCGATATCAAAATCAAGGAAGAGCACCCATGTTTGTGAGAACACTATTGAGCTTTCTCTATGACTTTGGTCTACGTCACATTGAATATCCCAGCCCTCTGGGACGCTGTCTCTTGGCATACGTGTGGACATCAGTCAGATGTGCCATGAGGTAGACATCGGGGACGGATGCAGTCACCCGATACTCAAGAATCCTTGGACTTTACGCATATAAGTATGCTCAAATAGTCAGCCGACCTCTCCCGTAAGTTAGTATTTTTCATCTTGTTGAATTACGCATGGTTCTAACATGAAGCCAACTGGCAAGATCTCTCGGTATATTGCACCAAAGGTATCTACCGAACTAGATTCGGCCAGCCCTGGATAACAAAATGAGCATGTGTAAAAATTATTCTGTACTAACTAGCGAAGCCGTATCATCGGTCAGGCTGGTTAGATGTGTATCAAGGACCACTGACTAGGTAGACAGGCTTCGACAAAAATGTCTGGAATCCACCAAATCCCGATGGTGCCTTCCCGAAACATTTGAACAACTCCGTCATAATCATGATCGATCGTTACTTCCTGATCGTTGGGTCACCGCCCATTCCTCTTTCCCTTATTCCGTTTGATTCCATTGCCCCCTTCATTATCATTATTTCTCTTTCATCCTCATCTTCTTCAGAATCCAGCCTCTCTCGAAATGGGGGGTCTCCGTCCGGTCTGACCCGCAAGACGATCTGACTTCAGACTGATTCCACTTGCTGGATGATATTATTGCGACTCTTTTCGATTACCAGCGCTGTTTGGGATAAAAGTTCCACAGGATCTGCCTGAGAAGCAAGACGAAGGCAGGCATCACACGTGGACGAAGCCATCAAGGAAAGCCAGAAGTCCCACCCTGAGGCTGCAGACAACTCTTGTATCGACCGCGTTCGTGGACTGGCTTAGGTGATCTGTTGCGCCGCGGCGGTCAGATACTTTTGGATGTGGTCGCAGTTGCAGTCGCTGTGCTTGAAGATCTCGTGCTTGAGCGCCAGCACTTCGTCCCGCAGACTTGCGACGCACGCCGTCAGAAACTCTTTCTGGGATGACAGGTCGCGCTCTCGGCTGCGCAGCTCGTCCGTATAGCTCTTTGTCTTCTCGCGACACCGAGCGGCGGCGGCACGGTTTTTTCGACGGTTTCGCTCGTATTGGGACACTCTCTGCCGCGGCGAGGATGGCGATCGAATGACACCAGTGTAGCTGCTACTGCTACTGCTATGGTACGATGGAGATTCCATTGTCATGGTTCCATTGAAGTTGCTCGCCGCGGTCGGTAGTGCTATGAAGCTGGGTCTGCGCAGGGTTGAGCGATCTTCATTCACATTGATATCGCTGCCGGTTGTTTGGGTAAGGGGAGTGAGGGGAAACGGGCTACAAAGAGGAGCAGCCCAATCCCCTGGATGAGGTTCAGCGGGTGATTCTCCGAGGCGGCCATCGTTTAGTCTTTCGTGGTGGATCTGTTGGTGCTCGTATTGAGGAAACGCAGTATGTTGAAGATACTGAGCTGGCGATGGTTCCGGCAGGGGTTGATGCTGTCGCAAGAATTGATTGGAATTGTGAGGTTGCTAATTATGATCAGTGTCAATCATCTCCAAGGCTTCGTTGCAGAGAATCTCGTGGCGAAGTCATGACAGAACTTCGAACAAGATCGAACTGAGCGGGTTTCCACGATGTCACCAAGAACTTACGTTCATCATTCCGTTCAAGTTTGCAACAGCTTCGTTCGCCTGGGTACAGCCATCCACATAGCCGCCGATGTGGGAATGAGGATAGAAAGAGGCCACTCCCAAGTCGAAGGAGAAATCATGATGACTATGGCTGTGGGAACCAGTATGGAGCTCGACATATGGGCCTTGTTGGACTCGATGGGGAGCAGACATTTCGCAGTTTGCTGGCACAACACCCCCGTATGGTGACTCTACGAAGGCCATTCGAATCCTGAAGCATCCGACGAGGCAAGCAGCGAATTGGCGGTGTGACACTACCAAAGCCCCTGACGATATGGAGGTGAGTTCGACGAGCACATCAAGTATTGTCGGAAGCTGGCAACAAACCGACAATACAAAACTCGTGATCGAACAGAGAGTATCATGGACAGATTTCCAGTCCTCTCAAAGGGCCTCCTGCGCGCAGGGTCGTGATTAGGTTGGTTGATCACTGGAGAAACAATCTGTGGGTAGGATGCTCTTGTATCCAGTCGAGGGGATGAACGGGCCAATATGTGGTCGGCTGACTTGACTTGGCAGTGATCGGGTTTTCAAAGCTTACTTGCTAGCTAATGTTACAGGTACCGCCAAATGAGTTACCCCCCAGAGGGAACTGCCGCTGCTTCATCATACACGCTAGGATATCTTCGCTTACAGGGCTGAACATTTCATCAAACCTCGTACTCGCCCTGGAGGGCCTACATTCCTCCTTGTACTGCGCAGGTGAGCAATCAGTACCTTCAGCTCGGTCCAGTGCGGCACGGACGCAAAGTACCATTTCCAAGACACGCACTCACTATCAATTTATCCCAGGTACGAAAGTTTGGCGCCAGATATCTCTCTGTGGGCTGCATGTGGTAGTCAGGTCACGCCCAAGGAAGGTTTTCCAGGCCAATCAGATTAAGATACCAGTCAGAGTTCAGCACACGGAAAGTTCTCCGAGCCAATCCCGTCTCATTCAACCAAAACGAAGGTGGACAGCTTCTGCACAGCGTGGACAGAAACGATAGGTGGCGATAACTGGACAAGTTCATTTTCGTTTCTCTTTATGGTTTTCTCACCTGCTAGTTGGTAGAAATAGGGAAGCCATGGGAGCCATGATTTGAGTGCCTGGGGCAATAAGGCGGGTTTAGGCACAGACTCACTATCACAGTGGCGGCTCCCACGTATTGTGGCAGTATAGTTGTTCAGGTACGTACTGTATGGACTGATCTCGATTACTCTGCGCACTGACAAGGTCTACTGATTGGCTTGGTACCCTCGCTGGAAAGCAGATCGTGCAGAATGAATTGTTGATTCACGCCGGATTTCGCAAATCATCAAATCATAAGAAATATTCCGGAGAATCGGGATATTCGCCTGTCACTACATACCCTACCAAGCCTACATGGCAGGAAAGTTAAGAAGGGTAGCTCTGCTATGGCTTTCTTGTCCACCCCGATCCAAAGTTGCTCCTATTGATATTTACGACCAGGCTTACAAATCACAAGTTATCGACTACACAACGTACACGTTAAGCCCATTCGTCTTGCTGCGACGCATCATTCTTGGCCATCGAAAGATTTCTCATACCTCCGGCATTAGCTGTTGGTATCTACAGTAGATCTTGGAAACGCACTGTCAAACATGGCGTCTAATGAATACGTGAAGCCGGCATGGGGGCTTGTTCGGTACTGTATGAGACAATCGGTGAGCCTTGAACCACAGCCCGTGTTTCCATACGTACGCAAGCGCGGCTTAATGGACGGGTGGGCTTGAAGAGAAAAAGCATAATCATACCCCGCCGACATCGCTTTTTCCTGCGACTGGTCAGTGTGCGTCTTTTTCTTTCTCCCACTCCGCATCGAATTGTTTTATTCACTTGATCGAGCATAGCATTGGATACACATCTGCTCACAATGATTCCACACAATAACCGAGGTAAGTAGACAACTCTTTTGCAAGCTTGGAAAAATTAGTTCAGTCGCCTATGACCGACCATTGACATGAGCCAGAGACCTCAACATCCATCACTTCAATGAGTTCATAAACACGCCCACTGCACATCGTGATGTTTATATATAGGTTTCAAGCAAGGCTCCCTTATTTCCGCTGCTCGGATTGGTGATGACACTGACATGCAGAGCACAAAAGCAACACAATGGAAATTACAGCGCGTAACCCACAGGATGTTGCATAACGCCCACACGCGACCCTTCCCTCGCTATTTACCGAAAGTGCACTGTCTTATGCCATGAGGGCCAGCTAGGCAAGCAGACAGACAGAAGTCTTGGACCAAGATATTTGCGGATTTTGAGAACATGGTCGCATGCACAATCTTTCCGTGGAACTTCTTAGGGCGTCTTTCATGTGCAAAGAACTCGACCATGCATCTTCAATGGCTCCTCTCGAGCCGGTTGACGACCCTTAATAACTGATCTGCCGGCCTTCGTTCAACCGTGACAGGTGGCTGAGGCACAAGCCGGCTTCTCGAACGCTACAATGTCTCGTGTCATCCTTATTTTGGTCGGATTTTCGTCCCCTAATGAAGATCTTGTACATTGTTGAATGGGGGCGCAACTTTGTATTCAGTCCTGGGAGCCACTTCGACGCCTTCTCACTGACCGGCCACTCCCGCTCCTCGTGACCAGTGCCGGCCGGCAACGCAGATTGCCTACCTTGTGAGGGGAGGGTGGTCCAACGCTGGTACTTTGTTCACATATTACAGTACCTACCCATCCGGCCCTCATGCCGTAGGAATATTTCAACCAGTTCCGAGGCTCCTGCTTGAGAATTCTTCATCAACCGACCCCGGCCTCCGTCCCTAAGAACCTGTGGCTGGTACTTTGTGGCAAGCTTGGATCATATAAAGGCCAAGAGGGAGTGCAAATGCCACGTCCAAGCACACGTGATCAAATGCATCTGCCGGTACGCCACGTCGAGGGAATCTCCCGACATGTTTCGTATCTGGACGTGCCCCCTATGGTAGAAGGAGTATTGTCTTATTTGCTGCAATCGATAACCTGGACCCTAAATCAACCTGTCAGTAGATATGCGCTTTAGAGAAGGGGCAATGGTGCTGTGAATCGTCAAACTCTCTATTTCCTTCGACGTGTACAATTTGGATACTTTGTATGTTTAACTGCCGACCGTAACAAACTTGTAGGGCATCCCAGATGAGTAAATTTGCTACCACTGTCGAAATTGGTGGTCTCAGAGAGCCCTATGATGCCTTGGCATTTTCTACACGTCTTACTGGTTGAAGATGGCTTGCAGAACTCGTGTCGCGATATCTCACTTTTCAAATGACACTATACAATGCCCGGAAGAACATTGGTAGCGCATCACTGGCAGGCATGGGAAAGACCGCGATCCCATCATCCGTGCCACGAATGAGCGACCGCAAGTGTTTGAGAATAACCTGCGGTGGTTCCGGCCTGTGGGACAGCTTCCCAGCGATCTTCCCTTTTCCGCCATGCACAAAGCAAGGAAAAGGTACATGGGGAGGTTATCTTGATGTCGAAGATGAGCTGGCATTGGATGTTTTCGGTGGTCTTAACCCAGATACGTGCTACAAAACACATCAAGCTTGAGCCGCCATCTACAGAGGTGTCCTTAGCTGAGCAATCTAAACCATTGACTCCCTCTTTCGCTCGGCGAGATAGAAAAGGAAATTTCGGAGAGAGACGATACGCCTTGGGTTCAAATGGCTTTCGCATGCTCACTCGTGGTCTTTCGGGAAGGACCACAAGGAATCGAGATAGGCAGAACTCCCACACGAACCGATAGAGAGAGACACTTGCTTATGGAAAATTGAGAAAACCTAGCGACTGTATTGAAGCGCACAAGGATCACGGAATAACTTCATGTCTTCGATGGGACCTCGCCATTATTTATATAGAATAGCGTGCTGCAACATGATTGGCCTCCCCACTGCAACGACAAGAACAATAGAATTTGACTGGTTGTTTATATCTACGTCCTACACTAATTGATTATCACAAGTCCCCATCGCAGTGATGAAATATAATTGCATAGGTCGATATCTTATTTTGAATTGGTCTGATAGACTTTTGACCACGTGCTTTCGTTGCGGGGTTGGACTATGAACATGATATGAAATGAAGCAAAGTCGCGGCTGCCTTGTTCGTTGCTGTCATAGGAGCAGAGGGCGGTCACAGAAAGTGAAGCGTCTCTTGGAAGTCATTCGTAAAGATCTCGAGAAAGGCAAGATGTCCAGGTGCAACTCGATCGTCATCATGTGGGTGTTTGGTCCTTGTGGAGTCGCCTTTCCGAAGCCGGACACGACGTCGGTAGTCCGTACATTGGGATGAGACATCCCGGGATCTGGGGTAGTGGCCGAACTACCGTGACAATTCACAGCATGAAGTCTTGGAAACTTTTGTTCTTCATCTTCAAAATGAATGCTTCGTTATCGAGTTTGTAAGTCAGCCGCTCAGCTTCACATATTGCTCTTCTGGTAGTACGGAAATAACCCTAACTGACTCGCTAGTATCGCGTACCTCTACACTAACAGTAACTTCAACTCCATCCGTGGTGGAGACGACCGGGGGGTTGGGAGCGGGCGACGACAGTAGCTCGGATCAAATCTCGTCTGCCGGACGTTTGCTTCGTTTTCTGTACTTACATATCCTTCGTGGTGTCTTCGAAGATAAGCGCCTTGATGAACCTTCATCCCGCGCTCGGCGTGTAAGAACTTCAAGATGGGACCGGAGGCAGATGGGCTCAGCTCGGACTGGGTGTTCTCCCTCGAATCAGACCAGTAAGTCTCGTGCCCAGCCGCCCAGGTAGCGTTTGCTTGCAGTGAGCCCTGACGTGCCCTCAGTATGTGTAATGACAAGCGATGGTTCAAGACACTTGTGGAATCTCCCATCATCGTGAAGCAGCGCGATGTCCAGCTCGGCACCGACCTAGTGAGGAAGGCCGCAGGCGTCGGCACCATCGAGCTCCCGGTAAAGCGCTCGGCGCATCTCCAGGGCCGGTACGCCCACGACGTGCTCATCTTGGAAAACGTCTTGTACACGCCGGGCTTTCAGTTCAACGTCGTCGGCGGCTCTATCCTGCGCCAGAATGGCTGGCGGTATGACGCGGACACGCCCTTTAAGGGCCAGGACTCCTGCATCATCGGTGGCCGTGACCTGCAGGTATGCTATATGCGTCATATTAGCGAGCTGCCTTGCATCAGGCTCAGCGGTCCCCCGAATGGTCCCGCGACCGCGCCATCCAAATTGGAGGCGGACACGGAGTATAAAGTGAATTACGTCAAGTGGCCGGAAGAAGAGCGCAGGCGATTTGAATTATCTCAGTCGGAGAGCGCGAATCAGCAAACCTCCAAGAGCCATACACAGCCAACAGTCGCGGTGGCTGAGCACGTGGCTGCTGATGAGAAATCTGAAAAGCCCTACTACACCCAGAAAGAAAAGGCGTGGTTGAAGAAGCACTACGGCAATGAGTTCAAGTTCCTCCATACGTACGGTTTCAGCATCTACAAGGAGGGCGACCGTGCCGAGGGACGACACCTTACACGAAGTATGATGGCGCCGGACGAGGAGGAGGATGAGTTACCGGATCTCATAGACCCCGAGCCTGCGGCGGAGACTCCTGCGGATCCCTCGGAGGGCAAGAAGAAGAAGAACAAGCGCGGCGGGAAAAAGAACCACAATGCCGAAACTCATCAACAGGTCATCAGCCGTGGTCTTGCCGGCGGTGGTGGGGCCATAATAGACAGCGTCGAGGTCAGTCGCGATGTTAAAGTTGCTGGTAATGTGGCTGCGCCCGTGGAGGTCGAGCAGACCATTGAAGACACACAGCCTGGAAAGAAAAAGAGCAAAAACAAGAAGAAAAGGGGGAACACACCTGGTGTCGCAGCAACTGATGCTGGCAAAGGTGCTACCAACAGTGATAGCACCAATGCGACGAATGAGGGGAACGCCTTCAAACCCGATCCCACTCAGGTCAAGACTGAGAAGGTTCAGGAACTTCCCGAATCAGCTCAAATCGACAAGGAGAAAGGAAAGCATGGAAAGAAGAGCGAGGCGGAAGTTGCCAACGAGGATACCACTGGTATTGGCGGCGGCGCTCCTCTCTTTACCAGCAAGAAGACGACCGAAAACGATGCAAACATCGCTCGTGACGTGACTGCGCCTCAACTCCAGAGCACACAGCAACCTCCCGCCAACGCTCTCCCCAGCAAGAAACAGAGCAAGAAGAGCAAGAAGGGCAAGGGCAAGGAAAAAAGCAACCCCCCTGCCAAAGCCTTGACTCCGGAAGAGGAGGAGGCCGCGGCCCAGATGTACCTGCAGTCCCTTCTTAATAACGTGGCCATCAAAAACGCCCAGGACAGGCACCGTGCCGAGGCCGCGCCGGCTCAGACTGCGGATACATCACAGTCCGCAAAGCCCGGCAAGCAGAATGGAAATGGGAAGACGGCTAGCAAGGAAAACAACGAGGAGGACGGCGACCTGCTGTACAGTAGAATTCCATATCCAATGGTTCTTGGGCCGATAACCGTAAGTCACAACTGGGTGTAATTATCAGTCCCTTACGAATGTGAGATGTTGTTCAAGGAGTCATGATCGGAGAACGTGTGTAGCATTTATGGATTATGAATTTTTCGCAAAAGCTGGAGAAATATAATATTTCGTACCCAACTTTCTTGATCACCTGGAAGTTGATTGCCTTATCTTCAGTTCACGCACCAAGTAAGAATACAGAATTACGACGATTTTCAGAAGCGATAAGGACAAAAAGCAGGGCCGAATGAGATGTCGGATTATTAGTTCAGCTGGAAAATTGATCAAGCATGGCAATAAGAGAGAAGAAAAACAATCAACCGCAAGGTCAAATACAAGGCAGTTTTTCCAATCGAAAAGGGATGTTGTAAAGGGAAAAGATCATTGCAGGCCACTGGTCATCATTACTCTGGCTACCAAGTAGAATACAGAGACTCATGGTTGAAGGCGTTCAGCTCAATCCATTTTTGGAGTGGCGCGCTCTTCGTCTCTAGCAGAATATCTTTCTCTCGGACGCCATGCTCGCTTCAGCCATTCCTTGGCATCTTTTGAGCTTGTCTTCTGTCCACCGCCTAGATTTCCTGCCTTGTAGCAGAGTCCTCTGCCAGAATATTGCACCACTCGGGGATGTCTTGACCCAGGCTATGAACAAGAATATCGCGGAAGACAGGTATGTGCCTAGAGGCAGAATGATCCAGCTGGAGATGAAGGACCCGGGAGTTGTTGCACTATCAGTCCCGTTCAGTTCATTTGACAGATTCGACATCGACCATAATGTCTGATTGGTCATTAGTTTTGGTATATGGTAGAGGACCTCGATGTTCACATACAGCTAGGAAACCAAGCGGTGTGTATATGACAGTCACGACTGTGAAGACGATGACGAATAGATTCAGAGTCCGCGCGGTGACTGCTTCGCGCAGAGAGGCAGCATTGAAAAGCTGTAAGGAAGTCAGTTGATACGGCCATCAATATGACGGCACAATCTTGGGTGGGGAAAACGCACGCCATCACGCAAACTTTCCACCTCAATCCTCTTCTTCTCAATGCGTTTTTTGAGCATGTTGATATGTCCTTGCAGGTCGCCAGTGACCTTTTCGATATTCGCTTCCAATATCTTGACGTCTGAGTTTAGGTCGCGTCTGGCATATCTGTTGAGCTGCAGACAATCATTATGTTCGCGAGACAACCAAAAAAAGCTATTCAGCAGGTTTTGTTTCAGCTTTGGACAACTTGCTTCAGTCTCATCAATCCAGTTGGAGAATATGCGCAACATTTGTAAGACAGAGAAATACAACTCGGATACTTGGAACCCACTATCAAACATGAGCGTCTGCCATGTTTTCTGTTGCAAAGTGTTCGCTGGCTAGGATGATGACTGTTAGACTTTATCATGGTACAAAAAACAAGCGAGGCTCACCTGCACATTGATTAGTTCATCAACTTCGTCTAACGTGCGCGTCCAATGCACATTCCATGACTCGCAAATGACTGCGACCTGACGAAGAAAGAAGGTATAGGTCCCACCATCCGAACCGCAGTGCGGTATTTCCCGATCGTACATTAGACTTGGCGTGGGCCCGAGAGCGGGCGACTTGTCATGATCGGCCCAACAAACGACAACACCCTTCATGGATTTGGTCCCAGGACGAGCGGTAGCAAATATCGTCGAACACCATTCTGTGAAGTAGAAGCCTTTGTCTCTGTTGCCGTTGCCAATCCATCCTGTATGACGACGCACCGGGAATCCGGTATGATCGCCGAGCTTCGTCTGGGTGAATGTACTTGGCCGTGTTAACCCCAGAACTCGACTGGCCCTCATTTTCCAGACACAAGGGTAATAACACCCTCGAGACGGACGAATCATGAAGGGGTACATCTCCACCGACCCTAAGAAATCGAAAGTATTCGCAAAATGTTCATCACCCTGTGACTCTTCGCCATCCCAGGTCAGTGGGGTGCGACCGTCTCTCCTATGGTTCCCAGTCGACAAAGGTGTGACAAGGAAGATACTAGCGAAGAATAGAACTATTTCGATTGGGAAGGCTGAGGTCTTGAGACATTGGAATTTCCTTGATACGAGTAATCAGCCCAGTCACCACTCTTCCATAATCGAAACTCGCACATACCATATTCGAACAAATTCCAGTTCCCAACTCGGACGAATTAATGGTCGGGGATGCCATCTGTCGTGTCCGGACCATGTATAGCACTCAAATGGTAGCTCCGTAATCGCGGGATGACGAATATCACTTAGGACCATGAGCGATTGCGGCCATGCTTGCTTGACCCTTCTTTCCGCCAGCTTCAACAAAACTTCACGCTGCTGGCGCTGCTCGTCGGTTTTTATATCTATCTTCATAGGGCAGACTTCGGTCCAGTGGCTCCCAGGCGGCTCCATGTCTTGAGACGATATAACCACTGTAGAGAAATGTCTTCCAAAACAACGCATAAATTGCCCTTTCAGTTTCAATGTGTTTTCTGTAGTGAGTTTGAGGCTCTCGTGCCAAGGTATCAAGTCTGGAGGGGCAATGTCCTTGTAACCCAACCCACGAGGGTCTGGATCCTTCAATTCCTCAAGCCCAAACGAGATTTTCTTTTGCAGTGGTCCAAGGCGATGGAGTTCATCTAGAACAAAAGCAGGAATAGAGGCGGAATCGTCGGTTTTGTTCGATTGGGGCGCGATTCCCTTGCAATCTGCTTTGACAGTAGCGACGGCCCCTGCCAGACTCTCGACGGTCGAGCTTTCCTTCGCAGGAGGATCTTGGGCGCGAAAGGGTATCGGGTTGTAGCCTTCGGTGTTGGATTCTTTTGCCCATCGTGTCAGTTCTTCGATCCCCTCGGAAAGCTTCTCCAACGTGTCGAGGAGTCTTCGGTCGGGGGGCTTTTGCGAGACTTCGCCAACACTCGAGCTTTCAGCCGCCCCTACCTGCAAACTTGACTCCGCCATCATGAGAAAGAGAAGTTGTTAATGAGAAGCTCAAGATTCTCTTGGGACACTCAAGCAAAATTCATTTCGAGGAATCGCTTCGACGCCGTGCTCATGCGAGCGAGCAGCATGGTACTACACACGGCGGCTTCCTGACTGGAGCTAGGTCTAGAATATCCAAGGCTCGAGACTATGTACGCCTGTGTGCTTCTAATCATATTGTGTTCGCAATAAATGAAGAACAAAATAATTTGATCGAGTTCACATGATCGGCGTTTAATTCAATGGTTCTTGACCACGTGACGGCTACCATGTCTGCGTACTACATCGCACAACTGATCGAGCCACCTTCCAGCAAATACGAACACACATTCGAAGCAGGCAAGTCGGAGGATAACGCTGCGATTTGGAACGCAACCTAGATGGCGAAAACTTCAAAAGACCGTGTAGTATCAAAGTCCCAACTCCTTTATGATGAGATCAGCTGCCTTCTCTCCGATCGCCATGGCCGTCGACGCCGTATTCGCTCCAACATTCTTAGGGGCAATAGAAAGATCTGCAATCTTGAGACCCTCGACACCATAAACATTGAGCGATTCATCAACAACACCGCCCTCTTCAAACGGAGCCATGTTGCAAGTTCCCAGCGAGTGCCACGTCGTACCAACATTATCCCTCGCCCACTGCTCAATCAAAACGTCGTCCTCGCCACTGTACTCAATATCCTTGACATCACCAGCCAGCGGCTCATCAGTCTCGACGAGCGCAGCCGCCGAATCCTCGGGAAACGGCGGGTGGAGCGCAGGCACTTCGCCACGGTAGGCCTCCATGCGGCGGGCAATCTCCCTCTGCTTCTTGTACACCCAGACGTGCTTCTTTACGTCGACGGGGTCGCCGAAGAAGCCAGTCGCAAAGTCGATTGCGTCGTCCAGGCCCGCGCCCGTGACATGCACGTGCCCGCGCGAGTACGGGTACACGGTGAACGTCGTCACGGACATGTACTGGGCCGCGGGCAGACCGGTAGGGTCGGCTGGGTATCTGCGATGTTTGTCAGTACGACAGAATCTTCTTGTGGAGGGGAGGCTATGCTATTACCCGCTCAGGAACGACATCAAGGCCAGCGGCTTATCTGGGTGGTTGGCAAAGTCCTTTTTGTAGGCTGCCTGAAACTCGGGCCCGAGGGCAGAAATGTCGGCTTCGCTCGGGCGCAGTTTGCAGGTGATTTCCTGTCCGTTCCAGCCGAGCCGGGGATCGTTTGTCTGGATCATGTTTCCAATGTCAACGCGCCCGCCGAATATGGCGTCGAATGTCTCGTGGGGCTCCAGGGCTGACTTGTACGCATAGCAGATCAGGTGGTGGTCTTGATAATTCCGACCAACTCCTGGAATGTTAGCAACGACGGGGATATTGGCTTTGCTGAGAATATTAGGGTCACCCAGTCCTGATCTTTCCAGGATCAACGGACTGCCAAAGGCACCTGCAGAAAGCACGACTAGTTTTCTCGCCTTGATCGTCTGGCAGTTCGTTTCGCTCTGCGTCTTGGGGTTTGGCCGGACCTCGACTCCATTGGCTCTCTTACCGTCGAGAACCACTCGCTTTACCTGCGTCTCTAGTAGTACGTGGAGGTTGGAGTGAGCTTCATCGCTGAGTCTCGGGTGAATGAAGCCATGGGCCGTGTCAGAGCGCCGGCCATCCAGACCGACGTAGCGCTTCGCCCGTTGCACGCCGTTGTTACTATCTAGATCCTGTAGATCGGTCTGCTCGGTCCAGCCGATCTTTGCTGCGGCGTTGATGAAGTCGTCTTCAGATCTCTTGACCGGGTACGTCCCGCTGGAAACGGCGATGGGCCCCTTGTCGCCGTGGACACCCTTTGGGTCCGGTCCGTGGTAGGTCTCGAACTTGTTATACGGTCAGTCAATGCCCGTGGTAAAGTTCTGTACGTGAATCACTCACCTTCTTGAGATAGGGAAGCATCTCATCAGCCGACCATCCTGGCATCCTCCACGAGTCCCAATCGTGGCGTTGCGCTCGACTGTACATCATCAGGTTGATGGAAGACTCGCCTCCAAGGACACTTCCAACGGGCACCGTGAGCTGTCGGCCGCCGAGTTGAGGCTCAGCATTACCAACGTGGAAGCGCGTGACAGTGCTCGTCGGCATGATGGCACCGAGACACAAGATTGGGTGAGTGATGGAGGGGTCGCCGTCATTGTTCTTGCCCTCCTCGATGACCAGCACTGTCAGGCTTGGATCCGCATCACTCAATCTCGCCGCGACGATGCAGCCAGCGGTGCCTCCTATATGGCAACCTACAGTCAGTGAATGTTCGTCACCTGAACCCCCTCATTGATGTCTGACTCACCTCCCGCGATTATTACATCGACCTCTGTGAGCCCAGCCGGGAGCTTGGTATAGAGGCCCATGGTAAAGAGTATCAACGGGTCTTGCAGAATGATCAACCTGATCGGCCTGCCTGATTCAGACTAAAGATAGGTAAGAGGAAAGAGGAGGCGCAAAAAAGGCGAAATGAGGAGTAAAGATGTACATGCATGATACTCGAATCATTCTGGCCTACGCTGTGCTGTACCTGGTGGTATCGAACCAACATCCCTAGAGCGTCAGAATTTAGGTTGCATTGGACTGCATATTACATAACCAATTAGCATAATCACAGGTTCGGATGCACGATCGTGTCAGCATGAAGCTTTATACAAGATAGACAGTAAATATTTCATATTTGTTTCTACCGAGGTCTGCCAAATTTGCACATCCTCTCCCTGTATCGCTGTTGCAATAATAATTCTCTCAATGGACCAAAGCAGTCAAGACGGCAGCTCTGCGACCTGCGAGTCTCAAAATCTACGAGGCGGCCGAGAATCCAGTGAGGATTTCTTGGCACTTGGTGCCTCTGACCAACAAAGTCAGTCCTCACCTCGGTGCCTTTTGACAGACGTCATGCTGTCAGCGTCAAATGGCTGTGTCGTTTGGATTTTTCGAGTATGCTGATGCTAAGAATTCCCAGTTTGTCATTGATTGCGTAGGTCTTTCTAGACTGTGAACATGAAAAGCAACAGAAAGAAAAGTCATTTGTTACTTACGCTCGGCATGGGAAGGTGCGATGGCTTAGATTTGGCACGTGAGAGTGCATGAATTTTCTATTACATGATGACCAAGAGTTCTTTCCAGGGGAGTGGCAGCGATAGCTTTCACAGGTGTTTTCAACGTTGGGTGCTAATGTTTAAGCATAACAGCGAGTGATGGCATAACGATTATGGTTCGATTTGTGATGTAAGAGAGAATAGCTTCTTCGAGTATATAACGCAACTAACTATGTCTGCAATGACGAATCAAACATTGAATGAATCACTATAAAGACTCAGTGAGCAGTAACATGCCTTTGAAGCCAAGTACGTGCTTGTTTGCCTACCGGCTCGACCGATCCGGCCGGAAACCACGACTTGGGATGACTGACAAACAGTTTCAAAGGGCGTGAATCAAGAACGCTTCTCTCACAAGTTATTCACGGAAGGAACGAATTTGCCTCTTGTCGTAAATCCTACTAAAAGGGCAAAAAGCACATAAACCAGGTCGCATTGTCTTTCTCGTTCACTTCCACCACCCAAATCGCAACATCGCCCAGCTCAGTCAACCTCCCCAAGAACAAGACCAACACACAAGCAGAAACACACGATCCACATCGCAACCATGGGCCTGTTCTCCTCCATCTTCAGCCTCGTCCTCGTGGCCCTGCCCTTCCCGGCCCTCGCCGGCACTTCCTTTTACGGCCCCGATGCTCCTTGCATGCAGTGGATGACCCACGGCAACTTCCTCATCGCCAACTGTCCGGGCCGCGAGATCACCGCCATGACGGTACTCGATCTGAACCAGTAAGCCTCTCACAACTCTCACGTCCTCCCAAACGGCCCAGTCGGACTAATCCTCCTCTTTTCCTTCTTCTCTCAGGTGCTACGCCGCCAACCCCGACGGCAACCTCGTGGCCGCCAACCACGGCAACTTCAACACCAAGGGCAACTGCACCTTTGACCCCGTCGAGAACGGCTCCCACGACATGTTCACCACGTGCCCCAACACGCTCAAGCCGGGCACCAACACGGCCAGCCTGGTCAATCTCGGCAAGTCCCATTTCCCTCAGCCCGCTTCGTGAAGGACCCCCCCGACGCATGTTGCTAACAATCGCCCATCTGCCCGCAGCCCATGTCGAGAATCGCAACAGCGTCCTCTGGTGCGGAAGTATCAGCTCGTGCTACATCGACGGCCCGGATTGCCTCGGCTGTCAGGATACCTGGATCAAGGACGGTATTCGCTGCAAGTGAGCAACGGACGCACTGCTGGTCGATGGACATGTGACATGGTCTCTTCATGTGCGGAAATTCGGGTCAAGCCAGCGTATGATGATTAGGGGCGTGTGGGAGTCTTTGATTCCAGGTTTTGGTGACTGAGATAGAGATTATATTGGTCTCTTCCAGTCAAGAATGTGAGGTGCATTTGCTTGCGAGTTACGTCGTAGCTGAAGATACCAACAATAATAGCAGTAATAGTCAAGGTGCAACGTGCCAAAAGGTGATTGCACAACTACGAAAGTCAAAACTCGGGTCTTGATGATGTTTTCTTAGAAATCTTGATTCTTGCGACTATATAAGCGCTTAATACGTGCTTGTGTCATGCCAATCGTATCGAATCTTTACCCAGATTGATTGTCTGCCCTTCTTGAAGCAAAACCTCGCCACTGCATCGCGTGACATGCCAAACTCGCTTCTTGCCAAAAGTATCAATATATGCTTGGCCATGCCCATTACAAATCATGCGCTCGAAGCTGCAGAAACAGCATTGAAAAAAACAGAACGCCGGTACCCTTGGCCATTTTCAAACGCCCTATACCCTCGAGACAAAACACATCCGAGAGGATCCAAACGAAGAAAGGAAACAGAAAAGAAAAAGCCTCTAAAATGCGGCGGACAATATACCGCCAAGACAGAAGAAGAAAAGGGGGAATCGAGTCGTGCAAGGTCGTGATGCTGTATCAACCTTGACGTTTGCAGTCCATGTCAATATAGTAAAAGGGAAACGTCTGATTTCTCAGCGCAGAAAGTTGTGTTGCCGCTGTAAAGTGTTCAGTTCTGATGAATCTCATTCCAGCCTCCCCAGCAGTGTGTTCAACGTGCGTAAATTGCGGCAGTTCGTCGAGATGTTGAGCATCCAAAAGAGCCAAGCCGGTGGTCAAGGCCAACTTGCTTCGTAGTGTGATGCCTATTACGGTTGGAATAATTTACGCCATCCGATCCTGAAACCAAGTAGGCTATACCAGGCTATGGTATAGCCTGAAGAAGGGGATCTAAGTAACGAATGACGTTCAACCGCTCAAGAGACGGCGCACGTTGTGCCGGGGCGAGTTCTCATCGGATGTCCAGCTGGAAAGGTTTGAACCGGCCACCGATAGTGGCGCAGCGCGGGCATTTCCTTCGGGCACCCTGTTCTTCCATCAGTATGTTGACGCACTCACGACATAGGCCGCAAATGCATTCTGTGCATGCATAAGATTCCTTCAACTTTGAGCTCTTCTGGCAGGCGGCACAGTAAATGTGCACATCCTGGGACGAGTAGCTCGGAGACGAGTCTGACAGTCCAGTCGCTCCAATGTGGAACTGATCGCCGCTCTCGCCGCTCTCCACGCTAGGGAAAGGCTCGGGGATGCCTTGATGGAACGAAGGAGGGGTCAGGGCTTGCTGCAAAGGTGAGGCTTGATATCCATGGAAGGACTGGTGGACATTATTATGAGCGAAGGGGGGCATAGACGCTCGGTGGATCGATATAGGTGATTGAGGCACCTGATATGTCAGTAAGACAGGATCGATCCCAGATAGCTGGAAACCCACAGGAGTTCTATCATCCTCTATGTCTTCAGTAGCTGACGCAGCGGCATCGATGAGATCCTCCCATCGCTTCCCATAGTCCGTGGAAGGTTCAACGGACTGAGCCTTACGATCAAGCCCCCCAGATTTCATACGGTCATCATTTTGGATTCTCTTCAGCCACTCAGCAGCCTGACCCTTAGACTTTTGCTTCTTGTGGCCTGGTTTGGTCACCGATTGCTTTCTACGCCGGTGAGGACCAAGCGATCGTTGCAAAGGGGGAAGTGTGGAAGATCGTCCGGTAGGAGGTGAGTTAGGTAGAATAGATGGCAACAAATCCCTTTGTGGCGGTGGTCTCGCGCCATTCATGGAAGGAAATGGCTCGCTCGTAGGTTCAACATTGATGGGCGGAAGCTCAATGGTGCTTCTCGGGATGCGAGGGCCGTCCGTATCAGACTGCCAATCCTGACAATTGAATCATATTAGAACTTAAAATGTCCACACGATTTTGGGAAAAAGGGGCTGCCTGTCATGGCCAACGTTACCTCTTGCGAATCCCATCCTGAATCCATCCTTTGAGCCTGGCCCAGCTGGGCCAAGGCGGCAGCGGCGCTCTCTGTGGGCAGCATGGCACCCCCAGCAAAGTCGGCCAAGCCTCTCGGAGTATCTGGTGCACTTGAATCATCTCGAAAGTATGCATGGTTCATCTGTTGGTAACTTCTCGGAGGCCTGATGGGCGGTTGTACCGGATGATTGCCATGAGGGACACCACCACCGTTGATGTTATTCTGCGGAATCTGCGATCGATCTTGAGGTGGCGTGTTAATCATCAAGAGAAAGCTCTCCTCTGTTGCGGGAAGCTTAGGAATGTAATGCTCAGGGTGGGCTCGTCGGATATGCTCCTGCATGGAGCGATATCTCTTTTCCTATGGGCAGGAAGTATGCATTAGCTCGGATCAGACGGGTGGACATGATGCTCTGGACAAATCAAGCTGTGGTGACGATGCAGGGCTATTGGCCATCTTGTCCAGGATTGGCGACAGCTTAAGGTAGCTCTCGAAGCTGTGCGAAGCTGAGCTTCAGCGTAGCTGCTGAGCTGCCCTTGAGCTCTCGCAGCTGTAGCTCGGGATCGGTAGCGACGGCGGGCTGGTCGTGGGAGGAAATGCGGTTTGGTACTCACGCCTATGCATCGCTTGCGGCAACTGGAGCCATCCTGATTGCGCAGGGGGCAGACGACTTCATTGTTTGCATCGATGATGGAAAAGGACGAGGTCAGGGACTGTCTCGGAGGCATCTTGAGTTCAGCCAAACCCCACCATGCGCTGGGCGAGGTCGAGGCGGGGGGTCGTGAGATTGGTGTTGCGATAAGCGGCGAGAGGTTGATAGCAATCGAGGCTCTGGGTCTTGGTTCTGGACTCGGTTCGCATTTGAGGAAGCTTTTGGTTTGAGGGGGAAAAGGCGAAACTGCTGGGGCGACGGTAAAGCTGTGCTTGTCTGTAAATCGGCGTTCAATCGATCGGTCCAATGGATCAGTGCAATTGAGATTTTTTGTGGTGTGAGTGTGTGGGTGTGGAAAGAATGATTGAAACTCAACAGCGAAGAAGAGTAATAAAGGGCAAGCAGGTAGCAGCTACCTCTTGCGCTGCAAAGTGTTACAGGCGGCTTTCTGAGACAGACAATGGGGATGGAGGGGGAGGGGACTGCTGGGTTGGGGGGTCAATCAATTCTGGGCTGTGCTGGGTAGAAAAGACCCTCGAGTCGGGCTCCTCGCTAAAAATGTACGAGGTACCTTTTGTCTGTCCCTCTTTCACCAACTGAGAGCCTTTCTTGATAATTGACTGCCGGAAGACAGGCACGCGGACCGCGGGACGAACAGGAACCTCAGGTACCTTTAGGAAGGAGTAGGAACTTGACGGGCGGCAGCTGTCAAGTTGGCGCATTGAGAAAATACTTGCTTTCCGTACCTCTTGGGCTCTTGAAATCTGAATCTGGAACTTGGGCGCCGGGCCTGTCCAGCCTGTATTGTCTACCTTGAACGATAAACAACTCGACGACTAATTATCTGGGTTATGCCGAATTCGACGTCTGGTTGCGTTGCCCATACTACTTTTACGACGACGCTACTACTACGTTGTATCCATACAGGATTTCGGACCTAAGAATCGCAATTTTACTCGATATTACATTGCATTACCTGTTGGACGAGAAAGCACTGATGAACTCCAGGGACTCTATGGCCGGCTAGCAGAAGCATAGCATCTTTACTGCCCAGTGCAGCCGTCGGCGGTCCCACTCCCAAGCCCAATTCGTGGTTCACACGAGATATCCACAGACATGCTGGGGCAAACCGTTGGCAGTTAATTTCTCTGTTTTCCCTTTTCCCTTGATGTTCCCTTCGCTATTACTGCTTGTGCTCATCAACTGATAAAAGAGAGTCAATAGATGTTTCCGCAAGACTGGCTCCAATGCTCAAGCACTATCGGGTGGCACAGCTAGCTACCTATCCATCCGTCCATACCTTACGCCGTACATACATCGTGTGTACATGACATTAACCAGGGCCGCCTCCAGCGCTCCGGGCAGTTTTCTCATTCGGTCGTTCTGAAGCTCCCTCACTCCCCACTCTGGGCGAGCCGGCCACCCAGATCATCCCCTCAGCCGATCCTCGATCGAGTCAGGAAGCTGAAGAGTTCAGGGATGCCAGCCAATCAGCCAATTGCAAGCCTGACATAGAAGGACTCCCTGACCCTGGGAACTGGAACTCCGGCGTCCTGTCTGCTCTTGTTGCCGCTCTGAGACTGGCAGATATTGACAAAGGCTGTGCAACTGGCACAGGACACATGCTGGTTGTCAGAGGTGCTCAGTACGCCATTGCTCGGAAGGTTTCAGCTTCTCACGAACCTTCTTACCGATAAACCGTGGGATTACATACGCTTGGCCTGTTGCTTTTTGGACCATATGACCGACTTTCAACTACTACTGCTAGCCCTCGGTGCTACTATTATACATGCAGCAGAGCAGTACGAATCGCGGGGTTCTGCGGCTTGGGCTGGGATCAAGATTAGAGGTGCGCCGACCTGATAAAGCACTCCTCCATTCTCACCTTAGCTCTCCGCCAAAGCAGCAGCAGCTTGGCAGGGTCATCTTTCTCCCTCTGGATTCGGAGTGGCTCAAATCGTCAGCAGCCAATACAATAACACCGAAATTCGGTGACTCGAAGTGGACTCGCCCTGGAAGCTGCTGCTCAAGCCCCAAAAAGCTCAGTCTTTTTTCATAATGGAACCAGCCTGCGCAAAAAGTCTTGTCTGAATTTTTTTTCTTCTCACCCCCCACACGACTTACCTATAGCCGGCGGCGGGGGCAAGCAAATTTTGTTGCCCGACATGGATTCATGTTCACATGCGCCCAGAATCTTGGATCGGGGGCCACCGATGGGTAGCTTCAGGGAACAACCCTCGACTTTCCCATTGCTTGCTTGAGAAAACGATGCGTTTTAGACAACAGACCGCCCTTCTAATCCGGCAACAACGAACACTACTGTGTCGAATCGCAACCACGGATTCATTTTTCGATGAAGGGCGCTATGAAAGAGACCGAATTCGACAGCACCATCTTCGTCTGGCGTTGCGGGCGGTCAACTCGTCCTCACTGGACCAAATTACCTCAGCAGGTCACACGCGCAGAGCTTGATTTGATCTGCAGTGGACAAGGCGTGGGTTACGTAGTATTTCAAGCTCTGCTTCACTAGTGATGGAGCATGGACTGCTGTGGAGGTCCTGCTTGCTGCATACCTTACATGTAAGCTCCGGGACGAGCTTTGGCGTTGTGAGTGGCAGTAACAAATGAACCTGCGACAAGACGCCCTCGCCACCTACATATTTCGACAGATGCAGCATTCACTCTCGCCCATGACATGATTTAGTCCCGAGGACCGTCGCCATCTTCAGACGCAGCTCAAGAGACTGAGAGAAGCGTCCATCACAAAGTATAACAATATCATATGCCATATGGCATTCAATATGACCCCCCAGCCCCAGAAAGATTGCCCCAGGGCAAAAAGTGGTAACCGGTGCGGGCCCAATGGAGCTACTGCGAGTGCTCGCAGCGACAGATTAGCTGCTGTTGGGTGGCCGAGGCCATTGACCCGGATGTGCCTGGTTATTTTCATTACTAGTATCCAGGATCCTTTCGGCATGGGGCTTCGGCAAGTTGCATGCCGTCTCCTACGTCTATTACATCTGCGCCGTGGCTGCGCTGGGAATATTCACGAAGGCAGCCTCAGTCACCATGAGCTTACCCATGAGCTCGACAAGCTCGACGAGCTTGACCAAAAGCTGGAGCATCTGAAGCTTTGGGTTGGAGAGCTTCATCGATAAGAGCTCTATCGATACGGAGCAGCTGGATCGCGAATCTCTGAATGCCCCTCATTTTTCAAGGGTCCAATACAACCCGCCCGGGATACCTCTGCTAGCCGCTCATCACTTGCCTTTTATGGTCTACTCGCTCGAGCTGCAGGCGGCTACCTATTTGCGTCTTGGATTTGCCGTTTGCTGCATTCAATTCACTCGACTCGACTCGAACCCGACGAGCCTCGCCCCCCGGTCCAACCGAGCACCAACACAGCTCTTGTCAAACTTTTCTCTTTCCGAGGACAATGTTTTTGCTTACGCAATTAGACACAATTCCGCCGCATACTCAACCTGCAGAAAATTTTCTCGAATGCTTGCCGACCTGGACATCAACAGAAGGAATACAAGTGGCTCATACATGGCAGTTCTGGCCCGTCATAATGGGCATATCACAAGCGCGGGCTGTTCATGGTGAGCTTGTAAGCTGACTGAGAATCTCTGGCCTATGTCAGCAAAAATGTGAAAACGTCAGCGATAATCCAGGCCCAACTCAGAAGACAAAACGATTCTTCAATAACTTGCCAAAATCGGCTCTGCCGCCCACAATAATAACAGGGGTGTCTGGTACGTGAATTCAGAGCTCCGCGAATCTGGCGCCAGTCGTCTTTGATGGTCAAGAACGACAACCTATCGTGTACAAAGTTGCTCCCTTCGATCGGCCATATATCGCTTTGCTGGTTGGTGAAACCCGCGTTGGACTCTGGACTGAGTCTTCGTACCCAGCTTGCTTGGCACTTGTCCGGCAAGAAAGAACTTCGGCTTGGCATTGTTTGGCATACGAATCTTAACCCAATAGTGCGAGTGCGACTTTGTCTTCATATACGCTTCTGATAAGCAGACGGTTGACTGCAGTATACAGGACCTTGGGTAACTGGTCTAGCCGCACTTGTCAGGAACGACATATGATGCAGGGCCGCTGATCGTTGTTCTGCTGTGTAACCTGGCAGCATCTCTTGAATGGTCATGACAAGAGAGATGCTGTTCTTCGAATATGGTAAAACGCCGTGGGCCCGGGGCCATCTCCATTGCTTGGCGCTCCTGTGTGGGTCCACAGTATACTGGGACTTCAAGCAACATTGCAACGACAGGTTCAGCCAAAGCAGGAGATCGCTGACTATTTCAGTACCAATAGTATAGCTTCGGTTCATTTCTCAGACTTCATGGTATGTAGTTCATCTGAGGCTGAAGAATCGACACTGCCACAAACCTGGACTAATAGGCGATCGAATCCGCAGATGCGTACACAAGAACAAACGACAATGATCTCCCCAAAAGCAATCCTTCAGATAGACGTAAGTTCTTGATTATTGCGAGACAATATACACCTATAACATCTGTTCATCGGATCATTCCTCCGTCTGATGCTCGAGGCTGAGCTGCCAATATGATGGTAAAGCCGTTATCCTAATCGATAACAATGATCCCGGCGATGAGTATTACTGAGCTGACGTACAACGTCATGTCTATGCTTCGGTGGGTTTCCTTAAGAAGATACTCGATTTGTTTTGAAAACAAAACGGAGTTTCAAGTTTGGGCCAGGGAACATGATCAACTTGCTTGTCAGGAACTAATGAGGGTCGACGTAACCATTTGGCCACCAATATCGAATGAGGGGTATTCCGTCTCCGAGTCCCCTAAAACGAGTTGGACCTCACCATGAGAGAAACCAAGCGAGTGGTTGAGCGGGTCGCCGAATACCCAAACCCAAACCTGCGCCATATCTGCTTCCGGGCTATAGAGAGGTCTCCGTGATGCGGTTGACCAATCATGGCAGCAGCAGCCCTGGCAACCCTCACCCAGAGTTGTTGTCTTGGCGCGCGACCAAAGCTGAAGACTGACATTCGTTGGATCCCGTCGCAAAGCGCAGCGCAAACGCCCTAGGTTAGTCTTCTCTCACTCTCTTCCTTCTCGCGTCGACTTTCCTGGTCCCTTTTAAGAAAAAAAGGAATCTCTTATCCAATGAAAAGCATCATCATTTCTGTAATGGGGGCTTTTCTACTCATTTCCGCATAAAGCCCATCTTACGAGGATGACGGCGTAGCAACATAGGGCTTGGCTTGGTCTTCTCTCGATCCTGCGTCGGCAAGGTTGTCTCAAGAGAGTGGGTGTGCCTCGTCATCCTCTTTTTTTTTTTTTTCCTCCGCCCGCCAACACCACCAGCACATGTGGAACAGGAAACGACACAAAACCAAATGTCGTGCCTCGTCGGTGATACCTTTCTTCGTATCGTTGCTCGCCCTTGAACCCCTGGGTCCCTCATGTCTCGGTCTGTTATCCCGTCTTGTGTTGCCGTCATCACAAGTCTTCCCCTGACAGGACACGGAAGCGGACTCTAGATTACACCTTCCGGCTCGGGGTTTAGGTGATAACCTGGATCGATCTGGAGGTGGACGGAACATTGCAAAACTTCTTGGATGCATCTATGAACTCAACGCTCTTTCCAAGAGGCGCTGGAAAACGGAGGCGGTAATAGCCTGCTGATGATCATCCACTGCGCCGTCGACCATGGCACTAACCATTAAGCACCTCAACGCGGACGCCTCGTTCCTACTGTCCTTTGCGCCCGTCCACCCCTCCTCGGATGGTACGGCGCCGCCGCCGCCGCCGCCGTTCACGGTGCTGCTCGACCCGTGGCTGACGGGCCCGTCCCACATATTCCACCGGCGGTTCTCGACGACGACGCAAAAGGTGGCGCCGTGCGTGGCCTCGCTCGCCGAGCTGCCGAACGCGCTCGACCTGGTCGTCGTCAGCCAGGCCAAGAGCGACCACTGCAACGAGGCCACCCTCCGCCAGCTGCCGGCCTCGGGCACGCGAACCCTCATCCTGGCCGAGCCCGCCTCGGCCCGCCTGATCCGCAGCTGGAAGTACTTTGACAGGGACAAGGTCCGCACCATTGACCCGTGGAGGGACCCGCGGGGCGGAGGAGGCGGAAACGTCCTCCGCGTCCCGGTGCCGGCCGTCTCGCCCGGCGGCCAGCCCGGCGAGGTCACCGTATCCTGGATCCCGCAGAGGCGGGACATGTCCGGGCTCCACGGCGCCATCGGGATCACGTACCGCCCGCCGTCGGCCCTCGGACCGGGGGCGGCGCTCTCGTCGCACCCCGTCGTCACCGATCTCGTCCCCACCCCGCCGGCGACCCCGGTCGCTCCCAGGCGCCCTCCCCGCCGCCGCCAGATGATGGCCGCCGCGGCCTCGACGACCAACGTGCACCTGTTCCCGCCTAGTCCCCCGGTATCGCCGCACTCCCTGCGCTCCGTACAGTCGGCCGCCGCTCTCAGCCCGACGTCCCCTCTCTCCCGCCACGTCAGCCCGTCCTCGCCAGGCCGGCATCTCGCCCCGTCATCATCCGCATCGGCCGGCGGCCGCCCCCTATCCCTCGTCTTCTCGCCGCACGGGATATCCTACGCGGACCTATCCCCGTGGGCGACGTCGCACCTGGTCGCCGAGGCGGCGCTGCCGCTGTCGGCGCTGCTGCACTGCATGGACGGGATATCGAACCCTTGGTGGCTGGGCGGCGATATATGCTCGGGCGGCGGCGCGGGCGCCGAGACGGCCGGACGGCTGGGCGCGCGCGTCTGGGTCTCGGCGCACGACGCCGACAAGGACGTCCGCGGGTTGGGCACGGGCTTGTTGAGGACGCGGCGGTGGGGGCGCGAGGAGATTATCGCTGGGATCGTGGAGGGTGGTGGTAGAGGTGCAGGGGCCGGGCATGTAGAGATTCTTAGACTCGGCAGCGGGGAGGAGGTTCTCGTTACGGGCGAGGGTCTGGTCCTGGCGGCTTCTTCTGCGGAGACGAAGAGATGAGAGACAGGTATAGGTATGGCTTGAGTATTATGATGTGCGAGATGCAAGATACGCTGTGAGTGTGAGACCGGTCATGCTACGTCCGAGTTATTATTATTTTTTTTATTTTTTTTGTGAGACGAGTGTAGATGTTTTATGAAACATGACTATATATATATACATTGAAAGTATGGAGATATACAGACTTTCCACAAAGACTTGGTTGAGATTAAAAGAAAACATCACGCCGTGCTGTGGTTACGCGCCCTTTTTTATGAAACCGGTCTGCCACAATCACGCTCTCCGTTTCTAAAGAATATTTTGCGTGCTTTTTGCTTTTTGAATTTATTATCTACGTTTTACGCAGGGTAAGTTATTCAACATTGGTTAGTCAGAATTGCCCATTTCACTCGGTTTTCTGTGATATATGCGGTTCGATAGAATACTTTCTTTGGATTGCTGCTATTCGTCGTATACGACTTGCAGTTTGATGATCCTCCCCGATACGAGACCGAAGATTATGAGAGATCTGTCACTCAAAGCTCAAAAAATGATCCGCAAATCTCATTACTCAAATGCTAGAAACAGAAGTTTCCCTCTCCTGCCTCGTAGGGTATCTACACACATTGTCATGCTTTTCTCTCGTCTGCGGCACGGAAGTGATGTGCCTCTTTGATTCGAGAGACCTGGGCTCGCCGCTGGTCGCTTACATCTCGGGTCCAGGTTCATAATCCTCTCTCCACTGACCAAATTATATAAGGTCTGCTCGCTCTCCTTTCCCGGCTTACTTGAGCTGCTTGAGAATCTCCTCGAGAAAGTCCTCAAAGCTCAGCGTGATGTAGCCGTCGCGGTCCTCGTCGTACTTTTTGAACACGTCGGTCATGCGCTTGAGGCTGATGCAGGCCTGGACGAAGAGGTCGAAGCTCATGACGCCCTCGTTACGCTTGTCGTACGTGTCGAAGAGCAGGCGGATGAAGCGGTCCGAGAGGCGGTACCTGAACGCGATCAGGGCGTCGGTGAACTCGTCGAGCGAAATGTTGCCCGAGTGGTCCTTGTCGAAGCGGTCGAACAGCGTCCGCCACGACGCCAGGAACGACCACAGCCCGCAGAACTCCTGGTACCCGATCGTGCCCGACCGGTCGCTGTCGAACATGCGGATCATCATGCGCACCGTGTGCGGGTCGAACGCCGTCCAGTCGCCGTTGACCAGCGCGGCGCTGAGTTCCCTCTCGGACAGCTGGCCAGTGCCTAGAAAGTGTGGTTAGTCGTAGGTTTTTGTGATTGCGACACCTTGCTGCCTTACCATCCTTGTCTACAGCCCTGAACAGCGGCAAGAGAGTCGGGTCGGTGCCGTCCTGAGGAGCAGGCGAGGGCGGCGGCCTGCTGACGGCGGGCGGTCGGTTGTGCGTGGTAGGCCGAGGGCCCTGGGCTTGTGGCGGCGGCGACATGGGCGAAGATGCCGGGCCGTATGAGCCGTAAGCCTGGAGGCGTCGGGGGTCCGAGTTCTGGTGAGGCCGCATGTTCTGTTGGTGTTGGGGGAGCGGCGGCGGAGGCTTGCTTTCGTATCTGGAAGAAGGAGTGGCAGATCCAGGCTTCTGCAATGACTTGTTAGCATGCCCGGCTTGGGCTGTGGCGGCGCAACTGAGCGGGAGAAATGCGCATTCCGTAGGAGCGACTTGAGGGAAAGAGACGTACTGGTTCTGGCTCAGCGAACCTGTAATAAGATCATGTTAGCTGTTGTCTCTTGTTTTAAAGGTAAATCCCGTATATATAAAGACGGTTTCAGCTTCATTGCAAAGACCAGGCGCCGGCGCCGGTACGGGACAAAGAGGGCAGTCCGCGCGACGTAGATTCATGCGCCGGCGAGAGGTTCGGCTAGATGAACAAACACCAAACTGGACACGAGGCCTTGGTGGGATGGCGGGGTAAATACAGTCCAAAAAAGATGACGAACTTACCTGGGCAGCTCGTCGGGGTTGTACGATCTGTTGTACGCCATGTTGACGGTGTTCTGTTTTGTCAATTGAGGCGAAAGAGTCGAGTATATGGTAGTAGTGAGAAGTAGTGGGCAGCAAGCAACGACGAGTTGAAGTCTGACAACTTTTATAAGCCGCTGAGGTTGCCTTGTGATATGACAGCTCTCCCGAGAGCGAGAGAGGCTGTGAATCGCAGACAAAGGAGGGAAGCAGAGCTACAGGGGGGTGGAGGTGGGTACGTGGAGGGGCCGCCTTTAATGTAGCCTGGGTGGCCTAGCACAAATGCAGGCTGGCCCCAGGCTGGTACGGGGTATTACTGGTGCGCTGTAGGATCTCAGTCCCAGCTAGCATGGACTCCTAATTGGAAGGCATTGTACCTGATCAGCCCAGCTGCGCACGTCAAGTGGTGATTTGCATGTAAGCAAGCACAAGGTGTCCATCATGTAGTCAGGCTTTGGTGATTTGTCCCAGGCATAAAGGTCAGCAGTTGTATGCTTCTATCATATATTCATTTAGATCATTCTTCCAATGTAATTCAAAGCACCGGTGGACCAAAGCTAGAATAGATTGCGCAGTTTACATGGATACCTACGCAAGCGACCGAGTAAGTACGAAAAACAAGTACGAAAATTAAAGATACCAAGACGAGTCTGCAAGTCGACCAGAAACTCCCCAAAAGAGCACCGAGAGGCTCAACATCTGACAACCTGGCCAAGGTAGCACAACACCCACCAAAGCACCTCTGCGCTGAGAGCTACACAGATACAGCACCGACATGGCTACCTAAAACGTGGGGCTTCCCATGAGGCAGTACACTTGCAAATCAGGGGCGAAGAAGCTTGACTGCTTTTTGCCGTTGTGCCGGCGCGGCCTGACGTAGCGAGGAATCCGAAAAGATTGGGCTGTGTACGCGAGACTCGTCATCCGAATTAGAGCGTTTCCATCGATATCAAGCTTTGCTTCTTTGTCTTCTCCTTGGACGCCCTGGCTTGGGCACTTGTGCGTCAATAACGGTGCTCATTCCAGCAGTGGCGTTGGTTAGCAAGGCTCAGTAATGCTCTCCATAATAGAGCAAGACAAGACAATCAATACGCAACACGTAGATGTATATGTAAGCCATCGCCCGGGGCTGAATGCTGAAATGCTGCATGCTAAATGCTGAATCGGAAATGTTGCACAGCAGCTTGGACGTTTTGTTGAGTATACAACCGGCAAGGCGTTTCAGCCGCAAGGGATCTGCAATGTCGTGTCCCTTTCAAATGATTGCTTTTCTATCTTAGTCCACACAACTGCGGCCATGATTGCAACTCTCTACCTAGAAGGATGCAGAAGCAACTGTAATTAGACTGAGAGGACCCTTACTTGCACCCCTGGTGGGGACGGGAACAAACCCTCCATGGGAATTGCATTCCACTGGACGACTTGTCCAGTCTGCAGGTAATCTGGCAGACAGGTAGCGCACCCGGCCCGTTGCGCTGGGCATCAATCCGGTGAGCCAAGTTTTCAAGTGTCCAGTCAGTTCCAGTATTTCCAATATCTAAGCAGCCAGTTCAAAGTTGCGTCTTGTCGAATGGATCCCGATACTACCTTATGACTAGACCCGTGGCCACGAGCGGCGAAAAAGAGACGTTCCCGTGCAGCGTGGTCAACGGTCATGAACCGCCATACGTAATTCGTCCAATTGCTGCCCACGTTATACAATGGTAGGAGCCTACTGGTAGTAGGGGACTAACTTGGTGCCGTACCCGTGCTTTCAAGGTCATATACTTCGTCGTCTAGCAAATAAGTCCTAGACCACCGAATCGGCTCTTCTGAGCTGCTATTACTGTCATTGTTGAGATAAATAAATGAATATATGCATTTCCGACGGATTCATCCTTTCACTAGGCAGGTACATCATTCCTAGTAGAGTAGATCCACGATCCAGAGCACACAGCCTCTCATGCCAAAAGATCCCGCCATGAATCGGACACCCCATCTTAGGTGCAATAGCGTCATCTCCCCTTCTAGAATGTTGAAGAGTTGCGATGGGACCTCCGCCCCGGCCTTGGCGCCCGGCATTCAACCGCTGTGCCGCGTCGCAACTTGACTCCCAGACCGCAACCCATGCTTTGTCATCTTCCATCTCCCCCAGGGCCGAAAATTCCATCTGCGCTTGGTTGTGACGTGATCGGGGCAGCGGGAGGTTTCTTTTCTCCCTGCAATTATACACCAGCACAAGCATTCACTTTACCTCGACATGTCGGAGACAAACGGGGTAGCAGACGAATTCTGGTTGTTCGGCTACGGGTTCGTGCTACCTTACCTTACCTACCCATCCCCTGCTTTTTTGACTTTCCGTCCGGGGCCGCGCCAAGTATAGTCGACCGGATTTGAGGCCGTGGGCTATACAGAATCAAGGAAAAGCAAAAATGATATTGACCAGCACGACTGCAGGAGTCTGATATGGAAACCGCCGCCGCACTTTGGTAAGCCCATCACAGGAGAACGAGATGTCACGTGCTTACCTTTGATGGATTACAGACCGGCGCATACCCGGCTGGGTGACGGGATACGTGAGGAGATTCTGGCAGGTATGGCTTTTGTAAATTCTGTCCTTCTGAGATGTCTTTACTGACGAAAATGTACAGGCAAGGTAAAAACCCGCGCAAATTTCTCTTCACTATATTACTATACCGCCCAGATTAATGACACTTTGGGCACACATAAAACAGCCAAGACCACCGCGGCACGCCCGAAGCCCCCGGCCGCGTCGTGACGCTGATCGAGCGGTCCTTCTGGTCCTCCCTCACGGACGCGCACGCCTCGGCGCCCGACCGCGTCTGGGGCGTCGCCTACCGGATCGAGCCCGGCCGCGCCGCCGAGGTCCGCGACTACCTCGACATACGCGAGATCAACGGCTACACGATCCACCACTCGCCCTTCCACCCGGCGGACGGGTCCGCTCCGATCAAGACGCTCGTGTACATCGGCACCCCCGACAACGACCAGTTCACCGGGCCCCAGGACCCGCAGGTGCTCGCCGAGCACATCGCGCGGAGCGAGGGCCCGTCGGGGCTGAACCGCGATTACCTGTTCGGTCTCGAGAGGGGCCTCGACGAGCTGAGCCCCGAGAGCGGCGACGAGCACGTCACGGACCTGTCGGACCGGGTCCGGGCGATCGAGGCGCGGCACAAGCAGGCCGGCGAGGACGGCACGGAGACGCCCTCGTCGCCGCCGCCGCACGAGTTCCGCAAGGTCCGGAGCGTCGATGAGCAGGAGGAGACGGAATGATCAAATGAGAGTGGGAAATGGTATTAACACAAGATGAAGCCTATTCGCGGATGGCTGGCTACCTCTTCTTTAGACAGATGATTCGTAAATACAAGCTCTACAATCATAAACAGTGGCCGTCCTGGAGAAGAACATTGTTCAGCTCGGGACAATTCGCTGGAAATATTGGCACTCTGGGGCCCTGGCTCTGTCATCGTCTGTATTGAAACGCAAGAGAAAAAAAATGAACCCGAGACATGCAAAATCAGGCCCAGCGGGATTCGAACCCCCAAAATTAATGTGTCTGGGTGGGGGCGGCCTCAGCCAGAGAGAGATACTTTTTTTCTTTCTTTCTTTTTTCTTTTTAAAAAAAGGAACGGAGCGTTTAAACCACTACACCACTGTGTCCTGTGGTGTCGCGGAGTTTGTTGAAAGTATCTGTTTTATTTTGGGTTATAAAGGGCCTCTTGAGACTCGGCCGGGCTGTGTATTTGCCACTGGTACGTGTTTCTTTCGGGAAAAGCCACAAAATAAAAGACGAGATGAAATAAGTTCCTACCTGCCCAGGTACCTAGGTTACCTAGGTAGTGATGGCTTTGATCAAATAATCACCGATGCGTGATTCTGGCGGAAATTGACAAATATCAATACAGATGCGAGCAAATCCATGTACACAAGAAACCAATCTTTGATTTACCGCTACTTGTGCGTATCTAGTGAAACGATAGATCCGCTGGGTGTGCTGGTAAGCCCTTGCCTCCTCCCCCACGTTGTGCTCCAACGAGGCACTTGGTTTTGTCTTGTGATATCCGTCTCATGGCGTTGTGCCTGTGGCCCTATTCCGAGCGGCCTGATTTGTCCCTTACTGGACTCATCCTCCATTTTTCCTTCCACCTCTCCGTGGATTAATGATCGTACCGTGGTCATAAAAAGATAATAAACCATCGCCGCAAAGTAGCAGGAATAAAGACTCCATCACTGTGGAACCTCTTAAAGAATGTGAAGACATGAACAATCTTCTCCGCTCCGCTTCCCCAAGAAGAAACCCCCTCCCCTGAATCAATGTCATGTACAAGAAGAGCGTCCAATCTGGAGGCTTAGTGAAAGAAAATGGTATGTCGGCTCTTGGTGGGAGTTGTTTTTGGCAAGCAACAGAATGTGTTGCGCGGTAGACGACTCGAGCTGATAAGTGGCGGAGAGGTACTCAATCTCCGATCCATCTGAAGTTCTAGCATCTCAATTCGCAAGAAGGATCAGTATTGAGGAGGTCCTCCCATGTGTTGGCCTTGGTTCTGCTGTCCCTGGTCATATCCATAAGGCGCCTGAACTGGGTAACCTACATAATTGTCAGCCACAGCTTCGACTTCATATCGACGGAAGAGAGTTGTGTGACCTACCCTGTGGTGGTTGCGAGCCATAAGCTGCCTGCGGTGGGTACCCTCCCCGACCATAAGCCACTGGGTACATCTGCTGAGCTGGCATTCCGTATCCCGGCATTGGCTGCGCACCGTATGGGCTTCCGTAGGCACCGGGCGCAGGGAACGATCCAGTTCGGCCGCCCATTCCGGGGGCACCTCGTGGTCCGGCATCCGTGGCATTATCAACGCGGATAGTTCTTCCATCAAACCTGGTCTGTATTAGCTACGCTATTCGTTTTCTGCTCGGTGCCGATCATGCTCACTCGACGTTGTTCATTGAAGCAATTGCCTTCTGCGCATGCTCTTGCTGAGTGTAACGAACAAACCCGAAGCCTCTGCTACGTCCAGTGTCACGGTCTTTGACAACCACCTGCGTAATCGATTTCAGTCAGTTCCGTTTGAGCTGTAGTACAGTTTGTTCTCCCGGGAGCTAGGAGGACAGCAATGTCGGTCGGACAGTTGAAAATGGGGATGGCATACCGCTTCCTCGACTGGGCCGAACTCCTCAAACTTCTGACGCAATGTAGCGTCCTCAGTGTGCCAAGCAAGGCCTCTGAAGTTCCCCAAATGGTTAGCTGAACGGATTTCAAATCGAGGAATAATGATTGCTTACCCGATGAAAAGCTTCGACATTGTTGCTACGGGTTGATGGTGGACTTGAATATGTACAAGAAGATTCTAAGGTTTTCCGTCAGCCTCAGGCAAACTTGCAGCAGAAAGTATGCGCCACGATTTCCAGGTGTGCTTCGCAATTTGAAGCATATCCAGACGGGTTCCTCTCAGCCTTTGTGTGGAACAACTCACCGGTTGAAATTCGCTATTGATGATAGATTTATCAATACACACGTCGATTTCGAGAGCACAATCGTAACGGCCGTTAGTCGCACTTGAGGATTTGGGGTGAAGATATGTCTTCAAAGTGATGTGATGGAGGATGAGGGAGCAGAATAGATCTGAAAGTGCTTTCGTCCGAGTGGGAAGAAGGGCCTTTATGGAGGTATTCGGTATAAAGGAGGAAGATGTGTAGACCAGCGGCCAGGGTACTTGAGATATTGTCAAGGTCTTGCTTGCTAATGCTTAGATCGATGCGTGACAGAAGAGAGGCTATCCATGGCTGCGATCCCATCTGATATATATGCTTCCATCCTTGGGCATAGCTGATCAGTCCAAGGGTGTCGTGTTGAGACATGCCAGCCACAAGCGGTTAATCACAGACAATGGACGAAGACGACGATGACAGTTCAGGGCTAGGACCAGCATGTGTGTGTGTGTGCCAGCCGGGGGTGACTCCTGAAAACAAGCATCAGACAGTACAGGTCAACTTCGCTCTGGACTAGGTAGAGAGCGGTGGGCGATACTTGACTGCTTGCTCCACAAAAATGAAAAGACCGGATGGTCCAGAGACAATACTGAAGCACTACTGCGAACTCCATATATGAAAACGACAATTATTGCCGAGCCATGTCCTGAACAGCTTGTTGCTACACCTGTGGGTAAATAAAATCCCAGGCGGTATGGTACTTGGCTGATTGGTTCGTTTCTCGGACTCCACAAAGTCCACCGGAACCCACCTGATGGGAATATACTGTATATTCTACTACTGAGGCTGGGTCGAGAGGTCTCGAATTTTTGGAGTAAACATTGTTTCTTGTTCCTTTTTTGGCATCCTCTCGGCGGCATTCCGGCCATGCGGGATGTATATTGATGTCGTGTTGAGTGATGCGCCTCTTGAGTTATCGACTCTGGACTCTGGGACACAGACTGAATCTGCTCGGAATGCTGTCAATATCTCTGAGCATATTGTTGAAATGAACATCTCAGGCTATCTCTCTACTAGTTTGGCTGGTCGGTCAAATACAGCCCTCTGTAATCGAGTATATTGCATGTATTGAGGCTCGACTTGACCTCGGTATTTCGTTAATGGCGCTGCGGGTTGCAGATCTGGGAGGGGCAGGACTAGCTCTTTGCTTTACCTGACAAGGTGCATATGATTGTACGTAGCGTCGTCAGGGGCCTTGCAATGAACTGACTGCCTACGGTTGCGGGAGGTGGGATTTGATAGCAGACAACGCTCTGCCATGGCGTTATCTGATCGAATAGTCAGTACGTCGAGGGCTGCAAAATTGATACTTGTCGTCACTGGTGGAGCCCCACTAGACAGGGAAGTTCTATACTCATAACCCACAGACATTTGCAGGAACGTGGTGAGCATGGAGCTTGAAGGGGTCCCCCAGAATAGGACACGCGCCCGTCGAACCCTGGTCTGGTACCGCGATGTGAAAGTCGCTCAATCACCTATGCGGTACACCCCTCAACATCGACGGTCTACCTGACTCCCCATCTAGCGATTTCTACGCAGAAGAGGAGCCTGGGTTTCGCGTGGTGATTGCGGAGCTACCTACCGAGCAGACAGACCCAATTGATGTCTGTGGGGAAAGAGACAGACGTATCCTGGCACTTTGCGAAACTTGCAAGGGACCAACAGTCTGGCGCACATCGCTTTGAAGCTTTGAAACGCGGTGGAAGCGTCGTTGCAAGGCAGAATGATGCTCGTGTACTGGTTCACTAGCCGCAATGAAGAAGTGCCAGGTTTCTTGACAGATGCGTAGTGTTCGCAGTGCCAGTAGGGACTATACCCTTGGCAGACCTGGGGAAGCGCGAAGTAGTGTAGGTATAGGGTACACAGAAGTCTCGGCGGGCAGAATACTCGGGTCGGTGTGTGGATCTTCAAACGGGCCCGGGGGTTTGAGCCCACTTATTAGTTGATCGTTGGGACGGGCGGTTGAGCTGGTTGGCGAAGCTGTAAATAGAGTTGTCCTTGTTCGGAAACAGTCGTCACATCGATGCCACCTATACTGGCACTGGCTGCAACCATCCGCCGCTCTTGATCGTATCCATGTCCCACGTCAGGGCAGGACGATCGACTACTTCTGCTTTGCGAGGTATACTCAGAAGGATGACGAGTACGTAAGTCGGCGAAGTGTCGGCAAGTGTGAGATGGATCATATACCGCGAATAGGTATGAACGTAGTTCTAGGCTCTTGCCAAGGACAAGTAGATACCACATCAGATGGACCACGCGAGTCGTTTCGAGGGCTAAAGTGTGCAAGGCGAGATCTCGGGCCAACTTCGACACAAATTGTGTTCCGAATAAAAAAGAGCTTGTTTAAAGTCATGTGTGACAAGCCAAGTACAGAGGGACTTCTGACGTGCAGTCGATCATCGTGGGATTGGCTGTCGACAGGCATTCGTCCATGGAACCTGCCGCCCGCAGAACCGAGTATGTGGAGAGATGGGCAGGCCGTTAGCAGTCACGAGATCTCGGGGAACTGACCGGGTGCTTCCCGCTTGCTTCGCCGTGTGCGATGCGAGGGCCCTTGAGGTAATGTGAGGCTTGTGCGGATGGTTCCGCGGCGGCCAGACGGGCGAGTATGCTGGACGATACCTCGAGAGAGACATCCAGAGGCCAGGCAAGGCGCATGAATCATTGAGCTTTCAGTGCTGTACAGGTTTGATGGATTCAAGGTTTGGCGACACACAAACCAGCTACCAGAGGGTCAACGTCCTTGGTCGTGAAGGCATTGCGGGTAACGGCATAGCTTAGATTACCAAATCATCATGCTATAGCGCAGCTCGCAATGGCATCCTCCTACAGATCGGGATTTGACCGAGGACATGACAACAGAAGATGTCTCAGACACGGGCCCTGGCCGAAAGATGCGCTTTTGGAATCACGGAGAGCTTGGGCCACCCTTGTGCTGTGGCTTACGTTGATACTTCTGTTGCCAGACTTGTCTCTGGGGCAGGCGCGAGGCAGGATCCTCGAACAAGTGAATAATTTTTTGGGACTCGAAGTTCAGACGACCAGCCCCCTATCGTGTCGACTTGCCCATTTGCAAAAGGGGGACTAATGAGCGATTTTCCCGACTGCACGGAGAAAGGAAGATCTGCCGAATCTTGGGTTCGTATACCGACCAGACCTACAGACCTGCTTACTTACAGCAGTCTCAGCAGCCTCAATAGTGGGTGTTGGGTACAGCGTACACTACCGTAGCTACCTTACCCTCCCAGCTGGATACCCACAGGTACGTGCGCTACAAGGGCCCCCCATGCGTTATAACACCCAACACATATTATGCGGCTCTGCTGTGGCTCCTGTGTGATGGCCCAATGCAACGCAGGGCGATCTGGACGCTTCGTAGCGTTGCAAAATGCAGAACAGGACCTTGCTGCACAGGAGTCTGTCTGTGTGTCAGAACGGATTAGAGCCTCATTACTAACGGCCAAGCACGCGCTAAGCTCTGGACCTGGCGTTCGCATTTCACGTCAGTTGCCGATCAACTATATATAGCGACAGGGGGCTGCTCGAGTGTATCAAGAGATCCCGCGCCAAGCCCCTGTGTAAAACGTCTCTGAAAGCCAGATGCCTCACAGATTGGTCACCCTCGCGCAGCCCAGGGTAAAAGCCTATATTTCCCTCAAGCCACATTGGTCAGTCCTCTACCCTGCGAGTTGATCCGCGGCAAATCTCTTGACAGATCAATGCTTGGCGTTTTCAGCACAAGGTGCATGGCCCGCAAACCTCGAGCTGCTGGAGCGTCGAGTATGCTATGTGTGACCTTGGATTGGGCCTGTCCAGGGGATTCATCTCCAGCACGCCCAAAAAGTCGACAAATTTGTCACTTGCAACTTGCAAGGTTTTCAAGCCCGGACAAAAGTGGAAATCATTGTCAAAATCGACGACGTGTGTGCCAATCAGGCGCTTCGCTATTCGCTCGTCATGTGTCATTTCCTCCGTCGACTAGGTGAACCTAGGTGCCTGGACCATATCACAGCCTCTATTCCAGGCTCCAATTCGGAGAATATTCCTTGCGATCAACCACTTGACGGAAAGATCCAAGCGACATTGATACATACCAGTCCTGTGTACATACCCAGGCTGCCACATTACCACCTCTGCAACCGGGGGGTCCTGCATTGTACCAAAGTGCAGCTCGGCAAGAGCTTCTCGGCGTGGGAGCCGGATACAACGCTGCATTGGGTATAGGTATGTAGGTAAGGAGACAACATGGCGACTTGGGTATCAAATGCATATCTGTGCCGCTGGCAACTACCAACATTGAACCGCTTAGCGATCCGACTAATTGATGTACTTAGCTACCTCAATAGTGTATACCTCGATACCACATGCAGTTTTACCCATGTCAAATCTTTGAACAACTGGTAGATACATACGGGGTGTCCACACGTATACTCAGACAGGGGCAACCACCAGATCGTGGGATCTGCCACTACCCTGATCCCTTCTCTTCCAAGCCTAGGTAGTACCTTCCCTCCCACATCAATGTCAGTCAGCCTCAAGTGGAGTCGGCTCCTGTCTTGAACGGCTGGGTCCCTCACTCTCAACACGACCAGCTCAAGGGGTCCTCTGCCTTTTTTTCTTGACAGATCCAGTGCCGAAACGGCAACCTCTTCGCTACCATCGCCCACCTGGACATTGCTCCGAGGGGAAATCGCTTTTCTCCCCGCATGTATGCCTGCGTCATCTTGGCTAGAGACGCACAGGTGGCCTGACACTCTCGATGCGGACATTTTTTCGGGTTTGATGTGCGAAGCTTAACTGTATTACTCCCTCGTCCGTTTCAATCATCACCGAGATATGGGTCGCAATACCTCATCCACAACCGCCTATCCATATCTGCCTCCCCATGATCACCGCGGCCCTCGAGCCGACCACGCGCTACACCACTCAGATGCTGGCGATGCCGCCCACGTGAAACGCCGCGGAAGAACAAGAGACCAGGGCTTCACAAAAATCGGCAACTCGAACCGGCCACTGGAGAAGGAACCCAGCATCAAGCTCGTGGAAAGCTGGCTCGCGGGGACAGGGACTCCTCACATGGATGCTGCAGCACTGCCTACAGATGTTGCAAAGCCTCACCGATTACACCTCCATCGACGACGACAACCGAGTCAAGAGCTCGAGCACTGGACCAAGCCTGGCAGGTCTTATCAGCCTACAGCTGTTTGGCAACCACAAGACCTCATCGAAACAAATCAAGTTAGCGTACCACTCGCTTCCACGAGCAGACGCCTGGGGTATCGTCGCAGGAAGCGCCCGAGCTCAGATGATAGTTCGTTGCTCACCGTTGTCGATCCTTGGGCCGCGTCAGGAGATACGTGTTCATCCAAACAATTGGCAAAGCCGAGAGCTGGATCTGAGCGGTCAGGGTCAAACAGAAATCCGGACGCGAGCGATGAGGAAACTTCTTCGTGGAGGGAGCCAACCCCAGAGCCCTCCACTTTCGAGAAGAGGCCAAGGCGGAAAACCAGAGAAGACAAGTATGATGTCAAGAAGGAGAAGCGAAGAACCGGAAAGACGAAGGATGATTCGGTGCCCCGTCGCAAGTTGACACAGAAAAGGAGTACCAAGAAACAAATGGTATCGTCGAGCAAGAATGTCATGAAGAACTACAATTCTGATGCAGTATTGCAAGACAGAATCACGGTGAGCATCCCTTCATGTCTACATGCAAATAAGGGCAGAGCATTAATCTGGTACAGGTATCCCAACCGCTGGCACCTGGTCTATTCAAGAACAAACGTGGCATCACTGTTCAACCAGGTAAGAGTCACGCTCACTTCAACCGGGTATGGACTTATGCGTCTTAGTCACTGATCTGGCTTACACCGACATGAACTTTCTCCGAGAGGCAAAGCAGAATATCACACCGAAACCAATATCGAAGAGACGGCTTAGCGAATTAGAAAGACAAAACAGAGAGATTGAAGAACTCTCGTCATTCTTCCTCCCGACCGAAAAGACTTCAGTTATTCAAAGACCTGAAATGTTACGACAACCACTTGGCGCTCCTGTCACATCACTTCCTTCGGAAAGATTTTCTGATGGCGATGAAGTTCGCACCCGGTCAGAAAGTCTATGTGAAGAGGACTCCAGGTCGCTATCTGTACACAGTCACGCTGACAGAGGAGGAAGAAGTGTGACCTCCAATCGATCTGAAAGACGGCCAGGTAGTGCAGCGACATACTACACGTGGTCGTCAAGCTCAGTTCGCTCGCCCAAACGCCAAAAGACGCAACGCACCTCAGTCTCCCCAGTCTTGGAACGTCAGGAGAGTGCTAACCCTGATGCCGTGGACGAATTGATGATAGCTACCGGCATCTTTCGGAATACCAATATTTACAATTTCGACCACGTTCCAGGCCATTCTCAAGATGATCAGCAACTCAATTTTCCTAGGGGCAGATCAGGTCAAGAGAGAACCAGGGTCGAGAGCACACAAATAAGAGGTCCCGAAGTCAAGACCAAACATCTGGACAGTCATGGTGATTCAGATATTGTTCCAGCTTCACTCAAAGCACGTTTGGATGCAATATTTCCACCAGCATGGCGGAAACCCGATGTCGATGCAAATAGTAGACCTCGAGAGGATACTGATGAGCACAATAAAGGGGTGGGGCTTTTGTCACATACACAGCCTGAGAACTCTGCATCCATGACTGAGATGGCAGGCGCAAGGAGTCACGATACTCAATCTATCAGTGCCAGACTTGAGGAGTCTCAATTTCCGGCACCTCGTGATGCAAGTGTAGGACAGATCGACGGTAGCCAGGTACACGCTCACGACGATAGTCTGCCCCGGACAGAGTCTCGTGCTTCTCAGTCGGATGAGAGACTGTCTACCACATCCAGAGATCTGATGCCGCCTCCACCAAGGCCTTCCGACTGCCTTTCACGTCGAACAACTCTAATGCAAATGAATAAGACAGAAGCGGATTCTCTGCCCGGGGATATCTCTTCGGCCAGGGCAAATCCACCGTTCCCCCGTCACGAAATGACCAGGCTCATTACTAGAAGTCCTCCTGCAGCAGTGAGCAGAGGCGCACAGAAACTACCACATGCCCGTGCCAGATTGCCCTCAGAGTGGGCATACAATCTTCACGAACTGAACAAACCTAACAGTAAGGAAGTTATACGCACGCCGGCCGCAACGAGCCCATGGCTTTCCCAAGCATATACGCCAATGACATCTGATGCCGTACATATGAGGAACACATCTGAGGTGAGCATGCACTCGGCATCACACGTCGATTCAGTGGAAAGTGGTGAAGACTTGCCTGTAACCGAAAATCCCGCATTTATGAGCGGACTGGGGGAAAGTCTTGCCGATTATATTGCCAGAATAGAGCGCGAGGTTTACCAGGATCCCTTGGCAGATGTCAGCTGTCCTTCGAGCCTGAAGGATAAGGACACTCAGCCTCTGGAACGCATTCCTCCACGATTCCAAATGGACTATAGCGACGTCAATCATCAAGCTCGAGAATTTCATGTCAAGACAGCTGAAAGTTCAGGTCTCCCGAGCCAAGGCGTGCCATATGGTTCCGCCCCTAGCCAGGTGACTTTGGATGATGTCTCGGGGGAACATCAAGATGGGTCTCATCGATATGAATTGAATCTTGACGACGAAGTTGGGCAGTCGGACGTATTGGAAGAAGAGAGAAACGAAATGTCAGGCTTTTGGCGACCGAATCAGCTCTTTGGCCTTTGAAAATAATATTTGGGAAACTTTGAGAAATTAGATAACGGTTATTCTTGATTCATGTACATAAATATAGCTACATATTATAAGACAGTCCTCACTCGGGTTTTTGATCTTTCCACTTTTCTCTTATACTGTCGACATCTATGCCGCATGCTTGAGACTTTGTGACAACTGCTTTGGCCTTTCCCACGACGGGCGCATCAATCATGGCTCCGTCCAAGGTCCAAGCTCCCCGACCAGCGGCAGCCGCCTTTTCATCAGCAATGACAACCCGCACCGCCCACTCGACCTCCTTGTCGCCGGGTGCAAACATGCGCTGAACCGTGTCGACCTGGGAGGGGTGGATGCACTGCTTACCGTTGAACCCCATGGCCTTGCCGCCGCGGCACTCGTCCTCGAGGCGGCGCAGGCCCTCGTCGCCCTTGTACGAGGTGCAGACGAGGTCGATGGTGCTGGGCAGGTCGGCGGCGCGGGCGGCCGTGGCGATGGCGGACCGGGCGTACAGGAACTCGGACAGCGACGGCGTCCGCGTGATGCTCAGGTCGAGGGCGAAGTCCTCGGCCGCGAAGATGAGGCCCGACAGCAGGTGCGGCGCGGCGGCGCAGATCTCGCGCAGGTTCATGACGGCGCGGGCCGACTCGATCAGGGCGATGAGCCGGACGGGGTTCTGTCGCGGGTCTCGGGCGGGCGCCAGGTGCCGCAGCGCGTCGGCCGCGAACGTCAGGTCCGACGCCGAGTTCACCTTGGGGATGACGACGGCGTCGAGGCCGGGGGCGGATGCGAGCGCGGTCAGGTCTTCCAGGGCGTGCGGCGTCGAGACGGCGTTGATGCGCACGGCGACCTCGGAGATGCCCGGAGGTCTCGAGGTGAGCTGGTCCAGGTGCGCGCGCAGGGCGCGCCGGGCGTCCGGCTTGGCGCTGGGCGTCACCGAGTCCTCCAGGTCGTACGTCACGTTGTCCGAGTGCAGGGACAGCGACTTGGTCAGCATCCGTGGGGACGACGCCGGGACTGTTGGTTGTTAGTTTTATACTCGCGGCTACGTCAATGGAAGAAGTGCGTACCGTATAGCAGGGAGCGCCTGAGGATGGCGCTTGATTTGGCTGCCATGACCGCGTGTTACCAATCGAATATGTCCTGTGTGCACGGACTGAGCATGTAGGTTATTGACTTTTGGGAGTGAAGATCACTACTTTGTGGTATGTATCAGATGAAGTGCTTGAGTCTGGCACGACGTAAATAACCCGCCATGGTTCCTTAACCCCTTCCGGCGCTATTTTACCCCACGATGAGCTAAAGCAAAGAGCTTCCGAGGTCCAAAAGTGGGTACCTGTATAACTACAGGGTTTCCCCATTCCTCTACAGATATTTTTGGACCGCGATACATTCGGGTCGGATCGTATAGACTTTTTAAGACCTATGTGATAAATAGTACGTAGTTCTTCGAAATTCTTCTTTCCAGTTGAACCCCTTGGTCAAAAGAGCAAGACAGTTCCGCTGCTTCCCTTCAAAACTTGTTTTGTCTCGAGGCTTTCTTCCAACGACATCACCATAAATGGTCTTTCTCTGTGGCATGTGTTCGATTTGTTTCTGGATTTCATTTACCCTTCTCTGGCTTCATTTGTGCCCTTTTGAACAGTTTTGAGTGAATTTCCACAAATATGTTTATAAAGAATATTCTCATATTTCTGGAACTCTTGGAAAGCGGTACTGTTATATTTTTTCGCAAGTCCATATGATCATGTTCCACAAGACGCGTGGAGCGGACCAGCCGAGGCTCTTCTGAACTTACATCAACTATATTCCATTTGTGAACGAGTCAACTCAAATCTCTAAGCGACATTCACATGCTCTCATACTGCTAGATTTCTTAAATCTGGTCTTAAAATAGTTGTCCAGACCCTGAGACGGGAGTCACGGCTCGTTACCAGGAAAGTCAATATTGGCCAGAAGCGGCCACTCGCCATGACTCGTGACATCTGGCACGACAGATCATGCAAATTCATATCACTGGTTAATTGTCTTTCTTTCTATCCCCCTGGCCGATTGGTACAAGAAGCGAGAGCCCTCCGCTGATAGGCTCGCCGAGAATCTCGCCCGGGTAATGAGTCCGGATAATGCATCGACGACAGCCATCGCGTACCAATTTTTCATATATTATATATTGACCTTAATTGCAAAGAGCCTCGACTGGAGCTCAAAACCGGATTGTGTCTCGCCAATTTTCATACTCACTGATAAGATGTCTCGGCGCTTGTTCTATAAATATGTCAGGGAAAACGGAACAGATCAATCTGGCCTCGTCTTAAATTACATTTGACACGGAAGGCATTTGCACAAGTTGTACATACTATATCTGTCTGCACATCACTAGATTCATTGTTGTCAGCTTTCCTTCTCGTCAGAGTCCCCCATCATTGAGCCGCCGAGCGAGTCCCCATCTACCATGATGCTCCGGGCTGGAGTAGCCACCATTGCCTTCGTGGCGCTTGTCTACGGTTCTCCCACGCCTACAAAGAAGGAGATCCTCGAGGAAAGACAATGGCAAATCGGCGATCCTTGGACGACCATTCTCTGGCCGGGTGGGAGTAGCCCAACCGCCGTCCCGACCAGCGGTCCTGGGATTCTCCCTCCGATTACGGGCGGCTTCAATCCCCCTCGCGAGAAGAGAGATGACTCTGGGCCGACCCTGGGATGGGGAGACTCGGATGCACTGAAAGCTCACATCGTCTCCCTCGAGCTCGAATACGAGCACCTGGTCCAAGAATACGGGCAGAAGCCGCCCTCGTACGTGGCAACGCGCGAGAAGGAGATCGAGAAGGAGCTCAAGGAGTACGGCATCCTGATCGTGCAGACGCCAGACGGCACGTCGACCACCATAACCTTTGGCAAGGCCAAGAGACAGGACGACGTCGGCCCTGTGCTCGGCGGCAGCGACCCCAGCGCGCTCAAGAAGTACCTCACGGCGCTCGAGCTCGAATACGAGGCCCTCGTCCACCAGTTCGGAAACAGCCCGCCGGCCTACGTCGCCAAGCGCAAGAAGGACATTGAGGCAGAGCTCAAAAAGTACGGCATCACCATCGTCGCGACCCCCGACGGCACCACGACCATCATCACGCCCGGCAAGGCCAGGCGGGGAGACCCGTCCCTCGACGCCGGCGCGTACGGCGACGCCGGCTTCGACCTGGCCGGCCTCGAGAAGACGCTCGAGTCCCTGTGGCAGCAGTACGGCGCCAGCCCCCCGCACGACGTCTACATCGTCGAGGAGAAGATCAAGCACATCCTGTTCGCCTATGGCATCACCGTCGTCCAGGCGCCCGACGGCACGTTCACGACCATATACCCGTCCACCAGGCGCTCCTCCCCAGACTACGACATCGGCAAGCTCGAGTCCATCTTCGAAACCCTGCTGCAGGAGTACGGCGGCGAGCGGCCCCCGCTGGACGACTGGCTGGTGATCCAGCACACGGCCGCCGTATTGAAGTCGTACGGCGTCTCCTCGGTCGAGCAGTCGGGCCTCAGCCGGCGCAGCAGCGGCGTCCCGGCCGGGAGCACGGTCAACGTCGTCGCCCTTCAGGCCCTCCTGGCGCTCCTCCAGGCCACGTACGGCTCGTCGCCGCCGCTCGACATCTACCTGATCGAGCAGACCATCGCCACGGTGCTGGGCACGCAGGGCATCGTGGTGCCGGGGTTCCCGATCCCGGGCGGCGCCATCACGCCCGACCCCACGATCCCGGGCGGCGTCATCACGCCGGATCCGATCATCCCGGGCGGGTCGATCACGCCCGACCCGACTGTGCCCGGGGGCTCCATCTCGCCGAGCACCAGAAGGAGGGAGAAGGAGAGGCGCGCCGACGTCGACGTGGCGGGCCTCGAGGCCGCGCTCGCGCAGCTCGAGGCCGCGTACGGGTCGTACGGCTCGGGCTCGGTCCCCGTGGCCGTCTTCATCATCATGCAAAACATTGTCACCATCCTCCAGGCCGACGGGGTCGCGGTCCCCGGCTGGCCTGACCTCGGCGGGGGGTCGACCGTCATCGGGCCGTCGACCTGAGCGGGTATGGAAATTTTCGGCGAGGGCGTGGGCGTAGGCGTGTTGGCGGCAGAGTTTTCGAGTAGGGACTCATGTGTCTTCTCCTTGATCTCCTTCGATTCTTCGTCTTTCTGAAAGTTTCTCGAGTTTTCTCCTAGGTATTTCCGTAGCTTCTCTTTTTATTTTCTTCCAGGCTTGATTGAGTTATACCCCCCAAAATAAGGACTTTCTTCATGCTTGGCCCGTGAGAAACGTGTGACGAATACATGATGCCGTAGAACTTGGTCCATGAAGAGGGAAGCAGCCTGGCGTCGTTGCTGCGCCGCAACTGCGTGTCCCCCTAGTACCTACCCGACCAACGACCAAAGACATGTAAGTTCTCGCCAATCTGACCTGAGAAATCACGATGGTGGAAGACAACTTGGAACTGCGAAGGTCCATGCCAAGAAAAAAGGGCAACACAACAAGACCCTCGCATATCTTTGTCATCAAATCAGCCAGTCAGCACTTATTCCCTTTTCCACTTGCCATACACAGTAAAGCAATGCGGCTCTATGATCCCGAACCCTGCATATTATTACGGAGCCTCGCGTCCCGATAGCCAGTCATTCTCACCACTACTCATGCAAGGTCCTTTTTTTCGCACGAGAAAGAGACGAACAGGTGAGAAGTGATGGAGCATCAAAAGTCACTTTTTCGGTGGGCGACGGGCGAGATATATTATATACCGATACTTGGGTCTTCAATTCTCATGCAAGGTCCTTTTTCGTCATGCACGGTACTTTTTTCTTAAGAAAAGTATTTGGTCGGGAAAGGTCCAATAGTCGAGGAGGAAGTATTCGTGTGATCCATAACACATGGCCTTGCGCTGGCAGTACTTGGTCCGGGCAAGAGCCAGTCGCTTCACAAGAGGTGGGCTAAATGCGAGGTCTTTTTCCCGTCTGTCGTCATATTGGTGTGCATTGTTTCATCTTCGTGGCTTTCTTGTGTTGATGAAAAAAAAAATCCATATTCGAATACGTTTCTGGTTGAGGGCTTTTTGACCTGTACTCCAGCACCTGTAACCCCAAAATCTTGTTGAGAAGACCGGAAAGCACAGCTCTTCGGAATTGATCAATGGCTGGGGTCAAACTCATCATAGCGTGAGTTGTCAAATCAGTTACCTACGGAATCATTGATTTTGTGGGTGCATTTCGATCAAGTCATATCAGTTGCTTTCTTGCCATCCGGATGGAATCAGATCAGAAACACATGTCGGAAAATATGACATGACTCCAATGTGTCGTGAGGCACGCCCGCGGCCCACGTGTTGTGAGTGATGCCTTGGTCGAGCAGTATGAGTGAAAGACCACAAAAAGATGCAATAGGACGCGAGTGGTTTCTCGCGCTTATCTCCCTGATCGGCCACGAACCACCAGCTCGAGCTACTTATTGCCAGGGCCTCCCGTTCCCTCGTTCTCACATTTCCAAGGCATAGAGCAGTAACTAGGTAAGTAGGAAGCAACATCTAGACTCGACTACAGAGTAGCCGAGTCTCTCATATCTGTGCCGCAAAGCTACGGGAACATCTTTGACAGATTGACACTGTCAGAACTGCATTGCTCCCATTGCTTTGATTATCGGCTATTTTGAAAATCTTATCATCTGGGCCCTGGTAGTTGAGGAGCTGAGTATGGAGTATGATAGGAACCCGTTATGAGGCCGAATCGCAAGTAGCTTGGTTACCATCTCCAGACTCGAGCGCAGCTCCCGTCGACAGTTCGCCTACAACAGGGAAAGCACCCACCAAAGTAACAAATCTATCCCTGGATCTAGCATCCAGATCTGACAGCCGCGCTGCCGAGGCTGATACCTCGAGCATGTAGCTATTCGGCGTGGCGCCAAACAGAAACCTTATACTCTTCTTTTCCATCCCCAATCGTTCACCCATTATGTACCAGATTAAACCATACAAGAAGTAAGAAGTCCCGGCACATCACAAGACACAGTGGTGTAGTGGTAAGAAAAAGAATTTAAAAAAAAACTATCCTCACACACACACTCTTTCTCACTCTGCGCCCTTTCCACTTCAGAGGCCTCGTCGACAGTGCGCACAACGCCAAGAGTACCGACAACGCCCTGGACGCATCTTTTTGAGGTTCGAAACTTCATAGTATTTATTTTTCACCCTGTTCTATGTCGAGTACCACCAGTAAAGCCTTGCAATAGCAAAACAAATGGTATTGTATGCTTTTTCCTGCAGCAGACTCCAGTCCCATCATCACAAACTGTCCAGCCGCGATATCACAACAACAACAAACTCAGGGGCAGCTATGATTTTGAAACTTTGATTCTAATTGTCTAGTTTCCAATCGCTCATCAACTGTCCAACCCCAAAGGAAGCTGGCAGTGGTGCTTGTGAAGAACAAGTTGTATATACAAAAAGGAGTAGAATACCTCAAAAGTATTGAATACTCCAGCCTGCCATCGCTAGCCTCATTGAGCTCTTTTCTTGAGCTCTAGCATATTCCTTCCTACACGCCTGAGCGCAGGCCGTTTCGCTGTACCGAATGATATTTTGTTATGGTACAAATACTGTTACCTCGAAATGTACAGCTGACGTCAAAGCTCTCGTATGAGATCTTCCCAAACGAATCCGTCAGCAGAAAGATAAGCCTTTGTGTCCCTTCCTTCCAACGCCACAAAATGCAGAATTCAGTCGAACCATGGATACGGTATTGGCCGGCTAATACGACGCGAGGCCGCCTACGCCTTCTTGTTGGAGCTACCAACAAATCTCTCCTTCATCGAGACGCGCTTGCCACCCATGGACTTGATCTTGTCGATCAAAGTTCCTCTGCTGTCGAGTTCTGCCACGTCGTCGCTCCCGCCGATGCTCTTGCCGTTGATCATAATGTTGGGGACCGTCTTGCGACCAGTCATCTCGCCCAGCTTGGCTTGGAGCTGCTTGCCCAGTTTGTGTTCGTCGAGCTCGACAACAAAAGGCGCCGGGTCTATCGAGTACTTTTCGAGGAGCAACTTCTTGGCTGCCTTGGAGAAGGGGCAGTATGTCTTGGAGAAGATGATGGCTAGAGAAAGGTTAGCAACTGCAGTGACAGCTCAAACATATGCAGGGGAGGACGTACTTGGTGACTTCTTGAGTATCTCGTTCAGTGTAACCTCAATCTCGTGCTCCTCATTGCTCTCCTCCACTGTGGTGGCGTCGGTATCCTTCTTGCCCTGTCCGCCAGCGGAGCTACCAACTCCCACGACCTTGCCTGGGGAGTCGGGCTTCAGCGGGGCTTTGGCGTTGGCGAGGTCCTTGGCCTTTTGCTCGGCAGCTCGGAGGCGCTCGGCCATCTCGTCGGCCAGCTGCTCGTCATCGGCGTCGACGGTGCCGTCACCGTCCTTGTCCTTGGCCTCGGCGCTGACCTGGCCGCCCTTGCCACTCATAATGATCTGTGAGCCACCAGTGCCTCTCTTACCATCCATAGCGTTGAGAGTCTTGTGATAAAAGTCCTGAATGGTTCGGCTGTCGCGCTCGGCCGTCTGCTGCCATTGCGATGTGAAGAATAAGATGGTGATAACAACAGCCAAAGCCACTAAAAGCAGAGCACGCAGTCTACGTGCCGAAGGCATGGTTGGTGACGGTGTTTGTGCGCAATAGCAATTCGCAGTGCGTCGTGGTGTTTGTGGACCGTGGAAAGATCGCCGTCAAGGGGTGATTTTCTTGGCTGGCTCGAGGGTCAACAACGGTCGAAGTGCAGATTTCGGGGAGAAATCCGTCAGTTGTCTAAGTCAGCCTTTTCTTTGGGGAGACGTGCTTGGCCGGGTGAAGGAAGGGTTCGGCCAGGTCTCAGGACACGGGCGCGCGTATTGGCGACGTGCGTTCTCGAATGCGTGTATTATTATTTTCTTCGGTCGCAACGGGTTCGTGCCAGCGGGTGCTCGGGCGCGGTCATCTAATTGGTGATGCAGATATGCTCCTTTTTTGCTTCTTTGCCGCCTTCAGGAGGATTGCTTTGTCGGCTTGGACTCGGGATTCCTCCAATCGTCGGGCGCAGCTAGGCTCGTATTATGAGTGCCGGGGCGATCTTCAAGAGAGACATTAGCTTGTCGGCCGGTGCATTGAAGGGTTTGGATTAAGGTACGGCGGGACGGCAGCGGATTTGATGTGCTTCTGCAGAGAGGGAGAGGCGCCGTCGTGCCTTTGGGGGGTCATGCGGCTAAAGTAAAAGGCATTTACGTACAAATTCGTCACGCGCTGCGAATATAAACAAGAGATGCCGCAAAGAACAGAGGGAAGCCAATCAGTCAGACAGGCTGCTCGTCCTCTTGATCGTTATTGCCGGGCGCACAAGAGCTGCGAGTCTATGTGCGCATATATCAATGTTTCGGGGAAATGTCGATAAAGTCAAAGAAGGCTTGTTCGCAGGTGCCGGTGCACAAAGTACGCACGTAAGAACCAAGCGACCGGAGTCTGTACGAGAGGAGTGAAGACAGAAGACAATAAAGTGCCGAGGACTCGAGAGGTTCGTCGCTGTTGGTTTGTGTTGCCGATGGAGAGTTGACGTCTTTTGCTTGTGGAAGCCGAGAGAGACGTGTTAGTTGCTGGTTCCGTCTTTGTGCCTCTCTAGCTGTCAGTCAATCACTCACCTAAACGAATGAATGACATTTAGTCAGGTGCTTTCCTTCCTGCCCACCTAGCGAAACCCACCGAGACGCCAGACAGGCGCTGGGTTCGAATGGGTCCAGGGGAGAGAGGGGACCGACCTGGTTCTCGACCCACTGAAAGCCCGCTGAAAGAGCCCCGGACCCAGTTATCGGCTGCATCATTGGCGCCTCGGAGCCAGCAGGGGACAGGACAGGGGGGCCAGCTGCCAAGCGATTGCTGTGGGGAAGAGAAATCGTGGGTTTATGGGCAGGACTTGTGCCCATCCGGCCTAGGCGCGGATCTTAAATGCCAACTAAGTAGGGGCAGCAACAGTCTGGACGAGGCTTATGTTGGACAAGACCTGGGGAAAAAAGCCACTGGCCTTCTCTTGTTGCTTGGCTCGCGGTCGAGGCTGGCTGATCTATTCTAAAAGTCCATGGATGATGGCAGGTTGTGCCGCTATTACCGCTACTGCTGCTGCTGAGGACACTACTACCAATCACTTGGAAATGAAATATATGCTGGCGATGACGCGTCCAGGACGAACATGTAGATTTCCTTTCTATGCATTCATGTATGGTATGGATTGGAGGGCATCGACACATGCTTGGTGCAAGGTATAGACAGCCTTCAAGTGGTATCTATATGTAGGTTGAATAACCTTGTTCTCGGAGTGAGTTCCCAAATTCGAGTAACTCGGCACGTTGCGCCCCGATTCTATGGACAAGAGCTGCTCGCTAATGCCAGAGCAGTGAGGGATCCCAATTCTCGAGAGTCGGAACGGACAACAATTGTCCGTTTCAATATACATGCCCTCATGCGTAATCTTCCATGGACACGTCTGATGCCTCGTCGTCAAAGACTTGCTCATCAAATTCCACTTCTTCGTCTCCCTCGGCCTGTTCGGCGGCCTCCTCTTCTTCGCTGTCGCTCGCCGACGCCTCATCGCCAACGTCTGCCTGCTTCTTGGCGGTTCGTGACCGCTGCTCCTCTCCGAGATCCACGATTCTCACCAGGCCAGATCCCATGGCGGCGGCGGCCCACCAACTGAAATCAATGTTCGGGTTCCATGCGACAGATGTGATGCGTGTCAAGGGATCGCAGTTGACCATATCACCCGATCCCCGAGTCTCCAAGTCCGGCCCCATGTCGTCCCCGAGCTCACCGCCTTCATCTTCGGCATCATCATCATCCTGTTTGGCGTTTCCCTTTCCCTTGGGTTTCTTGTTCTTCTTCCGCTTCTGTTGTTCCTTCTTCTTTTGCGCGTCGTGCCTCTGTCTCATCTGTACGCCGCTCTTGTCGTGTCTAGGATGCGCATTCTCGAGAGGCTTGAAGCCGTGGAGGATTCTGCAAATACCACGAGGCACCTCTTCATCGCCTCCATGCTCATCCGTAGTTGCTGCCGCTGAGGCTTGGTATTCGTGCTGAAAGAGCTTGACTTTTCTGTGCTTCTTCTTGAAGTAAAATACGCGCCGGAAAGGATTGGAGAGCCACAACGATCCGTCAGACGACCCAACCAAAAGGTACGGATGGCACTTTCCAATGGCCATGCAACTTGGCTGTCCAGAGATAGCCACCACGAACCGTGACTGAGGCCAGGTGCGGATTGACATGAAGGACAGGGCAATATTTGCAGGCGATGACGATGACCATAAGGATATGAAGCCACGGAGATGCTCACACCAAGCCAGTAAGTTGGGCTGGAAATTGACCATAAGATTCGGTACGTAGACGAGCTCAGCATTGGGCCGGTTCAGATCCGTCAAGGTATTGACGCCTCCCGTCGGCGAAGAGGCGACGATGAATGGGTGCGATGGGTATGCGGATTTGACGTCCATGACCGGGCTGGAGTGCACGGGATGGCGTTGGACCATCACACATGGGTACAGTGACCAGACTGCCAAGGAGCCGTCCGAGCAGCCCGCACATATGCGGTTCACGTTGCACCAGGTAAACGAGGTGATCCCAACCTTGTCCTCGGACTTGATCTCAAAGGTGGCGAGAGGCTCCCGGATCTCTTCTGCGTAGAAAAAACCATTAGCATTGCTTCGTGACGATAAGTGAACTGGCAAACTTACCAAAGATTTGACGATTCCTATCGTTCCAGGATTGCTTGACCTCTACCACCCGCAGAATTCCATCTGTCGTCAAAAAGGCCAGTAAGCCTACCAAGTTGCCGACTGTCAGGGGCACGGGACACCACTGCATGCGCACGACCCGTCCCCATCCATCAAAACATAGTGATGCCACACGATACGGTTGTGATTGCTTGAAAACCTGGCTTCCATTTTGCTCTGTCTGGGTAGGGACAGTCCATATTTGTATGCTGCCCTGCTTCTTACTTTCTTCCGTTGGCGCGTCCTGGGCTGTCTCGTAGAATGCCTGGTCCGAGTATGGTATGACGGCCATGGCTAGAAGCTGGTCGACAGCTCCGGTGCTCGGTGCCCAGTCCATCGACAAGGTGATGCCACCCACGTCGAGCAGCCAACCACCAGTGGGTTCCTCAGCTGTTTGCTCTCCGGAAATGGGGCTTCCTTCGTGGGAGAGCGGGATGATGTGGCCTTGCTGGATTTTGTGCTTGGCTTGACTGGTGTGCGGGCCGAGCAACATGGTCAACTCTGTTCTGGTCGTGGGTATGAACCAGCGCTCTGCGATATTCTGTTGGAGGATCTGAGACTGTGAAGACTTTTGGCGACTGGACAGATAGTTAAAATACCAATCAACGAGTTTCTTCTGCTGGTTTTCCCAGAAGTCCGAAGAAGACCAAGGACCCTTAGCTACTCTCTGGTCGTTCTTCTTTACAAGCCTCGGTGGAAACATGTCGTAGGGGCTCCACAGAACAATGAAGGAACTGATGACCTTTCTAAAGTCTGCTTGGTCGCCATACCAGAAGCTGCAGAGCTGACCAAGATGCACATGTCGAGATACCGGGCCTATGTATGACCGCGTCCATTTCATGGAAGGCTCGCCGGGATATGTTTGGACCTCGTGTAGTGACCGCTTGGCAGGTCCATCTTTGCCATCCTTGTTGTCCTTGACCTTAGCTGCGAAGCCAGGATGCGGCTTTCTGCGCAATGGCTTCTCGATGTCTGTGAGCGTCCCGCCCTCCACCGATTCCGGGCCTGAGCTGGCGGCGAGCTCGGCATTGTCGAACCGGTCTTCATCCTCAAGTCCCCCATTTGCCGGGTCGTCCACGAAGTTATCAGAGTCGTCCTTTTGCTCATGGGAGGCCCTCTGCAGGTCCTCGTCATCCGAAGAGCCGAGTTCCTCCAGGTAAGATTGCTGGACAAAGCTTTTTCCCTTGTTCGATTTTCGCGTCCTCATCTTGGCCATGTTGGCGGTGATGGCCGCAGACGCGTCCTGCCGGTTGCTGGAACTGAGCTTCTTGGACCCAGAAGTCATCAGCTTCTTGCCAAGCCAAATTTCAGTGCAACGCCGACATCCATTGACGTGGTGCGAATTTTGCCGTGAAGAATGCTTTTGATCGCCGATGTAAGCGCACAAAACGCTGTGGCCTTAAGGTTTGTTTGATTTATTGCCGGAAGTTTTTGTGCGAAGGTGCGATCCAAATGTGTAGTCCGGGTAACAAAAGTTCAAGCTGCTTGCCAGAATTATTTGATGCCAAAGCCACTATCTCAGCCAATGTGGCTCAAGCTTCCGAGATAATAGTGGGTCCCTCTGACTCCCTCCAAGCCTCTTATGTCTTTATACCTCTTTATGGCAACCACCATTTGCTGAAAAACACGCCATTTCTTTTCTTTTACTATTCTCTGCACCAATAGAAATCTTGTCACAGTTTGCGTTTCATTCCTTCAAGTGGTGGAAGCGGTTTATCCAAGAATGGATAGGAACATGTCTTGAATAACGGTCAGCTGCTCATACCACATCCCGAAATTCGAGCCTCAATGAAGTCATTGAAGCGGCGAGAGACTCAGACATATTGGTACAATCTTATAGTATGGATTGTGCAGCATTTCAACGATTTTGTATAAAGGCTAAACACTCGCACCATGGTGGAAAGATGTAGTATGTGCCTCGTCTTCCTCTTGCATCCCCAAGATCCAGCAGCAACTCGTATCATAACAATCCATATTCATTCTCGTCAACATGATTTTGAGTCTAGGCTTTCTTTCTCTTTTCTTGGCGTTAATCGTCTCCGCCAACGTTATCAAACGGGTTGATTTTGGCAGATACAATCTAGGGTTATTTGACACCTACAAGGTGCCCAACGAGCATGTCAACAGACTTGACCAGCCCATTGGCGTCTATAACAACCTCAGTTGGCCGGGATTCAGTGGGTTCATCGTCCATTTACTCTTTGGGTCTCCCTAAGTACTGATCTGTATGTCTTCAGATTATCTCAAGCCCGCAGCAAGGGCGCCAAATGCGACTTATGGTGCTCCCTCGCTTGGAAATGTGGCCGCCATGGTCGAAGGCAGCAATGCCTCCATCACGGCCAACTTCGACGGCAGCACGATCTCCCTCTTCGACTTTGGGTCGTTCAAGTGGGGCTGCGTCGTGGGAGAGCGCACCGGTCTGGACGACGACCCCATCGAGGTCACGGGCATGATTCCCGGCTGCAACTTGACCCTCACCGCCTACATAGGGCAGAGCCAGGTCGCGCAGCAGACGGTCCGCTATGCCCCGACGCGTATGTCTTACCCGGACTATGTTACGTATATCCTGATGATGGCGAGTGCTACTCAGACGTCCAGGATAAGAAAGGTTGAGACTGTCACGTTCACGCTCACGTACCCGGCGGAAGCCCTCGGCGACAGTCAACTGGCCGGGTTGTATCTCGATGATTTTACCACTTATGCTTATTCACATGTTGAATCCTAGATTTTTAAGGAGAGTGGTGTATTTTATTCTACCTCGTCTTACTTACCCATCGGGGTTATCATAAAATGAATGTGGTCCTTCTTTCGTTGCCTACCTTTGTGAAAGCCATTGCCTCTTCAAGTTCTCGACATCCTGCCCACAGTCTATTCCGCCTTCTTCTCACTGAGTCTGTCCTCGAGGTATTTCAAGGTGTGGTGATTCGGGGGAAGGCAGAGCCTGGCCACATTGACGCCATTCCTGACCGCCTGCCAATACCTATCCGAGGTGGACGTGTTGCCCAAATCGACAAGGGCCGACATCAAGTGAATGTATTCTTCCACGAGAGCAGGCGAAGGCCCCAGGAACTCGTGCGCGACAACGCGGGCCATGCAACGCTGCATCTCTGTGAACTCGGAATGCTTCGAGATGTCCTCGGGGCGCATCTCTGTGTCGATGATCTGCTGCAGCGAATCTAGCGTCTTGCGCTTCTCGGTCAGGCTCATCCCGCCGGAGCCGCAGAGGGCACAGCGGCACTTGGCGCCGTAGCGCTTCTCGATCCGGGCTTCCCGGTCGGCCGCCCAGGGCGTGATGTGCCCAACGGTGATCTCCTCACCCTTGTTGATGGTGCGCCGTGCTCGGACGGTGACCTCGTACTCCCGGCCGCCTGCGTAGTCAAATACGTGGTTGGCATTGAAGACGCAGCTGTGGCTGAACGACGAGAAGACGGGGAACAAGCCCACGAGCGTGGTTTGTCGGCCATTTCTAGTGGTGAAAGTCTCTTCTATGGGCACGCGGCTGGCTCGCATGACGGACAGGAGCCTGACGTGGTCCAGGCGAGATTGCGGGTCCTCGGTACGGGCGGCTCCTCTCTCGATCTCGGGCTGGTGCTGGGTGTCGACGCGAACATTGAGGCTCAGCACCACTGCGCGTTCCTCTTCGGTCAGGTTCTTAAAGTCCCTGATCAGTATGGACGACGGGCTGCATCCTTTCTCATTGATGCGATCTTGCAAGATTCTCTTCTCTTGAAGAATGATCTCGCCGGCCTGGATGTACCGCTTGGCGTAGACCCCGAGGCATGCCTTTGGGCTCTCCTCGGACTAGGAGATCTCGAAGATTGAGCTAGCGTTGAAGGAAGACATTGTTGGTGTTTGTTCGATTGATCTCGTTGTTACGGTGAAAGTGAAGTTGAAGTTTTATGGCTACTTGTGTGAGTAGAGGAAGTTGTTTGGTTTTGGTGTTGTGATCGGTCTGAAGACTGTGATGATATGGAGGAAGGAAACAAAACTCAATTCGGTAGCTAAGGCGAGTTTATATACATCGAGAATCACGGGAAGTCTAGGGACATCCTTGAAGTGTATCTTCAAACATGGCTTTGTTGCAACTACAACCGTTCTATGTGTTATACTACATGATGCATTGATTCGCGCTTCAGAAAAGGAGACTTGCACGCAAGTGAGTCTAAGCAACAGATGACTTGTAGTAACCTCGACAAATGCACAAAGCCATTGTTATAAAGATAAAAGAAAAAAGAGCAAAAAAAGCCAAAAACGTAATAAGAATTCCTTTGTTCGGAGTTCGAACCATGAACTGGAGGCCCACGGCCAGTTGGTTGACTTGTGTTGAGAACAAAAAAAAAAAAAAAAAAAAAAAAAAAAAAAGAGGGAGAGGTAAATCAGCAAGATCAAGTCCCGGATAACCCGCCAGGTAACTCAGTTACCGCATAACCTCAGAGAGGTAAATCAGTGGCCAGGTCACGTTTGAGTAAATCAGCGTTCTTGCCGGATAACCCTGGAGGAGCGCTTTAGACCACTCGACCAGTTCCCCGGATGTTGTTATTAGCATTGGACTTACCCCCCAATAAGGCCTGCTGTAGGTGCACCGGGACAATGAGCCATGGTTTTGCCAGAGTTCTCCCAGAGCAGAGTGCAAACGGAGCGGGCGATCGTCAGGTTGGCCACGGTTGCTCAGGTGCAGTCTCTGTAACAGATGCATACACCTATCTTGATACACAGTACACTAATGGGTTCCATTGTCACCTTAGAGGAGAGGGTCAAGGTTGTCTTTGCAACCACCTAGGAGACACCGTTCCTCGATGGGCCAACGCCATAAGCAAACCAAAGCAAGATCTACAACCGACTCTTCGAAAACTACCATGCTGCGTCTGGTCAAGGTAAATTATGGCTTGATGCTTGTTTTGCAGATATCAGAGTCAATTCAGGATGACGGCACGACTGAAATGTAATCACAATCTATTTCTGCTATGTTTACAAACTACACAAATACAAATTGGTCTAACATTGAGTGCCCATGACTGTATGGTGGTTGTCGAACGCGTTTGCCATTCCGTTCAAGTGTGCCGCCGCCGCAAACAAGATCAGCACGTGGAATAACTGGTGTGAGTTTCCCCAGATATCAAAAGATCCAGGTGCACTTCGCTCCGGCCATCTGAACTAGAGGGGTGTTAACTTTCGACGACTTGAAACATATCAAGGATGATCAGTAATGACTTACAGCGTACAGGAATGCGCCAAAGATGTATAGGAACCCCTGGAAGAGAACCCAGTTCAGTCCCATGCGCCTGTTGAGATCGCTGTATCCGTAGATGAGGACGCTTTGGCAGACAGGTATAACACCCGAGAGACCAAGGCCGACGAACATCATTGCTCGGTAGGGTCTCCATTTCGGTGTGCGGAACTTCTCAACCCAGCTGACAACACCACACCCGAATCCCAAAAGGAATATCTGATAATGTTAGCAAGACCTCTTTCAATGTCATCTGCGGAGCGTCTTTCATGTCAACACTTACCCCGTACAGGTACACTGTCATCAGTTGCGGCATGCAGTACAAGCCGTAGTAAAGAGCCGGAACATAGCTTCCCACGATCAAGGCCACGATGCCAGAGTAGTCCAGCTTGTTGCCCCATTTGGCGACGTCGGGGCTGTGATTGCACAGCGTGTGGAAGGTGGCACTCATGCCGAGACAGACGGCGGCGCCGCCGAAGAAGCAGCTGAAGACGAGGACGTCGCTGGCGGTGGCGCTGGGATACCGGGGGGCCACGATGTGGTACAGGAAGAGCCCGACGAGGGGGAAGACCAGACAGCCGAGCAGGTGGGTCCAGATGTTGACGGACTCGTTGTGTAGCCAGAACAGCGACCTGGCCGACCCGAGGTACGAGTTGGACGCCTGGCGGTACCCAGACAGGATGTAGTGGTTGTCGCGCCGCCACGAGGGCAGGTCGTCCCAGAGGATGAGCAGCGCGCGCTCGACCTTGGCTTCGATCTCCTTGGCCTTGGACACCACCGTCTCGGCGGCGGACGCGGACGGCCGGCGCTGCCGGAGGCCTGGGGTTGCCGTTGGGGTGTCCGGCCCGGCGCCGGAGGAAGAGCTGTCGGCAGTCATTTGAGTGGTTAAAGGCTTTGTTTGAATGCTCTACGCTTGAAATTGACGTAGAATTGCAATTTGGACGAAGGGAAGTCTAAAATAGAGAAAATTATTCTTTTTATCTACTGTATTTCAATATGATGAAATGGAACGGCCCACCTGGGAGTCTCATTGGCCTTGGTGGTTGATCTCCGTTTGTTGGGAATCCCATGGCCGACGTTGGTTTCGCACATGCAAAAAATAGATCCTCAACACCTCCGGCCGCCGAGGCAAACAAGTCTGCTCAAGCCCAGTGGCTCCTGCATTCATCCAACAATTCTCAAATCCGCAATTTTGTATAATGGACAACATTATATCATCTTGATGAAACATGTTTTCACCAATCGTGGTCGTTGCCTGCAACCGGGATTTTCGCATTCGCCCATCTCACGTACGATGCATGTGGATATCCACTGCGCCTTGCTACGCAGATACACCCCCGAGGTCCAGCACTACTTGGACATGGGCAATCATTTCAAGCAAGTATCAAATGTACAATGCGTATCATGAAGAAGACAGGTGTCTATTGTTGAAGGATGGTTCGTCATATCGTATTCATGGTGTCTCTTAAGGTAGCCGTGTCGCATGTGTAAGTCTGTGCCAAAACCGCAAGATCTTCAGAAGCCGCGAGTGCGCTTCATAGTCTACACCATCGTGACAGTTGTAGCTGTGGTATAACCGAGAGATCTGTATTTATTTCTTGCCGCTCTTCTTCATGCCCTGGCCACCAGTGTTGAGAGGGCCCTTGCCTCCTGCCTTCGCGGCCATCTCCTTGCGAGCCTTCTCATCTGCTGAGTATTAGTACGCCATCGCGGCAAAGCCAAGATCGGTGTCGTATTCGTTCGTACCGGCTCTCTTCTTCTCAAGGTAGGCCATGTCGTCCTCGTCCATGTCCTTCTGGGCCTTCTTGGCAGCCTTCAGAGGCTTCACCTTACCACCTGGATTTGGGCGCAAAAGTCAGTTGACATGGGATTCTTATCGGCAGACAAGCCTGGAGGCGGGGCAAAAGAGGGACACGGGCTGCATATCTGCGTACCTTCTCTGTTCTGGCCACCCATTTTGAAGTTGCTTTTTTCTTGATGTCGCTTCTGTAGTGCTGCGAGATGCTTTGTGTGTGTCTTGTCAAGGAAAGCGACGTCGAAGGAGAGAGGCAAGTAGGTAAGCCAGTCGCAAAAATCCAGGGTCTCGAGTCGATCAAATCGACGGGTCGCGACCGCGGGGCAGTGCGAGTTGCAGTCAGTGCTTTTTTCAGTGGCTTGCAATTGGCAGACGGGCGCTGGGCAGCACCTAGCGGTCCGGGAGACAACCGGAGAAATCCCGCCAAGGTCACTGCAACAACCTCCACCGGCTTTGTTCAGCGCGCCTCGGAACCCACCGTGAGCTGCAAGGCTTCCATTCTCCAACAGCTTTCCAACCGAGCCTCACTTTCGACTTCAAGCATCTCAGCACCCTGCGATTGCATCTTCAGAAGCGCATCTGTGTCGTCAAACGAGTCCCAGCGCTCGTCGTTGATTCAGTAGCGCATCGAGTCTCCTGCTGACGACGATCCGCATCTTGTCCTGTGCTCTACGCGACGAGCCCGTGATGCGTGGTAGATGAGAAGAGAAATATCCCGGTTCGACACATTTTCTACGCTCAAAAGTCTACATTGACCTTGTTGCTGACCCCCTTATTCAACTCTAAAGACAGGGACCTTTTGAGTCCTGCATCTTTCTTGGTAGTTGAGGTACGAGAGCAGGTGGGGCGCAAGCATGACTTCACCAGGAAGCTCTGACGAGGGCGAGATCATTGAAACCGGGGTTGGTGCAGGAGATACTAAGGCAACTTCACTGCCTCAGATTCATGGAACTGGTGTTGACCGTCCAGACAGAAATCGAGTCAGATATTCGAGATCAAGATCCCCCGACCGCGAGACTGCCTCGAGATACAGCCAGAACTCGTCCACGCGCCAACGCAGCCGCTCTCCGAGGGGCTTCAAACGCGCGCGCCATGATGATGGGGGCTCACGCGGCGGTCGGATGAATGGAGGAGACCCGCGCCAATTCCGAGTGCATTATGAGGATGCTCGCGACTCGCGCCGCTCTCGCTACACCTACGATGATGACGACAGACCGCCGTCCCGCTCATCGACCTCGGGTCTTCGCTACGACGACAGTGATCGATCGAGAGATCATGAGAAACCGCGCGACAATAGACGCGATCGTGACCGCGACGCTTACCCTGACAAGCGAGCAAGAAACCGGACCAGGTCACCTTACCGAGCCCCCAGAGGCGGCAGAGACCGAGGCGATCGAGACGGACGAGATGATAATCGCTACAATCGTGCATTCGACAGAGATCGAGACGGGTATGGACGGAACGGTCAAAGCGATGCATCGAAGTATGACGCGGCCAGTGGACGTACGCCCAAAGCAGGACATGGTACTCACAGAGATCACACGAGAAACGTCGCAGGATCCACCGAGAACGATGAGTCGACGACAGCTCAAGCCATGATTTCTCAGGAAGAGATCCCCGAGGAGGAACCTCTCGACGAAGCCGCCGAAATTGAGCGCCGACGCCGCCGACGCGAGGAGTTGTTATCGAAGAACCGCGGTCCGGCACCAATGCTTGTCCAAGCTCTACAAGGGGCCACGATTTCATCGCCTGCTCACACTCAACAGAGCACACCTCTAGCAACCGAGGGCAACAACACGCCCCGTTCTGGTAAGTTGATGCCTGCTCTGTGTGTCCTCAGCAGAGCTAACGGATTTCCAGTGGTATCATCTCCATCTTCTCCGGCGCGAGGCTTGCAGGAGGGCATGTCTCCGGCTGCACTTGATATCGCTAATGATCAGGACCTCATCAACACTCATGGTCCGCAAAATGCCGATGATGAAGACGACGGCCCCTCAGCAGCAGATTACGATCCTACAGCTGATATGAGAGAGGACGAGAAGCGTGATGGGATGCGTCATGGTCATGTAGGTCCTCACGGGGAGATACTCCCTCCTGATCAGAAAGCGGAAATTGCACCGAAAACGGAGCCACAGGTCGCAGAAACAACAGAAGATCAAGATGACGATGACGACTTTGACATGTTTGCCGATGATTTCGACGAGGACAAGTTTGCCGCACCAAAGCCTATTCTTCAACCCGAGGATGTTGCAGACGATGGCGCCATTCAAGGAGCCATGGCTCAAGCAGGTGGTATCCTCGAAGGCGACGACAAGGAAGGTTACTACAAGATTCGTATCGGAGAGATCATGAATGGTCGTTATCAGGTTCAGACAACTCTCGGCAAAGGAATGTTCTCTGGTGTCGCCCGAGCTGTGGACATTACAAACAAGCAAACAGTAGCCATCAAGATGATGCGGAACAACGACGCTTTGAGAAAAGGTGGGTTTACGGAGATCGCCATCCTGCAGAAACTGAACGAGTCGGATCCGGAGAATCGCAAGCACATTGTCAAGTTCGAGCGGCACTTTGAGCACAAGGGCCACTTGTGTCTTGCCTTTGAGAACCTAAGCCTGAACCTCAGAGAGGTGCTCAAGAAGTTTGGCAACAATGTGGGCATCAACCTCGGCGCGACTCGATCGTACGCCCACCAGATGTTTGTAGCTCTGGCGCACATGCGCAAGTGCTCGATCATTCACGCTGATATCAAGCCCGACAACATATTGGTAGGTCGAGCCCATATACTCCATGACCATCGTAGCCTTGCTGATATCATATATACAGGTCAACGAAGCACGCAATATTCTCAAGATCTGTGACTTGGGCACGGCCATCGATAAGTCTGATGCTGCAACAGCACACAATGAGATCACGCCATACCTGGTCAGTCGTTTCTATCGAGCGCCTGAGATCATACTTGGAGTGCCCTATGATTACGCAGTCGATATGTGGTCCATCGGATGTACACTTTATGAGCTTTACACCGGCAAGATCCTTTTCACTGGCGACAGCAACAACCAGATGCTCAAAACCATCATGGAAATCCGCGGCAAATTCAGCACAAAGCTCTACAAACGTGGACAGCTCTGGCAAATGCATTTTGACGACCTTGGCAACTTCATCAGCATTGAGCGAGACAAGGTACTAGACAAGGTATGTTGACAGAACTTTTTTCTTGTATGAACCCTTCAAGGAACCCCCTATTCCACTAGCTTTCCCTCCCTGCTATTGTTGCTCCCCGCACGCGCCTGCGAATCATCATGCAGTTTCTATTTTTATACGACAATGGCTGCTTGTTATGGACGCCATGCGGGTGCAAGCGCTGGGCCGCTGCCTTGGCTCGAGTGAGCATATATTTGCTTGGATTAGAAGCGCCAAATGATCATGTGCAAACGGCCGTGTCCATCGTCATCGATGTTTCTGCTTGGCTGAGAGATCTGGTCAGCACTTTGAGCATCATGGGCCGTCCGATGACCATGCATGGCTCGGAGAATTTCGATCCTTCAAACGCTTCCTGTACCACATAATTGGTTCGACTTGTACCGCCCATGTCGGCGACACGCCGAAGGGCACATCCCTTGATCCCACAACCCCAAGCCACATGCTTTCTTGATATTCTATTTTTGCCGGGGGCCTTGTTGCTAACTTCTGCTTGTTGTAGACAAACGTCAGGACAATGGCTATTGTGAAGCCGACCCGGGATCTCCGCACACGCCTCACTGCAGCGTCTGGTGGTATGAACGATGCTGAGACTAGAGATCTCAACCACTTTGTTGACCTGCTTGAACGTTGCTTGGCACTGAACCCGGACAAGAGGATCACTCCCACCGAGGCACTCAAGCACCCGTTCTTCTTGAAGGCATCCATCAGGTAGAATCGTTGGCCCTGACAGATAACCAGAAAGGCAAGGAATTGACGACGATACTATATTCGAGCCTCGGGCTCAGTTGATTAGCAAGCATCACTTATCAGGTCACACGATCAATGGTACGCTTGCAGCAGCAAACTGTCGCCCCTCCATGGTGTTTGCCTTTCTAGAACGCACAAATTGATATAGGTACAGGCCCTTGGAAAGTAGATATTTGGCATCTATTGATTAGTCCAATAAGTACCTAGGAAAGCTGGAATGCTACAATCAAACGATCAGCCATAACTACCATGGGTTACATAACGAAAGCGATCTCGCAGTGAACTTTGAATCATTTCAATTCCAATCTCCCATTGCTGTCAGCAATCATCAATAACCAACACTAGCATATGTTGTGATACGGATGGACAAAATTGATTGTAGCAAACAGTTTGCGTAGGAATTGTTCCTCAGCTCGGGACCGGCGAAGGATGAAGGCTTGCTAATATGACATGTGAACGTGGCACAATCAAGCATTCATTCATGATCCTGCCCCCATAAGAACATCAGGTTATCCAAATTGGGCCACTTAGCAACGACGAAGGAACAGATGACCCAATAGAGGCGCCTCAACTTCTTGCCGACCCAGGATTCGTAACCGTGGCTCATCAGCCAAACTTACTCGCTGCAGATGTCATACCCATAATTTCGATTCCAACTCCATCCATCTGGTTTGGTACGTCGTGAAGGCATTAGAGCAAGGGAGTATGACTTGCCTGCCTCCCTGGTCCATGGCCCCGGAACTCGCATCTACGTTGATTGTGTTCGCGTCAACCGATGAAGGATCAGAATCCCTGTAGTCCGACGACCGAAGCCTTGGAATCTGTCATAGGACAAGGCGTTCGGTGTTGGTGGCGTAGCGGGATTCCGTTCTTCGTTTGTCAATACTTGGACATGGAAATGTTCAAGCGCTAAGCGACCGTTGCGATGGCTTCCTCTTGAGATGGGGGCCAGAGTCATGTGTCTCCTCTCTGGCCTCTTCTTTTTCCCTTTGTTCCTCATCCCTGGGTACTTGTTCCGCTGACAGGAAAGCCATTAGGCGGAAGGATTGGAAAGCGCAGGGCGGGTCGGCGGGAAGGATTCAGCTGCGATCCTACACTAGGTGAATGATTCCACAGGCTCTTCTCTTATTTACCCGCGGGCGTGCAGGGCTTGCGTCAGAGAGAAATGCCTGTACGAAGTAATGGTCTGTCCTGTCGTGCATACATTACCCACGAAGGATTTCGGCGGGGACGAAAGAACCTGGAAGTCGAGAAGGAACATCCCGCAGCCCTTCTTTCTCACACACACCCTCTCTTTCTCTTTCCGGATCGAGAGGAATCCTCGCGACCTCATTCTTTTCTGTCAGGCTTCTCAGATGCGCGGCCAAGGCACAGGTTTGACGTGACAGGTTCATTACTTTACCCTTTCATGACATTGAAAATCCTTCGTTCGCAAACGGTCGATCAACAGCGAGGCTCACCGCCGGTAATTCATTGTTTTCCGTAGGCGTGTCCGCGGCCTCGACAGGACGAATCGGGTAGGTCTTCCGTGTTGGGTCATTTCTGTACTGTACATCTTCCAGAGACTGATATGATAACCACAAACTTCAAATACGCATGCTTCGTAAAGACTTCTCATCTCGAGCAACGGGTTGTGGGGGTTGGATGTGACGCAGCTATCTATCTAACTCGATGTCGCGGGAGTGAAGACTTGCTGCTAGTTGCTCGCTTGCTGATGCTCTACAACCCGCCTACACCAAAGGGCTCTATTTTTGGCTCTGCTTGATATCTCGTCTGTTCTCCACGCCAAGGCTTGCTCGAGAGACCCTTGCCCAGGTCCCGTTGGATGCTAGTACGGGCAGAGTATTGTATACTCTTCGGGGGGTGTTCGCGGCGGGTGGTTTCAGAATCCTTGCTCTCTCAGCCTTCTCGAAAAAAAAAACATCCACTCGGCTGTATGTCCTCGCCCGGACATACACGCAGGCGAGGTCACTCCCGTGCTTATGATGTTGGTCGACATGATCACGGCGACGGCTTTGAGCGCGGACGCCTGCAGAAGCAGCGCGGTCTGTGCCACTGCTGAGCGACCATATTCCATTTCCAGTGTGACACACAATAGTAATTGGATAGAGCCAGACCTATCTCCAAGATGATATTGTAATGTTTATGTTTCAGCATCTTGCCACCAGGCGATACTGGGAATCCATCTCCGCCGGGTTGGCTTGAAGATCATATGATGGCACGAATATGATGACCGGGAAATAGCAGACAGCAGCTACACGTCACAAATGACAGGGCATTGATACAACAGATTCAGAGCAAGCGCTGCCGGCGGCAGCAGTTCATAGCATACAACAGCATCTCATGTATCGTTTTGGGCACAAATTGATCAGAACACTGCCGACGCCTGAGTCACGATTATGGCAAGTAATCTATCCAAGTCACCATCTGCGCCCATCACGGGAGTATCTCGTCATTTGGCAAAAGAAAGACGACGCAAGCCCCAAAATGGGAATGTGGTCTCTGTCCAAATGCCACAGGCGAGACGATAACCGGGAGGCGAAGCTGAAGAATAAGGAATGCAACAAGAGCAAGCAGCAAGTCAGTACAGAAACTTGAGCACAGTGACACGACATATATCTTCTATGCTTTCGAACACAAAGAAAGAGGCTGTGCTGAAAAGATCTGGGCGGGTCCTCATCAGCCACCCGAGGGGGCGAAAGAGGTTTGTTTTTTTCTCTTGTGCTTTTTCGTCCGTGGCACCAAACCTCCGGGTGTGTTTAAATTCGTACGCGTGCAGTGTACGTGTGAAGCTGAAAAAGAAGGAGCAGCATGTTATGCAAATGCCGTGGCTGGCCCAGTGTGGCACGACAGCTCTTTTTTTGCCTCCCAACCCCCAAAAGAACGGCAACGGTGCGACCTACTACCAAGAGATCAGACCGGGGTGACAAAGTCGCCTTCACCTGCTGCTGTGTTTAAGCAAAGCTTGTTACTCGCGAAGTCTGCTGTGAACACTCTGGTGCAATTCAATCTCGAACTAGGGAGATGGGCAAAGGCCCCCAAATGGCAAAGGCGTCAGTCTATAGTACGTATGAAGTCCATACCATATTATCAGACAGAAGAAGAAAAACAAGAGACACACTACAGATCCTCGTGGACGATGCATGTCAGAAACGTTATTTTACCGAACAGTAGCAGTAGTACAGCACGGCCGCTTTTGCCCAGCAAGCGCAGCCGAGCTGTTGAAGCATTGCTTTCTACAACGTGCTTGCTCCGTAAGCATGTCATGTCTGTGTGTATCATCCCGGCAGCCGCAATAAGGATGTAAGGGTGGAAGAAAAGGGAGGTCGCAAATGTCCACCCAAGGTAAGAGGGGGAAAAAAAACATCAGGTCTCCTCCAATGCAAAATATCAGCCTCTCGGAGAAAAAAACGAGGTCGTTGTGGATACACGTTGGCGATCAAGGCAAACTGGGATTGCTTTTTTTTTTTTTTTTTTTTTTTTTCACCATTCTTCTTTCGCCTCAACTCAGGGGAGTGTGATATCGAGACTCCTGCAGGCTCTAAAAGTGACATGTCAGAGAGCAGCTGCATGGACTGTGCCTGTGTCGCCCTTCTCTCTCTCAGCCACAACCTTTCCCGGAATGCTCGGCGGCTACCCGTTTGTGCCACGACCGGTTCCTCCTGTCGCCATCCGGATTGATGAGCCCGCCAGCTCCCTTGCCGCGCAGGGCTGGTGACATGTCAGATCACTAGGCTGTGCTTCTGTTCAATGGGCGCCCGTCCGCCGAGAGAACAGTCATTACTACTATTGCAGGAAGTGATGATCATGGGCCTGTGATCGAGAATCGGCAGTTGTGCTGGTTGACTTGGGCCCAAAAGAAGAAATTGCCAAGCTATGTTATACTACTTTGTACTACGAATACAAGGCACATCGAAAATGCACCGTTGAGAGCAATGTCATGGCGGTGCCGAAAGAATAGACGAAGGACTTATCGTTCACTCGCGTATGCAATTCATACATGGTCGAACTGATCAAAATTGCTGCTGCTGCTTGGGCTTGACACATATACTGCAGTAGTCCATGTATGACAGGTAGCACTACGAATTAATTGCAGGCTCTTGACGGTATGTAGTCCAAAGAATGGCAGTCGTCGCCTGTACGATCACGTGCAATGAGAAAAGAAGGGCCGGCCGGAACGAGCGGGCGGGCGAGCCCTCCGACCATGTCCCGTATTTTCCGGATGGCGAATTGTTCGGCCTCGTTTGAGTAAGCCGGCAGCATGGGACTAGTAGGCGCCTTACAAAAGCAAGAGACCCTTTTTTGCTCTCGCCTCGTGTCCAAAAGATCCTGCTTTGCTTGCTTGCCAACGGCGTGCACGCGTCCCTCACGTGCTTACTGGTCGCTAGCTGCTTGCTCCCATTCTATCCAAACCCGTCGCAGCGCAAATCTTATTATAACACTATACCAGCATCGTTTTCCTTTTATTTCCTTTTTCCGGCGCCGCTCTTGCATTGCCGAAGTCGTTTCCAAATGGACAGATGGGCAATTACTAGGTATATAGCACATATGCCGGTCGTGACTCGTGACCAATTACTGATGCAGCCTTCCCCGGAAAAGGTGGCAGGCGAGGCAGGAAGAAAAAGGAAAGCGCTGGCAAACAATCCATGCCTTGGCTGCGATCGCAGGGCATTTCCATCCGATCATACCTCGTACCGCCACTAAAAGACGAAGAAGAGGGGAAAGAGGAAACAAACGTGGCTGACGTCTCTCGAACATGTGCAATGGTAGCGAAGGCAATATAATTGAGTTGAAACGCTGCCGTTGCGAATATTGTAGTATGTAGTAGTTTCCCGGCTAGGCAGTATAGTTATCTATAGTCATATGCGACCCCCAGACAGCCCAGCCAAACCGGACCCGGACCGGCGGGCTGATGCCAAGCATTAATGATCATACGCTAGGGAGGCGTCGAAGGTAGGGGAGTTTTGGGATGCGATGCTGCATTGAGAGGGAACGAACGGCCGGCCGTCCTTCCGGGGAATCATCATAGCGTAGGGCGTACGTAGTGTTATGGAAAGCCTCAAACAGAAAAGATAAGGATCGGGGCTAAGAAACCAGGTCAAAGCAGTACGAGCAGTAGTATGTAGGGTGTGTCATGAGCACTGGTATTCATCTCAACTATCTCGACTGCCTAAGCCTACTGACGAGGTATGTGATCATTCAAGTTCGAACGTTAGTGGAGATCTACGATCCCCCAACCCAACCTCAGCACCAATAGACAGAAAAGGTTGTCGTCAGAAACGGTTCCAGCCCTTTCACTCTCGGAGGAGATGGAGCGACAGCTTAGCGACCGTCGATCCCGCACGTGCATGCCTAAAATTGACATCATACTCATGAAACTGTGCCTCAGATTGACAATAAGGCTCGTGGGGGTGTGTTCTCTCTCGTAGTTTATCGTCCATCTAGTAGTGTACACCATGTTTTGGAAGGGCCGCAGTGAGATTTGGGCTCGGTTGGCTGGCCCCGAGGATTTCGGAGCTCACTTCACAATGATGATCGTCTCGTGACGGAAAAGCAGCCTGCACACATGTTACATCATACCCGGGCGAAGATCCCTCGTCAAGGGGAGACAAAAATAAACGCCTTGCCGGAATGCAAAGAGTGAGAAAAAAGGCAAAAAGATGATCAATAGGGTTATGGAGGTGAGACACCTGGGCGGACGGGTTCAGCCTTGCTGTTGCACCCTGAGCTTAACGCCCGCCTCCCGTGTTGCATCTTGTTACTTTGCATGCCAATTGCATAATTCCCATCATGATCTCCGCCCGCATAACTCAGGGTTCGACATGATGTTTTGCACCTAGTTGGGGTCCACAGGGTAAGAATAATAATAATGATGATAATAGGCATGTCAATATGACTGTGGCGAAAAACCCTAAGACGGAATGGTTTCGCATCATAAACGAGGCATCCGAGAAAGCCACTGGATGACAAAATGATGCTATGGAAAGCAGCCTATGGCACAAGGCGTGTCAGATATCTGATAAGGACCCTGCTCGATATGGCGATCTTGCATTTCGTAGTTTCCCTGCCTGGAAGAATTAATAAATGAAGCGATAATGTGGTGATTAATGGGGAGGGTCAGCAGTGTTGTTAGGCGCGTTCGGTTTGGCAGAGAGTTGTTTTCCCTGAAACACTGGAGCGTTTCCGACAGAGCGGCTCCAACTCTATGGCCATGCGCCCATATCCATACCGTGACTGTTTCTGCGCCGGCTTCATTCCCTCGCGAAGCAAGCAGCAGCCAGCCCGGGGCGGGTAGGCTAAGCCCACTGCGCTCTAGCAGCAGTTGGGGAAAGAGAGAGAGAGAGATGGGGGAGGGTGTGATGGGATCCCGAAAGAAAAAAACGGTCGACGGGTTTGGCCTAACTGCACTCGCTCTAGCGATGCTTGGTGTCCCATCAGGAAGGCTGATTGATAGTAATGGACAGGGGCTGGCTGTTCAATCAACGGTCATGCGCTTGCTACGAGCTTCCCCGGGCGCACAGTCTTGACTCGTCGACTGCAGGTTGCTGACATCAGTCGGCAGAGCATAAGGGAATATAGTGCACAAAGTGGCAGGATACGACGATCGCATCGGGAATCACGATCCTATGCATTGGGGTCACGGCAGGCTAAAGTTCTGAGAGAATCAAATCATAGTGTGGGTAGGTATACGCATGTCCATGTCAGAGTGGTAGTGTAGTAGCAGCGCAGTGGTCACTGGAAGGATTGGGCTTTTTCGGCACATCGCAATCCTACTGCTACGTCGAATCGCCCGCGCTGATGGAATGGATGGCCCACGAGATCTTCGCCCGTCCTTGCAGCAATAGGCAGGCAGTTTTATAAATCATGAACGGGTGGCCCTCTGCGTGCGCGATAGCCGATCTCTCAAGGCTCGCCGTGGTGTTCGCAATGGGGTCCGCACCATGCATGAATCTTACTAGAAAGTCTTCGTCATGGGAAGAATGGCATCCCTTGCCTCTCATTCGCAGGCCGAGGAGGGACCATAGTATAGAGGAATCAAGAGAAGTCCCTTGAAAATACATGCCAGATGCATGGATTGGGGCTGACGATCGGAGAAAAGGGTCGCTCGGGTGGCCAGAGCAGCGTTCCTTCACTCTGCTCCCCTGAGTGCTGGGAAGGATCAATTGCTTGCAGCTTGCTGGGCATTTTGCCCTACTTGCGGTGAGCCTTCATCCGAGAGGCAATCAATCTGATGCCATGCCGCCCATGGGGTCTGGGGGTGTTTCGTATGTGTACGTAGCTTCGGCGCGAGTAGAGAGCCAGGGGGTCCTGAAATATAGGACTCGACGGGATTCAGATTACTCGACAGTCTTCTCGACGACCCTTCACGGCCGAGGCTGACGAGGTAAGGGAAAGAGGCAACCTTGTTTGCTCCGGGATGTTCATATTGGCCGCGCCTTCGGTGAGCGGGAGAAAGGGAGAAACAGAGATATTGCTCCGAGGGCCGCGCAGCAAGAAGGCAAAAAGGTCTCGAAAGTCTCACTCTCCGGTGACTGGGCGCTGGCTGTGCCCCAAAACACAAAAAAAGCAAGGGACCTCGGGTCACACATACACGTTGCTGTTCATAATGTCTCAGACTGTTTACCAAACAGCAGCTCGGCGGTGCCATGTGGTCACGATTTTCATATTCTTGTCCCAACTGCTTCGGGCAACTCGCATGTCTCACAAGCCACAGATACCTACACGCGCCCGCGGGCATACCCTCATCGGTGTTGCATGATTTGTGATCGGGAGGAAACATAATAGCTAATAAGTGACACCACCCACTACAAAGTATGTTGCATATTCAAGATGTATGCGAGGGGACAGAGGGAAGAAACAAAAAGTTGGCAGACATGAACAATATCCAGTCACTGCTGCAGTAGCGAGATTTTACACATGCCTTATTGGGGAAGCGCTCGCGCTGTGGATTGGTGAGACTGTACGGTTATTGGAAGCCCCCAATACTACCTGTCGATATACTAGTTGATGCGGCATAATGAACCACTATGCGGTCTGTACAGAGTATGTATGTATGTGTGGGCAGAGGGAGGGGGGCATTGGAGACTATACTACTACACTACCAGTATGATCCTGCCGAAGATCGTAAGATGATGGGCACTCTTTCAGCTCCGATCAAAAGTTCCCCATCAGAAAACATCCCGGGCGGTGAGTTTGAGTGAGTGAGTACCGTATACTACGTGCTTTGATACTTTGTCGTCCGATGTGGTGATTTGATGCCGATGCGCCAAACTGCCAGGGTTATAGTGGAGGCCCATGAAGAGAAGGGCGGCGCAACAACAAGGTTCTCTCTCTCTCTTTCTATCTCGGATCTCGACAGTGGGATCTCGAGGGCTCGGAAGCAGCGGAAGGGCGTGCCAGTCCTGAAGTTCTGGCCGGACAGGAACGCTTCCCAAACGACGCAGTGATCTTCCCGCGTGGGAGGAAAGGCGGGAAAGTGCTCTAAAAACTGAACTGGCGCTGCCTGGCCTGCCCCCCCCCCCCGACTACTCTAATGTGATGCTAAGTGCAGATCGTGTGTGTGTGATCACCGGCGATGGGATTGATTGATTTGCAGATTGGCAGGGCCCGGCCAGGAGTTGTTTCCCTGGCCTAGGTAGGAGCCGCTGACCAGTCACAATGCGAGGGCCGGGTTCTACATTGACGTCGCAGTATTGCGTGTTATCTTACATAGGCGGCTGGCTATAATTCATGCGCAGCCAATAGTTGCGAGCGAGCTTGTTGTGTTTGATTTGACCATGGGGGCGCCTAGCTGCTGCTACTGCTGCTACTACTGCTACCGGGCGACACACCGTAACACCGCCTAATTAGAACAGACGAGACGGGTAACATGTCTCGAGCCTAGTTATTACTCATTTGCATCTTAGCGGTCGAACTATTTTCTACGCCGGGAGGGTCAAAGCGACTCGACTGCGAGATGGGACGACTAGAAGAAGGGTGACAGGGCTTCGTACGTCTGTATCGTAGCATCGTGATCTTCTGGAAAGACGCACCAAGTGCCGTTTACGGTCTGCATGCCGGAAAATAAACAAGAGCGGACCTGCATATTATTTACCAACTAGAGCCTTGCTGACAGTCGAGTCCTGTTGTCTGTTCTCTCTCGTTTGTCGTCTGTCGTCTGTCCGCCCGGCATCTCGATATGCAAGGTAGGCTCATCGCAATCTCGACGTGCAACATCGGGCAAGTAGATGAGCCGTCCGCAGCACTACCCATCGCCAACCAGGCAATAGATCTCTGCTAGGACGTGCAAGTAGCGGGCTGAAAGGATGCAATATACCTGGTAGTACCGTATGTAGGAGAAAATCCTCTCTGATTGCTCATTTCCCAACGACAACCCTGGAGGTGCATAATTTTGCAAAAGAATCTGTGCGATCCGGATCACGATATTTCGTCACAGTCATATAATTTCATGTCATGTATGGATGTATGTATGTAGGAACGGGAAGGGAAGGGAAGCATGGGCAGGCACCTGTAATCTGTACATCTCGTGCATCAAGCACATTAGAGCACATTACAGCACGCCAGACGCTCTTTCCCAGAGATTTGATGATTTCTCGAGTTTAGTTTAGCTTGACCATTCGGCGGTCGGTCGTGGTTACCCATTGAGCGTCTAGATCAGCCTTTTTTCCCTCTCCATTTCTCTCACTTGCACAAGCGCGAAGCGCCAGTGGGAAATTTCGCATCCGTCGACGGAAGCGTGCTTGCACCTCTCGCATTTGGCATCCCTGACACTGGACTGCGCTTCTTTTCTGTTTCTGCTGAGCTGCGGCTCGCCATTTGCCTGCCTGCACAATACTACTGACTAAAACTACTGACGGGCGATGACAGCCAAGCAGGAGAGCAGCCGAGATGAACCCAGGCGCAAGAGATGCAAGAGAACCCTGTGCTCGTATGTAATTGTAGGGGGGGGAGAGCCCAGCCCAGTCCGGGGCGGACGGGCGACGGGCGACGGGCGACGGGCGCGACAGCCTCACTTCTCCCTCTTGCCTTCGCGGCCTAGCACGCTGATTGGCCAGCCGGGTCACGAATCCTCTCGATTGCGAGGCTGCTGCATGCGACGCTGGGCATAACACACTGACACACTGAGACTGTCATTGAACTGACTACCGCTGCTGCCAGTGCCACCCACCGAAAAAGAGAGAGAAAACTGCATCACCCACAACCCACCACTCTCTTTTGGCTTGATCCGCTTCAGGCCAATCAATCAATGTGGTCCGTCCTACTACGAGCTGCGGTAGAGCAGAGAGAGCACAGAAAAGATTGCCCGTCTGCAGCCTCGAAAGCCCGCACTGGTTTCTCGTTATTCGCCGCCCTCGACGAATCGCATCGATGCCAGGCAATGGAGACTCAGCAAGCCCGGGCGGGTATGTGGCTACGGCCTTGCAGACAGGCAGGCAAGCCCTGCGCTGCAATGCAATGCACTACCTATTCGCCCCTCTCCGGTTTTTTCTTTGCTTTTTTTTTTTCTCCTTCTTCTGCTGACCGTTTCGATACGACGGCGGCGGCTGGCTGACTGGGTGACTAAACTGATGACTGGCTGGCTGGCTGACTGACTGACTGGAGTATAGGGTGTGGGTGGTGGGCGAAGGAGGCAGGCAGGCAGACGAGCAGCAAAGCAGGCAAACAATCGTGTGCCACCCAGTCCCAGTACCCAGCTAGGAGCCCAGTGGCTCTGTTCAACGGTCTTGCTGTCAACTGCTCCACGATCCATGGATAGCGATGCAGCCACCAAAGGCCTGGGCCATTCACGGGCAACGCAACACAACCCATGGAGCCGACAGCGTCTCCCCTACCTGTTCCTGCCGGCCGCTTTGCAAGATCCGTGATGACTGCTACCTAGAAACCGTGCCTACCGATACCCCCTGTCGCCCTGTACTCTCAGTGACACAGACCACATTCAAATCATCTCACTCGCACATCGTCCTGCAACAGCACTACGACACTGGACACCACCCACTCCATTACCTGGGCGGCAGGAAAACCCGCTGCTGCTGCCGCATCCATACCACTACTTCGTACATACAGTCATCAGTACCAGAAGAAGAAGATTGCGTGCGCTGTCACCGGGTTGGCTGGTGACTCAAACAATGCGCCTACATATCGCTATATTCGCGTTGTGGCATTAGAGGTTCTAGGTAGTCAGACAACCGCATTCCGGCACGACGTCAGCGCCTCTAGCCGTGTAATGATTATCTGGTCAGAACCCGTCCTCTGCTAAGCTACAAACACCAAAGGCTGGCCCAGACCTGTGGTGGTTGTTAGCAGACTATCCAGGAGTAATCAAAGCTTGCTCCCGGTATGATCACACAGGTCAGATTGCCAGCGATGCGTGGAACCGCAGCAGGCAATCCTCCCGTCAATAATGCAACGATCTGCGCCCGCAACGGTGCCCAAGGGAATGACACCAGACGAGACAAGCTAGCGGCTAAATCAAAACCTGCACAATGGCAGATCCTCAGTCATAACAACACATGGCCCAATCATGGGCGGGACTGAGACACGAACGGAGACAGCCATTCGGTCGATCTTGCACAGCAGCCTGCAACCGCGACCGCGCCAGGCGTTGCGCTGCTTGGCCCCGTCGCATTGAATCAACAGGGCACGACGCAGCTTCTGCGACAGAAGGTTGGTCAAGTTGGCGGAGGCGACCGGACTGACTGTGCGCGGGAGTCTCAGTCCACTAAAAGCTTCGCCTGCACATTCATGCGCTGCGGTTTTGCGAAAGCTTAAAAATGGAAACCCACAAACAAAATGACACACGGACCACGGGCTCGTCTGCTGCTGGTTGTCTGTCTATCAGTCAAGCAGGCATGCCTAGCTGCTTAGACGATGGGCCAAGGGCCTATGGATTGAGCGCCGGGCCCTCCTGCGACCAGTGTCGCTTCGAGTGACTGGATAGCATTTCGACGTGTCGTTTGACCCCAAATATCTGCCGCCGAAAGAGAGTTTTGCCAAGAGTGAGAGGTCTGTCACTCTAGTTAGCCGGGGCTGGGACACCAATGGGAATCGTCGCCAGCTAACAGCGTCATCCGTGAGATATGATGGGATCCTCCATCTGAGCCAAAAAAAAAAAAAAAAATCCCTGCCACCATTCTATCTAGTGTGTCTACCGAGCCACTATACACTCTTCTGTCGTCTTCTTCTCGAAGCGACAGGAAGAGTCGATCCTCCTAAACGGCTGTGGGACTGTGACTGGCAATCTTCCCACCAGGTTTCCCGCCCAGGAATTTTTTTTAGTTTTCCTTTGCTCATCAGCCGGGACAGGTCCCTCTCTGTCTCCTCTAGGGAAGAAAATTAAAATAAAAATAAAAATAAAAAATCCCAGCTCATCAACCACAACGGGCACGGGTACCGGAAAGGCAAGAAGCAAAACCATGCGAGTCACGGGCCCGTCAATAATGACGATTTGCCCGGACTAGACCAGCGGGCGAACCAACGAGATGAGAGAAGCGGAGAATGGGCAGCCACACCAAGTACCCCCATCGACGAGAGATCACACGCACGCCCCCTTTCTTTCGCCCGCTGGATCACTCGCTGGACTGGTCGACTTGACTGGATGGATGCCAGTGGGCAAGGGCTGCGTGCGGTGTGTTGTTAATAATGAGAAAGGCCTGCCCAGCCGAATGAAAGGGGGGGCGTTCGGTCACACTTACGCACCCCCTCCAACCCTACCACGCAGCATCCTCGGCGGACGATGTGGACCACTTATTTACGTGTGTCAGACAATCCTTGCCTCTTCGTATATACCTGTACTTGTCCCATATCGCTAAGCGTCACGGTGAAATCTTGGCCCATGTCCAGGCTGCGCATCCTTACCATTCTAGTGGACGCCCCAGAAGTACTGGAATCCACCCTCATACCCACACCTCCCTTGTCCTACGTAGGCCCTGGGAAGAGTCGACCATGTTAGCCCGGCGCCCTCCTGGTTAGCGGCGCCGTCGAAAATTAAGAATAGCGCATACTATGTACGTGTGAGGTGGGACGAATAGTGCAGACTATTAATCATGGTAGCCTGTAGATTCTGAGCCAAGGCGTGCCGGGGTCTGCTTGAGCCACTCAAACACGTAGTCTGCCACCCCTGCCCGTACAGCGGTTATCGAATCTCCAATATCTACATCACCTACCCAGTGCTGCATCTCGATTTCGAACTTCAGTGTTCACTACATTCATTGTAACATCCTTTTCCTCCCTCAACCACCCCCCAAACAAGTTCGAAGGAGTTTCCTACCTCATTCGCCATCGTCGCCAACCCGTTCTACTACGACATCTCTCAACCTCCAATCTCTACCAACGGCGACAACCTCACAGGACCGTTCGACTCGTTTGTTCGAAGTCGACATCCTTCATTTGCGAACCAAAAGGGACTTATACATACGGACCACAAAAGGATACCAAGAATTTCTCTTCTCTGCCAAAGGAATACCCCAGGACTTTCATTTCTTTGGACCCAGGAGACCGTCTTTCTCGAGACTGTTTCCTATTTCTTGTTTTCTTGCCTAGACTCAAGCCGTTTGGAATTTCTCTCCCCCCAGGACAGGACCTTTTCAGGTATCATATACCATGCAGAATGTGCCAGTCTACGGATATCCTACGCCTCCGGCCTCGCCAGCATACGACAATCAGAAGTGTGCCTACCAACAACAGCAGTTTGCCGTGCCGCCGCCAGTTTGCCAACCACGATACACCCTCAGACCGGAGGACAGGTTAGGGAAGTTCCTGGGAGACAGCCTCCAGCTGGTTGGTATCATTGGTACTGGCGCATATGGAGTTGTCTACACAGCCATTGACATCCGGACCGGAACGCGGTATGCCGTCAAGACCCTGAGCAAGTACACTGCCGATGGACTCCCCCTCGACCAGCGACAGATTGCCTTCCAGCAGCGGGAATTGCGCCTGCACTACCTCGCCTCGGCCCACCCCAACGTGGTTTCTATGCTCAAGATCGTGGATGACCCGGATTGTACCTACGTTGTCCTGGAATACTGCCCGGAAGGAGACCTCTTTTACAACATCACCGAATGCTCGCAATATGTGGGAAAGGATGATCTTGCCAAGGATGTCTTTCTGCAGATTCTGGATGCCGTCGAACACTGCCACACTCTGGGAATCTACCACCGGGACCTGAAGCCAGAGAACATCCTCGTGACCAACCAGGGCGCTACCGTCAAGCTCGCAGACTTTGGCCTGGCCACTTCTTCTGATCGATCCGAGGACTACGGATGCGGTTCTACCTTCTACATGTCGCCAGGTATGTGTTTTCCCGACATTAATTTGTGGTACCTCAACCTACTGACACTCTCATCTAGAATGCCTTGACCCATCGTCCAGGAGGCCCTTCTACTTCTGCGCCCCCAACGATGTCTGGAGCCTTGGTGTCATTCTGGTCAACCTGACCTGTGGTCGCAATCCGTGGAAGCAGGCTTCTTTTGAGGATTCCACCTACCGTGCCTTTACGAGAAGTCCTGATTTCTTGAAGACTATTCTCCCCTTGTCGGACGAACTGAACGACATCCTGGGAAGGATCTTCACTCGCCACCCAGATCAAAGAATTACGTTGTCTGAGCTCCGGAACCGCATCCTCTCTTGCGCGCAGTTCACTGTTCAGCCTCCCACCCAGGCCCTGCCTACTCCTCCGGCCTCTCCTGAGCCTGTCGACTATGCCTACGGCTCCGCACCTGTCAACGAGGACCTCTATGGCGCTCCCCTCTCTCCTGCTTCCTCGGACTCGGATGGCGAGTCCACTTGCTCGTCTGATGATGGCTCCATGACGTCGAGTGTCTCGACCATTGACGACCTCGACGATGACGACTTTATCCAGGATGAGGGTGTTCCTTCGCAGGTATCTCAGGAGCCGCAGATGTACGACCAGGAGGCTGCTCAGGTCTATGTCCAAGAGTCTGTTCCTCAGTACTCGGCATGCGTCCCGGACCCTTGCCAGCCATGCCCGGTTCCCGTGTCGGCTCCCATCCAGAACTGTATGCCCAAGTTTCAGGTTCCCTACTTCCTGGGCAGGTTCAAGGAGTACGTGCAACCGAGTGTACCTTTGCACCACGTTGCTGCCTACCACCATCCCGTGCAGATGTTTGGAAACATACAGGGCTGCTACTAGGGTGGTTCACCACTATATCATTCATTACTACAAGCAGCGTCGAGCACCTGCTCGCTCATGATTACGACTTCATTTCAACTACATATTCGAAAAAGATCTCGGCAGGAAGACGCCGAGCTACCCCAAAAAGGCTTGACGACGAAGACATTGACGCCATTCCAGTACAACAAAAAATAATTCTCCAAAAAGGAACGGAAATTAATGCGCGCCACTGCCCGGAAAAGTCTGGAACTCTCCACTATGCGGTTTCACAAAAATTGTTGTAAAGTCACCAAAAATCATATTACTTTCCTTTGTCCAAGCGCGGAGTTGGTGTACAGGATTCACGGACGATGCTTTCGCCTACCCAGGTGATACCATGGATTCATTGGTTCGATGTTTGCTTCCCTGGAGCGGAAAGACCAGAGCATTGTTCAAAAGGCGTGTGGCATACACCATCTATTCGACCTTCCCATCAGTTTTATCGGGGAGGTGGTTCATATTCTGCTATCTGTTTTAATCTGGAGGGGTTCTTCTCCGCGCGCGCGGATTGCATTTTAGAAGGGGATTATCCTGGTGGAAGACTTTCGCTTGGATGATACCATACAAATTTCTCTTTTGCGGCGGTTTGGTTTTTTATTTTTGGAGCGGTTTTTGATCACTTGGACATTACGAGCCTCGGAAAGACTTTTTCAGGGGAAGGGAACAAAAAGGTTACGGGACACGAAGAACTTCACACATAGACGGCGGCTGAACAGCCTACACGGCGATTTTGTCAGTCACAACAACAACATACAAAAAGGGCTGGGCGCAAGCTTTACGTTGACCCCTGGTGGACGCCGCCAACTTCAGTGTTGCGTGGGCGATCCCCTATGGGAATGAGATATATCACAAGAGGGATAGAATCTACATTACCCAAAAAGAAACTCAATACAAATCATTGGGCATTCATTTTGCTCAATACTTGAGAGTAAAACCACTCATATCTTCACTCTACACTTGATCGCATGTGCACGTTTGACATTCTGGACATTAGTCCTACTTGAGCCCCGGAAACCCTTGAGTGAGACATTTGTCACTTTTCCTCCGTCTCTTGGTATGTCGGGGGAGACAACACTTGGGTTCAACCTTGTTCCTTGCTTTTGGTCTGCAGGTTTAGGCCCGGCTGATCCTCATGGCCCAGCGAAAGACAAAAAAGAAGTTCGGGGGCCAAGAAAAGAATTTCGGGTTTAGGCTCTGGCTGGGTCTCGTTTTGTTTGGGACCGCCACCCGCCTTGGGCTTGGGGACTCTTGTAAGACATTGATTTCTCTGTCACTTTCGTGAATCGGAGATGGGCAAACATGGGGAATTTTTCTCTCCCAATTTGCCTCAGTGTTCCCTGTTACGCGTTGCTGACCAAATGCCCACTTTGAAGACTTTTATTCAATTCTTCCCAGACAGCTGACAGGCGAGGTCCCTGTCTGGCTGGTTCACCTTTTCGGGGGTTTGTTTCGTTTGGTACGAGGTATTCTTTGCTTTACTTTACTCGACGGGACCCCGTCGAACCGTGTATATCCCAATATTGTAATAAATGGTCAAATGTATCAAGAATACGCCTCGGCTCGTCCCTAGGCGTCGACCGTCCGCGGAACTAAAAAAGAACAAACATGACGCTAGGGATTTCAGGGAAGACGTTGCGCAACGTGCTTTGCCAAAACGTGCTTACTTTGTTGTGTATGGCATGCGAAGAAAATTGATCTCCCCCGGACCGACCCAAATAGTCCTTCCTCATCATCACAGAACAAACTCTGAGCCGTCATTATACTATAGTCTTGGCGCATTCCAGATCATCATCGCCCAATATGCTCTGATCTTTCTATCCATCATCGTCTGTTCTCACATCTCTATTTACTACCCTTCCTCTAAACATCCAACTTATGACCTAATTCATCACTAGGCTTCCGACCCAAAGAACTTCCAACCCCCAGCCTCTCTCTGCGCAACTTCAGCTGGCCACTTCCGTAAAATGTAGTATAGTGGCCAGCCAAAAGCCACGGTAGCGCCGCAGTAGTGCGCGACGCCGGCTTCCACCTGCGCGCCGGCCTCATGCAATCAGACGTATGAGAATGCATACTACAGCGACTATGAGGCCAGAAAAAGAAGATCGGGGGAGTCGGGACTTATTGGGCGTGGCCTCTTTTCGGCAATCAACCAGACGAGAACCTTGTCCATGCAATTCGTCCTTATGATCGCCGTGTTATTGGGCATGCGACAGGCGAGAGCTTCAAGGGAACAAGAAGCCGGTGCCAACATGCGATCGAGCTTCTGGGCGGGAATCTATCTGTATGTGCATTGTTCGCGGCGCAGTCCAATGCCCCGGCGGACCCTCCACTCCCTTGCCCATGATCAGTGCTTTTACTACATACTCCCCTGACGTTGCATCGTGTCAAGTTTCCGAGAGAGCAGCTGCATGGGGGAGCCGTTTTTTTTTTCTTTGTAGATCTTTTTACTCGGCAGACATGCATGGCAGGACAGGACAGAGAGAGAGAGAGAATGCGGTCTGCATAGTCGAAACGAGACGAGGAAGTCCGGAAAGGCGTCCGATCTCCCTTGCGCTCTCTTTCATATCTGTGAGACGCAAGAAGAGCCCCACAATGGGCTCCCCGAGCGTTTGCGCCCAGCTGAGATGTGTGTGTAACGGTAAGCGCTTTCACGATGTGTCCAAGATACGCTATGTGGTGTTGTAGCAGCGGCAGTAAATGTTTCATTCTACGATACACAATAGCTCGAGCCTTTTCAGTGTTGCACCTTCCTTTCTTCTTTTCCCCTCTCTCCAGACTTTTTCTTTTCTATTCCGCGAAGCCCCTTGCATCGGAAGTATTACAAGCACGAGAGTTTGCTTCTAGTCGTTTTTTTTTTGTCTTTCCGCGCCCACAGAGACCGGGCGAATCATGGTCTCGGTAGGTTTATGCAGCAAGTCGATCCAACTTTCTGCTTCAAACCTTCTTTTGCACATTATCTTGCTTTTTTTTTTCTCCCTCCTTCTTATTCTCAGCTGCTCTTCTTTGCTGGCCCGCTTCACCCCTTACAGCAACCGAGAAAGAGCGCATGGCACATACCGTGTCTTGTGCTGAGCTGTGATTGGCCCCCCCGGTGGTGGGTGGCTGTTGGTAATACTCGACACACCCGCATGGCGGTGAACGTCAGCAAGGCAAAACCCCCCGGGGGTCTCCATTTGTGTGGTGTATTGACTGCATGTCTCTCCCTCATGGTTGCCATGAGGGATATGCCTCGTTCTGCTGTGATCTCTCCCAAAGTTTGCCCTTACCTATCGACGTATTATTGTCTCAGTTATTTTTATAAAGAATAATAGCCTGCGCGATTTTGACAACGCAAAAGCCCATGGTGACACTCTTTTTTGGGTGTTGGCAGAGCGAGACTGGTCCATGGCTTTCCTTTTGGCGCGTGTATACTATGGCCAAGGCCCAACCACATTCGTGTATACCTAGACTGGGGGCGCTTATAGTCTCAGTCTATTCACGAGGTGGTCCACGTTTCAGACCGAGATCTATGTCTGTTTGGATGGATGGATCTTCTGCTTCCACCGAGAGCAAAGCTAGTAGTTGCCTATTCTGGCCGTTCATACTATCCACAATCTGACAGCAGAGAGATAATTATCGCCTCTGCATCGTGCATCGTAGTGGATTGTTTTTCTATCCATGATCATAAGACCATGTTCGAGACAACCAAGGGAAGCGGCCCCGATTTGCTGGAGCACCGCCTGGCGATTACTGCTGCTCCTGTACAGATTAGCTGCACCGACGACGATGCTCGAATCAGCCTCTCTTGTTCAGGCATTGTGCATGGGACTCTGCCGCATTCACGCGGGGTCAGCCTGCGTTAGGAGGTTTCGTCTGAGTGGGCGAGGTTGGCCAAGTATGAAGCGGAAGAAAGTGTGGTCACTGGGTTGCTGGGCTGCTGGTTCATGGTTGGTGGCGCCCCTCCTAGGGAGAAGAGTGCGAGTGACGTGGACAATGCTCGTTGCTGTATGAGGAAGACTGTTGACGCCGCGCGCGGCCCTCATTGGCTCGCGATTATACTCGAAGCAACGGCCTTCGCTGGGAAAAAGCAAAACCATACACATATTCAGGCCTCTCTGCCTATGGAGTGAGCGAGATCCTGTGTGACTGCGTACTGCATATCACACTATCCTGCCATGCAAGACTAGGCTGGGCTGTGCCTCGCTACCTATACGTATGCACGAGTATGCAACCCCGGCAAGCGACATCCGCCGCGCCGCCCGACATTTTCAACTACAGATCCAGGGGGATGCGCGGGATCGCCTCTCTGGCTCATTATGAGCAGGCTTGAGATGGGAATGGGAATTCTTGCTCATCTCGATCCTCTGACTATTTCGTACACTATCTGCGCCTCTTCTCGACTTGGCTGCAGGCAAGTCGTCGTGGGCGACAGGCGACAGAGGCGTTGTTGCTGCTGCCGCTGTTGTCAGCCCACATTAGCGTTCCGCCGGGTCTAGCATTGGCTCGGCAGCCTTCCTTCTTCCTATTGAGCGAACGAGACAGGAAGAAGTGTGTGTGTGTGTGTGTGTGTGGTGGGATGGATCAGCAATGTGGAATATTACCGACTGACGATCCTTGATGAGAGAATACGCACGAGGCGCATCTGCGCTCTTCTCTCTCTCTCTCTCTCACTCTCTGCTTCCCTTCTCGTGCCCCCGGCTCCAGCAAGGCTTGAACGCTGCCGGTTGATTCGGCATGGGTGGGGTGACACGAACCTGCAGGCCTACACTACAACACATGTGCCAGGTGCCTTGGATGAAAATGCGTGAGAAATGTCAGGTGAAGTGTGTGAGTGGATTGCGAAAGAGATAAGCCATTCATCTTCTCGCCGCATGCCAGCCAAGCAGGCTAGGAATATGGAGTACTACAGATAAACGATATGTCTAGACTCTTGTTCGAGAACGAGCGGGAGTACGTACCTACCGCCGATCGCAGACTCTCGGGTTGGTGCTGGGGTCTCTCTCGGCTTCGTCTCGTATGATACGGATTGAAAGGCTGAACAAATGAGATGAGACAGACTTCTTCCGTGCATTCCGCCGTGATGCTAACGCCGGGGAGATCCAAAAAGACCACATGTTCTTGGCAGATTTGGGAAAAAGCCACATAGGACCCGAGTGCCACATACTACTAGCATCCAGCATCGTGGCATTCTCGGTAGTACTAGACTCTAGTATATTGCCTCATATCCACTCTTCAAAAACTCTAGTTTCCCGTGACTATCGGTTCTGTCCAATGCCATTTGCCGTTCCCACTTGCGCAAAGGCGACGGGGCTCATCTCTTTGGCAAGAGTGGGACATCAGACATTTGGGAATGCTTCTAGAAGCCTGATGGTTCGAACGAGAGGAAAAAGGATCGACATTTGGGATCGGGTACAGTCACCAACGAAGACGTCGCAGGCTCATCCTGGCTCGCCTGGGAATGCGCAGTGTGTGTAATCAGGTTTCGATGGGTATCCCGCCAGGGGCACTGCCAACTTGGGTGTCGCTGGAGAGAACACAAGAGTACGACTCCAGCTCAGTGCAGGACCAGGTTGCAACGCGCTCGGCAGTTCTATCCAGTACGTTTGATATGTTATCAAAGAAGAACCTGAGGGAGAACAGCCAGAGCGATTTTTCGCTTCCAGCCTGATCGGCATGTGGCGCGTGTGGTCGTGGACACTAGAGAGTGTGTGGCTGGTACGATAGCCAGCCACCTAGCGAAAGTCACCGAACCCATCACACCAAATAGCTTCGTTGCCTGTGCGGCGCAGTACGAGGTATACTCTGGTGTATACTCGGGAATACCAGACAAGTGATGAGCTTGGACCAGAGCACCCTGCCTCTCGACGGCCCGACCAACACCAACACTGATAGAAAAAGGAGGCTTGATGTATCGCTTATGTAAACAAATGTCTACACCAAGGTGGTCCCTGAGTCTTAGACCTCTCGGCTTTCTGACGTTTACGAGGACGATCACGCGGCTTTGGCACAATGCGAGGTCAAACTGTCTTTTCGTGGCTTCCAGAAAATTTATGCCGCACGGCCCGAGGGCGCAAACAAGACACGCATACGAGTTGAATCAGACAAAGGTAAAAAGGACCATTTTCTAGCGTCAACGGGTTTTGGCGAGATCATTGTCGCAGATCACAGCGAGATATAATAATACCTAAGTTTTAGTCATGAGGGTATTCGCAGGAGATCTCGGATCACCAAGAGACCCTTCTCCATCTACTCAGGGTCATTCCCGGTTGACTCGGCAGCCGATCGGTGCGGTGCCTGCCGGCAAGGCTGAGAGGCGATTCATAATACACTACATTTTGTACACACGCCAGATGTGGCGGCGATAACCATCCCACCTTGCATATATTTTCTTCTGGTAGTCTCAAGCAAGGTCGTGAGCAAGCAGCCTCAGCCAGAACTCTAAATCACCTGTCAACTTATCGTGTGATCAGGTCATTCTTTATGTGTGCGCCAAACTACTGCCCGTCAAGCCTGTAATGCCCACCGGGCAACGGCCTGCTTTAAGGTCTTGCCCGTTGTATGCGACCGTGTACGGAGCTGACTCGGGGGTGGTCCTTTCGGCCCCAAGCCACTATATAGTACCCGGCGATTATATCCGCGAAACACTGTACTGATGCCCTACCGGCGGGCACTGGACGTTGGGGGTGGTCACAAGTAGAGGCGACGACCAGTTTTTAAACTTTCACACCTAGCCTTGCCTGGCGTAATCGCAAAGGACCAACTCACGGACGAGACGCGTGTTGGCCTCAACTCTCTTTTTCTTTGCGCTTGGGGTGTTCGTCTTAGTCTCACAGAGGAGACGTCATAATCTGCGGAAGGAGGCATGTCTCGCTCACCCACAAGTCTCCCCCACGAAATGCTCCGGGGGTGTGGTGGTGGGTGTTTATTTTCGTCCACCACCCACACGTATTGAAATAAACCTCGCCAAGACAGACAGATGTCATGGACCAAAGTGACACGGCCAAAGGGTATTCGTGTCTTAGCCTACCGGGCGACGGCAGCTAGGTTATAGTGTCGTAAGCTTTCCGCGCACCCCCATCTGAGTCAAGGGGTTCAAAGGTTTCACGGAAAGGACAGAAACGAAGGGTTTGACGCGGCCCCGAACCCAGTGCCAACGAGACACGCGGGGGAGACGAGACAGAGAGACAGAAAACAGAGAACCCAAAAAAAATCGAATTCTTCGGAGGGAGATTGGGGGGCAGTGAGGTTCAACCTTCGAGCACCCTCCGAACCTTGGCTGACAATACCATGCCGAAGCCGGTCGGTCCTCTGCGCGCGCGCGCAAGGTTCGCTGCAATAATCAAAACCTGCGAACCCCTAGAAAGCCGGACCAAAAATAAATCTCATGTCGAAAGAGAGGACGGAATGTACGGAATAATTGGCTCGGATCACTCGTTCATTCTAATGGGGCGGGATCCTCTCAGTGGTGTTGCATAAAGGGTCCATCACCAATTCTAGGTTCAGAACGACCACGTTGACGCCGGGGGGAGACTTGGGCTTGTCCGTCTCACGGCAGTTCAGGGTCACGGATGCAGAGAGAGGGAAAAAAGACAGAGAAGTGGAGGCCGTGGTAACAGCGCAGATGTGCAGATGTGCAGTGCGGTGCAGCGCAGTTGTGGCTACCACGATACTACTATCGAAACCTCACCGCTGACCTTTGATCGATAGTGGAATAGTGGGCTCTCTGCGTCTGTGTTTTCCCAGCGCCCCGAAATTCTATGGCTTGTGTTCGTCCGTCGGTGAGGGAATGAGAGACAAAACGACGTACCCGCCTCGAGGACGACCCTCCCCGCTTGGAGCCCATTTTGCCACGAGGATGAAAGAGAGTGAAGACGGCTCCACGGAGGTCTGGGCCTCTAGTAGAACTTGGGACTCACGAGAGAGATGTTTACGCTGGTGACCTGTCCTTTACCATTTTCTCCGCCCGCCAGCCAGCGAAAGGCTGCTTGCTGCTTACAAACTGGGGATCGAAGACGGAGGCACGAGAGCGGAGCAACCCTGTTCACTGTGGTGGTTGTCCCTTTGGGCGTGTCGTTAATCTGATTCTCAGCGCGCCCGTCCCGTTTTCCCACTCAAAAACATGCCACCACCACCCAGAGATCCTCTTGGATCCGCCGCCGTGCTTGTGAGAATAGTGTGCGACCCGACCTGCGGGCGGACAAGAGACTGGACCCTCCCGGGCCACGGACCCGTCCACGCCGTCCCCCAGTCCGTCGGTGCAGCCATCGTGGCGCCGGCTGTTTCGCCTTCGCGGGATTGACAGCTGAGCCACGCTCCCAAGTGCAACCTTTTCCCTCACCTGCGCTGAAAATGTAATCGGGCTCATCCCAGCCAGCCCTGATCTGCAGCTAATGGGCGATGGGCGAGCCGGGAGCGATCTTGGAACGCCCTCTGCGCATCGTGACATTTTCTTGATTGGTGATCTCATCCCCCTCGCCTGATGAGACTGCCACACCGAACCCAGCGCCTCGGGAATTGACTTTCGACGATTCACTTGGCCCTGCGCAACTACACAAGTACGCTGACGTTGGGGCCCTTCTGTGGTTGGACGTGAAGCACAGAGAGCGTGCGTCTGCTAAACAACAGCGCCTCGTGGCCTGACTCGGGGGATTAATCACCAGCTAGCTAATCAATGGCCAACCTCTTAAGAGATAGATCAAATATCGTGTGGTCAGAGCGCACTTCGTAGGGCACACACTATCTATCGATAGTGACAGAGGTTATATCCGCACGAGGCGTTTTATAGAAAGCACCAGGCCCGTGGAGGTGGGGTGATTACGACCGTGATGATATCAGTTATAGTTTTCTTCGAAACTCCGGGGTAGTAAATGGTCGTGCGTGCATGCTGCCCTCAGTGTCTGGTGAGAGATATTGCGTGTGATATTGATCAATTTAGACGTGGCCGTCTCGATTAAGGGGCGTTTCAAGGCTATACCCGTTCAAACCTTCCAGCCTCCAACCTCGCGGCCCGGCAGTGAAGTCGTACCGTATGTCCTACGCTTTAGAAGCAGGACTGATGAATTCCAACGCCCCATGGATCTAAGGATGTTTTGTGGGAATTCTCGTCATTTGTACTAGTATCCGCATGGACAACGAGCAGTGTATCTTGGAAAATGCTGCAGGTATCCCATGTATGTGTGAGTGTCGTCGCCATAAGGGTTTCTTACTACACACTTTGCACATTTGGCCTATACGTAGATTTCCAAGGCCGTCCCACATTGGAGGTTTATTCATGATGTAGGAGAGTGAAATTCTTTTTGCTGTTGTTCTTTTGTAGAACAAGTATAGTGTCTAGCTCAGTATCCTCACTCGCAAACATGGTGAAGTTGCCTCATGGCCGCAGGCCATATATGATGGTTTTATAAACCGAATCTATGATTGAATGAAATAAGTGTTACGTAGTGTATCTACCAGGCATTCATCACTGCATAGCGGTATGTGAATTGATATGCTACTACAAAACTTCTATGATATCTCCTGGTTGGGACTGGATGTATTTGGTCATTGTTGGCCAACACTGGCCTGTCAAACATTTTTTTCTGTTTTCTTCACACTGGTGAGAAAAGATGAACGGAGGTAGAGCTAAGAAAAACAGAATATTACAAATGCACCTTCTGTCGTTTCAAGCTTGTTACCGGAAAAACCACGAAATTATTGCCCATATCTCGACGAAGGGTCTGAACATATGAAATAATATGTTGAATGTGAGACGCTCCATCCCGCCTGGTTCGCCCAGGCGATATTTCATCCAGTAGAATGCAAAGCTACACAAAACCATCGTTACCATGACACTCCAAGCTACATATGATGTATTAGTAGGGTCGAGTATTCCAACATAGGTAGTGGCACTTACCACAAGCAAGGACGACATCCACTACGTCCCAATTATCTGGAGTGAAGGAATCGATTTTCAGCGCCAACAGTGACATGACGAAAGAGAGGGGAGACTGGTGTTATATGAGTATACAATCCATGCGGTCGTTACTTGTGTGGTTCGAAGTCACTTACGAAAACAACCGTCAACCCCGTGAAAATGGCCAAGTATTTCGCCTGCTCTGATGTTCTGAGCGCGTTCTCGGTTCCAGCTTGTCCATGGAGCAGAGTAACGAGATTATGGATCTGCAAGTCTTGTTGTTAGCCACATGCCATGGGCGTATCGCATCCCGCAACAACAGTCTTCGTACCTTCTCGTGTACGGCCTCGGCACTCTTGCGTATCTCTTCCACATTGACGCATGAGGCGTCTCGGATGGCAGTCCAATCGCAGGTTGAGACTCCCCAACTACACTTCGAGTTACTGGAACCATGCCCAATTCCGGGTGACTTGTGCATCTCTGTCCAAACATGGACTTGGTCTTCAAATACACGACTGACAGTGTTCATCTCGCTTTGAACATCGGTGATGTGCAGTAGGCACAATACAGCATGCTCAGCGAGTTTGTGAAAGTATTTGACAGAATGTCCAAGAGAACGTTGAAACTCTTCGTAGCACTGGTCGATCTCTCGAGACTGATCCAAACAGACATAATTAGCACTTATTACTATTGCCAGACAGGACACAGGAGTGGTATGCTTTCGTTAGACTTACTATTCGCATGATCTCCTTCGAGAAGACGTCCAAATATGTCATTCTCTCTTCGTGGACTTCTATAGAAGACTGATATTGTATCGACTTCTTGATTATTTCATGATATAGTATGTGAGGGCTCTCAGTGTTCTTGAAAAGTTTCTGAATCACTTGAGGAAGTTGCATTCCTTCGTCTCCGGTTGGGGCGTTCCGGCGTTGTGGGAAGGAAGTCACAATAATATCTCCCAGTATTACACTCGTTAGTAATTTGTACATTACAAATGAATAGTCGTTGAATAACACACACTCTGTGATCTGTAAAGCCAGAGCTGAGAAACCACGAGTATACTTTCATGGTGGCGTGATCGGATTTGCTGCTCTTGGCTCTCTTGCTGGCCGGAGAGCCCTGATCGAAGGTACCTTCTGGGTATCCCGTTCTCTAACTCCGAAGCCTCGTCTAAAGCGGCGCGCAATCGTGAAAAACTAGGGTATCTCCCAGCGATCTTCCCCTGAGTCCGAGATTCTGTGGGCTCTGGGTCAACAGACTTTCTCAGAAATCTAGTGAAGACTTGATTGTCGTTCAAATATTCGAGTCTTTTCTGTTCAATGTTACTCTGGTAGTAGTGATCGAGTGTTCTTGACGCCTCCAGTCCCTGTGTTCGTGAAGACTCCAGTTCCTGGTCTGCGCCAGCGTACAACTTCATTATGCTTTCATCCAGATGTGGCATATGTGCATCCTTCCATTTGGGGGTTTGGTTTCGGGTCTGGAAACCACATAGGATGTCAATATCGATGATTGGTAACTGGCCCACAGTGATCAATGTTATAGAACAAGCAGACGATCATTCCATGACGCCGACTTACCATCGTCACAAAGTTACGAGTATCGTTTCGCGACGTTTCGCGACGTTTCGCCTGGCATACTGCTATTGCCACTGGACGGGCCATCCACCACTTGGCTGAAGAACAATGATTTGTCAAGTGGCTGCTTTTGCGAGCTTCCATATTGAGCTTGAAGGTGGGAAAGTAGTGGCACATGGTTGCTGCTGGGCGGAGCAGCTTCGAACAGGGCCTTGAGACTATGATTAGCGAGCATCGTGTCCCATATGAATTACTCGACAGCATCATTTGACTTTGAAAATAATACCTCTACCCAGTGGCTCTGAAATGCGATGTTAGCCGTGTTCTGTTTCCTACAGAATCTATTCGAGTTGAATCTTTGGGTACTTACGTTATTCGCAGGCAAATGACACCATATTGTGTTAGAACCAAGTCGTGGTTTGGCTTCCTCTCGTTCGCTTCCCATATTCTGTATTAACTCCTGAATCGATGACTTATTCTCATCGCGCAGTTTGATTCTCCCGGACAACATCCAACCTTTGATACTGACTGGTAGCCCAATTTCGCGCGAGGACGACGGTTTCGAGCCCAACATCTTTGCAATCTCAAGTTCCCACATCTCGAGTGCAAATTGAAGTGCATTCAGCCTGCCAGCGGCAGGCGCGATAAGCTGAACATTGACATCAGCGTCAAGAAGCAGCTTCACAGCTTCTACATCGCCTCGGGCGATAGCGCAGTGTAATGGTAGCCAACCACCATCGTCTTCCAGATCTTTGGTCTCAGGCGCAAGATCGAGTATGGCTTTCAGCAGCCAAAGAGACCCTAGCTCAGATGCCGTTGCCATGCAAGTCCTCTCGAACTTGTTGGGGGCTGTGGCATGATCTTGTTTCGAGTTCTGTATCATGATCTTTGCCAGGTCCTCTAGCTCGTCGTCCGTTGGCTCTGCGAGCCATACGGGGTAGATTCCATCGCGCACAAGATATTGTAAAGGAGTGTTGCCAAGGCTATCTGGCTGATCCAAGATGATGTCCAACTTCTCGCTGGCTTCTCTGCACGACTGTTCTAGGAGCAGTGCAGCAATGGAAAAATGTGCTGCTCTACAGGCGATCGCCAAAGCAGTCTCTCCGGACTCGTTAGTTGCGTTAGGATCGATGCTCTGCTGTTCCAAGAGAACTTTGGCTGCGTCGAGATTTCCGACAAGACAGGCGACATGAAGGGGTCTTTGCGAAGATTTGGTGTCCACTTTTGTCTCGGGACTTTGAAGATGTAATAGAACGTCACGACTCGAGAGATATCCATATTTTTTATTCTCGAGTAAAGACTGTGCGGGAGTGTCACCATATGTCGTTGCCGGTTTGCTCCTCTCATTACACAAATCCGGATTCTGACTCAGGATACTGCGCATCTTATCAACTCCATCGTCGTGATTAGTAATGATGGTGTCGAACAGGTCATCGATAGGTGAATTGTGGTCCATTGTAGCCATCTCCCGCGTAACGTCCGACGCCATAATGATGGTTATTCTTGACGTTGGGAGAGTAATCGAGTCGGCGAATGGAGCATTCAACCAGGGTAGTCCATTTTGAGGTGTGAGATTACTGTTATATATACTTGTATCGTTACAGAGATTTCTGCAAACGGATGAGAAAACATTTTAATGCATATTGTCGCGCCCGAGTAGAATTTCTATCCCCTATTTCTGTCATGTTGCACTTGAACTGCAGCCTGACAATACTATGCACGAAGTCAGTCGACTCTTACACCCCTTGAGAAACCACTACACTGTATCGACATATGATTGGACATAAGGTAGCCATTTGATTAAATGGAGGAGGCAGGGAAAGGCATTTTGTTTCCCTTTGTTGATCGTACTCATCGTACTCATCGTTTGTGTGATGTTTGCATTACTTGTGGGCTCGCCCAGGTTCAAGGACATCACAATGAACTTTTCGAGATTTAAAATGGAACATTTCTTATAAACTTTCTGGTAGACCTTACTAAAATCAACAGAACAGACACGTGTGGTGCTACAGGTCTCAAGCAGCCTGTAGCAACTGCAATTTCGTTCCACAACCAAGGCCGCTTTGGCACTTTCCAAAGAAGCAGGGTAATGTACCATGGTACCATGTCCAGACACACAACGGATGCAAGACAGGTTTTCCCACGTCCTCTTGGGACGACGAGTCCAGGGTAATGCTGAGTTGTTAACCCCGCTCTCCCTCACCGAAAATATGCAGACTGTCGCCATAAGTGACCAGCCAATCAGTGGCTTCCAGCGTCAGCCTTCTTTTCAGCGTGGCAGATAAGGGTGTGAAACGCCGCAGACCAATTCTATCATATTGGGTTCTTGTGAGCAGCGGTCAGACGGCGTGAGATGGATGATATGCAACGACAGTTCTACAACGACCGTTCTCCCAGCCGGCTCTGTTCCTTCTTCTCAAGAGTCTCATCAGTTGTCAGTTTCGGACACAATCACCCCGGTTTCGGGATCTATTGCGTTTTCACTTCAGCTTGTCTTTCAAATTGGTCCCAAACTAGAGATTCTTCCGCCTGCGCCTCAAGTGTTTTGAAGAAATGGCAGACTACGCTGGATTGGCGATTGCTGTTGGCCAAGTCATTGCGTCGCTCATTGAAGTGGCAAGTGACATGAAGGACGGGCCAGAAGACATCAGAGAACTTCGCAATGAACTGCTGTCTGGGCTCTTTACGGTCAAGGGCTCGCTCGAGTATCTCCCGAAGTCGTCAAAGATGAAAGTCGGAACGGTGGACTGGAGGCAAGTTGCCGCCGATGAGATGGCGTCCATGTTGGACAAGGACGTGCAGCCTCGTCCGTCCAAGTTGGGACGCACGATGCAGTATGTGACTTGGCATTGGGACAAGAAAAAGGTGAAGGAGCACATAGAGCGCGTTGAGCGAATAAAACAATGGCTGGTGATAGCCACGACTGACGGTATTGTGTAAGTGTTGTTATGCCATCGACAGGAGATGTCATCTCTATTGATAGATCATGAATCAGGGCGAGTCTCGATGATCTAGCTCAGGATGTCCGCTCGCTTCGAGCCGATATCGAGAAGGACAGATATCAAAGATCAAGCGAATTGAAGCGTAAACCTATTCAAATTGCATCCGAGAAGAGTATCTGATTAACATCAAGCTAGAATCTTCTCCCGCGAGACTCTTGAGGTATCTGGCACCCCTCAGTCCTGAGAGAAAACACGAGCAAGCATTTTCCCTCCATGAGCCTGGTACTTCGGCTTGGTTCATCGAAGGGCCACTACAACAATTTCTAGACACCACTTACGATCGTGGCTCAGTTATGTGGCTCAAGGGAAAATGTAAGGTCTATTTTGAGTATATGGGAACAAAAGCTAACTCATCTTCAAGCCGGATCAGGAAAAACGACGCTTCTGTAAGGAATAACTTCTACCAGATTGTTGTGGATCAAAGACTAATCACTAGACAGCGCCCGAAGCGTGGACCATTTAAAAGGTCTCAATCCGGATATGCAATTGTTGTATTGGTATTGCGCATTCGACAATACTGATTCTCAGCAGCCGGAGAATTTCTTGGGTGAGATTCTTGCTAGAATGGCACGCAGGATCCCCGGCCTTCTTGACTCCTTGATACCACTCATGGAAACCGCCGATGAGCAGGGCGAGGATTCCAGGTTCCAAACAGACCAGCTCGAAAGAATCCTTTGCGATAATCACTTGGAAGTACCTTCGATCATCATTGTCATGGATGCGATCAACGAAAGTACGATGCAGATCGCTTTGGAGCGTCTTGTACATCGCATAGCCAAGAAATGCTCAAACGTGCGCATCATAGTTTCGAGCACAGCAAGTCCAACAGTTTCCGAAGCACCGAACCTCATTTTGAAGACCGTCGAGATGTCGGAGAATGATCTGTATTTCGATATGGACCTCTTCATTAGACACAGACTAAAAACCGAAGATTTCTTCCAAAAGTTAGGTCCGGATCTTAGGGAAGAGATTCACAAGGCAGTACTATCCAGATCTGAGGGGATGTAAGTATACAAGTCCGCTCTCTTTGGGGCATCAAAGACTCAACTGGCCAGGTTTCGATATGTCGACTGTCAATTGAGACACCTTCAAGGGACAAGGGGTAGAGGAAGAAGCACAATTCGTCAAATACGCAATGATCTTCTGAATATGCCGTCTGATCTGAACGACCTTTATGCTAGGATTTTGAGAGAACTTCGAGACGAAGACCATTTCAAGAAGGGTTTGCTGTGGTTGTGTTTCTCTCAAAAGCCCTTGAAGCTCGACGAACTGGCAGACTTGGTCGTTATTGAAAACGGCGATAGGGAGATGACAGACCAGATGCATTTATTGAACCCCATGGAAACTCTTGTCGAGCAGTCGAACGGCTTGGTGGTCTACGATGCCAGGAATGGGATCGTATCTTTGGGCACTCCACCGTAAAGACGTTCCTGACGTCTTTTTCGACCTTGGAGCAACACAAAGTCGCTCAGCTGGGCATTGGTTCTGAAGCAGCCAACTACCGTTATATGCTGCAAACGTCAATGACCTATCTCTCGTTCCTCGAATTCGAAGGTGGATACGGTTCGATCGACCGCACCACATTTGAACGACATCCAGCAATTGATTATATTTCATCTTCCTGGCCCCTTTACCTTGATGTCGGCTCCCGGCAAGATTGGAAGCTGATTGAAGGCTTCTTAGGGACTCGTTCATCCAAGAACGCAGGAATATATGGGACCTGGATTCAAATGATGGCCGCGAACTTGCCCACTCGTATAGTTGAGCGCACAGAGCCCATATATTACGCTGCAGCATTTGGGTTCACACCGCTCGTGGAAACCATACTCCGCCACGACGACAGCATCAATCTCGAGGCTCCCGGCGGACGTCGAGGCTCGACCGTCCTGCAGATGTCGTGCTTCCGCCATCGAAAGGAAATCGCCCGCTTGCTGCTCGAGGCGGGCGCGAGACCTTTCTCGCTGGATCGCAGCCGCAACGTGCGCCATAGCTCTCACTGGTGGGCGAAGCAAAACGACGGCTGGGACGACATCGTGGGGCTCATGGAACGCATACCCAGACTACCAGATGAAGCCATCGGACAAGAAGACAATGCTCCCCCGCCCCTCGTCAGATTCGATAGCCTGCCTACCAAGGGTAACAACAAGGGCATCCACTTGATGAATGAGTATAATCACGTTCCCCGAACTGAGAATATACGGTCCTGGGATCCCGAAGACCGGATACCCATAAACATTTGATGGTAAAACCACATCACTGATATAAGAGTTGCCCCCGACCCAATCTCAAGAGGTGCAGTTCTCAAAGATTCAAGTGCAGCCCGATAAGAATCGCCGGGTATGTGCTCACCACGCATTCTTGAGGAGGACTATGTTTGCCAATATGATGTCTTCGTATTTTTTTGCTTGGCAGGTAGAAAACCCACAATCCCAGGATAGCGATGTCCGTCTGAATATAACATACTGTCCCGAAATTGTGATCACTTGCGCACAGTAATTGGAAATGTTTGTAGGTCAAAGGTTGCCAGAGCACGATCCTTTCAGCCTCTAGAAACCCCGTCCTATTTCGTGTGACATCAGTACACACTACATAGCATCTGAGTAAGGAATGGACTCGAGACACATCTTTCGTCTTTCCATAACCAAACATATGCGACTAGGTGCTGCCGTGGTGAAGACGAGAAGATTCGGCTTTCGACACTTACCGGCGCAAAAGGAAGCGCAGCGATATTTTCTGCGATTGTGAATAATTATCATGACATTTATGTCAAGAAGACCATAAAATACAAGAAATATAGCATGAAAAAAAGCAAAAAAGAAAGGCGAAATATCCTAGTATCTAGGATGCATCGGGAATTGAGCCCAATGCGGGGGTCGAACCCGCAGCCTTGAGATTAAGAGTCTCACGCTCTACCGATTGAGCTAACCGGGCAGATTCTTATTTGTTGTTGAAGAGGGTGGACGTTATCAAATGTTCTATTACCGACGGGGCGCAGAGAAAACTTTTTCTTGCTCCGTCGGGGCTTGAGTAAGTTGGAAAAGTGAGGCAAAAGTATAAGCTGGTCGTGGACGACGATGCGCATGGATCGGTGGGTGCGCTAGGACCCCGGATTCTATGGGTGGACTTGGACTGAGTCGTGGGTAAATGCAAGCGTGCGAGCCAAGAATAACTTTGTGGCTTGCGATCGTGTGAACAATCTACCTTGGTGCCGGGGATTGGGCTCAACAGACATAATCATAATTACATTTCGCTGAGAATTGACGGTGGTTCATATAAAAGAATGAGACCTTGGGGCAGAGAAGTCAACTTTGCCATGGGCCCATGGGCAATGTATGATCTTGGATATATTTGCATCAAATTTTAAGTCGTAGGCTCTATCTAGCTCTTATACGTCTAGTCGCACAGCCGGGTTTCTCTCAATGAAGTTCAGATCCACCTTGTGTCCCAACAGCTCACGAATGTTGGAGATGCCGTACTTGATCATAGTTGGCCGCTCCAAACTCAATCCCCAACCGTAGACCTTCATGTCGCCAGGCAGTCCCATGGCCTCGAGCATTTCTGGTCGGAACATACCACTGTTGCCAATCTCGACCAGCTTGTTGAGACCCTTGTGGAAAGAGAAGATCTCGAGACTGGGCTCGGTGTAGGGGTTGTAGGCAGGCTTGAAGCGCAGGTCCTCGATGCCCATCTTCTTGAAGAAAATGGTCATGAACTCCATGAGACCACCAAGAGTCAGATCGTAGTCGGCAATGACACCCTCGACCTGGTGGAACTCGGCAAGATGCGTGGCGTCAACCGTCTCGTTTCTGAAAACACGGTCAATGGAGAAGTATCGTGCTGGCGGAGGCTTGCCGTCGAGGCCGCGCTTGTCCGCTAGCTTGTGCAGCATAGCTGTCGAGATGGCCGTGGTGTGAGTTCTGAGGACCAGTCGCAGAGACTCGTCCTCGGCCCAGGGGTAACGGTAGCCTATCGATCCATACTTTCCATTCTCGTGCACCTGCTTGACGTTCTCGAAATATGTGTCATAGTCCTTCTTGTCCTCGGGGTCCTCGGCGCGGGGCTTGTGGGCCAGCTTGGGGTCTGAGATGTAGAAGGTGTCCTGGAGATCTCTGGCAGGATGTTGTTGTGGGACGAACAGGGCGTCAAAGTTCCAGAAGCCCGACTCGACAAAGTGGTTCGTGGGCATCTCCTCGAAACCCATCTCGAAGAAAATGTTCCGGAACTCGTGTCGCACCTTCATGAGAGGGTGAAGCGCGCCGGCGTGCTGGTCTGCTCCCAATGCATTGAAGTTGTAGGGCTTGAAGGTGGCCGTCTTCCATGAACCAGTGGCCAACATCTCCTCTGTGAGATCCGTCTCCTCCTTGACCAGCTCCAATGCGAACTTGGGTCCCTTGGTAATGCTGAAGCTGATGACCTTTTGCGTCTTGGTGAGCTTTCTCTTCTTGAAATCGGCCAGAGCCTTGGTGTCGGGTAGAGTGCGCTCCTTCTGGATAATCTGGAGCTGTTCTCGGGTAGTGTCTTTTATCGAATCAACCTGGCCAGGCGTTAGCAAATGCCCAAAAGTGCCCATCAAGCTGAAGAACATACAGCGGCCTCGAACTTGCCGCCCTCTGCCTTTTTAATCCACTTGGCCTGCATGGCCTTTCCTTGACCGAACTTGGCGACATTCTTGTCGCCAACGGCTTCTTGAATCTCCTGGACCGTCAATGCCTTCATCGCCTTGCTCAGTGCCTCAAAGACGCGGGCTTCGTGGCTGCCATTGTCGGCAATGGCCTGGCCCTCGGCTTCCAGAGTGACCTCCTCTCGCTCGAGCTGCTTGTACTCGACCATGGACCGCGAACCCAGCTTGTCGAGAACGGCCTTCAGCTCGGCAAAGGGAACGCCTGGGAAGGCCTCGGTCGAGAGAATGGGCTCGGCCTTGTCCAGGGCCTGGAGCACCTGGGAAGTGAGGTCGCCCGACATTTTGATTGGATTTGTCGTGATCGTTTTGAATCCGGCCGAGCGAGCGCAAATGTGGTTGTTGTTGGGTCGAATTGGTCCCTCCAAAAAGTCGTGGATCTCTCGAAGGTGGGATGGGATATTTTGAGTCACAGCTTCGACTTACTCGAGTTCGCGCCCCAGTTGGGCCAAATTTCGAAGTGGGATGTTTGATGCGATAGCGGGGTCTTGTGCATGCATAAGCTTGTATGTCAGGAAACTTGTGCAGTCCAACGCTTATACCGAATTGTGCATCTTTGACTTTCTTGCCCAATTCAGTGATTACATCAGACAGCACGAACCAAAAGCCCAATGCTGCTGCTTGCTCCTCCTATTGCCTGTGACAGACGGAGCCAAAAGCTCTTGGCATCAGGAAAGCGCACCTAGGCATTGGATTGGTGTGCTTGCTTAAACAGCAAGGTCCACTACCACCGACAGGCACAGCTCAACTCCAAATGTCATCCCACGCATCAGTCTGCAGCTTCACTTGAACTGCTTGCCCACTCCTTCTTTCCATCCATCCATCCCAACAACGACGCGACGAGCGCACCCCGAACCCGCCCAGCGCGCAACCACACGCTACAGCATGTGAGGTCATATCCGTCCCGGTGGCTTTCGCAAATGTTCGAATGAGGTGGAGCTATGAACCATGATCCCACCCCGACCTCGCCGGCGGACCCTGATGCGAACCCCCGTCGCCGCGAGGAAGACGACGCCGCCGGTGACGATGTCGATATCGATGGCGGCGATGGCGCCTCATCACAGCAGCAGAACGGTTCTGCCGCACATACATCACGCCGCCGACCCAAACTCTCTAAGAAGGAAAAGGCCGGCATGTCGAAGAAGCTCGCTTTCCTCTTGCATCTCTTGATGAACTTGGACCTCGTTATATACGCCGAGTTGTGTGTAGTGTACTATATGGAGTAGGTGATCAACCGGTCTTGACTATTCGATCTCAACCTTGCTGACAGCACCTCCAGCTGTTCCTTTTTCCGACTTCTCATCCGCTGGATTCCGCATTGGCTATTTCTCAGCGTTAAACCCGACATCGCCATTATACCATATTTCAACTACCCGATCAGCGCCATTGTCGGGCCTAATATTTTCTGCATGTTTCTACACCTGGTCACGGCGCTGCCGCAGGCCAGTGAGATATCGCGAGGCTATCTCCACGGCGGCGTGCTCGTGGACTTCGTCGGCCAGAAAGCACCCACGTCAAAGTTCTCACTGCTCCTTCTCGACCTGGTCGTGCTTTGTCTGCAGTGCTTGATGTTATCCGTCAATCTCGAGAAGGACAGAGTAAAGAAGATACTGAACCCTCCACGACCAACGGAGGGTAATGCTGCAACGGCGGCGGCAGCGGCAGCTACGAATCCAACCCAGGACCACGACCACGAGGAAAGGGGCGTAATACGTGATGGGCCCACGGTTGAGGAGCTGAACGGCATCGAAATGCAACCACTAAGGAGCGATAACGGCGATGACGAAAATGCAAGTTTGCTTCGGCGGAGGGATAGCAACCAAGAAGGCCTACGAGATATACTGGCATCTGGCAATGCCATCCTGGCCGATTTCCACGTCCGAACAGCACTCCGGAGGGCTTGGACAGATCGGGGCAACACTTCTGAAGCAGCAGCGGCATATACGCTGCAGAACATGAGTTATAACGCAACTTTAGCAGCATTAGCGGCCCAAAGAAGAGCTCGATTGGCCGCAGGGCAAACAGGCGCAAATAGACGGACATAACTGGAATTGCATGAGGACAATGCTGTACAAATGATGCGGGTATCTTGTCTATGCTACCTTTCTACCAACGTTGCCGACACCTGTCCCCTTCACCGAGATGATGATGTCGCCCGTGTCGTCGTCTTCCACGTCGCGCAGACCCCAGCTGCTTGCGCCAAACGTCTTCAGGTCTCGCGCAAGCTGTATCGTCTCTTCTGCCCCTATCACGCCTCTGCCTAACCTCACTCTGCCCACGTCTTCGGATCCCATGGCCATGAGCGACATGATGGTAGGTGCTGCGGCCAGGTCGACACATCCTCCAACCTCTATTCTCTCGAGGAGCTGGTACGCACATCGCTTTCCAATGTCTTCGGCGACCACTCCTCCTTCTGCTGGCGCCACGACGTCTGCCGAGTAAAGTACGCCGTTTGAGCTCGACTCTGCCACCAGACTGATTCCAAAACCAATACCCATCCTCCTCTTGGTCTTATCTCCGGTTGCCACAAGTGGTGCCTGGTCGTACTGCGCCGCTACGTGTATGTCTGCAACAAATGGGTTGAGCACCTCCCTGGCCGAATGAATCATGCGCGCGTTGTTGCTGGCCGAAACACCTGTAGCGTAGGCTACACCACGTATCCTCCGTATCCTGCCGGGATTTCTGTTGAGATGTAACGTTTTCGGCAGCCGTACTTGACTTGCGAATCTGAGCTCCACGATGCCGGCGCCACCAACGCCCTTCGGTCCCGCACACGCTCTTTGCAAAACCCTGAGCTCTATCCGTATAGCTGGAATGCCGAAGAGGTTGTATAGAGGGAGAATGGCGGTTCGGAAGGAGTCGACCGAGAGATCACCGGTCTCGGTAGCGGATGTGATGACGCCAGGTCCGGTGAACCGCACGTTCATGTGCGCTTTCGAGAAAGGCGCCAATTGGCACAAGGCCATGAGAAAGTATGTGACTCCGCGCGTGCAGGTACCGGGTATGTTGTGCTCGATCACATCTCCGGCATCGCCCACGGCACCAATGCCAGGAGCTGCACCAGTAATCAGGCCCGGGTGGTATGTTATCGTGGTACCCGTGTATGAGATCTGCATGGAGGAGCCATTGGTGACGGCTTCGAGGAGGCGGAGGAAGGAGACCTCGTGAGGTGCAAGACCCGGGTTTGTTGGCGACGTCGTGCGGATCTTGGAAATGTGTATGGGCCGTCCGGTGAGGGTTGACAGAACCAGGCGCTGGGCAAAGTTCTTGTGGCCGGTAAAGCGCAGGAACTGCGGCTTCGTTTCGGACATGATGAGGTTGTGCTCCAGCCGGCAAGCGCAAGTAATGAGGCTTGTGAAAAAAAATTGAGCGGCTGTCGGAAGAGGTAGAAATCAATAAAAGAAAAGTTACGATGCTCAAAACGCCGAATGAAGCTTCTGCTCGGCTTGCTACACTTTCTTTGCGCCCTCCCCACTATCTCCAATCGATACAGGGAACCGCGAAAAAGTGGCAGAATTTGGGAGAAAATTTGGGCGGTCAAGCACTATGCCGGATCAACTGGAAGCCGCGGCCGGGTTTTAAGGAAGCAACCTTCAATCCATGGAACCTTATTAGCCTGCTCCAGCAGGTACGTACCTGCTTTCGGGGGGCGGCTGTTCTCTTTTTAGGTTGCACAACTCACCCCTGCGGCTGCTGGCTTCTAGCGTATTTTAGGGGACCGCGACTTTTAGTGGCTCGGCGCCAGACAGGAGCTCCTTCTTACCAGCTGTGCAATTGAACAAATCGCATCATTGGGGACTTTGACTTTTGAAAACTGTCAAGATCCTACCAGGGTTCGGTAGCTCGTGAAGTCACAGCCATTCCCACCACGACACACCAGACCTTCACGAACACAGAACCACACTCGCAGACGATACGTCCTGTTCAGATTTTCACTCGAGTGGTGATTCCACTTTCTTAATCACACTCCTCTCCTTCAACAGAGGACTGTCTCAACCTTGGTCGCCCTTTTTACACCTACGTAATCCGCCAACATGATGGACTTTCTGGACATAGATTGGTGGAGCCTCGCGCTCCCCTTTGGCTACATCTCTGTGTTGGCCGGCATGCTCTACACCTTTTCGACTATCTACCGCAAGAGGAAAGCTGGTATGTTTAACTCCTTGCCCTTTTTGTGCTGCATCGTCAGTCGCGCTGCCGCCGCAAGAACTTGCACTAACAAAGGCCCCGTCTGCAGCCCAACTCGCCAACCTCGAGCCATGGTTCGGACCTCACCTGCAGAGACAGGTCTACTCCTCTCTCCTCGAGATTTCCGCCAGCGAAGAGAAGACAAAGGTGCCTGACAGCGTCATCCGCGCCGCCCTCCTCCGCCGCGCCGTCGCCGACATTGGCCGCATCATTCAGATCCGACAGGCCAAGCAGGCACTCAACGTCCTGCTGCAGCGCGGCAGCGTGGGCGAGGATCTCAACCAGAGATTCCAGCGAGCAGAGAAGGAGATCGAGGAGGAACTGAGAGAGGTCGTCATGGAGGTGAGCGCCAACGACCAGCGTGCTGGTTCATGAATCTGGGAAATTGGGGCGCTACATACTAACCCATGCGCCAGGCCAACGCGCTTCAACCCGGATGGGGCAACGTCATCTTCCAATCTGCCAACGAGATGGCCGCAAATGCAGCTCTCCGCGAGAGGATAGAGGAGATCGAAGGACAGACCGAGTCGGAGAAGAAGTGGTGGGAGGAGCGCCGCGAGGTGATCCGTTCGGACTTTGAAAAGGAGCTGAATGAGGAAGAGGCCGCCAAGGTGGAGACTCGACCTGGAACGGCCAACACAAGCAGCGATGACGGCGTCCTGGTCGATACGAGCGCACCCAGCACCCCCGGAGGTTCCAAGAAGAAGAAGGGCAAGAAATAAGGCTTGCATTTGGTGGTCTGAGCGAGTGTTTGTTCAGTCATGGTGAATTGCTGAACCGAGACTCATTCTAGGACTTCCTGACCTAGGAATGTCTAGTAGATGTGGATGGCATTAATTTGGTGTCTGGCGTTTGACTTGAGTACATGGTTTTTCGGTACGCAGCAACTGATGGAAACCAAGTTCCAAATATTGTTTTTTTTCCTGGCAGATAATTCATATCATACCCGTATTCTAGGTGGTTTTGCCGTGTGAGTTAAAACAGTCTCGATTATACGCTAAATGCAGACTCAAGCGCTATCAAATCATGACCACGAAACCAGGGCGACCACGGCGACAACCCCCTTGACATGCCCTCGGCCATCTTTCCTGCTTCCCAGGCCCGTATCCCTGGCCGATATGTACCTACGGCACGCGTTGCCCCCTTCTCAGTACCAGTGCAACTTTCTCCTCCAGACCTCGTCCTCCTCCTCGCGCTCCCTTGCGCGGCGGGCCTCCTCCATGATCTCGTCCTCGGAGCGGACGCGGACGGGGGTCTCGCAGCCGCGCAGGCCGATGAACTTGCCGATGCGGCGGCGCTTCTCCTCGAGGGCGAGGCCGGCCTCCCAGGCGACGGGGCACGGGTAGTGGAAAGTCCAGCGGGACGGGGTGCGCTGGTGGTAGAAGTGCGCGAGCCCCTCGAGCTCGGCGTCGGTCAGCAGCCAGAAGCGCAGCAGCGTCGACGGGAAGGACGGGTGCACCCGGCCCGTGGTCAGCTGCACCAGGGGGGCCAGCGGCAGGGCCATTTCCGAGAGTTTCTTGGCGAAGGCTGGGCTGCGGGCGGATTTCTTGGTGGTTAGGCTGGGGCCGGATGGGGATATTTGGGTTGCCTCTTGTTTGTTCTGCTGTGGTTCGGCGGCGTCCGGGGGTGACGATGATGATAGCCGGTGCGCGAGGTCCGGCACGAACGAGGAGCTCCTGCGCGCCACGGCGCCGAAGCACGTCTTGGTAGGGCTGACGATGGTCGGGCTTTCGACGGGGTGCTGCTGCTCGCCCGTCGTAGAGCATTCCCGCGGGAACGGGTCCGCGCCAAAGGTCATGTCCATGGGCGACGGGGCGGCCGACGACGACGACGACGACGACGACGACGAGAAGACCGAGTCGGCGGGCGTCGTGGGCGCCGACGAAAAGCCCGTGTCCATGGGGCTCGTCGCCAGCTGGCTGTCCATCGGCTCCCCGGGTGCTGCTGCTGTGAGGGAAGGCCGGTGGGCGTGGTGTTGGTTGAATGACATTTTTTGGGGGGTATACCACGAGGGTAAATTTTCTTGGGTTTCGGTGATGGTGAGATCTGTGGCTGCTCAAAAGCCGGTGACGTTGCCTCTCTTGGCAATACGCAAATACCGTATTGCAAGAGTGCTTAGTCTGCGAAGGAAAATTGTTTGGTGATGTGTGTTTTCTTTGTCTCGAAAAGTGAGTGTTGGTTTGCTTGCTTGGTGGGTCGTGTTGTGTGTGTGCACTGCGTGGTCTCCCGGATTCGGAAAGAGGTGAGACGAAGTGCGGATAAAGTAGTAAATGAGCAGAGAGGTTTGGTCAATCGAGACGAATGACTATGATGATGGTGGTGGTGGATGGAGAGTGATTGACTTGCTAATGGCAATCGTCTCTTTATAAGGACGGCCGATTGTGTCCGGTAGTGAATCGGTGTGACTAGGGCCCGGAATGCTCTATAGAGTCCGCGGGGGTTCTGCCGCGTGCGAGATTGGTTTCTTATAACGGCCAGAGCTGCCCAGCTAGTGAGTGGGAGGTGTCCTGAGAGAGCGAGGACTTGTATCAAGATTGCAAAGAATCGATCAAAAGTAGAGTGAGAGATATTAGGAGAGACAGATGGAAGAAGAGGAAAAAAGCACTTGAGATTCTATAGAGAGACGAGAGAGAGAGAGAGTGAGAGACAACTAAGAATGATATTGAGCGACTAGGCCTTGTGAGACCTTCCGCGGAGGAGGAACATATGCGGCAGAATGGACTCGAAGCCGTGGTTTAATGTCTCTTCCTGTAAAAGGGTGGCGGGCGACTCTCTTGTTGGGAGCACGCGCTGCCTTCTTTGTCCGCTTCCCCAGTCCTTCTTTGTCTGGCCGCCTTTGCCCTGTCCAAACGCAAAGCCAAGGCCGCCCGGATCATCCGCTCGACATTTTTGTTCTAGACTATTGACTTTAATAAAAACAAGAGGCGAGCTGCTCAAAAAGCGAGACAAGTCTTGCAAGGACTCAGTTGTGACTATGGAGAGTTGATTTCATGAAAGCAAGCACTCTGACTAAGAAAACGCATTAGGTATGCCTCGACTCGAAGACTCCTTTCTTTTGAACCCACGTGAGTCCTCGTCACAATGACTTTTATTGGCCTTGATCTCTCATTGTATACGGTATTACTGTTCATGTGTTGACGATTAAGTAATCATGGATATCCTCATATTGACTCTGGTAGCAGCAACAGCATCATCACAGACCCTGCCAAGCTAGCTTTGCAATATGATCTGCCTTTTTCCTGCTTTGCTTTACGAAGCCCATGGTTTTCAATTCAGACATGGCACGATAGAATAAGACCAGTGCCGTACGCTCGTCCAGTCCGTCCTTCTTGTCTTCGCCCACGATTGCGTAAAAGGCGGACCAGAGATCGGCGACGTTGATGAGGTTACCAGTCTCCAGGTACAAGTGATAGAGGATGGCAGTGACGGGCAATGTGGGTTTAATTTCGTCTTGGCCTGATCTGCAGCATGAACAGCCAAGGTAATCATGAGGCCTTGACAAGGCCCTCTCCATCACAGTCCGCGGTCTTGGTACAAAGACATCCTTGTATGGCGTCCTGAGATCGTAGAGCCAAAGCTCGTGGAGAAAGATGTCTTCAGCCTTGGCTGTGTGGAGGATGGACGTCAAATTCTCAACGATACGGTCGATCAATGTCGTATATGCTTTGTCCTCATCGGTAAGATTAGCAGTGTCGCGACTAAGCTGAACCTTTTGCGCGATGACCGTGGTGCGGAGGATCTTGTGATGGCCGCTATATTTGCTCTTCAGAGTTGTACCCTCTTCCTCGGACTTTTCTTGCAATATTTCGATTTCGGCCTGAATGTCGGAAAGTGTTGCGATGAGCTCCTGATTCTCGTCGGCCTGACCTGGCAGTCCAATACTCAAATCACCATTTGTGATGATGTCGACAACGCGAACAATGAACGCAGCAGCATCGGTTGGAGACATTCGCTGGATGGTTTCTGTGAAATCTTTGTGCTCTTCCTCTAGGTCAATTCCGACCGACATGGCGTCGAGGTAATTCTGTACAAAATCGTGATCTGTGGTTTGCACAGCAGCCAACAGTTTGACGTTCCGAAGTACATCGAGGGCCCATTGTTTCGATTGAAACTTTTGTTTTGTTATGCGCAGGATGAAATGCTTGTCATCGTCGAGCAAATCTCGTACTCGCTTAACGTCTCCCTCTTTCAGGGTGGATTCAATATAAGCACGGAACGATGGCAGCGTCCGTACAAGCTCCAGAGTCTCTTTGTTGACTGATTCGTCGTTCAACTTATCAGACAATAGTACACTCAATGGATTTGCATAATAATGACACATGTATGCGTACTAGCCAGGTCAGCAGTCTGTTTAGGAACCACAGCCGCGAAAGTCGGGAATCTACCTTTAGAGAGTTCACAAACATTGGAATGCCGGCAACCTGATCTTGTTGACGCTCCAAAAGACTCTGCATGAATGAAGGCCCAAGTCGCAAAGGCGCGTCGAGGTGGGCGACAGCAGTCTTGAATATCTTCTCAACGACAGATGTGGACTGCTCCACATCGAACTGATCGCCGTAGAGACGGAGACATGTAGACTTGAGGAGTCTCGCCTGGAACAACTCGACTGATGTTGCTATACCAAACAAAACGCCAAAGGGTATGCGGTTCAGCCACGAGCTACAGCGATCATTAGTCATGCAAGTCCTATGATAGTACTTGACCATTGAACATTACCTGAATAGGAGTATCAGATCCGTCAAGAGTCTGGACTCAAAAGCCTCGCTGTCCTGGAAACAAATGATGATGTGACTCTTTGGGCTTGCTTTCAGGTAAGTGTGCATCGCCTCCAGATCGTAATTGAGATACCTGCGGCCCTTTAAAATGTTAGTAAACAGTATAACCATCAGCATCTCTCGACTCACATCTCTGCCCACGGCTATCTCCAGGTCGTCGTCGCCTTCTGCGGTCCTGGCGGTCACGTCGTTTATGATCTTCTTGAGGGCGGCTTTGAGATTGGACGCGTCAGCTGAGCGCAGTCTAACCACCTTGGCGTCCGCCTCTTCTTGCAGATTTTCGGAGAGCTGTTCAAACAGCAAGTCCTGGGATGCGATGTTTGCGCCGGTCACAATGAAGCCGGACGGGATCTTTTCTTTATCATGGCGGCTCTTCGACTCTTGAATGAAGGAGGTGACATTTTCCAGCGTCGACTGATTTCCTTCTCGCAAGACATGCTTTACTGAATTTTAGCCCATGTTCTTTCAATAAGAGTGAATATGACAACTTACATGTATTCTCTTGTCAATACCAGACCACGCATCTTCGAACAAGGTCTGTCGCAATTTTATGCTGGCCTCTGATTCTGAATCATTCTCGGAGAGAGACTGGAAAAATGTCCTATTTGAGCGCTCAAATTCTGGCTGTTCCTTTTCGTGCTTCCTGGAAACCCTGCGGCGCTTCACAGGCCTCGCTGGTCGATCAGTCTCATCTGCAGGATCGAATATATAGGCAACCTTTGGGGCGTCAGCAAAATAGTGGCGATTCAATTGGAATAATTGATCAATCACTTACCTGGTGCTCTCTATCGACGAGAGTCTCACATGCGACCTCCTCTGAAGCCATTTTATCTCGAGTGGCTTAGGAATTGGTCCAGGAATCCGGGGTTGACCACATCAAATCGAGGCGCGTTCTGAGGTTGAGCTGTCGCGGTTGTTCACAGGGGGTCACTTTAGGCGCGACAGGGGTGCCTGGGCGCTAGCTTCTAGGCAGGCGGAACCGGCGCCGTGATATCACTGATAGCTGCGGGCGTCTGCGGTTCTAGAAGGAAAAAAGTTTGGAGCATCGAATCGGTGCAAGCTTGACTTTTTTCGGAACTGCAGACACGCAATTTTCCAAACCCGCGATCGGTCGCATACGACATTATGCCATGCCTCCGAGTACGTTTCTGATCGAAAAGAGTTCCAAGGACTACGTATGCAGGTCCTGTCTGTCGGCTCTGAGGAAACAACCGCCGTCGCCCCCCGTGCAATGGAGCGTGCGGAGCGCATCGCGAGCTGCCAAAGCTGCCAGAGCAACCAGAGCAGCCAGAACAGCACCGGCAACGTCCAACAAGAAGACACAGGCAGGTGACGATTCCGAACGCCTGCAGACCCTGAGGAAGCTCGGACTGCTACAACAAAAAGAGGAAGAACACAAAGCTACGGTCAATTATTTTCAGGAGGATGGAGGCAAGATCCGGCGGCTCTCCGGCGTTGACGAGTTCAACAGCTCGCTCACCGATCCCGGCGGCAAGATGGAAGCCGAGCTGAAAGCCATGGAGAAGGACACAGGGCACGTCAGGAGCTTTTTCGACATGCTGTTCAGGGCCGAGGTCGAGGAACCGACACGCAACCCCGAAATCTTGAAGGATGAAGTCGACCGGGTCATGAAGAAGAACAAACCCCTCAGCCCCGACACAATCAATGCGCTGGACGACTTGTCGACGGATCTGTACGAGGAACCAAGCGGCCCGATTTACATCGATGTCAATATCCTGTTGGGAGAGAACAAGTGGCCGAGGCATCATGCGGAAAAGGTTATACGGCTGAACAATAACCTGCAGCTCGCAGCAAGGCAGCTCGATCGTGGTGCTCTCAATAAGCAGGGCTTTGAAGTGTGGAGATGGTATTTCGGGGCGCGCCAGGTTCTGGCTACGCAATGGAATGTAGTGCCACCGGCCACTTGGGAACTCCTCTGGGATATCTTCTCCGTGGAATCCGCAAAGAATCCAAACCGATGGCACCATCTTCACATTCTCGCAAAAGACATGAACGAAGCTGGAGCGAAACTTTCACCCCAGCGGCAACTATTGGCCATCGAAGCTACTTTTCTGGAGGGCTGGCACAAGGAGGCCACAGACAACCACAAGAAAAAGGTCACAACACTTGGAGCGGATCCCGAGACGTTCCTGGATTTCTGGCAGCTCGGTTTCCGGATGTACTGTCACATTGGCGACTTGGAACGAGCCGAGAGGCTTGCCGACATTGTCCTGACCTCAAATTATCCCCACGATGTGCGGTTTCTCCTTCCCCTTATCCGGGCATTCTCACAAAAGCCGGACACTGCAGACAAGGCATATGAGTTGTATGAACTTATACGGACGAGGCTGGGCGATGAAATGACCATTGAAGACTATGATTCCATTATTTCATGCTTCCTTGGAGGCCACCAGTCTGACTTGGCTCTCTCCATATTCGTCGAAATGATGACCCATGGTCGAACCAACTTGCGGAAGTTGGACAAACTTCCTCCAAGTGTGGCCAATGAATTCTTTGTTGGCAAGTGGCTGAAACGACTCACATTGGTAGGGAATTACGAAGGAGCGTACAACGCTCTGCTCCACATGAAGCACAAAGGCGTAATGCCTAGACCCATGGTCGTCAACGTCCTTGTTGGTTCTTGGCTGCGGACAGGAGTGGTGGAGAATGTGGAAAGGGCGGAAAACCTCGCGTGGGCCATGATCAATTCCAGGTTGCAATTTGTGCAGCTGAGGCAAGAGACACGTGGTGTCGGCGTAATCCCCTACAAGCCTGGCCTGAGGATTTCATACCAGCTGGGTGGAGCAGGTTGGCCAAGGGCCACTCTCGAGACCTTCTCCTTGCTTGCGGAAAACTACAAGGATCGAGGAGTCATCGACAAAATGGAAGAGCTCTGGGAGGCATTCAAGCGAGCAGAGATGGGGGCTGATACGTTTTTCATGAATCAGTTGCTCTTCTCCATGGTCCGAAGTGGGCGCGGGAAAGACGTCCACAACCTCTTCCGCACCATGATAGAAGCATTTACGGAGCCTAATGGCAAAGGTCTCCAGCCAGACTCGTGGACATTCCTGGCACTTTGGCAATCGTTGCCCGTCAACCGACTCCAACACTGGAGTCCGGAGTCCGTCCCTGAGATCCTTCAATCATGCCGCGAGCTATTTGCGGAAATGGTAGGCTATGCGCCTCAATTCCACCGCGAGGACAATGGCGTCAACTTTCAACTCGCAAGAACCATCATGCACACGTTTCGCCGCATGAAGGACCCAGTGAGCATGTTGGTAGCATACCGGGCACTGCGCCAAGTCTTCAACCTGCAGGATCCAGGATCCATGGTGCTTGAAATGATTGTCGGCACCACGAACATCGAGAAGTCCGCAGGAGACTCGAAGATGCGCAACAAGATCATCACAGCCACCCAGCACACCGAGAAGTACTTGTCGCAAAGGCAGGAGGAGATGGTGGCCGACGGTGAACTTGGAAAGAATGAAGAGATGCCCAGCGATTTTAGGTCGGCGGAGATGGGCGACTATCTCGAGATGCACCTGGAAGCCGAGCTCTCCAAGGTTGAGGGCGCAGAGCAGCTCTTTGTACAGGCGGCCTCTGACATGGGAGTGTACAACAGTGATGACGAATAGATACAGAGCTTTGAAGCTCAACATGTAAGATAACATGTAGGATAGATTTTGAGGCTGACAAACTCACCCACCTCACATATACCATGTATTATGAATGTATCATGTCACGTTATCACGATCAACCGTCTTTGACGAATACTGTAGTTCTGATTTCCGAATGCTTCTTTATTGTGTTTTTTCCCCTGTATCCCTGGATCCAGGTGGACGTGACTATATCATCCCTCAATCATGGTCATCCTCTGTCAATCCCGGACAACCGTCCATCTCCTCGTCCGGATACGAGCACTTGCACCAGAAGCAGTACCGGTACTCCTTCCTCAGATACTCGACGAGCCTCCGCAGCTTCTCGTCGGGCTCGAGGCCGTTGAACTCGTCCAGCTCGGGGTCCTCCTCCTCGAGGTCCTCGACAGGCGCGTAGACTACCGTCTTCTCGTTCCTGCCCAGCGCCCTGGCGTCGTCGGCGTCCTCGGTGTCGTCCTCGTACGTCGGCAGCCGCGACAGGCTCTGCTCCAGGTCGTACCGCATCCGGCGCTCGCGCTCGGCCTCCTCGCGCCGGCGCACCAGGCCCCGCCAGAGCACGTTGACGCTCTTGAGCGGCCGAGTCGACAGGGTTCGCTTCTTCTTTTTCTTGCTACTCTTTTCGTCGTCATCCTCGTCGTCTTCTCCGTCGGCGGCATAGTATTCTTGCTGCCGCTTCTCAGCGTCCCGCTCCTCGTCCATCCGCTCGCACACCTTTTGCGCGCCGTACACCTGCCCCTCCCAGCGCTTGACCTCGCGCTCGCGGCGGTTGCGCTCGCGGAACTCGAGCGGGTCGACCTTGGGCTTCTTCACCTGGTCCTGGTGCTGCTCCGCAGCGGCCTCGTCCAGCGCCCGCTTGCGCTGCGCGTCTAGCCCGATCCCCCCGCGGTCCTCCTTGAGGCTGAGCCGAATGGGCTCCGTCTTGGCATTGTGCGCATTGTCCCTGGCGCCCAGGCCCTCCCCGGCCGCGAAGCCCATCTTCTCCATCATGGAGAGGCCCTTGGACTTTTTGGCGGGGATCCTGTCCTTGGGGGCCAGGGCGGCCCAGGGGTCTTCTTCTCCGTCATCGTTGTTGTTGCTGTCCGGAGCAGAAGAGGCGCCCGGGATCAGAGACCGCGAGAGCGCCGCGTCCCGCGCCGCCTTCTCCTCGGCCGCCAGCTCCTGCTTGGACTTGGGCCGGCCCCGGATCTCGGCCTCGCGGCGCAGGCGCTGCCGCCGCTGTAGCGATGTCTCCGGGACGGCGGTGGTGGAGTCCGCGTCTAGGAAGGCCATGGACATGTAGTCGTCCTCGTCCCCCGAGTCGCCCATTTTGACATGTGTGAAATTGTAGTTTCTGGAGGCTTGTTTTTGAGCGGATCCGAATGGTGTGTGTGAGATGTGGAAGAGGCGTGGATGAAATGTGTTTGCAAGTTTTTGTGGCTTTTCTGTTTTGAAAGACAGCTGTGTAGGTAAAGTTGTACCCTCGAAGTGCTGGTGTTCCAATTGTAAGGCAATTCAATGGCCGAGAGATGCAGTCTAGTTATGCCAAGTATTCAGTTGTAGATGGGGCTTGGGTAAATCTTGTATTAAAAGCATGGTGGTTGTGCCGGTCCAGTCAAGCTTTGACGACTTCGACCAAAGGACAGTGCTAAAGACTCATATGGCACCGTCTTACACTGTACTCATCTGAGCGATGAAGATTCGCATCATGTCTACTCAGTAGCAACAATACATCTTCAATATCTAATTATCTGTCTGAAGCGGCATGTCGAGAAATTGCATGCATACCGTTCCTAATGACCGCAACGGAAGTCTCATCATCTTGTTGTCTACTAAGGCACTAAGGCAAATCTTCCGTACGATCTTACAGACATTTCACGTTAGCTTCTCCCCATCGCAAAGGCACACTGTGAACTCGAACATTGTGGTGTGAAATCTAAAAAAGTAAACATTTTTTGGCCTCAAACGCCATAGCATATATACGCTGATCTGTATCGAAGCAGCAGAGCTTAACGACTCTTTGCGGCGCGTTTCCTGGCCGCCTTCTCCCTCTCGTACGCGTTGGACTCGCGGCCCTCCTCGCTCTGGATCTCGGCCACGATCCTCTTGAACTTCTTCTCGTAGGCCGTGTCCCTCGCCTTCTTCATGCGCAGCTTCTCGCGGGCCATGAAGTTGGCGTCCTTGCGGAGCTCGCGCATCGCGCCCTTGCGCTCCTTCTTGTGCTCGGCCTTGAGCTTGTTGGCCTCGGCCCGCTCCCGGTCCGGGTCGTAGTGCTTGTCCGGGTCGAACTGGTCCTCGAACTTGGGCACGTGCGTCTTGATGGCGAGCGGCTTGTGGTGGTGCAGCTCCAGGTTGCGGCGCTCCATGCGCGCCAGCTGCAGGAGGCTCTCGAGCTTGGTCTTGGACCTGCCGATCTGCTGGTTCAGCGCCTTGGGCAGCTGTGCCCGGCAGGCCTTGTCGGAGAGGTGGTTGAGCACAGCCAGTGCCGGCTGGAACGTCTCGTAAAAGGCCGCTTTTCCTGTCCACACTGTGGCGGCAGCGTCGAGCAGCTTGACGGTCGTGTCGGCAAGTGCAATCTTGACCTCCGTGCTGTTGCTTTCCGCAGAGCTCGTGCAATCAAGACAGCTCAGTTTCCGCACCGAGGTGTTCTTCGAATTTTGAATACGTGTTCCTTCAACGGGTTCGTGTAGAGGGAAGAGCCCGAGCTTCTCCTTGAAACTGACTGGGGCAAGCGCTGCCAGCGTGTTCAAGCTGAAGTTCATGACCTCTGGAATGTATCGCTTCGAGACTGTCTGATATTGGACTGCCAGTATGCATAGATATGAACCGATCGTGTAGTCTATCAGCTGACGCGGGATCTTCATTCCCAGGTAGCGGTTCATCGTCAGCATGGCCGGCGTTGCGACCTGGTGGAAGTGATCCGAGGTGGGAAAGATTGTGCCGACTATCGTCAGGATGATGAGATCGCCCACGTTGATGTCAAGAGGTCTCGTGCTAATATCCTCAATGTGTGACCTCAACTCGTTTGCAATCTCCACGGGATACGTCTTGGCCATCGAGTGGACATGTCGAACTAGACTCTCGATAATAGCAAATGGTGCGCCGTGGGTTGCGAGGTATGGCAGATGTTGGATGAGGACTCTGGCGAAGTTGCCCAACTTTGACTTGTTGGCGCTGTCCAGCTTCGAGTGGTGGAGGGCACGAATGCGCTGCACAACTATTGGCAATTTCTCGACTGGAACGGTCTTGGTCATGCTGAGCAGTGCCTCGTGGGTCTCTGGACATGAGAACACATAAGGGAGACCGTCCGCATCCTGCTTGGTGGTAGTCGCATCACGAGTACCGTCCTCTTTCAAGCTGAAAGCAGGGTTTTTCGTCTCTTCCTCGTTCAATATGCCTCTGGTGAATTCGTCCTCCTCTTCTTCGGCCTCCTCATCGTCGGATCGGTCAGACTCGTCATCTTCGGATTCCACCTCACTGAGGGACAAGTCCGATCCTTCAGCAATCAGGTTATCCTCTACGAAAAAGTCGTCTTCGTCATCAAAGCCCAGTTGCGTGGCGGTTGGCCGCAGCTTGATACCCTTGCCAAGTCCAAACGTGTCGCCTTCTTCTTTCTCGATGAACTGTATTGGCCCGTCTGCAGAGTCATCTTCCGGCTCGGACTCGTCCTCGGCCTCGCTTTCGCTCTCCTCCTTGCCTTCCATGCGGCGTTGTCGCTTTTCCTCCAGCTCACGAAGCTTGCGCGCCTCATCTTCTGCCTGCTCCTCTTCAGTCTTGGTGCGATCTGTAGGTGCAGCCCTCTTGTCTGCAGCGAGCGATCTGACTTGCAGATCGTACTCCCGCTGGAGCTCTTGCGCAGAGCTCGACTTGGCTGCCGAGTCCTTGTCCTTGCCCGACTTGAACAGCAACTCCCGTAGATTGGGCAGCTCCTCATCAAGCTCCATCCGCAGATCCTCGTCGGCCTCCTTTGCAGCTTGCCTCTCGGCCTTGTGATATTTCGATTTTGCAATGACTTCCTTCATGACTTCGGCTTTCGTCTTTTTCCGCTCTGGCTGGTCGTCGTCGTCGTCGGCCTCGGTTTCGCCCTCGGTCATGAGTTTCCGCTTCAAGTAGGCTTTGCGCCCCTCGTCATCGTCGTCGGATCCTGCGTCCATGTCGTCTTCTTCGTAGTCATCGGCAATATTTGGTCCGTCGAGAGACAGAGATTTTCCCATGTGTGTGAGACCAAAGCTTTCGCCGGCATCGTCGTCCTCGAGATCGAAGACGGCTCGCTTATGTGATCGCTGCTTCTCGAGTGCAAAACGCTCCAGCGCCTTCTCCTCTGGGGTCATGTTGGCGTCGTCCTCACCGAAACGCCGATCGACAAGCCCGCCGACTTTCTGCCGCCGCTGCATCTCGACCAGAAGCGTCTCTTTGCGCCTCTCCTCGGCGGCAGCTCTGGCCTCGGTGGGCCGACCGTAGATGCCCTTGGCGGCATTGCCAGTGGCAGGGCGGTTGCTAGTGACGTCGAACTTGGGGCCGCGGACATTGTGTTTGAGGTCGAACGGGTTGAACTGCTCGCGGATCCCTTCGAGCTTGGTTGTCCTGCTCAAGCGCTTGTCGGACTTTGCCTTCTCGTCTTGCGCATTGCGCTTCTTCTGCTTTTTGGACTGCTGAGGACCAATGATGCCTTGAGTTCTGAGCGACTCTTTGAGCCGTTTGAGCTGTGAGCCGGCCATGGTGTATGTGAATGGGGAGCGCACCCAAATTCTTGATCGCAGACACTCTACACTTCGGATTCAGCGTTCACTCAAGATATTTTTCCTAGGAAATTTCACTTTCTCGGAGCTTATCGCTTATCTTGGTGGGGTTCGATTCACTAGTGGCGCGGCAGGGATGCAATTTAAGCTCCACCACGGACTTGCAGCTTCCACTAAGATGGAGCCTGCACCTACCTGTCGCCTACTAATAAGTCCTACGCTAATTGACCAGGGAATTCGAGATTCAAGAACATCACCTGTTCCTTCCCATAAAGACCACTGTCTTATCTTCACCCCCAGGAGCAGCTTCATTCGGTGCCTCATCTCCGTCAGCTGATGGTCGTCATGACCTAGGCGACTCATCAAGCCCTCGCGTTCGAGGTATTCTTAGGCCAAATCGTTTGTGACGAAGCACAAATTATGATGGGCATGTTTACGCCTTTTCGCGATGAGCGGCTCGTCTTCGTCGGCCTCGGCCTGGCCACAGTCAGTTTCGTGGGCATGGTGCGTCTCATCCTGACGCACTTTCGCGATGAAGTCGAGATCCGGCCCAAGTCACCCAAGACGCAGTATATTACGCAAGCAACAGAGGACGCCCTGAAGCTCGACACAATCAGCAGCCTCATTGATCACTACAACCCAACGGTCAGGGATACAGCCACCAAGATCATTCTCGGGAGGGCAGTCAATGACGGAAGCGCCATACGCCATTTGCTCAGAGGCATCATGCAGCCGGATTACGATGTGCGAGAAAAGTACTTGCGGGCCTTGACCTTTGCCGTCGAAGATCGGGACAGCACCCAGGACCATCTCAAAGCCCTCAACACGCCCGAAGCATATCATGCCATTATTCGGTCTCTGGAGCAAAGTGCAAACGACAAAGAGCGCAACGACATGAACAACCCTCTGTGGGACGAGTACCAGCTCCGCGACGTCAATGAACACCGCTGTATCACGCTTCTACAGCAGTTGCTTCTTAGGTATAATCGCAGCGCCAAGCTTTTGGTCGAGGCCAGATTTGTCGAAAGATGGCTCGTCAAACAGGGGTGGGGTGATGTCGAGGAGGAATGGCACGAAAACTTCACAAAATATCTGCAGCGCCACAGCAATCGACTTACCGACATCTGCACTCAACTACTTAGGTCGAAGGATGGTCGCAAAGCTCTTCGGGAAAGTAAATTGCTGCAAAAGGGTAAGGGCCGAAACAGTCCACTCAACGATGCAGACTCCGGTGCTGTCAAGATCATCCTGGACGTCACTGTGCAAAACGAAGACGAAAACGGGCGCACTTGGCAGGAAAGTATCCAGGCCGAGCTTGTTCCACGAATCTCATCTCAAACTGATGAGGAGCAACGTCGACGAAGGCGACATCGAGAAGCTATTGTTTTGAACGACGGCACCCACTCTTTAGGAAGAGGGGACATCATTGAACGTGAGCATGATGCTGCTGCTTGAAATGGGGGATATCACCCGCTGTACGAAAGACAATATGAACGAAATCCCAGCTGAATTGGAATTTTCGGCAATACCCAGCATTGATCTTTTCGCCATGGTGCGAAGGACTGCCAAATCAGTGGCTACAAAACAGCTCCATGAACAATGGTTTGCAGAGACCATTTGCCCGACTAGACGAGAGAGAATATGAACCTCGTGCAGGATGCAAAAGCGTACCAGGAAAAACAGATTTGCAGGACATGCGGACGAGGACGTCCCAGGGGAAGCTCTTCAGCCACTTGCCTTGGGATGAAGCAAAGTTACAAAGCTCAAAAGTGATACTTCTTATGAGTTCATATATAAACTCCAAGGCTATACTTATTCTAAAACCGTCCTCACAAACATTGTTTGTCCCGACTTCGTCCTGTCCCCCATACATCTTACATGGACACGTTTTGTGTGGTGTCTCTCGGGTCTAGAGTTTGAAATCAGTTCAGAGTATCCAGATATCTCTTCAGCCAGGGATCTAAGTTTGGAATGCTCCAATATTCTGTCTCGGGATGTCACCAATACGTTCCTGTTAGCGCTGGAGCGGGCTATCGAAATCAGCCTCAGAAGACACAAGACATCGCCTTAGACGTTGAGGATTGCCCTGAAAACACACGTTCCAGTTCTAGAAAGGAATGGTTGACAGTCACTATTTGAGCCCTGACAACTGCCGATCCAGGAAAAAGTATAAGATTGGGGCTAGCAGCTGTACACGGTAACAAATAAAGATTGTGTTTCTCAAGGAGCACCTTGATGATCTAATTGCTCATTCGTATCCTTCGCATCAATTGATGACAGCATCATTGTGTCGCGGACTTCTCTCCCGCGCTTGTCCCAGACCGATGGGGACAAGGAAAAAAACAAATGACGACGTAATGGCTTGTTTACATGGCGGATGACATGTGCACCATGTAAATAGAAACGAGCTGACAGGCGCTTCTCAGGTGGACGTATGCACAATCCGCTGCAAGATAGGCCAATAGAAGACCAAATTCCACAGCGGCGTTAGATATGCAGTTCAACGCATCTGCAGGAGATGCATCACCTTTCCTTTCATGGCTTGTAGCGACAGGACTAGCTACATATCGTGATTGCGCCTCTATACACTTGGAGCAACGCCATTCGTCGTGCTGCACTTCCTACATGTGATGCGACGAAATCAACAAGAGATATAGCTGTAGCGTTCCTGTCGAGGTAGTATTGGCAGTTTGACCCATCGGTTGGCTCGGAGGCGCTGAAACATTACAAGAGATGCGGTGGATTTCCAATTGTGATAGTAAACAGACCCCGCGAGTAAGCAGAAACACGCAGGGTTTGTTCTCAGCTCCACGAACATCAACGATATCTATCGACAGAATCTACCGGATGTTTCAGAAAGGGGCTCAACTCGATACCTCGTCTGTGTGGACTACATTATTTCTTCTCTCATCTTCCTTCCCCAGAGAACATTCTACCAGTGCCCCTATCATTCCCCAGTGATCGACCAGTCAATGAAAGCGCACCATTGCTTCCAGTCTCCCACTTAGACACAGCACTTACACAGCAGAACCCCAGCCCAGCCTAGCATAGCAACCCTGGGATTCCGAGCAACCGAGCCAACATCTCTGCAACTCTGGTTCAATAAATGGTTCCAGGTCGCCGAGCTCTCAGCATTTTTCGAATTTCCTCAGTCGAGCTACAACCGACTGGGCTGCCACTGATTTATTCCGAGTAATCTCAAAACGCGCGCAAAAGAGGGAAGAGCGAGCTTCCGCGAACTATTCGCGCCAACGGGGATTTCATCAGGAAAGGTTTTCATTGCTCATTTCTCCAGCACTATTACCTGGTCCACAACAGAGCACGCTTCCACCGACGGTGCCAGTGAGGCTGACGTCGTTCTTTTCAATGTTTGTGTAAGCATTGCTGGTTGGGACCCTGACCACACGGATTGCAATCTATAAAACCAAATTCTTTGCGGCATCCCCCGACTTCCATCATTGTTCTTGGGAAGTTCTATCCAGCGGCCCTTATATCCCAGACCGAGGTGTGGTGGCACACGGCAAGACGGGCTGAGAAGAAAGAAGAGGTGTGATCCACGTCACGGTCAGTTCCGAGCTGGCGCCACGGACTTTAACAGGGAAACAAAAGAAAAAAGGCTGCCCCTGCAGACCAAGCATCTTGCAGTGTGCTCCCACCCCCCAGGCCGGTGCTCTTTAGCGAGGTACCGACTAAGCTACTGCACGCTGCCCGCCGGCGTCAGCACTGAAAGACAGACCCGTCCCAAAGCCAGCACGCACGAAGGTTCCCACCCATAGGGCCCCTTCGGCGGGATAAACAGCTGCCCACCATGTCTTCAGCTGCAACAACGTCAACAACGGCGGGATATCAACAAAGGCCGAAAACACTGACGCGAACCTCCCCTAGAAAAGCTGCGCGAGGAATCCTCGGAACAGCTTCTACGCCGAACCTCAACGTTCTCTACTCCGCCCAGGCCGGCAACAACAGATTAGCTCCCGCCGCTGCAGGCCTTCTTGCGCGCAAAGCTTCTCAAGCAGCACTGACCCCTAGCTCCCTTGCTGCCATACCTGATGACAGCGACAACTACCCCTTCCTGTCTGTTCTGAACGACGAGAACCCGCCCAAGATGCCGCCCATGACCCCAGGCCGGGCTGCGTCCGCTGCCCCTCAAGACGACTTCGATGTTGGCGACCCCGTCGACGTGCCCGGCGGCATGCATGGGACGGTCCGTTTCGTCGGTTCCGTCGCTGGGAAGAAGGGTACATTTGCTGGCGTCGAGCTGCATCCCGATTTCTTCGGGCGCGGGAAGAACAATGGAGAAGTTGACGGGTAAGTAACACATGGCCACGGGATCTGGACACACCTCTCGCCCCGATATCCATACAAATCTGGATCACAGCTAATGACCTGCGTCGCAGCGTTTCTTATTTCACCACGTCGCAGCCAGACGCTGGTATTTTCGTACCCATAACGAAGATATTCAAGCGCAGGTCTGCCACATCCCACGGGGTCTACCCCAACACCCCGAGCGCCCTTAGAGCCGCCAACCACAACACCACCAACTACACTCCTCCGACTCCGTCGCTACCCAAGTTCAGTCAATCCGTCGGACCGGGAAGAGCAGCAAGCCCGACTGGCAGAAAGTCTAGGATATCTCTACCGCGACCCGAGTCGCCGGTGCGCAAGCTACAGCTCAGTCCTGCTAATCGCGGGTCGGCAACAACACCAGTGCCAAGGGCTCCTTCGCGATATGGCACTCCTTCGATTGGAAAGTTCTCGGCGAGTGTGCGCGGTACAGCCGGCGACCCGGCGAAGCCTCCCTCCATGCTGGACCGCAAACCCAGCATCGTGCCACGCAGCGTTTCTGCTCTCGACCACCAGGCTGGACCGCAGCACTCCGACGAGGATGAGATCACACCGATCGTCAATCGAAGTCAGACCAATGGAAGCATCGGGTCTATCGGAAGTCTCAGGCTGCGCGCAGGCTCTCGCGCAGGCTCTCGCGCCGCCGCCCACGCCGCAGACGAAGAGGAGATCGAGCGACTCAAAGCTCAACTCGCAGAACGCGATATGCAGTTGAAGGACCAAGCATCTGCACTTGCCGAGATGGAGAGCAGTGTACAGGAGCTCACGTCATTGATGGAGAACACGGACATGAGCCAGATGCGGCGCAATAGCCATGACGACAAGGATACATCACAGCTGCGTGCATTGTTGAGGGAGAAGAACGAGAAGATCGCCATCCTCACTGGCGAATTCGATGTGCATCGCGCTGATTTCCGCAGCACTATTGATACCCTAGAGATGGCCAGCACCGAAACCCAACGCGTGTATGATGCACGAATTCGGGAGCTCGAGCAAGAGATACACGAATTACAGGAACGAAACGACGATGTTGAAAGCGTTGCCCGACAGCTTAAGCAGCTGGAGGAGCTTGTCCAGGAGCTCGAGGAAGGACTCGAGGATGCCCGAAGAGGCGAGGCCGAGGCACGCGGCGAAGTCGAGTTTCTACGAGGAGAAGTTGAGAGGACTCGCGCAGAGCTCAGAAAGGAACGAGAAAAGTCCTCTGCAGCGATCAACGGCAGCTCCAACGGAGATTCTGTGTCGTCCACGAAAGAGCTGGAGAAGAAGGACGACGAGATTAGAGGTCTCAAGGCCATCATTCATTCTCTCAGCAGAGATGGCGTCTCCGGTGGCGATGCAAGTGACAGAACTTCGGCACAATTCCGAGGCAGCAATGACTTTGCGAAACCCAGGAATGATTCGATAGAGGCGCGCACGAAGAGAGACCAAGAACTCAGCGAGCTTCGTGCCCTTGTCGACACCAAGAACAACCGCGAAGAGGAGCTCGAGCGAGAACTTGAGGCCTTGCGCCGCAACAGTGCCACAACCCACCGCGGCAGCGCCATGACTTTGAACAGCAGCGATCGCAACTCATACCGCGACTCGAAGGGCACAGTCATTCTTGCTCGCGAAGCACAAGAACCCAAGCACAAGCGCGTGCCTACCATGGACACCATGGCGGAGAGCGACGCATACTCGTCCGTCACGGAGAGTAGCACTCTCTGGTGCGAGATATGCGAGACTGGCGGCCACGATATCCTGACATGTTCCAACATGTTTGGAAACCAAGAACAAGGCAAAGCAAGCCCAGATGACGCCGGGGCACCGAAGGATACGCCACAGCAAGAGAGCTCGCCAAACCTTGCCGTGCCGGCGCCTGAGGCTGATATTATGCCTCGTCCTTTGACGCCCGTGAAATCGACGCCGGCCACGCACCCGCCCCCAGCCAATGTCCAGATATTGCCAAACCCTACCGACTCGGGACCGCTGGCTGGCAAGGAGAGCGGACTTGTAGATATAGAGAAGTGGTGTGCACTCTGCGAGAGGGATGGTCACGACAGTATTGATTGTCCGTTGGAGGATGCATTCTAGTAGACATGGAGCTTGTGACGGGCGATTATTTCCCAGAAACAGAGGTGCACTTCTTTGTTCTTCCCTCCAGGATTTGCATTTCAACATTGTTATGCTCATGTTACACATCACGATTCCCATTCGCGACGTTTAGTTTTGCTTTCCCCCCAAGAGCCATGATACCATATTGTCTTCCTTAGATCGTCTTGTCTTTGCCGTACCTTAATTCACCCTCCACGATTGCTGGGATAATGTCAGGCAGCGAGTACTTGCCATTGCATTGTAGAAAGGTTCTAATGACACGAATCCATGAGGGCGCAGTGGCGGATGGATATACTGAACATAGACTATGATAATAATGTATAAACTGCATGAGAGATGCCCACGATCGACGGTTTTCTGGTGATGCACAGTCTTACCCTGATATACTTCTACAGTGTCGTACGACGGTCAATAGACTCTGTATTTCTGTTCAACATTTGCACCTCGCCCCTTGGGGGATCACATAGTACATGCCATACTCGGACAAGGGCTCCCAGCCATCTTGTAAAACCTAAGCAAAAAACTACGAATAAATCATGAACTTAACTCGAAAGCCGGGATTAATGTGTCACACCTAATAAATAAAGAGGAGATAGAGTACTGCTTGGTAGAGATGCCCAGAATATGTGCTGCCAATGTTCAACATACAATAACGTGTACTTGCGGTCTACCAGTAATCAAGGTTGACCTCATGGTCGTCATAAACGACGCCCCGTGGACAGCCGGATTTAATAGTGCGGAAGTCGCTCTCGGCCTCCTCCTCTTCCCCGCAATACGCCAGTTTCAGGGCGGATGCAGGTCCCACAGAGCGCCCAGCACCCAGTTGCTCCCGCGAGGGGCGAGGACGGCCAGAGCTCCAAAGGTATTTAGCTTGCCCAGCTTGCCCAGCTCCCCCGGAGCTCGTCCTCGGCTCACGGTGACACCACCATCTTCCATCCTCGTCTCAACTTGTTGCAACCCCAACCTCTCACTTTGCATCTTCATTTTCCGGCACTCCCCCTCGTGATCCTACATCTGTGCCGTATCCGAATAGCTCAAACACTCTCGAGCTGTCGCTTTCATTCCTATCACCCCGACCTCTTTTGCTACTAGCACTTATCTAGATAGCTATACTATATACCCACTACAGCTCAGCTTACAGACAATCTGTGTTGCTGCGAATGGCCGAATAGCATCGCCGCTATCAATCATACTTCTCTGGATACGAACAGATCGTATTCTATCCGAACCAAACATCTCCCAATCATCCATTGACCGTTTTCGTCCTCACCCACGTCCACGATACTTACACCATGGGCGGCGAACGTACCCCACAGCTGGAGCTGGCTTCAGCAGCCGCTGCGACTTCGAGTTACCCTGCCCAGGCTACCGGCCCTGTCGGCAAGCGAATTAGCAAGATCTACAAGGAGAGGATCACCCAGTTTTACTCGACGGGACAATGGGAGAATCAAAACTTGCTTGCCATGATGTTCGAGGGCAAGGCCTCGGGGGAACCTCATATCCAGCTGTCAACCTGGGCCGCTCCAGGACTCACAAGGCCCACTTTCGATGAAGCCGTCAAGGGCACTTATAAACCTACGAGCGTCGGGCAGTCCTTTGGCCCGTCGTGGTCAACTCATTGGTTCAAGGTCATCATCAAGGTCCCCAAGGATCTCCTCGACAAGGAGCACCTTGAACTCCAATGGGATGGCAACAATGAAGGTCTTATCTGGACCGAGGATGGAAAGCCACTCCAGGGTTTGACCGGTGGTGGTGAGCGCATCGAGTGGATTCTACCCAAGACGTTCCGAGACGGCAAGGAGCACACTATTTACATTGAAATGGCTTGCAACGGCATGTTTGGTAACGCGCCCGGAGGCGACTCCATTCAGCCCCCCAACCCGAACAAGTACTTTCAGCTGTCCAAGGCCGACATTTGTGCTGTGAACATGGATGCTCGACAGCTTTGGATCGACACGTGGATCATTGGTGACGCAGCAAGAGAATTCCCGGAAGATTCATGGGAACAGCACAAGGCACTCAATGTTGCCACCGAGATCATTGACACTTACAAGCTCGGCGACAAGGAGTCCATCAAAAAGTGCCGCAAGATTGCCGAACAGTATATCGGCTCCAAAGTAAACTCTGCCGATGTGTACAAGACCGATACCGTACCTCAAGTTTATGGTATTGGCCATTGTCACATTGATACCTGTTGGCTGTGGCCATGGGCCGAGACCAAGCGCAAGGTGGCGCGATCCTGGTCAAACCAATGTGACCTGATGGAGCGATACCCGGAGCTGAACTTTGCCTGTTCACAAGCCCAGCAGTACAAGTGGCTCAAGACGTACTACCCTTATGTATTCGACCGTGTCAAGACAAAGGTCAAGGAGGGTCAATTCCACCCCATCGGCGGCAGCTGGGTCGAACACGATACCAATATGCCAAGTGGTGAATCACTAGTCCGTCAATTCTTGTACGGCCAGCGATTCTTCCAGAGCCACTTTGGAGAACGTTGCCGAACATTTTGGCTTCCGGACACCTTTGGCTACTCGAGCCAGTTGCCTCAGCTCTGTCGCCTGGCCGGCATGGAGCGTTTCCTGACCCAAAAGCTCAGCTGGAACAACATCAACAACTTCCCACACACCACGTTCAACTGGGTCTCGCTTGATGGCAGCCAAGTCATCTGCCACATGCCTCCTTCAGAGACGTACACAGCCGAGGCCCACTTTGGCGACGTCAGCCGAAGTGTTTCCCGGCACAAGTCCATGGACCAAGACCACACATCGCTCCTTGTCTTTGGCAAGGGTGACGGTGGTGGTGGCCCTACATGGCAGCACATTGAGAAGCTCCGCCGTTGCCGTGGAATCAGCGATGAAGTTGGCCGGCTTCCCCGTATTCATCTGGGCAACACCGTTGACCACTTCTTTGATAAGTTGCAGGAAAAGGGCACATCATTGGTCACATGGTACGGCGAGCTGTACTTTGAGCTGCACCGTGGCACCTACACGACTCAGGCCAACAACAAGCTGAACAACCGCCGATCAGAGGTTCTCATGAAGGACCTCGAGTTGCTGGCCACCATTGCATCTCTCGAGCACAAGGACTACACGTATCCCAAGGCTGAGTTTGATGAAATGTGGGAGGGTATTCTTCTCTGTCAATTCCATGACTGTCTTCCCGGAAGCTCGATTGAGATGTGCTACGACGATTCTGACGAAGTAAGTCTTCATGATTTGTAACATGTATGATCATTCATATGCTAATTCGAGTGCAGTTGTACAAACGTATCTATGAAATCGGCAAGGGCGTTCTCAAGGATATCTACAAGCTGTATGGCTTCCCCGATGTTCAGCCCACCTCTGTGAATGGTGCTGTGGCCCTGAACACCCTGCCATGGCACCGAAAGGAAGTTGTCGACATTTCTGAGACCGAATGCGGAGTCGCATGCGGATCGGGTAACATTGTCAATGTCAAATCCTTCAAGAAGGGAGAGAAGAAGGCAGTGACCGTCAAGGAGGTCAGCAAGGGCGTTTTCGTCATGGAGAACGACCAGCTCACCGTCAAGGTCGAGGCCGGAACCGTCACATCCTTGGTGGATCGCAAGAACGGCCGTGAGGTTATTGCCAAGGGCGGAAAAGCCAACCAGTTCGTCATCTTTGATGATAAGCCGCTGTACTGGCAAGCCTGGGACGTTGAGGTGTATCACCTTGACACTCGACAGGAACTCCCGTCCGGTCAGACCAAGATCTACGAGGACAAGGAGCACCGAGTCAGCGTCGTGACCGAGACAAAGATCAGTGATAACAGCTCGATCAAGTCTATTCTGAGCCTCCAGGCGGCCTTTGAAGGCCACCAGTCGTATGTCGAATGTACGAGTCATGTCGACTGGCATGAGACCATGAAGTTTCTCAAGGTTGAGTTCCCCGTTGATGTCATCAACAATGAGGCATCGTACGAGACCCAGTATGGTATTGTCAAGCGACCCACACACTACAACACCACATGGGACATGGCCAAGTTCGAGGTCTGCTGCCACAAGTTTGCCGATCTCTCCGAGCACGGGTACGGTGTCTCGGTCATCAACGACAGCAAGTACGGTTTCGCTACTGTCGGCAACCTGATGCGACTTTCTCTGTTGAGATCCCCCAAGGCGCCCGATGCCCACGCAGATATGGGCACTCATACGATTCGTTGGGCCATCTTGCCGCACCAGGGTGCTCTCAGCTCCACGACGGTTCGCACAGCCCACAACTTCAACAATCCCTTGAGGGTCAAGGCCGCGCCTGCGGACTCTGTCAAGGCAACTCTCAGCACACAGCCCGTCAAGCTCACAGGTGATTCTTCTTTGATACTCGACTGCATCAAACGTGGTGAGGACGATGAAGACATTTCTCAAGATGACAACATCCCCAAGCGTAAGGGCAAGAGTGTTATTCTTCGTATTTACGACAGTCTGGGTGGACACAGCCGGGGTACGATCTCCACAATCTGGAAAGTACAGAAGGTCACCAAGACCAATGTACTGGAAGATGACCTGGAGGATGTCTCGGTCGCCGATGATGGTTCATTTGATATCAAGTTGAGGCCGTTTGAGGTTGCTACCTACAGGCTGGAGGTTTAGGGAACACCAGGCTCAAATTCTAGATTGACCCGAGTTGGGGGATTTGGGAGCCACAGCTGAAATAGTGTTTGTAGCATCAAAACAGTAAAGCATTCCAGTTATCGAACCCGTGAGGTGCAAGGCTTGTCGTTTGCAGTTAGATGTTCTCTCCCCACGTCCTAATATTTGACCCCCTTGTGTATTGATCGGGATGTCGCCGCTTTTGTATGATGTTGAGCATATGATCCTGTTGTGTTGAGTTCAGTCGTGAATACGCGTCCAGGGCCACCGCCATTGCCGAGTTCTGTTCCGACTGCAGTGGCAACCTGGGCTCGGCTGCGACGGGCGGCGCATGCTGGTAGACGTCGGGTGCTGGATAGCATGCCGAGTAGTCCCCGAGGGCGGCGGCGTCTGCAGAGTGGCGATGATGCTGGTGATGAACGTGGTGGTACGTCGCCATGAAGTCCCGGTCCGCGCCAAACATGCCGCCGCCGCCGCCGTGGTCGTATTCGCCAAACCACACGTCGCCCTCGAACGGGTCTCCTACTGCCGAGTGGTATGATCCGTTGTCCGCGTGCCATGTTGTTGTCACTGGCGGCGGGGACGTCGCCGCTGCTGCACGATCCTGCGGCGCCGGGACCGGGCTCCGGGACGCTTCTCTGCTCGTCGCGGCTATCGAGAGGCCGCTCAGACTGCTCCCGCCGCCGCCGGCGTCGCTGGGCGAGCTCGGGGGGTTGTTCGTTGGGTCTTCGATGTTGAGAATCTGGTCTAGGAGGGCGAGTTTCTGTTTTCGTTTTTCTCCTGGGGGTTTGAAAAGGTGTGTGTTAGTATTTGGGATCGGAAGACAAGGGAGTGGGGGAAAGACGTACTATACGCCCGAGATGCTATCCTGTTTTGCTCCTTGCGGGCTTCCGAGTTTCTGGGCTTGGGCGTCTTGGTACGCTTTTTCTCGCTGGGAGCTGGGGCAGGGTCCATGATGTTGATATTTCAATGTTGGGCCAATGATTTAGGGTATATGTCTGGATGTTTGGTTCATTCCTGATGGCAACTTTTTCTTTTCCTGATTTGATAATTACAGAGAAAGAGCAGATAGATCCCTGTCGTGAAGGATGGGGCCGCGGTATATATAATTCCATGCACCGGATTCTTATGGGCATTGGGACCGGCATATCGAGACGTAATTTTTCTCTTATCGAAAGACTGATTGGACCATTTCCTCTCTCAGCAGCGTGTCAGCTTTGCTACGATGCAGGTCCCCATTCTGCGAGGACCCCCTGGAGGGATGCTGCTATGTGCTCGAAGAGAGGCAGGGCAGTATGGATCTTACATGAGCAGCAGTTGTTTGTGGCAGGGCTCACGGCAGTTCATGGAGGGCATTCGGATGGGCCTGTCTAAGTGGCTACTCTGGCGTAGGCTGAAGCATCCGCTTGCAAAATGAGTCAGTCCAGGGTACGAAAGGTCAGAAGCTTGATTCGAGTATCAATGTGGTCGAGAGGCTTCTGATTGGGTCGCCGGTTCCCGACCTGTTCAGTTAGGTCACCCATTACGTGGTCCCGAAAAGGTAAAAACATGTTTGCCCTATCAAAGCTGTAGGAATGCTCCGGAGTGAAGGCCGTAGAATGACATCGAGCCTGCCGTCAGCACGGGTGTATCAGAGTCCATGCAGTTATCTGCGATCACGTGCAGTTACCCTTATAGTCTGGCCTTTCTCCTCGGCATTTGCTTGAGAGTTATAGGTAGCTAATACCGGGGATGGATTATGATCGACATCTACATCATTCGATAATGATACTAGCCAACCAGACAACGGAGCTTGTAGGCCTATGGATTACTGATATCGGCAGCAGAGACACAACGGGGGATAATGATTACAATATCAAAGTGCTGACTGGTCAGATATAGCTCGCAAACTATACCATCAGATCATGTACGAGAACTACACAAAGGGGTAGGTTTGACCTCCAAGTATACCGACTCGTCTGAACTTTGCCAAAAGCATGGGGCCAAAGCATGGCGTTCCTCAGCTGAAAAAGAAATACGGGTTGTTCAATTGGTAATCGAACGATGAAGGGAGAATCTGGTACCCAAGTCAGGGTGGCAGTGTCGCTTATTAGCACACAAGACTCTGGAAGTGCTTTGTTACTAATCATACGGTGATATATGTTGCTCGCGTCGCTGGGAAGAGTATAGCGTGCGGATGCAGGTCAGCGAGCCACCGCGTGCGGATAGAAAGGAGGCCGGGGTAAGAAGCCTAGTACTTGCAATAATTCCATTGTGATTGACGCCTCATCTTGCTACGGTAATCTGTGTTGAAGCTATCACCGCCTCCATCTTGTGAATGTATATTTCTTGGCAAGTTCTTTCAAACTTCTTCAAGACTCCAACTTGGAAGTGATAAAAAGCAAATCAATCGCAAAACGACAGAAACAAAAGACAAACTACAATCACCCCCGGAGCCAAGATTCTGCCATGTGGGAAAACCGTTGGAAATCGCATGCACGGCGGAGGGCGCAAGGGAAGTCGTCGGCGGAGTATACAAATCTGTCCTACTTCCTTCTTGGCGGCAAGGTGATTTACCGCGAAGTAAGCAGTCCATGTATCTGTCCGCCAACCCAGTTTGGCCCATGCCCTGAAATATTCGACGTTCGGCGTCCCCGGCTGTAGGCTGTCAGCACCTTACAACCTCTGTGCACATACAAGCTCGCGTGCGCGGTTCAAGCCATGCAAGTTTGGGACAAAGGTGTATTGTGAAAGGCTATTCAAATGCTTGGCAAGAGAGAAGCCGACGTTCCGCGCCCTTTTGGATCTCGCGTAAACTTTGACCAATTATATAATGTCTGACCATGAATTCGTTGATGTCTGATCGATGGCGGATAGACAAGGCTTTCCGTCTGTCGAACAGCCTTGCTGACTTGTTGGAAGTATTAGAGAATCATGTAAATGTCGAAGAAAATGTATTCCCTCTGATATAGTAAATATGCAAACTGGACCGTGATAAGGAAGGAGTCAGGACTGAGATGCCCCGTACAAGTCAAGAGGAACCCATGGTCCGTAGCACCACCTATCGCGTATCCGTCAAGCTGTATGTAGAATGAATCTTATAAAGACGCATTTCGACCGAGCGATATACTGATCCTTCTGCGTTGACATAATGCGTGGAAGTCGAGGAGTGACTTCTAAATAAGTGGACCGGGTCTTGTAAGCAGTATTGCTGATCCAAACTGTCTGATGCCGATGCTCTTGTATATTTCTTAGCCTAGAATATCGATGATTAGCTTCCAGGTAAGACTAGATGTCCAATAGCACAAAATGCAATCAAAATCCACATACAAGCCAATTATTCCAAGTTTGCTGAGATCGGTCGTACCTCGCCCTCCTACTTTAGAACCATGATATGTCTATATCCGAGCATAGCTGATGTATAGCGCAATAAACCTAGATGGCGCCCCGGATCTTGCATATCTTCAGTAAAAATAGCAAATTCTCATGAGCTTCATCGAGCGAATCACATGCACGAATTTTACTGCGAAAATCAATTACACGCAATCCTCAAAACCTTTCCACCACATAAACACAAATTTCCTGATTTCAAACGTAACTGACGACCGTATCTCACGATCCACGCCAAAAAGTCCGAAAGACGACTTCAGAAGACTCCAAAAATCGGGATTGGCTAGGAGCGGCATAGGCGAAGTCATCAGCGGAGAAATGTCATTGCCATACCAATGTGTCACCGCCCTCGGGCAAAGTGGCATTGTGGCTGCTGCAAGGGGCACTTCCATCTTCACTTTCAGTCCAGAGGGGGCGTTGCTCTCGTCGTGGGAGCACCCGGCCACGCAGCACAAAGCCACTGCAGCTGGCGATTCCCTGCCAGAAGCCAGTGCCGGCCAGGCAGAGGAGGAGCACGAGGAGGGCTCATCGCCAACCAAGCGGCGCAAGGTGGAAACGAACTCTGGCGTGGAAGCTGTAGCTACGGGCCCGGGAGACGCCTCGGAACAGGCGCAAGCCGAGGCCAAGGGAGATGACCAGAAAAAGACAAAAAAGGGCAGACACCTCAACAAGCTCTCGCCTGCAGATCAGCCTCACGTCAATTTCTTGAGAACCACGTCGAGTGGTAGCCACTTGGTCGCGGTGACGGGTGCGGACAAGGCTGTGTGGGTGTTTGAGCACGACGGCAAAGGCCAGTTGACAGCTCTTGGCCAACGGTAAGCAGAAGCCACACGAATACCTTGAGTAGCCATGGCAAGGCCAATTTCTAATCTTGTACTCAGGTGTATGCCCAAGAGGCCATGTGATCTGGCCGTGACGTCAGACGATAACACGGTCCTGGTGGCTGACAAGTTCGGAGACGTCTACTCCATGCCTCTTGTACCCGGCAGCGAGCCGATCGAGGCCGCCGAGACCCCCAAGGCCTACCAGCCGACGCCCTCCAAGGGCGCCGATAACCTGACCGTCCACACCCAGCGCAACCTCAAGGCGCTGATCGACCAGGAGCGCCAGCGCCAGAACAACCCCCAGCCCAAGACCAAGGAGGCCCCCAAGTTCGCGCACGAGCTCCTCATCGGCCATGTCTCCATGCTCACCTCCGTCGCCGTGGCCTCGTCGGCCGACGGCAAGCCGTACATTCTGACGGCCGACCGCGACGAGCACATCCGCGTGTCCCGCGGCATACCGCAGGCCTACGCCATCGAGAACTTCTGCCTCGGCCACAAGGCCTTCGTCAACGCCCTGTGTCTCCCGCGGCCGGATGTCCTGGTATCTGGTGGCGGCGACGACGAGCTCTACGTGTGGGATTGGCAGAATGGCACTCTGAAGAGCAAGACGGACCTCCTCAGCCATGTCAAACAGCGTGTTCCTGAAGTCACCAAGATTGCCGTTTCGAGGCTCGTATCATCGGAAGACGGCTGGGTCGTGGCAACGTGCGAACGGTGAGTTTGCAAGCACATGTGATTGTTCATGTATGAATATATCCAGCTAACGTAACCTCTAGTGTCGCCGCCGTCTTCATTTTCCGCTTTGCCGACGACAAGCTCTCCTTCGTGCAAACACTCGAGGTCCCCGGCAACGCCCTAGACGTGGCCATCATCCCCAGCGGCGAGAGCAGCGAGAAGCGGCTCGCGGTGGGCTTCGACGTGGACGAGGTGGCCACCCCCCGGCTGGCCGTCTTCCAGCTTGGCGGAGAGCAATGGGAGCCGTCCGGCCTGGCGTACCAGGACACTGACGTCAGCGCCATCGACTTCACCAGGGCCGAGCTCGACAACGTCCTATACGCCGTCGAGAACCTGCGCAAGACGGAGAACCCGTGGGGCGACGACGACGCCGCAGACACGCCCGCGGCGGACTCGGAGGGGCCCTCGTCGGCGGCCAACTAGATATGTGTCGCAGTGGGCTTGTCTTGGCGAGTGTTTGATCGTGGCTACCGGTATCCAAACCTACAAACCACAATTCTGGACCTGCCAAGCCAAGAACACTTGCCATTGTGGCTTGCCCCGAAGGGGATACGTACCCGTGGCAAACATACAGCCTGTCCAATCCTCAGAAGGATGGCCGCTTGCCCTATATAACCCAAAATAAAGCAGATGCTTTCAACAAACTCCGCGAAACCACAGGACACAGTGGTGTAGTGGTTTAACCGCTCCGCTCCTAAGAAAACTCTCTCCCTCTGGCTGAGGACGCACCCACCCAGACACATTATTTTTGGCGGGTTCGAATCCCGCTGGGCCTGGTTTTGCATGTCTTTTTATGTTGCCTTTTTTTTTTCTTTTTTTTGATGGAGGTCGAGGATAGAGCCAGGCCTCTAGGTCATAAGGTCATGAAAAGTTTTTGATTTAGACAAATGTGCATAGGTGTTCCATAACTCAGTACCGAGTCACAAAATAGCATCGGCAGGCGTCAAACGTTCAATATACGGCACAAGAAGGCCATCTGGAAAGATAAAATGCAATAGCTGTTCATATCTTTGATCATGATTTCAAAAAAGTTCTGCTCCCATCTCAGGAGAGGTATAATATGTCCAACGCTGCCTATACACAAAACAAACAATTATATGCTACATTTTTATCTGCTGTAATGTGACGGGTCTGATCACGAGCAAGACGACTTTTTTTCTTTTTACATGCCATCTTCCGGCAGGCCGTCGACGACCTCTTCCACCATGAGGATCAGCTCGTCAATGTCCGGCCGGTGATCCGGCTCGACCGTGAGACATTTCCGCACGACCTCTTTTATGGGGGCGCTGATGACCTCTTCGTCGGCGCCAGCAGCCTGCTGGGCGCCCGCGGGGCCCTTGCCCTTCTTCTGGTGCTTGTTGCCCTCGTCCGGGAAGCGCCAGTCGCCACCGAGCACGCACATGCTCAGGCTGCCGCCCGTCTCGTCGGAGCGGGCCTCGAAGGGCGACTTGCCGACCAGGCAGGCGTACAGCGTGCAGCCGAGCGACCAGATGTCCACCTTGGTGTCGATGACGGCGCCCGTGTTGACCTCGAACAGCTCCGGCGCCCGGTACGGCATCGTGCTGTGCTCCGCCGCGGTGTCCTGCATGGCGATGGCCTGCGACCGCGACGTTATGGGTATCGGCGAGATGGCTACGGATCCGAGGTCCATGAGAATGGGACTTGCGCCGTCGTCTTCGATCATGATGTTGCCTGAATGCGCTGTTAGTGATATTCTCACTCTCTCTCACACTCTCTCTCACACTCTCTCTCACACTCTCTCTCACACTCTCTCTCACACTCTCTCTCTCACTCTTTTCCCTGGTGGTCTGTGGTCGCTTACCTGGTTTGATGTCCCTGTGTGAATACGACCTCCTCTCGCCCGGAGCGGCGATCTGCTCGTCAATCATGAGCGGCCTGGCCTGTTCCGTCTCGTCGTCCGCGTCCGCCGCCGCCATGGCCTGGTTCCTCCTCCCCTTGCCCTTCTTCTTGCCTCCGGGGCCCGGGACATCCTCTTCACCGGCCTTGGCGTCGCCCATCTCCATGCGCTCGCCACCGGCCGGGGCCTGGTACTGGTGCATATCCTTGAGCGCCCGGCAGACGCCGAGGAAGAGGACCATGAGCTTCTTCTCGGGGAAGCGGGCGTGGTTGACGAGGTTGGCGTTGATCATGTCCTGCAGGTTGCCGCGGCGGTAGTAGGGCAGCAGGACGTAGACGGTCTTGGAGCCCGGGTCGGAGCGCTCGGCGGCGACGGCGTAGTCGACGCTGTGGATGACGCCGGGGCTGTGCGCAAACGTCTTGTAGGCCTCGACCTCGCGCATGGCCTGCTGGACCGACTCGGCGCCGAACGGGCAGCGGATCTTCTTGAGCGCGAACAGCTCGGCCGTCGACGTGTCCTGCACCAGGTACACGTACGAGAAGCCGCCCTCGCCCAGCAGCCGCAGGATCTTGAACGACCGGCTGTTGATCTTGAGCGACGGCGACCCCGGGAAGCAGCTCAGGCAGTTCCCGAACGAGTATATGAGGTCTTGCAGAAGCTGCGCCATGGTTTCTGGCTGTTTGTGTGCGTATCGGGGAAGAAGAGGAAGAGGCGCTCTCACGCTGTTACGGGAGAACCGTATTGCTGGTCGTTATCGCCCGTCGTCCGCTATCGAAAGTCGGCCAGAATAGGTGCAGGATAAGAGAGTTGCGGCTGGTTTGGAGGTGGGAGGTTAAAATGCCAAGCTGACAGCGTATTTCTGGCCTTGGGCTAAAATCAAGACGCAATGTTTCTCTTTCCAAAACAAAACATGAATCCAATTGGGTATCCGGATATTTCTTTTGGTAGGCAGGAAGCTGAAGCTGGAAAGGTGAGCTGTTGTCTCGTTACGCGGCAAACCGGAGCTGACAGGCAAGCTGCGCTGCTGCTACGTTTAAGGCTGCGCCACACTGGCGGCTCTGAAACGATGATCAGCCCGTGCCAGGGGGTAGCTTGTCGCGTTGTTTCCCCAGAGGCATATGCCGTCATGTCGTAGATAAACATACTCTGTCTATAACTTGGTCGTGATGTATAATTATTTCTTCCCTTCGATATTAATTGTGTTCTTTACTGCCTCTGGTCGATTAGGTAATGGTTCTGCTAGGAGCTGATCCATCACCGAAGGTTTCTTATCGGCCAACTCCAGGTACCCAGCCCAGGCCCCATTTGATTGGCGCCCGGATACCTTCAACCTGGCCGGATGACCACCGTATACGCCTATTAATCCCATTTGTATAGGTAATTGGGAATTTGCAGCCAGACAACGAAATGACCAAACTGTCAATCGATGAATGCACGTCAAGAAAATACCCCCCTTCTGTAGACATTGGTCCGGGCTAAGCTGGGGATGATGGGAAACGTTCGACAAAAGTCAGCCTTGAATATGATCACCGATCCTCACATATGTTGCCCTGGGTACCAGGAAGCTTGACTGATCGCTTCGTACCAGACTTGGTCTTTGTTTGATTCACAAACCGTATACCAGGCTCTCGGGTTCAACGTTGGTTCTAGAAACATGCTTTTGACATGTCATTGTCCATACAGTCCATGATCCGTGCCAGACATGTCCAATTTAGGGAGACTGACTAGCCATGCAGTATGGTTTCTTTACTACCGGCGTCCCCTGCATCCGAGCGACTATAATTTGTCTGGCTGGATGCAAATACTACCTAGGCATAGTGCTCGCCCATTCTCGCCACGGCCAAGTTTGGCTACAAGAACCAATTATAGAAGGCCGTCGTGAGGCTAGAAAAAGTACAAACTTGGGTTCAGTGGTCAAGATAGATAGATATCAGGCGGTTTGAGGCGCTCATCCGTACAAACTTGGTTCCTGCATACTGTACAATCAATAAGCTGGAGAGGTAGGTAAAAGAAGGCTGATGGGCTGATGGTCAATCTGGCAATTGACAATGGAAGAGGGTCTGCTCCCGTACTCCGTAGTGACGACACAAGAATTGCGAAAGCGGAGACAGGAATGCCGAATGGGTGTGATGCAAAGCAACTCCTTTTCTCCCTTTGGACAGGTCAAAACCGACCAAGAAGTCGAACAATGAGGGACCAGCAGCCAGTTTGGACCCAACAGTGGAAAAGGACCCTTGGGGACCGGGCAGATGCGACTGCGGCCCCTGTCCGGACCGTACACTTGGCCAGACTGGACTTTCCGAACCAAGGTGACTTTCAGGTATCGGCGAAACTAGATGCAGGCAAGAATTGGTGACAGAATACACTAGCGGTACCCAATCGCTACTTCCAGAAAGCCACGATTCCATCAGTTTCTATCGAACACGCGTGGCGCATGGATTTTTGCAGCCTTTCTTGTACATGGGCAAGAGGAGGGCGAAGGAATAGGCGGAAACCGTGACAGCATCTGCATTGCTCAGCAATAATTAATCATAAGAAGAGCCTCGTTGAGAGATCTCTACTTCTTCCCAATCTTTGCAACCCCGTCCTTCCAACCTTGGGCATCACTTCCACCAGGCCTCGATCATTCTCGCCTATCCTCTCGAGTTTGCGACAACTTGCAAGACCCAAATTTCCACCCGAGCCTCGTGCGTAGGAGAGAAAAAAAGAACCAACCCACCACCAACTACTACCACTACTACCTACTCAGTGCCGCCCTGACTCGTCCGGCTCTGCTGAATTCCTGCAACGACACGAGCAGAAACTCCGTTCCAGAGCCAAATCACTCCAACCTTCCGGAAGTCTCTTGATTCGCGTCAGGTACGTCGACTTTTTTGCCCACCCGTTCGCTGCCTGCCTGCCAGTTTGCGCTACCAGCAACTTTTTCTCAAATCTCCTGCCACTCCCTTCCCTTAAATTCACTGGAGGGGCTCGCTGGTCTTCGTACGTGGGGTAATCCCATATCATATCACTTTGAGATCTCACTTCTGCATCGCCTTTTTCGCGGCCATTGTTTCTTTTCCTCTCTTTCACTCTCACTCGTGAATTCTCCCTGCCAATTTCACGTTTTGTCGCCGCTGACCTTTTTCCGCCGTGAAGATTCCGCATTCGACTGCCGCATTCCTCGTGCCAGATCTGTTAATCGCATCGACTCAGCGCCAGCACAGTTTTTTGGTTCCCCCGTGCAATAACAACACATACCGTCAAAATGGCCAAGGAGACCAAGTATTACGACACCCTTGGTGTATGTACTCGAGCCGCAGATGTTGGTCTGGAACTCGCATTAACTGTTTAACAGGTCGCGCCTGATGCCACTGAGGCGCAACTCAAGAAGGCCTACAAGGTCAACGCCCTCAAGTTCCACCCTGGTATGTTCCCGTCAGCACCGCTGTCGTCCGCCGAATTCCCCATGTGCTAATCGCATACTGTCGCAGACAAGAACGCAAACAACCCCGATGCCGAGAGCAAGTTCAAGGAGATCTCGCATGCCTACGAAATTCTATCCGACCCCCAAAAGCGCCAGGTTTACGATCAATATGGTGAGGCCGGCCTCGAGGGTGGTGCCGGCGGCGGTGGCATGGCTGCTGAGGACCTCTTTGCCCAGTTCTTCGGCGGCGGTGGCTCTTTCGGTGGTGGTCTGGGAGGCATGTTCGGCGGCATGCAGAACCGTGGCCCTCCCAAGGCCCGCACCATTCACCACACCCACAAGGTCTCGCTCGAGGACGTCTACAGAGGCAAGGTCTCCAAGCTGGCTCTGCAGCGATCCATCATCTGCCCCAAGTGCGAGGGTCGCGGTGGCAAGGAGGGCGCAGTTAAGCGCTGCGCTGGCTGTGATGGCCACGGTATGAAGACCATGATGCGCCAGATGGGCCCCATGATTCAGAGATTCCAGACTGTCTGCCCCGACTGCAACGGAGAGGGTGAGACCATCAAGGACAAGGACCGATGCAAGGGCTGCAACGGCAAGAAGACCACCGTCGACCGCAAGGTCCTCCACGTTCACGTTGACCGTGGTGTGCGCAGCGGCACCAAGGTTGAGTTCCGTGGCGAGGGTGACCAGTCCCCTGGTGTTCAGGCCGGAGATGTCGTCTTTGAGATTGAGCAGAAGCCTCACCCCCGCTTCACCCGTAAGGAGGACGACCTTCTGTACCGCTGCGAGATTGAGCTTGTCCAGGCGTTGGCTGGTGGCACCATCTACATTGAGCACCTTGACGACAGGTGGTTGAGCGTCGACATTTTCCCTGGCGAGGCAATTGCACCTGGTAAGTTCTATTCTTGACTAAGCTTGCTTGTCTATGATGAAAACTAATTCTTGTATAGATGCTGTCAAGATGATCCGTGGCCAGGGTATGCCATCGCCGAGACACCACGACCACGGAAACATGTACATTCAGTTCGCCGTCAAGTTCCCCGAGAAGGGCTGGACGGATAACGAGGATATGTTCGAGCAGCTGCGCAAGATCCTCCCCAGCCCGTCTCTCCAGGTCACACCACCCGCCGAGGCTATGACCGAGCCGGCCGACCTCGAGGAGGTCGATGCTCAACAATCACAGAACGCCTTTGGCGGTGGCGGCATGGACGAGGATGACGAGGACGGCCACCCCCACGGTGAGCGCGTCCAGTGCGCCTCTCAGTAAATGCTTTCGCTTTGTTATAGATCTCGACACCTGTTTCAATGCATGACTAGACGTCGTTACCCCCCGCCGATATACCCAGCGTCCGTTGGGACGTCACAACAGGCGGCATCTGCGGCGCGATATTTGATGACTCAGGGGTCACAAGCTGCATCTGACTTTGGGGAGATGATGATGACGATGGGAACGGTGACCCTTTCCGCGGCACCAAATGACGGAGGAAGGCAAGGTGACGAAACCATGAGTAATGCTCCGAATAAGGGAACGTTTGGGTTGCATCTTTTTTTCGTCTTTTTCCTTTCAGCATCACACCTGTAACCCCAGGGAGTGCTTTACACAAGCAGGCGTTTTAAGGGATAGAGGCACCGGAAAGATATGCAGTTGCGGTTGATTACAATTGATTCAAGCTTTGCTGAATTCGTGGTTGTTTCTGGCTTGTTTGTGTGACTTCGTGATTGGTGTCGATGTTGGTAGATGTATCGTGGCTGCCTGTAGACAATGGTCCTTGTTGAACCGCGTATGCTGGATCTTGCAACTAGTGACTATTCCGCCTTCAAGTCAAGTACCGGAATGTCCTGATCATGGATCAAATGGTGCATGGGCCCTCGCGTAGTGGCACATGTGCCGCGAGAATCTCGAAATCGTGGTTGGTGATAGGTGACCATGAGGCTGGCGAGCAAGGCTTTGTACTGTGACTGTGCGGGAGTGAGGGCACCACGTTCTATCCTTGCCGGCACCGGTTTTGCAACGTTTTCGATGGGCAAGAACAAGGTGATATCGGGAGCTGTCGAGGTTGACATGTTGGTGGATTGGCGATGTCGGAAGCTCGTGTAAGTGTGTGAGGTGACTTGAATATTTTAGTGTATTTCAGGTTTCGATAGACGATACTCGAATCAGTGACAAGAGCGAAGGATTCGCAAACAGGTATGAAAGAGCATGAAGATATCCGGGAGGGGTTTATACGGCAGAAGCGCATCCGAGTCTAGAAGAGAAGCAGCTGAGAACCTTGCTAGCCAGTTGAGGACCCTGGTGACAGCGCATAGGATCAACAGTCCACTGCTAGCTGCCTTACCTATGTAGGTCTTTTCTCATTCTCCATGGTGATCCGTAACATGATTTCAAATACGTAAAGTGTTCAAAGCGGAACAAAAAGATCTAAACTGCATATGGTGGTTTGAGACTTTGGCATGAGGAAGCAGCGTCAACCAAGAGCCGCTGTTTCGAAACACGCCATGTTCAACTAAGGCTACGTTCTCTTGCGAAGAACTTGTCATCACCGCCCTAAGACTTTGTGTGTATGGAAAACGGCTGATAGATATTACAACGTGATCAGATGATGGTTATCTTGGGAATGTGAGGCGTCGTGGTTGGTTGATCACAGAGAATTAATCCTCACCGACACGTCTCGAGTATTCCAAATGATTTTACCGAAGGAGTATAGTAGAGCATGCGAGTATTTCAAATTATAAAGAGGCTCCACTCTGTTACTATGATCGAGCTGTACAGTGCGTAGTGACTGAAGGTCTTTCAACACTGTGACGTTTGCAGCTCTTTTGGCAGAAGCAACACCGTACAAATAAGGAGCATGGATAGTACTAAAACTTTTCCCGCAATAAGCGTCAAAATAGCTTCCCACAGCTCAGCTCAAACTGCCCTCTCGGATATACCCTTACCTTGCGACACTACTGGGCCGACTCGACTATATGTCGCTCTAGAGGAGGGCGGGCACCCCACAGGATACAAGGAAGAGGCGACAGCTGATGGGATTGGCGTGTCTGGCGAACGGGCTCACACCGCCGATGCGCAGCTCGTCGTGTCGGCGCCTGGCTTCCACCTTGGTCGCCGGGCGCCGGCCCAGTTGTCTATTGGTCTCATCGCCGACCATCTCGGGGAGCTATGAGGACGCGCCCTCGTCGCAGCTCGGCAGGGCAGCCGAGGCCAGCAATAATTCACGGCGGATGCGGCAACAACAGGTCCGAGGCAAAAAGACCAAGACGACGATAAGCCTGGCGGACCTGCCGCAGGGTCCCATCGGCCCGTCGCTGTTAAAGGCTGAACGGAAGACGCCAACTGACGAGGACGGAAAGCAGCAGGAGAACGACGAGGAGGCGGAGGTCGCGCCCTCGTACCCGACCGTCGTCCTGCAGGCCCGGCGCAACATGGCCCGGTTCGACAACTGCGTGCTGCTGACGCGCGTGGGCGGCTTCTACGAGCTCTACTTTGAGCACGCCGAGGAGTACGGCCCCCTGCTCAACCTCAAGGTCGCCTCCAAGAAGACGAACGCCGGGCCTGTGCCGATGGTAGGTTTCCTTTTCTCTCTAGCTGTCTTGTCACTTGCATTCGGGTTGGAAGTATATCTTCTCATGCTAAAATTCGTCAATGACACGGATTTCGTTCTTGGATTTGACTTTCTCGCATGAAAGGGTCAATGGTGTTCATAAAATAGATCCATCTGAGAGCTCCATCCCTAATAACTACTGGTAACAGGCTGGATTCCCCTTCTTCCAACTGGACCGCTTCCTCAAGGTGCTCGTGCAAGAGTTCAGCTGCTATGTCGCCATTGCCGAGGAGTTCCCCAACGACGCTGGCGACAGGGTCAAGTCCAACGGCCTAATGTTCGACAGAAAAGTGACGCGCGTCATCACGCCAGGCACGCTCATTGACGAGAACTTTATTGATCCGTATGCCAACAATTATGTCATGGCCATACACATGGGTCTTCCTGACGCCGATGCGAATGCCGCGTCTCCTAGTGTACAATCTACAGACCAAGCGTCGTCAAACGTGGTAAAAGAGCAAGTCCATTCCGCCGCGGACTCTGTTGGTCTGGCATGGCTGGATATATCGACCGGGCAATTCTATACGCAGTCAGCCACGATTGGCGGGTTGTCGGCCATTCTGTCCCGGGTCGGTCCCCGTGAGATCGTCGTGGACAAGGCCCTGCAGTCGCAAGGAGACCATTTGCTCTTCACGATCCTAGCCGAAGACAAGCATTTAATCACATTTACACCGCACGTTGAGGTGATGCCGACAGAGGAGTGGACTCCCATGCTCGAGTCTGAAATTTCGGCCACTACGCTGAAGAGCTTCACGCCAGACGAGACCAGCGCGGGCAGTCTCTTACTGCAGTACGTCCGAGACCGCCTGCTCGGGCTCAGCATGAAGCTCCAGCCCCCCGTACGGCACGAGAGCCTGCAGGTCCTCACCATTGACAAGAACAGCATGCGGTCCCTGGAGATCAAGCAGACCATGAGGGACGGTGCCTTCAAGGGCAGTCTGCTGCACGCCGTGAGGGGGACCGTCACCAAGAGCGGCGCCAGGCTGCTCAACGACTGGCTGAGCGCCCCGTCCACCGATCTGGACACCATTACTAGGCGTCAGGACCTCGTCGAGTACTTTGTGAAGAGTCCGGACCTGCGTGATGAAATTATCCAGTTGCTTAGGAGAAGCCACGACTCTCAGCGCCTCGTCCAGAAATTCGCCTTTGGCCGCGGCGACCCTGACGACCTCGTCGCGTTGGCGGCCACCATCCGCGCCACAGAAGACATCGTCCAGATACTGTCTTCTCAGCCATCAACATCACCCAAAGATACTTCCCCCTTTGCTGATATTTTGTCCCGCATCTCGCTCAGCGAACCGTCCAAGCTTGCCGCGCGTATCCGGTCCTCGATAGACGAGGATGGCCTCTCAGCCCAGCACCAGCTAGAAGACAGCGAGGCGGGCCAGCTGTTAGCCATGGCATCCGACGTCGTCAGCAGCGAAGGTACGACCGAAGAAGTCGCTTCCATGCTACCCAAGTCCACGGCCTCCAAGATCAAGAAGTCGGGCGGCGGCGGACGGCCGACGTCGATACGGGACCACTATGACGCGGACAACCCGACCTTTACTATGAAGCCCGGCGCGAGCCCAGCCCTCACGGCGCTGCACAAGGAGCTCGACGGTCTTCTCCAGGAGCGCCTGGACCTGGCGGGAGTCCTCGCCGCACAATTCGCCGCGCCCTCTCTTACCCTGCGCTGGACGCCGAATCTGGGCCACATCGTGCACGTCAAGGGCAAGGACGTGCGGCAGATCCCGGTGGACCTGCCGGCCATGACGTCGTCGCGGTCGACGCGGACGTTTGCGCTGCCCGAGTGGACGTCGCTGGGGCAGTCGCTGCACCAGACGCGGTTCGCCGTGTCGGCCGAGGAGGGGCGCATCTTTGCGCGGCTGCGCGAGCACGTCGTGCGGAACCTGGTCAAGCTGCGGCGCAACGCGGCGGCGCTCGACGAGCTCGACGTGACCACGTCGTTGGGCCGGCTGGCCGCTGACAACGGGCTCGTCCGGCCCGTGTTATCCGCGTCGCACACGGCGCACCGGATCATGGGCGGCCGCCACCCGACGGTCGAGCTGGGCCTGCGCGCCGCGGGCCGCTCCTTCAGCCCCAACGACTGCCTGGTCGGGTCGCCGGCCCAGGGCCGGCTCTGGCTCATCACGGGCCCCAACATGGCCGGCAAGTCGACGTACCTGCGGCAGAACGCGCTCATCACGGTGCTGGCGCAGACGGGTTGCTTCGTGCCGGCGGCGCACGCCGAGCTCGGCGTCGTCGACGCCATCTTCAGCCGCGTCGGCTCCGCCGACAACCTGTACAACGACCAGAGCACCTTCATGGTCGAGATGCTCGAGACGGCGCAGATCCTGCGGTCCGCGACGGCGCGGTCCTTTGTCATCATGGACGAGATCGGGCGGGGCACGACGCCCGACGACGGGACGGCCGTCGCGTTCGCTGCGCTGTGGCACCTCGCCGCCGTCAACAGGTGCCGCGCCCTGTTCGCGACGCACTTCCACGGGCTGGCGGACCTGGCGCGCGCGCGGGGCATGCTGGACGAGCAGGGCGGCGAGGTCGGCTGCTACTGCACCGACCTGGCCGAGGACGGCCGCGGCGGGTTCGTCTACGTGCACAAGCTGCGGCGGGGCGTCAACAGGCAGAGCCACGCGCTCAAGGTGGCCAGGCTCGCGGGGCTGCCCGAGGCGGCTATCAATATGGCTATGGAGGTCCTTGATGGCGGCGGGCAAAACTAAGCACGGAAGACATATAACACGTGAAAAGGGCAAAGCGATATTGAAAGTCACATGTACGATACCCGGGGAACGAGAGTGGCACCCGAGAAAATGTACAATCATGTAGAATCACCCAAGAGATTGTAAGATCATGGAGAATGGCTTCTATAAGACTTTTGAACCAGTTAGCATATGGTTTGATAATAGTAAGAATGTCAAAAAGAAGATTTTGGGTTGTGTTGCTCATACGGTTGTTATCACAATCGACATGGAGATTCAGGGTTAAAAAGCTCGTTTGTGTTTTGTGATTTAATCACTGCAACGGGGAGTGTGGAATGGAGATGCGAAAGAAGAGATTGGGAACTGACCTTTTGGTATATAGAATGAAAGATGATCTCACGACCATGGATTCATTCACGTTTGGGCATCTCGGAAGCCGCTTGATTTGTCTTCATGATTCCCGTTTTATTGACAAGCATATCAGATCTATATTCCGCCCAGACTTTTGATTCTGTTTCAGTGGGCATAGATCTCGTAAACCCGTGCAACAGTTGGAGTCATGTTATTCATGAGAGCGTCGGAACAGTGCTCAGGGAATTTAGTCGCTGCATAAAGTTGTTAGTCAGATGATCAAGAGAGTACACGTCGGGTGGTCAAAACTTACAAGAGACCGAATCCCATGTCGTCGTCAGACTCCTCCTCCTCATCCTCCTTCTTCTCCTCAGCGGGGGCGTCACCGCCAGCGGCAGCGGCGGCACCACCAGCAGCAGGAGCGGCGGAAGCGTAAGCGTCAGGGTTGGCGATACGGTCCTTGAGCTCCTCAATCTCGGGCCAGCTGATCTCGGTCTCGATAGCGACGGCAAGGACCTTCTTGTAGGCGTTGACGAGCGAGTGCATGACCGAGGGCAGGGTGGGGAAGTTGATGGCCAGGGAGATGGAGGCGATGGTGGTGATGGCGCTGGCAAAGGTGCCGAGCAGCTGCTCCTCGCCGACGTCGAGGACGGAGGCGGGGAAGGCGTTGCCCTGGTCGTAGACCTGGGAGATGCCGAGACCGTAGGTGAAGGGGGAGATGTTCAGCATGTTGAGCAGGGTAGCCTCGGAGGGGCCGACCTTGGCGCCGGTCTCGACGAGCTTGAGGTCCGAGGTGATTTCAATGGTACCACGGGCAATCTTGGTGGGGACACCGAGGGCCTGGAAGAAGGAGGTCTTTCCGGGCTCCATGCCGGTGTTGCCAGCGGGAATCCAGACATCGGCGGGGGCGACGGCACCGGCACGGGCAGGGGCGGCGACCTTGTTGGCCAGGATCTCGTCACGGATCTCCTTCAGTTCCTCATTGGTGAAGACGAAACCGATGTTGCCCTTGATGTGAGGCAGGAGGCGCTCGTACTCGGGGGTGTCGTTGATGAAGGTACGGAGGGCACGGCGGACCATGGTGTTCTTTCCCATCAGGACGACAGCCTTTCCGCGGAGGGACTGGCGGACCTCGTGCATCTGCTGGGAGGAGACATTGTCGACGCTGGGCGGGTGGAAAGGTCAGATTGATATTCTCGCGAATTGGCCTCTTTTGCGCAGGCCTCGGAATGCGCCTGGGCAAGGAAGGAAGAAAAAAAAATTACTTACGTGACGATGAAGACGGACTTGTACTCCTCGAGCAGGCCCTTCAGCTTGCCGAAATACTCTGACTTGTTACCCACCATTTCTTCTTAGTTTTATGAAGACGGACTTTAAGGGTAACGGTTTTTTCTTGGTGGTTGCGGGTGATTTGCGATGTGCAATGAGTGATGTTGTCGTAAGAGGATCAAAAGTTCGAAGCAAAAGGCCGAATTTCGATTTTCCCTGTGGGATTATTGCGTTGTGGAAAGGGCCCCACTATTCCTCGGGCTGCTAGTGGGGGTTGACATTTGGTGCAGGTCTGCGCCAAGCCGCGCCTGTCTTTTGAGCCTCTGCGGCCTCAGCTTGCCTTGGACTTTTAGCCCCCATCATGTTACTAACTTACTAGCGCTCGGCTTCAATGAGCAGTTCAACATCAAACACGATGCACGCGACCCAACATTGGTATATAACAACGTTCAATTTCTACAAATGAGACTGGTACTACGCTAATACAAAGGAGAGGCCAATCTCAATGGCACCTATTCACAATCTGTATCATGGGAACGAGAGGGTGGTTCGAAAAGCAGAGACGCAAAAGGTTCTGATGCCCGGACACGACGGTCAGCATCGAACTGTGCGCTCCTCAAAATCTTCCCTGAGCACGATCACATTCCTCGAGAAACTTGTACACTCCCTCGAGACCTTCAAAATCATCAGAACAGTGCTCACCCGAGCTGGGGGGTTGTGACATGGTCTCGTAACCTTCTGGCTCTTGAGAAGCAAGCCAAGGGTTCTCTTCGATGTCGCTGAACGCTTCGAAAAGCTCGTGTTCTTCCAGCGAGCTCCCGAGAGAGTTCAACGAGCCCCCAGGAGAGGTGGGCAGTGCTGTTTCCTCGCAGCTTGAGTCGGGCGCGAATGGAAACTTCAAGGCCATCGGCGCGCCGGTCGCAGCTGTGAAATCAGCATCTTCTCTCACAATACCTCGACTGAGTCCAAGATCATCTAGCAAAGACTCGACTGCCTCGGCTTCAACCCCTGGGAACCGGACTCGAAGGATATGATTCTTCTCGAGCTGGATCGGCAAATCCCCCAAGGCGGACAACTTTTTGATGTCTGCCAAAATCGCAGTCAGATCCTTCAGAGCACGACCAAAGTCAACAGAGAGCACATCGAGGAATCCTTCAGTGTTGAGAGTGGTGGCATCGACGGCCGCAACGTCCTTGCTCTTCGTGATGAAGGGCATGCCGGCAGCCAAGGGGCTGAGAGCAGTGACAGTTGGGTTCAAAGCAAAGTCGACGTAGGAGCCTGGTGAGAATCGAGGCACCGATGCGAGCTTGCGCGACGTCTCTTCCTGAAGAGTAGAGACGGCACGGTATCGCTTCTCGCCTCGAGCTGTCGTTCCATCGAATTGCGCCTTCTGGCCCGAGATCCAGAATGCTCGGACGGCAGTTGACACGTTCTGCACAACCTGCGCTTGGCTGGCTGGTGCATGGGAAAAGTACCGAGCCCCGCCGATCCGACCACCCAGACCATAACCGCCAGCAGTCCTCGGGAGAGCACCGCCAGTGAGGTTTGGACGCAGAGTGCTTGCAAATGGAGCACGCCCAGTCATCTGTGAGACGGCCCGACCAGTCTTTGTGCTGAGGAACTTGGTGCGGTCAACATGTGCTGTCGCATCAATGCGACCAGTGCTCATGAAGCGGCGAACAGCAGCATCGATGTTCTGATATGTCGATTTTGAGTACCATCTTCGGCTCTTCTGTTGACGCAACAAGGCTGAGGGATGAATAGGTTGTCTTGGGCGTGTTCTTGCAAGTGCTGGCTCCAGGGCCGTGTTGACCGGTCGAAGTGCTCCTGCGAGCTTCTTCCGGACCAACTTGGACGCCTTGTAAGCAGCAGTACGGGCCAGCCGCATTGCGACTGGAGCCCATACTCCGCCCATTCCGGCGACCATCGTGGTAAGTATCAGTTCGCAAGGTTGAGCGAACTGAATATAGAACGAGATGATTGTATCATCAGAGAGGAGAGGTGAGTGCCACAGGCAACCAACGTGCTTAAGACCACAGGAAGTTGGGAGTGTGGCGGTGCTGGCTTTTGCCACAATCAACGCGCGGGGCCATCGGAATAAGCCGCGCCGGGCACGTGTGGTCCAAGCTTCTTACCTAGCTGCCCTGGACCTCTCGGCACCTGCCCAAGTTCCAACCGAGCTTGGACCTGATCCACAACTCGAAATTTTTGGCTTCATTTCTCGAGCACTTATCTTTAATCTTTTCCCATTCTCTCCTTCCTTCCACCACAAACCATCAACACATTCAGAGCTTCTCAGCGAGGTAATCCCAGCTCAATTACCTCGCTCTGCCACATCGCCGGCGTCTATGGATCCCTGGACGCCGGCTCTTTGGCTTGCGACGCATTGGTAAGTCGCGATACACCGTTCCCTCGGCGTCTCTGCTATGATTAAACATCTTTTTATTGAACAATCCAACTCTTACAAAACCATGGGGATTCTCTTAAGACTCTAGAATTACCCTGAGCAAATTTCCCATCCTCCACGCTTGTGGTAGTTGTCGGAAGCAACAGATGCTAACATTGAGAAGAGTTTTCATGTAGGTCTGTTCTCGTCGCGCGACGCGCGTTTGCAACGTCCACTGGGACTTGCTCGGCATCTGCCCACGAACCAGTGGTCGCGATTCTCTGCACATATTACAAAAGGTTAGTCGCAACAGCATTTCTGCGCAGCCCTCGCCCTCTACCTACCTGCTCGGGTAGGTAGCCCCTTGAGTGATGAAAAAAACCGACAATCTAGGGATTCCTCATGCCGAATATACTATGTGGATGATTGTTTAGTTTCAGCCTTGTCTGACTTGGATCTCCAAAACTCTATTCTTTGAAGACCTGTGCTGTTCCATCTGCTAACTCGTCTTCTCGCAATCAGGTACATATTCACTACACTACTTCCATCCACATTGCGTCCATATGAGGATAGTTTGAACGAACGGGCGGACATAAACGAATATCTGTGGCCTTCCTTCGTAAATAGCAGGGCGTACAAACCTTGTGGGGGAAGATCCATGGTGACTTCTTGTTGAGACTTCGTCAGCTGATGGTATCTCTTGATGGCCATCTTTGTTATGCCACTTCTGTCCGCGACATTTTGACTGACACGGTTGCCGACAGGTAAACATCTCCCGCCTCCACTCCAACAACATTATAAAATGATGAACACTATTCACACTGTTTGATCTCGTCTTCGGACTTGAAATGAACATTATAAACAAAATCTGATTTAATGAGGTATGTTCACAGAGCGGTCTTCTTCGCATTCGTCACGTGCTAACCAACTTCCAGCCTGACAATACACTTCAATCATAATTGCTGCAAAATTGTTGTATGCACCGTTGCTGACATTCCATGTCGACAGGTATTGTCCCATGCATCTGCCGATGACCACATCCCTTGTAAGAGTAAGTCAGCTTCTCTGTACTGCATACCCCCACCAGCCTTGAGGATGAGCAATATCCTACTTATCTACATTGTCGGAGTTCTACTGTGACGAAACTTTATCACCTTGGAGAACTGAATGAGGTTTCCAATCAGCACATCATGTTGATCACTCTGATGATCCTTGCTGACCATGTTTTGCAGTCGAAAGCGGGTATCCTTAGTCGAGCGCTCCCAGAGAGCCTAGTCTAGTCATGAATATAATGATTACATACTCTGCAATAGCCTATCGTCTTGAGCCTCTGTCAAAAAGTGCCTGCGTACCAATTGCGCGGTGTATGTGAGCCATGTTCTACTCGCGTGGCCAGTCTATCATTCTCTCGCCAATAGCATGTGCTGCTATTCAAACCCCATCGTTCATGGGTCGTTGGCCCGAACCCCGCGCTGCACGTCGGGTCCCCACTTTGGACCCTTGAAGCGTCATCATCGACTATCGATCCAAGAATCCCCCGGACGCCCATGTCTCGATCCCCAAAGCACAGACACAACACAAAAGCGCCGGCCATTTTCTCGATAGCTGGTGATTGGCATGATCTCATAGGCGTTTATTGGACACATGGCAAGCATGGCTCCCCGAACTCAGTGGAGACTTGACTGCTGACTTGACTTGTCTGGCTTGTCTGGATCCTTCTTAGCAGCGTGATTCTATGATTTGCCTTTGTTAGTCTGCATCAGAACGGCATGATAGATAGACTAATTTGCTTCCGGTCTTCCCATACCACCCAGTACGATCAAGATTGTCAGGGTCTCCAAAACTCGGGTCCTGGCGAGTGCCCATTTGCTTCTTGCCTTTGAATGTATGCAAGCTTTGCAGATCGACCATTGCTCATTCGATCAGACCATGAGTCGTAAGACCAACATTCCCCCTTTCTGCGGGGTTGGGTAGGATGGGCCATAAACATCTTGCGACTATCAAAGGTCGGGTAAGCTTCCATGACGCGGAGCTTGCCTTCTTTTGGTTTACGTGACGCCCGTACTTGTAGCAGACTTGCTGGAGGGGTCTTAACCTCTAATGGCATTGATCTATTATTGGTGAAGTCATCGCTTGTGGTGGGAAATATTGATGCTTTTCTGCCGCTGGGGGGTTTGGAACCTTGGAAGGTATGATGGGCTGATCAGGCCGTTGGATGGTGAAGCATGAGCTCGACGGTAAATTTGTACTTAAGTTGGAGATTCCCTCCGATTCACCATTACATCTTTCTTATTCACGTACATACTCAACTACCATTATTTACACAAACCAAACCCAATCCTTCCACCGTATTACTATCACGACCACCATCAACACAATGGAGAACAGCAAGGGCCCCTCTCAGCAAGGTTCTTCTCCTTCTAGGAGACGGGTACGGCTTTTCCCATCCACAGATCTCGACCATTGCCTGATCTTGACACTAACCGTTCGAGCAACAGAGCTCTGGTCCTGCCTTCGAGGGCCTCATGTCACAGAAGCGATCGAACGACCCAATGGTTCAGGCCAGACGCCAAAGTATCCACGAGCAAAAGCCTGCACCTGGCATCTTTGGTCAAATGTGGCACAAGTAAGCCAGCACGATTAGCAATCAATTTGTGGAATGACTGACAAAGTATAGTTTCACCCGTGGCGGCTCTGGTAGTCCCCCGAAGTGATCGGAACGCTGTGTCGCAATGTATAACTACTGTTTTCGGGAATATTGGCGTTCGGAATTGTTTGTTGACACAAGACGTCAGAATGACATGATGATAAGAGAACTGGCGTTTCGGCCGCATGTGTAGATCATAGCTTAACATTGGTTTTGTCCACCAACAACTACTCGAAATGACCCTCTGGCCGATTCCTGTGACAACTGTGGCGCCCATACGTCAAAATAATGGTCGAATAATGGTTTGCGGCCGACGCATGTTGCAAGGTCCGGATAAAAACATCACCAATTGCTAGGTGCGCGTATGTAGGGCGAAAGCAGTCAATATCTATCCATGCCAAGAACCTCCCGCGACGTATCCGAGACATCAAACGGCCTCTCCTCCGGCATCAGACCCTGCGCCACCAGCTCCTCCTCCGAGATATCTGCATCGGCGTCCAGCGCCACCTTCAACGCCCTCGCCCGCTCCGTCACGTCCTCGATGCCCACAATCCACTTCTCCACCCACTCCGCCGCCACGGCCCCGCGGATCCCGATCTGGATGCTGCGGTACTCCAGCCGGTCCAGCCTCGCCGAGCGCTCCGGGTCCCACTGGACCTTGACCTCGGCGCCTGCTCCGGCGGAAATACTCGCGCCCTCCGTGGTCAGGACGGCCCGTTCCAGCAACCCCAGGAAATCCCCTCGCCGCATCTTTAGAGCCAGGACGCGCGCCTGCCCCGCATCCTTGAACGAGTACCCGCACCGGTACATCATCCAGCACCAGCTCGGCTTGATCCAGGTCATGCGGCCGGGGCGGAAGAAGGGCGAGGCGTCGAGGCGCTGGCGCGCGACGGCCTCGGACGCAATGGCGGCGCTGTAGGCCTGGTAGACGGTGATGGTCTCGTCGTCGTAGGACGCGCGGATCTGTCGGTAGGGGTGGGCTGGTGCGGGTTTGATGGGAGGGGGAGGCATCGTGGGTGATTAGATGGTTCCTGTATGTGACTTGGGGCCGTGGTGCGCGCTAGTTGGAGTATAGTACGATCGTGTATGGTTGGAAATAGGGAGACAAAATACTCGCAATAGAAGTAGTGCTATTGAAGTATCGATAATTCGTAAGTGTTTGTATGATAAGCTATTGATTCAACTTGATCGCGAGCGATACAGTCTCGTGGAGCTGTATTTATAAATATCGTGAGCTATGGGCATTGGCCATTCTCGCCGCCTGACTCATGCCGAGAAGCTGAAAAAGCACAAGGGCCTACGAAACCATCATAACCACCAGCATACAAGGCGGGCTTGTAGAAATTTTGGCCCATCTTCGATTCATAGACTTGCGCAGGTGGATGCGTCAAAGGGCAAATGTGCAAGAAGGGTGGTAAACATGTCAGAAGTGTAAGTGCATCAGAAGGGGGAAATCATGCTCAAGACAGCACTTTTGCGAAAGTGAATAACCACGATCATATAAACGACGAAAATTTGCCCCAGCAGGTAAATATTTAATAAGTCAAGATTCCGAGACCAGGAACTTTTCCTCACCTTCCTCTCCACGACATATCTACCAATCATCACACAAGAAAAACTGAATCTCGCCTCATTGCCTTACACCAGCACATTTGCTAGCACAACAAAAAGACATCATGTTCGACGATCCGACAAGCACTGTGGCGGTCGTCCTTCTCGGTGGTGGGGGTGCTCTTCATCTTTGTATTCACCGTTTATAACTGCTGCAAACAACGAGGTAGGTCGTACGAGTCTCAGATGTAATAAGAAGAAGAAGAAGAAGAAGAAGAAGAAGAAGAAGGAAACAGTATCTAACACCTGGATCAGGCTCGAAAGCTCCAAAAGGGTTACCCACGGTCGAGACACCAGGCACATCTCACCCGATGGGACCGTATCGTCATATGTGACGATCCTCTTGACCCGAGCCCAATAGTCGACAAACACCAGCAGACGCTTTCATACATTTCCCTGAGGGTACGTCACCGGAGAACTCGAGCCTACTGAGTGATATGTGGATTTTCGGAGCATCAGAAACACAGAATATCACGCTGGGTCTGCAATTCGAAGACTGCGGTCGGGGTCAGGCGGGAAAGGAGTAGATGGGAAACGTAATGGATGCATGCGGGGGAGAAAGATGACTCGGAAGTAGTGGCCGTATTATTATGCGTAAGTGGGCATGGGAGGGGAGTTTCTCATCGATAAAATGAAGTCGCAACGTTTTGTTCTCGCACCAGAAGGGAGTGAATCATATCCAACCCAGCGCGAGTGAATAACCACCATGGTATCGTTGACACGAAACCTTCCCCCGACCGACAGATATTTAATGAGATCAGGGTTCTCGCCTCATTCTCTTCTCAACGACATATATAGCTAGCCAGCCACCACACAAAAACCACAAATCTCACACTAATACTTTTCACGACCATATCTGCCAGCACAGCAGACAAACATCATGGGCATATCTATGTTTGACCTTGCGATGTTCATCATCGGCGGTGTCTTTGTGATCCTCACTGGCTTCGCGGTCTATATGGCCTGGAGATATTTTATGGCCAAGCGAGGTGAGTCATATAAGTTGCCCCAGATGCGAGAAGGGAAACGGTTTCTAACAGCTTAACCCACGACCAAGCTCAAGCACAAGCACAAGCACAAGAACTACCTTACTATGGGGGAACGGGAGGAACATCTTACTCGGTGGAAGCATACCGTTAGATGTGACGACCAGCCAGACCAGAACTTGACAGACCATTAAGACTAGCCACCGTGGCAGCCGGGATGCATATTCACGAAGATAATGGGCTGTTCTGTATTCGGAGGACTTCCGCCATGATCGGGGAAAGGACAAGAAGTGCATGCAAGTTATGATTTTTGCATGCAGCGGGGAAACGACGCATCAAACGTGGTGGTCGTGATGTCACGCGTAATCGGGCACGGGAGAGAAAAAGGTTTCTCATAACAGAATACCCATAAATAAAATCGCAACGTTTCGTTCTCGTCTAAAGAGAGTGAATCATACCTAGTCCAGCATGTTACTCAAGTGAACAACAGCATCGTATCCTTGATAAATAGCCACGACTATACCTTTTATACGGACTTTCCCCAGAAGATCAATATTCAGCAAGACCAAGAATCTTACCTCATCCTTTGCTCACCAAAATATCTAACAGCAACCACATCAAAAGTAAAAAATCTTGCCCTATACCTTTTGAACATCATATCTATTACATCCCTCAACAAACGGACATCATGTATATACCGGATATGGTCTACTTCATCGGCATTCCCTTACTCGTGGGGGGATGCATCCTTAGCCTTGTGGTCTGCACTAAATTTTCGGAAATGCGAGGTAGGTCATACTACAAGAACCCTCCTATACATCAAAGCAAAGAAATAAACGTCTGACTGTTTTTCATACCACAGGCAATTTAGATTTAGAATCTGGCCAGACGTCCGGCACGGCGGAGGGCTCGCCCCCAGCTGGCGGCTACAGGTCTCGCCGAATGGGACCGTACCAGTAGCCGTGACGACCAGCCAAACCGGAGCCCGACAGACCACAGACACCAGGGCTGGGGAGGGGAAGGATTCTATGGGAAAAATCATGAATCCACGCGGGTGGGGACGATGACTCCTAAGTGGCAGCCGCAATATCAGGCGTCATAGGGCACGAGAGGGGAGAAGGTCTCTTAATGGAAGGCCCATAAATGAAATCGCAACCATGGCTTGTCCTCTGAAAGTAGTGAATCATGCCCAATGCTCCAATGATTAGGCGCGATCGTATTGTTAATAAAATACTCCGATGGGAACTATTCACACAAAGTTTCTCCCGACAGATAAATATTTATTGAGATCGAGAATCTTGTCTCTCCCTTTTCTGCTCACCAGCATATCTACTAGCCACCACATCTAACACCACAAACCTCACCTCTTCTTTTTCTCGCCAGCATATCTGCTAGCCACCACACCAGATATTACGAATCTTGCCGCATAACTTTTGACCAGTATCTATACCACCTCTCACAATAACCAGACATCATGGAAATGCCTATTTGGGGTTTTGTGGTGATGATTCTCGCCGGAGCCGTCGTGTTCGGCGTCATTCCGATCATCTTCCAGTGCTACAAGATGCGCAGAGGTGAGTTATATAAATATCCTCAGATGTGAGAGGTAGAAGGAGAAAAACGACGCCTAACACCTTGAATAGAGAATAAGGGAAAGAAGGCTCAAGCGCAAGAGTTGCCTTATCATTCCGGAACGGGGCGCACATCTCACCCGACGGGATTGCTCTTTTAGATGTGACGGCCCCGGCCAGGGCCCGGAGTTCGAAGAACCACAAAGACCAACAAACAAATACTCTCGCACGCGATCAATATCCCCGCGGCTTTGTTGACTCTAAGGCGCTTGAGACTTCCGAGTAACATGGAACTCGGGAATATCAGAGTCGCAAATAACGCGTTGGGTCTGTATTCGGAGGACGGTCACCCAGGGTTTTGGGGCGGACAAGAAAAAGTCGATGGAAAACATAATTGATGCATGCAGGGAAGTAACGGCGACTCGACAGTGGCGGCCGTAATATCATTAAAAATCGAGTGAGGGAGAGGAATTGCTCCTTCCTTATAATGGAATCGAAACAACATTTTGTTTCTATGACACTGTTTCTTTGGTGGCCTTGGCGCTGCGGTGCAGTCACGGACAGTTTGCTACCCCTGACTTGTTTCGGCAGCCTCCATAATGCCCGCCAAGCGCGTAGTCACGAGTGAGAGAACGCGATTTCTTGATTACGCGGGAATCAGTGACTCGAATATGACCGAGGACTTATCAAAAGTAGGTACTGCTCTGGTCTCAAGACTGACGCCACGTATGTTCTCATCGTATATGATTCTAAAACCCGAGAAGACCGTGAATTATCATCTACAGCTGAAATTCCTCGTGATAAAATCCGAGCCAATTGAAGAGGATATGAGGATACCACCTAACCAGAAAGCTGCATACATTGAAAATACCAAACTGATATCTTCCAGCGTATCGTCGCTAATTGACGCGCCTCGATGCAACAGACATCACTGACTCCAGGAGAAAAGTCTCGGTGGTGGCCGTCGCTACTGAAATCATACAAACTGACACAAGCCATTCAATCAATCGATGGGATCACGGGTCGAAGTGTGAAATGTGGTCGGGGTCCGGTGCGACGCCTCCGGGCTGGGAGATTCCGTCGGTGTCATTGCGTGCTCCGGGGACGTCGTAGAGCTGCTTGTTCGGTACGGCGTATGACAGTAATGTACCTGTGATACTTCTAACGTATTGCCGGGCCTTCCCGACGGATGCGCAACCGCGGACTCGTACGGCACACAAGAAGAATCGACCGCTGTGGTGTCGCTAGGCGGCGCGCCATCCATTGTTGCTGCTGTCATGAAGCCCGTGACCTGAGGAGAATCTTCGGATGAGCTTGGTGAGTTCATAACCCTTGATGGATAAGTCTCCGACGTCTCAGTAAGGCGGCGCGGTGTTTCTCTAGATGCCGGCAGGAATGTCGTGAAGCGATCGGTGATGCTGGGTAGTAGCACGATTGTTCCATTTCTGTTCAGGGAAGCAGTGGTGGTGTCACTTGGTGTAGGACGGGTATGGTGTGGCTGCGCAGCATCGCCAGGACGATTACGCTGTGGCTGCGCGGTATCGCCTAGTCCCTCTCGTGTCGTTCTCGTGGTACCCAAGGATACTGACGAGTTGTGGCGACTATAAGGCGCTCCACTAGAGTTGTGGTGCCATCCATAGCCAGAGCCCATTGAGACCGACCTTTGGGGCCTGCTCGTCGAACAAATGGTCGTTGTGACATGTTCAGTCACAGTCTCTGCATGGGAGTCTGCTGTCATGATCGGGTCCGCTGTGATGGAAGGCGTGTTATTGAGAAACTGGGTGGGCCAGTTTGACATGGCCGGTGGTGTTGCGGTGATGGAGATGTTATGACAATATGCGCCTGCTTCGGTCAAGTTTGAAGGCAGGGCTGAAACAGTTTTGGTTCTGGTGACGTACATAAAGTCAACTGCAAGGGAATGTACAGTCACCGTAACCGTCTCTTGACTTGAATTAGAGAGTAGCGGAGTAACGGCTACTGCAGAAGTTGAGCCTGATCATCTTTTAGTACAAGTCTCGCTGTTTTGGAATTCCATGCGTGGTATTTACCATTATTCAGAAGTGAGGGTATTTCGCTTGTAGCCTTTGAGGACATCGCACTCATTGTAGAGCCCATTGTAGTAGCGTTCTCGAATTTGGATTACTGGCGGCTTTCAGATATGATGCTCGGTCTGTAACTGAGAACAAAAGCTGGAATACAGAGATATGTGCATGTAATTGCCGTATGTATTGAAAGAAATGAACACGATAAATTTATAGGAAGTATCAGATTGGTTTATTATCAGCTGAATCTGAAGCACTCATAAGGCTAGAATGACTCTCGTGCACTTTTCTACAAGCAAATATTGCTGGACTGCGATGTATCTGAAGATGAAAAGAGACGATTGGATGTCGGAGGTGGGATGACTGTCGTAATGAGTGCCCATAACTCGAAGCCTACGTAAACCCCGTTAAATTATACTCGAAGACTGTTTTCTTTCCTTTTTACTTACTTCTCAAGTTTGCCGTTGTGTCAGAGGACTAGGTTAGACGGCTCTCTACTCCTATCTGCCTGATCATTTCGGGCTGCGCCGTACGACAACTTCGAAGTTCTCTAGTTTGGTCGGAGACATCCTCTTCTGTGGGTTCGCGCACGGATTGCGCCGGCTTGCACCATGCGTACCAACACTGCAAACTCAGATTCCGCATGATGAGATCTACATTTATTTCGAGTCGACGACGAGGTCTGAACATCTTCGCTGTAGTCTGCATAAAATATGAGACTCTGCATACTTAGCCCTGCCTTGGTGTATTTTCTTTTTCGTTACACTGCAGATATCGAATGTGATGATATGCATGCAGGAGGGCTGTGCCAATGATGTGTCGTGGTTTTCAGCTCGACAAGCATTGTACAGCCACACTCGCTTCATATTGCCAGTCCCATGGCTTCTTGCCGTCGGGCACCAATTTGCTCCTCTGATACGTAAGAATAAAAGGTGACGAACAAAACGCTTCTTGTGCTCTTTAGAAAAACCAAGCCTCATCTTTAGACATCTATTGAAACAAAAGTGCAACTTCAGAATGCCCGGAACTTGGTTTCTTCCCCCAGATTTTACCTTTACCTCCGATGGCCCTCTTCGCCTGGGCATGGTCATCTCGCACTGGTCCCGGCCCCATTCGGTACTTGCGGAATTGGGCTGCGGTACCGCCGACAAAATCAATTTGCCGACCACGGCGACAATTGTGGAGCAGAACCACACCCACAACCGGTCGAAATCGCGATCCACTGGCCTCAGTATATTTGCAAAATTTTTGGACGTCGTATCCTTCTCAGCAAGTCAAAATATGGGAAGGAGCACGAATACCGATTACAGCACGGTTGACCACGAGGTCCGGTTCTTCTCGGACCCACTCACCCCTGGGACCGTGGCAGCAATTGCCAGCCTGGAGACGGTTCGTGAGCACATGGACTCGGGCAAGTTCGGCGATCGTCCCGTGTATATTGTCTCTGGTATTCGCATTGCTAAGTCGCCGTTTACTGTCACGACACAGAACGGTTTACATTCCAACTTTCAAATTGAGGGGTCCGGTCCGCCAGCAGGTGCCATACCCGTTGAAGTTGGCGGAAAGCTGGAACACGGCAGCGAGCGTACGATCACGGACTCATACGATACGGCGGCTAGAGTTGTGTTTGCATACAGACTCCACATCATCCGGAGTCACAGAGTAGACTTGTTTTCCCATAAGAGCGCGTTCTTGACTGGTGAACGGGAAGAGGAACAGAAACCGTTGATTCTTGTTGAGGCGGACAAGAGCGAAATTGACATCGATCTGGAAGAGGATGTTGAGTATGAAAGCGTCGAATTTGGAGACGAAGTATTTATCACGCAGCATTTCAATGGCATTCACCAAGCCACGCAGTTTTGATCTCCAGTGTTTTGTTTATACCGAATACCTTATTTGAGCATTTATGACAAAAGTGAGATTGTACCACTACTTATCACGAGTATGGCGAAGAGAGAAAATATCTGGTGTGACCTTATTGCCAGTATCCCTGTATCAGACACTGAGAAAAGATAGTGCTACGACGGCCTGTCGCCTTTTTGTATGGCGTGGGGGTAGTGTGATGGGGAATATCTTCAAGGCTAACCAGCAATCCAGCACAGGCACGCCGTGTATAAGTACCTACCTATAGAGAGCACTGCAGTAGCAGAGTGAGGAGGCAGAGATCAGTTTCAATACACTTTGCCCTATACTATCATCTGTTCTTCGGCATCTTTCACTCTACTGCTCCTAAGCCGTCTGATACCCTGCATGAACGGAAAGCTTATAATACAGCACTTCAGCACTTCAAGATTTGAAATGTGAATAATGCTCATTCAACCCCCTATTTGCACGCGGTTAACCGCACAACAGACCTGGCGAAAAACATCGAAATCTTTCCCCATTCGACTCCAGAACGATAATGGATTGATGAATTTCCGCCGATCAATATCACTCGTGGACATCTTGCACAGCATCTCTTCCATGCCTTTTTTAGTGTGAAGCTTTGCGCAATCCTCTTTCACTCCGTTCAATCCACCCATAAAAACAGGCAACGCCATCGTATAGGAGAGTAGCATTGCAGCAGTCCCGACTGCCACAGCGGTTGCAATGGACGACCCAGAAGTGAGACCTGCCCCCTGGAAGGACTTCATGTCTTTCTTGACACACGAAGGAACGTAGCCGTAAATGCCGAGTTTCCGAGACACATCCTCAGTAGAAACTGTGTTTGACTCCAGAAAACCACCAGAAGAATCAGTTGCATAGATAGGTATGACATCTTCATGGCGGGCCGGGAACGCCAATTCGTGAACGTGTGAGTTTCCGGCACTTGCAAAAAATAACACCGACTCATTGCGATCTTTCATTACGTTTTTGATGGCATTTGAAACTTCATCATGATACTCTTTGTTAGAGAGGTCAAAAGACATGGAAATGATATCCACGTTCCAGTCTTTTTTTAGTCCTGCTAGTTTGATAGCCTGATCCGAGGTCAGCATTTTAGTCAGACAAGTCAGCGTTGCACGTACCTTAGCTATCGTTTCCCCCCTGCTCTGCAGATCATGATTATTCTCTGCTACACGAATCACGCAAACATCGGCTATGGGAGCAACGTGCATAACGAGCTGAGTCATCAAGGTTCCATGGCCGAATGTATCGTTTCTGGCAGGTGAATTTGGTATGACATAGTCTTCCCAGTCTTTCAGACTTTTTGATCTTGCAGAATCTGCAAAGAAAGGAATATCGTTTGTCTTGCATCCTGTGTCTAGTATTGCGATTCGTATACGCTGTGAAACATTCGCCTCTGTTCTAGAGAGCTTAATGTGATGTGCAACACGTCGGAAGCCTTCAATGTAATCGAACATGCCGTCTGTGCTTGCGGAAAGGAAAGACGAACTAGAAGCAAGTGTATCCCAAGAGCGCTGGAGCTTATGGTTCTGTGTTGGGCTCGATTCGCGGCGTGCGACGCGACTCAGCGAGACTGTTGGAATTATCTCTTTTGAATCTTTGAAGCCTGTCGTGGCCAGCCATTGTAAAGGAGCGACAACCTTATCGTATAAGGCATCTCTTCTATCACCTAGCGACGGATTGAAGAAGACCTTGTCGTTGTGGGTATTTGGCTGACTTCCGTGTTTAGTCGTCGATCTTGTTGAGGACTCTTTGAAATTCCTGGAATCCAAACAATTTTCAACTGCAATGACAAAACTGTGCTCACGCAAGGAGCCCCTTTTGACCTTCTTGAGCTCTGTCAACATCGCCTGAGCTCTGCTGTAAACAGTATTCACTTGTGAGACCTTGTTGGGGTGTGCAAGATTTTCCAATCCCAGTGTCCGCCCCAAGGCAATCTCGAGAAGAACGACGCCCAGAAAGAGAATTCTTGGATAATGGTGCACGGAACCTTTGCCGACGTAAGATTCGTCTAAGGACTTTTTGTACCCGGGACCGAACGGAAGTGAAATAAATGCTCTCAATGGAATGCCTCGCTCTAGTGATCTTTGCTCGTCAAGTGGCATGAATAGGATATCCTCGCTCGTCCAACTTGTTTCCATGAGCTCTGTGCTGTAAAATTGCCAAAAGATCCGGGTTATGTTATAAGATAACCATATTTTGTGCTCGGGTGTCATTTCACTGGATTCTAGAAGCTGCGAAAGCGGGATGCCATCACGACCTGCTATGAAGCGCCTGAGATACTCTGGCTCGAGTCGCTGGCGCAGAAGGTAATCACTATCAAGATCTGATGGCGGTCAGAGGATTCCTCACACCACATTACAAAAAGTAAAAAAGTAAAAGAGATAGAATCGGGGTGAAATACCTAGGTGAATCTTTGAATGTTGAAGACTTTTGATTCGATCACAGACAATAAGGTTTTCATCCGATACCTGAGAGAGTGCCTGAGAAACGTTGCCAGAGACATGTCTATTCGTGGTGAGTGTCAGTCATTCTGGTCTCGATCCCCATTATTCTATTATAGCATGCTAGGACTTTCGAAGAGCCCCGACTTACATAGGAACCCTAACGGTCATTTCTTGCCAATAACTCATTTCTAGATGAGCTGCTATAAGGTCAAAGTGAGCTGACTGAAAGTCGTCGGAGAGGAAGCCGGAATGAAGACAAAGTCTAGTGAGATGCGATGCACTAGCCGCTGTATCTGAACGCATAGATGTTCCAGCCTTCTGCGCTTTGCAGTTCGAGTGAAGTCTCATTCCATCAAGAAGAAGAGTATGGACTGCAAGAGGATAGACATCTTTCTCCAAAGGTTTGTTATCCCACGGGTTACTTTCCTCAGGCCCTTGGCATTCTTCATCCAGAGCTTTGGCAAGCTCGTCAAAGCGTAATACAATAGGCTTAATTGTAGTTGGGGTTTCCTTGCAGAATTTGGCAATTGACTCTCGTGTTTTTGCTTCCGATCTCGCGCCTTCAAAGGACTTTATAAGATTGGTATATAGACCTTGTGCACTGCAGTCTGACGATTGAGGTCGGCTCGCAGGAGTTAAACGTGGTGGCCACTAAGTAGACTTAGGTTTAGTCAATGCCCGCAGACGATAGAGACAGCTCTTACCTGGCAGATTTTCAGGATATCTTCAAGGACTTGTAGACAAAGATTCTCGGTGTCAGATGGCAGCTTGACATGGTCTGTTGCGCTTCGGGTGATGCCCCAAAGTCGTGTAGCAATAGCCATCGCTGGCCCGCTATGGTACTTTCGGGCGATGGGGGAAAGGGTTTCGTATGCTCTCCCGGCCACGGAGAGCAGGTAAATTGAGGCGGGTGGATTATCCATGGTCTAAGAAGTGTCACCGTAAGAGACATACTTGATACCTATAGGTAGGTAGTTTGTAAAAACCGAGTACGCGCCCGTGCCTCGTAAGAGTGGCCTAGGTTAGAAAAAAAAAAGCCCTGGATTCAGCTGCGTGCCATTCGGACACACCCTGCTGCAAACACCCCGCTTCAGTCCTGCGTGGCTGGGGGGCACCCCGCATCTTGACCTCAATCTCACGACAGTAATATTGAAGGCGGATTATGGGTATCAGTACCAGGTTTTTGTTCCCCGCACTGCACACCCTTGATGTTTGCCGCGAACCTGGTCACGAGTTTTGACCAAGAGATCTGGGCATATTCCCATGCCAACAGACTATTGGGTCAGTCGTCAAGTCAAACAGTCAAAACGTCAACCTTCACCTCGTTGTCAATCCGCTCTGCGACAAATCAGCACATTCTTGACCAAAAATCTGCTATCAGCGCAGTGAAGTTCGTACATTTACACTCTTGTCGCATAGCAGAGAAATTGCGATAATCGCCAACGTGTCCGCGTCTCCGAAACAGGACCAAACAGACCGAGATTTTACCACGGCTCCGACTCGGCAAGGCACATGTGCCACCCTCCCAAGTTGTCACCGAGTCATCAGGCAAGGATGGTCGAGACATCTTTGATCAAGACCACTGCAGAGCAGTGTATAGACCAATACCAACAATGCATCCTTCACCTGAAGTACGAAAACAAATCTCATATGCAAACCAGTCTTGCCGATGTGAGGCTTTGGGTAGACAGCGTTGGAGCTGCCGCGCAAGAGAAGGCTTCCCTGGATAGGCGACTCAAGAATTGGCCTGATGACCTTCGTTTCATCGAACAACTTCTTGAAATGTTGCACTCCTTTCTGGTAGACTGTACCACTAAAGCAACGGCGGGGGAAGATGTCGAAGATGTCATGACTAACATAGAGTCGATTGTAGACAGTCTAGCATTCATTGGGCACCAAATCCGGCGGAGTGGCCGGAAGTCTCGGCTTGACAAATCAGACCAGTCATTCTGGAGATACCGACATAGATACACCGATCTGAGGGCCCATTTGGCCTGCATTCTTACTGCAACGCCATCGGAGGTACCAAATCATGGGAACACGCACAGCCGTAGTTTCAGTGATTTTGCTGAATTGAAGCTATCACCAGTCCAAGAGCGACTCGTCGAGGCTAATCTCAGAAGGCGTCATCGATTTCTCGAAGCTCAAAATCACTCTCGTGGACTGAGCAGTGAATCTCTACTGGATGAGGATGATCTCCTGAATCAACGCTCAAGGGGCGATGGGCTTGTAGGTGAGAGAGAGCAAGAAAAGATCTCGCAACCAAAAGGTGTGCAAGATGTTCCGACTCGGAAAGATCGATCCAAGGTTCCCGCAACAAATGCGACATCGGCTTCGGGCGTTGATTCGAGGTGGAAAGGAGTCCCAGACAATCGGCAGATAGGGTCTCCTGCTAGTCGCATCACTGCAATTACTGCCTCTTTGAAGTACCCTCGAATACGGATACGGGATGCAAATCAGAAGCTGGCGAAATGTCCTTGCTGTTGTCAAGCGATCCCAGCCACTGAATTGGAAGGCAACCAACAAAAGTATGTGAATATCTCACTGTATTTGACGAGTGCTAATAGAGCCAGGAAACATATTGCCAATGATCTGTGCCCCTACACTTGTATACTTGATAATTGCCCAACGCCTTTCCGTTTTTTTGTAACAGAAAGGGAATGGAAACACCATGCCCTGAACGAGCATCAGCCTCAGTGGCAATGTCTTTGCTGTCAAGTTCACTCACCTATGTTTACATCAGTCTCCGACTTCATAGTTCACATGATGTCTACGCATTCAGGAGAGATCTCAAAAGACCTTCAAACCTTGGTCCGCGATTCCGAGGTTCGGGTGATGGGCATAACCGAATGTCCATTATGTGACTCCAAAGGGCCCCAGGATTCTCCAGATCTAATCGAACACGTCATGCAGCATGTCCATGACTTCTCGCTGCGATCTTTGCCATGGCCCAGTAATCGCTTAATTAGCCACGGGAAGTCAGCAGGGTTATTTGACATGCGGCATGCAATCAAGTATGTTCAGATCGATCAAGAGGATAAAATTGGCATTGATGTTGCCGCATGGGCCGAGTCTGTGGCGCTAGGGTTCGAGAGTGAGGTATCACTCCAGCTTCATCCAGGCGACACGAGTATGCTGGAACCAAGGGAGGAAGAGCTCAAACTGACGAAAAACGACGAAACGGATTACTTCCTCCAGAATGAATATTTCGAAGACGAATCAAGCAATGGGCGCTCATCGAGTTCAGATTCAGGTCCGACGAATCACGGCAACATTGCTTCTAAGGGCGCCGAAGTCAACAACATTGTCCAGCATATCGAAACTCAGGATTTCTACTGGAATCCCAGCGGGCCGCTCGAGACTTTTGCAAGAACCAACGTCATAGATCATGTCTTCGCATCCGAAGGTACGTTGCGCGGCATGGAATTGGCCCGGTCCACATTTTGTAATCACAGAAGCAGCCAACTAACGAATCTACAGAGAGGGTCTACTTGGACAGTATCGGCAGAGACATGTATAGAGCGAATCCTCAAGCTAGCCGCAGTGCACGTGTGCCATACTGTTTTCTTCGCGAACATCAAGAAATGCCCATCTTCGAACAAGAATTCAGACATCGCGTTGCCCATTATCCGAAGTCCCGAACCACGAAATACATAATGGAGATACTGAACCCGAACGATATTCAGTCGCTGTACAATTGGAAGAACTCCCAAGGAATCAGCATATTGCTATTGCACCTGCAAGGCGAAGAAATAGAAAGATCCGAGTGGACTACGAACTTCACCGTGGAGGCGGTATGCTGTCTCACTCAAGCGGACAGGTCAGCTAGCGGTAGGCGCGCAAGCGCCGTGGTTGGGCACTTTTGCGCGACAAGATCACCGACATCGCGCTGGACACAAGAAGTTATCGTGCGAGATCTTCTTGCTCAGATTCACAGGGTTCGGCGCAACCACCTGAGGAACAGTCATAATTGCGAAGCACCAGATGCAGCTGACAATATCTATCATCACAAAGCGACAAGTACGTCAGACCTATGGATGTTGCTCAAACATTCCGTCGTCAAGTCGGGCATTAAGACACTTTACGTTTGCCTGGATAACATTGACCATATCCACCGTACAGTGGATGTGGCCACACTGGATAGATTTTATTCCAATCTTCGAAAATTTCTCGAGCATTCCCTACGAGAGGGTGTGCCCGTGAAACTTCTGATGACCAGTAGATCATCAAGTGTCGCCCCCAGCCTTCCGAGCTGCGCCAGAGTCGCGCTCGCACAACCACTCCCCTACCGGTATAAACAATGAGCCCACGCCACCTATCATTCAGTCAATCGCAAGGGAATGTACAGTCACCACGACCGTCTCTTGACTTAGATTAGATGGTAGCGGAGTAGCGGCTATTGCAGACGTGGTAGCTAATTAGGTACTTTTAGCACAAGTCTCGTTGTATTGGAATTTTCTGCTTAATAACCCACCGTTATTCGGAATTGAGGATATTCCGGATGTAGCCTTTGAGGGCAAGATACTCTTTGATGAGCCCATAGAAATTGCTGTTCTCGAAGTTTGATCACCGGCGGCTTTGAAACTGTTTGATAGCCAAGTAATATGTAGCTTGTTGTTTTGCAGAATGGATCAATAATAGGAGAGGTCAAGGTCCCTGAATATAAACGAGAATCTAGGGAGAATTCTTGGCAAATTGGACATCAGCTTTTTATATACACTGGAAAGTTGTCCTTTTGAATTGGACTCCGAACAACTATTGCATGCAATGAGAAGCAACTACTCTTGACTTGTGATGCTTTGAGAACTAGGATGTGAAAATAATGACTTTTTGACTCTGATAGGCGTATATAACCACTTTTAAGTCAGCCGAAACTAACAGTGACTCTCATAGCAAACACGTTAAACCTTACAATGGATAACTACTGTTTCCTTACACTATTCAAGAAAACTTGCGACAGAAGAGCTTAGTTGAGGTTCATTAAGATTTCAGACATGCTGTCACCCGAAGCTTGATAGATTTGGCTGAAAGACAGACTTTTCAATTGCTCATTAAAGAGGGCGATCGAGTTGTTAGACTACATTATCAACTTTTATAAGTCATTCCGATATCATTTTATTCAAATATTGCTCTTTTTTTATTCCTGTAATTCGATTTCGTGTCATTTCTTTCGCTACGTCGTTGGTCGAAAGTGTTGCCATATATGCAGAAGGGCTGAGGAGTCAACAATTCAAAAGAATGACTCCAAGCGCAACGAGAGATATAAAAGCGCAAAATTGGCTTCCAGGCCTCTATAAATGAATCTGAAGTAACTGAGTATTTGTGTGTATAAGAAAACATAACGAAGAATGCTATAAAGTGTGCAACCCAACAGCGCTAGAGTCTGATGTGCTCTCGCAAAGTGGTATTGCCTCTCCCACTCCTAGACGCCCGAGAACCGTTGAGAGAAGTTTTATAGACTTGTAAGCCAATATAACCTTTTCGTTGCCTTAGAAGAGTAATTCCGCTGGCCTCGGCATTGATTATCAGCCCCCGTCACTTCAATTGAAGTCTATCTTCTGTAAGATTGCAGTATCGTCTGTTATGATATCGAACATTTTTGATCTCTCGAAGGCTTCGTTATCCACTATCGTAGCCTTGGTACCTTCCTTAGATTGTATAGCGATGATGTTGTTGAGCTTGGCGTCATGATGGGTCACGTTGTTGCCTATAGAGGGGGTCGAAGAGCGTTAGCCACTTGGGCAGTGGATGCCATCGTCGACACAAAGTCCAGCACTCTGTACTTACCTATTCTCATATTTTTCTCGTCGCTGGTTGGAGTCTTGGATTCGATGCGTACTTTGCCCCCTTGAGGAAAATAATTCCACATTGGCTCATGTTCCAAAAGCTCTCCACGCAGTGCCACTTGATTAAGCCCATCAATACTATCGAACTGTATCTTCACATCGGGCTTCAGACTTCGCTCTGTGCGAATCCTGGTCAGCACGTTGCCTACGGTCTCGTCGGCGTTGAAGCTGATCGTATTCTCCGGATCATCCCCGTCTTGAAATGCAAGGTTAGCTCCTGGTAAATCTTCCTGACATGTGGGTCGACCATCATGGACGGTGACATTGGAAATGAAGTATGTGACTTACCACCAAAGATTTCCAGGAGTAGCTTCTTGGTTGGCTTGAAAGACATGATGAAACTCGCAAAGGCCCCGAAAATGCCTTGTGGGCGCATTGTTATCTTCCGTAGGCAGATTTCAAAGTGGGATCGTTTTGTATTTGTGTCTATAGAATCGGGCAAGGCTCTGAAGGTGCGCGGACCAGAGATGACCAGACCGGCCCTGGTTGCATCTGCACACCCACTATCGTGATCGTGGGGTTAATCGCCTGTCCCGCCATTAATCTCTCAATGGTTTCAGCATATCATGGCGTAACTATAGGTAGTTGATTGGGCCGTTTAACAGACTGTGCATGCTTATGCGCCACTCTGCCAGTGTTATTGGCAGCTGAGTTAAAGCAGGCTGTGCCAAAAAGTCCGCAGATTTGGAGGAGTATCTGATTCAAGGCAATGTCTGAGAAATGCACGAGGCAAACTCTACGCAAGCACGTCATTTTGGAGGTCGGAAATGTTACTTTGATATCTTTCCACCTGCAAATGCTTTCCCGACACAACGATGCTACCGCCTTGGAGGCTGATGGCTCGAGATCGTCCCCATGAGTACCACAGCCTTGGCAATTCAGAGAAATTAGACCCGATGTAAATGGACCGAAATAGATAAGAAAAGGAGAGAATGATAAATGAGAGTAAAGCAGAAATGACAAATGAAAGTATTGATCATGCATGCATAAACTTCCAATTCAGAACTCCGTTTCCCATTCTCCAGTCAAGATCATTCCTTCGTAAATGTATCATCAATGTAATGTGTCGTAAATACGATGCATATGGTTGAGTGTGGGACGTCGTGAGGCTGCAGCGTACTCGTTTCGTTGGCCGGCTTTTATATATGCTCGTTGAAGAAGATTCATGCGCAGTCCGGTCGATGTCTTTCGATCGGCTCGAAGGTGTGCATCAAAATTTAATCCCAGCTATGCATCAACGAGCACACTTTGTAACAAGGCCATGGATGCTGGCCCACACAGAATCAAGTTGTTCTGCCTGCTTCGGTCCATTGCGGTATTGTCGGTAATTGAGGCGCCGACGGGGACCTTGATGTTCTCAAGGCCGATAATTCCGTTGACTTGATCCGCCGTCCCCTCTGTGTGGTTGCGATCCACCGTGACCGCGGGCGAGAAATTTGAGTCATCCTTGCGGATATCTGTCTCGATCCTGTGAATTCCTTTGGAAATTCCACTAGTCTTCTCCATATGGACGAGATTCATTCTGATCAAGAGCTCGATCTTGGCTTTTTCTATCCTCGAAAGTGTGTCGTTGAGTCGCGCCTCGTCTCGAGTCCTGTGGCCTAATACATGCAGCCCTTGCCGAAGAAGACTTTGGCGGTTCAATATTGTCAGGCGCTCCAGGATATTTTGTAGTTCTAGGGATATACTGTTTATGTGTTGGATCTGAATCTGGATGGCACGGGTGTGTAGGTCTTTTGAGAACTTGATATCGTGAAGAATGTTCTGTAAGTTGATGGACTGCACTGTCAAGTCTTTAAGGAGTTTCGGCGCTGCCTTGATAGTCTGCCGCACCAAGTCGATCTGTTGCCATATGTCCACAGCCTGCCCGAGAAGCTGCCCGACGACGGCGACGGAAGAGAGGGCGTCCTGAGGAACGACTGCATTAGCCCTGCGTCGCACAAGGAGGGGGCCGGGCGAAATCCTACCATGGTGACTGAGCAAATTCCCTTCCTGCGCCGCACAAGGCTCCACGGATCAATCTTCGGGCGCTTTCTTCGGTCGATATAACTCACAGAAGTGTAAATATTTGAAATGTAACAGATATTTCGAACGTCGGGGAAGAGTTTTCGACGCGGGAAAAAAGATGCGAGAATGCTGAGTAGTACCGTATCCACTAACCTGCAGTGGGCGAAGCCACCTTGGCCTTGATATGTAGAAACCCGGAATTACAGCAGCTATGCCCTGGGCTGGCCACAACAAGATTTCCGCAGGTTTGGGTATCAACAAGACTGAAATGAGGCCGTATTGCTTTTCGCACTTCTGAAGGCGTTCCAATGCAAGTCTCCGTAATTTTGCGCTGGCCCAGGGCTCTCTGCAAATCACGATGCCGTGATATTACAATTTGTCGCCTTAGAATTTCTTTTCGTTCGTACAGGTGCAACCGCCCATCCCCGCGTCTCTTTTTAGTAGCGAATATGCATCGGAAGCTATCAAGTCACATGACACAGGTAAGAATAATCAGTTGCAGGGAAGAATTACTTAATTATACCATACTATAAGGACTACCAAAGTTTCTTCTTAGATGATGTGGCAGGACCTTTATACATGTATGAGTCGTGACCCTAGTTTAGACGTGGAAATAGCCATGCCCGCGTATTCATTGACTGGTTCATCCAGGGATGGATTCCCAATCAAAAATCGGGACTTGTATAATTTGCTATAGAGACTCTCTATCATGAGCACTGTACATAGGTGAGTATTTATGATCAGGAAGAATATTCAAGAGCCACTTCTAGAAAGTTTGGTCATGTTCTGGTCGACAAAAGACTACGTATATAGGTACCAATGTACGCGTTGGATCCGACTTTCAAACCCTCTTTCTCGATGTTTGAATACGATGATGGAATACGTAAAAGAGCTGATTTGGATTAGAAGCCTGGCCACTGAAGAGCACTTTTCTTTGACTTCCTTCTTGATATAATGTATTGAATTATGCGAACAGCCTCCTTTGAATTGAACTTCTCCAAGGAACCTTGCTCACGATACTGATCGTGTGTATGAGTAAGTAGATACCAGCTTGCCAGTATAACCAAAGCCTCGAAGCGATCTCTCCGAGATCTCGCGAAGAATTCGAAGAGGGACTGCAAGACTTTGGGCGGAAATAATTTTCCCGCCTGTCAAGACTGTCGCAATGTGTGGGTGACAGTGAGCGAGATACAAATATAGGAATAGAGCGCGGTCTCTGGTCCAGATGCAGCCGAGAATCCCTCCTTGCCTTCAGCCTACATGGTTCTGGCTCTTTGACTCTCCAAAGGAGCTGCAGAGACAGCTCAGCTTGCAGAAATACCCTGAGATGTGCATCAAGATACAGCGACATATTGTGCGGCACCCAATTGCGTGTCCCTGCCGAACACACATTCGGACATGACTACGTCGCGCCAGCCGATTCAGGACTAGAGGTAAGGACTTCGTATGGATGGCAAATATTGAGTAGCAAATAATATGATGGGTGTGGCAGCCTATATGCTTGAAATGTCTTGGTATGGACGCCGGGCATGAGGTGATAAGCTGAGCAGATTCGATAGAGAGCTGCATGACAGGAGTATCGTACTATCGTAGCGACCCAAGCGGTGTGAGGAGTAGATTTTTCTTTCGGAGTCTCCGCTTCTGTGAAGGGGAGGGATGTAAAATTTCAAGGTCACTGGATTGATTTGCCCATGAAACGTTTGGTTGTACTATAAGGGTAAGACGTGGTACTTGCGAAGTGGCAGTAGCGACAGTAGCCCCGTTCTCTCTCCATGAGCATACACTCGCATGTGGTCTCTCAACTGTTGCATATGATCCGGCCTTACACAAATCTCATGCCCCATCGTGAACCATGGGCAAGATATTATCAAGGCCAGTTACCAGTGCAACTCCTGGACGAGCTCTTGAATCTGATCCAGTAGAAGGGAATGGAAGTTCTGTTGGCTTGTCGGCACCTTCTGTCCAAAGAGATATATCTCTCAGGCCTGCTCCACTTCCAGATGGTTCAGGGACAGGTCAAGGCATCCCGATCAGAAATGTACGGCACAGTCCTTCAGTCACAGCATCTCATCTCGACAGGTCACCATTGAACCCGGATTGGGATGACCATGGACATGATGGAACAACAGTCGGTGAGAATGGAGGAAGTCCAATTAGCCCTAGGGCGCAGCCAAGAATGGTGAGATATTGCTGAGCAGTTTTTGTGACCATTCAAAACATTTTCACTCGCTCACATGGTCTTTAGCCGCAGTCAAGCTGTACCAGAGGGGGATCCATCGACTCAAAGTTTTCTGAAACTCATCACGAAACCGGGAAGGAAGTCTTTCGATGGAGTTCTTTTGGAGAAAAGCAAGCAGTTCAAATCGTCTGTGAGCACCTCCTCGAGGTTCTGAGACAGGCTGCCGCCAGATACCCAGGACGGCACAGTATTGAGACACTCATTTCACCTAGGAGCTGGATTATGGAGCCCTATGAGGTGATTGTCCACAACAAAGCCGGGATCGTGGAACACTCCTCAATACTGAAAGACGGTAACGCCAAGAAGCATTTTGAGCTCTTCCTAAGATACTTGGAAAGTCACCAACCCGGTGTATGGAAGAAGTACGATGAAGTGTTGTCGAAAAGATGTGAGCAAGTGTTGTTCGAGCATCTGTGGCTCCTCTATTCCCCAGGCGCCGAAGTCTTCAAGATTGATGATGGTCTTTGGAGAGCCTATGTGGTTGAGAAATCTGAAACTGTCGTTGATACGAAACCAACGAGACTGCGGGTCCATGCATGGTTTCTCGACTTTGACAGGACCGGCGACCGATTGGTACCGCACAAAGCAACGTTCGAAATACCTTCATATTCCTCTGAGAGACCTATCGAGATGCTGGAGTTGATACCAGGATGGTTTTTGTCGCAGGAACAAGTCCGGCAGGATTTGATAGAGCGAGGAAAAACACATTTGCAGTACGGCAAAGCGCCTCACTATAAGGTGTACACAGGAGACGCTTGGAAACAAGGGCCACACAATGTGAGAAATAATCCAACTCGACCCAATCTCACGCTAATCCTTCGAAGTCTTCGCTTCAGGTCATTGTTGACTACTCCACGAGTTCCAGGTGCCCTGTATCTGACAACGTGGCCAGCAAGCAAGACAACGCATCGTGCTGTTCGGCGTGTATTGGAGCAACTCTTGGACTGTTTTCGTACCCTCGCGACCCTCCGGAGGGTGATCACATCTGCATCAACAGTGTGCCGCTGACGTCAATCACTCCTGATGGAACGCCCGAAAGTCAATTTCTCTTTTGCCCTCCAAGATTGTGGGCATTCTCCTTGAAGTTCAAAACATGGGCATTGGTAGCGCATAATGGCTTGGAGGCTGTTGAGCCAGAAGAACTTCCAATTGAAGATCTGTACATGGACGATGTTAGAAGAGGCTTGCTGTTCAACATCGTTTCTTCGTGCATGGCCAAGAGGATATTCCCACGCGATGGCAAAGCACTGAGCGAGCAGGGCTCTGGGCTAAACATCCTCCTCGTTGGTAGCTCAGGCACAGGGAAGACCTTCACGGCAGGTAAGTCACTACCTCCCCGCTTGGTATTAAGATCGACGTATCGGTTGTATAACAATTACCAGAATTCCTCTCTCGTAAGCTCGGGTATGCGCTGTATACCATGACTTGTGGTGACCTTGGCACGCAGTCAGATGTGCTGGAGCAAAAGCTGCAAGAAACTCTCACGCGTGGTGCGAATTGGAATGCCATGGTTCTGCTAGACGACGTTGACGTCTATGGATACAATCGTGGTGGTGTGATGTACAAACGTTCTGCGCTCCTACCCACATTCCTGCGGCACCTCGAGTATTCACATTGCCTCTGTTTTATCAGCATGGCCAGTTTGAAAGAAGTCGACCGTGCATTCTTGTCTCGGATACATGCCGAGTTCTCATTTGCAGAGTGCGATTGGGATTCCCAACGGCATATCTGGAAACAATTGATTCGGCGTCTCGATCCCAAGGAGGCCGACCGAGAGTTGTTGTCTCGCTTCGTCGATAAGGAGTTGTGGAAGGAGGACAATGGTATGCACGCAGAGATGAATGGGTGGCAAATCAGAAACTGTATTGATGTTGCGATGGTTCTTGCTCAGAAGGAAAATCCCAGCAATACCGATAACAAGCTACAGCCAGGACATATCAAAAAGATATTGAGCCTGCGCAAAGATTTCAGGGAGCTTGTTGGACAAAATATGGACAGCGCGAGTATTCAAGAAAAGCGTATTGTCTTGGGCTTCGCAAACCCGCAATGAGGTACAAGATCGATCGATTACGAATTACGAATTTCTGTTTTTATTCCTCCCAAAGGAAACCGAAAGCTAGTATTGATAGCCGCATAATATTCCATCTATTCACTACAACAATATCACTGGGTGCAGTGAGTAACAGTGGTGACACCGGCTGGGCAAGATCCAGAGTGTACTGTGTGCCGCCCCTTAGAGCAGTAGTATAATTAACGTTTATATCTTTCGAAACAAGATATAGCGAATGCGATTGCTTTCTGGCTATCATTTTGAAAATCCTGGGTGCCTTTGTGTGATCTGCTAGTAACTAGCAATTTCACAAGTATCCCTTTTTGATGAGACTGGCGCAGAAAATACTGAATGTTGTCGCAGAAAACTTGGAATTGTGGTCCATGGGGTACAGAGTCGACGTTGTCGAGGATAACGTAGAGTGACTTAATATTGTACTCGGTCATGGATCGTATGAATTCATTCCAGAGCTCGTCTGGAAGCTCTGCATCAATACGGTAGTCGTCGTCTCGTCTTGAAGGGTTGCCTTGAGCCCTCCAAAGCTGGACGATGAAATCTCGGACTGTGATATCTTCTTTCCATGGAGATGCAAGATTCCGTTCATCGAAAAAATGGGCGACCAAGGCACTGCCCTTTGACATGCTATTGGCGTTATTAAGTTGATTGATGAAGCCCATCACCTCCAGGGTAAAATCCGTGGTCCAATTTCGCCTTTCGTGAGGGGCACCCTTCAGATAAAACGACAGGGTGGTATTTACACGGGATCGTATCCAATTGGAAACAATCTGGCTCTCTCCACTGTTGAGTAGTTCCAACACAGACTTTTGATCTGATGGGTGTGGATAACGGGCAATGCATGCCTTGAAGTCATCATCGACAAGAAGCCGATGCACAGGACTTTGAGGAATAGAGCGCGGCACTTTGATATGGATAGTCCTCGGAGAAGACTTCTCTGTTTGCATATCATGTAACTCGTCGACGTAGAGTTTGTTGGCTGATTTGCGGTTAGTGTCAAATTTTGGAGCCATACGACGACGGTTTATGTCGGACAACGTACCTTTGGAGCCCAAGTCCCGGGCTGTGGTACTTTTTTCTTGAATCAATTCGAGTAGAGCGCTTGGGAATTCCATGCTTTCCACGTGAAGGTTGACGATCGTGTTGATCAGCTTGGCGTTGTCTCTAGCTGTGTTGCAGGAGATGCTAATGTCTTTTGCCATCATCCCCAGGCGCCAGCACGCAGGCGAGTGCAGCTCGGCTCGTACGGTGGTGGGGAAGCCTGTTCACAAAAACGTTTGCGCCGATTGGAGTGCCTTTTTCTGTAGTTGCGCGCGCTCTGCATGGCCGTTGGTCGTGTAATCGTCGTCCTTGGGCAAGAAATCTGGTTTCAAGCACGAGAAGCAGCGAATTGAGTGAGGGAGAAGGGAAAAGCGTCATGATGTGTTTCGACGGCTCGCCCGACGAAAGAAGACGCGGCGCGCGGAGGGAGCCTCGTTGAGGTCACATGGCTATGTATCTCAGAGCAGGCGGGCGTTAGTGGTTTCTCTGGATTCCTATGTGTGTAACGCGACTTGGACGTTGTATTTGCGTACCTTCGGTACCCAGAAACCCCTCGGTCTCAGCCCCGGACTTCCATAGATGATAGGGAACCAGGGAGCTCACTATCCCCGCATGACAGGGCATGCCCGTAGGCTCACTCCATGGTATTCTGGTATGTTCCAGCTTCATCTGGCGACCAAGCCACGTTGATTCTCAAACCTGAAATCATATGATAATTGCTCTGCTGAAATACCAAGCAGACTAGCAGCGATTATAGTCATGAATGTGAATTTCTTTTCGGAACTCCATATTTCAAACTATTGTATACTATCCTACCCACTTACAGCAGCACGGACCATGATGCTATAGTGACACTTCTGGGTCGCGACGGCCGCGATGAAGCAGACCTAGCTGTATATTTGGCGATGTTTCAGACCATCATGTTGTTCAGCGATCAGCCAATCTAGGACCATATGTCAAGCCACGGCGCCGGAACAAATGTACATTTGATGCAGGATGCCTATTGACAATCCGGTCTAGGTGCGGGGAGTGATTGGAGTGAGCTGTGCAAGGTCCCGCCCAGATTCGCAGCAGCCTGGGTCGGGACGATACGGCGGTAGTCGGCTTTTTTTTCTTCGGTACAGATAGTCTCGATGTCAAAGACTATGTGTTGTAAGTCTATGGTTTTGATCACGACAATTACAAGAGGAGATAGAGTGGATATTCAAGTACGAAGTAGTGTTTGCGACTTTGGCGTCTACGGTGTACTTTCATGAAGCGCTGAAATACTGAATGTCGCACTTCTGACGGCGGGGTCAGCCACATCCGTCTTGGCACATGTGGCAGTGCGTGTGAAGCCACACTGTAGTTGAAGCGCCGGTCGCACATAAAGATGAAGCTGAGATGTCGTGGACTTGTAAATGTTATGGTACACCACTTTTTCGCAAGGCTGTAATGGTCCACATTGACTTTTTGTTTTCGGGTTTGTTTTTCTCGAGAATCGGCTTACAAAGGGTGCCTCACCTTGAAAGGCTTTGGAGACTAGAGTCTAGAACTACCTATGCAAAGTTTCCAAAGCTATTCAATCTTGACAGCCAAACTGTCCATATGCATCGAGTATAAATAACGGTGGGTCGGGACTTTTTGAGGCTCGAGAATAGTGTTTTCGTTTTGATGAAGCTTATTATTACGGTGAATGGAGTTGATTGAAAGACTGGATTCGATGGAGTTTCCTTTCCATACCCACAGCGTTATCCCGTCCAGGAACCTGATTTTCGGCATGTCGTCATACCTCACTCATCCTGGATCGGAGCTAGTCCAATCACCACCACACTTCTTTCGGTCGACAACTCAGGACGGGAAGCCCAGAGCCAGGGGTTTAGTGACTCTCCAATGGATCCCAATCCAGGTTTTCTGATCACTTCTCTCTTTGGCTCGTTCCGTGGCTCCAAAGCAACGATTTGATGCAATTCTGTCCGCCAAACGGGACCGCCATGATGTAGTGCTACAGGGGTTCACTCGTCGCGGTGCCGTCTTGGCCCATCCACGTATGAACTCCAAGGGTTGGTCTGGCTGGATCGAACTTGGTTTGCTTTGGATCGAGGACGCGCCGGGCATAATATCGCGACCGACAGGCATTCTCCAGACGTAACGTGAATGTAACCCGGCATTTTTTGCCTCCCCCCAGGGTCTGTCCCTTCAGGGCGCTCGGCCCGTCTCCATTAATCTTTATATGCTGCTCTGTGACCTCATTCTCACCCGCCGAAGGGGTCCAACAGATGCTACTCTCCACTTTCTCTTTTGCTCCGAGTGTGGCACCCTCATGCTGATACGAGACGACCCAGACGCGGCTGAGAATGCCTAAATAATCGACCCGCTCACCCATCATGACTTCTAGCACCGTCCCTTCTCATAAATCAGAGTTCAACAACTCGGAAGAGAAAGAAGCCCCACGACGACCCAGGTTCGACTCCAACATCACTTCGGATCGATTACGGGAAAGCTCCGTCGGTTTACCCTCCACGCCAATGGGTGGCAGCAGCATCAAAAAGGGACGGAAATCGGTCTTTAGGGAGATTGGTCTGGAGGACGACTGGACCGAGGATATCAAGAATTCTCTCGACAGCACTGACGAGAAGGAGTTTGGCCGAGTCACAGGCGTATCCCTAGAAGAGCCAAGGTCGCCAACATCGCCAACGTCACCAACTGGTACAAATACAGAAACCACATGTGAATCCGACGAGTCGAGGGAACCAAAGCGGTGGTCGTCCATATTGCACCGGGTAAAACGTCCACAGATCAAAGCAGGCTCTGCCGCGCCGCCGCCGAGCACTACGAGTATGCATCGATTTACGACGATTGCCCTGCTCATCGCCGTCATTCTGCCGACTATCAGCTATAACAATGGTCGCCAGAAGATTGAGAGCAGCGGAGTAGACGCAGGCGTAATTAGAAACGCTCCTAGCGTAGTGCTGGAGGATCGGGCAGACAGTCCAGTCGATGTCTGTCTTCGCTGGGCGCAACAATGTGAGTATCAGGTACTATCACGACTGTTCATATTTATGCTGACCTTTTCTTCCCAGCTGCGCTATTGAACGGCACTGTCTATATCTACGGCGGCGAGGCCAAGTCCACTGGCGATCAGGACACCAATACGTGGAGTAGGTTTCGCGTGATCATTGTACTTAAACTGGGCTAATATGTGATTTAGACAACAACTTTCTCACGCTGGACCTGACCAAATCGTGGTCGACCAGCTCGCCACCTCTCACGGGACTTCCCCAACCGTCTGGACCTCCTGCTGTTGCGCTCGGCTACCTATGGAACGATTACAACAATCTCTATCTCTATGGCGGCGAGTTCGCGGATAACCCCACAGCGACGCCTGATGCCGTCTCAACCTGGCAATACTCTCCAGCATCGTCATCATGGACCGAATTCCAGAACCCTCAGACGTCGCAAGGCAACTACTCTACCGCCTCTGGAATCGCCGTACAACGCGCCGCAGAGGGAGCCGGAATCTCGGTGCCAGAATTAGGCCGCAGCTGGTATTTTGGTGGTCATCTTGACTACCTTACGACCCCGGGATGGTCTGACCAAGTCGCCCGCGTCTACCTGAAGAGCATGCTGGAGTTCACTCACCCAGGATATGCCAACAATGGTGTCGACTCCCTCCAAGCAGCTGGCGCAGCAGACGGCGGCGTGTATCGAAACATTACAGAAGGAGGCATTCAAAATGGGACAGGCTTCTCCGAAAGAGCAGATGGAGCCCTCGTCTTCGTTCCCGGATGGGGCCCGAGTGGAATCATCCTCGGACTGGGTGGTGGAAGTACAGAAAACAACGACACGGCAGACGAGTTCGCCAGCATGTCGACCATCGACGTCTACGATATCGAGACCAGCGAATGGTATCACCAGCAGACATCCGGTGATACACCCAATGTTCGTGTCAACCCATGCGCCGTTATCTTCTCGGCTCCTGATGCCAGCTCATTCAACATTTACATGTACGGCGGTCAGAACCTATTGCCAGTGGCAGGCCAGACGCAGTACACTGACATGTACATCCTCACGATTCCTTCTTTCACATGGATCAAAGTCGACATAGACTCGTCCAACGAACCAGCCGCCCGAGCCGGACATACTTGTCATCCCAGAGACGGCCAGATGATCGTCGTCGGTGGGTACATTGGCAACACTACGGACTGTGACAAGCCGGGCATACACAACTTTGATGCGTCCAGCCTGCAATGGAAAGACTCATTCACGGCAGGCGACCACGATGCTGATTTTGACTCGGATAACACGATTCTTGCCGGCAGTTACGGTTATCAAGTCCCCGGCGCTGTCCAGAGCGTCATTGGAGGTAGCTCGGACGGCGGCGCCACAGCGACAACGCCCGCGGTCGGACCCGCAACCGGCGGTCCGTTCCTGACCGGAAAGCCCCCGGTCTTCACGATCACGGCATCCGGCAGCGCAGCGACAGTCACGAACTCGGCACCATCATCAGGCTCCGCCGCAACCTCCTCGGCGCGTAACGGCGGCCTCATCGCGGCTGGAGTCATCGCCGGCCTCCTGGGCCTACTCGCCGTGTACCTGGGCTTCTGCGCGTGGCTGTATCGGCGCCAGGTCGACGCCTACAAGCGGCACATGGCCGTGGCGAACCGGTACGGCGGGGGCAGCGAGGGCGACGACAGCATGGGCCTGATGGCGGGCGCGGCGGGCATGCGGGAGAAGCTGCGCAAGCACCGCCGGGGCAGCTCGAGCGCCGAGAGCGCCAACCAGTTCGGCTGGGTCGGGCAGATGAACGAGCCCAAGTGGCACTCGACCAGCGACGAGCCGTCGCCCGGATCCGGCACAGGCGGCAGCTCGAGCGGAAGACACGGGCCGAGCGAGGATAGGTACCCCTGGAGCTGGGGCGACGGCGCGGGCGCGGGCGGCGCAGGCGGCGCCGGCCTGAGCAGGATGAAGAGCAACGCGACCCGGAGCACGGCGAGCGGGTGCTCCGTGGATGGTCTCCTGGAGGGACGGGAGCCGAATTTCTTCAGCGTCGTCATGGGGCCGAGGCGGGCTTTGCGGGTGGTCAATAACAGGGAGGACTGAGTTGCGCCCGACCGATGACTGCCATGTCACCATTTTCTTTTTTAATGCGAACACGATGGAATGAGATTCTTCACTGGCCTTTTTAATGCGTAGATACCAAGACAGCACATGATATGATAATTTAATACCTGGCTATTGAACTCTGCACAGACCGAACCTTGTGTATATAAAGTTCCACTCCTATAGATCACCTTTCGCGAAAGACTTATTAGAGTTCTCAATTACATGTATTCTAGGTCATGGACAGAAGCACTGTAATTTCCAAAATAATTTTCTACCTACTGTTGAATTGCTTTTTCTCATCGATATCACATGCCCCACTCGAGATCAAATCCTCGGGACAACTTCTGCGCAAGTACTATGTACCAGCGCACTACTGTAAACACTTACTCATGCCTCAACGCTTGCCGATATAGTCTGCCTCCGGTACCTGCCTAGATACATTTCATGTTACTGGGTGAGATTTTCGGTCTCATCACCACTTCCAGTATTTCCAAGTTGAAATATATGCCTCTGAGTTGAATACAAAGGATCAACAAATGGAAACATTCACCTACTTCCCCCTCCTGCCGCGTGATATCCAGCTGATCATATGGGAGCTCTACGAGGCGAGCCCAGTCGGCGTCCGCCACCACCTGACCGTGGGACACCGCCAGATCGCCTACGCAGCCATAAATCCATCGCACAATAACACCCTGATGAGCAATACCGCCGGCGAGGACGACCCGGCGGAGGTCCGTCTCGATCCCTTTTGCAAGCACAAGTTCGACAAGATCAAGCTCGCCACGCCCGCCTTTTCAGTGCCGCCCGGTGCCGATCACGCATCGCTCTGGGCCCTGCTCGGCGACAAGTGGCCCGTCACGGAGCAGCCATCGTACAGGTACGCGGACCTGGAGCGCGATCTTTTCTTCGTGGCCATGACGAGAGACGAGAGCCAGCTGGATCCCAGAGTCAGCTGTCTCGACTTTTATCCAGCCGTCTGCTGGATACCGGAAGCCTTGTCAAGAGTCCGGAACATCGCCGTCCCGGCGAACGGCGACAAAATGCACGAGACCTTTCGGCATCTTGAGGGGTTCCCGAATCTGAGGACGGTGCGCGTTGTTCTCCGCCTGAAACAGCGAGCATGCGTGAGCGGGGACGGACACGCGTTCCTGCGCCGAATGAGAGATTTGCCCCGAGACGCGTTCGGATTCGTGGAGCTGCATCGGTTTTGTGCGGCGTTTAATAGAACCGATACCGCCTATAAAATGACCTGGGACCTCTTTGGGATGGGAATCGAGAAGATTCGGAGCGCGGCGTGGTGTAATCGATATAGCGTAAAGGATGGCGTCGAGAAGATTCCCGTGGTTGATGCACCGTTCGATATAGAATTGTAATCTGCGTTCGTCAGTCATTCTGCTCAGTCAAACTTGGAAATGGATACTTCACGCCTTGGGTCCGATATCGATAGTAAAAGCAATTGTGCCTCGATTCGATTCCAAGGCCTGTAATGACTATACTTGAAGATTCCATATAAAGAGAAAATATAGATACATTCGCCACGACTGAAACATGGGCAAGACTATGTGCCTGGATTGTCAGAGAAGCTCTATCTATCCTGAGACTGCAAAATTTGCACAGGACTTGACACTATTGTCGCCTCAGGTCTTACCATGAATGAGGTTTCTATGCTATCGGTCTGACTTGCAACAAAGACATATCAAAGACATGTCATTGGGGCACAGAAGTAGGACGCACTCGAAGTCGAAGTATATTAATAGTTGTTCTCGTATACATCCTCTTCCCATGCCAAAAGCTAAACAGCGATCCGCAATACAAACTCTGCCACATCCTCAAGACAAGACCCTTTCGCAAATATGACTGCCGTCACCACCGAATTCAGATATTTCCCGAGACTGCCGCGAGAGATCCAGGAGATGGTCTGGGAGTACTACGACGCATCAGAGCCCATCACCAGGCACTACTTCTTCAACAGCGACCACGGCCGCTGCTACGTGGCCATGGACGCGGAGCGGGGCGTCCTGACCAGCGGCCTCACCAAGGCCAAGAACCCGCCGGCGATGCGCCTGGACCCGGCGTCCGAGACGGTCTTCCACAAGATCCAGTTCGCGGGCCGTGGCGTCTGCACGACGAGCCTGGCGACGCCCCTGAAGGACATGTGGGAGCTGCGGCCGAGCAGCTGGGCCAGGGCCAAGAGGGCGCCGCCCCTGAGCGCCTACGTCAACTTCGACCGCGACGTGTTCGCCTTCCAGAACCTGCCCGACAGGATGCACGACCCGTTCCGGTTCCTCACCGTGCCCATCAACAGCAAGAACATGACGCCGAGCAAGATGCACAAGGAGTGGATGGCACGGATCCAGCGTGCTGCCATCTATCCGCCTGAGGGCAAGCGCCGGTACGGCGTCAATTGGACGACTCCCCCTTGTACCCATATGCCCGACGCCATCCGGCATATGACGAGCCTCAAGACGCTCTACGTCGTGGTCAGCCCGCAGCTGCGCGGCTGCAACTTCGCCCGTTTCTCAGTCTGGGAGATCCCGGCCGACATGACGAAGGACATGGATGGCTTTGTGAAGCTGACCGACTTCTGCGAGTTGCACACAACACGGCGCCCTCGGTTGTTCATCAAAGGGCAGACCAAGCCCAAGACAGAGCATTGCAATTGCGGTAACATCCACGCCACCCAGAGCGCCTTTGCGGTCGCAACAGCCATACGGAACCAGCTCGGCATCGAAAGGGCGAACCAGATCAGCATTATTGATGTCGTTGATCTCTTGTATCCGGGTCCGTGAGAGCGAGACCACTTTCTCGGCATTCGCTTTCCCTTTCTTCAGCACTTTCGTCTTAACCTCCGGCTCAGCGTCAGCATAATCAGGAAGTAGAGCAGACTACCGATTGGGATTCTTTTGGAAATTCAACGCCATAGAACGATGATAGGAATCAGCCTGTGTTGAAGACTTGGCTCTCGACATGATGCGACTTCAAGAAGGCATTGCAATGACGTAGATTGGAGGGATAGGAATAACACAGAAGGGTCGCGGACCGAAAAGTGGAAAGCAACATGGTATGGATGTGGTTTCGGCGGGGAGAATATGTCAAGCACAAGGCCCGGCTGCTGCTTAAAAGAGGCATTAATTCCAAGTAGCAAGAGATGGCTGTGTCCATGAGCCGTTCTGTCATTTCCACGTCCATGTATGTGTACCGAAATACTGCCTTGTTCCGCATTGTGCAACGGGCGCCCAGTCATGTTTTCGCCTAAATGAGAAGTGACTGCTTCAAGATTTTGCATCTGGTAAAGTCGTGTGTCGATTTCCTAATGTAGCTGGGCGATATGCGCGATACGTTGCAGTCTGCTAACTAGCAGGTCAAGTGTCGGCCATAATTCGTAACGCAGTGAACCTAAACGCCGTTCCCCATGTGGTATCCTGAAAAAGTTGTAACGCCGAGATGCTCGAAAAATGCCCCAGGATCCTCAAATTCAAATCCCATTTCACCAAAGAAACCATCAGTTGTTCGAGCGGCTCCAGATGTGAGCCTGTAACCATCCAATCATTTTCCTTCAGGCCGGAGGTTCCAGGCGAAAAAAGTTCGCGCCATAAACTCAGAAACCCATGATGCTTCACGTTCGTCGCCAACGACCTGCAGCCTGTCGACAGTATCAGTGCCGAGGCTGACCATTCTCTCAACGTACTTTGCGGAAGTCTTCAACTTTTCCGCCGATCGAACTACATGGCCATCGTGCAAATAAGTCACTGCCGAGGAGTGGTCGGGATTTGTCGGATGGTGCAGTTCTAAGTGGGCAATATCCATCGGCTTTTTCCAAGGCCGGCCAATGTCCGTGAACATGTCAAACAAAGGTGCAGATGGCGTCTGGTAGTGGGAAGCATGTACTGTGGATGACCACGATAGACTGTGCCAGTATCTCTGCAAGCCCTTGAGAGCTGCCGGGTCCTCGGCCGGCAAAGTCTGATTTGCTCGCAGGAAGGTGGAGTATGATGCATCGAGCGAGGCTTTGGAGGATGCCAGGGCATGGTCCTTGTAAGCCTGAGCGAGGCGTATGACCTGGAGGAGGCATACAAGTGATTGCTGAGTTTGGCCATCTTTCGGCAGTGTATGCAGCTGCGCTCCTAATCGGGAAAGCCACGTCCAGGCTACCTCTTCTAGCCCCTCGACAAACATGAAGCGGACCAAGAGGGGCATGAGCATCTGATCGGAGAGGAATTCTAGAGAATTCTCAGCACCCGAGGACCGAAGCCACTGCACAACGCGGAGTCCGGCGCCCGACGCGGCCACGGCCGATGGAGCGTCGAGAGTGGGTATTTGAAGCTCTCTGTGAATGCTGGCAAGGTACCCGGCTGCCCGGCGGACTGTCATCATGCCCTTTGAAGAGGCCGAGTCAAAGATATCATGGTGTTGTTGGAGAGCGGTTGTCGTCGCAGTGGCCGTCGCACTCTTTTGCGCAAACAGAGGATTGGAGAGAATTGAATCCAAGTGCCTATCCGTTGGGTGATGTTTCTGTGCGGTCTCGCTGGACGGCCGAGTCTTAACCAAAGCCGCCGACATGGCTTTCTCGGCGGAATCCTGACTCTGCCATGGATGCTCCTTGTCTAGATTCTTTCGGAAAGAGGACGTAATAGAGTTGAGAAGCTGCTGAGACTCCCTCTTGTTGAGCGGAAGGGGCTGATGAATCTGAGGCAGTATGCTGCTCTTGAACCCTTTCTTGAGGGAGGCCATCGGGGGCGTACGGGCTACCATGATTGCGATCTAGTGGGGGAGCATCGGGCTCCTCGAGGCTGGGCGCAATCAGTGGAGAGCTCGGTTTGAAAGGCGTGCTCTGAAGGCTCACGGCCAAGTAGATTGGATGCTAGGCGAGTCGATTCAAGTGCGACTGTACGAGATCTTTATCCTTGAGGTGATCGAATGCGGGCGCAATCGATAGAGATTCGATGACTGCACCCATGCGATCAGTCAGACAGTCGACCGACGTTCAATACCTAGAGGATTGGACCCATTTGCGGCTCGAATTCATGGGTCCATGACCGTCCCATCCCCACGTTTGGCCAGGTTGTTCCGAGCCGAGGAGGGCCTGGCGCGCTAGGTACCTCACCTTGGAACGGGACGCACCTGGGTGAGTAAAATAGTGGAGCACGTACCTGATGCGATGCAGGTGCTCCTAGGCAAATTATCAGATCTAGGAATGACGACGATGGACAGCCGAACCCCGGAAATTCACAAGCTCTGCCATTGAGCCTCCTTCTGGGCATGGAGAACAGGCCTGGTCACGATGACTGGGCAATCAACTAGCGCCTGTTTTAAGCTATTGCCAGATGATCGTATTCAAGGCTTGTATGTTTGACAGGGCACAATTGTCCTCACCCATAGCAATTGACTCGGACGGGCCTCCCTTTTTTTCTGCAACCAGTCTTCTCACAATCCTCCTTCATGCCATTGAAAGCCAACCTTGGTTTTAGGTTCCAATTGAGAGAGCTCTTGAGTGGGGCTGCCGGGACCCTTCTTTAGTGCATTCTTGGGGTCGCAAGTCTTCTGATTGGTCAGAAAGCTCCCCGAAAAATTCTTGAGCAGGCAAACAGCTCTTTTACCATGTTATTCAAGTAGGTAGGGTACTGGCGCCCAAGGGCAAGTACATGGCCTATGAAGACAAACGACCAAGCAGCAACGTCTGGTATTCATGAAACGCATTCAGTTCACCATTCGGCCTATCCGTCTGGTTATTATTTTCGTAAGATACCAAGCCTCTGAGAATATAGTATTCTCTTTTGACTGTTCTAATGCCCCTGATTTCCCAAGTTGTTGCGTTGCATCTGTGGCTTCTACAACATGAACTCAGAGCAACCCGTGTAGGTCAAGACACGGCATCTACCGATAGTCGAGTTTCGTGTCAACTGATCTTTTGATTGGCTTGGCCCCCAACTCTGACTTGTACTGGAGACGAGAGAGGCGACAAAAAAGAAAGAAGGAGATAAAAGTCCCCAAGCTCGCAACCGCCTGCAGCTGACTGCCACGTCCTTGACGCGCAAAACGACAGAAAAAGTTGTCGCGGCACGCGGGTTCCTCACCACATTAGCGGGCTGCCCAGCAACTGCGAGGTGCACTGTAGACACTTCCCTACCTTACCTGACTGACAGTACAACGCTGACAGGGGCAACTTTGGCACCCAAGGCAAAAAAGGAACTGCATTGCGCTGCCCGTCCACGGCGCTACCGACCGCTAAACAGGACGCTGCCAAGTGAGCCCGCACTGCGCCGCGCTAGGTACCTAACCTGGGCGCCTTGTCCTCTTCTGCCCCGTGAGTTCAATCCTCTCCAGGGAGAGCATCAGCCTCAATTGATTCTGAGCCTAGCAGTTTGGCTCACGGTTTTCTCACCTGTGCATCATTCGACCTGACCAACCATCTCAGGTTACCTTAATTCATCTACCCACCTTCCCCTCGACAGCGACGTCGCTTTCCCTTGGTTCATCTTCTTTTTTTTGACCACATTTTGTTGTCGTAGGCTGTCTTCTTCCCTTTTTCCACCTTGCATTGGCAAAGGGGGATTCCATCGCCACTCTTCCACTCCCCACACCAAACACACACACATCACACACCCACAACTCAGCAATGTCTGAGGTACAGTCTCGATCCCAAGCCGCCTCTCGTGGCAGAGGCGGTGGTCGCGGAGGACGAGGTGGCTTTGCGAGCCGTAGCGATGCCCGGTCTACCAACACCAGACGCACCAACGGTGACAAGTCCACCGCAGCAGACTCGCTCGACGAGGACGGTGATGTTGGCCAGCTTAGACAACAGTTTGGCGATAGCCTCGAGACCATCAAGGCCATTTTCCCCGATTGGTCGGATGCCGACATCCTCTACGCTCTACAGGAGAATGACGGCGACGTAGAGCTTGTCGCTACTCGCATTTCTGAAGGTATGTCTGCCCACCAACCCTCTCCCACCAATACCACTGTCGCTCTCACTTGTGCCCCTCACAACCATTGAACCTTGCCATGACGCTGACTCAATTTTTACACTCCAGGTAGCATCTCTCAGTGGGGCGAAGTTTCGAAGCCCAAGAAGGTTACCAAGCCCAAGACCAAGGACGCCGCTCCTTCGAGTGGCCCGCTGGATTCATCGATCGCTGGCAGACCTACACGTGGTGGTCGCGCTGATGGCCGGGGTGGCCGAGGTGCTCGTGGCAGCGACCGGGCCCGAGGTGGTCGTGGAAGAGGTGCCTCTTCTCTGCCCGCTACAAATGGTCACCGAACCAAGGAGAACGCAGAGCTCTCCGTCCCTACCACAGAGACTTCCGCTTGGGGTGCTGGTACCACCACCGAAGACACGACTAGCAATGAATGGGGCACCACTGGATGGGGCACTACTGATACTGCCAAGGAGACGACTTCGACTGCTGCTCCTGTTGAGACCTCTACGACCGCTCCTACTACCGAGTCCTCTGCCCCCAAGCCCAAGACTTGGGCCTCCATGTTGCGACAGTCGACTCAGCCCAAGCCTGCCCCCAAGGCCCCAGAGCCCGTCGTTCCCAAGTCCGTTGAGCCCACCGAGCCCGAACTGCCCACCGAGCCTGTCGCTGCCGAACCCGAGCCTGTCGCCGAGGAGGCACCCGAGCCAGTGGTCGAGGAGCCCACCCCAGAGCCCGTTGTCGAAGAGGCACCCAAGATCGTCGAACCCGAGGTCGCTCTGCCGCCCTCCGAGGCTGATCTCACCAAGAACAACCTCGAGCAGCTTCCTGACGAGTCCCACCCTCCTGCTACAGCCACTGCTGCTAGTACCACTGCTGATTCGTGGGATCCCCGCCAAGCTGCTGTTCACAGCGCTACTGCTACTCCTCTGTCTGCTGCTCAGGCTCAGCACCAGACCCAAGCTACGCGCCCGAACGCCAGTGGCTTCGCTGCCACCGCCCTCAAGGCCACCGAGAGACCCGTCCGCGTGCCTAGCTACCAGCGCCGTGTTCTCGAGCAGGAAGAGGCTGTTCGTCTGCCTGGCAACCGCGAGGTTGACCGCGCAGCTGTCCAGTTTGGCGCATTCAGCTTGAGTGGTGCCGAGGACGACATTGATGGCGATCGCGAGGAGGCTGAGACTAGAGCTCAACCTCCCTCGGATTCGCCCATCCAGCCACGTGCTTCTCTTCCCCCTCTGGCCGCACAGCCCACCCAGCAGCCCGCTGTCCCTGAGGCATTCCCTTCGGCTGCTACCCAGAAGCCTGCCACCACCCTGCCCCAACCTGTCAGCGCTGCTGGTACGAATTCCCATCAGATGTACAGCAAGCAAGATGCCCGTGCTGACTTATACACAGCGACACCCGTTGCCCCTCCTACCGGTCCAGCTGCTGGTGTTGCCGCGCACCGTATGTCGCAATATCCACAAGCATCTGAGTCGCAAACTAACCTCAACTCAGAGCCCTTTAACCAGCAGTACAGCCGGTTCGGCCAGTCGAGCGCACAGGACCAGTCTTCTTTCCCTCCCAAGGCATACGACAACTTCTCCCACCAGCCCGCAGCTACGACCGCTGCTGGCTTCGACAGTTTCCCCGCACCCGCCGCCTCCCAGCCCCCGAGCAATGCCTTCAGCTCTGCTCCCAGCGACTACTCCTCTTACTACACCGCCGACCAGCACAGCCGTGGACTCTACAACAGCTACTACGGTCAGGGCTACGGTCAGCAGCAGGCCAGTCAAGGCCACAACGAGGGCCCCAACGCCCACCAGCAGCGTTCCTTCGGCGGATACAATGCTTCGCAGAACAGCGACAACCTCAGCCAGTACCCCCAGAGCGCCGGCCAGTCGCGATACGGTGCCAGCTCTGCCGCCGATGCCCACAACAGCGGCCACAACACCCCGAACCCTACCGGCCCTGCTCAGCCCACTAGCCAGAGCGGCCCGCAGCACCAGCAAGGAGGCCCTGCTGGAGGATTCCCTTACCAGCACCCTTACAACAACAGCCCCTTCTATTCTCAGTACATGAACTTCTACGGCGGCTATGGTCAGGGCGGATACGGCGGTGGTCCCTACGGAAAGGGAGGTGTCTATGGTCAGCCTCACGGATACCAGCACTCGCCCTACGAGCATAGCTCTTCCCCCGCGACCAGTGGCTTTGCCCAAGCCTCGCTCGGCGGTCGTGAGAGCGGTCTCGGTTCCAGCATCGACAGCTACGGTCGTGCTGGCTCTGCCCAGTCCGGTGCCCAGGGTCTCGGAAACAGCGGTTTCGGTGGTGCCCACGACGCATTCAACCGTGCCGGCTCGTCTTACCAGTCTCAGGCCGGTCAAGGCTTCAACGGCCCGAACGCCCAGTCTGGCTCGGCCAACGACGACCTGAAGCCCTACGGCGAGTCCAAGGCTGCCGGTGGTCCTAGCCCTTCCCTGACCGGTGGTGCCCGTCCCGGCTCTGCGACGAACACCACTCCTGGTCAGTCTGGCCTTCCCCCGCCCCAGTCCAGCGCACAGGGTATGGGCGGTTACGGCGGCTACCCCAGCCACCTCCAGGGTCACAACCTGCACGGAAACCAGACCGGTAACAGCGGATTTGGCCAGGGCCACAACAACTACGGAGGTGGTGGCTACGGCAACTACGGTGGCAACCAAGGAGGATTTGGTGGCAACTACAACCGCGGCTGGGGCAGCAACTACCAGTAATTGCGGAATATCATATTCCACAGCTACCCGGCGTTTCTACTTTGTATAAACGGCCATTGATGAGGACGGAGTCAACATTTGTTTTTTCCCGGCGGCATTGGGCCGAATACCAACGAAAGTAAAGATGATAATTGAACCACGACATCGGCATTGATATACGAGGCCTATTTGGCCTCATGGTTACTTTTTTTTGCCCTCATTTGGCTTGGCAGTTTGCATGGACAAAAAGGGAACAATGAAAAGTTTCTCTCAACTCTTTTCTGGTTGGCATCCATTCATGGAAGGTCGAAAAGGAGTCGAGTCCATGGTTCCAGGGTGTCATGGGGTGTCACGTGTACGATTCGGCCACTCACTGCTCAGGCAAGAGCAAAAAATAAGGATAGGACGATCCAACTGATAATCAAACGTGAATTTCCGTTTGCACTTTGGAAGTTTTTGATTTGCAATTGTGAATGTCTATCAGGCTATTGTTGGTGTTGAAAAACCTGGTCTATAAAAATGATCCCGTTCCATTTGCTATGACATGTACGACTCTGTTGGCTCCTCACTAGGGTTCTTTATGTATTGTTGCTGGCTGTATTGCTGAGAATGACTTGCTCTTCCATAGCAAAGTCAACATGATCTACGAATTCAGTCTTTGGAAACCTTGATTATACTACCGTGTTGATGGGCCGATCCTCTAACCAAGTCAAAATGTTCTTCTTCAAAGTCTCATTGTAGTTGTAGTTCGTGTCCTCGGCGCACCAGGCGACGTGAGGCGTAGTGACCAGATTCAGTTCTTCTGTACCCGGGGCGAGGAGCGGGCTGTTGTCCGGGCTGGCTGGCTCGCTCATGAACACGTCGGTCGCGGCGCCCGCAATCTTCTTGGCCTTCAGGGCTGCCACCAGGGCTTCCTCGTCCACAATGCCGCCGCGCGATACATTGACCAGGACCGAGTACCGCGGCATGGCATCCAGCTCGGCCTCGCCGACGGTGTTGAGCGTCTTGGGCGACCGCGGCAGGCAGAGCACCAAGACGGAAGAGCCGCGGATGACCGTGTCAAAGGGGACGCGGCCCTCGGCCACCTCCTCCTGGCCCTTGCGCCCCGCCACCAGCACGGCCATGCCGAGCGCCTTGGCGATGGCCTCGACCCGCTTGCCCACGGACCCGTACCCGACGATGCCCATGACCTCGCCGCTGCACGTCGTCGGCGGCTTGCCGTGGGGCCCGTCGAGCGTCCGGCCCAGGAACCCGCGCACCGGCCACTGGCCCGCCCGGACCAGCGCGTTGACGAGCGGCACGGAGCGGCGCGCGGAGAAGTACAGCGCGACGACGTGCTCGGCGACGGCGCCCTCGTTGCAGCTGGGCGAGTTGGCGACGTGGACGCCGGCGGCCTTGCACGCGGCCAGGTCGACCGAGTCGGTGCCGGACGCGACGACGCTGATCATCTTGAGGTGCTTGGCGCCGGCGATGTCGGCCGCCGTCACGGGCACGATGGTCATGACGACAATGTCGGCGTCGCGGATCCGCTCGGCCACCTCGGCGCCGGCCCGCGTCCGCGGGTACGAGACCACCTCGTACGTGTGGCCCGCAGGCACGAGGAACTTTTTCGGCAGAGGCACGAAGAGCGTCTCGAGGGCCACGATCTTGTGGTGCGTGGGCGAGACGGAGGCCGTCCCGGACGCGACTTCCTGGCCCATCTTGGCGGCTGTGATGTTGCTCGTGCCGGAAATGGCTGAGTACGGTCTTCTGGTGATGACTGCTGTATAGAGGCTCCGCAGTACTGGGCGACAAAACATGAAAGAGTCGTGTGCTGGGATGAACAACTCCGAGTCACCTCGGTTGGATAATAAGAGACGAAATCAGGAAACAGTATCAAAGCAATGGGAGATTCACTTCTATCTCCTTATTGCGATATCAAGACGGTGGACGTCCGAATCCTTATGTTATCTTTCCCAATGCCCCACAATAAGGATGAATTAAGCGAAGGCTCTTTTCTTGCGCCCTACGCCCTGCGCCCTTCAATGTCAAGACGGAATATATCCGCGTCGTTGGTTGAATATATACAAAAAGAAGGCACGATGCGTGGGAAAAACGATGTCTCCGTATATGAAGTTTTGTGATCGCCAGTCTGCTTACCGAAATATTTGATTCCTTCAAGTCAATTCTGATATTAGGAGTATGGTATGACGGAGTGGTTGAATATGCACAACCTCAATTCGTGGCCCAGGGTTCATCATAGAGTGCCTTCATCATAATTATCATGGCTCTTTCTAACTATAGCCATCAGTGTTAGTAATAGTGGGCTGTTCGCAGACCTACCGTGTAAAGTACACGGCTGTTTGATAAGTGCATAATCTTGACTTACAGACACGCTGACGATCATACTGCTGCAAGTTCCCGCCAACTCCAAGAGATCATCATATTCTCATTGCGAAAAATCGCAACAAATAGCTTCATGTGCGATTGCAGTCCTTGTTTGGTCGTCTAAAATCTTGACAGTATTTGTGGGTCGAGGACTGGGAAGTCAAGAATACTTTGGGATTTCGTCACTTTGACTCAGCGTATACGAGCCTACACTAGACTGATCCTTGCGTCCATCACGAAAGCTTCTCTGATCGTGGTTGCATCATTGCAACGATGGGCTTGGCTTTGATTGCAGAAAGGGGTTCGAGGGAAAGACAGCAGAACCATTGAATGCCATCGTGTACATATCTTGAAGTAATCTTGTAGTGCGTCTTTTGAATTTTATTTTTTCAGGACTCGAGGAGAGCATGCAAACAAGAGTATCGTGTTGGATATGCCCGCACTAATGTATATAATCCCAATCGTGACTACGAAGTATTGTGCTACAAAAGTTGCGGCTCGAGAACGCTGAGTATTTGGGAACAAGATAGTTCAGACAGCCGTTCAAATTGCAGGCTGCCCTCTTTCGACTAATACTGCATAAGAACATGCAAGTCACTCCTGATATTACAAAATAAGTCGACTTATTTTTATCAAGACTACCGCCGGACTTGGCATGGTCATCAGCGACCTTGCACCTGTTGCGGGGAAAGTGTGGGGTCGGGAGTCGTTCACATACAAAAGCAACCCTATCGGCTGAAGAAGGCTTTAAAGCGATCCAAAAGTCAATCCCTGACGGAGCTCAACGCGTGTGCTGGCATGACGTTACGGTTACTGGGCCCTGAACCGTGCCTCGTGTGTGCAACTCTTGACAATTGTTCCAGACCAGCAGCCTAGCTATGAGGTTTGGCAATTAGACCAGATTCGTGACAAGACATTATACGTAATATGAACGAGTCGTACAACTCGCAAGAACTCGACGATCAGAATTGATTTTCTATCGATTTCGATTCAATCAGCCAACCTGGATCCACAACTGGAATCGAGGCAGGGCTTACAGCATTTTAGGTAGGACAGGCGCTCTTGGTAGGGCATAGCTTAGCATAACTTTAGCAACTGGAAGCGTCCCTTTCAAGGCCTATTCGGCAACCCGGCAGGCAATTGGCAGGGGTGGGAACCTGGGCATACAGGCCCTGGAGAGCTGTCGTTTCAGAACTGCCGATGACCTCATTGCATCCAGAGTCTTCTTTTTTGCACGTCGAACAGCCGGTGCCTTGCATTGGGCATTGCGCCTTGTGGTATGACCTCCCATCAATTTCTTCCTATGGAAAGACTCTCCACTTGTCCCGGCCGTGTGATAGGGCGACAACGGCTCTCGCGGCACATTTCAGACCGGTTTTTGGCTTCGCAACATGCATCATAACCCGGCCAATTGTGGGGTTGAGCCGCCTAGAACCAGCAACGACTTGCCTCGAAAAGCTCCGGGAAGGCACAGATCTGCCCTGGGTAGCTGGCTAGCTGGCAAAGAGCTCTAGGTAACCTAGCACCTGTCCCGTGTAAATAGCTGCTGTGCTAGAAACATGTCTCGAGGTTGAACTTTTCTCTGGCCAGCCTTTTCAATGTTCTTCAAATAAAAACAACAATTTTGCATGACTGAATTGCTTATACCCATCGCCGCTATTTCGTCGTCACAAGTTCCACCCACTAGCTTGTTGCTGTGGACTACCTGCAGTCCACGTCGCCAGTAACCATGCTCCCGGAACACAATGACATGGAGGATGATGCCATCCGGAGGAACTACATTGGCCCTCACTCTGGAAGGCATCCAATTCCCACCATTCAAGGCTACCGGGAACAGAGAAGGGAGCTCGACAACAGGACCGAGCAGGAGGAGGCCGCGCAGCATGAGCCAGCCGATGATTCAAAGCCGAGGCGCGCCTTCAACTCGGTAAAGGCCATCTTCAAGGACGAGGACAGCCCGCAATCTCAACACCAGGCATATCCGTCCACCAACCGGAACTATGCCACGGCACCAGACCAGGGCAGCCAGGAATATACTCCACAGGACAGGCAGGCCCAGTATCAGTCGCAGCCACCGCCGCAGGAGCAGCAGCAGCAGCAACGGGAAATACCACAGCAGCAACATCAGCCGCAAGGGCCCTCTCCAGATTCACAGCGACCGCCTTCACGAAAAGATGACGGCAAGAAGCAGGAGAAGACTGCGACGGAAGCAGCTGCCAGCACCGTCGACCCCAAGGAGAAGCGCAAGGCCATGAAGAAGACTAAACGCCATGGAGGCGGGCGCGAGGTCACTGATCCAGTCACTCATCTGCCCCTTGTCATCCACGACCAAACAGACAAGGACCTTCACTCGGCACCAGAAAACATAGCAGAGCCTGGTACAACTCACACCACGGCCACTGGACCGCAAGGAGCTGCCAAGTCCGACGAGGATCTCGATAGGGAGCAAGCCTACATGCAGAGAGGATTCAACGGCACCCAGAAACTCTTCCCAAGTCCCGATTTTGAAAGTCTGCGGAAGGAATTGGCAAGCATCTACCAAAAAGCTGTATATTGGGGCCTCGCAATCACAGGCGGGTGCACTGCACTCATGTTCTTCTTTCCGACATTCAGTGGTCGCCAATATCTCCAAATGTCCACAGTACTTCGCTTCCTGGGCTTTGTTGCCGTGGCTGGAGGTACTGCCATTGGTATGGGGCATTGGGTGAACAAAAAAGTCGAAGAGGCCTTCGAGGACGAGACCTGGGATGCTGCCAGAGTGCGCGAGGAAGAAGAACTCGACGATGAAACAGAGATGCCAGAGTCAGTGCAGTGGTTGAACCGTCTCTTCGCTTCCATTTGGCCTCTGGTCAATCCGGATCTGTTTTCATCCTTGATTGACATGATCGAGGATGTCATGCAGGCTTCTCTGCCCAAAGTCATCAAGATGGTCAGCGTCGATGACATGGGCCAGGGTAATGAGTCTCTTCGAATTCTCGGTGTTCGCTGGCTGCCGACTGGTGCTGCTAGTCAGACGGTCGACTCGGACGGAAAGCTGGAGAATCCCAACAAAAAGACCCAAAGCGACCGAACAGACCCTCAGAATGAACAGGAAGAGGACGAAGATGACAAAATCGACAACAGCGAAGAAAAGGATGATGACAACGAGACGAAACAGCAAGAACAAGAACAGGCTGCTATCCGCGAAGGAATGGAGGCCGAGGAGGGTGACTTCATCAACTTGGAGCTGGCCTTTTCGTATCGAGCTCGGTCTTCTGGAAAATCGATCGCGGCCAAGGCCAAGAGCGCTCACATGTACTTGAAGTTCTACCTCCCCGGAGGTGTAGCCGTTCCTGTCTGGGTCGAGCTGCGCGGCATAGTTGGAGTCATGCGCCTGAGGCTGCAGCTTACCGTAAGTACATTGGTTCCATGATGTGAATTGACCAGCAAATACTGACCTACGAGTAGCCCGACCCTCCCTTCATCAGTCTCTGTACTCTGACTTTCCTCGGACAACCCAAGGCCTCCTTGTCTTGCGTGCCTCTGTCAAAGCACAGTCTCAATCTCATGGATGTCCCGTTGATCTCCTCATTCGTCCAATCTGCCATTGACGCTGCGCTAGCAGAATATGTAGCACCCAAGAGTCTTACTTTGAATCTGAAGGACATGCTGGTCGGAGATGACTTCAAGAAGGACACCGTCAGTCGCGGAGTTGTCTTGGTCTTCATCAAGCGGGCCAGCGGCTTCAAGCAAGGCGACGGCGGGATCGGGCCTATGCAAGGTGCCAGCGATGCGTACGTTACAGTGTCTTGGGGCAAGTTCGGCAAGCCAGTAGCTTCGACACGAGTCATCGAGAACACCCAGAGCCCGGATTGGCACGAGTACTCCTCGATTTTGGTCTCGCCCGAAGAGCTCAACGCCGACGAGAAGCTGCGTGTCCAGCTATGGGACTCGGACAAGTATACCGCCGACGATGACTTGGGTCGGGTTGAGCTGGACTTGAAGTCTCTGATCAAGAACCCAGAATCCCACAACCGTGTGCAGAAGCGCGAGGACAGATTCACAGGACAGGACCCCGAGGAGAAGATGGCTGGCTCTCTCACCTGGTGTGTTGGATACTTTTCCAAGACGAGAATTCAACAGTACCAACTCGAGAAACAAAAAGTGGACGAGCAGATCAGGACGAAGGAACAGCTCAAGAAGCATGTTTCGGAACTTTCGGCGCACAAGTTGAGGGAAGCTGGCAAGGCTCCCGATGATGACGAGCTCCACCAACAGAGAGCACAGGACTACCGGGAATTGGAGGATGCAATGATCATTTCAGCACCGCCTTCAAACGAGTACCCCTCGGGCATACTCAGTGTGCAGGTTCACAACATCACTGGCCTCGAAATCTCCAAACTCCGAAAGAAGGATACGAGCGGCAAAGGAAAAGAAGATGACGAGGACGAATCGGAACATCACGACGATATGCCCGACAGCTACTGCACCATCATTCTGAACCACAGAAAGATCTACAAGACGCGCACCAAGCCGAAGAACTCGAAGCCATTCTTCAATGCTGGAACGGAGCGTTTCATCAGAGACTGGCGCACCACAGAGGTCATTGTCAGTGTCCGAGATGCTCGAGAGCGCGAAGATGACCCGGTAATTGGCATCGTCTACCTCCCCATTGCAAAGATCTTCAAGGAGAAGAGCCAGATCGTGGAGAACTACCCACTTGTAGGCGGCATTGGATACGGCCGAGCTCGTATCAGCATGGTATGGCGAAGCGTTGATGCGACGTTGCCACGAAATCTACTAGGGTGGGACTACGGCACTCTGGAGATCAGAGGCGCAATCAAGCCAAAAGCCGGTCAATCGGACAACGTCTTCAACAACCGACTCAAGGTTCACACCAATATGGGCAAGCACAAATACAACCAAGAAGGAAACATGTGGGTGCTCAAGAACAAGAGTGAAAACGACAGTGCATTCCTTGCCGTTCGGAAGAGATATGCTTCGCCCTTGGTAGTCGAATTTCGTTCATCCGGTGTTGGTCCTGATAAAACAGAAGCCTTTGCCGTCCTCTGGCTCCAAGAATTGATCGACGAAGAAGAAGAAGTTCGCACCCTAAAGGTTTGGAAGGGTGGTAAGAAGAATCTGGCAAGGGCTTCAAGTTGCTGGGGCTACGAGGGCTTCGAAGAGGGCGAGCAGCCAATCGGGGAGATTGAAGTTTCGCTCAAGTTCTGGCGTGGTCTTTCTGGATTTCACAAGAGCTATGCCGCCAAAGCCAAGAACGGAGACATGCGTCAAGTCATGGAGTGCTTGGATACTGTCACAGACGAAAGCCTAGCAGGTGAAGGCGAGTTTGACGATTCGGATGACAATGACTCGGACTCGGACTCTGGTAGCGACAGCCAGGCCAAGAAGAAGCTCAAAGTCCACACAAACGATTCTTCCTCGGAATCATCAGAAGATGACGAGGGTCATTCGCGCTCTTCCTCGACAGTTTCTCTTTCGGGCATCAAGAAGGCGAAGAACATTCTACGCCACCCGATCGAGGGAACAATCGAGACCGCGACTTCGGTATTGGCTCCCGGGCACAATGACGCGGATGATGGCTCACGGGGTGTCAGAAACCAGCTGAGAGACTACAAGGACCATCACAAACAGCTCCACCGCAAGCACCGTGGCATCATGCAGTGGCGCGCAGCAAGAGAGGTGGATCACATTGGAGGAAAAATAAGCCGAGTCAAGGGTAGCCTTGAGAAGGTGTTTTCTCATTCCGAAAAGGAGGCTGGCGTTGAAACGGAAGTGTAAAGGTATCATGGCGAGGCGTTGGTTGAGTTTTGTACCTAGTTAATATTATTGTCCGTGTCGTACTGAACGAAGAACATTTCTAGGAGTCTGGCCTGAACAGAAACACTCGATTCCGACTTGCTCATTTCGTCAGTTGTGTATTTCTCCTTCTTCCTTTACAGTGTATTACCTAAACATAAATCATGTAAGATCAAACATTCTCTAGATGAGCAGATGACTGCAAAAATAGACCAGTCCAAGGCTTGTCATCTCCGCTTCATCCAGCCTCCTCGCCTACCGAAACCCACCTCGAGGGGCAGACGGTTTCCGGATGCAGCCCCGTGCAGGCGTATCTGACGGGGGCGGCCATGATCTGCCGGTATATGTCCTGACCGCTCTGCGCATTGTCCCAAGCCTCTTCGGCAATAGCGATGTCGGACAAGATGTCCAGCTCCCCGCAGAGCGCGGCCGACTTGATACCGCAGCAGGAGGCTTCCCGGATACTGCGCCAGCAATGCTCGCGGTGTTGCCCCGGCCGGCAGGGCCGGGTGCCGGAAGCAGTAGGGGAAGTGTGCGTCCTCGTTCATGTACGGGACGCGGTTTCTCACGATGGCGCGGGCGTTGAGGGCGCGTGAGACGTCGGGGAGTTCTGGGCCGCCGTGTAGTTCTGTGACGAAGCCGTCGTAGAAGCGGATGCCACGGACCAGGCTGGCCAGGCTCAGGATTCCTGGGGGCCGAGTCGTGGCGAGGTGGGATCGCCTCGCCTCGGATTGCTGCCGATTCGTCGTGTGGGATTTGGGAGATTGTCTTGGGAGGAAGTTCTCCTGAGAATGTAGTGGACATGGTTGTGTACCGACTCGGTCATGGTTATCCCCGGCAGCTTCGAGTGCTTGTGGTACGACCGGAGCAGATCGTACCGGAGCTGGTGTTGTAGATACATGGCACCCTTTGATGCAAGTCCGACACCTAGGTAGATAGTAGATACTATGTTGATGCTGTACATATATCTGAAGAAGTGTGTAAATGTACCGCCTCGTAGCTGTCTGCGGTTGCAGCTTGGTAGCTAAGCCGGCCTCGTCCAGAAAGCAAACGGCCTCGTCCCCCACGCAGCAACCACCTTGCCGGCCCAAGTACCTGCCAGGCAGCAACCAGGAGATTACCTACTTGGATTCCAAAAAGTCAAGAGTTTCCAAGCACCCGGAACGGGGAGGTAGGCCACCTCCCTCAGTAAGGGTGCTATGGCAGCATGCACCGGGTCGGTCGCAGCCTTAAGGCAACAACAGTTCATATAGCGAGAGCTTTTTGGACGGTACAGAAGGCTGGGCAGATAATAACAGACATTGATGCAGCCCCATGGCCATGCCCAGGAAGCTGGAAATTTCCTGCTTCTCATAGGAGTCTGGCTTGTCACTATCTCCTTCTCCATCGCTATGACTAAGACAAATGCTGCTGTGGTATCATGTTAATATAATAAGTTCTATCGTGGAGCAGACGACACAAGAAAAGGACCGGGCTAGCTAGTACATGTGAGTACTGACGCCGACAAGCACAATTGGAAAAAAGACAGGCCAGTCGTATTTTCACTGCGCAAGATCAGCCAGCAATTATTCACCAACAATTTTTGTAAAAATAAAATATCCCTTCTTTATTTATCCAAGCTATCTATTGTACAATCACGCCCTGCAAGGCATCCGCCACCGTGTCAAATTCCACCGGTCCGATTCCGTACGGGTCTTCGAATAGGAACAACTTGTCCCATCGTTGGTGGTCGTGCGAGCGACGTCATAGGCTCACCACTCCTCGTAAAGTGGCGGTAGCAGTAGCTCTGAAGGGACGCAATCATCCACGGCCCATGCAAAGTCTTTGATACAGAGGTCACATTTTCCCCCGGGCGATGGTCTACCTCGCGAGCAGCAGCCAGATACTTCAGCTTGGAAGCAACCTCCTGGCCAGTGGTAAGAGGAGTCTTGAGGACTCCTCAACCACATATGCCAGAGTCGGAGTGGGACCTTGCCGAAGTGTAGTCGAGGTTGCCGATGTAGATTCGATGTGCAGCCAGCTCTTTGACATCCCCAAAGGTTGGCTGTCCGTCCTCGTTTCCAGGGATGCGACACTCGATGACGTTTTTGACAACAAGCCGGCAACACCCGCCAGTGCCTACGACTGTATGGTTGTAGTGACGGTGGCTTCGGCAATGGGCTCTGAGACCGGGCCTGGTCGCTGGGGAGCTTCCGGGAAAAGGTGCAGAGTCCAGCGTTTGCAAAACAGCGGGGCCAAGGCCAAAGCAGAAAGCAGGAGCTACCAGCAACCGACGAGAGGGCACGGTCGAGATTTCAGTCAGCTTGCACCTTCATCGGCCGGATTTCCACTTGGCGTAATCGACATCAAAGCCTTGTCATAACCCTCCTCCGGACACGATGTCAAAGGGCTTCTTGCGGCCTGATGCTGGCCCAGCTCGCGCCCATTGGCGAAAGTCGGGTTGCCCGCGCCATCTAGAGAGTCTCGAGGTGCCGAGGGAACTGGAGCTCGAGACACCTAGAGAAACTCTCTAGTAGTGGTAGCCGCCGTAGTGGTTGAAGCCACCACCGTAGTTGCTGGCACTGCCAGTGTCAGGGGAAAGGGGGAGTCAGAGTGATGAGAGCCGGTATATTGAGAAAACAGCTGGATCCGGAAGACTAGGATGAACTACGGAGAGATATGTGTGCTCTTATAGTCATCAGAAGGACTATTGCACGAATACGAGGGCGGTACATGGGCCACCAACCAAGAATCCCGTGCCGTGCCACCCGCAACCTTAATGCCTTGAGGTCTCACTTACCAATGGCAAGCGAGCGGACTGGGCGATAGCCTGATAGTCAGTGGGGACGGGAACGGCATTGGCCTTCTGGTCAGCCGAGTCGAGAACGATGTTGGCACCATCACTCTCTTGCTCAGAAGTGCGCCGACACCATTCTGAGTAGCCATGTTGTCAGGTCGGTTGGTAGGTAGAGTGATGGGAACAGTAGTAGGTAAGTGTAGGGTGTAGATGACAGAAGACTGAAATCTGCCCTGCTTACATTCAGGGGGCGAAGCCTCGACAGCAGTGACGGAATCAGTAACCTGAGCGTCAGTGGAGTCGTTGATGCGAAAAGTGTGTCCCATGTCTCGTTGACAGTGTCCATGATCATCCTCTTCGCGTCCGCGGTGTAGTTTTATGGGCGCGCATCCAACCCGGGGGGCTACGGGGGCAAACACAGCGGCCTGTCCGCGCAGGGAAATAGAGTCAGACATGATCACTGCTGACATACTTGAAGAGTGCCTTCTGGTCCTCATCTAGGCCGTGGTACATCTTGATTTGAAAAGGTTCATCTCGACGGCATCTGAATACGCCAGGACTCGATGGAGCTCCAGCTTGGTCTGTCCCTCGGTGGGAGGCTGCTGGTCGTGATCTCTGTAATGACCCTTATTGGCCCCGGCACAACGCCAGAAATGGCATCTGTCGCTGGAAGAGTCCGCCTTGTCGTGTGCCACTACCAGGTGCTCTCTGAGCTCAACAACGTTGGCGAGAATAGGCCCGCTACTCATTGATGTCCATGTTGGCCATGGCAGTGTCCACGGCCTTGACACCGGTTTGGTGCTGCGGACCTTATCAGGGATTGCGCAACGCCAAAGATAGCACCTATCGCCAGTCGAGTCCCCATGGTTGTGAGCAACAACTAGGTGATTTCCGAACTCCGTGACAGTGGCGAAGACAGGGCCCCCTTCTGGACATCCCGGAACTCGGCATTGCAAGACATTCTTTACGTCAAGCCTGTCAAGCCGGCCGGCCCGCGACCAGATGGACGCGGCGGCGGTGACTTCGGTGATCGTCATTTTTTACGTCAAGCCTGTCAAGCCTGTCTAAAGGTCGGGAGAGAGGCTGCGTGGGTCAAGGTCAGGAAGCTTGCGCAGAATGGGATGAGCTGACTTGTCCTTTGAGGGAGGATGGTTGTGTTCAGCTCTGATGATCCGGAAAGTCTGATGCCCGTCACCGCTTGCCAAAGTGCGGAGCTTGCCTTTGAAGTCTCAACAAACGAGGTGCTCAGGTGGAGCGGCCGTCCCACGAGGACAGGCGATAGTGCGCAGCATCTCGTGGAGAATATCCTTGTCCAGGAATTCGAGGTTCACCTGGGCACAGTTCAAACCCAATGCGCGTGCAGAGACGACAATAAGCTCTCCTTTTTTGGAGGACATACCCAAGAACCAGGAGGAGGCTGATCGTGGACTTGGACAGTCGAGTGTCGTTGTCAGTTGACCTCAAGTCTCCGCACAGTCTAGCAGAGCTGAAATCAATAGACATGAAACCACCAGTCACTGATTGCAAACGAGGTTCTGCCGGGGCCTTCAATTTCTCGTTCTTGTGACTGGCGCTCAGTGACTTGGGGCTGGGTGACGGCAGCGGTGCGGGTAAGGCGGGTGCGGCGTACAGCAGCGGTAACATCTGCAAGAGCCACGGTCCGGTTAAGGCCGCCACGTCGCTCTCGGGGCAAGAGCCATGTCTCGCTGGGGCATACGATCTTGAACGGAGCAGGTTCCGGGTAAGGCGGGAGCGCCGCACCGTCTGGGCGACAGCATGGTGGTCGTCGGTGTTCACCGAGTTCGACAACGTTCTTCAAGATATCCCACCATCTATACAACCACAGGCGCCCTGGTCATACTCCAGGAAAGGAAGATAGCTTGGTGATCGATGCCAAAACTGGCTTCAGATTGGATACCAATGAGTCACGATCATGATGGAACGGAGGCGTACATTATGATCAAGTCCTTGTTGAGCCGTTTTCATCGAGTATTGATTGGACGGGCGTCCTCATCGAGAGTTTACCGGACGGAAGCGCGTCGAGTGTTTCTTGAACGGGCGCTTCCGTCGAGTGTTTATTGGACGGCATGCGATTTAGACTGAGGGGCGTCAACCTTGTGAATCTTGTGCACCATGATGTGCTGCGCGCCTGCCGAACTCGAACGGGCAGATTGTCTGGAGTGGTTGTTGATCATATAGACCTTCCTCATAAAGTGTCGATCAGACGATCCACCGACAGAATGAATTGTCGTGTTGAACGAGAGTCTGAAATGAAAGCGGCACTTGGCCGCTGGCTATTGCACCGTGGGAGTACCACGGCCGAACAGCCAGAAGAGGAGGAACAATGACCCCGAGGCTCAGCTACCTCAGTGGAAGCGGCAGGACCACCCACGATCCACCATGCTTTCGAGTGTTGAGAAGCGGATTCGAGCAAAGAGTTGTTGATCAATAGCTGGGTGTGAGTCGGTGGGCGGTGATTAAATAGCCGGAAGAGGGGCGGTACGTGAAGAGCGGCCGGCGGAGCGGCAGAGGGGTGGGGAGGGGCGGAGGGGTAGCTGGCGGAGAGGCAGCTGGAAGAGTGGTGGAGAGGAGGAACTTGAGAGGAGGAACTTGGGAGGAGCAGAAGAGAAGCTCTTGCGTAGTTTCAGGCTGCGAGAGCATTGAAAAGCCATACTATGCAGGTCCAGCAGATTTGACGAGGATCAGGAGCTGTGCCACACAGCGTGGAGGCCGGCGGCGGCGGCGGGGGGAGCCTTGGTGATTGGAAGCCGATGCGGGTAGGTTCGCAAAGGCGATTAACGTGTGGCTGCCATTTTTGTGACGCGGTGTAGCAACTGCAGACAATTCTGATGTCTAATCTGTCAAGTCAAGTTAGGCAAGCAGCTCGGGCGGATGTCAGGTTCGACGGGAAAATCGTCTGGAAATATCACGTACCTTGAAGGTCCTGACTGACTCTAGCGAGTGGCGATCCATGACGCTCTGCTGGGTGGGAGGATGTCCAGGAGAGGTTCTGGGATCTGTGGAACGACTGCAGCAAAACAAGTCAATGGACAGCGGGAGGACAACAGTCAACTTGAAGGGCGACCAAAAGTCCGGGCTTCACCCGACAACCATGTTTGCGGCAGCGCGCAATGAATGCCTGGGAAGGCAACCTCACGCTAGAAGTTGTCTGGGAGTTGGTTGTGTTTGACTGTCTTTGCTTTGTGGTGTGTTGTTTTGGAGGTGGTCGTTTTTGCCAGAGAGCTCGGCGAGGGGTGGTTAAAAGTGTGGGAAGGTGCAGAAATCTTTTCGAGCTCCCACAACAAAGAACCATGGAACACAACTGGGTGGCCGACGCGCAACAACCGCGGTTTTCTGCAGCGGCGCGTTTGCCTCCGACTGCATGAAGATACCTTTTGTACGCAAGTACCTTGATCGCGCCGGCGCCCGCCCACTACCTACTACAGACCTTGGGCGCGTTATTCCACGCACCTTGGACGACTAGAAACTTGTGCAAATGTCCTCACATGTTAGTAGGCGGAACAATTTGTTTCAACAGCAGCAAAGTAATACAGTCAATCTAGTGTCCAAGGTTGAAGACATTCCTTTCCGTCCAATAGATCACAAAGTAACGTATTTCTGTCCTGAGGGCCATCACCGCTATAAACTGCTAAGAAGAATAGCTTCAACGGATGGAATCATGACCAACAAGGTTGCTCCCAGATATGTGAATGATACACGTGAGTCCTTTGCTATGCTACCAAATGTATACACCAGACAAGATGTGCCGCAGTCGTGGTCAGCTTGGGAGAGGCAACGCGGCAGGTAGGTACAACCGAGCGATCCTCGACTATCTGCGTGGACGGCTTATCGAGGGCCGTGAATACATGAGGCATCAATGTCACGTCTAGCCTTTGCTGCTTACATGGCGAACAGTTTTGTTGTGAAGAGGTCATTCACGGTGGGTGACTAAGTCCTGATACATAGTACGCACTGGTCGCGTGACTTGCAATCGCGTTGGGAAAAAAAAAAAAAAAGTTGCATGACGCTCTCTAAAGGTGACCGGCAGAGTTCTTGTGCTTCTTCTTTGCGCTCTGAAAAAATCTGGTTTTCCGATACTGTATTACATCCTTGATTCTCGTGCTTGGGCAGAGGACCGACAGTTAGTTAGTCTTGCTCTACGTATGGTCGTACCTAGCTCCCCTCCACCACCGCTTTCACTTATACTAAGAACCAATCAGACGACGCCTGAATAGTGGGACTGCCAATATCACAAAAGCGGCAAAATGCCAACTCGTGTCACGATCGCTGACTTATCAGAAGCAGGTCGCAGCCACGCATGATTATGGCAAACTAACAAAATATGTAATTGTAGACAATTCAAAGCTACGGATCAGAAGCGGAGTTTTGTTTGAAATAGGAATGCAGAAGTTACGATAGTGACTTGGGCGGCGGAGACGAGGTAGATAAAGAAAGTTGATGGATCACCGATGGTGGGATCTGCATGACTCTCAAGACCAGCTCAACCTTGTAGTAAACAACTCAATTTGGTGGTTGACACCAGCTACACCCCACCATATTGGGTTAATGTTATCCCAGGTCCACTGAGACATCGTGTGGTGCTTGGATGGTTGGTCGGAAGCAAGAAAATCAAAATGATCATTGAGATCGAAGACGGTTACTTCAACTGATGCTTAATCATGAATGAGGTCCCTGATCGGTGGGAGCGTGGGGAGATCAACACAAGCAGAGGCTCCAGCGACGATGGGGACGCCAATCTCGCTTAGGCTTTCCACGATGGTGATGGACCCTACGCAATATACTGTGTACCGTCTCGTTGTCGGCCAGCTGGATATTGGCACTTTCGGACAAGTGCAACAACTAGGTGATTTCCGAGCTCCGTGATAGTGGCGAAGACAGGGCCCCCTCCTGGGTATCCCGGAACTCGGCATTCTAAGACGTCTTTTACGTCTTTCATATAGTTATTGCCGGGTACCTGAGGTTGAATGGCTGCTGGGGCTGCAACAGCGGGTTAAGCAACGGAGGGGGCCGCTGCGGCGGCGGAACAATCGATGGCGACAAGTGCGGCCTGGGCGATGCTTCGTAGGGGAGGTAGTCGGAGAGATCCTGCCGGACTGCCGATGGCAAGATAGTCCATTATTTCCCTGATGGGTGGGAGCAGCAGATCTGCCCCAGCAGATTCTCTGCTAGGCAGCGGCTAACCGGCCGCATCAGGGGGTTCCAACGGTCGTGGCACCTCGGCCGGGGCATGATAAGCGCCCATCTCTGCCAATTCTCCGGCGATATCATGTCCTCCGAAGGCGGATGGCACCGTAAACTGTTGAAAGAGGTTTACATTAGCGTCTGAATCCAAGACAAAAAGGTTGATCTGCACATGAAAATTTCTAGGTGCCGTGGCAGCAGACCGGACATGAGGAGATGAGAACATCGTGCAGGGTGTGGAAATTGGGAAACTTACCGCCAGTTGTTCTCTGCCAGAGACCTCCTCCTCTTCAGGAGCTGGCATCAGATACGCCTGTCCATTGTACATGAACAGACGGCCGGTTACATTGACGACTGTACTGGTGGTGTCTCTCTGTGAAGGCATCATGTCGCTTGCTGATTATGATAGTTGAAGGCGTTTAGTACTTATGCACGACCAGGACAGCAGCCTCACGTAGATAGCCCTCAGTGTTCTACGACCTCTGGTCGGTGATCCAACAGCCCTAGCGAGGAAAGCCAGGGTAGAGATACCAGGCGCGGAAATGCCGGATATGAAGAGATCGGCGCAAGCTCCAGCTCATACTGGGGCACCGGACGAGTCGACGGAACTGCCGCCGGAGCTGGCAATGATAAGGACTAATCCGCAAGCAAGCCTGGCGGAGAAGGCAAAACCCGAGGAGCAGGCAATCCGGGAGAAGCAGGCAAACCCGGAATAGCACGTGGCGGCTCTATCAATAAAGGAGCCTGTGTGCAGTTCCAACCCGGGGGATCGCCTACCAGAGGCATATCCATGTGCAGCATATAGTCAAAAATCCACGTTTTAAAAGGAAGAATAACGTTTTGAAGGCCCGGTCCTCCTAGTCCACGGGAATAAAGTGTATTATAAGAGGCCCGGTCCTTTTGTATACTTGGGATTAAAAATTACAAAAGAAAAACAAACGAGGCCCGGTCCTCCAAGATACACGGGATTAAAACAAAAAAAAAGAGAAAGAAAAAAGAAATACAAAGGAAAAACAAAGGAAAAACAAAAAGAAAAACAAAACAAAAAACCACTTCCCCCCACTTCATGGCCGCTGCAACCTCGGGCCGGGACCCCAGAAGTATGCGGCCGGTACAGCCCTATCAGGAGCTTTGTTGTAATGGCGGACATAGTTATGCTCCCGGAGGTGCCCTGGAAAACAAAAGTTAGCCATGATGCTGCAATTGCTGGCACAGAGAATAAAATAAATGATCTCGATTTAAGATAGGGAAAAGAGATAATCATCAGATCATAACTCGTTCCTAGATGAAGAAAAAAGAGCAAACCGGACGAAGCAAAAGGGATCAAACTTACTCCGGATATGTTTGGTGCCACGGACCTTATTAGCCCCAGCACAACGCCAAAATGGCATATATTGCCGGAAGAGTCACCCTGGTTGTGGACATTAACCAGGTGCTCCCCGAGCTCGACCACGTTATCGAAAACGGGCCCACCATCGGAGCACCCGGGCACACGGCATTCCAAGACGTTTTTTATGTCAAGCCTGTTTAGCTGGCCGGATCCCCGTGGCGGAGTGGCTGTGGCGGCTGCCACGGCGGGAGCGGGTTGGGCAGGAGCGGTGGGAGCGGCCGCTGCGGGAGGACCATACATGGTGGCGATCGCGGCCTGTGCTATGGCCTGGAGAGGAGGCAACGGCAGAGGGTCCGGCGTAGGAAACGGGGCGGCATCAGAGGGCTCTACCTCTGCCAAGCCTCCCCGATGATATCGTGTCCTCCAAAATCAGACGGGACTGTAAACTATTGAAAGAGGAGAGAATTAGAATTTGATTCAAAGATGAACGTAATAATCATGCATAACGATAGACAACGACGCAGGAACTTTGCTGAAAAGGGAATTGGGGATACTTACCCTCTCGATTTCTCTCGAGTACGGCTCCCCTATCTCGGGGATTCTCAGGTACACGTGACCATTCGCAATAAACACGCGAGTCGTCACGTCCGTGGCCAAGATGACCCTCGTCTGTTCTGAGGGCGACGGCGGCATGGCTGTCCGTCGTTGGTTGTTGGTGGTGGCTGTTGGAGGTAAGGTCGTTTACTGTTTAACAAATTCAGTAAACTTGAAATGTGGCCGACAGAAAAATCAATGAGAGATCTTGGCGCAGTTGAGCAAACCTGAAATAAATACTGCTGAAACCACCAGTCACTGATTGAAATCGAGGTTCTGCCGGCAGAATTTCCGCTGGGCAGCGCCCGCGTGGGCGGTCAAACAGATTTGATTGTCCCTAACCCAACAATAAGATCACCGTACCGCCACTGGACCAGACAGCAAATGCTTCACGTCCGCCGCGCCTTTAGGGGACCAGCTCGGTTGCTCACCAGGCTGAGATGAGCTCTTGGTCCCCCGCGTGCACCTTGGTGAAGACAGCGACAATGGTGGGGGACATATTCCAACATCAAAGTACAGATACAGAGAAGAGACGAGTTCAGATAGAAGATGTCACAGAGTGGGATATGAACTTTTGTGTGATTTATATCGAACATCGGATTGAATATTCAGAAAACAAGTACTATAGAGGATCGTCTCGTGCGTCAGAGAAGCAGAACTCTCGCTCTTGAAACTATTAGACGAAGGGGCCTGTACACTTATATCCTCCAATTCCTTTGCCTGCCTGTTCATGGGCGGGAGAACCGCCTGCCTTCTTGATGGCACCGTTGCCATCGACGTCGGATGAGTTCCTCCAGGTTCGAGTACGTTACACAGGCATCGCTTATAACGCTGCCCGGTGTTATCTGATCATGGATCGATCGTGTGAGAACCGGACAGATGACAGATTGCTGAGCACTCTCGCGCTCGCCGTTGCCGTCTTCGGCATGCTTCGGGTGCTGCTTCAACGCGGCCACGTCCCACCAGTACTGCTGCTCCTCGCACCAGCGCCTGTCTTCCCAGAGCTCAAGGTCAGGGCGCTCAGGTCGTGCGGAGCGGCCGTTCCGCGAGGACAGTGCGGTGTGGCCGGGGCGCGGCGCGCAGCAGTACGACGAGGTGATGGTGCGGGAGGAGTTGAAAAGAGAGAATCAGGGACTGATGCCACCAAGAAGTCGCGGCCGAGAAGGGCGAGGAGGTAGTAGTTCAGGAGATTCATGATGTTTGTACCGAGCAGGTGTCTTCATGAGAACGATCCGACCGCTATTCTCACCGGTTGGGAAAATGCGATGCTGGTGTTTCAACGCCGGCTTCGCCATCTCGACGTCCTCCTTGTCTGAGGTGACCTGAGACGGCGAGGACTTATCGCCGTTGACATTAGAAGTAGCATAGCTTGACTCCCGTGTTGAGCTCCGCCAGATTCGACTCGAGTAGGCCACACAGGCATCTCTTATAACGCTGATGAACTTTGGTCTGATTTATATCAAATATCGGATCGAATATCTAAGAACCAAGGACTATAAAGAATCGTCTCGTGCTCCGATTAGAACGGACAAGTGAGTCGCGGGGGTGGTCGCTCATGTTCGCGGCATCCTTGAGGTGCTTCTTGGGGTATCGCTTGATCTGGAAAAGAACGGCCAAGTGAATTCTGGAATCGAGTGTGTTTACGGCGCCCTCAGGCCGGGTGGTTTTTGAGGTACCGCTTGATTTGAAAAAGAACGGACAAGTGAATCGCCGGGGTTGGTCATGTTTGCGGCGTCCTTGGGGTGCTTCTTCAAATACCGCTTGATCTGGCGAACAACGCCCGACTGAGATTCGGAGTCGAGTGTGGTCGCGAGATCCTTGGGGTGCTTCTTGGGGTGCTTTCGACGGGAAGAAGAAGGGCCAAGTGAGTCGCCGGGTTGGTCATGTTCGCGGCGTCCTCAGGCCGGGTGGTTCTTGAGATACCGCTCGATCTGGCGAACAAGGACCAACTGAGATCCGGAGTCGAATGTGGTCGCGATATCCTATCCGGAATCGAGTGTGGTTGCGACATCCTTGAGGTGCTTCTTGGGGTGCCTCTTGAGGGGAAGAAGAACTTGGAATGGCTGAAAACTGATAGTTCAGAGCGCCGGACGAAAATCTTCACAAAATGTCAGACGGAACTCTCGTGCGTTGAGTCGAGGTCGGGTAAATACTAATAGAGAACAGACGATCGGCGATCGCTTTTGCTTTTGAGCTGAGGGAAGCCAAGAGCTGTAACTGGTTGCTGGAGTGCGACGAGAGTCATCAAGATGAAGTGCTCCGCTCCCAATGATGAACGGCTGTGGAAGGCCGATGGGTGCCTAATGGTCGAAGATGCACGAGCGCGTCAAGAGAGTTCTAAGAGAGAGTTCTTGGACTCGCGAGATGGAAGGTTTCTTTCGGATTGAGTTCCGGACGGAACCGGTGCTCGTGATGAAAGAATAGAATGGTGAAGAAATATTGTCCAGCCGAGGCGCCAGAGAAGAGATGTGCGAAGGCAAAATGCCTCTCAAATCTGTGCGCAGTGCAGACGGCGGATGGAAGAAACTCAGATCGGATTGAAGCGGGTGGAGGGGAAAACAAACAAACACCAAGGCTAGAACACTACGTGCGCGCCGATAAGGATTAGATAAATTCACATTTAGGTGGGCGACGCGTGGCGGGATTGCGGATAAAGCTCGGAGATCAAAAAGATCCCAGCCTGCATGAAGTCGAACCGCGACGCGGTTTCATGATGGTCACCAGGTCGAGCACGACCTAGGCAGAGACCCGTGGGTTAGCTGGAGGAAGACGGTTCCTGTGACCACCAGTGGCAAGTCCATGCTCTCTCAAGTTGAGGATCAGGCCAAGATAGTATGGGATTTCACGAAGACAGACAAGTCATAATACCCGGAAAGAGTATGAACCAGAACTATAAAGTAATGATCGAGTTGTAGTAGAGTAATAGGAGCTCGTAGCTCGTTATATAAGGTACGTAGAAGTATTACAAGGTGATTCACAGTGCTCTGGCTAACAAAGAAGACTATCAGGTTAGATATTGTAATTGTCCATGTTGTTAATAAACTTGAAAGACGGAAATCTGTGACTTTTACGATTGGTGCAATCAAATTAAGTATCCAGCTTCGACAAATCAAGAGTCATCCCCAACAGCTTGTCCTCCTTGACTTAGTCATAGGCGTAGCCACTGACACCCCTAACACCAGGATTCAGAGGCGAGAAACACGCAACACCACAGTCTTCCAGATATTTGCCACCCCTGCCTTCCCACTCGTGACCAACGGCTGCAAGAACAGTGCTGGCCGCACCTTGCTGTGGACTTTTCATCCACTTCATCAACTGCTGATTCTCTGTCCAGCTCGCCTTAGCAGAATCAGACAAATGCTGCTGCAGATTGGTCAAGATGCCCCCGGGCATTACACTGAGAGCGTGAATACCACCGGGAGCATACACACGGTCAACATAGTTCGCCATGTAAATCTGAGCAAGTTTGCTCTGACTATATGCCTTGGATGGATCATATGCGCCATACTGTGCGAGGTTGAAGTTATCGAATTGAATCTCAGAACTGTGGTGCCCACTGCTCGAAACATTGACGATACGCGAATTGAACTCCGATGTCGAGGCCTTAATCATGGCGTCCCGTAGAAGCCAGAAGAGCAGAAAGTGTCCGAGGTAGTTGGTTGCAAGTTGGCTCTCGAAGCCATCGATGGACTCTTCTCGATTGGGCACCGTCATGATTCCGGCATTGCAGATCGGGATGTTGAGCACTGGAGACTTGACAAGGAATGCCGCAGCGGCGTCCCTCACGGATGAAAGGGAGCTTTTATCGCATTCCAGGAGCTCTACGCGACCTGGCTCCAGGAATGATCTACACGCCTGTTGCGCCTTTTCAAGAGACCTGACAGCGAGGAAGACCTTTGCACCAGTGGCAGCCATGGCGCGAGCTGTCTCGATGCCAATGCCGGAAGAAGCGCCAGTAATCAATACGACCTAGAAATTCATAAGTCTGTGTGACTCAGAAATTTGGGGCTAAGGAAAAATGATGATACCTTGTCATTCATGGGTCTTAACTTTCCTTCATTCTCAACTATTTGCATAGCAGTAGGCCTGGCATCGCCTGGCCCATTGGGCCTCTTGTGGGAATCGGCGTATTTGGACATTGTGCAAGGCACAGTAGTCTCGAGATACTGTGAAAATAGAATTAATCTGGTTAATATCACGTACTTGCATTGGCACTTATTTATACTTCGAAATACTTCATTCAATATCGGAATCTCTCGCTTTCGGGTCAGGATTTGTACCTGATCACAGCATCATGCAAAGGAGCTGGGCATAGAGACTATACGCCGACCAATCATATCCCGCTCCTGGCTAGACTTGTCCCGAAAAGGACAATGCAAAGCTTGGCACTTCTAGTCCACCTTGAGCTGGTCCCACCCTTCGTGTCATCCATCGCCAGTCTTCCAGTCGCAGGGCTCTCGGTATGATGGCATCCATGGTGGCTGCATTCACGGTCGAGGAAGAAAGCGCTTCCTGCAGCAGCCGAAGGCATTCCCATTTGTAGTGTAGCGCGAGCTCGTAGTAGCAATGATTCTTCGTCAAGATATGGAGACTGCGACAGGCATAAAAGAAGATGCCTTTTAGCATGCCCAAGTCCGCAATGGCCGTGGGAACCCACTGCGTGGCAGTGTTGCGCTTGTATGATCCGAGGTCTGTGAATTGTTGGCTGTGCCGAGTCTCCAATGGGACGACTATCCGAATATCTTCGTACGAAAGAGTGTATCAGCATGTATTTACAATATGGGGCAGAGATGTTTGGGACATGTGCATACAATGATCAAACAGGCGATGCTCCAAAGGTGAAAGTGCACGACAGCAAACATCAAAGGCGTCTCTCTGCATCGGAAGCACAGTGTTGATCAGACCAGCAAACTCGAGCATCCGTGATGCCTCTCCGTGGATGATCGTATGATCGAGTGTACTGTCTGGCAGCTGTGGTGTTGTCCGGTCCTGATACTCGCGCATCCGATGCCGCCTGATCCTGGCATGTCCCGATCTCGCCGCTTGCGAGCGAACAGCCCTGCGCGCCGCTGATGGCCCTGGACACCTCGGCTCATCGACATCGATGAACAGCATGGCCTCGAATCGACCGTCCCTGCGAGCAATGAGTAGTTTCAGTGCATAATCCAAGTCACCACTGGCTCGTTGTTCGATGTCCAATGCGTGACAGCACAAACTTTGGATGCAAATGCAAATAAACCCGGCACAGTCACAATTCAACCTCATCAAATGTATCAGATCATACACCTGTCAGCCGCACAAGGCAAGTTCTTTCGGAGAGTGGGGCGTCTGTGCCGCACCGCCAATTCCACTCCTACATTACGGAGGTTTGCGCGAACTCATATTGAACGAAAAGTGCTGCGCCGCTCAAATGCTGACAATTAAAAATGTTGTTTGACATGATGTTTCTTTCTTTCTCTCTTTTGCTGCAAATAGATAGCCAGTAACGCCTTGCTGAATCATACGGCAATGTAAATGCAACTTTGCCAATGGTATCATCTCTAAACAACGCCCGCTCACACCGCAGCCAGCCTGGAACATGATACTGACTACAGTTTCCTTTATACATGATGTCTCCTCCATATAGTGACTCATACCTCCATCTTGGGAGGTTCCTTCCAGTGTCGTTACATCGCTCTTACAACACTTCGTCTGCATTCATGCTCTCGTCTTCCCACATGGGTATGCCTTCGTCGAGATCGCGTTGCTTTTCATTCCATGAATTCCTCCAAGCCTGGAACTTGTACTTGTGCTGTACAGGCTCGATCCATTTCCTGTACAATCCTCGCTTGTTGAGTCTGCGTCTGTGCCTACGCCTGTCCCATACATCCATGTACATGACTTCATCTTTGGTAAAGTCGTGGCCAGTGACCCAGTCCGACACTTCTGCAGCCACATCGCCAAATTCCTGACCGACGCGCCATGCCAGTGCTCGTCCTTTACCGCCGGTGGCCCATTCATCGAGCATGAACGGCGCCGCGTATGGAAAGTAGGGCTCGTTCGGTGACCAGTCACAAGTCATGCCGCTAGGACAATTGTAGGTATCGACATAAAGAGAGCAGAAGACAGACTCGACGGCGTACCAGATGGCAAGGAGAAAGGTAACGAGGCCCAGTGGCGTGAGTCGGAATGTAGGATACCGGCGATAGAAAATTGGAAATCCAAACTGTGCTTCACTGTATGACGGATGGTACGCCATCGGTGTGTCTTGTGTTTCGAAGATCGTCGAGCTCTGGACCAAAGCTGATTTTTGCTTGCTTTGCGATATCTTGTCTTCCAAACGTTCGATGCCCAGCTTGGCAGAACGAATGCCTTGAAGGCCCGTCTGGAGCGACTTGCTCATGCGAAGCCAGGTCTTCTCATCATCGTCTTCGCTCTTGAGATCGTCTTCAATTGAGGGATCGATGTCTTCGTTGTCCAACAGGTCATCAAAGTCGTCCAGAGTTGAATCCTCAATATGGTTTTGGCGCTTGATCATGCGGAGATCCTCCTTGACAGTGGGAATTTTGGCGGTATTAACAAGGCGGCGTTTCGTTCGACGCTTGACACGACGAGTAGTCTTGCCCTTGTCGGAAGAGTCAGTGTCTTCGTATTTGATCTTTGGCTCCTTCGAGACTTCCGTCTTTTTGGTTGGTATCTTCGTCTGAGGGGCTGGCGTATCTGATTCGACATCGGTCCAGTCAAGGTCTCTTTCCACCTTGACAGTAGCTGGCGTCTCGACATATGCCCCCATTACACGAGGAGTCGGGAGTGTCAAAGGGTCGACGCGAGTCTTGGCCTTTGGCGTTTCTTCGATATATGACCTATCAGAGAGACCAGGGGATTTAGCCCGTGATGAACTCTTTTCGGATTGGTCCTTAGCAAGCGCAAAGAGATCCATCTCAGCCTCGATCCGGTCTACAGGGTCTGTTTCTGATGGAGCCTTGTCGAGAAGTGTGCCCGCAAAGTCAACAGTAAGCCTATCTCTGGAGCTCTTAGCTCGCATGTCTCGGGACTGCTGTTCTTCACCAAACGGACGTCGGTGTTCGTCAACTCTCTCGGGCGCCTTGTTGTTGGTGGGGGCAATGTCTGGTGTGGGATCTCGAGATTGTGGTAGATTTCTTGAAGGAGGACTTGTTGCCTCTGTGAGTCGCCGAAGCAAGTCAGTATCGTCTTTGGTGTCCAGCTGAGATTGCTTCGACGAGAAACTCTCCTTTGTTCTGCGATCGGAAACACCTTGACCTGTTGACCTGGGAAGTCTAGAATTATGCTGAGGTGAGGCAGACTTGCCAACTCCAGCTGCTGTCTCGCGATTGCCGTTGACTCTGTCTCTAATAGACGTCCACGGCTTTTCTCGAGAACTTTGTAGGCCGAAATGCCTCTCCTCTTCCGGGGATGACGAGCGAGACCGAGCCTCGGCGTTTTTTGCTCGAATCTCGTCAAGTTTGCTCTGAGATAAGGCCCGAGGAGACACCGCAGCCATCTCCCGAGCTCTGATCTCATCCAACCTAGGATTCGTCCTCCTTCGCAAAAGACTGGACTCTTCTTCAGGAATGTCGGCATTCGCAGCCTCAATCTCCAGCTCCCGGATTTTGTCGAGTTTATCGTTGGTCCGTTTTGGCTGGTCAACAATTGGTGATGCTGGTGCGGAATCATTCGATGGGCTGTTGTTGCTGCCTAATTTTATTCGAGGACTATTCGATACTTGCAGATCACCAGCTGTGAAGTCGGCATCCAGGTCCCAGCCAAAGCTCTTCTCCGGCGACGGATTGGTAGGCCGCGTAATCGGAGAGCTGCCAAGGTCCTCATTTCCGTAATCGACTGGTGACAACGGATCAAGATCAGGATCAGGGAAGTCAATGCCAGGTCCAGCGCTCCCCCTGGGCAATTCTTCGACCTTGCCTGACTGGCGTTCGGCTTGGTTGTCCTCCTGCGCGACTTTCGGTGCCGCGTGTCCGTTGCTCGTGAACAAGCCGTCAAATTCTCCATTGCTGCTACCGATTTGATGATTCTTGTCGAACTGTCGGAGACGATGGCCGAGGTCGACGCCTCCGACACTTCCAAAGTACTGGTTCGATCTCGTGTCTATCGACTCCCTACGCCGGTATGACCGAGGGGCCGGACTTGGCGATCCGTAAGCCACCCTATTGGCCTCGGCATTCGCCATTTCAAAGGCTTTCTTCAGATCAATGTTGGAACCGCTCGAAGACGAGGAGCCACTGCGTTCTCTAAACTCTTGTGCCTCTGCAAGCTGGAATGCAGCCTTTAGCCCCAAAGGTTGTCGTCGTCGGCGGCTGCTGTCGGCCGGAGAGGGCATGGGTGATCCTGCGGGTCGCTGGCCGTTGAGATGTTCCGAGGTCGGTGCAGAAGTCTTTGGTCGTGGGATCTGGGAGTCCCGAGGTGATTCCCTGGACAGGTTGGTGCGGCCCAATAGCGAGACCGGTCGGGCTATCGGGCTATGGGGAAGTCGTGACTTGGTCGCGCTTCCTACCGAGAGGTCCGGGGAGGAGAAAGTGAAGGAGGCGCCTTCTTCGTCGTGCAGATTCTCCTTGGACTCGATGCGACCGGATCCTGTCCTCTTGTGGCCCACTATAGACTGGGGCGTGCGACCTGTGCCACCATTGGGACGCGCCGTGGCGAGCACGTCGGGCGGGCTGCGCGGGCTGAAGGCCATCGTAGCACTGTCTTGGAGGGAGGCTGGCTCAGATCGTTGGCGGGAGTTGACGGGGTGAACGGTAGTCAAGCGAACGGTTGCTTGGTCGCGATCGAGAATAAATGCATGGTTTCTTCCAGCAGCGGTGATGCGACTCGAGCCGGCAAGGTTGCAACTGGCAAGATGGGCGGCAGTAGACACAATCAGGGTGTTCGCGAACAATCGAAGGCTATTTCGGTGGTGAAATGAGGGAGTTGTCAGTCGAGGTCGAGGTAAGCGAAGCGAACAATCGATTTGGAAAACAATAGCGGATTGGCCCTCTCGATTTGGCTACCAGCGACGCCTGCTAAAGTTATTGTTGTTTCCGCGCTGGTCGGCGATGTGGAGTCGCCAAAACCGCGTCGCGGCCCCGCCTTTAGTTCCTTGCTCGCTGCTCGCTGGCATTCCGATGACCAGCCAAATTTAGCTCAGCCAAGCCGCGGCATCAACGTTGTTTCTCATCGGCTGCCAAATGACAAAATAATTGGCTATGGACCTCATTCTTTTCCCAGATTGAAATACATTTTAGAACCCCAGGATTTCCAGTGCAAAACAGCCATCGTTTTTCGAGAGGAAACATAAGAATCTTCCACACAAAGAACAAACCAGTTTGCGGCTCACTGTCTCAGGCCGGATCAATGCATGTAGAATACAAATATACCCTTTAGTGCTACCTGGTATACTTCGCAGGCAGGTATTGATAAAACAATATCGTCTTACTAGAGCTGCCGCTTCCAAAACGTATCCTCTACTAGATAGAAAGGTGCAATCGTATATTGTCTCTACCTCGCTTTTAATGTCTTTTGATTACATATGATACTTTATCGAATGTAGAATCGCCAACGGACCCTTCCCGTGCAGACATTCAGAGCGTCAGGGCATGCCGGTCCATCATCTCCCGCATCGGCTCAGCGGTGGCCCGAATACGCGGAATAATGAGTTAAAGCATACAACTATAACTTTTGTCAATGCTGTCTAAGGAAAAACATATTTGATTTGAGAAATCTTTTTGATAACCTGATTAAAAAAAAATATCAAAAAACACTCCGGCTCGGATTCGAACCGAGGACTCAGGAAGGTCTTGAGTAATCAAAATCCCACGTGCTAACCGACTACACTACCAGAGTAGAATATCTGATTGGTCGGTGGGATGCTTATAGCAGACTATGATAGCGTGAGCATTGTGGGCACAGATGAATCATCGACTGCGTAAGCATTCAATCAATTTACGCATACATAGATAAGACAAAACTCCTATTATCGTGACCGGCGTGACACATCGTTTACTATTCTCGTGGTTGAGTTGTTGTTGACTCATTGACAAAGCACACCCTGGTCGGCTTGGGAGTGTATGGAGATCGACAATAGCTAGCAACTGCAAGCAAATAAGAGCCAACGAACGCTATACTTGATCCCATAAAACATCAAAGAAATAAAATAAGTTAACCCGATCTTCGCTGAGTGCATCATGTGGTTCTATATTCCCGACGGCATGTCTTTTTACCGCCTAATGCCCATAAACGCCGTTCCCATGGTAAAAGAGGCCACCCATCATTACCTGCCCTTGACTTTTCTGATGACGACCTTGCTGCCCTCGAGCTCCCAGCCGACCTTTTCGTTGCTGATCAGGTCCATCCAGTTGGCGTCGGCGCACTTTTCGAGATAGGCCAGGTCGACGCTCAGGTAGCTGCGGCCGAAGCACTTGAGCGCGTGCCGGCGCATGCCCTCCTCGGCGTACTCAAGCAGCTTGGCCTTGTGCCCGTCGGCGCTCATGCGCAGCCGCTTGAGGAGCACGTAGTTGTCGTGCGCGAGCGCCTCGAGCACGCCGTCCACCTTGGGGTCGCGGAGCCGGTGCCGGTGGCGCAGCACGTACGCCTCGGCGAGGTCGCCCCGCCGGCACGCCGTGTCCAGGATCAGGTAGCCCACCACCTCGGTCGTCTCGATGCTCGTCATGGGGTTTCGCGGGTGTATACGCCGCAGCAGATGTAGTATAGAAGGGTGGTAGGTCTCTGGGTGTCTCACGAGCACCGCCAGCCGGACGCAGAAGAGGTAGGCCTGCACAGCAAAGTCGTCGGCTCGCTTCGAAGCCACGATCCCCTCGCGCAGTTTCCTCAGGGCCGCGAGAACATCGGAAAGTCCCTTTGTATCGCTCGATAGCTGCGACGATCTCACCGGTACCCCGGCAGGTGCGGTGGTCGCATGGTGAGGGTGTGGTCTCGCGGATGTCAAGTGCGGCGTCGTCTGTGCAGTCTTGTTGGCCTCGTCGTTTTGTAGCGTCAGGTTGAGCGAAGCGAAGCGTCGCATCAGCTCATCTCGTTCGCCAGCGTCGGAGCAGAAAGTCATGTAGCGCTCGACAATCTTCGTGTAGTATCGTTCTTGGGTCTTGAGGTCGAGTAGCCTGTCGTCGCCTTTCGAGGGCAGCCCGAAGACCTCGAGGGGGTCGAGTTCGACGGGCTTCAGGCGGCTCCAGGGGGCAGAAGGCGCTTTGCCGCCACGATGGCCTCCCCTGGCACCGCCGCGTCCACCACGTCCACGCATTCTCAAGTCATTATATGACGAGTCAGACTCGTAATGGATTGGAAAAGAGCGAGCAGACGGGAGAGCAAAGAGATGTCGAAGGCCGACCTGAGTGCACTGTTGTATTGGCGGGGTAGAATGCTTGAAGCTTAGCTTAATCTTATCGCTGAAGTAAACATTATGCGGAACTAATCAAGCGCCAGGGGAGGAATTCATGCAGAAACATTGTCAATCGTTTGCCAGGGTAACAGTGTACTATTGTCATATATTTGAGTATTATACTTGTTGTTCAAGAATCTACATCAGGCGGTGGCCACCACAATGAGCCATACACGCCCACAACCCAGACCATCTCGCGAGCCGATGCATTGGCCTGGTGGAATACCTTCACATATACAGATTCATGAGCAGCCTATCAAGGATGACGCAGTGTTAGCCGAAGAAACCAAAGGTTGGTAATAGTTCTTAGAAGTGAGAAGTATCTGAAAATGAAACAGAGATTAACTACTACCACCAATTTTTTTAATTTTTTTTTTTTAAAAAGGCAAAAGTCTGATCTACGTATCCAGGAAAACGCACCCTCCAAATCACACATTGAACATGAGGGAAACACATCTGAGCTCGATCAACGCCGCCATCTTGTGTCACGATGGGTCTCGATGATGCAGTCAGAGCGAGATGAATTCCAACATCGAGCCAAGACACGCGAGAATGGATACTGGTTTTCAGAAGAGTTGTTCGCGACGGGCCCGCCTCATGGCCCAGCAATGGACCCTACACGACGGAATAGCACGTGGTTGTATCTGATCGACGTAGAACTGCCGCTGAGCCCACGCAACCGCGCGCTGTGGACCAAGATGCGCATCCTGCTCTCCCGGCTCGACGGCACGGACTCTGCCTCCGACTTTGACGACGTCTGGGTCGTCGAGCCGAATCCGGTCCCGGGGCTCGCCTCGCCCGTCACGCCCGAGAGGTTCCAGGCGTGGCGCCACGTCGAGAACGCCGACTTTGTTGGCATGGCCATGTCCCGCGCGGGCCGAGTCATCTTCAAGGATCCCAAGTCATCCTGTGTCCTGGTTGATCAGGAGGCTCTCAACACGGGCATGGTGTTGCTGTGCGAGTTCGAATCCAATGGACGATTGGAACCAAACGCGCATGCCCGCATCCGGCCATGGTTCTTATATGAGTACTGGACATTGATTCTGGGTCTGGGATGGACCGTGGGATATTTACTCAGTGGCAGAAGTACTTGGAGATTCTCAAGCCTCAACAGTCCGTATGTGGCCTTTTACCCTTGTTTTTTTAGACAAACAAAGTCTCCTGGTTTGCCAGCCGGCATGATGGACAGAAACCTTTGCATCTGAAAATTAAAGTCTCGTTGTGTGAATCATGCTAACCACTTAGCGATCTCCCCAGGTTAGATATGGAGCAACCAATCCTGCAAGTGCTCGAGGAGGGCAGTATGGTCCTACATGGTCCCTGGTGCCAAGTCGAGGATTTCAAGAAGCGAATTAACACATATGCTCCTGGTTACCTGTCCATGGAGGAAGCAGGAAAAGGAATGGCTCCAGATTATGATCATGCTAAGCTTGTCACTCGTGACCGACGGGATTCAACAGAAGCATTGAATGACAGCGAGGACCATACGTAGGGGCTTGACAACGTGGGAAAGGCGTCAAAATAGCGAAGCCACTTCAAACCAATTATTCGAAGCTCAGAGAAGGACATCGGAGACGTAACAGGAAGATTATCCCCTCCTCAGGATTAATAACATGGCGACCGGGCGCTCAAGATGAAATGAGTTCGATACCATCAGTGTATCGGTCAAATTGAATATGAAATACAGAGAAGTCACGTTGCTCGTTGCTTATGTTTACCGAGCACTACCACATTGAAGGTGAACATCACGCTATCACATCAAGACAACATCGAAGTTGTTCATCTCAATATCTTTATTCTTGATTTTTATCTAGCATATCTAGCCCTTGGCAGCACCAGCCTTGATAAGGAGGATGTCACCATCCTCGACGACGTATTCCTTACCCTTCGTCATGATCTTACCCTTGGCTTTCACTTCAGCTTCATCGCCAAGCTCCTTAAGCATGTTGAAGTTGTACACAACAGCCTGGATGAAGGTCTTTTCGAAATCTGTGTGGATGACACCAGCAGCTTGAGGTGCCTTGATACCAAGACGGATGGTCCATTGACGGACCTCATCGGTACCAGTGGTGAAGAAGCTGCCAAGGCCAAGAGCCTTGCGCATGGAAAGAATAATCTTGGGCAACGATGACTCGACGCCAAGGTTCTTGCACTCCTCTACAGCCTCGGCTTCGGTCTCGAATTGTGTGAGACGCTCCTCGAAGCATACGGAGAGAGGCAGGATGGGGTCACCAGCGGCGTGCTCCTTCATCCACTCGGCAATCTTGGGAAGATGCTTGTTCTTCTTACGGATGAAGTCCTTCTCGGACAAGTTGACCAAGTAGACAACAGGCTTGGCAGAGAGCAGGAAAAGAGGGTTGATGACCTCGACCTATTGCAACAGCGTTAGCTATGGCTCATCCAGATTTTGAATCTTGACAAAGTGTGATTTGTGGATGCAGTCAGAGTGTGTTTCTTATCTCAGTAGGTCCTCTGCGTTGTTTGGTGAGGCCTTCGAAGAGCTGGGATTAGATCAGGCCATATGGCCCTTATTCATCATGAAAGTGCAGAGGTAGGCAAGTGTGAAGAAGCATGGTTTCTTACCTCCTTTGGTGACCAGGCGCCCTTTCGGACATCTTTGCCATCCTTGAGCCAGTTCAGGATCTTTTCGATGGTATCTTGCTCCTCCTTGGCCTTCTTAACCTCGAGACTCTGACCGCCCATGCGAGTCTTCTTCTTCTGGTTCTCGAGGGCCTTCTCGACGAACTCAATATCCTTGAGTCTCAGCTCCTCGGCAATGATGTCGAGATCTCTGCAGGGGTTCACGTCACCCTCAACGTGGATAATCTCGGCATCATCGAAGCAACGCACGACCTGGAAGATGGCGTCGACGGCTCTGATGTGCGACAAGAAAGCGTTACCAAGACCAGCACCAGTAGATGCACCTCTTGTGAGACCAGCGATATCGTAGACCGTCAAGTTGGCGGGGACGCGCGACTTGGGGTTGTACTTCTCGCAGAGCCAGTCATATCGCTCGTCGGGCACGATGACACGAGCCTCTTCGGGGTCAATGGTGGCGTAGGGAAAGTTCTTCGAGAGGCTGTCAGCGCGGGGGTGCTCGAGTGGTCTTCTGCAGAGATTTTATTTCTCAACGTACGGCGGGGTTACCAAGGTTGCACTTGGTGATGGCCTGGAAGAGGGTCGACTTTCCGACGTTGGCAAGACCAACAATACCACTCTTCAAGTTGTTTCCGGGGCGACCCAGAGGGATCTTCTCTTCCTTGACAACCTTCTTGGGAGGCATCTTTACTTTCTTCTTGTTCGCGTACCCGCGGCAGGTGACGAAACAGTAGAGTGGAGAGTTTGCTGCAGCAGTGAATCTGGTCACAACTGAGATGTTTGGAAAGGCAGAGCTAGCTGCAAATGGACGACCGAGGCGGGCCAGAGAAGAGAAGGAGGTGGGAAAAGGTAGGGAAGACACGGTGGTCTGTTTGTTCGGTTCTGGCTGGGGAATTAGACCAGCCTGAGAACGCAGGAGAGGGTTTCGAGTCAAATCTCAGTGAAGAGTTTGTCTACGAGCGACGGATTGGGTATTGGGTATCTGGAAGGAATTAAGAGAGTAAGAAAAGGGAAGAAAAAGGCGGGCAGTGGGAAGCCTCATGCAAAGGAGGGGAGCTTCTTTACAGTTGCAGCATTGAGAATGGAGGGGCTGCTCGAATGAGGGAGGGAAAAAAAATCCTTTGCGGTTTTCAGTGGGTTTTTTCCCAATCAGAATCCAAGTTTTTTTGCGTGGTTCCTAGAAAAGAAGCTGTGTCGGAGCTCGGTGCCAAGTAACACCGGGCCATCATTGGACACTGCGCTTGCCTGGATACAGTAACGGCTGCAGGAAATGCCCTAAGCTGGCTGAGACATGCCGCTTGTGACTGGCCAATGTGACATTTGTGACAGGTAACAGTCTGAAGACGTCACTGTCACCAGCCTAATAAGGTACATACCCAATGTAGGCACGCACCATGGTTCCCCAAACTTTTAGCCAGGGGGGGCTTTGGGGCTTCGAGTCGATGCTAGGCGAAGGATGGAATTGGATCATGTCCCGCATTCATCAGCTCGCTCCCCAGTGGCTGACGCCGTCCCAAGTCCGTCCTAGTGCTCTCGTCGGTTCTCGTTCTCGACCTGAGGCAGACCTCGGGGTTGAATTGAGACATGAATCCTGAATGATGCCTTGTTGTCACCCGCTTCCTGTAGACTCTGTATACATATTCCTTTTCTCCAGATCATCCCAATGCTGCGCAAGCACATCGAAAGTCTGTATCACTAGCAGCATCTCTCTCGCATACCACGTACATTGTACGACATAGCAGGCCAATATCCTCTTCCGCCCGCACTGAGACACACTCCACACACGCTACCGATCGCATCTTAGAGCCTCAAAGCATCCCCACACGCATTGCATCTAATCCGCCTCGCCATGTCCTCTAAGCAAGCTGGCAGATCTTCCATGAGCCGGCCAGGCAGGCAGTCGTCGCATCGGTCAACATTATCGCTGTCCCGTACGGAAGTCATAATACATGTCTATGATCTACTCCCGGTAAGTCGTCATACCCACTTCCCGATACAGCACGAGCCAACAATCTGCAAGGTAGCTGACATGAGACTTCATCATAGGCCGGTCGCCTGTCGTCGCTCCTCTGGACTTTTGGCTCATCCCTCCTCCATACCGGCGTCGTGATCAATGGCCGCGAGTATGCCTACGGTGGCCACGACAGACCGTCGGTGACGGGAGTGTACTGGACAGCCCCACGTACTTGCCCGCCAGGCGCCACCTTCAAGACTGAGATACTGCATGGCTTTACCTTTGCGACACAGGCCGAGATCGATCAGATCATCAAGTCCACAAGCGAGGACTTTCCCGGAACGAGCTACAACCTGTTGACCAAGAATTGCAACCACTTCACGCAGAGCCTATGCGAGCGGCTGACTGGTAGGAAAGGTCCCAGCTGGCTCAACCGCGCAGCCCAGATCGGGGTGGCTCTACCCTGCGTCGTGCCACGAGACTGGCTCGAGCCTCCGGACTACGAAACAGCCGACGGAGCGCTCGTGGAGGAAAGTGATGACGAGCTGACCGCGCATGAGGGCCAGGGCTTCTTGAGCAGAGAAAACAGCTACCGGGAAAACCTGGTCGACAGCCAAGCTGGGGATCGAACCACAGCTGGCGGTGCCGGGAAGGGCAAGGACAAAGCTACGTCTGCCAGAGACTCGAGCGGACGACCGCTGCCCGCCGCCGAAAGGGCGCCCGCACATTAGGAGTCGTTGAAGACAAGTACGCTGCTCAAGCGATATGACACGGGCATGAGCGCCTCAGAAGTACTCGCGGCGGGCATCGAAGTTGACGATTGGGACTCATTGATTCGTTGGCATGATTGCATTTAGGGCGTTGAAGGCGTTATGCGCTGTGTATTCAAGATTTGGGCCGTCATTGCGCTTTTGCCATTTGAGATACCAGGATGTTTTTATCAAGTATGGTCACAAGTTTGTGTGTTCAACCGAGATAACCCGCTTTCCTTAAATCCTCACGTCTTTTTGCGCTGCTGAATTTTTGTACTGCATGTAGTTCAAATCAAATATACACGACGTATAAGTCTTATGTTACAGAGCAACCATTTCCACCAATGGATTGCCGAACCTATGATGACCCGATCAACCCAGACGTCTGGGCTTGCGACTCCTGGTACCACCAAACTTCAGCCTCGTCGAGTCACTGACTGCTACAATCTTTGGCCTCAAGAACTTTCCCTCGTTTCCGAGCAAGACCTTTGTGCCAGCCTCTCGGCCGTTGCCGAAGCCACGCAGGACGACCTCGAGCTTGTGGATCTTCTTGTGCCAGTTGCCCTGGTTGAGCTTGTCTATCACATACGCAGCCAGTTGGTAGGCAGCATCGTATGTGCCTCGCTTCGACTTTTTAAACCCAATGTTGCCGGTGCTGACGCTGACGATGGCGTTCCGGTCTGGCTTGGTGACTGTGATGTGCGTGTTGTGTTTGTGGGCGTATACGTGGAAGTGGAACGGCTCTTCGAATTGCGCCCAGTTCTCCTTGTCAATCAGGTCCTCAGAGCTGGCCATCAGCGTTTCCTGGGCGGTGGGCTGGTTGCGTGCCCGAGCAATGGCATCCTGGGCGAGCTGCTCGCCGCTTTGTGCAGGGCGCGCGCCGCCGAGCGAAGCGCTCAGATCGGACAGGCTGGAGAAGCTGGACGGTTGCGCTGGGCGTCGCGGAGCTGCCTGTGTCCGGGGAGCTGGCGCGGCCGGCGATGGGGGATCTGACGGGCCCGACTCGTCGGCAAATCGTCGACACGTCTGGCTGAACGAGCGGATCGGCAGGTGTATGCTACCTTGCCATGGCGAGGTCTGTCGGATAGTGGTCGCCAAAAGGCGGCTCGCTGGCTTGCTCATCTCTTCGGCGCTTGTGCAAGCTGGGGATCCTCCGGCTTGCTGTCTGTTTCTCGATGATCGTATGTTGTGCCGGGACCGGAGTGGTGGTGAATTGCCCGCCTGCCGTCTCGAAAAACCCCGTTTCTGCCAATGGGCCTCTGAAGCTCTGGAAATTTTGAAGATTCCGTCCTGTAGCGCGCATGCAACTGACCAGGGGCCGCTAGCACTAAAGCGCTGCTAGCTTGGGTTTTGTAGCTACAATCCGGTACCGGTACGTACCTATCCCCCAGGCAATTGAGTCGCTCCTTCCAATGAGAGGGATGAATCGGAAGCGGTAAAATCACCGCTCCGGTATTTTTCACTCTCTGAGCCAGGGTCCAATCAACGGAAAGGTCCTGCAGTCGGAGAGCCCGTCCCAAGCAAAAAAGTCGTCGCCGAAGCGCAAGGAAGAAAGACTGCTGAGACCCCGTCGCCCTTCCCTGCGATACCGCTTGGGTTAATAACTCACAACTCTGTGCGCCATCTCTTCCGTTTCCTTGCGTCCTCAGTCACGGGCGAGATTATTATCATCAACCCATCAAAATGAGTTCCCTCAGACATGCCGCGAGAAGCTCGACCTCTTCAGCATTAAGGACGCCTTCACTGGCTTCGTCCTCCCACGGCAGATCTCCCGCGTACAGAAGGATAGTGTCCGGTCTCGAGCGCCACAATGGCGCCTCGCCCATTGCCTCTTTCACAACTACATCTCCCGCTCTTGCGGCGCTGCGCTCGCCGTTCCTGCCACAAACGATAGCGAACTCCCAGCTCCGAGGTTTCCACCAGTCATCGAGATGGCTTCAGGATCAGCCCAAAACAGAGGGCAAGCCCGCGCCCAAGGCCGAGGCCCAACCCGATGCCAAGGCCGAACAGAAACCCGCCGACGCTGAAGCCGGTGCCAAGGCCGAGTCTGAAGAGCATGCAAAGAAGGAGGACGGCGAAGAAAAGTCGGAGGACGGCGAGAAGAAGCAAGAGAAGAAGGAGGACCTGCCTCCGCCCCCACCCCACGGTGACAAGACGCCATGGCAAGTCTTCATGGAGACTATGCAGACCGAGTTCAAGCAGAACAAGGAGTGGAACGACTCGACCAAACAGCTCGCTGCCGGCGCAAAGGAACTCAGTGAAAGCGAAAATGTCCGTCGCGCCAGAGAGGCGTACGAGTCTACCACTGGTGCTATTTCCTCGACCACTGGCAAAGTTTTGAAGACCACTGGAACTGCCATTGGCAAGGGAGCTGGCTGGGCCTGGGATACTTCAGTTATGAAGGGTGTCCGCAAGGGTGCCAACGCCACTGGTGATGTGCTCGACAAGGCCACCAAGCCCCTTCGGGAGACCGAGGCCTACAAGAACGTCAAGAACGTGATCGATGATGGCAGCAGTTCAAGATACGGTGGTTGGGTAGAGAAGGAGGAGCGCCGAAAGGCAAAGGAGCTGCGAGAGAAGCAAGCCGCAGAGCTTTACGGCAAGCCTGAGGACATGGTCGAGGATCCCAAGTATGGCTTCCTTCCATTCATTTGAACGACATGCATGCTGACTATTATAGTGCTGGTACAAACGTTACTGTTCACAAGGATGCCGCTTGGAAGGAGGCCTGGAGAGACTTCAAGGACCAGAACAAGCTGTTCCAAGGTCTCGGCAACGCCAAGAGCATTTACAGAGAATCCGAGAACCCTCTGATCGAGACCGCCAGGAGCATCACGGATCGTATTGCTGGTTTCTTCGCCGAAAATGAGACCGCACAGGTCATCAAGAAGTTCCGATCCATGGATCCCAACTTCCAGCTCGAGCCCTTCCTTCAGGAGTTGAGAGAATACATTCTGCCCGAGGTCCTCGACGCCTATGTCAAGGGAGACACCCAGACTCTGCAGCTCTGGCTGTCGGCAGCCCAATACTCAGTCTACGAAGCCCTGACGAAGCAATACCTCCAGATGGGCATGAAGTCGGACGGCAAGATCCTCGATATTCGCCACGTCGATATTCTCAAGGCCCGCATGCTCGAGCCTGGTGAGATTCCGGTTTTCATCATTACCTGCAGAACTCAGGAGGTTCATGTCTACCGCAACGCCAAGACGAACGAGCTGGCTGCGGGCATGGAGGACAGAGTACAACTTGTCACATACGCCATTGGAATTACAAGAACCCCTGAGGATGTGACCAACCCAGAGACAAGAGGTTGGAGATTGATTGAGATGCAAAAGAGCGCTCGGGAGTACATCTAAGCTCGAATGCTTGAAACGTTACTGGCAGACCCGGATATTGGAAACGAATCTGCACGCCACTGGACGACATTCGCTTCATCTCAGATCGACCTATACTACATATGTGTTATAATACTGTACCATACGGATGGCATGTAGACGGGCCGGGCCAATGGGGACCGGCAAAGAAAAAATTCGGGCATTGATGCCTTCTCACACCACTCTACAGCATGATACGGAGGCGTTCAAACAGGCGTGCATTAGCGGTCGGATGTATGATAGAAAAAGCATGCACATTATACCTCGAGTGCAGATGAGAGTTGCCAAGGGCACGTTTGAGCCAATGTATTCTAGTATTTCTTGTCTTGTTGAGCAGTATTGACTGCTCTACCACAAGTTCAACTCAAAGTCTACATCACGATGTGATGTTACGCCCTTGAAACTCGTCGGCTGCTGAGCATGTCCCAGTCTCATTTTTCAACGGTGTTAAACCGTTCGCTCGTTCGATAATTACTCAACCCTTTTTGTCCTACTGACCAGCTGCAGCAGCGGCATCCTCCCTCTTGAACTCCTCCCGGGCAGCCATCAATGCTTTCCCCAGCAAGTTCTCACCCCAAGTCGCACGATTCGCTTCCGCCGTCTCCGCGCGGTATCCGATGCCCCATATCCGATCCCAAGGACTTGCCTCCACCAGCTCCCTGTCGCCCGTATCCAGCAACACCTTCCGAAAACTAGGAGCGGACACCTCGACGGCGCTGGGCGAGTCGCCCAGCTTCCAGATCCTGTCCTTGCCCTCTCCGTCGCTTCCGGCCACCGTGTGCGTGAACTTGCAGTAGCTGGCGCGCTGGACGATGCGCTCGCGCTCGGCGGTCCAGACGGCCTCGTCGAAGCCCCGGACGGCGCGGCCGAGGGCCTTGACGTCCTTGGGGTGGCTCGCCTCCAGGACCTCGGCCGCGATGGCCGCGTCGCCGAAGAGCAGCGCCTTGTGGTGCATCATGTAGTGCTCCGCGGTGCGGTACATCTTGGGCGCGGCGTCGGAGGGGTCGAGGAACGGTGCGCCCGCGTACCACTGCGAGAGGTAGCCTCGCTTCGGGTCCGATTCGCGGAAGAAGTAGATGGGCGTCTTCATTCCGGGCTTTTTGTTGTGCTTTGTTGGGGTAGTGTCATCTTGCTGGGTGTTGGGGGTTGTGGTTCCTGGTTCTGCCGGGGTTTCTTGTGCCTTCGTGATAAGCGTTTTCCTTTTTCGGGGCATGATGATATGTTGGTCGTTGTTATTATAATGGTTTTTGTTGGTTGTACGAAGTAATTGTCACTGAAATTCGTAGTCTTGGTTTTTTGTGGCGTGATATAATTTGGAAAAGAATTGTTCGCGGATGTTTGTCTCTGAAAAATGTTGATTTCGAATCGCTTGGTCTTCTCACTGTTAGTCAGTGGATCAATTCTTTCTTATAAGCCTAGCAGTCTTGACTTCTGAGATTGAACTATACTGTACGGTCGTGACTCACTGTTGGTGTCTGCCTAAGGCTGTGTAAGTGGCAGTGGCTTTAGGTAGAAGCTACGGCCCGGCGTATGAATCAATTGGCAGGCCTCTGTCGGTCGCCAACAACAGTCACTGAACCAACCTGTATCAAATAATGGGGAACTTTTTACAATAAGTCGGTGCAACATCCAACTCCTATAACCAGAAAAGATCGGCCTATAGAAGTTCATATTTCATCCCGATTGCGGTCATAATTGTGGGCTGGCAGATCTGGGGAACATTGACGATCTGGATTCTTGAGCGGCAGGTTCCGCCCTGCATCAAGCGTGCCGTTACGGCAGATTGAGTGCCCAGCAGGAATTCCATAAACAACAGCAGGTGTAGCCAATTGACGGGAGGCGCTTAGAAGGTCACAGTTTGCGGTTTCTCATCGTAACTGACGTGAAGTATCGGTGTTCTGCTCGCGACTGCCTTGGCGCTGGCAACGATGACGCAGAGGCAAGAGACCGATGGTAAACATGAACTGCACGTAACTGGGGAACGAAAGACAACAAACTCCATCACCAACTTCACTCTTGCTTCAATATCAACATCCTTTTACTGGCTTACCACCACGGCTATACACCAACGCCCATAGATTCATCATAGTATATCAGCTACCGTCACCTCGAAATGATCGTTCCTCCTGTACAGAGCATCATCGCTGCCGGTTTCGCCGCGTCAGGACTGACCATTGACCCTACGCATCATTCACCTTCCCATGTATATTTTTCCGAAAGGCTTCGCTACTGACACACCGTTGCATCATGGCCGTTACCATTTCCAGCGCCACCGTACTCGACTGCTACTGCCCAAGGAACCGGAACAAGGTGCAACATTGTCTGTATTCAAGCCGACACAGCGAGAAGATCGTTGCGAAGAATCGACCTGCTACGGAATCGATTAGCATCACCAAGGAAAGTTAGCGATGAGGCATGCCGAAGTGTATGATGCCGACTCCACGAGTGAATCGTAGAAGAGAAGCACGACTCAGCCTTTACTGGATACCGACGAAGGATGGAAACGTCTATGTGCTCTTCTGGGACACCCTATACCCAGCCGGTTCAAGGATCGATTATACGTTCAAGACATGCCAGTAGACGTCACTCCTTCGCCAAATCTTGCAGGCTTCAGTACACAATTGGGTGCCTTCGGGTATGATAGTTGATAATGAGACTGGAAAGGGTTGGCACGAATGAGCGTTGTACTGTAAATCGTTCATGGTAATCAAACGGAAACCTCCACATCCCATATGTCTTTCTTCCGCCTCCGCGTTTTTCTTCACGATGATCATGGACCATGCAAATACTATTGCAAATGCTTTTGCCCGACTTCCAGTCAAGCTTCTGTGGGAATACTGCGTATCAGCCACAGGTCACTTCACTCAATGTACAAAATTTAATACACTGTATTGCAAGATTTCCATCGAATGATCCAGGACCATGTAGATGACATCGTTGCATCAATTTTCAAACAGTCACGTAGCATGAGGGTAGCCGAAAGTGTCATATGGAAGTGAGTTAATATACTGCTCTGAGTCTGTACATTCTCGGTTCCAAGAGGAAAACTTTCTCCATTCAAAGGTGCCAGCTACTATCCTGCTTGTGCCTGCTTGCCAATGGGAAAGGATAGACATGTGATCTAGATTGATGGGAACCAGTATACTCGCGAGCAGCTGAAGCCTGCTGAGAGAATCGGCTATAGGACGATCTTCTTGTGTTCTAGTAGTCGCCAAAAGCGCATACACTGCCCTCATCCAGGCGAGCCGGGGCAGATGCCGGTCCCCCCACCATCACCAACCACTTTGGCAGCCAAGATCCCGTCCGTGTCGTATCGCATTCCCAAATGCCGTGAACCTGTCGCAGCGCCTTTCGCTCAGTATTATCTGAAATCATGACTCTTTGCTGACAGCAGTATACAGCCACAGAGCTTGGTGTGGCGTTCGAAGCCAATAGAATGCTTTCGGTTTGATCTTTCGCTGACGATATCCTGTTGTCATTCCAGTATTATATCGTCGGTTTGTAAGGTTATGTTGTAGCGCAGCCCGGAGAATCAGGCTTACGCAAAGATGCGACCCCCTTTCTGGCAGCTTCCAGGAACATTCGAAAGCTTTTGGTTTTGGCTTTTATCCGAGTAGATGCTCAGTATTTTCGACGTTTCGGAAAATACGGACCCGTGAACTTCTAGAGATACGGGATCCTGCAGGCGTAGGTATTTGCGCATCATCGCGCGACGAACATGTCTCCCTCCCAGCCATATGTGCGATTCAGCCGTCTCCCGTGTCTACGCGCGACTAAGAAAGGGATCTTGCCCCGTGGGTGCGGCTCGTGAAATTGGATGCTCTTCTTCGCATCAATCTCACCGGCTGGAAATGCCACACCGAGCCGTATAGCTTTTCCGCAGAGAACCCAACGGAATTCATAGCGTGTAGAAAGTCACGCCAAGCTATTTCTCCAGCAGTCGTGGTCGTATCTGAGTCGAAGAATAAAATCTTGAAAACTCTCAGTGCCCTGTGGTCCACCTTGAATGTTGGACGTGTATCCTCGTCTGGGACCTCATGGTTGTCTGCCTCTTCGGCTTCCGCAACTCGGGGTGTACTACGACTCTTGACTTTGGGCTTATTTATAGAGGTAGCCAACACCTGATCCCGGATAGATTTGGACGACTCGGGCCCATGGGATAGTCGATGAAACTGTGGTACGAGTTGGGATGCCGTGTTTTCCGTAGATTTCTTGTCCACTTTCGCGACGGGATCAACCCACACCGGTGTGCGCTCAAGACGACGCGGCTGTGATAGGAATCTCCTGTAGGTCGAGCGAGTCAGGCTCGGGATCCTTTGGGCCATCATACGATCAAGAGCACTCCAGAAGGCATCCAGATTCCCCTTAGAGGTGCGAAGCCTTTCTGTGTTCGCCTTGTTCCTGCGCTTATCAAGCGGGTAATGGAATCGGCCGTCTGAAGGATTTCCCAAGTTCCAGACACCGAGGGGGGCACCAGGTTTGTTGCCGTTGTCAAAGGCCTTCGCGGTATCTTCTACCACTCTATTGTGCTGCGAAAAGTCTTTTGCGATCGCCTGCTCTCTCTCCCTCATTGTGTTCTCGAAGGTGTTTGCCCAGGGTTGGTATAGTTCCAACTGCCGGAGACACTGACTCAAGATTGAGAGCTCTCCAATGATCTTGGCAGTCAAGGATGATATGAGCTGGAGAGCCTTGGGTTCGCTGCGCAGAAGTCGTTCGAGCTCGTCCGTTACCGTCGTAAGTCCGCAAATTCGTAGGTCTTGGCCATCTGCTCCTAGGATGTCAAGTAACCAGAGGACGTATCTCGTAGTATTGTCCCTCTTAGCACTGCTCGGCATGATCGTCATCATGTCTGGCATGTCGTATTCTGGAGGCTCCCGAGCGAATAATTGTCTCAGCGGTGGAGAAGCACGCGCGATCGTGTCCAAAGCTTGAAGTGTGCGCTCTACTGTCCGCAGGAGATAGAATCGGAACTTCAGTAAGGCGGTATGGTACTCTCCTGGGAGCTCCTTCGTCGGGACGATTTGTGACTCGTACTTTCTGGCTAGAACTACTAGCTGTCGTGCTTGGTTGTTTAATTGGGTGTATATTTCAATCTGAAACATAGAGGCGAAAACAACGTTACTGATTACTCGGAACCAGTACACATCTTGCTTCGAAAGTGTCAACGTGGGATGTGTATCACCCCCGCTATCTTTTATGAGCTCGGAACGGTGATCTCCCTCTTCCAAAACGAGTTCCGCAAAGTAACTTGGGTCCTCTCGGAGCGTCCAAATGTGGTCCTTTAGGCGAGTCACCTTCGCTGCGAGCAGTCACTCGATCTTCGCCAGATCAAGTCTTTCTGGCGGCCTGTACGGCGCTTGCATGGCCAGGTCGCCAAGATTAGAGAGGCTGGTAGGATCCTCACTTGTTCTCAATAAAGGCTCTGGCAGAATAGAGAACTCGTCGCTGGTCAACTTTTCCGCGGGAATGTCGTGAAGGATCGTCTGCGAAATGTCCACCAGAAATGTAAGAAGTCGTTGCTGGATCTCCAGGATGATAAGCCCCTCGCCGGGCAGAAACTGTCTTCGCTCTGCCAACCACTTCAGAGCATCTTTCTGCTCATCCCAACGGAATACCTTTCCGTATTCCTCTAGGGTTGTCATGCCATTTAGTAGCATGACGTGGCCCCCGACGAAGATGGGCACTATGGCCTTCGTCACTCTCCCCAGATTGCTGCTGTCATGATCTGCTGCGGCGAACACGTGTGGGGGGTTTCTTCCCCGGGAGTTTAATAGTATCGGCAAGGTTCTGGGATCTCCGAGATCTTCCTGATTGATGCTGGGCCAAAGAAAAGCCGAACGGTGCTGTGCTGCGGCGCGGGCGATATTCTCGTGATCGCTTCGGAAAGCGGCAAAGTCTGGTTGGTGCGTTCGCGGCATATCTGGCCAAGCGGCCAGGAGAATGCCGAGGCGCTGCGGCCTCGACTTCTTCTGCCAACGTCTTCCAAGAGTGGTCTTGTGGCGCTCGAGTAATCTTTTCAAAAGATCGTGTTTCCGAAATATTGCCTCGGAACGTGCTACCGCCTCTGCGCGGATTTCGGGAAGTGTGCTCATCTTGGCAGTAGTTGCAGGTTCAAGGGAAAAGTGATGATGGATGAGTGTGGTAGTTTTAGGTCGAGGTCGATCTTTATTCAATTCCTCGCTATGAGATACCTCCAGATCTGAATGAAGGCTAATCCTCGGAGGTGGGGGATATTGCCCAGAACCACTATGCGAGTGATCCGATGAATGCACATACTCGTCGTTGCCCTATTTAAACCTCACATAGCCATCACCAGTGCACCCGGGAATCGCTCGAGTAGATAGTCACAGAGCGATTGTGAATACTACCCCCACTGGATGTCCCACAGCGTTGATGTCAGGTGCCGCATACTCGCGAAAGATATAAGACGGTTAATGCCATTTTGATATAGTATTGTTCTTATTTATCAAGAATGGTTACAGCGACAATTATTGCTCGCGAAGATAATATACGAACGACTGACGGAAGGTTGTTACAACGCAGCCATCACAGGTTCTTCTACCTTGTGTCTCTTGAAAACACAGATAGGCAATCGAATGGAGAATAGTCGTGCCTTGAGATGTATGATTTGCTTTGATTCGTTCGACCAATGTGAAGATTTGTTAACCCACTTGAGGGCAGCGGAAGGGTCTCGATGAGACAAAATGATGGATCAAATGACTCTAACCACACCATATCACCATGTAATATGGACTTGTCGGGGCAATCGCTCCAATTGAGAGTGTCTTGTTGTCTGTCTACAAACAGTGGTGTTCATGCAATGAAGTGAATAGGTCATAGGCGGTGTCCCCCACTTTCCTAAGTATTATTAGCCAGTGTTCCATAGAGTGACATGACAGGTTTCAGGATGATAAGGCAGGGGACTGAATGATTTAAAAACAAGGAAAGTGTTCTTGGGAGACAGTTGGTTCTTTATTACATACTGCTAATCCACTGCGTTTGTCTGTCTATTGCTGCTCACTTTTGTTTCCACAGAAAGCAAGTCCAAGCCAAATGACTGCATGCGATTGGTTGCCCCCTTGCATACTATACTCATTTCTGTGAGACATTGGGCACCAAGTGTCAGCACAACACATCAAACAACACCGACCACTAGTATCCCTAGTATTCCAACGCTATTGCCAGATGACAGTCAATTAATAACCAATAATGTAGTACGAGGCGTTATGGCTGAGCATATTAGTGCTGATATTTTGGTCTGACACGTCCATGATGGTCTGAACCTTGGCAGCGGCCGCCGGTAAACTTTAGCGGAGTTTTGGTGATAAATAGGAGCTGTTTTCCTCGAAAGTCATCAGGAATGACGAGGGAGAGTTTTGCTTTCATAAATAACCGTAATTAGCTTGTTTGCTCATACAATCAAGATCTGATCATGTCTCGCGCGATTGACAAACTGCCGGCACCTGCCCACATGCGACAGAAGAAGCTTATAGTCACAGCAAAGAGCCGGTCAGTATACCATAAGATTCCACGTGGCCAAACTTCCGTCCCATCTCACATCAATCGCAGCACGGGCACATTCTCTCTATACCAAGGCCTCAAAATCCTGGGCTATAAGCCGTATCACATGTATGAAGTCGTACACGGGGGCATCACACACATGTCCATCTTGGAAGAAGCCCTCAACGCCAAATACTTCGGCGTCGGCAAGCCGTACGGAAAAGCCGAGTACGACAAGTGGTTCGCCGAGTACGACGTACGCGAGCCTGCCGTCACTACCTCTTCCGTCGCAATTCATATCTGACCGTTCCTCGCGACAGACCCTCATAGAAATCGTCCCCCTGCTGCTCGACGACATCGTCGCGTGCTACCCGGACGCCCAGTTCATGCACGTCGAGCGCGACGTCGAGACGTGGTACCGCTCCGTCGATAATACCGGCGGCGCCATGTTCAAGGCCTGCGCGTCGTTTCCGCTGCGGCAGATGCGCCTGATCGACGACTTCCTCGACAAGTTCTGCTCGCTGCACCTGACCCTCGCCGACGTCTTCACGCACGGCACGCCGTGGGACGACGCCAAGCATATTTGCGTGCGGGAGTATCTAGAGACGTAGGTCGATCCGTTTCTTTCGGATTCCTGGGATCGTGTGACTAAATGGCCTGTAGAAATCGACAGGTACGAGAATTGATCCCGCCCGAGAAGCTCGCAGTCTTCAAGCTCGAGGACGGGTTCGGCTGGGACGAAATATGTGGGTATCTGGACAAGCCCATCCCGGATACGCCATATCCACGGGGAAACGCGCCGGCAGAGTTTCACAAGCTGGCCTCGACGGCACTGGGACCATCCTTCAGAAAAGCGGCAATTTTGGTCGGCACGTCCGTATTGGTTCCAGTTCTTGCTACGGGTATTTGGTATTACAGAACACGAAGATGATTTGGAACGAGGGTTGAAAAAAGATCATGAATTTATTCTCATAAATATTGTCATTGAGTCATACCACTTGCTTTACTTTACTTTATGTAGGTAGTTATATGTGTCCCGTATTCCACTGCTCAGGCGTGACCGGTCTGGGTCAGGTCGTATTTCGCAAAGGCACGGGCCGGGACCTTGCGCTCGAACATGATGTCGAGCTCGTCGAAGCTGCGGCCGTTGGTCTCGGGGACGAAGAAAAACAAGAGGACGCCCATGATGGCGGACATGCCGAAGAAGATCCAGCCGAGGTTGCCGCCGAGGTTGGCCTCGTCCGTGTTGAACAGGTAGGGCAGGACGATGGTCCAGACGATGCTGCAAATGCACGACCACGTGTAGCCGATACCGATGGACTTGGCGCGCAGGCGGGTGGCCGAGACCTCGCCGGCGACGGCCATGGACGAACCGATGGCCGGGCCGTAGGTGATGGAGGTGAACTGCAGGGCGACGCCGATGGTGAGCAGCGAGGCGCTGGACCGCGGGACCACGGCACCGACGCCCATGATGAAGTACATGGCGCAGCACAGGCCGACGCCGAAAAACATGAGGCTGCGGCGGCTGAACTTCATCATGAGGAAGACGTTGACGCAGGCCGACACGACGCCCATGGCGATGCCCACCTGCGTCAGCAGCAGCACCGTGTGGCTGTCCAGGCCCGTCTGGTTGAGGAAGTAGGGCGCGTTGGACGACAGCACGGCGCCGGCCACCTGCGGCATGTACATGCAGATGAGGATGATCATGGTGCGGCGCAGGTTGGTGCCGCGGAAGCACTCAATGTATGTGGCCGTGTTCTCGACCGCCTTCTCGTGCTCGATGGTCGCCTCGATCTGGTGCGTGCGCCCGGCGATGTCCTCGTAGGAGCCCGACAGCTTCTTCAGCGAGATGATGGCCTCGTCGCGGCGGCCCTTCATGATCAGCCAGTAGGGCGACTCGGGCAGGAACGGCAGGCCGAGGGCGAGGACTCCGGGGAACGCCCAGCCGGCGGCGAAGAGGACCTTGTATGCCATGGGGTCGATGATGGCGACTCGGGAGAAGGTGGAAGCGATGGCGATCAACATGCCCAAGTTCTGTGATTTGTTAGCGTCGTTCCATCTTGAAATTCTTTCTTATTAAGTGCGGAAAAACTTACCATCATGATGATGTTCATCGACAAGGCAATACCACGCATAGGCAGCGGCGCAATCTCGGACACGTAAGTCTGTGTGACAGTCTGCATCATGCCGACAGCGATACCGGTGATGATCTTGCTGCCAAGGTAGATGGCCGAGGTCGAGGCGATGAAGGCGACGGCGATACCAGCACAGGCGAGGACAATGGCCCCGGCCATGACCTTCTTGCGGCCGATCTTGTCCTGCGTCCAGCCGGCAAAGAGGGATCCAATCATCATTCCGACGTTGTAGCAGGCGTTCCAGGCCGACTGCCAGTAGGCGGGGATCGTGAGGGCGCCGTTGACCTCCTCGGCAAAGGTCATCTGGAAGGCCGGCATGGCCAGGCATACGGAGAGCACAAGATTTTCATATCCGACGAGACAAGAACCGACTAGATGAGATTCGATGATTAGTTTCAATCCATTTTGATGAAAATATTGATGAGTGTATAGAGGACTCACTGTTGGCGAAAAGGGACCAAGCCACAATCTTAGGGTTTTGTCTCAGACACTGGAAAGGACTGAGCTCCCTATCGACTCCCTCGACCACATCTTCGTCGTGAAAAGCGTTGGGCTTGTGCACCTGCACGATCTGCGCGTCTTCCTTGAGTTCCGACATGGTGTCTGTCGTGAGTTGGGGTGGCAGAACTGGCAAAGGTTCGCAATTGACGGGGGGTGCAGAACTGGCAAAGGTTCGCAGTTGTCAGGAGGGCCCGTTGAGTATGAAAAAAGTTTTTCAGAAAAGAGTATGACTCGTTCCAAAGAACTAGACTAGAGTAGTCGACTAAGAGACCGTCTTATATAAGAAGAGGTTGTCGAGTCTTGAACTTATGAGCGATGCTATAGAGCCCAAAGTGGAATGCAGGAATGAGGGAAGTACACGACCTTGATATAGAAGAAACAAAAAGGAGGCCGAGAACAGACTTACCTCCACAGGTTGGTTTCCTACTGGGGAAATTTCTCCACACACACCAGACGGGGATCCGGAGTTGCAGTCCACGTGGGGAAAGGTGCTTGAACGAGGGAGTATGCGTTGCCTTGCTGTACTGACGCTTCGATAGTCGACGACCCTGTCTGTCCAACACGCAAATGAGGTCTCTTTCTTGCTCGCCGAACAAGCAGCCCACATGATGTGCGTCGCATCTGTGCGTGGATCTCCCTCTGCCCCCCGGTTGTGCACCAAACTCTACTTCTTTCGCTTCCGCGGGGTCGGATCTGGGGAAGATCCCTATGCTACGCCGCATCCGGGAAATCCGGGCGCGGCTATTCCACTCGAGTTTTTGAGGCTATCTTTTCTGCCACTCACTAGCACGTTTACTAAAAACGCCTGGGGGGTTTTCCATCGTCTTCAATGCAAATGCGGGGGAAGTCCCTCTCTCTCCGCACCGCTAGCCGTCCTGACTCGGGATTCCTAAGCGTGGGGAGAGGTCAGGACTCAGAAGTGTGTGCGTGTTCCTTTCTTTCTAGGGTCCAGGCTCTGGCAGGTGTGCGGCGTGATGTGAGAGCATTGATGTGGAGATTGTTGAAGTCGTGTCCTTGGCCATATTTGGATGCAACTTGTTCAGCTGGTGGCCGTTGGAGGGTTTGGGGCGGGACTATATGACGCGTCTTATTCACCAATGGGAATCTCCATTGAGCGGCACACCGATATGTGAAAATAATTCCGTGATAATGCATTCTCTGTTCCTTGTCACAGTTTCACAGCTTGGCTGATCACCAGTTTCGGGAGTATAACAAGTCCCATTTCCAATGCACAGATTCTGTTTCGGGCCGTCGAGATGCAGAAAAGAGGAGCACTGTAACATGTTCAAGCAAGTTGACGTCAAACCGCTGAGGGTTCTCTGGCGGCCCGCTTCGTCTATGATGCAGGTGTCTGTCGCTTGGTGGAGTGAAGTGCCATCAGCCAAGATGCGTTCAGACGACAAGGTCACACATCTCAAACTGCCATCTACAGATTACCAGTGCTCAGCTGGGGTAAGCCCTCAGTGTCCGGCTTTGAAATGTGCTGAGTGGCTCGGAAATCCCGGGGAAGTCTTATTAGTAACCTTCCACCCCAGAGGCCAAGAGTCTACTGCATAGATACCCAGATTTTAGTGTCGATCCCCCGGTGGATAATCTGTCAGCCATCTTGATCTGTCAGGACTTGCGAGGATAAGCCAAGGCCCATAGACACACGAGGTACCGTTTCGAAGGTTTCAATCGTGGTGGCTGAAGCCACTTGGGGGCTATTTGCGAAGCTATCACGAGCTAAGTCTGCGACGATACACTTGATTCAAGCTTTGACTCTTGTTGATATTCTACCCCATGGGGAAAAGATGGATCTTATCATATCTAGTAAGGCTGTATACTCTACAGGTGATTCCAGACCTCTGCCTTGGCGACCGTAAACTTGGCGCCGGTATTGCCTACGAGGACACCATACTCTCCGCTATCCAGGGACCAGGTCTTCTTCTCTTCATCCCAGTAGCTGCAAGCCACCTTGAGATCCACCTCCAAGTTGACCTCCTTGGACTCCCCAGGCTGGAGCAGTATCTTCTTGAAGGCCTTCAGCTCCTTCTGTGGCCGCCACACGGAGGTCGATGGCGCTGGTGTAACGTAGAGCTGAACAACCTCGCGACCAGCTACATCCCCGGTGTTGCTGACCTTGACGCTGCAAACCAGTTTCGACTGCGCACCGTTCTCCTGCGACTGGGCCTTCAGGTCCTCGTATTGGAATGTCGTGTATGACAATCCATGCCCAAAGGGATATCTCACGCGGCTGGCGTCAGGGTGTCGGTAGCCCATCTGCAGGCCCTCTGTGTACTTGAGTGTCACCTTTCCATCGGCCTCCTTGGTGGCAGGGAAGCTTCCAAAGCTGGGCGCGTCCTCGACCGACTTGAACCACGTAGTCGCCAGACGTCCACTGGGGTTGACCTTGCCGGACAGGATATCGGCAATCGCGTTGGGTCCCTCTTGGCCGTAGAAATGAGCTGCGAGGATGGCATCCACGTCGCCCTCAAAGTCGCTGACGTCGATCGGGTTGCCGGACTGCAGCACCAGGACAGTTTTCTTGGACACGGCAGCAACAGCCTTGATCAGTGCGGTCTGGTTCGGTGGCATCTTGATGGACTCCAGGTCGAAACCTTCTGATTCGTACTGTCCGTCGCGTCCTGCAAAGATGATGCTTGTCTCCGAGTTCTTGGCGAGTTCAGCTGCCTCTGCAATGGCATCTGCTTCCGAGTAGTACTCCTCGAAACAGAATGTGGCAGCGTAAGGAGTAGGCTCGTTGACGGTAATTCTGTCGCGAGATCTCATGTTGAGCTTGATGTCGTATGCCTGTCCCCCAGTGAGCTCTACCTCGGAGCGGAACTCCAAGAGAGTGTGGTTGAAGATGGTCTGCTCGGTCGTCACGTCGGGCTGCTTGCCGGTGAGCACCTCCTTGCCATCGACGGTCAGCGAAAAGTCTCCGGTCGCGCGGACAGCCAGAGTGTGCTTTCCGGTGCTGGGCGGGGTCAGCTTGGTCGTCATCTCCAGATGCGAGCCCACGATCTTCAGGCCGGGTCTGTAGCCATCACCCAGCATCCACACTGCGGCCTTGTCCAATTGCTCGATGAACACTGGTTCTTCTGTTCCGTCGTTGAAGTATTTCACGTCGACTCCGGCCTTCCCGTTTGCTGCTTGTACGATATCTCTGGCGGCCATGGGGATGATGCGTCGCGTTCTGACTCCTGCCGCGTAGTGAACTTCTGCCTTTCCTTGGAGTGTCTTCTCCAAAGCGTCGCGCGGAGAAATGAGGTACTGGGGATTGCACGAAGCGCTACCGCCGCCAGTCACGACGGGCTTCTTTGCAAATTCGCCAATGACGGCAACCTTTGACGATTTCAAAGGAAGGGCCTCGTTCTCATTCTTCAAGAGCACAATGCCTCCAGCTGCGAGATCGCGGATGACCTTGATGGTCTCTTCGTTGGGCTCGGAGTACTCGGGCTCGTTGCGGTGACTGGGCCGTGTCCTATCGCGGACCTCTAGCATCTTGAGCACACGTGCATCCAGCTCCTCCTGTGAGACTCGGCCCGACTTGACAGCCTCGATCAGTCTGCCGCTTCTCCAGACCGGGAAGGGCATCTCCAGGTCAAGACCTGCCTGGATGGGCTCGACGGTGTTGTGGGTGCCGAACCAGTCAGACATGAAAATGCCCTTGTATCCCCACTCGTTGCGAACAAGATCCATCAAGGGCTTGTTCTCGGAGCAGAAGTCGCCATCAACCTTGTTGTATCTAGCGAAATGTCAGCCATGCCCCTTTTACCGCAGCTTAGCAAGTATACTCACGCCATCATGAGGCCGACAGGGTCACTAGTACGGAGCAGGTGCTGCCAGGATGCAAGGTAAATCTCTCGCATCGCTCTGTCGTTTACAGACATCTCCACATTGTAGAAATGTCTCAGATACTCGGAGTCGTTGCAGACCAAGTGCTTTGGTACTGATCCCACACCGGCCTTCTGCACGGTGTTGACAATGGCGCCGGCGAGCTGGCCAGAGAGCAGCGGGTCCTCGCTGAAGCACTCGAAATTTCTTCCGGCACGAGGGTCACGGTGCATGTTAATGGTAGGTCCAAGGAGAAATTGAGAGCTCTTTGCGAATGCTTCGGGCACAAGCCGCTCGCCCATGACTCCGAGCAGCTCGGCATCCCACGTTGATGCCAGACATGTGGTGTTTGGGAAGCATGCAGTGGTCATGTCACTGTCGTGGGCAGCTGGCCGCACTCCATTGATGCCATCGCTTGTCTAGCCAATTGGTCAGTATCGTCTCATACTTGAAATTGAATCTCGTCATGGACTTACGCAAAGTTGATTTATTCCCAGCCGAGGAACGCCAGGCGTGGTTCTGAAGTCCTTTCCAGACAAGAGGGACACCTTCTCTTCCAGTGTCAGCTCTGCTAATAGCTCCTCCGGGGTCTGGTTGATGGAAGCAACCGGCACGACGGTGCTGAAAAGGGCGGCCTTCTCAGGGTCGTGAGGCGCCTCCTGCAGAGAAACATCGGATACTATAGGGTCAATCATGGCTCTGCTTGTCCGTCTTGAAAAAATGTCTGTTTCGCAAGGCAAAGTCGACGGATGGTGATGTTTCTTGGAGTACACAAGAGATCAGAATCGACGCATCGGGCAGTCATCCGGGGTTGCCCCAATTGTAGTAGTTATTTAGATCTAGTTAGTGCCTCCTTTGGCGGCCTGGCTGCTGACGCCTCGCCAAGTATCTAGCTTGCTATCTAGCTGCCTACTTGCCGGGCGGAAATTCCGCTCGACTAGACAAGAGCCGCTCCCCGCGACCGGTCATCTTTGCAAGAAGTTCCAGATCAACCAGGGGTGAACCGTTTTCTCCTAGTGTCGGTGATACGCGTTATGGTCACAAGCGTGTGAATACCTGTTAGCTTAGTCCCGGTGGTTCCGGGGGCCTTTCCGAGCAGAATCCACATCGTGTCATTGGGTCTTGAGCCTCAATGTGGGAATCCTACAATGTTTTTGGTGGGACCTCGACCGCAATCGATTCAGGCCTTGAACATTGATCTTGCTGACCGAATACGGCGCAGACAGGGGTCAACGTTGGGACGAGGATGTAACCCCGGAGCCAAGTTTGTTGCTATTTACCCCACGTATTGTAACCCACACCTCCATGTTCACACGAACTCCTCACGCAGCAGCATGCGGGGAAGGGAAGCGAGGAATTCATGGTGTGCTGGTGCCCGTCTCCTGGGATCAGATTGCCATGCTTCGCAGCCGGCGCGCGTTCTATCTTCGGAATTTCCTCCGGCACATCCATCATGGCAATCTCGTTCCCGCGCTGCTTTGAGGTCAGATTACCATGCAACGGTTTTCCATCCCTTCGTCTTCGTGACATGTTTCCGTTGAAACTGCTGGTGTTGGAAATGTGCGGTAGAATGTATCCACTCCCCAAACGGCAAGACTCTTGGAAAGCCCCGGAATTCCCGCCTCTATCCCTGCTCGATACCGCTCCGTGACTTGGCACTCTTGGATTGCTGAATAATGCACAAAGGGATTATCTTGTGGTGTACAGATTATTGTGCTTCTCATGCACAATAAACTGTTCCTACCCAGCTTTTACGCCTGCGTCACATCGTTTAACGGGCTTTAGCGAATGAAATCAGTCACACTCCGGGCTCCCGCAAATGACATCAGTCACATTCCGTGTAGGTATGCTCTGTACGAGGTAAACATATTGAATTTCGAAAAAATGCCACGTGCTTCTTTCCTGTCCTAAGATTTCTACTTTGTCTGCACCTGGGAATGCTTTCAGCGCTCAAAGTAGTGGAATTTCGAAGAACATGATTCCACACAGCCGACTGATGATACATCTTACTGTTCTCAAGTGCAGAGCAGAACAGGACATGTCCCAGGATCGTTCTTCAAATGACCATGTCATCTATCACTTCGAAAGCACTTCTTTGGGATTCTGGGTCATTCCGTTGGGTCAGATTCTGGACGCCAATTGCGACGCCAGCGCATTGGCCGACGACACTCCGATGTCTGCTGAAGATTTAAGACTGCCCAAAGGCTAGTCAGTAAATTGAACCTTCCAACAAACCATCGCGCGTATATCAAGCGAAGCAATTGAGTACTCAAAAGATCGACCTCATCCGACTCGATTATGAGGCGACGTCAATCGTGGCCATTGACAGAAAGCTCTGGTGGTCAAAATCAATTGTGCATTATAGCAGTATAACGTCTTGTTCCGCCTCAAAGACCGAAGATAAACTTCTTCCACCATCGTCATCGCTGCTTCCCGTCTTTAATAGACGAAACGTTCCCACTCGAGTGTAAACTGAGAGAGGTTGATTTGGAATATTACGCACCACCAAGCCTCGCAAATGCCAGAATCCTTGATCATTGTATGCTTCAGTCAGCTGTATCAGGAATGTCGTATGCCCAATCCCGAAGTTATTATGCGATTCATCATCTGTGTCGAACATAATGCGCAATCCGTCTTGTTCCTCTGTGTCTTCCGCTTGAGCAATGTTCAATAGGTATTCTGTTCCGAGCGGGAGTCGTCGCAGATGGCATTTCAAATGAAGGCTAGCTTGCGTAACACCCCCAAAGGGCGCAGAGTCATTGCTGAGGGTTGATTCCCACCCAAGAAGATGGAATTCAGAACGAACTGTTACTGCTTTCATTCGTACGGGACCGTCAAGACAAGCCCAAGACCAAGTGGGCGCCCTGTAGGAAGTAGCCCTCTTCATTAAGGATGTTTGACGGGGGTTCCAGAGTAGCTGAGTAGTGGCCAAATAAGTGTCGTCTTTCGACAGAAAGAGTCCAGCCACGTATTCGAGGCCTCTTTTGTAAAATTGCCTAGCTCCATCTCCATAGGGCAAACCCGGTGAAGGCAAACCCCGTCCCTGGAAGACAAGGTGAACCCTTTCTGCAAACGCTGATATAGCCAGCAGCTTGTCAGACTCAAATCCTAAGCTTCTCTCAGAAAAGTTCTCGAGCCCAATTCTCCATTGCAGTTCTGGGGGGTAGTTTCGTAGAACAGACAAGGGGAATATTTGCGGTACGAGCGAATGGGGCCGGCCCATGTTGCGATTTGTATCATTGGGAAGGACAGGAAAATCCCCTTCGCAACAGGCGTTCGCCGTCGAGCAGCACCAGTACACCTGATCAGAAAAAATGAGAATTCTCCGCGAAAGCAGAGACTCTTGCAACGTCCAACCGCGGCTAACCAAAGGTTCTCTAGCGTCGAGCTCCGAGTGGATGATTATTTGCCCTGTGACACCTTTGACGTTGCAAGAAAGCTCGATCGGTCCATGTTCGTAGAGCTTTCTCTCCGACTTTGAGACCCCGACACTGGAGCCACTTGCAGAAGCAGCACAGACAGTCAAGGTGTTGGAACCATAATACAATCCCATCCTTGATATCTCGACTTCTTTGTCTTGTATACTATCCTGGATGATACACAATGCATCCACCCACATATACCGAAGGTGCAAAGAGTGCACGAAAGATACAGACTGTCTCACAGTGGCTGGAAGATGCGAAACTTGGATTCCTCTTCGTAGGAGTTGGTGTGTATCAGAATTAAGTTGAAGAGGATTGCCTTCTGGGCCCCAGCAGTACGAAAGCGCAGCGTAACCTTCTGATGCGATCTGGAGTTGCTCTTCCATATCTATCGTTTTCAAATCCAATAAGTGGATGGTGAGATCGTCGGTGCCTTCTATTCTTAGAAGTCGGGTGGGCAAGTCTTTGACAAAGATCGTTTCGCTTGGTATCTGTTCATTTGAAGCATATTTTCGGTCGTAATGCATACTAGGGCCGTCTTCGCGAATCCATTCATCTCGACACATCTCATGATATTTGAGACATGTACTCATGCACTGCCGTGAGAACTCAATACTCCGGAGGGAATGAATATCTTCCTGGGGTGGCCGCACTGGTAAGATGGCGGCGGCAGGGTTGTCTGGACGACATTAGCATGACACCACTACTGCTCACTCCACTCTCGTGTCAACTTTTTGAAAGTACTTACGCTCTTCGGCACATACAGAGAGTGGTGTAGGAAACGTATTCCTGCCGCAAACGAATTCTTTCGTGCTGTCGTTTCCACACTCAACGTATACTGTGATGGTTTCAGAACCCCAAAAATAAAGACTGAAGTGATGTTCCCCTGAAAAAGTATCTTCGAGAAAAGGTTGGAACTTCCCCTTGCCTTCTATCAACAGACCCTCAAGCAGCCATACATATAAGGAGCACCCTTGACGCGCTGCTTCAAACACTTCTTCGAGGTTGTAATCGAGCCGAACAAGTGCAGCTGGATCTGCTCCGCCACCCGTCCAACGGCTTCTTACTTCTTCGCTCAGAACAGAACAATCAACAGTGATTCGTTGACAGTGCACGCATGTGTGAGGCTTCTTGAACGTGTAAAACGCACGTGAATCTTTCTGCTTTGTAGTAATTGATCCCCATGTGGAGGCAAGGTCTCGCAGTCGGGCTGCACGGCCGTCTTCCATATTGGACTTTGGATTCGCGATCCAGTTGTCGCATGTTGACAAGGACATTTCCAAAGAGTTTTACTCTGCATGGGTGGACCGCACAACACGAAACACAAATTTTGGTTGCGTTGACCTTGCGGTCTTCTTTGAACAACAGTAAGGCTGAAGCGGGACAAAGGCGGTCAGTAACAGCAAAACCCGTCTGGGGATGCTCAGCCAGCACACAGATGCATAATCCCCCCATTCGTATCTCAATCTTGATTGCTTGGTTTGCATGTCAGCCGCAGAAGCTTCGTCGTACACCCCCACATTCTCGTTTCTGCCCCTCTGTATGGCTGAAATATGAACGAGCCCCGATGGGGTGGCGCCCGACTTCTGAAAAGAAATTTCCAACCTCGACCCTTGCTGCGAACTTATTCACCGGCAGACAGTGTCTCCAGCTCAGTACATCATTCAATCATACAGCTATGCAACTCCCCGTGGGATCATGCTTTATTAGATATATAATATGGTGTGAATGCGTACCGGAAAGCGCGGTATAGATACTAAAAGGTGAAGTATCGATTGCGGAGGAATACTGAAGATGAGTTAGCTGCCTCAAGGAAGCACCTGCAGACGAGAGCTGAAACCGCTGAACTTGCGCGTGCTCATGTGGCGAACTATGCCATCCAATCATGAGTGCGCCTCTGCGACCTTGTTGAAAAGCCCACCGAACCAGCAACTAATCCCAACCCATTTCCTGCTCCTGGGGCCCAATTGTTCGATCAATGCCTCCGTCACAGCCCTCTCCAAGAGCCCAGAGCTGTTGAGCTCATGATTGCCCACCGCGACAAGGCCGTGTCTTCTGGCCTCCTCCACCACGTCTTCGACAGTATGCGCATAGCTGGTGGGCCGGACCTTTTCGCCAGTCTTTGTGTCGACGAACCCTGCCTGGCTGATTTTGCCCATGTCGCCGTGCATATTCGTCAAGAGCAAGACGCCGTCAGGCTTTAGCATCTGAGCGACGTGGCTAAAGAATATGCTGAGGGGAATATGTTCAAGTACCAGTGTACTTATCACGCCGTCCGCTCGCTTTGCAACCTCTGGAGGCCCTTCGGAGGTCAAGAGATCGAACACTTCCATCGCCAACGTCGTGTCGCCCGTTGTCTGGACCATGCCGTCCAGCCTTGTCTTTGCGACAGCTAGCATGCCAGGGCTTGCATCAAGGGCCACAACAGCTGCGTTTTTCACCCCAAGCAGGTGCGCAGTATTGCGGCCTGTCCCGCACCCCAGATCGACCAGCTTCAATGGCCTAGGTGCGGCTTGAAGTGCTGTCTCGAAGCTCGGAAACAGGGTGCGCAACTCCAGATCGTCGAGAGCCTGTAAGAAGTTGCCATCCGTGTCGTAGACTGACGCCCACCGATCATATGCTTCGGTCGTTGGGAGGTATTTGACAGATTGGAAGGGCGGATCTGTGGTAGCCATTGTTTCCTTCGTCGAGAGTAAAATTGGTAAAAGTGTAAAGCTGGGCAACGTGAGTGTGATCAAATGCTTCACTGACTGAAAATAACAATACAGAAATACAGTATCAAGATGCCGCAAATCAGCGAATTCTCGATGTATATAGGAAGATGGACCAATCAAAGTTTTGTAGTTCTGTAATTCTGCTAATCATCGCGAATCGCATATCCGCATCTAAGTGAGTCACTCGCCGGTCGGGGATAGAAGCTGCCAAGGGATTGGGGTAACCTTAGTTGACAAGCGCACAGATAGCCAGGCCAAGTGATTTGAATATACTGATCGCACTAAGACCGGTGATAGACCTCACTCATTGTTGCGAATACACATCAACTATCTTGGTAATGTCATTTACCACGGTTTGATCAGTTTCGCGACAGCTTTGCCTCCGAATTGTGCCACTGGTCGCCTATCCTGAATCCAGTCGGCCAAGGGTCTGATGGATCCAGCATGACTTGAGCGGTCCCTGTAATCCAAGCACTCCCCTTAACTGTTGGAAGCACAGCAGTATACTCTCCGACCTTGGTAGTGCCCCTGATCTTGCATTCCCACTCGCTTCCGGTGATACTGGCGTGCAGGAACGTATCCGTCTCGGCAAGCAAGCCCCGCTCGTGCAAGACAGCCATGCGCGCGCAAGTTCCAGTCCCGCAAGGACTTCGATCAAGGCGCCCAGGGGACACTACCACCGTGTTGAGTGCTCTCTTGGCTCCGTCTTGGTGGATGTATAGAGGATCCGTCCACGCAAAGTTGGTAACACCCTGGATGTTGGGGTTCTCGGGGTGCACCGGAATATAAATGGCTTGGACAGCTTTCTTGATCCTCTCGCCGTACTCGACCAGGATCTCTGCATTGTCTGGCTCGATCTTGAGTCCTACCTGACTCACGTCCACGAGGGCGTAGATCATACCGCCCCAGGCCACATCGCATGTGATCTTACCGAGCCCCGGGACGTCGACCACCAGATCGAGTACGAAGGCGAATGACGGAACATTGTCGAAGGCGACAGCCTCGCACTTTCCATCGCGGCAGTAGGCATTGATACCGACCAGCCCCGCAGCCGTATCGAGATTGAAACTTGTCAAGGGCTCTTGCATCTTGATCATACCCGTCTCCAGCAGGACCGTCGCGGTGCAAATGGTATTGGATCCCGACATGGGAGCATACTCGGTGCTCTCCATGATGAGGAAACCAGCATCTGCGCGCGGGTCACATGGCGGGAGAACCAAGTTGACGTTCCTCTGAGGTCTCCCGCGGGGCTCGTTGAGCAGCATCAGGCGGAGGTCGTCAGCTTGCGTCGCAAAGTAGGTGAGCTTGTCGTAAAACATCTTCACTCCAAAGCTTGCCGGAACATCAAGAACGCCGCCGACAATTACATCGCCCATTTCTCCGCCGGCATGGCAATTGACCATGCTGATCAGACGTGAGTAGCGCATGGCGGATGAGATTGATTTCGAAGATGTTTCGGTAGAACTACAACAAAGGTCAGTAAGTCATACCCTCTTTGGCAATCACTCGGCTCTGGCTCACAAGTATCAAAAAAGAGTTCCAGCTTGTCCTCGTCGATTCATATAGTTGGAGGAAAGCTCACTCGCGAAACACTGGCAGATGCCATCTCTTATGTCAAATTTCACGGCTCGGCGCCAACAACTATCACACATTCTTGAACATGACTGAAATGTGGGGGCTGATAAGGAATGACTATAAATACTCTAGACTGGGGAGGTTTCCGCGCAAAAGGCAGCTCAATTGCCCCTTCCGGCGCATCGGTTCCACTAACCGAGCCGAAGTTTGCGCCCGGAGACCTGCTGTAATTTGCGGGGAACCCGGGTTGAGCACCCGATCATACAGCAAGGGCGCCGAGGGCGCCGACTGAAGTTTGCCATGATCTGATTCCCAAACCTGTGATCAAAATGACAGGATTGCAGATGTAAGGGCAGCCACCCATTGGTGAATGAATCATTCCCTCGACGCTCACGGCGAGTACATTAATGTAGGGAGATTCCAGACACATATACACCTACAGGGAGCTGCTTCACCCCCACCATCCCACTACCAAATGCCCTTAGGCATCCCAGCTGCTGGCCTGGCAGGCCTGGGTAAGGTGAGTAGGTATGCACTTTTAGCGTGTGTATCTCGAGCTGCTATGGAGGGCGCTTGGTCATACTGGTACTACGCACCCTTGGTGAGAAAAGAATGCTTTGGACACAGTCGTGAGTCGCTAAGCAAAATCATTTGCATCAGAGCCCGGATGTGATTCTGTACCATCCGTTTATTTCCAGTCGCTGTTTCCTTGTCACTGATCTACTTGTGTGAGGCCAGGGTAGGTATATTTAGCTCCACTTGACCGTTGTTGTTGGTACCGGGGACATTGAACACCACATTCCCGGCGCTTAACTTCAGCGAACACCAAATTGATCACGTACTTGCCGCCCATCATTTCGAAAAATCTCTTCTTTATCGAACAGTTCACCATTTCAAGTCATCTCTAGCTTCTCAGTCCGCCAATTCCGGGAGTTCCGCAACGCCAAATCCCCGGTACCTGCCCGACATGGCACAAGCAGCAGGCAATGGCGAGCAGACGCCGCTCATCAACAACAATCCACTGTTACAATCCTACTACTACTCGTTAGAGTCCCGCCTAGGATACAGATTTGTACTGGGAGGTACTCGCCATTTCGGATATTGGGATCACGATACTCGCTGGCCTTTTCCCATGACGAAAGCACTTCGAAAGATGGAAGACAAGCTGGCCGAGGTGCTTGACCTCCCAGCTGGTGCACATGTCCTCGATGCTGGCTGCGGAGTCGGCCATGTCGCTCTTCACATGGCCAGGAAACACAAACTTCGCATATCGGGTATCGATGTCATCGATCATCACATCGCCAAGGCGCGTAGCAACATTGCCCGTTCGAGATTGCCCGAGGGACAGGTCACGGTCCGAAAGATGGATTACCACCACTTGGAATCACTAGAGGATGAGTCTCTCGACGGAGCATACACCATGGAGACATTCGTACACGCGACAGATCCCCAAGCCGTCCTTGCCGGCTTCTACCGAATCCTCCGACCCGGTGGCCGGGTGGCGCTCTTCGAGTACGACCACAATCTGGTCGCGGATGAGCCGGAGGACATGGCAAAGTCGATGAAGCAGATCAACCACTACGCAGCCATGCCTACAAACGACATTTCCGACGTTGGCGTCTTTCAGCGAATGCTAGAAGATGCAGGGTTCGAAGATGTGGTCGTGCGCGACTACTCGGACAACATTCGCCCCATGACCAGGGCTTTCTATCTTCTCGGCATCGTGCCGTACTACATCATTAAGATGTTGCATCTGGAGAAGTACTTCATCAATACTGTAGCTGGAGTCAATGCGTATATGGGACATGGAAGATGGCGTTATGTTGCTGTCACGGCGACGAAGCCTGGACAAACAGGCAAAACCACAAAGGCTACCTGAATGAATCACTTGTCATAACACAGAAATAGCTATCAAGTTATGCTTTTAACGTCGCATATTTGCAGATAAACTGCCTTGTTTATTATTTATAAACATGTCTACTATGCGTCACCCCCTACTTGGACAGGCTCACAAGTCGGATTGTAAAAAGGTGGGATTATCACTAAAAATCAACCTTTTCACACGTATATAACTTGGTAACAACTAAGGTTGTATGCCTTTTTGAAGGTGTAAAAAGACTGATACCGAATATTAGTAAATTTTATTCTTAGATAATTCAAATAAATGACTTAGCTACGATTCTACTTGGTATCAAAAGTTAAAATTTGCATATATATATATTTTTGTGTTTTAAAATATTCTAATTTCATATTAATTTTTGTTTTTTTAGATTACGATATTAAATTTACATTTTTATACACTTTTATTTTGAAAGAATTATATACAAAGTATTATTTAAATAACTATAATCGTTCGTAAGTTTCATATACATGAAAACGTTCGTTTTCAATGGTGGTCCCACCCCTTTACCGTGCGACTTGTGTCAGGTGGATTGGTACAATAGAGTGCTGGGAACAGAGGAGGCAAGGGTAGGCTGTAAATGATAGAAGACTACCTAAACTCTGTCCTGCTTGCATTCAGGGGTCTTCGCCCCCTATTTGTACCTGATGATAGTGGCAACGCCGCTGAAGACACTGTTAATAGTAACGCTGAGTAGTCTTCCCTTGGTGTCTGAAATGCGAGTATGTCCGACTAGTGGGTGGCCCGTGGTGTCTTATCTGCTTGTATTCTTCCCCATCGTCGTTTGAACCATTCTTTCGTTTCCTTTTCCCTCTGCTTGAACTCGCAGCCTCTCCTGTTGGATTATATAGCCCTTGGGAGAAAACCTGTCGGGCCACTGCATCTTGACGCAGCTTCGCCTCCGTGATATATGGCATTCCGGTTATTGACGCTTGCGAAAACAGATTGTTTACTCTCGATAGAAATGACGAACTCCGTGGCGCAATTTCTCTCCCGTGCATGTCCGTCAAAAGATCAATAAACTTATCCCAAGCAGCAAGCAATGTGCTCGGGCTACTCGATCGAAGGTATTCTTTGAGAACTTCAAGATAGAGCGCCTGTCTCGACTGAGATTGATCCATGAAATGGTAGCAGTACTCAACATACATCGCAACTGCGGCTGCGGAAACGGAACCAGTATCTGAAAGGCAGATGTTCGGGTTGGCTCCGGCTTTCAGAGATAGAATCAGAATTCCTTCATCCAGAAGAACGTTCACAAGATTCAAAGAATCTTCATCTTCATCTTCATCTTCATCATGCGAAATCCAACCGATGTCATAGTGAAGCTGCAACCAGGGACCGGGGTCTCCGAAGCAATCCTCTCTGTTCAGGTCGACGCCTTCGTTTTTAAGGATATGGATAAGAAGATCAGTTACTTTCCCTCTTTTCAGCGAGGGATCCTCTCGATCTTGTCTGAGAAATCTTTGGAACGGCAAACTTCCAATATTCGCCATGAAGGTTGGCTCGATTTTGATCTTGCTGTAGAGATAGTCGAAGACGCCGTAGTCCACCAGGTGCTCTTGGAAAATAGCTTGCGTCACGCATGAAAGGTGACACGGGATCAATTCGTCGTCTTGGTTTGATAGCAAAACCAGGATACTGCGATGAAGCTCGTCGAGAAGCGAGTAGTGACGTGAGTCATGATCGGCGTTTAATTCAAGTTTTGCAGCGAATTTCAAGGCACTTGTCACTTGACTGAACATATCAAGCTCATCTCCACATATGACACTTGCAGTCATTTCATATGAGCCAAATTCCGACCGGCTTATATGTAAGGGTGGATCACAGATCTTGACCATAGCGACGAAAGCCTTGATGATACTGAGAGTCGGGTTGAATTTGAAGGTTTTATCAACCTTGGCCGCTAAAAAAGCGCGCATCTCTTGGTTCATCAAGAAGTCTCGGGCGGTACGATGGAGAAACTGTACAGTACCCTCATAGACTTCGAGGAGTCCACGCGTCCTGCTGTCAAGATGCCACTTCGTGTTGCTCTCGATTTCCCGGACTTCACCCTGACTCAGAGTCCCGATTGGGAGATTGACGGAATATGCTTCATCCGAGTGCTCTTGGGCAAGAAAATGGAATACGAGAGATTTCAACTCGTGCCCATCCGCGGCAATAGCAAGTTGTAATGCGGTGGACATGTGGCTGTGATAAAATGGCTGAACAGACTCTAGTATCGTCTTGAAAAACGATTCGAGCTCGGACGGGAAACTCTGCAGTCTGCGGCGAAGATCGAACATGTCATCTCGATTGGTGAGGCCTTCTCTCAAGAGCTTTACTACAAGATAGACCCAGAGGAAGACTCCATTGGACTTCGCTGTGATTTCGGAAACGAGCCACTGCCCCTGAGAATGTTTTTCTGAGACTGAATTCCATCTTGGATGCTCCTGCAGCCGACCTCGAACGTAAGTTTGGATGTCATTGAATGTCAAGTCTTGGACATAGAGCTTAGGAAACTCGTTTCCGAACGCCTCTTCGAAGACATTCCATGGCCGGCTGGAGAGGCAAAGCTTGGTGTTTCTCAATTCTGCTAGATCTTTGAAGATCTGGCAAAGCTGAATCTGATCTTCATGGTCACCGCTATACTCGTCTATGCCATCGATGAAAAAGCAGAATTTCAGATCGGGCGCACTTTTGGAAACAGCTTGAAGTGCATGCCGAAGTTCATATAGTGACCATGGCTTTGAAGGCTCTAGACTTATCCAACGATTGGCACAGAACTCTCGAATGAGATGTGGGATTTGCCGGAAAATTTCATAAAGCAAAGTCTGGAGAAGGCCATGGTAGGACTTTTGCATTTCAGTCCCGCTGATCCAAAAGTAATGGCTTGCAATGATGACTTTGCTTGATTGTGCCCATTTGCTGAGAAGTTGTGAAGTAATAGGTGAGTCGGCGATGAACTTCATGAGAGTCGACTTGCCCGAACCAGGCTTTCCCGAGATCCAAAATATGCCATCCCCTTGCGCCAGCCATTCACCGATATTCGAACGCTTTTTCTGATCGGTGTCTATGCTGAGGGCCCAATCGAAGGTTTCATCGTAGGCCGTTGATATTTGCGTATGTCTGACGGGGCTACTCTCAAACGTGAGGCTTTGCAGGATTGATTGTTCTTTGGCGCACTCCTTTTCCGAGAGAGACAAGGTTTCAACCTGTTGTTGTAGGCAATCAACGTCAGATCTGGCCAAAAGGTCTTTTCTGAGCAGGAAATCCGTTTTGAACGTGTCTAGTTTCTTTTCGATATTTTGCAGAGATCTTGTCTGGTCAGACCTCAATAGTCTGCTTTGCTCCTGCAAACGTTTCAGCCGATCTGACTGAACGCCATTGGAAAGACTAGAAATGGTCTCAGTCTATGCAATTACGAGCCGAACACTGAAAATATATGTAATAAACTTCACAACCGGGAATAATACTTACTTCGCCAGTCTACAAATGTGCAGTGTCAATGCTTTTTGATCTCTTGAGAGTCGTTCCTCAAGCTCATCGATCTTTTTCTTTTCCCAAGCCATTTTCAATGCAATTCGGAAGCTGGTCAATCTGCCTCGGGACCGACCCTTGGCCTTGAGCTTGATGATGACTCGAAGAAGCTCATCACAGTCAGCCTTGCATACTGCGGACAACCTTTTGACAGCATTCACGGTGGTTTCGGTGGCTCTAGCCTGATCTCTGTCGGCCTCCTCAGTGATGCCATGGGGTATGGGATGGTCTGTGCAAGACTGGAGGCCATCACACAAGCTTTCTAGCTCTTTATAAATCGTCTCGAGCTTCAAAGTGTCGGCACTGCATCCATTGGGTGATGTGCTGATCTCGATAGTGCCCTTGATAAGATCTGATACGAAAGAAATACAAGCGAAGACATTCGAGGCTAGCCCGAGAGCTGTCAGGGGATCCATGATGGCATCCACCTGGAATAGTCCGGATGGAGAGAAAAGGGTTCACGATAAATCGAGGCGTCGATGAGATGCTAAGGGGGTAATATGGGGTTGGGGTGTGCACGGCAGTTTCACAGTCTCGACAGTTTTAAAAGTACAATGACAATGTGTCACTACACCAAGGGGGCGATGCAAATGCGGTGGCCGTGGGATAAAGAATACAGATGAAATATCATCTTCCGAACCTCGTAGATTGGAAAAGATTTGCGGACTATGAAGACCTTGCAACTCTGCCTTGCCAAGGATTATTCGGGATCAACCAGAAAGTGAGGCGCCTGCATGCATACGTGGCATTGCTTTTACCCATGCGCGTCCGTGCCAATCAAGGACAGTTACAACTGCTGAGCTTTACACCGAACTCGCCGGTTATACCCCCCTCCATGTGAATCAGATGCCCTGCAAGCCGGTGCGAGAGCAAGTGAGAATAAATAAAAAGGTGTGCTTATATGTTACCACAGCATATCATCCGAGCGTCACGATTGGTATTCAAATTAAATTTCCAAAACAAAAGTACGAAGTCCAACTAAGAGCAAAAGTAGCTATTTATTTTTTTTTGGTCGCGCAATCGAAACTATTATGCGAAAATGTACGACGTTGACGATATATCTTAGTATAGGTGCAATCTCACTTTCTTCGTCCACTCGCTTGCCTTGCTATCTTCAATGACTCTTAGACTCCTGCCACGACAACTCCGAGCGCACCACGATCCCCTCGCGCGTCTCGCTGCTGTTATCATCCGAGTCGTACTTCATCGTGCTCGACACATTGACCGACCTCGAGCCCGAGAGCTCGTTCATGGCGAACTGGTCCTTGCCCGTGGCCAGCCTCTCGAAGGAGCCCTCGCCGCCCATCTCGCTCGTCTTGATCTTGGGCCGGCTCGAGCTCTTGAGGACCGTGGCGGTGCCGGCGCCGCCCGTGTTGGAGAAGTATCTATCTTCCGAGCACGACACCGTCGTCGTCTTGAGCGCGTTGTTGTAGCGCAGGCGCCGGTAGACTGGGACCAGGGCCGGCAGGCAGCCGCTGATGAGGGCCACGTAGATCTCGACGACGGTCGCGATGGCCGAGACGACGAATTGTTCTGGGGAATTCAGCGCTGGGTATCGTAAAGGGAGAATAGAAGACCGTTCATGACTTACTGGTAAAGTTGTTTACGCCCTCGTTGTACATGGTGCCTGTGAAGATGGTGCGCAGGAGACTGGCAGTGAACGCCCTGTATCATATCGTTAGCCAACGTTTAAGGTAGCTCCGCCCTGCATCTCATTTGATACTCACATTCCGCCAAGCAGAAAGACGCCAGCAATACCCCACTTCTTGCTCTTTGATGTATGCAACTTGAGGATCTCCTGGATGGGGAGGATCAAGGTAGCGAAGTCAATGACGACGTTGACGGCCGAGTTACTGAGGAAGAAGAGAATCGGGTCGAGACATTTCGTGCCCGAGTCGGCCCGCAGGGCAACCTCCCAAAAGGCCTTGAGCGGTATGCACTGGAGCAGATTCACGATCTGACAGGAGATAGCCCATCCGAGGGTGACACCTCCGATGATCTGACAGCCCAGCTTGACTCTCGGAGTCGGGAAGATGCGCCGGTAAAAGGCAAGCAGGGAAAGCTTGACGAGACTGGAACTGAAGATATAAAACACTTCGGCCGCGAGGAGTGCCTGGAGAAGATGTTAGCTTGTTTCTTCACGAAAGCAAATAGACACAAGTGCTCTTACCTTGTATAACTCGGTAATGTCTTCCGGATCCTCGGCGACGATGACTCGAATATCTCGGCCCAGGCCTCCCTTGACCGTCATGAACCCGCAGGCGACCACGACGGCATGGTGTGCCAAAAGGGACGCAAACGTCAACCAGTCGTCCAGTCCCCACTGCGTGCCCACCAGTTTCCTCGACCAGAACCGGCAGCCAACGACAATGGTGGTGACGACGCCAAGCACGGCGCAACTGATCAAGATCGCTGGGCCATCGTCGGAGTAGTCCAGCGGCGAAGTATCCTCGGTAGACATGTTGGTTTGTCTGTCTGCCTAGGCTAGAAACGAGCGAGTGGTCAAGCTGATGGGGCCGATGGTGGTTGGAGAGTCGGACAAGGGAGGCCCATTGCCAGACGTATTCTAAGACAACCATATCAAAGCTATTATGCATCCTGCCCAAAACTAAAATAAAACATTGCACCGGCGGCGTCGTTTGTGCTACCCCTTTCAAATGGCTGATTATGGCCAGAACGAACCACCATCATTTCTTCCTGCACAGCTTATCATCACAAAGTAAGCGCTGTTGAGTTGTGGCTATCGACGAACCAATGGTCCTTACATACAAAAGCCGGAGGCTAGTTGTATATGTCAAAAGCTAGTGGCCGGAGCAAGCAGGTACCAAGCAGACGGGAGAGGCCAAACGCCTTTCAAGTCCATGTCATTGAACTCTATTTCCCAGGTCGCCTGAAGTAGGCATGTTGGAGATTGTCCAGAGATCATCCGCGCAACCCACTCCGGCCATCTCGACCTGATCGACGAACTGGTCTCGTAGGGCTAATGCTAAGCAGGGTTAGTAATCGGTCCATGGCCCGAAATCCAAGGCGCTTCAGCTTACGATAGAGTTCCACGCCGCGCAATCCCCGCGTACATAGGCGACGCCATCGGACGATCTCCCGTACTAAGAACTCACTACGATCCAGGACCACGCGGTTGGGTTCCTGATTCCACACGGAAAGTCCTCGGCAGAACAGACGCCATTGCAAGGTTCATTTCCTTTACCGGACAGCCACATACGCTTCGGCATTTACAGATAACCAAAGTCCGCTGGTACCAGCACCGTAGTGAACTCAGGACTTCTAGGGCGCGAACAAGTGTGCCCATAGGCTGACTCATGAGTTCTGCAAAACTGTGGTAGTTCCTGTCATGTTGTGTGCCGCTACTGTCCATGTAAGAGGGTACTGAGAGCCACTAACACCAAGGGGTTGCGGACATGTCCTCACCGCACTTGAAGCCTGACTTGACCCAATGGTGCTTCAGTATCGACAATTCTTTCCAAATTATGGTCTGCTTCTGGCGCACTCTTCCTTATAGGAGCTCATTCATGTCTCTTTATTGGTTGACCGATACTGAATTGAGATTGACCCGACAGTCTAGGCGGCGCCTCCATTGTGTAGCCTCATAAACTGTCACGGAGCTTGCTCTTTGCTGGCGCTCCTCTCTCTGGTTGTGATGTTGGTCTTTCCGGCATGTCAAGTGTCGCCCCTGAGTTCCCGAATGCAGTCCGGGCGCTGCTGAGAGTATCGCCCCTGATCTGGACAAACTGCATTGTGGCTGCCGTAGCAATGGACGCGCAAAATCGGTCCTAATCTGTTGGCGAGAAATTCTTACAAACTTCTTAGTATGTGGCCTGCGGCTAAGAAGAAGCAGACTTGTAAGTTGCACCAATCAAATTTTGGACCAGGAACTATTTGACGAGATTCCAAACCGATAGGCGAGAAATGAAACTCATCTGAAAAAAATACGCCAAGATGTTTCGACCCTCAAAAACAATGATGTTTGGTAATGATATTTTGTAGTGGTATCTTCGCTGTGATGTAGAGCCTCAGAGACTTCGCTGTGGTGGGGGAGGACGGTCCCAGCCGGAGAGAGAGAGAGTTAAGATATACTTCCTAGGAAGGGAGCGGTACCACTACATCACTGTGTCCTGTGATTTCGTGGGATGTTCTTTGATTCTGCTTTGTTTAGATATATAAGAAAAATTTCGAATCTAAAGAAATTGTAGCCCGCACCTAAATTTGTACGTGACTTCGAAAAGCCACAAGGTGGCAAGATGTAGGTTTCTCGCGAGAGGCCTGTGCTGTAAGAGTCAACAAAGTAATCCTGGAGAGGTCGTCTGCTTGTCTGGTTGCCAAAGAGATGAGAGAAGGGGAGATAAAAGGAGAGCGATGGAGGGTGAAAAAGTAGAAAGGCACCGTGATCAAGTATGCCGAGTGGCTTGGTTATGGTGTCGCCAAAGAACGAGAATTGATGTTCTGCTTGGAAGTGGGTTGGAGGTCCTTGGAAAAGTGCCGTGTCAATTTCTGGTTATGACCTTTGGCGCATACAGCCATTCTGGGAGTTTGCTGTCTGCAAAGCCGACATGAATTCTCGCTCTAGCGGTGTGGTCGAAAATCGTTGAAGACAACGGAGGAAGAAGTGTAGATCGTGGCGAGATGAAGTTGAAGTTTCCAGGAAGCTTGCGAATTAAGCATCTTCTCACGAGGGAACAGGGTCAGGGATATGTCGAGGGAGTTGCCGCCGGGGACAGGGTCCAGCCCCACTGGAGCTTCCCCAGATTTTCGGCGGCCAGAGCTTTTGCGCAACAGCAGTGACATTTCCGAGCTTTACATGCCCGCCATACACACACTTTGCGCCGGGTGAAGCCCTGCCGAATTGATACATTCGCTCTTGTGTATCCCCGATTGCCAACCGATCCCTCACCATGTCGTCCCGGTTCGTGTCCGGCGGCACGATTGCCGGGGACAACAGCGCAACGTCAGCGCCCCCCACCACAGCAGCAGCCGCGCCATCGACGTCGACTACAACCGGCGCCGCGCCCAGCGCCTGGGAAAAGGCGCAGGAGCAGCTCGAAGCCGACCGGCGCTCCCGCGAGGCCGCGCGCAAGACGGCGATCGAGTCGTCGTCGGGCCAGTCGCTGTACGACGTGCTGCAGGCGAACAAGGCGGCCAAGCAGGCCGCCTTCGAGGAGGCCAACAAGCTGCGCAACCAGTTCCGGGCGCTCGACGACGACGAGGTCGACTTCCTGGACAACATGGTTGAGGAGGAGAGGAGGACGGCCGAGGAGCAGAAGCGGATTGAGGAGGAGGGGCTCAAGGTGTTCAGAGATGCGCAGAAGAAGAGCAAGCCCGTACCGGAAAACGACGACGATGCGCCGGTCGTAGAGGAGGTGGCCGACGAGTGGAGTACGTCCGCAGCGAGAAAGAGGAAGAGAGAAAAGGAGCCGATTATCAAGGGGATCAAGCGCCGCGTTAGTCGAAACACCCAGGAATCCGAGTCGAGCTCGAATGCAAAGGAGGCCACGTCGACGTCCTCTACCAAGGCTCCAGCGACCGAACCTCCCAAGTCGGCGGAGAAAGCAACGTCACCGCCGGAACCGAAGTCTGTACAACCCGCAGCAGCCAAGTCAAAAATGGGACTCGTAGACTACGGCTCCGATGAGGATGACGATGATGACTGAAATGGTCACTTGCTATCACATGAAACTCGTACCACATCAATCCCTTCCGACCATGGCGGTTTGCCCTAAGGGCCGATTCGTCGCAGAAATGGTTTTAGTCATAAGATCACGGAAGCCGGCTTTATGAATGACTTGAGGTAGCGTATGCTATTGCAGGCCAGATGAGAATCTCGTGCCACTTGCACTGGCGGGATTGCGACCACTGCATCTCATACTGCATGAAGTACGACGGCTTGTCACTAATGAATGTCTGCTCCACCCAGACTTCTAGACTGGAGATCTAAGCATCGAAACCATGAGGAGTTGCGACACTACATCATCCATTGAGATGTTGATTATTTGAGTCGTGATTGCTTTACAAGGATGGCTACCCATCAGAAGGGTGTGCCAATTCTATCTGATCAACCGACCAGCACCAGATATCCCTTCTATAAACCAAAGAAACTCAGATGTTTTGCACCCTGAAGCGCCTTGCAAATGCGTGAGATCAAACACCAGTATTGTACAATATTATACCAAGCATGGCCCGGACAGCAATGTGGAGATGACACCACTTTTCACTAGTCCTCGTCCGCCCAGTAGATGGGCTTGGGCTCAGAAGAGCCCGTGGCCCAGCGATAGAGGCTTCGGAAACTGCCCTTGATCCAACCCTCGATCTCCTCCTCGGGCACTACAATCTCTCGGGCACGAGCCTCATCTTCGGGCAGCATCTCGAAGCGTCGCATGCGCTGGACGATTCTCGGGTCCAAAACGATGGGGCTTGTCCAGATCTTCTCCGGGGCGGGAGCCGCAGCATCCGCCTCGCCTTCCTTTGGCTTCTCCTCCTTCCATACGGACTTTGGCCAGTCGGGCTCTTCCTTGTCGAGCACGGTCTGGATTTCGGGTTCCTCGCCAACGGTGTCCTGGCGGTACTCACGGGCGTGTGCTAAGCAGACGGCGGCAACTTCGCGTCCGACCTCGTCAGCCAGGGCTCTGCGGTTGAGGAAACGGCCCAGTCGGATGAACGTGTTCGAGAAACCGAGAAGATGCGGGAAATGAACAGCATTAGAAGGCGAAAATTCGGAGGGTATTTGTGTGGGCAGATGTGAAGATTCGTAGTCGCTTGTGGCGTTGTGCGGCAGAGGCTGTGCAGGTCTTTCGGGCTTCTTCTCTTCCTTCTTTTCCTCCTCCTTCTTCTCCTCCGTGCTGCCTTCGGTAGTACCCTCGGCAGACTCGACAGGCGTTTCTGGCTTGGGGATCTCGGGGACAATAGGCGCCGTCAATGGGCCCAGCCAGCCCTCGTGTAGGCCCCTGATGTACTCTTTCCAGGTGTGTCGGCCGACAACGAGATCTCCATTGATGCCGGTCCACTCTGGAGTTGCATTCCTCTCTCTGATACCTCGCACGATCTCCTCTCCAGTGGGCTCCTGCTCTTGAACGGGAGCACCCTCTTGTAGTCGTCTTGTCCGCCTTATCTTCTCAGCCACGGCCGCTCTGACGTCGCCCTCTTTCCGGCCCTGGACGAACTCCCAGTCCAGACCAGAGGCAGCCAAGATCGGCTTCATGTACTCTGTGAAGTGGTCCTGCGCGGGCCGCAGGCCCTCGGTAGGCGGGCTCTCGAGGAAGATGGTGAGTTTCCTGGGCAGCTGGTTGGCGGATCCGATGGGCTCCTTGGCCAGGTGCGACACGGCCTTGCTCCAACGCGCCGTCGCCCTCTTCTTCTCCCTCTTGTCGTAGATGACGGCGGCCGAGAAGCTGCCGGTGATGGTCCAGAAGATCATCCAGTTGCGCGACGGCAGCTTCTTGGGCAGGTTGGGCAGTCCCATCATGCGCAGGGCGGGATTCGGCGTCGCAGCCTTGTATGCGGCTGCCTCTGCTGCGGCGGGAGCCGCTGGGGCTGCCGGTGCTGCTGGCGCGGCATTTGGTGTTGTGGTAGGAGGCTTCTGGTCAGCCATGGTTGTCGATTGACTGACTGACTGGCGACGGTGGGAGGAGGAATATGTCGCAAAAAAAGTGGTTGTGATGTCTCGCGCGGCTTTCCCTGCTCCTGGTCGCGGAGTTGGATTCGGACGCTACCAAAGAAATTTTGGGACCGCTACGCTTATCGCAGCTTTTATCTCTTATCGACCTAGTCAGCACCCGCCACCCCTGTCGATTTTTACTCCGCTGCCGGCCCGCGTGCAGCTGCTTTGCTTTTCTACACCAATTCGGCATCATTGTCGTGAGTATTTCGACTGAGAAAGCAACAATTCTTGAAAGGATTCATTGTTATGGATTTTGCATCAAGGTTCAAAATTACAGCAACATGAGCTCGCGTGAGATTCATTATGGTTCTTCCGCTAGGCTACCCGACACATATTGTCTTAGTCAACAACGTTAAAAAAAAAAAAAAAAAACGAAAAGCACCAAGATAAAATGAACGCGATTGAGAATGCAAGTATTGACATTATATTATTGATACTAATCATGACTTAAATCGTTAGAGTTCCTGTCAGGGGCAGATCTCTGCTACTCTTTCCGACAGCAATGCTATAATCTCCCTGCTGAAGGTTCCACGTCTGCGCAGCAACGTCCCAAACGCTCAGGTCCTTTCTGGTAATGGCAAACTCCACCTGGACGGTCTCGCCAACAGCAATTGTCGGCTTCTCGAATCCTCGCAGCTGGCGAACGGGCACGTCGCTGCCCGGGATGCCGACGTAGAGCTGCACAACCTCCTTGCCGTCCCAGGCGCCGCTGTTGGTCACGTTGGCGGTGACTTCGGCGATGACATCCCACAGGTCGGCCTGGCCGCCCTCGATGGTGGCGCCGGTCGGGTACGCCTGCGTGGCGGCGTCCGTCTTGGAGATCTCGAGGTCCGCGTAGTCAAACGTCGTGTAGCTCAGGCCATATCCGAACTCGTAGCGCGGCGTGATGTTCTGGGCGTCAAAGTGGCGGTAGTCGACAAACACGCCCTCGGCAAAGTTGGACTGCGGGAACAGCGCATACTCGTTGGGCGCCAGGGTCAGATCCGGCTTCAGCAGCGACCCGTAGTCGGACTCGTTGCGGGCCACCGTGTACGGGAGCCGGCCCGAGGGGTTGGCCTGGCCGTACAGGAGCGACACGAGGGCGCGGCCGCTGTCCTGGCCGGGGAGGTGGGCAAAGACGACGGCCGTGACGTTGGGGTGGTCGACGAAGGTGTCGACGAGCCGCACGCCGGCGTTGTGGAAGACGACGATCGTGTTGGCGCACTGGGATGCGACGTCGAGGATCAGGCCGTCGGTGAAGTCGTCGCGCAGCGCGGGCCGGTCGTAGCCCTCGGTCGCCCAGGCGTTGCCGATGACGATGCAGGCATCCGAGGTCGGGTTGACCAGCACCGAGGGCGACTCGAAGTCGTAGAAGAGCGCCGTGCCGTCCTCGTACGCCTGCGCCACCAGCGCGTCGTACGGCGCGCTGAACTGGCTCTGCGACGTAGCGCCCGACCCGCCGCCCGAGATGATGGTGCCGTTGGGCGCGATGGCCGACTTGGGGATCGTGAGGTTGCCCAGGAAGGCGATGTTGACCTCGGTGAGGTTGGCCGACTCGGCACCGAGGGACCACGCCGCGAATAACTCGCCGTCGAGCACGGCCGCCTTGTTGTTCTTGCTGGGCGCCTTGGCCGAGTATCCGAAGACGGAGATGAGCTTCATCTCTGTCGAGTTGAGGGGCAGAGCGCCGTTGGTGTTCTTGACGAGCACGTGGCCCTCTGCGGCGCCGTCGAACAGTGTCGACTTGGCGTCAGGGTCTCGTGCGTCTACGACCTCGTGTGGTACGGACACATCAGCAGGCATGCCACTACCTGGAGCCGGGAACTCGGCGTCATCCTGGTTCATCTGGAACCACGAGGCCAGAATTCTGTTGCCATGTCAGTGAAGTTCAGTATTCAGTTTTGTGATTCTGGGAAAATACCTTGTCGCCATGTTATCAACTTGCGACTCTGCCACACTTCCATTCGTAACCGAGAGAGTGAGATTGCCAGCCCACAGCCCTTCGCCGCTCGGCATGGCAACATCGAGTCCAGCCAGAGTGGACGCGACACCCGAACGATGAGCGCCCCAATCGGAGACAACCCAGCCCTATTTGTTTGTGAGCTTCTGCTTTCTGGCAAGCATAGACATTGGGGAAGGCTTACCTGGAAACCGAGCTCTTCTTTCAGGAAGCCATTAAGGATCTTGCTGTTTTGGCAAGAATACGAGTTGTTGATTCTGGCATATGAGCACATGACGTTGCCAGTTCCGGCGCGGACCGCCTCTGAAAATGGCCTGACATCGCATTGTGAGTTTCAATGAACTCTCACACGGAGCTTTGATCAGTGGACTCACCATAGGTAAAGCTCGTGTATGGTCTTGTCGTCAATATTGCTGGAGATGGATTCGACGATAGGCTCGACGGTGGTTGCCAGACGATGCGTCTCTTGCTCCTGACCGATGAAGTGCTGTTTTATTCGTCAGTCTCCGACTGGGATTATGAAGCATGATGAGTCAAACCTTTGTACTTGTGATGACACCCGTGCTCTGAATACCAGAGACGGTTTCATACACGAGACCACCAGCAAGATATGGATCTACTGAGAAAGCTGTGATGATCTATCAGCTCATGCTCTGAAGCTTTGCTCAAAATCTCCTGTCTGATTAACTCACATTCCCAGTTTCGACCGCCTTGCACAACTCGTCCTACAGGACCAATGACCGGTCCAAGGATAACGTTGACTCCCTTCTTCCTGGCCTCGTTGCCCATGTACACAGCACGTTGGCGAGTCAAATCTTTATTCCAGCTGCATGTCGTATTTAGCAAAAGCAAGAAAGCATGATCGCTTCGGGCAATGGACTTACCTCGCACCGACATGTATACCAGAAGGCCACGAACTGACATAATCCGTGTTCCGCAGCCCGTTTCCAGCGTCAGCCAGGCACAAACCTGGGAAACCCAAACGGTCTATACTCGGGATGAAGCCTGCGCAGCCAGTATCGCTGGTTACGCCGCCTGTCAGATTGACCTTCTCCTCGAGCGTGAGCTGGCTGACGAGGGCTTGGGCCTTGCTGATGGCGTCCGCCCAAGCGCCAGAAGCGTTCATTTCAGCTGGCCAAGTTCATGTCAGTACTCCCCCGCGAGGTTCTGCGAGATTGGATATCAATGATAGCCAGTCTACTTACGCGTTGGGTATACTGGCTCAGACTGGCCATAGAAAGTGGTGTCGCTTTCGATGGTGATATCATCCGCAAGGGCAGACTGCGCCAGGGCAGCCAGCCCGACAAGGGCTCGAAGAGTACCTGAGACCATGATGACAGAGAACAGTCAATTCGTTCACGAGGAACTTGGCGGGCGAGTAGACGAGACCTGCGAAGGGGCAATAATGCCGCGGCGACAGGCCGCACTTTATGAATACATCATGAGCACCCGAACTTTTCCAGACCCCATAACGACAACCTACTCACCCTTGGCCCGGTTCCCTCGCCGGGACATTATCGGCAAATAGCTATATCCATGATGCCGTCAACAGATCAGGTGCATGTTGACGCGCATGGGTTCATGGCAAGCAGCAAGGTATACATGGTTCTATTGAGTGGACCGCCCACGGCTCCGAGGCTCTGCCTTGCTCGTGGTGCGGAGACCAACGCAAACAACGACGGCAAGAAATTTCGATACCTGGCATCGAAACCCTGTCAGTCATGGCAAACACCCAATTGCAACCCTGGAGCCGCGGAGGCTCGATGTGAGGCTTTTAGAAAAACTATACATGTTGGACCCGGCGACCAGAGTCGGCTTCGGGGTATGCAGAAGCGAAATCGTGGAGAATATGGGGTAAAGTGTGGAGAGGATCCGTCTCATTGGGTTCCCCATGGCACCTAACCTAGTTCCCTCTGGGGGGTTTGCACCACACTGGCATTGGACATTCAGAGCCGGTATTCTGTCTCATTGGCTTGGTGGAATATCGAGTGGAGTTTCCCGGGGTTCGTCCGCTCGAGGGCGGTCACGAACAATGTGATCATGAGGAGCCAGCCTCGCATGATGGGTGATGAAAACGATGTGAGGTCTTGTTCTATTGGTTGGAAATAGACCGAAGCCAAGTGTGGTGCTCCCTGGCCAGGACGAGAAGCAGTCAGAACAACTAACCTGATTAGGTGCTGCCGCCGGCGGTGGACTATCCGGGGTTCAAGTCTAGCCTGTCTCTAGGGAAACCCGCAGGGAATTTTCAGCTCCCGTCATGTCGGACGTACATTCATGCCCGAATCAGACTGGAATTCTCGAGTCATCGTGGTCTGGGGAAGACCCAGGAGCAAGGGACTTCGGCCTTACTCTGGGGAATCTCGCCGGCCGAGTCCCTCTCAGTCACATATGACTAAACCACTTCTCCTCACGAGTTCTAGTCCGTCTTGGACGCCGGGGACTTGGCATTAAACAAACATCCATTTTCCGGGTTCTTTACGCCATCAGCCGGAACATGTGGGCGGCCAAGCCAAATGATTCTTGGTGGCCGTTGCGCATGTTTGTCATGATACTTGAATCTCACTGGACCCTAGTGTGACCCGTTGCGAGGCCACGGCTCCAGCATAACATATGTTATATGACTAAGGAACCTCGGCAGACCCGTATATACTGATCGACGTCGCGCAGATGACGATACGGAGTATAAAATAGTACATCGGAGAATAGCCCGCTTGTGCATGCCACACTCGGAAGAATCCGCATAAGGGATAGCAGTATCGCGCATGCAAGGGCTTGGCTAAGTCACGATGGAACGAGTGCTCTGCGATCTTGATGGAATTACGGAAATGGATATATCCATATTCGGTACAAGAAGTGTCATTACACCCAGTACAATTTGCTTCCGTACATTGTGGTCTTTCTTGGTTCGGTGTACTACATACTGACTTGACACTTCCAGTTTCGAAGCGGGCAATCAAGTCTCGTCTTGGTCAGACTTTCACGGCGTACGGAGATTGATGGAAGAGAAAGAGCCTCCTTTTCCAGATGTCATTCCACCACTATATTCCTGAAACGACGAACGACGACGATTAACTTGAAAGCGAAATCGTTGCCCAAGGAAGCCAAGACGAATCGAAACTCTAGAGATGGAACCAGTAGCCATGACCATCAGCACCACGCTTGAATACCCCCGTTTGTATACCTCATTCGTGATACTTCCAACATCGCCATCCCTATCCTTCTTCTTGGAATAAAGTATCGACGTCGTATGCTCTTTGACTACAGCAAAATCCGTGAGATTTGGGTAACGGCAGTTTTCTGAATCTCGAGTGTAAGACATCACTTTCCCCCATCAGATGTAACCAGTCGGCGAAGGCTGCAAAATCACCAATGCTGGCGAGTCGCCACCGACAGTCTATAATTGAACAAAAGAACTTGCGAGTTGCGTCGGCCCGTAACGAAGCACCGGTCCATCCCAACTACCGTGTAGATCAGACAACTCTGCTGAGTCCACTGATGTACGCTATCATCTCCGCGGCCAACTCTACAAATCCTTCAACATAATCGGCACCGATGTATCAGGCGTCAAATCCATAAACCGTCTCGACTCCCCTGGGCGCTTCTCCTCGTCCCCACTATCCACAAGCTTCATATCATACCTGGTCACCAGGCAGATGAGAATCAGCTTGATGGTGACATCGGCCATGAACCGGCCCGGACAGGCGTGCAGCCTGCCGCCCCAATCGAACATGTCCTCGGCCGTGGACGCGAACTGGAACTTGCTCGCGTCGAAGCCCCGGCGCCGCCGCAGCCAGCGGTGGCCATCGAACGCGCCGGCGTCGGGCACCCTTGACGATGACGGGTCCTTGTTGTACCGCAGGTTCGGAAACGACAGGACGGTGCCGGCGGGAATGTGCAGGCTGTCTTTGAAGGTGTAAGGAGACATGGCGACGCGTTGGACGGTGGCTGCCATTCGTGTCAGTGCGAATCGGTCATTGCGCGGATGTGATTCAGAGTGCTGCAGGTGAGAAAAGATTGCGAAGTATCGACTTACCTTCCTGAAACGGCTTCATGCGCAGCGTCTCCTTCATGAAGGAATCCATCGTCTTGAGCTCCCCGAGCGCATGCCGCGTCCACACCACCGGCGACCCGCGGAGCTCAGCCTTTGTCACGCGGTCAATTTCTCCCCGAATCTCGGCCAGGGCGCCCGGCGTACCTAATACGCTGAAGAGGGCCTGCAGCGCGATAAACGACGTGCCGTGCATGGTCGCAAACATGACAATGAAGATGTTCTGCACCGTCTCGTCCGACGTGACCTTCTTGCCGTTGGCGCGGTAGGCGTCCATGATCCACTGGATGAAGTCGTCGTGCTTCTCGGCTTCGACGCCTCGGGCGGCGTACTCGGCCTGCCGGGCCTCGAGGACGGGGCGCACCAGCTCGGCCGCCTCGCGACGTGCTTCGTTGACCAGAGCCACCTCCGGGCTCAGGTAGGAAGCAGTCCAGTAGAGTAGTGGGTGGTACTTCTTCCGGATAGCGCCCTGAGCCGCGAGGACGCGGTTGATGTACTTCATCGCGATGGCGGGCCAGGCGCCGCAGAGCTCAGGGCCGACCATGACGCGCGCCGACATGGCGGCGAAGAGCGTCAGGATCTTGGGGTACAGCACGATCGAGGTCCATGCGGGGCAAGTCGACAATTCTCTTTCTGCGGCTTGGAAGCACAACGTCTGCATTGGCTCGATGAGTTTGTTCAGCGCGCGGTTGAGGTCCACTCTGGAGCTGGTCTGGATCTCCTCCGTGATTCGCGGGCCGCCGACTTTGCTCATCGTCGACGTCTGAAATCCCATGCGGTCAGAAAGTGTAGGTGATTACCCACTGATTCATGGTGTACAAACATTGTTCAAGATGGCTGCAAGGCTGAATATTTCCTCGGGGACATTTTTGACCTCTTCCATGTACTTGACTGGCAGAATGACCCGAGGCCGGCTGGGATTTAGGAAATCCCGTATACAAAACGGACTCCCATTTTTGATGTGCTGTTGGAACTGTCAGTAATGGCAGCCCCATCAATTGACGACTTTGAATAACGGTGCCTCACTGTCTCATAGCCTCTCCCCAGGAGGCTGCCAGCCTCGGTCGCATAGCGCTGTCTCGAATTGTTTTCGGCAAACTCCACGAGTGGAATTCCGGGTAGTTTCTTGGCTGGCGAATTGTTCTCCCACAGCTTCCATACTAACCAGCCGATCGACAGCGCGGCTGTGATGATGGTGGCATGTGAAATTTCGAGAAACATGGTCTAGATCCCTGATATCACAAGGGGCAACTTACACGCCCATCTCATGCAACTTTGAAAAGGTGGAAGACATGAGAAGGCTTCCTTCTGCGCCGAGCCTCGTGAAGCTCCCCATTGCTTACGCAAAAGTCGACATGCATGATAGCTGTTGGTTGGTTGCGCTGGGTCACTATCCGAGTGGAGCGCTGTCCTCACCTATATAGCAATGACCAATTAGATCTGTGCCGATAGAGATAAAAACTACTCTGCAGACATCCTTGCTCGCGATGCCGGAACGGGACTAGGTAGATGGACCAACTTCTTCAGCGCCCGGTCAAGAGTTCTCGGACCACATCATGCTGTAGATTTCTATTCATATTCTTTGGTGTTTAGTGTTTTGAGCCTTTCGGTATCCCGTACAGCTCAGGGTTTGCGTTCCAATTAGAAGGAGGGTCAAACTGCAGTGACCCTTTGGCACATTTCAAGAGACCAGGGTTCATGATACCCACACCCGCCTTCCGGCTCGATCTTAGTGGCTGACGCCCGTACCTGTCAACATTTTAACTTACGGTTGACCCTGAAGTCACCGGGCGAGGACCACCGGGCCGCGCGGTAAGTGGGTCTACGTATCTGGTCCGCGGGTCCGCGTCTCGGATGAAGTATATATGAAATGAAGACCTATTTGAGACCTTTTAGTGTAGCTATCCGATGTTTGTCTGCCTATATGGTCACCGAGCCGGCAGTGATCGTAACATCTGGAGTCAGCACATAGACTCTTGCACTCCAAATGATGTCAGTTTGTCCCCACCAACAACTGCCGCTGCCTGCAACCGCAGACTCCTCCCCAATATGCATGATGGGGGGTATGAGAACGGAGCAATCATGATCTGATGGTTGATGATCTTCTCCATCAGTCCACATCTGGACTTTTTCTGCAGCTCGAAAGTGCCAAGAACCATATCGTGCCTCGGCCAGGAACCACTTATGCAATGAGGCTCAGACAATATTAATTGGCCAGTTCCCTCGTCATGTTCATCGCTCATGCCCTAGAATTTCTTCATCGCATTTTTCTGTCACGATGTCGTTCCCGAAACCATTGGTCCTTCCTACCGGAGTCGAGGCTTCCAGCTTCGAGGCATACCTCAAGGCCGTGACAGAGGTCGTAGGCATCGAGAACGTCACTGTCATTGAAAGCGAAGATGCCTTGGAAAAGGAATCATACCTGGACCCCTCCAAGTCCCACGACATGTTCCATGTTTTCGACAAGGACTACTTCATCGCGTCTGCTGTGGTCGCCCCGCGCAAGGTGACAGAGGTTCAGGCCATCATGCGGCTGTGCAACGAGTTCAAGATTCCGGTCTGGCCGTTCTCTGTCGGCCGCAACGTTGGCTACGGCGGCGCCGCTCCGCGCGTTCCCGGCAGTATTGGTCTCGACATGGGAAGAAACATGAACAGGGTGTTGGGGGTCAGCGAGCAGAACGCTTATTGCTTATTAGAGCCGGGAGTCACGTATCAGGACTTGTATGACCACCTGCGAGAGAAATGCGGCGACAGATTGTGGATTGACGTCCCTGATCTTGGCGGTGGCTCTGTCCTCGGAAATTGCATGGAGCGTGGTGTTGGTTACACGCCATATGGCGACCACTTCATGGTGAGAATTGATCCGAATTGGTTCGAAAAGATGCAGAGACTGACATCTTGCTTCCCAGATGCATTGTGGTATGGAAATTGTGTTGCCAAACGGAGAGCTTGTACGGACGGGGATGGGTGCCATGCCAAATCCCAAGGCAAAATCGTTCGAACCTAATGACAGGCGTGAGGACCCTGACAGGACATACTACGACGACGGTACGATTGACGCAGAGCCTGGCAACAGAGCCTGGCAGGTGAGTAGCAAATGAACGATCGCCGTTAGCTGGGCTGAACCTGACTTAGCTGTTCAACTATGGATTTGGGCCTTACCACGACGGCATCTTCACTCAGAGTAACTACGGAGTTGTAGTCAAAAGTAAGTGGCAAAATTTTGGAACTCGTCCCGTGCTGATAAATGATATATCTTACCAAGGAGATCGCTGACTGGCTGAACGCAGTGGGAATGTGGTTGATGCCGAACCCTGGAGGTTACCAGGCCTATTTGATCACATTTGAAAAGGACGCCGACTTGCCACAGATTGTTGAGATCGTCCGGCAGCTTCGTTTGGCCATGGTGCTGATGAATGTCCCGAGTATCCGTCACATCCTTCTCGATGCTGCGGTACTTGGTGACAAGAAATCGTACAAGGATACCGATGAACCACTCAAAGAAGAGCATCTCGTCGAGATACAGAACAAGCTCGGGTTGGGCCGTTGGAACTTCTATGGCGCGGTGTACGGGCCGGATGTCATGCGGAGTGCGCAGAAACAGGTGATCGAGGGCGCCTTCAGCCAGATCCTCGGCTCCAAGTTCTTCTGGCACGATAAGGACAAAAAGTCACCAGGAGTCCTCGACATCCGGGCCAATACGCTCAAGGGCATTCCGAGTACAGACGAGCTGAAATGGGTGGACTGGGTTCCCAACGGATCACATCTCTTTTTCTCGCCCATCTCAGAGATCACGGGCGAAGTCGCCAATGAACAATACTCCATCACGAAAGACTATGTAATGAAGGCTGGTTTCGATTTCATCGCCACCTTCACCATCGGTATGAGAGAGATGCACCACATTGTATGCCTAGTATTCGACCGCAAGGATGCGAAGCAGCGTGAGAAGATGCACAACCTGATCCGCAAACTGATCGAGGTCTGCGCTGAAAAAGGATGGGGCGAGTATCGTACACACCTGGCTCTGATGGACCAGATCGCCGACACGTACAGCTGGAATGATCACGCTCTGCTTAGATTCAGCGAAAGGCTGAAGGATGCGATTGATCCGAATGGTATCTTGGCGCCGGGCAAAGTAAGTGTCCGAATATACCTTTCGGTACGGTATCACGACGACGATGTGTTCTGCTAACGGTTATGCACAGAATGGCGTTTGGCCCAAGTCGTACAACAAGGCGCAGTGGAAACTTACCAGTGCTTCTTCTTTACAGAGGAGGCTCTGATGGACGTAAAGGGAAGGTGTAAAAATGATGCAGGCAATGTGATTGCAAAACAAACTTCCTAGGTCACCGCACTCTGAACCCGCCATTTCCCCACCAGAGGCGAAAGGTCAGGCACCTTGTATTCTTCGCGGGTTCCATGTCTGTCAGAAAATGAATGAGGCAGCTGCTTTCAGAGACCGAACACGCGTGTGAGGTAGCTTTCACCTACACACCGAACGAATGTAACCCAATATAAGCTCGCTCTTTCCAACGATTGGTAGTGATGTTCCAAGCTACTGTAGACGAATCGCACGCTTGTCTCTTTTTGCGGCGGAGTCAACACTTTCAGCGCTTCACGCAGTCCAATCGTCAACTGCCGCTGCATGGTGACCGCTGCGCCCGGTGCATAGCCTCCAGGCCTCCGAGTGAGACCGCATCGTTGATAATTCAACACCGCGACACTCCACGAACAAGATGTCGGCGTCTGACTTTCCTCTTCAACCATGTGCTATCAACTAGTTGAGTTGTACGGTTCATGTAGGTGTCTTTACTATCAACACGCCGTAGACAGATGTTCAGGCTATGGAAGACCGGGACACTCTGTCACGAAGAGGACTATTCTCGTTGGTTATGCTTGCCAAGATCATTCTTCACGCGCTGGCTCGTCTTCAACCACATCATCCGAGACGACTATTGATGGTTATACTTGTCAAGATTATTCTTCACGCAACAGACCTTCAGCTGGCAGGTTTATAAACACATCATCCGGGAGGAATACTGCTTTCCTGAGGGGCTACCTGAACAGAGCGGCGGCCATGTATTGAAGTGGCCTGGGTCGTTGATCAGCGAGATGTTATGACTGCAAGTGGGGCAACATAAAACTCCAGTCCAGGCCTCACCATACCAATAAACATGTCTTCACGTACGTCTCCCCCAGTACTGGTAACTTATTTTTTCTTTCTTTTTTCTTGGCTGCTGACTAGGGGATAGTGTACCATGATCTACCAGTGAAGGAAGGGGAATTCCGTTTGTTGCGACTCATGCCTGAGTTGGATGCGACGAAGCCAGTTGTTGCCAGCTTATTCACCCAGGCGATCACTCCGAACCCACACCCTTACGATGCCATCTCTTACCATTGGGGAAGTTCGGAGGGTTATGGCATGGTCACGGTCAACGGTACAAATTTCTCTGTAACAAGAAGCCTTCACACGACACTGAAATACATGCGGCACGCATCTTCTGAGAGGATAATCTGGATCGATGGTCTGTGCATCAACCAGAATGATCTTCTTGAGCGCAGCCACCAAGTCGCCGAGATGGGGCGCATCTACGAATCTGCACAGTGCGTCAGAATTTGGCTTGGAGAGGCCACGCCAGATGTTGAGGCTGCCATGAATCTCGTATCACGTTCGAACAGTCGGTCCGAAACCGACGACCGGTGGCTTATCAAGTGCGTAAGGTCAGACCGAGTGGGTGCAATCGCGTTGAGAAGGCTACTGGAGCGCCCTTATTGGCGGAGGATGTGGGTTTTCCAAGAAATCGTGCTTGCAAGATATGCCGTGGTCCATTGTGGCAGATTCGAGGCAACGTGGTCCGATTTCCTGGTCATGGATAAAATCTCGGGCGATCAGCGACTTTGGGCGAGAGTTCCAATGAGGGAGTTATGGGTGCATGACCTGCGGAGAGCTTTCTTCGAGGTCGCCCAGTTCTGCATCCCAAAAAACGAAGCAATGGCAATTCACAACGTGCTATATCCAACCAGAAATTTGAGGTGCAGCGATCCCAGGGACAAGTTATTCGCGCTTATGGGTGTGTGCGAGATATCGAAATGTCTCGAATTCGTGCCAAATTACACGAGGTCAGTCCGTCTTGTGTACACCGATTTCACCAGGAGCTTGATGAACGTGGATGAGGACCTCTCCAGCATACTCACCGCTGGACTATGGAATTTGAAAAACGGTCCAGATATCGAGCTACCTACTTGGGTCCCTGACTACCGTGGCAGCAACGGCATAAATATACGATATCTTGCCGCCAGTTTTCTCGAGCATTTCAACGCGGCAAGAGGGATGCAAGCGTCTCACCGCTACATGGCCGACGAACAGGGCGAACTTACCCAGCTTGAAGTCCATGGGTTCGTAGTTGATGCCATCCAAGATACTGTTCTCTTGGCAAGCGGAGAGGGAACCCGACAAATCATTCAAAGTCGTATCAATTCGGACATCTCTGGCCCGAACCACTCCTCGCATGTCGCCACTGCTTCTCTCTGCTCAGTCTTCAAGACCATGATTTTCCAAGATCCGACACTCTCGCCAGATTCAAATCCGGACCGGTTGAACCGACTTGCTTTAGGGTTCGCCTATGACCTGATGGCTACAACCGACAAACAGAGCTTAGACTTCTCTGTCAGAGTAAACAGCTTTCTTGCTTCGTTTCAAGCTCCCCATACCTGCCCACATCAGAACGCTCCGGGGCTTGACGAGAACTTAAGCCAAGAAGCACTAAACAAACGGTTTTCGAGACTCATGAGAGAAGATCCGGAAGAACTTTATTGGTATCGCCAGGAGTATCTCGCTAGGAGCAAGGAAACTTCACAAGGCCCGACCCCCTCTATCTTCACCACACAAGAGCAACGCATTGGGAAGGGTCTTGATACTGTCAGGCCGGGCGATCGGATAGTCTTAATTTTTGGGTGCCGGGTTCCCGTTGTTATACGGCCCTTTAGGGACAAATTTAAGCTCGTCGGTCCCTGCTACCTCAGCGGAGCAATGGATGGAGAACTCCTAGGAGAAATGAAGACCGAATTTGGGACAACAGGACAAAGAATAATCTTGTTGTAGCAAATATCACCACTCCGAGATAATGGCGCATTCATGCAAAACTGATGATATTTATTTTAATACGTGAATGCTCTATTTGACCTCGGCATACTTTTGTAAACCTGAATAAAGCTTTTCCCATCTTCCGTCATGCCACGTCTTGATCTCGGTCCAGTCGTCTTTCGGCAGTGTGATGCTCATGGTCGTCAACCAGCCTCCGATAATGATATCGGCGTACGTTGCCTCCGCGCCCTCGAGAAACGGCTGTTCGGGATCCCGGAACAGCTCCGCAAGCTCTCCCAGCTTCTCCTTGGACGCCTCGAGCAGTTCTGTCCTGGCCTCGCCCCTGACGGTAATGTCCTCGTACGGCGTCCCGCCAACTCTCGCGCTAAACTGGGCCTTGGCCTCGTCGGCCTGGTCCGGGTGGAATGTGATGCCCTGGCACCAGAGCAGCACCGTCGACGTGAACAGGGCGTCCATCTGCTTGTTGAAGGCCCTGAACACGGCCGCCGACCGCGGGGGGATCAGCGTCGGCCCGTCCGGGTACTGCTTGTCGAGGTAGACGGCGATGTCGAACGTGTCGCCCACGAGGGCGCCGCCGTTGGACAGATCCTGGATCACGGGCAGCGTGTAGAAGGGCGAGCCGTCGGCGTGGAAGCGGCACGGCGACACGCCGAGCTCTTTGCGCGTGCGCGTCACGTCTAGGTATTCGACCCAGGAGGTCTTGTAGTCCACGCCCTTGAAATTCAAGGCGTATCTTTTGTTCCGTGTTAGTTGAGGGGACTCGTGAGATATGATGCAGGATTTGCGCACCTTGCCTTCCAAGGATTAGGTGCATAACATGTCCTCGGCGGAGCTGACGCGATGTCGTAAAGGACTATTTGCTTATCTTCGGCCATGATGTGTGTTGAACTGGGTCGCGTCCAAGTAGAGCACGGAGCCAACATGTGAGAACGGACTTCAATTGGTGGATTGACGGTTGCGTGATTGAGTTATGAGATGACAACAATCTCGGCTTCCCAGGTCTTATGTATAAAGACGTTCTATAGTAACGCAAAGATGTCTGCTTCAGGAACTGTTCTACAGGCGGATACTCCGCCCCACTGGCCCGCTATGAATCATTCTGAGTTGAGCAACACTAAAGTTTAGCTGCTCCCCGGGGATAAGCAGCTCGTAGCTATGGCAGCGTACAGAAGAGGCAGGCTAGAGCTAGAAAAGCAAAATCGGTGCAAGGAGGTCGGGGCTTAGTACTGAGTCAGCATAGCATCATTTTCCTCTTTCAGTCTTGTTTCGCCTGACAGCGAATCAAACGCTCAGCCTATGTCATAATGTAGCGAGCGGCTCCTCCCGTTCGTGAATTACCTATACCGACAATTGACTCTCAGCACTGCCAACGAATTGCTGCAGCGCCACGCGAGGTACGAGACTTTTGGATCCTCGTACTGAAACATGAGCAAACCGCAACTTGAGTCTCACAATCATTCGTTCTATCCACGAGGCAAAACATTAGTTGACCGTATCACGCTTCCATCACTACAAGTGTCTCTGATTCGCTACAACTTCGATTCCTGCCAATTCTGCACCACCTCGAATCCCGCCATGCTGTCCAAAGCCTCCCTGATCTCGGCCTTGTACATCGGAATGCCGCCGGAGTAGCACACGGGCTCGTAGACCTTGCCGGGGATGCTGCCGCCCATGTACGTGGACCTGGTGGTCGGGAACAGGGTCGCATTGTTGAGGTCGAGGATGCGCTGCTTCCACCCGGCGGCGGCCTCGCGCCTCGGGTTGACGTACTTGATGTCGTTGCGCCGCACCTTGTCGACCAGGTCGGCGATCCAGCGGCCCTGGATCTCGACGCTCGACGGCCCGTTGCTCAGCAGGGTCGGGCCGTGCGGGCCGTAGATGTGGAACATGTTGGGGTAGCCGCTCACGCTCGTCCCCAGGTACGTGTTGGCCCCGGTCGTCCATTCTTCTTCCAGCTTGGTGTCGTGGATGCTCTCCAGGCCGAGCTGGGTCATGACTGTAGATACTGGGTCAGTATTGCATATTTTCCCGACTATAGTGAGACTCACCTCCTGTGACAACATCCTGCAAAAATGTCAGCGTCAAGACTTCTCTTCGATGGTTTAGGGTGAACTTACAAATCCAGTAGCAACAGCAACGACATCAAACTCGTGATGCGTACCATCTTCAAGGGTGATACCCGTCTCGGTAAACTCCTTGATGGAATTCTCCTTAATGTCAACAACATCCACGCTCGGCCGATTGAACTGCTCGTAGTAGTTATACTCGAGGCAGGGGCGCTTGATGCCAAAGTAGTGCGGCATCTTCTCGGGCGCGAGGATGTCCCTCTTCCTCGGGTCCTCGATGCGCGCGCGCGTCTTGCGCGCCCAGAAGTCGTACGACTGCTTGTTGGCCTCGGCGTTCATCAGGTTGTCCTTGTAGACCGCAACCCAGTACCGGAACCCGCCGTCCTGCCAGACCTTTTCGTACAGCGCCTCGCGCTCCTCGGGCGTGTCGTCGAACGTGTTCTTCTCGTACCAGTCGTACGGAAACCCGGCGAAGCTCGTCTCCCGCAGCCGGAACAGCTCCGGGTAGAGCTGCTTGTTGCGCTCCTGGTCCTCGAGCGCCAGCGGCCGGCGCCGCATCGGCACGGCCAGGTTCGGCGTCCGCTGAAAGACTTTGACGGAGCCGGCTTTCGGTCCCCAAGCCTGCATGATCTGCACGCCCGACGCGCCCGTGCCAATGATGGCGCACCGCTTGTTTTGGACGTCGACCTCTTCGTCGGGCCAGAATGACGAGTGGTGGACGACGCCTTTGAACTTGTCCATGCCGGGCCAGTCTGGGACGTAGCGTTTCGCGGCCTGTGGTACTCATTAGTGCTGCTCCAAAGCTTATCACGCCCGCAACTCACGAATCCAGTCCCCAGAATCAAAAACTTGGCCTTTGTGATCCTGCCATCCGCAGTCCGCACCGACCACTTGCCGGCCTTGGTGTCGAACTTGGCGCCGACGACGACCGTGTTGAACGCGCAGTCCTTCTTGACGCCGACGACGCGGTCGACGTGGTCAAAGTAGGCGCGCAGGTCCTGGTACGTCGGGTAGTTGGAGGTCCAGTTCCACGTCTTCCAGACCTCGGGCCACGAGAACTCGTACTCGGGCACCTCGGAGTCGACGCCGGCCCCCGGGTAGCAGTTCCACCGCCACGTGCCGCCCAGGTCGTTGCCCGCCTCGAAGATGACCGTCTTGTTGCCGCGTTCCCGGAGCGTTTTCAGCACTGCAAAGGTTGGGGGTTAGTAGAAGTGGAGGATTCTCCTCGGCGTTTTACTGACTGAAGATCCCGGCTGGTAGGTATCACTGGTTAGCCATCAAATCATTCCGTTCAATCAATGGCTGGAAGTTAGAACATACCAAAGCCGGCGCCGACAACCAAAGCGTCGACTTCGAGGTTGTCTGCGTATGGACCAGACTTTTCATTATGGGAGATTGAATAATCAGTCAACTCAGTGTTGAATTTCTTTCCAGGAGGGGAAGCTGGAGTTGTCATTATGTTCAAGCTTTTCAGGACTGTCTAATGCGGTGTATGCAGGACACGAATAATTTTGCCAGATTCTTAGCGAGACGAGCAGCAACGGGAATGAGGTGACAGAGTTGGAGATATGCTATTTTAGAATGACATGGGACAAGCTCCCTATAAGGGTGCGAACTGCACTGTAACACATGGTCGATCGCATCTTGTTTTCGTCACACAGTATCACCACGCTCACTCATCCGTCTGCATCAGTTTGTACAACAACCCCACGTCTGCCCACTCTGCTCGAGCCTGTTCGTATCCTCTTGCCACCAGACTCCAAGAGACGACGACGTCTCATTGGATCGTGACTATCGCCTATGCCCGCTTGCAAGAGGGGTCGGCGTCCGGATGCTACGGTGTCTCGCATCTGCTGCAGCTGCAGATGTGAGTTTGCAGCACACCGGGGCGGGACCGAGGCTGTAGTTATGGGGCTGTCACTGCTTGTTTTTCGCTACCCCTCAGCTCCGCATGTCCGAATCCACTGCCGAGTATAGACGGAAAACACTTGCCGTATTTCTACAGTTGGAGTATAAAAATGTTATGATTGACGAGATCCCGACTTCCCGGCTCTCGGGCGTGGGCTCCAATTTGTCTGTTGTTCCGCCAGCGCCGAACAGACTATATGGAGGAGTATTGCAAGTGTGTTTGAAAGTATTATATTAAGATATTATGTAAGAAGTAAAGTTTCATTTACATGAAATGGAATCCCGGGCATCCGTCCGAAGTCGATCCCAATGAACAGAAAACTCACTGATCAACACAGTTCGCTGCGCTTGGGCAGCCGTAGCTTGCGTCGATACTCGGGGCGCCGAGTCCAGGGCCAACATTGGGGGTGAATTGTCCAACGAAGTTACCTATGGGCGACATCAGCATGATTCCAAATGGCACTCGAATTGAATCCAACTTACCAGGAGGCGCATAGTTGCACACGGTAAAATACGGCGGAATACCAGCCGCGTTCTGCAGCCCAGTGGCAGAGCAGTCGCTCGTGTAGCAGCCGACAGTCAGCGAGCTCTTCCAGACGATCTGGGTAAAGTGGCCCCACAACGAGAGCTTGCTGAGGTCGGGCTCCTCGCCAAAGTAGATGTAGTTGTTGACCTCGCTGTTGTACAGGCCCTCGGTGATGAACTGGCCCATGGCCGTCGACAGGAAGCCGGCGCCAATGTTCTGGCCATAGCCGCCGCCGCCCGCCGTCACGTTGTGCCCGTATATGCACGAAGACGCGATGATCTGGGCGATCTCGGCTAGGGCTGGGCTCCAGGTGAGCGCGACGGCTTTGAAGATGTTATTGGTATCATTGCGCTCGATTGAACTTTGCTAGGACTTACCTGAGTGGTTCGAGCGGTGGACATTGTGGTGACGAATCACAGTGTCAATGTAAGCTTGATCAGTCACCACAGCTCCAGGAGGCAAAGTAGAGATAGTGGTCGGGGTGATGGTGGAAGTGGAGCTCGTGACAGAGGTGATGGTGGTTGAGGGAAGCGAAATAGTGGTACTCGAGATCTCAGTTGTAAAGCTTGTAGAGCTCGAAGAGGGTGAAATAGTGGTCAAGGTTGGCAAGAGCGCCGTGTCGCTGGAGCTGCTAGAGGTAGAACTGGTAGAGCTGGTACTGGTAGAGCTGGTGGAGGTGGTAGTGGTAGTGGAAGTGCTGGTAGACTCCAAGGTCGGGTTGACAGACAAAGTCGACGACGAGGAGCTCGTAGAGGTCAGAGTAGGACTGATCAGCGAGCTCGAAGAAGGAGTGATTATAGTATCCGTTGGCAACAAGTGAGTGGTACTGGACGTAGAATCGAGCGTCGGGTTGAACGTTAGACTAGAGGACGAACTCGACAGACTCGTGAAGGTGGGTTCAAAGTCAGAGGTATCAGTCGATGTGAATGTGAATGAGAAAGACGGCGTTGGACTCAAAGTCTCGGTCAAAGTGAGGGATACCACTGGATAGCTTGCAGCAGAAGAATTCGTGGCATATCCAGAATTGTCGTTAAGGTACGCTTCACTATGATCAGCAAAGCTCTCCCAACATCACTGGTAATGCGTGGCAACATACTGAGGCGTCTTGTGGTGCATTTCTTTGCATCCGCCAGAGGGGCAACAAGAACGATGGAATACGAAATGAGCGACGATGCAGGGAACTTCATCCTGTCTATTGTAAGCTTCTTCCAAAGAAGCTACTGAAAAGCAAAAACGAGTGACGAAGAACTGAAATGTTATCCAGCATGCGACAAATAACATGAGGGATACAACCTGTTTAAAAAGGTCGAATCCATATGGAACTCGTGATGGAAGGATTTAGAGTTCACACGTTTAGATTCCAATATGATGGACCTGAACATGTCTAAGTGCCAACGTGCCCGCGTGATAATGAACCTTGAATGTCTCATGCTTAAAACTTCGTCAAATCTCGAGATATGAGCAGACTAAAAGACATTTTGGGAGCAATGCAAGACTTCAATTGAAACACATGGTCGTTCTTTTGATCGTTTGCACTCCTCGCGACACGTGTGTTGTCTTGGCCGGCCGGAGCATGCACTCCTAAGTAACGGCGCAGTTCGAGTTGTATTGCGCAATGGGATCGGCGGAAGATTAATGTTCTTGGCAAAAGACGAGGAGACGAAGATGTAGGAGGAAGAGCTCGTGGACTCGGGTCGCAATGCAACTGGGGAACCTGTTTCGTAGGCTCAGATGCGACAAGGCGGTGACCGAAGTGTACTCACCATTTACAAATACTAAATTTACCCCACCACTCAATTGTCGTTTGCGCACTAAGTTGAGACTCTGAATAGTACCACTTCCAAGCATTTGCCCCCTCTCCCACCAATGACCTGCGCGACCAAACTCCAGGTACGGACATGAAAATGGAAGCAACGTGCATGTATCCCTCTTCAAGGACAGCAGATGCATCGAGGGCAACATCACGTCAAACATTACGTCGAGGCTGGCCCGGGCACAGTATTTGAGCCTATGTGTACCAGCATCATTTAAGTCACGCGAAAGCAAGTAGTCACTGTAGGATGCTTTTGTGGTTTGGTAGTGTTCTCAATTCATTAAAATCATAGCACTAAAATCAAAGCAGGAAAATTATAGCACAAGTCAAGGCGAGAACCCTCGGGTAGCCTCAAGCGACTGTCCAGTGTGCATCCATCATACCAAATATTGTATCAAGTTTCCTCCAACCATTCCTGTGGTTTGCGTGCTCACTGCTCCCAGGGGAACTCCTTCTTCCGAACCAGGCTGATCTGCACCAACTCGCGATCCTGGAAATCCTTGAAGGAGATCCAGCGCTGTCCCTCGCGCGTGATGATGGTTGTGCGCTTGGCATCCCAGCTCTTGAAGGCCTTGGGGCCCTGGAGTGGATGATGGCTGATGACGGGGGCCAGATCGCCGCCGTCTCCTAGGCCAAGCTGGCTAGTTGTGTAGCTTGCATCTTCCTCGTCGGTCTCAAGAAGGGCCATTGTCTCGTAGGCCTTGTAGGCGGCGTAAAAGTCCTTGAGACGGAGCTTGATTTGCTCGGCGATGGTGCCCTTGCCGATGTGCTCGGCGACGAGGTGGGGGACAGCAACGGCGATGCTGTAGGTGTTGGTATTTATCTCAAAACCGCCGATCAAGGGCTTGGTCTCCTGACAGTCTGTCACGAGTCGCCATCGTTAGCATACAGACAAACGATGGAACTCGTAGAGGGGAGGGGCCGAGCGAGTGAGCGCAACTTACAGTAACCATCGACGTTGAGATGGCCAAAGCAGTACTTATCCTGCTTGCCGGCATACTTGGGCCAGACAATGTCGTGACTACCCTTGGGAGCTGCCATTGTGATGGGTGGAAGTGCTTTAGTGGGGTGATGAGGTGGCGGCAGTGTTCTTGTTGCTTCAATGTCGTTGTTTGAAGCAAGTAATGGTTGTGAAGATCTGTGCTGATCACGAAAGAAGACAATTGTCGTGCGCGATGGAGAAGCTGGCTTGTGACTGCGCAATTTGATGAAGGGTGAACAAGGAACGGTTAGGATAGGTGTCGAGGTGGGCTTGTATTTATTAAAAGGTCAGAAACTTTGGTGGGCCACTGATTTGGACGGGCGAGCGGCCAACGTGCGTGGTGTTGCCCAGCGTGACCCAGGAGAAGTGAGAACCACGAAAATCCGCGGTCAATTATCATGACACTTCAAGCAGTGGCAGTCATACGCGTCTCTTAGGACAAAAGAGATAGTCACTAAAGGATGTCTTTTGGTTTTAATTGTCTTCTCAATTCATGAAAATCGTCTAAAGTATCCTACGAGGTACGTTGATAATGTTGGATTCGAACATGGCCAGCTCGTTGGATTCAAGGGAGTCGCGACCTCCGATGGATCGATGGGCTGCCTGGAGCGCTTCATGTTTGGCGACTTCTGCTCGACCAGTTCCGCCGTATTGGGCTTAGCGTTGCCTCGCCGCGTGCTTGGGTGAACTCGAGAGCTCGTCGCGGAAACCGGTCCGAAAGTAGTCGGGCTGCCTCGAGAATAGCCATGAGCACATATTCCGTTGTAGTCATTCCAGAAAGGGCAGGTCTTTCTGAACAGCACAAGGCGGTAATGGGAGAAGAAGTCGGCGTCTCGAACGAGGTTTGTCTTCGCCGAGATTCTTGTACATCGAGAGTCGCTTCCGCTTAGGAGAATGTGATGCTAGTATTTCGACGCCGACTCCGGCCGTCTCGACGTCCTCCTTGTCTGATGCGACCTGTAACGGGGAGGGCTTATCGCCGTTGACTTAGAAGTTGCATGGCTTGACTCCCACGTTGAGCTCCTCCAGATTCGAGTAGGTCACACAGGCATCGCTGACCACGCTGCCCGGTGTTATCTGACCGGGGATCAAGTTGGACCGGAGAGATGACAGATCGCTATGCACTCTCGCCCTCGCCGTCGCCGTCATCTTAGGCAGGCTCCGGGTCCTGCTTCGACGCGGCCACGTCCCACCAGTACTGCTGCTTCTCGCACCAGCGCCTGTCCTCCTTGAGCTGCTCGTTGCTGCTATGAGGCCGGAGCGCGGCACGTAGTAGGGAGGGGTGGAGAAGAGAGAATCTGGGGCTAACACCACCAAAAAGACGTGGCAGAGCAGCGCGAGGAGGTGGTAGCTCAGGAGATTCATCGTACCGAGCAGGTGTCTTCATGAGACCTTGAAACTCTCCAGCTTTCCATCCCATGAGACCAGACGATCCCGGATGCCTAGAACAACCAGGGCAGTTCCTTTCGGTGCAGGTTCATTCGGACAAGCACGTTGCCGTCCAAGTCCGTGAATGCCACCTACTGCTCGCCCTACCGTGCCATGATCTCAGTGCGCGTCCTTTTGAACAACCGGGGCCAGGTCGCCGCCATCACCAAGACCAAGCTCGTAGGTAGTACTGCGGGCATTGTAGTCCTTAAAAAGCCTTGGAAGCGCCCGCGGATGCGATTCTTGAAGACAACGGGGGCCAAGTCGTCATTGTCGTCGTCAGGATTGAGTCCGCACGCCCAGGTGTCAGGGTAAATCAAAGTGAAGAGAGCCAGTATGTTGAAAAATAGCCGGATCCTGAAGAACAGGATGAACTACGGAGAGATATGTGTGCTCTTATAGTCATCAGAAGGATTATTGCACGAATACGAGGGCGGTACATGGGCCACAATAAAAAATCCTGTGCCGTGCCATGCTCACCCTTAGATACCCTGACACTCGTCCTCATCATCTCCTCCCTCCTCGCCTTGCTCGTCCTCGTCGGTTTGCTCGTCCTCCCCGTCTTGCTCGTCCTCCTCGACTTGCTCATCCTCGTCGTCACTGAACTCGGGGACAGTGATGCTCTCAAGAAGACCTTTTGCCATGGATGCCTCAATCTCAGCTGTGTTCAACAACAACTCCGTAATGTAGTCAGCAGTACCAGATAGCTTCTCTTCGATGGGTCGGCGCAAAGCGAGAACAAGGACTGGAGAGCGGGCGTCGCACAATTTGAATGTCTTGGGTGCGCGGGAGGAATCCTCGGACATAACAGAGGCCCAGTCCTCGTTGGGGCCGTTGTCATGGAGTGCGCATGCCCAGTTGATGAAGGACTCGAGTCCCTCTCTGGCGTCAAACAGGGTAACCTCGCCCCAGCCGCCGCCGTTATTGAACACAGCGTAGTGTTCTCTGAGGCCATTCTGGACATCCTGGGCGGTCTTGGCCTTGCTCAATTCAGCAGCAATCTTGTCCGGGATGTCCACAGCCATAACTGTGACGTTTGGCTCATTGTAGTCTGCAAGGAGGTGGTATGATTAGTACAGGTGCTTGTCAAGCCAAAAAAAAAAAAAAATACGATGTGGATAAGAAGGGAAGCCGGGGGAACGAGAAGTCAGAGGAAAAACAAGGCAGTAGAAATGGAATAACTTACCGGAGAGCAGGTTCTTGATCTGACCATAATAGTAGATATCATTCTTCTTCGCATATTTGACTAAACGGTGTTCGTGGGACGGCATTCTGGCGGTTTGGCTGTGAATTACGGATTGGCGATTTATCGCGTGTGTGATCGGATGATTACTAGATGTATTGCCAAGTATCGTCTCGTCCTCCTGGACAAGGCGAAATTAGGTTCGTGTGGTGACAGAAGACGTATAAAGAATTGGATGTGAATTGTCGTCCTGTGTGGTGACAAGCCGTGCGGGCTTGTGTGTGCACAACATGAAAAAGAAGGAGTAGAAAAAGCTGGGCAAGTGTCAGGAGTTAGGGACTCTGGTGGGCCACTGATAAGGATTGGCGAGCTTCCAGCGCGGGGAGTTTGCCTGGTACAACCCAAAGGCGTTTTCTGATTGGCCTAGGAAAAGCGTGCTAGTTGGTTTGCAACCCCGCGGTCTTCAGGCCATTTTTTCTCGACCTGTGCCGCCGTATTGGGCTTAGCGTTACCTGGCCACGCGCCGCGCTTATGATTGATGCTCCGTTTTGTCTTAAGTGGTCAAGATACTGTAAACACATGATGCGATGGATCGGTGTAGTTAAAAGCCGGGATGAATTCCAAGCATTTTGTCCAAAATGTTTGTCACAATCTGGATTAAAAAACAATGCATAGTGACAAAGTAGATTGGCGTGACCTGAATGATCTAAAATAATTTCGCAACTCGTATTGAGAGAAATCCATGCAGGAATCAAAATGCCAAACGACCCTACGTCGTTCAAGAGGCTATCTACCCTTCGATGAATTCCGTCGCGCCAGGATGATCAGGGATGGTCATGTGGTGGTAGTTGGGCCGCCAATCGAAGACCTCGCGAGCCGGTTCCGCCATTTACCGGTCGACCTGAACCAGCTCAATTCCCTCCTGTTCGTATAGAGGGGTAAAAGGCTGTGACATGGTGTACATGCTGACAGCCTAGCTACCAGATTGGAGCTTCGCTTTTGCTCCGCTGTCGCAGTGATAGATCATAGATGTGACAAAGGTGTAGTCAATTGATCCATGTATTTGCTCTATTGCATTAGGGGCTTCCCCTCTCTCATAGGGGCCTCCGGGGGATTCTTGTTTTTGAGGAACCCTGGGTATTGCCACGGCGTCACGATCCTTTTGCAAAAACGTATGCTTGTAGCATGCTTAACCACACCTAATCTGACACCTCCTTATCCTGATCGTCTCCTTCACCACTAGCCTCGTCGTCCTTGTCATCGCTGGCCTCGGGAACAGCGATGTCCTCGATGAGGCCCCTTGCAATAGAAGCCTCGACTTCAGTCGAGTTAGACAACAACTCCTTCATGTAGTCGGCGGCATCGGCTAGGTTGCCTCCTTGAGGTTGGCGTATAGCAAGAACGATGATAGGAGAGTAGCCCTTATAGTCCTTAAAGGCCTTGGGGGCGCCGCGGAGGGGATCCTTAAAGGCAAGGGCGGCCAAGTCGTCGTTGGCGTTATCGGAATTGATTCCGCAAGCCCAGGTCACAAAGGATGTGAGGCCCTCCCTGGTGTCGAGTAGGGTGAGCTCGCTCCAGTCGCCGCCGGTCTCGTTGTTGAACACGGCATAGTAGTTCTTGAATCCGTCCTGGTCCTGGATGGTCTCGGCGTTGCTCAACGTGGCGGCAATCTGCTCTGGGACATCCGCAGCCATGACAGTGACATCGGAACTGATGCTGGAGTCTCTCTTGGTTTACCTGGGCTCTTGGTAGCCTGCAAAGAGGTGGCGTGATCAGTACCAGCGCGTGCGAAACCAATAAAGATAAGATGGAAAAAGGAGGGAAGCCGGGGGAGAGGGAACTCGGGAAAAAATCAAAGGACAGAAGAAGGCAGTAGAGATGGGATGACTTACAGGACATGATGTGATTGACGTGGCTATAGTAATAACCATGCTTCTTGTCGATTCTGACCAAATGGTAGTCGTGCGATGCCATGTTGTTCTGGTCGCGGCTGGTGCAGCGGTTGATCTGGGTGATCTGGGTGTTTGATTGGACGTCGATGATGTTTCAGGCGTGATGTCGCGTGAAGGTATTGCAGTGCTGTATTGCAGTGCTGGTCTGGTGTACAAAGCACCACTGAGTAGAAAATCTTGCTCTGTGCGACAAAAGAAGTGTTGTTGACTTGGATGTGCACAATGTGAAGAAGGGGAAGTAGAGAAAGCTGGGCAAGGTGTCAAGAGTTAGGGACTCTGGTGGGCCACAGCCAACGCGGGCGGTGCGGGCCGGCGGTACACTCCATGGGTTTCGTGTGATTGGCCCAGTAAAAGCCTGACAGTTGGCACTGTAACCTAGGGAGCTTGGGCGACTTTTGCTCGACCAGTTCCGCCGTATCGAGCTTAGCGCGTTGTCTCGCCGCGCGCCCAGGGCTTCTCTGTCCAGCCTGCGAAAACCTGCCAGTCGAGGCGCCAAAGCCGCAGGACTGTAGTCGATTCCATCTCAACCCGTTCCGCCGTACTAGGCTTAGTGCTCTGGGTTGCCTTGTGGCATCATCTTTGGACAGCTGCACCAGGAATGCTTTTATCTGGAAGAGCAGATCCAACAGGGATCGCAGTATTTCCAAAATATGTTATTTCTCGTTCTGTATATCATCTAATGTCTGATCCGAAATATGGAGATCTGGACATGAAAGGTCTACATGCAAGTCTATATTGTAATCACAGTTAGTGAAGAGCCTCAAAAGTGGCTACTTTGGATTGGCTAGTAGTATGATATGTGATAGGCAATGCGTGGGATGGAGAGAGAGCTAGGGCCACCAAAGATGGACTGGTGGTTTCGTACAATCCCTTTTGGATGAAGTGGCTTGTTTTTACAATCTTTTATAATTGGAAACACAAACAAACTCACCATTTAATTTATACATTGAAAAGCACCGCACAAACAAGTTCAAGATGGTTTATGTTATGATTCTATCAAGCCAGTCATTTGGCCTCCATGTGACTAGGATCTGCAAGCTTTCCATAAAACAGCACACCGTTTGTACAATCAGTGTATGCATCGATCTTCTGCTCGATAGTGCAACCACTCGCTACCCGTCGCCGAGTCTCTAATGCTTGGGTTAGATAGCTCCTACTTCCTTGAGACGTTCTACAATTGCAAGATGCCCTTTGCGCAAAGCATACTGTAAAGGCGTTCCACTACTGTCGTTTTCGTTCACTTTTGCCTTGGCCTCAAGCAGACGCTCCAGAACAGCGAGATGGCCGCCTTCAGCTGCCGCCGTAAGCGCTCTCACCCCGAAACCTTGGCTTGGTGGGGCGTTTACATCCGCTTTCTCCTGGAGTAATCGTTCGACGACTAATATATGGCCGCCTTCTGAAGCTGCTTGAAGTGCTGTTTTCCCACCCCCAGTGCCTGCTGGGGCGTTTACGTCTGCTTTCTCCCGGAGGAGTCGTTCAACGATCGAGATGTGGCCAGCTCCAGCTGCTTCCTGGAGTGCTGTTCGTCCGCCCCACCGACATGGTTCTGCGTTCACGTCTGCCCTTTCCCGAATCAAACGCTCCACAACAATCATACAGGCAGCCCCAGATGCTGCCTGGAGTGCAGTCAGTCCGTAGTAACTGCATGGCGGTGCGTTGACGTCCGCCTTTTCCTGAAGTAGCCGCTCTACTATAGACACATGACCGCCTCCAGCTGCTGCTTGGAGTGCCGTGCGCCCTGCTCCATTCCGACCTGGCAGAAAGTTCACGTCGGCTCCTTCTTGGAGCAGCCGCTCTACAATCAGTAAATGGCCAGCGCCGGCCGCACGTTCAAGTGCTGTCGTCTCCCAATAAGATGGGAAAATAAAGTTACCGACTTCTGCTCTGGTCGAACTGTAGGCAGTTAGTTTGTTTACTTCTGCCCCTCCTGCGAGCAGCAAATCCACGACATCCAACCGGCCAAACGCAGCTGCTATTGCCATTGATGCTGACCCGTTAAAGTTGAAATTCAGAAACCCGGGTTCCACGATCACCCTAGGCAGAATCTTGCAGCCCTTCTCCATGGCCCAGTACAAGAGCCTCGGCACATGGTCCATGGCTTCTTTATCTTTCAACCAAGCCTGTCCTGATCGCTTCGAGTCTGAAGCCTCATGAGATAGCCCAGCTACACCAGATGACAAAGCCGAGAGGATGTGTCTAGCTGTCATTTGTAAATCCTCCGCTTGTAGCATGACATCCAAGGATAGAAGCACCCCTTCGAACCTTTCTCTAGCATGGTCCGCCCCAAATATGTCTAGGCATATGAGAGCAAGCTCGCATTGTCGAGATAAGACATCAGTGCGATGGACGGCGACGAAGGTTGGGCCTTCTGGCACCCAATCGTTGGATTCAGCCCACGATTCATAATCTCCCCAGCAGCTGTACGAGTCGGGATTGTAGCTCCAATCCCAAATGAGAACGAGATTATGTACGGGTAGCTCGGATTGGTCAAGGCTTTCAAACCGCGTCGGCCAGTCCAAGTCCCGCGGAGTAGTAGCTGCCGATACGATGACCGAGAAGTCTTGGTGTAATCTTATGATGGTCAATGCCTGAGCACCATCAAGAAGACAAAGGATATCGCCCTGCTGCAGGGGTGTTGCTGGGGCTTGAATCATCAAGTGCGCATCTCGTCCGCTTTTGTCGTGCCAGATAACGTCATCGGTCCATTGGACAGAGACTGTTTGCGTATTTCCAGATATTGAGTCCTGGCTTAGTTTAGAGATATGGCCAAGGATATTGCTTCGGGCTTTGATGACAGCGACTTCCTTGTCATTTCGACATTCGATTGATATCTTGTTCGACACGACGAATTCGGCCATACGCTGAAATAGTTGACCACGGGCGATTCCGTAATCAGGAAGAAGACCCGATTTTCCCATATCATCTGAGGTCATACCGAGAAGGGCGTAGATTTTATCGTGAGGGACGGTCGCCTCACGATCGTGGAACATGTTGACGAGTTCTCCGAAACTTGCCACCCGTTCAGACGGTGCCTCTGCAGGTTGGTACGTAGGTCTGAATATGGATCCCTTGATAAGATGTGCAGTAGACTGGATTGTCCTCTGTAATGTTTGTGACGCGCCGCGAACCCGGAAAGATTCTTGCAATAGACTTGCGGCCAAAGCGAAAGCATAACCATCCAGTACAGCGTTACCACATCGAATCTGTACACGGCGAGCTGCGCCAACTTCTTGCAGCACCTGATTACATTGGTCAACAATGAGTGAAAGGACCAATATAATCTTATTAAGAAAAAAAAAGTGAGAGAAAGAAAGTATAAAGTTGCCGAGACACTTGTGGACCTACCCAGATACGACGGAACCAAGCTCGTTGGAACAGTTTACCAATTCTTTCTATGATCCGGTCACTCTTCTCACTAGCCGTGGATCCAGGCATTTCAAGGCTTTGTAGATCTTCAAACTTCTTGTCCTGTCTCCCAATGATGCGCAGATCTTCCAAAGCTTGGTCACTTTCGTCGTCTTCTTCGCCCAACCAAACAATGACGCAGCTGGCGCACGCATAGATCTGGTACATGAGCTGGATCTCGTGTTCCTTCTCTTCATCGTTCCGTTGATCTATGCACAGCGCATCGATCCATAGTAGCCTCTGGTGCCGTTTACCTCTCAGGCGCTTGAGTGCCGCGTGTAGATTTGCCGTGATGGGGAGGTCAAAGCCATCTATCTCGATGGCGTGGCGCGTATTCGGGTCGCCCCATACGTAGGACAAGGCCTCGTACGGGAATGCTTGGTCGTAAACGTCCTCTAGAGCATACTCAAACAGCAGGCCCCGAAGTGCTTCGCTCGCATCCATGCTGGGTGAAAGGCGAAGCAGGCGGATGCTTCGCCATGGCGTGAGAGCCTGATAGATGTACTGGCGCTTCATGATTGCCGACTTTCAAATGCTTGCTCCCACGAATGGTTGGACATGAGCAGGTCATACTTCAATGCTTTCTGCGGGATGAAAAGTTGAAGCCATGAGGCAGCAGCCCAAAGCTTTGTTACGACTCCACGCAGCGGGGTTATCCATGCTGCATGTCGGATAAATCACCTCAGCTCATGCAGTCAATCAGATCATAAATGATAAATGACCAGGGTGACTTAAGTATTTACATACACCATAATGCGAATTGCCATCAGGCGGCATGAGCCTAAATCCTTCCAGCACGCGTCACTTTTGCTGTGCCAGACTCTCGCCGCAAGAAATGATGGCCATCATTTAGTACGCATTTCCAGAGAAAGAAAAGGACACCAAAAGACCCCCGGCGTCCCCGTTCTGAACTCCATATTGGGCCCCCACTTGTCTAATAGGCCTTCCCATCAGCAATCATATAGCCCGGCCCCGACTATACCACAGCCAACTCCCAGAACACACAGCGAATCCAAATCCACCAAATATACCTATCCACACCAGCAAGACTTTGAGCAAGACCTTCGTTGCGTATTCATCTGCCGCCTTGGCATCGTTTGCTCGAGGGAAAGGCTCTTGCGGAACGGGCACATTGAGGAACTTGCACAAGGACTCCCATCCATCCTTGAGGTCCATTTCCAACAACCGCTCCTTTGGGACCAGAGATCTGACTTTGTTCTGATGTGCCTCGAGAATATCTGCCATTTCTTGTCAATATTACCACTGGAAGGCCGCCACGATGAACTCTACTCACGGGGACCGCCATGCTTTATCAAGTCCGCCGGACTAGCGTTCTTGTCATCCAGACCCGCGAGCCGCAGCGTCGAGCGACTATAAACGCTGGCAAACGTAGCCAGGTGTCTCCACCCCGGGATGGGCGACAGGACCGGGCCTAGCCAGGCCGGCGTCGTCCGGCTGGTGAGCGCCGCGATGCTGTTCCACCACCTGGTCGCATCCCGGCGGACCAGGACGACTTTTGCGTCTGGGTACAGCTCCAGCATCTCGGGGATGAAATCGGCCGACGGAAGATCGGCGGTCGCGACGAAGCCTTGCGTGGCTTTGCGCACCAGCTTCAGAGTCTCTTGCTTGTTGCCGGCCTCCCTGGCCGCGTAGGCTTTGATCCAGGTCGAGCAGTAGTCTATATGTCACTGACAATCAGCCTTGCGGTCCCAATGAATGACTGTGTGTCTGACTGACTATCATCCAGCACGAGAATTTGAGTTCCTCCGTGACAGACCGGCCCGTCCAGTACCCTATCCAGGGCAAGTGACATGGAAACTGTGCCTGTTCGCGACCATCCTGCTGATATGACCTGTACCTTTCGTGTGGGATCAGTTGGAACTGAAGCCACCCCGCCCATTGCAATAGAAGATGGAAAGAAGCAATATAGTGAATTTCAAGGCCCCCGAATCCACTTCCCGACGATGCAATCAATCGATTCAAAACCGCTGAACGATCCCCTTCTTAGACGTATCTTCTTTGTCAATGGGTAATTGCAAGGAGCAGCATAATGTATCAACTGAGAGGTTTTGTAATTCTAAAATAGAACGCGCAGGTTCCATGTCCTATTAGCTGAAATGCGCGCTGGCCTAGGGGGTTTTCGTAGAACCCTGCCCTGCTAAAGGCCGCCAAAGAAACATGTAAGACAACGTAAGCGAATCAATTCATGTCGCGAGGCCGGGTTATGCAGTCAGATCTAGAGGATCTGGAACCCTGCAAGACGGCGTACCTCCTGGCAGATCATTGCAACCAGAGCGAAACTGTCGAATTGCCTCCACAAAGGGAAGCATATCTACGTCAATCCATGATTCAGAAGTTCCAATGTATTCATTAATAAAAAAACATAAAGATAGCGACGCATTCCAAAGTCAGTTGTTTAATTAGCTTAGGCATTCATTTGACTGTCAGTCCGTCTACTATCTCAGCGACACCATACGGCGCAAGATCGTTCATAGTCTCACACCATAACCTTTCAGCGATCTTGTCACCTTCAGGCTTGTATAGCAGAGGCGCCAACCTAGAAAGAGAAAAAAGAGTTAGCGGAATGTCAACCACCAAGACGCGGGAAAATATATGCGACCTACGGTTGTATCTTGCCATCCTCAATGTACTGACCATGCGACTCCTGACCGTACATTGCAGCAGCGCACGTAATAGAGCGCGCCCCGACGTCCGGCGCGCGGCCCAGTATCCGCAGAAAGATATGCTCGGCGAGGAAGCCGGCGACGCTGCCCTTGTAGTCGCCGCCCAGGTTGGACCGTGTCAGGCCCGGGTTAGGCGCATTGACGACGGCAACGCCGGGCGGGACGCGCCGGGCGAGCTCCGACAGGAATAGTTGGCCCAGCAGCTTCGACGTGGCGTACCGCTCCTGGTCTTGGAAGTTATTCTCTTCGTCTAGGGCGGCGAGCAGGCTGGGCGCGTCTCGCTCGCTGAACCGGGCGTGCGCCGCGACATCCGAGTTGACGAGGACCACGCGGCCTGGCGTTTCGGGCGCGCTTTTTTGCTTGATTACCGGGAGCAGAAGGATGGTCAACAGGACCAGGGAGAGGTAATTGGTCTGGACCATGTGCTCGTGGCCCGTCTCCTGATTGCGGCCAAAGGTCTTTTTCATGACGCCGGCGTTGTTGACGAGAATATCCAGACGCTCGAGCTCCTCCTCGGCGCGCTGCGCGAACGCGGTGATGGAGTCGTACTTTTCCAGATCGAGCGGCCACACGTCGACGACGTGCTTTTCGGCGTCTCTGCCAGCGAGCAGATTGTTTCGGGCGGCTTCGCCTCTTGACGTGCTGCGCACTGCAATGATGAGTCGGCTGACGCCCAGATCGAGGAGCTGCCGGGAGGTCTCGAGACCGATGCCGCTATTGGCTCCCGTCACTATGGCCGTTTTCCCTGAGAGATCGTATTGATCTCGTGTTGGTAATACTGGAGTGACGAATAGTTGACGTTTGATGAAAGCAAGAATTGTCGCCCTCTTCTCAGGGGTGACATCGAACTTGGGTGCCGCCATAGGCACAAAGCTACTGTTGGTCTTTGGATTTGATGCTTCAGCGGAGGGGGGGTCTTTATAATCGCAGGTTGTCAATAGCCGACGACAGGAGAATAGAAATATACCAGAAAAATAGATAAGATAAAGGTATAATAAGTGATTCTGGAACTCAAACAATCCAATGCTGCCATTATATACACAATACAGATGATGTCCATCGGCATAGGGATAAAAATGTACAACTAAACCCGAAAACCCGAGCTGCGCCACACTATGGAAGCTCCTCCACAACCGAATGTATTATTCAGCTGTTTGGAACTGATTTGACCGCAAAAGAAGTTTTCAAAGTATTTTTAGTACAGTATACAATACTCTAGAATGTGCCACCCATGTAAACTTTCGTTGACGTGAGGTGTGCTGTGATGGCGATTGATGAGAGTGTCTTGCTTGGCGTCTCCACTTCCACCAACAACACTCTTATTACACGACGTACTAACAGTATATCATTAGCCTTTGGCGCACAAAAGATTTACTTTGCTCATAATTCTTACCGGAATGTAAAGATATGGCACTGCCTGCTCGTACTGCTTCCAGGCATCACCGTACTTGTTTCGGCACTTGGCGACATCCCTCAAAGTTCGATGAATGATCATGATGCAAAAGAAGAGAGGATAGAACCATGGAAATGGGCTCCTAGTATAATGTTAGCAGTAATTCAGCCATGATCGCATTGGTGGCGAATCAGTCAATCACTTACTTGAAGCCCGTAATCAATGCCCACGACGTCGCAAAGTACATGTCCGCCACGTAATGCGGCTTCCTGACAATGCCAAACCAGCCGTCCACCAGGATGCGATCTCCGGTATCCGTGTCGATGGCCTTGGGGTTCTGGATGACGAGCCACGGGAGTCGGGGCCAAGTCTTGCGATCGAGGAGCTGCTTGCGCTCCATCTGGCGGAAGCCGTTCTTTTGCCCGTTGGCGGTATCCCAGACCCAGTAGAAGAAGAGGTAGCCGACACTGAGGAGGACGAATGGGAACATGGACCATCGGTACTCTGACGGATCGTGGCTTGCCAGGTAAAGGGCGCAGTGGCAGTAGGAGAATGGGACGCCGGCCATGTTCCAAAAGGTGAGCATGAATCCAAGCTTTTCGAAATACATGTCCCTGGAACGTGTTAGAGAGAATGGTCGCATCAGAAATCCGGGAAAACCACTTACCAGCTGGTGATGATCAAGTGTTCACCCTTCGCACACGCATTGGCATACAGGAAGTGGGCGGCGACAATAAAGCCAACCTCCTTCGAGACGTAACCATAAGACTCGTACTGTCGGACAGCGGCTGCTGAGCTGATCAGGAACAGGATAAACCACGGCACGCGCACTTCATAAAACATCTTTAGGTCCAAGATGCCTATGCGCGGGTTGAGCTCGGCTCCCATGAAAAAGTCGTAGATCGGGTATCCGCTGAGTCGATGTGTTCTCTGGCCAACGATGGCAGAGACGTAGACGGCGATGCTGTTGATGAAGCCCGAGAGAATGGCAACAGACATGATCGGGCCGAATTCATCAATGACGGTGTACAGCGGGAAGACACCACTGACGTGCAGGGCGGCGGCGATGGCGATCGTGGTGTAGAAGCTGACGTAGGCGTTGCAAAAGTACTTGAGCTGCTTGCCGCCCTCGTGGTGCAGTCGCTTGCCGTGGCCGGTTACGCCGGGCAGGACGTAGTAGAAGACCATCTCCATGGCGAAGAAGGCCCAGTAGATGAGCCATGCTTTTTGCGTGGGGAACGCTCCGGCGTAGGCCAGGCTCGCGACGTGCTGCGCGAAATCGGTCCAGGTCTGCCCGTCTGTTGGGAGTGGCGGTTTTCCATCATAGTATTTGGCTCCGACGAACATGTACCACATGAGCAGCGGGAACCCGATGATCAAGGCGCCGGTACCAAAAGATCCTCCGAACTCAAAGTGATTTAATGGCACGCCCTCATAGTCGATCTGGGCAGAGGAATCGTCGGTCTTGGTCGGCTTCGCTTTCGGGCCTCGGTCACGTATCGTGGTCGACATGTTGGTGATGATGCTCGAAGTGAAATCGAGAATCCTGTGTCGAGCTCAGTTAAAACGGGTTGATGGGTGAGAGAGAAGAGGCGGTTGAAATATACATCGTCGCAGCAATGTTGGGACTCATGTCTAGGTATTATATAGAAAGATGGTGCGCGCTAGGCCCACGAAGGACAATTTTAATAATGCCATCATCATAATATTCAAAGTTCGAGAACCGTGTCATATTCATGCTTCCGCCTGGGTTTGTTGAAGATTCCTGAGGCGAGCCGCGTTCGACGCTGGGTGGAGACGTATACCAAGTACAGTCTAATGGGCAGGGGAAGTTTACAGCGAGATGAGAAAGATTATAGTCGTCCGGGTGGATCTCGGGCTGGCTGCGTACCGAGGCAGGTATACAAGATTGGCGCGCAGATTGGCAGCCAATTTCTCTCTTTTGACGCCTGATCGACTTGGGTCTCAAAGGAGAACGAGCCTTAGGCCTTTCATAGTGCATCGCTACATACCTAACCTTAGGCAGTGAGTAGCAACTGAGGAATTCATCCTGAAGTGCGTGTGCGCCTTAGGGCCTGGTGCTGGGAAATGATGTTTGTTGTCTTTCATTCAAATACACTATGCTGAACTAACATCTTAGTGGTCACTTTTGAAACTGCCCATAAATATGGTCGATGAGAAGCTTAAGCCCGGCGCTCAACGTTTACTCACAAATATCGAATGGTCAATGCAATTGAGGCCGTCGACAGCCATGTCATCGGTTTTTAGGTCTAGAAGGTGGAAGCGAGCAGTCTGCTAGAAATGGATTAGTGCAGCATTTTAGGGGGCGGGTTAGCTCGCGCTTCACTGGAAAGAGCAGCCCTTCAGCGATTGGCTCGCTTCTTCTAGCGAGTCCACCTGATTTCATTTCACTTCGCCGGGCAATTTATGCCGACCCTGGCCTCGCTGTCAAGTTCCTGATTATCACTCCTGTTTCGCTGTGAGCATCCTAGGCAAGGAAAACCCGAAAGGATTTATGGCAACTGTGAAGATTGGACGCAAGAAAACCTTCACCGGATGCTGGACGTGCCGGTCCCGCCGCGTCAAGTGCGACGAACAGCTACCGTCCTGCCAGAGATGCCGGTCATTCGGAGTCGAGTGCGAGGGCTACGGTGTTCGCTTGACATGGCTGATGAGCGATGGAGAAGGCCGATTTCAACAGGAAGCTGAAGAGTCGGGGACCGGCCCTCACCATGTCCGAGTTCGACGCAGCATGCGACTTTTTGAAAATCAGGAAGCATCGCTCGCGCCTCAATGTTCCGAATTGGAGCTGGATTCCATGCTCGAGAGAATTGACAACTGCCCAGTGGACTCAAGTAGAGCAGAAAGGGGCCTCTTCTCGGTCTTCCCTTCTACGAATTTCTCAGCTCTTCAGCATACAACACCGAAAACTCGCCAGTCTTCCAAACTCCCGGATCTGCAAGAGGAAGTAGATGCGTCGAAAACAATATCCGTTGACGGGTCTCAATTCGTCACGGACATTGGGAGTGCGGCGAATGACATTTCCAGACAACAATCCGCTCATATTGGAGGCGTCTTTACGCCAGTTGCAAAGGAGTCTAGTGAGGAGCTTGTGCACTCGCGGTCAGATCATGTCGAACACGGCCGACCAAGACATCAGTACCATGATCTGAATGAGACTCGTACAGTGCCATCTTTCCTGCAAAAGCCCGCAAAGCATCTAGACTTACTACCTGGTCCATCTTCAGAGAAGCGACTCATCCACCACTGGGTCACTTTCACCAGCGGAAAACTGGTCCTGGTTGACGAGCCTCACAACCCATGTCGGTCAATGATGCTGCCCATGGCCTTGAAGGGTATCATGTCCAACCCGAGCGAGTCTACAGCTGACGTCGCCGTCTTTCATGCGATATGTGCCGGGGCAGCATACAACCTCTATGAACTTAGCGGAAGAAGCAACGAGCAGGACAGAGCACTTGCATGGAGACACGACGAACAAGCAATCCACCATCTGCGACACAATCTGGTTCGACCGGACCAACACTACACCAAGTCACTAGCCATGGCAATCATGGCCTGCATAACAGTCGAGGCCATCTCGGGCACTACAGGCAGATGGCGGACTCACCTGGATGGTGGGATTGCCTATCTGACCGAGTTGCGAAAAACGGCCATCGGCCTGCAAATTTCCCTCGCCTTCCAGGTACACCTGATCCCAATGGCTGTTTTGTGCGGCTACCATGTACCTGTTGAGTTCAAGTCATTCTTGTTGGATGACGCTGAGAAGCCAGAGTTTTCATTCCCGTACTACGGCATTTCTCAGTCGCTCTTGAGAAATCTCGACCGCATCAATGCCTTTGCGACGGAATCGGACGGAAACATCGCACAGTCAGAGTTGGACCGGTTCGAACTTCAGCTTTACTTGGATTTTCCGCCACTCGAAGATGGTTTAAACTCGAAGGAACATACCGCTGTCGTCTACAACATGACGCAAGCATTCTACTACGCACTGCTGGTGTACTATCAAAGATCCATTCGAAGATCGTCAATTGAACAAGTGCAGGCACTAGTTGAAAAAGGCATCACACAACTGGAGCTCATCGAGAAGCAGACCCAAGACTCTGCAGGGTCTGTGATGATGTGGGCACCCCTCGTTCTTGGAGCCGAGTGTAGCGACCCAAATCTACAGCGGCGCATGTCGATCTGGTTTCAAAAGAAGCAGAGACTCGGCATGAGAAACGTGTCGGTAATAGACGACATGATCAAAGACCTGTGGGAAAAAAGAGCACTTGGGGATGTCGATACCAAGTGGCAACACCTCATATCCCAGAAAGAATTCGACGTCTTTCGACTTTGATACTTGATCCAGGATTGTGGAGGTCTCTTAGGGAATGTGTTCACCAAGGCATCAACGACTTTATTCATTTCCGTCCACACCGGCGATACTTCAAGATGGATATTTCATCCGATCTCGGTCTTCAGCTCAAGTCTACCACTTCCTCTACATACTCTACTGTAACGACATCATCTTCAACGTAGGACTTTGTATACAAGGTCTGCGTATCGTTCCAGTAAACTGCAGTCATGGCATTTAGCGACGAATTGTCTGCAGACACTGGAGTGAAGCAGCTCGAATCGGAGCTGTAACAGGCCTTTGCGCTCAGGACTGTGACATTGTGCCAATCGGGAAAGACGTATTGCGGGCCGTTGAGGTAGGTGCCTGCCTCGACGATCCATTCAGCTGAGGCACCGGTAGCAGGCCATGTCGGACCGCGCCACGTCACCGGCGCGTCTTGGCTATAAGAGAATTGCTGACTGGTGTTCAAGTTGGTCATGGAGAGAGCCCCGACCATTCCGTTGTTTGTGGTGGTGAGCACGACTTCAAGGTGATCCCCGGCAGATATGGAAAGCTCAGTAGAATTGAGCTGGATTGGGTCATTTGGAACCCTGATAGTAAAGGTTAGCAACAGGCAACTCTGTCGACAGGAAGCAATGCAACGCACCACTCATAGAAGCCTGTAAATTCTGTCGACCCGTTCTGCCAGATGGACATAACAGCGCCAGCTTGCCACAAACCGGCGACAGGAGTAGTGGACACAAACCCGCCCAGGCCGACCCAGAAGCTGGCCGTGTATTCGTCCACCTCTTGGTTGGGATTGGCCGGGATGCTGAGCTCGGGCATCACGAGCGTCGCCTCCACGCGATCGAACCCTCCTGCGCTGCCATTGAAGCGCTCCGCTAGCCTCACCGGCCCGGCCCAGGTTGTGTCGTAGGATACGGATTGAGACGCAACCCCGGTTGCGAGGGCGGCAAGCCTCAAGATTGCATTTGACATCATCTTGACGAATGTTGAGGGGAGTGACACAGAAAGTGAATGGCAAAACTAAATACGGAGGGACTGCCCAAGTTCAAATACTCGGTTCGATGCCTGAACGGCTAGGGTCGTGAATACGAGTTTATCCCACTCTCTATAGTGGAGATCCCTATGTCCTGCCAATCAGTGACGACCCTAGAGATACGGGATGCCGGGGATTTGAATACGATAGACGGTGGCAACCGAAAACGATCAATAACATTATTATCGTAGAATCTGCAGTGACAAATTCATTCGATATACTGCATATTTCTTTTACCACGACTACTAGCGTTCGACAAGTTGTACCCCAGGTGTTGCTTGCCAGACTTGATGTATGGCGTAAGCTGGGATGCTATAGCGCAAATGTAAGTCGCTATAACCGATGTCGTTATAGCGCGGGGTGCTGGGGTCGCTGACCAGCGCCGATGCTAGTGCGGTAAACATGAACAGTTCAAATACCCATCTAGCTCACCGTTGAAGCTGGACTTTCTCCTCGTAGATGTGCACTATTAAGTTCCAGAAGTGAATAGCTTTCAGGTACTTGATTTGAGTAGCGTTAAAGACTTTTTCCAATCCCTCATCCATCTATTCCCACTGACTGCTGGCATTTTGAAGAACTTGCCTCGCACCCTCCCTGACCTCGCGCACGATATCCGCTGCCGGCAAGACCTTTTTCACCAACCCAACGCCCGTGCCAGACCAGACCACTGCCCTTCTACTTTCGCCCCAGCCTTGATCATCGCCCGCCTTGGCCTGGGTGTGAGACTCTCGAATCTGGTCAATATGCACACCGGCGACTTGATCCTCGTAGCTCTTGGATAGCAGGGCCCGGCCGTTGTACGTCGTCGGCCAAATATTCGGGCCCCTCAGCTCGTCAAAGACCACGGCGCGGACGGTCGCCTGGCCCCCGTCGCGCGCGTCGATGATCTGCTTCTGGTACTGCGGGTGAACGTCCACCTCCTCGGACGCCAGGAACCGCGTGCCCATGACCACGGCCTCGGCGCCGAGGGCGTACGCCGCCGCCGCGCCGCGACCGTCGACGATCCCGCCGGACGCGGCGACTCTGACGCTCAGGTTCGCCCGCGCCAGCTCGTCTCGCGTCTCGGGCACCAGCGACACGATCCCCGCGCCCCGCTCCCAGCCGTGCCCGCCGGCGTCGGTGCCCTGCATCACGAGCACGTCGGGCGCCGCCGCGCGCGCGACCTCGAGCGCCCTGGCCACCGAGGCCACCTGGATCCAGACCTGGGTGCCGGGCAGCGCGGCGCGCAGGTCCGCGGCCCAGACGGCGTAGTCGTTCAGGTTTAACTCGGCAAAGAGCCATACCACGGCGGGCTGGCGCTCCTTGAGGACCTGCACGATCTGCGGCCGCTTGTTCGTCAGAGCGAACAGGAGCAGGCCGACGCCAAACGGGAGAAGGGGACCGCTGTCGGTAGAAGGAATATCCGAGACCAGCTCCGACGCCCGGGCCAGCTGCGTCGACAGCACGGCCGGGTCCAGCATGGCCCCGATCATGCCAAGCCCGCCTGCGCGGGACACGGCGGCGGCGAGGTCGGGGCCAGCAAAGTCGCCCATCGGGGCGTTGACGACGAGGGGCGCGGACGTCCACGACAACTGCTTGTATAAAGCCATTGTCACTTTTTACCGTGGAAAATGAGCAATTTGTTGTTGTTCTACAGCATCCAGAAAATGAGCGGGAGACCAGACCTCTTATAAGCCCTGATGTATAAAGTTGTTGTTTGTTTGGTGGGAAAAGAATAAGATCTGACATGCTTTAAAATCTGATGGGCGACCAGTCACAAACGTTATGGCCGGCTGGTGGGTTCCAAATCGGGTATGGAATCGGAATCAGCATGATATGATCCTCTCGCACTTTATCGCCGATGATCGATCGGCCTTATGCAGCAGCAACCTCCTTCCTATTGCATCGGATATCAGAAATATCATGGGAGTAAACAAGCACAGGCAGTGAAAATGGATTGTACGGATTTAAGACAAGGTTATAGTGTCCAGCCTGCTGACATGTTTCCATGATTGTAAGGGGAGGTAGGTGTAAGCAGTTTGGATGCAGGGCTGCTACTCCACTGAAGTATGCTAAGAGTCTCCGCTGTACCCGTTGTAGCCAGACACCTGCACCAGGAGCGTGTATAAATTCAATCTTTCATCCGACCTGCACCAACATACCACGTACATAATCTGCAGATTATCAAGCATGGTGGCATTGGCAGTTCAGGGAATAACTTTGGGCCTGGAAAGCCGCGGAGATGCATCAAAGGATTGATGAAAATGCTTGCACATGGCGCACATATGCCGGCGGCCGACAACCCTGCGCTGCATGAACATGGTGAAGTTTTCCGCCGGTTCAAATCTTCCACAGAAGACCATCAGGGACAGGTGCCTGACAGGAATCACTGTTGTGTATGCAAACATATGCAGAAGAACCTGCAAGTCTCCAAGTGCACACAACAGGTCCCTTATTGGCGACAGTAGCGCAAGGTGCTTTTTGAAGCGACTTCGTGGCCTCCATAGTTTCTTCGGGAAAGGCAGCAAAGTTACCAAGCGCGCCTAACTTTCCATCAGCCCCGGCAAACTCTATAGCGGTACTCGAGACAATGATGTCAGCACTATGACACAAGGGCGCAGATGCCAGCAAGCTCGAACGTGTCGACTGGTCTGAATTCTCAAAAAAGGGAAATATTCCTTTGTCGAGATACCTGGGCTAGTGCTGATTCCCCATCGTTACCTGGTATACCTAGGGCTTCGTTATTCATCGTGTACCAGACGCACACGTTGCGCCAATAGGCCAAAGAGACGCATGTCAGACGCAAAGAATAGATCTGATTGGTGCTGTCACTGTCTTACTCACCACGCGCTACTATATCCTTGATAGCGTCTTGATTTCAAGCTCAGTCGGCAGAGACCGTTAATATCAGTCAAAGGAAGTGCTCCTGAGACCCAACAAATGTATATAACCTCAGCCAAGCCCTCAAGTCCTTGGCATATATCACCCGCTTACAGTTTTTACACTCTAGCCAACCTCCATTCACACGAAATCCACGTCAACTGGCCTTTATTTGATACATCACTCGAGACGACTATTTTGAGGCATCCCTCTGCAAGGACCTGTTCTGCCCACCACTTTGTTCCTGGAACTTGATCATCGACGTCTCACCCGGCCAGAATAGCTCACTCATCTCAACGTACAAACATGGCTCCTCAAAACAAGACGCTTCTCGTCATTGGCGCCGGACCAGGCATCGGTCGATCCGTCACCACTCTATTCGCGTCCAAAACCTACGCAAATGTCGCGCTGCTTGCCAGGAGCGCCGACGGCCTCGTGAGCGAGAAGAAGGCGGTCGAGGACGCGGTCGGGGACAAGGTCAAGGTCAAGACGTACCAGGCCGACGTCGCCGACCCCGAGGCCCTCCGAAAGGCGCTGGCGGAGTCGGATGCCGACTTTGGCAAGCCGGACTGCGTCTTCTACAACGCCGCTCGGGTCCAGCCCTCAGAGCTCTTGGTCCACGACATCAAGGAGATTGAATACGACTTCAAGGTAAAAGCCCTCAGACTCAGCACAATGAGACATTTCGTAAGTCCTGTCAATGCTGACATGACACAGATCAACGTATCCGGCCTGTACACGGTATCCCAGCACTACATCCCGCACCTGCTGGACCTAGCCAAGAAGGACCCCGAGGCGCGACCCGCGCTGCTCGTCACCAGCTCGCTTCTGCCGCTGCGCCCGGTGCCGCAATTCTTTGCCCTGTCGCTGGTCAAGGCCGCGCAGCGCAACATGGCGCAGAGCATGCACATGACCTACGCGGCCCAGGGCGTCGCTGTCGGGCTCATCAACGTCGGCGGCCCGGTCAGCCCGGACCATCCCAGCAGGAACCCGAGCAACATCGCGGCCAGGAGCTGGGACTGGTTCTCGGGGCTCAAGGAGAAGCCCTCGTTCGAGGTCGTGATAGAGTAAGCGAGAGAGTAGATGGAAAGCGCAAGGGTGATTTCCACTGCATTGGGGTGATCCGTCACCATGTGCTTCGTTTTGGCGATTCAATGCAATACGGTTTCTGCGATCAACACGTCTCCTAAGGACCCGATCAATGTAGAGAGTGTAGATTGTTGTCGCAACGAACAAGAAATGTATTATGGTTTCAGTTGCTACCTAGATCATCTTTATTCGGCACGACATGATTTGCTCTGGGCGCATCTCCGGCGTCAAAGTACGGCCGCTCGGCCTGGGGTGTAATCCTGAGCATGTGTCGCCTCGTTTCTCCCTCACGGACCTTAAAGTCCCGCAGTGCAGAGCTGTCGATCATGATCAGCATGTATTTTCAAGAATGGAAGCGGAATAGGTCATGTTGACTTACTGCTGAGTATTGCGATTGTCATAGACCACCACCGTCCCGGGAGTCCAGTGGATTCGGATGTGCCAGTCCTGGCCGTGCTCGATGTGGTTGTACAGAAAATTGAGAGTGTTAGCTGTTGATTAATGAGGTCAGCACAGACAAGATGTTGCAAGTGTTGATAGTGTTGACGCACCGCTCTCTTCTTCCTTAAACCCTTGAATTCTTCGTGTGTATAGCCTGTTGACATACAAGGACTTCTCCTTTGTCACCTACGACATGTTATAAGCATCTCTTGTGGACATCAGGATATTGAGACAGCTTACGGGATGTGTTCGCACGACAGGATGTACAGTTTCGATCGGCTCGCGAATGTACCTCTCTTTGTGATCTGCAACTCTCGCCTGGTCAAAGCCCGAATGCGTTGCGTACAAACCGTGAAGGCGCTCCCGGTAGCCCTGCGACAAGTTGTTGTACGCGGCCGTGGTCGACAGGTAAAGAGTGTCCCCTCCTGATTTCGGAGTCTCGAGGGGAAAGAAGATGGTCGTGCCCATGCCGTTTCTACCCATTATTAGCATCGGTCGTGTTGTTGAGTGAAATCGAGACTGACATTTCGTAGCTCATGTCCGTGTGCCACTTGATGCTGCTGACATTGTTCTTGATCTCGTTGTCGACAGCCCCGCTCTTGAAGTCGCGGTAGACGGGCAGCAGCTCCGGGTAGCCCTTGATCTGGCCGCCGTGCTGGTGGATGTGCAGCGGGCCAAAGTGCGCCCCGAACTCTCTCTGTCGGTCGGGGCCAATGTCGGCAAAGTCCTGGTCCTTGAAGACGACGACGCCGCGCTCGGCCGCGAGCAGCGCCAGCTCATCGCGCTGCTGGCTGGTCAGGCCGCTCAGCTGGAGGCCGCGCACTTCGGTGCCGATGGCGGGCGTGATCTCTTCAAAGGCTGCGCCCGGGGCCGTGAGGAGAGCCTTCTTCTCTGGATCTGCGCGCAGTCCTACGTCGTTGTGCGCGAACTCTTCCAGGGGGTTCTGCTTCCCGGGTGTATAATGGGGTAGATACGCGGCATACTTGTACTAGAGTGACTCAATTAGCCGGACACTCGGGAACTGCTAAGTTGGGATAAGTAATACGAACTTGAGATGTCTCATAGTCTATCGAAGTCTCGAATCGGATTTCCTTTTCTTCATCGAGGTTTTTCTTGGCCGACTCGACGATGCTCATCTTTGCTTGCTATCACGATTGAATGATGCCTTCAACAGCGTTTTCTTTTTGCTTCTCAATATTGGCTCGAGAAAGATCAAAGCCGATTTTTAGCATGATTATATACAAATTCACGACCGCGAATTGGTCGATTGCTCGATGAGCGTGGGGTTGTTATTCCCGTCGAGCCCGCGCAAACCAAGTCGTTTACAATCTGCGTGACGCCATCCCATCCTTGACGCACATCATTGCGTGCCGTCGGGCAGCCTCCGAAACATCAGTATTATGTCGGCCGAGTTGATATGAGATACCGATGGAGGTCGATCACTCGCAGGAAATCATGCAGCGGCTTTCATGTGTTGTGATGTCCGTAGCCTTGGTGTTTAGTCGTCATAGCGGCACCCGGATTGCGTTATAGCCAATAGCACCAGAAGCTCGGACGATATCATGCGAATGCGTAGGATCGTAGGACTAAATATAATTGCGGTATAAACACTGAGAACCATAAATCAGAGTATACGGAGTATATACTCTGTGGTTGATCATACTCCGTCGCTCGGCTTTGTTCCGAGCCACTGCGTACACACCATTCCAACATGGCCGCCTCGAAGTCCAATACATACATCACTTCTCTGACCACCAGCCCAACAGTTCCTGAAGACAATAACAGCAGAACAGCCGGCGAAGCGAAAGAAAGTGCTACAAGATGGCGCCGCTGGGCTGGACTTTTCTGGGACACGTTTGATGGAGACCTTCGGGAGCGGAAATACATGCACAAGCTTGACACCTACTTGTTGTACGTTTATTGCACGGGAGCACATGTATCACGGGCTGATCGACTGACATTGCTTTCAGCTCTTACATTTGCCTTGGCTACTTCATTAAATACCTGGATCAGACAAACTACAGTGAGCCACAACCGTATCTATAATATCCTCAAGTCGCAAATCGCAGCTGACCACGAAAGGCAATGCTTTCGTCAGTGGCATGCAAAAGGATGTAAGTACGATGTGGATGCCGACTTGCGTACATCAACTGCCGTCCAATTGCCACTTTGCTGCGAGTTGATCATTTTATCCTAATGTCTATATCAGCTCTCGTTGTACAGCAATGAACGAAATCTTCTCAATACGTATTTCAATATCGGCATTATTATCGGAACTATACCGTCCCAGATGATCCAACTTCGGTTCATTAGACCCTCTATATGGATCCCGACTTGTGAGATCCTGTGGTCCATTCTGGTCATGGTCATGGCATCGGCGAAGAGGATAGAGACCATGTACGTGCTTCGGTTCTTTGTAGGACTGCTAGAGGCGTGTGCGTTTCCTGGCTATGCGGCTCTCCTTGGCGGTTGGTATGGCCCTAAGCAGCTTTCCAAGAGAATGGCCATCTTTGAACAGACCAGTGCTATCGCGAGCATGTTCAGTGGGTATCTGCAGGCCGCATTATACACGGGTTTGAATGGGAAATTGGGTCTCTCGGGCTGGAGATGTGAGTCCTTGTCTACGAGGAGATTGATACAAGTGCTAAATGAATGTAGGGCTTTTCATATTTGATGGGATCATCTCACTTCCCATCGCGGCTTGGGGTCTGTGGGCCATCCCAGACCTACCACATACGACGCGAGCCTTCTACTGGACAGATGAAGTGGGTAAAAAGCGAATTCCTCTTGGGGCGATTCTGATCATAGAACAACAGGATAAAGAATACGGTGTCAAGAGGATTGAAGCGCTGGGCCAGAAGCCTCCCCAGCGGCTCAACCTGAAGGCCATCAAAAAGGTGTACACGAACTGGCGTCTTTGGGCTTTCATCCTGCCATATACGTAGGTATTCACCATCCCGTTTCGTTCATCGACATCCTCCTAACTTGATAAATGTCAGAATGGTTGCTCAAGCAGGAAGCGGCACCAACTACTTCAACCTTTGGCTCAAGGCCATCGGCTACAGCGTCGTCGACACCAACATATTGCCCACTGCCGGCAGCGCACTCAGCATCGTCTCGGCGTTCGTCTTTGGAATGATCGCAGACGCCACCGGAAGGAGACTGCCCACTATCATTGCTGTAGAAAGCATCGTTATGCTGGCCAACATACTGCTCTCTGTCTGGTACCTACCAAAAGGCGTGATCCTCTTTGCGAATTACTTGTCTTACATTGGCGCAGCAGCGCAGCCCATCGTGATTGTAAGTATTCAATCTCACTGCTTCGTTCAGATGTTTGCCCCCCAAAATGTCAAGAGAACTGAGTGTAAGTATAGGCATGGGGCAATGAGCTCAATCGATCGGATCCCAATCTCAAGCAACTGCTCGTTGCGACGGGCAATATCTTTACTTATTGTTTCTCTTCTTGGCTTCCATGTAAGATGCCACCGTGCAACATGAGGTTCGCTGTTTCGGAGACGACTGACGCGATTCAGTGGCACTGTTCCCAACCAACGATGCTCCCAAGTATGCATATGGATATCAAGTATTGATCCTCTTTGGCGGTTTAGCCATCGTGGGGTGTTACGTGCTTCAGTATCTGCATAAGCGGTATGACAGTAGTGATGCGTCGGTTGAACCAGTCGTCGAAGACTCCGGCTCCCGTGACGAAGAAAGTGCATTAACTTTTTAGCAACGATGGTCGAGTCGTACGGGTTCGCTTGGTCTGTATCCCTTCAGATGGTATAATGATCTGATAAAAGCCTCGGTATACTGACACGATGGAGCAATGCACTTATTCCCTTTTTTTCTTCTGCATTACCCTGTTGGAATTGGTTAAGAATCTTTTGCAAAAAGAAAAATAGTGCAAAACCTGTTCGAAAAAAAATGTATGCTCTTTTTCAAACCATCTGAAATATTCGGATAAAAAACAAGGTTACAGACACTATTGCTATTACAGTACAATATTGTACAACTTATTCAACCTCGGCAGAATGTAACGTTCCCTGAGCTGGGCTGCCTTACGGAAGTCGAGACAAGGAGAAACAGCTGAATGAGGTTCGGAAGGGAGAGGAGTCAGCGCGAATGCCAAGAAGTCTGTTATAATGGGGTTGTGGATACCGAACAGAAGACGCAAGGAATGAGCGCCGCCCGACTAGGCTACCACTTCATGATGCTGAGCCATAACGCGTGCTTCATCATTCATGTACCTAGGTATTGACCGAGGGATAATTCTTGGGCTTGATAATGAGGGCATCCAGACTACTGAAGGGGCAGTGATTGACTACCTGAGATTCCGGATGGTAATATCGTCAAGGCCGCAGCATAAGAAAAGCATCATCACTGGCAAAGGGGTAAGAAAGCAGACCACAGGCCCATTGAAAAAAAAAAAGAAGGTAGCTGGGCAATACGGCTGTCGTCGAGAAAATGTTCCGCGGCCAGTCTCCGGGCAGAATTGCTCTAATGTAAGCTTGGCACGTTATACGATGGGTCCAACATGGGACGGTCACGAAACGATCAGATAAGCACGACTACAGGGTCGAAGGAGTGGGAAACTTTCCCAAAGTAGCTCGTTTAAAGTTATCAGATGGTGCTAAGCCGGGTCCTGATCCTACCTTAATGTCACCTTATGGGTCCGGCCCGCAGATCAGACCCTCATCATGCCATGCTAGGGCCCAGCGCGGCTTCGCTTGGCCGGCTTGCAGCTGGGGCAGCACCTCTGGATGCTTCTCCGGACACGAGGATCTTTCTCACCAGGAGCTCTTGATTGGGCTGTACTATTTCCGTGGTCGCAGTTCTCTGGAATATCTCGGAGTCAAATTTCGTGCATGTGACTAACGACCTTTCCGACGCCTCCCTGCATTCGACAGAGCGTTGGAGTGGCAGGGAGCGACGATCGGCCTTGGCAGTGCTGATAGAATTTGCACTCTTCTGTGGCTCCAGGCACTTGGCATCGCAAGGTTTTTACAATGTGGTTACATACGAGGTGCAGCGGCGGTTGGGTCGGCAATGTCGTGCATTTATTTAAGAACAAACAATGGCCAGGGATAGTCTGTGACGGTGGTCTTTTGCCGACAGAATTGTACTGTTCTTGTCATCCTCGAGAGCGTTCATCTCGTCAACATCCAGGGTACACAGTACTTGTTCTCTTTGGAGTCAAGATGGCACAAAACACAACTGGACAGCCTGTGGCCGAGCCCAAACAGGACGCCGAGATTGGTTACGATGTTTCCCAGACGCCTGCAGAGGAGCCAAAAGACAGTTCGCTCGACACCGAAAAGCCAGAAGGTGTCGAACAAGTCGAGGCAATCACCAAGCTGTGGACCAAGAAATGGCTCTGGATCACGTTTGTTCTGTAAGTCCACACGACCTTCTACACAGCTTAAAGTGTCTGGCGGGCCTCTAAAACTTATATCTGTACTTACACATGTGCTTTCCAGGCTCTGGTTTTTGAACTTTGTAGTAGACTTTCTCTCTTCGGTCCAAGACTCACTCTCCCCGTACATCACATCCTACTTCTCGAAGCACGGCTTATTGGCGAACATCAACATCCCCTCGCGAATTATCGGCGGCGTGGTCTTGCTTCCCGTAAGCAAGATCATTGATCTCCGCGGTCGTACGGAAGGCTTCATCGGGTCTGTGGTGCTTATTGTCGTGGGCATGGTCATGAAGGCCGCCTGCACCAATGTCGAGACCTACGTTGCCGCGCAGGTCTTCTACTGGGTCGGCAAGGCGGCCCTGGGTTTCGTTCTGACCGTCTTCGTCGCCGATATCACGACACTGCGGAACAGAATGATCATGTTGACCATCAACGCTACACCAACACTGGCAACTACGTTCGCAGGTCCAGAGATTGCTCAGTTATTCTACGAACGTTCCAATTTCAGATGGGCTTTTGGAGCGTGGGCTATTATCTTGGTCGGCTTCTCTGTGCCCGTCATTGGCATCCTCTTCTTCCAAGAGCGCAAAGCAAAGAAAGCTGGCATCGTCCGAAAGCGATCCGGTCGCACCTTTATACAATCAGTCAAGTATTACTTTATACACTTTGACGGTATGTTTGTCATTGTCCAGAGCTATTCCCATTTTAGTATACTAACCCTATACCAGTCATTGGCATGATACTGATCGCGGCCGGTTTCATCTTGTTCCTCCTACCATTCTCCTTGGTCTCTTACTCCAAGTCTGGTTGGGAAGCACCGCACATCATCGTCATGATCATCTTGGGCATCGTGTGCTTGGGTGTTTTCCTCGCCTGGGAAAAGTACCTGACGCCTGTCAACTTCTTTCCGTTTGAAGTCCTAAAGGACAGAACCGTCATGAATGCGGCCCTGACGCACGCCCTCATGTTCATGACGATCTTCATCTGGAATGCATACTACAGCTCCTACCTTCAGGTCGTCCATGGGCTGAACATTCGCGACTCAAATTACGTGCTTAATGGTCTGTCGCTTACGTCGTACTTCATTGGACCATTCGTCGGACTGTAAGAGACCTCATCTTGCCCCTTTTGTTACTCAGTCACTAACAAATCTTCAGATATATCCGACAGACCGGTCACGTCAAATATCCAGCCCTGGCCGCCATTCCAGTATACCTCCTAGGTACGGCCCTGATCGCTTATTTCAGGACGCCATCAGCCTATGTCGGCTACGTCACCATGTGCCAGATCCTGATCGGATTCGGGTCTGCGCTATTGACAGACACGTCCAGGCTCGCTGTCATGGCGGCCGTGCCGCATAAGGATGTCGCACTCTCGCTAGTGATTCACAGTCTGTTCACGTCCATCGGTTCTGCTATTGGTTACGCCATTGCGGGTGGCATGTGGACGAACATGCTCCCGTACAAGCTTATCGAGTATCTTCCCGAAGACGCAAAGTCTGAAGCTTGGACAATCTTCGGCGATATTACACTGCAGGCAAGTCACCATTCTGTCGGGTGAAAGTCATTCATGGACTGCTCTATTCCCACTATGAACCACTGCCAAGTTTCCACAATCAATGCAATGGCACTGTCGCTAACGTTTACCGGAACAGCTGCAAGACCCAATCGGCACGCCTGTTCGCGATGCAATCATCCAAGCGTATGGTGACGTTGGCAGGAAAATGGTCATTGTGGGATCTGCTCTCACGCCTCTGATGATCATCACTGTCTTGTTCTGGAGAAACACCAACGTCAAGGAGATGCAACAGGAAGAGAAGGAAGATCGCGGCAACGTTTTCTAGGATGTATAAGAAGAAGATACTGCAGAGGCCTAAGCTACACACGGCGACCCTTGCAAGATGTGAGCCACAGAAAAGAAAAATTTTGGACACATACAATCTAGGGAGAGGTCTCTCGATTCAGGTGGCGCCAACTGCAGCGGCACTGAAACAGTTGCGTTTAGGAACTCAATGAAATCAAAGACTGGAGGATCAAGATATTACTTGTCCAGACCTTTGAAGAGTGGTATTCGTGAGTGAAAAAGTATAGAAAAGCATTCGCCTCGCAGACCCCTCCTCCCCTCCATAAGCTAAACCAGCGCCACAACGACCATCTCAGTCACTCATTCGAAATGACCAGATCCTTCACAAAACACTGCGCGAAGAACTTCTCCATCAATCTCAATCCAGGTCGGAAGCATTTCATACCAGCAGCCACGCACAGTTAAAGGGTTATCGTACGCCCATTCCCTAATTTTCTTCTCCATCCACGGCTCCTTTAAGAAAACGGCTTCGTGCTCTCCCAGCCGTTCCCGGTGTATCCTATGCGTCCGTACGTCTTTGACGACTTCTGGGTCCTTTTTCCAACCGAGAATCTCTTTGACGTCTTGTAGAGCGATTTTGAGCTCGTGGGAACCACCAAGTATCAAGTATAAAGGCGCCGAAGGGTACACATGCTTGTTGGGGATGGATGGGTCCATGCCATGTATGTACTTGCACCATCCAGTAATGCAACGGACGGTGTCTTTTGGTCTCATGCCGTTGGGACGTTCGGGATGTCCACACAAGGGGTGTTTGTGAGGGTAGTATTTGGTGTCTTTGGCTGTTCGAGGTGGCAAACTCTTGTCGATCGTAGCGCGAGTAGACTCCATTACAAAGAGCTGAGAAGGTACAAAGAGTGTAGAAGGTGCAAGTGAGATCTGAAACAATTGAATGTTGCTCTTCGATGAGATGTGATGGATCTGATGGTTCGTGTGTTTGTGGTAAGAAATAGTTCGTGTTTGTGGTAAGAAGAGGTTGAGCCAAAAGTGGTGGCAGCCAGCCTTTAAATACTTTCTGAAAGAAAAGGAAAACCCGTGAATGGTGAGCACCACGAAGATAAGGTTCGAGGTCGATAGGCTTCTACGAATTATTTTAAGATTTTCTCTCCCCGAATTTAGGTTCAACAGTACCAGTCTCAGCAGTTATGGCCGTTCCTGTCTTGCTCTGGTTTTTTCGACTTGACATGCCTTGTGGCACTCATTTGCACTTGTTCCCCTGGTCAAAGAAGTTTGACCCAGAAGAACTACGACAGTTTGCCAAAGCCATCGTGGTTTTTGATGCAGCTCTGGCCAAGTGCTTGCAACGACATCAGTTGGTATCATGTGAGAAGGAGATTTTGGCGTCGAGCACTAGTGACACGCGGAATAAAATATTCCATTGTATATTGCTGAGGACTTATGAGCTTTTGCCATTCGTCCATAGAAAAGACGGTGGGGGTGATTTGTCTTCTTCCCCCTTTATTTTATCATCCTATCTTTACGACGTCTTTATATGTTTTGTAATCAGATCCAGGAGATATTTAATTTGATGAACATGAATTTAAACATGCTTGCATAAACTTTGATTGTCTTTTGCGGTGCGTGCCATATACATGAGTGCTACACTATCACACTATCACACAAGCACCTGCGTCGTCGCCACCGCGCCAGCCAGCATCATGGCAAGAACCTTCACCGGCATGAACGCGTTCTGCAAGTCCAGCTTGTCCACAAACGAGATCCAAAAGATGAAAAAAGCAAGACCAAGGATCTAGCTCACCGCCGTCCACCAGCATATCTTCTTCAGGGACAAGCCTTGCATGGCGCGCAAGCCGTAAGCGTCGGCCCTCGTGTCCAGCTGCGGAGGATTTCGCTTCTTGAGTATGTGGTCAATGAGGTCGGTTTCACCCGCACCCGCTTCTGTGTCATGGATTCCACAGAGCACGTTGCGGGCAACGATCGTCTCCAGATAAATCTTGATGAACTCTGGTCGGTCAGAATCTTTGTATTCGTAGTCATGAGGTTCCTTTGGGAGGGCAAAGTCCGTTGAAACGACATCTCTGCCTCTGGCGATTTTGAACTGGCAGTTATTAGTTTAGTCCAATCCATGCAAATAAGACCCACGAGCTTACCGTTACAAATTTGACCTCTGTACAAGTTTTCCATGAAATCAGGTTCTTGAACCAGCCATTGCAATCGCGTAGTTGTTCTCTCATCTTACACAGCAAAGCTTTGTCGTCCGGCAATGTGTTGACGCGAGGAATTGGGCAAAGCATTGTTTGCTGAACCTCAACAAGAACTCTGTCCACGCACAGGTAGATTTCCTTGGTCCTGCCATTATCGGACGGATTGGATATTTCGTTGCTCGTTCCACTTGTGCTGAGCATGGCGCCACTACCCGACTGGGACTCTGGGGGAAATTAGAACGACGGCTTGTGCTATCATCAGGTTGTTTGCCAGAGCTATAGCCTGAACGCTTGTCCCTTTCACCAAACTCTACTGTGGGGAGGAGAGGTTTTCCATTGGAGAAACTCCTCGCAAGGCCCATCATTAGCATCTCAGCATTGATACTGGGCACTTCTTGAGATACGTCGCGGTTTCCGTACTTGATAAAATGTCAGTACGAAAATCATACGAAAGTTTCATGATCTCGACCTACCTTCCAAGTCACTGTCATTTCACCTTCTCCACAGGGATACGTGACGTCTGGTAGTGGTGACCAATCCAACGTAGAGCCGAGCTGACGTTCAAGCCTAATCCTCAACTTGTCATACCATCGGGGTTGTTGAGACTGGAACGCGACAGTGAACCCAAAAATACGGAGACCATCGGAAAACCTGTATTGTAGATCGAATATGTTGTGTTCAACGGCCTCAGATTCGAATGAGCACTTCTTATCACCGGTGATCTGCTTCAGCTTACTTACCTGTTCCAGACTTTGGCAAAATCCACGAGCGGGCGATCTCCCAAGCCGAGGCATTTTGAGCATTCTCGCGACGACTGGAAGCATCCTATGTACCCAGTCATCTCCCGAGCTCTTGGGGAGCCCAAGTTTCAAGTCCAATCCCAGCATCTGGAGAAACTTATGTATCCAGTCAATTACTTCTTCTTTGACGACCAACTCTTGGTCGATATGATACCCGTCGTAGAATCCGTCCGTTGAGATGCTTCCCTTTGATGATGTGATGGATCGTCGTAGATCCACAACAGCGCGACGATCTTTGGTCATGAACGCCACAAGCTCGACGAAGACGCAGCCGAGCGCCACTATGTCTTCTCCAAAGTCTTGGCTCAATGAGATCTCATAATCGTGTGAATACCACGTCGTCACCGGCAGTTGCAGTCCTTTGATTCCGGCCGACGAGAAGCCGGCGAGTTTCAGCACAACTTCAGAGGAATCTGAATATTGATACACCAAAATGTTAGAGGGTCTTATTGACCTGTGCGCAATTCTGAGTGTTTCGTGTAAGTATGCGACGGCACTGGTCAGCGCTTCAAGTTGGGTAGGAGGGACTACAGGGCCATGCTGAAGCTGGTGGTGAAATAGCTGTTCAAGATCGCATGCAGCCAACGGAGAAACGACGTTCCAAGAAATTTCATCAGAATCATCACTTTCTCTGGAACGGAAGACAGTTATCATTTCAACCAGATTTGGATGCCGCAGCTGATTGACTTTGCGAAGTCGTTCCTCGATGCCATCGAAGTCTCGAAGATCGTCAAAGTCACCGAAGTCCTTTGAGTGACTGGACGTTTTCATCGAGCTGAACTTCTTGACAGCTACTAGTTGAACCTGGGAAATTGTTATACTTGTTTTCTAACGCGTCAATTATCGGGCGCTTGAGCCCGTGTGATAGCTGGGTAAATCACGTACCTGAGAACCCCCCGAACGCTCTGCAGAAGATGTGATAGATGCTTTGAATATCGAGCAAGGCTTATGATATCCAGTGATGGTTTCCTTGGATACGATTGGCACTGTTTGCGGTTGTGAATCAAATGCACCATGCGGCAACATCAATGACGATGATACTAGACGATGTTCAGGGCGAAGATCACAGAATTTCAAACTCTCAACGTCAGATTGTATCGCCTCGGGCATTTCGTCTTTCTCGGGCGCTTGGTTCTGTGGGCTGGATTTAAAGAGTAATTCATTGTGTTTCTCGATCCAAAGATATCGGTATCTCATTCTGTGAGACACCACCAAACCAATGCTGGCCACGTCCCGAATGTCAGAATCTGAAGGACTGGTGGATGATTCTAGGAATAGTATATTTTGAAAATCTTGAGAAAATCAGCAGAGCCTCTGTCTTTGCTTATTCACAGTAATATTTGCGCCGATAGAGCACTAACTTACGTTGACAGTAAACGACCCCGGCTGTAATCTTGCTGCAAAAAAGTATTCCAGATCGTGCAGGTCGATCTCTTGGTGGTCTGGAATTTTGAAAATCAGTCGCTTGGGTGTATCAAGGTCCAGCCCGTCCTCCTGAAGCCATTTGCTCAAAAGACTTTCTGCAGGGGAGTCGGTAGATGGATCAACACTAGGCGTCGGGTACTGTGCATACCGACGCTCATCGAGCCAGTCGACAACATTCACGCCTTGAAGCCCTGATGGAGCAAACCCCCAGAAACGTAGAGATGATTCGACCATGGCGATGAGAGCACCATGCATACAATGAGACCCAATGGGGTAGTCGGTGACCTTGAAGTTTGACGATATTCGTCGAGGGGGTTGATACTGCTCTGTGTCACTATCGCCTGGTACCCGATGCGACCCCTCAGTGATTCTCGAGGCCTTACGCAGCTGAGATGATGTCGCACAGTGCACGTGATCACCTGCATTGCATAAATTGATTGACCAGGGCCAAGTGTTCTTCTATTTGATAGCACATCTGTTGGGTAAAGTTGGTATCGATTGTCGTCAGATCTGGACAAGCAAGTCAACTCGAGTGCCATAATTGTGAAACGACGAATGTTATCCAGGGAGCTGATTCATAAGACAAGAGCTTAGACGAGGGTTTTCGGACATAGAATGCTTACCTTGGTATATGCTGGATTGGAGTTCTTGTAGCAAATACAAAACGACGATCAGATTCTTATAAAAGTTCAGTATGCTAAACTTACAGAAATCTCCGTATGGACTACGCAATGTGTTTCGTACAAAGGTTGCAAATCTACTACTTGAGAATCAAATGTTTATGTTCAAATATATTATGAAATTATAAGAATTCTTTCAAATTTTTCAGTGCTATTTCTGCAAAATAATTTGATTGACAACGCTGTCGTAAGGAGAAAATAAAAATCATACTCTTCCAGACATAATCTGGATAGGTATAGAGACTCTTGTAAGACCATTGCCTTGCTTGCGTAGGAAGTAAGAGATTAATCCTTCTGCTGCTGGAAAGGCGCAAGTTCCTCAGTAGGACTAGTTGTCCCGGTGTCTAGGAGGGAATCTCCCCGTCTGCTTGTTCAACGAGGTTCGCGTCATATTGGGTAGTAACGCCTTCCATTGCTCTCTGGGAGGCTTCGAACCAGGGTGTATTCCTGCCCATGAAATCGGAGGCCGCTCTTAACTATGGATAAGCGGTCTTATGGAGCAAGGGAGACAGCAAATACTCTCACTGGCGAACAGGAGACATCAATTTGCAAATCAACTGTCTGCAAATATTGCTAATGGCTCAGAAAGGGAACAAGATAGAACTTTGTTCATACCCTCGCAGGCAAGAGCAAAATAAATTGAGAACAGCGTATGTATTTATGCCTTACCGTAGCATACCATCCGGCCATCACGATTGATGTTGGGATGAAATATATAGAATAAGAATATTTAGTTTTCGTAGCACAATCAGGACAACCGTGTATATAGGTTTAAACCAGAAGCTACAAGAAATTGCTTCAAACACGTAACTTCATCTGTGTGGTATTTATACGTCGGCGACGCGTTTATGTCATAATGGGCTTGCAGCCCCTATAGTCGTTACTCTCATAATCCAATGGCTCCATTTTCTGCCGAGTGACATGTACGCCCGTCCGAGTCGTGTACATGTATCAATGGTTGAACATGAGTAGTCAGTTCATTCCGAGTTGGCCGCGGATTCGAATTCTATCTTGCTCGTGTGCTTCGCTTCCTCAATCCGTTCCCAGCCTCCAGAGACCATCGCCGAGGTAGTGCGCGTCCTCAATCACCGGCCCCTTGCCCTTGTCCTTGACGGCCTTGGTGCCTTCCACCAGGAATCCCACGGCGCAGGCCTCGGTCTTGCCCTCGGCCCTCACGATGACGGGCTCGCCCTTCTCGAGCTCCCGGCTCCAGCGGTCCTCGTCGTCGAGGCCCTCGGGGTCGCCGCCGTTGCCGCTGGGCAGGCGGCCGCCGGCGCTGGTGAGGCCGGGGGCCATGAGGGTGGCGCCCGAGAGGACGAAGCGGATGGCGCCGCGGTCGATGCGTATCGAGGGGAAGCCGGCCGGGAAGCGGTGCACGAGGCGGAGGTGGGGGAGCAGCGTGTTGGTGTCGACCTGGAAGAAGAGGGGCTCGCCGTCGAGCACGTACAGGGTGGCGCGGTCCGGCAGCTTCATGGACTCGAGCGAGCCCTTCTTGGGCAGGATCTCGTCAATGTACGGGTTCAGGAGCGGGTACGTCGTCAGCAGGCTCTGGCGCAGGTTGCGCTGGACCGACGACTTGAGCTTCGACTTGGGCGCCGTGGGGAGTCTGTGTGTCGAGGCGATTGGTTAGCGAGCGCTGCTGGGGAACACGGGGTGGAGGAATTCATGGCGTTCGCGTACTCCTTCTTGAACATCTTGACGGTGTATGCGAGCTATTCGCGTCTAAGATGGGAAACAGTATCGAGTATACCTAGCTCAACGTGGAGGACGGTCGTGTGGTTGAGCTCGTGAAAGTTTGGAGGGGCAATTGGACGACCGGTGCCCCGCAATTGCAGGCGAGGGGCTCCGAGATCTGGGCGGGCGATAGCGGGGCAATCGACGTCTGATAAGGAAGCAAGCCAGAGGGAGGGACAGCTTGATCTGCGCTCTATGATCTCACATGGCAAAGTAGGAAAGCATACAAGAAAGCCAGTAGTTACAAAGGCACAAAATGATTCACAGGTATGGTCGAAGATTCAATAAATGGTCAAACTGAGGGCGTATAGATATCGTTTCTCATAGCTCATGTACTCCGTACTCCTTGGAGGAAGACTAGTAACACAAAGATTGGCTTGAACGCCATGAAGAATATCCACTGCTTCGGTAGTCCATCTTCTCGATCGGTCTTGAGTTACTGAGTCATCTGTTTAACCGTGCTGGACGTGGCTGACGGTACCATCCTCCTTGAGGTGGACGTTGAGCCTGTCAGGCTTGAAGTCCTTGGTGACCATGGAGCCAGGCTCAATAACGCGGCATTCCTCTGGGAGATCCTTCTTGCAGAAGCTCTGGAAATTTGGTCAGCATCATCGTTTCTGTATATGGTTGATACCCGTAGAGAAGTAATAGGTCATTCTTACCACCTCATCAGAAGAGCCCTCTGACAGCTTCTTGCCGACAAGCTTGTTGGTCCATTCCTCGGTCTTGTCTCCCGAGTTGCCGGTGATTCCTGGAATGACGAGAGGCATGTTTGCGGCTTCTTGAAGGGGCTTGTTCGTGGTATGGATTGTTTCACAGGTATTGATATGTTCAAATGCAATGTGCTGCGTTGTGAGGTGAAAGTGAAGAGATGGTTTATTAGAGAGATGTTGAGCACTGTCTTTTATGCACATAGAGGTGAGTGTACAGAACCTATGACGTAGGCAACGGTTGACGTCCACACAAGTTTCATGGGCAGTCGACAAGTATTAGGCAGTCATCTGATTATGCGCTTTCAAGCGGCAAAAGCGCCTCCTCACTCTCAGCGATACAGAAGGACTATACTTCTTGGCAATACAACATGACTAACGATGATTTTCCATCGACGAGTCGGAATGCTACCATGATGCCATTCCTACACAGTATGCTAATAAATGCCTGCGAGGTGCCGACAGGGGAATTGACTACGGGCCATATTCAAACCGGGTTCATGGCCCATGCGCCTGGCGCAACGCAGACTTCCTAGCATTTTCCATAGCAAGGGGACTGCTACTAGCGGATGCGAAATGGTACGTGCAGTCCCGTTCTGAATGATAGGTTTGGTTGCCAAAGTTGCCAGCATGGAAATCCAAAGCTGATAGAGTGAATAATCTCTTGATTAGTTCTGACATTGAAGCCGAAAGAAAACATTGCCTATTCAGGTATCTGCAAGTGCAACCTGTGGATGGGTTAGGTTAAGCAAGTTCCAAGGCCTCGAAGATTCCATTGGCGTTGGGCGTGGTAAGCAGTAAGCCGTCCTCATGTGTTCGACCAGCGGCTCTATATAAGTATCCCGGCATGTCGATAAAAAGAGAAGAGCGAGGCTGTGGCGCTGACGAATAAATGAAGTAATGACGAAGATTCCGATCAATACCTAAATACGAAATTTGTCAATAGACGTCGTGGAAGTGCCGAAGACCGTATTCGGTGTTGGCCTCCGTTGTACGGAATATGGGAGGACCATGGATAGGGGCTCCGGACCAGACAGCAGCTTGCGACATGGGCAACGCGTACCACGGCTCAGCACGGGCTCGGTTGCCGCGAATTCCAAGGCGAACGTGAATACAGCACCCCAAAAGTTTTCCAGCCCAGAATGACTGATCTGAACTGTAACAAGTCGTCCTGCAAAAATGTGTCATTAGTCAAAAGGCTCGTGATGCATGTTTCGATACGGGAGAGGAAATGAAACGTTTGCCCAGGTGGATAACGAGCCTGCATGTGAAGACTCTGTTGACTTCAGATTCTCACCACCAGTCTGTCAACCATGGAGCTCAGCCACGATGCCCCAGGCCAAGACTTGCAGGACTTGAAGGCAGTGGAGCATTTCGAGGAACAAGCCGGCCGCTGGCTGGCGCCAACTTGCCAGAACCATCGAAGGCGTCCCCACAAAAGCTGCTGACCGTCAGCCCCCAACGGGCGCGTTCAGCCCCACCGGACAGCAGCTTGCTTTGCATACAGCGCACGCAGCTGGAAGGCTGAGAGAGACGCATGGAGAAGGAAGTTCTTTTGTGCCAGTTGAGACATGACCTTCTCCCGCTGTCTGCTACCACGTTGCCCAAACGTTCTGCACGAGTCGTTAGCAAAAAGGAGGCAGAGCCAATCTACCTGTACGTGCTGTAGATCTTCATGGTGCCATGCGAGCACTAGAGTTGCAGAAACATGGTCGAAAAGAAATAGTGAGCAAAGGCCAACCAAGTCTCACCACCCTCAGGCTTCTTCCATATATCTGTCTGCAAACAACACCGTGCTTACTTTCTTCGCGTCAAGATAATTAGCAAGTGTTATTTATTATGCTTTGTTCCGTTGTATTAGGAGACAGACAGGTGCTGTTGCTGAGACGAACAGACGAGCAGAGTCCAGGGGCTGACGAACCAGAAGGTCCGCCGTGTGCCTATTTTGGGCCCGTGGCGGGGCCCAATCGTAATCGTGGTCGCGTTATGGCAGTTGCCAGCTATGCCTTCTAGGGACAAGCCGAAAGCGAAAGCAGGTGCTGCGACAGGGATCTCACCTGCTGTGTCGTGATGAACTCCCCCCTAAGCTGCAGCTCTGCTCTCTTTGGTCCCCTATCGTGCCTGAGACCAGTGAGAAAAAAGTTTGGCGTGCTCTCCAATTGCCTGCGGCCTCCTAATTGGAATCCTTCCATACAGACCTTCTGGCGCAGCCTCTCTCCTGCGCAGCTCTACCCAGGTCGTCTGCTTGTGCCCCCCTGGCTGACTACTGTGGCTTGGTTGTGCTTGATCTTCTCTCTCAACACTCCTCTCTTTTTTTTCCTCTGCTCCTGAACCCGACCTGACCCTTTTTACGGCCGCTGCTTCGCTGACCTTGACCGACTCATCTGATCCGCCCTTTCACCTCTTCTCTCGTCCAGGTTCATGTACATACACAAACCCGTACATATTGCCTCCCCGAATTGACTCTTGTCCCCTCTTCTGCTTCGATTCCCATTCGACAATCGAAAGGAGGTTTCGTAATTTTAGATTATAGAGACACCCTTGAAGACCGGATCGGCGCAGCAGTACCACCCAGGTCACAGGCCAAGCCCAACCCCATTTTCTGCAAAAAAGTTGCACGACCTACCGAGATCTTACATCTCTACACTACCTCAATCATCTCCTGAAAAGGTAGCAACAGCAGCTTCTGCTTTCGGGCGCCAACGCAACATTCTGCAGCAGTAGCAGCAGAGAGGCAGCAGTCACACAAACCCCCTCAAAAGTCAATCGGGCATCGGCACCAACCTAATATCGGCACGCGTCGTTGCTGCACACCTCCGCTGCATACCTGCTCAGCTCATTTGGCACCCGACAAGGAAAACCCCTTCAACAGTCACAATGCGATCCTCATTCCCGATTACCCTTTTGGCCCTCGTGCCGACTCTGGTCGCCGCCACGGCCACTCCCGAATGCGTCAACTCCAGGGCCAAGGAGCTGGCAGGAAGGTCGCTATGCGGTGACAAGAAGACTCTGCGGAAGTGCTACGCGAGCGCCTCTGGCGATCTCCTCGAGAGCGCCCTTGAGGAGTGTCTGACTGCCGCTGGTTGCACAGAAAAGGCAGCTGCCGTCGAGGCGAGCTACCTGATCACCTTCTGCGAAGGCGAGGAGGGCGAACTGAAGAGAAGAGAGGGTAAGTTCTGATTCGCATGAACCTGCACTGGTCCGGCATCTCGCTTGATTCGGCCGAATCCTGCTGCATGGGAGGATTACTCAATCTGCCAAGCGCAGAGTTGGTGATCGACTGGAATTGCCAAGGCTGCACATGTGCTTTCCCCCTGAGCTCGATGTCTACGTCCTGGTGGTCACTTGCCTCTGGCATCGGGACAGGTTTGCTAATGCTGGCCACCTACAGTTCGTGCTAAGCGCGATGAAGTTGCCTCCGGCACCGATTCGACCACCGCCACGACGGCAACCACCACTACCGACACTGCGTCGACGACCACGACCGAAACGTCGTCGGGCACCAGTACCATTGCTAAGCGCACTGATACGACGACGACAGCTGGCACAACAACTACTGCTACTACCGCTGGCACGACTTCCGCAGCAACCACGGCCAACACCTCGTGCTCGACGGCCTCCAAGACCAAGGTGTCGGCTTGTGACTCTGACAACGAGTACAACTGCAGTATGACCGAGTCCGAGACCATGGTCTGCATTGCCACCAAGTACTGTGACACGGACTCGGAGGGCAACGCCTTGTGCATGGACCGTCAGGATGGCTTGACGACTTCCGGCGCCGTCGTGACCATCTTCCTTGCCGTCTGCGTCGTTGGTATCATCAGCACCCTCTTCTTCCTCTGCTGCCGCGACCGCAAGGAGCAGAAGCGCAACCACGCTCGTGCTGAGGCTGCTGCCATTGCCAAGGCCAACGCCCCCACGAAGCCTACCGGAAGAAGCGCCAGCCAGAGGACTACCGGCGGCGATGGCCAGCCCAACCCCTTTTCTGGTTAGTCGACAGAAAGGAAGGTCTGGCCTAGAGGCCAAAGGCTGGCATCTGGCGGCCGCACCGCTCCCTATCGATACAACCCGAACAGGAACGTTGCGAACGGAGCCGGTCGGGCTCTGTGAATGGCATTCTGCCAGTATCGCAGTGCCGCGTTACGATAATACAAGATCATGGTTGCGGGGGAATGCTCGTGACTCCATGTCTGCAAACATTTCTCTATTATGGCATATGTGAAAAAGGAAGAATAATGCGCCGGGAGTTTTTTGTATGAGAATCAAGAAGAGAAGAGAAGAAAAGACAGATCTTTCGAGTCGATACCTCCTATTTTCTGGCTTTTTGGGTGAAACGGTGTTCATAGGCATAGGGCGACTGTAATTTTCCTGCATGAAAATCATATTAGTACACACAAAGAACACACAAGAGTCGTGGTGTTGTAGATGTTTTTCTGAAATGTTCCAGACTTGCCTTGGAAAATGTGAGCTCGTGGGAAAAGAGAGTAACAGACAAACTAAACAGAGGGAGGACTAGACGGAGTGCTAAACTGATTGTTTATATAACAATTCCACCATCTGAGACAAATCCCGCCCTAGATGAGCAAAACAAAATAAGCTCGTATTCCAACTGTCCATGCATTTGCCAAAATTCCTGGGGTCGTTTGGCTAGAACGAATAGCAAGAAAAGAAAAACCAAACCCCGATACGAACTTCTCCACATGACCATTGGTGTGTCTAGAACACATTGAGCATCGAATACGGCAGAACCTATCACGAGCAGGCAAATCATAGCCAAGGAAAGGGTAAAGGGAGCCCACTTTGTTGTGCACCAGGTATATTATCGTCTATGCGGGACGGATTGCGAAAGGAGTCACGACATCCATCCAGTCGGCTTCTTGTAACTAGCCGTTGTGCCGTTGCATGATTAAGCTTACATGATGGGGTTTGTCCATGCCAAGACATTCGAGGACCCTACTCTAGACACTAAAAAGTCTCCCTTTTTCATCTCAGGAGAATGGCAAATCGATGGAGTTGGGAACAGTCCGATACTAGCATCTGGACAGTGTTTACGCTTCACTTCGCATCAAACTCATCACAGTTGTTCATCAGATTGAGCATCAGTGTCTGGGTTACCATGATATGGAGCCTCTGTGTATTCATACTCAATCCATTACAAGGGACTTGCGCTATTGGGCTCTGAAAAGGAAGAAACACGCTACTTATGGATGTCCTCACCGACGTCCAGTCGGTATCGCCTTCTCCGCTATGAGAGAACAAATAGACAGCCCTTAAACCGTTCGTCATGAAAGCATGACCGGTGACCTGACCCGCAGCGAAAATAAAAAGTAATGCTGTCAAAGGAGTACAGGAAGAATATGCAGTTGGGTGAAGACCTGAAACCTATCGAGAACTGAAAATGTAGCTGCACACCCAGCACAAGTCCATGTTCACGTGGGTTCAGATGGGGTGAGAACAGGCGGCAAGTCCGACAGCTGTCACGAATCGGAAACAGCAGCAGCCACGGAGCTGGCCTTGGCTACTGAGACGAACCTCTAGCCACGATTGCTCAATGGTCCCGAAGAGCCAACGATGGGACTGCTCAGCTGTCCTGGAGCTCCAACGTTGCGTGGAACTGTAGAGGGGGCGCCTCCAAGAGGATCATAGCGAATGCTCGTCTTGCCCGATTTCTTGACTGAGCGAATGTCAAAGCTGCCATCGCCATTGTGCGGGTTGCCCTCGGTTTCGCACATGCGCAACAACTCAGACTCGGATACTGGCTCCGAGGTGTTGAAAGAGTCGACATGGCCCTTGACTATGGAGATGTCAATGAATCCATCTGCATCCGTCGAGTAATTTTCGAGCTCTTTGCAGGCTCGGACAAGCATCAATCGAACTTCAACTGGCCGTGAGTGCCTTGGTGGCGGCGGAGATCCGAATCCAGGATTAGGGGTCCAAGTAGTTGAGAACATGGAATTCTGCGGGCCGCCCCAGCCTTGAATATTTGGTGACCCAAAAATGGGTTCACCAAAGGGTATTGAGCCAAATGGAGGAGCGTTACTGCCCGGAGCTATGGTCTGGCGGCGCTGATAGTTGCTCATATCATCCAAGGGTTCGTCGTTATCGCCGAGCAAGGCACTGCTACCCAGGTGGCTCATATCCTCAGGGTCCATGTTGTCGTTAGAACGTTGGCCACGGCTGATACTACCAGGACGACCAATTGGAGACGGGCGCGCGATGGGCTGAGCGGAAGCACCAGATATCTTGTGCTCCAGAGGAGCACCATCAAAACTCGCAGAGGCCTGCCTTGAGTGGGACCCATGTTGACCTGGTACCATGCCTTCATGGACAGGGAACGCGCTCATCGGAGGCAATCCATCAAAGTTACCCGGAAAGACAGGAGGAGCAACACCTGGCGGCATTGGGAATCCGCGGCTGCTAGCTCCGCCTAGGCCGGGGCCGAGGCCGGGAGGTGGAAATGGTGGTCCGCCAGGATGAGGCCGGAAAGCGCCAGCCACTGAAGGGAATGCATGGTTTGGCATGTGGTTGAACCCAGGCCCCATGGCCATTCCAGGAGGGTACGACATTCCCATAGGAGGCATACTTGGAAAACCAGCTTGCATGAAGCCAGGAGGGCTTCTGATCCCAGACTGTAGCGGTGATATCGGCACGGTTGTAGGCGTGCCGGCCACACCAGATGGCTTCCTCTGAAGGCTGCCAGGCCCTGGACTCGCATGCGCCGGGGTTAGAGAATGGGGCGATGTGTCCTGGCTTGTCCCTGATGGGTGGGAGGACTGCGATACTGATCTTGTGACTTCCTGGGACGCGGTCCGCGGCTTGATAGGACCCTTAGGGATAACTGGAGTTGCAACTGCAATCTGGGGCGAGGCCTGAACCGGGTGTTGAGGCAACGCCGGAATGGAAGCAAGGTGCTGTTGCTTCTTAGGCTGCGTAGGAATAGGAATCGGCGTGGCAAGAGCAGCGGCTTTCTGGGCAGCCTTTTCCTCTTGCTTCTGTTTCTCCTTGGCATCGCGCTCTGCTTTGGCCTGAGCGGCTCGCTGTTCCTTATCTCGCTTGTCTTTCTCGTGCTTTTCGCGGCGTTCCCGTGTCTCTCGCTCCTTTTGCTCGCGGACCTCCTTTTCCTTGGCGCGCTGTTCTTCTCTCAGCTTTTTCTCGCGGTCTTTGGCTTCGCGCGCCTTGCGTTCCTGCTCGGCCTGTCGCTCTTTTGCCTCGAGGGCACGCTTCTGGCGGTCTGCCTCTTTCCGTACTCGCTCTTCTTCCTCGGCCTTCCGCTGGAGTTCCTTCTTCTTGCGCTTCTCCTCTGCCTTATTCTTGGCCTCCTCAGCTCGTCGTTGGGCTTCGGCCTTCTGTTCGGCTTCTAGCGCGGCTTTCTCAGCCTCTTTGCGAGCCTTTTCCTCGGCCAGAGCTTGCTTCTTTTGCGCTGCCTTCTCTTTCCGCTTCTGGGCCTCCTTTGCCTTTTTGGCCTTCTTCTGAGCGTCTTGTCGACTTTCGTCCTCGAGTTCTTCCAGAAGCTTGGCTTGACGTTCTCTAGCGACTTTCTCCTTATAGGCCGTCAAGACTCGTTGCTCGAACATACGCGCAGCAAAGATCTGGAACATCCTGCGACCTTCTTCCATCCGCTGCTCCTCGGTCATGACTTCCTGCAAAGTAGCTTAGTAAAATTAAAATCCTGCAACCCAAAGCTCATCATTACCTCATCTTCGTCCTCGTAGTCATCCACCCCCGACTCATAGTCGCCCTCTTCGCCTTCCTCATCATCCTCATCTTCCTCGTCGTCGTATTCATCCTCGTCGGGTGGAGGAGCATGGTTGTGCGCGTTTAACGAGCCACCATTTGTGTGCCCGTAGGCAAAATGGTCTTTAGCATCCTCTTCCCGAGCCATTCTGCGCTCAGCGAGTTGTTCCATCATTTCGATGAACTTCTTGCCGTCGTTCTTGAGGAGATCATCGGCTACCGTGAGGATGCCACCTAGAGTGGTTATGCTTAAGTATTTTGCGTAAGCAAAGCAGGAGAGTTGGGACCTCATACCCTGTACTGTCAGGCTCTGACCAAAGTTGAAGAGGTCGAGTGCGTTATCTTGAGGGATATCCACGGGCTCACCGTCGTCATCCTCCAGGTCGTCATCCCCACTGTAGTCATCATCATCCACCTCGTCGTCTTCTTCATCCTCGTCTTCGTCCTCGTCATTGTCGATGTGCTCCACTATGCGTGCTCGTGACGGGTGGTGGTGATGACTTGAATAAGGAAGGCTGCCTGGCGGATGCAGGCCAGTCATCTGGCCCAGTCGACGGGGAGTGCCAAGCATGGGCGGCCCATGTGGGTGATGTTGAGGCTGATTAGCAAATGATTCTAACTCTTCATAATAAGCATCATAAAGGCCCTCCAGCTCTTCTTCGATCGCCGTTCGTTTGCGCCCACAAACGGTGCAGCTGCACGTGTGCTTCTGTTGCTCCTTCATCTTTTTCAGAACGGCATCCTTCTCGACCTTGACAAGAGATTTGCGCTCCTCTTCGCCCAGACCAAGCCAAAACTGTTTAATTCGCTCCCGCTCCTCCTGGGACGAGGTGTTCCAGATCTTCTCGTCCCGGGATATGCCCGCGCTGCGCTCACCCATTTCGCGAGCAAAAGCGTCGACCGACGTAGCCAGCGGGTCCCTTTGCTTCTTTTTCTTTTTGGCCGCCTTGGAATATGGCGTTGAACCGTTTGACCGGCTTGCATAGAGTTGTTGGTCTTCGTCGCTCTCGGTCTCGTCGTCCCAGGATCCGGACTCTTGCGTAGACTGATGCGGTTGGGCTTGTGACACGAAACTTTGGTCTCGCCGGGACACGTTTGACGGCGCAGGATGTGAGGGTATGCTGATCGTCGAAACCGGGGGGCTGGGAAGACCATTCAAGTCATCTGCTCCCTTGGCCTCATTTGCGGCGGCAGCCTTGGCCGCAGCCTTTGCGCGACGCTTCTGCTTCTTCCTATTTACCGTGGGCGCAGTGTCGGAGGCAACAGCGTTCTGAGCATCCGTGTTCGCAGAGGAAAGATCCTTTGGGGAGGTCATGGTCGTCGGGGACGGCTGAGCTGGTGGAGTAGAGGCCGAAGACTTTGGTATGGTGATGCTCTTGGTTCCATCCTTGTTCGTATACTTGGCAGTCGGGGCCTTTGCAGTCGGTGCTGCGGGCGTCGCAACTGCCTGCTGGCGATGTTTGGCAGGCATCGCGGGGGTTTGTGAGCAGACAGATGCGTATTGAGTCGAGGTTATGACGCATGGGCAGTTGCAATCACGGCAAGCATGGGTACGAGATAGGTAGTCTGCCGAACCAGAGGATGCCGCCTCGCGATTGCGCGGCCTAGTAGCTGAAGAGTGGCGAGAGCTGATGTATATTTCGTGGCCGCCGTGGGAAGAGCTCACGGGGTGCGGTTTCGTATTGTGTTTGTTGTTTGAAATGAAGCTGGCTGGCGCTGGCAGGAAGCGCGGGAAGAGAAAGGCTGCTCGTCGCTGCCCCTCTCACATTCGCCGTCTGTCAATTCAATGCAGCTTCCGCAGCATTAGACCCGCGTACCTTTAGGGCACGCAAGGGAAAGAAACAACTTCAATGCGACAACGGGATTAGAGCAGCGGCGTCGGCTGGTTTCTCTCTGTCATCGAATATTATTTGCAAATCTCGCCGTCGATTTGTTTCCGCAGATTGTGCTGTCCTCGGTCGGCTGGCGTCAATCTGCGAAGCTTACTTCAATGGTCGTCGGACATTCGGTGCTTGGGAGGGCTGTCGATTGAGGGCTTGTCCAAAGTACTGGGACGGCTGGTGTGGAGGTTTACCAGCTAGCCGCTTCTTGACATGCGGAAATGGAGGTCGGCGTTGAGATTGGGATGGCCCGTAGCGCTGCTTACAGGGGGGCGGGGGACCACTCAACCGCTATAAGGTGTGGCCAACCCCAGCGGTCTCGGTGTGCAGTCGTGCCTGTGGATGATGGCCTTGCTCACTGACGACCTTGGTGGCCTGCGTCCTCTCAGACGTCAGTCAGTGAAAGCTCCGGCCTCTCTCAATGCAATTCTAGGCCACCAGATGCTGTAAGTAATCTGTTACCTGCCCTTAAGGTAGAGCTGAATCAAAGACTGCTCCGTGCCTAAAACCCACGTGACACCCCTCCATTGTCGTCACCACAAACATTGAACGCCCCTTCGATTTCACTAATCCCGATGACCAATCTCCGATTCCAAAAGCCTTTCAAAGACTTTACCAGATTTCAGCCTCTACGACACGGCTCTTGTTCTCACTTTTCTCAGTCTTGGGATCAAATTGGCATTGGTCATATTCTCATGTGACCTCATCCATCTCGTGCCGTAGACGCTGGAAATCTTACAATGTTCATTGTGACCTTGGTTGAACTCGATCAAAGCCCAACCAAGCCCAACCAAGTCGAGCGAATTTTACCAAATAGCAACAAAATTGGATGTACATACTTACAATAACTAGCCAACACGTGGAGTTGAAGACTACGGACGCGTCAATAGGCGCATGCATGGCAATTGCTTGTCTGAATTGTCAACACGTCCGCCACCAATACCTACCCAACAACCTGGACATGTGTTCCACTCTACAACCTTCTTGGACTGCTTACGGAGTACTGCATACCTACGAAGTAGGTTACATGATTGACCAACCACGGCCAATGTAGCCCTCCAGGTTCTACATTCTACATACGGAGCAACAACACTGATGTGCACAACTTTCCAGCGCCATCTGAACTTGGAAAGATTGTGCCCGGAGAAGAAAAGCTTCACATCTGGCCGTTCCAAGATATATTATTCCATCCCATGGAAGATTTGAGACAATATCCACAACTCTCTCTAACACTCACCCGTACAATTAGAAGATCATTTCCCAGGTGCGATAAACGTGTAACCATTCAATCAGTGGTCGGGGAAAGCAGCAGATTGCGCGCACAACCCAAAACCCAAATTTTGTTACACGTCGTCAATTCCGAAAAGGAATCAAGTTGAAACCGGCCATGGCATCAGCGGTGGGAACAGCACATCTGAGGACCCTGAGTTTCCATCTACCGCTGTCCGCGTATGTGGGCAATTTCGCTGACGGACTGGGGAGGGGACTAAAGCAGATATCGCATATTGTCGTTCTTGTCCTATTCCGTGCTTCATAGCAACTTGGCTCTTCTGTAATTTGCCGTATGACAACATGAAGAATCTCCAATTGTGATTGAGGTTGCTACGTCGCGGCTTCGCGGGTTCGAAACGTGACAGCGAGTTTGCATGAGGTCACACCAAGGGAAAAGGATTCCTTTTTTTTTTCCCTCTTGCAAAAATGTCAGATTGCTGCTTGCTCCTTTATGGAGACAACGGGTTTGTTCTCCGTGGAGTCGGACAAGGCCTCCACACAGAGCTCATCAATCATCCGGCATCTCCATGGTATGGGAAATGGGACTTGGACTGGGTAAAATGTCCAAAATTCCCCCCAGCTGATAGCCGCGACTCCGGGATTGGCGATTGGGGCCTATTTGTCGGGTAGTCTGTAGTCTTGGCGCCCTTGTTCACAGCCTCGACGCATTCGCATCTCATTCCGCAAGGCACAGCACGGGCTCCTCGCTACTGCACCGCATAATCTTCTTCCGGTCCTGGGTTGTATCCTATTGTCAACATAAACTCTGATTGAACAACTGTAACGTGACAATTCTCATGGAAGCGCCCGCTCTTGCTCGGTCTTTATTTTGGAAATCCTTCAATGACAAGCTCCCACATCGGCGCAGATGGTACATACATGTGGTGGCATGCGCCGCCCAGCGCACGACTGCTCATTGCTGAAACGTATGACAGACTGGAGGAGTTCTCGTTCATCATGGTGAGTCAGGGTGGCGTACACAAAGTACATACGGTAGGCAAGCGAGGTTCATAACTAAAAAAATGTATCGTTATACGGGTACATAATAGAGTAGACCCCGTCGCCTGGGTGGCGTCTACATAACCGTCCCAGCGACGATTTAAACTTTTCACCTAGAACGCGCAACGCTGTGTCCTGTCTCGAAACTCTATCGGGGAATCTAGTAGATATGTATATTTTCGTCCACGGAGAGAGAAAGAGAAAAAATATCGAGGGACAGAAAAGAACTGGACTCTGGCCCGATCTTTTGGATCATTTCCATTCGCTTGTGACGTGGTGCAGGCTCATCAATCAGCAGGCACAAGTTCCTCACCTTACCACAGCAGGGTCGCTATTAAGGTCTTACCACAGCGCTGTGCTCTCCGCTAGAAGGACCGGGATTCGCGGTTCATCTCTCCCCTAAGCGTGGCTTGTGGTTCTCCTGCTCCAGTTAGCGATACCCGGTTTTTGATCGTCAGATCATTGACCACGTCTGGCTCGCCTCGTATTCTCCAAACCACAGCTCTACCCTTTTTCCTGGCCGGCGCCTTTTTTCCCCCTTCTGTTTGTACCTTGGAGGAGCAGCAAGCAGCCAGCAGCATCCAGAAAAAAACAACCACTCGCTCGATTCCCTACACACTTCTCCAGAAACCCACAACAAGTATCCGCACCCGCCGATCTAGTAACGCGAAACCCCAAACCGAACGAGCGACATCACAGCCCAGATACGACGTTGCCATCCCGCCCGGAACAGACAGGAAACCCCGTACAGCAGCGCAACCCGTCGGTGTCGGTACCCTCCTAGGCACGACTACACCTCCGGCGTGGAGGCCTCGAGCCCACCGATACTCGCTTCTTAAGGGGACCAGTCGGCCGCCCCAATCGATCATCTTCTCCAGCCTGCAGGAACGAGGCGATAGATACTTGCGGGCCCTTACCGTTGAACGAACGAACGACTTGACCGACTTTCCCGTTTGTGTGTGTGGACTATATAAGCTTACTACTATCGACCATGGCGAATGCGACTCCAGGAAATGTTATTCGGAGGTACGTCACGGTTGTCTTTCAGGAGTCGCGGGAATTCGTCAATGGTTCTGATTTGCAATCTTGACAATCACCTTCGAGAGCTGGGCTATGAAAAGTGTTGCGAATTCTGGCAATTTGGACCCCCTACATCAAACATGATATTGGGTCACATGTCCCGGCGTGCCTGCGATTCCTGCTCGACGCTGCGCGGCTACTCCCTCTACTCGCGCAAATGCATGGCTGACTCTTGACCCTGTGTTGTAGGAAGCTGGTCATTATAGGTGATGGAGCTTGCGGCAAGACCTCCCTGCTGAGCGTCTTTACGTTAGGATATTTCCCAACAGTGAGTTGCCCCCAAACATATTGGCATTACCTTCTGCGCGCTGTGGAATATATTCGCTGACAAGAATCCGAAAAACAGCACTACGTAAGTGAAGACTTCCTCTCACTTCCCCCCCAGGTTTATTAGAGTTCTTGGCGGATAACCAGGCGGACGCACGTCGCGCGCCTTGACCCCATCTTCGATCTCTTTCCTATCGGTCCTAATGCAGATATGACTTGCAGATACCCACAGTGTTCGAGAACTACGTTACGGACTGCAGAGTAGATGGCAAGTCGGTGCAACTCGCGTTATGGGATACTGCAGGACAGGAAGACTACGAGCGCCTGCGGCCACTGGCGTACGCCAAGGCGCACATTATTTTAATAGGATTCTCGATCGACTCGCCGGATTCCCTGGATAACGTCAAACACAAGGTTCGTTTGGAGATTCGGCCCGGCGCGCAAAGCAAAAGTCGAGATAACATTTGGCTGACCAAAGGCGATACGCGCATAACAGTGGATAGAAGAGGCCACGGAGCGGTGTCCGGGCGTGCCCATTATCCTCGTGGGACTGAAGAAGGATCTGCGGGACGACCCCGTGGCGATTGAGGAGATGCGCAAGAAGGCCCTCAAGTTCGTGACGCAAAAGCAGGGCGAGGCCATTGCCCAGGAAGTCGGCGCCAAGAAGTACCTCGAGTGTTCGAGTTTGAGCGGCGAGGGCGTCGATGACGTGTTCGAGGCCGCCACGAGAGCTGCGCTGCTCACCTTTGAGAAGGGCGAGGGCGGCGGCTGCTGCGTCATCCTATAGAGACCCGGACAGAGAGACACTGAATGTTTGAAGCGATCGCCAGAGGAAAGCATCAGCATCCGCCCGAACTCGGGCCTTGAGATGATCGTGGCCACGCCGTCCCAACTCCCCGAAAGAGGCCATGGAGGTCAAATCTTCAAAAAAAAATCTCAAAACATCAATTTTCAACAAAAATTGGATAATTTACTCAATGGAGGGAAATCGTTGTCGGTCTGCACATCTGGAGGGGGGCATCTTTGTGTATTACTAGCCCATAGAAGCGTTCAAATTCTGTTTTTTTATCTATTTTCTGGTTCAGGATATATTGTTGCAAGGGAGCAAGCCAAACAGACATAGTGGGCATAATCATATTGGCGGGTTGTCGGTGTTTTATCATTTGACAAAGCGGTTGGTTTGGGCTGGTTTTCCCCATGCCAGAAGAAGAAGACGAAGAGCCTAATAGCAAGCGAAGCAGAATGCTAGTATTCATTAAACCCGCGACTTTTTGTTCATGGCTGCCGCGTTGATGTGACTTTTTTTTTTATTCCTGTAATGCAATATGCCCTACCACCCATTGGTGAGGATGTAGTCGAATGTTGATTTTATACACGTGCGGCAGACCCTCTGCCACAGATTTTTACACATGGTACCGGTTTCTCAATACACAGGGCGCTCTTCGCCCGTATATCGTACACTCTATCATGTCGCAGTAAACGCCCAATGCCCTTCACTGACCGTCAGAGCACGAGACTCCTGAGATCTCCTTCTCGGCCTGATGAAGCATTGATGTCCCTGACGCTGCTCCTTTCACCAAATCTAGCTCGCCCGCGGAATTTCGTCTATTACTCCCGCTTCCACTCGTGATTCCAGGCAGTCCTCGCCGGCGTTTCCGTCTGTGGCCTCGCGTACTCGATCGGGATCGCATTGTGTCCGAACAGCCCCTTCTTCTCCATGGCGACGCGGTACAGGTATCCCTCGTCTCGCGTGCCGGGGCCGGACGTCTGCCGGAGCTCCTCGGCCGTCGAGGCCATGGACTGGTACATTCTGTTTGCGTACGCGTTAGCTCTCTACATTTGCAGTCTGGGTGGTGGGAAGAAACCAACCTCATCAGCTCGTTCTCTTCCCTCTCCCGCTCCTGCCTCTGCCACAGCAGCCACGCGCGGTGGATGGTCCAGTGCCGCAGGTGCCGGTTGCGGCCGAAGCGCAGCGGCGCCGGCACCTTGCGCGGCATGCTGAGCTTCAGGTTGTTGATCCGCGGGTCCGGCTGCGCGCCCTTGTCCTTCTTCTTCTTCTTGCCGGGCTTGTTGCCGCTGCTGGGCTTGCCCTTGCCGCCGCCGCCGCCCGCCTTTGCGGCCGCGCACGGCGTCGTTGTGAATTGGCGGGACGCGGCCTTGGCCATCGAGGTCGTCCTGCTGCTGCTCGCTGTGGTTGTGGCTGTGGCTGGTGTCGAGGCGGCGATCGCCCGGGGCGCCGGCGATACGCGCAGCCTCGAGATGAGGCTGTTTAAGCTGAAGGGGCCCATGGTCGGCGGATGTGCGTCGTGGCGTGATCGATTGTGGCCGTTCCGACTTTCGCGATTCGTTGCTGGCGGTGCCCTTTGGGGTGCGTAGGGATTGGAAATAATTAGCTTGCTGCCGCTTGTTAGTCGGCGGATTGGAAAATGCGTCGGCCGATCGAGCTGAGCTAAAGTCCCAATTCGAGGTCCCCAATTGCAGGGGTCCGCCCCCCCCGGATCCATCCGTCCTTGGGGATTTTAGTGCGATAAGGATAGTCCTGTGTAAGTGATAAGGATCTTTCTAGGTTACCTTTGAATAAAGAAAACTGGGAGATAGACACGATTAAATACACATCTTTAGTGTTATCAACATGAATGAAATGGGAAGTGTATGTGCAAGCACCCACATCACAGATCAAGAAGCCTGAGGTAGAGGAGGCAAGACTCAAGCCGCGCGGTCATAGGATATCAAGTATGAATACGATCTGAGCTCTTGTCTATTCTGCGTACACACCCCTACATGATCTTACGCATGATATGATGACACTGGATCATTTATGATAAACATCTTGTCATTGTAAATAAACGTTTTGGCTGGAGGAAATGTCATGGCCGTATGTTCGGTGTCGCGGCTCTAGGGTAAGCCCATATATGTTGCCTAGTGAATTTCCTGAAATATATATCAGCGCACCGGAGCTGACTGGAAATTATAAAATAGCCACGATTTCAAGAACTTCAAACTTATCAACACCCAGGAATGCAACATGGATCAAGAAGGATGATGGCCTGGTCAGTCAACCATGGCGGGATGAGCCGGCCGCATCTCTTTTTTCCTAATCGGGCTATTAGTGGAGGCCACTACCGAGCTGGCTATAAGACCTTAAAGCTGACAGCCCACAATTTCACAGCTCGTTTAGATGATTGACTGTGAGGAGGATGTCCAACAAGCATACTCGGAGCCAACACATGGTCTCAGGACAGACCTGATGTCATGTTTCACCGAGGATATAAATCTGGTCGCAGTTCTCTGTCTGGATTTGGACTCAACTTTCGAAGATTACTTCTTCTACTGTATAGACACTTGTATTGAATCCGTAGGCATCCTGCAAATTTCAGTTCACCATGACAGACTTTAGCATCCCTCCCGAATACCAAGAACACCTAGAACCCATCATGGTGCAAGACCACCGGACCGACGAGGAGCTCCTCCAGGCGCTCGCCCAATATACCCCCGTGACCTCGGAGAAGAACATCTGGGCCTTCTGGCACTCGGGCCTAGACAAGATGCCGGCGTGGTGCCAGCGCAACGTCGCCGACTGGGTCCGCATCTGCGCGCCTGGGGGCTGGGCCGTCCGCGTCCTGGACAACCTACCCGAGTCGCCCAACTACGCGCTCCGGCACGTGCCCGCCGAATTGCTGCCCGAGGCCTTTGTGGGCCGGGACATGGACGGGCCGTACGTCGGGCCGCACAGCGCCGACTTTCTGCGCGGCGCCTGTCTGGTGCAGCACGGGGGCGTCTTCATTGATGTCGGCTGTGTTCTGCTCAGGGACATGGACCGGCTCGTGTGGGACAAGCTCGAAGATCCCAGTTCGCCTTATGAAATCGCTGTACCTCTGATGTATAATCAGATCATCGCGAATCACTTTGTCGCTGCGCGGAAGGGTGACCCATTCATCAAGCGGTGGTAAGTTCCCAGCCGACCCTACAACTCTCAAAAAACTGACCCGATCGACGTCTGAAGGCACGAACTATTCATCCACGTCTGGAAAGGCCACAAGAACCACGAGGGGCTGATCGAGAACCCCCTGGTCTCCTTCGGCGCCGACAAGAGCTTCGACAAGGCGCGCGCCAGCAACTTCCACTGGGACTTCAAGGTGCCGCCCAAGACGGTGATGGAGTACATCACCCAGGTCGTCGCCTGGCAGCGCCTCTGCATGCTCGAGGACGCGGGCGACGGCTTCTCCTGCGCCGACTACTGGAGCAACAACGTCTTCTGCTTCGACGTCCTCCAGGAGGACTGGGCCGCGGAGGATGAGGTCGGCTTCGATGGGCAGGAGCTGTTCGACCTCTTGACCATGAAGCGGGATCCCAACGACACATCAGAGGAGCAGAGAAAGGCGGAAAAACTGGTTTGGAGGCTCCTCGGCCAGGCTTCAATGCAAAAAGTCACCCACGGAAAAGGTTTGGTAAAAGGCAAGGCCTTGGGAGGACTGCTTGATGAGGAGCAAAACATTGGAAAGGATAGAGCGCCAGGGACGTTTGCGGAGTTGCTGAGATACGGTTCTGTACATTTTAGACAGAAGCGGGATAGCATCGTGCAGATGGCGGCTGAGAAGCCTTCTCAGACGCTCAAGAAGGGCGTATTTGAGCCGTAAGATTGGTCGTACTGGGCGGGAAAAGTTGTGGTTACTCTTTGGATTTAGCCATGAGCGTGTCTCACTGTATCCTTCAAAGGAATTCATTGTGTTTTCGAGTCCTTGACTGTGACTTTACTCTTTATTTAAAGAGATTACCTTTTGAATGAGATGTAGGAACAGATAGCAGCAATGGAATGACAAATCATCCATCAACTTTGCATCTGGCATATGACTAGGTCCAGGATGAATCACATGTGTACTCTTGCAAGATCAACGAAAGTGCTGGCCGGAAAGAACCACAACAAATCCCCGTGGTCATGATTGGGCAGATCATCTCGATGCCTACGAATCCCATGTTCTCATGATGTTTCCGCAACGAAGCACCGGTTCCCCGTTCTTCCCCTTTCAGACGCTGTGGTATTCTGCAAAGCCAAGACTTAGTCAGGCAATCTTCGAAGATTCGGCTGGGGTCCGTCCAGGTACAACGCAACCTCATTCGGCGATGAAGAAATTGTTGTCCGGGGGGCAACAAAGCGAAAGCCAGTATAGACGACCATTGCACACGGCCTTCCGTCAACACCACCCCTCATTAGCGCAGGAAACTTTGCGGATCATACTGACTGGACTTTACAAGACGGCACCTTCCACAACCACGAAATCAAACGTCGGTCGACCAAAACCCAACGCCTGCTCAACTGTGACCATACACTGCGTCATCCTCATACTGGTGCATGACACATCAACTCACTTTGCTGTCAGTGATGGCTTCAAGAACCCCGACTATGAGATTCGCATTCTTTGCGCGCTTTTGATAAAGCTTCAACGCCTCGTGTTTCTCTTCGAGGGGCATTCGCAAGATAGTACGAAGAGATGAGTCAAAGTCGTCCAATGACAAGGGATCGTCCTCATGGTTGGCGCTCGTCTCCGGCAGAGCGCTCACGTCGCAACTCGAGGGATTCGGCGTCACTGGCGGGCCTCTAATCCCCGAGGCAATACGTTCGAGATTCGACCCTATGTCATCATGTCAGAACTGCCCAGGCCAAGAGATTGGTTGACGCATACTGTCAAAGAGGCATCAAGAGTACATGTTGCCCGCATCGATACACTTGGCGCAGGCTCCTTTCCAGGCGTAAGGCATTGAGCCTGTGGGAGGTACAACACAGTCATACCATCTTACCCGGGGGGGCATGCACGAAGTATGGCAAGCTTTGCGATTGGCCGCCTTGGTCCCAGCGATTTGCCCGAGGACGACCTTGAGACGTGCAATGCGATCCACCTCGAGGCTCAACGGTTTCTGGGGTAATAACAAGTTCACGGCCAACCTGTTCCGCGCTGGTAATGCAGCGAGCCAGTTCAGGGGTTCTTCCCGGGGGCGAACCGCTGCGTCGAGCTTGAGCTCAGGATGCGCCTCGCAGAGTACAGTCCATACATTCTTTCCATCTATTGAGGCCATAGGCGGGTCACCGTAGAGATTGTTTGAGCCACCGTCCGATAGACTGTCTGGGTGATTGTCTAACGGTTCGGAATCATCTGGCGAAGCAATCGTAGTTGATGTATTCCCGCGCTGGCGCTTTCGTCGCGCGTCTTGATCTGCAGGCTCGGCACCAGAGTACCGGCGCCTTCGTGCATAATTCCTCGAACGTCCCATTAAAATTGTTTTGCTTCAAATATGACGGAGTACTGGCTGTTTCTATGCATGCGGAGGTGTGAGTGTCGCAGCGACTTTGGCTTCGAGAGGACAGTTCTGACGGGAATCGAAAATGGAGCGCGTCGCGCCTAGTAGATCATTTAGCGGACGATCTCCATTTATTATACTTCGTAAGGCCAAGTTGAAGTGCCCAGCTAAACAGTCGTTTACCCTGGCAAGCGGGTGCGAAACTAAGTGAGAATAAGTACAAGTTGTGCTTACATATTATCACAGTATATCATCCGATGGTCACGAATGATTTTCAGATGAAATTTACAGAATGAGTACAAAATTCAACCGAGAGTAAAAGTATTGACTACCTTGTTGCGCAGTCAAGACCATTATGCGAAATGGTACGGCGTTGACAACGTATTTTAGTATAGGCACAATCTCACTTTCTTCGTCACTCGCTTGCCCTGGCTAGGTACACAGATAAATTATTGGATAATTCGTCATGGATATATAAACACAAAATTATTAGTATTGATGAAAAAATCGCTGTTTTAACCCCTCCATATAGGCTTCAAAATAATCACATTATATACAGGCATGCCATACCACCGCTTGCAAACAATTATTGCTTTTCTTTAGTCGAGGATCGATGTACATCAAAGGCCTGTATAGCAGACGCCAGGGGCGAGAAAGCACAAAATCACACAATATAAATGAAAAAAAAAACAAAAAAAAAACTCAGAACTTGTGATCAAGGCAATAATAAGCAGCGTATCATTCACCTCCACCAGCCAGGAATTAGCATTGGCAAGGTGGTGTCTACAATGACATACCTAACTTACAGGGCAACATATACTCATTTCGAAAGCTATTTTGACCTGGCGGTTCTCTAATATAACCACCGTACATCTTGGGAGATATATAACATACGGGTTCTAATCACTAAAAATTGAAAAGACTCCTAGAAATACGCATATTATCTGTTGAGGACTTCTCCATCTTAGTTACAACAATGAGCCAGGCCGTACAAGCCGAACCATATATAATTGGTTTAATAGTATTTCCGCGAACTACGCATAGAAACATCCGAAAGAAAAGGCCATCTTAAAAATCCACGAGCTTCAGAAACCCTAGATGGATACAAACACCCCGTGACGACCTGACATCAACATCGACATATCCTCCATCCTTTCTCTCCAACAATGCCTTCTCTCCTTCCGTCCGTCTGGACAATACCTATTATCCATTGTCTCTCCCTCGGAGCCAGCCGCACTGCCATTCATCGTCCCGTCCGACAAACCCATCAAAGCCCTTGTGTTCTCCTATCGTTCCTTGTCACGACAAAGAGCATTTCAACATCTTCGAGACGACGGTATTGTCGTCGAGCATAACGGCCAGACAAGGAGTATTCTCGGCTGTACGGTCAATCCTCTTAGAAATCGGATCTATAAAGTCGTCATGATCTTCCCTCGGCGAAGAGTAAAGTTTTCGAATCAGAACAACAAGATACAGCACAAACAATACTGACCAAAGAACATTCAAAGCAACCAAGCAAACAAATCAAATCTCGAAACACGACATTGACAATTCAATCAAAAAAAAGCCTTACCAGCAAAATGACTACATTGCAGCTGTGGTACGAGTATGCCAAGAAGGAGCATCTTCTGTTGACGCCCGGACATCTCTTCAAGCTAGTACGACCAGATTTCGAGGTTGTCGAAAGCCGAGGCCCAGGCACAAAGTGGGATGACGACTACATAGACATAAAATTGGAGGACATTGAGGAGTGGGATGACTTCCAGGAGACGAATGTCAACAATGTCATGAGCAGGATTATCGAGGAGCCGATCGATCATCCGGATTGGTTTGTCCTAGAGCGCTTTGAGACACTGGACTCCAAGACCTGAATCTACGAAGAAAAAGACATGGACAAATGGTTCCTGGATGGAGTTGTTCCCACCTTGAATCACGCGTTGAACGGAACTCGAGATAAGTTGCTCCAGAATACGCACAACGAGCATGCTCGCAAGATCAGATTTCCTTATGTGAAGGACGCATCCAAGGTCATGCTACCTCAGTACGCGTCGACAGACAACAAAAGACACCAAAAGCGGCCGAACTTCCCGGTGTACTTGCCTGCAAAGTCAATGCCCCGATTGACACCATTCAGGGACGTAATATACGTCCTTGGAGATTCAGCAAGGACAAATACTCTTGACCCCAATAGCTTTCACCTCAACAAAAAGTCCTTCAGATTGCAGGGAAAGAACCATCTCGGTAAGATGGCAATGTATGCTAAGGGATCCGGTACCTGTCTTGCTTTTACCATGACCCATGTCGGCGTCACGGTATTTCGCTTCTTCATCGTAGATGGTACTTCGAGGTTTGGCGTACAGCACCGCACATTTCCTTGGAGTCCCGAAGAAGGGGGGTGCGACAAAGAGAACCTCATGTCGGGGATCAAGGCTATTTACGTGCTTACGGTGATGTCTTTGCTCCCAGAGGCTCGCGCAATTCGAGAGAGAAACCAGTTGTGCTCGGTAGCAGATTGGCCACGTATGCGATGAAGCGGAGCTCATTGAGATCTTTCTGCTTGCAGCTTACTGCCCAGGTACGGAAGCGAAAAGAATGTGCAGCTGACCTTTGACAGTCCGTAGTAACAAAGAAAATGGAAGGTAACACGTGCTGGGGAAATACTCATGAAACATAGAGATGCATTAGATGTACATACCTGACCCAATCCAATTGAAACTTTCAAACTGCCGTTAACGCTCTTCTTTTCTTCAATACCTCTACGTCTGTGAAATGGCAGGCTTACCGGAAGTTGAAGGGCCCAAGCTGATGCCATTCATTCCTGATGGCTCACCGTACGATCTTGAGTTCGTTGAGCTGCTTGGTAGTGGGGCACACGGACATATTTGGAAAGTGTTGATCAACGGAGAAGTATATGCTTTGAAGATGGTATGCTCCTTCGTAAGGTCGAATCCATTCTCGTCGCAGCTGTGGCTAACTTGGTGTAGTTCAGATTCGACAACCGCTGGGTCACAATGAAATTCGGGTATGGCATCGACATGCCCAAGGATGAACAATGGAAGTGGATGTACGCCTTCAACGCCGAGTGCCGTGCCTATGCCAGACTGAAAGAGGTCAACAAGGAATTTGTTGCAATTCCGTGTTACGGCTATCTCTTATTGGGAGAAGAGCAACAGGCAGCATTTCGGAAGAAGGATAGCCTCGACTGGGAAGAAGACTGGGGCTGTTATGAAGAGTATGAAGGCCAGCCACTGAAGGCCTTGGTAAAAAAGTTCATCGAATACGAACATGTAAGCGAGAGGGACTTTAATCCTGGGCACAACTATAGGAGAACGAGAATGGCTTTCGACTCGGCGGCGACAGCCAGAAAACTCATTCGGAATATGAAGACCCTGCATCGCGCCGGGATACTGAACAGTGATATAAACTGCTTCAATGTTGTTCAGGGTCAATTTCTTGAGTTCAGCTCAGCATTGACAACTCCGCATCCATGTCTGTCAACAGAACAGATTGAATCGCAGGATTTTCCCTTCGAGCAAGTGGGACAGTGGGATGCACACCACGTCGACGAACTCATTGACTTGTGGAACAAAGAGAACCCGATGAAACAGCATATATGGGACCGCGCTGGTCCAAATGGGGAGTACCAGAAGGACAAGTTGCGGTCTCATCAGCACCCTCCGACTTGGAGGGGAGACCCGTGGAACTGGAATCGTGGATACCGTTTTCGTCCTGACAAGTTCCGCTGCGACAAGGTTGGGGAGCCTAAAGAAGACGAATTAGGTGAAGCGAAAAAGTCGAAGCCGCAGCAAAAGAAAGATAAGAAGAAAAGCAAGCGTACCAAGAGGAGCAAGAGCAAACTTGAGCCGGATACGACGAAAGAGCCCGTGTCGACAGCGAAGCAGAAGAAACCTGAGAGTGAAGATAAGAAGGAGAGCAAGCGCAAGAAGAAGATCGACGCAGGACTCAAACAGTGATGGAACGGGGCAGAGACAGCTGGACACACATCTGGTGCGTGTGGGTGACCGGAGTTGGCGAAGAAATCTGAATGGGCGCGATTGCCTGGGGCATCATGACTGTCCCCGAAGCCTCATTCGTGGTTTCCTGTCCAACACGACACATGGGATAAAAGGCAGTTCCTTAGTAAATCTTGAGCAGGCAATCACAACCAGCCCCCTCGATGCTTTGACATAGAGCACGGTAGATAAGCATTGGATAAAGAATGTATTCAGAAATCCTGGCCAGGAAGGGCTGTTCCAGCATGGGTATATATGACGATATCTAGATACGCGCTCTTAAATCAACGCTCGACCTTGACATGGGAGAGAAAAGACCAGTCGACCGTAACTCCTGACTACAATGCCTGATGCACATGATTGTAATCGTAACCTCTAGAACTCTACCGAACGCCAGAATGCCAGAAACAAGTGGTGAGAGCCCAGTCCATAATGATGACGCCAATGAAAGAGAAGAGGTGATGCTGTAGCAAAGCAAGTGGTAAGTATAAAAGAAAGTCGCGTAACTTAACGGCTACACGTAGGCTGTAGCACTGGCAGAGTTTCTACCGTTCGTTGCTGCGGAACACCGTGTCATGTTGATGCACGGGGCAGAGAGCGTGGCCACGGCGGTCGAACCATGATTTGATACAGTCGTAGTGAAAACAACACCAGCATTCCAGTCTCGCCATGCGTTCTCCTGGTTCGTAGCCTTCAAAACAAATGGTGCATTCATCCTTGCTGGCGCGGTCCTTTTCGTCGGCAACGTACGAGACCAAGCCCAGGGAACGCTGTGGGCGGGATGATGTCTCCGAAAGAGGCGTCTGACCTCCTGACGCGGGTTCCCGTCGAGATGTGCTGTGCTCATTGATACATGCTGTGATGTGCTCTTCACGTAGCTTTTCGAAGTCGGGCAAGGTGCGAGAGGGAAGCTCCTGGTGGCAGACGGGGCATTGGTCCTCTTCTGCGATCACTGGAGGCACCGGCAGGGGACGATTGGAGCCACCAGGGAATAGAGGGTTGCCACGCTCAAACCTTCCGAGTTCGGCTGCGGCGTCCAACGAGCGATACATGGCCCCCGGTGGCGGCGGAAGATAATGCGAAGAACGAAGACTCGCAGAAAGCTGAGGGCCGGATGCAACGGGTCTCGAGCGTGGTAAGTGGTTCTGTTCTTAGATTAGCATCTTTCAGGTTCCCGTGGTAAGACTTGTGACTAACAACTGTGGCACTTCGATTCCTCGACGACCAAATGTCATTTCTGGACGAGTCGTTCATGAAAGTGGGCGACTGCAGCCCGCTCGACCCATTGTAATAGTAGCCAGTGTTGCCAACACTACTTTGAGATCTCTGGTGGCGCGATCGTGGTGAGCTAAACGGGTAGGGTGGTGACGAAGGGGAATGCTGCGGTTGTGGAGGCGTAACGTTGGGATCCGGCACGCATGGATTGCAAAGACGGACTCTCTCGCCCCCATAACCCACGTATGGAGGGATACTGCGCATGTCCCACGGTGGCCGCACAATGTACTGATTCGGTATGGTGATTCGGTGAGGGGAGCAGCTGTTACAGACTACTCTACCGCATTTCCTGCAATGATGTTTCCTGTTGATCAAGCCGAACTCAGAATGGCATATCGTGCAGCTTGTCACTTCGGAATCAGGCTGCCATGTGGGCAGTAGGATATGAGAGGAAGGAGAGGAAGTCGTTGCGCGGCGTTGAGCTGGCTGAAGTTCCGCTTGGCCGTACTGTCCGCTGGACGATCTTCTCACGTACGCACCCATAGTCGACGTTGGGGTTCTTGTGCTCGACGAAGGCGTAGGAGTTGTCGGTAAAGGCGAATCTAGGACAAGCTGTTGCACACCTCTTCTTACCGCGAGATCATTGTCCGCGGCGGGCTCTCGAGGAGGGCTGGATTCATCTGTCGTGCTGGCAGCATTGTTCAGATCTGCGCCAGCCTCTTCCTCTGTAGCAATTTCCGCGGTATCCTCTTGGTCAATGTTACTTTCAGCCGCAGGCTGGTCAGTGCCGCTCGCTTGTTGCGTACCGGCACTCGCTTGGTCGTCCGTGGCGGTATCAACAGAAGTCGGCACAGACATGATGTCGGCGGATTCTCGTGGTTGCGCGAGAAAACTATCGTCGAGCGGTGTGTCTTCAGAGTCGGGAGCTATTGACTGCTCTTCGTGGCTCTCTTCGCGGCTCTCTAGTTGGTGGCTCTCGTCGTCGAATTGCGCTCGTTCGATCTGATGGGTCGGACAGTCGAAGAAGCGGGAACATTCCTGGTCATGGAATTGCGAGTTGCGATATGTACATGCGGGAGTTCCTGGGCCTGAAGCGGTTCCATCATATGAACTTCCTGACTCCGAGCCTGACTCGTCGTTCTCTGGTGACTCGGGTTGGATCGACTGCTGCTCATCTTGGTCGATGGCAGGAGGCGAGCCCTCGCCGTCACGGCTCGCCATCCTGGCCTATGATAGATCGCTCTAAGCTTTCGGGGCTTCCAGATGTACAAATTGGTAGGTGGTTTTCATTTGACGAATGATTGGCGATGGTGGACAATCTTCTGGACCGGCCAGGAAGTCAGCATCCCGCGATCGGAGGTGGGCTGGATGAACAAACCAAGGCCGAGTGTTTTCTAAGAGGTATGTGTATATATTCTATTGAGTTCTAACTTGAATCGACAAAGCCGCGTGGTATTGTGCCCGATATAGTGACTGGTGGTGGCGGGCGGACACGAGAGGAAAGGTTGTTTTGTTTGCTCGCATGAGAAGAACTGCCTCGTGCTCTCGTCTGCGCCCGTGTCCCGCCTTTCTCGGTGTTTGGGGGGGGAGTCATGGGTGCTGTATCTAGTATCTTATCAGTGTACTAGGTACTGTACATACAGCGCATCAGAGCACTCTTATCGCCCTAGTGTGGCGCCATCTTGCCAGTCGCTGCATGTCGACGCTAGGTAGATCAGCGCCTGTGGGTCGCCAACAGCGCCGAAACAAGCCAGGCGATCCCTGAATGACACTGATGATTACCTGGGTGATTGCAAGCCCGTACGAAAGTATATTTAGAAGCTTCTAAAGCCTCTAATATAAAGACGCCAATTTGTCTTGCACTATACTAACCCATGTATCTATAGGTAGATCAGGGTCGTTGGCATTCGTAACATGAGCTTTCATACGGCGACTCTACATACATGTTGATGACATTTCGAGGAACAACTTATTGGGCAAGCTTTCTCAAAAGTAACCAAGTTCATATGCACCTACACCGAACCCCCCTGCCCAGACCCCGAATTCTCTACGTCATTGTAGCAGCCATCGCATATGCACTGCTTGGCTCTCCAATGTCAGTAGGACGTATCGGCACGGCAGGACCTCTGTCAGTTGACAACTCATATTTCAACTTACACGGTACAAGGCCAAGTTCTCGGTCATATTCAAGGTGATGCAAAACTAACATTGACATCGATGGAGGTAGATGCTACCTGTATAACCTTAGACGTTGTTGGTAGTGACCCGCTCACAGCCGAGCAACCGAGCCACTTTGAAGGCCGTGCTTGAAAGGAAGCTGTAGCAATATATTATGGCAAATCGACTTTCTATTATATTATAATCAATGTAGTCGATATCTCCGGCAATGAGGCCTGCCTGGACCTCCTCCGAACCCAGACTTGATATTATGAGGTCCGTCCGGAGAGCGGCCCCACCTGCCAACACCGAGAATCCACCTGCTTGTTGTAATTGCTGACAACGAACCAACCAACAACACCAATGCATTTGTGCAAATATCTCACGGGAAATTCAAAACCTCGCACGTATGATCAAACATAACAGGCCCTGAAACTCCAAGTCTCACAGGAACAATCATGGAGGAAATCTTACGCCAAGCCGTAGCCCACAACGAGGCCTTCAACAAGACCTCGGTCCCGTGGCAACCTGACGAGCCGCACGAGCAGGCATACCACCTCTTCGACGAGCCCTCGCAGGCGTGGGTTCCGCACAAGGCCGACGGAGCAACCAACTCCTCCTGCGCCGGCATCGACCGCCTGGCCCTCTACGCCTGGAACATCGACTTCATGCTGCCGTACGCAGAATCGCGCATGACCATCGCCCTGCGCACGCTGGAGGACCTCCTGAACGCATCATCCCAAGGCAGCAGCACCACGGCCACCGTGATTTTTATCCAGGAGTGTATAGCCCCGGACCTCGAGACCATCGCCGCCACGCCCTGGGTCCGCGAGCGCTTCGTCCTGACGGACACGACCCCCGAAAACTGGGCCGCGGACTACGGCACCACGACGCTCGTGGACAAGCGGCTGCCGCCCGCGGCGCTGTTCCGGGTGCACTACGCGCAGACGCGCATGGAGCGCGACGGGCTCTTCGTCGACGTGCTCATGGGCTCCGACGACAAGAAGAAGATCAGGCTGTGCAACTCGCACCTCGAGTCTCTGGATAGAATGCCGCCGTTCCGCCCGCCCCAGGTCGCCCTCGTGGCGCGGTACCTGAAGGAAGACGGCGTGGACGCCGGTATTGCCGCCGGCGACTTCAACGCCATCCAGGACTTTGACCGGGCGCTGCACAGCGACAACGGTCTCCAAGATGCGTACCTGGAGCGCGGCGGTCAGGAGGATAGTGAGGATGGGTACACGTGGGGCCAGCAGGCGGCGACAACGCTGCGGGAGCGGTACGGGTGCTCGAGGATGGACAAGGTGTTCTTCCGGGGCGCCGCGCTCGAGCTCAGGGGCTTCGAGCGGTTCGGGACGGATGTGCAGCTCGAGGATCCGCAGGAGAGGGACAACGTCATGGAGCTCGGCTTTGAGAAGCCTTGGATCACTGATCACTTGGGTATCAAGGCCGAGTTTGAGCTTGTAAAGAACTAAATGAGAGAGCGTATAGAAATTTATAGAAGCGGTCCTCTCAACTAGCAGTGGTATTTTAATCTTATCAGGCCCGGCTGATATGTGAAATACGTCAAATTCGCGCTCACAACAAAATTCAAATCCAAATCTCATCTTTGTCTTTTCGTATAAGATGAAATCTATAAATTTGGGTATCTAACCAAAAAGGAACGCTATGCGAGTACATCTAAATACACTTCCATGACGACCCTAACCTAGTCTTTTAAGCAAGGGTTATATTGGAACACGATGCCCCTGCTCCAGAGGCACATAACCCTCATTCCTCCAATCAGTCCCATCGAACCAGACCTCGCGGAGCTTCCCCGTGCCCTTCTCCTGGAAGAAACACCGATTCATATCCTGCGCCCGGGACACGGGCATGCCGACGCCCGCCCACGCGCCCTGCGTCAGACACTCGATATCGGACCCGGCTTCGGCGCCCTTTAGCGCATCATACGACTCGGGCCCGCGCCACCCGTCGCCGTCCTGCCAGACGACCTGGATGTCGCCCGACGTCTCGTCGCTCTGGTACAGCACGTACGTGTTGATATCATTCGCTGTGTACGGGCGGCCGACGACAAAGGCGCCGACCGCGGAGCCGGGCGCCGCGCCGCCGGCCGAGGAGAGCGCCCCGCGCGTCCACGACACGTCGGTCAAGGTGTCGCCCCCGGCGTAGTCCTTCATGGCGAGGCCGAGGTCGCCGCCGGCGGTCCGGTACACGAAGCCGGCGTTTTCCTGGACCTCCTGGGCCACGGGCAGCAGCACGTACTCGGCGCTGGCGGCGGCGTCCGTCGCGTTGGCGACCGTCTCGGTCTCCCAGGACTGGTCGGAAGAGCTGTTGGTCAGCAGTCGGGTCCAGCGCGTCTGCGCTGCGTTGTCGCTGTCCTGTGATACCAAGTAGGGGAAATAGCAGGACAGGCTCGAGTTCACGGCTGCAGGAATCTGGTAGAGGTTGATGGAGCTTGGCTGACCCTTGCGTGGCAGCCCAGTATTGGTCCATAGGCTCATCTTCTGACCACGAACTTTTGATGTTGTGTCTATGTAAAAGAACTCGATCAGATTCTTTGCATCTCATCTGTTAACGATACTCCCTTACAATCGACTTGAAATGTAAAACATGTACTCACAGGGTCATTGTAGATATATGATCCAGCCGCTATAGAACCATATGGTTTGGGCTGGTACATAAGCGTATCAAGCGTAACAGGTTCCGTCCAGATCCCGCCGGTGCTCGATTTGTCCATGAAGCGCACATTATGATCCTGGTCTTGGAAGAAGAGCCGAAGCGTGTAGTTGCCGCCGGTTCCTCTGTATCCCGTGACTGCCAGCCTCGAGTTCCGTCTGATGCTGGTCATCTGGTACGTAGCAGCGCTGCTGGAATTTGATGCGGCCCCCGAGGCATTTCCTGAATGTCTGCTGCCGACCACTCCTCCGATAATCCCGCCTATCGCAATCAGTCCAAGCACGCCAGCTACAAGCCACCATAGGTGCCTCCTTGTCTTTGTAACAATTGGTGTTTCTTGTTTGGGCGATAAGTCGGTTGTGTCTTTTGTCAAGGGCATCTCCGGACCTGCAGAATAGAGCGCCCTCGCGTCTTGCCCCTGAATCCATATCGGAACGTTTCCACCCGAATACTGTGATGATACATCCACTGAAGAGTGCGAGTAGTGTGAGGATTGAGATGGTGTCACTCCCCCGTTGTATTCTGCTAATTGTGGCCAATGGCCTTGGTTGTACTGATTAGTCGCTTGGCTTGCGACCGGAGGCTGGCAACCATAAGCCTGATACGGAACTGCGAGGGACCATTGCTGCTGAGCCTGTTCCACCTGAGGCTGTATAGACTGACTATTGTGATCTGATCCTATCGACGACGTCCAAGAATGATGATATCGTATCTCGGGCCGTGTCGATGGAGCCCGGGAAACCTGTTGCTGCTGTTCTTGCCCATAGCTATTGGTCGTTTCCGGTTGCGACCACGGCTCCGTCAGTGATGACTCTGTGGTCCCATCATGAGACTGCTGCTCCTTAGAGGCGGAAACGTTGCTATACGACCTCGTGGGTGTGGGCGACGGTATAAAGGCTCGCCCAGCAGCATGGCCTGTAGCGAAGGTTGAAGAGCCAGCAGCGGCCGCAGGAGGGCCATTAGCGACCACGTGTGCTGGCAGATATTCGGTGTCTTCGTATAATCCTTTGATTCCGGAGACGTTGAGCTGTTGCACGTATTTTTGTTCGTCCGGCACCGGCTGGAGTCCGGGAGTCCCTTGCTCATCTCGCTCCGCTGTTACTTCCAACCACGGCTGCTCAGTCCGTTCCTTCAAGATCGCGGCAGCGCCCTCGGGAAAATAATACTTGTTCTCATCGAACAGCGCGTTCTCGCGCGATGTCATGACGCAACCACTCGTGTCATAGAGAAGCACGAAACGGACCTTTCTAGCAGGATAATCATGGAGGAGAGGAAGTGTAGGCGATATGATCTGGAAGATACAGGATGAGGGTAAGTCAGGAGCGACATTGTAGGGCTGAGTCTAGGAGGATGGCACAGGATTATCCTACTACCATGTCGGTTTGGGGGCTGTAACGGCGTAACAGTGGCTGTAAGCACCCGAATTGGTAATGTCGAATCCTATTTATATCAGGGCTCAAATAGGTATCGTGTCACCGTTGATTTCCATTGGCCGGACTATAAAAGGCATGGCCCAACGGTCTGGATGCCCCACTGCAGGGGATCCTGCCGTTGCTCCCGGGGGGACGGGGCCTAAGACCTGTGTAGACCAACCTTAGGCGAAATAAGCATAATCAAGGTAATTTCTCACGCCGAGTGAGTGGACCGGCCTCGGGCAGTTCATAATTCTTATGTGCATTTAGGGTTCGGGACACGTGCAGGTCAGCAACCCCGACATGGTTTTCCATATGTGCTATTGGTAGTAAATAGTAGTACTTTCGAAAAGAATATCCTAGGCTGTACGGATAACGTGGGCGCGATTATCATGTTGCGTCATACGCATTCCATTATTACAGAGGATCAGTTTCATGGCGGCCTCAGATTGGCAGGACTCAAGCCAGCTTTCCGCCGTTCAAGTGGTAGACCGCACTGCCATTCATCGGCCTACTGACGACAATGGCGGCCTCCAGATCTCTCTCGCTCAGGTTGCGCTTGGAGTAGTACTTGTCGTGGAAAGCCTTCTTGACGTGGTCAACCTTGTCGGCAGGGACAAGGTGAACACTGCATCCGCCCCAGCCGGCGCCAGTCAACCGACTGCCATAACTACCGGCTTCCCGAGCAATCTTGCAGATCTCATCGATTTCGGGACAGCTACATTCGTATAGTTCCCGGCATGAGTCCTGAGTCGCGTTCATCAAGTCACCAAGCTTTTGGTTATAAGGGGTCGTATCCCCGCCAGATGTCGAGTGGTTCGACTTGTCTTCCAGCAGCGTCAAGAAGTCTGTGACTCGGGCAGCCTCGGTGAATACGTGCAGCGCTCGTTGCCTGAGCTTGAAGCGCTCCCCACGAACTGGGAAACTCGACATGAACCTGGCCTTGATATCGTCGACAGTGGTGTTGGCAGCAGACGCAACCTCTTCCAGTGTGTATCCCTCCTCCTTGGTGAGAGTTGACTTTGTCAGTTCAATCAGCTCAGAGACTTGCTCGGCATCCGACTTTTTCGAATCCTTGAAGTAGTTTGCGTGGAATCCACGGAGAGAGACTCCAAGAGGGCCAGCGTCCTTGGGTAGCTCGGTTCCTGGCACCAACTTGGCATTCAACACGGCAGCCGCCATGCTGCATTCCACCACCCGAAGGTTGTAGTGAATTGGTCCCGTGACTTGCTTATTCGAGCTGACGAAGGAATTCGCGACAACAAAGATCAGTTCGGGGCTAGTCTTGGGGAAGAACACTGGTCTTGCAGACAGAGAAGGGAAGAAGTTGACTAATAGCGCAGAGCCTCTTTCGGAAAAGACGGACGCGGATTGGTCCATACTATCGGGCATTAGTATTTCACTTTACTGCCATGCCCATGAGCACTCACCCTCCAGAGTTGACACCCACGGCGCGCTCACTGACGATGGCGACCTCGGTCAAGTCCTTCTTGTCCACGTCCTTCTCACCATTGGCAATCATGACTGCGAGAGCACTGGCGCTGACGAACGCAGCACTCGAACTCAGACCGCCACCTGCAGGGACAGTACCGTCCATGAGCACTTGCATGCTCTTGGGCTTGAAATCGGCGCCATGCTTCTTCTTCAGTAGCTGCAAGGCACCTCTGAGACCAGCCTTGAAGTAGTTTGTCCACTCGTGCTGTGTCGCATCGATCTCGACCTCGCCGTGCGCAACATCGAACTCCCGAGTAGGGAACCGCTCGTCGTCCAGGTTGGCCAGCTCCAGCTTGTACGTGCTGCCGTCGCCCGAGGGGCTGTCGAGCTGAGTGGAGACGGCGATGATGACGTCGGGAGTGATGCCCATGGGCAGACAGGCGTAGAGCGAGTAGTCAATGTGCTCGCCGATGATGTTGACACGACCGGGCGACCGTGCCACAAAGTCGGCAGAGCGGCCGTAGAGAGTCTGGAACTTGTCGAGAAGCTTGTTCCATCGCGCGCCCTGCTCCAGGAGCGACTGCTGCGTGTAGACCTCCTGCAGCGCAGTAACTTCCGGTACTGGTCCCGACATGTTTGGGAATCTCGTTGGAGATATTATTGGGAGATTTGTTGGTTCTTGGACTATGGCGTGTTCTCTCGAGCTCGGGAATTTCCAATGTCCCGAAATCAGTTCCTCCTCGCGAAGATGAACCCCGCTTGGTGACGATTCGTACACTGACGTCAAGGTTTTGCGATATGCCCGTCGGAGAGCTACGTAACTTGTGAGAGTAAGTAAAAATACACAGAGCTGCAGAGGAACGAGAAGAGGGAAATCAAGGGAAAGCAGGCGGAAAACAGCGAGGGATTTTGTCGTCAATCGTGACCAGCTAGGAATTAATTGCTTGCTAGGGCCAGGTGCGGATGAAGCCCCAGGTCTGTCTCCAGGAAGAATTCCATTATTACCCCTCGTATGGTCAGTCTAGCTAACCCGCTTACCCCGCGATGTTCTAGCTGAGACGGCCCGCAATGGCTCGCTAAAACTACAAAAGCATCAATGTACCAAATTGTTTTACAGTTGGATATAGCCTCAACAATTCCAAAAATAGGTATACCGGTTGCAATTGAAAAGGGATTAAACGACTGTAACTTATTGAACAGACAAAAGCCTCTGAGGCTTTCGAGACTTGAATAGTTGCTTCCCGTATCGAGGTTAGAAGACGAGTCAAAGTACCAGTTCCTAGAAACAAAAAAATGGCATGATCATGGACAGTCTGACAACTTGAGAAGTGGCAATGGCCTGGAAAAATATCATGGAAGCTTGGCATGTTCTTTACTTAGATATGATACCGAGTATGGACGTGCATGATGGTATTTGCGGAATACCATCAAAGAGTTGTCATCCCGCCTATGTATGTGTACTGATCCCCAAAGATGTGCCTCGGACGGTTCCCGACTAGAGCTGCTGGCTACCTCGGCATAGTGGTGAGCGAGACTAGTGAGAACGCATCGTTTTCTCGTCGTATTCCAACACGTGCTGGCCACGGGGTGCACTTCTTGGCAGTAGAATGAGTTCAATATCGCGATGAGCACACTACAAGCATCAAGTCTTCTTGTTTGAGTGTTGCCAGTATTTCATGTAGGGCCAGTCAGGTCGTCCCGGGTGCTTCGGCTGCGACTTTCCCCTTCCAGTCTTTTGTCTTTGCACTGCGAGCTCGAGCAACTACGGGCCATACAATCAAGCCGGGCATCGCGCAAGTTTGCGGATCTCGACGAGGACGAGGTGTGACAGCGCACCAGATGTCGGATGTGTGGTCGTGTGCCGAATTGCCTCTTTCTCCAGGACAATGATGTGGCACGCATCAGTTATGCGTCCATGCCGCTCTCAGGTTGCGTCTTGGCCAGTACTGTAGCCAAAGTACGTAACTGATATGACGTAGTGCAGCAGGATCGTTCTCCGCCATGGGTTCTGATGTCCTCATCGAACCATGACCAATTCTCGTGATCTCAAAGATACTGAACAACACAAACTATACTCTGGTCATGCAGAGTATTCTGAATGCATAGAGAACAGTGCGGCCGATGCGGACTTTTGAGATACTCAACTTACCCAGGTAGCGTCGCGTAGAGAGTTCGGATGACTTGCTTGTGGCATAATAGCGCTACCGAGAGTAGGTCGACGCTATTCACGAATTGTTGATTCCCCACCACAAGCTAACGTCCACACGGTCCCCTTCTTTCACGCGTAAAGTGTCGTATCCCATCTGATTTGATCAGACGTGCAATTTGCAAGTTTTTCAGGCATGAAATGCACACATCCGATGGAACGATTTTGCGAGCTCTTATGTGAGTGGGCTTCCTGCATCGTTGCTGAGCCAACTCGGAGTCTTAAATCCCATCTGCATCCCGGGGGTTGAGACGAAAACACACAAGATAAGCGTACACCAATAGAGACGCGACAGCGCGTCTTTTCAGCTAGGGAGCGTAGCGGGGAAACTGTAGTGGCAGTGGAGACTTGACCACGTCTTACTCGCAGCGCTTACCGCTAAGCGACCAGAGCCAGGATGAAGCTGGTGGTCAGTGGTCAGTGGCATTCAAGATTTTGGCAGGAGACGGGGAGGCAGACTGAAGGTGAGCAAGCAGAGGCGGAATGAATGGTCAGTCGAGCAGTGTTCCCCAGAGAGATCCAACAATGTGCCTTTGGGTAGGAAAGGGGGCGGCTCCTTTGACCCGGTAGGATCGAGATTGAATCGAAGGTATGGAGTGGGAAATCAGCACGGGCTTCATGAACATCCAGTGGTTTGGCAACTCTGGTGAATTGCTGTTCAGCGAGAGGTTGTTCACTAATAAGGCGGCTGGTATTGCCCTGCTCTAGGAGGTTAAAATGCGTGCCCCTATGTTAGCCGGATTCTAGAAGCTTTCACGCTTCCAGCACAATGCTGTATTCGGCCAGGGACGGGTTCTTTTAGTGCTCGGAGAGTATCGCTAGGTAGGCGTTCACGGCTAGGACGAATGTCTGCCCCTGGATTGGGCGATCTGCCAGTGCCTGCTCGAGAATAATACCGTTGACGTCTTTGGATCTTCATTTCCACCTGCTCATGTGAGATGACTCAGGTCAATTATAAATGCCCCTTTTACATAGGTAGGTAGGTAGCCAGTCCAGCACATCTTTCGGGTGACCCAAACGGCTGTTCGTTCAACTGACCGTTCTTACCGTTCAACAGTAGTCCCCACTTTCTTGGTTCTATCGGTGTGCTGATCGAATAATTGTCCCTGCCTATATCCGGGATGGGAAAGGGCACCAGTTCCTCGCTCAACTTTGTTAACATTAAAGCATTCCAACTCTTGTCAGTCTTGGAACACGTCGAGGAGGGAACACCCCCGTTCCCATACACTTCATCATTTGGGCCTGTCAAGGTGCATATGCCAACGTACCGAATATTCTATTTGTCAGAGAATGAGTGAGGCTCCCAGGTGGAACCTCGTTTACGGGCCCCGCTAAGGTCTTCTGAAAAAATATCCCCGGTCCTCTTGCAGAGACGCGAAACCTTTGGGTTGTCGATTCACGACCTAACGCCTAGTCTGGGGGGAAACCAGTGAAAAATAAAAATAACACGCCTTTTGGGGGTTTTCTCTTCGTCACTCAACTTTTACCTAAGGAGGCACACTCTATTACGAGAGTACACAAATTCTTTGCCGTCTTTTCTTCAATATGGGTCGGGTTGTTCCTCACGTTCCTGTCGGTCGGAAGATCGCAAAGCTGCCCAAGAAGGGGGGTTCCGGCGGTTCGGTGAGGGTCAAGGTACCAAAGAAGCCTCCCGTGGCCAAGGCCGTCTACTCTTCCGATCGCGACACCCAGTTCCAGTCGGCTGCGGAGCGTGAGATCTTTGACGAGTGGTTCGGTGGCGACTTTGGCAGCATTTCCGAGCCCGACGCTGATCGGGATGGCGGCGATGCCGAGGACGGCGACGACGCGGAGGGGGAGAATGGGGGAGGAAAGGGAAGCGGAGGAAACCAGCCAGAGTTCCAGGACTCGCCCGCCAAGCGCATTCGCACGTCGCGGGAGTCGTACGTGGCCAGGGCGGCGCCGAAGCAGGTCGACGTGACCGAGGAGCTCGTCGAGTCCATGGAGTCGTACGTCTTCGACATGCAAGACATTCTCGACTCTCTGGGCCTGACGCAGAACGAGCCCGAGGTGCCCGAGAGCGTGGCGGCCGCACTGGCGGCTCCCGTCGGGGTCAAGTCAGATAAGCGCCATATCGCGACCAAGCTGCCCAAGGCCGACGTCGACGAGGTCCGGGCCCGCATGCTCTCGAACCAGATCATGCGCGACATGACGGCCTGGCACGACGAGCTCTGCGAGCAGTGGAAGCAGGACCAGGAAGCCGACGATGTCGACCTCAGCAAGGTCGATCTCACCAAGGACATGGAACCCAACCTGGGCGACATCTACGAGCTGAGTCTGATCCCCAGTGAGGTGGCCTTGATCGAGGCTTTCAAGATGGCGACGCTCTTTGCATACCACTGCATTAGCTTCCTGCACAACGCCAAGATCACCGAGTGGCAGTACATCAAAGACGTGCTCCGTCTGCTCGAGCCCACGGACCTTATGGCCAAGCACTGCGCCCTCAAGCTGTGGAAGAACAACTGGCACTCGACTGTCGGCTGGGACAAGTATCTCAGGGAGCTCCGGGCCGACCTTGCCGACGCAAAGGAGTGGTACCGCGAGACCGACTATATGCGCCGCACCATCGAGTTCATTGGCAAGATATGAAACTTTGTTTCTTTTTCTGCTCGGGGATACCAAACCCCGAAACGAAAATAGAAGGACTGAAAGCGCGCCAAACCCCGACCCAATGCAAGCGTCAACAGAACCACGCACCTCATGAGCCGTCTTGACGTCGTACAACAGCTCGCTTCCAAGTGCCCGCATATGATATTTTATATGTATGAACACCAATGGCACACCGCTAAGTCGCCGCGAAGGGAGAAGATGGTCACAACAAGGCACGGGACCGAGCGGATGACCCTGGGTCCACCTACTGCAACCACCACTTCGCTACACTGGGGAAGAAGACTACTCCGGACCACTCCAGGCTTTCCCGTTTGGGAAGCCATGTTGGGATCGACATCATCTGCCAGAGCAGACAGCGGCAAATGCCACGCGTCGGTTCAATCCTCAGAGGAAGGCACAGCATTATTCAGACCCGCGCAACGAGAATGGTGTCAAAAATAAGCCCGAGTGGCCCCAATTCCATCCGCACGACCTGCCGCACCTTCTCTGTAGGCCAAGCGGGTTACACTGCGTCGCTCAAGACTCCCACTGAAAGTGAAACAATCGTACGAGGGAAGACTCGGAACTTATCAAAGGCCGAACTCTGTACATAAGAGGCAGCGCCTCCACTCCCTTCGAGGAAAGGTGTTCTCCTGCATATTCCTCGAACATGTATCATCTCTCCACATCACGAGACAGGACCATCCCGTCGAGGCGATACATTGGCGCCCAAGCCATATCAGAGATGGATTCCAGTGAAGAACAGAGAAAGATGAGCATGTATCTGGCGACACACGCTCGATTTCAACATACGAGGACAGGCCGAGAATGAAGAAGTAATAATGTAAGATCTTCCAGAGAGGCGTAGCGGCATAAACGGCTATTCTTGATCACACAAAGAGTGGAAGCATCTAGGAAAGACTGTATTCAGAAATATATCAATTCATTTTACAAAGGAAACGGCAAAGCGAGAGTTTTACCGCCCGTCCTCCTATATCCTGCTAAGTGACCGTCCGAATTCGAAAATCGTCCCAAGGAAACCAAAAAATAAAAAGAGAAAAATGTACGAGAAAAAAGAATACGGACAAACGAACAACCCCGAATTTCGCTCTATGAACAAACAAAACAGATCAGCATACACCTCACCATCTTACATCTTACACCATTTTATCCCCTCTTTCAGCACCAGCTCAGCTGTCCCAGATGGCGCCGTACGCATTGACGCCGCGCGTCTCGAGGCCGTAGACGACCTTTTTGGTGATCTTCTCGTTGGCGATGATGATGACGGCCTCGGCGTCGCAGCTGCGCGCCAAGTTGTAGCCCATCTTGACGAGGTCCGGCCGGCCGAGCGTCTTGGTGTCGTGGATGACGGCGTCCGGGATGCTGTCGTAGATGCCGTCGAGCAGGGCCCGGCCGAACGTCTTCTCCGGGTTCGGCGTCGACCAGATCATCTTGGTCACCTTGCGGGGGTCGCTGCGGTGCCGCGCCGACCGCACCGCCTGGATGTGCCCCAGCTGCGGGCCCACGCCCGACCCCGTCGCGATGATGACGACGCGGTCGAACAGGGTGGCGATGCGCATCACGCCGCACGTCGGCACGCTGCGCACCCACAGCTTGGTCGGCGGGTTCTGGATGCAGTCCCGCGTCCAGTCGCCCGCGTTGGACACGACCAGCGAGTAGCCCCTCGGCCGGCCCCCGACGGCCTCGGGCGCCGGGATCGTCGCGAACGAGTGCCACTCCATCAGGGGCCGGTGCGAGATGCGCGTGAACGACCCGTTGACGGGCACCGTGTAGCCAAAGTGCAGCCGGACGGCGTGCGGGCTGAGCACCTCGGCCTCGACGTCGACCTTGCGCAGGAACAGCCACGACGTGGCGATGCAGCACGTGGCCACGACGAGCAGCCAGTTCGACGGGGAGCGCAGCACGGCGTCGCCGAGGGTCTGGTTTGGGGATTTCAGATCGCTGGCCGTGACCACCGTCTGCGCCCAGAACAGCCCCAGCATGGTCCAGCCGACGAAGCGGTGCACCTTTTCGAACACGTCGTGGTTGCGCTTCCGGATCGGCGGGTACGCGAAGCCGAACATGAAGAGGAAGAAGCCCACCAAAATCCACGAGATGACGGCCGCGGCCACCGACTGCGGCTTTTCGTTCTTCACGCACGTGTCGGGCGCCAGCTGGCAGGTGACGCTGACGACGTTGGACGCGAGCAGCCACATGCCGGCGCACACGGCCGCGCTCGAGTGCACGCCGCCGAGGTGGTAGATCTTGGCGCACTTCTTGCGGATGAACAGCGGCCACGACGTGGGCACGGAACAACAAATCGTGTACAGGGCGTTGATGATGAAGTCCTGGCGGATCATGACGGCCAGGGCCAGGTTGATGGCCGTCATGGTGCCGAGCCACTGCCGGTCGGTGCCGGTCGCGAGGATGGCCGCCAGCGCGCCCACGTTGCCGAGCCCGACGACCGAGAAGAGGAAGCGGTAGACGATGAAGACGCGGTACACCAGGCCCCGGTACGGCTTCTGCAGCAGCTTCTCCGGGATCTCGGCCGTGAGGTCGGCCTTTTCGTTGAGCACCATGGCCGTCTCGATGGGCCCGCCCTTCTTGAGGTCGCCCGAGGTGTCCGACCCCGAGGTCGAGATGTTGCTGCCCGAGGCGCTGCTGGACGCCAGCAGCGGCTTCTCGGGCTCGTGCCGCGAGAGCTCGGCCATGGACCTGAGCAGCTTCTTGTCGAGCTTGCCGTTGGCCGTCTCGGGCAATGTATCGAGCAGATGGTACTTGCTGGGCCGGGCGTAGTACGGCTGCTTGGCGGCGAGCTGCTGCTTGAGCGCGTCGAGGTCGACGGTCGCGGGCTCGAGGAAGCCGTGGATCTCGGCGCCGACCAGAAGCGCCACGGCGCGCGTCACGCCGGCGCAGCCGTTGATCGAGGCCGAGACGCCGTCCAGCTCGACCCGGAACCCCTTGACCTTGACCTGGTCGTCGACCCGGCCGAGGATGTCGAGGACGCCGTCGGCCCGCCACCGGCCCAGGTCGCCAGTGTTGTACATCATGCTGCCGTCGTTGGCGAACGGGTCCAGCTTGTACTTGGCCGCGGTGACCTCGGGGAGGCCAATGTAGCCCCGGGTGATGCCCAGCCCGCCACCCCACATGACGCCCGGCTCGCCGACCGGCACCGGCTGCATGTCCTCGTCGAGGACGTAGACGGAGTTGTTGGGCGTGGGAATGCCGATATTCAGAGGGGCGCCGGGGATGTGGTCGCACATGGTGTTGACGATGGTGGTCTCGGTGGGGCCGCAGCAGTTGTAATACGTGCCGTGGGTCGCCCACAGGTCGGCGAGCCGCTGGCCGCTGGGCTCGCCGGCGGTGGCGACGACCTTGATGCTCGGGTACATGGCCGGGTTGTACTTGGCCAGGATGCTCGGAGTGCAGATGAGGACGTCGACCTCGCGGAGCGCCTGGTCCCAGTCGGAACCGCGCATGACCAGAGTGCCGCCGTTGCAGAGGCAGGCGAGGACCTCCCACGCGCCCATGTCGAAGCTGATGTTGAGGACGGACGCGACGCGCGTCCGCGGCTTGATGCCGAGGTTGCCCGGGGCCAGGCAGATGAGGTTGGTCACGTTCTGGTGCTTGACGTCGACGCCCTTCGGGGTGCCGGTCGTGCCCGACGTGTAAATCACGTAGCACCCGAGGTCCTCGCGGGCGAGGTCGACGAAGGTGTCCTCAAACGGGTAGCTCTCCTGAACGGACGCGAGCTCCGCGTCCGCCTCTTCGATGACCACGGGCTTGCAGCCGACCCCGTCGAGGCTGGTGAGGCGATACTCGGTCGAGGCCAGGCAGAGGGCGATGCTGCCGCCGCTCTGCTGCAGGACGAATTTGAGCGTGGTGTCGGGGACCACGCCGCCGTCGAGGGGCACGTACTGGGCGCCGCAGGACAGGATCGCCATGACGCCGACCAGCATTTCTATGCTCCTCTTGACGACGAGCGGGATGCGGTCGCCCGGGCGGACGCCCAGGGTCCGCAGGCGAACGGCCAGGCGGCGGGCGCGCGAAGCCAGGTCGCCGTAGGTGATGTTCCGGACCGACTTCCGCGAGTAGTCCCGGGCAGCAACGGCCTCGGGGCGGAGTCTGGCATGGTGGAAGAATGCGGCCGTGACGGTGCCAAAGGGGCTAGTCTGTCGCGGTCCGAAGCTGAAGCAAAGGGGATCTGCAGTATTGGGAGAGGGAGGCTGGATCACACTCCCGTTGGTCAGGACCATTCGGTCCGGGCTCGACGCCATCACGAGGACAGAAGAGAACTCGAGATCGGCAGACTAAGCGAACACGGCAGGCCTCGTGGTATAGATGAAGGTTTGAGAAATATGATCTCGAGAAACAGCGGTGTATGGGTCTGTGATATTGCTTGAGGGGAAGAGATAAAACGCCAACCTACTCACGTTGCCTTCTGGAGAGCCGTTCTCTTCTCAAGTCTTTATATATTCCCATGGACACTGTCTCTGGTTCCAAGTCAGGCATCACCCTCCGCCTGGCCCATCAGCTTCCTACTAGGAAGCTGGACACTCGACCGGAATGTCGTGCTCGTGCTCACAAGCCCGTCCCAGGGTGGCGATGGCATGGCATAGCATCGATGATCCCATCCCGTCACCTTCGCCTCAACGCGCCGTGTATCCCCAACTACAGGACCCAAGATTCGACTTTCTGTGAAACACTCGACATGGGGGGGATAGACGCCACTAGGCGAGCCCATCTTCGACACATCTGCACCACTGGGAAGCATCACGGGCATCGCGATCCGACTTATCACACTTGCCCTTCCTGGCTGATGCTACAATGAGGGGTGCGCCGGTCATCTTGGTCAGCCATTGGGAATACGTGTTCCACAGCCGCAACGAGCACGGATCTATTTCCGTTGGGCTACACCGGGTAGATCCATCTCACACGAGAAAGAGATGTGATGAGGTCAAGGATGAGGAGCGATTAGCAAAGGATGGAAAATAGCCAGCCGCCACCCCCGGTCTGGATTCGACGATGGAAGCCGTTCTTGGCACCCATGCAGGAGGCACGGAACGGGTTACGATCACTGAGGCAACTATGTCGACCTGGGCATCTGGGAAGGTGATATCGGACACCTGCGACGGCAGTCTGCGCAGGGCATGACGCTTCCCATGTTTGCCGCGATGCTTTTTGAAGAATCACATCCTGGCTCGATGTACGGGTAGCCGGAGAGATTGGGAGAGGGATTCAGAGAGATGGAGTCCCTCTTTCCGCGGCGGACTGCAGCCGGGGGGAAAGGTGATATTTCCGGATCCGACAATTTCATGACTGTGGAAATCACATGTGTGTCTCGAGACGCTGCCCAGCTGTACGTACAGTACAGAGTACAGCCGTGCGTGCCTTGGGAGGAACCATGCTTCGAGACCGGTGGCTCCACGAGGAGGACACTTGCGTTTTAATTTTTCCGCTGGAGAATGCGTCCGCTGCCTGCCTGGCCTACACATGGGACGGAGACCTGTTCAAGGATTCTCTGCCGGCGTCTAGCGATGATCCCTAGCACGCGCCGGTGTCCAGGTGCCGAGGAGTATGGAGACAACGCTGTCTGGGATACGATCTCGCTTCGGCGCCTGAAGCCCGCCCAGATGTGGACAACGCGGCGTTTTGGGCAAAGAAAGCAGATACCCTAGACCGTGGTGGAAACTCGTAAGATACGATCGATGTATGGTGGTATCGGATATGGGGCACCTCATGGAGACTGAGTCGTCAACGTGTACTCCCAGCATCTTTCTTTCTTGTGGGGGAGGCACAGTCCCTGATAGTCCTTGGGTGAATGAATGAACATACTTGCTTGTGTGTGGAGCGGCCGGGGTTGCACATGTGGGATCAGGATTAGGCTTCTCCAATGGGTGATGTCTGGCTGGGCAGGCCGATCTTGACTCTTCGAGAGCGGCCTCAAAACCATATGACCATAGGATAGACTTTGGCCGATGGAAGGCAGCTTAGTCAAGCTTTGGAGCACTCGTCAGTGATATTTCCGGGACCAAGCAAGTGACAGGTCCGTGGGGGCTGGGATGTCTCGCTCGAGTGCAAGACAAGTCCATACAATACAGCAGCAGTCGGCGAAGCACATGGCTTTGGAAGGATTTCTGACTTTTCTTGTCTTCTCTTATTTTTCCTTCTCCTGATCTGTGTAACACGGGCTAGTCCACGAGTCGGTAGCAAATCACAGGCCAGAGGCGTCCTCTAGTCATCTCTCATCATTCGTTATTATTACGAATGGGGACTTACAGCTGTTTCCCCGAAGCGGCGCAGCAGAGTGACAACGTGGAAATAGACCAAGGGTTCACGTAAGCGATTGTTCAGCAGGTGATTTCCGCGGTACCTTGACACGCAGTTCGGCGGCCTGTCCGTGAGGTACTGTAAGTTGAACGCAAGAGCGAGTCGCAAGCCCCGGTAGATGAGGTGCAGATGCAGTGCCCTAACGTCAGATGGGATTGCGAAACGAGGCCTAGTAATCGCCGTTCAAGGGTTCAATCTCATTCGGGCATGAATCCTCGCCAGCTGCTCTGCATACATACTGCAGCAGCAGCATGTGTGGGGTTCTGCGATTGTATTTTGAAAAGTGACAGAGAGGTCCAAGACCGGATTGGGGAAGAGAGATGAAAACAGACAAAAGAAAAATGTATCGGCCGAGCCGCCTAGAACTGGAGCTTGGGAAACGTATGCTTAACCTAGGGACGTTGCAGCGGCCCTGGAGCCGAATTGCAGCCTTTCCCCTTCTGCACTCTCTATGTGCGGCAGAGCGCTGCATCTGCATCTGCAGTCTGGGTTGAATCCTGCAGATCTAAGCCGCTTTCGACCTCAATGTAACCCCCCGATCCGGGCTGGCATCCCCGAAGGAGCCTAGGAGGACTGCGGAATCCTGCAGGAATTAGAGTTTCTCACAAGATACAGGGTCCTGGCTGGATTTCTTGCTTCTTTCTTTCTTTCTTTGCCTAGCCGGCACAACCATTGCAACGACCCATGTCTTAATCCTCTGTGGTTCTGCCGTTTCTGCTTCCTCTGCCTCTGCTGCTGCCGGCCTGGCGCATGGCCGCTGCTGGTGTTCATGCCCATGTCCATGTCCATGAGACCCTGCAGACCGGACTATGCCAGTGCCATGCGACCCTGTCAGCCCGTGAATGAACAAGAGAGATGGTGGTGGGTGGTGTTCAGAGTAACCAACCCCAACCTAGAAGCAGAAGAATAAATGGAAACTTGTTTGAATTTTTGGCTTAGCTGTCATCATACTGTAAAATCCATTGTCACTGGGGAATGTCGCGATATTGCGAAACTTTGCAGCCAAGAATTGTCTGATCTCAGGGCCTTCCTCATTTGTGTAACTATTGCAACTATTCCTGTACCATCTTGGCTCCATGCCTTCCATGCATGGATGATCATATCCTCAGAACAGAATAATTCCCTTTTGTGCAGCACTATTTCAAATTTATTTCCATCACGTCTTACCTCAGGCTCGAGTCGCACATACATAACGCCCATACTCACGTACATCCGATCCATTCTGAGCTTGCCTGTGCTGTAACTTCGACTGTCAACTGCTCACTCTTCACTCCTCCCGTCTTAGCCGGCTTCCATTGCAGCATTCCCCTCTCAGCTCTGCCACCTTCCCATTCTTTCATGAACTGCATGAGATTCTGAAATTCAACGTCGCGCCCTCGCAAGCACATCATCGGTAGTGGCGGCAGTATATCAAACATTTCTCTTACAACAGAGATACCTGTCACATATTCCAGTGTCTTTCCACTGTTCATCATTGAGGAGTGTCATTGCGCGAAATTTCATCACTCAGAGAGAGATATCCTTATTCAACAAATTTTCAGATATACGGTTGATTAAGGCACACACTCACTTCACCTCATCAAGTGGAGCTAATACTACATACAACAAACATGGGATCAAGTCTAGTCGCCACCAGCACTCCGGTCGAACATGTCCGGGTGATTGCCTTCAACCGACCAGACAAGAGAAACGCACTCTCGCAGGCGCTCATCGATGAGCTGCTGCTGGAGCTCTCTGCCGCCAACAAGGACGACAGCGTCCACGCGATTGTGATCACGGGGAATGAGAAATTCTTCTCAGGTGAGACTTCTCTAAAACTATCGGTGCTTACATGTTCCACTGACAAGCAGACAATAAAAAGCCGGCGCTGACATCAAGGAGATCTCGGCCATTGACACAGAGACGGCACAGCGGAGCAGATACCTCGAAGACCTCTGCAATGGCCTGCAGGCGGTGCGAAAGCCACTGATTGCAGCAGTCGAGGGCATGGCGGTAAGAGATGCCCGTTCTGCTTACTTTGGAAAGTTTTTTTCAAATTACTGACATGGTTCGAATCTCATATAGCTTGGCGGCGGCTTCGAGGTTGCACTCGCGGTAAGGCAGACACACACACACACACACACACACACACACACACACACACACTCACACCTCTTGCATCATTCACTGCCCTTCTCGCTCTGCTTCTGTTTTCCTCTTTGAGACGTCCCAAGTCACTGCTGTGACCTCATTCTACCCCGCGACCAGATCCTACCCACCCAGATCCATAGGGCTTCTCTAATCATCCCGTTGCAGTGCGACATCATCACGGCCTCGACAGAAGCCTACTTTGGCCTGCCCGAGGTCAAGATCGGGCTGATCCCCGGCGCCGGCGGCACGCAGCGGCTGACCAACATCGTCGGCAAGTACAAGGCCATGCAGCTCATCCTGCTGGGCGCCAACCTCGGCAGCGAAGAGGCCCGCGCCCGCGGCCTGGTCGCCGAGGTCTATCCCGCCGGCACCGTCCTCGAGAAGACGCTCGAGCTCGCCGGCCAGCTGGCGCGGCTCAGCCGCGGCGCGCTGTCTCTCGCCAAGGACGCGATTCGTCGGAGTGAGTTTTTTAATATGCGTGCCCTTGAGATTACAAGTAGAATTACTGACTCGCGGGTACAGGCGATGATAAAGGTCGCGATGATGAGTTTGAGCGGAGTCTATACTATTCTGCCTTTAGCTCCTCGCACAAGATTGAGGGCATTGCGGCCTTCCTGGAGAAGCGACCGCCGAAATGGGCATAAAGATATTGTGCTTTCAGTGGTACCTGAATTTGTATCTTCTACGGGTAAATAGCTCCGACTGAGACCGTAGATTTGAGATGAGAAGAATAGTTTGTGAAATTGAAGTGAGAGGCACGTAACTCTCTCGACTTACGAATAAGCTAGCTTGTATGATGACCACGATTGTATTGCGCCATAACAGCACCGATTGTGAAAGTCTCATTCATCGCACAAGACGCATAGTATTTGAAATTCATCGAGAAATCACTCCAAAGGGAAACCGTCTTTTGTGGCAATAACACGGTAACATGAACTAGTACTATACGCAATCTGATCACTGTGAGATTACTCTGTTATGAAATATGAAGCAATCAAACTCATTCATTCCTACCAGCCTGTAAAGGACGAACCGACCGTCCAAGACTCACACAAGATGACATGTTGCCACAGTCTGCTACTATACTTCCCAATATCAGACAATACGCCCTGATGTCCTCATATTTCCTCATGCCGTGTCATTCTGCGTCCTGACAAATACATTCTTTTCACGAGTTCTCTCATATAATCTAAATCCCCCCCCCCCCCCCCCATGAGTTGCAGTCTGATTAAACTCATCCGTTTTCGCTTAGCAGCATTCTTAGTCGGATGCCACCCCGGGCCATGCATCCGTGACGTATGTTGTATCACCTCTTCCGAACTCCGGGCCAGACAACCAGAAATGTGGTGTGTGGCACATATACACAGCTCAATAATAATGCGCCCGGTATATAGGCGGGTATCAAAAAAAAATAAAAATAAAAATCAAGCCGTGTGGGGGTCTCCTCACACAACTCACCTCTCTTTGCGTGTAGATGTATGAAACCCTATGGATCATACATTCTATATCGACCTGATACCAGGTACCCTTTCCCCCACACCAAGCTTTCTTCCCCATCCCTTTCCCCCGGCTCTAAAAAGTGGGCGTCATCCCTCAATCGGGCAGGCCTATAGAAACTTGGCTACCGGGCCTCACAGCACAAACGGGAATCTAGGTATACGGGCTACCAACAGGCAAGTATGCATGCAGCCGGCCGGTTCCTGGATATGTATAATGATCGACGAGCCCATCCACAACGAGCTTCCCAAGTGCCGAGCGGTAGGGGGGAGGAGGAGGGGGGCGCCCGCCAGTCACAGATCGTGGACGTCGCCGGCCTCTCCCCCGAGGCCCCCAACGACGTCCTTTGGTGCACACCAAGGGCGTAGAGCTGAGCCTTGTAGCCTTTTGACCACACACCGGTCCGGCCCTCGAGTATACAGTAGCTCGCTCGGGTACGGTGCGCCGGCGCTCGCTACAGGACTGCCTAGTCCCCCCTCCAAAAAAAAAAAACCAAGCCGGTGTGCGGTCGTGGAGAAGCAAGTTAGGGGCCGCAGTCCAGAGGTCATCGCGGCGAGCAAATCAGCGTCATCAGATCCAGACTCCAGAGTCTCCCCCCGTACGACCACCCAGGGGCGCGGCGTCAGCACAACCGCAAGAGAAGCGACGACTCGAGAGGCAACGCCGAGAGTAAAACGGTGGACGAGCCGAACCTAGGTGATCAATGACGTGGTGGGGGTGGTCGATTGGTCTGCGTTTCGTTGCTGTTGCGAATCAGACGAACCAGTAGGGAGTCCGCCAAGAAGACACAGTTACGAGAAGTTTACAATGGAACGAGGGCTGCGATGTGATCTTCCCATGATCGATATGTCGAATGCATAGCTGTCCCGACCCCAGAGTCACAGACCACCTAGGTAGGGCTGTCCGTCATTCAGGGATCATCACTCGCAGCCTGCAAGAAACTCCCAAGTGGCACACCCGGTCCGGGTCGACTCGAATCTGTCCAGGGAGCTGCGGCCGCCCTGCCCTGCCCAGGCGATCCGGGCCTCGGGGACTACGGTCGTCCAGCTATCTGCTATCCGACTCCCGGAGAGAGAGTGCGGGGAGCATACAAACGGGCCTGGATTCGGCAGCGCCAAGGATTCCGAGCTTTCTCCTTGCCATTGTAAAATTTCCAAGTTCCCCGCCGCGACCCATGGGCCTTGGCCATGTCTGACGACAATGTACCACGCCTAATGGCCTTTGTACGATTGCTGTGCAACGCGGCCTGCACGCACGGGGCATTGTATCTCATATCAGCCGTCTGACTCTCCCAGCGGCCTCCACGGAGAGCCGGCCTATACGGGCCGAACAAGACCAAGGGGGGCACCTCCCCTGGCATCGGCGAGAACACGGCTTCGTCGGTGCGTCTTCGGGACGAAATGTTTTTTCGACTGTGACGGTACCTATAGCGGCAGCAGCGCCCGGAGCCCGGTCGGAAGGCCTCGGCCACGTCTGCTCTGGGGGTTTATGGCGCCCCTGAGGTCTATGGCAACATGTATCATACGAACAAAGTGAAAAATCAGACGGCCGGGTTCACACATTCACGGCCCCAATAGATTGATTCTAGACACCTTGCCGTGTTTACTCTTGACGAGAATGGTTCGCGGGCCAGATAGCGCCATGACGTGGGAATGAGGGATGTCCTCCTCCGCTATCTTTCATGGATGAAACGGTGGGTATACCAAGACGAGAGACCAAAGGGATTGCGTGACGCGGGTTGGGGGTTTTTCACTACTACTGCGGTGAATTAATCGCGGTACCTTGAGGTGTAGGTATAGCCAGTTTGCATACAACCAGCCCCCAGGGCTGGGGAGGGAGAGACTCGTCAGGCCAGAGCCGTTCCGTTCCGCCCCAATGTCCACAGCACACGGAGGAATTCCGAGCCGAAGGCAATCTTGGGAGAACGGCGGAAGGGGGGACTTGAAGCTATTCGAATATCCTCCGCTCCACTCACTCACAAGGCCATGGGACAGGGGCTGGCGCGCGCGCGGGAAACTCTTGACGAGCATTATTAGCCCAGCCCCAGACCCAGCCAGCTCTTTTTGGCAGTGAGGAGCTGTTCCAATCCCACCCGATCCCGGACTTGGGTACTTCGTGAAGTCGTTACCCGTGACTGGCGGGGACACAGGTACGCAAGGTGTCGTTATTCTCACACGGATCGCTAGAAGACATCCGCAACTGTAGGGCTTACGAGTCTTGTGCCTGCTTGCAGCTCTGCCCCGTCCACGCCTCCCCGCCGAGCGCCGTGAGGGCACGCTCTGCAGAGAGTCTAAGGCTACGACCCCCTCGCTCGGGACAATTGTTGGTCTCGGGCGAAGGGTAGCGGAGAGATTCGCAAGTTGGAAATTATAGATCACTGGCGGGGCCACCAAGAACTGTCCATGTCGATGTGCCACGACAGTCATGGGCTCCTTGGACCGTCAAACGTCCTGTAGTGACTCAATTTCATCAACGAGCGGATGGGGGACACCGTATGAGTGGCCGGCCGTTCTGTTCTTGCATCGCGACAGTATTGCTATGTGGACGGAAAGCGCTGGCAGCACATGAAAGGCCCCATGACCTTGCTATTCCCCTACTCGAAGGGTGTGCCATTCGTTCTGGGACTGGGCGTTGGGCAGTTCAGGGGGGGAGGGGGCAGATTTATGCGACTCGGGCGCGTAATTGACACCATCGCACCATCGCAGTCAGACTATTGACAGCAGGTGCGTTGGTTTTCTCCGCAAGAGAGTCCCTATCGATCGCTCCCCATGCAACCGCCAAACCTTACTGTATTCCTTCCGAACGAAGAAAAATTGACATGATTCGCGAGCTCGGACAGCAGCGGCCGGCCTCGACGGTGCTTGGTCGATGGGAAATTCGCCCATTTGCTGCTCGTGGCTTGCCGCCAGAGCTGCACAGAGATAGACCGTGCCCCAGATGTCTCGCAGAAACAGGATAAAAATCATCCTTGGCAAGCAAAATTTCATTCAGGCCCACCTCTTTCCCGTTCGCGAAGGAGCAGAGCTTGACAAGGGTTTCCATTCAGAGTCGTCGAGATCTCCAGCTACACAACGGTGCATGGCAATCGCGGCTTGCTCGGGATGCTGAGTGACAGCAGCCGGTTCTTGTTCATTGTGTACGAAGTACCTCGTACAGTGCTGCTGATATGTAGTGTCGTGTCCCGAGGTCGTTTGGAAGGGGGAGGAAGCATACAAGCGAAGCTGACTATGAGGTCTCTCATGGAGGATTCGAGTTCGAGCCAGCGACGTCGATCCAGGAAGAAGATGGACTGAAATTTGATCGATCACATAACGACAATCTGCTGGTGTGTCTTCACTCGAGTGAAGGTTGCCGATGGGCAACGATTCGAGCAAGACAGGCATATATGTGTGCCTATATACTGCCAGCTCGTTCGGAAGAGAAAGAGAGAGGGCGGGTGATAGCGTCATGACAGTGTAAATTCCCACATCGTCGGCGCTGTTCTAAGTAATAGATACCTTGGACCACGCCCACTGGCATGGTGCAAGGCGCCACTGTCCACAGGATGCCTGTGTGGTGGACCTGGGAGAGCAGAACTACTGTGCTACGTATCCTGATGAAGTATGCTCCCAGTCACCCGCACCACCCCCTACCTGCACCCACGCGCTCCTGACGTAGCCATCAGGTCAATATTGAATCATACCCGAGGATTTATTGTACACATTCCGATAGGAAGTGTAGCAGGTGAGGGGAAGTCCGACGGGCATGGAGGCACACTCCCGCTTTTCGTCTCACGACGCGGCCGAGGGGGGGCATGATTTGCACTGAGGTTCTCTGGTTGTATACAAACTGCACGATCCACTCGTCCCGGCAGCTTGCAAGAGAGCTCGCTTGCCACTCTGCCTCTTTGTGGCGGACGAGCACCGTACTACAGCTGCTTTGTGATATATGATGAATCTCGCCACTGCCAGTAAGGCAGCCTGTATATATATTGACCGTATTGACGCCCATTGGAAGTGTATTGGAAGTTCTCCGTACTACTTCTCGGCTACGTTTGATAATTTTTTTTTCCCGTCAATCTTCTTTTACTATTCCAATTTTCCTCCCTGAGGATAGTTCAGTTGTCACACATGGCGCCAATCGGGCTTCTTTTCGCTGCCATCGTGTCAACAATGGACCGAGGATACGCTGGGCGCGTCAACTCCATTGCGCCGAGGAGACAGTACTCTAGCATTCTCCCTACCCAAGCGGCAGTCGACTCGACCTTTCACTGTGTACATTAGCGCACTAAACTGAATTTTTCAAAGGCATCCGCTACAGTGCAATCGCATAGTGTTCTTTAGTTGGTAGCTGCTTCTTCATTACATTTTCGCATCAAACTCGGTAATTGGAAAAACTTTTCGTCATCTCTTCATTATTCGTTCATAAAATCAAAGAAAGGGAGAAAAAAAAAAGAAAAGACACCACATGCGGTTCTCTGCACAATTGCTAATTACGCCAGTCCTTTTGCCCAACTATTTTCTCCTTGGGCATGGTGGGTGGCATCGCTCCCCGTGAGGCGGGACGGCTAAGGGGGCTCATGGGTATCTCGAAACAAAGTTGGGCCTCCTTAAAATCGAGGATATAGTGCTCATCGCCAGCCCGGATGTTGCTACCGTGCAATGTACAACATCACAGCACATTGGCCCAGTACGAAGATAAGACAAACGAAATAAGACAAGATCAAAAATCCAAGACATATCTGGCGGCCAATCGTGGCAAGGCCAATCCTGGGTGGGTGGATGGATGGTTAAATCGGCCAAGTCGCTCGTCCTGGGTTCACTTTGAAGGCATTCCGTGCAGCTGCGCAGCGGCAGAGACAATGTAGTTTTGTATGGGCGCAAAGTCGCAGGTTCCATGTCGTAGTACCTCGTTCTTGAGGAATAAGACTTCGTCCCGCAGTGCGGCCGCCGACTCCTGGAGCATCGCGTTTTCGGTCTGTAGCGACCTGCGCCTCTCCTCCATATGTTCCTCTTCGACCTTCTTCTTCTTTCGACATTTACTCGCGGCTATGCGGTTCTTCTCTTTGCTGGTCTCACTCGATGGCCCCGTCTCGGACGATAGGGATTCGCTTGAAATTAACGTGGTGCGGCGCTTTTTGGCAGCCAGACTTGTAGAAGGGATTGCCGCTGTGATCACTGGCTTTTCAAATTGCGGTGTTGGAGATGATTCTGTCGTGTGATTTGATCTTGGTGTCTATTTGTGTGTACGCAATCGTCTGCGGTCAGTGACCCGTGAACCAGCACAAAAGCCGAAAGTTTGAGAAGAAACAAGCTACGCCAGATGAACTTACAGCGGTAAAACCCTGGTCCCATTCAGGGTCCGCCTTGATGGTGCCCATGGTGACCATGTTGTTGTTGAAGTCGCCAAACGGTGGCATCTCGGAGTCCAGTGCGTCAATGGATTGTTGTAAAGACATGCCATCGGCGGGGAATAAATCCATCCCATAGGGATCGGACCAGTCGGTAGTTTGTCCGAAGGTGTGCGCTTCGCCGAATCGGTCGTCCTCTAGGCCATGGGGATCGGGAAGTGGGTATTCGTTCATCCTCAGGTATATACTGGTGCCCGAGCCTGCCAGCAGCAAGCGAGTGCTCGAGTGTTAGAGGTGGGAATTGCTGGGTTCAAGTCACACCAATTGGGTGATATCGGTAAGATGCCTCTCACAAAAGCTCGGATTCTCAGAGGGTGAGAGTATAATGGGTATGTAGATGAACGTAGGTGGGTGAGGTGTAATTGTTGTGAGGTCGTGGGGCGGGCGCAAATGGGTTTGTGCTGTCGATACCAAACCCGAAAATGGAAGCAGTTGCAAGAGGGTTCAGGAAAGATCACAAGTGATTTGGCGTGGGGCAAGTGACGTCGGTCAATTGAAGAAGAGATAGAGGTCTAGTCCCTAGAGGTCCGGTCCCTGAAGGGGTATGTATCTGCTCGGAGTTGGCGCCGGGAAGCGATTGTTGGCTGACTCTCGAAGGAAACCCAATGAGCTGGGTGAGTTGAGAAGATGAGGCGAATTCTGTGCTTCTTTGTGTTCGGCTGCGGACGGCGCCCCGGTTTGCAAGGCAGGGTGTAACTTGGAAGGCGGGACGACTGGGGAGAGGGTTGGGTACATAGGAAGTCCGTGCCTGTCAAATTGACTCCAATGTGGTATTTACCTGCGTGGTAGGGAGCTGGAGGTAGGCGAGGTACGGTGGGTAGATAGGTAGGTAGGTACGGAAGGTAGATAGGTAGATAGGTAGGGAACGTGGTAAGTAACAGTCGGTAGGCAGCTCAATCGGCAATTGGAGTATACAGAATGTATGTAGGGCTGGTTGACTGGGAATCATGTAGAGTGTACATATCTATCCTGGCATACAGCGTGGGTGTGAATTCTCCAGCGACTAGCATAAGGTACCTAAGTATGCAGTTGATGTGCTCGTATGCAACAAGGTGAGGCAGCTGGAGAAAGCTCGGCAGGGCACCTAGGTAGAGTAATGAAATGTAGAGCTCCGGGTCCAACCCAGTCACGACAGGACCCTTTAGCCCGGCTTCTGGGGGCTGGTGGGGCGAGTTGTTCGTTTGGGTCTTCTTATTATTATGGTCCTCCTGCGATAGGGGGTGTGTGTGTGTGCAATATGTGTGTGTGTGTGTGTGCGCGTGGGCGCGTAGTATGTACCCTGACCTGACAACAAGCCTGATTACAAAGGTAGGTAGCTTTATACCAACTTGCCCACACGTTACTGTACGACGAATACCTAGCTAATGATAAGACCGGGGGAGAAGAGAGGGGAGGGGCGGAGAAAGCTTGTGCTTTTTGTGGTGGAAAGAGTGCCGGTCGGGTTGAGACATCTATCTTATAAACCAAGAGAGAGAGAAAAGATCTGTGCCTTTTCCTTCGTTGCTGACGGCCTAGTGAGTACATTTAGCTTGCTGCTGGTTGTACAACCATGTCTCTATCCATTTCTAATCTGTCGAGATGCCCTGAAGTCGCATTTCATGCTTGTTCGCATTGTATGCTGTTCACGACAGAGCAGACATTTGCAACTCTGCCATGGCCTTTCTAGACAGCAAGGCGATAGGGTCATGGCCCTCGACGTATGTCTGTCGTCGGGGCCAGCATTCTGATGGTTGACGAAATCGGGCTGGAGCTTATTATTTCCATCGGCCCCGGCCAGATAAAAAATGACTGGGTTCATGCATGCGGGATACGCCAGCGAGCGTGTATGCGTCCGGCCGTCAACGCGTGCATACTCCCGGCCAAGACTGGCCTGGCCGTGTGCATGGGGCCGACCAGCCGACGTCTCTGCGGTTTTCTTTCATCGAGATGAGCTAATGATGATTGACAAGCTGCAGCAAGACCCTTGCAGCTCTACTCGCTGGAAATCAAAGAAGCCACGATCATCTGTGGCGAGTGCCTGGAGCGCCGGGAGCGCCTCGATTGCCTCAGGAGTTGAGATCTCTTTTTGCTCTTCTTGTTTTTCTCCCCCCACATGTGACAGAGCACCTTGTATGTTATACAGAGTATCTGTACTACACTGCTTATTCACCAGACCTCGCCACCGGGGAACATCTATAATCCCGTTTGTCCCCTTTGCTTGTCCCGCGCGCTCGGCATCCCTCCGAGTACGCCAATTGGTTCAAATGGGGTCTTTTATGGATGGCGAACTAGTCACAGCCTCCGGCCGCCCCTGGCGAGCCCCGGGTTCGTTTTATTTACGTCAAAGGGTCCAGAGTTGCGCGGATCTCCGCAGTGGCGAATTTTTATAGCGTTTGGGGGTGTGTTCTCTCCCCGCTTTGATCAATCGAGCGAACCTTGTTTTTTTTTTTGTTTTTTTTTGGTCCCTCTTGCCTGCTCAGTTACATGCTGCCCCTCGGTCTAGACTTTTGGCTTTTGCCTCTCTTTCCCTTTCAACATTGGCCTCTTGAAAAAATTCCCATGCCGCAAGCCAGCAACACCGATTTTGATTGGCCAGTACTGTAGCTCGGACAGCACTCCGACGACTCCCCAACATTGACGTCTGATTTTCAAGTACCGAAGCACTGACAGGCAAGAAAAAAAACTTCCGACCCTCGATCTGTACGACCTGAGAGCCGATGGTTACGTAGGTCCCTGATCCACTGGGCAGACTGGGGACCAATCTGAATTTGCTCGCCTTCAATGTCCCTTTCTAACTATGTAATCCCATGTTTTCGACGAGGATATTTGTCACGGCCAATGGGAGAGACCCGCTGGCGTCGCCGACATCCTTCAGCGTTCGGAAACCGTCTTCAAAGGTTTTCGCTCCATGCTTCCCGATGACGGTTTTCTACCCTACAGACTATTTGCCCCACGCGCAACTGCTCGCAATACCCGTGTCGCATTCCTCTTGTCGTCTAAAGTCGTCTCAAGAGTGAATAGTATTTTACCGTATAAACAGAATAGATCATATGTAGTATAATCTAGCCCAATGCGCGGAGAGACATGTCCGGCGTTGGAACGCTACTATTCCGTACATGTGGATCTTGCCAAACTAGACCCTTAATCTGTATTAGCACCCGGCGCCATAAATGATCATTCCGCCCCCTGGCCAAGTCGATTCAAAATCGTGTGTTGCTAATCCAAGTAGGTCATGGTGTTTTACCTGGCCGCCATCGAGCAATGGAATATACACCACTCGAGGATCTGAATGCTGACCAAGTCATGGCACCTCTGCCCCATTGTAGCCCCTGGCACGACAAACGCACAGAACCACTACCCATGGGGAAACGTTGTATCATGTATTCCATACCCACATGAGCATATGCTCAATGCGTAAAATTAGACACGACCTGTATGATATATCCCCGAATCCCACGTCAACCTCCTCTACATGTTCCCCACCGGATCTGAATAATGCGTTCTGGCTGGCAGGTAGTACCGCAACGACTCCCGGATCTCCCTCCGTTCGGACCGGGGGGGGGGGGGGGCGGCGTTGTAAGCATAGAATACAGACAGAAAAAGGGGTCTACAGTGCACTTGCGCGGCGGGGCCAAGCTGCAGATGGACAAGTGGAAGCGCAATGGAAGCCCCGCCGTCAAGTCCCTTATGCGCCGGCGTTGTATGAACAACGTATGGCGCAAGGGAAAGAAGGGGAGGGGGGGTTCCTTTGGGCTTCGCCAGACCGAATCCACCAAATCGCGTCACATGAGGTATTCCAAAGAGATATACGTAGCTATTATGACCATTCTAGTAGGCAACCCGCGATATGTATACTCCGTCTCGCTCATTCTAGATAGATACCCCTTAGTAGGGAATGCCGTTGGTCATCAGCTGGAACTGATCATAAACCGCCGTCGAGTAGTTGTTCGCGCTCTTCTTGACCAAGTCCCGGACGAACAGGGCGGCCTCCCTCTCGTTCTTCTCCAGCACGAACCGCTGCTTGAAGTGCATGACCGACTCGGGTTTGAAGCAGGGCAGTCCGCTGTCCATCATCAACGTCACAATCTGACTCAACTTCTCGGCGTAGGGGCGGGCAGCCAGGAAAGCCTTGATGCAGAGCTCCTCGAACCACTTGAAGGACTGGTGTTCCGGGCTGCCACCCATGACGGCAAGCATCTCGGCTGTGAGCTTGAAGGGTGCGCGCTCAAACTTGACACCTCCCGGTGCGATATCGAAGCAGAAGCCAAAGTCAATGTGCAGGATGTGGCCGGCATCGTCAATCATGATGTTTCCGTTGTGTCGATCCTTGAACTGCAGCAGGAACGAGATGATGCTGTAAGCAGCCATACTCTTGACAAAGTTCTTGCGCGCCTCCTGGAATCTCAACGAGTCCTCGTTGCCGTACTTGCTGACAAAGTACTCGTACAAGCCGTTGACTGCCTCGCGACCAAGCATGTCACGGGAGATGGAGTTGGGGAGCACGTCAATGACACCGCAACCAGGCGCTGTTGCCGTCACACGGTAGGGGAAGACGAAGACGTCGAGACCAACATTGTGGAAGATGCCTCGGAATGCAGCAATCATCTGCAATGCAAGCACATCTTGACGGCAGTCATCTCCGACCTTGAAGATGGCCGACTGCCACGTCTCAATCGTGTTCTCTGGGGGTACGTGACCAGTGTCGCTGGTGGCTTGAATGACTGCCTCTTGCTCTTCCTGCGCGTCCGTCTTGGGCTTCTTGATACGGAATGTAGCCATGTATGGTGCCTTGGCGTGAGACTGGAGGGGCTTGCCGGACTTTCGGTCGATACCAATGACAACACCATCAGGGTTACTGGGCAGATAAACGCCAACCTCGACCTTGATCTTACGGAGCTCTTCCTCGATCTTGAGCTTCTTCTCGGGCTTGGGCCGCTTGATCAGTGGCTTCAGTTTGCCCGAGATATCTGTGACCTCATCGAAGAAACTAAATTCTTTCTCGTAGAAGGCCCTATCTTCCACTGAGAAGCTGTCTATCATCTTCTCCATGACCTTGTCGAGAGCGGGCTTGATTTCATCGGGCTAAAATATCGTGAGCAGTTGTCCTTCCAATGATGAGACAGCTTTACTCACTATCTGGGCGTCGTCGTCTTTGTATGAGTTTGCCTTCATGTTCCAAATGATCTGGTGCGCAAACAATTGGGAAAATTGAGCAGTCTCAATGATGTAACGCTCTACATAACCCAGAGCGTCGTATCTCAAACCTTGCACAATCTGCGGGACGTAGAAGAATGTGATGTCCACGGGGTGGTCTTCAAGGGCTCGCATGGCATACTGCAAGACGAAGGGATGGTTGCGATAGGCTGGCATGAAGTAGGTCACAGCGGTCACCGGATTGACGGGAGACCAGTAGAGTAGATACTGCGCGGGTCAGAAATGTTGCGCCGAGTACCTAGAAGATAAAGGATAGGAGTGGTCTTACCTTGAGCTGATCGCGCACGTCTCCTGGCAGCTCACCGCCGAGAAGGATCGGTAGCGCTTCAGGTTCGTCGATGGCTTTGGATGCAAAGTTCAACAGCAGCCATCGAACTTCGCTCTGGACACTGTGGAAGTTCGAGAACCGGCTCACGAGTTCTATTGCTAGGGAGGGGCTTTCCGCCCAGGCAACTCGGATGAGCGGGTTTAGAGCAAGCTGACCAACATTAGCAATGTGTAAAATGTGCTTGAGGCTCAAATACTTACCTCGAGTGCTCTCTGACCCTGGTGTGTCATGACATCGGCTCTTGCGCCAAGATCGCCAAGGGGATGAACCCAGACATTCAGCCTTGCCTGTTCACTTTCGAGTAGAAGCTGAAGCAGCTGTTCCTTTTGCTGCAGCGCTTTGAACGAACCGACAGGGCTCGCTGCGATGTTCGGAATGCCCTTCAATGCTACCATCACATCTGATATCAAACGGACTTCCGTCTTGATTTGCAACATGTTGCTGCCAAAAGACCATTTGGGGAAAAACTTAAACCAGCTTAGGCCGGCAGAAAGAATCTGGTCCTTGAGGCGCCAATGGATAGAGTTGCCCAGGCCATTGCTCACCCTGAGCACTCTGAGACTGAAGAGAATGATTCGCAAGCGAAGCTCCCGAGCCAGAGGGTGAGAAACGGAGCTCTTCATCGCACTGAGTGTCAAGTTAAGCAATCGGAGGAAAATTCGCTGCGTATCCGGGCTGCCGAGACGCGTTGAGTTGAAGTGGCTGCTAAAGAATTGCACCAGAAGGGTATGAGGTGCAAGGAGATTATGGACGACTTGTCGACGCTTGATGAGCGCCTCGTTGTTGCTGGGTGCGAACTCTTCCTTCACAAAGAAGGGATCAGGATGCCTTCACACGGGTTAGCTGGATGCAGTAATGACGCCTGTCACTGTGGGAATGCTTACATTAGGGATGGGTTGAACAAACCCTGGCGCTTCTGAAAAGTGAACTCCCACTGCTGAGCGATCTCGGCGAGCAAGCGCGGCTCCATTCGGGGGTTCTCGTTCATAACGCCGAGCCACAAGGACACACCAAGCTTCAAGGACTCTTTGGTGAACATTGTGAAGGGGATGCTGACCAAGTAGTGTGCGACAGCGCTCTCGTCCTTGTCGGAGCGACAAAGGAGTGCTGCAGCCCGGCGCAGGATCTCGCGCACATCGTCAACAGAAGTGGACTTCTTGGTAGCCAGCCTCGACTCAATGTGAGCCAGGGCGTTGACGGCGTTGGCTGTCTCATTGAGTGGTGACTTGACAAAGGATGCCCTCCGCCCGTGAGGCATGAAATTGACCAGGTCGATGCCCTGGTCGGGCAGAGCTTCTCCATAGCGGTATTCCTGGCGAGTGGTGTACTGAGCAATGAAGTCCGATGTTGTGTTGATAGCGGTCAAGCCGACAGGGTTGAGCGATGTCAATCTTTGATCTGTGAGCGGAATAGAGGACCCCATCTCCATGGCAAACGATCGACCCAGTGACATGTGTCCAAAAGCGCCCTCTTCATCAAATTCTGAGAGATAGGTTTGCAGCAGACCCTTGACATCGGCGGGAGCGAGATTGATGACAGATGCGACCCAAATCTTGGCTTTTTGATACAGGCGGTCCAGAGTTTGTTTCCGGAAGCCAAAGTCGTCTGAGAGCTCAATGGTGACGTTGCCTCGTGTTGAAGTAAATACAGAACGTGGTTCGTACATCTCCGTCTCGGCCTCCAAGCAACTTGTCCACATAAGAGACAGCAATTCCAACAGGGCAAACAGGGATGATCTTTGGCACAAAGCTGAAGAGATCTCTGTTATGAACTTGTCGGCACAGGCAAAGGCAGCCTGTTGGACTCTCGCGATACGGTGACAGCAGCTGCATAGAATAGTGGCCAATTGCAAGGCGGCATATTGCGCAGAGAACGTTGGGAGCTCTCCCACCAAAGTCTTGGACGAATATTTATGGAAAACGACATCGGCAATTCCGGCCATGACGCTGCTGACTTCAGCTCTGTGCATACTCGGCTCCAGGAAATATGACAGCACTCTAGTACAATCGCCCGAATCAGCGCGCAAGCTCTCAACGAGGTAGGCCGCCTGGAGAAAGATGACCTTTCTATAGCTCAAGCTCCTAATCTCGTTTGCTTTGCTCGGAATCTGCTCGGAAAGTTGCTTCTTTTGTCTTGCTTCTCTTTCAGACGTGTTGGCTCTGCGAAGCACCGTGTTCAGCTCGATATCACTTTCGTTCTGCTCGCCACGCTGCTCTGCCACGAGCGGCGGTGAGTGAATTGCCATGATTCGCAGCTCATTGATGTACTTCTTGCCGCGGTCGGTCAAGGGGTTGAAGCCGTGAACCACAATGTTGAACCAGGCGTCACGAACGGCAGCATGGCTATCGTCCTCAGATTCGATATGAGCGGCGAACTGCTTCGTTGACATGAGAATTGAGAGAGGCTGGAGCAGCTGGGAAATTTCGCCTGCCGCAAACTCGAGATCGGATTCTCGGGCACTCTTGGACTCGTGCGCGTCTCCTTTGGAGATCAGTTCTTCCAGAATGTATTCGAGGTATATGTCAAACAGAGGCGATCCACGCTTGACGTTTGCTGAGATATAGTTGCGAGCCTTCATGACAGCAGTGAGCAGAGTGGCGTTGTTGTCTACCAATGCCGCATTGCAGATTCTGGAGTACAGCCTGAGGAGGGAGCGGAACTCCAGCTGACCGCTTGTGAGCGAGAGGCGGGCTGCACCAGTGATGATTTGCGCATCTACTGAGTGGTTGACCTTGTTCAGCTTCTGCAAAAGCATGGCCTGTGCCAAGGCTGTAATCTTTTCGTCGTTGGAGATATTTGCGATGCTACTGATTGCCTGGACTATGTTGGAATAGACCAAGGACGTGTCCTCTTCGCCATGCAGGGCCAAAGATATCGAGCTGCCCGTTGACTGCCGCCCTTGATAAATGCCATTGGCTTCCATGCCGTCGGTGGCGAAATCGCCGTTTGTACCATTGGGCACTTCTTGTTCAGTTGTCGGGCTCAGTACGTTGCCAAGAGTATACAACGTGGTGATCACAGCATCGTGCGAGAGCAGTTGAAGAACAAAAGCCAAACATTTCGAGGCTACCTCTATAGTCTCGCTGCGCAGAATGCTCTGAACAATGAATCGAGGCAAAAGTCGGCTAACCTTTGGCGCATAACTCGAGTTCAGCCGGCACAAGATCGCCATTGAACGAAGAACGGTGGATGCCAAAACATCATCGTGCATCTGGATAGGATCCAGTAGAGACTCTTCAAGCCATCCCATGAGAATCTCTGGATCAGCAGCATCCTCGTTGAGGACAGTGCAGTTGAGGAAACCGACTATAGCTGCGGCCTTGACGGCAAACGCGATTCTCTGTTGAGATACAGAGCCCATCTGGATGAAATCGGCGCTCTCGTCGAGCCGGTCGATTTCATCTCGCGCAATGTTGGCGTACATTTCAATGGAGCGAAAATCGGCATCTCCGTTGCTATGCGGGCCGGAATTAACCATATCTTTGTTCGCCATGAGCAGGTCCAGGATATTGGTTGCTCTGAGAATTCTAGCGTCCGTAATCAAGAGAGAAGTGGATGAGCCCAAGAGCCAAATGAAGCTGCGTTGGAGCAGGTTCGCACTGAGCGGGCGACCCTGGGCGGCGTAGTGCCTCGTATATCTCTTCCACTCCTTGGCGTTTCTGTCCGAGGAGGCATGCGCATTCCTTATACTAGAAAAAGCTCCCTCGACAGCGGTCAAAAACGGTTCGGTCAAGAGATTTCGCACACGCTGTATCAATGCCAGTCGGCCACCGGTCCTCCAGAAGTCTGCTTGCGCCGAAGCAGCATCCAAAAAGCCCAAGAGCGCGATCGCTATCGTGGCTGTTCGGGTTGCATCTTCGAGGCTCTGATCGCCGCCGTCCTCATCTTGGGACACCACGCCCTGAACGGCGGTCTTCAGAGCGGCTAGGAAAGCCCAGATATTGTCGGACACGGCTTCGTGCAGCCCGTCATACTTGGAGGCCAATGACAGCAGCGCACCAGTGAGGTGGGTAGCCAAAGCTTCGATAGGGGACGGCTCGATCTTTCGAAAGAATGGCGACGGCTGGAATGTCTGAGAATGTGCCTCGAGCAAATAGGGGATCAACTGGTTCGTCAATTTCTGAGCACTTTGGGCGCTCTGTACGGCAGGCGCTGCTTTGCAAAGGGCAATGAGCACTTCGAATTCGCGGATTGTCTATACATTGACTGAATCAGAAAACAAGAGTCTAGATGTACAAGTCGGTCGGTGTTGTCGCGCATACCATGGGTACTCGAGCAAGCGAGTGTCCTCGTGCAGAACCATTCTCTCTGCCTTTGCCTTGGCCGGTCGCCTTGCACAGGCGGTCCAGGTCGGATCGGTCGAAGGAGGTGATGACACTCGAGGCAGACAGGGCAGCAATCTTCTGCAGCGCCTGTTGGCGAATATCGCGAGCCATGTGTGCGAACAGACTATAGTGACCTGCCACGGCCAGCAGGTGTCACCAATCGCTGGAAAGGGTCTTCGCGTCGAATTTCACGGGGTCGTCGCAGTCGATGCTATTTTAGTCGGCCTTGGAGAATGCGAGTAGCGGTAGTTGCAAGTTGGCAGCCGTGGTATAACGAGCGTTTGGCGAAAGTCGATGTTGTCCCCTAATTCATCGAGTCGCATCCGTCCTCTAGAAGAAGTGGGAATCGAAATGACGATGCCACTCCCATATCCCCTGTCGCTAGGGAAATGACAGTGCAAACGGCCAATCGCATGAGCCTAGACTGTGTACCAGTGTTTCTGTAGGCATTTACGTACTGTAGGCAGGCCCCGTAAGTCATTTCCAAAGCTCGGGCCACACCCCGTACTGTGAAGGGGCCCCTGTCTTGCCCCAGCCTAAAACGTAGCTGGTCGTTTCCTTCCATGAGGCCTGGAGCTTACCTAAGTTTAGCGCTTCCCAGCTTCCAGCTGTAAGATATCCGCACCTCTCAAGGTAAGCTCGAGCTCCTCTCTCAGCCTACTGCAAGGCTGCAAGCTGTACGCGTAGTAGTGGAAAGCTACAACTGACCACAACCATCAAACAGCTCCATCAACCTATCGCAGCCCCATCATCACAACCCATCTCCGACGACGACGACCATCGATACTGTACTTCATCTGCCAGGCTTTCAATCTCGCATTTGTCAATTTCGGTAGAACGGCGACTTCTTGATATTTGATCATGGCCATGTTCAGTCAGAACCCGGTCCTGAACGGACCTAGCTATTCCTTCTCGGATGCACCCACCCAAGACCACGTCGATGGCTTCAGAGAACACCGCTTCAACCCGTAAGACCTCACTGGCACCAAAACCCCTGCTTCTACCGGCCATAAACAGCTGCTAACATCCCTTCTAACACAGATACTCCGACAATGGTGGTTCGACACTTGCCATCGCCGGCAAGGACTTCACCATCATGGCTGGCGACACCCGTTTGACCTCCGGCTACAGCATCCTCACACGCTACGCGCCCAAGGTGTACAAGATTGGCGGTTCCAACTCGTCGCAAAGCGACGCCAACATCATTCTATCCGTGGTCGGCTTCGCGGCCGACGGCGAGGCACTGCAGGAGCGCCTCGACACCATCTGCAAGATGTACCGATACCGCCACAATAAGCCCATGTCCGTCTCGGCCTGCGCCAAGCGCCTCAGCACCATCATGTACCAGCGTCGGTTCTTCCCCTACTACGTCTATGCAATCTTGGGCGGCCTAGACGAGAACGGCGAGGGCGCCGTCTACAGCTACGACCCAGTCGGCAGTTACGAGAGAGAGCAGTGCAGAGCCGGTGGTGCTGCCTCGAGTCTGATCATGCCGTTCTTGGACAACCAAGTCAACTTCAAGAACCAATACATTCCCGGAAGTGGTGTCGGTCACGCTTTGCAGGAGCGAGAGAGGAAGCCCCTACCGAGGGAGGAGGTCGAGATCTTGGTCAAGGATGCATTTGATTCGGCCGTCGAGAGACACATTGAGGTCGGTGATGGACTGCAGATGATGATCATCACGAAAGATGGTATCGAGGAGAAGATCCTGCCTTTGAAGAGAGATTAAAGGGCATAAAGAGCAGCCTAATGAACAGCCGAGATTTGTACTTGTATCTGATGATAGAGACGTGCGATGAATGAGCTGAATAAGCCATTGTGTTTCTCCTGCAGTGGTGTTCAATTGTGACATAACATGGGAGGAAACCAGAACTCGGATGCACGCGGATCAGGTGTGTCTGATGCTACATGAGAACAGATTTCTGCTTATAAAAGTTCATCCCCGACCCAAGGTTTGTGTTCAGCAAAACCGATTTGTGGTTTTCATAAGAACTGCCTCTTCAGAATGCTGATACTTGCGTACCTGCGCTAGCGAGTAATTCCTCAGCTGTATCGCGTGAGCTGCTTTGCATTTGTTTGAACTCTGTATATATATGAATGATCTCAACGAACTCCTGGATTGATACGGATAGACCACAGAACAGAATGCAACGAGAACTCCTGGACATGTTTCCCGCTGTTCTCGCTGTTACGAAAACTCCATTTGAAACGGAGATGGCGAATCACGAGGCGGCCATATGCAATGGCACGGAGATGGAAGACAAGATCGAGCACATGAGCTGTAGACTGAGAGACATGTAGAGCGAGTGATTTCGTTCCGGGTCGTTCTGGTAGCCGCCGTTCGTGCGCCCCGTGTTGACTAGATCAAGGGAGGAAGCTCCAGACCTCCCAAACAACGACATATAGTGACCAATTGGACATATGCTGTATTCCGTGCCATTCAAGGTCTTGTGTACGGAAAAGACTGGTAGCGGCATAGTAAATTGGAACGGTCAGATCCAAGCTTCAAGTTACCGGGGCACCGGCCGTGGTAATCATATTCCTCTCCTTGAGTATAGGCGGACTCGCGCTGTACACCTTGGGGGAGAACCGCATTGCATATGTTGTCCTGAACATCTTCTGCGTGAACCAATACGTAAGTACGCAAATTACGATACGTCGGAGGGTATTCCTATGACTAGGTGGGCAAGGCATCAGGAAATTGGGTCATGCATACGCCGTCTGTCGGGGTGGGAGAAGAAGAAAACGCAACACTGGGCCGGAGAATGTTGTGTCTGATGGAAGGGAAACAAGCAAGGATGGATTGACGTCGGGATCTTTCTCTCAACTGCAAAAGTATGTCTCTGCGCACACCGCTTTCGTCGTCGAGCATTCTTGACTGGGCGGTCTCCGCGGGACCGCCTTCCAGCTCGCATGGTCATGAGTTGCATGTGCCCGGTTTTCCTTGGAATCGAGAGGGGAGTGTGCGCTCGGCTATTGGTCGACCGGTGCCTGCCTAAAGCCTTTTGTCTTTCTGCGATTTCTTTCTCTCCTCTTATTTTCTTGCCCTCTATCTCTTGCCCAGTTTCTTTTACGCATCTTCCCATGAATCCTTCCGAGTTTCTTTTGTGGGAGTCTTGAATACCTCGAGAGCCGAGGGGGCGAGAGTAGTTATTCGGTCCTAGTCCAAGGCGCCGTACCATTCATCAAATACTCCAACTGCGAGGCACAATGATCATGAATGGCCGTTCATGTCCAGCAACCTGACACTCTGCGTGTCTGATGTCTGACGTGGAAAAATGTCATTTTGATGATCAGGCCAATGTCGAGAAATACCTTGGGGCGTTCCAAGTATCAGCCCGTGAACTGCAATAGAATAGTTATGTGTGCCCGCAGTCAAGCGAAGGGGGAATCACGTTTCTTCGTCAGGAAACTCAGAGTTGTAGATATCCTCGCTCAAAAGCCAAGAAATATTACAAAACAAGCTGGAGTCTGCTACATCATGCCGCACGGCGATGATGGTCCCAGCTTCTCTGCATCTGGCCGGTCTGCAAGGTACGATAATCTTGCTCATGACATCTCCGTCAAGAGTACGAATAAATGCCGCGCAAACAGGCCAGCACCAACGCGTCTAATGAAAAAAATAAAAAATAAAAAAAGCCTTGACTTTTTTACTCCACGCGAACGAGCGTAGCAGAGTTTGCCTTTCACGAGTGGGTATTCGGGAGGTAGCCAAGTCCTTGTGTGCGAGACATGCCTATCCAATAGGTAATGAATATGTCCCCCCTCCGTCGCCCATCCCGCGTACGGTGTAGTAGGCCCTGCTCTGACCTGGTCATGTGGCGTGGCCGGGCTGCAGACTTGGCCCTGGGAGCAGCCGCCTTGCCCGGATCTGGGCCTGGAATCATGACATGGGATGGAAACGAAGGACATCTGTCCTGTTCGGAGAGAAGAGAATCAAAGGCCAAAAGCCATGTTATCCTCCCCCTTGGCTTTTGACACGAAAGATGGCAAAAATCACTTTGCTGCTTGTAGATTCGGGTAATGATTTGTGCAGCGGAAATTCTTCGAGTGGGAGGTATAGGTATGTTATCCTTCTCCGACAAGTACCATTATGATTTAGACATGCCCGGGCGATGAAATATGACTTTGTATGGCAATTACGAAATTGTAATTAATCACAGTAAGCACGCTGGGTGATGTTATTGCAGATGTAGATAGCAACAGAAGCCATACAATACCGTCAGAACTGGAGGGGAACGTGGTGTGAATAACGACAAGCTTCAGATGGAAGCGGTTGATGTTCAAGAGCAGGTAAAATTGCTGGGCCAAGTGGAGTGATGGTTTTTGCCTGGTCTTTGGAAACAACTCTGCTATCCGCAACCATGCACCAAGTAAGCATAATGATAAGCATCGCCGTGGCGAGTCAGACGACCAGCTGGCACGCACTGAAATATAGAGAAGACGACCACAGCAACACTTTGTCAAACGTACTCCGTATGTGTTTGGATATCGGTCTCTCTCAGGAGCCATGGGCTTGATTGCAAAGAAAGTGTGCCGGCGATTCCTTGACGCCACAAAAGAGTAGCTTGGGATGAGGCTTTGTAAAAGCGTCAAGGCCGTTTGTGTTTTGATTCCACCCCTGAGCAGAGACTCATCGTTCTCACGCGATCCTGGACAATGGCTGGGAAGGAGCCTCAGCAGACGTTGAAGAAACAGGCTGCCGTTTGGCTGTAGCGTGACGACACGGCGACGGGAGTTTCTGCTCCGAATATCTAGTTAACAAGAATGGCTGGCTTGCCCGGTCTGTGCTTGAATACGTTAAATCAAAATCACAATATGGTAGGTTAGGCAAGACGCCACAACCACCAAGCTGGTACCGTACGAGGTTCCTTCTGTCCTATCTTCTTGATTTCTTCTTGGAGGGGCTTGATGGCAGATGGCTAAACTTGGCAGCTAAAGAACTTCCTTATTGGACCAAGTGAAACGTGGGCCGCGATCACAATCAGCACGATCGACGCTGCGGGACAGGTACAAAAGCACGACGCATCGCAACGATGACGGGGGATTCTGTCTATCTATCATAAGTACTTTGGAAACATTTTCTACACCAGAACGCGTCGCTCGAGATCTGCGGCCCGACGATGGGTATTGGGATCAACTGGAAATGTTGGCAAGTTGACTGCGGCCCGGCGAGATCCATCTATCCGAGGGCGTTATTTCCTTGGTGAAATTGTAATCATTCACTCGAGTCGAGAGAAAAGGGAGCTATCATGGCCCACAAACGATGAAGCCACGGGCGTAACCGTTGAGGGTAGGGTAGTGTTATTATGGCATCATGGAAATCGAGATCGGATTTATGTATCTCTCTGGGCATGGCCCATGGGTAATGTAGTTCGATGGGGCAACTGGGGTAGCTATGGGATTCTTGGTAACGGCTCGGCCGTTTTGCAAAGGAAATAAGAAAAGCCACGTTTGTTGGAATGTGGTCCCGTTTTCAGGGCACTAGGCAGTAGGCACGGGTTTAATGTACTGGTTTGACTGGGGTGCGTTGCTGCTGGCAGGTTGGTGAAATGACCGAATGGATGACTGATGGCTTACTAGAGATTGCTACTTTGTTCGTCTATGACCGGTCAAAGACTAGTTCAACGGCCTAGTATATACATGAACATACATGCGAAACAAAGAGAAGAAGCCACTTGTTACCCCATGTTCGACAACGCCATAGTCTCGACGTGAGGCAAGCCACCACCAACTGTTGAGATTGTTGGAATGTACAGACGTAGACGTGGTCACGATAGCGTCGGCACTGTTGAGCTTCTGGGCCATTATCGAGACCACGAAAGCGAAAAACGGGCAGCCGTTCGTGCATAGCATAGCTTTTTGCTGGCTCTGTACTGTGCCAAAGTATGATGGCCGATGAGTCTGTGGGGCCTGGCCGATGTTTAAGATGCGGTGGGATAAAGGTTTTACAATATCTGCAGGTCATCGAGATGATGCTCAGATACCTCACTTCGACTAGTTCCCGGATCCATCTGAGACCAAGGGGGGAGGTTACCACCCTAGATCAAGCATAGCTCCTGATTGAGTGGCATAGAGGGGACGAAAATGTCCCGAGTCCTTTGGGAGTTGGGACCATGCCGCTGCCAATGGCTAATATCCAATCGATGCTGGGCCTCTCCGATGTATACTATAGATTCCTGGTGGTGGGGAAGGCAAGATTGCACTGGCTGCTCTTGTGCCCATTGTCCACGCAAGCGAAACTTGGATCCAGCAGCGGCTGGCTTTATGTGAAAGCCGTGGATGAGCTAGGCGCCGCGCCCCGGCCATCTGCTTTTGATAGGTTCAGCGTGGTGCTCGCTAGTGCAGACATATCTCGGACGCTTCCATTCGTGGCTTGGCCTAGAAAGTTGTGTATGACCGTTGGAGTCAATCGTGAGCCCGTCTCTCGGGACAAGCCAGACCGGGGCCACACTAGACAGTATACCACGGTCAATGGGACAAAATGACACTACTCGACGACTACTTAACGACATCCCAGGCTCGCTCATGCTCCAACTCGATGATCGAGCGAGGAGATGGCGAGTATGATGGCGAGCATGAGAACGAGGGGGTATAATTATAGTTGCCATACTTACCTCGTGCGTCTGACCGAACTGGCACCCACAAGAGGAACGGCACCGAAGCATGATTCCACCAGCAGTCCTACGGTACTATGTTTCGCGTACCTGATGACGAAAGCGCTTACAGGTCCCGGCCATGCGCTACGTAAACTCTTCCATGGACAATTGCCAATAGAGCGTCCGGCGGCAGAAAAAACGTAGCATGGTGGCGAAACGCTCTTCTTGTTAAACATGTTCGCTATGCTAGTGGCGTAGGGCCAGACCAGGCGCATATGTCAGGTCATCCAGCCCATCATTCTTCAGGGTCCTGGGCTCGATGCAGTATTGGCGATATCCGCTACCGTTTGTGTTGAGAAGCCAATGTGCCGAAGTGTCGAAGCGAACAGTTCCGAAAATGGGAGACAAGTCCGTGGTTTGCTTTCCGAGATTTTTCGGGGTGTCCGGGTGTGGCAGTGAACGGAAGATACTGCGGCTCTGCTGATCGGCAATAAAGATTGGAGTTCAAAGGTTGAGAATACGACCGCGAACGCGTTGATAGTGTGTATGGTGGGCGGGCACCGGGGCTGCGGGCTGTCGGGTGCCAATATGTTTCCTGGGGAATTCGAGGTGGCAAATAGAACAAATTCACCCCTGTACGCTCCTGTTCAATGGTTGCGGCACTGGGACTGGCAGATGCAAGCGGGTGGTTGAGGCTGAGCAATGCAGGCGTGTCGATCACAGCGCCGGTACTGTGGTTGTCCGCTACGTCCCTTTTGCCCGCCGAAGGTGGGAATAGTAGTAGAAACTGGCTGCTAGAACTGATCCTGACATGGCCAGCCGGCTGCCGGCAACGGATTAGGCCGTGTTAGACTGCACAATTCGCGATACCATGTGAGAGCCAGTGAGCAGAAGTCTGTACTACAACAGAGGTCGACAACCAACCAGCGCAGTTTGTGTTGGCAAGTCAAAATTTGCGCTTATCAAAAAAATTTGGTCGCAAATAAAGTTTGGAGATCTTCTGGGATCGGTGCATTTCGCGGAGTAGATCCTGCGGCCATGACAATCATCATTGCTGTCTGCCGGGTTGTCTCTCGCTACCCCCTCAGGGCCGCATATGGTTATCTAAAACAAAAATAGAAGCTCTGCAGGAAGATACAGAACATCGACTAGTTGACGATGATCACAGCAATAAAGTAGGATATAATTGGAAATCATGGAGACGGAAGACGCAAGAAGGGTTCGGCAAACGTGTGGCTGGTGCAGTCCAATGCATGTGGCTGAAACGGGTCTGGGCAAGGGTCTTGAGCCAGTCATGGTGTAGCATCTCGTTCTGAGGAAGGCATTGATTGACAGACAACATGTCGGCTAATCAGGTGCCTTCCTTGTCTATCATGCCGAAGGACTTGAGAAAGAAGCCAAGGAAATTCCGATCCGAGAAGCGGCGAATTTGGTCCATCGGGTGAAAATTTCGATCGAACCCCTGAAAATATCATCTGCTCTTGCCAGATGGACCCTTGTGTCGCAAGAAAAAAAGAGAACGAGCACAAAAAAAAATAGGCCGACGTTGCGTATTGAGATGGTGAATAGCTGAGAGTTAGCAGGTTAGCACCGACGCTGCCGACGAATCGTACTACTATTACACAACACTATCAGCCAGGGGAGATCGGCACAGAGACATGGCGCCTTTCGCAATAGGGAAAGCTCTACGCACTTTCTCCACATATGACGCCAGAGCCTTTTTCTTAGCAATGGCATTTCTGCAGATTCCCATCCCGGCCGATGTGAACCCCATCTTTCATGACGTCGATCTTCTACCAATCTGGCCAGCAACGATGTCATCTGTGCCGTCTTGGACATGAATGCATAGAGTGTCTCTCAGCACAATCAGGTAGGTTAGTTTAGGTAGGTTGGGTTGGTCGTCAATGAGGACGGAGGGCATTCGAAGCGAATCGACTGACTAGACAGTCGGGACGACTTTTTTCACAGGAAACAAAATTTTTCTTCGTGGTCTGGTCGGTCTGGTCTGGCCTGGCCTATGCTCGACAGGAAGATGGAAGCATACGGCCCGGGTTGACCGAGGAGTTCCAGTCCGCTCTCTCTCCCTTCCCCACGCAGTTCCTCCTCGGCGACACTGACACCCGCATTGAGCCTTCGGAGAGTAGAAGTGGGTTCCCATCACCAGAAAAACGACCTGAACAAGCCAAGTGTCGGCCATGTGGGGAACTCTCTCTCTGCTATTACGACCACCACCACGCCGCAGGCCGCCCATAATGGAGCCATTGACGACATTAAGGACGCGGCTAACGAGACGTATGTGAGCTACCTACCCGGCGGATTACACCCAGCACCCTGACGTTTTGGTCCAAGTCAGCATTTCCGGGCAAGCGGGAGCCTCTTCCCACAAGTTAACAGAAGGTATACTGCTACATACATACATTACTGACCACACACATTGCATACTACTACCTACACTCTCTACAGGCACAGGGGTCCTAAAAATGAGTTCCTGGTGGATGCTTGAATATACACCAAACCCACGCCTAAATTGCCGCGGGCGTCTCACCACGCACTCGAGTCCCAGTATGGACTGATCAGCCACGGGACTACCACTTGCTTTGCTCGCTTGCTCGTTACTAAGCTCGTCTGTCCACCGGGCATGATTCGTTTTTCCTCGTCCTCAACACAACACCGCGAGGCCGAGCTTCATCATCGCAAAGAGTATTTGGTGAGAAGGCTACTACCTGGACCCTGCTTCCGGTATCACCGTCTAAAAACAGACCTCTGATAGCCCACATGGTTCGCGCAGCAATAACTAAAAAGAGTTGATGGTAGCCGCGCTCCTCTCTCATGTGGCCATGCCGCCATGGATTCTTGGTGCCCCGTTCGACTATTGCTTTGGCTGGGCCAGTCCTGGAAGGAGACCCCTGGACCCTGGACTCGGAATCAAGCCACCGGCAAGTACCGCCTATTCTGCGGCACCCGCATCGAAAAGCTCTCTCTGGACGGTTCCTGAATTGACGTATGCCATCGTCATCGTTCTCCAATACCGTCAAGAAATCATTCTGCTCTGGATGGGCAGATGTGGACTTGATGAAGGGATCTCAACCAAGTCACTAGCGCTTTGCGAGCGCGCACACTGATTGCTTCGTTCTCGACTGATGGCTGCATCATGAAATCCATTCAGTATTGCCATGGTTCCAGATGCGCAATTAGCTTTTCCATTCACAGTCAGCAGAAGCAAATGCCGCCCGGCAAGGCACAAGTCTAAACAGGTCCAGAACAAGTGTGGCTGGGCAGTCGAGTATTGGCTGCTAGACGCTGCTGCGAGTGCAGCTCGAGTAGACTGGGGAGTCGTCCTGGTCGTGTGTGTGTGTGTGTGTGTGCTCGTGCGACCCGGTCCCGGGTGGCAAAATCCAGCAAAGACAACGCGGGTGAGGTGCTAACGACGCAAATTACCACATTGGCAGCTCCCGGCTCTATTTCCTCCATGACAAGCTGTGGCTTTTTTCCTCAACCCCGTTGCTCTCATTGGCTCTGCTCCGGCCCCCAGGGGACTGGGGCTCCATTTGCTTTCTACACAAGATCGTCACTCTCTCTGGTCCCCTACATAGTACGTACTGGTGGCATCCTGGCGTGGTCAAGGACCACAATGGAGCCCTATGGCCGACCTAGCATCCGCTGGGTCGCGACTCGTCGGTACCTGTCCAGTCCCTGCTCGGGGAGACATGGTCCTTGACGTGGGTCATCTTCTTGTCATCTCATACCTAAAATACGTCTAAAGCACATAGCACTTCGGGTAGCTAGCTTCAATAAGAGGCAAATGACAGTCGGCTTGCACATGTCTCCCCAAATTTAGCCACACCTCGTCCTCTACTTGCTAGACCTCCCGGTCTTTATTTTCGCCTCCCGCCTTGGACTTCCTATCTAGATGCTACTCTTTTTCTGAACATACTGCCTATACTCTATAGCCTCAGCGGCCTCCCACCAGACATACCTCGGACCGTTGCTGCTGGCCCGGTCCTATTCACCACCTGATCTGGTACCACGGCACGTCCAGAACCCCGGAGCACCACTTTAGACGAGGAGCATTTACACACAACCCTGTTGACAAAGTCTTCGGCACTCATCTCTGCCGGTTCTCGTCCCCCCGTTCAAGAGCCCATCAGAGACCCTTGCCCGGTCTGCTCAGCCATTGGGGTTTCTACGCCACACCGCTTGCTTGCAAGGGCTATTGTTAGCACTTGTCCACGGTTTTATAATTCTCAGCTCCCGCCGCAATAATTCTCCGGAGCTATAACCTCACCTTCAGCGCCAACTAAGGACAACATCCCTCTCACGTCCACAAAAACCGCTGCTGGCCAGGTCAAATGGGAGATGTACCACCGCCCTCGAGGTCGCCGAACGGTCACTTGAGCCAGGAAGCTTTTGACAGTTCTTACCACGCCTCCGGCATCGACGAAGGTCACGCGGCTTCCTTTCAAGGACCAGGTGGAAATACGTCGGGCATTCGATCGTCATACGAGCAACATCCTGATCCGTCCCAGAATGCTTTTTCTGCTCAGTTCGATATGACTCAACCGCAAGGCACTGGCCCGGGGCCCATTCAGGGCTCCTATAATATGAGCGCAATGGCTAATGCGCTTCCGCAGCCAACGTTCCGCCCCGGCGCGAACAATGTCGGACAAGTACGATACAATTCCAATGGCTCTCCTTCTGGCATGATGCCACCCGTAGCTCAGTATCCAGGACAAAGCAACATGAATCATATGGCTTCTCAGCAGTACTACTTGGCCCAGCATGCGCCCATGCCGAATTACTACAATGCCCAAATGCCGCCGGCGCAGCAGCAAGCTGGACTACCGCCCAGACATAACATGGGCTACTATCCTAGCCAGGTCATGATGAATCAGACACAGCAGCCGATTCCCAATGGATATTACTATCCTCACCCTGGCCAGTACCAAGGCCATAACGCGGCGATGCCGGGAAACATGATGCCGAATCAGTACATGCCTCACGATCCCCGAGGAAGCTCATCGGGTTATCAGGCCCCCGTCGGCGCGTTTGGTGCTTCAGACGGTAGGTGCAAGAGCGCATGATCTCAAACTATCTTGGGAGCAATAACTGATGAAAACAATTCCAAAGGTGTTGGTAATCGCCGAGCGAGTCCCAATGTTGTTCGCGGTCCTCCCCGAAAACCTCGACAGAGTGGTATGTCAGACGACCCACCCTCGTGCATTCTCAAATTAAAACTCACCTTGTGACTAGGCCATGCCATATGGATAGGAAATTTGCCGCCGCAAACCGAACTAATGAACTTGGTACACCATGTGTGTAACGTGGCTTCTGGTCTCGAGTCGTTGTTTCTCATTTCAAAGAGTAACTGCGCTTTTGCGAATTTCAAGGACGAACAAAGTTGCATTGAAGCACAGACCAAACTCCACGATTCGAAATTCCAGACGGTCAGGCTGGTCAGTCGACTTCGGAAGAGCACGGTGGAAGGTGTATCCGGGCAGACGGCTCCGACTGGACCTTCGGCGACGTCACCCCAGGCACAAACCATACAGCATGATGTTCCGAACCACGATGAGCCCTCAACCCCTGTGGAGAAACAGGAAGAACAGGAAGCAGTAGCGCCGGTGAACAAGCAAGCAAAAGCCCAAGCTGGAAGAGGTCCGGTCATTGATGGTGATGTTCAACACCAGAAAGATCGGTTCTTCATTCTCAAGAGTCTAACCATGGAGGATCTCGACCTGAGCGTGCGAAATGGGGTATGGGCAACACAGCAACACAACGAGGAGTCGTTGAACAGTGCATTCAAGGTAAAGATTGGTCCCCTCTACTGGAACCCTTTCCTCTTCTTTTTTTTTACTTTTTTTCTGACGACAATATTTTTCCAGGCGGCCGACAATGTATACCTCGTCTTCTCAGCCAACAAGTCCGGAGAATACTTTGGCTATGCAAGGATGTTGTCTCCAATAAACAACGATCCCGCGGCAGCTATCGAGTTCGCCCCGAAAGCACAAGCCACAAACGATCTAGATTTGCCCAAGGCGATCCCCACAGAAGCTACCGACAATTGTCCTCGGGGTAACATCATTGATGACTCAGCAAGAGGCACCATCTTTTGGGAGGTCGAGCGAGACGACAGCGAGACAACACAGCCGAACGAGGTTGAGGACTCGGAGGATTCGGCCAGTGCGCGCAGTGGTGTCGACGGCGAGCAAGGAAAGGCTTGGGGGAAGCCGTTCAAGCTGGAATGGCTGTCGACTACGCGGCTCCCCTTCTACAGGACCCGAGGCCTGCGCAACCCTTGGAATTCGAACAGAGAGGTCAAGATCGCTCGCGACGGAACTGAGCTGGAGCCCTCGGTCGGCAGGCGGCTTATTGGGCTGTTCAACCGCGTGCAGAGTCCTGCGACGATCATTCCCATGGGGGCACGGCAGAGCTTGCCCATGGTCGCTGGTTACCCACCTGCACCGATAGCTGGGCCGTACGCTGCGTGATGAGGTTACCTACGCAGTATAGTGCACCCGGCCGGATGAGCAGTTTTCAAGTTCACACTTCGACAATCGAGCGAGTCTTGATCCGCCAGATGCTGAGCATTGGCCTTTCTCCATTTATCACTACATACTGGCATTATCAACAATGAGTACGTGATCATCAACATCATGGCTATTATCCATTACTTCGGGAGGCGGAACGAGGGGTTTGCCGGGTCGCCGGCAGCGTCGGAACAGAGGGCCGCCCAGGGTGGGCTTGTAATTACGAAAGTGATGCTGGAGAAAACTAGGCAGGACGACTCGTTGGGATAATTCATCATGGGCCGTATGGTCGTCATGTTTGCCCGAAAACTGCATCGCCGCCTCTGTGGCGGTATCCACTCTGTTGATGATAGCTTCTACATTAATCGTGACAGTCGTACGATGTTTGCCAATCCGTTGTAAATCTTTTCCGCCCAGTGGGCAGCGCCACGACGTCATTGGGATACTGCATGCAAGTTGAGCCGTATCTGTTCGTATCCATCTGCAATTTGCTCCCAACTGCTCCATCATCTGACAATTGCTGACCAAATTCTCACGTCATTTGTGAGCATTTACTGACTATCCTGCGATATGTAGATGGATATCTGGCTTTTGGGTTGGGGGTTCGAGAGGCATCTTCCATGTCCGTCCCAGTAGCACAGAGATCGACAGACCCCTGAAAAAGAGTGCGCAATAGTGATGACGTCACTAGCTGCACTGCTACACTGCGACGGATCGCCAAGACGGGAGCAGACATCAGACCATCTCTTGTCTACTTACAATTACTACTACTTTGAAGTTGGACCCTGTTTTCTTGGTTTTCATATACATACATGAATTTATATGTTGCACATGTATAGAGGACTGGGGACCGGCCCGATTCATTTTTTGCAATTGCCCAATACTGTGATACTTCACTTTTGACTGCCCAAGGCTCACGCACAGATAGTGCACTGTGTTTCTGATTAAAAAGTGTGGCGTTATTTCCGCTTCTATAGCCAAACTGCCAGCATGTCTAACACGGTCAGCTTCAAGTGAGGAACATGGGATTCTAAATGCCATCAAGACTCGACAGGTTCTCGGATTTTTGTATCTGGCAGATTTTCGAGCCGTCACATCAATTCTATCCAACATGATCATGCCTACAGTAGTACTGACTGGCATGGATCACAATGGATGCCTACGGGGAGACAGCTCATATACTGAGCAAGCAAGAGCATTTTACAGAGTACTTCTACTCCCTGGTTGCCGAATTTCAAAACCGCATCCGCTCATATCTTCTCCGCATCCTGTGCGACGCCAGTCTTGCTCACATGCCAAAGGGACCTACCTCTTCTTGTCACCTCCATGCGATGCACAGCAATGGGAAAGGCGATCTCCCACCCAAGCCTTCCCCCTCCCCTGACACCGGTTATAATGTATGAGCGTACATGCTTTTGAATGCTACTGCATGACCGAAGACTCGGTGTCACGACTGCGGGACAGAATGGGCTCGAAGAAAGACGACACCGCCCCCAAGGCCATCCCGTCGAGCACCAGATAGCAAGAGCACAGAGAAGAAGAAGAAAGAAGAAAAGGCCAAGTATCTGCCCGTGATCATTTTTGCCTGCCGCCGGCCGGTCGAAAGGAAGGAATCGGTGGGATGCCAATACGATCGAGCATTGCCAGTTCTTTTGCTTCGCTGACTTTTTGGGCATCAAGGCTGGCAAGAGGCTGGTTTAGGCGACTGGGAAAAAAAAAAAAGAATGGGCTTTCTTTTCTTGTAGCAGCCACAGCAGCAAGCACGCCCGGCCGGCCGGGACTCGAGGCGGGATCGGAGTAAAGTCCGCATATATCTCGTACAGCTGATTAGTCCCTCCCCGCCAGCCGCCAGTCCCTCTGATGCGCCGCAACCTTAATTTTCATGGCCCGAGGAGAAACCATGTTTCCCAAATTCTTGGGGGAAAATCGTGTGATTCTACCTTTTAAAGCGGAATGCGGCGCCTTAGGCCCAACGCCACCAAAAGAAAGATGTAGACCCCTGTCGCGTCTTGGGTCGCATTCACACACTTATTGCAACTTGTATAACTCACAGCCTCGAGTGGTTTATGAGGTGTAGAGAAGGCAGCAAGGCTCTGACTTTGTGATATTGGCGATGAATGTGCCACGCCGCAGTGGATACATCTTTTTGCCTTGGTCTGTATGACCACTGACACTGACAGGCTTAGTCCTGCGCTGGATGATGATCATTCCACTTGTTGAAACTTGCTATATTTTGGCAGAATACCATCCCTTTGGAAGCATCTCCCTCTTCCTAAATTAGTCGCTATAAGAGGTACTGGGTTCTGTTTTGATCATTTGTGACATCGCTGAAAACCAAACACTGGTACTGCAACAATTGATTTCTACTGCCCATCAGGCAGGAGAGTTGGACATTGTGGGCCTGACAGGATATTTACGAGGTGTGCAGGCCTTGAACAAGGGGAACGAACAAACAAACAAACAGGCGAATGGGATTTGACGGATGCACCCAAAATCCACTTCTAGCACATCAAATATTTGCAAAGATGCAGCCTTACACGATACTTCTATATTGATTGATGTTTTACTCCAGGACTTCAAATGATCTGATCATATTTCAGTGCTAAAAAGTGTTTGAACCCATTCAATCATCGGAAGAGATAGTCCAGTCCAATCAGGCGAAGGGATATAGAGCATCAAGTGACCAATCATGGCCCGAGTTTGTCATATTTGACCCACTTGTTCTGGATACTTCTAGGATCTTCCGCCAAACGCCAAGGATTCAAGTAAGCGCATTCGCGACTATTCCAGAAGTGTCTTGAATAAGCATGTTTGTTCTTGGAAGCCAGTATACACTTCTATACTGCACTAGACACATCGCCATGGCTTCTGTAATCACAAGACAACAGGCAACAATGGGCCATTTCTCATCGTTTCTGGAAACCACGGGAAGTTGACAAGCAAACGCCTTTTTGCCTATAAATCGACGACTCCAGACAGTGTTTCGAGACTTCTTCTCATTCATCAGAACACACAGAACAAAGCAAGCAACACTCAGCACTCAAACAACTCTTCACACTTCTCAAGAACAACACCTTTGCAGAAGGTCTCTCTCAAGACTTCTACATCAAATCTCAAAACACAAACAAAAATCACAATTTCTTTCAAAATCCCAAACTCAACTACACACCCAACACACAAAATGGCCTCCTTCTTCCGCCCTCAGCACTACTACAACGTCCCCGAGCCCAACTTCCAGGGTCTCTTCCGCCTCATTGACGACTTTGACCGCTACAGCGGCCAGTCCAGCACCAACGGCGGTAGCAAGGCGCGCCCCAGCTTCTTCACTCCCAAGTTCGACATGACCGAATCCGAGACGGCCTACGAGCTCCACGGCGAGCTGCCCGGCATCAGCAAGGAAGACGTGCACATGGAGTTCACCGACCCCCAGACCCTCCAGATCCGGGGCCGGGTCGAGCGCACCCGCACCGAGGGCAACCCGCCCGCCGGTCTCCTCGAGAACAACAAGTCTGCCGATAACACCAAGGCCATCGCGGAGCAGGCGGCCGCGGCCGACGACCACGCCGAGACGGCCTCGAACCACTCGCACCACGCCACCGTCGAGGACGACCCGGAGGAGAGCTCTGGCGCTGTCACATCATCCAACTCGACTCCCCAGGACACGCCGGCCACGACCGTGTCCGAGACGGTCAAGCCATCGGCCCCGGCCAAGCAGCAGCAGGAGAGGCCCGGCCACAAGTACTATCTGGTCGAGCGCAACGTCGGCTCCTTCTCGCGGTCCTTCAACTTCCCGAGCCGCGTTGACAACGAGGCGGTCCGGGCCTCGCTGGACAACGGCATCCTGAGCGTCACGGTGCCCAAGGCGCCCAAGCACCAGACGGGGCGCCGCATCGCCATCAACTAAAAGACGATGGGAATCGAAATAATCACAACACATTCAACACGATTTGAGAGGAGGAGTAACGGCACTTTTGTCTTTTTGTTTTTCTGAATGCATCAGCGACACGAAACTGGGAAGGGTGTTATAATCTGGCATGGCTTCAGGCGTCTCTACGACATTTTATCAACTGCATTTTCGGTTCCCTTGCGACATAAATAAGTTAATTTCAGGGGTTCTTGCCTGTAAGAAGCTGTAATAGAACGCGAATACAAAAACTTTCAAACAACATGACTATTCCTGATATGGTGAATTGTGAACATTGTGACTAAAAATATGACCGACTTATCAACACACATACTCTCTAACCAAAAAGACTGACTTGACATAGTCCGACAGACAAATGAATTCGCTTGATTATCTCATGGTATAGTATTCATCACCACACCGCACTTGGGGCCTTTGAGACAAGTCACTCCGCCCCCAGCCCTCGTTTCATGTCCAACAACATTATCTTGTGTTCTGTTGCCAACTTTGTGACTTCTGCTCATTTCTTGAGGCGTTATGGTGTATTATCTTGTCTTCTTATCTCCCATACTTGCATGTCAGAATGATTTCTCACGTACAACTCAGGCCAAAGCTCCGATCTAGTGATCGCACATCAACCGTAAATATCCTACACTGAATGACAATAGTCCTGCCGGTAACACGGGGAAACCCACCCATTCATCAATCCTGTACCTCGTGTTCGACCATACAGACTCCAAACCGCTCGCTCCAATAACTCGGGAATATTTCCCCATGTCCAACTGATCTGGATGTCATCTACTCGCACAACATCCCACTGCCGTCGCCGCCGCCCGAATCTGTCCGAGCCCTTCTACACACCCCTCTTCTCGGCTCGCGCTCGGCGGGCCTTGCACCGCCAGTCTTCGGGGTTACGTGACAGGTCGGCGACCCACACAAGACTCCTTCTGAGAGCGCCCCGAATCGCCTAAAATCTCTGCCTACCCATGCAAGCCGAAAACGCTCTCCAGAGTCGTCCGCGACGAATGGCGAAAAGGCCGCCCCCTTCAAACGTTGTTCTTTGGGGGCGGGCATTTGTAATCTCCATTGACCAAGTAGCCAGGCAAGCTAGCAAGAAGCGGACGAGGGACTTCTCCGGCCGCCACGCTGTCGCAGGGAAAGTACCGAGGCATAGTTTGGGACCTTTTTGAGGCTCCCTTGCCGCTCCGTCCGCGTTCTCTGCTGAACATTCTGCACCTGGGCGTTTTCCGGAGCTGGAAAAACAAATAATACGACGATATGAGACGTTGGCATTGACAAAAAACCAAAGCTGCTTTACACCTTTCCCTTTCCAAAGAGGACCCTCTTCGTATCTTACCCCGAACTCGTCACTGAAAAGACCGATCATCATCCTCCGTCCTGTAGAACCTCGTCGATGGCGCTCGCCATCCCAAGCTGCAGCGCGATCCAAATGCGCGTTCCCCCATAATCCACGGACTCGTGGCTGCAAGAAACAATCCATGCCGCACCCAGGCTAATACGACTATTACCGACTCAACTCTGAGCGAGACATCTGGTTCAAGAATTCGTTTGGTGGACAAACGTCATTCGTTGCCGGACGTGCTCCTACTCCCGTATCATCCGTGCACCACCAGCCTGTGATGCAGAAGAGGATGGCCACATGGGATCCTTGGCATCGATTCCCAAATCCTTGCCAAGGGGGAGGGGGGCAGCATGAGACGCGCCATCTCCGCCGTCTCAGCTCAGGTCATGTATTCATATAGGTGGCGGGGAGTCAGGCTACCACCGACCCGGACTCCACGAAATTGTACATCTGTCAGGCTCGGGAAGACACTCCGGGCTTTATGATCTGCGCAGATATCCTATCAAGTCGAGGCGGATTTTTCATGACCAGGCCGAATCTCTACAGGGTCGAATCGTTCACAAGTTGGTCGTGGTCTTACCGAGCAACTCCGCGATTCTCAAAGTTTATAATGTAGATATGAGATATCACTCAATGTTGCGCTGCATTTACCATCGCCTGCTGCAAATTGGGAGAAATATTTAGACTCTCTTCATCACATAACTTGATTCTTGGCAGATACGTGTTGATATTTCCCCGATACTTCGGATAATAGTATGACATAAGCAGCATAACTACAAAACATTACTACTCACTTGCGACTTATTTATCGTACTATTCTCAAGACCTTGAAAAATCAAAGTAATCAACCCGAATAATCATTCACATCAAAATCCAAAGAAACCAATTGAAGGACTTGATACAGCTCTATTATTCAAGGTCTGCGACCTGGAAACACTACTGTTGGGGCTGTTCACTGTCTATCCCTCGTGGACGGGAAAGACGCCATGACAAGTGAAAGTATGTAAAACAAAATGCCAAACACCATGCTGATCTCTACTACTTCGCGCGTATGCCAATTCATCGTCAAAGTCGGGTATCGTCTCCTCGTGCATTAGGTGTACCTCATGTACTGCGTGGTTCCCTCGATCCTGCAAACAGTGGACCGCGACCGGAAAAGGTACAGAAAAACAAACGAGTCACCCGTGCAACAACATTGCTGCACACCTGAACACGACGGCCTTCAAGGCCGGGTCGTGGGGGTGGGGGGCTCTTCAGGCTTCGGTCGTTCCCTCGAACTGTAGCACTCCTACTCTTTACATAGCAGCATAGGCGAGGAAACCGGCGGCGACAACAATGGCACCGTTGGGGAGGTGCTGGATGCCGGTGGGCATGGCGCCGGCCGTGGAGCTCGAGCTCGTGGCGGAAGCGGTGCTGGCAGCGGTAGCAGTTCCGGTACCAGAGGAGGAGCTAGCGGCGCTGGTGGTCGTGGTGCTGCCGGCAGTCTTGGTGCCGCACTCGTCCGAGATGCTGGTGGTGCAGTTCTCCTGGCCGGTGGCGTCGCCAGCGTTTGCGCTGATGCAGTTGGCAAAGGCGGTCTCGCAGATGTGCTAGATAGACATGGTGGGTCAGCGGGAATTCCGGTCCGGGGGCCTGATGATCTTTGCCAAAAAAGACATGGAAGTGGAACTCACGTAGGGCATAGAGTCAGAGTACTCGTTCATGTCGGGAGACGAGCCATCAGTGCAGGTGCAGGTGTAGTCGAGAGTGTCCTGTGATCAATGTTAGGAATCCCGACATGTTGACCATGTTTGAGTGACGGCGCAAGACTTACAACATCGCAGGTGTTGGCACTGGTGCTGCAGATCTGACCGCAGACGTTCTTCTCGGAAGTGCACCAAGAAGCTGGAAAAAAGATCGCATGTTAGCCACATGACATTTCGCTCGGGAGTTGCCGGCAATGCCCACGGCATGGCGGCAAGCTCTAGGAGAGGAGGAAGAACATACCTCTGGTGGCCAGGGTGACGGAACTGGGGTCAATCGAGAAGGTCGAGTTGCCAGCGGAGACAACAGTGAGAGCCGACAGGGCGGCAACGGCAACCTTGGTGACGAACATGTTGGCGAGAAATGTGATACTGAAGTGTACAGGAACAGGCGAGTGTATACAGTTGTCGCAAACAAATAAATGCTTCTGCTGCTAGATTCGACAAGCGCGGACTAGAACTCGCGACACCCGGTTAGCTTTGGGAATCTGGGAAATTGACGATGCTCGTTTGTTGTGGGTGGGTTTGGAGAGACGAGATATCGGACAAGAGTCGCAGGCGGAGAGAGCAGACAGAAAAGAGGCAGACGGTGAATACGACTGTTTCCAAATATGCTTCCGAAACGGGAGGCGACGAGAGGAAGTGACAACCCGAGTGACTGACTGACTGGCCAACAAACACTCACCTGAAATGAAAACAAAGTCTCAGACTCTTTTTCTATTTTTCTCTACTGTGCGGAACGGGAACGTACAAATGGGAAACGACGAGAGGAAGAGGGAGGGAGGGAAGAGTCGCGAATTTGAAGGCATGGGCAGCAGGTGCGAGGTTAAAACAAATCTGCGAGGGAAAGAAACGACGTGCCCCCCATGTACTTACTACATCCGACCTCGACCACGATGCCGCCCACAAACCGGCGGGCAACGGGGCCACCTGGATGTACCAACCTACAAAGACCATCAATGTGCACTATCACTTTTTTACCTGCCTCCGCTATTATTCCATACTACACTACCTTGAGCCACTCGAGCTATCTAGCCGAAATCCATCCATGTTGCATGGGAGGGATGGGGATGGGGAAGAAGAGATGCGCGAAAGCGAAAGCAGCAGGCCATAGCAGTAGGAGGCCAGCAGCTCTGCAGCAGGCGCGCGCGCGACAACAGCAACGGCCTCTCTCTCTTCTCTTCTGTCTCTCACGATCACTCACCACTTGCCCCGAACCAAACCAGGATGCGACGCAGGCCGACGCACCTCTGCGCATTCCCGCTCTCCCCAACCCTGCTAGCCTGAGCTAGACCCTGTGCGACCCCTGCTAGCATATCAGGCAAAGTACCTAAAGTTTGGCTGTCCAACCTCTCGAGGGCAGCGGTATTCATGTCTGAGTCTCCCATCAGAGTTCAAATGGTACCTAGTTGCTAGTGGCTGGTGGGAGCTCAACGAGAAACATTGCCCAGTGCTGGGTGCGTCGGCAGGTGCGATTGGCGAATCAAAACCCGGCGCCCAGCAGCTCGTTGGAGTCGTTGCGGTTGCCAGAAATTCGCTAGTGCCTTTTCTAGCTCCAGTGGCAGCTCGATAATTGTGGCGTCCTTCTCGATAAGACAGCTGGTCATCCACCAATAGCACGAGAGGCCCGCACCATTCTGACCAGGAACAGGCCGGTGCCTCAGCAGAATACGCGGCTCGCTCAACTCTTTTGGCGTGTTTTTTTCCCTTCTTCCGCTGGGCTGGTAGCGTACAGAGTAGCTTCGTTGCCGGAGCTCTCTCTCAATCCATTGACAAGACGTCTCCAGAAAACACAAGAAAATAGGCGGACCGACAATTGACCAATCCCCCCCGAACAGACGGCCAATGCGTACTACTCACAGCATCAACGACATCATCCTCATCAACGGCGCTTTCCTCGACAGGCATCAAGCTTGCGAGAGGTTTTAAGTGCCTACAGCTGGGGATCTCTTGGCTCACACTCGAAATGTGCCATTGCACCCAAACCAGAGCTGAGCGCTTTCGTAAATGCGGAGAGGGAGATGCACACGCACGACGGGCGCAGCAAGCACATGCATCAATCATTGCATGCTTTGCAGGCCCATGAACCTCGAGACCTGGATCCATCCTATCTGAGTTCACATGACGAGCGCACACCCACGGCGGCGAATTCGATACGAAGCCCATGGCAAAGTATGGGCACCAAACCGTACCTAGCTCGACTCGACTGGCCGGTGCCGAATGGGGTGCAGCCATCGCGCTGCCGAGACTCCCGTTCAGACATCAATCGCCAGACTCCAAGGTCTCTCTCTGTTGCGCTTGTCCTCCTGTGCTCTTGTCGTCGCTTGTGCTCGTGCTGGTCCTGAGCATGATCTTCCCTGTTTCCAAATGCCGGCCACGATTGCGCCAAATAACAAAAAAACTATCAGTGCGACAGACAAGCATACAAATCCCATGCTCATGGACTCATATCCTGGTCGGAATGCGAAATTGAGTCAACTAAAACCAAGTCCGTGACCCCGAGGGACTGCAACGGCGCTACCTTGCCTACCTTTACCTGAGAACTGGGACGTCTCTTTTCAAAAATTTGACCGTCAAATCTCGGTCCAATGATCCTTTTTCGCCATCCATGGGAACGTCACTAGCCACAGCTAGCCACCACATGCAGACATGGAGGGCTCCAATCTCGTAGATCCGGCTTTAATGACCGAAAAGCTTGGCACTGCCTGATTTCACCTTATTAAGTTGGTGCGACCTTCATCTCGTCACTCTCTCACACATATGAAACGACAGTATATTGTGCCAAAATACAATCAATTATACTACATACCCCAACCCATGTGCTTTCTCTGCTCGGTTGGGGTTGGAGAAGGACAAGTCTTGATCTGGTGTAGCCAGGGGCCCTTTGTCGTCGGGTCGAGTCCAACGAGCAGGTTGACCGCTTACCCTACGGTACACGACACTAACTGTGCGACGGGAACCGCATTTGACCTCGGATCAACAACGATCGGTCGGCTTGGTCCGATGAGCCATCCGCTTTCAGATAAACCGTCTGGCATCTGCCCACATATGGAGAAAGTTTTTTGACAGAAAGTGGAACAGTCGTCGCAATTGAGATGGGGTTTTCAGGTCGCCAGGGTTCCATTCCCAACTGTACGAATAAGCTCGAGCAAACTTGAACCTTGTCGCCCAACGCTACCAACCGATAGACGCTGCCGTTGGCTTTCTCGCACGTACCGCTTCGAAGAAGAAACTTCTCTTGGCAGCAATTTCCGCCGTCGGCCTCCCATGTCTCCGCTCTGGGCACGCCCGCATGCACGAAAGGAAAATGAAGACATTCACGACCTCCTGGTCATTCAATCTTCTGCCTTGAGCGGTGGTGAGACCAACCTTTTGAGTAGCATCATTCCTATTCCGCAGATTACGTGTCACTTCTTGCATATTACTTCTTTCAATGGTACAATCCTATTGTGCGGGTTGGCGGGTCATTGCTCGAAATGGACCAACCTACTTGCTTGATCCCTTCTCCAACATGGATCGATTGCCAATAATAACAAATCGCAGTGATGATGATGCGATTGAGAATACTCCGTACTTTGCACATGCCGCCATTCTACACCAAAAGGGTACACGATGTATTTGGGTGGCCCCTTGCACAATTCATCCAAAAGTTGTCAGAACTCGATGTCTTATCTGACGCGGTCTTCTACTCCGTATATGAACCATGATACCTGCCGCGACGTGCCGAGCTGGCCGAACAGCCAAATAAAGTACGCAAACACGGGCTGAAGCTGAAGCATCTACATGGTGTGCCATGTATGCCGTACGTGGTTGCGCTATCACGAGAACCAATTGATGCTCAGACTCCAAGCTTTGGGCATTTTCAGAACAGAGTGCCTCGGATCCAGTCTTTCGGTGACAGAACAATAGTTTGTTAGTGCCCAATGACAGGACGTGTTTTCGGCATCAGGTTCATGGAGATCGCAATTAATTTCAGGTGCCGGAAGCAAGGACCACGGGACCCGGCAGCGGAGAGGCAGAGAGAGGTTCGGTCCTCGGGCTTCCAATGGTGAGGAGGCCGGACCTGGACCTGACCTGCAGCAAAAGTTAGCGAGCTCCTCTCGGCGGATCTGTCTTATGTCGTTTCCAACCGCGTTTTCTATCAACAAAGGCCGGACCATTAGCTCAGCGGTAGAGCATCTGATTCCAGTTATCGGGACATCCAGAAGGTCGTCCGTTCAAATCGGGCATGGTTCAAATCCATCCGGTCTCACCGTTTCTTTTTTTGTCAACTTTTTTGTTCTAATTACCTTTTCACCAACTCCGCGCACCACTGCGTGATGCATCAACATGACATCCTATTATTACTAACACAGGCCATAATCTACAGTGCGACAAATCTCTATATTCTGACTTTTTGCGAAATTTTATTCCAACGCCAAATCAAAAGTGCCAGCTTCAAAAAAGGATAACTCGAATTCATGATCGATGCATATTCTATACAATCACATCAGAGCTGAAAGGCAGACCAGATCCAACGACGCGTACTAATAAGCGCCGATTATAGTCCAGACTAACCAGCGAGACGCAGAAGACTTCCAATCTCAACCAAGCTTTTTAGTTATCCCGCTTTCGCGGGAACTTGCTCGACCCTTCTGAGCGATTTGGAGAATCACCACCATTGACGCAAGCCAGTCGGAATACCTGTATCTTTTCCCGCGACCGAGACTGGCGGCTGTACAGTTCGCTCGTAGTCTTGGGAGTACGAGAGCTTCTGATGCGAAGTCTTTTGCGACTGCACTCGACGCCTTCATGTTCCAGCCAATAGTCAGGCCATTTTACTGCCGAAGTCGTCCACGCCGGTTCGCTGATTGATTTACTTCTACACTTGTTGTATTTGAGCATGAGCCATTACAACGCTTCTACATACACAAGTTGGCCGGTTCTCAATGAGGTCGCTGTGACTCGGGTGAAAGTCGCGCGGTATGCAAAGCATATGAAGATCACGAGCACCCAAGAGCAAAGCATAACCTCCTTGGCGAACTCGCTGGCTTGAGAGGTGAAGACCTCTGTTGAATCTCTGTCATGAGCTTGACTGCAAAGCCTGTTACTACTAGAGACTGGTTCGGACATAAGATCAGAACAGGATGCGCCAATTTTTATAGCGCCAGAATCTTAACTGTGCAGGATCAAGTGCACCGAGACTAATTCCGAGCCGAATGCCACCACGGTGAGCGCTCATTCGAGTTGCATCTCACAAGGAAAGTGGTGTATGGCGAGGTCTCGCAATTGGGTTGCACGACTTGCTCTTTACAAGTGGCCAGGCTAAGTGGCCATGTGGGTATGTCGTCCTTCCATTGCTTCCACTGCGAAAAGAACATAAAGCTCACTGCCCAATAGAAACACAAGCCGCTGTCAAAAACACAAAACGTGTGCGAGTCAATACAGATGTCAGATCGTAGTACACGAACTGACAACCGGATCTGATCTGGGACGGGCCAGGCCGCGGCATGATTTTTTGCATTCAGCTCAGCAGCATTCCAGCGCAAAGGCACGCTAATAATAACAAGAAGAGGAGCCGAGCGAAGAGAGAAACACGGGCGACGAATCACAGTGCCGAGCTGCGCCCCAGATTTATACCCTGTCCGTGAAACTGCCAAGACTCATCCCGGGAGTTCGGTGTAACGACAGAACGAGCAGAGAAATTCCCGTTGATCGAATGTTCCATCTTGGCTGCCACTCCAGCCAGTTAAATGATGGACGACGAGAGACTATTACACCACCGATACGACGCTGACAACCACAAGTGTCAGCACCGAGGCTGAAAGGAGTAGTCGCGCATAGTTGATGCCGACACACATTCGTGCCTTTTTCAGAACGAGGCAGAGCCCAGCCGGCTATTGTGGCACCTCTTGGCTCCTCATGTCTGGTGGAGATTCCCTCGGGAACCGGTTAGCCTCTCTGCCTGGGACGCTGCGTAACGTGACGCCGGCGTGTCTTTGAGTCTCAGACTGATTGGGGTCTTCCACTCGAAGGGGGATGCCCATACACTCCAACACGCGGCTGTTCAAGGTTCTGCCTCCCTGCAGAGGCCACTCACTCGCGCGGCTCAAAGATGAAAGGATCCTCGGTCTCCTCTCTTCCACGCCTTCCCGTTGGAGGAAATGCTGTCGACATGGCCCGAAAGACCGGACTGCTACTCTAAATGCAACCTTTTCCATCGTGGAACCTGGGGAATGGCGCAGAGCCGCCGGAGGAACTCGTTCACACGAGTGAATAGGGGGGTGAACTAAGCAGCGCAGAGGGATACTTCGGATGATATATCTTGGAGTCGGGCCCCCCGTCATGTCTGTCGTCTGATCAGCCTCTTGGTAGCCAGTCTCTCATTCCCCAATCGGTGCTTTTGCCAAGCTTTTGTTTCTCCAAAATGTTGTTTCAATCCGCATTTCTCAGTCTCTGCGCTGGGCTGACCCAGGCAGCCTTGACATACAAGGGCGTGGACTGGTCCTCGGTCGCCGTCGAGGAGGCCTCGGGCATCACCTACAAGACCACGAGCGGCACCGCTGAGGCGTTGGAGAAGATTCTGGTCGATAGCGGCGTCAACACGGTCCGGCAGAGGGTGTGGGTCAACCCGTCCGATGGCAACTACAACCTCGACTACAACGTGGCCCTGGCCAAGCGCGCAAAGGCCGCCGGCCTCAACGTCTACCTCGACCTGCACTACTCGGACACGTGGGCGGACCCGTCGCACCAGGCCATCCCGTCCGGCTGGCCGACCGACGTCTCCAACCTGGCCTGGGAGGTGTACAACTACACCCTCGACGTCATGAACGCCATGAACGACGCCGGCGTCTCGCCCTCGATCGTGTCCATCGGCAACGAGATCACGGCCGGCATGCTCTTCTCCACCGGCAGCACCTCCAACATGTACAACCTCGCCGAGATCCTGCACTCGGCCGCCTACGGCGTCAAGGACAGCGACCTGGCCACCACCCCCAAGATCATGATCCACCTCGACAACGGCTGGAACTGGGACACCCAGGAGTGGTGGTACACGAGCGTCCTGGCCGAGGGCCCCCTGTCCACCTCGGACTTTGACATCATGGGCGTCTCCTACTATCCGTTCTAGTAAGTTTTCCTTTCCTCTTCTTCTCGTTCCCGGCGAGACACTTTTGTCTCAGTATATCCTTTTTGCAACCGGCTAACATTCCTGTCTCCAGCAACTCGGCAGCCACGCTCGCGAGCTTGAAGACCAGCCTGACCAACATGGCCAGCACGTGGGGCAAGGAGATCATGGTGGCCGAGACGGACTGGCCGACGTCGTGCCCCTCGCCAGCCTACGCCTTCCCCAGCGACCTGTCGTCGATCCCCTTCTCCGCGGCGGGCCAGACCACGTTCGTGCAAAAGGTCGCCGCCGTCGTCGCCGCCGTCTCCGGCGGCTCCGGCCTCTTCTACTGGGAGCCCGCCTGGGTCGACAACTCGTCCCTCGGCTCCTCGTGCCCTTACAACACTATGTTCGAGTACCCCGGCACCGCGCTGTCGAGCTTGGCCGTCTTCAAGACCATCTAAGCGAGGACATATCTTGGGAGGCTAGTTTCCCTGTATCCATTTGTTCAATTGCACATAGTAGTTTTTTCGAAACCTTGTTTTCTGTATATATTTGTGTGGCAAATAAAAATGCATAACCCACTGCTTACCTACCCAAAAGGATTCGTAACAATATTCGAAAACAGTCAAATGTCAGATCGTGTCTCTCCCATTGTGCATTTTTCCGCCGGGTCCCTCTCCTGCCCGGCCGGCGAGCCTTTGTTCAATCCGGCATGTCTCACTTCCCTCATTTCCTTTAATAAAGAACCGTCGAGTCGAGCTTAGTCATTCCCATCCCTCGATCTTTGGAATGTGTTTTGGAATTACACAGTCCCACGCGCCAGCGCAACGTTTTTTTGCCGCTTGCGAGACAATGAAAGCGGCCACTTTTGCGTCCGGGTCGGAGGGACGACCGCTGGGGCATACGTTAGCTGGCCCTCACCCAGATAATGTTGACCACAAGTCTTCCCGAGGATGTGGAACATCAACATGAACGAATAATGGAGGATTTGTTCTCGTAGCACTTCCCTTTTTGTTGTTCTCACAACCCACCGCCCCCCTCAGTTCCGTACAGTCCTCTTACCCCCATACGACATCCTGGGAGAGAGCACCATTGCTTCATTATCTCTCTACGACCGATTCTGTTACAAGTGAAAAGAAAGATGTGGTTGAGGGATATCACCTCGGAGACGGGCACGCCCAGCCCGTCGAGGGTCGCGCCGGTCACGGCGACGCCCAAGATGACGGCGCTGGCGACGCTCCCCGTCCATTTCAACACGGAGGATTTTGTCATGGGCCCGGATACATGTGGCTTCACGTCGGGGAACACAAGTAAGAGATGACAATGACCTACTAATGTACTCGGCGACCTTGGTTCTGACCACGTTGTATAGTTACTTGTACCAACTCGACCGACTACTGCATGAACATCGGCGACTACCGCGGCTGCTGTGCCGGCGGCATCGATCAGTGCAGCGCCACCGTTTATACGACGTGTCAGGAGGGACTGGATAATGCTTACGAGGCTCATGTCTTGTACTGGTATGTCGGATTCTGGAATCTTAGAGGAAGAAAGATTTCGCCCTTGCATTCTCCATCGGGGTATATCATACTAACACAAGAGCAACAGCACCGGCGACTCACCGGCTTGTATGACACACTACTACACCACCGAAGACATCCCGGGGCATACCTATACAAACGTGGCATGCGGGACGAGCGATCTCTTCGGCCAATTATTCCCCTACCCGCCCGAGTTGATGCCGACGACGTCGGCACAACCGACAAACAGCACGACCCTGTCCTCGGACACCGACAGCACGGAAAGCGAAAGCAGGCCCGTCCCGACCGGGGCCATCGTCGGAGCCATCGTCGCCGCCATCATCCTCGTCATCTTCCTGATCACGGCGACGGTCTGCTTCGCGCGGCGCAAGCGGTCGCAGGCGCACCTCAACACGTCGGCCGCCAAGGCCGCCGCCCACCACGACGGCGGAGGCAACAGGAAGGGCGGCGTCAAGCCCGTCGACGCGCTGCCCGCCGTGGTGTCGAGCGGCGGCGGCGGCGGAAACGAGGCCGCCGAGGTCGAGCGGAAGCGGCGCCTGCGCCTGTCCACGATCCCCGAGGTCCTGAGCCCCACGTCCCCGGCGGGTACCGGGAACATGTCCCGCAAGTTCAACAAGTCCAAGTCCGCGCGGAGGTCGTACGGGCCCGACTGGCCGCTCGGCTCGGCCGACCCGCTCGAGTCGCACCCGATGCCGCTGCCCCCTCCGCCGCCGCCGCCGTCGGCGCAGAACACGCCCGACCCGGAGAAACCGGGCGAAGAGACGCCGCAGACCCCGAGGCGCTCGATCCCGACGCTCAATCTCTTCGCGGCGTCGCCCACCGCAAAGAGCCACAAGAGAACGGGCTCGGCGTCGCAGCCCGTCGGCCCCGCGGACGATACCCTAAAAGTGTCGCCCATCACGCCCGACTCGGCGCGCGTCATGCTGCAGAGCCCGCGCCTGAGCTACCACCCGGTCAGCCCGATGGACGCGGCGTTCAACGACGAGGTGGAGAGGCGGGTGAGCCGGCTCGAGGAGGCGGGGCCCTCCGAAGACCAAAACAGGTCCGGCGAGGTGTCGCCGATCGACGACGACGACGACGACGATGACGTCGACGCCAGACATCCCCTGGACAACAGGTTGAGCCTGATCTCGGTGCCGACGGTGAGCGAGGACGGGGCCAGGCTGGATGATATCGTCAGCCCGGTGAGTCCTCAGGAGGAAAAGCACAAGGAGAAGAAGGTGGAGGGGGAGGATGTGGAACAAAAGGAGGATGAGGTCGAGGAAGCGGGTGATGTGAGTCCCATGTCAGTCAGTCCGATTGAGAGCCGGAGAAGCAGTTTGAGGAAATAAGGGGCCGTATAAGGCTTTTGTGTACGATGTGATAGAAAGGTTCTATTATTTTGGAAATTTCATGGATCTGGTCTCGTGAATTGGGCTGGCTTTGATGGATTATTTGGAGAGTCCTGCGTGTTTTGGACAGATACACTTCTTGTACCTCATATTTTGGATACTACCCCGTAATGATATTCTGCTTTTGTTGCATCGTTGCTGTGCTGAGCCTAGGATACGGAGAACGGGTATCATGATGGCCGTCTATATGGTAATTCTCGAGATCTTGTGTTTACAATGCCTGTTTGTTGTCCACTCACTGAAGAATCACTATACCTTAAAATGCGCTCCTTGACTCGAATCAATTCATCGATAGATATTATATATATCTGGATATTGACCTAGCTAGCTGTTTTATTCATCTTACGTCTCGTTTGCATTAGGAAATGCGCACGGGAAGCCTAGACACTCTGGTCTTCCCTCCCACTATGTACAGAGCTTTCACTAGCAAAGCAGCAAAAGAGGCAGTGCCGACTGACTTTTTGGGAAAGCTAGTTTCCAAAGTTCACCTCCCTAAATCAAAACCGTAGTCTCTGTCAATAACTTCATTCTAGAATCGTGTTGCGCGACCATTTTATTTGCTCGACTATACTTATGGAGCAATAATCTTGAGTCTTGACAACAAGTTTGATGTGGCACTTTGAGGACTTTCGCATGTAAACGACTAACCTAACATTCATCCGTACCATACACAGAAGTCGTATCACATAGATCAAACTTCAAATCCAAGTCAAAATTGCTTACGCGGCTTCCAAGCAAAGCTGTTTCTTTTGTATAGAGCGTCACGTGACATGTACATATAATCCGACCAGGGTCGACCGACAACCCCTCGCCATTCGCCGCCACCCATTTCTGCCCAAGAAATTAATACAGAGTCCACGATTTTATATATTTCGGTCATGCAAAAGAATGGAAAACGCATCGCCTTTCGTAGCAAACCCCTGTCAGGTCGCATGCAACAGCTCAAGACGACGGCGCAGTGGAAGCCCCGGGGGGCGTTCCGCTTCTTCGACCTGCCGCCCGAGATCCGGCGCAAGATCCTCGAGGGCTTCGTCCAGGACGAGCGCACCAGCCACCGGGACGTGCTCAACCTGTTTTATACCTGCGGCACGCTGTACGCCGAGACGGCCGAGCTGTACTTCAATGAGGTGCTCGAGGACACGACGTCGTCCAGGGGCCGGCCGGCGCCGTTCCTGACGGGCGCGTGCTCGCGCATCCGCGCCCGGCGCTACGTGCGCCACCTAACCATCGAGTTCGAGCTCCAGGACCACATACACCTGTTCTCCGAGCGGTACGCCGCCTCCGTCCGCGACATGGTGGACCACGGCAAGCTCGAGCGCCTGCACCTCGTCATATCCACGCACTTCCCCTCGTCGGCCTTCTGGGGCGGCGACCCCATGGAGATGATGTACGACGAGAAGCTGCTGGGCGCGCGCCCCGGCCAGCCCGACCTGGTGGCGCCGCGATTCGTGGCCGAGAAAGCCTTTCAGGGGTTCCTCGAGTTCCTGCGCGCTGCAAAAGTGAAGCAGATGGACGTTGTTGTGGATGCGTACGACCACCACTGGGTCTGGTGTCCATTCCACCGCAAGGACCCCGAGGGGCGGCCGTGTAATGGCAACTGGAAGAGCCCCGGCCGACTGCTCGTGGTGGACTGGAAAAAGGCCGTGAATGCCATGCTCGGGCTGCGGACGAGTGATCATATTGACAGTGAGGATAAGAAGCCTGCTTCGTAAATGTCACGCTTGTCTTGGCCTACTTTTGACGATTTTTCTGAGTTGGGAATTTCTAAGCATTTGCATTTGATTCATCGCTGCTTTCACAAAACTAGACATATACTTATATATGACCACAGCCATCCGAGACCGTTCACATCATCTGATTCTGCCCAATCATAAAATCATGAATACCTCGCACCTCTTTAAAACCCGCGAACACTAAACGGAGCATTCGGGCTGCTCATCATCTTCATGATACCGGCGTACAACTCCCGCCTCGCGGCGTCGGCGTCGTGGTTCTTGACGGCGAGCTCCCCCACGGGAATTTCCTCTTTACCCTCCTGCAACCCCGCCCAGGCGCCATCGATAAACGCCGCCAGCGGCATGCCAAAGTGGCCCTCGCCGCGCGCCACCAGGTCGGCCTGCGAGCTGTGCAGGTCGGTCTGGACGGCGGGCGGGATGATCTCGACGACGCGGATGTGCTTTGACTTGTCGTCGTGCGCGAGCTGCGCCCGCAGCGTCCACAGGATGCTGTGCAGGGCCGCCTTGGTCGCGCAGTAGTTGGCGGGCCGCGGGATCGGCACGAACGCCAGCCCCGACGTCACGGCCATGAGGCCGACGGGCTTGGGCGCCTGCGCCTGCAGGTGCGGCAGGAAGGCCGCCATGAGCGCTATGTACGACGTGTAGTTGGTCGTCAGCTCGTCCTGCACCGAGGCCAGGTCGATGGACGCCGGGTTGGTGAAGTCGAGGGTGCGCTGGACGCCGGAGTTCAGAATGACGCAGTCGATGTCCGGGTACTGCTTGGTGAGCGATACAGCCCAGTCCTTGATCCCGGTAATGTCGGTAATGTCGAACTGCGACGCGGCCGCCTTGTCGGCGCCGTGCTTGGCCACGAAGGCGTCGAGGCGGTCCTGCCGCCGGCCCGTGCCGATGACGAAGACGCCGTTCTCGATCATGCGCTCGGCCAGGGCGAGGCCGATGCCCGAGGTGCAGCCGACCATGAGGACCGTCTTGTACGTGAAAGCCATTTTTGATCGTTGAGATATTTCCGTCGCGGAAAAGTCTGAAAGAGGATTCTCGCTGTCAACTTGTAATAAAAGATGGTTCCGAGAGAGGTAGGTCGGTTGTCAAGCTGTGATGTCACCGGAACAGAAACCACCTAGGAGTCGAATTGACTTTGTTGCAAGTTCCAACGTAACTCTCGACTTTCATCTCGAGCAAATGGCCAAGAGATATATATACTCATCTTCGAGGAGGAAACGTCGGAGCTAGTAGGGGTATAGGATGCTGATATCCTAGTCTCCCGCAATACTCCATGACATAATACAAGAAAGAACACCCCACCTTTTAGATGCCGGGCGTGGGATACGGCAATCTAGTTCCCCATATTAAGAAGAATAGGGCGCATTTCCCCTTTCGGGTTTGTTAGCACATCGGATTTGGCTGGTATCTGTAACCTCGCGCTCCGAATGCCTTGTTAAACCCGGTCTGCCCCGTCTATAGAGCTCTCTGCTTTCCAACAATGCGGCCCCCGGTCCGCACATTGTCTTAACCCCAGATTTTCGTACGAGAGAGTCTATCTGTTGAAGAAAAGTATTCACTTATTTTTGCTTAATTGTAAAAAAATTGCACGGTCGGCTTCTTGGGGACTAAACTCCGTGCTCGTGTCAATTATCTTGGCTTGCACAACGAAAGCACTTACAAGTGATAATTCAGGGAATGGCTTCTAATCGCGATAACTCCGCCCAGTTAAGGAACCATCGTCAACGCCCATTTGTTGGGAGCAGAGTTGACGGATGAATTTTGGGAAATGGTCTTTCGCATTTTGGCCGCACAAATACACCATTCATATAAAGATAATTGGGCACAAAACAAATTATAATCTCTTCAGGTGTACATGCACATGCGCGCATCTACCGACCACTAAACTTGTCAACCTTGACCGTCCGGCTAGCAGCGTCACCTAGGAGGACCTTGGCAATCATGTTGCCCGTGGTCGTACTGGTAGTGCCCTGATAGAGCGTGTACTCGCCCGCGGTGCCATACTCGGTCATGGCGACGGTCTCGTTGATGATCTGCTTCACAAACAAGCCACTCACAGCCGTGGGGACGTATAGGGTCGCCGTCATGCTGCTGCCGTCTTCCGGCTTGAGCGACGTCAGTGCCGCCGCCTTAATAGTGAGCTTCGATCGGCTGCTGCTCGTGCTCTGCTTGGACAAGATGAAAATCTCGTCGTTGATCGGGTACGTCTGATCCTCAAAGTTGAGCAGCGACGTCCCCGGCGAGGCCGTGGTGCTATTGAAGCTCCAGTACTTTGTCTTGCCGAACAGGGACGTGCCGCTGCCCGAAGATGTGCCTGTCGTTTGGTCTGCCGAAGTGCCATCCGTGCCCGAGGTCGTATAGGTCACGGTGCTCGGGGGCGAGGCATCGGTGTAGAGGTTTCTAATCAGGCCGGACACGGAGACGTTGCCCGACGCGTTGACATCTAGAGCCACATCTACAGCCTTCCAGGTCATGGGCACGATCGGATCGGAGAGCTGTACATCGGCTGGGACTGTATCGATCATGCGCTCGAAGAGGGAGAGGCAAGTGGCTTGGAACGCTGTCTCCTCGGAGAGGGCCTTCATGGTTTCATTATTGTCGGATGTGTATAGACGGAGGTCTGAACGGTCCTCCTCATTGGGTGCCGTCACCAGAAGACCGCCCTGTTGCCCCGTGCCATCAAGACTGCATCACCATTAGTGTCTGCTGTGTAGTGCGTGTGATACGGCCATCATGTCTTACTATTCATTGATGACACTGGCGTCAAAGTCGGCTGGCGTATCGTCGAAACCTACTCCGCCGTTCAAGCTATGACAGAATCAGTACTTGCATCCATCTGAGAAAGTGAAAAAACAGACACTTACTTATTGCTGCTGACAACACTCTCATCGACAATTTCCGGAAAGTTACTGTAGTGGATGCGTCCAAGAGAGTGGCCGCAGGCTCTGCAATTATGATTAGGTGGTTGGCGACGATATATAGTATGGGGGCTCTACTCACGTCAATGCAATCGTTTCGGCCTGGTTGAAGCCTGCTGCTTCGAACTGGCTGAGAGTGGTCTCAATATCTGTCGTTGGCTCAGGTACCCCCGATGGCCCAGCTACGAGGGCATCTTTCCTGCCCGCGCGCAGAGCAATATCGCCTACTGTAGCTCCGCAGGTCGACAGTGAAGCGACAAGACCCTGCCATGGTTAGTGATGTTCGAACAGAAGAATCATGGTCCATACCAGTGCGATGTTGTCTGCCATGCTCATATAGCCAGTTATTGTCTAGATTATACTTCAGTATGATCACGTTTCCGACGAAGTTTAGGACAAACTAACAGGTCCCATCTGTTTACGATATAGTCAGCATCTTACACTACCTAAAATACACATAATTTTATTTTTGGAAGACACTCACAAATCTCAGGGTATCCTCAATAAACTGTCCCGGGTTCTCAGCACGGTCACCTTCGTAACCAATGGAACCGTCGACGCCACTAATATCTTGTTAATGAATGTTATACACCTTGGCCTGCGTATTAGCCACTCACCCAGTTCCTGCAGCAATATTTGCCGTAATGGCATCATGGAACGCCATGCGGACCCACTGCGCAGAGCTCTGCTCGCCTCTTTTGCTGCCACCACTGGAAAAACCAACGTAGTTGCTGCAAGGCGTTACGGCGTTGATGAAGCCATCACTGTTGGTGCCAGAGTTGTCGACGAGCACGTGCTCCATCTCCTCGTAGATGTCACGAGGGTCGATGCCATTGTAGTACGCCGAAGCTGAGCTCATGAAGAGCTGAACAGCTGGAAGAATTCGGCGAAGAAAGTGCATAGTGTAAGCGAGAGTGTAGGTATAACGACTGAATACCGATGCTTCTGCGATACTCTGAGATTTCTGTTCGGGCTCGATCCAGCACCTTTATATAGAGAAGCGAGAAAAAGCCAGTCTTGCTGCTTCCTACTCGCATCACGAGAAGGCTGAAGAGTCAGATTTCGTGAAGTTACATTGCCTTGGGCTAAGCGTCAGTCAGTTCACCTGCAGATTATAGAGCTCGCGGCTTAACGCGCTTGGCGAACCCTGAGGACGTGCTTCTAGCTCCGCTGAATACAACGTCAGGTTGCAAGGCATCTCGTTGCCACGCCTTGCTCCATGCGTAGTGCCGGTGATGGAGTCCGAAATACCGAGCCGTGTCCCAAGAGCGTGGCAGTAAGGCCTTGAGGCATTCAAGTGGTCGACAAATCTCGCTTTGTGCTGACTATACGCGCGTCTGTTCAAATAGTTCCATCTTGGCAAGACCCTTGGATACTACCGTCTGCATGCAGGTTAGGTATGACCGTAGCAACGGACGGCGGCTATCAAGAAATGTAATCAGCATGGCAGCTCTCCTCGAATGGCAGGAAAGCGTTTGTAACATGTTCTGTCACGGATGCCGATGACCAGTCAACCATGAGTATACTGCCCTACGAGCTCTTTTCATACTAGTCATGACTGGGCAGGTTCCTGCATTTCTTGACAAATCGTGGCCGGCGAGCATGACCATATACCCTCGAGGAACTCACCTGACCTATAAGGATCGCCGCCCTCCATTTAAGCTTAAGTTGAAGCTTGGCTCAGCTCCTCTCGAGTGGCTTTTGTTGTCGCCGATCGAATTGCCCAATACAGGAGGTAAGCCGGCGAGCAGGTGCGCCTCTTCAAACCTCCATCCCACCAGAGCAACGGAACCGGAGGGCCGGAGAGCTTCAAGGTTTTCTGCTTCTGCAAAGCCCTTCAAAAACTTGAGAAAACCTGACCAGTCATGTTGATGTAGTTGCAAATAGTAGCACGATAAGAACATGCCGGCTGGCCAGTCAGAGCGAATCGTGCCGTTCTCCGATTCTATTTACAGCTGTATGCAGCATGTATGGTTCAGGGGCGTACATGAACCCTCATTCGCTTCCTGTTGTAGGTCGTGGAAAAATAGATGGCAACAACTTGCTGCGATGAGAGTCTGCTGCTGCAGTGTAGCGAGAAGAGTCTCGACCTGGATATTCCAAATGACACTCTGCGCAGCCTCAAAAAATCCCACCTCTTACCTTGTAGCATGCCCGAGATCCGATCTTCAGGGAAGACCTATAATATGGCCGGGCACCCACATTCCGCTGGTTGAAAAACTTCCGAAGCCATTCAGGGCCTGGGAATCGGACAGCGTTGGATCTGACCGCGTGGCCCAGGTGGGTCTCTTAATATCCAAATCCCAGGTTCGAGATGGAAAAGCAGGAATTCCAAGTCCCATGAGCTGTCGGCCGAGAGCAAAACGGAAGGTCGCTCGCTGCGCAGGGTCCGGTAGCGCCTATTACAGGCCGTGCTCCCGCTGTGAACCGGCGCTTGAAGACGGCACGGTAATGTTTTCGCATGTTTCCTAGTAGGATACGGCCAGAATCGTCTTGTAAGTGGTCAGAATCATCGTAAGAATAAGAATAAAAATCCCGAGCGTCGTCAAGAGTTTGCGCGACTCCAAAGCGAATTGCTGCCATTAGTCATTCGGTGAACAGATACCAGCTGAAGTGTCTTGTTTCGCTCACAGCTGGTTGTACCCGGCGCTGGAATGAGGGTTAGAGCCAAGGCTTGGAGCAAGGGACCACGATTGCAAATGCCAAAGCTCTATGGTGATCGGCGCGACGTATTTTTCCGTCTGCGAAATTATTCACGACTTGAGATCCGTACTGTGTAATGTAAAATTTTAGGAGTTTCTAACAACAAAAGAGAAGAAGAAAAAGCAATGAATGCCTGCTGTTAATCCACAAAATACGTCAGATATCTTGTAGAAGGAGCTTGGACTCCCCAACGCTCATAGCGCCTGCCTGCTCCCTATCGCCAGGTCCCAACGCTCTTACCTTTTTAGTGTGAATAGCTACTGCCCCGCGGAGTGGTCTTTTGAAACTTGAACAAAAACTTGAGTATAATCTGTACATACCACTACTGTGTAGCTGTGGGAGAACACCAACCGAAGTACATCGCTATCTCTCGCCATGGCGACCAAGGACAATGTCGAGATCAAGCAATCTCCCATTACCGATTTTGGTCGCGGACTCTTTGCAACAAAGGACTTTCGACCTGGAGATGTCGTGCTTTCTATCGACCGCCCCCTGGTGGCCGAGCTCGATGTAGACCGCATGCTGGACAGCTGCGGCTGGTGTTTGCAGCGCGGTGCAACCGACCCAATGGAGCGCCAATACTCGGCTGCAATGGGCCTCCCGACTGGCTTTGTCGAGTGCAAGGCTTGTAGTGGATGTCGCCGGGTCGCGTACTGCTCAAAGAAGTGCCAGAGCAAGGCCTGGAAGGCCGAGCACAAGTACGAGTGCAAAGTCCTGGCCCCAAGCGAGAGGCCAGCCCTCCCCGACGCAGTTCGAGCAGTCATAAAGCTGCTGGGACGCCTCAAAGCGGAAGGTGACAAGGACGGCAGAACGAAGGAGGTTCTGAGCTTCCCTCCATTCGCTGGCGGCCAGGGCCTGGAGGATTTCGCCCGCAGGGACAAGAAGCTCTTTGACGATTTGAGCATGATGGGTTTCGCTGCGTGGAAGTATGTCGGCGAGCCAAGTTTGCCCGGCGCTGATGCGCAGAACATTTCCAAGGCTTTCCTGTTCAACGTTCGTACCCGACTTCCAAACCTGCTTCGCTTGGACTTGGACACCATCAGGCTGACCAACAATTGCTAGATTCTGAGCAACAAGTTTTCTCTCAGCTCTCCGCTGGACGATGTCCAACTTGGCATCGGCTTTGATCCCTTGATCTGCACCGCAAACCATTCTTGCGATCCCAATGTTGATCTCGTCTTCAATCAGCCCACTACAGTCCTCCGGGCTCTACGCCCCATCAAAAAGGGAGAGGAGATATTCATGAAGTATATCGATGTCACAAATCCCTTCAGCGTGAGGCAAGCTGAGATCAGTGAGACATATTACTTCACTTGCAAGTGCGCCAAGTGCAAGAAGGGCGCGACCAACAGCGAAGACCTCTTTGCTAAACCTGCCAGCGAGCTACCGAGCGAGTATCGCAAACGCGCAGACGACCTCATGGAACGCCATGAGTGGCAGCTGGCAAAATTCCTCGTCCCGGGTGGCAACGAGGAGGACCAGAAGAGACTGGCAGCACTACAGGCAGAGGCCTTCTCTGTTTCGGGCACACTGACAGACGTTAGGGAACCCAGCATACAAGAGATCAAGGATACCCTCAAGATGTGTCTCGACTCTGGGCTATGGTCATGGACGAGACAGCCAGTGCCCCGACTATGCCATCAACTATTCGCCAAGTACATAGCGAGCGGTGACCCTTACGGAGCGTTCAGAATCGGCCTGAAGTTGTTCTTTGAGATTTCTCCGAGCTTATACCCCCAGACTTTCTCGTCAGACAGGCTCGTCGATGCATGGGCCATGTCGACGGTCACCAATGTCCTCTGCGGCCCTATGAACAAGGAGGTGTACGATGAGTTCATGCAGAACGGGGTCGACCTGCGCATCGCATACTTTGGCTTCCTGTTCGCCGTTCACGATGACACGCCCAAGATGTTTGGTGCCGATTCACCCTTCGGAAAGGTTGTTGAATTTACGTACAGTCAGATCATGGCTGGTGTGACCATTGCCGAGTCAGAGATCCGAGACAAGGTCAAGGAACTATGGCCTTCCCTGGAGATGATAGGTAGGAGTGTCACTCTTCAAAGCCTCTGATGGAGGTAGCAACAGCCGATTTACACGTCCCGCTGCTCAGCATCTCGTAGCACTCGGGCAAAGAATGTCCAGGTGTGCGCTCGATATTGGACAGTGGAACCGCAAATCACCTGTGTCCTCCGCAGGAACAAACTCAAATAGGATGCGCAACCTGCAACAAGAACATGCCGCAGCACAATACACCTACCTACGTAGTCATGCTTCATTTGCGCCCAGTTTCCGGAAATGGACAATTCATGGGTAGAGATATACAATCCGTACCAAGCAGACGTTGTGGGATAGGTGCCTCCTTTTTGCGGGTGCCGAGGATTCCAGAAACCTATAAAATTGCAGCCCAAGCACACTTGCACTGCAGGTCATCAATACTGAGGAGGAGAAGCTCAGCTCAGCTGCAGAGGAGACGGGCACAGCCACCCCCAGGAAGTGCCGTCACAACGTCATCCCTGAACCTCGTGGCCCCAAGCTAATGGTCCTGTTCGTCACCTTCGTCACTCGCCTTTGAACGGCGTGTCGCAAGCGTCAGGGAAAGAGCGTCAGCACCAATCAAAAGTTACATACCTGCCTGAGCTCTGCGTCCGTAAATGTGACATACTTTATGCTTAGTAGTAATTCCAGGTAATAGTAGTGAGATGCGAATGTTTGGAAATCCAGTTTTCCGCACCGGACCAACCAACAAAATCCAGACCGACGATTGGTTTTGCACACGGGGAGAATCTTCAACTTTTTCCTCCCCTTTCTTCCGTGATTCACTCTTTCGAGTCTCTTCTGCCTGCTCTCGCAACCGACCTACCCGAAAAGACGTGAGCTTGCCAAGCACATGACTCTAGTCACTAACTGAGGGGTTCTAATAAAGTCCGTCCATTGGTAAGACCAGTGAGGTCATAAATACCCCAGTACCTAGGCGCCAATCGATAAGACCGATTACGTCCTTCTAGGTAGTGAGGGGTCCTAATTTCCCTGCAGTTCTCCCTCCTGTCCGCTATTTTTTGACACCGGAAACGGGCGACGATTCCCATGCGCCATTAGAGCCAAACGCCCAAGCAATCTTTCAGGCTACCTTCTACGATATTCCCAAGTTCCCCCCCTCAAGCTTTCAACCCTCAACCCCCAAAGTCCACCACAAACGCGTCGCAAGACATACGTACGAGAACATCATGGGCCTCACCGGTCACAGCAGGCGCTCCCGAGCTAGCTCCACGGCCAGTATGTCTTCCGCAGTGTACCGCCAAGAAAAAGAAGAAAAACTATGAAAGCTCAGCTCGGATACTGACGGAATTATGCTTGCTCTAGGCCGGACGTCATCCGTCGACGACAACGAGAGCGACACCACTGTCGTCGAAGGCGAACAGGGAAATGGTAGGCTTCAAGATTATAGTCAAGACTCTAAAAAGGCACGCATCTAATACAGTTATACATAGTCCTCGGTCATATTATTTCGCAGCTGAGGCCCGGCGCCGATTTGAGCCGGGTCGTCTTGCCGACTTTCATCCTCGAGCCCAGAAGCATGCTGGAAAGGATCACCAAGTCCGTTTGTGCCTATCATATATCGATCCAAAACAGTGCTGACTGCTTCCTCGTACAGCTTCATGTGCCATCCAGAAATGCTCCTGCCCATACCCCAGATCGAGGATCCCGTAGAGCGCTTTGCGGCCGTTGTCAAGTTTTATCTGAGCGGTTGGCACATAAGACCTCCGTTGGTTGACCCCTGAGCCCCGCAGCATCCGAAGCCTCTTTGCTTACATAGTCAACAGCGGCGTCAAGAAGCCCTTAAACCCTATTCTTGGCGAAGTCTTCTCCTGCTACTGGGACCTGCCCGACGACACGCGAGCCTACTATATCTCTGAGCAGACATCACACCACCCGCCCAAGTCCAGCTATTTCTACTTGGTCCCGGACCATCACATCAGGGTTGACGGCACCCTCAAGCCGCGGAGCAAGTTCCTCGGCAACTCGGCAGCTAGTATGATGGAGGGTACAGCCGTCTTGACTCTGTTGAACCGCGGCAAGAACCCCAAGAAGGGTGAAAAGTACATCTTGACCCAGCCAAACATGTATGCCCGAGGCATTCTGTTTGGCAAGATGAAGTACGAGCTAGGCGACCACAGTTTTGTTCGCTGCCCCGAGTTGGGACTCGTTGCCGACATCGAGTTCAAGACAAAGGGCTGGGTGAGCGGAACGTATAACGCCATTGGAGGAACTGTCCGAAACGAGCACACTGGAGAGGCGCTCTTTGAGCTTAGCGGTCTGTGGAGCGACGAAATGGTCATCAAGGATCTTAGAGTGAGTCTTGCAGATGAGGCAGCGAGCTAACAGATATCCCGCGGCGACTAACCTTGTATAGAACGGCCACAAGGAGACTTTCTTCGACGGAGCCACAGCCAAGCCCTCGAAGCCACAGGTGCGGCCACTGGAGGAGCAGGACGAGCGCGAATCGCAAAAGCTCTGGGCGCCTACAGCACGAGCCGTCAAGGACAAGAACCACGAACTCGCCACTGATGAAAAGACAAAGATCGAGGACATGCAACGAGAGGAAGCGGCCAAGCGCGCTGCAGAGAACGTTGAGTGGCACCCGAGGCTGTTTAGAGCAGTCAAGGGAGGCCCCGGCGGCGAGGAAGAGGGCGAGGAAGAATTGGAATGGATCATCAACGCGCATATGTGAGTTTTGGTCTTGTCGGACTCGGGGCAGCCTACTAACACATTCCAGCGACGGAGATACGCCACAAAAGCTAGCAGAGCAGGTCATGGCCATCTACCCTATCATCCCGGGCCAGAAACCTTCGGAGCGCAACGTAATCCCACCGCGAGCGCCAACCGAGCACCCAACGTCGGCAAGCAAACCCGCCACTGAGAAAGCTTCGAATGACTTGATTGACTTTGGACCAAGTGAGGGCTCGGCTCCTGCCGCCGCTCCAGTCCCAGCAGAAAACCCAGCCGTCGCTGCGGCTGCGCAGAACCACTCGAGCAAGAGCTCGACCGAGATCCGGCAACTACTCGCGAATACTGGCCAGAAAGCCCCGGACGGACCTCTGATTGACTTTACGACCGATATGAAACATGATCTGCCAAAGACTCAGCCGGCCCAAGCACCGCTCAAGAGAAGCGAGACCGAGGAGAGCAACGACCAATTTTTTGACGCCGAATCATGAGCAATGGATATCATTTGGGCATGCAAGGGTGTGACACCGAGGCGTACGCGTGACGAAGCGGATAGCATTATGAAACTAAAATGGGAAGAACGGTAACATGGGCTGTAGACAGCGGTCATTCGCGCTGATTTTGCGCGGACATGGATTTATTCTTGAATAAAGGCTTTGAAGAGGTGGACATTCTGTGGACACATACATCAATACCATTTATAGCATTCACACTACCAGGGGCGAAACTTGGGGTACGGTCCAAGTTCATTCCCAGCTGATCATAAACTAGCACTACGTGGCACGCAAAAGAGAATCATGCCGGTTTCCTTGCTCTCGTGGAAGGATCCAGAGAACGCCTTGCCGCACTGCTTTGCTGACTGACAGAGCCCCAAATCATCGTTCTCGAATCATCAAGGAAATTGCTCTTTCCATAAAGTGATTTCCCCTTGACATGTAGTGAGACATGGCTGATGGGAAGGGACTATTCTGCGCGGGTCTGACCGACAAATTCCGGAAGCAGATGAATCTGAGATGACGGCGACCCTCCAATACCCTGGCTTATTGCCTTCTGTCCTGTCTTGGGCTCTTTTTCGACCAGAGTCGCTCTCACCGCGGTGAAATCCTGCCCGCCTCAACTGTGAAATCGTACGCTGCCCGCATGGCTGCAGGGAACATCAAAGGCTCCTTTCTCGCCTGCCCATTTTGTTTTTCTCATAAATATCCTACACGGCCAATCGTGGAGAGGCCGAGGTTCTTGTTGCTTCCCAGTGGTTGTGTGGGTTTTCGTCCCCTTTAGATAGAAGAACGTATCGACTCTTTCTCTCTTTAGTGTAAAACTAATACCGCTTCCTCGTGGGCTCGGGGCTCGGACTCCTGCTGACGCTCTTGGCGTCGCGGCCGCGCTCCTTGAGCCACTTCTTGGTGGCGAGGGTGAGGTCGTTGTCGAGCTCGGGGCTGGGGTTCTTGCGGTGGATGAAGTTGCAGAAGCCGCCGCGGACGCAGCCCTCGCCCGAGTTGAGGCGGCAGCAGGCCTCGCGGAAGTCGGTGACGGGGCTGAGCTCGCAGTAGATGGGGCGGCCGGCGTACCAGCGCGAGTTGAGCTCGTCGCAGGCCTGCTGCGCCGAGTCCTCGTACTTGAAGCGCGCGTAGACGTTGCCGATCAGGTGGTCGTTGGTGTTGTCGCACACGACCAGCTCCTCGACCTCGCCGTACCGGCACAGCTCGCACCACAGGTCCTCGTAGAAGGCGTCGAAGTGGTTGGCGCACTGCTCGGGCGTCAGCCGGTTCGCCGTCTTGGCGTCGTGCGCCGGGTTCTGGTACATGGAGGGCAGCAGGATGGTCTGCGAGTAGGACGGCTTGACGTGCTTGCGCGAGCACCGGTCGCCGTGCCGGCACGCCCCGATCTTGTAGTAGAAGGAGCAGTTGACCTTGTCCTGCTCCGTGCCGAAGATGGATGCTAGAAAGTTGGCCATTTTGTGGATGTGTGGATGTGTGTGATGTAGAAGAATCGGCTTATTGCTGTTTCTCTTTGCTGGAGCTTAGGTAGCTCTGTTCGCGATCTTTCGAATCGGAGACCCAGGGAAATTCTTGGTGAGGTCAAAGTCGCGTGTGTAGTTTCGTGATCTTGCGCTCAAGAGAAAGGATGCGACTGATTTCGTAGTGATGCGACGCGATGTGAATATTTTGCGCGCAATGGAGACAATTCGTCCTTGTACGGATTTCGAGGGTTTGGTTTTTGAGATGGCGAATTGGAATATGGCCTCGGGGCAAAAGAATAGCAAAGGCAAGGGTCGATCAATTGTTCTTGCTCGAGAGAGGCTGACAAATGGTCTGTGCGGGCTATCTTAGCTCCCTAGCCATCAATTTATTTAGGCGGGATCTCAGCACTGATGGCGGGTACGTACTGCGCCTAGAGGCTTCTGGTAACGTTGAAGACCTTCTACCTGGAAACTTCAGATGTAATCGACTGGCTACACGCTTCCTGAATAATTACAAAAATGATTTGTTCTTTCCTAATCGATGCTCAATCAATATGAAAGAATTTGGAAATCACAGAACAAGACGCGCCGATGGATTGCTTGCGATATTGCCTGGCTATTCCCGAATCCCAGTCATTTGTGCACTTCTCGCAAGGGATAACTTATCATAACATTGCCACTTATTGATCAGCAAAACACTTCAGTTTATTTTATTCCGGACCAACACAAGCCAAAAAATGTATCCATAAGGTACAACTTCAATTGGACCTGGATACTTCATGGAACTGTCCTGCAATCTCGAGGTGTGTCTGGATATTGAAGGCAGAACAGAAGACTAACATTGTCAGTTATAGATGCGCTCACCACTACGCGATCACTGAATGACTCCGATGACTTGCGGATCAATTAGTCCTGGGTAGAGAACAAATCAATGAAGTTGCCTGTCATCTCATGGGTTCTGGAACTGTTCTCTTCGATTTAAGCATACAATGGCGGGTCGGACCATGAAATAATGTGTAGGTTCAGCACAGCATGGCGAAAGTACCGATTCGTTTGTGAGCGATTATGTTTACAGAAGAGGCGGAAGAACATGTCAGCCCATTCCACTTCAGCTTGGCGCTTTGTTTTCCTTGGTTATTCAAGCCCCGATGCTATTCTCTTACCACGACGTGATCATAACTCAATTGATGGCGATTTGGACGCAGTGTGTATATATACACTGATTTCCACCGTCTTGAATACGACCCCGGTTCTGTGGAAAGCAGCCATACTGGATAGTAGAGACAAATCTTTTGGTGAAACTTTCTCTAAGTGTTTTGTTTACTCTTGTAAGTGCCTCGCTTAGAAATTATATGGATCATCGTCAGTTTTCGCGTGGGAAAACTAATTACTGTCTCAGCCTCCCCGCCAGGAATGCTATAAGCTGAATCCCACACGATGCACATTATGAGCAGATTAGAGATAAACAGAAAGGCTTCCAAGAAATACCCACAATTGGAACATATTTTTCACAGTAATAAGTAACATGGCTGCCTGTCCAAGGGGTTGTAGCAGAATGCTTTCCACCATCATATCCCCAAATGCTTGTCGTGACCGCTGTCGTTGTGTTGGTCCTCGACGACGATGCGGCCTGGAATCTTGCAAGTGCTGGCCTTGAGCCTGGCACTTCGGGTCACGGCAGATTGTGTCCGAGATAACTGCCTCAATCGTGAGCCCTCTCTCTTATCATGTCAACTCCTCATTATATCGTTTGTCGAGATTCTCATTACTCTTGACCTTAGGTATCGACTGTGGCCAGGGGTGCATTGCAGACTGCTCTAGATGGCTGGCCGTCACCGTGAAACCACCACCCGTGTAAGTGACTGTGATCTTATACATGTACAATTGACTGATACAGTGATCTAGTACTTTGACATCGACCACATCGTCTCTTGGCAGCCATGCAACAACGATTACGCAAGCTCCAAGCGTTGCGGTCCACCAAGCCGGAAAGAAAAAGAAGAGGACGTGTGAAGCGGTGACGCCTTTTCCTTTCTACGCTGTTCCGTGTGATGACAGAGCCCGTTACGCCTCTGCTTGTGAGTGTCTTGGCGTAACGGCTACGACCAAGACGGCCAAGACCCGTTTTGTGACAGAGTATGTCACTGTCGTGTACACGACGCAAGATGAATCTGCCACGGAAGTCCAAAGCACGGCTTTCATTGACCCCGACTTTGGTATGACTTCTGGTGCAGCTACCAAAACTGGGACATTGAGCTCAAATGGAGATGGTGGCCAAAGCACCATTTCAGATATCCTCACCGGTATTGCCAGCCAGACGACAGACCGTGCTACTGCTTCGTCCACAATAGACGATGTTCCCGTTCTGTTGACGGTGGTTCCGAGTAATCCAAGCTCCTCACAAAAGAAGAGAGCATCCGAAGATGACCCTCAAGGCGGGTTTATTGGGGCTCCCAGCACCGAAGGCAACTGCAGTGTCGGTACGCCCTTTAACCTGACCGACGGGCAGCTGTCTAGCCACGAGCAGGTAATTGGCATGAACCCGGGGAGCTCGTATATCGAGCTCGTGCCTTCGTCGTCAGGAAACGTCTCGACGACGTTTTCCGTTGTCGAATCGACTCTTTACTGGAGAAACGAGTCATTCTTCCAGGGAGAGGCGGGATTTTGCCAGACAACAGAGGGCCGCGTATATGCAACTTTCACGTCGTCTGAGAAATGGCCTGAAGAGTGCTCTTCGATATCGATTATCGTTTATAAGGGTAAGTATCATTCATTTCAAGTCGCCTGAGCTTGAGGCTGACAGTCTCGCAAGCACGTCAATGTCAGGATGGCATCATAGTCCCAGAAGATGACACGACACCGACGACATCGTCGATCTTAACTTCGGGGACAAGCAGTACATGGTAAGTAGCCTCATGGTGAACACAGCCTGAAGAGTGTGGCTGATGGAAGTATCATAGCACGGAAACATCCTCTTCAGAAGCGTCACTGGCCTCTGACGATGCAACATTCACGTCCACTGGCGAGACTACATCAACAAGCGCGGTACCATCTCAGGGTTCTGCAATATCCGCAGCAATAACCAGTACACAGCCTTCTCAAACTGGTGTCTCAGCGCCAAACACAAGCATCTCCGCATTCGAGACTCAATCTGGATCTCTGTTGTCCCCCACAACGACAAACGTGGCGTCTACCGTGGATAGCACAACTCACCGATTTCAATCAGACGATGTCTCTGCCGGCATCACAGAAACGCAGAACCTAACAAGCTCGTCATCCCAATCTGCACTGGTGACAGAGTCTCCAGCCCAAACAACAGTGGATCGATCTGCAAGCAATGATGCCACTTTCGAGAGTACCCAAGATACAAGCTCGACAATAACTCTCATCGACGGATCCGGAACTGCAATTACTATCGCACCAGGTCCGTCATCTTCAACGTCAACGACAACGGGCTTGGGAACGATCTCAGCAAGTTCGGTCATGTCGACATCCTTGAGCCAACCGTCGGAGGTCTCGAGTATCGGTGCCCCATCCAGCATCGTTTCTGCAACGATTACTTCTGCTTCATCAGTCACCCAAAGCCCAGATGCTTCTGCTCAGAGTTCAATTTCGGACACAAGTGCCACCATTACTCTAACCGGTGAATCAGTGTCGACGACAATTGGAGTGTCGGTAGAATCAAGCAACGGTTTAACCTCTGAGTCAAGCCGAACAAGTGCTACGACCATGATCGCGTCCTCGGGTGAGAGTGCGGGATCATCAGCAGCCTCGATTCTGCCTGGCCTTGAATCCTCAACCGCTGCCATAACGGAGAGCAACGCGCCGAGCATTCCGTCCACTATCTCGGCGTTCAACCCATCAGCATCACCGTCAGACACCTCTGCGACTGTTTCAACGAGTCTCTCTTCAGCGTTTTCATCCACAATCACCAACACTTTATCACCTGAAGACACCTCCAGCAACTTATCGAGCCAGATATCGTCGGATACTGCAGTGGATACCGCTTCAGACACATTGACATCGACTGAGACGATCACTGGCTCCTCGAGTGTACAAACGTCGCCAGCTCCCTTGACGCAGAGCTCAGCGACGATCAATGATCCAGACTTTGTCAGTGGCCTGTCTACAAGCACCGCTGCTTCGGCAGGCAACTCATCGACGGCTACCCTAGAAACCACGCCGGCTGCTTCATCGTCACCCTTGTCAACAGCCTCTGGCAGTGATGGTACTATAACCAGCACTGTAGATATTGGCTCCTCAACAGCAAGCATACCCTCTACACTGGAATCTTCTGAGATTGTTAATACCATATCCGGAAGCATCACTCCTATCACCTCTGTTAGCACGGTCTCTGACACCAATACGCCTCTCACTTCCGGTACTAGCACATTCGCAACCTCCGGCGGTGCTGTGATTGTGACAAGCAGCGCTCAAAGCAACGCCGAAAGTCTCGATCCAGTTTTTGGTACGGCTGCGAGTACCTTGACAACTATCTCAACATCGACTGAATCAGAAGCCATGATAAGCAGCAGCAGTACTCTTTCCGGCGATGTGGGAAATTCCAGCTCCGAGATAGCCACAGCGACGGAAGTCTCATCTACGAGTAGTTCCAGCAGCACGGTAGTCGCAAGCGCTGCTACTCTAATCTCTGCCAGTAGAGACTCACACGCAAGCCCCTCAAGTGAAACAACAACATCGACTGGAAGCATCCCGCCTGAGACCAGCATAGGCCAAGGCGAGCTGGCGGCTACGGCGTCTTCCAGTAGTAGTACTCTTGCCGAGAGCATCTCAGAGGCGCTTACTTCTGGAACGACTGGACCTTCTGGTCTCACGTCTTTGGCTGTTACAAGCATCTCCTCGCTGCCGACTAGTACCGGAGTCGGTGCACCAGAGATCGCTTCGAGTACTTCTTCACTGGAGACTTCATCAAGCCCATCTACTAGGAGTGCTTCTACAGGGTTGACGACCGCGACTCAGAGTGGTCTTCCCGAAACTGTATCGACAACTTCATCAGTCATCAGTTCGCCAGAGAGTGGTTCCTCTGTGGAAGCAATTTCAACTTCAATGGGGACTGCGGATGCGACATCTGTGTCCTCGGGAGGCATATCGAGTGCTCTTACTGGATCATCATCGGAGTTATCAACATCGACATCACTTGCGGGAACGGCTTCAACCACGGAGGCGCAGTCTTCGTCAACTAACCTTTCGTCTTCCGAGTCAACAGTGATATCAACAAGTGCGTCGCAAACAGTATCACTCGCACCGGAATTGACATCTGCAAGTTCATCTATCAATGACGCGACAAGCACGACACTCAGAGATTCGCCTATGTCAGAGATTAGTACAGTCAGCACCGTAACAACGGTGGACTCAAGTACTTCTACGGAGCCTCCAACATCCTTGACGAGCCAAACGGCGAGCACTATTTCCTCCACTGAACCGAGTCAACTGTCGTCTGCTGCCAGTTCATTGACAAGCGGAGGAACGATAGTTGCAACGACATCGGATGAAAGTCAAACCGATGCAGTGGCCGCCTCAACTGCAGAAACAACATCGACAGTAATAGATTCGACAACCTCGGCAGGTGTCCCAACAACAATACCAAGTACGGGCACGACATTGGCGCCAGGAACTGAATCAGTATCGACAGATACCCGTTCGACATCTACAGACACGACATTGACGTCAAGTGCGCCAGTAACTCAAGCCGATACCACCACAGCTTGGACGGATTCTACAGAAACTTCAATGAATACAAGCACAGAGCCAACTTCTACAGAAGTGGTACCAGTTCTGACCCAGACCGAATCAACTGCTACCACGTTTGCAGAGACGACTTCATCAAGCACAATACCAACGTCGACACCAACATCGACAGATATCACGTCGACAGTCTCCGCTAGTATCTCTGAGACTACAGCAGAGCCTCCGCCGACTGCCACCACCTCAGTGACGAGCTCATTGTCATCCATCAGCTCGTCCGATGTCAATGAAGTGACCGTTTCTTCATCAAGTGTCTTACCTCAATCTACAACTTCCTCCCCTGACGTGATAACGACGGCTACAGATGCGACCACGTTGACCACAAGCACAACCAGCATCTCAGCAGCAGAGACTATAGCCTCTTCTACTACCTCGGATGCTGGGCTCACCACGAGCGCCAGTACAGAATCATCAGAAGAGCCCTCATCATCTACAGCCCTCGAGACGATCTCAACGGACGCCTCTACTACGGACTCGCCCTCTTTGTCAAGCACCACCTCGGAAGACCTGACATCCCCGACGAGTTCCGAAACCACCACAGAAGCCCCAACAAGCACTGAGGATATCGCCCCGTCCTCGACGAGCGACACCTCGGACTCGCCGGAGCCGACCTCCTTCCCCGAAGACGACCTGTACCCGAACAACTACTGCCTCAAGATTTCCGGACCGGAAAACATCGGCTGGATCAGCAGCGGCTTCGGGCCGGGCAACGACATGTTCTTCCGCAAGCCGACCGACGAGAGCCTACCGACCATGTACTTCCAGCGCAGCGGGCCGCGCAACACGTACGGCCCGCTGATCGGCATGGCCGGCGCCGCCGCCGCGCCCGAGGCCTTCGACGGCTGGGACCAGGTGTTCCTGGACCAGTCATCCACCGACGACCCCAGCGGCGCCCAGAACCCGGTCGCCTTCGCGTTTGGCCGCGCCGCTCAGCTCCAGTTTTACACCGACCATCTCGAGCCCGTCATGTGCGCGGTAGCTGGCGGCGCGGCCGGGTCCGCGGTTACGTGCCGGGTTACCTTTAGCAACGGTCTGCCCGAGTATAACCAGTTCGACCTCTTGCCCACCGAATTCGACAGGAGGAGGTGGGGGAGGAGGCAGCAGTGGGGTGGCGGCGACGACGATGGTAATAGTACCAGTATTGGTGCTAGGAATGGCAAGAGACAAGAGCAGTATGGCTTCCCGCAGGCTATGTATTTTGCCCATGACCAGGAGACGGAGTATTCGCTGGTCGTTGCTTATGATCCCGATTGTGGAACCTATCCGGAAGAACCGAGTTAGTAGGAGATGCGGTTGTGGGAAAGACCTGGAGTAAGGAGGGCTGGGAATTTTGTGTATATGGTTTGTTTTCAAGGAGGGCCAACATAGGTAGATACTCGGCCACTTTTGTGTATAATTATCTGTACGAGTGGGTGTAAGTAGGCGCAAGGCGATGTAATTTGGAACCATGATGCAATTCATAGATGTTTCTGGTTGCTCTCCTGAGCGTGGGGTGTTTGACAGTCTTCCTCCCGTCCCGAATTCTGAGGTATTCGCGATCCTCACAGCGCATGGGTATGTTTCGGCTCATTACGTAGGCCTCTTTGACAGCATCTTTATCCTGTCGGTTGAGCTCGGCCTCGTCAATTATGCTTTCTGGTGGATATGGGTATTGGTGTAGACGTGTGAGTGCCAAATCACAGCTCTCTGTGATACAGGTAGGCGGATCATTATTTTCTACGCCGTCGATTCACACACAGAGGGACTGACAACTGTCCGCATTTCCGGATGGCATTCAAAGAGCAGGGCGCTGATGCGCCGAATCAGACCCTGGCCCCCTCAAAAAAAAAAAAAAAAAAAAAAAAAAAAAGTATAAACCTCCATCCGAAGACAAGATGAAAAAATCGTCTCAGATCTGCTTGGCAAACAAAGCTGCTCAGGCTCTGTATGAGACCAAGACAGAAACGTCAATTCAGCTCTTTCCAACAGGCAAGCCATCATCACATTTGCAGAACGCCAGCCGAGACCAAGACGAAAAAGTCGTCCCAGAGCTTCCTGGCAAATAAACCACCACCATATTTGCAGAACGTGTTCTACCTCCGCCCGAGATCACGAGGCAAAGCCTTCCCAAATTTCTGGCAAGCACAGCCACCCGACCTCCGTCCGACATCACGACGAAAAGCCCGTCCCAGATCTTTCTGGCAAGCAAACCTGTTCAAACACTGTACGAGACAAAAACCAGCTCCATCATGTGTAGACGACTGAGAATCAATTTTTATTGCCGCGGTGCCGTGCACGACAAGATTCCGTTTGGCATTCTGGCAGAAGATTTGAGAGAGAAGGACAAAGACAAACTGGTACAGACCTTGGTATTCCGCCGCCAAGGAATTGTACCTTGCGACGACTCCATCAATTGTCAGGGAATCGTTTCCGACGGAAATGACGACATACAGGTGCTCTGCTACAGCGGTCACTGCAAGGACTGCCGCCAAGAGAAGGCGCAAGACACGAGCGGTCCACGATGGCTTGACCTGAGGAAAAAGAAGCTCAAAGAGACTTATCAACGTATAACAGAGGAGGAGTTGAGCTGGAACGAGGAACTCCTTGTCATCCCGCGAGCCAAGAAACTTCCAGAATGGGCACGACTTGCCGAAATCAACCGCCAGACACGAGGATGCAAGGACGGTCAGATTTTGGACCTGGATTCTATCATGAAGTAACTGGGTAACATGAACTATCCCGAGGTGTACATCTACAAGGATGGCATTGTCTCTTACCGTGGAGTTCATGACAACATCAAGGTTGTCAAGGGAGGACGTTTCTTTATGTTTTGAGGCTTGGAAAATCTACACAGGCAAGGATGACTGCCTTCGTGTCTCATGGTCTACTAAGATGCACGATCACTGGCTAGATAGCGGATAACGCAGAGCGAGCGTTAATTGAAAGGTCTCTGACATACTCCTTGAACAATAATGATACTCCAGCTTGGAGAATCAGTGTGAATACCGTCTGTGAATCACGCCTCGAAAGTTGACAAAGTAAGCTATCCATCAATTAAAGATCATGCACCTGGAAAAGGTATATAAATGTCGGCTTGATACCAAAAGGGCCGGTCTTTCTCTCACTGGTAAACAGTTTCGACACCAACACAAGAACACATCATTTCACGATACCCATCACCTCACGATCCCGATCAGGCATCACATCTGCACACCCAAAAACACAAACACAGTCACCAGAAACCATACGAAGCCCTTTCCTATCCTGCTGAAAGACAGACTCGTTATCATCATGTGTCAGTTTCTGATGGTCACAATCTATTGCACCCATGAAAGCCATGGATACCTCCCCCTATCGAAAGACAAATACGAGCTCAACAGAGACGACCAGGATGTCCTCGCAAGCGCCTTCAATATAGAGCGACAAACAACCCTTCCCTGTGCAAGTGGCGAATGCCTCAGAGATCGAAAGCAGAGGAAGACTGCCGAACTCTACGAAAACCTTGTCTGCCTGCGCTTCCGCGAGGGGCTCTGCTGGGACTGCACGGGTGCGGCTGCGCCGGATTTGGTACACATGGACATGCGTTACCAACGGGAATACCGTAGGATTACGAAGAAATGGTGCCCTGAAGTTGGGGAGCCCATGGATGCGCGAATCTTCCCATTCGTTCAAAGCAATCATTGGCACAAACAGAGAGAAGAACTCGAGAGGCGCTATGGGCTCCCAGTACATGAGCGGCCTTTATACCCACCCTGGTTCCTGCCTGACCCAGTCAACTGTCACGCCGACCTGAACGAGATTTTCGAAGAGTTGTCCTTCAGGGCCAATGGTCTCTCGGAGGTCTTCACCACAGCCAACAATTGCGTTGTCGACCACGCAAGGGACGTGCAGAGACCCGTTCGAAGAGGACGGCACTGGTGATAGCATAGCACACCATGCCTTGTTCGAGAATCAGAATTGATCGAGATTGACCTTTGCTACATCCTTTAAATCATGGCTTGCGTGCAACTCCGGTGGTGAATTCACATCAGTGACTGCCTGTAACCTACCCTCGTCCGGTTCCCTTCGCCGGGCACCTACTCGTGATACACCAACCTGTGCAAACGAACCCGCACTTGTCCCGAATCGAATAGCTAATCACCTATCAGAAGTCCTCGAGAGAACCTGGTCACTTCCTGGATTCCAGGAAAGGAAGACAATTGGGCCCTTCTGAGAGATCACAACCTTGACACATGTATCAATATTCCAAGGGTCCTACATGCTTCTGGGCAACTTACTTCTGATCCGGTCGTGTTGTCATGGATACGATGGAGGTGAATCTATTCGCGGAGAAAGCTGATAAATGTAATGATTTGGAGAGAGGAAGCTCCTTCAGCATCGGAACTGCTACTACCTCCGCTAGCTACTGCTGAGGGCAGGTGATCTGTCCATCATCATGTCGTTGTTGAGCTTGTTTCCGAGCTAGGTGTGATACATGAACTTGCGCGACTGCTTATCCTCCTGGACATCCCATCCTCAAAACATGTAGAACCGTCCCCTCCTTCCTAGGACCTCGTAGAAGGCAGGTCCATCTACCCCACCTGAATAAGAGACAGTACCATTGTCGTAGATGTAGTACTCAGCTACCGACGCATATAGCTTGTCCTTGAGTGCGTCCAAGCGCAGGGTCTGGCCGTCGTTGCGCAATTTCCGTTGCCAACGATAGTAAGCCCACATGGGGAGCTTGAAACCCGCCGCAATGTCGAGGAGGTCCTCAAAGCCTGCTCTCTCGTGACTCTCCACCTTGTCGCTTCGAAATCTTCTCAAGAAGGGAATATGAAATTGCGATTCCGCGTCCAACAGGGCATGTCACGGCAGGTGCCCCAGCCGCCGACGACCTGGATGGCTTCTCCCTTGAGAGTGGAACACTGGTAGGGTGCTTCGTCTGTACAGGGAATGATGCCTTCGCGACTGAATGTCAACCTGTTGCGCAGGTAGGTCTTGTCGTCCTTGTCCAGGGCTTCTGCCGGTAGCCCGAAGCAGATGCGAGGGTTGTGGTTGGCACAGTAGAGGTTGATTCTCAGTTTTCTGCACATGGTGGAGGTGGTGTTGGTGTCGGAGGTTATGTTGATCAAAGTTGCGGGTTCGTTGGTGTCGTTGATTTGTTTTCTGGTATGAGTTGGACTTTCTCTCTTGTTAGAAATCAAAGATTTTATATTCCTTCGTTCTACAATTCACGGCACGAATCACGTCTTGTAGATAGGTCAAAGGTGAGTCATTGCACATCTCATTGTTCAATTACCTAGTCAGAAGAATAGACTGTGAATCGGGGCAACATCGTCTGGGGTTAATCATAATTTAAGGGCTCTATGTGCTGCCAGGAAACTCGCTCCCAACCTTCACCATCTCTCTGCTCTCCTGGGCCTGCGCTCGCCAGTATCGTGATCCACGATAGTCGTGCCCTCGCGGCCTCTCACTCCTTCTAGGCCTCCAGGCCAATTTTTCATTCTGTAAAGGATACCGTCCTTATGAAGAGAACGGGGGCCTGGACCACCGTCGCGTGACTTGAATTTGTTAGTAATGAGATAGAAATTTGAGAGAGGCTTGAATTATTCCTTACTAATAGCGGGGATCTGAGGTATTTTTCGAATATGACTCTCTGTTGTGACTGGAATTCCTTCAGTAACATATCGGCATGCTCTTCCCTGAGACGCAGGCTGGGCTCGCTGTTCGTGCAGAACCACTCTTCATACTCTGGGTCGTATGTCATCTCCAGCCGTACGGCTTGCATCAGGCATGAGGTGCACCGGCCTTTGTAGCAACGGAGCGACTCTCTGGGCAGGGCATCGAAGGTAACCTGGTCGACGACACAGCCGCCCTTGCCGCAGGGCATGATGCCGTCTTCTTCAAAGGCCAAGGCGTCTTCAAGGGGCAAATTTCCTTCCGGGTATTGGGGAAGTTCCCGAGGGGCTAAGGGGTACTTGAGGTTTCCTGGATGCTGGAGGCCTGGATTCTTTGCGCGGCCGGAGCACTTGTGAACGTCGTCTCGGGAGCAAAGAAACTGGACTGTCAAACGGATACACATGGTGGCGGCTGGCTCTGATTCGAGGTGAAACACCAATGGAGGAAAGTAGTGTTTGTTGTCCGTGTTCTTGGTCGAAGATGGGCAATAATGAGGGCTTTGGTGGGTGGTTCGTGTCTTGTTGTGTTTGTTTGTGAGTGAGAGTTTTAGTGAGAGTGGAAATGAGTGCCCGGGATAATTCTGCATCTATATATATATTCCTCTTTCTCCCACGATGTGATTAATACCGTGGCTGTGATTCCAATCGATGTTCGAACTCATCTTTCAATTCTTTTTATTCCAGTTGTGAATAACTGCACCAAGTTGTGCCATGCTCACCTCCCGAATACATGAATTGAAGTCCGCGACAAACAATGACTATTATCACAGTCACTCCCCGGACATATTATAAATATAAAGAGTCTCGAACAGGATTGCGCAGGGCAGACATATTCTTTCCCAACAACAACGACGAGCACAATCAACACCAGGTAAACCACAAACACACACATTACTTCCCTTCACGATACTAACCAGACCCAACGACACAACAAACCACACGAATACACATACTCTCCCTCCACTTTCCCCGAGAGCATCTCCGATTCGCAACCATGTGCCGCTCCCTCCACATAAAATTCTACTGCGCCCAGCCCCGCCACGGCCGCATCCCGTACATGGACCACCCGGACTCCCTCGACGAGTCCGAAACGCAGCGCCTGGCCAACAAACTCGTCTTTGAGCAGAGGGGCCACATGCCCTGCGAGCACGGCAACTGCCTGCCCGACCAGATGACCGAGGAGCCCGTCCTCCTGGTCTGCGACGAGGGCCGCTGCCGGGGCTGCGCTGTCGAGGTGGCCGAGCGCAAGATCCGAGAGCCGGACTGGGAGGCGTGGTACCGGAGCGTGTCGACCCGGGGCGGCGCCGAGTACAAACCGCCCACGGACGGCATGCCGCTCAACGCCGAGGCCATGAAACTGGCGTGTGCGTATATAATGCGGGAGCAGCGCAAGCACCTCGCCGAGACCTACCTGCAGATCCGCCGGCCAGAAGCAGCAGCACCAGCAGCAGACGACAACGGCGATGACTCGGAGCAGACCATGGTGGAGGGCATTCCGGAAAAGGGCCCCGCCCTGTCCAAGGTCGGCATCCTCGCCCGCCTGGCCGGCAGGAACTTGTACCCCCGCCGTTTTCGGCGTTCCCTCTGGGGCGTGTTCGCGATCCACGACGGGCATATATCCTGCTATTGCAGCGGTATGGTGTTTCCCTTTCGGCCATCTATTAGTGGTTTGGACACGATTCAAGGGTAGTCTACGAAGGCCTGTGCAGACGTTTAGGCCGTACCTAATTTACCACATTTTCTGGTCACCAGACTGGCAGTCCATTCTGCAACGTGAAGCTCACCTTAGGGGTAATAGAAACACGTGTTTGAACATCCGCTACCCAAGAATACCAGACAGATGGATGCCTACACGAAACCAGTTGGAATACTTTTGAGTCTTCAAAGCTTTTCCACTGTACGGGACGCTGACCAAGTGATGAATGGTGATGTACAAACGCGCGATCCAAAGCATTTTGGCGTATATAGTTTTACATATCAAATCCACAAAGCTGAGCCAAACCTAACTCCCCCTTCCCATACTTTACATACATACTTTACCACGCCCTTAGCTCTGCTGCGACATGTGCGTTGGCAGGTTGTAGGTGGCATAGTCGGTGTGCACAAACGCCCTGTCCACGACGGGGACGCTCTCGAGGACGTACTGCAAACTCTCGGCCAGGTCGTGGCTGTCGCGCAGCGGCGTGCTGGCGTCGAGCACGATGTCGACCTCGACGTTGAGCTTGTCGCCGGCGTGGTACGCCTGGAGACCCTGGATCTGGCGGATCGTCTTGGCGAAGCGCATCGTCAGGTAGAGCAGCACGTTGCGCTGGTCTGCCGTCGCCGAGAAGCCTGAGAGGTTCTTGATGTGCTCCAGCGACGTCTCGGACCAGTTGAAGATGACGACCGAGGATAGGAGCAGACCGCCGAGCGCATCGAGCCACCAGATCTTGGTGTACCAACCGACTGCGCATTGTTAGCAAAGAGTCTTGGATTATTCTCGCAAGAATGTGCAGCACTTACCAATCGGAAACAAGATAGATCCCATGTTGAAAATGACATCCGTCCACGCGTCAGCAGCCAGAGCTTGGACGTTCGAGTTCTTGACCAGCCGGCACCAAAGCCAGCAAAGACCCTTGATGAGAACGGTGCCTGCCATGATGCCAATGGCAGGGGCACCGAGTTCGACAAGTTCGTGGTCGGGGGCCGCGAGCCGCTGTATCGACTCAAGTGCAACTTGGACGAAAGACGTGATCATGATGACTGAAAATACGAGAATACCCAGCGGCTCCAGTCTTCTTCGGCCGACGGGGTACTTGTACTGGTCCTGGCGGCTGACCAACCAGGTGGTCAGCCAGACAATCACGGTCGACAAAAAGTCCAACACGGCATCGACCAAACTCGCAAGCACCGACATGGAAGACACGGAGATGATGACGGCAATCTTTCCGGCCAACAGAATGAAGTTGGCGACAAAGTTGACCCAGATGGCAATCGTGACGATCCGATCACTGCTGTCGAGATCGTCGTCGTCTTCCAGCCACGGAATCTCCGGCTTGGGTCCCTCGCCGTCCCAGACCTCGCCGTCCTCTTCATCATGAATGCTGAACAGGGGCGTCGTTTCGGTAGGACGGTAAATGTCCCTGGGCGTGCGCTTCACCTTTTTGACACTCTTTGTGCCATCCTCGCCCAGCTGGCTGGTGCTGTTGTTGTTGCCGCTCTCCTCGGTCAGAGGCGAGTCGGTCCCGTTGCCGTTGGACCTCAGCCCGGACCCCTCGATCAAGCTCCCAACGGCGCTCCTGTTGGCGCTGCCGGGCTCCTCGCGGATAGTGTCTGGGATCTCGACGCCGCGGAAGTGGCTCGCGGGCATGTCGTTGTACTCGTTGAGCAGATCGTGTGGCAGACTGCTGTCCAGCAGCCGGTCGATGTACAGATACTGCTGGATGAGGTAGTTGGTGCGCTCGTAGTAGGCGCGGATGGGCTTCTTCATCGTGGCCAGCTGGGCCTCGGGCACCCAGTACTTCTCCCAGCGGTAGCGCGGGTTGGAGTTGCCGATGAGGCGCATGCTGCGGACGGGGCGGCTCATCAGCACGGCCGAGAGCCGGCGGTCCTCAAACAGGGACCGGCGCGACATGGCTTCGTCGTCGCCGGCGCTGCCGCTCACGCTCCCGGCGTGCGCCTCGTGGGGGTGCGCCTCGAGGTCCGCGGCGTCGAAGCCGCCCGTGCCCTGCCGCCACGTCGTCGTCCCGTAGCCTTGCAGCGAGCTGTGCGACCGGTTGCGGATCAGGTGCGCGAGCGTGCCCTGGCCACGCGGCGAGAAGGTGGGCGGCGCCTCGTCCTGCAGCACGAGGAATGTGCCCTTGCGGTGCAGGCCACCACCGATGCCGCGCCCAGGCGACCTGGAGAGGATCGAGGGCTCTGGATGAGACGACATGTTTCGTGGTGAAGCAGATGAAGCTGACGAAGCTTCCTTTTCCTTATCACCAAGCTGACAGGTCGACTCACAAGTCGTCCCGAGCTGAGCGCAGACAAGTGACGTGCGTCCAGCTAGAGCTGAACCAAGTCAGATGAAAAGCTTTCCTGTCGCAGCAGAGCCAGCCGGTGGATAATTGTGTTATCGCAAGTAGAAGATAAGATAGGTGGTCGCGAAGAGCTCTTCAAGCAATTGGCAGCAATTCAATGGATCTGTTGCGTCTGGTTCATTGCAAGCTTAGATAGATCTCGTTCTTATCATGATGGCTTTCAAGACATGCCAAAGCTCCAGCCGCAGCTAACTCAGAGTTCTGAGAGGTTGCGAGAGCCAAGGTACCTAAGCTAACCTAGCAAATTGCCTATTCCGTAGCTGTACCTCTGGTAGCTGACTCCCCTCCAATGGGGCGCCAACCTGGGCCACGGGGGGTTTGACCGCGGACCACTGCAGATCTTGGCTGTATCAAACAATCCCAAACACTCTCGATCTGCATTCTTTTCTCAGGTGTGCAGTTGCAGTGATTTCAAAAGCACCGTCAAAGCGGGGAGAGGAAGGCGAGTTTTGCAACTGCAGAAGGAAATATGAGAAGAGGAGAGAGGATAGACAGAAAATGGAGGGAGCGGCAGTTGCTCTTCTGTTTCAATCCAATTGGTTCGTTTCGATGCTCATTCGTTTTCGTGCCCTCGATCGAGGTCCTCAGCATTCGTCTTGCGCTAGATTCATGCAAGGCTAATTGATATATAGCATCTCGGTTCTGTCCTTATTATTAGCAACAACAAGTCGACAAGGTTATTTCTACTACATAATGAAAACCCGGAGCTGGTCTCCATGAAGCCATCGGTGAAGAATCTCACGATCTACCCTTCTTTCCCGTGCCCCATTATTACGGGCAGGAAGAAAAAAACAAAAAAAAACTGCTTCAGTGGGGAGGAAAGCTCGTTCTGGTTCAAATCCACTGCGGCGTCGCCTTTGCCGCCGCATTTTTTTTCCCCCTTCACTTCATGCTCAAGGATCTTCAGGGTCGTCGTTCGTGTTCCGCATTAAAAATGGGGTTGGACCATTCTACACCACACTAGGTTACGGAGTTCTGTGTTGTTGCTGTTTGTGCTACATAATACAAGACTTCTTGGTGATGAGAATCTACAGACTACCGCTGCCAAGCTGCTGCTCCTCAGTCACAGTCCTCGGCCTCTGACGATTGCCAAATCAGACGACTGTTTCGTTTCGGCGCAACATTGGGCCACTGTTGACGCGTTTTGAATGCGTACTTCGTGGCATGGACCATGTTTCCGAGTCCGGTCTGGCTTTGGTTCCCTTTTTTTCTTCCCTCTCTGCTCCATCACTGCCGTGCCCGCGCCCACTCTTTTTGGGCTAGGCGTAGCAGCCGAGCAGATCGTATCGTCAGATTGACCACAGTTCGAGACCCTTTCCTGACCTTGCGACTTTCTTTGCTCCGTACATGGAGCAACGAAATGTGAGGCGAAAGAAGTTCTGGGCGGCGCCTGGCTCTTACATGCAGATATGCACACGCACATACCCGCCCACCTGGCATGTATCTCGTCTCTGCACAAGGTAGAATCCGGGGGCATCCAAAATATGCACATACGTACATGATGCACATATATAATATGTACGGCAGTAGTAACATTGGCATACTTGGTCGGCGCCCGAGCGTCTTGTCCAGATGTGGCGTTTTTAACGTTAGGCTTCTGGGAACCCGTGTAGCTTATCTGAATAACATCGTGTGGAAGCGGGAAACACAGGAGAGGCCACGGGATTTGCTCATGTCAATCTGTCGTGTGTATGAGCGGGTTGGCAAGCCATGCCCCCTCGTCGCCACAGTATTACCCCGTGGCGGGCTGACTGACAGAACTCTATAAGAATGTGGCAGAGCACGGCAAGTGGCCTTAAAACGAAAAGCAAAAGAGACAAGTGCCGCAAGGTGGTGCAGCAAGATGGGAAAACGGGATCTGTGTCGTCCAGCCCTTTGATAGGAAATCATCTATGGTGTCCCATCTTGGCAGGACGATAAGAATGGTGATATTATCGAAGAACAAAGTCGGGTTGCTAACTCGCCGACCCCCCGAGCGTACCTGTTGATAGATATAGTAGCTTTGGATCCGAGGTCCGTAAACTCTGTCGACTGTCGAAGCCCGATCGGCCGACCGTAGAAAGCTTCGTCGACCCCCCGCAACCACGCATAGTCATCCGTTTCCCCGGGTCCGTCCGGCGTAGGATTTCGGTATAGACGCGATCCTTTACAAGCCGAGTTCTGCATGTAGACGAGCATGTGCACTCATCAATGAGTCCGACATGCCTCTGATGACATGCAGCAGTGCTCTAGTAGGTAGTATCCCCATGGCGTCGGCATGGAGAGCATGTCTGATCAAAGTTTGTTGCTGCCTGTGAATCTTGCTGAGATTCAAAAGTCCCTCCTCGGTGATCGAGAGCTGATCATATAGTCACACAAGTGGAAGATATCCTTGGGTATGAATTATCGCGGCTGAGACAAGAAAGAGCCCAGCCAATCACATTATTGTATGTATAACTATCAAGGTCGAGTTTTTCGAGAAGAGAAGAGAAATCTCATATACTATACTTGATGCCATTGACTGGCTGGCCACTTGCGCAAGGGCAAACTCATGAATTCGGAAACCATAGGCAGGATGAAACGTCGGGCTCGCTAAGGGAAGCTTTCATGACCTACATAAGCCAACTGTACGATGACGGCATGAAAAGATGCTGGGCGACGTCGTTTGGTATACTTATTCCACGTTGGCCGAGCCCGTCAGGGGAACAGTCATCCTAGTGCCTCTATTATAGTTGACGGTTGTCGGCCTCCTCTTTAACAGCAAAACGTGTAAGGCGGCAGAGCCGCGCCAGTCCAGTCGAGCCACTTGCCCCTATTCCGTGCAGGCTCCAGCCGCAAGACCTTCCAGGTTCCAACCCGCGGACGCATAATGCTCGCTCTGAACCCTAAAAAGTAGTTCTGGTCAACTCCAACATGTTGCCGAGCATGTGTAAAGTGTACAGCCACGGTCTGATGTCAATACAGGACTGTACCTACCTACCATACTTGCATTGTTGGAACTTGGAACGACTTGCCCAGACCCGCTCTGCTGGGTCTCCACGGCTGTAGTGTAGCGGCGCGTACTCCGTACGGAATACTGTGTGACCGCGACTTACGATGTTCATGCGATATGCGTGTAGATCTATCAGCTTGTGTCCGCCTCCTTGCGATATGACTACTCGTGCCCGCAAAACTGGGTGCGTACGTACTCCGTAGATAGCTGGTGGCCATCAGATAAAGAAGGGCACTATATTACTTGATTTGCAGCGCGATGAAAACAACAAATTGGCAACTTGGATCAGATTGCATGAATTGTGCAGTCAGCAGCATCCCGGACGAGGTGAATATTGGTTATTGGCCCTTGTACTTTGCGCAATTTTGCTCCGGCGCTTCGCCTGGGAGGTATCCGATCGAATATGAGGATTACATGACTTTGTTGAATATTCTTCAATATTAGTCCAGGCTTGTCGTGTGAAAGTGATCCGAATTGGACAGACTTTTAGTTGTCCTTCGCTCATTGTAGCAATGCCTGACTGGGGTGGCAGTCCCACGTCAGATCAGATCTCCGGCGGCGGCTCGGATGCACCTCCAGGGCTGTGGGCTAGGGTGAATTTGGGGTAGTGAACGGCCGCTTTTGGGCTGAGAAAGTCGGCTCGGATTCTCATCGGATTCTCATCGGATTCTCTTGAACGAAATGCATGCGAGTATGGGGCGCGTCTCTACACTAGGTTGGTTGCTAGGTAAACTGGCCTCTTCTCGTCAGAGGGCAGCACCCTCCCCGAGTCTTGGGGATGGATACCTCCGGAGAACTGGGTTTCTTCTGGGCTATTGATTCTCGAGAGATTTGCATCATGCATACATAGCCCGCCAGCGATATACTTATCGATGAGGAAGTTATGGATAGTGGGGACCTCAAGTAGGCGATTCACTTGGATCTGGAGTCGCTGCGAAAGACGAATTGCAAGAATAAAACTTGGAAATTTTGTGCGAGTTCCGGAATACCGTAGCAATGGGAAGGCGATGCTGAGCTGGGCCCCCCATGCGAATGGAACCTGAATTGGAATACGAGAGAGTGTTCGATGCTAGCAGCGAAATAGACGCCAGAACGTTTGCCTTTCCTGATGCTGGTTGGGACCCATCGGGCTTGACATGGGGCCATTGACAAGATAAACCGCTAATAGTTGGAGTTTGATATTGATCGTTGACCCGCAATCTCCATATTGATCCCCACGCAGGTGGTGTGTAGTCTGTACTCGTGCCTCGGAGGCTGAGGGCAGCAGGTTGATTATTGTGTCCCGGCAGTCAATGTCGTCTAAACTCGATTGCGACGAGTATGAACAGCATCATCTCCAAGAGCCTGGGATTTCCATTGGGATAGACATTATCGTCGGACTTTGAGTAGCCCCCAAGCAGCAGGGCCAATTCTTCGAGTTGCGTACAGCATCGGAGCGTTACCATAGAGACAGCTCCAAAAGCGTGCAGTCCTGTTCAACGTGCTGCTATTGGGGTCCTGTGATAGGTGGGGAGAGGACATGGGTGCATGATACCTACCTCTTTACTGTGTCTGTGTCTGCCTGCCTAGGTACAGGACCGTACGAGCCGAGGGAGAGCTGTCCGATCAGTGGGTTTTCGGTGATAAAAACTTTATACGGAGTAGGTACGGTAAAGGGCTGGGGATAGTTGATTTGGGGTAGCCAATTCAGGTCAGTCGTCATAGACAAGGACATCGAGATGATCTCTCAACGGCGCCGGGTCGCTGGTTGTAAGCCGTAAGTTGTGGAGAAAGACGAGGTAGAGCAGCGAGCTGGAAGTATGATCATCGGGTGACCCGAACGTGGAGCTGCAGTGTGACCTCGACAAAGTTCCCGTCGAGCTTGGTAATTCTTGTCGGGCATTGCGTATGCCGCCAAGCATGGGAGCGGGTGTAGCCAGAATTGCAGAGGTTGAGAATTGTATCTCTTCAGTCTGGTGGCCACGGCCGAAGCTTCCCTTTATGCTGCCGGCTGCAGGGTGACTGCCAGACCTCGCCATCTTTTTCATATATATAATATCCGCAAATATGCTTATTAGGATCCGTAGCGGTGACCAGGTGGCGTTGAAGAAGCAACCCGTCACGCTGCCATAGCGTGTTCAGAAGGCTTACAGGGATCCATCTGGCAGCTGCAAGTGTAATGGGATACCGCTACTGCGGACAGAAATCTTGGGTGATAAACATCACGACTGGAAAAAAGATTCTGGAGCATTCGCAATCGACAATCGCGGCCCGGACTTGATTGATTAATGGGCTGAGAGGGTGCCAACCTTTAGTATTCGTAGGCTAAGTATGTACCGGCCGGCCGCTTGCATCGAATCTAGTTGTAATCATATTGGTAGAACACCATATTGGTAGAACACCCTCAGGTTGATATAAGACGTAGACCATCACAATGGTGTTGAAGACATGTAGTCGCCAGGCAACTAGATGGTAGTACCAAGAACGAAGCTCGCGGAATCTTGACAATCCGTCCACGATTGGCCAATACCTTTACACTACCAAGACTCTAGGAGTAGAGAAACATTAGTGCCTCGGAGCCTCTCAATAGAGCTTAGGTGTATCCGCATAACTAATAAGTTTTTCTAAAAAGTCCCGTTCATCTTTTGGTAGTAGTAGGGGGGTTTTTTTTTTCGTCAAGCTCGACAAGCGCCGATTTCCAAGATAGACTATCCGCACTTGTACGGCGCAACTGGCGAGTTGTCAAAAGAACGATTGATTACCTGTCAGAGAAGTAAGCGCGTCGAGTTGTGACGGAAATAATTCAGCCCAGTCAAGAATGACCAGCCTGAAATGGTCACGGCCATGCCGCCAAACACATGCAGTATCGGCGTGTCTTCAGAGTCCCTCCCGGCGGCAATCATACTGGGGTAGGTACGGAGTATGTACTTTCTTAGACGGCATCTACATACTGTGACCTTGACACGCGAATGATGATAAACTTCTCCCAGCAACGCGGGCGTCTGGCGCCTGTTGCATTGGGTCACTTGTCTGTTGTCGGTAATTCAGCCGCCAAGGTTGTGTCCGAGGAAAGCCTCTTGGGGGGCCTTTTGGTATTATCTTCTTCCATCTTCTTGGCGGTTTCTGCTAATCATGCAGAGTACCAAGAAGAATGAGCGCACAGCCTAGCGCATACTCTGTACAAATTGGCGAGTGGTTGGAGATCAAGGTTGTACCACCACTACGACCGCCAGTACGAGCTTGGCCGAATAGAACCCGCGTCGGCGCCACTTCCAAGGAGCCAATGCCACCCCAATTTCCATGCCCCTGGACCATGAATTTTTTTTCTTTTCCTCCGTGATGCGATCACAGACGCCTGCATTCGCCCCGGTAATTGTACCTGGCCCGGTCGTGTATGGTGTGAATCCCGCCCATTGCAACCGGCCACGCCTGGCCACGCCAGCCAAGTTTAGCCATCCAGTCTCCAACCATTAGGTAGCATTCAATCCTAGGTGGGAATTGCCCGCTGGCTTCCTGTACCGTAAAAGTACATACCTGACGGGCAGGTGAGAGATGCTTCTCTTTTCTCTCTCCTGTGTCGGGTCGAGACATGACGACACGAGACGAGACGAGACAAGCGTCGAGTCCGTCTGACTAGGTAGGGACGTATGTATGTCGCCTTGGTGGGAAGGGGCAAACTGCGCCTACATTACCATGCCTTTTTAGCAGGCCCAGTCAGACAGTCAGTCATTCAGTCATGTCATGTAGGCGACAGCTGTACTGTGTATATGTCATGTAATGTAGGTGCCGCAGGCAAGCGTCTTCTTTTACGAGCTTTTTGAGACAAGAGACCCCCTCGAGATCGCAAGGAGCTTGAGGCGCCCACTTGGGCGGTACAACACATACGCTACCACACTGCCTAAGAGACTCGCACAGGGGCAAGGCCACAGCAGCAGCAACGGCTCAGGAAATGTACCTTCAGTATGTAGAGGTCGCCCGGAACAGGTACTAGTGCCACTCCACCTAATAAAAATAGACTAGGTAGCCTGTAGTAGACTGTAGCGTGTAGGGTATCTCTCTTAGCTCCGTACTGTAGGTCGGTCGCACGGGCTCAGTCAGTCGACCGTCGATTGGATTGGATTGGCACGGAGGCTGACCATTTGCACCTGAACCCGACCGCGCTCCTTGCTGCTTTGCAAGCTTGTTGCGCTTCGCTTCTTGGCTTGGCTGCCTTCCTGGACCTGACCCAGCCTGGCCTGACCTGACCTGCCCTGCCGGGGTGGATGGGGGGGCGCTGGGGATGGGATGGGAAGGGTAGCGAGCGAATCGAACGAACGGGGGGAACGGGCGTAGCAGACAGAGAAAGAACGAACGAAAGAAGACGAATGAAAATTAACATCCGATCCGTCCTTGCATTGCCGTCATCGAGCCTCTTTCTGATCCCTCTTCTCCTCCTTTCGCTCTTTTTTACCTGCCTCTCGAAAAAAAGATCCTCCCGTGCTCAAGCGTAGAGGAAAAGAAAAAAAAAAGGAAAAAAGGAAAAAGCCTCCACAGCCTTAGTCTTGGCCCATCATATCTCCTTTGCTACTGTCATTGGTTTGTTCGACTTACTTCTGCATTGCATATGTTTCATCGCTCGAGCTTCTTCCGACTCATTTACTCTCTCGCTCGTCCTTTTACGACATTGACGGCCAGATTTACTTTCACGCTTAAGCTCTGAGCTTCCTCTCGTTTGTACTCCTTCTACCGCTCTTCGCCGGTACAACCTGGGTTCGTCCTCCCGGCCTGTCTACCTCGTATTCTCCAGAGAGAACTTGGATCGCGAGTTCTGCCTACGACAAACGTCCTCTGCTGTGGCGACTTTGTCCATTTTCCTAGGCACACGGGTCAACTCGCCGCTTCGCTCTAGTCGTTGGCATTCTTTTCCCCAGCTCCTCACACCCATCCCCTGGATATCGTGTAAGTCACAACCAACTCCCTCTCTCCTGGCAGCCAGCACGAACACCGATATGCCTCCGCGTTGGCGCTCTATCACCCTGTTCCGTGTGTGCCGTTGTGGTTTTCATGACATGGCGAGCCATTGTTGTTGGTTGCCCGATCGGTAGGCAGTGGGCGTCATCGGGTTCTCTTCGCCGCGCTTTCACGCTCGAGTCGATACCGTCAGCACATATGGCCAGGGTGTCTTCCTGTCCTTAACGGGCTGCTCGACTGGGTGGCCCACGGGTTGCACATACTACTGCAGAATCGGAGCTGTGCGGAGAGTCGCTTTTCCATGGTGAAGACCGCTAACTTTGTGCTCTCGCCTTATGCAGGTGTCCGTGGTTTCGCATTCTATCTGGGAAGCCCTGACCAAGTCTCTTTCGACAAAACGATACCCGCTCAACAATTCTCGAGTTGGTACTACACGCGATTCTTTATCTACTCGAACGGGACGACTTCACTGTCAGTCCTAGCACGCCGATCTGATTTTATGGGATTGCAATAATCTGGACTGCGACGGTCGAAATCATTCTTTATGCCTAGATTCCCAGTCAACTTCCGACGGAGATCAACCGTGACAGAAGATCAAAATGGTCCGGTAGAGCCTTCTTTTCGGGTGCTGGAGAGGAACGACACGGCACCGGGGAAGTCGTTTGACGGAGGAATGAGGATGACCAAGGCTGGTGGACCAATGCCGAGAACAACGCTTCAAGATGTCTCGTTGGACGACAACATATTTGCCGACAACAAGAACAACCGGTATGTTGCCCCCTTGTGAGAGGATTCAGCTCGACTGGAACCCCTCCATTGCACCAAGATGGCATTGTACAAGGGAATGCAAATTTGCAACCTTGTTTACCTAATCTATTTGGCATCCACGCGTCGCACAGAAGGTGGTTCATGGTCGTTTTGTCCTACGTGAGCTAATCAGATCCAGTGGCAGCGGCAGTTCGAACACGACGAAGACCAACTCGGACAACTCATCACGTCATAGTAATGTGTCGACAGCACCGTCATCAACGGATCACGCCACGACCGAAGACTTTCGAAGTTCGGCAAGGAAATCAGCGTATGATGCGGCCCTGCCGGCACCTCCGAGGTCGTCGGGTAGTGGGTTTTTGAAAAACGCTGGACGTACTTTTTCGTTCGGCATGTCCAAGAAGAACCACGCTCCATCGCCATCGGATGAACCCATCCCACCTGTACCCGAGCGTTTTGACCCTCAGACACCAGGAGGGCGCCCTCGGGCCCCGACAGCATCCACTGTGACCGAGACAACTCCACCGCAAGTGGAAGACAGGGACTTCAAGCTGGATCTGGGCGGTGATCTCAGCAACATGTTATCGGCGTTCAACAAGAGGTCCAGTGTCATGACTCTTCGCCGCAACTCGAACCAACCGCTAGCCTCCCGTGATCTCACAGGGAACCGTGCCAGCCAGCCGCTTGCGCTCAGCCTCGATCACCAGACCCCGGTTGACCCGCCGCCCAAGTCGTGGGCTAGCCAGCGCTCTGATGAAGGACTGCTTGGGGGCCGCCAGGCCATGGCATCTCCGCCGCCGCCGCCTGTTCCTAGGCATATTGAGAGTCCTGTGCTGAGAAGGAAAACACCAGAGGAAGACGAAGATGCAACGCTATTGAAGGATTCCCGAATGGCGACAAAATTTCTGGCCAACGAGAACGACTCGTTCCACCGCAACCACGACAGCATTTCCAGCCTGAAAGAGACATATGCTAGACCGTCAAGGTATGAGGGACAAGCGGATGAGGATAACATGTTTGACACTAGTTACTCGCGGCCAAGGAGTGTTGTGCGGCCAGCCGCTCGAGGAAATGGACCGGCTCAAAACAAGGTCATGACGCCTGCCGAGTTCGAGAAATACCGCCAGGACAAGGTCCGACACAGTCGAAGCAGTATCGACAAGAATGACTCGGAAGACGAAGAAGAGGAAGATTATGAGGACGATGAGGATGACCGGGAAAAGAACATGGAATTGGCTAAGCAGAGGCGCAAGCAGGAGGCACACATGACTGTTTACAGGCAAACGATGATGAAGGTGACGGGAGAGCAGGCGGGCTTGGGACCAAGGCCTGGCCTGGCTACGTCCATGAGCGCCCCGAATCTCCTGGTCGATGAAGGGCAAGCACTCGGAGGGTCTCAATCGCCGCCTTCGGATGGCTCATCGGACGAGGAAGTGCCACTCGCGATCCTTGCCGCACACGGCTTTCCCAACAAGGCTCGAGCTCCGACGAGGCTCAGCCAGATGGCGTCAATCCCAGACCTGCGTGGTCTCAACCAGCCGTCATACATACCCGGCCCTGGTTCCGTTAACGGCGGTGCAGCGAGGAATCTCGGTGGACAGGTGCCAGCTTTCGCAAGAAAACTTCCTCAGGACCCATTCCTCGGTGCTGGCCTGATCAACCAACCTCCCCGCGAGTCATTTGCCTTTGGAGGGGGCGCTCCGGCTGCCCAGGCTCGGCCAATGCCCACAGGTGGTCTCGTCGGAGTCATCGCCAACGAAGAGAGGGCAAAGGCTATGCGACGAGGCAGTCCCGCGGTCGACAACTTGAAGAACGGCATGCCGTCCCAGATGCAGATGCCGATGACTAGCTTCGATCCCATGGCCCAGATCCCACCACAAATGCTGTATCCGCAGCAAGGAATGTTGACACCTGGTGACCAGGCCCAGATCCAAATGACGCAGCAAATGCAGCAGTTCATGCAGATGCAGATGCAATTCATGCAAATGATGGCTAGTCAACAGGGCCAGGCGCCTCAGATGCAACTGCAGATGCCCATGGGAATGGGTATGCAAGGTCCAAACAGTCGTCCTGTCAGCCACATGCCCACTCAGTCCATGAGCTCCGTGCCAGATCAGCGCCAGTCATATCTGGGCTCCACGACAGATGTGCGCCAGTCGTTCATGGGTGACTCGCTGTTGCCAGGTATGGGTTCGGGCATGAATCTTGAGCCTCCGAGACCCAATGGCTCAAGGACTATGAGCATGGTACAGCCAAGCTCTTCCTCTTGGGTCCAGCCTCTGCAAAACAGCTTTGGTGCGCCCTCCATCCGCGTCCAAGGCGGCGGCTATGCACCTTCCATTGCGCCCTCTGAGCGCAGCAACATCGGTCTGCCCGGGCGATACCGCCCAGTTTCGAGTCTCAACCCCTTGGAGAGTGCTGGCTCGAGATCCAACACCATGTCGGGGGCCCTGCCGACACTCTCAAAATTGCACCCCGAAGTGAAAACGTCGCCTCTCGTCAACGCAGATGACGAAGATGACGACGAGGGTTGGGCGGCTATGAAAGCGAAGCGTGAGGAGAAAAAGAGCAATTGGCGCAACAAGAAGGCTTTCGGATCCGAAATCGGAGCCCTGATCACCTAAAGGACACATGACAAATTTCCCGACATTTTGTTCATTTTTTGAGTATTTGAGCCTGGCATTTTGATAGAAAAAGGATTCTTGGGGCATCAGCATCAGTTGATTGAGTTATGACTCAACAAAAAAACTCTCCCTCGAGCATAATAATTATTTTTTGGGTACCTTGGCCTCCCATCAAAATTCCCACCACCTACTGGACGAATCATTTGACTTTTTTTGTACATTCACTCCTGGGAAACAAAACGACAACACATGATCCAACACTCATCTCCATGGAAACTTGGAGCGGCATTATGGGGGGCGCTTTGGATAAGACGGCTCTTTTTTCTTTCCTTTTTGTTAATTTTATGGTCTTTTGTTCTTGGGAGAGAATCGATTATTGCGAAATATTTGAAAGCAGGCGACAGAGGGAGTCTTGAAAGACGACAGCTCTTCTTGTTTTATCGCTGGAGGAAATATCCGAAAGTTATTGGTGAACGATTGAGATTTTGGGAAAATTGCATGAAAGTGGAATATAATATCATCATACCAATATTGAATAGTTACCTACCTACCCTCTACACTAGGTACTTTACATAGACCAAACCACACACGTCGAGAAATCAAAAACAGATCCTTCTATATAACTCAAAAGTTGTCTCATAGCAATGTTCATGTCATGGGTCTGTTTCGCGATGCTTGCACCACGTGCCATCAATGCCATATCCACATCTCGCTGGGCCGGAAGACGTACCAAGTTGTCCGTCTACCTTGGTATGGGCTTTCCCCATGAACAATGACTTCTCATAATGAGCGGTACAGTCAGATGAGCTTTGATGCATGTTCATATCTTATCCTCGCGGTAGTCCATAGCTTCTCACCATCACAGTATATCTAGAACCACGGAAACACCATCAACTTGGAACATTTTACTTTTTTGTATTCAACTCAAATCTATATGAGAGTTCTTTTTTTGTGTATAGCCCCAATGGTGGAACAGATTTCTCAAGGATTCGCCAAGTCATTTTCCAATCCTGTTTTGAGGGCAACAAATTCTTTGCAGATGAGATATGTCTCTCTATTCGACCTTGCCCTTGGCCCAGGCGCCCCTCTTGACGCCGAGCTCCACGGCAGCCAGGCCCCAGTCCTCGCCGTGGTTGTGGGAGCCGCTGAGCAGACCGGCGCGAGCCTTGGCCTGGTCGTCGCTCAGGACCGTTAGGACGCCAAAGATGACGGGGACGGACAGGTCGAGCTGGGCGCGCATGAGGCCGTGGGAGACGGCGTCGGCGATGTACTCAAAGTGCATGGTCTCGCCCTTGATCAGGACGCCAATGGCGATGATGGCATCGAAGGGGGCCGCGGAAGCCGAGGCGTTCAGGGCCGTCAGGTCCGTCGTCGAGGAGCCAAGGAGGTCGCCTGCGCTGCCGCTGGAGGCACCGCTAGCCTGGACTTGCGAGGCCGTGTACATTCTGGAAGAGCATGCGCGTTAGCAATGCTCACTTGTTCTTGTGCCGTCACAGGGCAGGGAAGTTTGTAGCAAAGCAATTCAAGCCAGTCTCCCAGCCATCCTATCCATACGGCTTGCTGAGATGAGCTCAACGCTGCACTCTTCCGACGGGCGGCAGGCGGCGGATGCCCAACCAGGCGAGGCGAAAAGCGGCAGGGGGGGGGGGACACTTTAGACGTACGACTTGACGGCAATGGGCAGCTCCCAAGAGCCCGGGACAGACTGGACGACAATGTTGCTCTCCTTGACGCCGCAGCCCAGCAGCTTGTCCTTGGTGCCCTTGAGCAGAGGCTCGATGATGGTCGAGTTCCAGCGGGCGTGGACGATGCCGATGCGCAGGGCGCTGCCGTCGTGCTCCTGCGGGGTCGGGCCTTTGAGGGAGGAAGCCATTGTGTCGGTTGGTGGGGTTAGTTGCTGTCAAGGAGAGAGAGGCGTAACGAGCGTGCGTGCGTGTGCGTTCTCGTCAGAAAGTGACCTGTCGTCAAAGAAGAGTGTGAAAGTTGGTCGGGTGCAAGTGATCTGTCTGCCTGCTGAAGTAATAATGACAAGAATGGTCAGCAACAGCTTCCGCTCCCTAAGCTGTTTGTCAGTGAGGCTAGATGCGGGACGACGTTTCCTAAGCTCGGAGTGGGGCGGCGCAGCTTGGGCGTGATCCGGCCACTGAGCTTCGCGAATTGGAGCCAAAATGACGAAGGTCTAAGGTACTGTGTAATGTAAGGTAATATAGTGGGTACGACCTACAGGTTATCTGTACAGCCTCAGGACGCGTAGTATTGGACATGCTTGACATGACTCGAGCTCGGCTGCAGTGAACTGAAACTGCCCATCACATTTACCTTGATCTCGGATTATGACGCCGAGCAGCTGGAATCCCCAGCTGCCTACATGCCTTCGAAATTAAATGGCATCGAAAGGGCAGTGACGGTCAGTCGATGTCTAGATTTTGTGGGCGGCAATCAGCCATTGTGAACTCCGGAGCAGAATGGGTAATAGGAATGTCTTTCTCGGTTTCCAAAATCAAATATAGCGCTCTCTTTCCGCCGGAAGGTTATTTCAGCATTTGCGGACCAACAGCGATCAGTTGTCGACCATCGTCTGATGAATATAATCGGTATGTAGTGTTATATGATCGCAATCTATTATACGCGGGCGATCATCATGTAGCGCGAGCTTTGTGCGATAGGTAAAATGTCAAATATGGCGTGGAAACCAGAAAACCATGACGGTTGAGTTCCAGATGGGGTGAACTCATCATAGGAAGGCACGTTCAAGACTGCCCTACCTGCCAGGAGTCCTGAACTCCAAAAGCTCTAGAAAATGGCAAGACCAACCCAAACCGGTGAGCTACATTGATACACAATTGGAAAAATTCGAAAAATTATTCGAGCCTTCCCCTTTCGAAAAGTGAATTGGCGCCATTAATTCCGGCTGGGCCCTGAAGCTGGCCATTGGGCAATGAAATTCTTTCGTCTCGTGAGCGAAGACATGAATTTCATCTTGTATTCACATGTTCATCTTATGTGACTGCTTTCGGATAATTATTTGTCGAATACTTGCCTTTCTCTTCGGACGACAGCTACTTTGAGTGTATCCATCCACGCAAAATTCCTTTCCGAATGCACAATATCCTCTTTCGATCGTCAGTATGCCCATCGCTGCTCTTTCAGACAAGACCAAGCAGCTCCTAGGGTCTACTTCGACCATCACGGATCCCGTCTCGCTTGTCAAGGAACTACTAGATAATGCATTCGATGCCAACGCAACGACTATAGAAGTCTTCATATCCCACAACACAGTCGACAAGATCGAGGTCAGGGATAATGGGACCGGCATACACCCCGACGACTACAATTATCTTGGGAGGCGCGGCTACACGAGTAAGCTCAGGACCTTTGATGACTTACAAAGCTTGGCTGGTACCCTCGGTTTCCGTGGAGAAGCGCTTTCAAGTGCAAATACCCTGGGCAAGATCACCATAACTACCAAGACAGAGTCAGACTCAGTTGCTGCAGTGCTTCATATTGACCCGAAAGATGGAGGCATCCTCAAGCAAGATCAAATTGCAGCACCTGTTGGGACCACAGTCTGTGTCTCCCAGCTTTTTCATGAAGTCCCGGTGCGGAGACAAGTGGCTTTGAAAGAAACCAAGAAGGCGATCGAAAAGATCAGGGGCTTGTTTTTCTCGTACGTCATGGCAAGACCACAGATCAAAATGATCTTCAAGGTCTACAAGCATCCCGCTTTGGGCTGGAGCTACTCCCCAAGACCATCGACATCCTTGAAAGAAGCTATATTCCAGACTCTGGGTAAAGAAGCGGCCTCGCGTTGTTTCGAGAAGAAGATTCGTCTTGGTGGTTCTCTCGAAGATACGACAGATGCTGGCGGTTCTACCAAGGGCCCCTTCGTCTTCGAAGTTGTACTGTGGAAACCAGATGCCGAGTTCTTGCGACTTCCCAAACACCGCTACTTTTCTGTTGACAGCAGACCTGTGACTGGAGTTAAAGGCACAATGAAGAAGTTGATGGCCATCTACATCAAGTATCTTGGAAACTCCCTTCACCCACCGACAGATAGCAAAGCACTTTCTGACGCCTTCATCCGCGTCAACATCGACTGCCCAAGAGGTTCTTACGATGTCACAATCGAACCTGCCAAGGACGACCTTCTGTTTGAGAATGAGCATGACCTCATTCAGCACTTTGAGGCATTGTGTCAGCAAGTCTATACCAACCCTGATGTTGGTATGGTTGGTACAGAAAAGGCAGCGAAAAGTCCCGAGATAGAACGAGCCGACCCGACCCAAGAACCTGCCTCTGCACCCTCCTCCTCGACATCGGGCTGGACTGCGATCAACACGACAGTTGTCGCACCCCCAGAAACTCCAGGGGACCCGTCAGCGCATATCTCTCACCCTCCGGAGTTCTCCAGTACCATGTCTGATGACCTTTGTGAGCTAGTCACTGCTTCCAAAGAACAGGGAAAGAGAATTCCGGCTGCTCCTGGCATAAAATGGAATGCTGCGATGCGAAGAGACTCGACAGAATTGGGACAAAGAGAGAAAATGCCAATATCTATGGGTTTTACTTCTGCGGCCACAACCAACAATCAGCAAAATCAAATGCCACATGGCTCTAGGTTTCTGCCTGAGCAAGGATTGTCTGGCGAAGAGATAAGGAATTTGGCAATGACGCCGGAACCTGAAATTCTGTTGCATAGGGGAGCACCGCCTCGCGACCTTGATGTTCCACCTAGCATGCGCATGCCAGACCATCACAATCTCGGAAGGAATATCACGGGCGACGTCATGAACAGCCCCATGAGATTGCAGTCAGATAGCAGTCAACCTTTGGGCAGGGAAAACAACATATCATCACGTCGCCAGCCGCTACCAACATGGACTCCTCCATCTTCAGTTCAGAAAGACCCACAACAGTGGCGAGAGCGGTACCAAAAGGGAAGTCGTACCAGATCGAACGGAAAGAAGCAGACTACCATTGCGATTGGTGGGCGCAAAGACTCAGGTGCACCTCGTGGAAACCAAGAACAAGAATATTCACAACCACAGAATGGAGGTCCTGTAAGGAAGAGCATTGAAAATGAAATCAATCATCTGTCCAGGGATGCTCAGTCGCAACTTTCAGATCATCGCTCAAGTCAAATGGAACGGGACGTGGCACGGCCGCGCAAGCCTGTGCCTCAGGAAAGTGCTCAAGGACTATCGAACAGGAGCAACTTCACACGATTGCGCTCCGCGGAGGTTCACAACATCGATGAGTCGATCACGGACAAGGCACCTATCATTACATCGCTTGAGACGGGAGATCCCAGGGCCTACCTACTTCGACGCCAAAAATCCGTGGCAGTTGACGAGAACATGGGTCGACCGAAGAAGCACAGGAGAATGAAAAGCATACTCCTCCCACTGGAAAACATTGTCAAGGAGGACCAGACTCGGGAGTTGGAGCTGCCCTATGAGCTACATGTTTCCCATTTTCCAACCTTGTTAGACCATTTTGGGCAATCTGACAGATATATAGTCGAGGGTGACATTGAGGAAGCTCTCGATATGGACCTGAGTGAAGCTCGACGAATTGAGAAGCGATTTGATGATGTCTTGTCGAGGTGGAATGAGGCACATGGCGTCAAAGTGGCCGTCAAATCTGGTCTGAGTTCGGTGCTCAAGGGAGACTCGGCAGGGCTCCAATAATACAGTGCTTACTTTGCTCGAACAACAGGGCTAGGAATTTATCATAATTCCACGTAAGCGAGATGGTGTAATGCAATCAGTAGATAAGAATAAATGCGTTGTATTATAAGTCAGGTTGCCTTGAGTGAAGTCTAAGCGTCCATCTGTCTTAGTAATCCAAGAAAAGAGCTTTTCGGTAATAGCTACCAGAATAATGAGAAATGTACCCAGGAATATCTCTTGTGTTGGGAAGATTTCCTGCTGTAGGAGAGGAAGGAAAATAGCAGACAGAAAAATGCAAAGGCGTATGATCCAAGCTAGAGCCAGCCCTTCAGTTCTCACCGCCAGGAGACCACTGGGCAGTGTCCTCCTCCTATTGGGTTCCGTTGAACTTGCCGGCCATCTTACCATTGTAGGCGACATGCTTGTAGACAACGTCTTCGTCGTCGTCGTCATCGCGATCCTCCTCATCTTCCTCAGCCTCCTTTCCGGCCTTGGGTGCCCAAGGGGGCGGGATTCCACTGAAAGAGATATGAGTCAGCATGTTTTCCTTGCAGACTATCATGAAAATATGAATGAATGGTGGTACGTGGTACTGGGAGTTGACTTACTAGGGAGGAGCATGAACGATGATGATCTTCTTGGTGTCGTCCTCGTCATCGTCGCAGTCCTCATCATCTTCGTCTTCGTCTTCGTCGTCGTCTTCGTCGTCGTCCTTCTCGACATCCTTATTCTCGTCTTCCTCGTCGTCGCAGTCCTCAACATCCTCCTCATCTTCGTCGTCTTCCTTGTCTTCGCCGTCCTCCTCGTCTTCGTCGCAGTCCTCATCTTCCTCATCCTCATTGTTTTCTTCCTCGTCCTCATCCTCGTCCTCTTCGTCACAGTCCTCGTCATCCTCCTCGGCGATAGCCTCCTCGCCACGCTTGCTGGCGACGGACCAGCTGCCGATGGACCAGTTGCCGACGGCGGCGCGAGCGACGGCTCTGGCCTCGGGGATGGAGCTCACGCTAGTCTGGCCGTTGGACTTCTTGGTCAAGACGCCGACGGGGCCGGACAGGGCCGGAACGGCAATGAGGGCCAGGCCCAGGAGGGATGTGAAGAGTTTCATCTTGATGGATGTTTGTTTGGGTGATTAGGGATGAAAAAAGAAGGGAAGCTTGTGCAAGAGGGGGATTTCCGTGAAGGTCGGATTGTGTCGTGATACAGAAAGAAGACAGATTGGAAATTCCAGGGAGGCGAGATTGGGCAGTTATTTGTACTCGATTCCGGTCACTGGAGTCGACTTCCCAGTCCCATGGACCGGGCATCGATCTGTAGCCAGAAAAGTCTGTATATGCGGTTGTTCTCATGTCATATCCGTTGGGAAGAGTTTGAAGAGGTTCTCGACTCGCCTCTGGCAATGTCTGCGGCTTGCCTCATCGGGGATTGACTTTTCGAGATAAGTCCCTTGCTGGCCCTGCTCTTTGCTGCTCCCAACGGAATTGAGTTTATGGGAGCCCTCGTAGACGTGATGGTGGCTGTAACGTTGTTGTTGCTCTATTTCCCATGATTCGTCTGGCGCTCTCCCGATCCGGCGCCTTTGGCTGTGCTTCAAGAAGCCTGTATGTATGATTTACGATATCACTTTCTAACCCGGGACGTCCGTCAGCTTACAACTCCTCTCCTCGAATTATGATCACAATTTGATGCATAGTTCGGCTTTGTTAGTAATGAGAAGCCATGTTGACTTTCGCCCTGAATGGGCGAGGCTGGCTAGACGTCCATCGACAGCGATATCCTCAACCTCGGTTGTCCCTTTCGGGCCTGACACCTTAGAAGCGCTCCTGTTCCTGTCAAACGGACCGCGGCGATCCTCAACAACGTGTATATGCGACAGGAACAATGCTTTAGCTCTAACGGCCCTGCTCCGGCGGGTATTGCCAAGCCATCGTCGATCGACATTGGTCTCGACCGAAGCATATCATCTGGCACGTAATAGAAACAAGAGTATAGCAGGTTGTCACCTGTATCCGAAAATAACATACGCCACAAGCCGTCTAGATTCTCCTAGAACTGTAAAAGGTTTGATATTGGCATATTGCCGACGACATCAGTACCTCATCGTATACTTGTTTGTAATCACACCAGCGTCGATACCCTTTTTTGCATAGACAAAGGGTCCCTCGAAAAGCGTGATTAACAACTTTCATTCTCCCAACTGATTTCTGCGAAGTTCTTTCTATGCCATCAAGAACTATATTCCCACGTTCTCGTCTCATTCGGGCCTATACTGTCTTGTCTGCCACCCCGATCAGTCGAATCTCGTCCAAAGTTACAGCACAAGCCCCGAGGCAAGATGCGGGTTGCCTAATCTTGACATCGGGCGAAAACATGACAGGTCCTAATTTGTGTCCGACAGACAGAATGGGCGTTATTTTGAATTTCTTTGAATCCCGAGTATAAATCTGTTCACGCAAAGAGTCTCTTTCAAGTATACCGGTGGAATTACACAGGAACTTACACAGTTATCACCGGCGCCTGAAGGAGATGTTGAGTTTGCGTAGCTACTCTCAATCGAACTTGATGAGCATATTCCAGCGATTCCTTTTGTCTTCTTCTGGACGGACATCGCGTGGACTGGCCTTGCATCATGCAGCCAAGAATAGATCAGTTGGGTTCAACGTCGCTCAGAAGCGCAAGGCACATAGATCCGCCAAAAACCTATCAAGTCATGCTGTATATCTTTCTTCCGAATAAGGGTCTCCGACGTTGTACGGCGCGACGAGTGTAGCATTACACGCCCGTTGTGTACCAAGGGAATGATGATCTCGATGGGCGCCGGACCCGAACCTCCCAGGCCCCCTTACCCCCAGGCCTCCTGCTCGTATTGGAACGGGGGTGAACGAGTGCGTGTGTGATTTGTTGGTTGATCCGACCATGACGCGCGCCCGCCGCATCATGGTCGCATTCGAGTCGGGATTTTTTCTTGACCGACAAATGGGTGCAGTGCCGAAGGAGGGAGAACCTTGGTTATAGGACAGAAATGCTAAAATTGTGAGGAGAGTTTCTGTCCTATCGGGTGAAGATGATGCACGGGATCATGTCGGTAGAGGAAGATACTATAGTCACTGAATGGTGTCTCAAAGATGTATCTAATCATTGTGTATTGGTTGGCTCATCTATCAGTCAAGGCTGGCCGTAATCAAGACGCTACGATTGTGGCCTCGCATCTTGGGTTCGCGGGTATGATGCGTCGGAAGATTATCTAGCGCGGGTCTGCCTTTTGCAGCATTTGATGAAGAATCGAGATTATTTTGGACAGTGCCTACCTACGGTAAAAGGCGACGAAGGTGTGTTCGGTCGAGTTCTGCAGGTCCCTGACTGAGGTCCCTGGTAGGAACGGGAATACGCCCGTCAAGACTTGACAATCCCGCTCGGCCTTGGCGCTGTGGTTGTTTTTCCTTCTTCATCGGTTCTCTGCCAGTCAGTGGTGAAGAAACGGCAAGATTCCATGGCGGGCACTGGCGGTGCCTGTCTGCTGTCTCCTGTCAGTGGCCTCCGCTGGGGCATTTCCATGCTAAACCGCGCCCCCGGCACCCCTGAACTCTCGGCTTGTCGATCCCCGTTTTTGGGTTCACTCTTCCAGAAACGGCGAGGGAGGAAAGAAAAGGACCCCTGGGGGGGGTTTCTGTTGCGACGCTCTACCACATCCATACGGAGTACGATACGGGTACATGCAACCCGTCATGACCAAGGCAAATAGATTGAGGAGGATGGGTCGGGACGGGGGAGAGAGACAAGATGAAGATGCTGCCCGCCTTGTTCTGTTTCTTCGGATGTTATATACAAATTGCTTTGAAACATTACCGGGCGGGCAGATTGATGAGGTGAGCTCTTTTCCTGTCCGATTTCTTCTCTTCCAGGTCTCTTTCAGGTCTTGATCTCTCGACCCAAAATGACGAGCTGCTGCAAATCGCCCGGCGGGTGGGGGAAGCTAGAGATGCCCATGGAAGCTAGGACCTTGCATTGTGCAGCGATTCGGGGTAGCTCGCTGATGCCCCATTCTGAGACCTGCAGCGCACTACCCAACAGCTATGCTCAAGATTGTACTACATTACAGAGCACAGCGCACCGCAATACACTCGGGACACTACGGAGTACGGAGCACGTCTCAAAAGGCCCGCAAGCACACACACAGAGAGAGAGATGGGCGATCAATCGGACCGGAATCTGCGGATGAAAGAGGATCTGGTATCTGCGGAGATGCTTCAGCAATCAAGGAAGAATTCCTTCATCGCCTAGATCGATCATCCGTCCGTCTGACGAGACGGAAGCTGGAAAAGCCACCACGACCTATCCTATGCCCACAGAGCTGTGGACAGGTAATGTAGCATTCGTGACATGGCCGCCGTGGCAGTGTATACACCATACCTACAGACCGCAGACAGGAGGAACTCTGCCCCAGTGAGCACCCGCGCACATACGGGTGACGGGTCAAGATAAAACGCAGGTTCTTGACAAGATCCAGCACAGATCCTGGCAGTAAGCATTACCTACCTGGATACTACACTACGTAAGGAGTACCTACACTGGAGCGGGGGTCCCACTGTCTTCCAACTTCCCTGCGACAATCATTTGGATGCTGGCAGCTCGTCAATCTCAATCTTGTTGGACAGACAGCAGGCGATTGATTGCCTGGCCGATTGATTGATTATATTGGGCTGTGGCCAGTGGGAATAACATGGTATTGGCGTGCACAGGTGGTATATAGCACGGATGGCTGCGCACATGTAGGATGCGACGGCGGATAAAGGTGTACCGTGGGTAGAAAGAGAGCATGAATAGATCGATCTATCCTGGGAGTACCATCACGTCACAGTTCACACTATGCGATCCGAAGTGCCAGGCAATTTGACTCTGCTCTAATATACCCCTTCCCCTCTTTCAACCCAAATAGATCTCTCCCGGACCTGTCAATCTCAATACGCATCGCATTAATATCAAGGGTTCAGAAAGGGAGGAAAAAAGCGTAATTTTGCCTTTTGGGCCGGTCGTCTTTGACATCAGCGCTCCATGTACCGGCTGGCTGGCTGCACTAGAAGATCGAATTATGAATGATTATTATTAGCATCAAACAACCAAATTGGGTTCTTACCACTCACTCACTGAGCTGTAACCGCCGCAACCACTGCGAGGTACGAGTCCAGACGTGAACAATCCGCGACTCCACGAAATACCATCATCGCTGGCGTCTTCTCCGCTTGGCCTCCTCCCCGTCGTCCATACAACCCAAGTGCTGACCCTCCATCTCAGCAGACGGCGCCGTTCTGCGCCCTCCTTCTTCCCTTCTAGGTCGCACTGGTCTCAGATCTTGCAATTCATCCCACGCGAGCGAGCTTCTCCAAAAGAGAGTCTTGTTTTTGTTTTGCCCTTTTCCTGCTTACTTGCCAGACCCTCCAACCCTGTTCTGGTTCATCCATCGTTATCGCGGGTATCGAGACAGGCTTTGACAGGATCTCATCTCTGCCTACTCTTCACTAGATTTCTGCCCATGATTCGCTAAACAACTAGCAATCAATCGTTCGTCTTGACTTATCTTTTAGCCTTTATCTGATTGTCGTCGTCTTTACCATTTATGTGTCGCGCTCGTTCATCCTCCACGACTGCCCACACATATGATACAAGCACAGCAGATGCTCGCTGCTACTACTACATACCTGCTACCCTTTACCGTGAGCTGAGCTGTCAACGTAACCAACCACTGTGCCTCGCAACTGCGTCATAAGAGCTAAAACAAAATCCAATTATGATCCAGAGCACTATCACCAAGAAGCTTCACTTTCCGTCTTCTGGCTGAGGATCCCCGCGTCCGTCCCTATTACACTACTACACACATACACACTACAACACCTATACCTATCTACAACCAGTGGATTCCCCCTCTCTTCCCGGACCCCATAGGGAGAAAGAGGAAAGAAAAGAAAGATCAAACCAAAACCAGACAGCAGAAACAGAAACAGAAACAGAAACCCAGCCAGACCCACGGCCGCTATTCAACTGTCCTTGGTTTTGGTTCCGTCCCGCCTCGTACCGCCAGGCCCGCTAAGAGCCTGCCGAGGAGTACAGGCGCCAGCACAGCCCACTCCTAGTCAGACCATCCCCAGTCCACTTCCCGCCGCGCAGGCCCCTTTCCCTGCAAGCATCTCTGGGGACCATTCTTTTTTTCCCGGCTGCCCACTATCTACCTACCTCACCTGTTTTCCCGTACCTATCATTACGCCAACAACTCACGTTCGCTGCCAAAGAGAAAATCCAAACTGTTGTGTGTGTGTGTGCCCATGTGTCGTGTCTCTAGCCCGTGAGACCCGTTGTCTGTTTCTTTTCTTCTTCTTTCTACATAATTGTAACATCGTTCCGTCGCTTCAACCTTCGTGTATCGCCGTTTTTTCTCAGCGTGTCGAAGGGTTTTGTTTTTTCTTCAACATGATGCGGGTCTAAGCCACCCTTCGCCGAATCGCGTCCAACCTCTCCTCCCCCCTCCAGAAGGAAGAAAGAAAAAAGTCGAGAGAGAGAAAGCTAGAAGAGATAGAAGAGAGGCGCGCGCGAGAGAAAGAAAGAGAGAGGGAGACGTGAGAGCTACGCCTACTCGACGACAACCATGCGACCCTTCGCGGCGCCAGTCCTCCGTGACAAACCGATACAGACCACCGTGACCGAGTCGCACTGCTGCGAAACATATGGGGTGCCATCATCGATAAATCGGCCGCCGAGCGCCGCTGCTGTCCAATGCGTCAGGAAGCAACAACAACCCCAGTCCAAGTCGCATCATGCGTCGCGGATCCCTCGTGTGTCCCGAGCCCGAACTCGAGCTGGCGCGTCGTCCTCTTCTAGGTCCAGCGTTTTCCTAGCTTCCATGCTATGCCTCCAGGCTGTGTCAGCGGTGCAGGTTTCCTTCGACAACTGCCTGTCGGATGATTATGTATGGACTTCCCACCTGAGCGACCCGAACAGCACGCAGCTGCAGTGGGTTCCGGAATTCGTGGATGCCACATTCGACCACGACGATGATATACATACTCTGGTCATCACGGTCTGGGGAAACGTCACCGGAAGGGTAGGGAGCTCTGATATACCAGCATGGAACAGCGCCGACTGGGACGACCCGACCCTTGGGTTGAACGGCAAGATTCAGAACAAGCCAAATGCCGCCAATCTGACGACGCTGCACAACAGAATCGACGTAGCCACCTTTACGCCATACTTGTCCAACGAGAACTTTTGTGACAACATCAATAACGGGTCGTGCCCGCTGGGGCCCGTTTTCAAGGAGCTTGCGTGAGTCCTGCAGTCGCCCTGTGTGCCACGAGCTGGCATGTATGTCATGATCCAATGCTGACCTGGTATCTTTTGCTAGGGATCCTGAACAACCGTACGGCCTTCCTTATTTTAACCTCTCTCATGCCTTCGACTCGTCGTATGCCTTTTCGTCATTCGCACCTACTCTCATTGTATACTACGAGGATGGCCAGACGATAGGTTGCATTTCGACTGTCGTCACTCCTAGTCTCGGTGGAGTGGCTTGGTTTTTGAGATTCTTGCCCATGTTTGCTTTGCTGTTGGTCGGTGTTGCAACTGTCTTTGCTGCCGTCTTCAGTCCCTGGGGATCCAACGACATCTTCCACTGGACATCCAACTATGGCCGGGATCTGGACTTGCTTCGACTTGTGACCCCAGGATTCGGCGACTGCCTTCAGTATATCCAGTTTATTGCTCTCACGGGCGGCCTCTCGCTGAATTATCCCGGTTTCTATCAGCCCGCGGTCAGCAACGGGGCATGGGCGGCACTCATGTTCAATGAGAGTTTCGTCGCCCACGCTGAGCCCTGGGAGAACCTCGTGGACGGTCTCTACAACACGAACGCGACCTATGGACTCGAGATCGTATCACAACTCGTGGGCATGTCGCAGCTCGAGGACATATGGGCCGGAATGATCGTGTGGCTGTTGGTGATCATGGCCTCGGCGCTTTTCGCGGTCCAGCTCGGCTTCTTTGCGCGCTGGGTCTGGAGGCACATCCACAACACTTCCGAAGAGGACCACCGAAAAAAGAACATGCCCTTCTCCGTCGGTATTGTCGTCCGTCTGGTTTTCAACTACTTCTTACTGCCCATTGTCGCCTTGTCCACCTTTCAGCTCGTCGTTGCAAATGAGTCACCTGTCTACCTGGTGGCATTAGCTGCGATCACGGTTGGTCTGATCATCATCTTTGCATCGTATTTGATGTATCTCATCGCCAGCACGAAACCGAGATCCCTCTTGTTTGACGACCTCCCCACAGTGCTTCTCTACGGCCCGCTGTACAACACTTACTCGGACGAGGCGGCTCCCTTCGCCTTGATACCCATCATTCTTACTTTTATGCGAGGCATCGCCATCGGCGCTGTACAGAATTCCGGCGTTGCGCAGATCGTCATCCTGGCCGTCTGTGAGATCATCCAGATGCTCACAATCTGGGCGTTCCGACCCTTCAACTCTTCAACAAATATGAACGCTTATCATACTGGATTCTCGCTGTTCAGGTTTCTCACTACGCTACCGATGGTTGCCTTTGTGTCGTCAATGGGCTTGACAGAATCAGCCAAAGACTGGGTCGGATATGTTATACTATTACTCCATGGGTTTGTCCTCGTCTTTGGATTCTTCCTCAATTCCCTACAGACGATCGTGGAGGTAATCGCACGCTTGCTGGGCGCTGGCGGCGATGATGTTCGCGGCCAGACGCGCGGCGGACTCTCCAAAATCTTTGGCGCTCGTCAACTCAGGAGACGAGTTTCTAGGCGCGGTGCAGCATCGCGGCAGAGTCACCTCAGCACTTCGGGCATGTTGGATGCCTATCATAATCAGAACAGAGGTTATGGCCGTGTCAGGAGCGAATCGGCGGGCAGTATGGGTATTCTGCTCAATCAAAGAAGCTCGAGTGTCCTAGACGGGCGAAGCATGGATGGACTTTCAGGACCATTGGGGGGCAGCACGTTTGCACCGACGACTCCAGGGGCAGATGCTAGTACCTTCTCCTTTGTGCCGTCGCCCGGTCAAGCTACTCGTCCTCAGCCTACGGCGGATCCCTACTATCGGCCTCCACGTGCCAGACGGCACACGGGCGACGAAATGGGCTCTTCTCCCCCCAGGCTCGGCCGCACGTCTATTGGCAGCGTCGATCTGGCAGACAAGCGGCTGAGTCAACCCGTCTTGGAAAGCCAGGACTTTGAGAGAATAGGCTCATCAAAAGCAGGCCCGGTCCCTGCAGCCGGACCTGCACCTGCACCAGCTTCGTATATGCCAATATTCGCGCCTCGCGCTGACTACTCCACGAGAGAAGTTGATTTCTACTATGGCGTGCGTGGTCCGGCACTCAACTCTGATGCCCCAAACCGCCGGCTCGGCACAGGTCCAGCAGATCCAACAAGCCCCGTGTCCACTGCTACTTCATGGTTCAAGGGCTTGTTTGGTGGAAAGACTAAAGAAAAGGGCAAGGGCTTCGAAGTTGTCAGAAGCGCTCGGATGCCTCCGGCAATGAAGGCAAGGGGTGGAGATCTAGAGGAAGAAGCACCCCCAGAGGGCATCCCAGTTGCCATGGGCGTGCTTCGCAATGGCCCGATCGAGAGTGACGACGAAGACGCGCCCCAGGTTAAGCCAGAGTCCGAGAGACGGCGCGATAGCGAGGGCGGTAATCAAGAGACTGGTGAAACCGCGGGAGCATCTCCTGAGGAGAGCGAATCCGAGGGAGAAACAAGCCGCGTCGCGCCCGAGCCGCCGCTGCTGCCGGATTTCGACGCTGGAGAGAGCTTCAACTTCCCAAGTCGGGTACAATCTACCAAGACAGTTCGACAACCGTCGCAGAAGACGGTCAGGGAAATCGAACTGGAACCGATTCCCGACGTACCAAGGAAGAGCTCGAAGCGCAACAGCAGTGCGGAGCCGTTGGCGAAGCCCAACTTGAATCTGCTGCCCCCGCTGGAGGTATCGGGATCTTTGCACCCCGATGCTGCGGCAACTGCTAGCTTCCCGTTTGAACGAGCCGGCTCGCAAAAGCGGCTGTCTGGATCGTCAACGGGCGACCTTCCGTCGGCTGCCACTAGTGGTGACAGAAGCGATGATCGAAGGAGCGACGAGCGGCCGACCAGCTTTGGCGTTGTTCACCAACATAATATCAGCCGGATCGACCCGTCAGACCAGGACCTCGACCTTCTCGGGAGCACAGCGGAAGTTGTGGACAGCTCGCGGCGAGTCAGTCCAATGTCCTCTGTATCTGGTCGCTCAGCATGATTGACATGAAGACGACTGAAAATGAGTTTTACGAATCTCCTTGTTCTTCTATTGTACACGATCTATAGATTTGCTTTTGGCTCCCGCCATGTACGGGCATTTTTGCACTGGCGGGGGGAACAGGATTTGGCGGTACTAACCTGCCAGTGGGATGATAATAGGAAGCTCTTCTGGCCAGAGGACTTTCTTCCGTTTTTATAGTAATCATTGGGGAATCTATCTGCTTTAGCGGCGGCGTTCAAAAATGTACTGGGCGCATATCCAACAAGCGAAGCGTATATCGCAACCAGGGATTTCTCCTGGACTTCTGCAACGGCCGCAATAGCGCGCGGGAATGGAACAAAAGAAGAGTCATTATCGGCTTTGGAATTGTAGGAATAGCGGGACGGGCATATTGCGGCTCGCAATGTCACGTTTATAATCTACAAAGTAATAAAAAAACTCAGATTATATAATGCTTGCGGTCTGCATGGTGTCTTTGAGATAGTACTAGCTTATACAAGGTTGATTGTGTCTGTGATTTTTTAAAAAGAAAAAAAATCAACACTAAACAAGTATCATCTGAAAAAAAATTTAATTTTAAGGTAAAGCGTAAATATAATCAAAACCTGCGAAACAAAAATAAAGCTTTATCCGGAATAACTAATATAGAGCCATACACATCCCAAGGCATCTCAGTTTATAGATGAATACAATATAAAAGAGGGTTGCATGCTTGTCACATTAGTATACAATAACTATACCGGCTGTCTCGCAGGCTGGCCATGTAGACATTATATCTCGAGACGATGCGCCAGCCGTAGAAGTTGGTCGATCAGTTGCACGAGATACTCTACGGTGCCATCGAGGACTTTGCGGCGGTTTTGTTCGGGAGAGCATTCAGAGTTGAAAGTGTTTTTGACTCCTGCCCGCGAAGACAGACTTTTGCAAGTCGGCAGTTAAAAGCTATGATCACGTTGCGATTCCGGATTATCTTAGCACTCAAAAGGTGTAGGCTCCGTGACATAAGCTGCTCTAATATCCTGGGTGAGGTCAAGCCTATAAGCGAGCTTTATGAATACAAAACATCATCCGGCACAGCCAGTTATTAAATATTATAACACTAGATTATAACCAAAATCTTTATTTAATATATACCTTAAGACGATAAAGTCGTCTTAACACTTCAGGTAAAAGATATTATATTATATTCGAAGCAGGAATACAAGTTCTGGTATCGTGTGGTGTGCTATTACCAACAGAGTTTCTGGGAACCTGGCTGTGATATTATTTCTGGCACAAGTGACAATATTCACAGTCTGCATCGGAACAAAGGCCGGCGTAATCTGGCCTATAGCGTCACTCGTGAGTAGAAGCAACAAATTAAGAACTTAAGGCAGGGACACGGTCCTGACGCACTCTGGCGTGCTTGTCGTTAGTCGTGGGACGAAAGAAGAATACCAACTCTTGGGCCAAGAGCAGCGGCTTATATGACTCGAGGCATGGCGTCTGTCACTTTCTGGTGAGATTAGATCGCAAGGACTAGAAGCCAGCGGTCCTGCGAACTTAAGTGCGTCGCTCTCTTTTGGCGAGAGCAAGCCATGGCATAGCAGGTCCTGCGATTTCAGCAGTGGTGTCAACTTTTGGTAGCAGCAGTGAATGACACTAGGCAAAAATAGTAGTCGGGGCCCCTCTGGGCACGATGTCTAATTGGCGAGAACAAATCTCAGAGACAGCAAGTCCACAAAGAGAGCAAGTCACAGAGGGAGACAACAAACAACAGAGGGAGCAATTGAGTGGTGCTGGTGCCTCAGACACATCGTTCACTTGTGAGAACAAGTCACAGCGGGAATAGTGTACAGCGTGAATACGCCAAGGGTGACAAGACCATAGCCGGAGATCGCGACTTTAAAGAAGCATTGGGTGACAGCTCCTCCGCGGACTTTTTCACGCTGGGTGACTGTGTTGCGTTGCTCACTTTGGCGAGAGAAGATTATAAAGGGAGCAAGTCAGCAGTCTATATAGCTAGAGTACAACGTTCACTTATTAAAATAATAATATGACTAATTCCTATACATCATTCAATATTAATCATAACTGGAACTATACCCAGCGAAAATATTAGTCTTAACATTAACGGCAAATATCGTGACTTAATGAAAGACACTAAGAAAGCTCCCCTCCGAAAACCCTCCGCTTTCGCTTATTGTTCTCGCCTTTAAAAAATCAAAAAAGTTAGTGGTCCGGGTAGTTGTGGTGCGTTATTGATTTTTAGCGAAAGCAAGTCACAAAGGTAGCAAGTCTTAAGTAGCAAACCACAAATAAAGCAAATCACAACGGTCCGATTATCTTGTGTGCGTCGTGCGCTTCTGGAGAGAGCCTGTCACAATCCAGGCAAGTCAGCGCCCTGAGTGACTGCACAGCGTTGTTTACGTCTGCCGAGAGCAGGTCACTTCTAGAGAGAGCAAGTCACATAAATAACAAGTCAGTGGTGTGGATCATTGTGCTGCTCGGTCCACTTCTAGCGAGAACAAGTTATGAAGGTAGCAGGTTGCAAAGGTAATATAAGTCAACGCTTTAGGTAACCGCGCAGCATCGTGCCCTTCGTGCAAGAGCAATTATAAAATATTAAGTTGGCAGTTCGGGCAATCACGCCGTGTCGTCTATCTCTACAAAGAGCTTATCAAAGTCTAGGCAAAAACAACAAGCGTTCCGGTTGTCTGCGCTGCGTCGTTCATTTATAGCGGGAGCGGATCACGGCAAGAACCTCAACATCATTATGGACGATCGTGACTTTTTCCAATATAAAAGCACCAGACAAAAACCTCTCCGAGGACCCCTCCGAGAACCCATCCGCTCTAAGTAACTGCGCAGCGTGATTTACTTTTACTGAAAGCAAATCACAAAGGGAGCCAGGAAGTTAGCGATCCAGGTAGCCACGCAACGTCGTCCACTTCTGGCGGTAACAAGTCACAGTCTGAGCAAGCACAGCGCTCCGGGTAGCTATACTATGTTGTTTACTTATAGCAAGAGCACTCTTGCCGGACGCAAGTCACAGCAGGAACCTTAACACCAGCGCCAAAGATCGTGACCTCTTGTTTTATACAAAACCACTAACCGGCAGCCTCCGAGCCCAGCCGTTTCACTTTTGTTCTTACAGCCCCCTATAGCAATACAAACAAATATAAAGCTCTTGATATACAGCAGGCAAAAACAGCCCTTGAGACGATAAAATCGTCTTAGGATTTCGGGTAAAAACAACCTATATTATATTCGAAGCAGGAATATAATAGGTAGCTGCACAGCGACGTTCACTTCCAGCTTAAACAGGTCACACTCCAGGCAAGAGCCTCGATCCGAGTTACGGTACTGGTCGTTCAAATCTTGCGAAAGCACATTTTGCGACAATCCAGGCAGGAATAGTGCTCCAGGTAAATTTACAACATCGTCCACTTCTGGCGGGAGCTCATCAGTGTCGGGGCAAGGACAGCACTTCGGGTAACCGCGCAGTGTCGTTTACATCTGGCGGCAACATATCATACTCCATACGAGAACCTCGCTCCAGGTCACTGTGTTGCGTCGTACATATCTGGTGACAGTTCAGGCAGGAGCAGCGCTTTGGGTAACTACGCAGCGTCGTCCACGTCTAGCAAGAGCACATCTGACAATAGTTCAGACAGGAACCTCGATTCGGGTAACCGTACTGCGTCGTTCACTTTTAGCGAGAGCACTTTTGACGACAGTCGAGGCAGGAACCACGCTCCGGGTAACCACGCTTCGTCGTTCACTGGCGGGACCGAATCACGGCAAGAACCTCAACGCCAACGCCGAACATCGTGACTTTTTTCATATATAAAAGCACCTGGCCGGCCGCCCCTCCGAGAAGCTCTCTGCTCCCACCCATCTATCTCACTCTCGCCCCAGCAACCAACCCGCAGCAACGCAAACGACAACAAAGCTCTTAACACGAAGCAGGCAAGAACACAAGCCCGCAAACGACAACAAAGTTCGCGACACGAAGCAGGCAAGAACACAAGCCCGCAAACGCACCCGCCCAACCTTGATAATTCCTCACGCAACTCTTCAAGGCTCGCAACATCTTCCGCAGTCATCTGCTCTCTCCCATACTACATCCACACACGAGTCGATCAAGGACCCTTCGACAATACTGCAGTGTCAGCTCTCCTCTGCTGCACCCCTTTTCCGAACTTCGCACCCCTCGAAGACGCAACTCTTGAAGGTTCGCAGCATCTTCCGCATCCATCTGCTCTCACCCACACCACACCCACCCACGAGTCCATCAAGACTCTCTCGACAAGACCGCAGTATCTCTTCTCCTCTACTGTCACCCCTTTCTTCACACTTCGCCCGCTTCTCGAAACCGCACTCCTCGCAGTGCCACCATGTCGCCCAACGACCATCAGCAGATCCCACGACCGCGCAAGGGCCGCGTCTCGCACCTCAACTACCACCGCGCCGCCGACTCCTCCCAGCACGTCACCGGCGACATCAACCCGTGCGACATCTGCCCCTATACGGGCGGCATCTGCCCCCCGCACATCCGCAACGTGGCCGACCGGCGCCGCTGGTTCAAGAAGCGCATCCCCAAGTCTCCCGAGCCCGAGACCGTCGAGACCACCGCCGAGAAGGAGGCCGAGAACGACCCCTTCGTCCTGTCCGAGACGGAGAAGCAGCGCGGCGCCAAGCCCAACGCCTTCGTCTCGGCCATCGAGGACAGCGCCGCCGAGCAGTCCCCCGGCGCTCCCGACGACCACCTCGCCCAGGCCATGGACGACGCCCGCGACATGGTCGCCCGGTTCCCGATGGCCCCGGGCTGCCGCCAGCGCGCCGCCACCATGGTCGTCGTCAACGGCGAGACCGGCTCCCCCGAGGTCGTCCCGGCCCGCGGCCGTCTCCGCCGCCCCCGCCGCCGCACCCTCCCCGCCTCCCGCCGCGAGCCCGAGCCCGAGCCGTCCCCGTCGCCTCCGGAGCCCCGCCGCAGCGACGAGGGCGGCCGCGGCCACAAGCCCAGCGAGCCCATCGACATCCGCTCGCCCCGCTCGCCAACTGCCAAGAGGCAGTACCGCCTCGCCCGCGGCATAAAGGAGGGCAAGATCAGCGGCAGCGGCCGCAGCTACTGGGACCCCAACGCCGAGGGTTTCACCCCCTCCCCGGCTGCGGCCAAGAAGGAGGAGCGCGGCGGCGCCGACGAGGAGGAGGAGGAGGGACTGATGTACCTCTCGCCCGGCGGCAGCGGCGACGAGATCAGCCCCGAGGATCTGGCTCTGCTGGTCGCTTTCGGCCGCCGCGGAAGTATGTAGCTTATTTTATAGAATGAGAAAAAATGGAATGTCATTTAAATAGCTACCAAAAAGATCTTTTTCTCTGGTATAAAAAAATGAACAGACGAAAATGTCGTCCGAAAGACTCGAGAACAAAAGGTTGTGAAAAGGGAAACTAATAAGAAAAGAAAAGAAGCTCAAGAAAGGAAAGCACGGGGTGCATATATCATTCAGAATTATGACATTCAGAACTATGACTATGATTTGCCGTCGTAAACAAACTCTCTCGCTGACTTGTACAAATAATATACGGCCGGCCTGTCGTCATCAAAGCGGCTTTCAGCTGCGTCGAGCAAACTCATGCGCAGCCCCTTGGGTATATCAGCTGCCCCAGTCTCCCAGTCGATCAACTCCTGAAAACCCGCAATCATCATATAGCCCGTCATTTCCCTGAGAGTCATATTCCTCCGCTTGTTGTTTGTACGTGTCGTCCGTTGCGTGCTGTTGTTGTCGTCGGCAGCCATATCATCATGGCTCAGCCGCCGTCTCTTTGCACCTTGAGACACCTGGGCCCAGAAGAACCAGGTCCCGTGTCGCAAGATACATTCTTCGAAGACGGTCACCCGCTCGGCGAAGCTAGGATCCCCCTGAATGTCGGGCCGATCATCAACATGGCCGGTCGCAGCGGCTGTGATCGTGACGTATAGTGCTGCCAGCTCTTCTACAGGGAGCGACTTGAGGTATTTGATTTGAGCTTTTCGCGCGGGGATGTTGCTGAACGGATTGCGGTTGCGCTGCTCTGGTATCATATGAGTGGATTGGGTCCAGAAGCCGCTGCTAACGAGAGTGTAGTCGTACTCGGGGAGAGCGTGTGGTACGTTGGCAGCAATGTCGGCCATCGCGTCGCAGTGTCGTAGGGACCGGCCCAGCAGGTCAATGAACCGCTCCTGTTGCGTGACTGTGAGAGGCTTCAGCCCGGGGGGCGAGGATATGTCGATATAGCCGCTCTGTATAATTTCACGGATGCGCTGTTCCCGCAGTTCGTGCTCCTTGACCCATGGAAAGGTGTTGGGCAGGAGGGCGTCGCGATATACATGGCTTGACGAGAGTATCTTGCCGCCGCTTGCGACAGCCGAGCTGTAAGCCGTCTTTGCCTTGCAGATGGAATGTTCGTAGGAGCGTATGAGCTGGTGGTTCGTCTTGTTCGTGAGCATAAAATTGAACGTGGTCGTCATGTCCATGTGCCTAGCGACATGAAGGGCCAGCTCGGGTGGCAGCGCAGAGAAATCCATGCTGGCAGTAATGTGCGTTCTCTAGGTGCGTGTTCTCTTTTTAGCAATATGTGTATTTGGGCAAACAATGTTCTTCAGCTCTCGAATCCAAGAAAGACAAGAAATGGTATGTTTTTCTAGTTTTGTGGAAGAGCATTGTGAACCTTGATGGGCAGCTCGAGGCCATCAAGGTTGAGGGCGCATCAATGAATAGGTGACTGACGCAACCGATGCCGATATCGTTCTTTCTCTTGTTCGTTTTGTGCTTGACCGTCCACCTCTTGCCAATCACTTGTGTTCCTGCGGCTTTGGCTGAAGTGGCGCCGCTTAAGACAGGTAAGTGCACCCCTCATGGGCTCATTTTAAGGTGTGATCATATAACCCCGGCCGTTGGCGTTGGCGCAAGGTGAACCGCATTATAAAGCCATACATTAGCGGGGCCGGTTTGCTTGGTTTTCATATGGCGAATCTGCGGCGCGGGAAACAATGACAAAGAAGGACAACCAGTCATTGTTTTCCTTCACACAATTACTGATGACGTGATCATTTCTCAAGGTCGAGGGATTCAAACCTTGGATGTACCACAAGGTTTCTTGGCCTTCGACGCGAATCTCCTGTCGCGCAAGATGCTGATGACCTCAGCCTGTCAGATACAGTGACCATTGTCTCGCGCCCACGCCCGTGTACTTGTCCATGTCCGTGCCGATTTTCCTCTTTCCCGACGCCAGAAATGCAAACCAAAATGCGCTACTCATAGTTGTCCGTGATTCATGAGGGAGGTTGCAGGAAACACGCCGGCTCTCAAAGGTGCATGCCGCCCTCGTCGTCGTCATCTTGCATCTCGGGCAGCCGCTCTTGCAATCGACGAAGCAATTCCTCGTCTCCCAGTCCGCGTATCGTACCGGTCGTGAACGTGCCGTCAGTCCAGGCAGAGTGTTGTCCGTTCTCTGTAGTAGTAGAGGCCTGGCCGTTGACGCCATTTGTTGTGCCGCCGTTGACCTGCGCTTGTGTTGTCTGGGTGTCTGCAGGGGCAGCTGTGTCGTCTTTCTTGTCCTCCTCCGTCTTGCCCTTGAACTCGTCCCAGCTGAGACCCCTGTCCTCGACCTCGGCGCGGATGAGCTGTATCCGGTGCTGCATGCGCTCAATGACGGCCTCGTTCTCCTTGATGGCGTCGACGCAGTCCTGGTCGGGCTCGTTGGGGCCAGCTGCGCCGTAGTCCAGGGCAGTCGCAGTGCCGTCGGCAAATGGCTTGAGCTCCTCGTTGGAGTAGTCGAGGTGGGCGATCGAGTTGCGCAGCTCCAGGACCTTGAGCGCGAGGCTGCTGGACGGGAGCTCCTTGAGGGCCTCGGCGAACCGCGCGGGGTCTATGGGCATGGCTTCCGATGACATGGCGGCGTTGGCTTTTGGTTCTGGGCGCGAAAAAAGTTTTGCTGGCGTCTTGAAGATTCTGTGAACTGCTTCAGAGGAGCAGAGCTGGCTTCGTGGGAGGTTCTGGGTGGTCAAATGATGTGTGAAAGGAAGCAGCTTGTTGGTTTGTGGCAGACAGCTTTTGGGTAGCGCCTGCGTCATGCAGAAAGCTGCCTGCCTCGCCCGCGCCTGCCATAGCTATCCCTGTACCTGCTTACCTAGCTCAAGGGGCCACATTTATGAACCCCGCGAGACTCTCATGAGTCTACCTTGTATCTTTTACCATACATAAAAGTCTAAGGTCAGTAATAACAAACGATCAATTCGTCTCAATGATGGGCATTCTTGGCTTTTGCACGGTGATTTCCGACGACAAGGTCGTCACAACAATCGCATGAAAAGGCAAGTCTTGCGAATCGATCTTGGACTTGGTGAGTACTAAAAAGCATGTGTGTATTGTTCGTATGATTATTCATGAAGTTCCCACTGATGCTTGAGTTTGAGAACATACAAAGGGCAATAGAAGAGAGAAGAAAAAGACCGAGTTCGAAGTATATGTCGAGGTGGTTGCTCTTTCCTTCCAACACGTGTTTTATGAATCCCGTGTTTTTCCTCTTTTGAGCTCGATTTTTTTTTTCAGAATTATTATTGTTTCACAGTTTTCTTGTTCTCCAAATATAGACTTGGATGGAGAGAACTATTTGTCAGAACAATAAAACTCTTCTCTGCCTTGTCATCGTGCATGTAGGCATCGACTTCAGCATTCCCGGCTCGACTAACCTAATTTAGTCAGTCCGGCAGCAATCCGAACTCCGATACCACCCAAGATGATGGATCGGAGCCGGCAGTGCTGGACCGGCTTATTTACAAGGTTCAAAAAAGCTTGAAATGTCTTCATCCACAGCCCGGCCATAGCCGAGGGGAGCAGCAGAAATAACAATTCCTGGAATGAATGCCTCGGAGTCATCATGATTCATTCTTGTCGTGGAACGGGGATTAGCTTGTCTGGTTGCTCGGGAAGGATTGGTGATTTGGTACGGTATGAGTCATGTCGGGGAATAGTGAAAACGTGAAGATACCCTTGCATGCAGTGGTGCGTCATGTTGGAGGGTGAATACATTTTTGGAGATGGCAGTCAAGAAGAAGAAGAGGCTGATAAACGACGTGAACTGACTATACAGAATGGAAACATTGAATGTAGACTGTTGGCAACTTGATTTTGGCCTTACATATATCGTATCGAGTAGGGTGTGAGTGCGAAATATGTTGTCCTTGAGTCGGAAAGTTGTTGCGCTTGTATTTCTATCTCAGAAGCTTTGGTAATCCTTTAGATATTTCATAGCCCGCGAAGCTCAAGCAAAAGGCTGTGGCGTTTGATGGCCAGCCCAGTCTCCCGCGATGCCCTCGGTATGAATGGAGACGAGATGTTCTTGTAAGATGTTAAAATTCATGCAGATTGGCTCGGGCATGCTTTATCGATGACCTCGGGCGGCGTTTGGGGGCTATGTCGAGCCAAGCTTATGGTGAATTGAGAACAGCAGCACCATGGATTATAAATGTACTGTATATCTTCACCCTCACTTGGGCGTAAGGCTATGTGTATTAATTGTCTGGAAGACTCTCATAGTTATCTCTTTACTGGAGATGGTACTTTGCGTGTTTCCTTCCTCTGTACCTAGTTCTTTCGATGATACAAATGTCCATCAGGTCTCAATACGCCAATGGAAGGGTTTTGTTGCTTTTTTTTTTTCTTTTTCCTACGGCGCCGAGCTCACGTCTAGTTACAATTATTTGCCATAAACTTAATCCAAAAGGCGTTTCGCGAGATTTGAGCCTTGTCAGTGAGAACCAACAAGCATCGTTCGACTATTTGGATCAAGGCGGCGATTGCACAGCAGTGGTCACCCCTTTGCCAATGCTCACTCCCCTTTCTCAGCCTTATCACTAGGCTTCGGATATTCGCAGTGTCCCTCAATTGAATTGCCTGTACTGACACGAAAACCAGAAGATCGTCAGCATTGCCTAACATCGATGGAGTCATGTTCCAGCAGTATGGATCGTGTCGGGCTCGCATAGTCTAGCCTGTGCCGAGCAATCGGGCCAATGACAACCAAAGTTCCTCCAGCACCTTGTCTTTTCTTTTGCAACGGTTTCAATGACATGCTCTAGCCGCCCAAAAGTACGACATCTCTTCTTTAGGCCATAAAGGACTTTGCGATTAAGTTTTGTCGGTAATATGAAAGACTGGGGAAAGAATGAGCGCTCTTCCGATTACCAACCAAGTATTCCCGACGGAGCGGGTGGAAAATGGGTTTCGACCAAACTGTCGGAGTTCGGATTGAGAAGAGAATCCAATGTATCTACAAGTGTCAAAATTTTTATTATAGCGTGCACCAGGCTTCAGGCAGCCGATTTGAACCATTGTGACTGCCTTGGTCCATGTTCACTAAACAACAATTACTAATGATTGCCTGCTTTTGCCTTTTTGTATGGTCACGGGTAAGACGTAGGACGTGGGTTGCAGGTACGGTACTATTGAGCCCATTCACGATCAATCCTAGCCCTGCTTCCCCCATCGCCCAGGACATGTATATAGGACGCATAATCAAGGTAAATACGATTCGAGGGGTGCTGGTCTCTATGATAAGAAAGAAAAAAAGAACTCGAGTGATGAAAAGAGAGAAAACAAACCTTGCGCGTCGAGTCACATTTCGACACACATCATATCACCCAAAAGTACCCGGTAACCCCATTCGGATTGGGTCGATACCACTGATGCTTGTTTCGCTGCATGGCTAGGGGTGCCCCATAGCCTCATGCAGGCCTGGGCATGACCATAATGTTCTTGGACCGGGGTGTCACGCTAGGTATACACTTTTCTTGCTGCTCGTATGGTCAATCGTCGTAATAGTCTTTCGCCGATTTGCCAACTAGGCCTACGCGTACCGTCACCGGGCAGGCAACAATAATTGATGCCTGGGGGGAACTTTTTTTGTTTTTGCAAATCCATCTTGTTGAAGAACTTTTGTATTCCGAGGACAAGGATGACTGGACTGACTCTTCTTGATGGAACGCATTGCGTGTCTCTTGCCTATATATAGGCGCAGCCCGACGGTCCTGATCCTCGAGGCATCTATTTGCACATTCTACTATTTCCATCTTCCTTACATACATCTTACATCAGCACCAACGCAAGGGTGGAATTCTTGACAAACAAGTCATCCTGCATATCACATCATCAATATATCAGTCATAAAGCTCTCTGAATTGAAAAAGACAAACGAAAATACAAGACTAGATCATCAATTTCCACACAACTTGTTATTCCATCTCTAAACAACAAAACACATTCCAATTCTACACAAAGAGACCAAACGGCGTGCTCCCAAAACCACAACAACAAGCACCACAAGCCGCCATCCCAAACCTGAGATCCTCCAACCTGCCAACTTCCCACCTCCCCGTCTACACTCCCACCCAAGCCAAGATGCCTCACCCATCATCCTCATCCTACGCATCGTCGACGTACTCGACCTCGACAACCTACACCGTCGACGACATGAAAGCCTCCTCCACCTCTTCCACCTCTTTCCCCAAGAGCAAACGCTCCCTCGGCAAAAAGTTCAAGAGCGTCCTCTCCAGCCTCGGCGAGGACCCGACGGCGCGGCACGACCGGAAGCACGGGCTCGAGGCAAGGGAGCCGTTCTACACGCCGGCGCTGCCCGTGTCGAGGATCTAAAGAGGAAGCGATAATTCCGAAGTTTTGCATTTTTTATCGGGTTTCCATTTTGCATTTGTTGGGAATGATACCAGGATAGGGAGAAATAGTTTGGGCTGACGGCGAGGTTGTCTGCGAGACGGGAGGAGCTTTCCAAGGAGATGGGAAAACAGACAGAGATGGGGGCATGCTCCTCCGTCGCCATGCTCTCGAACATCCATCCTAAAATTGTGCAGGAAGAAAGTACAGTCGCGATGTGGAAGGAGTTCTTGGAATCATTTGGCCAGGGGCAAGTTTCATGACGAGGTAAAGCGTACCTTTGCTAGCGATTGCTTCTTATAGAGTTTTGCTTTTTATCCGATCCTGGCCTATAAGGCGACAGTTACACAGTTTCTTTCAAACAGAATCTATCTATTCATTATTTGCCTGTGATGCTCAGCATTCCATATGCTGTGATGGCTAACGTGCAAATGGTTTAATTTGAATTCGTTCGCGAACCAAATGGGAACAAAGTCTCGTCTAGTTTGTCAACGTAAAATGCATTTCTGTATACACATAGCAACATAAGAGCGCCTAAGATACAGATCCGAGCTCCAGCAGCTCACGCTGGGCCAGATGATAAGATAAAACTCAAAAAATGGGTCATGCTGTCCCATGCTTCTTTCTTTCGCGACTCCTTACTCTCCTTCCGTAAGTCTAGTTGCCACATATCATTTTACTCTGCTTTCCATACCACGAAGCTGGTATCGTTCACATCTTTCATGTGAAGTCTTGCGTAGTCAGAAACTCCTTGTTTGTAACGATTCCCCAGATAGGCGCTTAGTAGGTACGCTTGAAAGGCGGGACGGCCTTGCACTCGTTCTCGTCCAGCGTCGTGCCAATGACACGCCTGTAGCCGAGCTCAATCTCACCCTGGGGCTTCTTCTGGAAGGTCAGGGTGTGCTTCATCCAGTTCTCGTCGTCTCTGTCGGGGAAGTCCTCGCGGGCGTGGGCACCACGAGACTCCTTACGGTTGGCAGCGGCAATGGTCGTTTGGGTGCTACGTCTCTGTCAGTTTCATGTTTCTCTCTCCAGGCGATCACGATTATACTTACGCGCAAGTCAACAAGTTTCTCAGCTCGAGAGTCTCAACGAGATCCGAGTTCCAGATCATGCTGCGGTCCTTGATACCGACCTCGGGGAACATCTTGTCAACCTTCTGGATCTTCTCGACACCCTCGTCCAGCGACTCCTGGGTACGGAACACGCTGACATCAGTCTGCATAGTCTTCTGCATGGCGAGTCTGATCTCGGCGGTGCTCTTGGGGCCGTCCGAGTTGCGGATCTGGTCGAGGACCTCGATGGACTCGGCGCCAGCGTCGGCAGAGATGGGCTTGGCCTTGGCACCGGGGGTGAAGTTGTCACGGATGGTGTGGGAGACGGCACGACCGAAGACGACCAAGTCCAGAAGGGAGTTGGCACCGAGACGGTTGGCACCGTGGACGGAGACACAGGCAGCCTCACCGCAGGCGAACAGACCGGGCACGACCTTGTCGTTGCCGGTCTCGTCGACGGTCAGGACCTCACCAGTGTATCTGGTAGGGATACCACCCATGTTGTAGTGGACGGTGGGAAGGACGGGGATGGGCTGCTTCCGGACGTCGACACCGGCGAAAATGGCGGCAGTCTCAGAGATACCGGGCAGACGCTCGGCGAGGATCTCCGGGGGCAAGTGGCTGAGCTGCAGGTACACGTGGTCCTTCTCGGGTCCGACACCACGTCCCTCACGGATCTCCATGGTCATGGATCGGGAGACGACATCACGCGAGGCCAGATCCTTGGCGGTAGGGGCGTAACGCTCCATGAATCGCTCACCCTCCGAGTTGAGAAGGTAACCACCCTCACCACGAGAGCCCTCGGTAATCAAGCAACCAGCTCCGTAGATACCAGTAGGGTGGAACTGAACGAACTCCAAATCCTGGTTGGGAAGACCAGCACGGGCAACCATGGCCATACCGTCACCGGTACAGGTGTGGGCAGACGTGCAGCTGAAGTAGGCACGGCCGTAACCACCGGTGGCGAGGACAGTGTTCTGGGCGAGGAATCTGTGGAGGGTACCGTCCTCCTGGTTGTAGGCCAAGACACCACGGCACTCACCATCTTCCATGATCAGGTCGAGCGCGAAGAACTCGATGAAGTAGTTGGTGCTGTGTCGCAGGGATTGACCGTAGAGAGTGTGCAGCAGAGCGTGGCCAGTTCGGTCAGCGGCGGCGCAGCATCGGTATGCCTGACCACCCTTTCCGAACTTTTGCGATTGACCACCAAAGGCACGCTGGTAGCTGTCGGAGAGTGTCAGTAGGTGTTGCTGCGCGGCGACAAACCGGCATTTTGATCCACTTACATCTTGCCATCCTCGGTTCTCGAGAAGGGGCATCCGTAGTTCTCAAGTTCGATAATGGAAGCGGGAGCCTCGCGGGTCATGTAGTGAATAGCGTCCTGGTCACCAAGCCAATCCGAACCCTTGACGGTATCGTACATGTGCCATCTCCAGTCGTCCTCGTGCATGTTTCCTAGCGCGGCATTGATACCACCCTGGGCGGCGACCGTGTGACTTCTGGTGGGGAAGAGTTTCGATATACAGGCTGTGTTGAAGCCGGCCTCAGCGAGACCGAAGGCGGCTCGCAGACCCGAACCGCCGGCACCGACGACGATGGCATCGTATTCGTGGTCCTGTAGAGGAGGGCGTCAATCAATATACATCCAGCGGGAGCTTCGGCTGTCAAGGTTATGATGATGGAACGACGTACGATGACCGGGTATTTGCTGCTAAGGTGTGCCGAAGCCTCCTTTGCCCTCAGAGGCTGGTTGGCAAAGATACGAGCTATTAACACGTGCGGTTAGCCGGGAGAAGATGGAGGCGAGGGAGAGCAAAGTTCGGGAGGTTTCAGGACGTACAAACTGAGCGCGTAGAGGAGAAAGTCCTCGCCTGACATCTGGCAGCGCGAGAGAACTGCGTTGGGAGTTGTGTTAGCCATCGTGGTCGACGTGGTGGTGGTCTGCAGCATAGCCGAGGCCCTGCCAAAGAACCTCAAGGGGTGCCGGGGGGTCGCGCGGTGCGAATCGAGAGAGAGACTTACGGCTGGCGCGGTGGCCAGTCTCCTCATAGCCATTGAGGATGCCATCTTTCAAAATAGGATACCAAGGAGAAGGAGCCCAGAACAAAGAAGAAGACGAAAACCAGTGAGCGGAGATGTGATGCGATGGGTTGTGATGGGTGGGAGAGCCCGGTGATTTTTTTGGTGTTTTCGAGGCTCTTGGTCCTGCAAGTTCCGCTTGTTGGATGGGAATTGGCCTTCCGAGTTGTATCAATGATCCGTCGAAAGAATTGGGCCGAGCTGGTGCTTTGCTTTGGATCGCCTCTGATTGGTCGGTTGACAATCCACCTGGCTCTGCCCTTCGGGATCTCTCGCGAGCCAGTTCCAAGTTGCCGAGAAATTGGAGAAGAAGCTGGGGCGCCCTCCATCCGCTCAGTTCTCCACATCACGTGGATCACGCCCATCGCGACTCGCCTCGATCAGTGCCATCAAGTCGACGTGAGACCATCGAAGCCGAATTGACCATGATGGCAAGGGTCCGCTTCTTCCATTCGAACTCTTCATTCATCATGCCCTGCTTGGTATATTCGATTATCTTGAAGAGGGATACTTGATGCCACTGATTTTTACTGTTACTGTATCTTCTCACTGTATTACCATGCTTCGGAACGATATACAAGATTCGGTGATCAACAACTCAATGCTTTCCGTTGTCTATTAACCCCTTCCTTGACCGACCGGCCAAGTCTAATCGATGCTTCTTTTATACCATGCACAATAATGCTGTCCATCCGATCCAATCCAATTGATAAGGTCTCTGGTTCCGGCCATCCAGTTTGATGCTTGCCGCTCGGCCGTCTAGTTTGCCAAAACCTGCCTCAACATCGACAAGAAGTTCTCCTTCAGGTGATGAACTTCACTCACATCCGGCTTGACCGGCTCGCCCGCGCTACGTCGCAGCCGGTCTTGCGTTTTGGCCCTTCTCCGTCGCTCTGCCTCTATGGGGTCTAGCTCGTCTTCGATCTCTTCCTCCTCTTCTTCCTCCGATTCGTCGTCGTAGGCCATGTCTTGGAAGTCTTGATCGTTGAAACCAAAGTCGCTGCTCTTGAACCCGTGCACACCTGGGAGTGGCGCATCCATGCTGGCGTTGCCTTCTGCTGCCATCTTCTGCCTCGTCTTGTCCTGGTGCCACTTCTTCCGAGCCTCTTGCCATGCAATCAGCTGGTTGATCTCTTCTACAGCCTTGTCCTTGTCCAAGGCACCTGCGCCGACGCCGCCCTCGAACAATGCATTGACGTCCAAGGGACCGCCCGCTGGACCTTGTCGCAAAAACTCCAAGATGCCTTCTATCCAACCCATGAGTTGCGTAAAGAGACCATTGTCGTGCGTGTGGACTTCATGCACAAACTTGTAGAAATTGTGCTCATGACGGGCACATAGATCGATGAAGGCCTGAACCGTCTGGTTCGGGTCTGCAGAAGCATCCTCTTCTCTACACTTGTCGACAACCTGTTCTCAAGTTAGCATTAGGTGCCAATTGATTAGTGCTACGTGATCCTCACCTGAATCATATCATCAATGAAAACGGAAAAGTCGGTGATGCTGTTGTAGACGTTGGCCGACTTGTAAACCCGGACGAGCGGCTCGTAGAAGATGGTGAAAAGGTCCCTGAGCAGTTGCAGGGTGACAGGCTCCTCAATCATCTGCAGCATCATCTGCTTGTCGCGCTGCCTGATCAGAAGCTTGAGTAACTGCTTCAGGTAGGAGAAAAGCTGTGCGCCTTGCTTGAACTCTTCATCGACATTCTCCACGGCGTTGTTGAAGGCAACGTAGGCGTTGTATAGCCTTTGGACCTGCGAGGAGACAAGAGGCGGCTCAATCAGATCCGAACGTTGGATGGACACGATGATATCAATATCGTCGCTCACAGCCTCCTCACGGATGGCCACCTTGACAGCCTCGTCTGAGTCTACAAACTTCTTCAACTTGTTCACGAAGACGTCATCTCCAATCTTTGCTGCCACTGCATCAATGTTCTTCTGCGACGAACGAATGCCGTCGTTGAGGGCGGCGGAGAAGACTCGCTGCATAAGCGAGCGGGACCCGAACGGCTGCGCAAGGAATAGGTCGAGTACACCAGCCATCACCGCGGCCGGATTCGCCAGTCGAATGACGTTCTTCAGGACCGTGTAAGGGATGAGCGAGTGAATCCTCTTTGCCTGCGCAAACAATTCGGGCGAGTTGTCTTCGGCCAGGAAGAGGTGATATACAGTTGCCGCAACCTCGATGCGCAACCACTCGGCAAACTTTTGGTATTGCATGCTCAGGTCTTGAATGGTCTCCTTCTCCTTGATCTCCTGGAACAGCTTTGTGAGACCATTGCTTTCCACGATATCTTGTCTGAACTGCTCCATGTAGACGTCCAGCTCTGCAGCCCGCTTTCTGGCGATTTCATAGAATTGTTTCTGCTCATCAATACGCTTCTCGTCGACTGCTTTGCGGCGCATGATGTCCTCGACGTCACTATCGGTGGGAGTGATGGGATCTGTAGTCAAAAATTCCTGTATAGCTTTTGTTGACGCAATCTGTGGGTTTTGGAGAAGATATCTCAAAAATGCCCGCAGCGAAATCCGCTGGCTTTCGCGCCACAAAAGAGTTGTCTGTTTATTGTGTTTAGTTTCATAGTTCTTCAGAGTCGAGATCATCCATACTCACGTCTGGTTTTGGACTGTTCAAGCCTGGGCTCTTGGGGCCATCCATGCTCGGTCGTGGTGAAGCATTCCTAGAAGACGTTGTGGACAGTTCTCGACGGTGGCCCCGGACTGTAAGGTTCTTCATCGATTCCCTCAAGCCACCCGCCTCAGCGGGAGGAGGCATGGTTGACATGCTGCTCACCGAGGAAGCGTCCGAGTCGTCTTCGCCACCGTTCCGCGAGAAGAGGCCCGTTGCAGTTGTGCTAGACTTGTTCTTCTTCGGCAGTGGCGGCAGCACTTTACCAGGAAGCTCTATCCTCAATTGTTTGTGAAGCCGTGCAAAGTCTCCATATCGCCGTCCCAGGAAATGTTCAAGCTCGCCCTTCCTTTTGACTCGCAAGATAAATTCCTATCACGCGTTAGTCGAATAGGCCTGGGGACATAGAATCTGTCTACTTACCGCATGTTTGTGCGAGCGGAGCCTCTTCTTCACGGTTGTCAGTCTGACGCCCGCAACGTTGACGTCCCACCCGTTCACATAGTTGCCCTCGGGTAACGTGTTGAGTACTCCCGTGTCAATCGCATTGGCATCCACAATCTCCAGCTCGGCAAATCTTATGCGCTCCTCGAATCCGGAGGCTGTCCTGATGCCCGACACCATCATGAGCTCGACCATCTTGCGACATTTGATCGCCAGCTTACGGCGTTTCGTCTCTTCCAGTCGGTCCTCGGAAGAGGATATGCTCTTGCTTGCGAAAGACTCGAGGAACTGTACCAAGATTTGTCGTTAGCCACGACCCAGGAGACCTGCTCCGCCAGTAAGACTGGACCTACCACTTGCAGCTTGTCCTGCCAGAACTCCTTCTCCTTCGCCTTGTCCAAGAAGGGAAATTCGCGAACATGATGCACGAACAGATAACGTAGTATAGGGAGCTCTGAGTCGAGTGGAGAGACTTCGCCGAATTCTGACTTGAAAGGGGCGCCGAATCTGCGCAGTGCGGTGGGAGAGTTGAGCTCTGAGATTTCCCAGTTGACTTGCTCGGAAATGAGTTCTCGCTTGAGGTCTGCATGCAGAGAGAACAAATGGTTAGCTGCCTTGCCGCAAAAGGGAGAATCAAGACCAAGCGCATATTCTTTTGTACTGACAATGTTCTTGCTTTCCTGTCAGCGTCTGGCCAGGGGGTGGTATGGACTGGCTGCTCTTCGTCCGCGCGACATCACCGGGAGCGGGAGCATCCTGCGCGCCGCCTGCAGGATTGGCGTCTGGCGAGGCCATGTCGTAATCGTAGAATGTGCGACGAGGGAGTGAAGTCGTCTCGAACCGCCTACAAAGCAGAAACGGTAGACAGACCGAGAAGAAGAGCGATCAGTGGCGGGCGCAATTCGAATGGGTGACGTCGCCCTCCGACACTTCTTATTAGTGCTGGGGAATGAGTCTGGCGGGGTACGCGACAGGTACTTTAGCTCCTCCTACGCAGGGCGCAGCAGGTAGGGGAGAAGCGTAGGTACCTCGAGGAACAAACAAGGACGAGTGACACAAGATATGCAGCTCGAGTTCACACAATGCGAAAGATGAGGTTGGTGATATTGTTTGTTTGTTGGGCAGAAAAGCTGCTACAGGAGTCTAGCTCGGTCATAATAATCAAGGACGGGCAGGCATGGGCTCGTTCTTCTGAGAGGGGGTTTTGAGTCAGCCCTGGAACTAGACGAGGGCATCTGCTCTGGTGATTAACACTGGGTATGCCGTAGAGCCGCGAGAGAGAAGCTTGCGTGCGCTGCTGCGCCTACCTATGTACATTACCTACCACCTGTGATTGACGCGCAGAGGCCAGGATGACTTGCGAAGCACACTGGTGCTAGCGCCTGGGTCAACCTGTTCCAGACTCTGAGTGAAGTGCCGCAATGCCGTTGCGCTGCGCTGCGGGCGCATTGTCCCATGTATACTTGCAGTCATTACCTAGGTAACCCGGGTAGTGCTGTATTCATCTCCATGGCAGATCGTACATGGCGCTTATTATTTAGTCTGTTGTGTATTTCTTGGAATGCTTGTAGTCGAGAATCATGCTTTTTTAGTCCTGGTGACCATGAAAGTCTCCAGATTCGGCGATGATAAGAGGTGACGTCCACCGCCCCGAGAGAGTGTGTGATGAGCCGCAAAGAGCTCCCGTCTCTGAGAAAGAAGAGTCTTGGAGGGGCAGCTGAGTGAGAACATGACGTCGGGCTGGTGGAATCGGCCACCCGAGACTTGCGATCTTGACCTTCGCCCGCAAGCCACGCCAAGCTATTATAACAAGCCCAGCAACGCAATCCTATTCTTCTGCGGCGTCATCAAACCATCACATTGTATAGTCGGCTTATTCTATTTGGCCTCTGATCAGTACCCCTCCAATACGCCGTAGATATCTCCACGAGTAAGAAAAAACATGAAGTCCCGGTCAAGTAAAAGCATCTTGCAAATTGCGGCTGACGGTCAGCATCACTGCTAATAAAAGAAACACCTGACCCAACTGATGCCAAGGGGAGTGGATAACAGTGGCCGACTCGGCGTCAACACCCCAGGTCTGCTCGCAGGTGAAGCCAACACAATTTCAACATAATTATGGCCCACCGATGCCGAACTTCCGTCCACATTAGGCCAAGTGAAGAAGAAAAACAGTCTGAAGATATATTGAAAGTTCAAACGCCTGGGTATAATGCTCCTATCGCCAAGTACAGGTCGTTTGGACGAACCTGTAATGCCATTCAAACAAATATTAAGAACCAAATATCACAACTCATCCAATGCTCGGAGGACGTCAGCGTCGACTGCAGGCCCGGCTCCTCTAGACTGGTTCAAAGCAGCTCTAACATCTTTGATCAAATGATCGGATACTCTGCTGGCGTTGTGAAGTTCGTCGCCGGGAACTAACACTCCAGAGCCGTTGCTCGACACCATCTCAGTGAATTTGTCCTTCATAGTGCCCATTTCAACCGAGGCATACTGCGCCCAGACTACTATGAGTACCACGACCAGCGCCACGACTGATGTGATGATCCATAGAGTCTTGAGGCGTCTTCGTGTCCTCTCCTGCCATTCGCGATCGGCTCTCTCCCAGCCTTCGACTCGTTCGCGAACAATGTCGACGCGCTCGCTGAGTTTCTGCACTTTTTGTCGCCCTGTTTGTATGCGGGCTTGCAGTCCCACGATGTGTTTCTGCTGTTCGTCGAACTGACCAAAGCTGTCCAGCTGCGAACCAATCTCGCCAACGAGACCTTTGGACTCGGTTGCAAAGGCGCTAACAGTTTCCCGCGACATACCGGCGAGTTCCTTGATACTCGCAACGGTGCTCTGCAATGTACTCAGCTTCTCCAGGACCGCATAATAGGCATCATCCAGTCGTCGCGTAGTTGTTATCGAGAACGTAGTCAATTCCGAGAGAGACTTTTGCAGGCCTCTGCGAGTGAAGGAGATGTGGTTAGCATGGGGGACTCATCTGGCGGGAGGAAGAACAGTGCAGCATACGTGTTTCGCTCAGCAACCTCTTCTCCTTGCGCCTGTGGCTGCTTGTCTTTATTGCCCAAGGTTTCCTGCAGCGCCATAGTGCCAATATCATCGGCACCGGGAGGCATGATACTAGCTCGGCGGCTCTGTTCGGCGCTGCTCAACAGGTACGGGGTGACGCCCTCGGAGCGAGGAAGTTCGAGAGACCCCCTGGGCGGCATCTCGAGGTACGGAACAGCAGACTGGGGAGATCGGTGCTCGGAGTGGCGGTTCTGGTGCCGCCTGTGGAGGAGATGATGGCCCTGATGACGATGGAGCCTGGATGCATTCGTTTCGGTAATTGACCGGCTGATTTGATGTCGCGGGCGCTGTGGGTAAGAACCCGCCGCCTTACTCGTGTCAAAGCCATAATCAGACATGATGGCCGTGCCCGAACGCGACCGTCGACGGTAGTGTATTATGTTGGGATGGGACGGGCAATGGGCTCGGTGGCTTTGATCTGACCTGTTCCATGGTACGTGGTTGTGTAGGTAATGTAAGCATAGGTAGAAGTTCCATGTCAAAGGGGTGAAAGCTCCCCACTACATTGAGACCTCGGCGGTTGTAATGCGTAAATTGCTTCCAAGCAGTTAGCGCATCATACCTATGTTATCCCAAGCTTCACATGTCACCACTTCGAGGCGAAAACTGCTATAGATGCGAGAGAGACTGCACGAAACCAACAAAATTGCCAATGAATCATATTACTAAATTTTCTCTTGATCTTTTAAATGTTCATAATGTCGTTCCACGCAATGCTGATGCAAGCTGACAAGCCTCACTTACCGTTCTGGTGAAACTTGCGAATGAGTTCTAGCAACAAATATAGACTGCGAAAAAAGGTCAAACACTTGTCGCCTTTTCGTGTATACGTCCCTGACTTTGGTCTCCTCGTGCCTGGCTACATAGCAATTCTGATATGCCCAGAGCTTATAGCCTTATCACCAACCTCGTCTCCAAGCCCCCTCCCAACCGAGACGTACTCAGTACAGGTTGACCTAGGGCTTTCGGCGTTCGCAGAGGAGGGAAGTGAGCCAAGGTTTGTCGGTATCGATGGAGTGAACTTCAAGCTCAGGCGAGCCTATGCCATCATCCCAAGCTGTATGGTCCTTTGGTGGGCGATATAGGCCCTGAATTGTCTGCACGTTTCGCGCAAGCGATAGAGTTATGCGGCTCCTCAAGAGTTGAGGACCTTGTTACGCTTCTCTTTCCTCTTGAGCCTCTCTACTCGCTTCTTGTGCATCTTCTCGGCCATTTTCTCATACCGCTCGCGCTCCTCCTTGGCAGCTCGCTTGTCCTTGATGGCTTGTACGCGTCTCTGCAGTGAAAAGTCAGCATATATTCACATCATGCTCCTCCAGGCCAGGGAAAGCAGTACTGACCTGGCGATCTTCTTCTTTCTCATCCTTCATCTCCTTCTCCTTTGCCTTCATTGCTGCCGTGGCTGTCCGCTCTTGCACTCGCTTTTCGTAGGACTTGAGACCAGCGGCGGGCCGGAACGCCTTCTTGGGAGCATGCCATTGTTTTCCTAAATGCCGATCAGCCATCTCCCGTTCACACTGGCGCGCAGAAGTCCAGCATACCATTCTTGCGCATGCCCAGCGGCTGTGCCGCCGGTGTTGCTGTCGTCGTGGTTGTCGACATGGCAGACTCTTTTTTCTTTGGATCGAATCGAGTGGACCTATTCCGTTCGCAGTGTATCCGTGGTCCGGTTATGGGTCTGTAATTTCGACAGGCTCAAATCTCCCGTCTCGAAACGTCGAACTCTGCTGATTGCCTTGTTTTGCGACGTTGAGTAGGCGTTCAGTTGCTTCTGCGACTGGCATCAATCAATTTTCTCGAGGCATGAATCTTTCTAAAAATTCTTAGATGGCGGGTCCGATCCAGTGGCTCGCTAGTTGTAGCGTTTAGTGGGACACCCGACCTGCCTGGTCCGTGCCCACCTTCTGTCGTCCGGACCGCTTCATTTTTTTGCTTGGTACTCCGTACCTGGCGAGCCTGGCACCTGCAACGTGAACAACCTACCAAAACTTCCCGTACTGTACCTGACCTGGCAGGCTGGCGGGCAATTTTCGAGATCAGGGTCCTCTCCACAAGGCCCCGGCTCCTTTAATGGTCAATTTATGAGTGCAAGGTGCTTTTTCTTTCTCGCTTTCTCTCGGGCAGTTTTCCATGTCAAACACGGTCTGACAACGATATCCTCGGTATCATCAAACACTCTTCAGGGGATCTTGAGGCGATGTCACCTTTGAATTTATTTTTGTTGCTATTCTAAACAACCGCATCGAACACATACTGGCTTCAGTGCTTGAAGATTTCATGTAGCACTTGCGACCGGAATTCATGGCTATTGCTCGAGGCGCAATCGCTTGTTACGTACAGCGTACCATGTCACTATTCACGTCGGCGCGAGGTCACACACGCCATACGTACCTGGCGACACGGGCAGAAAGTCGTAGCCTGGGGTTGACTGCCGATCAGTATCGATCCGTCAGCAAGCGGGTGAATAGTTCTCGACACCACGGGAGATCCGGCCTTGTTAGCTTGCGCAACCCTCATTAAAACCGGTTGCCCAGTTCGAGCACTTACATCCGCCAACTGTTGTGGGATATCTACACCGCAAAATGCAGTCGCCTGCAGGTCCGTTTTGCATTTTCCCATGGCGATTGTGCACAATCTCGACAACCTCGCCATCTATCTCGCAGCTCCCCCAGGTCGCCTCTGGCCCCCTGGCATCCACCGTACTGCGATAAACCCCGCGATCAACACTCGGTCGTCGTTTGAGGGAGATGCTTTCGTCATAATAAACTGGGCAGGATCTGGTTAGCGTTACCAACTGTGGACAGTGTGACCTTGGCACGGGAAAATATCCCAGCGGTCCCTCCGCAATTCATCACTTGATCGTGTGGATGCTAATCAGATGAACCAACGAAGCTGAGGCCCGGGTTGTGGGGATGGACACTGCGAGGCTGAGCAGCTGGCTAGTTCGCCAGTCCAGCCAGCAAATACGACGAGCATGGAATTTGCAGCGTTCCGCTCATTTGTTTCGACAACCAATGCCCATTGTTGGTTCTGTTTCTCTGCTATGGCCAGGCGAGATTGCCCTCGACCTCGGCGGAACTCTGAGCTGGACATGGGACATTGACATATCTTCCATTTGGGGGCAGCTGAATCGACAACCATTGATGATCTCTTTTATGTAAGAGGACATTTATGAATTGTGGATTTGGCTCGCTTATGAGACACGCAGGACACGTACCTACCGAATGATTCTTTCGGAAACTCCTCCGTGCCCAGACATCGTGTCTCGAAGGCGCTTACGGCCATGTTGATCATCTTGGTATACCAGCTCGCCTTTGGTCACAGTTGCGGTCACAGCTGCGGTTACAGTCGCCGTGGTGACACCCAAGATATATATGACCTGCCCACGATGCGAGGGGTCGAGCGCGTTGTCTAGTTCATCCCCCTCCATGAGTCGTGAATGATGACCGCCTATCGCCAAATGCCTATCAGACCCGCAGCCCGTACGACCCCAAGCAATGCAAGATCGCAATCCGTTATGAATTAGCCTGCCCGGGTACCCACTGCTTATGCATCGGCGTCTGTGCGCTAATGGCTTCTCATCCCTTGGTTGGACGAAGCCATTGAGACCAATCTGATGGGCGCTGTTAGGATCTGCTCCTCCAGTGTGGCGCCGGCTAGGCCTTGGGCTTGGCTGTCCTGCAGGCCTCAGGGTGATGTGCCATTCAGTCGAACCAAGCAGCAGGTGTGCAGCCAGTCCTATCTATCAGTTTGCACCTCCACTCGCGCGACCTGCAGAAGCCTGCAGGACAATGTGGTGTTGTTGTCTCGTTGCCCCGGGGGCCCGTCGGCCCAGTGAAGGGAAACACCCTTGAAACAATGCTACTGGACGGCTCGAGGCAGGAGAAGCAATGCGAGAGGAAGAGATCATAGGCGAAAAAAAAGGAAAAACAGAAGAAAAGCAGCAAAGAGATGGATCTCATTTGCCTGTGTTCTTCCAGAGACATGGACCATCCTCGCAAGTGGCCGTGAAACAAGTCTTGACCCGGCTTGTCGCCTATCTCAGCGCCGCGAAAGCCGCAAAGGAGTGCAAAACTGGACGTGGTGGTCCCCTCCCCTCCCTCCATGGTCCTCTCCATGCCCAGATCAGGAAATCGGCATAATTTGAGACTGACAGGTTTGAACCGGGTCCGCTGGTCCAGGGGGTCGGGTGGGACGACGCCAGGAACCGAGAAGCGCTAGGCCAAGCAACTGCAGCAACTGGACGTGACCCTGCTGCTGCTGCAAGCAGCCAAGGAGCCTGGCAAGCCTGGCAAAGCCTGGGAGGAGCAACAGGCACAGGCTTGCTCGCCCGGCAGTGGGTGGGTTTGTAGATTTGCGGGCTGAAATTGAGTGCATTTCCACGGTTAAGCGGTACTTATGTGAGACGCATATTGATACCGGGGTTTCAAGTAACTGCCCAACTGCCCATCGCAGAATTGCCGCCTGGATGCGTCTGTCCTCTGTGACGAGACCAGGCAGTACGCGTAACCTGCTGAGCTGCTCAGCAGAGCCCTGGCCACGGTCAATTGTGGTTTACTACTACGATTACTATCTGCCGGTGACAGATCCTCTGTTTTACGCAGGCAGTATCATGGTGTGGTGCAGCTGCTGCGGAGTGTCGGCTTGTCGGCTTATAGCTAATGATTAAGATAAATAGTAGATACGCAGATATGACTGCTGCTATCATCCCCCGGCGATTGGCTGTCGTGTTTACAACAAGACGTCCTGGATCGTGCAGTTTCTCAATGGTCAACAGCTGCAGCATCTCCATTTCCACAGATACACTAGGTATGTAGGCGTAGGGTAACCGACCAAGTGTCGCCCCGTTCGACCCGTGGCCTAAGCGATCCCGCGATTTCGTCCAAAAGATCTTGTCGATCAAGTGTCCTTGCAATCTTCCGACAGGCTGCTGCTACATACATAAAGGCCTCCTCCCAACTCAACTCGCCCATCGAGTGCACAAGTCATGAGGTCACAATCTCTCGTATACATACAGAGTTGGTCACAGCCGAGAAACCAAGTTTCTTATGTTTCCATATTTAACACACGACAGTCGATAGTGGTTCATGGACAAATCCCCAGGTCGTAATATTGGTCAGGTACAGCTTGTTAAGATTATTACCTGGAGATTGATGGTCAGGGGGCCTGTAGCAGGGGTGTTGGGGTGCAGTAGGGATGGGATGGGGGGTGTGACGGTGCAGATATCACTGGGACACGGACGTTACCCAGGCCCAACAGCGAGCGCACACATCATAATCAAACACTAACAAAAGCGACCTGGACGGAATATTGGGGGCCTGTTGATTCGTCGATAGTCGCATGTCTGATTTGGTACTGGAAATTGTGCACGACAAGAAGCCGAGATGAGGGCCTCAAGTGGGCATTTTATTCTCGGGCTAGTGCTGATGGGTACTGGCTACTACGACGTTAGGCGCCTGGCGTCTTCCCGGCTCGGTGGCTGGGTCCTCTGGTGTGTGCCTGTATGCGAGTCTGTATTGCGTTTCCTTTTCGGTCATGCCTCTGCAGATACTAGATGCGTGGACACAGACAGCCGAGTCTTGTTGCGGCCTGCCAGTCTGCTGCGCTGCGGAAGTCTCTTTGCATACTACTAGGTACGAAATGGGCGAATGCACTACAGCAACCAGCTATCAAGAGCGACGGAGCAAAACTCTGTGCCGAGGAAGGGCAGAGTAGAGTTTGCAAGTTCTGATGATGCTTACTAGGCCGTTTGTCCTCTGAGCGATGAGCTAGCTAGCAGGTGGAATAGTAGTAGCAGGCAGAGTTGAGATGGAGCCAGACAGTTTTTTCTTCTTCTCACCTCCTCGCGAGCTGAACAGCCAGAACACTGCAGAAAGCGTCGTGAATTGTCGTGAACCTGCTGCCGTTGATACCCTCGTTCTTCAGTTCCTGCCGGTACCTTGTCCAGCTCCATGGGCAGACGAACAGGGGCTCCACTGTACTAAGACTGGGACTAGTTAGCGGGCAGCCCAGAAACCCGAATGCTCCAGCGCTCCCACTCGCTCCCACTCGCTCCCCCAGCCAAAGCCCAGCGCACGCACGCCCATCCGGTATCAGCGTGCTGGTTTGGCTCTTTCCTCCTCCCAAGGAACTTGGCCGGTCCTCCCTCCTCCATCTCAACTCACCCTCCTCCTCACCTCTCCCATCGCCGAAGGCTTCAAACCCTCTCAACCACCAACCCTTTGGCTTCAATTCCGGTCGCAAGTCTTTTCGAGATTTGCCCTGGTCTTGGCCGTCCGCTCCTTTTTCCTCTTCTCGGTCGGAATCATCATCTTCTTTTCTCTTCTTCTTTCTCCTTCTGATCCGATTTCCCATTTTTTTTAAACTAGCATTGCCTCGTTATTTATCTTTGGTTTGCATTTCTCTTGCGCCCGTTTTCTCTCAATAGATTACCGGCAGGCGGGAAACAGCCACGCAACGCTGCAACGAAATATTTGTCACGGGCAAAGAAACAAACACAACATACGCACGCAACCCAAATACTCACGAGTCGAAAATAAAATAGTATCAAAACAACTTATAGTCGACTCAGCCATTCGCTCACGAGGTAATACCAGTCATTCGCTTCAGTCGTCATACAGCCATTTCCACCCCTCCGTCTGCGACACTGAGCATCCAACTGCCTGCCGTAACCAACCCAAGAGCAAGCCGCAGTCTCACCCTCATCTTGTCCCATTCAGAATTCTGCCACGATTCTTTCGCCCGACGCAGTACTGAGAGACAGCCTAACAAAAGACCACAGGCAACGAGTAGCAACATTCCGGTCTCTGTCACGTCCGAAATAGAATCATTCATGATATCCCCTCGCTTCTAGGTGCTTGTCCGATTTGTGCCGCAGTGCGGCCTTGTAGGAACAATGGCCACCGCTTACGCAACATCTGGCGGTCCGGGGGATTCCACCACGACAACAATCGGTGGCATGGGTGTGGGTGCGGATAGAAATGGGGCCCGAAGGCGGCATCTCTCGATACCTGAGCCCATTAGGATTGAGGCACCGTCCGACGAACAGAGCCCTTACGACCTTCCGACGCCTTCGCCACGCTCAAAGCTCCCGCCTCCGAACCCGCCATTTGTTTTCCCAGCCCGGCATTCGGTATCTTCAGCACCCTCGTCACTTTCTCGGGCAAGTGGTCATCGACCGCAATCTTCCATGGGTCTGCCGGACGACAGGATGGCCTCGAGCGCGCGACCCCGACGTTCGCCTGCACTGCCAGCTTTCAGTTTTAACCCTGGCGCCAACCTGGCTCCCGAGGACACCGACAATGACTCTGCGCAAGGACCGCTTCCTCTTCCCGAGTTCAGCTTTAATCCTAGTGCTTCTCTCGATTCATCGTTTGCGTTGATGGGCGCACCACGTTCTCCAGTCTCACCGCATTTGGCTCCGAATCGTGGCAGCCACAGGCGGGGTGGCAGTGAGTTCGTGGGTGGAAAACTCCGGGAAGGCGACTCGATCACAGTAATGAACAACACCAACAACAGCCCTACGAGGTCGGAAAATGGGTATGCATCCCCTGCTCTGCAGCCTGTCGACTCATCGCAACGAAGGGGAAGGCACCAGCATCGCCGGTCCGCTGCCATCTCGAGCCACGATCTCTCCATGATTCTCAAGCCACCGACCAGCCCGATGCCCTCGCGAGGCAACAGCGCCCCTACGAGTCCCGCTGATTTTGACCACAAAACGATGCCCTTTCCTGGACAGGAAGAGGTTGGACCAAATAATGCGTCACCACCTCCAGAACCCGTGGCAGAACAGGCAGTCGACGCCGTTGAGACGCCCGTTGGTGCCGAGAATAACAGTGCAGAATCAAGCCCGAGCTCGAAACCCGCCCGGGCAAAGGTTGGCTTTTCGGATACCCTCGAGTACATCCCTCGACCGTTGTCCATGGTCTCGACCGACACTTCGAGCACGGTCACTGGCTACCCTGGCCATTCTGTATCCAACAGCATATCGTCCATAATTTCCCTCGGAAACTCGACAATTGCGGACAGGGAGCGTCCCGCTATCCTCTCCCCGCCGTTGCCAGTTAAACAGGGTGAACACCGGCCAAGCACCGCAGGTCCTGTACTAGAACGCACCCCAAGCTTGCTGGCTTCATTCCCATTCGACGATACTCAGTCATCACCTCGCAGGCGAAACTCGATACCGCTTCTGCCCATTATCACCATGGACGAGCCAACGTCACCAGCACCTTCTAGTCCCACGAAAATTCTAAAGCGGTGGTCTTTCTTCGGACTGGACCCATTTGCATCCTCGCCCGGCAAACAGCGCCCCCTCAGCTCAAGCTCATTTGAGATAGGCCCAAAGACGATTGATGCCCGCAATGGTGTAGAAAGTGACATGACTTTCGATGACGAAAGCGAGTCTCATTCGCCGACGAAGAAGCCGTCGGGCAAGAAGAGGAAGCAGAAGAAGGTCAAGTCATGGGCCGGTTCCCTGCTGCCACGTAAAACCAAGACTCGATCTGGAAAGGCAACATCCGACTCTCCGCGCGCACCGACTCCGCCTCCGTCAAATGAACAACTCAATGCCGCCATGTACGAGGACGGTTTGGACGTCACAGGCCCATTCACAGCACCCATGGTCATGGTCACACAGCCTGCAGGCTCTTCACTTCGGGTGCCCTCGCCAGACAAGCCTCGACGAAAGTCCGAGGATGATGCCTCGTTTCCCATGATTGATCTGGACGCTGCCCTTGGCCCGTTTAACACACCCTCGGCTCGCGATCCGGCATGGGACGCAGCTCAGAGGAAAGGTGCACCACCAAAACGTCAACTACATAGTGCGGCAGGAATGCGAGGCTTCTCGGGTCCTGGTATGCATTATCACCGCCGCGCCGAAAGCGCCCCAGAGATGCCACCTTTCGAGGGAAAATTCGGCATTCACCGATTCGGCAGTTCTTCCACCATGGCTGATGTGTTTGAAGAAGAGGAGGAGGAGGATGACGAGGAATCTGGCTCGGATACTCCTTCACAAGCCTCGACTCCGGGGGCCAGCACAACATCTGGAGCCCAATTTGAGGCCCAATCGACCAGTGATGGATCTGCAACCACGCCAACTCAAGAGATAGAATTCGCAAGAAAGAACTCGACAGGTTCAATTCCGCGGGCACCGTCAATCACGAGAAAGGGAAGCGGGTCAAGCTTGGAATTGCAGCCGCCGGCATCAAGAGTACGCACCGAAACTTCAATCAGCTCTCTCCACGACGAGGTTATTGCCGAGGAGGTACCCGTACAGCAGCATACTGCGGTGGACCAAGAGCGTATTTACGAGCCATATCACGAGTCAGACTTGGTTGCGCCATCGCCGCGGAGGGTGTTTCCGGGCAAGGATTTGGCGCCAGTTGAAATACACCCAATCAGCCTTCCTGGACCTATGGCAGGTATGAGCCCATATTCAATGAGCCATTCGTCCTCGTTCCCTTCGCCACGCTCGCCAATGTCGCAATGCGATGCTCATCGGGTTTCTACTGCACCATCGTCGGTCACCGAGGAAACAAATTTCCAGTCTCTGCTCATGGGAGAGCCCGGTCCGGAAGTCGTCCGCATTTCTGTTGATGTCCCCTCGTTGACCGATAGTACCTCGACGATGACTCGCGAAAGCAATTTTCCCGGTGTCCTCCCTGGAGTTCAGAGCACTTCTCCCGGAGTGCAGAACAATTTCCCAGGTGTACGACCGCGCAACAGACCATTCCATGACCAGCGGCCCGCATCGTTCACGGCATCGGCTTTTGGACGTCGAAGATCGAGCTTGGCCAGCCTCAGCCGTCTAATCAGTACATCACACGGCGAGCGAAGCAAACTGAGCATGGAGGTTCCCATGGACGAACCAGAGAAGAAGACAAAAGTCAGCTTAGCCAAGAGGCTCAGTCGAATGGTCAACTTCCGGAAGCCAAAGGAGTCAGCAGCACCTTAGGGAGTGCTTCAAACTTACTTTCTGGCTTCTGCTGTGCGTAAGCGATGGTTCTCGCGAGACTTGGAACCCAGTGAAGAGAAAAAGTCATTGCCGCCAATTTAATGACTCCCGTATAATTCTACGAAACGTTAGATTTACGAGACTTGCTGTTGCTTTATTGCACATATTTTTTGGCGTTTTACGAGAGCATGAGAAGAGTAACTATAGCATGATGATGGGAATGATCTCCTGTCGAGGACGGACGATCCTATTGTACTTTAAAACAAATGAGACGAAATGGCATGAACCCATTCGGTGGGGGTAAAATCAGACAACCTCGATGGGTACAGAGGTAGACAAATGGAACAAGGAATGATTGCAGCCCTGATGGGTACAAGGAGGCTACCATCGCGAACGAGATCAAGGTAGCAACCGCTCAGAAGCAATTTGGATCGGACCCTACTCTTCTCTTTCCAGAAGCGATGGAGGGCCTCGACTTCTGGGATAAAAGCATACAAAATGATGCTGCATGTAGACGTATAATAATGAAGACTTTGATAACAACTTGGACGGTCGAATGTATTCTGCTGAGTGATTGTAATTCGCACCATTGGGAAGCATAGAAGAGTAAGAAAAAGGATTGGCAGTTGTTACACAAGTGGATGGCAAGTGAATGCGTACGGCCGAACTCCACAGTCAAGGAAAGACATCCAGAGATGAATGAATGATGATATCCATGTATTAATAGTCATGGGTAAGAAAAAAAAAAGAATGATCTTCCAGTTCATGAAAAATATCAGGTCAGTCGGGGATTCGAACCCCGGTTACCGGAAAACTCGACGAGAGAAGAGGATCTTCTAATAAATCAGAATCCGATGTGATAACCAACTACACTAACCGACCGGGACCATGAATATGGGAGAAATTGTTGGAGAATTCTGGCGTTATTACGAGATTATATCGTAAGGATGATTTGGATATGGGGTGGGAAGTAAGTCAAAGAAAGGTAAGCGGTTGGGGCACGAGTCACGATGGGATCGGTTGGTTGATGGTCGTCGACGAGTCACGGCTCGACCTGTATTCCTTGGTCGCAGATGGGATCTTGTTTTTGTCTATGTTTTCTTTTTTGACTATAGGCTTTTAATTCCAGATACGTACAAGTCTACTCTTTCACTCGTCTTTCTTTGACAGCTTTTAAATATTTAGGACAAGAAAACAAAACCATGATAGTTTCCACTATTTCTTGGCCAGCATCTCCTTCAAGTACGCCTCGTGGCCGACCTCGGACAGCTTGGCGTCCTTTGCGTAGACCTCGTCCTTGAGGCGGGCCTGGTACGCCTTCATGGCCTCGGCGTACTCGGGCAGGCTGGCGCCGAGGATGCGGATGGCCGCGAGGGCGGCGTTGGTCGAGTTGTTGATGCCGACCGTCAGGCACGGCACGCCCCGCGGCATCTGCACGATCGAGTAGAGCGAGTCGACGCCGTCGAGCACCGACGCCTTGACTGGGACGCCGATCACGGGGAGGTGTGTCTCGGAAGCCAGCATGCCGGGGACTATATTGCAGGTTAATATCAGTCATGCAAGGCGGGAGAAACTTCTATTCGAGGAAGAACTTACGATGAGCGGCGCCACCAGCACCGGCGATGATGACTTGTACTCCGCCCTTGGAAACCTCTTCGGCGAACTCGGACATGAGCTCGGGCGTCCGGTGGGCGGAAGTGATGCGGACCTCGTAGGGGACGTTGAACTGGTCCAGAATCTTGAGACCGGCGCTCATGACGGTCAAGTCGGAGTCGGAACCCTGCAAAATCAGTCAGTTTCTTGTACAGCGGCCATATCTGAGGCCGTATTTGAGAAATTACATACCATGGTCATTGCCACCAGAGGAACGCCCTTGGACTTGCCCTGTGACTGTGCAGAGAACTTCTCGCCCACGCGTTCCGCGCGCATCTCTGCCGCAGCATCAATGAGCGGCTGGGCTTGCTCTGCTAACTTGGAGATGGATGAGAAACCAGTAGCCGTAATGTGACCAATTTTCCTGCCCGGCTTCGACTCCTTGCCGTATTGGTGCAGGTACACATCCATGGAGGAGTTACCCATGGATTGTGTAAGCTCCACCAACTTGTCGTGTGAGTCGGGCTTGGCACCGCCAAGTATGTTGACCATGAGAGCCGAGGGCACTCGAGGAGCCAGGGTCAGCTCTTCTGGTACCGTGTTCAACAAGGCGCATATTTGTGCCTTGTATTGTGATAGTTGAGGCACCGCCTCGATGGTGTAGTGGCCCGAGTTGTGAGGCCGGGGCGCTACTCTGCAAGAGGACATTAGCTAGGCTATTTCATTGCACTCGAGAGTCCAGAACTTACTCGTTGACCATGATCTGGCCATCTTTGAGCAGGAACATCTCCACGGCAAAGACACCGCGGCCCCAAAGATTGGCAATGACGTCGCAAGCCACCTTTTGGGCCCTGATCTTGACCTCGTCTGCCACTTTCCTGGGAGGGTAGTAGACAGTTGTGCAGATCGAGTCTTCATGGATGGTCTCCACGACAGGGTAAGGGACAACCTTGATCAGGTTGCCGTCGTCGTCCTCCAGTCTCATGACCATGACGGCCAGTTCCAGCTGTAATCAAGCAGGTCAATGGATGGCTCCCCCACGTGATCTTGCTGGTACTGCGACTCACCTCGAATGGAACCCACTTCTCGGCGTAGAGGGGCTGGTTGCCCATCTCCTTGGCGGCGATCTCAAAGTCCTCGGCGCTGCGAACCTTGTAGTTGCCGCGGCCATCGTACGAGCCCTTGGCGCCCTTGAGCATAAAGGGCAGGCCGAACTTGGTGGCGGCCTCCTGGAGCGAGGCCTTGCGGGTGTCGTCGGAGCTGGACTCGATGGCCATCTGCTGGGCGACGGGGATGCCCTTCTTTATAAAGTACTCCTTCTGCTCGTACTTGTCCTGGATGAGGCGGATGGTCTTCCAGGAGGGGTGGACGGGGACCTTTTTCCGGTAGGCCTTGCCGTCGGGGCCGCGGACCTCGATGCCCTGGGTGGCGATCTCCTCGAGGATGTTGGTCTCGACGTGCTCGACCTCGATGGTGAGCATGTCGCAGCGCGAGGCCAGCTCCCGGATCTTGTCCGGGTCCTTGAAGGAGCCCGTGACGTGCAGGTCGTTGTGGTTGGCCTGCTTGGCGGGGCATCCCTCGGCGTCGAGCACGGCGACCTGGACGCCCAGAGGCCCGGCCTGCTGGCAGAGCATCTGGCCCAGCTGGCCTCCGCCGAGAAGACCAATGATGGGCTTGGTCATGATGGCTGACGATTGTATGGTTGTGACACGAGATGTGTGAGAGAAGTGCGCCTGTCAGGAAAGAATTCGTGACCGGCTAACCTAGTGGTCGGTAATAGTACCTGACCAGGTAGGTTAGGTGAGTGTTGCTTGCTAGTTTTGGTGTTAGATCGGCTATCCGCAATCGGCCACTAGGATATGACTGACTTGCCTTTTCTTTCTTGTTGGCTTGTTATTTGGGTTCTTTCTCGACTATTGTTTGGAAGTAGAAGTTTGAGATGAATATAATCTGATGAATCTGGTTCGTGATATATGGTTTGTGACGAGCAATGCCCTCAACGGTGCCTTGGTGAGTGTATTATACGCCAATGAAAAAAAGTCATCTGGAGGGGCAGCCACTAATAAAGCCTTCAATTGCCCCAGACTATGTCCAGGTTGGGCAGGCGGTAAAGCCCTATGTCCATCATTACCTTATTACTGTACCGCCAAGCATCAATGACTCTTGTCGGTCTTCGTGCAAAAATCACCTTTCACACTCAACCGGTAGTTGCATTAAAGCACACGGAAACGATATTCACTTGGGTCACTCTCAGGCCGTACAACATGGAAATGGGCATTTTCAATGGGTATTTGCTGTGAAGTAGCCCCACTAAAAAGAAATCATAATAGGGACCTCATATGGTGTATATAATACCTTGACAGAGTGACCGACCAGTCGAGATTTCCCCAATAGGTCAGCCAATTGGTGAGTATGGTGACTGCCACGCTCGTTGTTGCCTCGATCCTGTTGCATACCTAGGTACCTAAGATAATCGATTATGAGCATATAGAAGGAACGTCCGCGTGCTTGAGTTTTCTCAAATCAAAACCCCAAGGCACTCGACTTCGGAGCTTCCTGGTCATCTTCATCATCACCATTGCAGAACTAACCGATACCACGGCGCACCTTACCCAGTTGTCTTGCTCATTCCAAAATAAATCATAAGCTCTTTGATACATTGACAACACCATTGTCCCTAACCCTCCACTTCACAGTTGCACCAATGTCAGAATCTTTCTCTGAAGGTAGCGATGGGACTGATGTCACGATGACCAACGCTGCAGTCGAACACCCGAGCACGCCAGAGCCTACTCATCAAGTTGATACCGATCAGACCGAGGCAATCTGCACTACTGGGGACCTCTTCCTGGTCGTTGGGAAGCAGAAGCTACGATTTAGAGTCCATTCCCAATGTCTCCGGCTAGCCTCACCAGTGTTTCATACAAAGTTTCTATCATTATGGAAAGGAGGAAAAAGCCCCTCGGAAGATTCGCCCAAAGACATCGGTCTAGGTGATGATGACGGGAGTGCAATGTGGAGAATATGTTGCGTCCTTCACCACCGAAACGATTTGGTGCCATTGGAGCTGCCGGCCGAAGAGGTCCTGCAGATTGCCGTGGTATCAAACAAGTACAACTTATCCTGCGCCCTCAAGCACATTCAAGAAGCGTGGCTCACAAAGGCCGTCGACACCAACACGATGAGAGGGACGGCCCGTCTCCTGGCGGCCGCGCAACTGTTCCGCAATGCGCCATCGTACAGCCGCTAGAGTGGGCACCTGATGGCAAGATTCACGGAGCCTTACCAGGAGATCTTGCAGGATCAAACTCTTCGTCGTGTTCTGGGGTCCCATATCGACGGTAAGTCCATTTCCTGCCTGGTGTATATGACTTATGAGTCGGGTACGCAGGCACTGACATGGTTGGACAGCGATGTTGGAAACACGAAGAGACAACTTGCGAAGTGTAATGAGCGATATAATCTGCAAAGGGACAAAGAGCGCGTGCGGTTGCGGATGGGGAGCATTTCGCGAGGTGGCTTTTCAAAATTTACACAAGGAGAAGCACAGCCCGGCAACCATTTCCAATTTCAACTTGTCAACTGTCGCTTTCAATATCAGAAACGCTGCGTACGAAAACGGACCAGAAAATTGGTGTCATGTAAAGGAAAGATTCCACAAAATGGAAGTAGTAAAGGAGTATGAGGATGCTACTTGGGAAGCTCTGAAACAACGAACTCTCTGCTTGGCCTGTACCGAAGCCGTCGAAGCAGGTAACGCACAACATTGTAGCCTTCATCGGCCTATAGATCAATGAATACTAAATATATATATTTGATGTCAGCCAGACTCAGGGTATCCATGCCATTGTATTTGTGATACTTTGTAATAGCATAGATGTTCATACGGCTTTGTTTGATGTTGATAGATTGAGAGTGTCCTGTATACGATCATTCCATACTGCCCGCCGATAAAGCGCCACCATATTTATGAAATAGCAGTATTCATGACATTTCTACTCTTCCATGGAACATTCGTCGAAAGATTATGCTACCGTTGGTACAGAGTCTGTCGCATACTTTCCTCCTATATCAATAGAGAATGTGTCTGGATATCTGCTTTTTGTGTGTCATTGGGCGTTTGACTGGAAGTTTTGTTTACTCTTTTGTGTGTGTTACTTTTATGAGCGTGTTAGTGTCTTTGTGTGCCATTTAGGAGATGTCGTGTCCGTGTGAAGGTAGTTCTTCTAGCGTTTACAGTGAAGTGGACATGGACTGTGTCGTCGTAGAGCGAACGATTGTGTATAGATAGTGACATGGTCAGAATGAGGCGCAAAGGGGAAAGGATAGCTACGTGTTCAACAATCTCGCAATATACTAATCGATCAAGAAGCCAGTAGTGGACTTTGCATCAGTTTGCCGATTGGGAGAAACGGGAGTCTCCTGTGTCACTAGGGTCATTGAATAAGTTGAGTTTTGTTCACCGAAGAATGATAAGGCTGCCCTTACTGCCCGGGCGTACTCCCTCCCGTACTTCTGGCCCGTGGCGAGAATGTGCCAGCGAAACTCAACGGGAATGGCATGGTGTGAGGCTGAGGCTGTCAGACACACGACCGGCGAGCGGGGTAATATTCTCGCTACTCTCGTTGTCTTTCTATCTTGTCATTTGTTCTGTTGCCTATGATTTTGTGGGCTTGTGTTTGAAGTACTGGCCTCTCTACAACAAATGGCGGACCCTTTCGGCATCGCCACAATTCAGGCAAATGCCGCCGCCATCGGTGCCGCTTACGCAGTAATCGAAACAATCAAGGCTCTTCCTCAGGCCTTTAGCGAGGTCACAAATGGCACACAATTCGTCAGGAGCACACTAGAGACTGCCCGACCAACTCTTGAAAATTTAAAGCCGGCTGCATATCAGATCATCTCGCCCATTGTCCAGAAATGTCTCGAGGACTCCACCAAAGTCAGGAAAATATTCCAGAAGCTGGCGGATAAGTGCTATCAAAATCCTGACCAGAAAGACTGGGATGAGGTGCGAGTCTGGTATCTGGAAGCAATCGGGAACGACAAAGACTTTCGGGTTGAGTGCCTGACGAAGCGCTTACTGGGGAACCTGAGAAAGGTTTTTTCACACGAATCCATGGTGGCAATCTCGTTGGTCAAAGATGTCGACGAGGCTCTGAGCAAGCTTGACGATGCAGGGGCCTCGTTGGAGGACTCCGACTTCACCCGGGGCGCCTCGATTTACAACTCGCAGACGGTGAACAGCGGAGGTTTTGCTCAGCAGAACACTCCTACGGGAGGTACCAATGTGTTTAATTCGGGACACAATATCAGTGGTGGATATGTTACTTATGGCCATGTACCTACTTCTCAAATGGAGCACAGACAGAAATAGGCCGTCGAGCATGGTTGGAAGACTACATGATTTCGAGGACGAAGCTGAGCTGGATGAACTAGGCCGAATTGAATACTATACATATCGCATGCAGTGTGACATGAGTATGCAGAGTCAGCAGACCGGGAAGTGAGGGGTTCTTTCCCTCATCAGGCTGCGCGCTCCTTCTTTTCTGTTCTTTGAATCTCGCCTTCGAAGGTCGGGTCGAGCCAGGCAACTAATTGATGGATCCCCTCAGTGTTGCCGCTTCGATTGCTGGTCTTTTACAGGCCGTCGCTGCCACTTGCAGAGCCATTAGGACGATCAAAGACCTTCCCAAAGCCTTCGAACACGTCGACAAGCATCTTCCTCTGGTTCAGAGGACCGTCAGTGACGTTCAGGTCAGGCTGAAACGGCGAACGTTTACTGATTCAGAGCAGCAATCAGTCGAGCAGATTTTACAGGACTGCTTTCACAGCGCGCAAAAACTAGAACAAATATTGTCGGCCCTCGATACGAAATGCCGACAAGACAATGACTTGCGAAGTTGGGACAAGCTCCGCGGCTGGTATCGCACCACTTTGCAGGGAATCCAAGGTCATCGCGTTGAGAGCCTTATGACCGACATCCTGAAGCACCTGAAGAAACTCAGCTTGTATGAGTCATTCGCCCTGGCGACCCAAGAGGACGCCATGGACATCAAGCAGGCGCTTCAGGAGATCTCTCAATCAGAGCCATCTTTGCAAAGTCCAGTGCCCAATTACGGTGCTTCCGTCGCCAACGAGCAGATTGTCAACGCCGGTGGTTTTGGTCAGCAGAATGCCCCGACTGGGGGTAGCAACGTCTTCAATTTGGGAAACAATATCAGTGGTGGCAATGTATACTTCGGTGAGGCGTCCTCAATGCTCTCGTATCGTATATAGAAGATAATATACCATATCTGCAAGCAAAAGAGCCAATTTGCGACCCAGCACCATTTTCGTGGACAAGGCTAACCAGGAGCAGGACAATACTCTGCTGACCTTCTCAATCCAAAACTTGGGAAGAAGCGAATTGAGCATGACAAAGAAGAGCTGCTCGAGAGTTGCTACAAGTGGATTCTTTCCAATGATGTCTACGAACGATGGCGCGACGAGGATGGCAGCCGGCTGCTATGGATCAGAGGAGACCCGGGAAAAGGGAAGACCATGCTTCTCTGTGGCATCATACAAACATTGGAAGAAAATAACAAGCGCGCAAACACAGCTTGGATCCCGATCTACTTTTTCTGCCAGGCGACCAAACCCGACTTCAATACCGCGGAATCTGTAATGCAAAGTCTTCTTGCGTTTCTTCTCGCGGAGTTTCCGGATCTGCGCCAAAGGCATCTCGACCCCCAAAACACTTATCGTCCTGAATGGCTTGTACTCGTTCAAACCGTTAAAAATGTACTTCAAGATCTGGACCATCAAGGTGTTTACCTGATTGTGGACGCCTTAGATGAGTGTGTGCATGGACTGCAAAAACTCCTCAAAGCCATCGTGGAGTTATCAAGATTGTCATCGAATATCAAAGTTCTCGTCTCTAGTCGCGACTTGCCACAAATTCGGCGGGGGCTCGGAAGTCTGACGCAGAAAGTCGAATTGTCCCTCGAGGGTCACCAATCTTCCATTTCAAACGCTGTCAAATCTTATATCGCTCACCAGCTCTCTGCATTGGAGGGAACAGGCGAATACAGCACCGCAGATATACAAACCATTTCTGAATATCTGACGAAAAATGCTGGTGGCACCTTCCTCTGGATTGCATTGGTGTGCAAGAAGCTCGCAGATATGGACACCTGTGTGGATGATGTATATGGGCTCTTGGAAGCCAACTTTCCCCCGGGGCTTGAACAGCTGTATACGAGTATGATGGAAAGTATCAAAAACTCGTCAAGGTACCCCGATCTTTGTGAGCAGATCTTGGCCATCGCTTGTGTTGTCTACCGCCCTCTGAGTTGGGCTGAGATGGCGTCGCTTCTTGAAAGTCCGACGAGAAACGATGCCACTACAGCTATTCGATCTTGTGGCTCTTTCCTGACCACAGATGAGGATGGGGCGATGATATCATTCGTCCACTTATCTGCAAAAGACTTCTTGACTACGAACGAATATGCATCGAGGCGAATTCTGCCGGGTGGACTTCCTCATCAGCACTACTTGGTTTTTGACAAGTCACTCGACAGCCTCATAAAGACCCTCAAATGCGACATATATGATTTGGGACACACTGGGAGTCTCATGGAGCACATCTCGACCCCAGAGTCTGACCCCTTGGCTCCGATTCGATATTCTTGCGTGTATTGGATCAATCATCTCCTTGAAATGGAAACACCAAGACAGTATGGGATATCACCCGAAGAATACGAAGATGATCTGAGATCAGTTGACTCAGATTTCAGAGAATCCAACCATATCTTCAAAGTTGAAGGCGCTATTTACAGATTTCTTGAGAAGAAGTATCTTCACTGGCTGGAAGCCCTTAGCTTGCTCTCGGAAATTCCACAGGGGATCAGAGCAATGAGCAGACTTGAGTCTCACCTGGTACGACATGTCAAGAAATTTTGATTTCAGCCATGCTAATAAGATGCAGAGGAACAGGAAAGCTCAGGGCTTGTACGACTTAGTCAACGATGCATGGCGTTTTGTTCTTTCGCACAAAGACATGATCAGGATTGCCCCACTGCAAGTCTACACATCAGCCCTCATGTTTAGTCCCAGGAACAGCTTGATCAATCGATTATACAACCTTCCCAGTTGGATCTCGGTACGACCAAAGATCAGAGCGGAATGGGATAACTGCCTGCAAACATTCACTATTGATTCAACTTCAATCCAGGATGCGTCTACTGTATCACTCGCGTTTTCAAGCGATGACAAGAAACTAGCATCAGGCAATCTCGCGGGAAATATCAGGATTTGGAATGTTACGTCTGGCTTCTGCGCACATATGTTCGAAGCCCATGGCGGCCCGGTGGTTTCGCTCGCCTTCTCCCCAGATGACACCCAAATAGCATCGTGTTCAAGCCGAGATAAGGCGATTCGGCTGTGGGACATCGACTCAGGTGACCAGACTCAAACTTTTGAAGGTCACAAAGACGTTGTTGAATCCATCGTCTTTTCACCGAATGGCCAGAAAATAGCTTCGCACTTGCAAAACGGTATGATCGAGATATGGCATAAGAAGTCAGGCAAGTGCTTGCAAACATCGACAGAACAGAGTGCTTCATCTCCCTTGATCTACTATGGGCCTATAGCCTTCTCACCCAACGGCAAGCAAATAATATCAGGCAAATGGGACTTGCCGTTCGGAATATGGGAAGTAAATTCAGCAACTTGTTTATTTGTTGTTACTGGCGTAGTACACGAAATCGCAATTGCACGAGGCGCCCGCCGAGCGGCGACGCGCTCATACTACTCAACAAGCCAGCAGATCGATATATGGGACATTGCTTCTGGCAATTGCTTACAAACGATCGAGAGCGATACAAGAAGCATAATAGGGTTGGCTATCTCGGCCGATGGTCAAAAAGTCGCTTCGATATCAGGTTATCCCCGAAGTGTCAAGATATGGGATGTGAGTTCTGGCGACTACATACAGACACTCGAGGCAAATGACCGCAGCTGCCAAGCAGTTGTCTTTTCAACTGATGGCCAACGATTGGCAGCAGACTCAGACGATGGGCTGATCAGGATATGGGATATAAATGCGACCACGAAGGATTGCAATCTGACTCTCGAGCGCCACAGTGGCATGATATCTTCAATTTCCTTTTCACATGATGAGCAGCAAGTCGCATCATTCGGAACAGACAGAACGATTAAAGTGTGGGACGCGACCTTGGGCATCTGTCTGTTGACACTTGAGGGCCACACAAGTCTTGTGTTTTCGCTCGCATTTTCACACGACGGGCAGCGAATTGCTTCGGGCTCATTTGATGGGATGGTCAAAGTGTGGGACGCGACCTCGGGCATCTGTCTGTTGACACTTGAGGGCCATACAAGTCTTGTGTTTTCGCTCGCATTTTCACATGACGGGCAGCGAATCGCATCAGGCTCAGGCGACGATACAGTCAAAGTGTGGGACGTGACTTCTGGAGACTGTGTACGGACACTGGAGGGCCACACCAGCGCTGTAACGTCGGTCGCATTTTCACACGACGGGCAGCGAATCGCATCAGGCTCAGGCGACGATACAGTCAAAGTGTGGGACGTGACTTCTGGCAACTGTATACAGGCATTGAAAGGGAGAACTAGTCATAAGCCAGTTACCATCTCACATGATGGGTTGCGGGTTGGAGCAGGCTCATATATCCCGGATATTGAAGTGTTCGATGTCACTTCCGGCGACTTTGAACACACACTTCATGCTAGAGAGGCTGAACTCTACGAATTCCGGGGCCCCTACGAATGTTCTTGTTCTAGCAAGCAGAGTCATTGGAAGTGGGGTGTCAGCCGCGACCTTGCTTGGGTTATTAAAGATGAAAAGCCTTTATTTTGGTTACCATACGAATATCGCCCTAGAAAGCGATTTGCGGTGAAAGCGGCAGGGTCAACGATTGCTATAGGTTGCCAATCTGGTCAAGTATTGGTGATTGGATTGAAAGACTCGCCAAGCAGAAGTCTGCACTCGCAATCTCTATAGTAGGTAGACTGAATTGAAGAATCCACCGTATACAACAACTTTCTATACAAACATTCACGACGAACTCCAGAAAATTTGGTAAGATTGTTTATGGATAGTTCTCAAGCTGTTACCTTTAAAAAAGCTTATGTATAATTCGCTGTAAAAACCAATAAAAAAGAAACTATCTTTGCAAACGTGACGGTACATAAAAGACCTTTGTCAGATTGTTATAGTCATAAGGAAGATAATCATTCATTATCAAAGGAATTGTAATTAAGCTAAATTTTAACGACAGTGCTAGTATAGTCTTTCGATATCGTCGATTTTTCGCGGGAATCGGAATCATGCAGTCAACTCAATAATTACAGTCTCGTTTTTGAATCGGGTGCCTTTAGACTTTGCAAACATGGCATTACGAACAATTGTCTTTCATGAAGTCAAAGATTGAGGTTTTCACAGGCAAAATACACAAGATTTTAACATAAAAAGCGTTGGGATGTTCCAACTTAAATTGCAACGATAGCATTGACCAAGTCAACAGTGTATTTATTATTGATTGTGTCTGGTCCAAAGCCAAAAAACCTCAAGAGTCACAGTCCGTATAAGATCGGGATTATAATATGCAAAAGTTGCTTTTGTAGCTTGACCTAGAAGCCATCTTCGCTTATACTACCTTGTACTACATACATACACTATTTGCGGGGCACCGACGTTCGGACCCTGGAAGCCGATAGACATCGGCCTTATCGGATCGGATGCCGAATTGGCTCTTCCCGCTTTCGGCGCGATGGCGTGCGAGGAAGGATTGTTAAAGGCATGTGAATCAAATTGATATGTTTGATAGCAAGAAATAAAATAATGTGAGACACAAAATAAAGCGAATACAAGGCAAATTGGTTGAAAATCGGATGTAAATAATCATAGAATCTTATGCCTCATTCGCCGATTACAAATTGCATAGACCGCTTTCCATCACCAGATCGCATCATCGGAGAAAGCCTATCTTGTCCCCGCACGCTTGCATTATGATCCTGGAACTTGCGATGGCAGTCTTGCCTCTCTTGGGGAGGATCTCGGGGTCGATAGTGGAATCCTCTGTCCTGACGCAATTTTTGGGGTAAGTTGCATAGGGTCCTGGTATCGGAGTGAATGCGATACGACCTCTGAAGTGCCCATGGCGCGGTGGTAGTCAATCTTTCCCACATTATCTTGTTTTTTCTCTTACTTGACTTTTGAGCGTGTACTTTGCAGTGTTTTGTTCGGTTGCTTTGAGACGCGGTTGTGAATTGCCTCATCTCTGGAGTCTATACTACTTTGGGGAGCCGTTAAGTTATATTCCGCAATGTTCTGGTCAAAGTTGACCGCCGCCGCCGGGCTGCCGGTCGCCCTGTCGGCGGCCACCGGCCGGCTGTTCTTTGCCTCCGGAGGCCAGCAGGTCCTCGGACAGGTCGACTCTCAGAGCTTTCAGTGCGATCTTCCAAAAGTGTTGAATCCTTCCGGGGATGGCCTGCCGTCTGCGGAACTGCTGTTTGACAACGAGAAGGCTTTCCTGAAGCAGGTTGAGCGCCATGGCACGCTCGTCAAGGTGCCCTCTGTGTCTTACGACGACAATGGCGAGCCCGGCGAGGATCCGAGATGGGATGTTTTCTACACGCTGCACGATACATTGGCTCAGTTGTATCCTACTGTGTAAGTGAACCTTATCCGGAACGACTATACACAGCTTGCTAACCGCCATAGTCACGCTCGCATGTCCCGCGAAACAGTCAACACGTTTGGTCTGGTCTTCACCCTAAATGGCACAGACTCGTCATTGAAGCCCATCATGTTGACGGCCCACCAAGACGTTGTGCCCGTGGCCGATCCGTCGACCTGGAAGTACCCGCCCTTCGAGGCCCATTTCGATGGGCGCTGGCTGTGGGGAAGAGGCTCTTCGGATGACAAGAACAGTCTCTCTGCCATCTTCTCGGCCCTCGAGACGCTGCTGTCGGACTCGGAATGGGTACCCAAGAGGACGATTCTCGTGGCTCTTGGCTTCGACGAGGAGTCTGGAAACCGTGGTGCCGGTACCATTGGTCCGTTCCTGGAGGAGCGATATGGCGAACAGTCCATTGCCATAATTCTGGATGAGGGTGGCATGGGACTGGAGCTGTTGGAGGACAATGTTCTCTGTAAGTACACCATGACCTCAAGAATTTACCTTTTGCTCACGACTGACTTATTCCATAGACGCCCTGCCGGCTGTCACTGAAAAGGGACACATTGACGTCTGGCTTGACCTGAAGGTCAACGGAGGCCACTCGTCAATCCCGCTGCCGCACACTGGCATCGGTATCATCTCTGAGATTGTTGTTCAGCTGGAGGCCAACCCCTACGAGCCCAAGCTCATCAAGGACTCGCCCATCTACAACCACCTGGTCTGCCAGGCCAGATACTCCCCCGACGCCTCGCCCGATGTCACCAAGCTGATCAAGTCGGGCGACCTGGACACCCTGGCCCAAGAGCTGGCCACCGTCGACCGGTTCACCCAGTTCCGCATCCAGACGTCACAGTCGGTAGACCTGATCAACGCGGGCGTCAAGATCAACGCCATGCCCGAGAAGATCCAGCTGGGCGTCAACTACCGCGTGGCGCCGCACAACACGGCGGACGAGATCAAGAAGAAGGTCGTGAGCCTGGCCAAGCCGATCGCGGAAAAGTACGGCGTCGCCATCGAGGCGTACAAGGGCGAGGCGGCGTTCGAGGAGTTCACCCCGGCCTACGACGTCGACTACAACGGCACGCTCACCATCACGGCCAAGCAGGGCACCAGCAACGCGCCCATCTCGCCCACCTCGGGCGCCGTCTGGGACGTCTTCTCGGGCACCATCCAGCACACTTTCGCCTTTCCCGGCGGCACCGTCGTTCCGGTCGGCGAGCTGATGACGGGAAACACAGACACGAGATATTACCTGAGTAAGTCGAACCCTGCAAAACTCTTATAGTCGTGTTCAGTAGCTAATTTGAATCAGATCTGTCGGATAACGTCTATCGTTGGGTGCCGACGCGCAAGGGCCAGTCCCAGAACATCCACACTGTCGATGAGGCTATCGACATGTACTCGCACGTGGAGGCACTGAAGTTTTACTATGATTTGATCCGAAACTTTGATCAGTCGGATGCTTAAGTAGTCACGGGCGTGCTTAGCATTTCGGGGAGGGTTTCGATAGGTAGCAAACATTTGACTTGTTTGTCAAAATAGCGTCAAGATGAATATGCGCTTAGAAATGAATGAAGATATTCTCAATACTCAGTAGATGAATTGGTGGAAGTGAAAGCAGCATGTAAATAAATTATTGCCTATTTATTCACTGGTGACGCTGTATGACAGCAGCTTGGCGGTAGCTTGCAGCTTGTCCGGGCTCCACTCGATCGGCAGCTGCCGGAGGGCCGCAACCAAAAATTCTAGATAGGTGAGGTGCGGCTCCAGCAGTCATCGCAAGACCGTACTCGACACACAGCTTGTTCGGCCAACCTTTTCGAGATTATCCATCAGCACGCCTCTCATGGGTCCTGTCAGATCCGGGGCTCGGGTCTGAGATCAAAGGGGGCCATGAACGTCCTTTCGTCGCTGGCGCCGCCATCGAGCTTCCAGATTGGTATCCGAGCCATCTGCAGGCAATCCGAGCGCTCCTTGTACGGCGCCGCCGTCGTCAGACAGCTATCGACGACATCGCGTGCCACTTCGCAGCCATGCCGCGCCCTCAGCATAGGCCTCGGCCGCCCGTCGAGGCTGCTGTTGCGACAGTCTCAGCAGTCGAGGCATGAGCAATTACTACCCCGGACAGCGATTCGGGCCATCTTCACGTTCCGCGCCATAGTCCACTACAGCCAGCTACCCGAAAGCTACGAAGATGCAAAGGGCCTGCCCTTTCGCAAGGAGCCACTCAATCGGACAGAGGTTAAACATATATTCGGACCCATCATCACACCTACGAGCGCGAATCAACTTCTCAAAATCATACACGGTCGCCGGGTGGCGGGAACACTGGACGATCCAGATCTGCAGGAGAACACGGCCGACTTCCACCCGAACGAAAAGATCAAGGCGCTCGAGTATCTACGCAAGCATATTCCCGTCGATGAAGTGATCAACGCTGGTCTACGAGCCGAAGACGAGTTGCGACTGCTCGAGGAGCAGGAAGCCAGCGAGGAGACTCAGGAGCAATACGAACAGGCAAGCACACAACAGCCACAGGCCCCTCCCGCCGAGGCACAACAGATCACGGAAGAGCATCATGATGCGCCAACAGGTCGTCTGCCTCGGAAAGAAACTGATGGCTCGCCGTACGGCGAGACCATGTTTGACCGGATTCGCAAGCGCAACATTGCCAAGAGGGAAGAAGAGGAGAGACAGCTGGAAGAAGAGCGACTGAAGCGCGAAGAGGAAGAAGCACTCGGGAACATTGGCGGCCTGCAAAAGGAAATGGCGGCACCAAAAGTCGTGAGCCCCTGGAGGCAGAAGCATATCGAGCGCGCCACTTCGGACCTCGAGGCGCCGCCCGAGATGAAGAACTGGGAGCGTATACTCCCCGCTGCTACGTTTACGCTGCTTGTCCTCGGCGCATGTCTCGTGTTGGCCGCCTACTACTCACCGCCCAGGCGCGACTGGAGAGTATGGCCAGACATTCCGCCGGCTGCCGCGACTTGCTTGGGACTCATGCTCCTCAACGTAGTGGTCTTTGGCCTCTGGAAGTTCCCACCCGCCTGGGCCATCTTGAACAGATACATGCTGTTGGTTCCCTCGACCCCACGACCTCTGCAGCTTCTCGGCGCCATCTTCTCCCACCAGACCTTTGGCCACCTGGCGACCAACATGATCTGCCTGTGGTTCTTCGGCATTCGTCTCCACGACGAGATTGGGCGTGGCAACTTCTTGGCTCTCTACTTTGCCTCGGGCACAATTGGTTTCCTGGCAAGCTTGTGCAACCTTGTGCTGTTCCGCGGCATTACCTTCACAACGCTCGGCGCATCCGGAGCCATCTACGGTATCATAACTGCGTTCTTCTGGATGCACAGAAAGGAAGAATTCAAGATCGTTGGCATGCCACCGGATCCCTACTCGGGGCCTACCGGCGCCGTGTTCCTGGGGCTTCTGGTCGGCCTGCACATCTGGGCGGGCCTGTTCTCCATCTCCAGGGCGGCTATGAACATGGACATTGCATCGCACTTTGGTGGCATTGCTGCCGGACTGGTGGGCATTGAGCTGGTACAGAGACACCTGGCCGAGCGCACAAAGGCGGTGGCGGCAAGGGACGAGGAGCGGTCCAAGGCCATGGATGTCATGGACAAATTGGTGGGCCAGAAGCCCACGGGCGAGAAGCCTTCATAAGCAGCCAACACGAGAGGCTTGGCTTTATTTATTAGCATTGTATAATACTCGTGTAGACATCGTACCGGTATATTATAGGTGGCTCCCGCTCCATAGACTTTTGGATGGTATCATATAGTTCGGGGTCATGTCCACTTTGCTCGGGCCATGATTAGAAACATGTCCATATGGGTCTCATTTGACGTTTTATCTGCATGATGTCCACCTCCACACTCAGCTGTAACTCCGTATTATGCTTGAACCGCGGCTGTCTATCTTCTACCGGCTCAGGCCAGAAATACAATATTCACGATGGCTTCATTTCTTGGCCATGGAAAGCGCTGCGCAACTCATCAGACAATGTGCCGTTAGAACCGACTTGGCATTTCAATCAACGTCATATGATTTGGCGGTTCAGAGGCGGCCCCAGAGCAGGGATCCGGAGATAGCTGCAGTAGGCCCATGGAGATCTGATTCCCCACCACCGAAATGACCATTCTCAAAGCTCTCCTTCAGCTCACCCCTGCAGTTGGCTGTTTGTAACAGCCTGTCCCTGCTCGGTATCAAGAGGCATGAGGTTGTGGTTGGTTGGAAATCATGGAAGTTCTGGCTGCTACCTACCTGCCTGCTTTCAGGCTACGGTTTTCATACATGATGCAGTAACAAGGAAAAGGCACATTGCTCGGGTTGCGGCATAGTTTGCATATTTTGCTTAAAAGAAGACGGAAACAGAAACAGAAACTACAGGATACCGTTGACACGTGTGAGGAAAGAAAGAAAAACGAATTGGCCCGTCTCACTTTGAGGCGGCCTCCCGCTGCTACAGACAGAGTACTTACCAGCCATAGTTACCATTTACCAGCCCCTGGTATCTGTTTCAATTGAGATGAGCTGATGTGTAGATTAGGCTGGAGCTTTGACAGTCGAGTACCTCGTACCCCAGTCACCAAGGAAGGTTTTACACTAGAGCCAACTCGAACCCGAGATCGATAGCTGCCAGCATGGACGTATGTACTGTACTAGCAGGAAAAAGAAGGCGGAAAAATAATGGCATCAACTGCAGAGAATATCGAAAAGACTATTGACGACTGCCTTGTTGCCATCTTACATGATAGAACCGACTTTTCAACACAAATGAGCCCCTCACCTTGATGAGCACATGTCGCCGCCAGCTGATGCATCCATCCTGTCCATTGTACACTACCAGCAGAGTAGCCAGATGCGCATCATCGAATAACATGCTAGCCGTTTAAATTGCACACCCGGGCAGTTAGCCACTTTTTAGCATCGTGACAGTCGCGTCCCTCCATCAACTTTTTGCACCTTGTCGTCTTGGCATACGTCTTACTTCGCCGAGATTGCTTTCTTCTTCTCCTTCTCGTTTTCCTTGTTGCGCCTGCAATCGCATCAATCGCCCTACCAACCCCAGTAGGTAGGTATCGACCAAGCGGCCAGCGGGTCAGGTCAGGTCAGGTACCAGCTGAGGTCCTTCCATCTTCCCATTCCATATTCCCACCCACCCGTCCTACTACTTTCATAGCCGCCTGCAGTTCTGGCAAAAGCTTTTTTGTCAGCTTCACGATAATATTATTCATGTTTCAAGTAATACCTAGTTGCGCTCCCGTTTTTGCGTGAGCTGTGAATTTGTTGGCTCGCCACAGCTTATCTTGTTACCTACTTGCATTCCTTCCAAGTTTGCTCAAACGGAAGCCCCATCCAAGCTTCCTCACCTACCTGACCTACATATCCTTCGAGTTTGCATCTGCTTCCTTCCGCGTCGTACCGTCCGACCCTAACCTCTACCAACCTCCGAATTTCCTTCGTTCGCGGGCGGGCGCGTGACACAAGGAGTCGATCAGAGACTGTTTAACAATACAGGCCATCTCCTGCGTCTTACAGAAAACGTGGGACTTTGGCGCCAACAATCCAAGGCGACTCGTCTGCTGTCATACCACAGCCACAACAGGTCGGCGCAACTTCCAGAATCTGCCGAGTTCTTGTAAGCTACAAGACTTGCCGGTTGCGCGACTCGCAAATTTGACTCGAATCTCGACAGTCTGCATTCTTCGTCCTATAGTCGAACTTGCGACCCATCCAAGCCGTCATGTCGCAACCGCACGAGCTGCTCCCTGAGTCCGCGGAGGACGGCCGTCCCAACCCGTACCGCTCCGCAAGCCAGTGGCGCCACCAGGAATCAAACGCCTATGCTAAGCATGCCGGTGAGGCGCGCGACCCTCACACGGCGAGCGCCAACACAAAAGACCTGACCAACTTTCTCAACTCTGCGAGGGTCGAGCCCGAGCACGGCGCTGACGGCGCCGGCAACTTCCAGCCCATCGTTATCGACGAGGGAGCTGGACCTACCGATGGAGCCGCCGACATTCGTGCTGCATCCCACGACGGGAAAGAGGTCATTTGTGGTCCGCTTCTCAACTACCGTCGCCAGGAGGGCAATGTCTGGTATGGCAGTGTCCTCGTAGTCACCAAAGGAGGAGGCAAGACGCAGCGGTTCCAGCCGACTCTGAATATCGGGCGCGTCGAGGTGGCTCATAACCAACATGGTCTTGTCGGAGAGGGCTCCGCGGCCAATGGCGCCAGCCATACCAACGGGCCGCTCAGCACTCAGCATGGAGCTGAGGTGTTGGGCAAGTGTCTCTACTCGGACCCGCGCAACACCTTCTGGCAGTTTTCCATTACTTGTGATATGCTGGATGTCGAAACCAAGTGGGCTTATTCCATTGTCGATGTGCGCTACAAGAGCTCGACACAGCCCACCACCAACTACTTCTTCGTTCCGGCCACCACCGAGTCGATGAGAATCATGTTCCATTCTTGCAATGGATTCAGTGTCGGCACGGATGAGGATGCCTGGAGCGGTCCGGCCCTCTGGAATGATGTTCTGCGCCGCCATGCCGAGAACCCTTTCCACGTAATGATCGGTGGAGGTGATCAGATCTACAACGACGGTATCCGTGTGGATGGCCCATTGAGACCCTGGAGCGACATTGGCAACCCTAAGAAGAGAAGAGACTACCCCTTCCCAGGGAAGCTGCGTGATGAGTGCGACGAGTACTATCTCCAAAACTACATTAGGTGGTATTCGACCGAACCCTTTGCCGAGGCCAATGGACAGATCCCCCAGCTCAATATCTGGGATGATCATGACATTATCGACGGATTCGGATCATACGTCAATGAATTCATGAAGTGCGACGTCTTCCGTGGTATTGGCGGCACTGCTCATAAGTACTACATGCTGTTCCAGCACCATCTGGCACCGCCTGCCTCGACTTATACCACTGATGCGCCGACGACCATGGAGGCCGGCGATGGAGTGGATAAGAACCAGCTCCAAGATACGTTTGTGTCGGAGCCTACCTTGCAATCGGAGCCTGGCTATATCATAGGACAAAAGCCTGGTCCATACGTTGCCGAGCACTCGATGAACATGTTCTCCAGACTGGGTGCCCGTATCGCGTTCCTTGGTATTGATGCCCGTACCGAACGTACTCGCCACCAGGTCAACTATCCCGAGACCTACGACTTGATCTTTAACCGTCTCCGCCAAGAACTTGGTGCCGCTCAGCAATCCGGCAACGGATACAAGCACATGATCTTGCTACTCGGCATTCCCATCGCTTATCCCGTGAGTGATTCAAAGATACTGACTTGAATGGCATTGTTCTGGATGCTAACTTTTCACAGCGACTGACTTGGTTGGAAAACGTCTTCTCCAGCCCTCTGATAGCGCCCATGAAGTTCCTGAACAGAAGATTCGGTTTTGGTGGTGGTCTCTTCAACCACTTTGACGGAAGTGTCGATTTGCTTGATGACCTTGATGACCACTACACGGCCAAGACTCACAAGAAGGAGCGCAATGGATTCATCGAGCGTCTGCAGTCAATCTGCGAGGAGTTTTCGATCCGAATCACCATATTGGGCGGCGACGTGCATCTTGCCGCGCTGGGACGATTCTATTCCAACCCGGACTTGAAGATTCCTACGCTTCATGACCATCGTTACATGGTCAACGTAGTTTCGTCTGCGATCGTGAACAAGCCCCCTCCCGCACCGATCGCCAATCTGTTGGCAAAGCGAAACAAGATTCATCACCTCAACGCGGATACCGATGAGACGCTCATGAATCTTTTTGACAAGGACCCTGGTAGCAGCAACAAAACCATGGCTTCCAACCATGTCACGATGCCGAGTCGCAACTACGCCATCTTGACGGAGAACTCGCCCAACAATCACGCTGTGGCCGCCAATGGATCAGTGAACGGGGCCACCAACGGCACTGATGCGGAACACGGCGCGCCAGCAGAGAATCATGACTACGAGGGCAAGGACGGCCACACTTTCCTGCACAAGGGCGAAACAGGTGCAGGCACGAAGCACAAGGCCGCATCGCCTTCGACGCACGGAAAGGACAATGATGGATCATTGGACTGCTGTATCCGCGTCGAGATTGATCAGCACAATCGCGAGGGCCACACTGAGCCCTACGGTTTGACCATTCCTCTGCTCGAGCACCTTCCGGAGAAGTACCCAGCTCCCCATCACCACCGTCTCCATCTTCCCGGTAAAGGCTCGAGACCCGGATCGGCTGCGAGACCCGGGACAACAACAGGAGCCGGCGTGCAAGCCGGCCTCCGCCCCAGTTCCGGAGCCGCCACGGCAGCGAGCCACTAGAGCTGAGGAAATGGAGAAGTTATCTTGTCCGACAAGTAGTTCACAACGAACCAGGCGGGAGTAGAGTATGGCGGGATTGTACAATACCCGGACTGCCGAGTCCACTTAATGACGGCGGAAGGAAGTTTCCTGATTTTGATACCATTGTCGGTCTCTCACACGATGAGGGTTAGAGTAGTTCTCGTTTTTACAACACAAGCAAGATATAAAAATAAAACAAAAGTTGAATGACATTTCTGCCGTTGTCATGACAAATGAGTACTAGGACTTGTGATCCGACAGTCATCACTGCGCGTAAGACAGGTAACCGAGTCGCGCCACGCAAAGCCGAGTCGGTGATCATAAAAGTGCCCAGACATTTTAGTGCGGGCGTCGCCTCGAGAACGATGACAATAAAAAATTGTTTTTCCTTCTCGGCATTATGAGGCTCAAGATTGGCAAAGAGAAACGCCATGATGGGCCTCTCTCGTCGACGAGCGCGACCCACTTGCCGACGGACGCCGCTCGGCTCTCTGGCCCTCAGGATAGAATTACCAAAAACAGGTGCCACTATAAACTGGGCCCGTCGAGACTATACTAATTCTTGGTAACGCGATCATGCTCATCTGGGATAGGTTGGATTGGTAGGTTTTATGCTGGAGAGTACTGGCGATGATGAGATATTGGTGTCAAATACGGTACAGGATCCCGACTTGAGGATGTGACCTGACTTTGGAGAACTTACGGGCGGTGTGGTTGAAAAAAGAACGGGGTGCATGAATGAACCTTAATCGACGGGAAAAGGAACTTGTCTTGCCAATCAATCTGCGGGATGAGTGTGACACGAGTATCGGGAAAACAGGCTGCGGACCGTACCGGCCCAGCCTACGCTTTATCGACTGGCATGCACGAGGTATCTTCGGTATCATGTCAAAGTGGTCAGCTCTTCGATATGGTAGAGAGTGAGTGCCATCAAGACATCAATCATGGACTTGATCAGTATAGGCGCCAGGTCGAACGGTCATGACGGGAGACTAGGTGATCTACTTCTTTGGTATGCCATCAGATCTTCGGCATTTTGTTCTCTCCATTCGACGGGACTTTGGCAATCATTAGGCGAGCAGAGACGACAGCCCCGAACATCGGCGGAGTATACAATCAAATGGCAGATATCATGCCAGAGCTCTCTGTCGAGAAATAGGACCCCTGGCCAATCTTCACCCAATCACCCCACCAAATAGCTCAGCGGGCGACCAGGGGGCAGGTTGCTTATCCTCTAGCGACCTCTGCATTGGCCAATCACCGCCCTATCTGGGGGCCGTTAGCGGGCCCTCTGCGATTGGGGACTTACCCCACTGCTGGTCTGGTCGATTCAGTGAGCCGAGACAAAGCGAGCGAAGCTATCGGAGGACCCAGACACAGAGGCAGAGCTTCGGAGTCGAGGAGAGCTTCATAAGGACCTGTTCGAGGCCCACGTTTTGCAGAGCAAGGCAAAAGAAGCTGCAGACAGAAGAGAGTAGCGGATTTTGGATTTTTGTCTTCCTTTCTTCACTCTTCTCTGCTTGCATCAACTCTTCTAGTGTGGTCCTGCACACCTTCATTGGTATAGAAACAGTCTTGCAAGGCAGCCAACCACCCATTGTCTTATCGTCCTCCAATTCCCCTCCAATCTTTAACGAAAGGGACGACCGAGCCGATTCCTGCAGTCTCCAAGAAAGAAGGAACCAGAAAACGAACAGCATCACAATGGCCGCGGTTCGCAAGGGCAACTTGATGCCCCTCTCGAGGGCCTTCCAGGCCGGCGTGCCTGCCACTGCTGCTGCCCGTACTGTCGCGAGGCATGCCGTCTCGACACAGGCTTCTCTTACCGCCAGGCGGTCTCTGAGCACCACCGCCAAGCTGTCCAACCTGGCCGCCTTCAAGGTCCCCAAGGTGCTCAACGAGCCCAACGTATGTTCTCGTCCAGCCATGACACCGAGAGGAATACCTGACTGACCGCGCATGTAGCACCACTATGCCAAGGGCTCTGAGCAGCGCAAGGGCCTGTACGCTGCTGTCGACACCCTGCAGCAGAAGCTTCCCCTCGAGGTTCCCCTGGTGGTTGGCGGCAAGGAGGTGCGTATTCTGTGGAAGTCCAAGCAATCAAATCACACAAGCATACTGATATCAGAAAACAGGTCAAGACATCGCAGACCGCCCAGCAGTTCAACCCCTCCAACCACTCCCAGGCCGTCGCCACCTACTCCCTCGCGACGCCCGAGCATGTCAACCAGGCCATTGAGTCCGCCCTCGCCGCCAGAGAGGCCTGGGCTGCTCTGCCCTTTGCCGACCGCGCTGCCGTCTTCCTGAAGGCTGCCGACCTGATCGCTGGCAAGTACCGCTACGACATCATGGCTGCCACCATGGTCGGCCAGGGCAAGAACGCATGGCAGGCCGAGATCGACGCCGCCGCCGAGCTGTGCGATTTCCTGCGCTTCAACGTCTCCTACGCCGAAGAGCTCTACTCCCAGCAGCCCGCCCACCACGCCCCCGGCGTCTGGAACAGGGTCGAGTACCGCCCTCTCGAGGGTTTCGTCTACGCCGTCTCGCCCTTCAACTTTACCGCCATCGCTGGCAACCTGCCCGGCGCCCCCGCCCTCCTCGGCAACGTCGTTGTCTGGAAGCCTTCCGACTCTGCCATTGCCTCCAACTGGCTGTTGTACCAGATCCTCATCGAGGCTGGCCTGCCCAAGGACGTCATTCAGTTCGTCCCTGGCCCGCCCGAGGAGATCACCCAGGCCGTCCTGGCCCACAAGGAGTTTGCTGCCCTGCACTACACTGGTAGCACTTCGGTCTTCCGCAAGCTGTATGGTGCTATCGGCCAGGGAACCGCCGAGGGTCGCTACCGTGGCTACCCCCGCATCGTCGGTGAGACTGGTGGCAAGAACTTCCACCTGGTCCACCCCAGCGCCGACATTGAGAACGCCGCCATCCAGACCGTCCGCGGTGCATTCGAGTACCAGGGCCAAAAGTGCAGTGCCACCAGCCGTCTCTACGTGCCCAAGTCGGTCTGGCCCCAGTTCAAGGAGAAGATGGTCTCGGAGATTGAGGCCCTCAAGATCGGCGAGCCCTTTGCAGCCCAAAACTTTATCGGCCCCGTCATCCACAAGCCCAGCTTCGACAAGCTGTCGGGCGTCATTGACGCCGCCAAGAGCGACTCGGAGCTGACCCTTGTCGCCGGCGGCAAGCACGACAACAGCAAGGGCTACTTCATCCACCCGACCGTGTACGAGGCCAAGACGCCGAACCACAAGCTCTTCACCACGGAGCTGTTCGGCCCCGTCCTCGTCGCCTACGTCTACGACGACTCCAAGGCCGGTGCCTTTGCCGACATCTGCAAGACGGTCGACTCCACGGGCGAGTACGGCCTAACGGGCGCCGTCTTCGCCGCGGACCGCAACGCCGTCGTCTTTGCCGAGAACGCCCTGCGCAACAGCGCCGGCAACTTCTACATCAACTGCAAGAGCACCGGCGCCGTCGTCGGCCAGCAGCCTTTCGGCGGCGCCCGCGCCAGCGGCACCAACGACAAGGCCGGCAGCATGAACTTCTTGACCCGCTTCGTCAGCGCCCGCAGCATCAAGGAGGAGTTCTCGCCCACGAGAAAGGTCGAATACCCCAGCAACGAGATCTAAGACGTGGATGCTTGATCTACATGCACGAAATATGGAAGCGAAGCTGAGGATTTCGTGCTAACGAATTTATGATATTTTCTTTTGATGTTTACTACACCTGCATTCTAGATTGCCGGGAGTCGAGCTGCTCGCATGTGTCACTCTGGATTGAATTCTCAGGCACACAGGTTTTTTGTTTCTCATGGCGTTTACATGTACAAAAAACAGTCCTGATTTGGGTACTACACCTAGCATGAGGATTTTAAGAGAGAAAAAAGTTCGAAACATGACACAAGAAGCCATATATCGTGAATGATCTGTCGCTGAAACTAATTGTAATTTGGTTTCGTGAAATCTGTTCGGGGACGAATTCTCGACATGTACAACTCTTGTTCTCATCCTTCGTACTCACTTGGCGAGGTGTACAAATTATATATCCATGGCATTATTATGGATCGAAATGTACATGTTCAGGTTATATAGACAGGCTCTACGTGTTATACATCATCCGCAAAGGCGACCCGAACCGTCTTCTTTTTCTTCTTCTTGGGCGGGTCAGCACCGGCCTCGACAACAGTCCCAGCTTCCTCGGCCGTCGCCGGCGCCGGCGTAGACGGGCGCGATAGTTTCCTCTTGAGACCGCCACCGAGCTTGAACGGAAGCGGCGTGCGGTTCGCCACGGCATCGGCGCCGCTGGGACCAGTATTGGGCTTGTTCGTCTTGAGCGCGGCCGAGGGGCTGTCCATGATGAGATCCGCGTCGGGGTCCGAGTCCCGACCGAAGCCGCGGCCAAAAACGAACTGCGGCGCCTTGAGCCTGGCCGTCTGGGCGAGGTCGTCCCTCTCGGCCCCGGGAGGAGCGGACATGGGCAGGATGCGCGCGTTGCGGACCCAGTCGTGCATGGGCTTGTCATCCAGAATATCCTTGACGCGGCGGTGCTCGGCCTGGGTCATATTGCGCCGGCGCTCGACCATGACCTCCTCGATGCTGCCGCGCAGCACGAGCGTCTCGACCGTCACGGGCTTCTGCTGGCTCGAGGCGATGCGCCGGGCGCGCCCGATGGCCTGCGCCTCGACCTGTGGGTTCAGCACCGGGCTGACAAAGTAGATGCGCGACGCGCTGCGCATGTCGAGGCCGAACGCCGCCTGGCTTATGTCCATGAGGAGCACGCGGAACTTTGGGTTGTGTGTGAACGTGCTGACGTACTGCGCGCGGCGCTTAGCGTCGAGGCCTTTTCTCGTGTAGATTAGGTGCTGGATTTGTAGCTTTGGTAATCATGTCAGTTGTGTGAAGAGGCGACGAGAGTCAGGTCTACTTACAATCTCGAGTGCTCCAGCCAAGTACCATGCCACATTGTCATTTTCGTAGAAAATAATGATCTGCTCCTCATCCTGATACTTGACGATGGAGTCGATCAGGTAGGATAACTTTGCCGAGACGGTCGAGATGATTCGAGTCTTGGCAAGAGGCTCGGCAATTTCAATATTTCCAATCATCTCTTTATTTCCAGCAGATAAATCTGAATCCGGTTGTTCTGTGGGCACGGTCATCTTGCGTATGGTGTGGTGATCGACTCCCTTGGGAGTATTTCCGGCCAACGCAGATGATGGCTGTGCGGTTGAATCAGTCTTGTCGTCGCTCGCCTCGGCTGCTTCTTTGGCTGCTTGCTCTCTTGCGGCATCTCCTCGCAGTGCCAATTGTCCGTTGTCAATCATTACCTTCAGTGACGTGGGAGCGTCAATACAAGGATTGAGAAACTTTTGTAGCTGATGTATGAGGCTGGCATCTGTGCATACAGCGTCGCCAGGATCGGTATCTACATTGTTCAGAGACCAGGCCCGGCCGTTTCCGCCAGGGAAATGATCCACGTATAGTGGCATCGCGTGATATTGATTACTGACGGTTTTGAGTTGGTTGCCAATGGCAAGTTCGCCCAATGCCATGGCTTCTTGAATGAGTTTATGGTCCTCTTGGCTGATGGGTACTTTCTTCTCCTCCAAGAAGGCCTTTGCGGTATCGAGCGACTTTTGGATCTCTTCAACCGAATAGAAAACTCCGCCGAAGAAGCTGGCTTGTTTCAAATTGCCAACCAGTTGATCGAGAGCTTTGCGCTGGCGAGGATGGAACAAATAGTCCTGGTCTGTCCTTTGAGATTGAACAGAGTTGAAGATGATCATCATCGAGAACAGGTTGAGCGCAAGTTTGTCCTGGAAAGAACCATCGAGCACGACAACTCTCTCTTCCAGTGGCGGTAAAAAGTGACTGACGTCAGATAGTCGATTTCGAATGATTATTGATTCCAAGGTAGCTTTTAGACAGTCTAAGCGTCCACTACTCTTGTTGTGGTGTTGTGGTTGCATGACATACACATTCCAGGCCGCGGGAGTGTCGCCAGCCTCGTCGCGCGTGTTCGACCACGGTCGCACCCCGAGGAACTTGGTGGCGATACTTCCGATCCGATGCAAGTCATCTCGCTCTTGTTTGTACATGGCTGGCAAATCTTGGGGCTTGACTTTCTCGGTATTTTCTTGTGCTGTTTCCTTGTTGTTGACTCCATATAGACCTCGTGATGGTGTTCCAGTGATAGCCCAGCGTGCTGCAATATGGAGCCTGCCGAGGTGGCTCATTAGGTCGCTCTTCCAAGCAGAACCACGAGCCGAGCCGAGTTTGTGGCCTTCGTCGATGATGCATCTCTTGAACCGTATGTGATCTAGCGGATAATGTTGGTGTCCAGTTGCGACCACCCTCTGTCTTTCCATGTGCTCAAACTTGCCCTGGGAGAATAGCAGTACGTCGTATCCTAGTAAGATCGAGACAGGTGGGAGGAGAGTCTTGGCATCGTTCATCGTGAGAACCTTTAAACCCGAGGTGTGTTTGACAATTTCCTGTTGCCACTGGATGACAAGGTTGTTCGGCACAATGATAAGACTAGTCTTGCTCAGATGAATCTTCTCAGCTGACAATCTCGGAGCGGCAAGGCGACCGCCTTTTCTGGTTTCCACCAACGGATTTCGGAGCTCATAAGATGCACTGTTCTCTGGAGATTCCAGGGCCCTGGCGCAACTTTCGACGTAGTGGCCTGGTTCAGATAGTGATGAAGCGAGAAACCGTCTCCAAGGAAAAGAGCATCGATTCATGGCAGCTGCAGTCATGTCGACAAGAGAGCCGGTTCGATGTCTGACGGGAGTCTCGACGGTCAAGGCGTCTGGCGCTTCGGTCGGCAAATCCTTTGTGGCCAAGATGAGTGCCAGGCAGATGAGAGTCTTGCCGAGACCCATTTCTTCTGCCAAGATACCACCAGAAACCCGATCGTAATATCGAGGCTCACGGAGCACGACGCCTGCATCGGTGTCGTAATACCATGTTTCCTTGTTCTGGTCCACAGCCCGGCGTAATCGAGGATCAATGACTCGACCGGGTTCCGCTTCGCGCTGCAGCATGACGGCGGCCGAACGCCTCTGATGAGCATATAATGTGGTGCGCAGTCCCGATAGCTTGCTATCAAGGAGTCCTTGCATTGCCAGAGCGTTGAAAGAGTCCGGGGTGACAAGGTCAAGTCGCGGCTCCGGGGAAGGGAGTTGATTGAAACGCTCCAAAAGAGAAATGTCGTCGTCCGTTTCATGATTTCCATCGGCATCTACGGCCGGGTGCTTCCACGGAAGAGACTCGGCAGCGCCGTTCCAAGTGTCCGGGGAGTAATCGAGACATTTTAATAGTTTGCCGAGCGTCCTGGACAATTTCATGTCGCCAGCCTTTTCCTGGATCCTCCGAGAGACATCTTGAGGTACAATGTAGACGCGAATGGTGTTGTCTAGAATTGTGAGTCGTATCCAGTGATGGCCCAATAGATCGGCAAGAGCGGCCAGTGACTGAGTGCTCAGTAGTGTTTCCTGGAGAGTCAAGTCGAGACAATTGGCAGTGCCTGAAAATTTGTCATTTTTGGTGGTGAAGAATATCCAGTCTTCATCTTTGATGACTTCACGAGTCCGCGTTGCGGGATCGATGTCATCTCTCGTGATCCGTAGGCATCCGGCTGGGATGTAGTGGCCGAGACGGTCGTCCATTGTCCATCTCACGCAGTGGCTGTGCGCGTCGTTTCATTCGATTCTTTGGTCGTTCGATAAAGTTTGGCCGTCGAACTGATTCAGTTGCATTAAAATCGGCCGGCACATCCACCGTGGATGGAAAAGATGAGGTTGAACTGATGGAAAAAAGAAAAGCTCCAAATCTGATATTGGATGGGTGACTGCCTGGCTGCCTTGGCAGGTACGGTATTAATCGGCGTTAGCAGATTACTTGATTCGGCCAAGCGTTATGCAGGTTCAAGGCATTGGGTGTGGAGGGCGGAGCTCTTGCTTTTGAAAGTTGAATTGTTCTTGTCAACTGGCATTGACCGGCACTCTAAGAAATATCAAACAGGGAGAAAAAAAAGGGCATGCGGGCAATGCTCAAGTATTTGACCATCTTCCATTGTGCATATATTCCAATAATTTGTTTCAGAAGCTGCATGACGAACTACATATGTTTGTAGTGACTACCCATGAAAATATAGGGTCGAAACTTGAAAGCAAGCGCTCTTGCCACGCACCCTTAGGCCATCCCGACTTCCAAATCTCCAGAGTTCAGACTCATTGATATCAGGTCTTTGTTCCAAGACTTGAGTGCAAGGCTTCCGTCAATCACAGCTTCTAACCAGTGACGTTGAAATAGTTTGCATAGACCGGATCGCTCAGCCCGGCCGCCTTTTGAAAGTCGGCAACGTTGAATCCGCTCCTCTTATTCTGCAACTGACTGCTCGCCTCTTGAGAGATGACCCAGTTGGCCGGTTGCTCCCACAGCAGATTGGTATAACGGTGCGGGTGTGGAGGGTTCTCAGCCGCGGGCGCTGGAGCCTGTTCATTCGACAACGGTCATTAGTGCCCTTGATCTCATTGTTGATGCCGAGACGATTGACCAAGGATGGACTTACAAACCAAGACACGGGACCCGTCGCCGTAGTGGTCAGCGTATACGTCCCGCTGCTTGACTTTTGACCAGAGGACTTGAAGTCGCGAAGAACCGTGTGCAAGTAAGTGGCCGGCTTTCCTGCTTGCGGGTTGGCAAAGTTTGTTGACCTGTGTGGATTTGGAATTAGTAAAATTACTATATCACTCGGACGTTGACCTGAGTTTGGTGGTAGCTGATCGTCCCGCAACATATTACGTACGCATCAAGGTCTGTTCTTCTGTTAGCATGAAATACCTTCCAAATAAAGAGGACCGGAACACACCAATCAGCATCCATAGATACGAGCCATTGAGAGGAGCCGACGTGCCAATGCTAGGCTGTTTTGATGTGTCTGAACACGGCTCAGTAAGTGATCCGGATCAGTGGGATGTCATAGTATCGCTACCTGACTTGCTCAACGCTGTTCCCGGAGGATCCACGACCTTGGTCCCAAAGACAACGTCGAGGTGGGCAGTGACATTTGGTGTGAAGCCGGCTGGTGTCTGGGCGAGCGATGAGCCACATGCGAACAGCAGCACTGCCAAAGCGTTTGGGACTTTCATCTTGGTTGAGTCGAAATTTCGTGCAGTATGAGGCAGGTCGTCGAGATTCACTGTGCGTTCCTCCTGGTTTATATTTCGCAGAACTCGATTCCGCGGAGCGGCAGCGCTGGGTCTTGACTACATAAGTATTTCTTTACACTCCATTCAATCACCTCGTCCCCGTTGGCGCTCTGAGGATGAGCGGAGACCAAATAGAACGCGGCAGATGGGAAGTAGTTGTCTCTTCTGTGAATTATCCGGCTTGGCAAATTACCATATACACCAACTTCGCATCCCTACAATAGCCGATAATATATCCATTGAGAATGAACCGCCTTGACCCATTCGGCACCTATTATTCGACCGAGCTGTACGAAATGGTTGAAACCAAGGATTTGAAGTGCTTTTACTAGTCTATCGCATGCATCTGCCACGCTTTGAATAGCAACAAGTGGTACCAACAGATTCAATCAAATGATGCCACTGCCAAATCAAGAATTTGGGGATTCACTTAAGTAAGTTATTTATATATTTCACCGAGTCACGATGCAAGATGCCGTCTACAAAGATACTTCCTGGTGAAGTCTAAGAACAATCCATTGGTTGGGGCATCTTGTACAACGCATGGAGGCTTTTGAAGCTGGTCGAGGCTTGAAAAACATAGATCGTGAAAGACATCGGACACGGAGAAAAGGGGTTGTATATGAGTCCAATGCTCAGTAATCACCAACACCTAAATTCCAGCTTTTCATCAGGGCAGACCCTGACGATCATCGCTGTGCTCGTTGAGGCCCCAGGCCTGGCTGCTATCGTCATGAACGGTAGCGCGGCGCATATCTCTCCGGTACTTGTACGCAAAGTCGCCTCCCAGCGCCCTGTGCATCGTACACGTGTTGTCCCAGATCACCATGTCCCCGGGGCTGTGCCAGTCGACCGTGACGCGGTACTTTTCCTGGGTCGCGTGGTCGAACAGCTTCCAGAACAGACGGTCCGAGTCCTGCGCCTCGAGCCCCTCGATGTGGTGAATGTGCATGGCGAGGTACAGATTCATCCGGCCGGAGCGCTCGTGTCTCTGGACCAGCTTGTGGCGGCTCATGAAGTGGTCGGCGGGGTCCATGTCGGCAAAATACTCGGGCGCGGCCATCTTCCTCGAGTGCACGATGGAATGGCAGGCCACAAAGTCCCTCTCGAGGAGGAACGCCCTGGTGTCGTCGTCGAGGCCGTCCCACGCGGCCCTTGTGTCGCAGAACTCGGTGCTGCCGCCGGACCCGGCGGGCGGCAGCTCGTGCGCGAGCAGCAGCGAGTACCCGGCCCGCCGCGGGTTGAAGCTCGAGTCGACGTGGAAGATGCCGTTGCCCTTGTTGAAGTGGGCGTGGGGGCTCCCGGATTCGAAGACGCGCCCGTCGGGCTCGAGGTTGCTGACGTCGAAGAGCTGGTCGTACCGGAGACGGCTCTTCCTGCCTGCCTTGATGTAGGGCGTCATGTCGTCGAGTTCGCCGAACTGGCGCGCGAGTTCGAGGTGCGTTTCGTCCGTCAGGTTTGTGTCGCGGAGCATGACGACTCCATACTGCGAACGCGTTTCTTTAGCGCATCTTGCTGTTTACGATCACATGATCTATCTCACTTTTTTGACCAGTTCTTTGATGAGGTCAGAAATTTGGGTGTTTACTCCTCGGCTAAAATCAAGCCCGCATACCTCGGCCCCAAATCCGGGACTGAGCTCTTTGATCTGAGCGTTGGAGATGGGCGAATTGGATGTAATAGTGGTGGTTGTGCCTGACATGATGCTGTATGTATGTTGCTTTTCCCAACTTGCGGTCAAGTAGTTGAGTATTTCCTGTAAAGTTGTATGGTATCTTTGATATTACGATAATAACTCCTACATTCAAAGGGGCTTAGATGCGATAGGAACCTGGCCTTTTATCGTTTTTCGTGTGAATATCTGCATGTGTTGCTGCCTCATAACACCACCTCGCTAAAAAGCGATCGAACGTCACAACCTGCATCTACTCCGCAAGAACTTGGGTATGACTGGAGGAAGTCGGTAGACAGCCCACCAATTCTTCTGCATCGGATAACGACCCCGAAACACCGCACTGGCGACATTGCCACATCCTACCAACCCCAAATTTTGTTGGAGTTGTCCGATGACCCAATACAACGCAACGGTGACGACCCTTTGGGGGAGAAAATAGAAGAGGAAAAAGAAAACTGCCAGTGCTGCATATTCAATCACAGAGTCCCGAATTAACACATTTATAATGGCCTCAAGTTCGACGCTCGCACTGTTCCAATGTCCTGTGGGCCACCAAATGAGAGAGGTATTCTTGCTCGTTTTCTCAATAATATTACTTTGGCGAAATGGAAGAGAATACAGTTTCGAGACAGCGATGACAGCGCTAAATATTGGTTATTTACGAATGCGCATTTATCTCACAGCACGGCGACATCGCAACAACATGCTGGTCGATCGGGCAGACCGCACAAGCTCGTCGTGTTACATGAGCATATAACGACTACGCATGAGGAACGATTTGAACGCGTTACGTCTTGACCTTTTCAGAAGCACAGCTAGTGCCCATTCGGTCCCGGACGATGACAAAAGTATGTTTATCTCGTTTTGAAATCGGAAGAAACCAAGGCACACTCCAAACAAACCATGAGAGGTAAGTGACACGCTGGAAGATGCGGTGATGATACGAGAAAGAAGATTGACAGAAACGCATACTGGAGGTCTGAAATCGCATGGCGCACGAGCCCGCCGGAGCATACTTTGGGAACGGACTTTAATTAAAAACCAACGGCCGTCTAAGATATGTGGACACCAGTAGAAAGCCGCATGCTGGAAAAGGATACTGGCTCTCGAAATGTGTATACGAGGCGCCTCGAAAGCGTTTCAGTCGCAGCTGGAATCATATTTGAGGGTTTCTACAGAGAGGAGGCCACTCCGTGAACGGTCCTGTCAGCACGAGACAATCTAGTCTAAGAGCAATATTCGTGATGCAGGTCTATTCGGAAGCGCCAAGGCTGATGCGAGTGTATACGACCGAGATTTAGGGGAATATACGGGCTTTGGATGCAAGAAAAGCTTGGCGAGGGACGGTCTCAACCGCAAAAGCATTCATTGGAAAATGTTAATGTGGCTTGGATGGGTAGGTTGGTGATGTCAAAGACGTTATCCGATCTAAATCACCCCATATTATCGAACTTGGCTCCTTCCCACATTTATTTAACCATAAGCCGTGGCTGTTGGAAGGTGCGAGTTTCGTAGTGGGAGGCGTCCAAACCAAAAGCTTGGTTCTCATGGCAGAAAATCTTCCATGTCCTCACCTTGGGCACCGATGCCATCGCACCATCGTCTTGAAATTATCTTCCCACCCCTTCTTCCTCTCCAACCTTTCATTAATCTAGCTTCTCGGCTTCCTCACTGTCGGAATCCAAGTCTATCCCACTATACCTCGGGACGCACTTCTATAGTGCCTAGGCAGATGCCAGACAAGAGCCTCTGAAGAAAGGGTGCAGCTGTGGCCATGCAGGTTCCAACACCCGCACTAGGATCCAAGATGCATACGATATCCGCGCCGTCTGCCAGCACTTAAGTCACAACGTCATCACAGCTGAATCTTGCAATCGAGACCCTCTGGACAGATCACCATTTTTCTTTTTCCTGCCCTGTTCTAAATCAAATGATCACACGAATTAAAATGGATCCCGGAAAGTCCCCAGCAAGGTTTGTCCGGGCGTCCAGCCCTCATCCTGTATTAGTAGATAACCTTAATCTCGCCCACTGTCTTAGATGTGCCCCCATCCCACTCCAAGCTGCACTGAACTCGAGAGCCGAGAAAGTGAACAGAGATCCTCCGGAATCCCACACCTGGGGAACCCTAGTAATTAGAGTTGGACGGCATGTAGATTTACACCTACTACTGCGATGATGGGAAGACAGGGGCCGATCTAGCTCTCCCAACCTTTGAGCTCTGCATTGAGACATGGCGTCTGAGATGACTGACACATATTCTGCAGCATCCCAGATCCAGAGCCGTCGTCGCCCTGGCAGAACTGGTGATCTCAGGGGCAATTCGATTGATTTCCACGAGATCCGGAGACCGCATCTGCACTCGCCTTACAACACGTCGATAGAGGCAGCAAGGGCTTCAATCACGGGCGTGCCGCCGAGTGGTACATATACTCGCAGCACTCGTGATCCGCGCGAGCGGCGACATTCTTCTGAAATGGGCTCCATTCCACAGGTCAGCCCTCTGGACAGGGTTGCTAATTATCCGTGGTTGGAACACCTTCGCGAGAGAAGTGAAAGCCACAATCGCCACGCCGTCCAAGCCGAACCGCGAGGCCTTCCTTTCCAGCTTCCCGAAATAGAAACCGATTTCATGTAAGAATATAAAGTCAGCGTGGGCAGTGTCAGGAGATTGTGCGTTAGCAGTCTGACAGATGTCCCTCTCTCACAGAAACCCGGAGAATGACGATACAAGAGTGTACTGGCCGTTACCAGACCATTACGAGCGTAAGCCAGACCCAACAACTATGCCGGAGCATGAGGAGTACAAGACCGGGATCAAGGCTGCTCAAGATGTCGTCGCCGTTGACCAACATACCAAGAATTATACTCGTGCCTGGGAATCGCCCCAGATAAATGACTCCTTGGGAAACGGCAAATTCATGTTCGGCAAGGAAACTCCCAGACGAGTCGGGGGAGGATGGACGATATCGTCAAACAACCATGGTTCTTCCTCGGCTTCGCGAAACGTCATGGCGCCGGGGATGATGCGCAGTAAGAACCTGGATCGGTTCAAGCACACTGGAGTATTTCAGGGCACTGCTACGCCGCCGCCAATTTCGCGGTCGAGAAGATATGTGTTCGAGAGCGACGACGAGCTTCCCAGTCCCGTGAGTTCCGACAGCTATATCCCCAGACCACCCACGGCGCCACAGCCCTCCACTCACCGCAACTTCGAAGACACGATGAGTCCGCCCAGGGAAATCGAGAGGCCGCGAACGGCATCGCGATGGGACAACTCCGTTTCGCCCCGGTTCCTGTCGCCACAGCAGCGACGTACCGAGTCAGAAGACTTTGGCCGGGCTCAGCCAAAATCACCAGCGACGACGAGTCCTGGCGCACAAGTTGCGACGCCAGCACTGGATCGGGTACTCAAATTCGAAGAGGCCGAGAAGCATCAGGTTGCGGGCAAGGCGCCCAACTTCTCGCTGCGGCGCACTGGACATTTGCGACCCATAGTGACAGATCTGCCCCCTCCACCTACGGCGGAAAAGAACCTGCGGCCCATTGTGACGGATCTACCGCCAAAGATCGAAACGCACGACTTTTACGTCGAGAATGACTCTGGCGTTGGAATGCCGGACCAGTCGAAATCGACCAGAGAGAAGTCCGCGAATAGCCCCAGCCACCACAACTCCATGCGCAGTCAGAGCAGTTCTCGACAGAGCGAGGGATCGTCTCACAACCCGGCCGACTTTTTCAGCCCGGGAATATTTCAGGTTGTCATACACAATCCGGCGACAGCCTACCAACTACAAAAGTTCTGCGAGACCCAATACTGCGGCGAGAATGTCGAGTTTCTGCAAAAGGTGTGTGCTGCCATGGTGTGATGAAAAGCGTCAGAAGCGAGCAATTGTTATTAACCACATCACTTTTGTTCTTCCAGGTTGAGCTCTATCGAACCACTGTCAACAATCTTGCAGGTATTCTCGCAGAGATCCACAAGACGTACATATCAGAACAGTCGCGGAAGCAGGTCAACGTGGCGGGCGAGCTCATGGGAGCCGTACACAACAGCATGAAATCACTGGTCACGGACACTTTGCCGTCTATGGAATCAATGTTTGACAACATGCAGGAGAAGATCGAACAGCTTCTATTCGACGACATATACCCGCGGTTTGTACGCCACCAGGTTACTTTGGAGACTGCCAGGTCTCTGACGGCTGATCGTGGACGTTACCAAGGTTTGGGGGATTGCTTTTGTCTATCAAGTCCAGCGTGAGTATCCCATTATAACAAAAAGTTCAACTTGACCCGTACTGACATCTACATGATAGGCAAGCTGATAACCCAGTCGTCTACGCTTCAGACGGCTTCGTCAAGGTCACTGGCTACAGCCGATCAGAGGTGATACCGCGCAACTGCCGGTTTCTTCAAGGTCCACAGACGGACCGGGCAGCCATCAAGCGTCTGAGAAAAGCTCTGAGGGAAGAACGAGAGTCAGTCGAGCTGCTGCTCAACTATAAAAAGAACGGCTCCCCGTTTTGGAATCTCTTATACACGAGTGAGCCGCCGGATCGAGAACCAGGGTGGAGACCATTCGTAACAATATGACTGACGTGAATCTAGCACCACTTTGCGACGAGACTGGCAATGTCGTATTCTTCATGGGTGGGCAGATCAATTGCTCGACGACTATCCACAACAACGTTGACGTCATGAGGGTCCTGTCGGTTCCGTATGACACGCCAAGCGCCGAGGAGCTGAGGCTACAGCAGGAGGCCCAACAGCAGCTCCAGGCCAGCACACAGCTAAGACGCAAATCGTTTTTCAAAAGCCTCATCACCAACGCGCTGCCGGCGACCGGCGGACCACCTCCCTCTTCGCAATCCCACCAGCAGTCACCAACACAGACACCACAGTGGGGCAAGCCGCTGTCGTCGGTCCCAACGTCAGCCGGAGGGTCTGTTCAGGGCATGGAGGGCAGGGTGCTCGAGCGCATGGGAGGCCTCGACCTCATGTCGCAGATGAAGGAGTTTTATAACGCTTACTCCAAGTACATTGTGGTCCGTGCCGAGGACTACACCATCAAATTTTACTCCGACGAGATTGTCCAGTCGCTAGTTCCTACAACGGGAGGGGGTGAGAAGCCGCCCGGCGCCATGGGTCCGGAGAAGCCCCGGGCCCCCATCGTCGGGCAGGATATCTTTCGATACTTCAAGCAGCACCAACCGGGGACGATCCACGCTGACTTCAAGAGTTCGGTCAAGAAGGCCATCAAGTCAGGCATCCCAGCCAGCGCCGGTATCCGGTTGCAAACGCGCCGGAGTGCGGCGTACCGCGGCGATGAGAACTTCATGACGCATTGGACGCCGCTCAAGAACGAGCAGGGCGCCGTTCACTGGATCGTGGTCACACTGGCGTCGCTTGCTTCGACGAACGCCGAGGCATGGAACCAGTAGATCCAAGGCACTTGCTTAACTTGACCACGATGGAATTGGCGTGCCCAGAGTGGCTGGTTTCGACGACAGACCCGAGTTCAAGCTGCCCAAGCGCTTCTGTAAGGCAGGGAGCTGCTTAGCACAAGGCGTCATGCTTCAAAAATATCAGATCCCGGAGTCACATTCCCCTGAAGGAGAATCGGTCACTTGTCCACAAGTCACGGAACACGTCCTGGTTTCTGGGCGGGTTGCTTCTGCAGATTACTGGCTCTGGACACCCTACGGTGCAACCTATCACTGAAGACCGGGTTCAGGCAAAGACACTGCAGTCATTTGTGACTCAGAGCCGTGAGGCATGGAATGCTATAATCCAGTCGCTTGTTATGGATCTCCCCAGGTTGAGGCGCTCCGCAGTTCCGAAGTTACTGAGACTGATAATTGTCAGGAGGATGGCATTTGTTACTCTGGACGGGTGTGACCCCGTCTACTCTAGGACTATACCCTCTTGTGGCGAGAACTTTCTTTCCAGTCAACGATGGTAATTCCATTGTAAAATATCATCTTGGAGAGAGCGACAGTAGCTTCGTCCAGTTCCGTTGAAAATATTGTTGGCAACGGCAAACTAATTTTGACTGGCGAGGAGTCAGTCGTGTCTACAATTGTGTATAGAGAACTCGCAAGTCAAGCATCCACTAGACTGTAGAAAACAGCATGGTGTTCTGTTGCTTGATCATTTCTTGTATACCACTTCCACAGTCAGGGCAGAGTATTTTTCTCGCTTTCACATATACTTGTTTCAGTAAAATATAGCATAATCAAGTCATTCGTCAGTCTTTTTTGTTCGTTCTATTCACCATCTAGCTTGGTATCAAGGTATCACGGGAAAAGCACCCTCCTTCTATCAAAAGCTCTATCCCAATCCTCAAACAACGACAAAGCCCCCTCTGACCCGACGCTGTCCTTGTCCTTCCTCCGCAACCCAAACGGATCCGCCAAAAACGTCATGCTCTCCCATAGCGCCCCGTCCTCGGACCCCTCGTCGAACACGCACCCGTGGTCCTGGACGCACCCGACGAAGGGCTTGGTCTCGGGCTCGCACACGGTGTCCGCCGCCGGCAGCGCGCCCGTCTGGAAGTACGCGCGGACGATGCGCGCCGTGCACAGCGACGGGTCCGACTGCGAGACGTGGCCCTCGGAGTCCTGGCGCAGCACGGCGCTGCTGCCGGGGAATATTTCCCGCGAGACGCGGAGCGCGTTGCGCAACGGCGTCACGGGGTCGTGCGCGTTGCCGATGATTAGGAGGGGGTGGGAGGTGTTGTACCAGTATGAAGAAGAAGAAAAGGGGTTCGGTCGCCAGGCTGGTCGGACGGAGCCGTAGCCTAGGCTGCTTAGTTTGTTGCGCGCCCAGCTCGGGGAGACCCATTTGCTCTGCGATCCGAGCTCGGATAGGTACGCCGCGAAGCTGGTGCGGTTCAGGGAGGCGGGCGTGCCGTTGATGTCCATGGCCCCGATGGCCTGGTTCGGCCCGAGCATGGAGTTGTAGGACAGGACGCACGGGGGACGGGGGAGTTGTTGGGATTTGGACTCGTTTTCGTCATGACATGTGGGATCCGGGACCAGTCTCGCTTGCTTTTGTAGTGCCATGTCGACCAGCGCCGGGGCGGTGGCGTTGCGCGACTCCAGGGCGGCGAGCATATCCCAGAACGTCTCGGCCGTCGCGAACGAGAAGTAGATGGAGCTCAGCAGGTAGAGGTGCACGTCGCCGTATGTGATGATCTCGGGCCCGGCGCCAGGCGGGACGACTGGGATCGGATTATCTTTAAGAGACATGAGGATCCCCGTGAAGCGGTCCTCGACGGCGGCCGGCGACGGCCCCATGTACAGGGGACACTTTTCGGCGCCGGCCCGGAAGCAGTACTCGCTGAACTTGGTCACGACCTTGTCCGAGTCGAAGAGCTGCGTCAGCCAGGCGCCCGCGTAGTGGTCCGCCGGGTCGACGACGCCGTCCAGGATTACCCGGCCGACCTTGTCCGGGTGCAAAGCGGCGAAGGTCGATCCGATGAGCGTCCCGTAGCTCATGCCCCAGTACTGCAGCTTCTCCTCGCCAGGCCGGTACGCCGTGCGCTGTATGATCTCGCTTCGAAACTCTTTATCGTCTCCGAGATGGGACTTTGCAACGAGCCTCTCGGCCTCGGCGGCTCTCCACTCGCCCTCCCTCTCGATAATCTCCACCATGTCCCCGACGACCTGCGCCGTGTTGGCATATCGAAGTATCCCCTCCCCGTCCTCGCCCTCCCCTTCGCCTCTTGCGCAGCTCGCCCCCAGCGCCGACGCCCTGGCCCACTCCTGCCCGACGACACTCGCGCTCGACCACAGCAGGCCGTAGTCGAGGTACTGCCAATTCCAAGCCTGGCGATTGAACGCGTCGGGAAAGCAGCGCAGCGGCGGGGTCGTATTATTGACGCCGCGCGGGTCAAAGGAGAGGATATCGAAATACCCGCCCGCCTCCCCCGGGCTATCGACTATAGTCTGCAAGTGCCGCCCCTCGGCCAGGACTTGGTACACGCCCGACTCGCCCGGCCCGCCGGGGTTGGTGATCACTGGCCCGGCGTACCGGGGGTCCGTGACGGGGACTTTGGCGGGGAGTTTGATGACGGCGACAGCGGCGCGGGAACTGTCATCTGAAAGCGAAGAGGCGTTCCAGTTTAGCGGGACGGAGAGCCGAGCGCATTGGAAGGAGCCGAAGCACGGGCTGTACTGCAGTTCTGGACTGGGTTCGATGTCGCTCCAGTGAAACTCGGTGGGTTTGGAGGGGTGTCGAGCGGCATCGTCTTTTTGACTTTGATGCGATGGCGGGTGGAACGGTGAGATGGCTGTCAATACCGGGAAGAGAGCGTGACATGACACCCAGATGGCCAAAGCAGTGATGCTACAGACGATGATATATGTCCGGTACCGGCTGCTGTAGGAAGCTGGGCTCACTACATCTCGTCTGCCTGTTTGCAGAGTGCTCGTCCATGACTTCTTGTCTGGGTGCATGACCGGCTATCGGATAGGTAACACGGCGAAAACAAGACGAAAACACACAAAAAGGAGGGGGAAATGTCGTCGAGATGGTTGATTGGGTTCCCCAGAAATTATCTGATCATCTGATAAGGATCCGAGTGCGGGCCCTGTATCCACTCAACCCGATCCTTCGGGATCTCGGCCCCGCTTGATCGTAGTATATCCCTGTACGTCGGTGTCTGGTCCTATCACAGCAACATTTTTCACGATCGCATTTGTTATCATGTAGTTACGATTGGATATTTAAACATTATCTTTTCTGATCTTTAGCTCAATACCAAACAGTCCGAGCCAGTGACTGGCACATTCTTCAACTCATCTAGCTGGATATTATCATCAGACCTGATCTTTGCGTGTCATTGTCACTCCAGTACCACCGCATCAAGGCTGACTCCGCCCCGGAGCATTGCCCTGCGCGAGGTTCTGCGTGCTAGTCCCCTTCTTGACCTCCTCCCTCCACGTCTGCCTCTCCTGCTTGGACACGCCGGGGCCCTCGTACACGCTGCCGTACAATCCTGTAGCCCACGCCGCGCCGTCCCTGGCCTTTTGGCTCTCGGGCTTCTTGCCGCCCTTGGTGAACCGCCGGCGGTACCACTTGCCGTACGCGAGCAGGTAGTACAGGCGGAAGCACAGCAGCGCGAACTTGTCGTGCTCCAGGTCCTCGGGGTACTCGGCGCCGAGGTCGACGGCGGCCGCGATGCCCGACATGACGGCGACCTCGTGGGCGTTGACGAGGGTCCAGGACGCGGCGAAGCGGGTGTGGTTTTTCGCTTGGAGGAACATCATCCACGGGATCACGAAGCAGTAGTGCGTCCAGCTGTGGCAGAGCTGGTGCCACCAGTCCCGCCGGATGATCTTGTCCTCGCGGATCTCCGAGTCCGTCCACAAGCCGCCGTCCCGGTCCTTGTTCAGGTAGATGGTCTGGAACACGTGCTGCTCGAACGGCACGTCCTCGGGGAACTGGCTCTGGTAGTTGGTCGTGTCGAAGCACATCTCCAGCTTGCTCCTGTCCTTCTCGTACATCTTGATGTAGTACATGGGGCGGAAGCTCTGGGCGCCAAAGTTGACCCGCGACGTCTGGTCCCTGCCGCCGGCCTCGGTGACCGCCAGGTCCTCGCGGTAAAAGTTCTCGTAGTGCTTCTTCATGTAGTCGGCGTCGTTGTGCGTGATGGTGATGTCGTCGCTGAACTTGGCCGAGCCGAGCACGCGCTTCTCACGCCAGCTGGCCGTGCGCCCGAGCACCTTCTTGGCCGTGTCCGCCAGGCAGCACAGCACGATCTCATCGTAGTGCTCCTCGCCGGCCGGGGCGTCCGGGTCGCCGCCCGACGGGTTGTGGCCGTCCTCGACGGGCGTCCGCGGCTTGAGCCTGACGATGACGCCGCGCTTGTTGCGCTGGACGATCTCCGTCAGCTCCGTCGACAGGCGCACCGTCACGCCGCGCGAGATCAGGTCCTGCTTCCAGGTGTTGTAGAACTCGGAAAAGTTGGGGAAAACGATCATGGGCGGCTGGTTGTGCACGATGGTGTCGGGGTCCGGCGGGTACCACATGCCGTACGTGGGCGACGTGCAGAGGCGCTCGAACATGATGGCCGGGACCTCGGGCGTGGCGTTACCGGTGCCGAGGAACAGGGCCGTCATGGGCAGGGCGATGGTGTTGATGAAATCCTCGGAGAAGAGGAACATCTTGAAGACGAGGCGGAGCGGCAGCAGCGCGAAGAAGACCTCGAGCCAGCGCATGATCTTGAGCAGCCGGTACAGCCGCCGCACCTCCTTCTGGTGCTGGACCAGCAGCTTGGTCGGGAAGACGTTGGTCCAGAACGTCTCGTCCTTGCCGAACGAGACGTGCAGGTTCACCGGGTCGGCGTGGTACCCCTGCCGGGCAAACATGGTCGTCGTGTGGTGGAAGATGTACGAGCCGCCCTGGACGCCCTGGTTGCACCACGACGCACCGTGGCGCTCCTTGTCTATGGGGATAGAGAAAGCCTGACCGCCGCAGTAGTCGACGGCGTCAATCAGCGTCACGTCAAACTTCTCTGGATGCTGCGAGAGATGGTAGGCCGTGGACATGCTTACGCTGTCAGTAATTTGTCACTTCTGGAATGTGGAACGTATAACTCACCCGGCAGCTCCAGCGCCGACGACGAGCACGCGCTTCCGCCCATCTGCAGACTTGCCATGACCATTCTGGCCATTTTGGCCATTCTGCCCGTTCTGGGCCATGAGTGAAGAAGCCCCTTCTCTTTCAATGTCACGATCGTATGAATTCTGAGCCATCGACTGAGAAAGGGTGTAAAACAGAAGAGCAATTATTGAACCATGTAGGTCAGATCATTACTCAAAGCTCGAGAAGAATGTTGCAAACCATCATGATAAAAGCTACTAATATATTGTCGTGAACATTCCGGTGGCTTGTTTATCGAGCTAAGCATATAAGTGGTGTTGATGACGGGTTGACTTAGACCCGTTACGTCATTGACCTCAAGCCTCTAACTCTGGCGCATCTTATTATTGTACTAGAAGGGCCCGTGTGTTTGTGTCTATCATTGACCGATACGTGTGAGCATAATCCACTTGACAAGTTACCAAGGATCAAGATCTTGTAGTAATCATTCATGAAACCAGAATGCGAATTGCTTGGCAGATCGTGGAGATCGTAGCGGATAGATCTTGCATCGTGCATCCATCCAGTGGATCAACATGGTTGGGTGGAGACCCCTTTCCAACCCCCATGCAGTTTGTAAATATCATATATTCGTTCATGTCGGTACTATGCTGCATACCTATCTATGCATGCTGCAATTGATATGCTTTCCGTCCACATGAACGAGCACGTATACGTAAGTTATTGATAGGGCCGAATGTGCGCATTAGTTTCCCCCAACCAGTCTCCGGCATCATTAAAAATCAAGCTGTAAACATGAACACAAATGTTTACGAGATGCAAGAAGTCGATGGCTTGTTGTCATGAGCCATTACAATAGCATTATATTTGTTTTGGACGTCAAACAGTCGGATCCGTCCACGCTGAAGTAAATACATTGGCAAACAAGGGCTGGCTTGTAATCGGACGGTAATTTCTATATATGCTCCTACTCGGCCCAGGGTATCGAAGTGTGTATGTGCTTTTAAAGTAGTAGGTCTTACGCCTGTATCGCTGTCCTTTTATGAACCAACATTCCAGCATGAATGCTTGGTATCAAAATGTGATATCGCTCTCAACTCCAAAAATTAATTTGTCTATTGCTGCAGCCCGTGCCGATGGTTGAAATTATAACGGCTGGGTGAATTATGCGGGTACCGTGCCTTCGAGGATTTGCCTGGCGGCTTCGATGCGTCGTCTGAAGACGCGGCTTTCTGATCCTGCACGACCGTTCTCTGAAAGACCCAGAACACACTTGCCCAAGCTGGCCACCATTCGCTCCACAAGCGCTTGGTCTTCCTTCTCAAGCTGTCCGATCGGCTTGTCTCCCATGTTGATGCTGTCGCAAATGCTTGCTGTTTCACTCATGAGAGTCTCCGAGATCTTCTTAAGTCCCTGGTCAGGCGATTCGCAAGGAGTCAAGACGCCATTGGTGGTCGCAGTGGGCTTGGGGCGGTTGACCAGTGGGAAACTCCTGTTCGTGCCGGCTGAGCCCAGAGAAGACACCGACGGACGGTGCATATACGTGGCCGCGCTGCTCTGGGGTCTCTGCACAAGAGTAGCACGGGGTTGAGTCAAGTCCGCATGCGAAGTCGGCCTGCCCAAGTCCAGCGTTATTCTCTTACTCTTGTTGGGTGTGTGCGAGCGAGTTCTCTTTGGGTATGTGCTCTTCTGTTCCGGGAAATACTCCATGCCTTCATTTTCAGCTCTGGTGATTCTACCTTCGGTGGCAGTGAGGAAAGAGTCGACGCTGGAGATGGAACCATTACTTCCGCGTCTACCACGGCGGTAAACACCATTGGTGGTGGGTCCACGAGTCGTCTCGACCGAATCTTCCGAGCTGAAGCTGGCACGGCTGCCACGGCTACGTGATCTCGTCAGATTCCTCTGTGTCATGCTGCCCATAGCGCTGTGGAGAAAAAAGTGCTCGTAATCAAAAGCATCTTCACGATCCTCGTGAGACACTTGATGCTGTACAGAGTCATGATACAATGAATCTCCTCCTTCGCTCATGACGTCTTGGAAGTCGGTCGCGTCGTCGTCAATGTCGTCTTCGTCATTGTAACCGTCTTCAGTCTGCATATCCTCGAGATCGTCGTCAACCACTTCTCCATTCGTGTTTGCCACTTCGGCAAAATCGGTCGAGATTGCTTGCGGATGGCTCAACTGGGTATTCTGGGCCCAGGTTGTCCGTGGTGACATGGCATCCTGCTCGGAATATATCGAGTCGCTGATCACGGACACATCATCTTCCATTTCTCCGTCTTGCGTGTCGCCAATGTCGCTCTCGTGCAGACTTTCTACTCCGTCGTTCCATCGGTTGATATCCTTCATGCTCTTGCCACCGGGCAGTTCAATCTTGCTGTCCGAGCTGAGCTCCCTCGCATGTGTAAAGGGACTGGCAGAACGCAAACTTTGTATGCTTCGGCGTTTCATGCTGTCTGCTCGGGCTTGGTCTCTCAAGCTTGACAATCTGCCCTTGAGCTCGGCCATGTGATCCTTAATGTCGCGCATTTGCGCGGTCGAGGCCGATCGTCGAAGGCCCTTGTCGTCGTAAGAACCAAAAGTCGGGCTGAGAAATGATTCCAGCTTTGCATCTTCGAGGCCATCTTGTGGGAATGGCGCCAGTCGGGAAGCATCCTCTTCACCAAGCTGTTCCAGCGTATACTTGCTATCGTGCATGGACGCTTTGCTCTTCGTGTATGTTGCATTTCCATAGACCGAGTTACTTTGAACGTCGTTTGGCGGGCTGTCTCGCTTGTTGTCTATACTTCGCGAGAGACTAGAACTGCGTAACAGTTGCTGATAGGATCCCGTCACACCGAGTGCACTCGAGGATCGCGGTGAAAGTGTAGCTGGCTTGAAATCATTCGCGGTCAACAGATTGTTCTCGCTCGAAATTCGGCTGTGTCCAGGAAAGCCCCTAGCCATTCCTGAATCGTGATGCCGTTGCATGGCAGTCGTCGGCCTAGAATATGGTGTCGGAGATGCCTCGGAACCACCCGAATCCACTGACATTGATGAGCGGGCTCGGTTTAGGTTGCCTTCCATATTCTTGAATGTGAATTAGCTTGGCTCTCTAGCTTCAGGGGAAGGTGAAGTGTAAAGGGAAACACTCTCGTAACTTACCGTCAGTCTCCGCTTGGCATTGGCAAGAATTTGTTCTGCCCTGCGACTCAATGCTGTGGAATAACGCTCTTCGGCCTCCCTAGCAGCTTCCTCTTCGGGAGTTCTCTCGTCGGCGCCGTCGTAGAAGACATACGAATCAGCGACACTTTCCTCGTCGTCCCCCTGAAAATTGCTGTCAACCACACTGACGGAATCGTCAAAGTCGGCAAAGTTGCCAGGGTTGTCGCCGTTTGTAATAGTACTGGTCGATTCCATGGACGAACGTCTTTCCCGATCCCGAGACATGATTCGTGGCTCCGTCTTCTTCCTTTTCTTCTTGGCGGCCTCCATCCTTGGATCAAACGGCTGCGATGCCGCGAAGCCGGACTTGTAGTAGCCATTGCGAGGTGTTTTGATAGGGCCGCCGACTGTGCTCTCGGCCTCTGTGACCTCGCCAATGTCAGACAGCATGGTGCCATTTCCGTAGATGATGGGCGTGATGGGAGCCATGTTGGCCATGTTCATTTGGTAGGCATGGCTGCTTAGATCAAACTCGCCATTGTTCCACGCCATGAGGGGCGATCGTGACCGTTCATCGGGCGACGCGGGAACATGGTCGGGCAAGATCATATCGGGATTCGTGAGCGTGGGCGATGGTGGTTGTGGGTAAGGAGGAATCGAGACCGACGATCCAGTCTTCCCGTGCGTCGGGGTATAGTAGGCCATTTGTGCGGCCATGGCTGCTGCTCCTTGCTTGGTTGCTTGCTTTGCCTTGCCTGCTGCAGTTCTGCTGTTGTCAATCGGCCCTGCCCTCAAAGGCTATTTGCTGGCTGCCGAGGCCGGGTTCGTTCTGTCGCGCGTCCCAGCTCAACCTGCTGTGTGACTGCTTTGCTGCGGGCGACCCCCCAGTCCCCAATCAAGAAACTCGGGTTCCTGTTTGGGATCAGTAGCAGCGCATCGGTTGTGCACTGCGGCGTCCCGTTTCCCGCTATCGTATGCAAGACAGCCCGGTCAGTCCTGGGCAGTACAAGATACCTGAGCAGGCCTGGGTCCGAGTGTGGGTGTACGTGTTGCGTATATGCGTGCTGTCGAGTGTCTGTCTGGTGCTGGGCGGACTGGCGATTGGTGCGATTTGCCCTGGAGGAATCAACCACCAAATGGCAGCTTTGTTTTCTGTCTCACTCCCGGTCTCTGCCTCTTGCGCACTTCCTCTCTTTTAAGGTTACGGAGCTGCTTACGGTAGGCGCATGCAGAGTTGTGCGAACCGTCCGGGATGGGTGAGGAAATCCGGGTTCAAGGAGGCAAGCGTACTTTGTGCCCAGGGATTAAGGAAGCAAAGCGAGAATGTTGTGCGGCGCAGAACACAGCATAATGCAGTGGGGGAAAGCTCGTGTCGAGTAGATGTCGTCTGAAGTTTGGCAGTTCCCAGCCTTGTACGAAGTCGTGGCAGTCAGAAAAAAAAAGAGAGAAGAAAGCAAAAGATGCCTGTAACCTCTCGGTACGCAGTAATCTGCCACCACTGAGCAGTGTACCGGGGAACCTACAACCGTACTCCGTACGAGCGCTATGCTACCAAGGGTATGTACAGCAGCTACCGAGTCGATACCGGTAGATAATGCGAGCAGATCAGAGAGAAAGAAAGAAGCCAGAACTCACTGGCCCTTCCCTCTCCCATGCAAGCTTGCTCGAGGATAGTAATGATGGGGTCCGGGGGGAAAACGAGAGTCACGACATGATCCATGATTGGCGAGTGCAGCGAGGATCGACCCCCGCAGCATGTCCAAATCCAATTAGCAGCGACGTCCCCTGAACCTTGCACGACCTGGACTGGTTCCTGAAGCCTGCGGGGCTCGTCCCTCCAGCCTTCAAGGATGCTGGGTGCTGACAAGGTGGCCCCATCCCACTGTTGGCCACTGCTGGTGCTTTGATTCAGCGCGGGTTGCGCTGGCTGCGCTGGATCTTCTGAATCTTTGCCTGGAGCTTTCTTGGTGTTTGTTCTAGCGTCCCCTGGAGGGCCAACTACTGCTTAGCTTCCACTCCCGGCAGTTAGCTGCCAGGACGGCGCACATGTCTCTCGACCGGAATGGACCATTCACAAGGCACGATTCAGTGCTCTGGAGGGGACGCGGACGCCATCTCAGCTGCTGATATGGGAGGCAAGATGCTACAAGCAAATGGAATTCTTTGCATTGCTCATATCGTCAGGGGGATAAATGACTTGCCGGCTTACCACCACGACGTCGTACAAATTATGACTGAGCAATAAGTACTGCATGTTGACGAGATCAGCGTATAATATAGGCCAGTATCATAATGGCCAATGTATGTCCCTATGCACAGGCCTGCTACCGGTGAGGCCTACGGTTCTCGATAAAAACATCTAGACTTTCCCGGGCTGGCGGGTGCAGGTTCCAAAAAAGAACGATAAAAAATGACAATGGAGCTTCTCGTACAATCGGGCAGGCACCGTTCAAGACCATCAGCTGCTCCGAGATGAGCTTGAGTGGTGAGCGTCCGAGAGATCAGCGCAGCACTCTCCCAAAATTTGCTCATTAATGACCTTCTCCAGGCCCATCAGGGGTTGTATGACCTCCCTTGCAGGCAAAGGGTGCCCTGCTAGGAGTGCTAGCCGGGGGTTGGCATTTGTGGCCACCAGTGGCACCACACCAAAATGCCCGGGGCCGTCTTATTAGCAGGCCGCCAAGCAGGGATGCTCGTCCAAACTTTTTCCAAAGTCTCACCAGATGAGCTTGTCTTGGCGGGAGACAGAAAAGATCAGATAGCCGATTTTCCACTGTGGCCAGGGTCAATTGCTTTTCTCGATACACGCTCGTCTTGATCTGCCTGCATGAAAGGCAGAATAGCCTTGTCACAAAACCTTGATGTCTCTCGGCCAACGCTCGTCGAGAATCTGTAAGAAGAAAGCCTACGCTCGGGCCCCAGGCAGAGTGAACAGAATGGACGCATCTCCTGCAGCTCGAAATTGAACCACGGCCGGGAATGCGACGATTGCACCCAAACTGCCACCCCGGCCACTCTCATCGCTGGGATATGGGGCCAGATGGGGCACGATCATAATACCGGGACGTTGCAACTCTAGATGCCACGAGCCAAAGAGGTGCAGTAATATCCGGTATTGAATCTTAGTAGTCCCAATGGGCACAAGCGAGCAGCCTTATACATATATTGGCGAGGTCTCATTTGCGGAATCTGTTTCGAGAAGAAGAGCTCCAGAAGGCGGAGATTTTCAGGGCAATAATTCAGTGCGCAACCCCCATATTTCCATCGCAATACGGAGTAGCAGTTCGCGATGTTTCCTCTCATCTGGTGAATACAACCTCGCGCCTAGATCGAGTCTGGCCAGAGATGAATTCCCCGACCCTAGCCCTGTCCGCCCACCAGATTTACAGGGGCGTCAATCTTGGAAGGAGGAAAAAAGAGAAAGGAAATCGCCCATCCTCAGCTCTCAGAACGTCTTGGTGACCTTGAGACCCAGCAACTGTTCGGCGTTCTTGTGAGCAATCTGCTCCAGCTGCTCCGGGCTCACCAGACCGCTGGCCTCGAGATCCTTCATGAACTCCAGCCCGCTCTCGTTCTTGGCGAACGGGTAGTCGACGCTGTAGAGAATCTTGTCGATCCTCGTGTTGCGCAGGATGGTGGCCATGGGGTCAACGCTCCAGACGCCGCTCGTCGTGATCCAGATGTTGGCATCGTAGACCTCGCGGAAGAGCCGCTGCCGCGTCCCCCAGCGCGGCGACAGCTGCGCGATCCGGTCCAGCATGAACGGCAGCATCTCGCCCATGTGTCCGGCGATGATCTTGAGCCGCGGGAACCGGTCAAAGACGCCCGCGGCGAACAGGCGGAGCACGTGCAGCGCGACGTCCGAGTGCCACCCCCAACCCGACGCCGAAAGGCTCAGCGTAGCGGACCGCGCGAAGTTGCCCGTGTACAACAGGTCGAGCTGCTCCCCGGTCGGCCACGTCGGGTGCAGGTAGATGGGCACGTCGAGCTCCTGCGCTGCAGCCCAGAGGGGCTCGTATTCGGCCCCGTCGTAGTAGGTGTTGCCAGACCTGTTGTCGATGAGCGCGCCGACGAAGCCAAGCTCGCGAATGCAGCGTTTGAGCTCCTTAGCCGACGTGTCCGGGTCTGCTACGGGCAGCACGGCGAAGCCTGCGAACCGATCTGGCTGTGACTTGACCGCAGCCGCCAGCTGGTCGTTTGCTGCTATGCACTGAGATGGGCCCATCGCCCCCGGACCGTGAGAAATGACTTGTATAGAGACATTGTTCTCATCCATGGACCGTAATCGTATAGGACCTAGGTCCGATAGCTTGGCTTCTAGCTCGGGGATGTTCCCCAGCTGCTCCGAGTAGAACGCTTTCACATCATCGGCGCCCTCTGCGAGAAAGTGCTCCTCCAAAGTGATTAGTGGGGGAGTCATGTCGAGGTCTTTCAGGTGATGATTCTATATGCAATGATATGGAGTCAAGTGGTGATTCTTTCTAGTTGGATGGCTTGTCAATGTACGGAGGAAGTATCGGACCCCCGGTGAACCCTTCCAGAGGTTCTACCTAACACAGAGCTGAGTACAGTGCTACAGACGGGACACTGAAGTAGTCTCAACCAGGAATGCATCGAACAATGAATATGGCTACGGACAGAAGATGAAGTCCCATGACTTAAGATCAAGTGAGCAGATAATTGCTGTCTTTGGCTCAAACAAACAAATTATGGCGTTGCATACGATTTATGCAGTCATGATCGCAATCATTGTTGTGTATAATTGGAGGTGGGGGATTTCATTAGCAGCCAGGTGCCAGCTGGGCGGTTCGCTGTGGACCAGATCCCTGCAGGCCGCCGACCCAGTAAACCAAAATTTTCGTGCCTCTCTCTGGGCAAAACTCTCCTCTCACACTCACGCAACTGAGATCACGCAGCCCACAAAGACTTGGCCGGAGCACCACGGGCTCCGAGCACATAAGATGCCAGTCACCTTGAACAACTTGTCTGTATTAGATTTTGAGGACAGACCAGTCTTGACGATCCAAAGTATGGCGTCCGACAATCGCGGAACGGACATGGTCGTCTCAGCGCGCAATGATCACGGTTGAACTACACAACATGAACCCTCCAGGATATCGACGAGAGACTTGCGACAAGTGTCACCTCTTGCGTCCTGCTTGACGAAGCAGATGTCTCCAGGCGTGATCTCCCGGCTTGCATCGATCACAACATCGACCAAACTAACGACACAGCTTGGCAGTCCTGACGGACTTGACGATCTCGAATACGAGCTTATGTGAGTCTACTTTCTTTGCTTCATCCCATTGTTTGCCTCCATATGATGTTTACTACAAGAATTCTGCAATTCTGAAAAGATCCCGCCGGGTCCTTCGGGACCTTTGGGATCGAAACGGTGGATAACCTCTTGACCTGATGGACAAATTGATTCTTCTTTCTCATCACATTGAATTGAGTATGAAAATCAGCTGCTAATATGTACATCAGATATACCGAGAATTGATCCAGCATACCTCATCATTAGACTACTCTAGCCGTCGTGAGGAATAAAGTCAGGATAGCGTGCCCCAATAATATCAATCTTCTTCAGAATAGCGTCCAGCTCCGCGTACTCGTCGTCGGTGATGTCCACCACCTTGGCGTTCTCGTGCACCCTCGCGATCGTAGTGGCGCCCGGGATCGGGAGGGCCGTGACGCCGGCCCGCTGGGCCGCCGCCCGGACCCAGTTGATAGAGAGCTGCGCGGGCGTGACCTTCTTCTTGTCCGCCATGTCCCCGATGTGCTTGACCAGCTCCATGTTGGTCGGGAACACGTCGGGCTGGAACCGGGGGTACTTGCGCAGCATCTCGGGCACGTCGTCGGGGGTCTTGATCTGCCCCGTGAGGAACCCGCGGCCCAGCGGCGAGTACGCGACGATGGGGATGTTGTGCTCCTTGGCCACCTCCACGAGGCCATTCTGCAGAGGGTCCGAGACGAAGCTAGTTCTTATGTTAGAGTAATGCAATACAGATCAGTGCTCCCCAGAACTTTCCCGTGTACTCACAGTGAAAACTCAATCTCGACGGCGGCAATCTTGGCGATCTTGGCCGCCTCGCGGAGCGTCTCGGCCTTGACCTCTGAGATGCCGATGCCGCCAATCTTGCCCGTCTGGACGTACTCCTTGTCCATGACGTCAAAGGTGACCTGCAGCGGGGTCTTGTGGTCGCGGCGGGCGCACTCGAAGATGTCGATCTTCTTGCGGCCCTTCAGCAGGCGCATGCAGTTGTCGATGGACCGGCGGACGCCCTCGGGCGAGGCGTCGGGCCCGTGGCCGTCGCCGGCGGCGCCCTTGACCGAGAGCACCACCCGGTCGGCGTCGGCGGGGTATTTGGCAAAGTACGCCTCGAGCAGGTGCATCGAGTTGTACTCGGGCGTCCCGTAGAACTCGCCCGCGTTCCAGAAGTTCAGGCCGTCGGCCAGCGCCGCCCGCATCGACTCGATGGCCTCCTCCATCGGCATCGGGTTCGGGCGCCATGTGAAGCCTGAGCGTCGAAATTCAGCAAGCTGGCTCTTCTATCATGTGGCAGCGACAAAATTCAAAGGGCTTACCCATCAGGCCGTAGCCGATGCTTCCGACTTCTTTTCCAACAAGCTGAGGCATGTTTCCGTGTTGACTATCGAGTGTGATTTGGAAGAGTGTGGAAGCGGGGTCGTAGAAGTTGCGAATAGTTTATGTTTTGTAGTGGGGTTGATATCGTGATGTCAGTTCAATGACAATGGCTAGGGTCAAGCGGAAGCCAGGATTTGAAGCCGATTTAAGTTCTGTCTGTCTGGTGTTACTACAAAATATTGTCTTCAATCGGACCTGTGCAATGTCTTTATATATCTGGATTCGCTCCACAATCGACGACATTGAACGATCCCGAACATTCCCACGGCCCATAAACGGAGGTTATCTCCATAGCTCATTGTCAATGATGTATGACAACGAACATCTTTCCCAACGGCTAGAATGTGCGCAGTCTCGATGACAAAGCCTATAACGATCGCCAAGATTTCTAGGTTAGCAATGCTTAGTAACGGAGGTTCGCGGGTCTTAAGCCCGGTAGGTACTGGCGGCAGTCCGTGGCTGTTCAACTCCGTAGATACGCTCTGTCTGTCTTTACTCGTTCTCGGCTTTAGAACTCTTCACGTTTGCAATCCCGATCCCTGTCAATCCAAAGTGTTAGGACCAATTCCTCAGATACTGAGCAATTTTTATATCTCCAGTCACTTTGATATCGCCCTTTGCCTTGTCCACAGAACGATTAATACAATCTCACAGCTACCTCATGATTTAAATGTGAAAAACATCTATTGCAAATAAGACGCCAAAGTTGTCTGCCAACCAGAAGAATGACCTGCGTCTCAAAGTTGCAGCGTTATAATGTGTCCTTGGCGTTCGCTATCTGGTACTAGCTATGCGCTAATCCCCGGCCACCATTGACATCACGACCTCCGCAGAAGTTAGCTTCAGCGGACTTTACGCGGCCGAGAAAACGGAACCAGATCAAGAGTCAAGGCAAGAAAGTTATAGTAAGACTTTGTTGCATGCAGCGCTTTGCTTCACCATGATCTACAGGCTATGAGAAAACATTCATGCCCTTGTCTAAATGATACAATGTAAAATCTACTGATCTCATTGTTGATAGACTGCTTCCGGCTAAGGAATCAGATCTGCACCTGCACAACAGTCCGCTTGGGAATAGACTTATCTTTTACTACCGCTTTAAACAGCTCCCGGTCGTTCCTTTTATGATTTGGTGAATATCACTAATAAAACTTGACCAGATTATTTCACGGTAACATTTCGCAGTCGTCTGAAATATAAAGTGAAGCTGCGTTGAATTATGCATCTACAAAGAACAATGCATCTAGACGACTCTTTCCACTCCGCCGCTAGCCAGTAAGAAGTCTGATCGGTAGCTCCACTACCATGGTCTTCAACCCTGCCACTTTCCATGTGAGATAATACTGAACAATTTCTTGTTATACCAGGCGCCAAATCAACCTCAGTCTTTGCGAGCCTCCATCGTCGACGGGCGAGACGACGACGTGATGGAGTCTCAAGATGGGGGCCCAGATCCCCTTCACCCAACGGTCCAGTAGGTGAGCCTTACTCCATTCCATTTTTCTTCATTGTTTTCGTTTCATATTCCCGTCGAGATAATCACTACATTGAAGACATCGTCAGCCATCACCACTAACATGGATCTCTCTGCCACAGTCCGCTCAAGATCTTTGATCTCGCAAAATCCCAAGGTCGCTATCTATATGCCTGCGCACCCATGGTGCGGTATAGCAAGGTTTGTCAATTTTTCTTCATCCTCCTCCTCTCGTCTTTCAACAAAATCGCAACTAACACAATCCCCAAAAGCTCGCCTTCCGCCAGACCGTCCAGCACTACGGCACAGACCTCTGCTGGACGCCCATGATCCTGGCCAAGGAGTTCAACCGGAACCAGTTCGCGCGGGACAGCGACCTGACCGTGTCCTCCTCCTCTCCGGATCAACCCCACACCATCGTGCAGTTCGGCGCCAACTCGCCCCTCGAGTTGTCGCGCGCCGCCAGCCTGGCCGCGCCCTTCGCCGGCGGCATCGACCTGAACTGCGGCTGCCCGCAGTCGTGGGCGTGCGCCGAGACCCTGGGCGCCGCGCTCATGGAGCGCCGCGAGCTGGTCCGGGACATGGTGATCGAGACCCGGTCCCGCCTGCGCCGCGACGGCTGGGCCGTCGACCGCGAGGAATCCCTCGAGAACCCCCGGGGCCGCAGCGTCAGCGTCAAGATCCGCGTGCACAAGGACCTGCGGCGGACCGTCGACTTTATCGAGACGGTGCTGGGGTCCGTCTCGTCGGGTGATCGCAACATCGACTGGCTGACCATCCACCCGCGCACGCGCAGCACGCCGTCGCGGACGCCCATCAGCGTCGAGGCGCTCGAGATGCTGACGGAGAAATTCGGCAGAGACGTGCCCATCCTCGTCAGCGGCGACGTCTTCACGCTGAGCACCCTGCCGTATACGTTGCACCTGGTGGACCCCGAGGCGCCCACGTTCACGGCGACGGCGCGCGGCGCCAAGGCCGACGCGATGCACAGGCAGACCGTGGCGAAGCCGTTTCTGCCGAATCTGCGCGGTCTCATGTCCGCGCGCGCCCTGCTGGCGAATCCGGCCCTGTTCGCCGGGTACGAGACGTGCCCGTGGGAGGCCGTGGATGTGTTTCTGGAGAAATTGGCCAAGGCTCCTTTGCCCCTCAAGCTGGCCGTCCACCATCTGGGCGAGATGACAGGCCCTGGGTATGGACCCGATAAGAAGGCGCTGCTAAATAAGAAGGAGAGAATGAAGCTGGTGGAATGCTCCAACTGGATCAACGTCTTGGATACGCTCGAGGAGATGAGACGGAGTAAAGAATGAGTAAAGAATGATTGCATTTGCATGGATAGAGGTGACAAATCACGTAAGATAGAGATACCATGACCAACATATAAGGATCGTGTGCGAGCCGGTTCCGGCAGGAATTACAATATGGCGTACTGGTTAACATAGCGAACCAGCATGATTGGAAAGTCTCATCACATTTCAAGAGCAAATATTCAGAAAACATTATTGAAATGACTACAAGGTGGTCTATCTCGCAATGACTCTTTCATATGCATCAACCCACCCCGACGCCTTGGAAGCTGTCCTGAAATCACAGGACGGGGTATTGATCTTCTTCCGAATGGTATCATGCGCTGAACCCCTCGTATACTGAACGAGAACTAGACACTGCGGTGAAAATGCTAGATCGAAATGAACCCCGAGAACTCCAGATCCGTGCCATGGTACCATCCAGGCACTCTTGGGCGGGAACTCGTCGCCCCAACGCCTGTGAATCATTTCCAACTCCCTTTGGTGGAATGATTCTATAATTCATACACGAATGCCAATCAAGAAGTCTTGACCTTGATGACAGAGTTGCCGGTAGGATCTCATCTTGTTATTGGTCCTGGCAGATAGGGCCATGAAAATCCTGTCTTATTCAACGGCGAGGGTCGGTAGAAGGTGGTGGCTTGATTATTCTTTACACATCGGCAGTATTTGGCATGGTACTGGTGTGTACGCGACAAACTGTTGGCAGCTTATAGCTGTTATCGACTGGAAGTCAAAGGCATGAACGCAACATGGTTCATGTGGGAAGCGAGACGATGGTATCGTCCGAGGAAAGAGACTCGGTGGTGTCGCCAGTGTGAAGAGTGATACTAGTGTTGCCGGAGGGAAGAGAGACGGTGGTGTCACCGGAGGGAGCCGCAATGGTGTCGCCACAGGGGACCTCGCTCTCTCGGACAGAGGGATGATTGCCACTGTAACTGCTATTTTGTATTGTTGTGGACTTGTCAGGAACGCGACTCACCACCTTCTGGTGATGATTCACCTGCGGTGCACTGCTTTTTCTGGAGCGCATCGAGTCCCGATTACCGTCATCTGGCCACCCAGCTTGCTCATGAGAGGCAGTTTTGTAAAACTCGTCCAGCTCTTCAGAGGTTACACGCCTCGTGTATGACCTCTTCTCAGCGTCAGAACACTACTCTTGGACTTCGCCTTCGTCGTCGCTGCTCATTCGTTGCCGTTTCTGGTCATGTGATTCAGATGCCAAGGACTCGATCTCGCGCCGCTTTCTAGGGCTACCTGGGTCATTGCCGTTGGGAGGATGCACAGCTGGGATGTTTGCCGCCTCCTTTAGAGCTGCATCGGAGTCGCCAGGTGCTTGCGAGGCCTCCTCGACTGCGGCAGAGATAGCGTCTCGACTGTCGGTACCGTTGGCTCTGGCTTTGGGACTCTGCGTGTCGCGGTCTGTGAGCGGCGTGGGGTTCGTGCTCGATCCTTCACCAGCCTTGCGAGAGTGCTCGAGCTTGAACTCGGGACTTCCTTGGTAAGGATTCTCCTTGTCCGGCTTCTTCAGCGGGTTCTCAACGTAGAACGCGCGAAGGACCTCGACGGCTTGAGAAATCTTTTCCTCGCTGGCATCCAGATGTGTCCACCAGGGTTTGCCGTTGATGTCGTCGATTTGCTCCTTGGCATAGATGGAGCTGAAATATATGCTAGCAATAGCAATGCTGCGGGCGTCCATGAGAAGCGGGAGAAGGGTGAGGCAAGAGTCGTTTAGGAAGGCCCAAGCAGCATGCCTGAGGCTCTTGTTGTGAATGCAGCCGATGCCCTCGAGTGCCTTGTAAAGCTGAGAATAGGGAGCATCCACCATCAGGTCAAAAGTCAGCTTTTCGAGCATGATTTCCTCGTTGTGCAGGATACTATCCCGCCAACGCCAGTACTCTTTCGACTGCTCGTCAATAACGAGCCTAGCATTCTTTTGAGCGACACGTGCGACGGCGATGATGATGTCCTTCGTTTTGCGACAGTTCTCTTCGGTCTTGTTTGCCAGGAACAGGGCTGTTGCGGCAATGTTCTGTGGATATCAATATGTTAGTCGTGGTTGACAAGAACGAAAGGATAGCAGCCGAGAGCAACTCACATAGTGATGAATGCCGCCCCTCTCTTCTACCATGCTCATGCGCATGTAGAACCGGTGGAAATACATGCCTGCCACGTACAATGTGGTCTGAGGGAGCTGTAGCAGTAGGCCTGCCTGGTAGATAAAGTTGACACCCTTGGCCCGTCGAAGTCTTTCCTCGGCGGGGTGCACACCTTCCAGGATGCTGGGAGCGCTCAGGACCTCATCCCCGGTGAAAACCCACTGCGACTCGGCCATCTTCGCCGGATCTGCGGCCTCTCGGGGCGTGGAATGGCCGCCGGTGCGCTGCGACGAGCTCTGGCGTGGCGAGGAAGTGCGTGTAGAGTACGGGACATGCGTGGGCGGCGAAGGAGCAGCGGGCGGTACGTCGCGTCGCTTGGTGGGCGACTTTGAGGGTCGGCTGGAATGGGCGCTGGTGTTGACGGGTCTGGTAGGCGGTTGATAGGACTCTCGTCCGGGTGGTCGGTACCGATCGATACTAGCCATGGTACCTTTTACGGGCGCCGTGTGTTGTGTTCCTGCCTCGCCGGATAGGTGTTCAAAAGCGACCAAGGAGGACGTTGTTGAGGGTGTGAGATCGGATGGCGGCTCGTGTCTCGGCGCGCGCGTGGTTGAGCGTCATTGGTGTTGATCAGTGCTGGTGGTATTGAGCAGAAGTCTGCAAGAGCAAGAAGAAGACCAAGAATTGCAGGTGCCAGGTGCAGCGAGGGGCAGTCTTGCTGGTTGACAATCAACACCAAAAATCGAACAGATCTTTTTATCCTAGGGCCATTCGAATTGACGACGTCGTGCTTTCTGATGGACCTTCAAAGGGTCAGTGGGTCCTCCTTCGCCTCTCTTTCATTCTTTGTCTTGTTCCCACTGCACGCTTCGGCGCCAGTTGAGAGGCGGGCGACCGCGATTGGGCCCGTGCACATCTTATCGGACTCAAAGTGGGACTTACCCGGAGCATTAAAACGCCCCCAGAGCTGGTGAACCTAGAAATTGCCTATCATCGGCATATGAGAGACAGATGTGAATGCAACACTATTAGTTATGCTTTTCTTGTATTTTGTTTTCATTTTGGGTATCTAGAATTTGGCATAATGGACTGACGTCGCTCACAGGGGCTCCCCGTCGTTGCGCCCCCATAGTTTGACTGTACGATCATGTCCGCCACTTACAATCCATCTGGCGTCTCGACTTACATCGACACTTGCGACGGGACCCGTGTGCCCATCGAGCGTCGATATGAGTGACCAGTCGTCCGCCGAGAACACCTTGACCTTTTTGTCAAATCCTGCCGTGACAAATATGGTGCTCGTCTTTCTCGGCTCTCTTGCGCCCTTCTCGTCCAGTCCAGGTGAGACTGTGCCCGACAGAGGGTCGTCCAAGCCTTTATACCACCTGAGATCTGCCACGGCACTCGTGTGCGCTCCAATGCCGCCCGTCCTCGCGACTTTTCTCACGTCCCAGCACTTGACCCATCCATCGGCCGAGCCTGTCAGCAGTCGGTGTCCGTCAGAGCTCCAGTCCAGACCGTAGATCGGCTTGCTGTGTCCATCTAGATGTCCATCCAAGATCATGATGGTCCTACCAGACCGCAGGTCCCATACTCGGCCCATATTGTCCTGGCCTGCGCTTGCTAGTAATGACCCGTCGGAATTAAAGCTGACGGCAAAAACTCCCTTGGCGTGGCCTTCTTGTAGCAGCAGCTCTCTCGCCGTTTCTACATCCCATAGCCGCCACGTTGTGTCTTCGCTTGCGCTAGCCAGATATCGACCCGAGGGATGGAATTCCACTCTGCACACTCGTTGCGCGTGTCCTTGGAGCGTTGCCAGCGGTGTATCTTTTGTGAGGCTCCATAGGTTGACCTGTCCTTCTGCGCCTCCGGATGCTAGGTTGACCGAGTCTTGGCTGACGCCTGCCTCGGGTAGAGTCGCTCCTGGGAACCAGCTTATGCCGCCGATCTTGTTCGTGTGACCCCGTAGTGTGGCCTTCTCCTCCATGCTGGGAATCTCGATAAGTTTGATGCCGCCGCCCCAGTTGCCAGCCGCCACCATGTTTCCGTTTGGTGCTATCCGTGTCATGCTGACGTGGCGGTCGCCGGCTGTCTGACTGCCTTGCAGCTCGAATGGTTGTATCCGCTCTCTGATCTGCTTGCGGAACTTGACGTGTGTGCGCAGCTGCACTGTGCTGTCCTCCTTCAGACTTTCCAGGCGCTTCTTGGCTCTCGGCAGCGAGAACCTCGCAATGTCTTGTCGCGCGTGCAGCAGCTCGTCGCTGCCCTGTGTGTAAAACTCCTCGTCCATGTCCTCGTCGGCGTCGTCCTCGGGAACGTCCTCCATATCCACATCGGCGCTCTCGCCGCCGGCGGCAGCCCGCTCGACCTGCAACGTCATGAGCTCGCGCAGCCTGTCTCGCCTGTCGACGGGGCCCTCGCCGAAGAGGGTGACGGGCTCGCCCATCTCCCGCAGCTTCGCCCGCACGCGTCCATCGTCGGTCGGCACGGCTATGCTGGCGGCTAGTCGCTTTCGATCGAACTGGGAGAGAATGGCCGAGGCCTTTTCCGGGGCTATGCCGGCAGACGCCGAGGGTAGGTCGTAGTCATTGTCTGTAGGAAGCTCGTCAAGGGTCATGCCCCGGCTCTGGAAGTAGTGAGAAAGGTCAGCGGCAAAATTCACGGGGAAGCCACTTTGAAATGGGAATTGACTGACCTCTTGGACATCTTCTACATATGCCTGCCGCGCTGGGTGCATCATCTTGGGCGACGAGGCTGTGTTTGGGCGTGAAAAGTGCTGAAATTGAGAAGTACAAAGCTTGTGATCGTCCTTGAAAGGTAGCGGGAGACACGAAAGCTGCGGCGGGCGCAGAGCTGCCAAATTTTAGTGGGGCCGGCCAGGTATACCAGGTACTTGTGAGCCAACCTAAATTGACCAAAGCATCAAGTCTCTTACACACCACTAACCTAAATTTTTCCAACTGGAACATGGAAGAAAGAAGAGATATGAGTTCGAAAATCAAAAGTACACGATCCTCTTCAGAGGCAGGTCTACCAGTAAACCGAATTGCAACATCTGAAATCGAGGACTTGATAGGCTCGTGGCCGCGAAGACTTCTTCATGTTCAGAGCATGCAGTCGTTTCCATGGCAGCCAGGAAACATATACGGTGATACAAAGGAGCCAAGATATAATGCGCTATCTTACACCTGGGGTCGGTGGGCTTTGAAAGATCACGAGAACATCGAGGTCACGGGAATCGAGGTGCACAATATTCCCTGGACAATTCCCCGCGTGGATCCTACTCATTTCAGCACGAGCGAGTTTCGAAGCGTCTTGATGAGTATCGCCCGATCACCTGGAGCTGACATCGACGAACGCGGTCATACAGTGGAAGGCCAATCCCCGCCCGCTGATTTTGTATGGGTCGACGTTGCCTGCATTGATCAGAGGTTCAACCACGAATCCTACCTGGAAATTGGCCGGCAGGCAGACATATTTCGCGGGGCATCCTTGGTCTACATTTGGCTGACAGGCACAAGCAGCGACGATCTAGACGAAGCTGCTTTTGAAATTCGTGATTTCGCAAACGAGGCACGACGAAACATGCCCTTCCAGTATGAGCACTCGACGATCCATCCATCTGAAAGGGAAGCCGACTTTGAGCCGGACTGGCTGAGCAATGGCTCCAAGTCGCTTCAAGCTTTCTATAAGGATCCGTGGTTCAGCTCCCTGTGGACCCTCCAAGAGGCCTTCTTGCGCAAAGACGGCCGCTTTCTCTCTAGAGACGGATCCTTTGCGTGGCATATGGACTCGCTTGACGAAATAACGTTTTGGGACAGTCGAGACGGTCCTGTTCCCATAGAGGACCATCGAACGTTCTGTCTGGCCGAACTCACCTATGTCTGCCAACAGCTTCGCCCGTCAGTCGAGGCAAACTTGGCCGCCAGGGGAGTCGAGGGTGACGTTGACGACTCCATGGCCCTAGACGCTGCTGACATACTCGATTTCCTCGATGTTTCAGGACTTACCGCGTTATCTCGTGATAATCCCATGGCACTCTATTCTGCGGCAGTGAACCGGAAGCCTTCCAACACGCTCGATTGTGTCTACGGTATAATGCAGGTCTTTAATTTCCGTCTGGGCCAATCGAATCCGTCCGTTGGCACGGATGTCGAGTTCACTCTCCCAGTCCTGGAAGACGAGCTTGGCATTGCTCTCATGAACTTGAGCCCCGTGTGGAGCCAGTCGTTCAGACATGTCGACTGGCCTCGGAAACGTGGCAAGGACTGGCGAGTTACTAGGAAGGCCACTTTTCCCGAGCCCGCTTACAGCAACCACATGCCTTGGGCACCTGAGAGATATGTTTCCACCTGCAAACTCGATGCCGAGATGCTGGATGACACGACTTGGGGCCGCTTCCAAGGTTTGATGTGCCCCTTCCCGGCAATACGAGCGGCTTGGTCGTATATCAACGATAGTGACACATACATACAAGCATATTGGCTGGAGGGAGACTCGGATATGGCACTCGTGTTGGACGTGAACCCGGAAATATTTCCAGAGGGCAGAGAAGTTGGAGAGCATAATATACGCCGCGGGCCTATGCAGTACATGGTCGCCGGTAACTTGGCGAACAGATTCGGGGAAGGTCTCCAGGTCTTGCATCTGGGATATCATAAGCCAAGCCTCGACAAGTGCCATCATTTTGGGCTGATACTACTGCGAGAAGGAGCTGATAGCGAGTGCGTATGGCGACGCCTTGGGGTTTGTACTTGGGATATATACCCTCAGAAGCCTAACCCAGTGCGGAGTACTGAATCTCGACCACAGAAAGATGGATGGGTACCTTTTTATCTCGAGTCCTGTCCTGTTATTTATTGCGATGAGGATATCGATGAAATGCAGCTACACTGGGCGACATTGTCTATGGAATCTGAGACGTGGCAAAGAACGGCGGGTATTTTTGGTTGAGGCTACTTCCAAAAAGTTTAGCCTGCCTCCAGGTCATATGTTATCGTCTATGAAGAGCAGGTAAGGAGGCATCTGATCTTCGCGGGCTCTGCATTTTGTCCGTTATCCACCACAAGAATTCTCCTGCTTCAGGGTCAAGTTGTTTTAGCCAATCTTCATGTTGTCCTCGCGATGACGTGGTGTAACGCTATAAATAAAGATCGATGGAATAAGTGTGATGCATTCCCCTAAGCTGAAATTGCCTACTTTATCGTACATTGAAATCCATGAGGCTCTGGAAGGTAAGGGTGCTTTTTCCGCGGATCGGAGCCCCCAAAACCATAATCATAATCCTTAACCCATCTTATCAGACCAACCCGGACCCAAAACTCTGGGTTTACTTCGCTATTAACTGCACAATTCTTTGACTAAGATGGTGCCAAGAGCAGTCTAACCAGCTTTACCTCAGGAAAGTTATCGACAAAATAACAGCCGAGCCTCGCAACTCGTAAGCTGCCAAGGCCTCTGGCGAATAATGATGGCTTAGCTGTTTGGCAGCCTCTGCTATATTATTATAGCTGGAAAAATAATCGATTGCTTGTCCTCGTATAGTCTTTGAGATATAATAGTTTAGTATTATTTTTTTATAGGTAGTTAGAGTAAATATACCCTTTATATACGTAAATACGTGCGAAGAGCCTGCTTAAATGAATTATTTAAGATCTTATATAATGCCTTTGAATTTTATATAAGGCCCTAATATATATTCGTTTTCGATTTAAAAAGACTTTGTAAGATTGATAATTTTGTTGTTGGACTCAAATGATTCCCAGAAGCCGTCTAACTGATATCTTTTCGTAATGAGCCAGCTTCGCCGGGGGTTTTAGGTATATATAAAGAGCTATAATAACACTAGATATTAGGAAACAAGCCGTGTTCCAAAATCGTCCTTAAGTGTTTCTAGCTTTTTATTATCTAATGTTCCAGGCGGATCAGGGTCACAAATAATCCTATATGCCTGGGAAATACCGTAGATGTTATTTAGCGGATTTGTTACCTTGCGATGACTGGCTGCAGAGCACGCGGTATTTGGGAAAGAGATATGCAAAACCTTTATTCTACGCTGTTTTATGAGTTTGAGAGTATTATCGAGAAGTTCGCGGATTTTTGTAACAGATAAGTGCCGTCGCAATTGGCCCCCACGTTTGTGTAGTTCTGTTTCGAAACGACGCATGGTGTCCTATTTAGAATCATCGTTGACAAATGAATTCAACAACATAATCTCGTGCTTGAAGTCAGACAAGCACCATTTGCCTGTATTGTTTGGCGTGATGCCTTCGGTCCTTGTCATATTTCCCGTGTGTTTTGGCGGGAATCGCACTGGCACCACTCGGGATTGTTTTTCGTCGATCGCGAGCAGACGGTCTCGGAAGAGAATCCAGGCATCGGGTCGGAGTACCATCTCTTGTAGAGTCCACAAAGACTTGAACCACGGTTCTTCCAGTATTCGTTGCAGCTATATGACGTATATCGCTGACTCATGGCCTAGCTCATGTAGTATTTCGGCTACAGATTGCAGTGTTTCTGTCTCTGTTCGATCTTTTAGGAATTTAGCTGCAAGGTCCGGTATATCTTTTGATGCCTGGAAAATGTTGGTATAATTCTGCAAAGCCTCCGCGCGAACTTGCCCTTGTCCCGGGTACTAGTAAATGTCAGTTGTATTCAGTGTTGATAGCCATACGAATAACTCCTGTGCCCTCGCAAAGATTCCTAGTTGTCGACTAATCTTTTGCATCCGCAGTCGTATGGACTTATCACCTTCGCCTTCTTGTGCTTGGGGGATACACGCTATGTTAACCTATAGCCACTCGCATGGATCTTTTTGGACACCCCGAGCAGCACGCTTTATTGCGAGCTGGACCTGCGCGGGGGTGAAATGCTTGTGCTTGATCGAGGGAATTTTCTAATTAACGCCGTGAATTGTGACATGTTGGTTTTCGGTATTTTCCGAATTGTCGCGAAAGTTGCCCCAGGTGTAGCTAAGTACGTTATGTCTTGGCTCTAGTGTGTTGTCGTAGATATTTTGGCCGTTGTTACGATGTGACTTCATTATAGGGACATAAAAAAGTCGATCAGGCCAAATGAAATTGGTCGAAGTGCTCACTCCAGGTGCAGGCTCCTTATTCGTCCAAGGATTTGGAAATAACCGACTCATCATGAACTGTGATAGTATAGAGATAAATGATGTTTGATGCTTCCAGTGTAGGTAGGGATTCCAAAGAGGGACCTCAAAGAATAGTGCAAGCTCGGCTTCTGGGAAAAGAAAGATCTCACCTGAGCCAAAGGGTGAGGGAGGAAAGGGGGATTGAGGAGCGTGACAATGAAGTCTGAGTTGATTACTCCCTCTAGTATGAAGAGCTACAAAAGAGAGGTGCCGAAGAGCTGCCTGATGTACCCGAGCAGGTGGTCTGCGGTGGGTGCTGAATACGTTAATGTGTCAAAACAGTTATGATCAAACCCCCATTGAAAAGGCAAAAGGAATTGTTCAAGTATCAAGGTGTGAGCAGTTGGAAATAATGTTTGGCCCTGTCGATAATCGACAGTGGGCAGGGAAATCGACAATTCTGCGCGATGTATGTAGCTCTGAATTTTGCTTCTGCTTAACCTAGATACATATCTCTTTAGGCAGCAGTGCATATGTACCGAGGTAGTTTAGATACTCCGTATCTTGATTCGTTGTGGGTTACCATTACAGCCCCGTATTAATACGTGTATGGCATTTCCTCCATAAATACCTGGTACTGATACCCACCCATAAACAATCGAGGACTACGATGTAGGTAGGTAGGTATAGAGTACTGGAGTGGTGCCTCATGCGAGCTCCTGAAAACCGCTGAAGTGCGGCGCAAATCGTGGACTTTATACGTCAAATATCACACAGCGGACAGGTGTTCTCATTTTTGAGTTCAACAATCGCAAAAGAAGGACAGTCCCCGTAATCATTGAACTCCCAGGCGACTTGATGACTGTCAGACTGTATGCGCATGCACGACCCACAGATTGCAACGATGACGACTTAACACGATTGCCCACAGCAATCTCAGCGCCACAAAAAGTACAGAGATTGGAAGAAGACCAATCTCAAATAATGCGGATCCGACCGAGACCAATACGGCGACTCGATTTCAAGGGCAAGACTTGCCATTCCACTATCGTGCCAAAAAGAACTGTTCCTCTTTTAGCTTCAAATTAAATCAGATCTGTCACATTTTCGAAATGTCTGACAGCCTCGAGGGTACCCTCTATGTAAGGGCTGTGTCAGAGAAGAAAGTCAAGACGATTGATGCCCAAGATATCCCGATAGGCCACAAAACAGTGGTGGGTTCGCTATCAGCGTCTTCGCGTTCAACATTCTGTCTGCGGCACAATTATTTGTGTTAGAACAGACCATATTCTATCCAAGGTACGAATGGAAACTGTCGCAACAACCATTCTCTTTTCCTTTTCTTCTTTTGACAGGATTGGCTTGCTCGACAGCGAGGCCCGCGGAAGTATACGACTTTTAGCCGCAAAGGGTCGATTTTCTTTACGACATGGGAGAAAAATGAAAGAAGGAAGATCTCATCATTGCTGGCATAAATTGTGACCAGTTGAGCATAAATAGCAGGAGATCGTGTACATTTTAGGTACCTAGCCCCTATGTATCCAGTTATTCGAAAACCTCGAAGCCAACCAAATCAGGCGCCGGGTTACTTCCCACAGCAGCAAAAACAACCTGGTTCGCGTCGCCCGCGGCAAAGCCGTCGACCTCGATCAGCAGACGTCCCGTGTCGGACCAGTCGCCGCCGCTGATGGGGAACGCCCATCTCTTGGCCGTCCCGCCGTTGACGCTGACGGTCAGGTTCCGCGTGTTGTCGCCCCAGTCCCACGCCGTGGCGAGCGCGACGTCGTAGTTGATGAAGTCGACGCCGAGCAGCTTCGTCCCGGCCGCCGAGGCTGAGACCGAGGAGATGGTCAGGGAGCTCGACGTACCCGGGTACAGGTCGCCGACCTTTTGGCCCTCGGGCAGGCAAGTGTTGGCCGAGCAGGACACCACGGCCGCTTGGCCGGTCACGCTTCCCGAAACGGCGCTGTAGTATCCGGAAGACTTGGGTGTCGCGCTGGTGTATGCGATGTTGGAGAGGACCAGGATCTTGAGTTCATGGCCTGCCAAGTCAAAGGTCTGGGATCCCGTCAAGGACCCGAGGTCTGAGGCAGCCCAGACGTCCCGCACATCGGCTGACTCTACACCGAGAACAGATGCGAAGTCCACGCTGATAGTCTGAGAGTTGTTGCGCCAGTTTGAAATACCCAGCACAATCCGGGAGTTTGACAGATTTCCCGCCCACAGGTCGTACTCTTCCTCAGTATAACGTCGTACAAGTTTGGTAGGCTCGCCCAACGCATCTTGGTTGATGGCAATTACTTCGGCGTTGGAAAGAATGTCCAATGAGTCCTGCGGCGTGACAGATGTGTCGAGAGAAGCCCCGATTCCTAGGGGTGACTTGTTGATCGCCCACAGGCCAAAGTGGAAGCGCTCTTCCTCAAGGGAGAGGGCTTTGAGGCCGACTCTGGAGACTCGTCAGTATTCGTACGCAACTGTATAAGTTATAGCACTTACATCAACATGTCCATGTCAGCATATGCTCCAACCGTGGTATACTTGTAGTACGGAACCACCTCGTTGGTGATGCGCCATATACTCCGCCACGCGTTGTAAATGTCATTGCTGATTCTCCAAGAATTGCCAATGGCAGATGCCCTGTTTTGGTTGTCAGGCATCTTCACTGACAATTACTTCAGTAACAACCAGATTCTAACTTACCATGCTCCGACATCCTCGCCAACGCCCCATTGGCAGACAAAATAGTTGATGTCGCGATCGACAGCATCGAGTGCGGCGGCCATCGTCTGAAATCGTGCTGGAGAACCAGATTCCGCCGAGTCGTAGTCTGCCATTGTAACATTGTTGACCGGGTAGCAGTTGTCGTATCTAACAGATGATGTGTCAGTACCAGCTTGAGCATATCTGGAATAGGCACAAGATTCTTACTTCAACGAATCGCCACCCCAGCTGGCAAAGGTCTGAGCATCAATCTCCTCGTAACCTGGATGGTGTTAGTTAGGCACAGAATCTCGAAAACTCGGAATCCTACCCAGACTGGCTGGAAGATCAGTACTGCCACACTGCAGATAACCTCCGCCCGAGTACAACCCGTACTTGAGACCTAGGCCGTGGATGAACTCGCCCAGGGCCACGGGGCCCGAAGGGAACAGAGTCTCGTTAAACTGGATCCTGCCCTCGGCGTCGCGGTCTCGCGAGGGCCACCCGCAGTCCGTCGTGACGTACGTGTACCCCAAGGAGGCGAGGCCGAGGTCGACGAGGCCTTGTGCGTTAGTCTTGATGATGTCCTCGGTCGGAGAACAGCCGTAGTAGTTGTAGCTGTTCCAGCCCATGGGCGGCGTCGACGTCCGGGCATTGACGGCGTTGGCTGCTGGCAGCCATGCCAGCGCCGCTGTCAACCATGAGATCTGATCTGGCCGGGTGGGTGCCATCGTGAGTCGCTATTGTCGTTGTGGTTGATTCGAAGAGGCCACGATAGAGACATGGGACCATGCCCTTTTATATACTTTCTTCGATACCCCATTCCGGTGGACTTGTTTCTCTCATGACACGTGCAAGAGAGCAATATCGCCATTTGGCGTAGCATCGCGCCCCCGCAAACGACTCTCAGATCCGCGAAGAGCACGGTTGGCACAAGCCGGTCCCAGGTTTCTCCATCCAGTCACGAGAGATGTCTGCAGTGCGTACTACACTAATACAGGCACGAAGGCAGTTTGCCGCCCGTGGTTCATGCGGGGAAACCCGGTCTATAACCCCACAGAGATCTGCTCACTTCGGGATGAAAGCCGACCCGAGATTTCGTACACGACGGCGCCGTTAAGCGGACCTATCAGGGACGACTTGGACATACAAGTACGTAGTACACTGTATAGACTGACAGCTATGAGGAGGCCACCCCTGGCTGTTGGAAGAAGACCACACCGGTAGTCCGTGGCATGGCTGCTCCAATGGGATGTCATCGCCAATATGGCATATTAACTTCACATTCTTGGTGGCAGCCGAAACCATGATTGGGCCGACTATTGCTCAAGTCTCCTTTCCCTCGCCTTTTTTCCACATGCTGGCTAGTCGCTAGATCCGAGCGTCATAGTTCTTGGAACAATACGATCTCGAGGCGATTGATCTAACATTGGTTGGGTAATTTTCAGAATACGTGAGGCTCAAGGGAATTATTTAATGCATATTTTGGGTTGCTGTACAGTAGTAAGTATAAATGTTCGCATTTTCACGATGCCGGGCTATTGGAAGAGATTGGAATACAAGTTTAAGAATCCATGAATAATATTATTATATGTGCCGAGCATGTATGTTCATTGTACAAACCATCATTATATACCCGAAGCGTCCCAATGAAGAGTCATTCCGCCCAAGTTTGATGCACTGCATCAGCCATCCGCGGAATTTGTTATTACTGGGTCGTCTGTTCTTCCTCCTCCTCTTCCGCCTCCTCTTGGCGGTCCTTCAGCTCGCCCTCCTCGCCCTCGCCCTCTTCTTCCACTTCCCACATCATTTCCTGGCGCATATACGATAAGCATTGGTCGAGCTTGGACGGGGAACCCGGCACAGATTCGGATTCGGATGCGCAATACTCACCAACACCCGCCAGATACAGGTACCTCGCGAATACGCCGAGGTGGACGAGCCGCGCCCGGTAGATGGGCGCGAGGCTCGTCTGCGCCGCCAGCGACCGTAGGAGTATGTATCGCGACTCGTCGCCCTCCTGCTCGGCCAGCGCCTTGGCCGCCTGCATGTGCCGTACCTTGCATGCCACGACCAGCCAGTGCGCAAACAGCCGCCGTGTCGTCGCGGGCAGGTCAGAGGACGTGCTCAGGCCCAGCCCGAGCCCTCGCTTTCGGCGGTCGTCCCAGATCTCCGCGCGCCGCTGGTCCACTTCGGCCACGGGCCTGGCGGCGCCGCCCCGCAGAAAATCTATCATCTCCGCGGCCGGTACGGCGGGGGCTCTTTCCCGGTCGATGGGCAAGCCGCGGAGGTGCGAGACGAACTCCTCGGTGAGGATCTCGGTCTCGGGGCCGCCGACTGCCTCGTTCGCCTGCAGGGCCGCCTCGATCTGAACTCGCATCTCCATGTCCACCTCGTCGCACTCGGTGCAGTAGGGGAAGGCAAAGTCGGGGACGTTGCGGGCGATGACGCCGTTGCACTCGCCGAGGGTGTTGCGGTTGGCCTTGGCCTGGTCGCAAAGGAGAGTGTCGAACCCTTTCGTTGCATTGGCCTCCTGGATCGGGTGCCCGAACAAGGCGCACGTGTTGTAGGTGTTGACCAAGAGACACATGTTTGGACCTGTCGACGGCTTTTTGACGCAGCTGCAATACTCAAGTGATTCTTAGGTCTTGCAAGTTTTCTTTGTTGGTTGGATTCTGTAACTCCCGGATTGGGCTCGATGGTACTGGGAATCCATGGCGGTTTATCATGCATTATTGAGAACAATAATGCCTTTGTCTCATGATAGTCATTGTCAAATCGTTTGAAAGGTGACAAAGTGAATCACTGCGTTGAAGAACAAGTGTATTGTTGACCATCAGACAATGTCGTCAAAGAAAGCAATAGTGTCGCTGAGCCTTCATCGCCGACACTCCGAATGATGAATTGCCACGGATTCATTGTGGCGGAGAGATTGTGACAACATGCTTGGTGATGTAACATCTTCCAGATAGCATATACTCAAGTATAGAGTCGTGGATAATTTGCAAAGATGAACAGATAGACATGTTGTGACTGATGTTGATATTTGTCGGGAATTGTGTAAATTAGTCTTGTCATAATTATCGAACTACGATGACCGTTGTTCCTGCGCCCCTTAGATTGGTCCTCGAGAGGGCGTAGGATCGTTTCCGGACTTCTTCTCAGCGGATATCTCCTCGCTCACATTTTCCACAACTACTAGACTTTGATTCGACCTCCAATCGAGGCCATGATCGAGAATAGCCGGATACTTTCGGACATAGTAGCGCATCCCAAGCATGAGGACAATACTCCCAACACTGAACGCGGCAGCCATGGGAAAGCCAATGGGATACCTGGGAGAGTCGCTCGTCTTCCAAGCGCTGAGCGGAATTGTGGCGTGGCCGACATACACCAGAGTCACAGTGGCAGCAACGAGTATGGAGCGCGCCTCGGGCTCCTTTCGCAGTATAATGGCGAGCCAGGCTATCAGAGCGTAGCCCCAGGCCGAAGTGGCGTAGGTGAGGAAGTAAAACGTCAGAATCGTGGGGTGGGAATCGGGCCATCCGGCCAGGACTGCCGTCGCGACCAGTTGAAGGGCGGCGGCTCCGCAGGCTACCTGCCATCGCCACTCCTTCCAGTCGCTCAGGGCGTTCAGTCCGATGTTGCTGACGATAGAAATGGCATAGCCGCCCAGTGGAATGAGGTTGACTGTGTACGTAGAGTACATCGAATTTCCCGAAGCATCTTGCAAACCCTTAAGGTAGAGCAAAATGTACGAGTTGGCACGTTGCGACCAGGCGAACTGGAGATATGCCCCGAGGAACAAATACGCCACTGGACTCACAAGGAGCAATCGAATTTTGGTTCGAAGAAGCTTCCACGAAACAAGCCCGGAAGTCGTTGCACCGGCATGAGACATCCTCTTGTGCGCGAGTGCGCGTTCTTCCTTGCTCAGATATAAAGCGCGCGTGAAGCTGGGGGAGTCTGGAATCGCGATGAGGCCGACAAAGCCCCAGGACATCGTAATGATGCCAGAGACGATGAATAGCCACTGCCAGCCCTCGAGCCCGTTGACGCCGTCGAGGTTCTTGTATAGTGCTGCTTGAAGGATGCCCAAGAACATGTTGCCCGCGACTCCGCTGACTCCAAAGATGGCGACCCTCTTGCCGAGTTCTTTGGGTGTGTACCAGTTGAAGATCAAGCTGACGATTCCTGGCCAAGAGCTCGACTCGAAGACGCCCAGAAAGAATCGCAGGGCATACACAGTTTGCGCATTCTTCGCTCGGTAGGTCACGAGAGTCAAGGTGCCCCAGATGATCTCGCAGAAGGGTAGGAAGAGTGAGGGACGGACCCGAGTCTGTGCCATTTGGGCTGGAACGAGAAAGATGGCGTAACCAATTGAAAAATATGTCGTAAACTCGACGAGCTCATTACCATAGAGCGAGAGAGCCTCCTTCATTCCAGAAACGTAGGCCTGTGTCGTCCCTGACTGATCCATGTCCTTGAGCAGGCCGGCGACTGTCATGCATGCATTAGCGAGATGCCAGTAGGATGTCGTACCAACGAAGAGTTCTCATCAGATTCATCTTGAAGATGAGTAAATTTATCGTAACTTACTGCTATAGTGTTAGTATACACAGCCAAGACACCACCAGATGTTCTAGCTCTCACATGGAAGTACCATAGACTTACCTAAATGCCCAAACTAGGAGGAAGATATCAAGTTTGAGTACAAGAACATGTTCTGGGTCCTTGAAATAAGGATGAATTCTGCCCAACCATGATTGCAATGGTTCATGTGGAAGTGGCTCTTCGCCGGTTGTCACATTGTCCGTGAGCGACATCATCTCTAAACGTGCCGATAAAGTAGCTCAGATTCAGGAGTAACTTTAACAATTGCTTCAAGAGCAGTGTTGTCCCAAAACGATGACATGAACTCACGGCGATGCTGCTCTTATCCAATTCATCGCGATGCTGTAATTGAGACATGGGGGTGCCCACGCCGGGCTGTTGCCGACGATACATAATCGACAGAGGAGATGTCGTGATTTGAAGAAGCCGCCATCTCATGTAACACCATCTAACGCTTTTGGTTTTGGCGGAAATGCACAATACAATTACATCCTGATGTTTTGTGCCATTTTCCTGGAAATGTGTTCAGTATTTAATCCTGCCATAACTTTCCTTGAAAACCAGTTCTTACTGTCATATATGCAAAAGTTCAAATTGCCGAATGATTCTACAATAACCAAAACGATGCGATTGGTTGGAAACCTCAAAGGGCATATGTCGTATATTACCCTGTCGATGATGTTATCGTCGGTTGTGGAGTCTCGACTGCATAACTGCCAATGGCTGCTGTGTGCGAAAATGCAGTTTCTGAGACAGTCACATTTGCCAAGTCCTCAAAGCTCACATTGTGTCGGGCAGTTCCCGACAGCCTAGTACGGTGTTCGCATACACCTGATAGATAATGTGAAGTTTAAATCGCGTTCCAAAGTGACATTCGTGATTAGTGTACATTTGATGGGCATCGATTATACCACCTGAGTTACACGCCAATCGTATGAACGACTTTCATACGTAAAATCTTCCACACGATTACAGCTCGTCCATACCTACTGAATAAAATTCTGGCCATAATGCCTGCAGAGTCGTCATCCCGACCGCCATACCCAGCATACCTCCCAACTAGGCCGGATGGATATGCTGCAACGATAGACGTGGCACCCTTCGACGGCGACGAGCCTGGCTCTCGCGCGGACCCCGCGAAACCTCACCTGCTTATACCAGAAGTGGAATTGACAAACATCACACCTAGGATCGGAAGCGAATTGAAGGGCATTCAACTCAGCGAACTCTCCAGAGAAGGACTAGAGTACGTAACTATATGATTTTTTTTGATTTATTCGACATGGTATGATGTATGAAATGTGACACTCGTGTGCTTCGCCTGCCCGCGGCCATGTCATCCCTTGCTACGGGTCCAGTTTTTCAAAGTTGAAAATGCTCATTTTTTATGATACAGTGAGGTTGCTCTACTAGCCGCCGAGAGAGGAGTTCTCGTCTTTGTAGGTTAAGGGTCGTCACAGGCCGGTACAAGAAGCTGCCACTGACGTGGTGAAATGCAGAGAGATCAAGTATTTGCCGATATTGGTTTTGACAGACAATTAGAAATTGTCAGACACTATGGACCTCTGCATCAAGTATGTTATACCAAATCCGAGTTTCATTTGACACGATCTGAATCAGAAATTTTACCACTATAGCACCCAACAATGGGTTACCCAAAAGGCACAGGACCCGAGTTCCATGTTGTTTACGCCGATGAAAACGCGTAAGACTACACGGTCACTTTCATGAAGACCAACATCAACTAAACAGAATACTCCACGACAGAGGTAACCTGCGCACCCTGCTAGGCCCGCGCACATCCTACGACCTCTGGCACATCGACCAGACCTTCACCCCGAACCTACCTTCCACGACCTTCTTCTGGGTCCTCGAGACGCCCGCGTCCGGCGGCGGCGACACGGCCTTTACCAGCCTGACGGCGGCGTACGAGGCTCTGTCGCCGACTTTTCGGAGCCTCCTCGCCCCCCTGAGCCTGCACCACACCTCGGCATCCGTCGGCGAGGTCGCTCGTCTGGGTGCGGAGCGGGCGCTGCGCGAGGCCGTCTCGACGACGCATCCGCTCGTCACACGGCACCCGGTGACGGGACAGCCGTCGCTGTTCGTCAACCCGACGATCGCGCGCAGGGTCGAGGGCATGCTGCCCGAGGAGTCGGACACTTTGCTCAAGTTCCTCAACGAGCACATCCGGAGTCTCGATTTCAGCTGCCGCGTCAGGTGGGAGACGGGGTCCGTCGTCGTCTGGGATCAGAGGGGTGTTGCTCACACTGCCGTCCCGGACTTCAGGGACGGCGAGAGGCGGCACATGGTGAGGATCATCCCGTATGGGTCTCAGTCCCAGCCTGCGTTTCCGGAATTGTATGGGAAAGTGAATGAAGTATGACCGTCAGTCACCCACCGGTTCGATCTTCCAGCAAGGGCTCTGTCCCCCCGTGGAAGCGGTTCTCAACACGATCACCATGCGTCGCCACATTCATCTCGACATCATTTACAGGCTCCATGTTTTGGGCAGTTGATTTGTTATTACGACTATATGTATTTAGGTATTTGGAACATCATAGATATTCTCTGGGATCGCAAGTGACAGAGTTCTTTCGGAGGTCCTATTTCACAACCTTTGAGATCACAGAATGGAGCGTTCCCTTTTTATTCATCTCCATCTACTGTCTAGTATCCCGAGGGTCTGGAGACTTCCCCACGGCGAGCCGCTGTAATCCCATGCCATGAACGCGGCGACAGGGGCACACGATTAATAAACTCATAATCGCCAGGGTCCTCACCCTCATTCGAGAACGGATCTCGAAACTTGAAGCCAATACACGACGTGAGTTTATCTCTAGTATCACGTTGGGGGTGCTTATTCCAGACGTGATTATTATCATACACGGGCATGCGGAACACGATCCTACCTGTGGGGGTATACATGAACTCGGTCGGGCGCTTCTCAGGCTCCTCGGCGACGTCGGGCCCCTCGCACTCGTGGTACAACAGCCACCAGCCGAGCTCCTCGAGGTCGCGCCACCATTCGGTGATCTCGCGGGGCGCCCTCTTGTCGCCGAGCCCCTGCAGATTGTGGGCGTCGGCGATGCGGTATACGGACCAGTAGTACCCGTGCGGCGGCGGCAGGGCCGTCCGGAACGGGTCGAATGTGCACTCGAGCAGCGCCTTGTCCTCGTTGATGCACTGCAGGGCAAACTCCATCAGCGCAATCTTCCACGTCCACGAGTCGCCGTGGTGGAGTTTGCGGTACTCGGCAAAGGCCCGCCTCAGTCTGCGGCGCTTCTGCGGGTAGGCGGCGATGGCGGCGGCGTCGGGAAGGTCGTGTTTCGGCTGGTGCCTGATTGCGGGCGGTGGTCTCGGGTTGTCGTCGAGGGGTCCTCCGAGGATGGAGCATTCCTCGTGCGATATGGCGATCGTCTCCCAGGGCATCAGTTTGCATGTCTTACACGGCATCTGTATCAGCGGTCTGTACTCGAAAGCGCAATCTTCGTTTGGGCAGTGCATCTTTGTCCAAGTTGTGTAACACATTTTGTGGACTCGAGACCTAGTCGTCTGCTTGGAAGTTTAGTCGATGAGGTGTAGAATGAGGGAATGAGATCCAGCCTAGTTAGCATTTGCTCAGAGGGAGTACCTGTGGATTAATGGGTAGATCTGTTTTGTGGCGCTCCCAGGTTATCAGTCATTTGCAGTATATATTGAGATTCGATACCAAGCCATTATTTGACAACAAGGGCCTCCAGTGGCACTGTGCCTGATGTTTAACAAAGAACCTGTATAGTAACATCCAGGTAGGGTCTCATCATGAGACTGGGCCATTGCAAAGAAGAGATTCGAATGCCTTGCTTTTGAGGCTCAAGCTGAAGTTCACTTGCTTCCTCAGCGACATCAGGATCACACTGCTTAGTGAAACTTGCAAAGTGCTATGTTTGGATTGATTTAAACAACATTCGGGGTATAATGATTCGTACAAATGTCCTTATGACATTGAGATAAAACACCTCTACACTCCCGCAAATGGTGAACCCACGAATTGATGCAGCCATTGCTCCGCTAATGCATAACACGAAAAGTTGCCGTCCCTCTTGAGTGCTTTACGAACTCAAGGCCAGACAAGCGTCGACGGCTTGGCCAACTCTAGAATCATGTTAGCACAAGTATCAAGAGACGAACAGATTAGAGCAAGACAAAACTCACCTGCCCTCCTTCTGATAGACCACATCACTGATAATATCACGGTCCAGGTCAGGGAACATGCCTGCCAGAGTTTCCACAACATTGTTATGTTCAGCTCTGTGCAGTCGTTGGGCTTCAGCTACTTCGGCGCTTGCCTGTCTTGCGGCAGCCTCCTGAGCAGAAAGCTGTTGTCTGGTCTCCCGCGAAGGCCGACCATCTGTGCTAGGCCGCGGTGAAATCCTTGGTGTGCCGTCAGGTTGAGGTGTCCGCGAGGGAGAGGAGCTTGGCCCCGGTTCATCCGAGAACATGCGCCCTATAGTAGAGAGAGGCTTCTGTATAGATCGAAGGAGCCCAGTTATGGGGGCATTATCGTCACTCTGGTCGGAAGACAGCGACCGGCGTGGTGTGCCTGTCGAGTCTACATCGAGAGACGGACGAGTTGATGATTCACCGGGAGAGTTCAGGCCAGTCTTCTCAGAATACTGCTCTTGCCGGGGCGATGTCTCAGCATGACGATGCTTCTCGGCAATAGTAGATACAGCGCTCTCCACGTTCTTCTCAAAATCCTCATCAGTTATCGTAAGTGAGGTACGATCCATGTTCTCAACGAACTGAATAGCGCCCATCTGTCATGTGTTAGCCATATGAAGACGAGTAGGAAATCAGTCATGCTATGCTTACGAGAGACGACAAGTAGTAGCCGGCTTCGCCACCAAGCTTCTCCTGATTTCTAAAGCGTAGGATATACTGCACGTTGGAAACGAGGTGGTCTGGGTTGCTTTGCAGGACAACATAGATCAGAAGGGGCATGAAAGAATCTGCGGATGAGTCTGACTTGGCGTTCTTGAGAAGGCCTGAGGATGCAAGTCAGTCGGTCGTCTTCCAGAACACTATTGATGCCACTCACCAAAAATGACTTTACAGCAGTTCAGAACACAGATAATCTTGTCTCTGGGTGCTCTGTAGGACCGTATCTTGAGTAGTTCTGTTGAAGTTAGACATGAGAGCAACCGTCTTCATCTTGAGCGCCATACCTTGCTGTGCAAGCGTGAGGAAGCGCTTGCCACTGTCGCTGGTGGCAGGGATATCGAGATGTTCCTCTCGCACCCATCCATAAATATTAATCTTTTGTGTGAGAATCTCGTCACGCTCCACGTCTTCCTGGTGCTGGCCTCTGCGACCCGGGCCCATGGTCTGGTCGCCGCGCCGTCTAGACTTAGATCCTGGGATTGGTTGTGGTGGCGGTATGGCCGGAGAGAATGTCTGAGTGTATAGCCTGTTCATAACGAGTTTTTCCATGCCCTCACGCGCGTTGTCAAACTCGGCATCCGAAACATCTCTCCATACCTCACACTGCGCCATCTTGTTGGCAATGAAGGCAAGGAAATCACTTATGATTTTGACCTGCTCATGGACCATCCATTGCCGCTTGGCAAACTCCTGCAAAAAGGACTTGAGATATCTCGCGACAGGGTCGGCCTTCTTGTTCTTCAGTTGCTCGAGGAAGCGGTGGAAATCGAAAGGTAGACTTGGCTCTGGCTCAGGTTCCGGAGGTGGCGGCCTGTGCATCGTGGCCGCAGGCGATTGGGGTTCGCCCTGCGGCATCTGATCTACACCGTCTTTTGGCGGCACCGGCGGGCCCTGATCGTCACTGTCCTTCTCTTTTGGTTTCGACTTGGTGCTTGTCGGAGATGAGGTAGAAATCCGCAAGCCTTGCATCTCCTGGAGTTGTTGTGCGAATCCAGGGCCGATGGGTTCCAGGCTCGATTTCCGTGGAGGGTGCTGTGGCGAAGGATTCGCAAAGAATGGCGAGGCAATCTCTAACCGTGGGCTCATGACCGCCTCTACGTCCGGGCCACCTCCTTCCTCTGGAAACTGCTCCATGATGCTCTGGATTTCCGATCTAGAGTTACCCTCCTGCTCGTCCTCGCTGGCATATCTCCGGTCATCATAGGCAACGTCGGACCGCGTCGGAGACGGTTCTGGGGCGTGTCCCCTGGATCTGGCCGAGCTCGATCTGGATGGCGGTTGGGAGCCGGAAGGAGTCGGAGGTGTGGGGTCAACGAAAGCTGGCGTTTCGATCGTCAAATACTGAGGTTTCTTGGGCTTCAATGTCGCAACCGAGTCCTCCATCCTCTCGTCACTAGGCTGATTCAGAGCCTCGCGGCCCTTGCCCTTGTCGGCCGGGGCATCTTTGGCTGGTGGTTCCGGGGCCCGCTCCTCCGCCTCTTGTGCTGCCGAGGTGTGAAGACCGACCACATCTCCGGACGGCAGAGGCTTCGAGGTATCTTGGGCAGGCTGGTCTGCCTGTGCAACCGCCTGTTTCAGTTCATCTTTGGCTCCCGACTGGAAGTTTGTGAGAGCTTGGCCATCCGCCTCGGTAGTGGTTGTTGCTGTGGTTGCATCGCTCTTGTTAGGCACGATGGCTTCGGGTTGCTTGGCCGTGGGTTCGCTCATGGTGGTGTCATGATCAGGTTCTTTCCGAGAAGTAGGAGCATCAGAGTCGCGCGGGGACCCGATGGCAGCTTGTGGCGATTCTGGAGGCATGCAGGGCACGGAGACGAGTCTGCCCGCTGCTCGAGGTGGTCGAGGGTGTTTCAAGGTGATCTGGACTCGAGGGGCAGCAGCTATCGTTATCGGATCGAGGGTATTGAAGGGGTCCTAGGATTACCTTACCTTGGTTAGCTGAGCTGCCTAGGGCCGACTGTGGCTGTACCTGAGCTGAGTGTGGCGCTACACGGGTCACCTTAGAGCATTCCAAGCCACGACCCTGTCTACAGAACAAGAGTGTATCACAACTTATAATATAAAACAAATTTTGTACTCGAGAACACGTTATAATGTATATTTATGTGTTTACCTGATATATTGTTTGGTTGTACCATTGCAAATGCATTTGTTGTCTTGGAAGGCTTGAATAAAGGCAGCCGAACTGCTAGGTCCTGTACACCACTATAAAAGATCGACATCGGTCGTGTGCTCGAAGTCGGGACAAACCCATGATCAACAACTAATAAGATGTTTGATGTTCCGGCCCGTCTGTTTGTAACCTTGTAAACTTCCAGATTGCACCATGAATCCTTGGACGCAAGTTGCACTCTAATCTGACCTTGACTGGTAACGTGTATGCAAGTTCGAAAAGTCACTCTGCTCATTTTTATCAATTCCTTGTAGAAATATATCGCGACCGAGTACAGATTGCAGTCTCTCTGAGGCACTCCTTTGCAGCTTGCCGAATATTCCTATTCCGACGAGCCTCATGCGTATCTCGGTAATATGTAAGAGGGTGCAACAGAATAATAGATGATGCTTCGGGGCTGCGAAGTGTTGTCCTTTGCGCCGCGCCCAATGCAATGTCATATCGTCGGCCTCTATTACATGCAGCATTACAAATTTCAAAGAGATCGTAAGCTGCAGCCATGATTAATCACATGCATATTTCTACATTATACATATGTACTGGTCACTGCAAAGCGCCATGTGGCTGTCTAATAAAGTGCAACAGTTGAAGTCAAAGTCATGATGCCACATTAGCGCCTTGTATATCAAAGTTCCGTGTAAAATCAACTGTCTCCGTTCGACAGTAGAAGTGCGGCATGGCGGTGACACGAAGGAAAACACATGTTCCATCTAGAACTTAAACATATATTCGCGTCAATTAATCGTTGAACAGTCTTTTGGTTCGCGGAGCAATTATATGTGGTATCTTTTGAGCAAGTAAACATTGGCGAGTGTGGGTATATTGAATGCTTCTATGGAACCAGATTCGCGCGTCGACTGCCGTCATATTATTGACGAATGAATCAAGGAACAACAAGAACAAAAAGCTGGGCTGCAGCAAGGGCGGGGCCACAGACGCAATCTTGCATCGTATCAGCCAACCACGTGCGTTGAAGTCGGGATCATAGTTGACATTTCCCACTAAGTCCGGCGCGCCCAGCGATGAGCCCCGCTAACTTACAGGGGCTTAAGGTGACCCGCCAAGCCCGCGTTGCCCGCAAAGGCTCATTCAGCCGACGGGAACCTTGGGATGGGGACAGTGACAGAAGTTTTGGTCATGCCAGCGATCGCTGATGGGGACGGCCAGGGCGATCTAAACTGTCCACTGCCAGAGTTCGCATTCTCATCCTCTGACGGCTTCTTGAAGTCATCGTCCACTCGCTTTCCTCAGCTTATTCAGCGCCGTCGAGACCAGACATTCTCGACTCGGAGAACCGTCTTGCGCAGGGGCCGCAACCCACACTCGCTTGTTTCGTTCGAATTGGCTACTGCCCATAAGCTTCTCCTCGTAAATGCAGAGCCAAGCGACCCGGAGAGACCCGCTCTGCCCAGGCGCTTGAACTCCCCCGAAGGGCGAACGAGAACGAGAACCTGCGAAAAAGTGCCAGTCTTCATCTAAGGTCATGCTCGGTTTTGGAACTGGTTGTCATGCCCTCAACTTGTCTCGTCAAACCGCATGATGGGATTAGCCGGCATTGATGTCGTCAAACCAGAGGACGGAACTGAGAAGGGAAGTTTTGTTCTCACCACTCGAAGCCGCATCCGACGACGACACGATGAAGTCCGTGCCAAGGTGGACGCGAAGGTGCTGGGCTGGTATCAAACACTCGTGATCGAAGGCCTACTCCGACAAAAACCGCTCAAGCCCTCCAAAGACGGTCGCCATGTTCCCTTGCGGATAGGAGCCGACGCTGCGCTGGTCGATGAGCGTCGAGGCGGCGATTTCATATCGAACACGATCCGAACCTCCCGGTATAACGTATACAACTTCCTGCCCAAGCAACTGATCTTTCAGTTCACCAGGCTGGCCAACTTCTACTTCCTGTGTGTAGGAATACCGCAGACCATCCCTGGTCTGAGTACTACGGGCAGCTATACAACCATTCTCCCATTGCTATTCTTTGTGGCCTTGACAGTGTTCAAGGAAGGATACGACGACTACAAAAGGCACAGGCTGGACAAGTTGGAGAATGCAAACATCACGAGAGTGCTGGGAAAGCCGCAACCTCCGGCTGTGCCTCCAACATCGCGAAATTGGTTCAAATGGCGTCGCAACGCGAACACGTCAACAGATGGCAACTCTGCCCTCAAAGAGAAAGAGGGGGAAGACCAATTCAACGAATTTCAGGACGACTCCCTCCAATGGAACAAGGTCTATTGGCGAGATGTCAAAGTGGGCGACGTCGTGAAGCTCACCCGAGACGACGAAGTGCCAGCTGATCTCGTATTGCTTAGATCTACTGGAGAGAACGGCATTGCTTACGTAGATACTATGGCGCTCGACGGCGAAACGAATCTGAAGAGCAAAGAGTCGCTTCCCGCCTTCAAAGACTGCCACTCCGCCCAGGCTTTGCACGACATCGATGCCGAGTTTGTTCTAGAGGACCCGAACCCAGACTTGTACCGCTTCGATGGCAGGGTCACTGTGGAGGGTAGCACACTCCCCCTGACCTCAAACGAGGTCGTGTACCGTGGAAGTACGATTAGAAACACAAAGTGTGTACTCGGTGTTGTCATCAATACCGGCGAGGAGTGCAAGATCCGAATGAATGCAAATCAACATCCCAAAGCAAAAAAACCGGCCATCGAGAAGATCACCAACAAGATCGTCATTACTTTGGCATTTTATGTCATTGTCTTGTCCGTGGGATGTTCCATGGGCTACATCATTTGGCGGAGGTCTACCGAAGTCAACTCTTGGTATTTGCAAGATGCAACGGTCGCGTTCAAGGAGATCATTATTGGTTTTGCGATCCAATTCAACAACGTCATCCCCCTCGCCTTGTATGTCAGTCTGGAGATCGTCAAACTGGGTCAAATGATGATGCTCAATGGGGATGTGGAAATGTACGACGAAGCCACAGATACCCCGGCGAGATGCAACACCAACACCATCTTGGAGAACTTGGGCCAAATCAGCTACATATTCTCGGATAAGACGGGAACCCTGACGGAAAACGTCATGAAATTTCGCAAGCTTAGCATTGCAGGTACATCATGGCTACACGAAATGGACTTGCAACCTCAACGCACCACCACCAGAGGTACTGATGTTCAGATGAGCGCAGCCATACCTGCCGGCAGAAAGTCTCGCGAAGTCACACGACTCATCCCAACAGAGGAAGAAGACGAAGACCCGCCATTGGCTTCTCCTGTCACGATCACAGTAACCTCACCAATCCAGACGATGCTTGGCAGGGTCTCTACCCACCAAGAGCGGCGGTCCTCTTCGCAGTGGAGATCTACTGGCCGTCCAGACCGTCAGCAGCCCGATGTTACTACCTGGGATCTTCTGGACTACATCAGACTGAGGCCGGCTTCTCCATTTGCCAGGAAAGCCCGAGATTACATCTTGTGCATGGCTCTTTGTCATACTTGTCTTCCGGAGCTCAGAGACGGACAAATGGACTTTCAGGCGTCATCTCCAGACGAGCTTGCGCTTGTGAGAGCTGCTCAGGAACTCGGGTATCTCGTTATACATCGGTCGTCACAAACAGTTTCCCTGAGGATCTCCATGGACGACGAAGACAAGCGGGTAGAGGTCTACGAGATCCTTGATGTTATTGAGTTCAGCAGCAAGCGAAAGCGCATGTCTATCATTGTTCGGTACCCAGACGGCAGAATCTGTCTCATCTGCAAAGGAGCCGACTCCATGATTCTTCCACGGCTGAAGTTGGCGAATCTTGCTCTCCAGAAGGCCAACGAGGTACGCAAAAGTGCCGAATTGGAACATGAGATGCTCCGCCGAAGCGAGCAACTGGAACCCCGCAACAGCTTTGGCGGTCGTCCTAGCTTGAGTCTTTCCCGAAAAAGCATAGGCGGCCCGTCTCGGAAGAGCATTGGGGGTCAGTCCCGGGCAGAATCCTCCAGAAAGCGGCCTGCGATTGAACGTAGCAGATCTGTTGAGGGCTCAAAATTGCGCCGCTCAGAGGACAAACCAAGACCATCTCTCGGAGTTCGGACAGTGTCCTTTGATATCACCAAGACGTTGCCTTTACCGAGTCCTTTGCTAGCACCATCCATTGCCGATGACAGATTTGACTTCTTGGACGACCCATCCATTAATGACGAGTCTGCTGTGTTTACCAAGTGTTTCAAGCATTTGGACGAATTTGCGACGGAAGGTCTCCGCACCCTTCTTTTTGCCAGGAAGTTCATCCAAGAGAAGGAATACCGTGGCTGGAGAAAAGTCTACAACGATGCCACTACAAGCCTGGTGAATCGTCAAGAGATGATCGAGGCTGCTGGCGAGATGATCGAGCAATCGTTGGATCTCGTCGGCGCCACGGCTATCGAAGACAAACTGCAAGCCGGCGTTCCCGAGACAATTGAGAAATTGCGCCGTGCCAATGTCAAAATCTGGATGTTGACTGGCGACAAACGGGAAACGGCCATCAACATTGCCCATTCAGCACGGATTTGTCGTCCCGGATCGGACATTTTCATTCTTGATTCTACAAAAGGTGACCTTGAAACACAAATTCTTGGAGTGGTCGAGGATATGCAGGCAGGCTGCCTTCACAGTGTGGTCGTCATTGATGGCCACACCTTGGGAGTTGTCGAACAATCGACAAATCTGAAAGCCCTATTCTACACCTTGATCCCCACCATCGACTCAGTTATCTGCTGTCGCGCCTCGCCGTCGCAGAAAGCGTCGATCGTGAAAGGCATTCGCAGCCGCCTTCCAGATGCCTTAACCCTTGCAATCGGTGACGGTGCCAACGATCTAGCCATGATTTCCGCGGCGCATGTCGGTGTAGGAATCTCGGGCAAAGAAGGTCTTCAAGCAGCCCGTGTGGCTGATTATGCCATTGCGCAGTTCCGCTTTCTGCAACGGCTACTCCTAGTCCACGGCAGGTGGAACTACGTCCGCACTGCGAAGTTCGTGCTGGCGACGTTTTGGAAGGAAATGTTCTTCTATCTGCCCACAGCATTGTACCAACGATACAATGGCTACACGGGTACGTCCCTGTACGAAAGTGCGAGTTTGACTGTCTTCAACACTCTTTTTACATCTCTTGCCGTCATTATTCCTGGAATTTGGGAACAGGATCTCAGCGCAGAGACTCTCCTTGCTGTACCTGAGCTATACGTATATGGCCAGCGAAACATGGGCCTCAATGTGAGGAAGTACTTGATTTGGATGATCGCCGCGGCGTCCGAGGGTGTGGGTGTTTGGTTTGTCGTCTGGGCCGGCTACGGAGGCGTCTTCGGTATGGTGAAGGATAACAACCTTTACCCCCTGGGAGAACTAGCCTTTACGGTTGGCGTCTTGTGGATCAACTACAAACTCTTGTAAGTGGCTCTAGCATTGATACGCCCTGTGACCAAAGCTAACATAAAATGCAGCATTCTGGAAACGCACCACAAGTCGGCGATTGTCCTCGTCGGCTTCGTCATCACCATTATAGGCTGGTGGCTATGGAACATCATCTTGTCGGCAGTATACAATACCGGCGTCAACACGTATGCAGTCCGCAACGGCTTTCTCAAAACCTTTGGCGGCGACGCCCTCTGGTGGCTGACCCTCATCATCACCATGGCCGTCCTGATCTGCCTCGAGCTCGGGTTCAAGGCCGTCAAGCGCAACCTGATCGTCGGCGGCCTCTGGCAGTGGCCGCCCTGGAAGAAGAGGGCCCTCGGCGACTCGGCCGAGGAGTGGCACCTCGAGCTCTGGCAGGAGCTCGAGCAGGACCCCCTCATCCGCGCGCGGCTCAGGCAGGAGGACGAGGACGAGGATACCATCCGCGAGTCCCTCCAGGAGGAGCTGGAGAATATCATCGAGGTCCCGGCCGCCTCCTCGTCGTCGGCGTCAATGGGGACGGACGAGGATATCGAGATGAGGAGGATGGCCTGATTTCCTTTTTTGCCTTGCTTGCTATAGACAAACATTTCACCACGTGCATGGCGTGCGCGCATTTTTCTTTACTCGCTTTGGGCCGGCGTTTTCCTTGTATACCCAACATCATTCATTTCTGCTTGGCAAACATACATAGAGCAGGGTTATTGGGGGGCGAGAAAAGAAGTATTGATTCTGATGCATGAATCATGGATGCCTGGCGGCAGTTCTTTTATGTAATGTCAAACGTATATATCGAACTGAAATATGACATGTATACATTATACACGAGCTATGTGATCTGATTCGTTCCAGAGGTTGGGGATTTATGTTCACCAGTCTCGTATCATGTCCAACTTGGAAAACAAAGGTGACGTCTCCTAGAGGGCAGGGACACGTCACAATTCGACCTGTCATGATTTCATCGAGACAAAGAATCAAGTCTGCCTCATGTCCAGCTCAGCTCATGTAGAAAAGCAGCAGCGTTCGCGCGTATCCAAGCGACGACACCAGGGAAGTAATCACTCAGGCTTCAGCACACTCGACAAGGCAAACAGAAACTGTCCGCGGCCATTCCCACCCGACGAGCATTATCAACTTCATATCCATCCCACCACTTTCCCCCTCTCAAGATCAACCATGTCCTCGACACCACCAGCCCCGCCGCCGCCGCCGTCGCCTGAGCGTGTCCTCGGAGTCGGGTCTGCAGAGTTTGTCTTTCGATGCCAAGCCCGAGCCCGATACGACAAGACAGATCCGCTTCACGGCCGAGGATTTCAAGCGCATCGGCGCAATGCTCGAGAAGGCAGGCGACGACGAGCTGGCCACGCTCTTGAGACAGAAGCTCTCGCTTGCGTCGGATGCAAGCGCTTGCGCTTCGGAGGTTGGAGCAGATGCCGACCCCGGGAAGAGGATGGGTAAAGCTGAAGATAAAGAGAAGCGGAAATAATTCGAGGACAGAGGTCGAGAGCCGTGTCTTACCCTAGATGAATGAGCTGAACGGTAGCTGGAAGAAGGATAGGAAGGTGGTGATTGAAAAGCAGTTCCTTGTCCATGACAGTGGTCTTGTCGAGATAGCTTTCCACATCAATGAAGGATCACCGTCTCTTCTCTGGAGGCTGCTCTGTCCCAAGACTCCTTTGGCACCATGAAGAATCCGAATCTTTTCGTAACATCATCAGATCTGTCAAGTCCCAGGCAGAGAGCATGATGTAAAGATTCAAGCCTCTGGACATGGCCCTCAAGAAGCTTGACCTCAGCGATTTTGACCAGTTCAATTCCATCCCTTCGAAGCCAGGTTGCAGTCGAGCTGCGCAATTGGCGTGGGATGTACGCTCGAAATCCTTTCTGCATGTGCCTGTAGACTGTGCCAACGTTATCTGTAAATTGCCACTGCGACTCCACGAACCGGAAATCGGCGCCCGAGCTGATATCACCCAGATATTCGACCGACATCTTCACAACTTCCGAAGTGACGCTGAAGGTCGATGTCGACTTGCATACACTGAGGCATGCTAACCACTGCGAGCAACGATTTGTAATATGAGGTGACTCAATCCCGCCTGTGATTGAGATCCCTCCCAGCTCAAGGTCAGAAGTGTCACCACCGGGGTGTTCCCATCTCCCGGCCCCATCATGAATCAGTTGTGTTGAGTTGCCTCTGTATGGACGTATAAAGTACATTCCATTCGTACATTTCCAGCCGGCCCAGCTCCAACTGGGGAAGCCCTGTCGCGGTTGATCATCTTCACCGGTGAAGAGTATGGCATAGTGGAAACCCAACAAAGGGATTCCTTGGAGGAATTCGACTCCCTTGATGTCTCCCATAATGTTCAGACAACCCTTAATCGCATCCAGTCTGTCGGATTCGTAAGTCAAGTTACGCCGAGAATATGACAACACGATTTCGGCGTAATCTTCAAAGTCCCAATGAGAGGTTGAAAGCCACTGAGACGCTGAATGAGTAATGAAGCCCGTAGAGTTCATATCAATACCAGGCATGACTGCTTCATGGCCGTGGACCCCGGAGTGCTTGCTCTCTCTCCAACTACCCGAGTAGCACTGAAATGAAATTGTTTCTCCATCGAAGATGACCATCCTTCTCGAGAGCTGTCCTTCTTGATAGGTCCAACCCCGATCAGCCCAATCCGAAAAGCTAATGGAACTGTAAAATGTTGAAATGTACTGGCGGCCAGAGATCGTCTCAACTCTGTCCTGTAGTTCTTTTTTGCAGCCTGCTGTGTCTCGAGTTATAAGTGTCTGCTCTGCTCCTATGTTGGGATGGTGGCCTGATGCGACAATAGTAATGTAGGCCGAGCGATATATTAGTCCCATGTTGTGAATCATTGCATATTTTTCCTTGGTGGCATTCTGGTTTATGCAGTAGATATCCACCCAAAGATAGGGAATACCAAGCGTCTTGCACACGTCGATGGCGCCCTCGATGAGTTTGGGGACTCCGCTTGTCGGTAGATACCTCTTTTCTGCCTCTGTGTCTTCAGCTGCTTCAATGACAAGCCGGTCGGCGGCTTTGGCGATTGTCTCGTTGGACTTGCCCCATACCCAGCTCAGCGCTGCATATCCAGTATGCATCATTTCAATGTCGACCAGCGCTCGTGTATTGACATCTATCACATGTATGGTAGACATGGAGCCTTGAGCCCCTTGGGGAAGTTTGAAGTCTTGGCAGGTGCCTTTGTGGCGGTCATCGCAAGCCTTGATCCATTGAGAGACCAGAATCAGGCTGTTTTGCGTCGTGGTAGACGGAAACCCGTTGCAAAGTGGTCGCGCAGGATCAACCGAGCCTGGTGACAGCAGCTTGATTCCATCTCCGAAGGCTGCGCCATAGAGGTCAATCTTTTCTGCCTCTTCTTCCGAGCAATCTTCGGTGGCCCATAGACGGACGACCAGCTTTGTTGCGACTAGATCTCTTGTGGCATCGTTCAGATACTGCATATCCTCGTCGTACTCTGCATGGAACGGGGTGAAAGTGCAGCGGGCATGTATCGGATCAAAGTCCGCCTTGGAGGATAACCTCGTGTCCCTTTGCTCGAGTACATGCTTTACAAGGCGGCAAAGCGGGCACTGAGTGTTTGAGATGATGTCCTGGAGAGTACCGATTTCGACAGACGAAATAGGATGGTCACGCTGGAATTTGTGGGCGCGATATCGCGGTCCAGTGAAGAGCGAGTACAAATCGACTTCCCGACATGCTTCGCAAAGCTCATCGTCGGCCATGACAGTTGCTGTAGATGTACTCTGTAGATCAGCGCATTTCAAGGAAGCATACGAAGATTGGAGGAAGAGAGTGGGAGAAATTGAAGCTGTTCAATGTCACATTGTATGAGGGAGCTAATGGAGCGTCCTAAAATCCTCTCAAATCAATAACCTAGGGGAGTCGCGATTTGTAGATTGCACGTATCAAAGGCAAGTTCAACTCCAAGTTCGACCCCACTCAAGAATCGATCTTCTGAATTGAACCTCGAACATCGTTTACTTATTGGGATGCCCGCGTTGAACAATAGACTGAATCTGCCGGAACAGCTGCTAGACATGAGTGAAGACCGTCGATGATATAGTTCTTGTCATACTCCCTCAATCAAGTATATCATCATCACAAAACCCCATGTACCAGGGTGAAGGAGGCCTCATGATGAAGGGAAGAGAGAGCAACATGCTTAGAGCTGGGGAAAGGGGCCGACTAGTGGTATTAGAAGTCTTTTGAGATCGTCTTGCTAGGTGCATAGATGTCATGCCTGGAGAGGATATCGTAATTGATGATTTCACTAGGCTCGTGATGAAATTTGATGTCGTGTGCTCGATTATGAATAACAAGTAAATTACCTGCATGTCATGAACCTAGCGTGCCGTGATGCCGCTCGTACAACTCGACTCTGCAGTCTCCGTCACAACTCAACGGGGTAATTCCGGGGATGTGTCTTGTTGGTAACAGGCTACCTAGCACACGACCTCGAATGGGGGCGAATGGGCCAAGCCTGGTCGCTGGGCCGGCCTACTGATCTCTCAATCTCTCAAGGGCTGAGGCGGCTGCTGGCTGGCTCATTCAGAGGGGTGTCCGTGCCTTTTGCGGCGCCAAGTGCCTAACCTAGGTAGTGTACAGATAGTGGGTGCCCTTACGACTCCCTCCCTGGAACCTGGGAGTCTGGGACCCATCCTACGGAGACGTGCATCGGGTTTCAGCTGCTTCGCCTCTTTCTTCCATCGTGATGCTATCCATTTTCTAGTCCATTCTTTTTTTCCCTTGTTGTTTTCTAGATCAAACGTATCAGACTCAATTGTCACTTCGTTGAATGTGTGCAGAGACCGCTGCATCATACGCCCGACGCCACCGAAGACACTGTATCAGACCTGCCTAGTAGCTGTGCTGTACCCAGGGTAGCCGCTACAGTACGCTCACACATGTCATCCTCTCTCTCCTAATCCCTTTGTAATCAACCGCAACTGTTCCACTGCATCTCGTTGTCTCGGCGAAACCCAGCAGACACCCGGTCAATCGTTATACACATCACTCCCAATGTGGCACCACACTGAGCAGCCGTAATCATGCCCTCCGAAAAGTCCTCGTATACCCCGGCGCCGCCGATACCTTCGTACGACGAGGCAGTCCAGGGTTCGTCATCTAGAAATGACTGGGCGCCGCCCCGGTCGCCCGTCGACGACAGGCCCGAGTCCGAACGAGAAGCCCAGTCCCTCTTGACCTCATCGCGGAATCCTGCATCCGAGCGGAGGACCCCGGCCGGATACCGTCCGCCACACGTCGAGACCGACGACGAAGACTCGGAATGGAGCCTCGACAGCGATGACGACGACGGCGGCACGGATAATGCGCAGGTCCGGCGGGAGATGCAGGAGCTGGAGGTCGAGGACCCCTTGAATGGATCGAGTTCCCGGTCCTCCAGCTCGCCGTGGCGCAAGCGCATCGCCGCGCTCTCTCTACCGAAATGGAGATGGCGCATCCCACGCTTGACTGTGCGACTCCCGCGAGCGAGCGACAGCGCCAACTCTGCCCCGGCCGACAGCGAACGAGGCACCTCGGAAACGCCCAGGAGGTCTTGGTGGCACAACAACATCAATATGAACAGCACCGCAGCACTGCTTCTTCTTGGAAGACTGATGGCGTTGTTCCTGGTCCTGGCGTTCTTGTACCTTGTCTTCGTGAGCGATCTGTTCAGCAGCATGTCGCAGCGCATAGGCGGCCAAGTCTTTGACCCAGAAAGCGTTCGGCACCACATCCAGAACAGCATCGATACTCGCCGCATGCGAGAAACCCTGAAACACGTCACAAAGTACGCGCACATTGCTGGCACAGAGGGTGATTACGCCCTGGCCGAGGATGTGCGCAACTCATTCTTGAGAAGTGGCTTGGAGGATGTAACCGTCGACGAATATTATGTTTACCTCAACTATCCCAAAGAAGACGGGCGGGCGGTCGAGATCATGTCTGAAGATGGTTCGAAAGCCATATGGAAGGCAAAACTTGAAGATGGAACTACTGCGCCTCCGAACACCGTCGGCAACCCGACCATGACCTTCCACGGCCACTCCAAGTCGGGTGACGTCAAAGGTCCACTGATATATGCCAACTACGGAAGCAGAGAAGATTTCAAGCGTCTCGCGGACAGTGGAATTGACACCACAGGCGCCATTGCTCTCGTGCGGTATTATGGAACCCAAGGCGACCGAGCTCTCAAGGTCAAGGCTGCCGAGTTGGCTGGCTTTGCAGGCTGTATCATCTACAGCGACCCCGCCGATGACGGGTTTCGCCTGGGGAAGACTGCACCCACCGGACGGTTCATGCCCCATGATGGCGTGCAACGCGGCGCTGTGAGCTTGATGAGTTGGGTCGCTGGCGACGTATTGACACCTGGCTGGGCAAGTAAAAAGGGCCAGCCGCGTGAAAAGACAACTCAGACAAAGGGTCTAGTCCAGATTCCAAGCATACCGATCAACTGGGTAGACGCCCAGGAATTGTTGAAAGCGATCAAGGGCTTCGGTGAAGAGGTGCCCGAGGAGTGGCGAGGCGGCGTTCCATCTGTGGATAATTGGTGGAGTGGCAATCTTTCTTCGCCTATCGTCCGGCTCAAGAATGAACAGGACGAGATTGAGCAACAGCCGATCTGGAACATTTACGGCAAGATCACCGGAATCGAGCAGAAGGAGAAGTCCATCATCATTGGCAACCACCGGGATGCTTGGAATTGGGGCGCCGTCGATCCTGGTTCAGGAACGGCAGTCATGCTGGAAGTCGCCCGCGTCTTTGGCGATCTTGTGGCCAGAGGCTGGCGACCTGCACGAACTATCGAGTTTATGAGCTGGGACGCCGAAGAGTACAACCTCATCGGCAGCACTGAGTTCGTAGAGAACAATCTCGAATACCTCCGGAAGAATGCTTTTGCATACATCAATATCGACACCGCCGTCAGTGGAACCGATTTCCACGCTGCGGCATCGCCCGTCTTTAACAAGCTTCTGTATAGTGTGTTGGAGCGTGTATACGACCCAATCCAGAATGCGACACTCAGAGCATTATGGGATGCTCGTGGCGGTGAGCTTGAAGGTCTAGGAGCAGGTAGCGACTATGTCGCTTTCCAAGACATGGCTGGAACCAGCTCTATTGATATCTCGTTTGAAGGCGAAAGATTCCCGTATCACTCCAACTACGACAACTTTGACTGGATGTCCAAGGTCGGAGACCCAGACTTTGTATACCACGGTCTGTTGGGGCAAGTACTTGGTCTGTTGATCGTCGAACTCGCTGAACGGCCGATACTTCCGTTTGATCTCAACCAATATGCACTGGCTCTTGGTCGATATCTCGGCGACCTCTGGAAATACTGCGAAGACAACGGAGCCAACCGAGATGACAAGACTAAACTCGATCTCAATGCCATCAAAGATGCGATTAAGGAAATTGAAGCCAACGTTGCCAAGTTTGGCATCTGGGAAGTGGAATGGCAGCAGCAAGTCGTCAGCTCGAACGGTTGGGAACCTAATGGGCTTGGCCGGCGAAGATGCGAATACAACTCGAGAATGGCACTGTTCGAAACTGGACTGCTGGATACGGAATACGGTGGTGGAGTGAGTAGCCCTGATAATTTTTTCACACGGCCTGATTACTGACAAACTCTTCAGATACCCAACAGAACACAGTTTGTTCACACTGTCTTTGGACCACAGCTATGGTCAGGTTACGATGAGGCATATTTCCCTGCTATCCGGGATGCTGTTGACGCCCGCGACTTTGAATTGGCCCGTTCAATAGTCAACAAGACGGCGACAATATTCTCGGCAGCTGCAAACGCCCTGAATGCGTAAAAACTGCGTCTGCGCTGTCTAGGCTCACTACTTTTTCTTTTTTGTTTATTTCACCTGCCGAAAGGTCCTGGAATTGCATCGCTTGGCGTTGGTGGTCAGCTGGCAAAGCTTTTGATTTGATTTTAACCAACTTTTACATATTTGAGGCGCGCAATTGTGTACGAATTGTAGTGAGCGGGAAAAAGTGTCTCGTGTAAATTCAGAAACGATATATACATATTTCGCTGTCCTTCATGTACAATGTGCAACAAAGTCGGCTTGGCAATTCGTTATTGTAATTTGAATTTGAATCCATGCGTTCGTTGCCGGCGCCAACACGGTGATACTATTTGCTGGCTTGTTCTATTTGGATTTGCCAACTCATAACTAACGAATTTTGGCCGCGATCCCCGAGCTCCGGGATCTGAACCTTGGTGTATATTGCGTGTGACACGATTTCCACGCAGATGATCTGGCCCTGAAACTATCAAAAACCGTTGGAATCAATCCCAGTCGCCCTCGATGATTTTGATTATATCGTCTGCTTGATTGGCCTCTAGTACCTCATCATATGAATCCCAGCCGTCCTCATCCTGCACGAAATCGTTGAAGAGCCCATAGGGTGTATCTGGCTGAGAATCTCCAGGCAGATGTGCCACTAAGAATTTAGTTTTTAGTTTTCTCTTTTGTTTTTTCTTCTTCTTTTTCCCCGTGTGGGGGAGAAGTGGGTTGTTTTCGAATCTTGCCAGTCAATTTATTGAAGGCAGCCGACAAGTCATCTGCATCACGATTCGATATGCTCTCCGGTTTGGACCTTGTGTGGCTCCGGTTTGTAGTGACCTGACTGATGGGGTTTTCTCTTGCACGAGCGGTCGCCTGAAAGTGTTCGTGTGCCGGTTTAATGATCTGTCGGTACCAGTCTTTGTTCTTTACAAGATCCTCCCAGGACCAGTGGCCAACGATTTCAGGCTCAGTCACTTGCCAGAGGCAAACAAAGTGGTCGGTATAGTAATCGTACTTCCCATAAGGGCCAGTGATATCGTAATTGTCCATCTCAGTCGCAACATCAAGGACAGGCAAACCAAGCCTTGCTCGGGTGCTTGGGTCGACCACGGTGAGGGTTTGAGGACCTCGATTTCTGCGCTCCCTCCCCGGCGCAAAATATTGGACTGTGTCTGGGGAAGTTGTGAATGAAATATATGGGCTAGAAATCCACTCGCGATGATTTAGATGCTGAGCTAGGGTTCTTTTCCGCACCTCGGCAGTATCGAGCCGCATGTTCGGCGCCCGGGAAAACATGCCTCTACCATCGATTGGCTGGCTTCCAGAATGATAATCCCATATTCTTAGTAAGGGCTTTGTCGGATGTGGGTACAGAGATTGTAAGTAATCCACTCCCCATGGGTGCGAATCCTCTTCGCCTCCAAGCAATGTCTTTGATGTCCTTTCTTGGGACCTCAGCCGCTGCGAGGCAATCCCACGATTGAGAGTAGGAGCGTCACACATTTTTCACAGATAGATATGAAGCAAGCAGATATTATTAATGTTGTATTCAAGAAAGTCAAGTCCTCAGACTTTTATACCGGGGGCATGCTCGCAAGGAAATGTTTGACGGAGGATCGCTCGGCACCAACGTCATAGGAGAGAGCGGAGGGTACTGACTGTAACACTATGCTACAGTTCGTATACTGATAGGTAGACTAGAGGAACCATTACACAGCAAGCTTCTGCTAGACATACTGCATCGTTTTTCAGCAGCATCTGTATTGCCATTCTATACCGTCTTTGTGGTTGGCTGAAAGTCAAACCCCGTTTTTAGTCGATACCGCTAGCTTCTTATTCGTAGGAACTCCTCTTTTACATATCTTATAGTTCTGTCGTGCGATATGCCATTGAACCATGTCGCAGAAGTGGGATCCGAGTGCCGTAGGTTAATGCAGACGAACAGCACGTTCCCAAGATGAAATCGCTACACGTCGCTCAAGAGTATATCTATCATTAGTCCAATAAAGTCTTCTCGACACATTATATTTTCTAGCCAAAAATCCAGTACCGATACATTTGGTCGATCCACGGCCAAAGGAGCAGGATGATGACAGTGAGCAAGAAAATGCCCCAGAAAGGATTTCCGGACGTTAAAAGACCTCGCCAGATCGCAGTTATCCATGAGCCGCCCGGTGTCGACGCTGCATCGGGCTCCTTCTGAGCCCAGTCTTCCGGTATGACAATGGGCCAATCGTCCACGCCGGCAGGTCCTGCTCCTCTACTCCTCAGGGGTTCGTCGACCCTCGCGGCGATGATTCTCTGAGCTTCTAGTCGTCCAGCGCGGCGGTCTGGCTGCGGGTTGTCCGAGACCCAGTTCTCTGCCGTCTTGAACGCTTCCCACTCGTCGTGGCCCAGCGGCGGCATGGGTTTAGTCTCGCCCTTCTCCCGGCGCCGACTGCGCTCTTGGGATCTCTCGCGCATTTGGTCAAGAAAATCTGCGATGGCTCGGCGATGTGTGTCGTAAGTATCGTCCGCGGGCTTGGTGTAATCACTGCAGTCCTTGAGGATGACAGGCAGCTCGCGGAGAGGGGGCTTGGTCTCCTCGGTCTTCTTCTTCTCTGCAGCCCTCCTCTCTGCAGCCTTTTCCTCTTCTGCTCTCCTCTTCTCTTCGGCCTTCTTCTCTTGAGCTTCTTTTCTCGCCTTTTCGACTTTTTCCTTGGCTTCCATTTCTCGGGCTTCCTTCTCCCGTTTGTCCTTCTCTTCGTCCGCCTTTTTCTGCCGCGCTGCCCTCTTCTCCTCGGCCTTCCTCGCCTCCGCTCTCTTCCTTTCGTCGGCTTCTTTTCTCTCCTGCTCGGCCTCCTCGTTTGCTTCCCTCTCGCGGGCTATCTTTTCGTCCCTTTCGGTCCTCTCCTTTTCTTCTGCCTTGATCTTGTCTTCGGCCTTCTGTTCCTCAGCCCTCCTCGTCTCTTCAGCCTCTTCTCTCTCCCTTTCGGCCTTCTCCTTAGCTTCCCTCGCTCGAGTTTCCTTTTCTTCTCTTTCAAGCTTCTCCTTGTCCTGCGCCTTTCTCTTTTCCTGGGCCCTTGACTGCTCCAGGGCCTTCTTCACTTCGGCCTGCCTTCCCTCGGTCTCTTGTCTCTCCTTCTCGGCCTTCTCCTGGGCATCTTTCTCCCAGGCTTCCTTACCAGCCTTCTCTTCGTCCGCTCTCCGCTTTTCCTCCGCCTCCTTCTTGGCAGTCGTATCAGTGGGACCAGTGCCATCGGGGGTCTTGTTCTCACCGGCGCCTTTGGCACCGAAGAGATTCTCGCCAGCACCAAATCTCTTTACACCACTAGAAGTAGGAGAAGAAGGAGAGGCGGCCGCCGCGACCACATTTTGCGCTCCCCCGTCGTTGTTGACTTCAGCGGCGGCGGCGGCGGCGGCTGCTGCTGCTGCTGCTTTCGCAGCTTTGCCTCTGCCTTTGCCTCTGGTGCCTCTCTTGGTCATGATGTCTGAATATCGGAGTTCTAATTTCTGTGTGCTGCTGTTGATGTGGGATTTTGGTTATAGAAGTTGTTCAATCTGGACTGGGTATTGTAGCAAGAAAATGTCGCCTTGGGAATACCTTTTTATAGATGGACGTCCTGCCTTGTAAAAATGTTCCTACATTAGTTGTTCCCTCCCTGCTGGAAAGCATGCACAAGGCGGTGAATGCCTTACTGTCAACTCTCTTTGTCTACTGATTATGAAAGGCCTGAGCACTGGATAGTTTCGGGCTTCAAGCTGAACAAAGACAATTCAAATGGGAATCAGAAAATGATTCATTTGTCTGGCTTACAGTGTTGGCATTGACGTCTGGATATCGTAAATTGGCATACACGGTTCATGCGTTTCGGGGAGAACTTGAGCACCCTTCAAATCTTTACCGAGCTGGCAAACCAACGTCAAGAATTCTTTTCAGGATTATATACATTCGGCCACCGATTGCTATAAAATTCGACCGCTGTAGTGAGAATTAATCATGGGTTCTCCCCCTTTATAGTGCTCTGGTCGCACCTTTTTCATTTTCTCATCAAGTTGAAATGCGCATCCGTTTGGCTTACCCAATACCGGCGACTTCTTCTCGTGCTCACTTCTGCGGCTCCAATACAACGCCCTCCCAACCTCTGCTAGCAATGTTGTCTAGCGTCTGCTTGAAGTGCTTCCTGCTGCTCTCTACACTGGCTGTATCCTGCTGGTTCGTACCTAGATTCGAGTGGATGAGCTCAATGAGACCATTGAGATATTTCGTAGTAACCTGTGAGTGGTCAGAGGTGGATCTGGTAGTGACGGACGAATTATGATAGCTACTTACCGACTCATTTTGCTGCTCAAAGTAGTATGCGTAGCGATCTAGAATCTCCACGAATAGTTCGATAGAAGCAGCCTGCTCCATGCAACTGTCGGCCACGCGCAAAGCTCTCTGCAGACACTCCAGCACTCGCTTTCCATCGCGGTAGAGGTTCTCTTCAGACTCCTCGGTTGCTGCGATGGGAGTGGCCCACCAAAGGTGACTGGCAAGGTAGACAGCGCGACATTGGTCGGGCTTGCGCAGCAGCTTGCTTCCGTGGAGGGCGCACTTGGTGATGAGGGTGTCGTAGTTCTCTCTGCCAAAGTTTCTGGTTTGATGGAGGGCACTGGCGACCACGCAGACTGCTTGGAATTGGGCCTTGGAATCGCTAATTGCTTCTTCGTAAACGGTAAAGGCTTGCGCAAAGAATTCATAGGCCACCTCCTCGAAGCCTACAATATCGGCAGTTTGTCCACAGGCTGTGAACAATCGCAAGGCCAACTCGGCGGTTCCCGAACCGTTCACTCGGGCGTAGAGTGCTGATATAGCCGAGTGCATAAACTTGAACAGGGCCGATGACTGGGTTTCCCAGTTGTCATCATAGTGCTCACGAGCCTTGAAACGTCTGGCCAGCTTCATTCCAGCCGTGATGATTGGCGGTGTAGTTGTACGGATGCGGTCACCACCCTCGGCATACGACTTGCGCACCATTTGCAGCAGCTTAAACTGGGTGTCGTTGTTGTCGCTTTGCACCAGGTAGACGAGTCGTGCGAGCCAACCCTGCTCCTCAATGGTCTCATCGGTTTCCACAACCCGCCTTTGTGGGCCACCTGGGTAGCCAGCCGGAGGCTGAGAACCTTCCTTCACAAGGACTTTAAGAATCTCTAAAACATTTTCCAGCTGTGATGGAGTGGATATCAACGTGTGGTCTCTGAGCAATGTCCTTGCAACCTCACCAGCCACGGCTCTGCGTGTTGGGTAAGTCTGCGACTGGAAAAGTGGCACATAGGTCGGAAGCGACAGTGCTGTGAAGATGGAGACATATCTCTTGAGAGGCGCTTGTAGCAGAGCCAGCAGGCTTTGCTGGGCAGGCGGCGAGTGTAGATCAGCGCTGTTTTGGTGTTCTCGGACCTTCCGGTTGGCATAGTCGAGAATTTGATCTACATAGTCCAAGCGATTGGGGTAGATGTTCAATGCTAGATTCGTCAGTGACACCAGCAGAGCAATGGTATCCTGAATGGCGAGGTGTTGCACGGCGACAAGGTTGTTGACCTGGTCAAAGAAGATTTCGTACAGCTTGACGTCCTTTGGAATGCCGCGCTCCTTCTTTGGCGGCGATACCTCTTCTTGTTCTCCATCCGGCTCTACAGCAGTGCTCTCGGTTTCAGCCACAGACGGTGCTGCTTCAGGGGCCGTCTCGGTGCTCTCGTCTACGGGTTCCTTTGCACTGTCGCCATTTTGGGGTTCGTCGCCATTGGTCTGCTCTGAAGGCTCAGGCGCGTCTGGCTTTGTCTCCTGCTCTTCCTTTCCAAGTCGGATCTTCTCGAGGAGTTCTGCGAGGGCCTCTTCCTCCAGCTTGCCCCGGTCATCGCTCGGCTCTGCCTGGGACTCACGTTCGGCATACGCCGAGAGGCGGTCCATGAGGCCAATCACAATGGCCTTGACATTGACGTGTGGGTTGAGCCGTGACACTGCTGCGAGGAACTGATCCAAAGTGTGTAGGTGGAACTCGTCGGGGAAGACTTGAGTAATAATTTCCAAGAGGTACTCCTGAGCGAGAACGTCGCGGCACTGAACGACCTGCTCAAGTAAAGGTCCCAGAATACCATTGCTGTATGTCTCGAGATCCACCAATTGACTCAGGCGTACAATGTTGCTGCCGACCAGAAGCTGGAGCTCCCTTCGTTCGCGCGTGCGCTGTTCCCGGTCTCTCGAGTGGCCCTGATGTTGCAGCCGCACCCAGAGCTTGTTCATCTCGACAAAGTTGGTAAGGACAAAGTTGATCGAGTCTTGAAGGTTGCCCTCAGGTCCATCGCCCTCGCCGGTTGGGAGGTAGTCTCTTGCTTGGCCGGAGAGGTAGTATCGTAGGAACAGTCCACGTATCGGGTGCTGGACTCCCCTGCTCATGTCCATCATATCTTTCATGAGCTCCTTTACCGGCGCCTCGGGGATGGCCATGTAGGCGGTGCCGACTGTGATCATGAGATACAAGCGGGGGATGATGTTGCCGGCATATTGGACGAGCTCATAGAGATCGGCGAGGTGGTTGTGGGGATGGTTCTCGCGCAAGTGGACGGAGAGGTATCGCAGGGCATCGAAGACGGACATGTAAAGCTCGTAGTACTGCTTGGGTCCCAAACTGCTCGTTCGAAGCTCCGAGACCAAGGTAGAGCTGCGGCTTAGGCATCAGCATTCCGCAAGGGAGCAGCAGACAACGGGGTGCGACTGATAAGAAAGGGGCAACGTACCAGCACTTGAGCGCATCCATGAGCTTTCCTGGGTTATCCAGACATTTGCGCATAAGCACAGTCTGCTGGCGCACGGCAATCAAGGCATCCTCAAGCAGCCGCGCCTGATCCTCGGGCGGAGCGGGAGTCGCCGACATGGCTGGGCTGCTGGCGATTTGTTGTCGGACGAAGGAGAGCGTGAGAGGGCAATTGCTCAGAGGACGGTACAGGGACGGCGCATCGATGGGCGCGGGTATCTGGCAGAGGTTGCGGCTACCGTGGATGCTGAAGCTGAAGCTGGTATCGCTGCCTTGTCGTTGCTGTAAAGTAATGCAAGAAGCTCAACCCTTGGCCTGGGTTAGGAGCTCATTATCGGCCAGGATGATGCGACCCACTCAAAGGTCGTCGTCACTGCGGGCGGGATACAGAGCAGAAGCACGGGCCCGAGCTGCCACTGATGCACTGTAAATGCACCGCCACAGCACGCTAATCCACTAAAGCAATTCATGTTGGCTTCATTGATTCTATCAACAACTTTGAGCAAAAGCATCTCGCTTTTCGCCCATCCTCAAAATATGATTTTTAACCAACAATCTCTCGGTGTCTCTCACCAATTCGAAGCCCATTGAGTATCTACAGTGGAGTGTTTTTTACTCGGAATCGTATCATTCGATATCCGTTGATTGGACGTACGAACACGGCAAAACATGCGCCTCGCGGTTCACCCCTCCATGAGCTATACTGACGCCACAGAATTCATCTGAGATCTGTTTCTGCCCTGTGCGACGTCTTGAAGCATATTCTTTGTCCACAACACTCGCTGATCACTATATGAAGAGGTAAGGCTTTGGGCCAATCTCAAGGATTGATACCCCAATCATTGGAATACATCTGTCACATCAAACAGTTCGCGGCATAGCTTTGAATCCAAGAGCCCCCTTCAAGGTTCAAGCATGAAGGACGCGTATTGACCAAGTCGTATCCATCGACAACATTTATTACACCTAAAAATTAATACTTCTACGCAAAACTCAATTCCTGCCACCCCAGCCTGGCGCTCTCGGAACATCGCTTCCTGTATTCCACCACGTTGCCCACATATCTGGCGACACTCCTCTCCTGCTTGCCCTTGACGTTCTTATTGACACCCGTCATCCAGCTGTCCACGTCGTTGAGGAGCAGGCCCTTGCTGCAGTCGACCACGTGCTCGCCCCATTCCTGGACGGCCTCGGGCTTGGGCTCCGCAAAGGTGTGCTTGTGCTCATAGATGTGTTGAAGCATGGTACAGACGACATCCACCGCGTTCTCGAGACTGCGCGTGCCGTTGCCAAAAGGCTGGTGGGGTCCAAGGACCATGAACGTGTTTGGCATATCTGGCGCAGTGATGCCAAGGTACGTCTTGGGTTTGTGGTCGACCCAGATGGCTCTCTTGCCAGACTCCGAGTCGCTGTGTCCGAGCAGGGGCCGCCCGTTTCTACCACGAAAGTCGATAGGGCTGTAGGAGCCCGTGATGGCGTCAAAGCCAGTCGCAAAGATCAGAACGTCCAGCTCATGGTTCTTTCCGTCGCTAGTGTTGATGGCAGAAGTTCCAACACTCTCGATTGGCGTCTTCTTCAAATCCACAAGATGGACATTGGGCTGATTGTACACCTCGAAATATCCACTCTCCAGTGGAATTCTCCTCAACCCGAATCCATGGTCTTTGGGTACGAGAGAGTCGGCAATTTCTGGGTCGTTCACACGGGCCCGTATCTTGGCAGCCATGTATTCGGTATACAGCCTGTTCGCCTCGCGATCGGTGTAGGTATCTTTGAAGACGGCGAGCCACTTGCCAAATCCTGGCTCGTTGTACAGCTTGTCCCACAAGGCGGTACGCTCTTCCTGAGTGGCCTCGGAGGACTTGCGTGGATCCGCCGCATATAGGAAACCCGAAGATGTCCTGGCGCACTGGGCAAAGACGTCGTCGTACGTCTCGGCCAGCTTCTTCATTTGTTCTGGAGATATCGGCTCGTTGCGCAGGGGCGCCGACCAGTTGGCTGTCCGTTGGAACACTGTCAAGAATTCCACATTTGACTCCTTTGCTATAGCCGTGATTGTTTGGATACCCGTGGCGCCTGTTCCAACGACACCAACCCGTTTTCCGGCAAGGTCCTTCTTATAGTTCAGGTCTTTAGGCCAGTTCGATGTGTGAAATGCCCGACCAGAGAAATTTTCGATGCCAGGAATTAGAGGCAGGGTAGGTTGACTGAGGAAACCCAAGCAGCTGACAAAGAAGCGAGCTCGATACTGGCTCCCTCCCGCGTCGGTGAAGAGCCACGAATGGGTATCCTCGATCCAATGCGCCGAGGCTATCCTTGTGTTGAACTGCATATCCTTGTACAGATCGTGCTTTTCGCAGACTCTTTGAATATAGGACAAGACATCGGGCTGGCCTGAAAAGGTCTCCTTCCAGTGCCACTCATTCAGAAGCTCCTTGTCCCACGAGAACTGATAGCTGAGAGATTCCGTGTCGACGCGGGCTCCGGGGTAGCGGTTGAGGTACCAGGTGCCGCCAACACTCGGACTAGCCTCGAGAAGCTTCACCCGCCACGAGGGGAATTGCTCGCGAATGTGATGGAGGGCGCAGACGCCGGAGAACCCAGCTCCCACGATGAGAACGTCGTAGTCAACGGCAGGTAGGTCTAAAGAGCCCATGATGGATGTGGAATGATGTGAAATATTACGAGACGGCGGTCTTGATCGTGCTGGTCAAACGATTGACTGTCTATACGATGAAGTGACAATATTCAGAGCAGCGGGGATTTGTTCTAAATATCATCTACTCATGATATTCCAAACATCCACTCGATTACCCCTCGGGATATCCGTTTCCAGACCAATTCTCTCCTCACTGACAACCGAGAGAAAGCCTCTTCCTACGGGCAACTTTGCGCCACCCGGCCAAACTCTGTACGACACAGGGAATAGGCATATCTTGGGCTGTCAAATCATCGAGGAAGGTAATCCCAGCGGGGTAGCTGCGTGATGAGTCGCTTATCAGTCGAATTACTCCATCTTGCTGCAAGCTTATCAGGTTATCGAAGAGGTGGACAACGGCCGCTGGAGTCTGGTATAACTTTCCACTTCTGGATCGACCCCACAGCGGACGCGAACCTTCTCCGCAATCCACTATACTACTCGGATACTCCCGCGCTGGGACCGTTCTGCATACCCATGTTTTCACTGCTATTATAACACTTGCAAAGGGGAAGTTTTCACCATGCCTATACGCCCAAAGTCGCACTGCACTGCCGTAGCGTCCGTCATACCAGATTCTTCACTGCAATTATAGCCTCGACAAAGATGCTCGGCATCAGCGTAACAACGTAGCTTGACGCTTGGACTATCCAGACAGAGAGACTTATGTGTATATAGACGATTGTCTGGTACAACATCGCACAAAATATTACAAAACAAATAATACAGACGATGAACTTAGAGCTGATGAACTGCGAGATTCTCTTCAACGAAGTTTCTATTCATGAAAGTATTATAATAAATATACAACAATCACCTCTCCGTGTACCCGCCATCCACCATCAGCGCCGTCCCGGTGACGAACGAGCTGCGCCCGCCCGCCAGATAAACCACACCGTCGGCGATCTCCTGCGGCTGGCCGACGCGCATCATGGGCACGGCCGTCATGACGCGCTCCTCCATGGCCTTGAACACGCCGGGGTTCTTGGTCGTCAGCGGCGTCTCCGTGTAGCCGGGGCAGACGGCGTTGATGCGCAGGCCCTGCGCGGCGTAGTCCTCGGACGCGGACCGCATCAGCCCCAGCACGCCTGCCTTGGACGCCGCGTACGCCGTCGACAGCGGGATGCCGGCGACGGACTGGATCGAGCCGAAGAGCACGATGGACCCCTTCTGGACGGGCCGCCCGTCGATGGCCGATTGGATCGGCTCCTGCTTGAGCATGATCTGCGCCGCCGCCTTGAGGATCAGCAGCGACCCCGTCAGGTTGATGTCCAGGATGCGCTGCCAGTCGCCGACCTTGGCAAACGCCGCGCCGCCCTCGTGCTTCATGGCCACGCCCGCCGCGTTGGCCACGTAGTCGAGGCGACCGAACTCCTGGGCGGCGGACTGCACGGCCGCGAACACCTGGTCTTCGCTGGACACGTCGACGGCGTGCACCACGACGCGGCACGGCGAGCCGCCGGTCGATTTGTACTGCTTGGCCTCGATCTCGGCCTGCACCGTCGCCAGCGCCTCCGGGTTCACGTCCAGCAGGGCCACGCCGGCGGCGCCGTCGCGGGCGAATGTGTGTGCGCAGGCGCGGCCGATGCCCGAGGCCGCACCGGTCACCAGGGCGTAGCCGGGGACATCCATTGGTTTGAAGCTTTTGAAATTGTGATTATATGGGAAAAGGATAGGTGAGTGCTTGCAACGTTGAAGCACAAGGTTTAGTGAAATTGGCGCTGGAGCGAATATGCTTGAAAATGGTTGTAAATTCAAGCTCTATAAATGACGCAGATACCGGACTGTGAATCAAACAATTTCTTATAGTCACTGTACGGAGACATACTCGAGAAATAGTTCATGTCTATCAAACATGTCCATGTGGGGTTTGTGGTGGGCTATCGGCCGCCCACCCGCCATCGGCTCGCCGAATCTGGAAAGTCTCCCATGGGTGGCACGGGGTGGCGCGTATCAGTATGTCAAGACATGTCATTTTTGCCCGCATGAGCCTCCGAATATCGTATCGGGTGACCCGAATAGCCTGTGTTCTCCATGGGCCGGCCAGGATATAGTATTTATTCAATCTTGTACGTATCGCATCTTTTCTTACTTGAACTGATGCGTTGACCAAAACGTGAATCTTCTGGGTCAGGTTATCAATACCTAATAGATGAAGACAACCGTAATTTGGCAGAGAAGTTAAGAAGTGTCATGTGGAATATCGAGGTCTAACAACGTGGAAGCAAACCCAACAATAATGGTCCTTTTTGTATGTTCAAGTATGGGAAAATGCTTGTCGTTCCGTGCAACCCACGTCAATATACTAATATTAAGTAGCCAATTTTCTTATTTCCAATATAATCATTCGTATTCTATAACGAGACTCGAATCTAAGGTCCTTTTCTAGAATGTCGTTGATTAACAGTTTATAATATTTTGCGCAATAATAAGGTCGCAGTCATGCAGTCACATCGCCAAGTTATGTACTCCAGCATACGTTTTCCCCTTGGCCAGATCAATCCATGAGGCCCCCGCGTCGCCCAGCGAAGACTTGGCAACCCACACCTCTCTGATCGTGCGGATAGTAATAGAAAACGTATCCAGACCACTGTGGCGTGCGCAGGTCTCGAACCACTCCGAGAACGCCTGTTGTACCGGCGGGCTCTCGGCCTCGCAGGCCGCGATGAAGCCCGGCCAGACCAGGCTGAGCGAGCCCGTCGGGCCGTCGTCCCCGGCGGAGCGGACCTGCCGCAGCGCGTCGAGCACGCGCTGCACCTTGGGCTGGAGCAGCTCGGCGTCGACGTCGTAGATCCGCCGATAGAAGTAGATGGCCAGTGCGTTGCGCACGGCGACGATCATGTTGGCGAGCTTCTCGTCGTCGGCGGCGGTGAGCCCAGCCGAGCTGCCGTCCCGGTCCGGGTACTGTTTTATGCACTGCTCGAGGATCTTGGCGCGCTTGAAAAAGTCCGAGGCGTTGGACCCGCGCGGCATGTGGCCCTGCTCGACCGAGTCCTTTTCTTTTCCGAGGCGGATGGTGTACGACAGCAGGAGGATCAATCTCTCCGGTATCCCGTAGATCTCGGGGTAGAGAGTCTTTGTCCAGACGCCCGGGTGCTCCAGGTGAAGATCGTTCTCCCCCTCCTCCTGCGTCTTCATCTCGATCATTTGCAGAGACGGGTCGCGCCACTTGGTCAGGGCCTTGAAAGAAGGGCTGTCCAAGCTGTAGACGATGAGCTCGCTCGACTCAATGGCTTTTTGAACTTCCCTTCGGTGCGAACTCGTCTTGCCGATGCAGAGGCTCTCGTAGAACAGCCGTTGGAACACGTAACAGTGATGGAGCAGGCGTACTTTGCGAGACTTTTTCCGGTTCAGGCCCTTGAGCCGTATAAACTTTTCTGCTTCCACGAAATAAAAGTCGACGCATGCGCGCCGGCCCGTGACGGTGTACAGATGGACCAGGGTTAAGAGAGCCATCAGTATGGTCTTGTACTTGGCCACCTTTGGTATATGGTATGCGCTGGCCAGTGTGGCTCGACAGTGTTCACGGGCCTGCCGCTCGTATAGCTTGGCTCGCTCGAGCCAGATCGAAGAGTGTGACTGCATCTTTCGGCCGAGACTCGACGCGCTAATAGCCAATGTGCCAAAGAAGACGGCGGAGCTCGCGTGGCTCAGATGCTCGCCCATCGTCAGGGCCGCCAGGCAAGTCTTAACGTGCGGGATGAACAAGGTATGCCATGGCGTCTTTGCATGTCCAAAGGGGGTGACAAAGTTGACGACGCTCGAGACGTAGTGTTTGAGGAGGAAGACGGCGTCACCGGGTATGGATGTGGTCGGTACGAGGGGGGCCAAGTGATTCGATTTTCCGATTGTACCGAGGTCGTGGTTCAGCATGTATTCCAAGTAGTTGTCGCTTGTCATCGAGGCGGGAGAATGTAGCGTGGGATCACCGGCCATACAAAGCGCCGTTTCCGAGAGATCCAGTACCGAGGAGGGTTCACAATCCATGGCTGTAGTAGTGGCATTGGTATTGTCGATCGTAGTGGAAATATTGCACTCATTGGGTTCAGGGGGTGATGAGAACTGCAAGGGGTCGTCGAGGATCGCGGCTATCAATGAAGGCGACCATGTGTAATTTGGTGCATCTTCCTGCTCATCAGGCTCTGCTACGGTGTCATCTTGACCGACAATACCGATCAGGTCGACGGTGCGACGCCAGTCCAGCTCGAGACCAGATACTTCCGAGCCGAGATGAGTCTCGGACAGTTTTGGCTCTCTGAACACCCCGAAAGGTCCATGCTGAACGTCCATGGTCTGGCCAGGAGAGACATTCTCGCACTGCTCGTCCAGGTCAGATAGCCTCTTGGCCACCAGGGACGGCGGCACGCTGGACGTGAGCCAATCACTCATGTCCTGGCGCTCTGCCTCGGTGAACAGCAATCGCCGAAAGCGGAAAGCATCCACTTCGAGGTCGCCGCCGTCATCCCCAGGCGTGAAGAAGATGTTCCGGCCATAGCCACGGCAGGTCAGCCCAGTAGTCGAGCAGAGAAGGCAGGTGGGTCTGGTCTCATCACATTTTACACGACGACTGCGGCACTGATATTAAGTGTTAGCACTTGTTATAACGCCCCGGAATATCTCGACACGATGAAAGTCGATCCTGTTCGCTTACCGTATCGCAACCTCCAAACGAGCGAGCTGCAATGCTGCCGACTCCTGCCATGACTCGTCGAGCACGGCGATGCGCACTTCTTGGAATGCATTCCTTAGGCTCGAGCGGCGTCTCTGCGTATGATGGCTATCATCTACACAAGGTTCATCGTCATGACGGTCGTCAGTCACGGGGACGATGATTAATGGTGTATGGTGGAGAAAATGGAGTACCAGAGAAACAAACAGGCAAGTTTCCCACCACGCCTGATAAGGTGTGCTAAACCCTTCTCAGTCTAGCTCTGGGGACAACTTCCTTCTCAGTTGACGACGACGACTAGTAGATAATCCAAGGTTGCACGCTATTGGCTCGTCGATATCTACCGAGCTTTCGACCAGTACTAATGACCATGATCAATACCTGAATGCTTCAGATTAGCAACCCGGGGGTCTGGGCTTCCCCAGTTTCGTTCGGACCTGGTTCATACATGAATAGGCCCGGTTCTTATCATCCGGGGTAGGTTTGCATCACAAGTGCCAGGGACGATAATAAGTTTGTGGCTTGGCTGGAGCATGACCGCCCCTTGGCCGACGAATATCTGGATATCGGCTCCGAATCGAGTGTTTTGAGAGTACCAAGATGATAGAACCAGCTCCATATACGTCACGCGCCTGCTGTAGGATTCAGCATAGAGATAACATAAATGGTCCCGAACAGGCATAGATCGCGGCTGTCTCACAACGGACAGTATCAGTAGAACTACTATAAATCAAGGCTTGAGTAAATGTCCACCACTCTCCTTGGAGTTCTCAAATTTCTATCCTGCCAGAGTTGAGGTCAACTTCAAGTATTTGTCCTTGATTCGCCTCTCACCATGACCGTGTCTCCCGAAATTGGCCACCTCGGCCAAGACAACAAGGACATAGAAAAGAAGGCAGATTTGTCAAAGGTCACCAGTTCCAGCGATGGCCAAGTCATTGAGTCTTCTGCCAACGGAACCAAGAGAGCGATCAAGTCCCGACATGCCCAGATGATCGCAATTGGAGGGAGTGTCGGTACTTCTCTTTTCATTGCTACGGGCCAGGCACTCGCAGCTGGTGGGCCTGGGCTTCTTCTGATTTCTTACATTTTGATGTCACTGATGGTTTACGGTATCGTTACTGCTGCTATTGAGGTGAGTAAGATCAATTGATCCCACCATTGGCCTTTTCTTCCTGTACTGTCAAGGACGATACAGCATTGATGAATGACTGACGCTCTCTTTCCCAGGTCGGCACGTATCTCCCCCTCCCCGGATCTTCCATGTCGATGCACTGCCGACGATACGTATCGAATTCCCTCGGAGTTGCACTGGGCTACCTTTACTTCTACGCCTTTGGCGTCATCGGCGCCTACGAAGTCGTCGCCGCGACCATCATCATCGACTACTGGCCGTCGGGCATCCACGTCGCCGTGTGGCTGACCATTATGATCGCCGTCATCGTCATCCTGAACGTGTTCCCCGTGCGCGTCTACGCCGAGGCCGAGTTCTGGTTCGCCAGCATCAAGGTCGTCCTGATCCTCGGCCTCCTGATCTTGTCGCTCGTGCTCATGCTGGGCGGCGGCCCCGGCCACGACCGCCTCGGCTTCCGCTACTGGTACGACCCCGGCGCCGTCAACGAGTACATCCTGCCCGGCGCCAAGGGCCGCTTCGTCGCGTTCATCTACGTCTGGATCCTCTGCGGCTTCTCCTTTTATTTCGGCCCCGAGCTGGTCATCGTCACGTCGGGCGAGATGCGCAACCCCCGCAGAAACCTGCCCGTCGCCTCGCGGCAGTTCTTCTACCGGCTCATCTTCTTCTACGTCCTCGGCGCCGTGGCCATCGGCGCCATCTGCGCCTCCAACGCCTCGGGCCTGGTCTCGGGCGCCGGTAACGCCAACGCTTCGCCCTGGGTCATCGCCATCAAGAACGCCGGGATCCAGGGCCTGCCGTCCGTCGTCAACGCCGGCATCCTCACGAGCGCCTGGTCCTCGGGGACGTCGTACCTGTACATGTCGAGCCGGTCGCTGTACTCGCTGGCCGTGTGCGGCGACGCGCCGGGCATCTTCGCCCGCTGCAACAAGCAGGGCGTGCCCATCTACGCCGTCCTGAGCGCGAGCCTGTTCATGCTGCTGGCGTACATGGCGTGCAGCGCCGAGGCGTCGACCGTGTTCAACTGGTTCATCAGCATCACCAACAGCGCCGGCTACACGTCTTGGGTGCTCTGCTGCGTCACTTTTCTGCGGTTTCGCAAGGCCTGTCGCGCCCAGGGCGTCGTGCCGCCGTACCAGTCGCGCATCCAGCCCTGGGCAGCCTGGGTATGCATGATCTTGTTCGCCATGCTGTGCATGCTCAACGGGTTCACCAACTTCTTCCCGGGCCACTGGTCCACGGGTGACTTTCTGTCGTCGTACATTGGTGTGCCCGTCTTCCTCTTCATCTGGCTGGTGCACAAGTTTACCATCGGGCGCAAGGATCCCTGGATGTATAAGCCTGAGAATGTCGATCTTACGACGGGCCTGGATGTGATTGAGGCTGATGTCGCGATGTATCAGGAGGAAGAGTCAAGTAGGACCGAAAAGAAGGGACTGTTTCAATCTGTAAAGCAAAAGCTTACACGCAGAGCTTAAGGCAACATTGTATTGTCAAATGTCATCTATCTATTAGATTTACCACAAAATTTCTACAATACATCATCAAATTACTGCACTTCACTTCCGACATAGCTGCATGGAATATTTGGCAGCAATTCAACATTGTTTTCGACTCCAAGGCACTCGGCTAGAACTTTTCTAATGTACTTTTTGCAAGTTGTTATCATAAGATGACTTGGTCTATCACCGGGCATCGGGCATCATGCATGACCTACAAACACAGAAGAAATAACATATATCCCTGAAATGTGTCAATACAATCGTTTTAGCGCCTGCAACTGTCGTCTGATACTGAGATTGGGGACGACTGCCCGATTCGATGCACTATAATCGGGCGGGTCGCGGGGTTGGAGTTTACTTACCCTCTTCGGACGGGGCCGCGGGACGGGATATCGGGTATTTCGGACTACACCTTTCGGAGGTTGATCCCGTATGGACTTCATCGTAATCGAATTTTCGGTCTTATAAGTTTAGTCTTTTTATTGACTTGCAGCTGATCGCGAATCTCTAAACGTATCACTTATCGGGGATCATTGTTTTCATACCGTCATGGCTAGTTTCGAGGGTAAAGTTGTAAGTCTGCCATCCTCCATAATATATGCACGCGAGAGGTACCTGACTTGATCTAATAGATCGCCATCACGGGCGCCGCGTCAGGCATGGGCCTGGCGACCGCACAACTCCTCGCCTCGCGCGGCGCAACCATCTCCCTCGCCGACATCAACGAGGAGGCGCTCAAGACCGCTACGGCGTCGCTGGCCGCCGGCGCCAAAGACCACATCTATACCGTCGTCGACGTGCGCCAGAGCAAGTCGGTCGACGAGTGGATCGCACAGACCGTTTCGGTGCTCGGCCGGGTGGACGGCGCGGTCAACATGGCCGGCATCATCCGGCCTGCGGTCCCGGTTGTCGAGTCCACGGACGACGACTGGGATTCTACGTTTGCGGTGAACGCAAAGGGTGTTTATGCTTGCATACGGGTATGATGACCCCCCCCCCCCTCCCGCGGGTTTTGAATTTTCTAGGCCTTGGGACAGCATGGAACGGAATGATTGTGTTTTTCGTAAGAATCATAACGCTAACACCAAATTCGCACAGGCTCAAATTAAAGCTATGAAGCCAGGCGGAAGCATTGTAAGCGTTTCCAACGATTAAAACTTAATGGATACAAAACTAATCAACATGTACAGGTCTCAGCAGCCAGCGTCTTTGGCCAGTTCGGCGCCCCGGGCAACGCGGCATACTGCGCGAGCAAGGCCGCCGTCATTGCGCTGACGAGGACGGCCGCCAAGGAGAACCAAGAGATCAGAATCAACTGCGTATCACCAGGTACGTCTCCTACTTCTTTACGACCCCGAATAGGTCGCGGGATGAACTGGTTTCACAACCTGAGAGCTGACACCGCGGTCATCGGACAGGTTCCATCAATACGCCGCTGTCGCAAGGGGAGAACCCGGAGCACGTCAAGGAGAGTCTCAAGCACACGGCGCAGAAGCGCAGGGCGGAGCCCATCGAGGTGGCCCGGGTGATTGCGTTTCTGCTCAGCGACGAGGCTTCGTTTGTGACGGGGGCTGTGTATAATGTGGATGGTGGCTGGGTATGCTAGATCATCTGGACGAGTATAGTTGGGGTATTTGGATTGTTTTCTTATGATTATTCATGATCGTGATTCGAGTTCGTTTGGAGATCTCCATATACGTGCTTCATTCTGTTATATAAAACTTGATGATTTGAAATCCAATACTGTTTAATGTTCCATTTGAATCCTTAACGCCATTCTCCAATGCCAAAATGCAGTGCCCAGTAAACAGAATCCCGAAATCCAAAACATTACCAAGCAAACCTTCAAATCATCCGTGGCCACATATCTCTCCACTTCTCATCAAAATCCCACCATCGGAGCAAGACGCAACTGCGACCTCAGAAAGTCGGTCAGGCCCTTCTCTATGCTGGCCGAGACGGCCGCGAAGATAAGCATCTGGGAGCTCGTGGGCGGCGGGGCGTAGTGCAGATCGGGCAGGACCTCGAGCTCCCCGATCTCGACCTGGGCCAGGTCGCTCACCCAGTCGAGGCTCTCGTGTTTGAGGTCGGCCAGGAGCTGCAGATCGCTGGCCGAGAACTCCTTGGGGCCCTTCCAGTCGGCGGCGGGTTTGCCGCCCTGCACGACGAGCCGCAGCTTGCGCACGACGCACGCCCCCTCGCCCAGGTACCGGCAGAGGCTGCGCCACTCGCTGCGGTCGTTCTCGAAGCCGCCGGGCAGCGGTCCGCGCTTGTACAGGGAGATCTCCCGGATGAGATCACGGCTGCCGGGCGTGATGTCGCTGAGGAAGGGCTGGACGGCCTCGATGTCGCCGCCAAAGTCGAACGAGTGCCGCCCGTAGATGAGGTACGACGTCTCGCGGTAGATCTGGCGGTTGGCGCGCATCAGGGCCGCGCAGAAGTAGGCGTCCTTGGTCCCGAGGCGGTAGGTGGCCTCGTAGCACCGCCGCACGATGGAGTGGTCGAGCACGTAGTATTTCGATCTCGACCTGTCTTCTATTTTGGGCAATCTGCTGAGCTCGGCACTCCTGATCGCCAATCGATCGTTGCCGGCGCCGTCGAACAGGAACTCATAAATGAGACCGCGCACCTCGGCGGGGACATTCATGAAGGATAAGCTGGACATGTTGGCAATATGTATGGTCCGCTGCAGAATAAGCGAAGAGTCAAGGACTACAATGTAGCGATGTTGGATGACAACCCAGGTTAAAGTGAGAATATGGAGTGAAGAAGATGAAAAAAAGAAGATGGTCTCGAGGAGAAGATGAAGTGAGTCAGCTCAGTCAGCTCAGATTACCGAGATATACTTCATCCGGGTATGTAGATCAGGGCCCGGGTCCTTTCTCTTGTTACGGCGCAGCAGAACATAACGGCCAACATCGAGGTGGATATAATGGATTAGACCGAATTGGGGAAGCTTCACATGTCCAGGCGGGTTCTCATAGTGGCCAACAAGGTACCCCTGGCTGAACCGCCCCCAACGCAACAACGGCTGCAGTGGATTGCAGTGCACTTGACCGTGTTGGCTTTAGATCTTACTGTTCTCTCCCAGTGTTGAAGCTCCCCCTTCCTATTTTTATCCTTGAGACTGCAGAATCGCCAGACTATTGAAGAATGGTATCTGGGAATCTGGGAATCGCGCATATCTCATTTCGATTGATAGCCGTCCCCTGCTTTAGAAGAAATACAGCAAGATTATCTTTTTAGGATCAAGGCCCGGATGCACGAGACCTGGGGCCCCGAGGAATCAACGACCCCTCTGCCCCTCACTGTGGCCCGCAAGAAAGTCTGGAGAGTTGCCCTGCGCGGTACATTTTGTCCACTGTTGCAGCGGGGTCAGCCCTGTCGTTTGGGGACCAGCTGACTTTTAGCGCTGAGCCCTGGATTTCTCAACTTCGCGATTCGGCCGGTATATTATCGCGATGGCACGGAAATCATCGATCTTGCTTCAATGTACACTAGTTTCCGTTTTGATAAGACGACAGATGAGCACAATTGGACCTTTGGGCGTTGATTGAAGTAGATGCGGTCGCTGGTGCTGACCTGATATTATCTGACCCACAACCGCTAACATAGCCTGTCCCCTCCACGATGTGATGCTCTGGTTGGATGGTGCGTAATAAACTCCCGTCTCCATCCCTACCGACGGCACCGGAGACAGAAGAATTCCGGTGGGAAACCTGCAGATGGATCCCGCTCCCTGTAGTTATGGCTTTTCAATTTTAGATAAGCACGGCAGGAGGATTGCATCTGGGCTGTCTCGCTTCGCTTTAAATCATAATTGTCCGTTCGTAAGTCGTGCATACCTACTCTGTACGTTGTTGAAGGTATTGATTTCTCTCCATCCTCTTGTGGAGACGCACGTTGGCGCACACGATACTCTCTCACTCTGTTCAAAATTTGCCAATACGGTAGATCTCTTAGTCAATTGTAGAATCCTCCACAACTTGCATGCTATCGAGAAGATACAAATATGGCCAGGAAGACGCGGAACTAGTCCGTCTTTGATATACCGTCGAAACAGGCGACAATCGGACGAAAATGGGCTGACTTTGCCAGCCAAAGAGAACCGGCCCAGTTCGCTCATATCGGCGCCGTTGCCGGTAGATCCTCCACCCAACGCCGTTCCGCTCTAGCGCCGTGTCTCTTTTACAAGGCCAGGAACTCGATCAAGAGGCGCCTTGTCACTCAAATAGACTCGTCGAGTCAGGTGATTAACTCGATTGCCGATTTCGCAATCGATTGGCAGTCCCAACATTCGAAAAGGAGAATCATTCGTTGGCCGCTACCACTATGGCCTGGGCAGAATTGCCTCTTGCGAAGGCATGCACGGAAAGTCCCATTTTGTTGAGCTCATATATGATGCTCATTTATGTTTACAAACACAGTTTGAAGGGCCCCTTTGACTGTTCTGATCGCTCGGGCGGCTCTAGGCCAATGTTTTCCGACAAGGCGTACCATTCCCTTGGCAGACCTCGAAGTGCAGCGTTTACATCTCCCCAGGAGCCATGTAAGCCGTCTCTCTTGGAGACTACTCGGAAACTCGATGGACGCATAACTCAATTATCGCATTCAGTCGTCTAAGATACACGGAGACTCTCTTCTCATTAAAACAATCATTGCTCCTTTAGCGAGTTGACATACTCCTTGACCAGATCCTCCGTGTTCTTGTCCCTGACCAGCCCCAGCCTGTCGGGCGTGCTGGGGTCAAAGTCCTGGGGCCAGCTCCGCAGGATGCGCTCGAGCTCCGGGTTCGTCTCCTCCTTGAGCAGCTTGAGCTTGTCCTCGCCGCCGTACTTGGCCAGGCCGTCCATGAGCTCCTGGACGGACGCGGCGACACCGGGGAAGTTGATGTGGCGCTGGTGCGGCGGCAGCGCCTTGCTGTCCATGTTCAGCACGCGCACCAGGTTCTCGATGACGCCGCTGGGCGAGCAGATGTACGACTTGAAGGCGCGGTCCTCGATCGGCAGCACGCAGACCTCGCCGTTGAGCGGCTCGCGGATCATGCCCGACAGGAACGACGAGGCCGCGTTGCTGGGCTTGCCGGGGCGCACGACCAGCGTCGGGAACCGCACGATGACGGCGTCGACGAAGCCCTTGCGGTGCATGTCGTTGACAATGATCTCGGTCGAGAACTTGTGCGCGCCGTACGTGCCCTCGGGCGTCGGCGTCACGGCGTCCGTCACCACGGCCGGCAGCGGCTGCCCGAAGACGGCCTGCGACGACGAGTAGACGACGCGCACGCCCGGATTCGTCTGCCGCAGCGCCAACAATAAATTGCGCACGCTCTCGACGTTGACCTTCATCGACAGGTCAAAGTTGGCCTCGGACCCGGCCGACATGATGCCGTGGAAGATGAAGATGGCGTGCAGCGGCTGCGCCGCGTCCAGGAGCGTCTTGACGAAGCCGGCGTCGCAGATGTCGCCCTTGAGGCAGACCGCGTTCTCCGGGTGCTTGACGCCCTTGGGGATCACCGGCTCCACAATGTCCGTCATGACCACCCTGTAGCCGTCATTGAGAAGCCTCTTGGAGAGCATGGGGCCGATGAGGCCGCCGGCGCCGGTGACGATGATGTTTTTCGGTGCCATGGTGAAGCCGTGTGCAAGTGAGTTCCAGCGGTTTGATTTGAGAGAACTTGGTCAACCTTGAACTGGTGATATACGACTGAGCCGATGATTGGAGTTCCTAATAACCTTTTTTTCTTTTCACTTTTATGGTGCAGCATAGGCCTCTTACATACTCTCGGCGCTACCCCAGTGACGCCTGCGGAGATCGTGGGGTCAGTAGACTACTGGCCGCGTCTCGAGGGCTTTCATGCGGAGAAAGAGGGCGGGGTTGTCGTCACTAATACTCGTCTCGAGGGTTAATTCGGCATCATGCTCTCATATTTTCCAGCCTGCGAGTGCTCGGTATGGCAAAGTCTCGCTTGTTTCAAGGAATCTCTCCCGAGATGGATCGCTAGCAGGAGCTTCTAGTCCCACAAATATGTCGCAAGCAACCGTATTATCGGTACCTTGATGCCGGCTGACTAGTATGTCGTGATCGCGTGATGATTCCCAAGGTCAAGTACCCAAGTATTGTATTATACAATGAATTGCTTGGCTATTTTCTCCAGGAAATAATCCACTGTCTAAGTGTTATTCGTCGTTTCTTGTTTGATGTGTAATGCTCGATACGAGGGACACCGAGGAACATTTCTCTAGTCTGGAATATCGATGCTTCTGTTTCAGACCGCACAGTATCCAACCATATAATCTTGACTCTGTCTCCAATATGATTCCAACCTGAACAGAACCATAGTCAACCTCCTGGCTGAATGACAGAATCTGATCAGGAGACCGGATGCGGCGAGAAGACCGAGCGCGGAGAGAAGGCCGGACACGGAGGGCAGGTGGAGACTGGAGATTCGGGTTTTCTAAGAGAAGCGCCCGCACTACCCGGTCAGTCGCGAATTTTCTATAATATCATTACTCCAAGTCAGAATATGGGGGAGCATATGATTGCAACACATTTCTCTTGGCTGAATTATATCTACAAACTTGCTGCGATAATATCGTCTGCGCACCCTGTAATGAAGTAACGGCCTTCGTCTCTCCGGCTTGCGTAGGGTTGGTCGGACCAAGACAGGCAATTACTCTAACCTAGAGGATGCCCTACGAAGTTGCACCGGGAACAGTTCAAGCATTTGTTCTCAGGGCCGAATCAACATCGAATTCCAATCAGTGTTGCACTGGCTCGATTGCACCAGGAAAGAAAGATTCCAGTCGATCATTGACCATCTGCGCATTATCTGATCTCGTTACTTGAAGCAGTGCTAGATGCTTCTGCCTGCCTGCAGAATGAGCCCCTTCGGCCATGAAGGACTTTCAGAGATCTCGTCTGCTGCTTGGACGTGAAAGATTATATTTGAGCATACAAAGCCAGAGCAATTTTCCGGTAAATACTCGGCCTAGGATACTCGGCCTAGGCGATGTGCGAACTGAATGGCGACTGAACTGAATTGCGTTCTGGATGGCAATGTTCAGTGTCAGCGTTGGGAGACGGAATCTGGTCAACCGGCTCCACAGCTGGTTGGAAAGCGTCCTCGTCTGTCCCGCCTCGAATTGAGCCACTGGAAAACATCTGGCGTGGGAGAATGGAATGTCACCGATTCATTGCATCTTTTGACGTCGATTTATTGTGATGGCCTTTCCCAATTGACCTGCGCTTGTAGGCTTTAAGAGCACCTGCGATAGGGAACTTTGTAGGCGCCGGTTAGTATCTGAGTCACACATCGAGCATTAGACCCGAGTATCTCCGGCAGCCAGATATTTGCCAATTAACTTGTCAAATCATTTGTTTTTAAAATACGTAAAACCGACGAAGGAATGCTGCGCCGCTCGAATTCTTTGCACAAGAAAATAGCGGCCCCCGCCGGTCAGCGCGATCGTGGCTCCTGATTGCGGGATGACGAGGGCTGAAATCAATCCCCGCCATCACCGGTCCGATGCCGTGACTCCTCCATGTCCGTTGACGAATTGACGAAAGAGTCGACTACCAGTCCGATTGCCGTTTGTAGTCGGCGAAAAATAGCAGGTGCCAATTCGAAAATAGCTGCGATATAAAGTATTCGCCCTTAAGTTCATTGCACTGAGCTATCAATCAATATCATAATCAAAATCCAGCATCCTGGTACCGCCAATAGGACGGAGGTAGTCGCATCATCGCCAAGAGAATATAGAGGAACAATAACACAACAGTCTGATTCACCACTGACCGTCTCGGCATCCGAAGGACACACAAAATATATTCAGATCATGACGACCGACATCATGGACCACCCGGTCGTCCATCTCCTCAAGTCGCTCATGTCCATCGTCAGCACGAGCGAGCTGGAGCACTCCATCGGCGTCTTCCTGGAGCAGCACCTGCAGGGCCTGGGCTACACGGTCGAGCGCATCCCCATCGCGCCGGGCTCGCCGCGGCACAACGTCTACGCCTACCTCGGCGCGTCGCGCACCACGCGCGTGCTGCTCACCGCCCACTTGGACACGGTGCCACCGCACATCCCGCTGACCGTCGACGGCGACGTCATCCGCGGCCGTGGCTCGTCCGACGACCTGGGCCCGCTGGCCGCGCAGGTCCTGGCCGCGGAAGAGCTGCGCCGGGAGGGGCGGGTTCGCGACGAGGGGGATATCGGCCTGCTGTTCGTGGTCGGCGAGGAGAACGGTGGTCATGGCATGATCGCCGCGAATGATATGGGCTTGACCTGGGAGTCGGGCATATTTGCCGAGCCGACAGAGAGTAAGCTGGCAAAGGGACACAAGGGACAGGTTGCTTTCGAAGTCATTGCGCGAGGCGTTGCATGGTGAGTTTTTCTTTTCTGGACCACAAGAACAGTCCTTCGAAGCAGCAATATTAACAAGTCCAACATAGCCACTCGGGATATCCCCACCTAGGCAAAAGCGCGACCTCGGCGCTTCTCAACGTCCTCAACGACCTGTCCGCCGCGACGTGGCCCGAGTCGGACCTGCTCGGCCCCTCGACGTTCAACATCGGCACGCTCGAGGGCGGCGAGAAGCACAACATCGTCGCCCCGTCGGCCAAAGCACTGTGCGAGGTCCGCATGGTCTCCGACCTGCCGGGGATCAAGGCCAAAGTCGCCGACATCGTCTCGCGGCACCCAGACGTCGAGCTCAAGTTCGTCTTCGAGTACCCCGAGGCCCTGCTGGACTGGGAGATTGACGGGTTCGATGCGGCTCCCGTGGCTTTCGGTACGGATGTACCGCGGCTCAGGGCGGAGTACTGCGGGAACAGAGTTTTGTTTGGGCCAGGCTCGATACTGGTGGCACATGGGCCCGATGAGTTCATTGGTGTCCCCGAGCTGATTGACAGCATAGCTGCTTACAAGAAATTGGTACTTCACTTTCTTCAGCAATGATACTACTATCATCTTTCTGTCTAAACAAAAAGTTGGCATATTAATCAATCAGAATTGGACAAGCCTGTGATTCACCACTCGCCGATGGCCCGAAAATAGCTAGGAAGCATGGAAATATTTGATGCGCCTGGTAACAGGGCGACGCCCGGCTCGTCGGCTTCTACACAGAATGTTTCATGGACCTGGACACTTATGATTGCCAAGCCCACCGTGAAAAGTGTATGACTAACCTATATGCTGATCCAGATAAGTGGTGATATTTGCCGGCACTGCAAAGAGTGCCGCAGAATCTGCCGTCCTCCAACTTTGATGAACAGAGGCAATCCTTTTGGAAATCAATTCATCCGCCATATTGCCGGCAAATCCATACTTATCACGAGAATGACCGCTGATTCGTCCACAGAGCAGAGATATACGATGTCGACTTCCTTTCAGGGTTGCATTTCAACTGCCGTATAATCCGATTTGTGCAACCGTTCGTATGCCAAGCATTCTTCACTTGTGGCTGTTATATGCAAGGCAACTATGGTGCCCGAAGATTCATGTACTTATAATGCCGACAGAGGCCCAGAGTTGTTGGCGCTGCCGCCCCTAGGTTTCCAAGTCCAGAGTATCCTCCAGATTTCGTTCTGCTACGAAAAATATGAAGTCCATTTCATTTGCGCTCGCGCTCGCCGCGCCAGTCCAAGCCGGTCTCCGGTTCGGCTGCTCCTCGCTGACCATCCAGCGCCTCGACCCGGTGGTCGAGCCGGGCATGAACCCGTCCTCGCACGTGCACCACATCGTCGGCGGTAACGCCTTCAACGCGACCATGACGGGCGACGTGGGCGCCCGCGGCACCTGCACGACGTGCGAGATGGCCGAGGACTTTTCCAACTACTGGACGGCCGTGCTGTACTTTAAGCACCCGACCAACGGATCGTACCACCGCGTCCCCGTCAAGAACAACGCCGCGCTCGCCAGCGGCACCACCGGCGGCATGACCATTTACTACACGCCGCACGACTTTACCACGGACGACCTGAAGAACCAGCCGATCAGGGCCTTCCCTCCGGTAAGATTCTCTCCTGGCAATCCCCCTCTTGAAATGAAGTAATGACCGACGATCAGGGGTTCCGCATGACCGTCGGCTCTCCGACTACGAGCACCGAGGCCCAGGCAAAGGGCCACATTGGTCTCCGCTACAACTGCCTGCAGACGCTCATCAACAGAGGCCCGGAGATGGACGACTTTCCCACCAAGCCGTGCCCCGCTGGCATCTTTGCCGTGCACCACTTCCCGGCGTGGGTATCCCTTAATTCTTGAATCATAAATTACCGAGTGAGTAGTCAACTAACCGTACCTCAGATGCTGGGACGGCAAGAACCTCGACAGCCCGGACCACCAGTCGCACATGTACAACACGATAAAACAAGACGGCTTCACCAACGCGCCGGCGTGCCCGTCGTCGCACCCGGTGCGCATGCCGCAGCTGACGTACGAGACGGTGTGGGACACGACGGGGTTCAACGCGCTGTGGCCGTCGGGCGCGCCCAACCCGTTCGTCTGGAGCTTCGAGGGCACCAGCGGCTACGGCACCCACGCCGACTACATGTTCGGCTGGCAGGGCGACGCGCTGCAGCGCGCCATGAACAAGTCCGAGTGCTTTTATGATGGATGCGGGTCCATCAAGAAGCAGGTCATGTCCACGGCCAACAAGTGCACCGTCAAGGATATGGTCGGCGAGCAGACCGATGGGTGTATGTTTTGCTTTTCTTTTCTGATCACTGCCGATGCAATGATTGTGATGCTAACCGTTTCATGTAGGGCTCACTCACCTTCCGGGTATGGCTATGGATTAGACCCGGGTGCGTTGAATGGAAGACGTTTTCTCTCCCCGGAACTGGAATATACTGTCGTTCGCTTGGAATAGTAGTCTTCCCTGATCTTGTTATTTTTGCGGCAGTGTTTTATATAGCCTTCGTTCTGTCAACTCAGTTATCACGAATGATGTAACCTTCCGGTCCAAGTCACCGTTTCCCGCGAAAGTCTATACGTCTCACAAGTCTTGGCCAACTACCATGTATCCACAACGACCAAGATTGAACACCATGTACATACAGATCACTAGATTCGATTCATAAAATCTTATGGTTTATAATCATATTAAAATCATAATACAAGTCCGTGGTCCGGCCCATGCGCTCGCTAGGTATAAATAAATCAGGCCATTGACTGAATTTCAGCGCAACTCCACACATCTAGACAATGTATGCAGGGTCCATGCGGCGGGGCAGCTTCTCCGAGATCTTGCCCATGGCCTTGTCCTCGAGGGAGCCGAGCTTGTTGTCGAGCCTGTCCTCGATGGCCTTGGCCTTGCGGCCGAGGAAGGTGCGGAAGACGCCGTAGCCCGTGGTGGCCAGCCACAGGATGCAGTTGACGAGGTCGATCCAGACGGCGACCTTCATGAGGCGGACGCTGGTGCCCTCGTACTCGGTGCCGGACTCGCGGTGGAGGAAGATGCCGGCGAAGACGCCGAAGACGACGAGCCAGCCGAGCGAGAGCACGGCGTCGACGGGCCAGAGCCGGTGCACGGGCGCGAACGGGATGCAGTAGACGGCGCAGGTGATGCACGAGGCGCCGGCGACCACGGTGGCGTACAGCCAGGCCGCGGACTGCGAGTTGCCGTCGCGCCGGTCCGAGTCCACGCGGTGGCCGTACATGCCCATCACGATCAGGGCGAAGATGAGCTGGATGCCCCGGGCGATCCAGCGGGCCATGTTCTCGTACAGGCCGATCTGCTTGGTGGCGGCGCCCTTGCCGACTCTAGCGGCGAGCTTGCGGGCAGTGAGGAAACCCATTGTCTTTGGTTTGTGTTGGTTTGTTGGTTGTTGTTTGTGTTGTGTATTGGTTCTCGTGTGGTCGAGAGATTGTCTGTTGGTTGTCTAGTGTGTTTGTCTTGGTGTGGCTGAGAGACTACTTCGTAGTGGTGTAGTGTGTGTGATTCGGTATAGCTGAGAGATTGTGTTGATGCTGAAGAACTTCCGTCGAGTGTTGGTGTTTTCGGATCCGAAAAGATTTGGCTTCTCGACAAAAGCCTGGAGGCGGCGTATATATTATTAGAGAGTGGTGGTTGTGATGTCGTGAGACTGTATGTTGTAGTGGTTGAGAATGACTTCCAGCGCCCTTCTGTCTATAAATCGTCTGATCGGTGATGATAACCACGGAAAGAGAAAAAAGAAATGCAAAATCGTCTGAAGGACCAGGACAGCTTGTTCGTGTGCACTGTGAATAACAAGGATGGGACGAGTTTGACATCCACGAGCAGAGAAGGAGCGACCTTTAAGTTCAAGTGTCTGGAGCGCAAGCCGCTTTGTCTGCCACTATGGTCCTTCACAGGGACAAACAAACGCCCGCGTCCTCTTTGATTGTCCACCCGTTCATGTCTTCCTCCTTCACCTTTTGACGCGGGCTTGAAACAAAGAAGGATGCTATAATCGGCAGCTGCAGCGAGAGCCAACCAAAGAATAGACGGATCCACCGTCCAATGTGGAGGTGGCCCGTGCTCTACCGCCCTCTAGTTTTGGATATCCCAACTGACTGGGGTCTTGACTGGATGAGATTCGTCCATTCTTCAGACCTGCAGCGCCTAAATCCCCCGGATTGCTTTCTTCAGTGGCCGCGCGCTTCTCGATGCAAATGAGTGCGCTGTATCGGCTGCGGCGATCCTCGACTCTCATACAGGCATTATTGTCGCCTCGTTTCTGTTGTTCCTTCTTACACGCGCATGTGCATCTGATGTTCGGCGCTGTCGTGTCGCTGACAGGCCTGAGTGATTGAGCGAGGTCCCACCATTCCACGATGGAGGCAATCAACCAGTCCATTCACTCACACTCATCAAGTGGAAAGCTCACGATCACAGCAGCACAGGGTCTTGGATCAGGAATGGCTCCCTGCTGCAGATCTAGTGATTCCATGCCAGCCCTATCGACCGATACACTCTCACTCTCTATCTCTTCATCTACTTGGACCCCGGCAACTCGCACATAAGCGCGGGCTTACAAGCAGCCCAATCTCATCACTGCCCATCTAGGTAATCAATCTCAAATATCCCCCTGTTCGAACGCGTCTTCGATTGCACCTCATTCCAGCTCACTTATCGCAAAGCAATCTCTCCCTCTCTCTTGCCAAAGATGCCCTGCTTTCGAGTCAGTCGCGTACACAATAAACGATGCATGTCACAGTAAGGAGGGAGGAAGCTTACCAGGAACCTGTTTCCCGTGTCGCTAGCTCTGCAAACAAAAGAAGCCAGCTTGATCCCGGCTATGAGCAACATGGTCACGAAGATCAACAGCAGAATCCCAATGAGGCCCCAGATGCTCCCGCCACCGCTTTTGTTGTTCCTTGGCGGAGACGGCGGCGGGGGCGCCCGCTCCTCGATGCCATCGCACCAGAAACCGTAGCTGCCGACGCTTTCGCGCGCCGGCATGTCCAGACAGGTCTTGAGCATGTCCTCGCCGACGACCTCTAGCGATGCGGGCTCCCCAACGCACCGGGGCCCGGTGTAGCGCGCGAACAGCGCCTCGGTGCCGTTGCGGCACGTCGCCGCGGCGAAGATCTTGATCTTGCGAAAGGCCGCGATGTCGAGGCAGACGTCGGCCCGCGGCTTGGGAAACCACGGCGCCGTGTTCGGCAGCTCCCGCACGGGGCACACGTTGTCGGATACCGAGCCCTGATGGCTGAGGTCGGAGATGATGATGCTTTCGTGGCTGCCGCTGCCGCCCGAGGTGTATTCTGGAGCGGGAACGGCAGCTGCGAGGCTCGATGCCAGGCCGAGGATTAATACCAATTTCTTCAGCATTGTTGAATGATTGATGCTCTGATCTGAGCGATGAAATTGAGCTTGCGGAATGAAAGGAGAGATGGAAATGGTATGCGTGCGATTAACCAAGGGCGGCTCAATTACAGGATATATGTGAGAGGAAACGGTCAACAAGTGCGAGGCCCTCTGATCCTTGTCATATTGTGCCTAGAGTCTCTCGCATCCCTCCATTCTCTTCAGTATAGCCCAGGCTCATCATGTTATTGACTTATGACAGCTCAGGTGGATTAAATAGTTTCATATGCGTTCCTGCGGCGCAGCCGTATGGGGAGTGCAGCTGGGTGAGGCGCTGTCAGAAGCTTTGCCTGATCGGAACTTGGTGCTACATGATTTGAGGCTGGCTGCATGAATTGTGCCCAGCGCTGCTCGTGTCTCCATGATATGATTACGCCCGACTTGTGTGCAATTCGAATTCGACTGGGCGCCTACGAAAGTCGAATAACAGGGGTACATCTACCGCACAACCTGTTTTCAAAAGTGCACGATTTTCAAACTGTTCACCACACGCGTTGTAGCGACGTTGAATTTTGATCATTTTTGGAGATTAAATCCTCAATAGGTGCCGCAGTGGATGTAAGACCTCGATACTGGAGATGTGATCGTGCATGATCTGAATTCATCGGCGTCCAAACCGCCAGTTTGATCAAAGACTGCGAGCTGCTCGTTTGCACGGCCAAGATTGTTCTCAAAAACTCAATTTCACAGCCTAGGTCGCAACTTGCCGAAATATTGTAAAGAACGTGACCTCAGCGACGTTCAATCTCTAATCAGGGGTGGAAAAAAATACGTCAGCCAATGTGCTCGGCCAAGATCTTCCCAGGTGCAAAGCTTGGAATATGCAAGGCCGAATGGAGTATATTGAGTTACATGGTGGTTCATTCTTGTCGTGGTTTTCATTCCAGTGTTATACAGGCCTCGCAACGAATCTCCATTCCAAAGATAGCTGGAGCACCTGTGTGGACAGTCTTGCCTCGAAGCCCTTGCGCGCGGACGGCCGATCCATATGCCGTGTAGACCGACCCGAGCCCGACAGCCGTGACAAACTACTAGTTATACTCCAAATATAGTGGTTGCCTTCATTAAATCCGCGATCATAAGGGTCCCCACTCAAGAGAAGCAAAGGTCTTGTCTATAGCTCAGCGAGCCAGGCGAACTCAAACGGTGTCAGCCTCCAATTCTCCAATGTTTCCTCGGATTCCGAGCACGTTCTGATTTATCGTGACGGGCTCTCGTCACAGTGAGAGCCACAGAGCATAAGACGCCGTCATTCATTCTGCGAGTCCAAGGAAAGTAGGTCATCGGATCTTTGGGGGCCGAAGAGGGTGTCGTGCCATTATACTCGGTGAAAATCCAAGTCTAGATTCCAAATAACCAGCACAAATCGACCTTGGAACCATATTATTTCCCCTCACTTTGCCATTGCTAGCAGTCGCGGTAATGAAATTTTACCTTTCACCGATGATTTAGTCCAAGACCCATGTAAACCAGGCGAGCCAGGGTGCAGTCAGCCTGGTGAAGGGAGCAGCCGCCCGCTAACCCATGACTAATTAGCCGAACACTGAATGGCCATGAGCTCTCGATGCGGTAGTCTTCTGACCCGACAGTCTGGTAAATTTGATAGAATCGATAACGGGAACCTAGAATCGGGATATTCTCAGACTGGAGCCATCATGGAAGAATTGGAGACGATGCGCTACTTGGTGGTGTGAGGCAGGACGGTGCCAAACCCAATGATAAGCTTGACGTGTGGTAAGATGGCATAGCTCCGTCACTGGCTGTGGCGGCTGAAAATCATGATACAGAATGTTGCAACTGTGTGAACGGAACTCGGGGCTTTTCTCTGAAATGCTGGAGATCGATCGACAAGAATTGCGGCGGTGAAAGAAGAAAGCACAGCCACGATCGCCATGGTCCCAAATTTCAACCACTTCTTGAGGCATGCAGCCATTGCCTAGTAAGATTTCCTGACGAAAAATTCTTCTCTCTTACACTTGTTTCTCAACTCGGAGCCAATATGAAATTTGATCAATATTTTCAACTACCGTGATTGCCGTAAAGCCGTACACAAGGCCCAATTGAAAGGGGCTCACAAACTGTTGCTCCGTCAATACTAGTTTCTCAGTTTTCTGAATAATATCATTAGCCGAGACAAACGATACGGCCTTGTATTGAGACAGACCCAGCATGGACGGCTATAGAGTATGGAGGCAAACATCTGACCTGAACTTCCCTGATGGTGGCCCCGACACTTTCAACATGCATAGCAATGGGAAGCAGGATCGACCCCAAGTCAAGACGGTCCGGAGACCGCAACAGAGCGTTCCTCGAGAGCCGGTTTACCGGGACGCCATACAGCTCTCATGAGCCAGCCAAGCCTGGCGTCTGCCACGGAAACCTATTCTCCCATTCGTAGGATACTTTTTATTTATCGTTTTATGCCAATCGCACAGTTGAAGGATGCAACCACCATTTGTCTCCGATCACACTTGTCTCGATGACACCCTCACCTCCAGTATGAAGCTTTGCAGACCTTCCAGCTATCCAGACGGACCATACTCGTTTATGCACAGCCTAAGAGTGGCATGGTTGCTCTTTGATTTCAACAGAGTTCATCTCTTGGTCACGGATGCCGCGGAGTTGCAGATCGGGATCACCTTGTCACCAGCACGGGACTCCACCAGAGAGACACTCGAGGGCCTCGACGCCGGGTACCTATGGCAGATGTTGATTCTATCCCCCAGATTCATGACGCGATGCCATTTCAGAGTTTCGGGATGCCGGTGCCGAGCATTAGCTCTGTCCTTGACGACCAACCCTCGATCTTTCTATTTTTGTCAGGCACCTATGCATTTCAGCCGTGCTGGTGCCAGATGGTAGTGTCGACGATGGGCTGAATCTTGTCCTCGACGTGAAAAAATCAAGGCAGATTTGGTCACTGTCCATGTCATATAAGTAGGTGGCAGCTTCCCCCAGCTTCCCTCCAACTCTTTCCATCAGCTAATATCCCGTTCGACCTGACTCACCAGAAACACTTAAGATAATCAACAACACAAGTCAAACACACACCATGCGTTTCATCAACCTCCTCACAGCCACCCTCCTCCCCGCTGCCGTGGTGCAGGCAGCTCCCGAGCCCGAGTTTGACATCTCGGCCCGAGGCGGCAGCCAGTCCTGCTCCGGCGGCCAGTACTGGGACAGCAAGCAGAACTGCTGCCAGTGCCCAGACGGAAAGGAGTGGAAGGACAACAAGTGCAAATACAAGCCCATGCCCAAGCCAAACTGCGGCTACAACGAGAATGCGTGCTGCGCCAAGGGCAAGAATGACTGGTGTTACTACGGTATGTCAATTGCTCATGGTTTAGGCCTAGATATTCGAAAACAGGTGCTGACGATTGCCCAGACGAGAACAAGAAGGAGTGCAAGGACAATGGAAAGTGTGTAACATTCTGTGCCAAGAAGGGTAAGGAGCAAAAATGGTGCAACGATTACTATGACTAGTGGCGATGGGCTTTCTATCGAAAAAGTCTTTCACAATGCAACGATAATTCTTGCCGCGCCGTTTGGGATTAATATTGGAGGATCAGGAGGAAAGTTCGGGGCAAATGATGACAAGACATCGGGAAATGGAAAAGAAGAATCGCCGCACGAGGCAGGAAAAGATGACAACACACTCCTTAATGAATAATTATATACAGCATCACGAATTGAAAATAAATCAATTCAATTATACACAATGTACTGAGAAATGATGCGCCTTATTTTGCTTAGAATACAACCTCGTCAGCGACTGACAATCAGAAAGAATGACTTGATAAAAACTCATTGTTGGATGCGTGGTACAAACACGTGCCGACCTCAGACACTTCCAAAGCCAATTTGGTGCCATTTGACGACAGCGCCCAAGGCATAAGCTCTACTTAGTTCAGCTGCATATGAATGCAACGTGTGTTGAGGGCGTTGTGAACTTGACAATATACCCGAGCCAACAACGTTGTGACAGTAAGAGCCGTTGTAGGATTTCACGTTGGCAGCTGAAAATGCGTTGCATTAGTGAGTATTATAACGTGGCTTACGGGAGTGATCCAATGAGACGCGAGACAGTGCACCGGCCTGGGCGCAGCTGGTAAGATTTGACTGGCGTGCCCAAATACGCCTGAGCTCGGGTTTATACAGTGACTCAGATATGGCGCCCTGATTGGATCACGGGGGAGATGTAATACTTACAGTTCCAGCCACGAACCGGTGGCCATACAAAATCACCTTTATTGGAAAACATATTTTACCCGCGTGCAAAAATCGCCTGAGAGAACTCTGCCGGCTAATATGGACAGCTAGGAACCTTGAAGACTCTTGTGGCACAACGCTTTTCGACGCCACTTTTGATCCTTGGCGCAGTTTGACAGGCCTATCCAACTAGGATATAAATATCCCTGATATAAGCTTACATTTAAGAATATGGGATGTTTTTCGAACTAAAATACGAGGATTAGCAATAGTTCTCTTCGGTGCATTGCGACAACATACTACCACGGGAGCAGTCGTATACTAGAGCGCGCGTATCGAGATTTCGAGCAGCCTGTGCATCATATCTAATGCGGACGCGTGTAGATCGATCGGTATGGGCAGGTCCCATGTCCCCGACCTCCCCCCGTTCCTCGTTCCCAGGCATATGATCTCATCCCACTCTTCACCGACCCACGCTGACGGGCGTCCCCGTCCACGATTTAGGTGCCCAGCTCTGACCGAACCGAAATTGATGCGCTCAACGGTCTAAGCTCGTCAGCCAAACTTGTTTATCCCGGGGGGCGTTCAACTTTTGCGAAAGAATTCGGGCCATAGTCCAATCAAGTTCGGAACCAAACTGAAGAGAAAAACCTCGTATCTAGGCAAGTCTTTTCTAGTTCCCGCAAACCCGTTTGCAGTATACGCCCCTGGCGCTATCGACGGCGCAGCGACGGGGCTTGCGAATAACCTACCCGGGACAGGCCAGGCAGGTACCCGTAAATTGATGCATGACAACTAATGAATATTCTTTGCTTTTCTATATGGGATTGAGTTTTTTCTCACACGAACCATGATGATGCGACTGACCCATTGAATCCTAGGCAGGGCCGCTTTCTCTCTTACCTTTTCCCCCGAGTATAAGTAGAAGGATAGATGCTGCTTTTCTATATCCATCCCATCTCCTGTTCTTCAATCCATACTCACCTTTGACAAATCTCCAAGTGTATCCACTGCCAATCAGCTTTGCCCACCACCCCAGTATAACAATACCAAGATCCAGGAACTCATCTTTCCTTCAAGATGCACAGCCAAGCCCTCCTCGCGACCATCCTCCCCCTCCTGTCCAGCGCAGCCGCGCGCCCAGTCGTCGAGCAGCGCGATGCCTCAACAGATATCACCATCACGAGCCTGTCCGCGACGTTCCCGTCCACGGGCGTCTACGGCAGCGGCGACGTGGACTCGTTCGTCACCGTGGGTGTGACGTACCCCGCCGCCAACGACACTTCCACCACCGCGACGACCACGTGCACCGTCTCGTGGCCCAGCGGCACCGACCCGGCGCCGACCGAGTGGACCGACTGCGCCGATGCACCGCTGCAGTTCCGCCTGCCGGCCGACGGCTGGACGAGCTCGGGCAACTTCCGCGTCGAGCTGTGGGAGGCGCTGACTTCTGACGGGTGAGTTTCTGCCGAGAGTGAAAACCAGAAACCGTTTTTTTCCCCGACGAAAAAAGACCGAGTATTGTGCGGTGACAGAGAAAGAAATTCGCTAACACATGCTTACAGAACCGGCCTGGACGCGGCGCACCTGCTGCAGATGAACCCCAACGACCCGAGCAGCGAGAACTCGCTGCTCTGGTGCCAGACGTACGGCAAGTTCAGGCCGACGCAGTGCACGCTGTCGGGGCCGTACGGACAGACGGCGCGGACGCTGACCATCTCGGCGACCGAGGAGAGCGCCAGGCCGAATTAGGATGTTGTTCTTTTCTCTTTTTTTGACTTTGGTTCATCTGTGGGGAATTGGGATAGGAAATAACAAAAAAGATACAGTAATGAAAGGCGCAGCGGCGGGAAATAATCTGCGATTACGATTTGCGATAGACCAGGGTACTACTGCGGGATGGGAGTATAGAATGGGAACGCACACGCACACAGGAAGCTCTTCACGGACTGGTATGGTATCGATAAAGCCGCGGCGGCTGCGGGATTGGGTATCGTTACATTGTACGTAATCTATAATTACAAGCTGGCAAGTAGGTTTTTGGTCGGCGATAGGCTCGGATCAACAACTGTAAGCCAACATTTTCAGGTGACAATGTTTATCATGCTTCACGGTGTGTCATTGGCGACGAGAAGGGAAGCAAGCAGTGACGAGTACGAGTCAGATCCACGCTCGGATATGTAAGTGAATGGTATGGTGCATTTGACATAGGATGATGCTCCATTGTACCCATTGCCAAGACGATCACGAATCTCAATACTCCCCGACTTACGTACAAAGAAGAAATGTGTTGCCGTTTGGCCGAGCTGCAGATGCCAGATACCCGAGGATTTAAGAAAGACAGATGCAAGCGTCCAACGATCTGGTTACCGTCTGGAGGACGAGAGAACGCGGCCATAGGTCTTCCTGCTATGACGAGACCTTATTCGAATTGCCCATTTAAGGTAATCGCCAGCCTCGAGGAAACGCATAGAACCCTTGGCGGCAAGCCACCCGGAGCGGGTTGGCAGGTTGCAAGCTCTGTACAGGGTGCCATGTATCCATCACGGCTATGCTCCGTACAGGAGAGGGGGAAAAGTATTCTTCAGACGATATTGAACATGTCGTATTAACACTATTTAGCAATTCGGTTTACCATTTGATTGGCTCCGAATTCATGATATCATGTCAGATCTCTGGTACGGGGCCCAGGTCAACTGATAACTTTTACCAAGGCCCAGAAGCCCGGCGAGCAAAAAGAAGTGGCGCTCACATGCGGGCCAAGACTTTTCAGGGTCTTTTGTGCTTCACGTTCTGCCTCCCCACCTTCCCCCTACGGCCATGTCGCCCTTGTCGCCAAAACGTCAATTGGACTGCGAGGAGGCAGATGGCCACTGGATCGTGGTCGATTATGGGCGCCGATTATCCGTCTCTATGGATCGGTCCCACGAGCTACACATGTGGCCTTTTTCTTGGCTGTGTTTTGGACGCACGCAATGCTCATATATGTCGGACATGTCGGGGCAGCGGCACTGTTCACGATAGTAAATGGAGGTGTGTGGGCTGCGCAGATCGAGTGTAAAAACTGTGTATACAAATGAGAGAAAATAAAACGAGTATGCTGATAAGCTTAAATTACCTAGGTAGTTATGGCCGACACAAGGTTCTCCCGTGAGAAGTAGTGGGTAGTGGTGGTTGGGAAGATAGCAACCAAGTATAGGCTGTTATCGATGCCTAGGAACTTCCCCAGATCTCTCTATAGCCGGCAGACAGCCCTATAAAATCACATAATCAGTCTGGACTCACAGGTTCATCTCGTCTTGGCTTGCAGCTACTGCATATCAGTGCCGTCACAACCCTGTTTCAGTGCCCGTCCGGGACGCTAACGGCTATAAGAAGTGGATGCGCCGCTACATGGCCCAAAGCAGTATGTGCTTAACGTCCTCTGTGCCACTGTGCCACTCCCACGATAACCACCAGAGATATGGAAAGACGCTGCTCGGTTTTTGGTGCCGGAGCCGAGATCCGGTTAATGGGCCCTGACAGTTGACTGGGAAAATGGTCCCCTCTCTCTGGGCTCAGGACCGTCTTATTATAGGCGCACCACAAAACTCTATTTAGTGAACGTGCCCGGACCCTGGATCATTATTTGGAGAGACTTATCTGCCTCCATAGATCATAGATCAGACTAGCTCGCATTGCGTGCTTAACACGTTCGTTCCTTTTCCTTTACCCCAGGACCCGCCAGCGCTTGTCATCATGGCTGGCTTGCTTTCCTTTTGGATCGCAAGGGTCGTCGTCATCCTCATCTTCTCCTTGTCTTCACCATTCTCTGTTGCCGCCGTCGAAGTGCTGGGGACCAAGTATCCCGACTTCAGGTGCGAGACGAATGCCCCCCCGCAAAATGTCCTCGGCTTCAACTCTACGAGCGTTCGCGTGGGCAACAGGCCATGGGGCCTGGTGTATCTCAATGACTTCTTTGCGTTCGCCGCCATCAACTTCTCCATTGGCGTGCTCGACACGACAAACTTCGAGCCGAGGGTGCTGAACATGATCCCTTTTCCGATGGACCTCCAGATGGGAAACTTGGACATCAATTCTGACGGCTATGGATATCGTGAGCTCGCGCTATCTCACGACAAGAAGACCCTGTACGTCGCAACCGGGTACGGCGCGGTGGTTCTCGATGTCGCCAGGGCTCTCTTTGGGAGGAACGACTCAGTGATCGGCGTGTTAAGTAGTGGTGGTTATGCCGGCCACAGCGCTGTCGAACTCTCCGTCACGCCGGACGACAACTTTGTCTTCATCAGTCAGGAGTTTGGCAGCAACAACTCGTATGGTCGCGGGGCCGTCGAAGTGTTCAAAGTCACGCGGGGCAGCGCAACGATATCAAGCATATGGCGAGGTAAGGCAAGGCTCGACATGAATCAGCCCCGACATCCCCAAATGACCTTGACCGGTTTCGTGCGTAATGCGCCTAGATCTTTCGTACTGACCTTGGCTCCGTCGCGTAGGCTTCATTGCACTAGGTTTTGCTCTGGTCGGTCAACAGTTCTCAAAAGACAATACGAAGCTGTTCATTACCAGTGAGCTGAACAGCACGACGGGGACTGTGAACAACACCGCCGGCGTCATCAGTGTACTGGATGTGGCAACCCTAAAAGTGACGCCGGGAACGGCGTTGATCACCAAGCTGAACAACGGGTGCCGCCCGGTGCGGTGCGATGTGTCCTCGGATGGAACACAACTTTGGGTCACGGAGCGAGACGCCAACGTGCTGGCCATCTACGATGCAGTGGAGCTGGCCCAGGGTAACAACAACACTGATGAGGTTCTTCTGGGCTCAATCACCACAGGCACATCTCCTATCGGCATTGCTGGCGTCGGGAGATATGTCTTTACAGCCGACTCCAATAGGTTCGACTATGACAACGCCACCACTGGTGTCACTGTTGTAAATGCGATAACCATGGAGCAGCTCGGGCAAATACCCACGTCGGACTTTCCGCGATCCCTCGCGATCAGCCCAAGCGGGAATAGACTCATGGTTTCCGAGTTTGGCGCGGGAACCATACGTGTGATAGATGTGACTGCGCTCAATGTTGGTCCTGTTCCGCCGACGGTAAAATGAGTCAGACATACATAAATATTACCCAGATTTCACTCTATTGACTATCTATGATCAAGTTTCGTTCCACTATTGCTGGTAGTAGTTGTTGGGTGGAGGCGGGTAACTCTGGTGTTGTTGATACTGCGGGTCAGGGGCTTGTTGAGAATATCCGTATTGCCCACCATGCTCATCGGACGGTGGATAGTTCTGGTATTGTTGGTGTTGAGGTGCCGAGTTGTACCCTTGCTGAGAGTACTGTCCACCGTGCTGTTCGTTTGATGGGTAGCTCTGGTACGATTGCTGTTGGGGAGAGGGGTTGTAGCTTTGCTGGGAGTACTGCCCACCGTATTGTTCGTTCGAAGACTGGTAGCTCTGGTGCGGTTGCTGTTGCGGAGGAGGATTGTAGCTTTGCTGGCCACCATGCTGCCCGGCCGAAACCGGAGGAACGGCTTGATGGACCCCTCCAAGGTTCTGTTCTGGTGTACCAACACTGACACCCTCGTTGCCGATATCATCAGGAACCTGTATCTTGACCTTGGGAAGGTACTTCTGCACCTTTTGTTCAACCTGGCTGTGCACGAAGAGCCAGCTCTCGAGCTCCAGCTTGCGGTGACCACCGTTGACAACACCCAGGATGCTTTGGCGTAGGGTTTCCTGGAGCTTCCGCACTAGACCACGGATCTTCTCCACCAGCTTGGTCTTGATGTCGTCCCCGAAACCGCGGTCGGCTGATGTTCCGGCGTCACGGTCGAGCTGCTCGTCGAAGGGGTTGCCACCCAGGATCTTCTCCAATGGTCGCTGGAACTGATCGGGCAAAAGTTCGAACAGCCGCTTTTCAATCTCTCCGAGAATCTTACGGAACTCGATACGGACTTCCCTGTGGACCTTGGCGAGACCCGTAGTCAGCTTGTCACTGATGACCTTAGAGAAGCCTCCGCTGCTGCCTCCGTCTTCGCCAGCACGGTCGTCCAAGTCTCTCGAGGCGCCCTCTTCAGAGCTCTTCTTCTTGCCAAACAGCCCTCCCAGACCCTTGACCAAGTCCTCCACGTGATCTTTGATCTCTGCCTTGGCGCCATCGCCCAGGTCTCGAGCACTGGAGTTACCGCGCAGCCACTTCTTGATGTGGTCCAAAGCAATGCGAGTGAACTGCTCTGCAATAGGCCCGTGCTGCTCCTTCAACTTGGCGCCAACCTGCTCCTTGATCTCGGGGGTAATGGATCGGGCCTTCTCCTCTGGGCTTCGCGCGGCATCCTTGATGGTGTTGCTCATAACACCGAGAAGACCGTCGAGTTCAAACTTGGGGCCGCCTCCGCCGCCGCCTTGTTTTTGGTCGATGTGATCCTGAACGACATTGATGGCAGCGGACAGGAACCCTTTGGCCAAACCCTCGTTGCTGTTGAAGCCTCGAGACTGCACGTCACCGCCTCCTCGAGCATTTGAGTCGCCGCCTTCTGTGAGGTTGAAGATGTCCCGAAGATCATCTTCCGCTTCGTCGGTGATCTTGCTGAAGCTGCGGGTCAACTCGGCCACCTCATCAGCGAACGGCAGCGACCTGTGACCATAGGCATCCGGAGGCGCATCGCTCAGTCCCCGCGAGCGATCTTCTCCAGAGCGGTCCTTGTTGAAGAGAGAGCGGAAAGCGTCGATAACGTGGTCCTCCAGACTGTCAATGGTCTTGGTCTGGAACACCTCGAGCTCAGTGGCGATGCGGGGTTGGATCTGAGGCGCCAAGGAGTCGACATACTCGTCGACCTTTTTCATCAGCACCTCTGGAACGCCGTGGGAAGACATGATTTTGGCAGTTGTTCAGGGTCAACGTGTACCTAGACTCGAACCTAAATGAGAAAGTGAAAGTTACAAGTTCTGAGTTCGGACTAGCATTGATGTAGCTGGTCGATTGACCATGTTTGTTATGGAGGGGTTGTAGAGCTTCAGGCTTCAGCTGGGTTGCCTCACCGTAAGTTGCAGGGCTGTCCGCTAATGTTACCCCGCGCCCCACAAAACAGCGTCACTGCCCCAGTATTGGATCTTGATCTCTTCAGGTACGAGTCACTGTTGAGACCTGGCGACCCTTCACCTCGGAATAACTTATTCAGACACCAGTCTCGTGCAAAGACGGTAGTAATCGGAAAGCTACCTCTACGATTAAAGACCTATTTATTGAGGTCGCAAGACGATTTTTGTGATACACGAGATCTTCCATTACACCGCCTGTATTGACCCTTTCCCCGAATCGAAACTTATCAATGACTTCTTGGCTCGGTGCGCAAGATCCTGCACATCAACGACGCGGGGCCGCAGCACATAGCTCCCGGGCGCGTCCTCCGCCAACTGAATCTCGTGGAACAAGGGTGCCAGGGACGAGTTCTTCCACAGCGGCGTCTCGATATTTCGGTGCGCGCTCCACATCATGAACGCCACCAAAATAATGGCGGCGGCTTCCGCGACGATCGGGACAATGTACCATAGCCACCGGACGTTGACAAAGATGACCTGATCCACAGAGTTCCCGTATAGCAGCTGCTTGCCGGGGCCGGACCGGACGGCGTCGGTCAGGGCGCTAGTGACCCGCGCTGCCACGTCGTTGAGGTCTACACCGGACGTGGTCCCAACCGCCATCGGAGACGCCTGTAACCAGTCGGTCAACCCATAATCACCAACGCGCACGGTCATGTTGAAGGTATCTGCCATCATCGACGCTACATTCATCCAGTCCCATGTGCCCAGCTTAAAGTCCTCTGACAGATCCGTTTGGTTCCAGATTGCCACCTGCGTGGTTTGGCCGGTGGTGTCGTCCTGGGGCACGTGCGGTTGCGAGTCGAGTGGGATCCTTGTCTGGTTGATGCTCAGGAAGCTCTGGCCTGTAGAGGAGGCGCCAGCCATTTTCCACGCCGTCACGGAAAAGTTGCACTCTGTTACATTCTCGACGATTGGGACGGACTGGTTCGAGAGCCAATCATTGACCCGGTACTGGGCCGTCGTCAGGAACATGGGATCCGTTGATACGGGCTTCACATTGTCCCCGACATGGTTGATCGATGAGACGTTCATTGTGTCTTGCCAGTCTGTAGCGGCATACGTGTGTCGCAGAGTGACGTTGCCCGGCGTCGTAAAGTTGCAGACCCAATTCAGGAGCTTGGCGTCCTCACTCCACGGCACAACCTCTTCCGAGTAGGTGAAGGTCCAGCAGCGCCTGTTCGACAGCGACTCTTCCGTCACGTCTCGGCACTCGTGTGAAAAGCCTAGGGTCGTCCACGTCTCGTTCCACTCGCAGGTTCCTGGGCAGTTGAACTCCGGGGTCAGGGAAAAGTTGTAGAGGCCCTTGATGACCGCGCCGCGCAGGGTAAAGTCGACCTCGGTGGGGTTGATGCCGGTACCAGCGTATCCGTTGAGGCCGCCTGTATTGTACTCATAGGCATACCCGAACGAGGCCGACGAGTTGCCAGAGCTCACTGCCCTAGTCTCGTAGCTTACGGTCTGCTGGATGAAGGGAGCCATGACGGAGGCAAAAATAATGACCAAACAGCCGGCCGAGGCCATGTGTAGAGGACGTCTGACCAACAACTGCAGCGCACCGATTGGCCCGCGGGTCGCCTGGTCGAACAATTCGAAATCCGAGGTTCTCTGCGGTCTTCGCAGGTGAAGCCATTTCAACTGACTGATGGCGGCTTCGACTGGAAACAGAAGCAGAAACCTCGAACAAAGTGTGATGATGGATATCATGGCGTTCAAAGAAATCATTGCTGTCCATTCATACAGGGGCCGGTTCGACATTCTCCGCAGGATGACAATGAGAGCTGCCTGACAACCTATGCTGAGAAGAAGAGCGATGACTTCCCATGACCAACTGAAGACGGGCCATGTCGACCTACGTTTCTTTGCCGTTCCCCTGGGAGATTGCTCGTGGCTATCTGCAGTCAGAAAGGTGGCAGTCGGATACGAGCCCTTGTGTTCTTGGTATGATGGCCAAGTATCGTTATCGAACCCGTAATGGGTTTGATCCTGGACATGACTATTCTGACGCTCGTAAGGCCCGAGAGGAATGTCGTTGGTCCCGGCATGATAGTGGGCGGATGCCATGACTGAGTGATGCCTCGGGTGGGAGGCTCTGATCGTCTTCAACGGTGCCGAAATCAAAGAATGCAATGGCACGAGGTGATCATTGATTGAATACTCGTGAGGATATTTGCATCGTCTGGTTGTTCGAGTCGGCAGATATTGGCGGGTGCTAGAAATGTCTACACATAACGCGGCCAGCGAATTCTTTCAGGAGAGCTTTCATAAGTCTGGCCAGGATCCAGTTGATAACCGAGCGGTATGCTTTTTATCAAGGTTACCAATCCCACGGGACGATGCGAGCCCGTCGGCTACACAAGTTTTGCGGCTGAGCAGAAAGTGACACATGCTCGGGTGGTGCAAAGGTCTTTCTCACTGGCTCGTTCGCTTCATGCTTGGCCCCCAACCTGCTGAGCTAGGCAATCCTGCCTGAAATAGACTCCATCCAAGCGAATTCTATGGGCTGTCTTGACCGGGTTGCCAATCCTGCGTTTCGGTTACGCGCCGCACACTAGGCGGCCCCGCTTTGGGCTTCTATTTCTGTCAGGAGTTGCACTGCAGAAGTTCAAAATGCATTTCTATTTCTTTGCAATAGTTACACAAATCTCAGATATAGAAAACCATAAAAAAAAAACCGGATAGACTTCTGACAAGTGTGCGATCATCAGCTCGTTTTTCAGGTCTTGAAAAATAACCCGTCCGTGCCATTGGCGCATTTCGACTGACACGGTAGAATCACTCTTACCAATCAAGTTGACCAGTCTTAAATCGAAATCAATAGAGCTAAGCGCAAGCTATCGACTCCCTTGGCTTCTCCAACAAAAACTTGACGACAATCTCCGCCGCGAGCTGAGAATCGTCGTCAAAATTGACCGCGTCCAGCTCGGCCGGCAGGACCTTTCCATTCCACGCCGTGCCAAATACCCTCAGCGTCTCCGTGTTGATAAACCGGTCGAACTCGAAGTGGCCCTGGTACGTCAGCACGCGGCCTGGGTTGTACATGCCCTGGACCGCGCAGTGATCGGTGCTGCCGACGACGAACCAGTCCGGCGGCATGGAATCCTGCGGCGGGAGTTTGACGTGGTCCGCGTGTATAAACTGTAGCCGCATGGTGTCCGGCCGACTCGCGTCTACGGCAGCAGCTCCGTTTCCTGACTTCAGCGTCCGGCCTGTCCCATCTGTCTGCAAGCCGAGCGTCTCGACAAAGGCGTCATTGAGGTGAATCGGGTGCACTCCAACTTCCCATCCCTTGGCGTCCTTCTCGACGACGGCGCCATGTTCCGACAGCAACTTTTGGCACAGCAGCTGGTGCCCGAAGCAGCTCCCGAACAATTTGACCTGCGGATGCTGGGAATACACATCCCCTAGGTACTCGCCCAGCCGGAGGATCCAGTCGTCCCTGTCGTACGCCGACGCTGCCGCCCCGGTGACGAGTAACATGTCGAACTCCGCCAAGTCCCCGGGGTACTCGCCAAGCATCACATTGAACTCTTCCGACTCGATGGTGAGGTGTGGCGCCACCCGGCGCGCAGCCTCGCTCAGGAGGCCGTGGAAGATTGTCCCGTATGATCCCCGTTTGGCCAGGACGTTGGGGACGGGCGTGTCGGCGTTGAGCATCGCTATGCGAGCCACTCTGGGCGCTGCACCCACGGTCATTGTAATGGCGGCGGCGGACAAGCGGCTGGTCGCGGGGCGCCTGTAAGTTGTTGGTGATATGTGATGATCACCTTGATTTTGTGTTAGAATACCGCCACAAAAGTACGTTCGCTTTGCAGTAAAACTGGAAAGTTGCAAATGAGGAAGCGACTTCTCAGATATAGGAAAGCCGACACCTCACATACCCAAGTCGACCGCCGGCGCATTTCCATCGTGGACGAGATCGGAGGTGTCTGGGGTGGGCTGAATCCCAGTGGGGCTGCTCGGCTCCCAAGCCGACACCTATCGGCTTCTCATCACCTCATCGATTTGACAACGATTTGATAACCTCCGTATAAAACTCCCGTCATGATATAATAGCGTCGTTCGCTTGATGGCCGATCTAAGTCTTTTCGCAGCAACTGTCAAAATTGGCCTTGATGCCACAACCTTTTGTTGAGCTGCCCATGTTGATTTGTGCTCTGCTCAATACGCCGTCGGAACTGTACCGAGATGACTACCGGAATGAGAGCAAGGCGTACCGTCTGATGGATTTTCGAGTGACTGATGACTGACTGTTTTTTTTTTTTTTTTTTTTTTTTCCATTATCTGCCTTATGAGACCGAATTGCGGTATACAATTTCAAATGCAATTGTTGCAATTGCTCCATGGTCGTCACGGTCCTGTTCAGGCCATAGACTGCGTATAGAGGTCGTAGGCATGACTGACTCGCGGCGAGATAAGTTGGCGCGAAAGGACAACGGCGCTATATGTGTTTCATCGGCACGGAAACAGCGACATAAAAGTGCAGGTCGCAACTACCTTCGATGGCTTCGCTGCAGCCTGAATGGTCCTTGTGTAGAGGTAAGCAAGCATGAGGTCCATGGACAGTAGTCTCATACTTGATCAAGACTTTCTCGGCGTTACAGGTTTTGACTCTCGCTTTTGCCTCCTACTGCTGCTGCATCATATCGTCCAATCGCTCATTGCTAAGCAGATTCTATTTGACATCCACTTGGCACCGTTGTCCGGCTTCTCGTCGTTTTCAAGCGCAAATTAGGTCTGAACGAAATCCTCCAAGAACTCGCAACATCTTCTTGGGGTTGTCAAGCTTGTCCGCTCGGCAACCTCGCCCTCTCACTCTGTTCATCGCTCGCTGTCCCAAACTCACAGCGCGTTGACGAGCGGGCAGAACGTCTGCACGGTAAAGGCGTGGTAGCTGAGGACGCCCAGCTCTAACCTTAGGCCCACCTTAGGCTGATCCAGTCTCTCGGCGTCTGCTGTCCGTGAAATTGAAAGAATTGATGTGTTTCTTTTGGTATCAACCGAAACTCGGCCTCAGTCGCCAAGCACACCTTACCCCACATCCTCCACGACACCCAGCCATACTCGGCGAGATCGTGATGGAAAGGATCCTCCCGGCTTAGCATGATGACCTTGCGAAGGTTGGCCCATTTCTTGCTGGTGATCATATCATAGAGCTGATCGTCAAGTGCCCTCTCATCATGGTGCACCTCGAAGAGACGCAAGGTCTCCAGGCTAGTTGGCAGGACATCTTGGAGTTTGAGCGGCTTTCCGTCAGCAGTGTCTTTGCCTTGTCCAACCAAGATGTTGTGTGGCAAGACAAGGGTCCTCAGGCGAGACAGCTCGCGGAGCGATCCTATTTCAAAGGTCGCTTCGCCTAGGTCCTCGTACATAAATGCTCTCCGGCAATCGAGCATCAGCTCTTCGAGCTTGCCGCCGAACTCTCTCAGTACGTGACCGATACCATCAAAATTTAGGTCGTCATCCACACCGACGGTGGCTGAGCCCCATTCGATGCGCAGGCTCTTCAGGTCGGGACAGCGGGATATCATGTTCTCAAGGCTTTCCTCGTTGCAGAGCGACCATTTGTGGTCGATGTGCTCCAAGGCGAGACGGGGCGCGTATTGCTTTTCGTCATCAGTCTCATCAGCCTCTGGGTCCATCTCCGGCTGCAGTTCTGTGGTCCATTCCATGGCATGGCCCCTCAGGGTGCGCAACGTTGGCAGCGCGAGCAACCCAAGCGGCTCGAGAGTTGTGCAACCCTCCGTGTCTCCATGCCGCAGCCAAATCTCACGCAAACGGCCCAGGGGCACAGCTGCCCCGTTCGAGGAGTTTCGTGTCTCCTTGATTAAGTCGTGCATGGTAAGGTCCATTCCATACCAGCACGTCAGATCTAGGCGCTCGATGTTGGGCACGAGGAGGAGAATAATAGAGTAATCTGACCCTATCTCCTCCTCCTCGGCGTTTTCAAGTATCTTTTCGGCCAGAGTGTCTGAGATGTCGAGCCTGGGGCGAGCCAACACAAAGAGATCCTGAATATCAGAAGCAGAGATGAAGGCTTCTCCCAGGTCAATCTCCCGAACGGAATTTGCGAGGTCCGGGCATTCCACCAGGGTGCGCAACAGAAGATAGCGCTGGGTATCACGCAGCGAGGGGATTGAATAGTGCAATATCCGCTGAGCAATCGGCCGCAGGCGTTTGGATGCGAGACAAAGCCCACGTAGAAATGAGGCCAGCTGATAGAAGCTGGTGCGATGTTCATACCCGCTGCTGGATTCGGGCACTCTGAGGTAGCTGAAGATGTGCATCAGCATCTCGTCGGGGAGACTCTCCAGGGTCGTCATTGTGGGCTTGGAGATGGTATTTTGCTAGAAAAAATGTTGATGTTTTGAACTCAATTGTCTCAGTGATGAAATGACATTTGGACTTTATAGCACGCCGCTACAGCGCGGCCGACGCTCAAGGTCAGGGGTATCCGCTAACAAGTTTAGGTAGGGCCGGGGGCGAACCAGGCAGAAGTGCCAGGCAGCACCGGCGCTATTATGACATTGCTTCTTCTCTGGTGCGAATCATGCGATGCTACATCGAGTTGGCAGACTTTAAGGCGCATTCCAATGGCTATGACAAAAAACACTATCTAAAGCCTCATGTTTACCAATTGACTAAGTATGTATACTCCAAAACCTGTCTGTTTGTGCGAAGAATCGAATGGCTCCCTACGAGAGGTGCATGCACGCAGCCCCAGTAGACGGCATGGTCAACGCTGTGATCAGCGCTCTGCGCCGCCTTGACAAGCCTTTCGATTTTCTATTAACTCTTCTTGTCCTTTAAACGGATCGAAATCTAGCAGCTTGGTGAACCCCACGGTGTCGGTGATTGTTGCTGAGATGGTCAAGATGTTGAGATCATTTGAGAATCGTGGACCAGATGCTCCCCTTCAATGCTTCCAAGGGCGTTGCAGCTAAACTCGATGTTTGTCACTTCCACCCCGTCTCTCGTCTCTTGATGAACAGTAAGGCCTACCTTTTGCCTTTCTTCAGTCTTATCAGCCGCAATCATTATGGCACGATTTCAAGGTATTGTCGAGATCAATTATTGGAGAGACAGGCATCTGCTACGTGCACATGAAAAGAACGTAGACTCATACCTTCAAAGGCAAAAAGGAGCTGATTGCTAATATGTCACTCCGGTACTGCGTATATCCACCGTAGTACACTGAGCAAGATTGACCAAGTAGTAGGCCTTTCGTCAACTTGCGTTCTCATAAGCCATGAGTACGGCTATGGGCATTCCTACCACCTACGGCTTGCTTCATGGGCTTGCCTGGGCACGCTGCGGCAGAAACCCAAATAGATCTCGCGTAACCAACAGTCCGTCATGGGTGAATAACAAAACAAAGAGCGCACCAAAAACTCCCAGCTGTATGATCCCCCCGCGCGCAATCAGCCATTCCCCGCGGCTGACAGGCCTAAAGATTTCTGCTCCAACGTACCACCGTACCAAGACATCAACAAGGGCTATAGAGATGGCGCCGCCAATAATGGCTGTAAGGCATTGGAGGAAGACTTTTGGTCGTACGTGGGCGATGTACTCCTCTCGCGACACGCGTCTCTGGGAGGGAGCTTCTGTTTTGAATGGCTTTTCATCGTCATTGGTCATTGGAACGGATGAAGACATGATATTGGTAGCTGCTCGTTTCTCGTGCTCGTGAGAGTTGCTCCTGTTTGTTGTGGCTATTGTGACCTTTTAATTTGTGATATAGATGAGAAGTAGTGATACAGCCAAAAGTTCAGCAGGTCTGTTGCGGGGAGACGGGTTGTTTATACTTCGGAGTGTTATGTATCTTGGGGCACAGCATAGAGGGGGCTATGAAATCTTGACTGATGGCTGTTGCTTGCAGGAACCTGATCTGCGTGATTGCGCCACGAGTTATGGTAATCCAAGCATATTGAGGCAACCAGATGCGCATCGTGGATCACTCTCGCCACAATGACATGAAATATGTATGTGCTTCAGATTACTGTACCATGTTGGGGACAAAGCACAGAACTGGTCTAGTCGCATGAGACTTCTCTTGCTATTAGCTTCTCAAAACGCCCTGGTTAAGTGTATCTCATCTGTTTGTTTCCAAGTTGTCAGAAAATGGAGACGGTGGACTGGTCAAGTTTCACTTCAATAAGTCATGATTGAGGCACTTTTGGAATAATATTGCAAAGTTCCATGTCTGGCGATTATATAGAAGACTTCGATAAGGAATAACGAAACCGCTTCGTGGCATTTCAATATTCACTTGTGAAGAAGGATCAGCAAGAACGCTTGTTGTTCATAGACATCTTGAGGTGTCTAAGGATGTTTCGAGATGGCTTTGGAATCTTGACATCATAAATGTGCTGTGAAGCGATTCGATGATATCACGAAGGACGATACTCAATTGGGACAGTTTTTGTAGCTGCGAATCTATGCGCCCTCAAGGTGTCAAACAATTACGTGTTGGTGATGTTACTGGCGGCTGATCCGCGCCCGTCTCCTTGCCTTCAATCCAAACTCCAGTGAACTCTAATCTAAATCAACAGTCATGCGTCTGCCTTTTCCTGGGTACTCTTCTGGAAGCTCTCACTGCCCAGATACTCCCCAAAGGCCCGGTGCTCAATATCCATATCCTTCCATCCTGCCTCTTGGGACTTTCTGGCCGTCCGGCGAAAGTACACGCGCTTGCCCCACTTCCAGGTCTCGACTCCAAGGAAGAAGACGCCAGCAGCGATGAACACGATGGCCCATTCCCAGCTGATGCCCGCGTGCTTGAAGACGGCGTGATTGAGTACCGGAATGTACAGTGCAGGGAACAGCGTCACGAAGCCAAAGACGATCGCCCAGAACAGGAACTTGTTGCCCCACACGTCATGCATCCACTGAGTAAAATATTTCTTGCTGCCAGGCTGCATGCGGAAGAAGGACCGCCGCATGTCGACCATTTCCCAGGCGAGGAATAGTGCAAACCACGTGAGTGTGGCAAAAGTGGTCGCGCGCGCGCGGTAGACAGTATCGCAAACCTCCGAGTAGGAGTCGTTGCAGCCCTCGCCGAGGTTGCCGCCTCCGAAGCCAAAGACGACGAGAGAAAACGTGGCGAGGCAGAGGGCGGCGATCCAGAGGCCGTAGACAACCATGTCGACGAGGAACTCGAGAGTAAAGACGCCCGTCTTCAGGCTTCGTGGGGGCCTCTGCATGATTCCCGGAACGGCGCGCTCGAAACCAAGTCCCATATCGGGCATACCACTGGTCACCATTATGATCCAGATGATCTCCACGGGGGCTAGAGGGAACACCGATAGGCCACGATCATCTTTGAATGCGAGACCGACCAGAAGCGTGCCGGCCTGGGCGATGTTCTCCGCCAAGACGTGCAATACAAATTTCTGAATATTGTCGAATATCCTGCGACCCTCTTCGATGGCGGCAACAATAGACGCAAAGTTGTCGTCCATCAGAACGATATCGGAAGCGTCCTTGGCAACATCAGAGCCCGACTCGCCCATGGCAATTCCCACGTCGGCGCGACGAAGCGAGGGTGAATCATTGACGCCGTCGCCAGTCTAGACGTTTCTAAGTATTTCGTTTGCTAAATGGGAAAACAAGGAAGGAAGGAAGAATGAACAGATCACAGATAAAAAAAAAAAAGTAAGGAACTTACCATGGCGCAGAACCTGTCACGCCTGTGTAGCGCTTCAATCATGCGAACCTTGGTACTGGGAGCACAACGGGCAATAACCAATGGAAGTACAGGGAGGGCATCAATCTCGTCGTTGGACAGGGCATCAAATTGGGTCGCCGTCATGACCATGGACGCCGCAATATCAGCGCTAACCCGCTCCATGTGCGACGGCAAAATGCCGACTTCTATCGCGATGGCCTTGGCGGTCTCTTGGTGGTCTCCCGTCAACATGTGGACGCTAATTCCAGCTTCATGGCAGCTGCGCACTGCAGATGCCGATTCGGCACGAGGCGGATCGTACAGTCCGATAAGACCACGGAAGGTAAGGTCCTTTTCGACAAGTGCTCGATCGATATCTGCACCTACCTGGACATCAGAATCGATCCGACGACTCGCAAGCGCAAGAACACGAAGACCCATACTGGCGAGGGACTCCATGTTACGCAGTATCTCTTGGCGGTAGATATCGGTCATCTCGCGGTACGCCGAGTCGTTATCGACGTCGCGGTACTGGTATCGAACACATGCCTCAATGACACGCTCGACAGCGCCCTTGGTAAAACCCCAGGTCTCTTCGGTGCTCGAGTTGTTCATGACAACACTCATGCGCTTGACATCGCTGTCGAATGGCAGCTCAGCAACCTCGGACCACTCCATACCGTCGCCTACCAGGTTCAACCTGTTGCGGGCGAAGCGGCTCGCGAAGACCTGGATGGCGATCTCGGTCGGGTCTCCTCGGGCATGCCACGAGCCCTGGCTTTCGTGGACAGTTGCGAGGTTGGCAAGTGAGGCCACCGATAGAAAGTCCTGAAGAGTCACTGTACTGTCCTCAAGAAGCTGCTTCGCCTCAAACTTGACTCCGCCGGACGCGCGATTTCCGAATTCTTTTAGATTGATGTCGGACGGACTGCGCGGGTCAAAGATGATGCCACCAAGTGTTGGGTTGAACGGCTCATCAGACGGCTCTACAGTGTACGTGCCCCTGCCAGGGATCCAAGCAGCCCGTGCCACCATCTTGCCCTGGGTCAGCGTGCCGGTCTTGTCGCTGCAGATATCCGTCACGGCGCCGAGCGCCTCGAGCGACTTCAGATTGCGGACCACGACGTTGCGCTGCACCATGCGCTTGGTGCCCGCGGCCATGGTGATGGTGAGGACGACGACCAGGCTTGCGGGGATCATGGACAGCCCCGTGGCCACGGCGTAGATGATGATTTCCTGCTGGGAGTCGAACTTGTTGGCCCCAAGGACGATAATGGCGCAGACGACGGCGATACCAAACAGGAGCATGGCCAACTTGCTCAGCTTGCGCTGTAGGGGGGTGCCCACGTTGACGCCGAGGAAGCGGCCGACGGCGTCTCCCAAGGTCAGCGTGTACGCCTCGAGGTAGCGGTGCGGACCCGCGCGGCCGTCTGGCTTGCGCCTCACCGGTCGGACCTTGGAGTCTTTATCGTTCAGTGCCGAAGCGATGGCGCCAATCTCGGTGAACTGGCCCGTGGCGAAGACAACACCCTTGGCCCTGCCTTTTGAGACGGTCGAGCTGCTGTAAGCGACATTGAGGCGGTCGCCCGGGCCGGTCTCGTCGCTGAAGACTTGGTTCTGGGACTTGCGCACGGGGAGGGATTCACCTGTAAGCAAGGCCTCATCTGTCTCAAAGTTCTTGACGTCCACAAGCCTTGAGATGGTTAGCGCAGTGATGGGGAAAAGGGTCGTCTATGGAACCAACTGACCTGATATCTGCGGGGACGGTATCTCCCATCTTGATCTCGACTAGGTCACCAGGTACGATGCGACCGGATGGAATGACCTGGGACACACCAGAGCGCACCACTGTGGCTGTCGGGGAGCTCAGAGAACGTAGCGAGTCCATGGTCTTCTCGGCGGAGTATTCTTGGAAGAATCCGACGACGACATTCAGGCAGACGACGGCGGCGATGACGCCGCCCTCAATCCACGATTTGATGCCAAAGCTGACGGCCATGGCTAGAATGAGCACCTACAATGCGAAGTGATTAGCATATCCAAGTCGTCACATGTGCCTGACCGGAAAGTGGGAAGCCAGAAAGGTTGGAGCCTTACCAATGTCATGGCGTTTGCGATTTGTGCTATAATGATCTTGACTGGCTGGACACCCTCGGCCCCTTCGAGCTCGTTGGGACCGAATTTCTGCTCGCGGCTTTCAGCTTCGGTCGCGTCAAGGCCGTTCAATGGATCGGTCCCCAGCTCGCCGAGGACATCCTGCCAGCCGAGAGCGTGAGCAGGCCTCGACAGGGGCGAGTTTGACTGCCCGGAGACATGCTGGGGAGCAGACGTGTCTGTGGTTTTCCCCATCGTGTCGACGTTTGGTATGGACAAGTCGACGATTGGAATATATGGTAAAGATGGACTTTATCCTTCCAAGAGAACAATGGGAGCGACCAGATATCGGGCCATCCCATGTCTTTATAAGTTGAGACCAGGTCTTTCGAACCATGACGAGGTACGACGGCCCTTTCTTGGCACGGCTGTCATATTGGGGCGCAAATTTGGGTCCGGGCCCGGTCCCCAAGCAAAGTCTTGCCACCAGACACGATGACGGTAATGTCTTCATCGAATGCTGGCAAGCCATTCCTGGCTCTTTACAGGACATCAGCCTCCCGAGACATGTCCTGTATGGTAGAGAGAGTATATCGTAGCACTAGTGGGCGCACCGCGAGGCTAGGGGCGTGAACGCCGAGACCGCCGGTGGAGTCTAACCGGAGCCCGCCAAGCAATGCCAACCCGGCAAACCGGCACCGCACGGCGTGGCAGTGGGGCATGGATGGCGGTAGTATACTCGGCCGGACTGTCGAGTTACGCGTTTGGGTTAGTCTGGGGGCCATTTTTCTTGCTAATAGGACAGTAGCGATACTGTATCGAGGCTGCACTAATATGCGACACATTTACATAGAACAACTTGCCAGAGGGACATATTATTGGTAGATGGCAACTTCATAGGGTCATCTCTTCATTGATCCCCATCCATATCTACCCACTCGGGTATCTTGTTATAGGAGAATACACCAAGGCTCATGATACTAGCCGTCGACAATCATATATCCGCTTCTCCTCATGATTCCTGTTCGATAAACTTGAATGTCAATCAACATGACTGCATATCCTTTTGTTCTATTTCGTACGACGACCAGTTCATTACCAAAGAAATCAAATCGTATAACAAGCACCACCTCTGGCACGTATCACACCACTTTACTTTTTGTCGATTGTCAAGTTGCTATCTGAATGATTCATAAGCGGCAGTGGTAATTTCACCGACGTTACTACCAGTCGATACTTGCGGCTAAGAGACCAAGATGCCACAACGTTTATTCTCAAGATTGGAGCTCAGTCAACCGCACTCATCTACCTAGGTACCTATAAATGTGCGAAAGAAAATGAGGAAACAGGCTTACTATTTCTCCTCGAATTGGGCTACCCAAACATCCATAGTCCTTACAGGTTGATCTTCCAATCGCTCGACGGCTGTGACAACCGCATCTCTCGACAACTGCACAACCGCCTCGACTCTCGGGTCGGTGATACTCTCGGCGATCTCTTTCAAGAACCCTTTGCTCTTGACCGAGCCCACCTCCCATTTCCCATCCAGCAGCCCAGGTTCCGGCACCACCACACTCTCCGCGCCGCTCATCACCCAGCCGGCCTCTGCAGCAATGTCCTTGATCGCCTTGAGCGTCAGCGGGCTCCTCACATTCTCCGAGCTCTCCGCCCTGTACGCCTCCAGCATCCCCCGCGCCAGCACGGCGAGCACATGCGGCACGGCCGCCCTGTCCGTGGCGTGCATGGCGTACTCGGCCACGCACACCCTCTTGACCCTGCCCCTCAGCGCGCCGAGGATACCCGCCAGCACGGCGGGCGTGGCGAAATACCAGATGCAGTGCGACAGAACCGCCACGTCCCAGGTCTCTGACGGCGCCCGTCGCAGAAACTCTTCTGGCTCCGCCTGGTGCCAGCGGATCCTGTCGCCCACAGCGCTTCGGGTCAGGTGCTCCTGCGCCTGGGCGAGCGTGAAGGGCGCGCCGTAGTCCAGGGCGCCCGGGTCGACGGCGTCGATGCGACCGTCCGGGCCCGCGGCGTGCGCGAGCACCGCGGTCGCGTTGCCTTGGCCGCAGCCGAGTTCCAGGATGCGCGAGCCCGGCGCGATCTGCCAGAGGTTGACGAGCTGGATGCGGTGCTGCGCCTGTGCGACTTCGATCTCCGGGTGATCCGGTGCTTGCAGAGAGTACGAGGCTATATGCGCTGCCTCTGTGAGGGGAATTGCGCTGAAGGGGGAAGGCATTTTGCCTGATTGGCGTGCAGATGATTTTTGTAGGCGTTGGGACCAGATGGTTATACTTTTGCTTCATAGAGGAGTTAGGCATGACTTATGTAGGTCTGTAGGTATGCAGGTATACAGCTTGAAGTAAGCTTCCATATGCGTCTGCAGCTTTGAGTCACAGACTTGGAGTTTATGGGAATTATTGGTCATCGCATGCCAACGCTAACCGGATTGAAAGCGTTGAATGCGAGTATATCGATTATGCCACGCTAGTACGTGACTCACGATGCCAGGATTCAGCATAGGTGCAATTGGAGATGCCTATCTGGGTAGAAGAAAATCGATTAACAGTGATCATGCAGTATCTCAATATCCACATACTCATGCAAGGCCCTTTTGTGAGTCAGGTTTATTGTAATAGCAGCTCTCTCCTATAGCATTGCTCTGTAAAGACGTAATGAATGAAACAAACTGCGACTGAGCGGGGATCAATTCGATATACTTAATTTGAATAGTTTTTCTGGGACGCCTCGGAAGCTAAGTGCCGAAGGCCTCAAAGCCATGATTCGCGTCCAATTACACATAACTACTGCTCATTCTGCCTTAGATCGATTTTCAGCGTCATCCTCGACTGCAATCCCGCCTGGTAACATGACTGCCCGATCCAGAGCGTACGGAAGCCCACGGTGCCGACCACGAATCATCATGGCACAGATGACAAGCTTGCTGAACGTTGTGAATTGGCCGCTCAAGGACATGTTGACGGACGGGTGTCCCAGACTCAGGCCTACGTTTCCGCTATGGACGCAGCTGTTAGCATGGGACTTTTACGAGCAGCAGTGTCCAACGTACTAGGCCGAGACCACTTCGAAGAGTGCTGAGAAGACCGAGAATTCCTAGTGGCGAAGCCAAGGTCAGTGGAATTTCTTCATTCACGATGATCAGAATATGCCTCGACTCACGGGCTGGCTGTCGTCTGCGATACGAGTAGACTCCGATATGCAGATGCAGAAAGTCCCCAGAAATATATACCACAGATCAAAACTGAGCTGGTTCTTGACGTGGGTCATGATGTACGATCGGCCGCGAACCTCGTCGAGCGCCTGCTCGGAGCCGTAGACGCCGAGAGACCGCTCCTCGTACGTGTTGGAGGCGCGGATGCTGATGCAGATGGGGAAGATGGAGATGTACATCATGACTACCAGGCTGAACTGCACGGCCGGGTTCACCTTGGCCAGGTTCAGCGTCGACGTCGACGTCCCCGTGTGCCGGGCCGAGGCCGCCTGGAAGACGGCCGAGAGGATGCGCGGGCCCAGGGGCAAATCGTTTACGGCTGGGTTGTTCAGGTCCAGCACGATGATCAGGAGCACGTCGACAAAGTTGAGCGCCGCTATGATGCCGAACAGGATCCAGGTCGGCTTGCTGGGGAAGAGCAGGGTGTAGCAGCGCCGGGGGTGGTTTAGGAGAAAGCGGAGAGGCTCGTGCATGGCCGACTCGCGCCGAGTCAATTTCCACGTCGTCCAGATCGCCAGCCTGAGGAACACCGGATACAGCGTCTCCCTGCGAACGCCAGAAATGTCATAGCCAGCAGGGGCCAGGTCGCGTCGCGGAAACTAATCATGGAGTCTGGCGTGAGGGTAAAACCTAGGTTGTCCACCATAGTCTGTGCCGAATAGAATGCCCTGTAACGGAAGGTCAACTAAGAATCTTCAAGATGCACGGCGTCATATCCCGAGCATCAGCTACATCAGCGATAACTGACCACCATGTTTTGTCCTGACCAACTGAAGCCAAGTATTCAGTGTACTTTGGATCGGCTCTGTGTATCCACGGGACCAGACAAATGACGCCAAAGAGGTGAATCCCAAAAAATAGACTATATGGGTCCATCAGCGCGAACTCGAAAATGATAGATAGTGTCCATATTCACTAGTGACAATCTTCAATAGCAGCTGAAGACTGCGATACTCAATGCCGCCAAGCAGCTTGCGATCGTGGAGGCTGAGATTGCCGAAACTGGAGTTTCTGCCAACGGTTGCCTGGTGGGAGAGCCGTGGGAGCCGCCTCACGACAGTCGGCGTGGATGGGGTTCCGGCGGTCGACATGGTCCTGTCGCGGCTGCGGTCCGGTCCCAGGACGAACATGTTCGCGACGGCGCGCTCGAAGGATCTCGCGTTGGACAGGCGATGGCCTGCGTCTGCGGACCGGCGCCAGAGTCCAGAGGTTCCGCGTGAAGTTTCGGAATGAAGCCGAGCTGCGTCATCCTCATTACCAGGCAAATCGCATTCGACCACGGGATACCCTAAAATTTGTCAAGATTGCGGCAGCCAATGTGGACAGAAATAGCTTACCGCTATCCCTCTCGCGCGGAGACGGGATATGCAGCGCCTTGCTGTCACTGGTTGGTGTAGCCAGATCTGTAGCAAACTTGATCCTCGCCGCGGGGCGCTCTCCGGACTGGGCAGGCTTCGATACATCTACATCATGAGGATCTTCGGGCGCATCCGAATCCCGAACTCCCGGTCCGATGGGTGTCGATTCGACATCTTGTTGTAAGCGAGACAGTCTCTCCGTTTGAGCCAGAAGTGCTACAAGGAAAGAAGATTTAATGAGTACGGGCGCGTAAGACGAGCATAAAAGACTCACCGTTTCTCTTGATATACTTTTCAAATCGCCACAGCCGGGCGATCACGACCACGATGTTGATGAAGCCCAAATTGGTCAGGACGGGAATAAAGTACAGGTAAAGCTGCTGATAGAGCTTGAGATTCTTGACATCAACGCTGGCCAGAGGTCAGCTGCCGAAAATGCGATGGAATCGTGAAATCCTTCTTACGTATTCAGGCCTGACTCGGTGGACGCGCTCGCTCCAAAGCTTGGACACAGTCAGTGACACGATGGGGATGCAGAAATCTGCTTTACACATACAAGTACGAGTCCACAGCCGATACATTCCCGTACGGGTAAATCACGGCCAGGGACAGTAACCCCATGAAAAGGATCCAAGTGTCTAATCGTGATTCAGGTTGACGTCAAGTGATTTTGGAATGTTGGGGAACTTACAATGCAAGGTAATGAAATTGAATTCAATAGGTGGCTTCATCGTGACGAATTGATAGACAGAGATCAATGTCAGAATTTGTGTGGAAAAGAGAAAATTGATGTATCAGCTGCTAATCGGTCTGAAAGTATCGTCGAAAGGTGACTGTTATTTGCGAGACGTTCTGGTCTCAGGGTGCAAACTACCTGTCATGGAAGTGAAGTGTGCTTATATTGTCTCCAGATTGCAGAGGGAAAACTGTGATCGTACACCACACGTAAGCAGGGAAAGATTTTCTCATGTACCTAGTCGCGAATTTTGGAACTTCAAGCGGCATTGTATAGCAATAAGTGTGGGCATGTAAGTGAATTACATTATGTAAAAGGATGCCATTTGCCGACGCCCAGGCCCTGATAATGACCGCAGTGTACTGTGCAGAAGCCGTGCGGGATGCCATGATGCAGCCTCTAGGTTTCATTGCATACGAGTATGGTCAATTATTCCGTCTTTACTCAATTTGTTTGTGAAAGCAGGGAATAGGAGACCGCTTCTCATGCACATACGTTCCTGTTCATCATACTTGTCGCCCCATGCGGAAATTGATGGGTTGAATAAAATGTTCTTTCCTGCCCGATTAGACCGCAGCAGAACTCACAAATTGGTATTATCAGAATTCGCCAATTGAAGGTTCAATCTGGTCTAGTATTGGCCAGTAGACAGGTTCTAGTCCACTATAGGCCGTCGATAAAAGTAACGAGGTTACAGTGACAGTTTTTCAATTACTTATCGACGAACCAACGTCAACTATCATCTCGCTTGAATTAGAATGTCGGCTTAATCGACCTGAGGAGCAGCGACTCTTCACCAATTCACCAGTGGTCACAGTATACACCCAAATGATATATCCATCACGGGGTGAGACCTGTGTTCCTTTTGTGTGCCCTTGTGCAATTTTCTGTTCATTTCGCCGATGAAAGCATATTCGGCTATTTTCCTTATCCAAAAATGCCCAAACCCGTTATTATTCATCTTCTGAGCCCTTGCAAACCTGAATCGCGTAGCCCCATTCTGATCTGAGAAATTGCGAGGCTGAAAGCCTCCGAGAAGGTACTGGATCTAGCATAGAGTATACGACATTCTGGCTTTGAGTCTGTTTCCGTATTAGCTGAGAAGACCATCGAGAGAAATCCTATTCTTACATGATCCAATTGTTCTATCGGCGCGGACCCTTTTTCTACGCGGCGATCTTTGACGTACGTGAGATAGTCCTCGTCGTCGGCCTGGGCAGAGCGCCACAGGTAGCGGGCCGACCGCATAAACATGTAGATTACCCCGCAGGCCCAAACGTCTGCGGCGCGAGCGTCGAACTCCTTGTCGGTATGCTCCTCGGGCGCAATGTATGGTAGCGATCCGCGCATCCCAGAAAGCAGCTTGATTCCGTCACCGTCCGGCGGGACCAAGTCGTGGCAGAAGCCAAAGTCGGTGATCTTGAGAACGCCCTGGGGTGTCAACAGCAGGTTCTCGGGTTTGAGGTCGCAGTGGGCGACGTCCATGTCGTGGAGGTACTTGACGCCGCGCACCAGCTGCTTCAGAAAGCAGTCCGCCTCTGCGGCCGCCAGAGGCCCGGCCGCTTGTACCAGGGTAAACACGTCGCCGCCGGAACAGTACTCCATGACCTCAAGGAATGTGTCCTGTCCAATTTCGAAAAGATCGAGGATGCGAACAATGTTTGCGTGATGAATGCCGCCCACGAGGGATATCTCGCCCAAGATCCGATCGCGATACGCAGTGACGTGCTGGCGAGGCCGCCGGTGGAACTCCTTCACGGCAAACAATGCCTCATTCTGGCTGGTGGTGTCTGATTTCCGGAATATGCTGACGGTTCCGTATGCTCCACGACCGACTGTTTTCCACCTCTTGCCGTATTTCTCCTCGAACCTGGCGGACGTCCCTTCAGTATCGCCTAGAGTCTTTATGCTCACGCTCGGCCCTGGTTCAGATGGAGGATGAATCTTTAATATGGATAGCGACAACCCATTCTGTACCTTTTTGCACTTTTGGAAAAATGCTTTCCGCCACTGGCTGGGGTTCTCTGGTGGAGGCTGATCCCCTAAGGAGTGTCTGTGACCACCTGGCAGTTCTGCATTTTGAGTAAATCGTGTAGTTGGCGAATACCTCGATGTCCTATCTGATGATGGTTCTAATGAGTAAGCATCTTTGAATCGTAGCCCATCATGGAGCAGTCGAATGCTTACCAATAGATGTCATGGGAATACGCCCAGATGGCAAAGAGCTAGATGACGGGTATCGCTTCTGTCGTCGTGACGTTTGCAGATATCGAAATTCTTCTGCATGGCATGTCTTGACGATTGAACCCTCAATCCAAAGTCGACCCCAAGTCGGACAACAGTCGCAGCTGGCGGGGAAACATTGCGGCCTGACTGGTTGCCTTGTGACCTCCTCAGTATACCGTCTGCATGGCGTTGAATAGTGCCAAGTGCCGGCGGGGCGTCGTCGTCTGCACAAGTATCGGTCAAACAAGTATTACCTCTTTGGTCGATTTTACCTCTAGTCGGCGGTAGCGCGGTGAGACTTGGTCATCTCCGGCTTGCCGTCTCTAGCATCTCTGATAGGCTGTTTCCGGATCCGCGGGAGCACGGAATCGAGTCTTAAGCCCGAACTTCCGGCTGTGTGACATGTGATTGGTGCTCGCCGGGCGGTCGCGACGGGTCATTCCCTCTAAGCGTAGATCTGCAGTGCCAAGCATCTGGGTATTCCGTACGAACAGGAATACCAGCAGCACAGATGAACTTATCCCTAGGGAAATCCGGGACGTCTTGCTTGTGCATATGCTTGTTCGCACTGTGCCTACAGAAGACATGCCTACCTATTTGATAGCATCGGTGCGTACTTGTGCCCAAATCAATCACGTCGCCTTTCCCACGTCCGAATAATAATATATATAAGGAAATTCATTCTTCCAAGCTTCTACCTTATCCGGAAACCACATTTCCAGTTCCTGCGCTCGCTTGTAACTGAGGAGTAAATGGTAGATTAATCTTCTATTGTCCTCCGAAATCTTGTGAATATTGGCTCCGGTGTCGTATGGCTTCAAAGCATGAGTTTGCAGATGTAGTCCAAACTCCCCGACATTCTATATGTACTGTCAGGACGCAAATTGGAGACGAATACTGCAGTTCTACTTGGTTACAGGAAGAATCACGACAAATGTTATTGTTTGGCAACTTGGTGGCAAGCTGATCGCATCACAAAGTGTTTTAATCATCCTATGTGTTGGAGAAGCAGCGACAGTAAGGAATTAAAACCAGAAGAACTCTATAGCGATCTTCTGTATTCAGTGCTAGCATGTCATGACAATGAAGAAGCGGTCGATTATTGCACCAATATCGGATGAGGCTCTCGTTGGCTTAGAAATGGCGACTGGTCTGCCCGAACAAGATATCTTCTTGGCGTGATCTTGCTGGGGATATTGTCTAAGGATCAAATCTTTGTCTGGGTCCTCTACTCTCACACAAAGGCGTGTTCAACTGTCTCGAATTTCCACGTGGTCTTTGCATATAAGTCATGTCTGGTAGCAAAAGCGTACCAGCGTGGGAGTATTGAAAGTCCCAGGCTTCACAATGTGCAGTATGATATAACTCTATTGGTAAAACATTCAGCTGAACCAGTGATTAGCCAGCTCACCTTCCTTGAGTCGTTTCAGGGAAGTACTTCAATCAGAGCTCTCGTCACATGCACGCGTACCTAGATACCTCGGGGAATGCATCTTGAAATGATACAAATACATGGTCGGGGAGGTAGCAACTTGCATATGTGTCTGGCATCCGAGAGGGAGCCTGCGGGGGTCTCGAGCACCGCGGCTATACTAGATCCGTTTTACTAGATCAGCCCAGTTCTGGACCCTGCAATTATATGCTCCCAATCCCATCAGCCTCAAGACTCGTCCTCTCCAGGATTCTCGCTAATGTTTCTATCTCGACTTCTCGACCCCCTCGAAGATTGATATGGCCGCAAAGAGTAATATTGCAATAGTGGCGCCATGCCACACCAACATAACAGTGCGAAATGAGTTCCGTGATACTTGTATCTGGCTACCCCATCGTGAAGGATGCGTATGATGGGGTTCATTCAGCCAGGATCACTTACGAATTTGGTCATACGCCGATAAGGCGTCCCTGTCTTTGCTTGCCACTCTCGTGAAGTCGCGGCTGAGACTCGACTCCGCCAAACACCCAAACACATAAGGCGCTCATTGCCCGTCTATCTACCCACTCGTCTTCAACCACAGCTTGAATAGACAAGCGAAGTCACCGTGGGCAAACGGCTAACCATTCTGACCCCGAAACTTGTACACAACGCTTCCACATGGCTTCCGACAAGAAAGATGTCCAAGTCCAGAGTCTTGAGGCAGATTCATGGGACTCAGAAAACGAGGAGAAGGCGCACCGCATCGCAGAGGAAGATTTAAATCGAGCTCACAAACAGGTATGACTTAAGAGAAAGTTCTGAGCATCAGATAGCTCATACTTGTTGTCTAGGATTACCGAGGGTTTGTGCTGCTGTGGCTTGCTTGGCAGAGCACGGGAGTCATCTACGGCGACATCGGTACCAGCCCGCTGTACGTCTACAGCTCTACATTCTCGTCCCAGCCGTCATGGGATGATCTAGTCGGTGCCTTATCCATCATCATCTGGTCCCTGACCCTCATCGTCACCGTCAAATACTGCCTCATCGTCCTCGCCGCCGATGACGATGGCCAAGGTGGAACCTTCGCTCTCTATTCCCTACTGGCCCGCTACGCCAACATCGTCCCTCGCGATCCCAACAAGTCCAGCATGGTCCATTTATCTCGCCACAAAACGAATGAGCTTCGCTCAGACGGCAGGAACTTCCGTTCCTTTATAGAAAACAGCGGTGTCTCCAAGGCAGTCCTCAAGCTATTTGGAGTCCTTGGAGTGTCCATGGTCATGGCCGATGGCATGCTGACGCCTGCCCAGTCAGTGCTGGGCGCTATCCAAGGCATCAAGGTCGTCAACCCAGATCTGGGCACAAGCACCATCGTGGGAGTGTCGTGCGCCATTCTCGTTTGTCTCTTCCTGGTGCAACCCTTTGGCACAGCGTTCGCTCCGATTGTCATCATCTGGCTTCTGTTCAACCTGTGCAGCGGCATCTACAACTTGGTACTCCACGACTACACCGTTCTCAAGGCTTTCAGCCCGTACTTTGCCTTTCAATATCTGATCCGGAATGGGGAAGATGGTTGGAAGTCCCTAGGGGGTCTGCTTCTGGCCTTCACTGGTGTCGAGGCTCTCTTTGCTGATATAGGCGCCTTTGGAGCGCGGGCGATCAAGCTTTCGTGGTTCTGCCTCGCGTACCCGTGCCTTCTCATGGCCTACGCCGGACAGGCCGCCTACATCTCGACCGACACAACCGAGACTGCATTCACCAACCCATTCTTTTACACGGTCCCACCAGGCAGCTTCTACTTTTCGATCGTGATTGCCGTGTTGCGGCCATTGTCGCCAGCCAAGCCATGATTACGAGTTCGTTCCAGCTGCTCTCACAGATCATGAGGCTGAGCTACTTCCCCCACATCAAGACGGTGCACACGAGCCGAAAGTTCCACGAGCAGGTCTACATGCCGATAGCCAACTGGCTGCTCATGATTGGAACCGTCATAATCACGGCCGTCTATAATAACGTAAGTCGTCCTTCCCTTCATTGTCATTCTTCCGCTCACCTCGTGTCAGACCACTAGCCTGGGAAACGCGTACGGCGTTTGCGTGATTATCACTACGTTTATCACCACTTGCATGGTGTCCTTTGTTGCCATCATTGTCTGGAGAACTCCATCTCCAGTTGTCATATTCCTTTTCCTTGTGTTTGGTGCTCTCGATGGCGCCTACATTTCTTCAGTACTGCTCAAAGTGCCCGACGGCGCATGGTTCAGTCTGGTGCTGGCTGTCATCTTGGGTTCGGTATTCGTCCTCTGGCGATGGGGCAAAGAGCGTCAGTGGGTGGCCGAGGGTAAGGAAAACCTGACGGTCCTACAATTGTTCAAGGCTCCGCAGACTTCTGCGCCGGGATCTCCAGTGACATCGCTGGCAAGGGAGTTTGGTGGCGGCGTGGTGTCGACGGCGCCCGGCCTCGGCATATTCTTCGACAAGGTGGGCGCCGGTGGCGATGTGATTCCCAAGGTGTTTACGCAATTTGTCCGCAAGTTCCACTCGCGGCCCGAGGTCGTGGTGTTCTTCCACCTGAGGACCCTGACCGTCCCCACGGTGCCTATGGGCGAGCGGTTCGTCATCACCCGGGTCCATCAACTCGCGTCCTGCTACCGCATCACCCTTCGCCACGGCTACACGGACGAGGTGCTCACCACGGATCTGCGGCAAGTCATTGTCGGCCAACTGAACGACTTTGTCGGCCGTATGGGCAAGCAGCAAGTGACAGGCCATACAGACCAGTCCGAGTTTATAAAGCAGGAGCTAAGCCGTCTGAGCTGCGCCGGGCAGTCTGAACTGATCTACGTGCTGGGGAAGCAAATGATGCGCCCACAGCACACCAAGAGCAGCCTCATCCGCAGGACATTCCGACATGTTTTCTTGGAGATCTTCTTGTGGCTCCGCGAGAACACCAGAGCCAAGCTGGCGGATATCAAGATCGACCCCGACAATCTCGTCGAGGTGGGCTGGGTGAAGCACATTTGAGCTCCGGCGGAAATCCCTGGATCTAGCTGTCTGTAGAGGGAAGGAGGAGGGGTCTAACCTGTATCTAGCGAAGTTGGAGTTGTCGCGAAGGTAGCCCAGCGAAGTGTGACCAAACAAGGCCTGATCTCCTTCCTACCTCTTTATCTCCGCCATGCTGAATAGTCCTGAAAAGCTGTCTTTCATGACATTTCGTGCCTGAAGCCCATTTCACCATTGGTCCGTAGTGTCGGAACTAGAAGTGTCAAATGCACGAAGCGCCCACTGCCATTCAATCAATCGCATTGACCTCAACAACCTTGGAAGCGAGTCTGCGCCGCAGCCACGGTTATGCACGTGATGGTGCTGACACTTTTCGCGACCCAGGAGCCTTACCAACGATTTGCAGGGGGTGCTTCAGGCGCGCCGACGCCTGGAAGATCCCGAGCGGCTGGCGATGCCGGGCCACTGGGCACTAAAAGAGTGTTAGCTCACTGGATCCGTCCGCTAACGCTCTCGCCCGCCAGCTGCGGCGCCGATCCAGCCATGGTGGACACAAACCTGAACTTTTCAATACCTTTACGCTGTGGAGTGCATCTCAAACCAGAAGCGAATAGGTCTTTAACTATGAGCCTCTCGCATATTGTCGACGGTGTTTATGGCTAGCACATTGCCGTCCATGTCGCGGCCGCAGATCTCTGGGTCGACGATGGACGCTGCGGCACATCCAAGGCTGGGCGGTGCCTCTGCGGAAGCAATTTCCGATCATCAGATTGAGCCTCCAAGACAAGCGGCGCGCAAGCGTCGGAGGACCACTAAAGCCTGTGATGACTGTCGACGAAAGAAGATCAAATGCGACGGCAAGCGTCCGTGTTCGAGCTGCGCAGACTTCAATTCCGGTGAGAATGACGTCTCTATGCCCTACTTATCGGGTTTGTTCGAATTTATCAGCTAATCCACGAGTCGCTAGACTGCACCTATGCCAGGTTGAGTCGGCAGGAGGAGAGCGTCGAGTCCAGGGACGCCGAGCCCGGACCCATTGATACGGAGGTCTTGCAAAAGAGACTGCAGGCCGCCGAGTCACTTCTCCGTCGGATCTTGCCTCATGTTGATCTGGGCGATGCCAATGCCGTGGCCGCTTCAGCGCAGACCCTGAGGTCTCGGCCCATGTTGCGTCCAACTCCTCCGCGAAAGGACGCTCCTCCTCCTGCCGCCCCTGTTGAGCCTACTGGAGAACCTGGGAGGTATATCACCTTGATTGATAGGGTCAATCAGCTGGATCTGACCGAGACTGGAGAGTACGACTTTCACGGCCTTTCGTCCGGAGCCGCATTCCTGAGCCAGATTGCGCAGCAGTTCCCAAGCCTTCGCTACGACTCCAGACTGCCCTTTCTACCTCCGTTGCAATCATCCGTCCTTGGCGAAACGTCCGAGTCTGCCGCACAATCGGAGGCTCTATCGTGGCCAGTAAAGCCTGACTTCTTGGAATTGCCTGTACGCCAGCTGACGCAAGATCTCTGCGACTACTCTTTCAGTCGTGCTTCTTGCATTTTGAGAGTCGTTCATGCCCCGTCCTTCTGGAGATCCTTTGACAGGCTATATCAGGAAAGGCCTCAGAAATTTACGCTTGAGCAGCGGAGATTTGTTGGACTTCTTTTCTCCGTCATGGCTCTTGGCTCCATGTACGATGTCGATGAGAATGACCCCACTAATCCCGATCACTATGATGTCGCCATTCAGAGAGGGTATGTCTTCCATCTCGACTTTGCATCTTGAAACCATTGTCCCAACATTGCTGATTGATCAATATCCATCAGGCATAATTACTACATATCCGCAAGGCATTATCTTGGCGATATTACGGAATGCTGCGATATAACTACTTTACAAGCTTTAGCGTTTATCATACAGTTCCTTCAGGCTACCAGCAATCTTAATAGCTGCCACACTTTTGTCGGCATTGCCCTCCGCTCGGCTTTGCGCATGGGACTTCACCGTCACCTCCCACATACGTCAAAGTCTCCCATCATGGATGAGACAAGGAGGCGCGTCTTTCATACTCTTCGCCAGATGGACATCTACCTTTCCACTACTCTCGGGCTGCCGCTACCGCTTCAGGATAAGGATATTGACCAAGCATGGCCCACGGAAGTTGACGATGAGTATATTACCGAAAGGGCTATTCACAAACCATCTCACGACAGAGCTTCATTCCTCGAGGCGTTCAACGCCCATGCTAGATTGATGCAGATATTGGCCAAGGTCGTCGATCATCTCTACCCGCCAACCGTGGCTGATAGGGAATCAACGGACATGACCTACATGATTAGTGTCGCCAAGATTAGAGAGATGGAAGAAGATCTTCACAGTTGGCATGAAAGCCTTTCTTCAGTGTGGCGGCCGGGACCAGAGGAAGACTTGGAAATTGCCCGGTACGATATCCACTCTTTCACTACACCCATCAGGTTTGATGGCTACAAAAGACCACGATGGCAACTACACCTGCCGCTGCAAAACCTGTGCTAATATTTGCGTGCACTACAGAATCAAAGTCCTCCTACGATTTGCATATGCTCACGTACAAATGATGCTGTACAGACCATTTCTTCAATACTATTCCCAGCAGACGTCCACAGTCAAGACGGCAGATGATCGTTACTTTGCACTAGCAACGGCCGGCATCAATGTGTGTCGGAATATTGTTCACATTGGCTTAGAAATTCGCAAACAGGCTGTATTGATAGGGCCATACTGGTTCATCACATACACTCAATTCTTTGCAGTCCTTAGCCTGTTGTTATACGTCTTGAACAATCCAGATCAGCCAGGCGTCCTCGACCTTTTCGCTGATGCCAAATTGGGCAAGGAATGCATCTCGGGCTTCACTCAGAGAAGTCTTGCTGCTGACAGAGTGAATACAGCTCTTAATGTAGGTGAACCATGCCCGATGAGCCTTGGATTAGCGTCAGCTGACATTTTACAGTCACTATTCAACCATCTCCCCGACCGCTTCAAGTCAAAGGACCAAGGAACAATTCCAGCTTCCGCGCCGACCTCCACACAGGCTCATCTCAAGACAAATGCCTCGAATTCCTTTTTACAGGCAGTACTGAGCTCGACCAGCCCCCAGCAGGCGTGGTCACCGGCCACACGTTCAACTCAGGGCGAAGCACAGCCCGGGGCCGACATCTCACTTACAAGGGATAGCGTCGTTACGGGATTGCATGCTTACGTATCCGGCCCCTCTCAGTACGAGGTACCGTCGAGCCTTATGGACTTCCCCATCGAGGACCCTTTTGCGTATCCCTTGTTGCCGGGTGTCAGTCTCGCCGACGACACCTTCGCAATGCTACCCGAAGATTCCTTGCATCTGCCCATATTTGATGCAAATATGAATATCGAGGGACAACTTCTGCACCTCAACAATATTCAGCTTCAATCGCACTTTCCATCAAGTTCTATAAGCCAAGTTGGATACCAGCCTTACTAGGTGCCCTCTCGTCACCCCGTTGCGGTCACTCGAAACTTATTCACGAACTGATCTCTCATGTTTTTGCCTGCTCTGATCATTGCCGTGTTATAATCGTCGGATCCGACAGGCCCAGCCTTGTGGGAAGCTGTATGTTGCAAGACAAGAGACGGTATGAGATAGACGAGTCCGGCGAGCTCACCCCTGCGAAGACCCTGCTCCGCGAGCTCAATGACTTCCCCGAGTACTTCCATGCTGACTGGACGCTTCCAGCCGGAAGACGACCCGGGAATGGACGTGTAAGTGTCATAACTCTCGCTCCGATACAACTCAAAGGACAGCCACAGCGCCGACTGGATGAACTCGACGCGAAACATGGTCCCGTTGCCAATGAGCATAGCGCCAAAGGCATCTGTACTGCTGCCATCACGATAGCTTGCGCATACATCCTGCAAATGGCGCTGTGCGCGGTGCCTCGAGATGTCCCGCGAGAGGTAGAACGCAGGCTCGGCAAAGGTTGCAAAGGGCCGATGCAGAGCAACCAGGTATTTGTGGTAGATGTATTCCACGTATTTGTCGGCAAAGCTCCTTTGACTCCCGGAGACCTTGGTCGTGTCGCTGGCGCTCATGTATCGTGCCAGTTCGCGGCTGAGGTGCATGGCGTCTTCGAATCGGAGGTGCTCCTCGTTATTCACAAGTACGACGATCTTGGTCCTGGTACCCAGAGACTGCCTCAGGATCTCGAGTGGATTCTCTGATGATGGATTATCGTGATTAACGCCATTGAGGCTTTCGCTCCTGGTGGAATTTTGCCATGCCGAGCTCGGGTTCCGAGTAGAATATATCAAATCAGTCCCCGGCGGTACCGTTGGCGCAGCGCCGCAGGCCAAGCAAGCGTGGAGATCGAGCTCTCGCACCGTGTCCCACAACTGCCTTGTATGCGTATCGACCTCACTAGTGCGATTGAGGCCCATCATCATAGTCAGCCGTGCACCAGCCCCAGAGTAGACATAATCCGCCGTGTCGTTGAACTTGAGCGTCTGCTTGGCCGTGTTGAGCAGAGCAGCGACGCGCAGTATGTCGATGCTGCACTCGCCCAGCTCGAGAGCGGTCGTGGGGACCGACGAGGCGAGGTCGCACCACACTTGGACCGATGACTGATAGATCGGCGCTGCGTCGAGAGGATAAGTCCCGTTGGCAAGGGCGAGGATGAGCAGGACTTGCACCAAGAGGTACATCGGGGCATTGGACGGGTCGATGAGAAGACGATCCAGGTCGGCTGTGAAGGTGGTCTGATCCAGGACAGGAAGAATGGTATGAAGAGTTTCAAAGTAACGCTTGACCAGAGTGTAGACAGTGGCGGCGGCAGGGAGTTCATCAGAGAGCGACGCTGTGAGTATCGTGTTGCGCGCCTGGAGCTTCTCTTGTCTCCATTTCTCGTAGGTCGACTCAAGGAGTGGAATCCTGTCTTTGCAGCGTCCCTTTGGTGTGTTGTCATCACCGAGATAGGCGAGCAAAGGTTCAAACTAGAGGGGGGAGGCGTGAGTACTACCTAGCTGTATGGAAATGAGTCGACGGAGGGTAATGTGTCTTACTTGTTGCACAGCCCAGGAAAAATGGCTTCGACCGCGTATGGGATCCTCTTGTCTCCAGTCGTGCGTCCGTAGGCCGGTCTCGGAACGAGAAATTTTGGCCGAAGTACTTGATGAGAAGTGGTGGGACGGATCACACGCCTCTGTAGACAAGAGGGCTGCGGGCGAGGGTCGCCAGGGCTGAGACCGGGACCCGATCCTCTGGCGCGATGTCAACACATTGCTCGAATCATTGCTGCTGTGATGCCGCACGTCGTCCTTGTCAGCGGCGGCAGCCCCCGGGGCTGGCTCGGCGATACCATTCTCCCAGCCCTCAGTCCTGTCCCTTCTAGACGGCGGGGACTCGGCTGAACGTCTTTGAGACGTGCGCGATTGGTTGCCGCCAGGTCCACGCTGCTCCTGGTAGACGCACTCGGACGCCTCTCCGCGCCTGGTGCACTGGCCGCAGGGAGCCTTGGTGTCGCATTTGACCTTGCGCTGATGGCATATGAGGCACGAGCTTCGCGGGCGGGGGTTCCTGTGTCTTCGGCGCAGACGATGCATGGCTGTGAAGCTCGGTGATATACAGGCAACCAGGAAGGATGGGTTGAGGGGGTCGACTTGAGATCAGACAGGGCGTGAGGACGTTCGGTGATGCAAGAAATGTTTTTCAATCGCTTCGGCGATGAGAAGGCCGCAAGGGATATTAGTGGGAGCGCGGCTGACTTGCATCAGTCCGTCAGCTCAATCGTCTTGCTCGCCTTGCTGATCATGATATCACCGAGCTGAGAATCAGAGCTTTTCGCTGAGACGATGAGTATTGTATACTTCGGCTATGGGACTTCCCGCGCAGCTTCGGCCGCTAGCAGAACTTAGTGCTGAGCTGGCAGGTGATCTGAGAGTATACCATAATTAGTTCGAGGGCGGCTCTCATATCTCCGGAATGCATATCACTTGATAATCAATGGCGTTTATAGTGCTTACTTAGTATCCTAGACCGGTATTTGCAGAGATTTTGTGAATTATACGGTTGGTGTAGCGCAATTGAGAGCGTTACCCTAGTCGAATACAGCTTCAAATCCCTGATACTACTCCCGGAAACCCGAGATCGATACCACAATCGCGCTTGACATATCTTGTCATTTTGCCCGTATTGGTGAGTTCGGCCGAGTATCTACCAAGGCTTTCCATATCGTCGGCACTCAGATGCTTCAATTCCATATTTGCTTTGATACGTGACGGGGTGACTGATTTGGCAAGGACCGAGCTTCCCCGTGAGACTTGAGAAAACGAGTCAGCTCCGTCTTTTTTTTCCCCTTCACGGAAAATGGAATGGAGGATCTTACTGTGGTAGCTCAATAAAACATTGGCAGGGCTCACGACCAGTTTTTCCGCAACATCGGCGGTTGCCTTCTTCTTATCAAGAGGCTGCCCATGCTGCCGAGCGGGCTGTACGCCGTGACGTGGATACCGTTGGCGTTGCAGAAATCAATCACGTCCTGCTGGGGCGGCGACGGGTGGTTCTCGATCTGGTTCACGGCGGGTGTGACGGTGGCGTGAGCGAGAAGTTCTTCCAGGAACTTGACGCTGTAGTTGCAGACGCCGATTGCCTTGACTTTGCCGCTAGCTAGCAGACTCTCCATTGCTTTCCACATCTGGATGTACGACCAGTCTCTTACGACGTCAATGGATCCGTCGGCTAGTCTGGGAAAACGCGGGTCGTTGCCTGTGATATCGATGAGAAAAGCTACCAAAGAAGACCTGGTGTAGCTCGAGGTTTTGCATACCGTTCGGGTTCATGGCCACCGGCCAGTGCATCAAGTAGAGATCGACGTAGTCTAACCTTAGACTCTTCAGGCTCTCGTCCAGATTCTCCTCGACCTTGGAGTGGTAAGTACACCACAGCTTCGTCGTGACAAATAGGTCCTCTCGTTTCACCCCACTGGCCAGAGCCTGGGCGATACCCTCCCCGACTTCATTCTCATTGCCGTAGCACCATGCTAAAACGTGTCAGCGATGAGCCTCGCCTGCCATCGATCACCGGGTTTACCGTATCACATACCGCAGTCAATATGTCTATACCCGATAGACGTCGCGTAGCTGATGGCCTTTGGCACCTCACCTGGCGCGGATTGCCATGTCCCCAGTCCCAGAGCGGGAATTTCGGCGCCCGTGTTGAGCTTGAATCGTATGTCTGCCATACCTCGAGGATTTGCTCTAGCATAGGAGCTGATTGTACGAGGTTGAAATAGATGGACGGGGGTGCTCGGGTTCAGTTTTCGATTTATTACCGAGTTACCGAACACAGAGTGATTAATTCTTGGTCCTGTCAAGAGTAAATTTCAGTCAATGGCAAGGGCATCTTGTATCAAGATCAGCCCGTTGACACTGACCGAATATCCAAGTGTTCTCTTATCTCGATCCTTTTCAAAATGGACGGACTACTGCTGCGAGCGCTTATGGCGCTGTTCAAGGGTCTGCAGAGCAGGTACGGTAGGTACCGAGTAATGCGCCCAAGCTTAGCTTTCCAAGTGGAGAGAGGCAATATGAAGTTTTAGTCAATCCAGTTGGTATTAATGTAAGGGAGACTCCTCTTCCCGAGGCAATCATTTCGGACGGCCTCGTGGCAGTCATGAATTGTGAAATAGCCTAGAAGCAGCGTTGAACTGGTCGTGAGAACGTCAAATATTGAGTGGCAGTTCTCTTGCACAAGCAAACTGAAGAATGGTTGAACTGCGTCATACATAGCACAACTGTAACCAAGGAAGTGTTACTCTGGATGTGTACACAAACCCTACACATGTGTTTGAGATCTACTTTTCGAAAGCACGTTGAAGAATTCCTGAATTGTGTAGTAGTCTACTACTCTTGGGAAGGCCACCTAAGAACCACTACATGCACACCGGAGCCACATTTGTTCTGAGTGCAGCTCTACTCTACGCAGGATGAAACGTTTCCTTCTAGCCCTAGAAATTGGAATACTTCAATGTTTGTCCACTCCGCCGTTGCAACACGACGCACCCTGCGCATCCTCCACCAGGACGCTCTTGTTGACCGACTGGTTGCTAATCGCAACATCTATAGCCGGGTTCCGCGTGAAGAAGTTGACGGGCTTCAGGCTCACCATCATCTTCTCGACCGGCATGACGGGCCACTCCTCGACGCGGGGGTTGTGCGTCGTGCCAAACGTGTGCCAGAGCACAATGTCCTCGTCGCGGACGCCCTGGCTCCGGCTCTTGATGAGCGACTGGAGCCCGTCCACGCCGCCCGGCGACTGCATCGTGTACATGCCCGCCGCGTACAGCTCCCTGTCGTGGTACCGCGTGACCCAGACGGCGTGCGCGCCGAACTCAGAGCGCGTCGCGTGCAGCGACCGCGGGTCCGCGAGGACCATCTGCGAGTAGTGCGGCACCAGCTTATATCCCACCGGGCCGTTGGTGATGGGGTTGATCGAGTTCTCGTTGATGATCTTGAACACGCGGGCCTTGGCCACGTCCGTGTCCAGGCCGGCCTCGTTCTCCACGATGGACTTGGTCGTCACGTAGCCGACGCCGGCGGGGTTAATCTCGTCTGGGTGGTTGAACGCCATGGCGTGGGACTCCTCGACTAAGAGCGAGTTCTTTTGCCCGTCGACTGCCGGATCGATGCGCAAGCTGAAGAGGTGCTGGTGGTATGGCGCGAGCACGCCGGGGGCGACGACGGTGCCGTAAGGGACCGAGCCTCCAATGTCGATGGGGTTTGTGCTGAGGATACCCGTGGCCCGAACCTCGTACGTGATCTCGGCGGCCTGGTTGAAGTGGAAGGCGAAGATGTACTCATAGTTGTTGACGGTGATGATGGTTTGGAGGACCAAAATCCGGGACCGGGTGACGACGGCATTATTGGTGCGGAAGTTGGTGTGCTTCCAGAGGATACCGTCGTCCTGCTCGTGGCAGCAGACGGCGTTGGCCAGCTTGAGCGGGTCACCGGAAAGAGTGTGATGCCATGCGTCAAAGTACTTGATAGCACCGAGACAGTCGCATCCCAGTTGCAGGTTGTTGGCATTTACACCAGCGCCGTTGTTTCCTAAATCAAAAGCGGCCTTGCGTGGGTATGGTGTTCGACTGTCGCCGTACGGAACAAACATTTCCGAGAGAGATAAGCGGTAGAAAAGCTCTCTACCGTCATAGGTGATGTCGTGAAGTGTTAGCCCCTCGCGCTATTTGGTGTTAAACCCGTTGTCAGCAAGGCATTGACTCCAGCGCGTGCTTCTCAATGGCAACTCACGTAGTTGAAGCCGACTCGCATTCTCCACTTCTCCCAGTTGATCAGGTTACCCTCGGTCTTGAACGAAGGACCTTCGGGCTGAATGACCTGATAAGGCTTGGTGGTGGTTCGCCTATCGGTCTGGAGCTCTGGGTGGTATTCGCTAGTGTGGTGAATCTTGCGGCGGTCAAACTTCTTGGTCTTGCCGGAACCACACTCGACCATTCGATCTCCTTCAGCCAGTGGGAGGGTGAAGACCTTTTGAACGAGATAGTCGCCGCTCATCTGAGCACAGATGTCCAGAGGATAGGCAAAGTGGTTGGCATCCTTGTGAGACGCTAAACGCATGTGTATGTAGCACTGCGAAGACGTCAGTCAATCATCCAGGCTTGCTCAGATCTCAGCGCGGCGCTCTAGCCCGGTGCCTATCATACCATGATAACCCGTGAGCTCATGTCCTCCATACCATCGGGGGCATAAGTCCATGGCTCGACCACAATTTCGGCCTCCTCTGGGAGATCCAGCGCCTTGATCTCAGCCTGCACTCGAGGATCCGCGAGACAAGCAGCCTCGCTCTTGCTTCCCTCTTCCGCATCCGTGTAAGAATGCTTTCCGACAAGGTCCTCTCGGTTTGTCAGTTCTCTGGTCGCGATATCAATTTCCAACTGATGAAACTTGCTGCGATGGCCCAGGTAGTACTGACAGAACGCCTTCCTGGGCACGTGGGGCAGCTGTTTGGCGGCACGCTCAGCCTGGAGGTAGGGCAGCAGCAAAGCCTTGGGCGGTTCGGCCAGCGTCACGACGCGGAATATGACCTTGTCTTGCGGAAACACTGCCTTCAGAGCCTCGACAACCTAGTGTACGAGCTGTCAGTCAACAGCTGAGTGATAGCGAACAGATGGTGTGGAAACAAACGTACGGATGAGATTTCCGTTGGCGATAGAGGATCCAGCGGATGAGGTGTCGACTCCATCTTCAAAGTCCCGTTTTGTGCCATGTTGATTCCTTCGATCTGTTTTGAGATTGATGATTTTGCTCTCAGGCAATGTAAATAGGAATTTGTGAGACGTAGATGGGATTTGAGGCTGAACTTGAGCTGTTTTGAAGTCCAATCCGTCTTTCATTCAATGGGTTCGAGCGTAAAACACTCTGAAAGGAACTGTTGATTGAGCATTGCAGGCGCTAAAGGCGCCCGCCGCATTGCGAACGACATTCAATGACCAATGCACAGCAAGTGCGTCCTTCAATGCGATTATACACCCAGCCTGCCATGTGCCACTGTCGTACTACAACGTAATAACAGTGCCAAATCGCTCCAGTCATTTCATTGGCCGGGCGCTTAGGGCGCGGCCATGCCTTGAAGTGCCGATCGAAGTGGGGATTGTATAGAAAGCCGAGATATCGGGACCATTCCGTAACTCATCGGACGTTCACTTGGAGTGTGGGGTTCTAATCACCGAACCACAAAAGATTTGGCTGATTGTTCTCACATGCTCTTTCAGCACTTGATTAGCAATCATGTATACGCTCAATACAGCGAGAATCATCCAAACTTTGGCCACGTGGGCGATATTATTTCTCGGCGTTCTGCATGAAGACAATTCCCCATTTCCTATTGCAGTAAACGAGTAATGTTCTGTTCGTAACGGGTTACACCCTCTGTTGAAATTGATGCTGTATATTCAGGCCGCGGTGGCTATGATGAGTTGTCTATATGCGTAGAGTTCGAAAACTTGTGAGCATTGAGCTCATCAATTCCCTTGCGGCAAGCTTTCACATTCTCCAACGCTGTCGGCATATCAGAATGAATACACACGGTAAAAGGGTCCTCGCCGAATCCCAGCACCAGCGTTTCCCCTTGCTGATCAATGGTAGAGTCGGTGCGACCAATGGACATGATACGATTGTATATGTCTTTCGGGCTGGCCATTTTGATCAGAGCAATTGGCACAAGCTTCCTGTCCTTTGTGTATTCAGTGTCCACGTAGGCCTCCTCGATGAAAGTTATCCCGAGCTCGTCGCATATCGCCTTCTCGTCGTCTGCGCCTTTTGCGCCATACACGGGAACTTTGAATACCGCGCAGGCCTCTAGCACTGCTCAGCAGATCTTGAGATCTCGCTGCATGTAGAAGAACAGCTCGCCATGTGGCTTGATGTGGTTCAAGGGAACACCTTCGGCGTCAAGGATAGCCTTCAAGGCGCCGACTTGATACAAGATCATGGAGTACATGTCTGCAGGATCGACCACCATTTGGCGGCGGCCGAAGCCGAACAGGTCTGTTTCCGTTTTCAATAAAGCTGCTCTCTTGAAAAGCTGTCTCATGTCTCGGGAAATATACCATTCAATCCAGGGTGGGCGCCGACTCTGACGCTATGCTCCTTTGCCAGGCGCACGGTTTTGATCATCAGCGACGGGTCGCCGGCGTGGAAACCACAAGCGACATTGGCAACGTCGACATATTTGATGAGCTCATGGTCCGGGCCCTTTTTCACCGATATCAGTTCAGCAAATATCAATAATTCACGATCGGGCAATATTCAACTCACCATCTTCCATTTCCCAAAGCCCTCGCCCATGTCACAGTTGACTTCATACTTGTGGACAAGGTTTAACGACATGATGAACACTGGATTCTTGGATGCGACAGATGTGTAAGTATGTCTATGAAGATGATGCCAGACAAGAGATTAAAGAGAGAAATAAGTCTGCATGAAATCGACGGTACGGAAAAATTGATCCAGATGTTTAACAAATCGTTCATTTGCAAGAACCTGGAAGTGCGATTTCGTTGCAGCGACTGTTGAATAGCTTGCGAAGCAGAGGTCAGACGTTATGATCGGCCCCAATTCATATCGCCAGCTATCGCCAATTGCCGCTTCTGTCCCTGTCTATAGCGACCTGTAGAGGATCGCCGCGCTGTAAGCGCCCTACTAGAGACTGTTCTGTTAGTGATGCTTGGCCCCCTGTCTTGGTGAGTTCGAAGTCATTATAGTGGGACTATACCCAGCTGTGAATGCGACAAGGTTTACGGGTGCGCTGCAGTAGTGGTTGCACCCTGGATTCCATCCAATCGATATGCTATCGACATCCGGTGCTCTATCTCTACGTTTGGTTGCAACTGGTAATCTCTCGATAAGCGGGGGTCGAGGACTGATATAGGGGATCTACTTATCTTCAAAGATAACATGCCTTGGCTGGACTGGGAGTCGCAGCAGCCCGGCTGGCTGACTCGTAGTTGAACAAAGCCATAAGGAAAGTGTCACCTAGGTCTGTCGTTATGATTGAACAGGTTTCCTCATTCTCAAGTCGGATTGTGCATCACAGCCGCCATGTCTTCAGTGCAGATCGAACCACCGTTCGGCCAAGGCGTGGGCTATGGCATTGTAGTAGGTGTCGGGGCCGCCTTTGCGATTGGCATGTCTGCTCTGTCCTGGTCCCTGAGCAAATACTTTGCAGAGAAGCAGGACTCTGAGATGTTCATGACTGCAAAGCACAGCGTCAAGACTGGCCTTACTGCGTCAGCTGTCGTCTCGTCGTGGACCATCGCAGCCACTCTACTCACCTCCACCTCGTGTTCGTCTTCCTAGCTTGGTGTCCCCAGCGGTTTCTTCTCACAATATCTACAGGACTGATCATATCGCTCTACAGACGGCTATCAATACGGTGTATCAGGACCCTTCTGGTACGGAGCCGGCGCCAGTGTCCAAATCCTCCTCTTCTCCATCGTCGCCATCGAGCTGAAGCGAAATGCGCCGGGTGCCCAGACATTCTTGCAAGTTGCCAAACATCGATATGGGGCTGCAGCGCATATAGTCTTGACTTGCTACTCCCTACTCTTCCAATGTCTCACCACCGTTGCTCTTCTCGTCGGAGGGGGCGCCGTCTTCAACCTTCTCACCGGCGCCAATCAAGACGCTTTGAATTTCTTGTTTCCAATTGGAGTGGTAAGCCAGATACTTTTGGATCAGTCGAGGATCAAGGCTCACAATTCACCTCTAGGTGATATACACCCTCTGTGGAGGTATCAAGGCCACTTTCTTGACCGACTGGCTGCACACCGTCGTGATCTTCATCGTGATGCTCACATCAGCATTCATCGTGTATGCGACTTCGGACGTCATTGGATCCAGCGATAGGATGTGGGATCTTCTCACAACCGCTTCTTCCCTTCACCCCGTGTCCGGAAACGCCGAAGGCTCGTATCTGACCATGAGAAGTCAGGAGGGCGGCTACATCGGTCTGATCTTTGTTGGCTCGGGCTTCGCCGCGGCCGTGGACTCGCAACTTTTCCAAAAGGCCATTGCTGCTGACCCGGCAAGCACACTCGCCGGCTATCTTCTCGGAGGAACTTCATGGTTCACAGTCCCGTTTGTTCTGGCTTCCACCTTTGGATTGACGGCTGCGGCCACCGAACATTTGTCTTCCTTCCCGACATACCCGAATCGGATGAACAGCTACGAGGTGAGCTCTGGCCTCGCCATGCCATACGCCGCGCTCTCGGTGATGGGCAATGGTGGGGCGTTTGCCGTTCTCCTCATGGTCTTCATGGCCGTGACCTCGGCCATGTCCTCAGAGACTGTCGCGACCACGGCGCTGTTGACCTACAACTTTTATCACGCCTACTTCAACCCCAAGGCGACGGGGAAGCAGCTCCTTCGATTTTCCAACATCACTGTCCCGCTCTTTGCGATCTTTGCAGCCTGCGTCGCCACCGGCTTGAACCACGCGGGGTTCTCGGTCAGCTTCTTGATCACCGTGTCTGGAATCCTGGTCGACTCGGCCATTATCCCCATGGCATGCACCATCATGTGGAGGAAGCAGTCCCGGTTCGCAGTCATCGCGTCGCCCGTCATCAGCTCGGTTGCGGGCATTCTCGCCTGGCTGCTGACCGCGCGCTCCACCGAGGGCGCCATCACCATCGAGACCCTGTCCACCAACCTCCCGCTGGTGGCCGGCAACATCTGCTCCCTCTGTGCGCCTCTAGTGCTCACGCCGCTTTTCACGTTTATCCACCCCGAAGATTACGACTTTGAGAAGTTCAAGGAAATCAGGCCCATTGGTGAGCTGGCCGAGGAAGATCCTCTGTATGTCCCTCCTACGCAGGCCGAGCTCGAGATCATACAGGAGGACGAGGGAAAAAATGACAAGATCCTGCTGCGTGCCAGGAGCCGCGCTATATGGGCGAGCATTGCTATGACTCTGTGTTTCCTCATCCTCTGGCCTGTTCCCATGTATGCTTCAAGTTATGGTAAGTCGAGGCTTTTCTCTGCGCTTTCCACAAATCCCACCGGTGGCCCCCCTCTCATTCGGCGCTTCCGTTTTACCGATGCTAGGAGGTTGACTGACATGGCCCTCAGTGTTCTCAAAAGGCTTCCTCAAGGGCTGGGTCATATTCGTCTTCCTCTGGGCTTTCTTCGCCACCAGCGTCATTACTTTGCTCCCCATCTGGGAGAGCCGAGACTCGTTGGTCAAATTTGCTCGCTTCGTCGTCAAGGGCAAAATCACCAAGGATGGAGGCGACGACTGTGGTATTATCGAGGGCGTTCCCAGCGACACGAAAGCGAGCGAGGGGGTGCAGGAGAAGCAGGCAACAGGAAAAGTACAGCCTGCGTAGGCAGTTCTCGACTGGCTGAGAATCTCAACAGGGAGAAATAGTGGTATGTCGGCTTGGGGTAGCTTGTCGTGTTGCATGGTTTCAGTGTTGCCATTTCGGTGAACTCTTGAACATACTCAACTCTCTGCCCCGCCAGTGTAAGGTATGGCCGTAGCTTCCCCACGTTGACGACTGTAGGGTTGAGTGGCATTCCAAGTTGAAAGACGGGGTGCATTCGGGCTTGGTGGACTTGATCGGCGCAATTGTCGCTGTTTATAGCTGACCCTAAGCCTAATCATCCCTCATTACAAACTTAGCTCTAAATCGCTGTAATCATTGGCCAATCAGCAGTGATGCAGTCTTATCTCTTGGGTTTAGCTTATCATGACACAGTCATATACCTAGCTGCCCGGAGCCCCCTCAAGAGCTTCGTGTGCTCTACGGAGCACCTGCAGCCGTATTGCCCTGAATTCATTCACCACGCTTGTTCGGAATCGCTTGCACAAAGAGGACCATCCCCCTTACTGAAATCCCGAATGTGTCCATGTCCGTGAAGATGACAGAAGGACAGAAGAAACCCAAGACGAGGAGGTTACGGACTGGCTGTCAGACTTGTCGACAAAGGCAAGCACGCGTCGCGACTTCGTCCTTCGATCGCTGAGTAGCTGACGCCGATCTTTGCTTTTAGAAGGAAGAAGTGCGACGAGACCTATCCAATTTGTGGCCACTGTCTACGCTTGAACTTGGTCTGTGTGCGAGAAGAACCCGTCGCCTTGTCCCCCAAGGGACAGCGCGGCCTGAGTATCGAACGTACACCATCATACCATGTCCCGATGACGAAGTCACGGCCGCAGGCTTCCATGGTCTGCCTGGGGAACCCTGCTCCTGCCATGAGTCTACAGCCTGCCTGCGACACTGGCCAGCGATATCTGCTCAAGTACTACACGCAAGTTCTGAGCATGCTGTGCACGACAAACGTGCTCGGCAACTCTTTCCTCAATGGTCAGTTATCCAAGCCCAGATTCTTCGACGAATAGGGCAAATAGATGATGAGAATTGCAGTGTTTATGCCAATGGCACTGGAATCGCCCTCAGTTCTTCGGTCCATCCTGGCCTGGGCGGCAAAGCATCTGAGTGGCTTCCAGGAGGGTTACGAGTCGACGGCGCTTTGTCACGGCTCGGCCGCTCTTCAATGTCTGGCGTCAGAACTCCGGGATACGTTGAGATACGAGACCAACCTGGCATCATGCCTCATACTATCTGCCGCTGCCTCACCAACAAATCAATGGTATAGCCACTTGGAGGGCGCAAAGATGGTTATTGAAACCGCTGTTGCTACAGGTCCCGGTGGTAAGACTCTGAGGGGGGCCGACTATTTTAAACAATCTGCGGACGGGCAATGGCTCCTTCGAGACTTCTCATATCACGATGTCCTAGGTGCCGTGGCCATGGGATGCGAGCCGCTCCTCAAAGGGACTTATTGGCTTCCGGAGAACGGTAGAGTCTTAGACGCATGTATGGGGCTGGCATCTCCCATCTTGGGGTTACTCTCGGAGATCTGTTGCCTCAGGCTGGACTCGGCGATAACAGCGCAGCTCGAAGCCGGTCAAGACACGTGCAAAAACTGCGGGAGCAGGGTGGGTTATCGTTCATGGCCGCCATTTGTCGATATCGAATCTCGGCTGCGCAATTGGACTTGTGCCGACGGGCAACCAGAAGATCTCATCGATCTAGCAGAATCTCATAGACTCACGGCGTTGGTGTGTCTCTACCGAAAAGGGCGGACTCTCTTCCCGCACGAATCGGCTGACATCAACCTCGAAATCACACGGCTTGTCGGACAATTGATCCAGTCAATCGAGAAAATCCCGTACCAGTCGCTAGCCGAAGGTGGTTTGATCTTCCCCACCTTCATCGCCGGAGGTGATGCCCCAGACGAGACTTCCATGGCCTCGGTCAGGGCACGAATGAATGGTCTACTAGGACATCGGGGATTCAGGCATATCGCCCTGGCACTTGATGTATTGGAAGAGCTTTGGAGATTGAAACTGAGAAAGACCAAAAATGCCAATGGCCTCGATATTGACTGGAGAGATATAGTGGACAAAAGGAAGATCAAGCTCATGCTTCATTGAGTTTGGCAAGATAAATGATGGGACGTCAGCTCTTCTTTTGGTATGGCGTTTGTGAAACATAAAAATCGGGCACGTACAGTCTGCGTATAGTCATACACAAGCCCTAGGAATCTGGTTTCGATGGGCTGTGATGCATTGCTCGTCGTGAATCCACATCAATCGGAACCCCAATACGCCTTATTAGACCCCCAGCAACTCGGCGCTGCGCCCTAAACGCCATCCACTAAAATCTGCTTCTTTCCTTACCTATCTTGGACGCCAATCCGCTCCAGCCATGATCCATGTTGCTGGACAAGTAACCTATGATAAGCAACTGGGCTGTGATATACAGAGTATTATTCTGATGCTGTAACGGTATAGACAGCCGCGCCGTTGGCGCCAGGCTGTTACTGGCTAAGAAATTATTCGGATAATCTCCATCAAGAAATATCCTGGTTTGCGTCGGGCGCGCTGACTCGAAAGATGTGGCAGAAGCTACATTCATCTAAGTGAGAATGAATGTTTGAACTTCGGTGCATGTCAAGTCCAGTGCTGATCTTACACAGCGAATCATCTTGTTTCACTTACCGCCCTCGCTCCCAAGACCAAGCACCATGGACTTCGCGTTCAAGTCTATCAAGAAAGTGCTCGTCGCAAATCGTGGTGAGATCGCCGTCAGATTAATCCGAGCTTGTTCTGCTGCTGGCGTACAGAGCGTTTCCGTGTACACCGAGGCCGATAGCAACTCTGAGCATGCTAGTCTGGGAGATGAGAACCACTTGCTCTCCCGTGATAATGTCAGCGGCTATCTTGACGTGTGAGCCTTCAATCTAGTACATACCCATAAGCTGAATATCACGGCCTGATCTTCTAGAACAGGGATGCATTGATCCAGATATGCAAGCAGCGGGGTGCCGATGCCGTGTTTCCTGGATACGGCTTTCTCAGCGAGGATGTCGGCTTCGCACAAGAAGTTTAGAGAAACGGCATGACATTCATTGGATCATCATGTGAATCCATCCTTGAGATGGGCCAGAAGCACCGTGCTCGCGCCTTGGCTGTGTCCGCGGGCGTCCCCGTAGTACCAGGAACCGCCTTACTGCAGACCGAGCAAGAAGCCATCCAAGCCGCTGATGAAATCGGCTACCCAGTGAGTATTCGCCGCTCATCCTCCTCTATGTTATGTCCGAAGCTGATTGTTTGCACTAGGTCATGCTCAAGGCAACTGGAGGTGGTGGTGGCCTGGGCTTGCAAGTCTGCAATGCCGAGACAGATGTGAAAACTGTCTTTTCAAAGGTCAAGGGCCGTGCCGAATCGCTGTTTGGGATTATTGGAGTATTTCTCGAGAAGTATTTTCCATCCAGCCGACACGTAGAAGTCCAGGTCTTTGGCAATGGTGAGCAAGTGGTACATTTCGGTGAGAGAGAATGTAGTATCCAACGTCGACATCAAAAGGTAGGTGTAGGTCAATGTCGGATATGATAGTAAAAAGGGCCACAACCGGGAAGTAATGAGCTTTACCAGTAGGAGAAGCCTTGACCAAGATATCTGGATTAACAACGTTCATTAACATATAACGGGAGAATAATTAAAAAAAAAAATTCTTGTAAACTTTGAGCATACATAAAACGAATTCTAGTTCTGTGTAGTCTGTCTCATGCTTGTATGAGATTTGCATCACTAGGGAATATTTGAAGGAACAAACTCAGATATCAGATATCCTCGGACAGTCCTCAACGGGCGGCTGACCGTATAAAGCTTGCCTCCGCGGAAGCTGCGCTCGACGGCTATCTTGGCTGCCGTACGCATCTCGGCCTCGTACGCCTTGACGCTAGACAACGAGATACCGTGCGCGCCAGTCAAGGCTTTGGTCAGCACAGAGGCATCTTTGATCGCCGTCGCGGCGCCAACGCCCCCGGCGGGTGACATGACATGGATGGCGTCGCCGACCAGTGTCACGTACGGCGACGACTCCCACTTCGACAGGGGTAGAGATGAGGAGATGATGCGCAGTTTGGCTGCAAAGGACGCGTCCTGGAGCTCGATGAGGCATCGGATCGAATCGTGCCACTCGCCCGTGAGCATCGTCCCCAGCTGCTTGGGCGTGTTGGAGTTGTACGTATTGGAAACCATCGGCTCTGTGAACCCGAGTAATTTGGAGGGGATCAACATGGACCAGTACATGTAGTCTTCTGGCAGTTCGGGATGACTAGAACTCCGCTGAGGGAAATGTAGACGCTCGACAAACATGCTGATGGGAAGTTCTGAATCGAAGATTATCTGCTGGATAGCTGGTGCCCCCTAACAACATTCAAGCCTCGTTGTAGGCCGGGATTGAGCTTTTCCAACAGCGCGGGTGTCAGGTAGGTGCGACCATAGAGACAGACACCCTGGGCGTCAAAGATCTCATGATGAGGCACGAGTTGTTTGCGAATTGGTGAATGGTTCCCATCAGCACCGACCAGGAGTGTACCCGAGGCGGAACTTCCGTCGGCGAAGTGGACAGAGACGGGATGTGAGCTGGTCTCGTCGATCTTATAACTGGCAGCCTTCTTGCCCCAATGAATGCGATCTTCGAGACCGCGGAGAAGTACTTTGCGCATGAACCCACGGTCGACCGTGTACGGCTTTGGGCCACGAAGAGCACGCCTGGCAGTAGGTTGGCCGCTAATAGCATTGACGGCCGTCTCCACCATGACCGTCTCGGCTGAGGTGGCCACGAACTCGTCGAATACCTCCGGCGCCAAGAGATGCTGCAAGTCAGGGACTGTATCTGGGAACACTTTGATACGGTAACCCTGTGCGCGAGCGTTGCTGTCCTCGTCTGCCTCGAAGATGGAGAAATCAATTCCTTGCTTCTGCAGGCCCTGCGCCAAGGCTAGGCCACCCAGTCCGGCGCCCACGATAATGACATGACCGCCTGACATGACAGATTGGCTGCTGGCACGACTATAATAAGAATTAGGTGGTTTGAGTTCCGATACTTGGGAGGATTGGGAATTGCGTACAAGCTTTTATACAGAGCAAGAGAAGATCCATCCATTACACCCCTCGCTGGGCCGCCCGATTATGCATCCATTGCGCGCTGCACCAACATGACTGATAGCCAACGTCCATCACTCTGGGGAGGGGCAAGCATAACGCGTGATCCCCTCACACATAAAGACAGCGAGAATGTGAATGCGGATATTGGAGGAATAGGCCCCGCAAGCTGAAACATTAGGCTCCGTCGTTCCGGTATGGGGATCGATTGAATCTAGTAAGGTAGCACCCATGGCGTTGTATGCAGGTAGGATGTCCCCCCGGCACCAACAACAAGCACGCACCGACAGGCGGTACCAGTGAGGTCTGCTTGTGTGGGGCAGATATCCCGGTTTGATTGGCATTCGCATTCGAGTTAAACGACTTAAGAAACAAACAAAGACCGCTCATCGCTCGATATTTTGATCGAGAATAGATGGCAGGAAGAGCATAGAAACGAAATCAACGAATTCATAAAATATGCCCCAGAAAAGCCACCTTCAGGGTACAAACCCGAGTTCCATCCCACGACCTTGGCACTAAGAAAAGGACTTGTCATGCCACTATAAGAACAAAAATACTTGTTTTCAAAATTGACAAGAATGTTTAGCGTCTCTCGACGTTGTCCAACTTAAACAGCTTTCGAATGCTCGACTGTCTCAGCTTTGCAGTCCTCCACCTTTTCGCTGTGCCCGATTTCATTCCTACTTTCCGCCTTCATTTGTCTTGAAAACGCAGGGACCTGCCAAAAGTGTTCGGGCTCCGAGAACAAGGCATTCATCTCTTCGAGCGACTTCCCCTTCGTCTCGGGAAAAAGAAAATATACCAACGGCACTACAAAAGCTCCAATGACGGCATAGACAATGTAGTACCGCCATTTGATAGAAACAAAAGCAATTGGGGTGATCTCGGCAATGACGAAATTGGAAAGCCAGTGCGTTGCGGTGCCGATGGACGCCAGATGGATGCGCAGATCCTGGGGCGCGATCTCGGCGCTGTAGAGGAAGTTGGCCGCGAGGAAGCCAAGAGGGAAGAAGGCCATGAACAAGAAGAGGAAAAACGTGGCCGCGACACCGGCGCCGGAGCTGGGGTGGTTATCGATCGCCCATACCGTCCCAGCCAGTCCGACCATGCTGGCTCCCATGCCGGCGCCGGCAATCATGAAAAGCGGCTTGCGGCCGAGTCGGTCCACTGTGAGATAGGCGGATATGGCAGCCGCAATCTTCCACGTCAATACGCCGGCATTGAGCAGGGCCGCCCGCTGCAAGGGAAGTTGAAGTGACTCTTTGAAGATAGTCGTTCCATAGTAGCTGATCACGTTGGCTCCCGTCATCTGTGCGCAAAAGTTGATCCCAATGGCCAGACAAAGGCGGTACCGGAGGCGCTGGCCATCCCGACGGATCAGATCCAGATATCCGCGCGAGGGCTGCTGGCCTTCGATGCGAATGGTGCTTGTCAATGTAGCCAATTCCAGCTCCACGGCCTCTGGGTCCGCTTGATTGCCTACAGCTAGACAGCTGATACTGCGCCTGGCATCTTCAATCTTGCCCTTCATAATCAACCAGCGAGGAGATTCTGGGAACAACATGGTCGAAGCAATCAACATCAGAGCGAATGCCACTGGCAGCGCCAGTGGCAACCGCCACGCGACCTCATGAGACGAGATCGACGACAGGCCGTAGTTGACCCAGCCGGCAGCAGCGACACCGGTGGCGACAAAGGCACCCAGAATCACTACGTTCTTGCCACGGTTCTTTGGCGCTGAGCACTCGCTCTGCCAGACGGGGACCACTGCGTTGATAGCCCCGTTGCCGACGCCGCTTATTATCCGGCCGACTACAAGTTGAGCAAAACTGAAAGATGTCGCCTGGATGATCATGCCGAGCGCCGCGATCACAGCGCCAACGATGAGGCTCGGCCGTCGACCGATGCGATTGGCTATGCGGGCGATGCCAAGGGCTCCAATGAGACAGCCCAGCGTGTATATCGCGACAACAGTTCCTGGGAAAAAGAACATCAGCTTGTGGAATCTTGCTGATTTGAAAGGTACGTGATGACTCGTGGACTTACCCTGGACTCGTGCATTACGCGACTTGGCTTCTCCGGTGATAGTAGCAGTATCAATAGTTGGAAAGTGTACAGTGAACGATGGATACGCGAGGACTCCTCCCAAGTTGGATTGGTTGTAGCCATATAGGAGAAATGCTGGAAGCACGATCAACAATATGCGAGCCGTAGCCAAAGCTTCGCCCTTGATAGAAAAACAAGTCATGGTCAAGATATTTGGGTTTTCTACAACTTAGTTCGACAGAAAACCAGAACAGAACTGGCAAGAATCAGGACTGGAAAGGGCAGAAACTTTCGAGTGGATGCGAGGGATGTTTAGGATTATATCTGCGCGTTCACTTATTTGACCGGACATGCTCTATGCCGGGTCCTGCAAATGGGTTGCATTGATCAGTTGTCGATTGCGTCCTTTCCAGGGATTACAATAATGAACAATTCATTATAAGCCAGGCGATTAAGCACATTCAGCAGCGGGCATATTCAAGGCCGGCCCTATACGTGGCCGGAGACGCAAGCTTCAACCACAGTCTTCCTATCATTGCCTGAAGAAATAAAGGGGCGGATCGTTGGTCATGGCCTTGACCCCGCAAGATGTCCGTGGTGCATGGGACGACTCATGGAGAAACTCCATGCCGCCAGGTCCATACCTGACTAGCTAAGACTTTCCCCATGGGGTTGAAAAAGCTTGACCAAGCTTGACTAGCTTGGCCTCTCTGGGCAATCTTGGCGCAGTCTTCGAGGAAAAATGTACAGGATCTTCAACCCGCTCGATCGCTATACTGTGGCGGTCTTTAGTTTAGCCGCGCGTCACGACCCGGAGACTCCAAACGCATCGCTTAATCAATCGGCCGCGTCTGGCATCCAGAATGACGCCACTAACCGCCTTGTCTGTCACCCAAATGTGTCGTCGCCGTCTTGTTCACATCCAGCAATAAAACGCCATGTCGTTCCGATCGTGAGTTCAAAGTGAATCACTCTAGAAGAAAATTACATGCATTGTTGACAGTTCAGCAGACAATTATTAAACTCTGCTAGCATCAAAATGGCGGCCCGCACTCCCTTTATTCTCTTTTTCAATCCCGTTCGGCATGCAACGGCCCGCTTCGCCGAGCTGCAGAAGATCGCAAAATGTGAAGTTGTCACGAGCACAAGCAGAGAGGAATTCTTTCGCGATGTAAATGGCAAATACAAGGACATTTCTGCCATTTACAGAACATCTGCTAGTGGAGCTGTAGGTCGCCGTCATTCTGTATAATCTTGTTGCAGAAAACGCTGATACGATTGCCTTAGGTCGCTGGTAATTTTGACGCCGAGTTCATCAAGCAGCTACCTCCTACTTGTAAACACATTTGTCACAATGGAGCTGGTATGTTCTGATTTCAAGCCATATCATATCGAACTTTCACTCATACGCCATCAGGGTATGATCAGATAGACCCAGAGGCGTGTTCCGAGCGCGGCATCACTCTCACATATGCTCCGGACGCTGTTACCGAAGCCACGGCCGACCTCGCCGTCTGGCTTCTCCTCGGCGCGCTGCGGCAGCTGAACCCAGCCCTGAACTCGCTGCGCGCGGGCAACTTCAAGAAGGGCGTAGGTTTTGGCCGAGATCCCCAAGGCAAGGTCCTCGGCGTCCTGGGCATGGGACGCATCGGCCGCGCCATCAAGGCGCGATGCGAACCTTTTGGCATTACCACGCGGTACCACAACCGCAGACCTCTCTCCGACGAGCAGGCGGCCAGCGCCGAGTACGTCTCGTTTGAGAAGCTGCTGGCCGAGAGCGACATCATCAGCGTCAATGTCCCTCTGAACGCCAACACCAAACATTTGATCGGCGCCAAGGAGATTGCCATGATGAAAGAAGGTGTTGTTCTGGTCAACACTGCCAGGGGCGCCGTACTCGACGAGGCCGCTGTGGCCGAGGCGCTCGAGAGTGGGAAGATTTCGGCGGTGGGCTTGGATGTGTATGAAAAGGAGCCCGTGATAAACGAGAGGCTATTGAAGAACGAGAAGGCTCTCTTGATACCGCATCTGGGTACGCATACCTTCGAGACTCTGGCGAAGATGGAGACGTGTGCCATGGAGAACGCATCCAGAGCTGTACTGGGGCAGGCGCTGTTGACCCCGGTGCCGGAGCATGACACTGAATTGCAATAGACATAGCTAGATACTTTATATCACCAGCACACCATTGCGACACGAAAGAAATTCTCCCGTGTTCCCAGGCATATCATCCGTTTATTGAGTCATTATTGAATCAGTCTCAGCTGTTTTCGGTCAGCTGGGACTTTGCCGGATTGTAACTCGGATTTTAGTATGAAGCAACAAGGCTTGGACTGTAAATATCTCCATTGTAGCACAACAGGACAAAGTTGTCACGTGCCTGTAATCCTTTCCCACTTTATTTGTAAACCCCGCATTGCGTGGACGGATAATCTGACGTTAAATTTCCATCGCTGAAATCGAAAGTACATCAACAAATCGACGGAACACCTGGCATCGACTACCGGACTGATGTTCAGCTATCAACCGCTTGATCGGAATGAAAACCAGCTCAGGTTCATCCGTTTCGTCCGCGAGCCAAATAGGACGCTCAAACTCGATGTGCCCATCACGCTTGAACTCCGCCATGCGCCAATGGACGAAGTCGAATACACGGCCTTGTCGTACGTATGGGGAGACATGAGTGATCCGATAAATATCGCAATCAATGGCAATTCATTCTCCATCGGACGCAACCTCCACGCTGGTTTGGAACAGATGCGGCGGGACCGAGTTGATTCCTGGATTTGGGTGGATTCCATTTGCATTCAGCAGTCGAACAATGATGAAAAGAGCTGGCTTGTTGAGAGAATGCGCAGTATTTACAAGGAGGCCACATTGGTGTACATGTGGCTTGGAAAGGGCTCTGCAGACACTGATCGGGTTCTAGATTTCGTAGCGCGCGTGGGTCCGACGGCGCTCGCTGTCGGCGCCTTGGAGCTGGGGCGTAACTGGGGTATGAGGGACGACTTAGAAAAGCATCTCGTCGAGCTTGTTTTTTCTCCGCAGACACATATCCATGACTGGTCAAACCCGGAGCTTGCCCAGTTCTGTCTTGACCTCTTTCGTGAAAAGGGGTTTCTTGCCACGGCGCCACCTTCAGCTAATCTGGTCCCCGGTATGCAAGAAATCCTGGGCAAGAATTATTGGAACCGCATCTGGATCATCCAAGAAGTCGCTCTCGCCCGAATGCCTGTTGTCGCATGCGGCGAGAAGAGTGTCTCACTTGATGCGCTGGACGCCACGTTTGGCTCCGTTCTCTTCTGCCAATCCGCTCGTTATAACTTCCCTGTTCCTAACAAAGACTTGGACGGATTTGCAAAAGACTTGCAAAGTAACCTGTACGAAATCAAGGCTTTGGGAATACGACAACAGCAGCGTGATGGAGAAGAGATACGTCTAATAGATATACTCTTTGACCTTGGCGTAGCTCCGGGGCGTCCGTTCTACTCCGCTACCGATCCAAGAGACATTGCGTTCGCCTTATTTGGTCTTGTGCCGGAAAAGGAACGGCTCGGCTTGCTTTTCGATTACGAAAAGTCTACGGCAGAGATCTTTGCGGCGCTCACTAGAGCACTGCTCATTTCGGTGGATGAGAAGCCCGGAATGTTCCACTTGGATTGCTGCGAGCCACGAGATTACAAGAGCGATTTACCAACATGGGTTCCCGACTGGCAGCGGATCGGAATAAACGGTCATTCGATTACATATTTCAACCAACAAGGTCATTTCAACGCAACTACGGGCATGCCGGCGCCGACACGAGCGGAAAGCTACCACGGAGGGCGACCGATGGTTCTCCGGCGAACCGGCTGCACTGTGGACTTGATTACAGATGTCATGGAGCCACCAGACTTGATTGAGAAGGAAGAATGGGGCGTTCTCCAAATCAAGGATGCTGGGGCCTGGCTCGCCTCGATCCTAGACTTTGTAGGACTGACAGCCGAGTCCGGCCCAGGGGAGGACTATATCTGGAGGACCATTATTCTTGATAACCTTGACCCAGACCATCCGCCAGAACCTGTGCCGGAGGAAATTGCATGGCTGATTCGCCGGATTATGCGAAAAGAACGTATTGAGGCCGACACCTTGACTGCAGATCAAGTTGACTTTGTCCGAAATGGTCCGTGTTGGGGCAGAACTCGCTTACACGAAAGCCTGGAGAGAAAGCTCGAGGTGATCATGAAACAGTGGCCGTGGCGATTGGGTACCATTAATCGGGGAAGAACGCTGTTCAAGACGGCCAAGGGAATGCTTGGCCTCGGTCACGTACTGATACAACCCGGAGACAGTGTAGATTTGTTGTGGGGCGTACCATCTCCCATCGTGCTGCGTCCACAAGTGGATGTTGATGGCTTTTATCTTATGGGAGATGCCTATGTAGATGGAATCATGCAAGGAGAATTCTTACGAACAAATCCTGCCCACGCGAAATTCGATATTTATTGAATATCATATCAATTGTATGAGATGCAAAAAGAGAAGCATCTTGTCACAACTATGCAGCAATAAGACTTCTGTCAAATTGAACGATGATTCCTAAACCAAATAAAATGATGGTACATGTGAAAACTGACTCGAATTGTTTGACGTGCATCACTTTTCACATCGGCTATATCTTGCACCGTTAGTGGGGATGACTCGATCGGTCGAAATATTAGCCGCTCGCCAGGCGCACGTTGGTACACCGGTACGTCAGGGAAATATGAATCGTCAAAGCATGACACAATGCTGCCTTGACACGGAAGACTTTTGAGTATATATTTACTTCCAGATAGTCGATGATTCCACCTTGTTGCTGTCTTTCATTAACTTCTCATCTATTCAATCGGCTCAAACTCTTTTTTCCTCACCATGACCAAGATCGCACTACTGGGTGCTGCCGGCCAGATTGGCACGCCGCTGAGCTTGCTTTGCAAATCGGTAAGACCATTATGAATAATAGCACAAATGTGTGCATGAAACAAACAAAAACTAATCTCAAATTGTTTCATGCAATGCCAGAGTGATCTCTTTACCGAGATTGCCCTCTATGACATTGTACATGTTCCTGGCATTGCCACGGATCTCAACCACATCGATACCAAGGCTGTAGTCACTGGTCACCTACCAGAGAATAATGGCCTGGCTGCTGCGCTTAAGCGAGCGGACGTCGTCGTTGTCACTGCGGGTATCGCGAGGAAGCCTGGCATGACGAGAGACGGTAAGCACTTGTCTCCGTATCAAGGCTGCTACCATGTTGTTTTTTAAACACTAACACTGCTTCGTCCAGATTTATTCAAAGTGAGTTAACCAATTTTGCCACTGTGCAGTATCTGGATTTAAAATCGCTTACTAACACGAATCAGACCAACGCCAGCATCATCCGTGATATCTTCGTCGAGGTCGCCAAGACGTGCCCGGGCGCCATATCGTGCATCGTGACGAACCCGGTGAACTCCACCGTGCCCGTGGCCGCCGAGACGCTGCGCCGGGCCGGTGTCTTTGATCCATCCCGGCTCTTTGGCGTCACCACGCTCGACGTGGTGCGGGCGTCGACCTTTGCGTCGCATGTCGACTCCGGCCTCGACCCCAAGTCAGTCAGGGTGCCCGTCATCGGCGGACATAGCGGCGCCACGATATTGCCTCTCTACAGCCAGGCCCAGCCGCCGGTCAAGATTGACGACGAGACGCTGGCGAAAGTCATTCACAGTGAGTTTTTCACCCGCTCGATGAAAGTCTAACGTGTCGAGTTTCTACTAACGTTTATTTCCAGGGGTCCAGTTCGGCGGCGATGAGATCGTCAAGAGCAAACAGGGAGCCGGCAGCGCTACCACATGTATGGCATACGCCGGATTCCGTTTCGTCAAGGCTATCCTCACAGCTCGGGCTGGGACGCCAGTCACCGAGGAAGCATACGTCTATCTTCCAGGTGTACCTGGGGGCGATGCTATCGCAAAGGAGCTCGGTGTGGACTATTTTGCCGTCAAGATCAAGTTGACCGAGAAGGGAGCAAGCCAGGCGCTGCCGATTGGCGACCTGTCGGAGAATGAGAAGAAGCTCTTGCAAATTGCCATCACGGATCTTCGGGCTAACATTGCTACTGGTTTGGACTTTATGGCTCAATAATGTACGGGTTTTACTCGGGGCTTAGATATCATTGGATATAAACACAATCTACACCCTCCTTTCATCCGTGTGCTTCCTTCTTCCTCCTGAAAAGGCCCTTGATTCCCGAGTGCACTTGCACTGCATTGTCCGCTTCTTCTGACTTAACCCAGATCAACAAGTGCCCCAACACTCTACCAAGCATCTTGTGAGAACTAGCGTTCCCATTTAGCAAATGTGCAATTCTCGTCCGCATCATCGATGACCTGGACTCTCACTTCACCGTAGTCCTATTTCGCTCCGAGCAGGATTGTAAAGTAGGACTCATCCCTTCGCTTGAAAACAATAACAGCAGCCAGGGAGTTTTTCTTGGTCGGTCAAATCATTTCCAGGGTCCCGATCGGTATCCCTATCCATCTGAATAAAGTTGTGTAGCCTATACACGGCGTAGACGAAGTCGCGCTGCAGCGAAAGAAAGACCGTATTCCGGTGCCGCCGACCTGAAGATTTTGAGCACCCGCCTGAGCATTCCAAACTCTCTAAATATGAACTGAAAGCCCTGGCAATCTGTGATCAGCGTAAGGATAGCTTCATTCGTAGAAACCATTGTCAAGACACTGATCCCGGCGCCCTCAATCTGATCATCGTTCCTTGGACAATACAATGATCTACAATGACATTTTAGTATTTCATTACTCTCGTCAGCCCCGCTCCCTGGCCGATTGATCGTATTCAAAATGGCAGGAACGCCCTCGCGCCTGCCTCTCAACACATATGAATCTGAAAGTCTAGCCACTAGACTTGAAGAACACAAATGAGAAACAGAAATAGCGACTCACAAGCCACACAATTTCAAAATGAATTGAAAGAATTACAGAGAAAACATCTTGCCGTGCATCTGCTATACCTCGACTGTCGTGATCGTCTGCAGGTGTCGATACATTCATCTCCCGAGATCTCAAACCTGCTCAGTACATTGCGTATACCCATTGAAGCCAGATCAGCGATCCCCTTGGCCAATATTGCCCGCAAAAAGCGTAGTCGCGCAGTCGACCGTCCCAGGCTCCCGACCGTACTTGATCTGGAGCAGGTGCACGACGACTGCGTCGATACACACCCTAGTCGAGTACAAGAGCCATTGCAAGATGTACGAGGAGGTCACGACGATGATCCTGCTTTTGTTGGCAATCTCGGCGACTACGACTTCGAGACGGATCCGGAGTTTGTCCCAGACGAGGACCAAGATAATTTCGAAGAGGAATACGAAGACGACATCATCGAAACCCTTTGTAAGTCCCGAGTATGCCCGGTCAATTAGAGGAGCCCTTTTGGCTCGTGAATCCGTGGAGTCATGACCCGTCGTGCTCTTTGCTACAACTTTGTATTGATCAAAATTTGGACTTCATAGATACACAAGTGTCCAATGAAGAGCTCGAGCTCAACGAAGACGTTGATGAGGATGATGAAGAAGCGATCGATATTGGCGTGATCTCAGCCGACCGAGGGGAGGACTTCGACTACTTTTCTGACGAGCTGGCCGACACTGTAATCGACGGTTCAGCAGGCAGCAAGAAACGCCGCAAGGCGGGACAAACATCGAGTGAGACTAGGGACACGGACAAAAAACGCCCGAGAATGTTTATACTTATTGCTGCCGCTATAATAGATGAGATTAACCGGAAATACCTAATTGACGAGAGAATGCTCGGCTTTTTCGTTCTAAGTAAACGACACTCGTCTCGCGCATGGTGTCGTGAGCAAAATTAGGCATTGTCGACGAATATAAAAAGTAGATACACCTGTAACCGGAATTTGAGGAAATGTCGGCCAAAAACAGGTTCTGACTAAAAAGCCAAAATGCGGACGAGCTAATCAAAATGTACCTCGAGGCCATCCGATTGCCCGTACAAAAGGTTATAGGTAGCAAAAATACCAAGGCCATCGACCTTTTTTCGCTTCCGACGGGGGCTTTAAATTATCGCTAGTGGGCAGTTTATTTTGACGTTCCGACTCGCTTATCTTCCTATAATATCTTCCATATTCCTGCCCCAACATTTAGGACTTATCGCCAGATCAAAACAATCACGCTTAAAACCAATCTGCAGGGCGCCGCTTCTAAGGTCATAGTCTATATAGGATCAGCAGCTTCGGCCAAAGGAGCCTTCAATAAGGTGACTAAACACTTGAAGTTCGCCAACGCTTCGACTAATGCCTACCGTAATACAATCCAGCAGACATTTCACTACTCTTTCACCAGTCAGGCAGATATGGTGCCGAACTTCTTCCCCGGGGCTATGGTCGAAAAACCAGCAAATACCTATGACAAACAAGAGTTGGAACAGGCTCGAAGGTCTGTGGTGGTGCTTGAGGCCATCTTCATGACGTATTTCGGTCTCGTGTCTCCGGATCTTGATACCCAGCGCTGCCCGACGTCGCGGTTTTAGAAAAGGCAGATTTGGGATTCCCTTATGGTAATAATCTGCGACACGCATGCCATTAGCGTATTACGATATAAGGATGTAAGCGATCAGGCGGGCAGATCCCTCGAATTACGATTGGGAGGGAAAAGAAGGGGGGTGAGATACTTTTAATTGAGGATTATAAGCGGCGCCAATCAGAGGGCCTGGCTCATTTGGAGTTTGATGCAGGGAACTCGAGCCAATACATGAAGCCAAAAGTTGATAACGTAGCGATAGGAAGGCGATGGATATCTGTAGCGGGCTGTATGCCTCAACCTCCACCGCCAGGCCAGTGCTTTGCCAGATGGCCATTGTGTTATCCTAGGCTCTCGATATAATTTTACTTTGGCTTTTAACTGTAAGTCCGAATGTTCTTTTTTTTTCAGGCCTTGGATTCATGTCATCTCGCGAGCCACCTATCTAGATATCTAGTTCCCATTATATCCCCTACATTTCTATATTACTTTCACAACACATTTATAACCAAATTAGTCCAAGTCTGATTTTGGTTCAGTTCGGCCTATTTCAACATCATATGAACTACACTTTCGCGTTACTTTAGTACCCTATCAAATTAATGTAAGTTTGACCTATGTCTGGTTTCGGATCGATTCGTGTCAGTCAAAGTGGAATAAAAGTTAAACTGCACCGAAACCACAAGTAGTACGGATTATACCGCAGTACGAGTATTACCATGTGACCTAGATACAGCTCTAAGCAGATATCGCCGGACCCCTATCGCACTGCCCATGCACATCTGCCACTTTGATCGTCTGAGCCGCCTGATCCTGCGTCCCGAAGAGCACCATATTGCCCGACCCAAATTCGGCCCATCCGGCATCCTCAGCGCCCTCGGGGTCCTTGGCAAAGGCCAGCCACATATCCTGCATCGCATTGCTGGTCTCTACCTCGAAACTCGACGCGGCCCCGTCATACAGGCCGCGGGTGCCAAAGACCTGCGGCAGCTCGCTCATATGGTACGCGCCCTCCCAGAACAGCGGACTCAGGTCAGTGAAGTTGCCAGCATACCGGTACAGGTACGTCTTGCGCTTCGCAGAGGCGCGATTGAGGGCCGAGGTATAGGCTGGGCACTGGAATATGCCAAGCGTTGCCATGTCCGCCAGAGTCTGGTTGGGTCCTGTATGGGCTGGGTCTTTTGGAACCGGGACCTGAACGACACCCTCGTTCGCGTTGGATCCGAAGATGGATGGCTTGTCGGACAAGAGTCCTTTGGCGTATCGGTCTGTGTAGTTGGAAAACGCGATGATGTCGTCAGGAGTCGCCACAAAGTTGAGCGGTTGTGTGGTCATGGTTTCGGCGTAGTTGGTCAAAAATTCAATAATGTCTGTCGCGGGCTTGGAGCGCATGCAAGATGCCTCGCCGGCGGCATCAGACGGACAGCCGAGACCTCGAGCCACAGCGGAAAAGTTCGAGTGTGTGGGATCGTGAGTGATGAATCCAGTGCCTGAAGGAAATAAAGCGCTCCCTGAATCGGAGATGAAGCCCTCCACGACGGGATCTTCTGGAAATGCAAAGTTCTGCGCGTCGACTGCGCCTGCGCCGGATGATTGGCCCCAGAGAACCATCTTGTTCGGGTCACCACCGAATGCCGCGATATTATCACGGACCCATTCAATGCCCATGCGCTGGTCGAGAAGACCTAGATTAGTCCTGTTCAACCCCGCGCCATTGGGAAATCCAAAAATGTTCAACCGGTATTGGACTGCCACGACAATATGTTCTTGACTTCTTTGGATCCAAGGCGCAGGTTGTTGATACTCGATGCTGGAAGACCCCTGTTGTAGTCCAAGGCCATGGATCCATATGACGACTGGAAGTTTGCTAGATGCAATGGTCTTGGGTGCCCAGATGCTGAGCGTAAGGCAGTTCTCGTCCCAAGGGGCCTGGTTAAAGAACTGCGCAGGAAAGACACTCTCACTGCTAGCGGCGATTTGTGGGCATGCTTTGGGTGTTGAAGTTGCTTGTATTTGACCACGCGAGCCCATCATGAGGGCTTCAGGGGGCTCGAATCGGAGTGCCCCGGTAGGAGGTTTGGCGTACGGGATGCCGAGGAACTGGCCCACGTCTGGGTATGAGGAATCGACAAAACCTGTCACGAGTCCAGAGGCAGTCTGGACCGTCAGTTTGCCGCTGCGTCCCTCCACGACAGAGAACCCTTCAGTATTGGGGATCGTTGATTCGTCGGCATGCTGCCCATGAGGCAATGCTGCAGTCTGAACGGCACATAGCAGCAGACTCAATGCGACAGAGCTTTTGGTTAGAAACCACTGCATCATGTTAGAAAAGATGTAGATATGGAGCTGTGAGATATTGTAAGATAAGCACACTCGAAAAAACAACAATCATGTTCCATCTTATACCTGGTGACGACCTTTATCTATTGACGCATAAAGCTACCTACCATAGGGACTGAGATCCACTGCGCTGTGCTGCATTATGTGTTAGCGATGACGGATCCATAATCCCTTCATCATTTGACAAATTTCTTTCTTTGCTCCATCCCACTGGTGGAGCTGCGCATGTGCTGGGCAGGTTTTTTTGCCGGCGATTTCAAGCCCGCATCCTGCTATTCCGGTCGCATTGACATTTTTTCATCATCAAATGACGGAAAACAAGGGCAGATTTGGCCGTCCCGCTCGACTATAGATATCGCGCTGTGGGTCTCGGTAAGAGGGTCTCGGCGATCTTCATTCCGGAGCCGTCTCGTGTGGATCTCGGCGATATCTGATAGTCTGCCGGTGTTGAAAACCCGGAACTCTAGTGGTGAACTAATCCAGTTGCCATAGCCACACCACATGCTGAGCATTATAAGCACTAACCTCCACTTGGGGAATGAGAGGGTTGTCAGCGTCTAACAGAAAGCTTGTTTAAACGGCGCCACGCCTAACCCGCCCCGAAAAGGAAGCAAAGCTCCAGAAATAGCTTTTAGGTCATCTTTAATGAGCCAATGATCATATTCCTGTATATTCAATCATGAACAAAAAGCATCAGCCATGTCAAACCTTCACAGGACGGGTCAGCCCAGAGCCGGACTTCCGCCCCTCCGTGAATAGAACACCACCTTCAACGTTAGTAGTGCATATCCAATGCAGGAAACTCTTAGCATCGCAGTCCGGTTCTTGGCTTTCTTTATAGAGGGTGCATCTGTCGCATCATTCATTCGCGATGGACATTTTCAACAACAGTTTCAAGCAACACTGAGCTAAGCACTATTAAAACTGGCAACCCTCCATCTTTATACATATACTACTCACCTGAAATTTAAATATCTTTCCTCAGACTTTCCAAGACAGTAATCATGCGCGCAGGATTGCTCGGCATCACCCTCTCTGCTCTGGGAGCACTAGGTGCTCCTAGCATGCCTAGGGGTATGCGCAATTCATCTTCAAGCGACCAAAAGCCATTTAAATTCCCTCTTTCAGACGGATTCCCCAATATTGATGGGAACTCGAGTGCCCTCCAAGCAATCCAGTCACAGGCACACGGTACACTCCCCAATGGGCCCCTGCCGACCTCTGTAGCCGATATTACGGCCACTGTCTGGTCCATCATCGCCTTCAACGAGCTCTTCGAGGTGGCCTACTTCAGCAGCCTGATTGACAACATCACAAACCACGTGCCCGGGTACGAGGTCGGCGGCAACGCGGCCTCGGGCTTCGTGCTCAACACGTTGACGACTGTGCGCGCGCAGGAGGAGCTACATGCGCTCGGTGCCAACGCCATCCTCAAAGCCGCGGGCCGCAAGCCCATCTCGCCGTGCGAGTACGTCTTCCCCGTGGACAACTTCGAGGACGCCATCACCTTCGCCTCGACCTTTACCGATATCGTGCTGGGCACCCTGCAGGAGGCGCAGACCAACTTTGGCCTCGACGGCGACGCCGAGTTCATCGGGCTCGTCGGCTCCGTCATCGGCCAGGAGGGCGAGCAGAACGGCTTCTACCGATCCATCGCCCAGCCGCCCAAGGTGCCCTCGGCGCAGCCGTTCCTCACCGCGTCGACTGGCGTCTTTGCCCTGTCCGTCCTGAACCAGATGGTCGTCGTGCCTGGGTCGTGCCCCGATACGATTCCTGGTGTTCCCATCTTGGGTGCGCTCAATGTCGATACGGACAAGATCAGCACCCAGACCACAGAGATTGAGTTCAGCTTCCGTACCAACGACACCAAGGTTGACACGGACGGTCTGAGTCTCGTGTACATCAATGGACAGAACCTGCCCGTGGTCGAGAAGTTGTCAAACGTCAAGTAAGTTCCTCTCCTGCCATTCAGGTAGCCTTCAATCATTGCCACTCATATACTGACCGATCATCACTCGCAGGAATGACCATGGTATGGTTCAGTTCACTGCGCCATTCCCTTACCAGCAGTTCCAGATGGATGGTCTGACAATTGCCGCCGTGACAAAGGGATCTGGGCCTTTCGCAAATGCTAGTGATGTTGCTAGTGCTGCCCTGTTTGGCCCTGGCATCATCGATTTTGATTAAAATACTGGTCAGCACAATCTTCGGTAGACTAGTTCTAGGTTAGCACTGTTGCAAAATACAGCCTACCGATCCGATACCAAATTTGGCGGCTCCTGCGGCCTCTCCATTGTTTCTTTAGCTTTCTTCGAATCTGAGTATTTGAGACTGCTATTGTCATATGACTGGAATAAGCTTGCACCAAACTATCTTTGTTAAGAAGGGTTACTCAGCACCCATGTGACAGTCTTTCAATGACTCTGAGGGTCTACTATAAATACAGAGGTGGTCCATTCGAGAATTGACAGCTGTCGCTTTCATCAACACAGCGAATTACTCGTACACACATTCTATCGCATTCAATTAGGTCACTAGCATATGAACTAGCATTTGGTGTACTTGATTCCGTAATTTTGCATTCAATCGTCCCCAAAAGCTAAATTAAGAGGGGGCAGCAACGACTTTCTTAGAATTGGATCGATTTCCAGTCATTTGCTCGCTCCCAAGCCCCGGCAACTTTGAGACAGGTCAAGTCATCGAACTGCTTTCCCACGATCTGCAAGGCCGTCGGCAGCCGAACCGACGAATCACCCGGAGCAGGAACAAATCCCACTGGCAATGAAAGAGCTGGATGTCCAGTCGCATTGAACGGGGCTGTGTTCAGAATTGTGCCAGCCATGTGCGACAACCTCTCCAGAGGAGAGTACGCGTCCCCTTCCCGGAAACTGGTCGTCGCGGGGAACGGTATCGTGGGCATGACGAGGACGTCCAGAGAAGCAAGCACGGCGTCGTAGGCCCTTGTCTGTTTCCGGATCAAGTTGGACGCCTTGGCGCTCACGGATGCTCCGTACCTCTCTGTGACGTAGAGATATTTCATGTAGAGGTTCTGAGCACCGGGTCCCCAGGTGTCAAACCTCTCCTGGCTGACGCGACCCCCGGGATTTACGGCTCTATCAGTCATATAGAGCTCCTTGCGGCCTGTCCTGTCACCCAAAAGCCCATCCCTGGCTCCAGCCAGCGCTTGTGTGCACGTCCAAGAGACACATATCTGGGTGTGCTCCGGGATGGATACTTCGGTCACTTCAGCCCCGAGAGCCGCGAGGTCTGATATCGCAGCTCGGGCAGCTTTTTCGACATTGGCGTCCAGCATACTCATCTCGAAACCCTCCTTGAGGACGCCGATCTTGACCCCCTCGAGCGGCTTTGATGACTCTTTTGTGGAGCTCAGGAATGACTCCAGCCATTTCGAGTACTTCAAAGACTCTTCCGGTAACATCCTGGGTTGTCTGTCGTCCATACCATCGGGACCGGCGATGGCTTCGAGAAGCAGGGCATTGTCTTTCACCGTTCGGGTCATTGGTCCGCAATGATCAATTTCACCGTGTAGACCGAGAATGCCACTGTAGGGTACCAGGCCCCATGTAGGCTTCAGCCCAACGAGACCGCAAAAGGCCGAAGGAATACGAACAGATCTTCAAAGAGAGTCAGCAAATGCACGGCAAAGACTTGAATAACAACTTACCCTCCTTGGTCACATCCGAGCGCCATGTCTGCAGACCCCGTCGCCACCACGCGACCGGAGCCACTGCTCGAGCCGCCGCACGCATAATAGTCGGCATACGGGTTGTGAACGATACCTGTCCACGAAGTATCGGACGAAGGCTCCATGCAGGCGTTCTCGCAAGTAGCCTTGCCCACAATGACTCCTCCGGCGTCCATGATCCTCGCCGCCACCGTGGCGTCGTAGTCGGGCACCCACTCCTTGCCCAGCGGATCCATGCCGTTGAGACAGCGCACACCCGCAAATGCGATATTGTCTTTGAGAGCGACCTTCTTGCCCGAGAGGAGCGAGCTGGTCGGCGCTGTGCTCTGCCCGATGCACGTGGTGGCCCAGGCGCCCTTGTCGCTCTCTTCGGCATTCTGGGGGATCTTGACCTCTGTCCTGGGGTACTTGGACAGGTCGGGACGGGGTAGGTCGTCCTCCTGGCTCAAGACATCTTGTATGCTATCTTCAAAGGATCCTAGCAGTGCACACCAGTCTTGCACGAGAGCGTCAGACTGGGTTAAGCCTGCTTTCGAAAGCAGAGCTTGGATCTCTTCTGCCTTGAGCTTCGAGCCGCTAAGATGCAATTGTGAGCGAAGATACGCGACCAAAACGATAATTGTGACCTACTTGGGAGATGAGACTATCGCCATGGTTGAATGTTCAAGTAAATGCACTCCGCTCTTGTTTCTTAGCTTGTATCAGATTTCCTCTTTTTAGTCGATTGACTGTGCAACCTTCAACGCAATCAAAGAAAATGCTGCAGTTCATAGATGAGATTGTGTTCGAATGATCTCACATGTTTCTTTAAACCCTATTATCCATGTTCCGATCTTCTGGTTCGCATTCCACCGCGATAACCGGAGATGTATGGTGTGTTGCAACGATGCACGAAACCGGACTTGTCAAAGCAAGGGATGGGTGCTTGCTTATCAGCTTCGGATCGGGACCCAACAAGATCCCTGTAACGTTTGATCATATGGGGCATGAATAGTCGCCGCCGGCCACTCTCCGGCGGGGCTCGCGGGGCTCCTATACCATATTCCATCGGCTACCAGCAAGCTTGGCGACTTTCGGCAGAGCAGTTTAGCTTCCGCTCCTGATAACATGGGAATGTTCAGATCAGCAACGTCAATACTTCTCTATTCGAGATGGTAGCCTGACTCTGGACGTTCTGTAATCAGCATGACATCTGCCGAGTCTTCATTCCAACCGATGATCTGCATTATGCATCAGATTCGACTTCATGAAATACTGTCAGCCCCATATATCTCATCACAAGCTTATCGCACGTATTCCACGGCGCCCGGGACGATACCGTTCGACCTGATTTGGGCATGCAAAGGATGATGACCCGTATCAGAGTCATCCGGAGAGATTGTATATATAGAGATTCGTTGATGAGCGTGTGCAAACTTGATCTTGCTTGCCTGGTTGGCAACACCTAAATCGGAATCATAACAAACATTCTGACATTATTCCACATCGTACATGCACGTTTGCGAAAATGGATATCGAGAAATGCGAAAAGCCACCCATTTCCGATGCCAAACCAGGCACTGAAAGCCCGCCAATCGTCGGCACGGTGACAGAGACCGAGTCTGAGGTCTTTGGCGGCGGCGAGGGAGCAGTCAACTTCCGAAATGTAGGCTGGATCCGAGCGGCCATGTTCATGCTCAAGATGACGTTCGCCACGGGCGTGCTATCGCTACCCTCGGCGCTGAACTCTCTCGGCGCCGTCCCGGGCGCCATCTTCATCCTCTTCTGGGGCCTCGTCAACATGTACATGGCCGTCCTGCAGGGCGAGTTCAAGCTCAAGCACCCATCGCTGCATACGGTCGCCGACGGGGCTGAGATCGCGGCCCTGCAGCTCAGCAACGGCTCCAAGAAGTGGGCGATCGTCTCGAAAGAACTCACCGAGTTCTTGTATCTTGTCTCGTGGATATTGTGTACTGGTCTCTCGATACTTGGCCAGTCCATTGCACTCAATGCAGTCACTCACCACGGAACTTGTACTGTGCTCTTCGCTTTTTTTTCATACCTCGTGGTGTCTACGATCGGGAGTATTAGAAAGATTGAGAAGACAGCATGGATCACTTGGATCGGATTCATTTCGATTGTGGCCGCCATCTTGGTGGTTCTCATCGCCACCGCCATCCGCGACCGCCCCGCGTCCGCGCCAGCGACCGGCGACTATGAATTAGGATTCACGGCCCTTCCATCGTCCTCAGTCACGTTTGCAAGTGCGTGGTCGGCCTCACTGATCATCTACGCCTCCTCCGCCAACACCTCGGGCTACGTCCCGGTCATCTCGGAGATGCGGCAACCCCGGCACTACTTCCGCAGCGTGTACGTCACCATGACCTGGATTATCGTGTCGTACATGATCATCGGCATGGTCATGTACCGCTATGCGGGCCAGTGGCTGGCCACGCCCGCGCTCGGGTCGGCTGGGCCCACCATCAAGATCGTCTCGTACGCCATCTCCATCCCGGGCCTGATCGCAGGCGGCATGATTTGCGTGCACATCTCGGGCAAGTCCGTGTTCGTCCGGGTCCTGCGCGGGTCGAGACATCTCACGGCGAATACGTGGCAGCACTGGGCCGTGTGGCTGACGTCGACCTATGGCACTGGTCTCGTGGGGTGGCTGATCTGTGAGGCCATCCCGTTTTACGGCTCCCTCGTCTCACTGATCGGGTCTCTGGGCTTCGGGCCTCTTGGTATTTGCCTGCCTGCCATCATGTGGTTCTGCATGTATCCCGAGTCTCGCACCGGGACGCTTCGCATGAAGGCAATGTGGTGGCTTCATGTGGGAATATTCATCATGGGGCTGTTCGTCACTGTCGGTGGTACCTATGCGAACGTGGTTGTCATCATGGAGCAGTTCCGCGAGGGTTCGGTATCGGGTCCTTTTCAGTGTGCGGACAATAGTAACACGGTGGGATGATAGGTTTAGTGAGACACACTCTCCATACATCATATCACGACGAAGTATTAGCCACCGTGACTGGTATTCATATTTTAATTGGAATGTCTGATAGATAGATAAGACCGTTCTGTAAAATAATCTCCTTACAAGGCCTTAATCTCGAAGAAGCCTTGTCATTCGACCCTTCCCGTCAAACGCAACTATTGTGGTAGACATGAATGTTTCTGGCGTATTTGTCCTTTCCCGGAGACAAAATAACCAAGGAGGGTCATCAGTCTTTCTTGAGCCCAACCTTCCCAACGGACCGAAGGCCCCAGCTGCAAATTACGACCGACATTCCACAAAGTGCCATACAGAACCAGAATGCGGCTTGGTATCCCTGAACCAATCTCTGCGATTCCTGCAGGTCCTGAGACAGTTTGGCAGAGACCGCACCGGCAATCAGGGTGCCGATCGCGAGTCCCAGAGTTTTCCCGACCTGCGCGACAGTGTTGAACACGCCACCTGCTGCGCCTTGCATGTTCGGCTCAAATAACGACGAGATGATCAGATTGGAGACGGTATACAGACAATCGGCGCCGATGGCGTTGAGAGTGAGGGCCGGAAACGCCGCGCTCCAGTAGCTCTGTTTCGGGCTGGCCAGTGCCATGAGCAAGGGCGCCGCGGTGCTGACCACCGTGGATATGAGAATCATGTAGTTTGCTCTGACCCGATGCACCAGGAAGCCAGTGCAGAACCCTATCGCGGCGCCGGCGACAGGCTGGGGCAGGAAACGAAGAGAGGTGTCGAGAAGCGAGACCTCGTCTATCAGCTGAAACCAAAGGGACATGAACTGTTCGAACGAGTTGAATGCGCCCCAGATTAGAAGGACACTGGCACAAATGCAGCTGAACTTGGTCTGTCGCCAAAGGGAATTCGGGATCAGGGCCGGTCGTCCGAGTTTCACCTGGCGATCTTGCCACCAGACAAATACGGGACCCAACGCTGCTGCAATGCAAAGCATGGCGATATTAGCCTTGTACGAGGCGGGCCACCCTTCTGCAGTGATTATGCTATGTAGCAATCAGCTTGTAATTTCGGAAATCAAGCGCAGGCGTCAACTTACGTCAAGACATACGAAACCAGGGCTAGTAAAGTGGTCATGACCACAGTTCCCACCCAGTCGATGGACCCCTTGAGGGATTGCCAATCAATAGGTGCTGCTCGAGATGGGCCGGAGAGGCTGAACAATGCAAGAATGCAGACAAACAGGTTGATACCGGCGGCAACATAAAAGCCGGACCGCCACCCAAGCGACTCAATAAGTCCACCAGCCATCACGAGGCCGATAGAAAAGCCCAATGGTTGGCCGCTGCCCATGGACGCAAAGGCAATGTTCCGAGCCCTGCCCTCTGGGCACGTCCGCACAATCAACCCAACGGATGAGGGGAGAATGGCAGCTTGCGCCAGTCCAGCCAGGGCGCGGCAAACTAGTAACTGTGTACTCGTACGCACCAGGGCAGTGCCGAGCGTGAATGCAGTCTGCAAGATGATTCCGACAAGATACACCCTATGACTTCCGAAAGCATCCGCCAACGACCCAAAGAGCAGCAATGTGCATGCACATACTAAAGATGATATCGACTGCGGCCTGATGCAAGATGTCAACCAATTGAGCAAAAGTCCGACGGAGGCAAAAGAACATCACAGTGCTAGCATTCCGACTTACCATAAAAGCAGACTAGAGTCCAAGCCAACATCTTCGGCGACCGAAGGAATTGCAATCGTCAGCATGCCCACGTTTATAGATCCAACAAACGTTGCGCAAGTGACCGACACGATGGTGGTGGCTAATATCAGCCGCCCAGGCCCTTCCACATGGGCTTCTTGCATCATTGGAGATATTTGGCTGGGCCGTTGCGTGGGTCCGTGTTGGGAGCTCATTGTGGCACCCGTTCACTGCTTCAGCGCGCGACAAGCTGCAGCTCAATGATGCCTTTCCCAAAGTAATTCCGCTCGCCTAGGACGCGAAGTGTACACGATCCCGAGAAGATTATATGAAACATCCATACGGGCTTGCAGAGAGGTAAATTTGCGTGTATGAGGGTCTTCGTGTCAAATATCACCCGCAATCGGAGATTTCGGCGTTATTAGACTGACTCGGTGGCATTTGGCCGTCAAATATGATTTCGTAAAGCCAAACTAACGTCTGGCTAGCGTCATCCGCCCGAACAAGACCATAAAACGGATCGCCAGCTTGGTTGGCCATGTATCGAAACAACACGTCGTTCTGGGCAGCGAAGGCCTGCGCCCTCGTCAACGTGGAGGGTGGGTTTGGATGGACGGACATATGACAGCTTTATTGGGCATAAGTTCTGCTTGCCATACGTACTATGAAAAGCCCCTAGCTTTGTTCACAGAGTTGACAATCTCTCTCGTGGCTTTCACAATCTCCACACACCTAGGCGAATCCGAGTGACAACAGACGCTGACGGGGTAGTTCTTGACCGGCAAGTCCACCACCTCTCCCGTGACGGCCTTGACCCTGCTCTCCTCGACCTGCAGCCGCACGTGCTCCCTGACGTCGTCGGTCCGCCACGGCTGCTTCTTGCGGTCGATCTTGAGCGTCCCGTCGGCGTTGTACTTGACGTCGCCGTAGTACTCGGCCCAGAACTCGAGCCCGGCCTCGAGCGCCGCCGTCTCCATGTGCGTGCCCGCGAGACCGAAGACGCGCATGCCCTTCGGCACGCCGGCCCACACGGCGCGCGCCACGTCGGCGTCGCGCAGCATCATACCGTACAGCACCCCGTGCGGCTTGACGTGGTGCATCTCGACGCCCTCGGCCGCGAGGAAGCCCTGCAGCGCGCCGACCTGGTAGATGATGTTGGCCGTGTGCTCCTCGGGGCTCAGCTTGATCTCGCGCCTCCCGAAGCCCTGCACGTCTGGCAATCCTGGGTGCGCGCCGATCTTGACGTTGTGGGCTATGCAGAGCGCGACTGTCTGCTTCATGATGAGGGGATCTCCGGCACTGCAGTGGTCATTTAGCCCGGAGATTGGTGAGCCAGCTTCTTCCGGTGCAAACTTACTGAAAACCACAGGCTACATTTGCATGATCAATCATGGGCAGCAGTTCTTCGTCAGGGCCACAGACATAATTGCCGTAGCCCTCGCCCATGTCCACATTCATGAAGGCTTTGTGCTGAGAAGGCGCCATTCTGATAGTCTCCTGTCTAGTCGTATTTGCAACGCAGCAAGATCTGGAACGTCTGAGGTATAAACACGAACATGGTTCGAAGTCCAACAGATCGGCAAGATATCAGCTACAAATGACGTCGCGATGCCGTGCCGAGAGCCCCGACTTTGGGATCAGGGTCTCACGTCCAGATAAGGGTTGGAGTTTGTACTCCGTATGTGCGGGGTGCCCCATGTGCCGCATGTAGGTACGGGTGGGCTGAGTGCGGGCAGTTTTCGACGATCATCTTCGGACGTGACCGACACCAAGAAACTCTGATAATGCACGAATAAAATGGATCAATAAGATGTGATCTGCATATCGAGCGACTATAGCCAGTCCCAAACAGGAAGTTCTACCCTATGCTTTGAACAACTCCAATACTCCAAGAGATTACCCCTCAAAACTTCGGGGTGAGGGAATCATCGGTGGCTTTTCTGATAGCAAATGGAAAGTCTCGCCTCCAAACCACCGATTGCAATTACGTGCCGCTGAGACCTGAATACTGCTTTGCATCGACAGTATAATCAACTTTCGAATAGCTTGCTTGGAAACTCAATATTGGGTTGCAGCGTGCTACATGACACCATGGAGTTCCTCAAATCTGTCCTGGTAGCTAATAGAGGAGAGATAGCATGTCGCTTGATTCGAGGCGCAAGGTGAGTTTCGCATCGTCCATGCTCGTGCCCAACAGTCCATTCACAGCCCCAACTTTGTTATCGGGCTGGCTAACGTCTTGTCAGGGAACTCGGCATCAAGACAATTGCAGTATATACAGAAGTCGACTCCGAGTCGCAGCATGTTATAGCAGCCCATGAAGCTGAAATGATATCGGGAGACGCAAGCACGGCGTACTTGGATGGGTTTGTATGCATTGCCTAGTTCCAATGTACCTGGTGACTAACGTGCCGCATTAGGGAACAGATTATCGCCATTGCCAAAAGAAAAGGTGCACAAGCCATATTGCCAGGCTATGGCTTTCTTTCAGAGAACGCAGACTTCGTGCGACTCGTGGAGGGTGCCGGGCTCGTCTTTGTCGGTCCTTCTGCAGAGACTATTGAATCAATGGGCTTGAAGCATACCGCGAGAGAGCTCGCCATATCAGCTGGTGTACCCGTCATCCCTGGTTCCAAGGGCCTTCTGGTTTCAGTAGAAGATGCCGTCTCCGAGGCGCAGAAGCTGGGATTTCCAGTCATGCTCAAGGCTACTGCCGGCGGCGGTGGTATGGGCTTGATGGTTTGCCACAGTGAGCAGGACGTCAAGCTCAGCTTTGAACAAGTCCAATCGAGAGGTACTGCGCTCTTCAAGAATGGAGGCGTATTTCTCGAGAAGTACTATGCCGACAGCCGACATGTCGAAGTACAAATATTTGGAAATGGTCAAGGTCACGTCATCAGTATCGGCGAGAGAGAATGCTCGATACAGAGGAGGCATCAAAAAGTCATCGAGGAGTGCCCAAGTCCATTTGTCGAGGAGCATCCGGGCCTCCGTGAGAAACTGACCAAGGACGCAATCAGCCTCGGTCAAAGAATTGCCTATGGCTCGGCAGGCACGGTAGAGTATCTCGTGGACGATCATACCGGAGATCACTTCTTTCTGGAAATGAACACTCGCCTCCAGGTCGAGCACGGTATCACCGAGATGTGCTACGGTGTAGACCTGGTCCACTTGATGCTGAAGCAAGCCGACCGTCGACTTGGTGGCTTGGGCGGACTTGACGCCCAGGATCTAAGTGACCTACAGGCACGATGTCTGGAGCCTCGAGGCCATGCAATTGAGGCGCGAGTGTACGCCGAGAACCCTGCTCGCAATTTTGCGCCCAGTCCCGGCCAATTGCAGCAAGTCAAATGGAATCTCCTCGAAACATCCCGGATCGATACTTGGGTTCGGCCTGGCAATGTCATCAGCCCAATGTACGATCCTCTCCTTGCCAAGATACTTCATCACGAACCATCGCGCGGAAAAGCGATCGACCAATTCATCCAGATACTCGAGGGCAGCACCGTCTGCGGACCGCCGACGAATCTTGATTTCCTGGTCAAAGTCATCGACTCTGATGATTTTCGCCAGGGCAAAACACTAACAAGAACTCTCGATGGGTTCAGCTATATCCCCGCCGCGATCGACATTATCGCGGGTGGATCACACACGTTGATCCAAGACTATCCGGGACGGCCGACTGTTGGCCACGGATTCGGCCATGCTGGTCCCATGGATCCCATCGCATTTCGTATTGCCAATGCATTGGTTGGAAATTCTGTCAATACCGAAGCCCTTGAAATCACACTCACGGGGCCCGAGCTGCTGTTTCTCGGTGACGCGATTGTCGCACTTTGCGGTCCACCAGTACCGGCTTCGGTCGACTCGATAGAGCTGCCCCTCTGGACTCGCATCCACGTCCGCGCAGGCCAGAGAATCAAGATCGGCAAGCTCGCGCAGGGCTGTCGTTCATATCTCGCGGTATATGGCGGCTTCCTGAATGTGGCCGAATGGTTCGGCAGCAAGTCCACGAACCCCATGGTCAATGTGGGTGGCTACCAGGGTCGCGCTCTTCGTGCGGGTGATTTTCTCCGGATCGCAGATGCATCTTCACTGCCCACTACTGAGCCCATATCTATCCCGAAGCAGCTCTTACCGCAGTATAGTCAGGACTGCTGGAAGATCCAAGTCATGTCTGGCCCGTATGAGACTGGGTATTTGACGAGCGAAGACATCGATATGATCACCTCGACTGAGTGGCAGGTCAGCCACAATGCAGCCCGAGGAGGCATGCGACTCATTGGTCCCCGGCCCAAGTTTGCCCGTTCTGATGGTGGAGAGGGCGGAGCTCATCCGAGCAATGTGTTCGAGTATGGGTACCCGATCGGCGGGCTCAATTGGACTGGTGATGAGCCTGTCATCTTCCCGGTCGACTGTCCCGACTTTGGAGGCTTCATCTGCAGCTCGACTGTGATCAAGGCCGACTTTTGGAAGTTGGGCCAAGTTCGCTCTGGCGATCGCATCCGATTCCAGCTTGTCACTTTGGAGGGCGCTCTGGAATGTCGCAAAAAGAACGAATCCTTTATTGATGCCATGTGTGGCGCCATTAGCGATGGAAACTTCACCAATGTTCACTCATTCAGAGACATTCCGCTTGCCCCCGAGACCAAAGAAACAGGACTGGATCTCGTGCATTTGATCCCGGCGACGGACTCCAGCCCAATAGCCACATATAGAGCTGGCGGCGACGACTTTCTTCTGGTCGAATATGGCGAGGGCAAGCCTGATCTCAACTACAAGTGCCGCGCAACCGCCTTGAGAAGGAGAATAGAAGAGCTTTCCAGTGAGACTCCATCATTAGGTGACGGTCCGCTGCACGTTCTAAACATGGTGGGGTGCGGCAATTCCTTGATGATCTACTACGATGGTCTCCAAGTCACCAGAGCGTACCTCTTGGACGTGCTCCTTGATATCGAAAAGTCACTCGGCGATATGAGCACGATCAAGTTCGCCAACCGTCGCTTCCGCCTGCCCCTCACCTTCAAGCACAAGAAGATCGACAGCATGATGGAGCGCTACATGACGAACCAGAGGAGCAAGGGGAGCTACCTGCCCGACCCCTTCGAGTTCGTCGCGGCCAACAATGGGCTGACGACGGAAAAGCTGAAGGAGATATTACTCGGCCTCGAGTCGGTGGTGATCGGTGTCGGCTTCTTCATGGCGCTGCCAGAGAGTCTTCCCGTGGACCCACGGCACAGACTCAGAGCGCCCAAGATGAACCCGAGCCGCACATTCACGCCCGCGGGTACTTTCTCGTGGGGCGGTTGCGCCATCGCGGTGTACCCGGTCGATAGCCCGGGAGGCTTTATGCCCTTGGGCATGACATTGCCCGGCGTTGACGTGTACGGGTCCAAGGCCGGCTTCAGCGAGACCAAGCCGTGGATGTTTGAGGACATGGACTTGATCACGTACTATGAAGTGTCCGAGGAGGAATATGATCGCCAGATGCTTCAGTTCCGAGCCGGAGACTACCAATTCCAGTACGAAGCCGACGTGTTTGACATGCAAAAGCACAATGCGCTCTTGCAGCAGACGGCGGACGAAGTCGACCAGACTCAGAAGAGAATTGCTTCGGCCCAGGCAGAAATGCTTGTGAAGGAGAATCGACTCTTGGATGAGTGGATCGAGGACAAGAAGTCGCATGAGACAGATCCAAACGAACTCCAGAATCTACTTGAAGGTGGGTAGATCTTGGTGCAATTCTCACCGCTTCAATGGTGACACTACTAACGCACTCGCAGAGTCAACGAATCGCGCCATTGAGTCGCCAGTGAATGCGAATGTGTGGAAGGTACTCATAGAAGAAGGCGACAAGATCCAGAAGGGCCAGACGATAGCCATCCTGGAGGCGATGAAGATGGAGATCAATGTCGTGGTTGACGAGGATTTGGATGCGTCAGAGGTTCTCAAATGTCTGATTCAGCCGGGCCAATCAGTAGACGCTGGGCAAGCGTGCATCGTTGTCAGACTTGAGTCTTCTATAAATACGAGCTAGTCTGGGCCTGTCTCAATCTGAAGCAGAGCTAAAAGTCTGTATAGCCAACCCAACTTTCGTCTGACAATGACGCATTTCGACCAATCTAGTGCTCACAGTCTCATTCTCGTGCATTTCAATGGCGCCGGAAGAAGGCGTGGCGTTTTCAGCGCTTACCTGATCAGCACTCCCTCGGAAAGCTTCTCTTGGACTAAATACCGCGTGGAGGATTAATTCAGTGGTAAGGTGCCATTTCTTCTATCCTTCAACAATTCAAGTCTTCTTGGCAACACAAGAACCAAAAAGTCAAAATGGCCACCAAACTGGAATTCTCAGGTAATGTGCCGCTATCTTCAAGGCAGTCCTTTGCTGACCAACAAATCAGATTATATTGCCTTGCGCAACCTGGCGTTTGATTGGGCCGAGACCTACGACACCAAGAACTGGGATCAATTGCGGCAATGCTTGGCACCATCCACGTTCCTCGACTTTCGCTCTCTTCAAGGAGCACGGCACGAGGACTTGTCCCGGGATGAGTTTGCCGGCATCATCATCGGAATGATCGGGGACAAGAGGCTGAAGACGCAGCACCTCATCGGCGCGACAAAGCTGGAGTGTCTGGACGACGGATCCGTCAAGGTGGACAACCAGATTCGGGTCGCGCACCAGCGGCATGAGACGGAAGATCCTACGTCGGCTGTGATCAACAAGGGCCATGGCTACGGAGTAACGACGCACTGGTACAGAAAGGTTGAAGGTGCTTGGAAGATTGAGGGTGCTTCGTCGAATCTCTATTGGGCTGAATATGACCTTTTTGGAACGCTGGCTCCACCGGAGGCTTCAACATGAATGCACGCCACGAACGAAGCATAACCATCTCCTTGGTGTCGATGGATGGCGCTTAGCAACGATTTTGAATGCTTACCTGCACAATTTCAGAGAAGCAAACATTTTGACTGACTTCTACATTTGGATCTTGAGGGACATGCTGCGAACTTTGCCAGAATTTTGTTTTCCAATACTAACAACAAGGGCCTCAGAAATACAGGGTCCATACAAACGATTTACAAAGCTCCATGGATGAACTAGTGCCGGCTTCGCATCCGCGGCGCTGGGCTTTCTGTCCAGGCTCCACAAACCGTTGAAATGCCCGTTGGACAAGGACAGGGGGAGTCCAGGATCTGGTCCGCCTTCTATGAACTCGATCAGATTGATCGCCGTCTCGTAAGAACGATGCTCGTTAATGTTGGAAAATCGTGCCCATTTGGTTTCAAGTGCGTATATACTGATCAGTCCCGGAAATTTGAACTTACTCAAAATGCTGCGTCGCACATATTTCTCACTGTGCATCATTGGTCCCGATGGAATGGCGCGCGCACGAACACCTGCGGTGGCATTCATCTTTAAGCGCCCTAGCCATGGATCGGCACAGCAGTATATGTGTGGATCAAGAGCGCAAATGGGTTCAAGGTGGGGGAATGTCGACCCACGAACCCTCATTTCGTAAGAGAACACGCTCTTTCATACTATCAATAACCCCAACGTGATGATTGTTTTGCTCACGTCTCTCAACACTACCCAGATCTACTTGCAAATTGGGAACTGTCTCTCGAGTATCACGTATATACTTGTAGAGGGCGCTTGAACGTCGACGTAGCGATAGCGCAGACGCGAAATGACTTCTGGTGAGGATGGCACAGCCCAAAAGTGCCTCAGCGATAACGCTAATGATGACCATCGACTCAGACACTATGCCCTCTTTCGAGGGTGAATACCCCCAAGCCGCAAGCCTGCTGGCTATGATGAATGAGAAGCCGCTCCCCAAGATTGCCCTGGACACTCTGGAAGGGATCGGCCTGGAGGCCCTTGCCGGCGACCAAGCTGCAATCAAAGCGCAACAGGTCCTCGACGAGGTCAACAGTGCGTTGGCATCAAAAGATGTCGACAGACTTGCAGATTGCTTTTTGAAAGAGCAATCTTACTGGCGTGACCAGCTTGCTTTCACTTGGCATTTGCGAACCTTTTACACGCCCGGCGCATGTGCATCGAGTCTGGTCGAGACAGCGTCCCTGCGTGGTATTGGAAAAACGTTCGTCCTCGATGGAAGGCCTCAATTCATTCCAGCATCGCCGACCCTCGTGAGTAATTTCTCTTATCTACCTATAGCCGTACTCACGAGGTTTATGCGTGAATCAAGCAATTCATCAACTGCGAGTTCACATTTAGTACGACCTCGCCAGCCGCCTCCTGCCGGGGCAGTATGAAGCTGGTACCAGTCAAAGCCGATGACACTATTTCGTGGAAGATATGGATCTTCAGCACTTGGGTGGAGAATCTGGATGTACATCCTGAGAATAAGCTGCTGCTCGATTCGCCAAGACGAGATCTCGACGATGTAGACCAGTTTGAGACTGATGTCTTCATCATTGGAGGCGGGAACGCGTAAGTTAAACGCATCGGCTTTTCACATCACATACTGAACAGTACTTGGATAGTGCGGCCGCCCTTGCAGCGCGACTGAAAGCCGTTGGTGTGGAAACCGTGATTGCTGAGCAGAATGCCCGGATTGGCGACAATTGGTTTCTTCGATACGACTCGCTGTGCTTTCATGTACCGACCTCGTTCTGCGAAATGCCGTACATGCGTAGGTCATTGAATCAATTTCTTCATGACGAAAATGTTGACAATGAGTACAGGTTATGACGACAGTCTCCAGACTCCTCACAAGTTGACCAAGGATGATCTTGGGAAACATCTGCAGAACTATGCGACCAAGTTCCATTTGAACACAATGACGTCTGTCAAGGCTCTTTTGGCTACATTTGACACGAAAAACGAGATGTGGACGATATCATTCGAGGTTCCAGCCGGGACACGAAAGGTGACATGCAAGCACCTTGTTCAAGCCACGGGCTTTACTTCTCAAATCCCTTATGTGCCCAGTATACCTGGACGCGACTCCTATCAAGGCTTGGATCTGCATTCTGCTGGGTATAAGAACCCTAAGCAGCTTCAAGAGAAAGGCGTCAAGGTGAGTCCATGCAACGACCACCCGTACACTCAGTGATGGCTATATTTCTGACACTATTTCCAAAATCCAAGTCAGTCATCGTAGTTGGCTCCGCCAATACCGCCTTCGATGTCATTGACGACTGCTATAACGCTGGTCTACAAACCACAATTGTCGCGCGATCACCGACCTACCTCTGTCCCACGGAATACATTTGCGACCATCGAAGCCTGGGCATCTATGATCCTCTCGGGGTCGAGGCTGGAGATCACCTGCTAATGACGGGGCCCGCGCCCGTAGATGCAATCTTGTCCAGCGCCTTGAATGCATCTCAGGCAGCCGCGGAGCCAGACCGTTACGCCGCCCTCGCAGGCGCAGGTTTCGACGTCATTGACAGTCGTGATCAGAGAGGGGTGTTGATGGTTAATCTCCTCGAGAGAGCTGGCGGTCACTACATGGACATGGGCGCTGCCCAGCTGATTGCGCATCGCAAAGTGGCTGTCAAGAGTGGTGCAGAGCCAATTGCCTATACCGAAACCGGCTTGCGATTCTCGGACGGGACGTCTATTGATGCGGATGCCATCATTTGGTGCACTGGCTTCAAGGATGGCAATGTGCGCGACACTGCGGCAAGCATTCTGGGCGGCGATGGGAACACGGTCAATAGCGAGCCTGCAGAAGACCACATCCTCTTCCCGAGAGCTATTTCTGCCCGCCTCGATGCCACGTGGAAAGTCGATTCAGAAGGCGAGGTCCGAGGTATGTGGAAGCGACATCTGCGCATAGCGAACTACTGGGTCATGGGAGGGTATACGCAGCAACACCGATGGCATTCGCGGACTCTGGCGTTGCAGATCAAGGCGGCTCTCGAGGGAGTGTTGCCTCCAGCATATCGAAAAACGCAGGGTCAGACCTAGGCAGTGTATGTATTAATTGTACTGGAGCTCCGCAAGTAGGAAAAAAAAAGAAAAGAAAAGAAAAGAGAAAAAAAGAGTCAAGTTAACCCCCAGATTCCACATTCCAACTCTCACAACCACCGGCACACTTTAGCTTGTCCAATCTCCGGGGTCGTAACCCCAGTCTCAAGGCATAATTGACACCGACGTGGTCCCAGCCTCACCCTAGAGTAAGGTGTCGCAAAGATCAGGGATTTTGTGGGAATTGAACCCACGACTGTTGTAGAAGAGTAACTCTACAGACCACTTGACTAGGCAGCCTGATACTGCGTTGAAAACATTGCCCATTAATTCCATTTAACACCTTACGTTGCCCACCCGACTATGTCCCAGGGCTCTCGGGTCATGCAATCCCACTTTCTTTCATTCATGCGGCTGTTTCTTTGTCTACCTAGGTACCGACTTACTGTCAAGCCTCTCGATCGTCGAGTCAATGCCAAACATCCAAACCATTGTCACGTCTGCACCGTAGCCGTGGCTCAGTCTTGGAACCCTACACATACCCCATCGCGTATTCAAATTTCGAATTTCTCTTATTCTGATGATGCTTGGCGAATTATAGCCTCTTTACGGCAAGTGAAGATTCTCGGGGTTAAAGGATCCAGAGGGTTATCGTAGCAATCAATTAGTCTTTGCTTGTTGTCCTACAATGGTGATCCAGGGTGCGATGTTCATGTGATGGAACATACAAACAAGAGCTAAACCAACAGGAGAACTAAATTTGTTGTCAGCAGTACAGTGAGTTTGTAACTACTACTGGCGATTTTCTTGTGTAGGGGTAGAAAGAAATTATCGTCGCGGCTGGTAAGACGATGTTGCCAACCGCGGGTGGCCCGTCGTTTGCATGGCAACTCTACTCAAAAACGCTGTCCAGGCAACCATGGAGCGCGCCAGGCAACATGAGGTACTGCCATTCTATGAACGCAGATTTCTATCTACTCATATTTTCTGTCTTCGTCCAATAGAATATGCTAATTCTCAAACCCAATCACTGAAACCGATGCCTTTCATAATGATGCGATTATTGCATGGCTAGATCAATAGATCAACTGCTACTGACGAAACAAATATTTTCAAGAACAGACTGGATGGAAAAGCGCTGAGGCGTTGTCACTTAATGTGCAGGTAGTTGTAGCCCACCATTTAATATTTCGTGTAGGTGACATGAACGACATGCGCGCGGCGGTTTTCTGGCTTTCTCGAGGCGCGTCCGTTTGTGCTGAAATTCTTGGGTACTAGCAATTCTCCGGAGCAGTCAACGCACTTGTCTCTCTCTCTCTCTTTCTTGCAAGCGCAACCATCACCTTTTCCATTGCCAGGACAGGTTTTTTTCTCTTTCGATCAACCAGATCGGACGAAGCTTTCGCGCCTAGTAAGACACATTCCTACAAACACATTCCCATCCTTCTCTCTCTTTTTTCTTTTTCGTCTCGTCTCTTGTCCATTCCGTCCGAAAGCCGCAACGATGGCACCAAGGTGGAGGGACCTCCTCATTGACTACCTGCCGAAGGCCGGTCTTATTTTTGCCGACCGCCACCACGTTCTCAGCAATGACCGCCGCGACGCCGCCATCTCTCGGGCCTTCCGTTCGGCCGGCATCATTGCCCAAGGTAGCCGCACCAAGGACGACTTCAGACGTGGCAAATCGAATGTCGAGGCGTTCCTGGTCGACCTCTACTTCAACGCCGCTAACGAGGCTTACAAGCCTCTGATCGAGAGCGGTGAGACTCTGGTCTTCGAGACCATCCTGCGGGAGAACACGTGGTGGGCCGAGGGAGATCGACTTGGCAACTCGATCTTCGCAGAGTTTTTCCATGCCCTTGTCGACGCTCGTTCGGCTTGGAAGGACAACCCGCGCCCGCCTTTCGGTAAGCAAAACATCTGGTCTTAAGACAATTTCTATTTTGTTCTTCGGGTGAGAACTGACTTCTTTTCATCAGATCTCGCCGAGCACAGCGCTCTCGCCCAGGAGATCGACAAGTTTCTGGCTGCTCAGGAGAATTGGGGCCTCAATCGGGCCCAGATGGCCTTTTACGAGATCGCTGGTGGTTTCGCAGACGAGGGCGGCGAGGCTGAGGGAGAGGACGAGGACAGCTCCTCTTTTGAGGACAGTGACGAGGTACGCCATTTGTTGTTCATGAATCATCCGTTGCCCAACAATTTCTAATACAATATAGGACGATGCCCCTGTCACTCGAGCCGCCCAGGGCGCCGGCGTTGCTGCCGCCATGGCTTTCGATGACGCTGTCCGTGCCGCAGTCGCCGCTGATGATCAAGCCGACATTCAGGCTCTGGTTCCACAGCTTTCGAACATGGAGATCGATGAGGCCCTCGACGACCACAACCACGACGACTAGGATGCTGAGGAGAACGAGGCCCAGGAGGGCGAGATCGCTACTGATAATGGCGACAATGACGTTGTTATGATGGACTAGAAGGATGCCAGCTTTGTGCCCCTGTTTTGCCAATGAACGCAGTTATGAGTTTATGATTTCGGTCACCGGCCCTATCATGAAACCCTATAAACAGTTTGGTTCTCTTTGCAATAGTGATTGCGAAATGTGACATACTCGTCTTTTTGTGTCCCGATACGCGATAAGAGAGAAATTTAACTTACAGGAGTGCTAATACCGTGCGCAAAGACGGCGAGCGTATTAACATGACAGCATCCATCGCCTAGTAGAATCTTGAAAAAAGAAATCATTGGCGGAAACAGTGAATTGAGGGAAGAAGAAAAAAGAGTCAAGTGAAGCCCCCAAGCTCCCACCAACCACCGACACTCGTATACTGGCCATCCTGGACTATCGTAATAATCCCTTCAGTAACATAGTGGCATCGACATGGTCCCCAACCCTGCTCTACCACTAAGAGAGGGTGTCGCACAAAGATCAGCGTTTTGCGGGAATCGAACCCGCGACTGTTGCAGAAGAAGTAGCTCTGCAGACAACTTGACTAGGCAGCCTGATACTGCGTTGAGAACATTGCCCGTTAATTCTATTTATCTAACAATCTTTTGCTTGCCAATCGCTTATTGGTTTATGAGCCTTTGAATTATTGCAGGCTCCCATTTGTCCTTCTATTCTCCAATACTATTGCAACTGGTCTCTTGACAATTCAGATGTCAACTCCAGGACGGTAAGTTGATTTCCACCGCGTTTCACAAAGGCACTGTTCAGAAAGCAACTTGCAGCTCGAACTCTGCGCTCAGAGTTACTGATCTTGCATAGTCATTATTTTAGTTTCTAGACGCTTCTTCAACAGTTATTTGTCTCGATAAGCAAACCGCAGTATCTGGTGCAATGCGGAATAAAAGGCAGTTTAGAAGGCTGACATTCTATTTGCACAGCATCTGCTAATTTCTAAGTTGGGAATCATCTCAGTCAGTCAGTGTTCTGCAAAAGTTGACCTATAATTCAAGACATGCGATTGCCCACGCCGGTCCAATTTAAAGCTCTGGATATCCGACATTCTGGTCGCTTTCAATGAGCGCGCACAAACACTTTTTTTCATCCGAACGCGTATTCTAGAGAGATAATATGTTCTCTCTACATCCATCCAATCTTCTTCTTCTCCTCTCTCTCTGCGCTTGTTTTTTTTTCTGTCCGAAAAAAAAAACAGAATGAAGTACAAGGACCTTCTGGTGGACTATCTCCACAAGGGCGGCATGGTCCTCAGCCATCGCCTGACCCTGCTGAGCAGCAATGCTCGCGACGCTTCCATCCTCCGCGCCTTCCGTCGTCGCGGAGTTGTCACCCAGCGCAAGCTGACGGCCGCCGATTTCGCCCGCGGCAAGAAGAATATCGAGGATATTCTTGTTGCCCTCTTCGTCGTGGCCGCCGGCGTGGACCCCGCCACTGACGTCGAGGAGGGCACCATCTTGGGTGTCGAGTCTGCAGTTAAGCAGCGCGTTTAGTGGGCCGATGTCCTCAGCGAGTCCGTCTTCGCCGAGCTCTTCCACGCTCTGGTGGTTGCTCGCCTTGCTTGGAAGGAGGCACCGCGGTTCCCCTTCGGTATGTCATAACGGATCCAATGTTTACAGTTCGGATCAATTTTTTCTCGCGTTGTCGTCATATTCGGATAAAAGAAAAGCCAGAGATTAATCTTTTTTGTTCGAACAGATCCGCAGAACCACAGCCCTGTCGCTCGCCAGATCGACCAGTTCCTGGAGGGCCAGCAGTCTTGGTATCGCGTCCGGGCCGATATGGCCTTTTTTGAGATGGCCGGCGGCTTGGTCGAGCCCGAGGACCAAGACGACAGCGAGAACGAGGACGACGAGGGTCCCTGTGTTTCTGGAGCCGCTGACGAAGTAAGTCGACTTTCTCACCTCATCTACTACTTCCATAAGTGCTCTTGAACAACAAGAGCAATATGAATCAATACTAACAGATGATAGGATGACGGCCGCGTCCCCCGAGCCGCCGACAATGAGGGCGTTGTCCGTGCTCTCGTCCCTCAATTCTCTGCCATGGACATCGACGAGAAGGAGGGTAGCGCCGAGGAGGAGAAGGACGGATAGGGAGACATGATGATGGATTAGGTATTATTTGCGTGCCTATAAAGCGATTACAATGTCACTTTCAAGTGTCCTCTGGGACACGAAGACCCAGATGCAAATACGAAGTCCCAATTCTCTGCAGCTGTGACCCTGAACAGTGTTTTCTACGTCTCACTCGCTCCTGAATTTTACAGCTTGGATGGCTGCACATCCTTCTTCGCCATCGACCTAAGGTCTTTCCGCAAAATCTTTCCCGAGGGGCTCTTGGGAATCGCGGGAACGAAGACGACACCACCCCGCAGCTGCTTGTACTTGGCGACCTGCTTGGCCACAAAGCTCTTGATCTCCTCGGCGGAGATTTCCTTCTGGTCGGCCACGACGTAGGCGCTACCAGAGGTCAGTCACAAGGGAATACGCAAATCAAGAATCAGGACCTTACCGGGGAAGCTCTGTACCCTCGCCAGCGACACCGATTACGGCAGCGTCCAGAATTTTCGGGTGAGATAGCAGGACAGCTTCGAGCTCAGCTGGGGCAACCTGGGTGCCCTTGTATTTGATAAGTTCCTAAGCGGGTGTGAGCAGATCACTAACAAATTGTCAGCTGCAGAATACGATTACCTTTTTCCGATCGACGATGTACAGCCAGCCATCACGAAAGACGCCAATATCGCCCGTGTAGAACCACCCGTTCTTGAAAGCTTCCGCGTCGGCCTTGGGATTGTTCCAGTACCCCTTGATGACGAGCGGGCCGCGGACCAGGATCTCGCCCTCCTTGCCGGGCTCGACGTCGTTGCCGTCCTCGTCGATGAGCTTGGCGTAGTGGCTAGGGACCAGGCCGCCGACGGTGCCGGGCCCGAGGTCCGTCCGGTCGATGGGCACCGTCGTGATGCTGCCCGTCGTCTCGCTGAGGCCCCACGTCTGGCGCAGCTTGGTGGCGCCCCGGCCGAGCTTCTTGCTGACCTCGAGCTGCAGGTCCTCGCCCATGGGCGCCGCGCCCGCGATCGCGTCGACCCAGGTGTCGAACTGGTCCGTCACCAGCGGGGACTTGGAGATCAGCAGGTAGATGGGCGGCACGCTGAAGCCCGACGTGGCTTGGTATTTTTTGAAATACTCGCAGAACTTGACAAAGTCAAACCTCGGCATCCAGTCTGGTCGCGAGCACAGGTCAGCTATTCAGAGTCATCCCGACAAGTGTTCTATCGCATATCATCTTTCTCAGCACTTACACAAGGTTCCGCCCATATAGACAGAATTGACGAGATAGCCTTGGACGCCGGCGATATGAGCCACTGGAAGGTGGCCCAGGCCAATGTACCGGAAGCCCTTCGGCCTGTGCGCCGCGTTATACTCCTTGATCGGTTCAAGCAGGAGGGTGCCTCCAGAGACGAGGTTCCGGTGCGAGAGCTTCATTGCCTTGGGCAGGCCCGTCGTACCGCTCGAGAACAAAAGACAGACGACGCTGTACTCCAGCTCGCTACGGTCTGTGATGCGCCGCCATTGCAATTCCTGGTTCGGTATGGGAACGCGGGCGCCGCCGACGGCCTCGAAGAGCTCCAGCTCCTTCTGGCCCTTGTACGAGATGATCTTGTCCAGCGGAAAGCCCACCTTCTTGGCCGCGGCGATGGCAACGCCCTGTGTGTCCGGGTTGCACAGGATGATCTTGGGGCTGGTTTGCTTGAGCTGGAATGCGAGCTCGTCTGGCGTCGCTCCTGGGCTCGTGGACGAAAAGATGCCCTCGGCTGCGACCGTGCCATAGAACATGAGCGGCAGCAGGTAGTGTCCGGTAGATATCGTGAATACCACGTCTTTGCTTGGCCCCGATGCTCCGATCGCGAACTTATTCCGGAATAGGTGGGCGAGTTTCTTCAGGTCCTGCCGCAGTTTGCCCTTGGTGGTATGGTTGGATGGATCTGCTGCCTCGGCATGGAGAATAGTGTCATCGGATTGATAACACTGTTTCGATTCTAAGAGTATTGAGTTAATACTGAGTTGAGATGATCAAGGTTTTTATACTTACCAAACAATAAAGTCAGGACATCTAGGTCGGGCACTTCCATCGTCCTTGACGGCTTGTACACGATGCCCTCGCTCGTATTGTCGACTATGGAAGCCATGTTTTCAAGGTGGTCTATGTATTAGCTCTGATGGAAAGTATATTGGGTAAACGACACGCTGTAACGATATTCTACTTGTGTGCAAAAGGCTGGTTGTATGGTGAGAATGAACTGATTGATTTTGTACAAAGAGGAACATGGCCGAGCGCGTCGGGTCTTTCAATGCCATGAAAATGTCACTGCGGCTCCCGTCTTCCTTCGGGGTCGAGACAGGGCTTCAAAGTCCGACAGCCAATGATGCGAGTTATGACCATCCCCCGCATTCTCCAACCTGGAGAAGGCGGAGAGGGCCAGAGGCTATGAGCCTCGGTACGCCAGCCAATGTAGATCCTTTCATTAGCGAATCTTAGCAGCGTCTTACGCGTAAGAAGTTGTTGAGCGGCATCTGTATGCGTTCTAGTGAGATGTTCCTATGTTGTTCAGACTCCAGGCGGAATATATAACTTGCAGACCAGGGGCTCAGTTGAAAGGAGTTGCCATCATTGGTCGCAGCCGAGGTAATTGAGGACCACGCGTAAAACCCACCATACATCAGTTAATGTAGAAGTACCACAGTAGAATGCACTCAGTTGATTGGCTCTACGTTATTATTGCCTTTCTATTCCAACCTTGGTAGGTATTAATCATGGTCAATGGCGAGGACGAGCATCTGAAGTGTAATACTCTGTAGAAATGACCGAGGTACTATGCCATGAACGTTGATTTAAGCTCAGAGCTAGTGCCAGGTGCCGTCAGTTGCGACCCACCACCCGCGCCCAAGTCCGCCAGCCAGAATGCGCTTCAATTAATGGGCAATTTTGCGTGCGCTAATCTGCTTGCTTGCTCCTGTTCGCAGCAAAAGTGCAGGGACTCGGGAGACCTTGATGCTCGATCGCAGCTATACAAGCCATGTGCGGAATCCATGGCGTGGTCACCGTGCATCCGGAGCAAAAGCTGCCTGAAAATTTAAGGGAAGCACTCGTCAATCGCGGTCCAGATTTTCTTGGCCAGTCCACGCGCACCCTGCCTTCAGCTGCAGGACCTGGCGTTTCCCTCACCTTCACATCCACCGTGCTAGCGCTGAGAGGCGACCACCTCGCCCAACAGCCATTCCAACACCCAGAGAACGACTCTGTGCTTTGCTGGAACGGTGAGGCATGGAAGATTGATGGCCAGGCTGTCGATTGCAATGATGGTGAAGTAATCTTTGCGCGTCTGTCAGCCAACACCACTTCGGAAATCGAGCTGCGAAGGACACACACCCTCGACGTCTTGAGGCAGATCCAGGGTCCCTTCGCTTTCCTGTACTATGATGGTCCGGGCAAGTGCTTGTACTATGGCCGCGACCGACTTGGTCGTCGCTCTCTCCTCGTCAACCGCTCAGAAGCCGTAGGCGGCATCGCTCTTTCAAGCGTGGCCGACTCTCTGGTAGCCGATTGGAAAGAGGTTGCTGCAGATGGCATCTATTCTATCTCTTTGAGTACTGGCGACTTTCAAAACTTGGTCGCCGAGAAGTATAACTGGGTGCCCAACGCTGGAGCTGATCTGGTAAGTGCCAGATAAGACTCTCTGACTTGGCGCCTTCTCATTCTCATCTTTCGCAGGTTTCAAGCATTGGCGAATTCAACAAGATGTTACCCGAACAAGACGTCAAGCTTGATCATGACTCTGCCTCTGTCAGCTTGGTCCGTCAACACCTTGTTGAAGCATTGAAACTGCGCGTGCTCGATGTGCCCAAGCCCCCTTCGCTACCAGGTAATGATCTTGAAGATGATGCGCGCATTGCGGTCCTATTTTCAGGAGGGCTAGATTGTACTGTGATGGCGAGACTGGTTCATGAGCTACTTCCCAGCTCGCAGTCGATCGATCTCATCAATGTTGCTTTTCAAAATGCTCGCAAGGCTGCCTCTCAGCAAGATGTATCAGCAGAGACGACGACCGAGGTTTACGAGGCATGTCCTGACAGAATAACCGGCAGACACGCTTTTGCGGAGCTCAAGACAGCGTGCCCTACGCGAGCTTGGCGCTTCATTGCAGTACCTACACCAAGAATCCGTGCTTCCCCGGCCTCGCTGATTTGTATCTAGGTGAATGTCCCGTTCGCGGAGGCCATGTCACATAGGCCCCGAGTTGTTTCGCTCATGTACCCTCACAACACCGAGATGGATTTGTCCATCGCACTGGCATTGTACTTTGCCAGCCGTGGTGTCGGTCATACATGCACAGATCCTGCAAATCCAGAGCCGGTCACTCAAATAACGCAAACCCCGGCCCGTGTATTGCTTTCTGGCCTCGGTGCCGACGAGCTCTTTGGCGGGTACTCTCGGCATGAGGTTGCATTCAAGCGCAACGGCTACGCAGGTCTCATCGACGAATTGGAGCTCGATGTAAGCAGAATCGGAGAAAGGAACCTTGGTAGAGATGACCGCATACTGTCGTGCTGGGGTAAAGAAGTGCGCTTTCCATTCTTAGATGAGGACTTTATCAAGTTCTCGATCGAATGCCCCGTGTGGGAGAAGTGCGATTTTGCCAATCCGACAGATGCATCTGGCATCGAACCCGCGAAACGAGTACTGCGTCTATTGGCAGATCAGCTGAACCTCCCGTCGACAGCCCGAGAGAAGAAGAGAGCTGTGAGTCTTGGTGGTCATCAGAGAGTCAACCTCTTCCGTACTGACAAGGTTGCAGATTCAATTTGGAGCACGAACAGCAAAGATCGAACAACTCGCAGGAGGACCGAAAACAAAGGGGACAGACCTCATCACCTGATGATGGATCTGCCCAGTCCTGACGGTGATGATACCTCAGATACTTCCGAGCTACTTGTCTTCAAACCATACACTCCCTGGTTGTGAGTTTCTGCCTGCGCAGTAACCCTCCTGGAAGATTGTCTGGGGAGCAAGAGCAATGACGTCGTAAAGGCATGTCTGAGTCAGAGCATTGTATGGAAGACGCAAAGAAAGTAATTATGTTAAGAGATCAATTGGAGCATTCCATGAAAGATAATAAAGAGTCAAAACAGGATCCTTGCATAAAGACTCTGGGATTATGTACAAATTCAAGTTTATGCATTCTGGGCATTTATGCACCTATGGCAGATGAGTGCCCCGCGTTTCCCCGCGCGCCTAGAAGGAGATCCCAGATTCGCCCGCCCTGGGAGGGAGCCGCTTTCGTTCATGACGTCGTTGCAGCTTCACTGGAAATCCATGGCAGCCTTGGAATCTACGTTAGCTCACACCAACAAGTTTCCTTCCGAGGAGAGAGCTCTATTATCACCGCCTTTTTGAGGTGGGCGAACGTTGCGACTAATAAATACTTAGCAGCAGTCAGTGTGGCTGTTGAGGCTCCATAATAAATAAACATCCCAATACAATCTCCAGGCCTACGTAGGCAGTGGGACTGTTTTTTCCTCCTTTCGCAATTTCCAATCTTCGGCACTCACAACTTCGCTCCACCAGCCAGCTCCAGCCTGCAGTTCAGCCCAGCTCAGCTTAATCCCTTGCTCGTCCGACCTTCCACGTGGGAGGATCTTTTGCCTGCTTCTCCAACCCTGCGTCACTCCACACTATTTCCAGCTTCGAGAGACGTACCAGGCTACCCATCATACCACATAGACATTCGCAGGAAACCTCAAAATGTCTGACGGCCAACAAGCGCAGCATCCCCAGGCCACAGGTGCCAGTTGGACATCATTCATCAAGGTGCGCAACGAAGCTTCATGAGCCTAATGCTCAGCTGTCGCGTTCCTTTGCAGACAACTGACATGTGCCTATCTCTAGTCCATCGCATCCTTCAACGGCGACCTGTCCTCCCTCACGGCCCCGCCCTTCATCCTCTCCTCGACCAGTTTGACCGAGTTCAGCTCCTACTGGTGCGAACACCCTGCCATCTTTGCGGCACCTGCCCAAGAGCCAGACGCCGGAAAGCGAGCCCTCCTAGTGCTCAAGTGGTTCTTGACGACTCTGAAGCAGCAGTACGCCAGCCGAAGCGAACAATATGGCAACGAGAAGAAGCCGCTCAACCCCTTCCTCGGAGAGCTGTTCTTGGGCTCCTGGCAAGATAACGCGGGCACCACTGAGCTGATTAGCGAGCAAGTGAGGTAAGCAACTAGTATTGCAGCTTGGATCAGCACACAGAAAGCTTAACCTTGAGTCAGCCACCACCCACCGGCGACCGCCTATAGCATCACCAACGACAAGTCTGGTGTACACCTCGAGGGATTCAACGCACAGAAGGCTTCCTTCTCCAAGACGATCAACATCAAGCAAATCGGACACGCACTTTTGTCGGTGCCCAACCCCTCCAAGCCAGGAGAGAAGGACACGTACCTGATCACCCTCCCGTCTTTGCACGTCGAGGGTCTCCTGTTCGGTGCTCCTTTCATAGAGCTGGATGGTGCTTCATATATCACAAGCTCCACGGGCTTCACTGCCAAGATCGACTACAGCGGCAAGGGATGGCTCAGCGGCAAGAAGAACTCGTTCACCGCAATTCTTCATCCCACTGGAAAGGAGAAGGAGGTCCTCTACAATGTCTCGGGACAATGGACCAAGGCATTTGAGGTCCACTCTGGCGCTGCTAAGCACAACAGCAGCGGCAACCTGATTGACTCTTGGGACCCTACGTCGGTTCCTACCAGCAAGTTGATCGTTGCTCCCATCGACAAGCAGCACCCCCTGGAGTCGCGCCGCGCTTGGGCGGGTGTCGCTAAGGGTATTGCTAGTGGAGACATGGATTCCGTTGGCAAGGAGAAGACCAAGATCGAGCAGGCCCAGCGCGCCATGCGAAAGAAGGAGCAAGAAGAAGGACGCGTATGGGAAAGGCGATACTTCACTGCCATACCCGGAGGCTCTGATGCAGCGCTCAGCAAGCTTGCTGCTCCTGCCGGTCTGAGTGAAACAGGAGATGCCGACAAGACTGGCGGTCTCTGGAGATTCGATGTGCCCAAGGCTGAAAAGGTCAGGGGGCAGGAACTCGCGGAAGAGCAAAAGGCATTGCTGGCAAATGAATTGCTGGGTCAGTAGGGAGGTTGACTCTCTGCCTCGGGATTGCATTCGGATATAGTGCCAAGCGATGCGCACATGTCGTAGCACAAGCTTTACATGTCATGTGAAGGAATACACGCGATGGCTTGACTGAGGAATTAGCACTAATTATCTCTCAGATTTTTTGTTTGTACCATATAAGTTACTACACGGACAATATATGTTTAATCTCATTAATAGATCACGATCATGACACGTCTGGCGCAAGCCGGTTTTGAAGCGTGAGAGTCGTTTTAAGCCCAGATATGGTCTTCATATAAACTTTTAGATCCTTGGTAATGTTCCCTCCAAGGTGGAGACCAAGCTTTCGAGTTCGCAAACCACATCTCGATATATCGCAGCCTGCAGCTGGGGGTCGTCTAGCTTCTTGCCGACGCCAAAGTCGCAATCCAAACACTGCTGGGTGATCTTCTGGTACCGCGGTCCCAGGCGCGAGTCGCGACCGGCCAGGTCCGCCACCTTTCGGACCTCGACAATATCATCGGGTCGCAGGACGTTCCACTGTCCGATCTGCAGGAGGGCCACGCCGAGGCTGTGCATGGTCATGTTGCGGATGCCGCAGGCAAGCTGGGCGTCTATGAGCCCGTCCTCGTCTCCGGGAGTGCTGTGGTTATCGAGCATCACGGCGTCGTCGCAGCACACCCGCTGCTGCTTCGAGAGCTCGGCGCTAATGTGCAGCGTGCTCAGCGAGGTGGCTAGGCCGTCTTCGGTCGGGAAGAAGGACAGGTCCTGCAGGCGCCAGTAGGGCTGCAGCCACGGCGTCGAGTGGAACTGCAGGACGCCCTTGACCAGCTTGAGGGCCAACCGGACTTGTTCGGGTACCGAGATGGTGCGCTCCACCGGCAGGCTGAAGATGCGGTCCAGAGAGGTGGGCTCTTTCAGGGCTTTGGTGTGGAGGCACTCCTTGTGGTCACATTGTGCATTACATACGGGTGACAGATGATGCCGGAGGTCTTCGGGCGTGTCCAGGTAGCCGCCAAGTGTTGTGCCAGCCTTGCAGCAGAGCTGAGAGCAGACATCTTCTGTTAAGCACAGGTCTGATGATGTTGACGACGATGAAGCTTGTTCAAGGTCCTCGTCTGGCTGAGATTTCCTGTCTGCAGCAACTGAATCCTTGGAGAACCTGACCCTTTTCTTTGCCGGTCTTTCTTCCTCGACTGCGTCCCTGTTACTTGTGCTTTGGTTCCCAGCAACTGATATACGGACTAGTTGGAGACTTTGCGACCGCACCATTAGATCTACCAGGCCGCTGACGAACTTATTAGTGTTAACCCAAACACAATTCAGAGACGACATACTCTTGGACGTGGAATCCTGAGCTTGTGCAGTAACGAAGGATTACCCTCAGATTTCCATCCGTCTTTGAGTCAAGTAGCATTCTGAGATCGTGACTCGTATGCTGGGTTTGAAAACACGACCAGAAAGTCCTCAAAGCATGGTAAAAGGACCTCGAGTGGATCATTACTTGATGGTATACGGCTGGCAGAGGTCTTGGCCGTTTAGTGCACGGTACCTTTGCTTGTTTTCGCTGTAAGCTGCTCGCCGTTTTTCGTATTCGCTTGATTTCTGCATTGGATTCTTTCATCCCATCGATGAGGGTATCGTATTTTCCCTGGTGGACTGTAATGTCCACCGCTTTCATGACAGTTTTTGAGAGTTTCGGCTGAGGATTCGATTAGAGAAAGCACGACCAGCTACGAAAGATGCCGCGTCGGGCACGGTCGCTCTTACCTTTTCTCGCCCATCACCTACTTCCACATTTGTGTCCAGTGCGTCACTTAGGGAATTAATCGCGTCCTTGATCTCACCAACCGCTTCGCAAAACGTCCCATACCTTCTGCCCAGATAAACTCTTACTTTTTCGCCCAATGCCGGTGAGGCCCATTCTGGATTGTTCTCGTCGTCAATTAATGCTTCAGCCTCTTGGGGGCTGAGAAACTCCTGGAAGAGCAATTGGCACTCGTCGAGGAAGATGTCCGTCTGTGAGTTGAACCTTTTCCGCAGTCGCTTGATCTCTTTCTGATGGTGTCGCAGGATCTTGAGCTTCTTCTTTGCGATGATGATGCCCTTGACGGCGGAGAAGCACAGTGGCAGAATGGCGAGCGCAAGTTCAGCCATGGCGCCAACGCCTCTTGTCAACGCTGCTAAGCCAGAAAGTTCAACGATCTGAAGCTCGACACATTGAGCAGAGATGAAAATCGATACGCATTCAAAGCCTCGCAAACCCTTGTACAACTTTGCCAAGCCTCGAAGGCGACACTTGTCGCGTGGCTGAGTCCATTGGTGCAACCAGTCACAAATCATGGATCTCATGCATGCCCCGCCCCCCAACCGCAGCGCGATGATCCGCTGGAACCCATGTAGAATTGGCTCAGCTTGCTGACCAAGACTCAATCCCAGCTCAATGCTTGCGATGACCAGTTTGACTTGAACTTCCGTCCAAATCTACGTCGAGAAAACTCACGAGCCGCAATAGGATTTGGGACGGATGCAATGGCCGAGGTCGATCTGGTGTTGAAGTGGCAGCAATCTGTGAGTCAGGATCGCTATGCCGACGACCAACCTCTCGTTTCGCACCTCTACGCTGTGTGCTCGGACTTTTACGCGGAACTCGTCTCGCAGATTGGTGCTGATCAGAAGACGGACCCATCACTGCTCTTGAGGCTGCAACGCAGTCATAGTTATTTGATCTTGTGGGCTGATGGCTATGGTGTCGCGCAAGGGCAGCTCGACTCGTCTTTGGATCGATCGCGAAGAGCCAAGCAGTCGACTATCAACCTTCTGATAAGTATTTGTCAAACACTGACAAAACGTGAGATTATCTCATCAGAGCATGCATGGGCCAAGTACTAAGATGAGCTAGGTCTGCTGCCAACTTTGAGCCGGGAACAGCAACTTCGACTGCAGGATAGGGCGACAGACATCACCCAAAAAGTGGAACTTCTTAAGCTTGTCGCTTCTCAAGATGACGCGGAGGACTCTGAATCCGACACTGAGAGCGAATCATCTCAAAGTTCCGATACTGCGGTAGAATTGGATGAGATAGCCGAGGACCTGAAGACGGATACAGAGTGCCTGCTGGACCTTGGCTCGCGTTTCAAGGAAGAAGCCGTAGGCCCTGTCTTGAAGGAGACTGCTGTTGATCCAGACGAGCTCGTGGACTGGGATCCATCACACACATTTATCGACCGTGTGCGCTGGCGGTATCCCAAGTGTGAAGTTGAAGTGGCAAGGCGGCTAGGGAGGGCCAACTGGTCGCGAGTGTTACGACAACAGACAGTCAAAGATGTCAGCCTGGTTCAAGTCAAGCCGCGCACTTCTGAGGCTGTCGAACCTACTGTGAGGTCACATCTGGAGCAGGACAGTGCAAAGGGCTCAGAAAAATCCAAAAAGGCTACTTCGAGCGAGGCTACGGCAACATCATTTCGAGACTCTGCCCTTGGCAGCTCAGTCCCGTCAGATGCCCGCCCAAGTCGAACCAATATCCCAGAGGCGCAGGATATCCATTACGCCGAGACCACAGTCTCATACTACGGAGAACATGGAGACGTTGTACGAATACCATCGCTTCCTGCGGGGGCTAAAGATGGACATCCATTCCTTTGCCTAAGCTGCAATACGAGCGTCACTGCAACGACGAAATCGCTATGGAAGTAAGTGTGCCGATGACAAAAATAACTTGAATGTGGCTAACATTACTTCGAGGAAACACTTATTCATGGACCTCAAGCCGTACATGTGCCTCGTCAATACCTGTGGGCTGAATGAAAAGCAATTTGCGACCAAGTCTGAGTGGAAAGCCCACTTAGACCTCAAACATACATCGGGACAAGATTCAAATGACTTGAAATGTCCGATGTGTCAAGATGACAAGTTCACTGGAGATGAACATTACAGCACTCACCTGGCAAAACATATGGAGGAAGTGGCTCTGACCATACTACCGACTAATGCCGACTCAGATGACGGCACCGATGCTGACTCTGGTTTGGCTTCGTCAGAACATTCGCAAAGCGAGGAGAACCAGGATACGGAAGCATTGACTTGGCCTCATAACATGGAAAATGAGCCTCTGGCGGAGAACGTCTCGGGGCTGAAGGCGTCGCCGTCCACTACCAATTCCGCGGCCATGGTTTCCCCGGGCCAGGAGCTTTCGTCCCCGAGTAGCTCAGCGAAGATGCCCGGAAGCCCGCGTTCGAATATGCGCAGTGGGCATGCCGTCCAAAGAGAACCGATCCCCAGGAGCTGGGCAGTCGTCAAGGACCCCTTGTCTCGAATAGAAGGCTTTTCCGTCTTCCAAAAATGGTTCAACCAAATCGAGAACATGCTTAACTCGAGTACGGTGTTAAGAGATGTTGAGGTGGCTTTACTTCATGTGGCCGAGGTAAGCCCATTCATGGCTTTTGTTTTCTGATCCAAAGCTAACAGAGACAGCATTACACAGAGAATGCCGAGATGTATCAAATGTTCGGTCTCGCAATACTCGATACAATTTCCAAGGTTTTTCGAAACATAGATGAATCGTCTCAGATCCGCCCTGGCGAGCGACCCTACGACGGGGAATATTTTCTGGATGCAGAAAGGGAACTCCGCCGAAATGCGAGTAGCATGATCCCCATGATAAATCATCGGAGAATCGACACCCCAGGATTTGCTCTTGGCGAATTGGACGCGGAAGCTCTGAACGATACTATGAAAGCTATGATGAGGAGTCGCGCTCTCGACAGCCTCTTCGTAGCACCTATGGTCTGCAAAGAGCCCGGCTGTGGAAAAGAGTTCAAACGCCCTTGTGACCTTACCAAACACGAGAAAACGCATAGTCGACCATGGAAATGCCCTATTCCAACGTGCAAATACCGAGAAAGGGGTTGGCCAACAGAGAAAGAGTTAGACCGCCACTGGGAAGACAAGCATGAGGAAGCGCCTGCTATGTACATGTGCCTTTTCAAGCCCTGCCCTTACAAGTCGAAGCGAGAGAGCAATTGCAAGCAGCACATGGAAAAAGCTCATGGGTGGACTTACGTGCGAAGTAAAGCAAATGGAAGGATCCAAAAGAGTGCTACCACTATGCCCGCTTCGCCGTATCAGCCACCTGCCTTCACACCGTATCCGGAATCCAATGGACCATCCTGGCCACCGTATGTGCCGCCGGATGACATGCCAATGGCGCAACCTTACCAGGTCACGGCTCACGAGGACGACCTCGCTTTCCAAACGATTGATTATAGCCCCGCTAACACGCCAGCTCTGTTATTGCAACCTGGTTTAACGTATCCACCTCCGGACGAGATGCTGCTGCCGCCTCTAGCCCCAAACAATGAGGCGCTGCTGAAAATGCCGTCTATGGCTGAATTGGAAGGCTCGATCGATAGAACACTATGGTCCGCTAAGTATGAACCATATTCTGCCCGTATGGATTATGGAGACACAAACGAAGGAGGAGCAACACTTGTACCGTTACAAGATCATGTATCTCTCGATGGAGCTCATCGTCCGGAGAACGTGGCTCGGGCAGACCATACGACGAGAGAAGCCCCTCACAGCACCCCCTCTCAAGCATTTCATCTTGATCCGGACCAGGGTTGGACGAAGATCAGTGATATTGCCGAACGCCGAAGAATTCAAAATCGAATCGCCCAACGGAACTATCGTATGTTAAAATTTCTTTCTAAGAGCGACGAAGGGAATGTATGGGAAATAAAATACTGACATATTGATACAGGAAAGAAGCTCAAGCGACGGTTAGAAGACTTGGAGAGACGCGCCAACTCCTCCGAAGACGATGCTACGGCAAAAGGAAACCCGTCGACGAGCTGGTATACCGGCTCACAAGCATCTAGCTATTGGAGTCCCAAGGAAGCATCTGATTTTCCGCACTTACTTTCAACGTTCGGTAGTGACTGGGCCGGCCTTGCCGCACACATGGGCACCAAAACACCTGTTATGGTTGGTTTCAGCTACCTAGACAACCGTTATTCTATCAGCCGTGCTAATAATTCTCAGGTCAAGAATTACTACTTGCGACAAAAGCAAAACAGTGATAATCATTGGGAAGAGCTTGTCATTGTAGCCAACGACAAGAGAAGTAGAGGTGAAAGCTTGCCTGTCCCGCCACCCCGTCGGGTAGAAATTTCAGAGGGAAATGACGGCGAAGGGAATGAGGTGCTGGGAACGGAGTGTCACGTCGCGACTATGAAATATTCGAAGGGATTGGCTGAGCCCGTGTCTGAGTTGTTGTCGTTGGCCTCAAAGGAGTAGCTCGAGCCATATATACCCCAAGAATGCCCAAGGATTGCGAGCGGTACTCCCTGGCAGTCCTCAGCTTGTGAGACCGCTTTTACCATTGTCATCTGACGAATCTACTACCTTGACGCGAGATGCATTGTAGCTTTGACGATGGGACAACAAGTATTACAACTGCATGATTTCTCAACTCATTTCGGTAGCCGGCATAACTATTTATCCAAAATGCTACATATTAAACTTTCTGATAGCTTTTGAGCTCGTTCATGACGACCTTGTGAAACCCTGCTGCCACCTCTCACCGGATGCCGCCGGGTAATTATAGAACACAGTGCGATGGAGGTAAGTATCATGTGATTTCAATGCATTCAACACTGTGCTCACTGCTGCTGCCTCGACCCCATGTGCCACTGCATTGGGGTCGCTGCGAGTCAGATCACCGTATCCTTGTATCATGTCACGAAAACATGGATCAAATCCTCTGCAGAAACGTAGCGTGGTAATTGACAGGGTACATCAAAACTCGTCACGGCCCCATGATCCGCAGACGAATAGCACAACCGGTGAGAGCATGTAAGTATCCCAGCATGCGCGTTAATCCGGGGCCGTGGCTGATGATGAAGAACTGCACGTGGTCAGCAATGATTACCACGCAAGGCTGAATCCTGAGGTCCGAGAGGGCCGAGGGAGGGAGGGTTAGCTATATAAGGGGAGGCATCTCCAGTTGACGCAAATGACTGGCGGTGGTAGGAATTACAGTCCTTCAAAATGCAACTCCCAGTTTGGACGATATTGAGCCTCGCCATACTTGGCCGGGCTCATGCGCAGAACCTGACAATCGATCTCGGATATGAGAAATACACAGGCGTTCACAATGTGTCTACCAGTCTGAACACTTGGAAAGGGTAAGCTTACTACCTCAACTCCGAGTCAATCACTAATGACCTGAAGAGTCCGCTACGCTGCACCCCCAGTTGGAGATCTCAGCTTTAGGGCTCCCGTCGAGCCAGAAAAGAAGGGCAACACGATCCTAGCCGACAGCATTGGACCTGCATGCCTCCAGGCCAACCCAGCTGGTGCTGTATTCGGTGTAATCGAGGGCGCAAGCCAAGACTGTCTCTTCCTGAATATCTATGCGCCGTTCCAAGCTAAAGACCTTCCCGTGTTTGTCTACATCCATGGGGGAGGATATGGCGAGGGGGATGGCAGCGTTGATCCTTCTTACCTGTTCTCTCGCCTTCCTGGTCAATTCGTGATGGTCGCTATGAACTACAGGGTAAGAAGAGCACGTTTCAAACTCGCGCGGCCCAATTCCTGACTGTTTGTAGCTTGGCGCTTTCGGCTTCTTGTCCTCCGAGGACGTCAAGGAGAATGGAGATCTGAACGCCGGTATCTTGGACCAGAGGTTTGCTTTGGAATGGGTGCAGAAGTACATCCACCTCTTTGGCGGCGACACGTCCAGAGTGACTCTCTTCGGAGACTCGGCGGGTGGAGGCTCAGTCATGCTTCATGCCATGGCATACGGCGGCACCGATGGTGAGAGGCTATTCCAGCAGGTATGTATAGTGGCTATCTTGTTGGCATCTTGACTTGACTGACGATCCATGCTCCCAGGCGATTGGGGACTCACCCTACCTGCCCCTACAGTACAAGTATGTCCAATTGCTGAGCCCTTGGAGAGTGATGTAGAGCTGACCAGGGCTAGCTATGATGACGACTACACCACCTACTTATACGAACAGTTTGTGTCTACGAGTGGCTGTGAAGACGCCGACGATAAACTCGCCTGCCTGCGCGAGACAGACATTGAGATCCTCGACGAGGCCAACATCAATGTCACACTCGCCGGTCTGTACGGAACATGGAGCTTCGCGCCCGTGACGGACGGCGACTTGATCAGAACAACACCATCGGTGCAGCTGAACAAGCAGAAGGCAGTCAACGGGCGCATCATGTGGGCCAGCCACAATGCAGACGAGGCTCCCTTCTTCACCCCCGCGAACATTACGACCGAGCAGGGCCTTGTCGATTTTATACAAACTATATTCCCACTCTTCGACGAGGACGACATTTCCGCCGTCCTCGAAACTTACCCCCTCTCCGACTACGGCAAAAACACGTCAAACCCGCTCTTCGCCACGGCCGGCGACAGCGGGCCTACGGCGGTCGAGGTATCGCCCTTCGCCATCGGAAACCAGCAGCGCGCCTACGCCATCTACGCCGAGGTGACGTTCATCTGCCCGGCGTACTGGCTCGCCAACGCGTACGTTTCGGGTGGCAGCAATTCCTCCTACTCCTACAATCACACCGATAACAAGACGTCGTACCTGCACACCTACACCAACCCGCCCGCCCTGCACGCCTACGACACCATGGCGTACTTTGCGCCGCCGCCGCCGTACCAGGGCCCCGCGTTTGCGGCGGCCATGCAAGAGACGTGGGGCGCGTTCATAGCGACGGGGTCGCCGAATATTCCTGCCTCTGTGGCGAATAATTCGGGCTCCGACGTCCTCTGGCACTGGCCGGTCTGGGGCCATGATCGCTTGGTCGTGTTCAACCAGACTGGCGGCGTGCTGGCCAGTGACGAGGTTTCGGGGTGGAATGTTACGGATCATCATGATCCGGGGCTGAGGAATGATTTCAGGGAGGTCGATGGGAGGGCGTGGGAGGGGGGAAGGGGGGATCGATGTGATTTCTGGGTGCGCATGGGGCCGAAGGCGCGGTTGTAGGTATGTTGCAGCATAGAATGCGACGATGGGGCTGGACATTGCAGCTATGGGTCGTGTATGGAAACTTAACTCACCTCAACCACTCAGCCCTAAATAGATCAACGATTTCGACATGCATGTAGCCTGTTATAAGAGTTTCTAAGGATAGTTGGTACTTTGACTTAAGTAAATGGGAACTTTTTGAGCGGATGCTCGGTCCCATGTTTGCCTTGTTAGAAGGCAACTTGTGCGCAGTACAATGACGGGGCCAAAGTACAAAGGTGAGTCCTCGACCTCACTACCGCCGTGTGTATTCTCGACCACACTTCAGGCAGGATTTAAATTAAAATAAAAAATAAAAAAATAAAGTGGTGCACCAGACTGTCTTCACGGTTCGAGTGGTAGAGTCTTCCAGTCCTCTGAGGGTCGAGTCTGCATCATAACCAACATTCTGTCGCACCCAACCACTAAGCCAGAAGGCCTAGTGGTTGTTAGGAACTTGTCGGCGTGTTGCACATTATCTGTTTCAGATTGCATGCCAGGCAGAAACTCCGAGGTTTTGTGTGCAGTCGCCGGCCATGCTATTTGGCAGTATTCCTATATGTAATTCATAGATTGACTATGTTGGTATTCTACGTGGTATCATCCCTTTGTATCCTGATTCCTTTCTATCTCCCCCTCCTCAGTCGCAGGGCGAGGGCTGACTTTCTCAATCTTCCCAACGATACCCGTGCCCCTGAACGCAAGCCCAACGATCAGCGCACCAAGCAAAGCCAGCGCAAAATTGAACCAATTCGCAGCCCTCAAGCTATCCAGCGACGAATCGTCCCAGGCCTCGACGCCGCCCGACTCCTCCACATTTACGCCCCTCTGGCGCGCCAGCACGGCCGTCTGTATCGCCGTGGTAATAGCCAAACCAACAGCGCGGCCCGTCTGCCCGCACGCATTAATCAGGGCGCCGCCGAGCGCCTGGTCCTCGCGCGGGACCGACTTGGACACGAACAGCGTCAGCGACGGCCACGTCATGTCGGCGCCCACGACGGACAGGATCATGGCCGGCAGGCCGTAGGCGAAGTACGACGTCTGCGGCGGGATGGGCGCCGCGAAGAGCAGGCAGGAAACGGCCACGGCGACGTTGCCGAAGAGCAGGAATAAGTACGTCGGGATCCGGGAGATGAGGTGCGACACGATAAAGGCGACGATGATGCCGGCGATACCGGTGGGGATGAAGCGGAGAGTCGTCTGGAGGGGTCCGAGATCTTGGTAATCCTGTGTAGTAAGATGTCAGCACAATACGCGTGGGATGAGATCGGTACTGGATACTTACCTGGTAAAAGAAAGTAGCATAAATGAGATAATCATTAAACGACGAAAAGAAGATAGCCATGAGCACCATGGCGATGCTAAAGTGTCTGTTCCTGAACAGCGAGACCTTCATCAGCGGTGGCCGCGTCGTGTGCGTCTCCTGGTACCACTGCCAGGCGGCAAAGATGGCGACGAACAGCAGCGCAATGACGATCAGCAGGTAGATCCAGACCGTCTTCCACCCAACGACGTTGCCCTCGGTCAGCGCGAACAGGAGGCAGAGGATGCCCGCGGTGATCAGGAACCCGCCGAACCAGTCGACCGTGCTGGCCAGAGACTTTTTAGGCTCATCAGACGCGGCAGGCTTCTTGGGCGGGGGCGGTGGGATCAGGAAGATGCCGGCTGCGGTCACTGCGACGGCCAGGACGGCATTGGCGCCAAAGACCCATTTCCAGTTCGCGTAGGATGCGATCAGGCCGCCCAGCAGGTTACCAAAGACGGAGCCGAGGGGTGCGCCAGCCGCTGTATATAGTTGATTTAGCTGCTGACGGCGTTCGGCGATAGATATAATGGGTGTACACATACCATAGGTGCTGAAAGCATAGTTCTTGGCCTTGCCAGGAGGAAACGTCACGCCAAGAATACCAATTGCCGTTGGCACGTTTGCCGCACCGCCCTGATACATGTCAGTTGTCATTCACGGTACAACTTCATCTTGATACAAATCTTACAATGCCCTGCAAGCCCCTGAATACATCGAAAGCAATCTCATTTCGCATAAACGGATTAACAATAAGTGTAGCGGCGCAGAAGCCGCTGCCCAGAATAAAGATCAACCGTTTGCCGTAGATATCAGCGATGCGACCCCAGAGAAGCAGAAAGCAGCCAAAAGTCAACGAGTAGGCCGACACGACCCATTGCAGCCGGCTCTCCGGAATCCCGAGGTCTTCTCCGATAGTCGGCAGGATAATGACTACAGCCTGAACGGTGAGGGTCTATTATAGTATTTTTCATTGTAAGACAAGCGTTCCACCAGAAGCAAGAGGGAACTGCATTATACAGCGATACGGTACACAGACTCACATTGAGAAACGAAGCACCCGTCACGGTCGCGACCAGGGCGATACATCGCGCTTTGGAGAACGGGAGTCCCGTCTTGTCGCTGTCGTCGTCTGCTGTCAAGACCCCGCTCCGCGGCGATTCGGCGCCGAGACTCTCGGCGTTACTGGCGTCGGCGATTATGTCAGCCTCGGGCCGCTCCGTCTTCTCGGGGCCTTGAACCATCGCGGCGCGAGTTCATAGAATTGCGACAATACTCCTTCTCTCAGGAACAGGAGATGCCAGATTTTCACAGCCGGGAATGAGCTTCCCTTGTGAGCGTCCATCGCCCCTGCGGCACATTCCAGTTGTCGTCAATTAAGACCATAGCGCGATCGGCGCTAACCCGTCGGTGTGCTGCACCCCGGAACCTTTCCCCGGCATCTGTCCCGGGTAATCTTAACGCCTGTAAGCAGGGCCTTCAGCCGCTCGAGCAGGCCTCTTATGCACCTCGATATGGGGCAGCGGCAGCAAGAAGAAAAGAGGCTCGGGGAGATAAAAGTCAGCATAACTTTGATAACGCAATGCTCGCCATTCCCGTATCTACTGATTCATAGAATCAACCCGCTTGTCTCTTCGTGCTCCCCGTGTGCCGAAAGCCGATTGGACCGATCCTCGACTTCCCAAACACAGCACTAGATGCGAAAAGCGCTGTACGAAGCTCAAACATAATATTGTATGACTTCGCCAAATTTGATGAATATGTATTTTTGTATATTGACGTGCTCGAGCACGTTCTTCTTTTCAGGCCGAGTGCCTGCCAGTTCGTAGTTTTTTCTATTCCTCAGATCTTTCCGGTATCATGTCAAAGCCACATCGCGACTCGCGCGCCATATATCCTTATCCTCCGCGTTCCCAGCATACTGTCTAATGGTGGTATCTTCAGTATATCTGGCAAATCTATTCCGATGCAGATCGGACTTTCATCTCCCTCGCGTAGACCGGCTGAGAGCTCTCATGTGAAGACACATTCTTCTCGGCGAGTTTAGGGCAGCTCGGCAACTCTGTCCTTGTAGATCTTCTCGGCTCTGGTCCACACACCCTCAGCGTCGCGGCGGTCTAGGGTGAGCAGACTGGGCAGGAGCAGACCAGAGTATTCATCGCTGGACTCGCGAGCGATCAGGGTGGGAAGGTGGTCAATCGAGACCACTCTCAACTCGGGGCCAGGGATCTCCTTGGTAATGGGGACCGTGGGCTTATCGAAAGAGCTCCAGGTGGCGTAAACGGGGATTGGGTTGTTGGCACTGTTGGGGTCGCAGCTGATGTCGCAGATGACGCGCAGTTTCCTCTCGGGTCCAGAGAGAGATTCAAAGGTGAGGAAAGGAGGGGTCTTGTTAGGACCAAGGTAGACGCAGTTGATGAAGATGTCGGACTCGGCAATCTCCTGGAATGGGCCACCCTTGGCGGTCTCGGCCATATCTGGTCAAAAGTGTCAGTCATTCTTCTTTCTGGGTCGAAGAAACAGCGATTATTACTCACCCCACTTCAGAACGGCATTGGGGTCGAGTCCAGCGGTAGTGCAGAAGTCGACGGCACCCTTTCCGCAACGACCGAGGGCACCGATGACAATGACACGGGGAAGCTGGCCGTTGTTTGCCTTGACGGCAGGCTGGACGGCAGCCTTGACGTGCTCGACCAGAGCGGGAGCATTGTCGAAGGTGGGCACAGCACCCTGGGTGACGCCAGGGTTCAGCACCTGGTGAGCCCAGGACAACAGAGCAATGGCAGCACCAGCATATCCTGCCCACTACAGCAATGGTCAGTAATTGTCCTTCGAAAGGGAGGAAAATCGACATACATAGCCAAACGCCGCAACACGGCGACCGGAGGCGTCTGTCAGAAACTCGAGATCGTACAGGGTGCCGCCGCTCTTGGCGAAGCGGGTGAGGGAGGGTACCCAGCCGTCCTGCTTCTTGAAGATGTGCTGGAAGTGAATGTAGTTGTGGGGCAGATCAGTGACCTCGTCGGGAAGCTCCTTGAGACCGAGGATGATGTCCTCCTTGGGGGCCTTCTGCCACGAACCGGCGGGGACCAGCTCTGCGCCGGCAGCGGCGAACTCTTCGTCGTTGTAGATGCGCTCGGGGGATCGTTCGACACGGACCGTGTAGCCGGCGTCGAGGAGAGCCTTGGCTGTGGCGGGCGACACTGCTCGGATGGTTAGACAATGGGCGCGGGCAGCCAATTGGCTTGCTGTGATGTGTTTTCACGTACGTGACGAGCGGCGCTCGAACTGCTTGGTGTCGGCCCTCAGGTGAATGACGGTAGGCATGATGAGCAGAGGGTTTGCTGCTTGGCTGTGGAGAAGTAGGGAGTGCGGGTGAGGTTTGCTGAAGGTGTGAGGTATGCTCCAGTTAACAAGAAAAGTGCTCCAAACGACCTTGAGAAAATGAAGGGAATGGATGTTGATAATAAATGATTGGATTGACTCAGAAAAGACCCTGATGCAGAATTGATCGGAGGCAAGTCGGAGGTGCGGGGTGACCGTCAGGCCAGGGCGGGCCCAACCAACAATTGCATCAATGCAGGGACGGCAACTGGCCAAACCTTCAAAGTGGGACCATGACACCACTGGAACTGGGGTGCACAGGCCATATGATACTCCCCCATTGAGTTTGTATAGTAAACAGCTGAACAGTAAGACCGCCTCTCTTGTTTTGAGGCGGCCCAAATTGTGTTTATCTTTCTTCTTTTTCTGACTTGATCTTGACTCATCTAGTATTTTTGTATATGTGGTGAGTTCTTAAGGCGGGCTCGGCCATTGTGTAATTGACCTGGGTCCCGTACGGTGTATATTTCCAATTTTATTGCGAGCCTACGTCATCAGCCAGATCGTGTATCATAACGGTTTGAAGATAGACTCTATTTGTACAAAATCAGCAACGGTAATAGGTATTTAGAAAAGCCTTACTTGGACTATTAACTATATCAGGCGAAATCATAATACCAGTAAGTTTCAATTAAAAATGCCAGGTGAGGCTTGTATTCGATTAACAACACAGTACTACGTTACAAGGACTACGTATTGACGAGGCTTTGAGACTTTCGATGTACACTCAGCAGATTGTCCGATCGCGGCAACATGAACTCACTGCACGGACACAAGAAGCAATTCGTGAAAGGACTGGATGAATTCTCGTGGGTTGTCGAACTTGTTGCTGCAGACTCGAAAGACTTGGTACCAGAGTTGACTCGGCTATAGTCATCCGATGCCCTTTATACACAAATCTTTTTTCCAATCCATGTTCCTTCTCAACTGAGCAGAGACGATAGATGTCATTAACCTCAGTAGAATAACCCCGAGAATACTGATTCCGCTCAGGCATGGTCAAGGAGCACAGGTACATGCCATGAGCTCTTCTCCTCTTACAACTGACATTGCAGTTTGGTTTGGCCCATCACGAACAGAAACATTTATATCCCACTAAAAAGCACAAAGAGCACCTCTAAGCTAACAGAAATGCCGCATCCTGCATTCACCGGATGGTGCTTAACCATCTTCGGCACCGACAAGTTCAAGATCCATCCATCATACCCGCTCGTCGGCATCATCCGCGGAGCCGAGGGCCTCGCTCTGTAATTTGAGGTCGCGGGGCTCAACCAAGTCTGACAGCACGAGCCCCAATCCATCGCCAAGATGTTCTTCACCAAGATCCAGGACCTCTTGGGTTGGAGACATCCTTGGTCTTTTGTGCCCATTGTTTCTTTTTGTTCCTCCGTGGCTCGTTTGCGTATACTGAGGGTGGACATAGGGTAGATCATATCAGAGGCCGAGAACGAGGTCTGTCTTTCTCTTTCCCTTTTTCCGGATGATAATATCACAAAATAGATGATATTTTCCCTAAAAGTAACACAAAAGTTTTTCGAAAAGAAAGTCTCTAAGTTTTTCAACCATCGTCCCAGAAACTTCGGATAGAAAGCAGAATTTACCGAAGTTTTGTTTCTATTTTATACCTGACAAACTCAGACCCGGCTCTAGGCAGATGTTATACCACCTGGTGGTATCCACTCGGTTGACCTCTGTCGCCCTTGGTGGTCAGGGGAATTGATTTTGCATCACCCAGCTGCTAGCGTCGAGGCTACGAATGAAGTCATTGTGAAAAATGTATTGGAATTAAGTTTAGATGTAGGCGTGATCCATCTTACTTCTACCATTTCCCAGGTGGACTGTTCCTGGCTTCATTAATTCCTTTCCTTGATCTGTCTCGTTCAGGAGATCTATGTCAACAAGCAAGAGCCGGTGCTTTCGGCCAGCTCTGTGTATATATATACCAGTCCAATAGCTCTTTCCCCAGCATTTCAGCTTGTGAGCAAACCCCCAACGCCTCGTAACCCCAGGTGTCTATGTACAGGTGAATTTCAATAACGTAACAAAATGTGCGTGAAAGCAGTCTATTCGGTGGCGACGGCCGGTGTCCGCGGTGCATGGCAGCTGTCGGTCAATTTTTGTGCCAGGGCATAGTTGATGCCCGAGAGGAATCCCTCGTGGAAGTCGCCAATGATTGCCCAAGGGGCGTAGTGGCAAACCTTGGCAAATTGGTCCCAAGTCCAAGCCAAGCACTCGGTCGAGTGGTCTCCGCAGATGCGAACGCAGTCATCCAGCGTCTCAACGCCGGGGACTGATACGCTGTGCTCGTCGAGTCTGCCTACAAAGTCCAGGTTGACTCGGACTGGCTCGGCGACAAATGTCTGAAAGTCAGCAGCGCCATAAATGCTGCCCAGTTGCCTCCAAGACACGGGCTGGTTCATGTGCTTGAAGTGTTGGTTCGTCTCCTCCATGAGATCGCCATTTCCAAGACCGTGGAAGGAAACAAGAGGGAGGCAGAAGCGGTCTGCCCACATGCGGGTCATGTGCGGAGGCTCGCCGTTGAAAAGTCGGGCATACTCCTCATCGAGATAGACTCCAATCTTCATGAGCGTAGTTGACAGTAATTTGTCGCCATAGATGGCGGAAATAGACTCAATGTGAGCCGCGGTCACAACCTCGGGGTTCTTATCGAAGAGCTTGGCCATGGTAGCGTAGGAGATAACAGCAGACGAGCCTCCGTGGGCGAATCGACCCAAGAAGTCACCGACTGGGTTTCCAAGGTACTGGGGCGTTCTGTAGTCGAGGTGACCGAGTGCGAGAGCCAGCGATGACTTGATGACGTATGTGTCGTCGTCGGACATGATATACCACTTCTTCTTGGGCATGTTCTCCCAGGCGTACTGCAGACCCGAGATGAACTAGACATTTATCAGTTAGTAATGAGACCATGATTTGTTCGGAATGCTGAGTATCCCATACCTTCATGGCATCCAATTCCCAGCCGTATCCCTTGGCAAGCGTGTCTGCCATGAAGTAGTCCTCATCCTCGATGGCATCCAAGAGGTGCTCATACTTCATGACCCTCTCATTCTTTCCATGGTCGACGAGCTTCTTGTTGGCAACCATCCAGCCAATGATGTCCACGGTCTGCACAGTCTTTGCGTTGCCGGTGACGTATGGCGTCCTTGTGGGTAGGGGGTAGTCCTGAACGACCAGGATATCATTGTCCAATGTCTCGTTGCCCAGCGCGGCCAGTACGTTTGGTACTCGATTCCTAGTTCCGAAGCCAGTCTTGACGATGACGCCGATATCTTGGGCCGGGTCAATGGGGTATCTCTGGTCCCTGTACAACCACTTGTCGTTGGGGTGAAGATGTTGGACGTAGTCGGTGGCCACGGTCGATTGCCATCGCATGGCAGAGCGCAGGGTGCTGTCGTAGGGTGAAAGGACATAAAAGGTGAAGAAGAGAGCGAGCAGACCGAGGATGACGGCCCGCGAGCGCGAGAGTCGCGCAAAGACGAAATTCCGTACCCGTGCACCCTTGTCCATGGTCTCGATTCCCATAGTTGGTGCTGGTGAGCAGCAGCGAGACGGGAGTATGATTAATTGGGGTGGGCGGCCTTCGACGTTTTGTTGTCTTTGATTCTCCGCTGTCAATGGAGTGCGGTCATGTGCCAAGGCCTCGAGAGGATTCAAGGTTTGGTTTCTGGTTCTGGGAGGCGGGCGGTCGGTCGGCACCGATGGGGGGTTTGCGGCAGCTGCAGTGTAGGGGGCCAGGAGTAGAGACACGAGCTGTAGCAAGAACAACAGACAACTGAACAAAGTTTCAAAATGCAAAAACGAGTGTGACGGGAGGGGCTGAACTGCTCAGACCTCTCGGGCGTTTGTGGTGTTTACGAGAAAAGTATGTAGCTCCCCCAGCGACGACAGGAAAACCTTCATTGGAAAGGGAAAGATACTTCTGCAGCGGAAAAGGAGAAGGGGATCGCCAGCCAACTTGGGGTTCCCAAATCGGCGCTACCTGGGGGGCCTCGCTAACCAGGGGGGGGCTCTCTCTATTTTTTGCTGACCTCACTCCAGGACCACCCCAGACGCTCCAGTCAGTGCCTGAAGGCCTTGATGGGCGGGCGATAACGGGGCCCACGGCCGCTACGCTAGGTGCTGCTAGGCGCTGCGTAGCAGTTGTAATGCATCCATGCCTGGCAAATCGACGGCTGGCCACGGCTGCGGGGCACAGGTTTTTTAAGATTAGTTCCTGCACAATACCTCTTTTGCCGGCCATTGATTGATTAACCCCTGGTTGGACACTGGCTACTCAATTGTTCGCGTCGTCGCTTGTGTCGAAGGGCCCATGACGCGACAGATTGCTGCTAAATATAATATATGGGATATTGGGGACAGTATTTATTGGAACTCATAAAGCGCGGCACGGTTCACCCCAGTCCACCCCTACAGTCCATCTTTGCCCGTGCTTCCATCCCACTCATTGGAGTCGAGAAGCTGGAAGCTGCTGCGCCGCGTTCGCCAACTGCCGATCTCAGAAGACAAAAGAGTCTGGCCAGCTGCCCGACGTGCGCGGCTCTGAGAAAAACGGAGATTAGCTCCCACGGCGGAACTCAGCAACGATCCACACCTACCGAACGTGCCGGTTGGGGAATTTCGCGCTGGCCTGAGTCCTGACTGATGATTCTCACAGGGGCGGAACCCTGCCAGAGAACCATGAGGGCAGGTTCCACGGGGCGTGAGACGAGGTACCACAAGCGTCGGCTGGTGGCAGCGTGGCCTAGCATGGCATGGCATTTGGCAGCATTAGCGAAGAATCCGATGTCTGACAGCTAGGTGGGCAATTTGAGGGCTGTCAGTTATGAGCAGGCTGTTTCAAAAAGATTTCCTCGTCGACCAGCATTCGAAAATAAGCATAAAACCTAGGTATGCCTGAAAAAAATGCTTGACTGCTGTACACCCGGGCATTGAATGCCACTTTGGAATCTGGAAAAGATGGCATCATGCCGAATTTTGGCGGCGTACGCGCGTCTCCCACGCACTCAGCTCCCGATGGGGCTGAAGGGCTCCAGTTCTGATTGACTTGATTGGCAGGTGTCATCAGCTCGTGCAACCTGCACAATTCGATATCGATTCACAATTCTTTGTCAGTATGGCAGAACCCACAACACATATTTTCAATCGCTACCACATGTTCAAACATGCCGGATATGGTTGATTCTGTCCTTGGCACCATTCCTACCATTTGCAGTCTGAATATCGTGATCAAGACCCCTCAGATACTTGACTGGGTGGAGCTGAATAAAGTCGAGCCTAAAAAGACACTTTGCGGATCTTAATCGTACTACTCACCATAGAGGACTAGATGCTAGGGATTAGACGTCATGGCTGAAAACAGCCTATACTACCTGGGTTAGATGGTCAAGCACTTCCTCCTTTGAGCATTTCTTCATGAGTACCGGCTACGGCAGTTGAGCGCCGCTCTCGAGCTTGAGATTTCAATGCAACACGCTGATTCTGAGATCGATTTATTCGTGATAGTATCATGGTATTAGTGTTGAATAGTTAGACGGGCCTTGTAAAAGAAATATGCTTACTCCCTCGCCAGATCGCATCTTACACGGTGATATGGACATTGACGTCTAGACTGGGCTCCAGTATAGAAGGAGTATAGTCCCAGTGCACTTCTCCTCCAAGTCTTGTCTTGTTGTACTTTACAGCGCAGACACCCTCGGTATACGCCGCAGGTATCTACTCCGCCAAGCCGCGTCCTCTGCCTTTCGCTCTCTCTTCTCGACCCAAACCCTGAACGATCCCATGATATAATCTGGCCCGGACATATCCAAACAACCATCTCCAGGGCCAATCCACCCCACCAGCGGACAAATATCCTCGGTATCTTTGATTTCGAGTGGTCTGGCGTTGATGATGTGTTCCTCGAGATATTCATCGTAGAGCTCCCAGACGTGCTCCATCGCCTTGACGTTGGCATTCTCAAAGGTGTCGAAGTGGCCGAGGGTGTCGAAAGACCTCTCGTGGGGGTTGCCAGGGCCTCCAGTGAATGTGTGCATTGCGACGTAAACGTGATCCTCTGTGACGGTGTGGTCGGTCTGCTTGATATTCTTGTCGAGGCCTCTGTGTATGACTTTTGGAAACCAGTCGATTTCGTCCTCGCGTAAAGGCTTGGGTCGTTGGTGCATGGCCAGCCGCCTATAGACAACACCACTCATGCTCGTCCTGGGACCGGCAATGGCGTTGACTCTGCGGCTGCTGTCTGGCCTGCCGGCTTGGCCCGTCTGATGCGGACAGCCTCTGCCGGCGAGACAGACCTACAGCCGTCGTAGCCGGATGATTGGGAATCCTCCATCCTTTGCTTCTTCGAGAAGCGGACCGCGTCTTCTTCATCGCTGCCGGACTCATTCTCGCTCATTCTTGGCCGCTTCGAGAAGCGATCCACGTCTTCTTCATCGCTGTCGGACTCGTCATCCTCCATTCGTTGCCTCTTCGAGACGCGACCTGCGATTCCTTCAAAGCTGCTCAACTCATCATCATACTCGACCAGAGCACGTTTAACGCGAGTGTCGACTTTTCTCCTCTTCAAGAAGCGACCCGTAGCCTCTTCGGCCTCTTCGGCCTCTTCGGCCTCTTTGGTTTTGTATGGGCCCCCCAAAAGATACTTGTCGCGCGCCAGTTTCTGTAACACCGCGGGCATGCTATGGTCATCGCTGGAGTACTGCTCGCCATCGTCATCATCGTCGAGTTGCAGTTTGGCCCCGTTCAAGTACTGGCCAAACCTGCCCTCGGCCCAGTTGTTGAACACGAGGTCCGGCAGCCTGATGATGCGGTCGATGGCCGCCCGCTGCGCCTGTGCGCGGTCGTCTTGCAGTATTTCGACCAACCTGAGCATCCTAAAGTGCCTTCTCTCCTTGATCTCCTCTTCGGTCTCGTCACCGGTGAGCGGGTACTTGGCGTTCACGTAATCATCGATTCTGCGGTGCCTCTCCGCCTTTTGTGCCGCCCGGGTGTCCTCATCTTCTTCAAAACCCAAGAAATCATTAATGAACTTGTCCAATTCGCGCGTCAGATCCTTCTGCCTGGCCGATTGGGCTTTCTGAGGAAAATAGGCCATCACTACTCGTCGATCCAAAGCTTGAAACATCCACAGGCTGTCCTTTTGTAGCTTGTAACGTTCGACGAGACAAGCAAGACAGGGCGCAGATGCAGAGTTGTAAATGTAATTGTAAATGCAGATTGCACACTACTCACATAGTTCTTGTAGGCATTTTGCTTGCTTTTGTCCGGGTCCTCGGGACAGACATGATCATCCCAGTCCTCTTCGGCGACACCACATTCGCAGTTGTAATCGCAGCCATACTCTTCGACGGCACCATATTCTTCCTCATAGGCCCGTTTGGCTTCTGAGGTGAGCATCCACCAGCCGCGAACGGCTTGGGCGACGCCCGAGAACCACTGGCGTCTCATGTCCTGGGTTATCTCCAAGGCCATGATGTCTTGAAATTCTGCTGCTTCAATTGTGATGTTGTATTGTTGAAGTTGTCTTGTATGCGGTCTCCACCACGCGATGGGTTCAGATTCGCGTCGAAAACTATCGAGTCGCGAATCTAGAACTTTATAAAAGCACGGGCGAATTGCACGGCAATTGACATTGTGCCCCCCTTTTTCTCGCGTCTGAATTGAGTTGATCGCCAAAGCTAATTGTGAATTTGGTCAAGCGTGACGCGTCTTTATTAGAGTGTGAACTATTTTCACCGGCGCGATAAAGGCTTCCGCGAAGCAGCTTGCGTGCCAGGTGCCTATGCAAGGCGCAGGTCCCGACTCCCGAGCCAGGTCAAGTGAAGGGGAAAGCAAAAAGCACTGCGTGAAGTTTGCAGTGAATTAGATCAACTTCACGCGTCCCATTTTGAGATAATGCTGCAAGACCGTATGAGTGAGAGAATTCCGATCAAGCACCGTGGACTCCACGTCGAAGCCCATCTCGGCTATTTTCCTGTGCCATCACCAACAAAGCCGTCGCTCTGAACAACAAAGACCACATCCCTATGCCTCGATTTCTTTCTTCTCGGCCCAAACCTTGAAGTCTCCCCACGCGCCACTAAGTCCTTCCAATGTCAACGATTCATCTTTAGGCTTGATGCTCCAAAGCAAAGCTCCATCAGTATCGCCATCGTAGTTCCTAGCCGTCGAATTGGCCACATCTTCGCTTCCGAGCTCGTCCGAGTAGTGCTGCCAGACGTGCTCCATGACCTTCACGTTTGCGCTCTCGAATGAGCGAAAGACACCCAGGAGATCGCAAGACTTCTCATCCTCGCCGCCCTTGTAGCCTCCGGCAAATGAGTGAAGCACGACGTAGACTGAACCCTCGGGGTCTTCATATTTGTCGACGAGTTTGTCGAGAGCTTTTAAGATCTTCTTTGGCCAGGGCGTGGGGTCTGGCACAATCCCTCCCGCGTAGTCTTTTGGCGGCTGAGGACGACGGTGAGTCTTTGGCCGCGCCGGAGCAGCAGATGATCCCGAGGTCGCGCCGTCGGATTTTCGCGAATGTTCAGTTTTGACCCTGAACCCCATATCGGCTATTTTCTCGTTATGATCACCGACGAAGCTGTCTGTTGCTCTAAACGACAAAAATCATGTAGCATATGTCTCTATCTCCCTTTTTTTGACCCAAACCTTGAAATTCCCCCATTTGTAGTCGACACTTTCCAAGGTCAACGTTCCATGACTAGGGTCGATATACCAATGCATCACTCCATAATCCATGTCAGGTCGCTTTTCGGGCGCTCCTCGAACGATCCAAAGAAGCCGAGAAGGTCAAAAGAGTTCGGGCCCCCGCCCTTGAAACCCTCGAGGCATGAGTGCAGGGCCACGTAAACCGAGCCCGGAGAGCTCTCGTAGTTCCCGATCAGGTTGTCGAGAGCTTTGAATATCTTCTTCCGCCAGCGACCAGCGTATGTAAAGGTACGTCCCATGCGGTCTGTTGGCGGTTGAGGCCGACGGTGGCGCGTTGGTCGCGCTGCGGAAGCAGAGGCGGCGGCAGGAGCGGCTTCGCGAGGTGCAGGCGTTGGAGCCGGAGTCGGTGGCTTGCTTGTCGTAGCCGCAGGCGCGGCGCCCCCCGGATTGCCCCATCTGGCCCGGGCAGCCTCCGCAGCCGTCAGGCCTCCCGAGCTGGAGCCGCCGAGTTGTTGCGAATGTTCGGTCTTGACCCTCTTCCGCTTCCTGGCATTGCCTTCACTACGATCGTGTCCGTGCGAATCAATCATCCGAGGAAGGTAGTGATGGTGATGTTTCGTAAGAACGGTCAAAGTCTTCATTATGCCAGGTGCCCATTTTCAAAACTTGGCATGGAGGTACCAAGTACCAATAACGCGCCGGTTGAGATATCCCAGTTATCACAACACTGTTTGTGTTGGTGAGGGGAACAGGTGATTAGGGAGACGGGAGATGCCGGTGCTAGGATGCAAGCCACGTAGACTGAACTGTCATCCGTCGTGAATAATGTCAAGTGTCGTTTTGCAGGGTACTCTCTGTGTCGACCAGGACCCAAGCGGACCGGAACGGATACCCAACGCCGGGGTCCCCGTCCATCAAATCCCATTTCGGCTATTTTATTTGCATATTACATGAGTAGAAATAAGAGCACGGCTTTCAACAACAAAGAACACGCCCGGTTAGCTCAATCGGTAGAGCGTGAGACTCTTAATCTCAAGGCTGCGGGTTCGACCCCCGCATTGGGCTCAATTCCCAATGCATCTCAGATCAACTGAGATATTATTTGGTTCTTTCTTTTTGCCATTTTTCTCTTTTGGTGGTGTCCGAATTTGGAACCCCAGGCCGGGCGATGCAGAATGTGGGGACATGACTGTAAAATTTTTGGCAGAATTTTTTTTATCTCTCGGCACTGCCCGAACATTGCTGGCAATGCTATTGGTTGATCATGTCTCTCGGTGCACATAATCAGCACGCATCATATAGGAACGAGAAAAAGGAAATGATTGAGAAGCACGATTGTCACCGATATGGCAGACTAGAATGAAAATTTGTATTGTGTGTATTGATCAGCATTCCCGTGTTTCGTTTCTGAAAGCCAGCCCTGACTGCGCGTAATCTGTAAGAAGCCAATTGTTCTCCAAAAAACAAAAAAACCAGTGTCAACAGGTAAAAATATCAACTTGCTCAGCCACAGGATTGAACTGAGGACCTTCGCATTTACTTCATATTTCTGAATGGAAATATTAGTACGACGCTCTAACCAACTGAGCTAGCCGAGCTTGTTGCTTGTTGTTGAGATGAGGCAGCTTGTCGTCTGTCAAGTCGACAAGATGGAGACTGCTTTGATCGATACCCGCCTTGTAGATATCATGTGAAGCTTTTTACTGGGATCCATTGTCAAATGTGAGTCATTTACAAGAAAACGAGTATACTCGAGATCCACTTGGAAATGGCTGATGTCGAAGTGGGTGGATGTTGAAATTACAATGGTTGGCGGCGAGTGCATGCCAACTACACTGTGTCGTCCGCCTGTTGAGATATCTCAGATTCTCACTGCCAACATCACAAATGGTGAATGGCAATGATAGAGATGCAGTGGATGTGGCTAATACGACTCGATCATAATGAAATCGTGAGACCAGCACTCACTTTGTAAGATGCTTCCATTTTTGTTGGCTATTTCGTACCACCCATTCTGGGTCCCATCAGTGATTGTGTAATAAAGGAAAGTTATGGACAGTACCATCCATGCGTATAACCTTCTCCTTGGTGCCTTTGCAACCTCTCAAACATGAATCCACGTCGGAGGTACATTGTCGCACGCAGCGGCCGCCTTGGCAGCATTATGTGCATACGTATTCCATTCTCTCGGAATTTTCCACAGTTGCACGACCAATCCTTCCTCGGCCATCCTCTCAACCTCACCGAGAAGCAACTGCCACAGGTCCTTATTAGCAACAGGATCACCCGCTCTTGTCTTCCAGCCATTCTTGATCCAGGTCTTGGCCCATTTCGTCGCGCCTTCCGTCGCCAACTTGGAGTCGGTGGCAATGAAAAGTTCACGATATTCGCAATTGCACCAATTCTTACAGCGCATGGCAGCGATCACGGCTCGAAGCTCTGCGCGGTTATTGGTTTGGACCCCGGGATCGCCGAAGGGACCTTTGCTCTCTAGACGGTCAAGCCAAAGACGTGGCCATTCAGGAGTGCCGGGTCCGTAGTCTACGGCCCAACCTGCCTTTGGATTTGCCTGGCCGTTATTGAGGCATGCGCCATCGGCGAAGACTAGTATGGCCTTGGGGTCGTCCCGGTGTGCATACCTGCTCACCCTGTCATCAACTTGATTGTTTGCGAGTAGGCGATCAGAGCTCGCATGATTCCGACAAGAGAACTTGCCTTTGAGTATCCTCGTAGGCACTCACTGCTGCACCGGAGAAAAGCTCCAGCGGCGTGATGGACTTGTTGGGTGGGATAAATCTCTTCGGGAAGAGGCAGCCACGTGCTCGCCTCTTCTCGGGGCTAGGCATCCCATAGTCCTGATGCATGCGTCGAAGTCTTTGCCGCGCCTCCGCGAAAGAGATGTGGCGTGTAGTCGGCCCATACGCGGCGTCCAGTGATACTCTCGCATGAGGACCGTAGGTCCAATACATGGCCTCATCATCTTTGTTCTTTTTATCTCCTCGTTTAGCTTCGGCGTCCTTCAAGCGCCGAACCCGGTCGGAAACTTCCCCATCTTCTGTTGCTTGAGATGCTCGATACGAACATGTTTCGGGCGATTCCTCCACAAAAATGGCAAGCCCAGTATGATACATGGTCATTCATGTAGTCGAAACAGCTGGGATCATGTGTGATGTATGACGTTGATTTTCCAAAAACGTTTACCGAATGAAGCCCTGGGTCAAATATTTCAGCCATGGGCGGACCCGAAGTTTAAAAGTATGGGCTCGTTGGTGATCCCACCTTTTGATCTCTGGCCGCTGTATTTGTCAGTACTAAGCAAGATCCGACCTGTAGCAATCAAGAGACATATCATCCTAGGTGTGAATTCTCGGAAGATACCGAGAGCACAGTCCAAATTTAACGCCGGTTCTATTCACATAATATCGAAAATGAACCCACCGATGTCTGATGTCTTGTGGATTGATGGTCCTCTGGATCTGGTCGCAACTCGGTGTATCGCAAACTCCCGATCTACTTGAGCCCCGCGTCCCATAGGTTGAGGATGTGCAAGAATCAAATAACTCAGCCGCACTACCAAGCTAGATCATTAATAGTACATATATATCGTTGCAACAAGATTTCAGCTTTGGATATAAACATCCCCTTACACCATGTTCATCAAGTGTGCTGACTTCCCTACTAGTATCTCGGTCAATGTGTATCATGTGATTGAGAGCGCGTTGAAGTTGAGTTACACACGTGACATATGTACATATTTTGGAGAGAGACGAGACCTTCAAGAAATCTTCACGTTGTCCCTGTGTCTGTAGATTAAATGTACCTATCATGTGTCCTGAGTGTGCCCAATTCCATATGCATTGTGACCAGAACTTGTTCGACAGCGCTGTCCGACAGTGGGAGAAGCAATGCAACTCTGCCAGCCTCGATACTCTGTACAACAAATCCCCGTGGTTGTACGTTCAAGATAAATCCACAAACCCCATACAGGCCGACATCCGCAACCCTCAGACAGCTTGGAAAAGAGCCCAGCAAGCCTTGCCAAGACCTTCAATTGTCTTTCCACTCAGCAGGGACTTCTTCACGAGAAGCAGCTTCCTTTGCAGCGGCATCCGCAACAGTGTTCCACTCCCGTGGGATTCTCCAGAGATGCACAGTGAGTCCCTGGCGCTCCCATCGGTCGACGTCGCCAAGCAGCATCTCCCACAAGTCCTTGTTCTTGACGTCTTTTCCTCCGCTCGTCATCCAGCCTCCCCTGGACCACGTCTTGACCCACTTGGTTGCGCCGTCTACTGCGTACTCCGAGTCCGTGGCGATGACGATGGTATGGTACCGGTGGCGGCGCCAGTCGTACGAACGTAGGGCAGCAATGACGGCACGCAGTTCGGCTCGGTTACTCGTCTGAGCGCCGGCATCGCCAAAGGGTCCTTGACTCTCCAGAAGGCCGGTCCACAGGCTCGGGACGCCAGCAGTACCCGGTCCATGATTGACACCCCAGCCGGCCTTGGGGTTTTCTTGGCCGTTGTTCAGGCATGCTCCATCCGTGAAAACAAGAAACTTCTTCGGATCATTACGGTGCGTGTATCTGCGGACGCCATGATCGTCGGTAGTTGTGGCGGGGAAGAGCTCCGTCGGCTTCACGATGCCATTGGGTGGGAAGAACTTGGTTGCAAAGACGCGACCGGTGCCTCGAGCTCGGCCCCGGAGTGAAGGGCTGTGGTAGACTCTCCTGTCGCAACGTGGCGAGGGTTTGTCGCGCATGGGCATCGGAGAACTGACGCGGAGGGGGCGCGCCCCATCTGGCGTCTATCTGGGCTCTAGCTTCGGGGTCGAGGTCCCAGTACATGGCTTCCGTCGCGGCATCCATCTCCTCGTCTCCTCGTCGCCGTCGCTATCATCAGCGAACCCGCCAAGCCCGGCGGCGCGCATCATATTGCGCATCCTCTCGTCTTCGTCGAAATGACCGTCATCGTCTTCGCCATTGCTGAGCACATCTTCCATGAAACTGTAGTCGCTGCAACACTTTCCACGGACCACGAGACCGTGCGGGCCGCAGACAAGACGGCCATTGGGCAATTCACAAGGGCCCTCTTCGTCATCGCTGCTGCTTGGTCCGAGAGGGATCAGACACTGTGCAAGGTACCAGCCGAGAGGCATTTCGATTGATGAAGCTAGGTGTTGAGCAATTGACTGAGATGAAACCAAGCGATTGAGTCGTTCTGGTCCAGAAAGTCCAGATAACGGTTGGTGGGTCGGAAGCTAAAGTAATGGAGCGGTTGACAACTTGAGGATCACCTTTATAAATGGTCCTCTACTCTGTACAGAGTATGACTGAAAGACGCCCAATCTACCAGCTGCTGTGATCTGTCATTGCAAACGTGCAACGGGCAAGAACAATCGGCGTCCTTCCTGGTTTGCTCTTTCTACTGTTCCTGAGCACATTCCAATTAGAATCCTGAAGTCTCTTCGAGTATTACTTGTCCCGTGCGTTGGTTTCGGATGTATTTCATCTCTTGCCCGTCGGCAGTCCAGTGGATCTTGGCATAGTGCCGCATGCACTGCCCTGAGGTAGCCCTTCATCTTTTCGTTCAGCCCCCACTGTTTATAGCTTCAAAATGACTCCGAAAGTTACATTGTATGGGCATTCTGGTGCTTGGATTCTCTGACATTCGCGGGTGATTGCTCCTTCTTTCGACAATGAATCTTTAGTTATTCAATGCGTCATGACGATGCAACAATCTGGTTTTTATGTCAGCATGAAGAACCGCGTTTGCAGTGTGTCTGGTGATTCATACAAAGAGTATTCAATATGATAAAAGAAAGACAAGAAAGAAAAAAGGAGAGTTGATTCCGACGCAACATCAGCTGCGAATTGCATACTAGGGACACTCGGAATTTTCCAAGCCATGATTGAATATTAGAAGAAATGTTCGTAGTGCAGAAACTCATCGTGGCTGTTCAAAAGGTACGAAACATGTATTTTGAATACCAAATCCACTCTAGAACTTCGCCAGTGGTAAAATTGGTACTACTACGAGCCCGTTAAAACCTTGGGTCTTGTACTCTGCGCGTTGCTCTGTTTATTACTTATCTGGTATGGTCGGTACCTACTGGTCATCGAGTGTCGCAAAGCACGTGAACTTGATTGTATGCATATTCCCATCACTAACCAGCTATATGGGAGAGACGGGAACGTGGCCGAGCAGCATCGCGTACTCATCGCGTACTCGAATCCCCGCAATGTAACGAGAATTCATAAGTTTGGTCACTTTTACGACCTGCTGGCTGTTTCTCCAATTCCCCCGCAAACACCCCGTACCCCGCAAAATTCGAGGACCAGGATCGCGTCTGCATCGTGGTATTCCACCTATCACGAGCCCGAATCGGGTATATCCTGCTTAAAGTGCCGGCTGGGGTTACACTTGCCGTGCTGCAATGAGGTATATCGAGCCCACCGCTTGGACCGGCGCGCAAGCCTTGCCCTCGTCTTCGAGACTAACACCGCTGATCTGGCCGTTTGATAGGCGCGCATACATGTATGAGCCGCAATGCTCGGTTCGCAAGCTGCAGGTTAGAATGGCCATGTTCCCCCAAAGATGGCCTCTCAGGCATTCTCCAATCATGTACTCCAAATACCTAACCGTTTTGCGTATTTCCATGTCTGGGCAACCCGGTGGTTTGTCCGAGCCGGCTCAGGGACTGATCTGGTCGTATGGGATGCGGATATATAACTGCGCACGAGTCCGTGCCCCCTATCGTGGTGGATTGACCTGTCCCAGCCTTGACGTGGTAACAGCTTCCTCATGATGTGGTCTCAAGCTTTCAGTCTCTTGGCCGTCGCGTTGCCAATTGGCAATGCCTTGAACATCACTGTCAGTTCGGATAGTGGCAATGCCACGAGTGGCCACCAGTATGGTTTCCTGCACGAGGTGAGCTCAATTCACTTGGGTATTGTGTACCCAGCTATTTAACACCATATGCAGGATATTAGCAACTCGGGCGACGGCGGACTGTACGCCGAATTGATTCGAAACCGAGCATTTCAGTCCAGCTACTCTTACCCATCTACGCTGGAAGGCTGGTACTCCGTCAACGGTGCCGCACTCAGCCTGCAGAACCTGAGCACGCCCTTGTCCGATGCCCTGAAGACCTCTGTCAATGTTGCCATCGGTGACTCTGATGGTGCCGTTGGTCTCTACAATGACGGATACTGGGGCATGGACGTCAAGCAAAAGACCTACACCGGGTCTTTCTGGGTCAAGGGATCCTACTCGGGCAGCTTCAATGCTTCACTCGTCTCCAACATTACTGGCGAGGTATTTGGAAGCGTTGCAGTTCCCTCGAATAGCACTCCTGACGAATGGGTCGAGCACACATTCGAGCTTATCCCAACAGCGGATGCACCAAACTCGAACAACTCTTTTGCACTCACATTCGACTCTGCAGTATGTAGCCAAGGTCACTGCAATTGCCACCATAGCTAATTGTTTATAGGAAGCCGATGACGGATCATTGGACTTCAATCTCATCAGCCTGTTCCCTCCGACCTACAAGAATCGTGCCAACGGATTGAGAGTCGATCTCGCTGAAGTGCTCGAAGCTTTCCACCCGGTCAGTCTCGCAACGTTCACATGCTGCGCACCGTACTGACTCGTCTTTCCAGACATACCTCCGCGTCCCCGGAGGTAACATGCTAGAGGGTCTCGTCAACAGCTCCTACTGGGACTGGAAGAACTCCATTGGCCCTCTGAAGGACCGTCCAGGTTATGCCGGTGTCTGGGGCTACCAACAGACCAATGGCCTGGGTATGCTAGAGTATTTGGAGCTCTCCGAAGACATGGGCCTTGAACTGGGTAAGTCACCTGCAACAACGTGCATGTGATATTCAACGCCTGACACATCTCTAAACAGTCGTCGCCGTCTGGGCAGGTCTGGCTCTCAACGGCGATGTCACACCCGAGGACGAGCTACAACCATTCATCGACGACGCGCTCAACCAGATCGAGTTTATCACGGGCTCCGTCGACACGACCTGGGGCGCGGTCCGCGCCGAGTACGGCCACCCGGAGCCCTTCACGCTCGAGTACGTCGAGGTCGGCAACGAGGACTGGCTGGCCGGCGCGCCCGAGGGCTGGGAAACGTACAAGGCGTACCGCTTCCCCCTGTTCCTGCAGGCCATCAACGACGCCTATCCGGACATCCAGGTCATCTCGTCGGGCTCCATCTACGACGGGTACGACATCCCGGCGCCGGCGGACGGAGATTACCACATCTATGGGACGCCCGACGACATGGTCGACCAGTTCGACCTCTTTGACAACGTCACGATCCCGCATCTGATCGGCGAGGCGGCTGCTGTTCATCCCAACGGCGGGACAGCTTGGGATGGAGGTCTGCTGCAGTATCCTTGGTGGGGCGGTGCCATTGGCGAAGCCGCGTCTTTGATCGGATACGAGAGAAACTCGGACAGGATCTTGGGAGCTCTATACGTACGTTGCGTAGTTGAACGATTTCCTGTACATGCTGCTAATTGCCAATAGGCTCCCATCATCCGAAGCCTGGACAGATGGCAATGGGCGACCACAATGGTCCAGTTCGCGGCGGACCCGGCACTGACGACCAAATCGACGAGTTGGTACGTCTGGGAAGTAAGTATCGAGTCTCATCTCAACTTTTCATGACATGTGTTCTAACGACGGCATCTCAGCTCTTCGCCGGCCACATCTTCACGCACACCCTCCCGGCCACGGCCGACTTCAACCCGGCCTACTACGTCGCGGGCAAGAACGAGGACACGGGCGCGTACATCTTCAAGGCGGCCGTCTATAACTCGACCGACGGCGCCGACGTTCCGGTGCTTCTCAACTTTGACGGCGTGGCCGCGGGCGCCACCGCCGAGCTGACCGTCCTCACGGGGCCCGAGGACCCGTACGGCTGGAACGACCCGTTCACGGGCGTCAACGTGGTCGCCACGACCAAGACGACGCTGACCGCCGACGACGCCGGCGCCTTTGCCTTCTCGCTGCCTAATCTGAGTGTCGCCGTTCTCGATACTGGCGCGGTCAGCAACTATACGACGCGCGCCATGAAGTTTGGTAAGCGAGACTAGAAAAGTGTTTCATGTGCTCCATTGTTGATGCATCTGTCATGAAAGAAGCAACATTTATAGATGATATATACCAAATATGATGCCCGATTGTTTTCACGCTTTTCATGACTGAATTGACGCTATGTGCAACATTTTGGATTCATGCTTGAACTAGACAGACTTTTGCTTATGCGCATTCGGGAAAGAAACATGACTCGTTCGCGCGAGCCAGTTCGACTTGCCGGTCAGGTTGGGATCCGGCCCGATAAAGTCGTGCGGGAAGCCCAAGTTGAACGGCCGCACGCCCTCCAGGAACTCGATCTGCTGGTCCGTCAACTTGATGCTCAGCGCCCGGATGTTGTCGTGCAGGTGCTCGACCTTGCGGCCGCCGACGATGGGGAAGACGTTGGCCGCCTTGTGCATGACGTAGGCCAGCGCGACGGCTGTCACCGACACGCCGTCGTGCTCGGCCGCCACCTTAGCCAGCGCCGCGCTCATCCGGACCTCCTCGGGCGTCTGGTTCGCCCCCGACAGGAGGCGCAGCGGCTCGCCGGTTTCCTTACGCTTCTCGATTGCTTCCTTGGTTTGGAATTTCCCTCCACCCATGACATCCCAGCTGCGTTATAACGTCAGATCCCAGTCCTGTGAAATGTTGTACTGTTGGTGTATGATTAGTCGAGAACTACTCACGGAGCTAGTGCCATGCCAAAGTGCCTGGCCATGGGGATGATATCTCTCTCGAATGCCCGGTTCATCACGTTCCATCTGCCCTGATAGACGCTAAACGGCGTCTTGCCCTGTTCGACGGCATATGTATTCGCCGCGGCGACGATCCACGCGGGCGTGTCCGAGACTCCAAGATACAAAACCTTGCCCTGCTCAACGAGCATGTGCAGCGTGTCCATGAGCTCCTTGATGGACGTGGTCTGGTCCCACCAGTGCATGTACAGGACGTCGATGTAGTCGGTCTGCAGCTTCCGGAGCGAATCCCGCACGCACATGTGGACGAGCTTGCGGTGGTTGCCGCTGAAGTTGGCGGCCTGCGGGCCCTTGCCGACGGCGTGGCTGCGGTAGTCGGTGGTGAACTTGGTCGCGACGACCATGGAGTCGCGGTTCCCCCGCTGCGCCATCCACTCGCCGATCCAGGCCTCCGACTCCTCGTCCTGGTAGTTGCACGCCGTGTCGATCATGTTGCCCCCGGCCTCGCAGTACGCGTCCAGTAGCTGGAACGACGCCTCCTTGTCCATCGACCCTAGGAACCCCGACCACTTCTCCCCGATGGACATGCCACCGAGCTGCAGCGGCGACACCCTCAGGGCGGCCGTGGACGAGAATATCCTGTGCCGGCCCAGCTCCGTGGCCGGCTCTGGTGGGAATTGGCCCAGCATCCTGTTTGTGCTCCTTTTCGCAATGGGTGAGGATTTTGACATGACTTCAACGCAGCGAGCTTATATATAGTCCGAGCGACACCAAAAGAGGAGTCGTCTAGCGGAAGCCTAAAAATGGCGATGCAGCAATAGTAGCAGCGATCTTAATCCGGATAGTGCTGGTTCCGCTGCAAGTTGAATGGAGTTTAAAATGAGTAACAAAGACCCTATGGCGGCCTCATCCGGGAAGACTCCATCATCTCGCGATGGGCCATGACGTTTGTCACATTACCGTGTCCCCGTGCAATGAAACGCGAATTGACCCTGAATGTGGAAGGTGTTCACTGTTCAGCTCTTCTGGATCCGAAAGCTGATACGGACCCGGTTTTGGCTGTTGCTGACGGCCCGTCGCGGACCGGCGGGAGATGCGGGACACTGTTTACCTCGTTCCTGCGTGTCGTTATCTTTCCGTTCGGTTCACGATCAACATCTCTTGCGTGCTGGACTCGATCAATGATGATTAGTGCTGCGATGCTTTGCCGTTGATTAACTAGTGACGCTGCACGACATATTATGAATTATGCGCCTCACTCTCGATTATATGACAATTGTTTTCTGATTCTGTCTTTTTGACACTGCAGTATTTACTCGAAAACGGTATTTACATTGGAAAAGAAATAATCATGTCGCAAAATAACGCGCGACACGATTAGTACGACGCCTTGTATCCGGCCTCGACCGGGTAGGTCGTGTAGTTCCAGGACTCGGCGGCCGACATCATCTGGTAGTCGAAGCCCTCGCCGCCGCCGCTGACGTACAGCAGCTTGGTGTAGGCCGCGGTGGCGTAGTACGAAAAGGTGGTCTCGGCGGGAATGAAGACGACGTCGCCCTGGATCAGCGAGACGCTCTCGTAGCCGTCGACGTCGACGACGAGCTGGCCCTCCTCGAGCTGGAACGCCGTGGCCGTCGCGTACGACACGGGGCTCGCCGTCTGGTTCGACATCATGCGGCTGACCACCATGTTGCCCATGGTGAAGTTGCCGGCCGTCTGCGCCTCGGTGGCGAGAGGCGACATGAGACGGTAGATGCCGCCGTCCGTGTTGAGGTACTTGGGGCCCCAGCCCTTGGCGACAAAGTTGGGCGTCGCCGAGTCGGCGGCCAGCGTGTTGGACCCGTTGTGCCAGTTGCCAACGCCTCCCGCGCTGCCGTTGACCAGGTCGCGCCGGGGGTTGTAGTCGAGCTGGGCGTACACATCGAACGCCTCGAGGGCCGAGATGACGGACGAGTCCGAGGCCGTGGCGTCGGAGATGTCGGCGGGGATGTACTCGGAACCGACGGCCGAGTCGAACTCACTCGAGGCCAGGGCGATGAAGAGGGCCTCGAAACCGCCGGGCTGGATGACGCCCGTGAGCTGCGTGTCCGGGTCCATGATCTGGAAGGTGTGGGTGGTGTTGTGCGGCACGGCACCGTAGTCGCCCTGGGACAAGAGACGGGCGGATTCGCCGGCGGCGTCGGTCTCGGCCCACAGCTGGACACGACCCTTGGTGCAGTAAAAGTTCTCGTAGTGCGTCTTGTGGATGTGAGGCAGGACACCGAGGCCGGTACCGGTGGCGGCGTTGGTCTGCATCAGGGTGAAGGCGCCGTCGGACGAGTTGCCGGTGACGGAGAAGCGGTAGATCTGGGATCCGACCTGGACCGCCTGGCCGCTGCCCTTGCGCAGGGCGTACGGCCGAGCATACTGGGGAGCCTCGTCGACGAGAATGGTCTCGTTGCCAGCCCTTCTACCCAGAGACTGGGGAAAGGCGGCGGCCAGGGAGACGGCCGAAGCGAGGACAGCTGCAGTCTTCATTGTGAGTCTGTTTCTGTGATGATCCTGTGTGTGAACGTCGAGAAGGAGGACGTAGAGAGATTTGCTCCGGGGATATCTGACTACGAGGACTTGTCCCGACTTGGCGAACTGAGCAGACAGGAAAGCAGGTATTCAGAAGCGATCAACGCCGAGGACCTCGCCCGAGGATACGATCCTGTATATAGGGGAGCCATAACCATGCCAGGCACCAGGCCCCGTTCATATTTGCCGATGGGATAAAGGGTCAACGAAGGAACCCGCACCTCCGGATCGAGACTCGAGACCCAGTCATAAATCCGCAAAGCCGGGCGCATTGCTTCCCAATCTGCGAGGCTCAAGGCGTCATTACGGATCTTCCTCCATGAACCACGTGGGCTGTTGCGAACTGCTCGGTGATCTGCGGTGGATCGACTGACAGGGCATGTGCGTGTTTATCGGACACCATCCCATCCCAGGCGCATGCCTCCTTATTGCTTTGCTTGCTTTTGAAGATTTATACGAGGCAAGGATGCGGCGAATTGTCCGTCTTGTCCGTCAATGCCGAAAGCAGGCGGAGTGGATCGATCCGTGGGCCTCGCCATGGAGCACCAACGGCAGTTCTTACCAATGATCTCTCGACTTGTAGGGGAATGTTGCGTGTTTCATGAAACAGAGGGTTCCCAATGCCCACCCGCTAACCTTGGTGGTTCCTGAATCGGGACGGGCCAAGCTCTGTCGCTAATCTATCGGGTCCGGGATTTCCGCTGCTCGGAATATCCGGCCCAAGGACTTGGCCATCCCTTGTCGATCGAATATTCTTCACAATGTTCTTGGCATATGCGCACGCATATGCAGTATCATAACTGAAGTCTGCGAGATATCAGAACTCGAGATTCACATGCTACAGGCACTGTTTGGGATAAAAACGTCAAGATATCGTTCTTCGGCCTCCGACACGTGAATGACGAGCCGCTGACTCATTTCGACCGCGCGATTCAAGTCGTACCGGAATATCCAGCGCTTGGACTCATAATTGAGGCGATTCCAACTGAATTTTCAAATGCTACCTTACTACCTAAAATAGTCACAGCCGGCCTGTTGGAATTTCTATCGGCCCTTTTGCAAGCTGGTCTGTTACCGTCTGTATAACTTCACGTCATTGAAGCAATAGTCCTTTTCTCTCGCGCCAAGGCTAGTCTTTGACAAAGCTGGTCGTGTCCTCGACGGCAAACCTCCCAATGCGGACCTTGTTGACGTTGAACTCTGCGTCTTCGTACCCGACCGCGACGCCGCAAAGAATCTCCAGGTCGTCGGCGATGCCCACCGCCTTGCGCACCACGTCCCGGTAGCCCGCGATGCTGACCTGGACGCAGCTGCCTATGCCCTGTTCCGTCAGCGCCAGGAGGAAGGTCTGCAGATACACTTTTGTGAAGGCTTGGTATCAGCGATCGTCTTTCAATCCAGGGTGAAACATCAGGGTGCGCTTATGCTCGATGAACTTACTCCCGATGCTCATGGCGGCGTAACCGATGAGATCTTTGCTCATGCAGACGATGATGCCGACGGGCCCGCCAAAGAACTCAAAGTTGCGCAGCACGGCTTCCTTGCGGGCCTCGGCGTCCCCGCGCGGGATACCCCAGCCCTCGCCGTATATCTTGCGGCCGAGCTCGGAGCGCGACGGGCGGAACTTCTCGGGCAGCTGCGGGATATTGGGCGCCTCACCCTCGGTGGCCACTTTGTGCAGATCCGCCTTGAGCCGGTCCAGCGCCGGCCCCGTCACGACGTACAGCCGCCACGCCTGCGTGTTGGAGTTGGACGGCGAGTGCGTCGCCAGCTCCAGCGCCGACCGCAGCACCGCGTCCGGCACCGGGTCCGGTCGGAACAGACGCGTCGAGTGCCGGCTGATGATGGCTTCGTCCAGCAGCATGTTGTAGCTGTGCTTGTGCTGCTTGCACTGCTCCCCGTGCTGCTCCTCTGGTGGTGGTGTTGTTCGTGCAGCTGCCATTTCCAATCGATGCTCAGTGTGTTGGCCAGTCGCCACTCTGAACAGGTAATTAATGCAACAGTCAGTGTATTCTCTGTCGGCTTGGGAATTTTCTTTTATAGCCGACTACATCAATCTCATTGCACCGCACATATCTATAGATGTCTGCACTGCGGGGAAATGTCTCCCGGTGCCGCCGGGGTTTCATGCTGATTTTGAAGTACATATTACATCATGTACATTATGGTGGTGAACGCTTAGTGATCCACCTGCAGCTAGGCTTTTGGTGCCGGCGACGGTGGACGGCGTTGATCGGCCACTGGTCGGAATTCGGCCAGGAGCACTCCCCGCGGGGTGGTCAGTCGGCATTCTGTGTATACTTTGTTCCCGGAATGCCTACGAAATAGCCGTGGTCATTGCCTCAATTGGTATTGCGGCTTTACGTCTCGGGACCCTGCGTGACTGAGTTTTTCCATTGACGCTCAATCAAGTACCGATCTTGATCAATTCCTCGATTTGGATTTCTCAGCAATATAAACCGGCCAGTGCTACCGCAAACAGAGTCGCGTTATGGTTATTACACGGTAAGGTAATTCTTTGATTACAATTTATGATCATTACCAATATCAAATGCTGTACAGATCAGAAATGCTAAGAAACCCCAAGCGCCATTCTCGTGTACAATGATGCTTCATGTGAGCATCTATCTTGACCTTGGAACTCCACATACAGGCTTGGCTATGCAGAATAGTATGTCTTCAACAATGTCTAGTCGCGATTTTTCCAATTTGATCGAAAACATGGTTCTTGGTTGTTGACAATGTGACCCGGAAAGTTTGGTACGTCCGATAAACAGTGGCCTCACCGAGGCGGTGGCGAGCCCTTCGACGATTGGTGTTGTAGGGATAGCTGACTAGGGGAATTAGGACTTGGTGGCGTGGAAGCCATTGCTGGGTCAGGAGAGACCACAATGGCAGGTGAATGTTCGCCTGCCTCTAAAGCAATCGTCGGTACCGAGCGTAATGATAAGTTCTTTCTGGACTGCGTCAAGCGCGTAGGAGATGGCACCTCCAGCGTCCCACTCCGTACCCTGGCCCGGCCACGGTCATCACCAGATGAGAACGGAGATTCACTAGAAGTATGAGTCGGGAGCGTACTAGCTCTGACCGCTCGAGGAGGAGCTGGTGGCCACTGTCCCGAAGTTGGAGACCGCGGTGGCTGCGGCGTATTGTTACCGCGTGACTCGATATCTTCCTCGATTTCCAAGTGTGAATCAGGACTACCGGATCGTGATGGTACTTCTCGAATCGAAGGAACCGGCCAGTTGCTTCTGTACCGTGAAAGGTTGCGATTTCGTTCAGCCTCGCCAGGTATCTCGGGGTAATTCATGGCCGGGCCTTCCCGGAATTCTGACATTTCGAATCGCTTTCGCGACGGTGTGCCAATATAATCAATGTAATCGTTCATCCTGCTGAGATATGACGCGAATTTGCGTCTGTTTCCAGCATCGGTCGCATGAGAGCTTCGAGTAATTGTGGCAAACAAGCCAGATCCGAAGTCATGAGAATGTGTGGATCCTTGTCGGTTTGGCGAATCCCGTTGCCCAGACCGATCTCCCGCGGGAGATAAGCGACCATCATGCCGTTCTAAGACTCCTTCATGATGATGAGATTGTGGTTCCTTGGGGTCGGAGAATTGTGACGTTTCGTCATCGTCTGCGGCCTTGGCCATAATTACGTACAGAGAGCCTACTACAGCAAGCCCAGTTCCAACGATGGACCCCCATTGACCTGATGAAAGAAGGGAATGAGTGACGTGATATGGAAGACGGGATTTATGATACTCACCGACACTGGCTATAGGTTCAGTCATGTAATTGACCGGTTTGCTCCAAAAGTTTTTCTCACCAATCACCAGTATAGCAAGTACAGCGGCACCAAAGACGGGAAGCTCGACGGCGATTTTGAGGTACTTCTTGATGTTTTGGTTGAGATATTTCATCTGGCCGGTGGTAGCGCCATTGGTTCCTTCGATGATTTCTTCGTCCTTTTCTTGTTCCTTTGAGAAGAAGCGCTGTCTCCAGTTGAACTCGGCAATGTGATTCCACATTGTGACGAGGGACAGGATCGCAGGAAGGCAGCAAGCGGCAGCAAGAAGCGTAGCAGTGCCAAAGGTAAGAACAAATGGAGCGGGGACTACGTATATATTATTTGTTGAACCACTGTAACAACGCGTGTCAGTAATTGCCATTGTCGTAGTGATAAATGAGTTTTGAGTCGCTCTTTTGGGTACTATATCTGAGTTGCTCCATGATAGCACCATATCGGGGAATTTGTGCTCATGAGATAACCCAGAGCGAGTAGATAATAACATCGGAAGTTACTTACTCCCAAGCTCGCATGGGAGACCAAGGATTCCCGGGGCCAATGCTACACTGGTAACCACAAGTGAAGCTCTCATTGCCATATGGAAAGTCGCCCGGTCGACTGTTGACCAAGGGGTTACCAAACGGGTCTGAAGAGCAAGGCACGCTGTTGGTCCGGTAGAATTCGACAGTCAGACTCAGCAGACCAGCAAGAATGAGGCCGGTCCATGCAAAGATGATATTTCGACCACGATCATTGAAGTATGTCGAAGACAGCTTGACTGTAACTGGTGCTGCCAGAATGCCTATTGAGCATAGCTGGAATGCTCCGTAGAGGTCCATATCCACTGCGTCTAGGAGAAAATGTAAGTTGGGTTGAACTGTCAGTATAGGAAGCAGATACATACCATCTGTATGTAAGATGGCCAACACGATGCCGTGTATGGCAGCAACAGCCGGCAAGATTAGCGCGGCAGCTAGGCATGCTCTCTTAAGCCAGTCCACTTTCCGGGCAAGGAGACATGCTAGCACTAGGACATAATATCTAGAGTATCATCAGCAGGCTGTGCAAGGTTGATGATATGAGAAGCGTGGAATTTGATCCTGTCGCATCACGGTGAATATGCTGTGCAAATGAAGAGACTCACAAATATCTGGATCCTGGACCGTATTGACCGCTCACCGGCCAGGCGCATACAACTTGCAATGGGTCTGAAGACGCAACAGCAGCGGCAGCAGTAGTGTTGATGTCGCGATCAATGAGAGTGCTCAGCAGCGTTATGGACGCTGGTATCGCCGGCATGTCGGCATCTCCTCCGCCTCAATTCGACGCAGTTCGAGACGGCTGTCGCGGCAGAGACGCTCGTTCGTTCGATTCACGTCGTAGTTCACACGTGTGGGGTGTGGTAGATGGGGAAGTTGTACGTGCATGCATCGGACATGGCAAGGCTTTTCTACCTACAGGGCGTTTTCCATGAGGCTCATTGCCACGGGCGGCAGGTGCGACATTGGGCAGTCTGACAGCTCGTACCAAACGTCTTTCCAGGCTAGAGAAAGAGAGAGAGCGAGCGACAGGGCTGAAGAGCCACGCGAGCCACGGAACTCAAAAGGGCATCTGCACAGTTGTGCTTGTGATTTGGCTCGACAGGGAGCCAAAGGAGCCTAGGGATCCTTCGACCCGTGCCTGGTAAGATCTGCATTCCGGAAGAAAATGACTGCCTGCTGTACGAACATGGCGCAGCCCAATGGTGATTTGCTAGCGATCGACCTCGAGCCGATGGAGGGAAGAGGTCGGCATGGCTGATTTGCTTGCTGCAGTAAGTAAGACGGCATACATGATGCATGCCGGTCATCAAAGCAGGTTGAGGTAGGGAAAGACACCGATCCGGGGTGGTGGATTCATCCAGCCAGTCGGCTACCACACTTCTAATGGATTCTCATACTTGGGCGTGTAATGAACCTGTGCCTCAAGCATATGCCTCTTACTAGACGGGAATTCCCTTATTCTGACACCGGAAAGATGGAATCTGGGACGGTGCTGAATTATGTCAATGGAACTAGGATCAATCCGAAGAACGGTGTTGAAGTGATGAACTAAAAATCACAGCTGCTCATGAACTCTGGTTTGGCAGATCCCCACCATCTTGGTCGAATTGCGGGGTTTAGCTTGGGGGGCTTAGACCGCTAGAATCCCTCGGGAGGTGCCGATACAGCGACTATCATACTTGGCTAGGTCTTGGTGGCGGTGGCAGAGGTTCACTGTTGGCGAATCACAGCCCCCAGATTCCAGCGTGCGTGCGCTGACCGTTGCTGAGCACAACAGCACCTTGGTGCCAACAGTGAACCACGGAGGCGCTAGAATGGCCAAGAACCTTGGAAAGAAGCTGGCCAAATTCCAAGCTTGTCGTCATTCTAGAAGAAAGTGTCAGCCGCATTTTTTTCGCAGAAAATTACCAAATTACCTACACGCACCATCTGTTTGTGCGTGCGTGCCAACTCAGTTCACTATCATTGGCCTTATCGGCGCATGGCAAAGCCTGGGCAGCGACATTGGGTATCAAGGTGAGCAGCCATCGGGCCAGGTTAAAGAGTCGGGCTTTTTTTGTCCTGCAGTGAAACCTTCATGCCACCACCCGCAAAATCGTCACACTCGAACCAGAGTACTTAGAAGCTGAGGCTCCCAAGTGCAGGCCTCGTCGCAACTGTCAACCCTTCGGGCGACGTCAAAATCCCCGCTAGCTAGAGCTGTATTACAGTTCTAGTCGCTTGAGCCTCATTAACATGGCACAAGACGGGGACGAAACTGACCTGAATACCGAGAAGATCAAGGAATGGCGGTCAATCGTCACCCTCATCGTCTTTGTACTGACAAGTGAGTACACGTAGCCAGCCCATGTCCTGTCGCAAAGGTCAGACTCCATTGATTGTAGTACACAATGCTGACCTCGAGTAGATATTAATGTTCTCTTTCCTTACCATATCCCCATCTACGTTCCACGTGTGCTCGTCAATGCCGGTCTAGATACGCTGAGCGCCCTGAGGATAATCGCGCCTAGAGATGCGCGCTCCCGCAATGGCGGACCCGGCAACTCTGCAATCTCGGCCTGGCGTCGGTTCAGGTTTCCAATGAACTTCTTGACTGCACCGCTCATAGCCGACCTCTTTCTTTTGGCTATCCTGGCCATTGGTCGAGAGGAAGTCTATGGCGGCGTAATCGAGGCCAACAACATCAAGCCTTACGATATCATGCTGTTCTTCATATCGTTGGCCTACATTGCCATCTCCATCGATGCGTCCGGTCTTATTCGATGGTTGGCCTTCAAGGTTCTTCAAAAAGGAGGAGGTGCTGGCCATAGACTTTTTCTGTACCTGTATACCTTCTTCTTCGTCCTCGGCAGTTTCATCGGCAACGACCCCATTATTCTCTCCGGCACTGCCTTCTTGGCATACATGACTCGAGTCTCTAGCAACATTGTCCATCCGAGAGCGTGGATTACTGCTCAGTTTGCCATCGCCAATATTGCCTCGGCCATCCTGGTATCTTCCAACCCGACGAATTTGGTGCTGGCCGGAGCCTTCAACATCCAGTTCATACACTACACAGCCAATATGATCGTACCGGTCGTCGCCACCGCAATTGTGTTATTCCCCTTTCTCTTGTACATCATCTTCAATGACGAGAGATTTGTTCCGTCCAAGATCAACATTCACGATTTACCAGAGGAAGTCAAGAACAAGAAACCTGTCAACCCCAATATTCCCAATGCCAGAGGCAGGGCCGAGGAGGAAGAGAACCAGCACGTCAACGACGAGGAAGGAAAGCTACTTTCTCTCGAGGAGATCATGAACCCATTCCTGGATACCGGTGGTGCGGCGTTTGGTGCTGTCATCATGGCAGCGACTCTCATCACTCTGATCGCATTGAACGGTTCCGGGAAAGAAGAACCCGTCTTCTATGTTACGCTGCCTGCCGCCGTGGTCATGCTGATCTGGGATCTTGGATTCGGCTGGATACATCGAAAGGAGACACGCAGGATCGCTCAAGAGGGACGAAAAGACGTGGAGCAGTTCCGGGCAAGGCAACAAGCGGCAGCCATATCTGCAGACTCGACTCAACTCCTCCAGCCAAGCGAAGGACAAAATGAACAAGCATCATCTATCACGAGAACACAATCGGCAGAGGCTCAGATCAGCGGCGATGACAAGACCCCTGAGCCGTCTAGGGCCAATACGGAAGATGAATCTGCCATCAACGAGAAAAGAGAGCAGTCTACAAAACAGGACGGGCTCAGAAAACGAGAAGGGCTGTTTGTGGACGAGGAGCCAGTCAATCAATCCCCGAAGGAGGAGAAAAGTTCAGAAAAAGAGGTGACTACAGGCAGTACAGCTGGAGGCACCGTGCAAGTCTCCAAGAAACAAGGCCATCGGACCCTCACCACCATTATTCGCCAACGCTACAGATGGTCGCAAGAGACGTTTCCCACTATGACTGCAGTGGCTTCCCACTTGCCATTCGCCCTAATACCCTTCGCATTCTGCATGTTTACACTCGTACAGGCCTTGGTGACGAAGGGATGGATAGCCGTTTTTGCCTACGGCTGGGATCACTGGGTCACCAAGACAGGGACCGTCGGAGCTATTGGTGGCATGGGCTTCCTTGCCGTGATTCTCTGCAACGTAAGTCATGATGTCCCGTTGGCTTCTACACACATGTCACTAACACAGTCCCTCGATACAGTTTGCAGGCACCAACATCGGCACCACCATTCTCCTCTCCAGAGTCATACAAGCATGGGTACAGATCAACTCGGGCCGCGGCACGATCATCACGGAGCGAACATTCTGGGCGACGGTTTATTCCATGGCCCTTGGGGTCAACTACGGAGCCTTCAGCACAGCCTTCAGTGCGTCTTTGGCCGGTCTCTTGTGGCGCGACATCCTCGCCCGAAAGCACATACGCGTCAAGAGCCTCGACTTCGCGCGAGTCAATCTGCCCATTATTGCCATTTCCATGACCGTCGGCTGTGCCGTCCTCGTCGGTGAGGTGTACATAACGAGACCGACGACGCCGTACAGCGGTTGAGCCTGCAGAAGAGACGTGATATTAGACTTATATAAAAACGATTTGCAATTGCACACATTGAGTTTTGCATTTTTATTCGCTATTGAGTTGTGACTATGAAGCCACAAAGCTTTCGCAAGGTCTTGCTGCTCGAGAGTGCGATCCTATATCCACTGCCTGCAGGGGTACAGTCATTTGCGAAATCAGATAACTTTTATTGTTTGGCCACGAAACATGGCCTTGGAATGTGACGATGTAACTTGCGTGCTCAAGAACGGTGATATTGACGCCATGCTATGTGTCAATTCCATAAAAGAAGTAGAGAAACAGGAAACAGAAGAACGATACATAATGATCGTATGCTATGCGATATGTCCCAGCCAATATATAAATCCCAGTCGATGATACGTCCGCGTACGGATCGAATCCTGCGTATCTTGCAGGACAAAAAGATAAGAGGTTGGTATAATCTTGAGCAACTAAATTAGACAAAAACAAAAAGATTGATGGTTTGGAAGCGACTTACGTGTGATAAAGTGAGGCAAAATGAGCAAAGTAGTTGGTCGGTGCCGGTATCGCGAACTCGACATAGCGCAGAGACTCGGGGCGAGCATGGCGATGCCTATACGTCTCAGAACTTGGACATCCGGGAGCACGTTCTGCGATAGAAGGCGTAGACGAGATCCCCATCCGTGACCTCGTCGAGAGCCTGGTTCAGATGCTTCACGTCTGTAGAAGTTTGGCCCTTTCCGAGATGAGCCTTCCAGGTGCTTCTGTCGTGTCGCTCCCAATGCCGAGTCTGGCACCCCGGCTTGGTATACACCACCACGTCCACGGGTTTGCCGTCATCGAGTTTGGACAAGGCTCGGCAAACACCCACAGGATCCGTTCTCGAATTCCATGCACACCGCATGCACTTGCGGACGACACCGTATCGACCTTTGTTGTGCACGTATCGGGGGAGTCCAGGAGGGGAAGGATACACGCATCGCCTGGTGACTATCTCGATGTTCTTCCAGCCAACACCGGACTTGGCGAGCGCGAATACGAGCTTGAGGTCGGCAACCTTCCACCACTGCAAGGACACGGTGAGTGTGTCGAGATTCATCTTCGAGAAGTACGAGTTGAGAATCCGCAGCTCCAATGCCAAACTAGCCTCGTTCCGATCGTGGTACATGACGTTGACATCGGCTATCTCGATGTTGCCGATGCGGTGCAGCGGGACGCCGATGCTGCCGGAGCGGATCGCGCTCATCATGACGTCTGTATTGTCGAAGAAGAGCGTGATGTTTCTCTCCCAATCGAGGCCTATCTCGTCGCGTATGGCGCGGCTGGTGGCGAGCAGGGCAAGAGCGTTGAACTTCTTGAACTGATCGTACAGGGTGCTCGGTGCGAGAGAAGGGTGGGGCTTATGCTTGTGCCAGGTGACTCGGAAGTTGAGGTAGTGGCCATAGATCATGCGTCGGATCTCAGGAGGAAGCTTGCGAAAGTGCTCAAAGGTTCTCTTTGAGGTGCGTGGGGCCCGGAAGTCCCTAGTCACATCCTTAGAGAAGAGAGACAATCTCTGTTGGAGTTCGATGTTGTCCTCGTAGTCCTTCTGGAGATGGAGTACGACCATGGTGGGCAGCTCTCCAGGAAAGGCCGTCACAGAATGTACCGTTCGAGTGGTCCACTCTTGCCGAAGATGACAAGAAGTCTGATTGCAATATTCTGGCGCCTGTGCTCCGGCTTATGTCGCTGTCAATTCGTACTGTGAGTCGTGAGTATTGTGTCGGGTCCCGTAGAAGTGCTTGCTTACCAAAGTTCGTGACTGTGTGTCAAGAACTGCGACGAAATTTGGAACGGTGTTTCAAAGAAGTGAGGAACGAGATGCGTGAGTGTAGACTGGAAGGTCTCGAGATCTGCAGCCTTGAAGTTTGGTAAGAGTTCCTGTTGTCGGATTGGTGGCAGGCGGATGGAGAGTAGGTGGTGACGTGGTGACCAAGATGATGGAGTGCAGAATTTATTGTCTGCGGAATCTTTGTGGGCAAGCAAAAGTCTGTGGTTGCCGACAGGTTTTCCAATTGAGAGGATGTACCAGGGGCTGGCAAGAAGGAGAGGATTGAACAATCGCCATTTGCACTCTTGCCCGATTGTGCCAGTTGCCGCAAGATTAGCACAATCGCCAATTGACGAAAGGTAGGTACAGTAACCCTGCTCCGATTGTTGCGAACAATCGGCCGCAATTTTCGCACCGAGGCAGATATCGGAAGCCCATACCCGGTACTTGGAACAGCAAAACCTGACTTGTGCGATTGTTCTGCGAGAGCTTCCAAGTAGTTGGTAAATTATCTCTTGTGAGCGCCCGTGAAGTACTAAGTCTCTCTGTGTGCTATCATTCCTAATCTTGGTGCCAATGGAAATTGGTGACAGACATGTGAATATGAGTTCTAGTCAGCCAGATGTGCACGAACTTGAAAGGGGTATAATCACCATGCATCATCCCACCTATATATACAGCTTGAAGATTGTCCCTTCCCAGGAAATACCAACTGAAGGCTGCGAGACAGTGGATATAATATTGCTGTCTAATAGCTAGGACACAATAGCTAGGACATGTGATGGTTTTGGATGAGAAAAGCAGATTGGCAGATATAAGTCCTTTTATATGCAACAATGGGAAGTCAGTGTCACTGTTTGTTTGCCAATTTCATTTCTTTCATCAAAATTACTGTTATGCATGTGAGTCAAGGTCAATTATGCCTGCTGCTATGGAAGGAATCGTGTTTGTAAACACACTTTCGTGCATCAGGGCGCAGTTGTTCGGTATATCTAGCGCCACGGCCATGACGAATCACAATCACCCTCCAAAAAGCACCATCGTGTGTTGCTATAAGCGTGTAGCTTCCCCTGGGATTTGGTTTGCGCACTATCATTGCCTGTTCTCAATGCGTCTCATGAAGCTCATGAAGCAAAGATACTGACCAAGTCCCATAATCGGATGCTTCACGTGATATAAAAACAGCGGCATAGTTTCATCCATGTTGACAATTGTTGCTAGTGACTACTGTGTGGGATGACGTACCTGTGCGACAACTCATTTAGGCAAGCGCGCGACTATGCGGATGTGCTGAATCTAGATACTGACAATGATCGAAGTCTGGTATAGTGTAGAGCTGAGCCAAGCGGATTGTTTGATGCGTTTGCAGAATTCGGGATGAGTATACAATCATTTGCGGCTGACCTATGAGCGCATTCAGGCGGTGAAAAGAGGCAAACCATGCATGCCAGCTCAGTTTAGGCTTGTGCGGATCTGGTTGACCAGAGGGGGTTGAACGGAGCTGACTGCCATTGGTAGATCTCTCGATGCATCTTATCAGTATAGGGCCGATAAGTATACAGAGTCGACTAGTTTGTCAGTATAGGGCAGGAACAATACCAAGTCTCACACATGAGAAATTGAGAAGTAGCGCAACGGTGTCGTGTCAGTATATTCTACCGCGAGTCATATAGTTGGGTCGATTCTCTCATTTCGTTCTGTCTTCATGTTCCATTGGATCAGACCTCTCCTTTTTCAATGTTGCATGCATCTGGCTTGGATGAGCTGTACTGCTCCGCAAAGCCCTGGTTTATTGTACTACGCTACTACCACCAATTTCCCGCTATCAATAATTGGCCTTAATTTCTCCCCGTCTTCCCGAGTGGAGTGAAAATGTCACGAGAACCTCATACTTTTCTGTCTTTTTTTTCTCCTTGTCCTTTTTGCGGGACCAGCTAATGCAGTGCCGTTGATGCCTTGAAACATGTATGCCAAGTCAACGTTGGGAGCTGAAACGTTTCTAGTGTCGAGAGAGGATAGCCCAGCTTAGTATATCCAATGCAAATACGCTTTTGAGAAGCCGATGATGATGCATTCCTTCTCGATACATGGTTTTTGCCAGTCAACGGCTGTGAACCCGAAGCTCGGCTTTGATCCCGTAGCTCATCATCGTGGCGTCGCACTCATCAAACAAACATCATGGTTGGGCAGCAAGACAGAAACGGTTATTATTAGACGGGAGTGCCGGGAGGCGTGTCGCGACTGAGACGCATCCACCGGCGGCCAAGCTCAGTCCTGACTCTTTTCACGATGTCTTGGCTCTGGATCTGACTTTTTACGTAAGGACCCAGCGTTCACTCCGGACTCCACTGACGCAACCCGTGGCTTTTACATAATGATATTCGAGTAAAAAAGGGGACCTTGGCACTAGACCGCGTTGGATCTTCGATCTAAATCCGTCCTTGACGAACAGTACGAGTTCCCGTTTTGCCCGTGATTTATACTTTTGATCGTATCCAAGGCAAATTCTCGTGTGATATACAAAAGCACGCGAACGAGGAGCATCTACATATGACACAAGAATTTCACATATGGGACGGCTGGGTGCCGATATCGGTTGTCGCAGCCTCCGTCAATGATTTCCAGTGGTTCTTTGTTTTGCCATTATACTAAGTGGGTCGTGGTCGCGCGGATCCTGCCGGCTATGGGTCTATACCGACTGGTTGGGTTTTCCCCATTCGGTATCATCGTGGGCTCTCAGCGACTTCCCTCAGTCGAGACCAAACTGCGTCGGGAAACCGAGATCTGGGGCAACACGTTTGCGAGTCGAGCTGTCAAGCTCATGTGGGCCGGATGACAAGGTTTTGCTGATCGTCGACTGCCTCTTGGGGGGCACTTTTGCGTTCCAGATCGGTGTGGAAAATCCACATGCCGTCGTAGTGTACCGCATCATACCGTAACGCAAGCTCCGTGCTGTATGACCAAGCCACGATGAAATTTTCACTTTTATGAGTGTCCGCGCTCCCTTTTCCCTCCCAACCCGCCATGTTTCTTTTCTTTTTGTTACGAGTCTATGTGTAATGATCTATTTTTAAAATGAGCAACCCGTACGAGACTTCGTTCAACCTCAACGTCTTCCGGCCCTCGGGATCCGATGGCGAGTCCCCTAACGATCGCGTCGACGACCTAGCCCCAAGCGCGAGCGCTACGGACGGTTCATTACCCAATGCTAGTGCAGAAAGTAATAATAAGTCGGGAACCTGGGGCCGACGAGTTCGCTTTAATAGCGACGCTATCAAGCACGCATTCTTTGGTTCCAACCAGCAGTCTGATGTCGAAAGGGAAAATCAGACATCGTCGGCGGCGATGCAGGGGGATTCGGCGCAGCCTGATGGTGGCCATGCATCTTCCGGCCGAGGCCATGACGCCGAGAATTCGTACCGGCTAGATGACATGTATCCGTCTTCGCAAAGCCCGACCCAGGAGGACGAATATTTACGATCATTCGAGAACGGGACAGGGACAACGACCCCGAGCGGGACTACGGATGCATCGCAGCATGCACACACCGATCCGACGCAAGATCCTGGAGCACTCAAGGAGGCCGAAAGCCTTCTCAGGGCTCACCTACCAGATATTAATGTTACTTCTGCCGAGACTGAAGGTACGCTTACCTGGTAACACTGCATTTCTTGTACTTTGCCGTCGCTCGCAATCGCTGTCTTGAGGATTTTCTAGACAAGAGTGACTGACCTCCTTGACAGGGCAAACAACGGATACAACACAATCGGATCAAGGCCATATCATCACTGTCAATCCACGTGGAGGTCTCTTCTTTCACATCTTGCAAGGATACAACAGCCAGCAGCAGCATGAAAATCGGAAACTTGACGAAAAGAAAGAGGCGCCTTCGTCGGACGGCAAGACATCTGCACCGTCCAGCCGCCCTTCGAGCAGGCCAAGCACGCCGACGCGCCGAAAGTGGTACAAGACGCACCAAAGCGAATCATCCTTGGAGACCGTCGGGAAGCTGTTGGAGTCGTCCTCGAGACTGGCAGCCCAGAGCGTCAAGGCTGGAGTTCCGCTGGACCCTCCACCCATGCTCAAGCGGCCACAGGCTTCGCGTACAGCCAGCGGGCGCATCAAGTCTCTCATGGGTCTCAAGCGAGAAAACGACGCGAAAATCACGGTACATGTCGCTGGTATTCTTCAACGACAAAAATACATCCTCAAGATGTGCCTTGCGCTGATGAGATACGGCGCGCCATCTCACCGCCTCGAAGAATACTTGTCAACCACCGCTAAAGTCTTGACCATGGAATGTCAATTCCTGTACATTCCTGGCTGCATGATCATCTCCTTCGACGACGTCCTGACACACACCACGGAAGTCAAGATGGTGCGAGCCTCGCAAGGTGTCAACCTCGGAAAGCTCAAAGACGTGCACCTCATTTACAAAGAAGTCCTACACGACATTATTGGCCTGGACGAGGCACTTTCGAGACTGGAAGGAATCCTGAGCGCCAACAACCGGTGGCCGGTCTGGCTTTGCATCGCAATGTACGGACTAGCCAGCATGTCAGTCTCAACCTTTTTCTCGGCGCGCCTGATCGACATGCCCGTCATCCTCGTGCTCGGCTCGCTCCTTGGCGTCCTCCAGCTCGTCATCGCTCCCGTGTCCAACACGTACAACACCATCTTCGAAGTCAGCGCGTCAATCCTATTGACGTTTCTGTCGCGGGCGATCGCCAGTATCCGCGGCGGCGACCTCTTCTGTTTCTCGGCGCTGGCGCAGAGCTCCATCGCCATGATTTTGCCTGGCTGGCTCGTGCTGTCGTCGGCGCTGGAGCTGCACTCCAAGGCCATCGTGCCGGGCTCCATTCGCATGGTCTACTCCATCATCTACTCGCTCTTCCTGGGCTACGGCATCACGGTTGGGACCGCCTTGTACGGCGCCGTGGACCCCAACGCGACGACGTCGACGACGTGCCAGAACCCGCTGAGCAAGTACTGGGCCTTTTTGCTGGTGCCGCTGTACCTCTTCTTCCTCCTCTTCACCGTGCAGGCCAAGTGGAAGCAGATGCCCGTCATGATCGTCATCGCCCTGGCCGGCTACGCCGTTAACTTTTACACGTCGCAGAAGTTCGCCGCCAGCGCCCCCATCGCCTACACGTTTGGCGCCTTTGTCGTCGGCATCCTGGCCAACCTCTACAGCCGGGTTAGGCACGACGTCGCCGCTGCGATCTTGCTGCCCGCTGTCTACGTCCAGGTTCCGGGTTCTCTAGCTTCGAGTGGAGCTATTACTGTTGGATTGCAGACGGCTACGTTGCTGACTCAGACTAATGCCACTTCGAGCGTAAGTTCCCTCTCGATCTTACTGTAGAACTTATCAGCTAACATCATTCAGTCCACCGATAGCACACAGCTCAATGCACTGGTAAGTGTAGCCATTCGTCACTTGCGCCGGCGCATAATTGTGCCCCACAAAGGACTAACAAGATGTCCTACAGGCATTCAACTTCGCCGCCAGCATGATTCAGATCGCAATTGGAATCACCGTTGGCCTATTCGGCTCCGCGCTCCTTGTCTATCCTCTAGGCAAACGTCGTGGTGGTTTATGGACTTTGTAGAAATAAGCATGTTTGGCTTTTGTTTAAGGCGACGTTTGTTCAACTGTTACTTGTATTGTTTGTAATACTCGGTCTTTGCTGTACTTGAGATAAGGATAAATGTTTCAAGGCTTGGAAAATGGGAATCGGATATGGTGTATGGAGTTAATAAGGTGCCGGCGCAGTGTATGCGAAAGATTCATTGCCCGTCTTCCATCTTGTGCAAACAAAGTATCTACCTGATATAAGACCAGTCCATGATTGCTCTAGGTGCCAAACAGGGAGGATGGGACTCGATACGGCTTTATTTCGGAGTAAATAGAGATGCTAATGCGGTACTCTCAAAAAACTTCCTATCCTTCTCCCAGCCCTTGCAGATAAAGTCCCTGCCGATTGTGAGACCAGTCACGATGACCTCCTGCCCTATTGGGGCTGCACTGCGAGGCCGCCGGTGATACCAGCCGGTGAGATGAACCCCGACGTAAATAGCAGTCCTGAACGCCATGTCATCACTCAAATCGCCGTAGCCGGCAATGATTTCTTCCGTCACGGACTTGGTATTTGCGTTGAGGAAGACCGCCTTCTCGTAAAGGTCGCCAATAATCTGTCCGAGGTCGTAAGATCGGTGGCCGAATTGAGCAAACTCCCAGTCGATGATGCCGAGCTGTGGTGGTTCGTCCCACGGTGGGTTTGAGAGGAGTATGCTGTGGCAACGCATAAACGATCAGGGAACGACCTATGGTGTTGGCTTATTGAGAATCATCACTTACTTTCCTGACCAAAGGTCGCCGTGAATGAGTCCCCACCCGTCGTCAGCTTCGGTCGATGGCTTTTGGAATTCTGCCGCCATGGCCTCTTGGACCTCTTCCAATGTTTGCCGGTGACCATCTAGAAGCTCTGGAAACTCCTCGAGCACCCCGATAAAGACATCAAATGTTACCAGGTACTTCAGCTTCCGGGCGGGGTCCTTCTGCCATAGTTGCTCCCTGATCGCAGACTGCTGGGGAGCTGAAGACCCGTCATGGAATGATCGAAGCCAGGATCCCAAATGGCGCCCAATCACCGGCGGTTGAGGCACAAGAGAGTGGGCATTGGGCGAGAATAGGATGGATTTGAAGCCGCCTGCGTTGGTGAAGTCCTCAAGAACCTGCATATTGGTTTCTCGATCGAAGAGATATAGTCGCGGTACCTTGACCTCAACGGTCTTGGCAAAGGCCTGTGTCGACGATAGACTAGCAAGATAGCTAAGCAGATGTTCATCGAATTCCTTTGCGCAAGTTAGACAGGGCTTGATGTCTTAGGAAAGAGTGTTATCATTACAGTGTGCACGGAATCAGTGCAGTTCTTGATTATGACGGTCGTGGCGGTCGCGCCCTCTTCAATCAGAAATGATTTGGTTAAAACGCCACGGTAAACAAAATTGGCGGGTCGAGTGGCTAACCTAGAAAGCGAAGAGCAGGCATATTGTGTTTGCGATAGACTGTGTAACACGACATTGTCTTCATTCTTGTCAGGCGAACCCATAATGCCGAGACTCAAGATCGATCTTGATCTCAATGGAGAAGATGGAATCCTGTTCTGGCGGTGGAAAGACGAGAGGAGGGGAAGATACCCCTGCCCTGGGAGCATTCGAAGATGCCGCAGCAGCTGCGGGGCACAGGGCCTGGTAACATTGGGTGTTCGCTCATACTACTAGGGTTGGACGTGAGTCATAAAGAGACAAATACGTTCTCCAGGTTCGAAATTTGGACTACAGAAGAGAGCGCAATTTCTGCGATGATGTCAATTCGTGCGCGAACCAGTATGTAGCAGCCTGTTGATCAACTTACTTCCAAGACGCTGAGACTAGTGTCGGCTTGCTCATCCCCATGCGAGGACAAGAGGACATTGGCAAGTGCCTGCTTGGACTTTTGAACCTCTCTGACGGACTATATTCCCAGTGTGAGCTCTGTATTACTTGCATTGACAAGATAATATCCCGTACCTCTTCGAATGAGTCTCGAACATACAGGCGCACCGTTGTGACCTCTTGAGTTTGACCCAATCGATGTATACGAGCAAGTGCCTGTTCTTCTAGAGTCGGGTTCCTTGATGTTGTTAGTGAATGGTCGGATGAGTGTCTCATCGCTTACGCACCAATGTGGCTCTAGCAGATATGCGCGTGATGCGACCGTCAGAGTGAGGCTGTAGTCAATGTCAGTTTTAATGTGGCTCCTTCAAGATTGACCCAGATTTGGAGACCATTAGCTACTTACCCGACTGCACCACATGACAGTGTGAGTAGCATGACGCGGACGGACTTATCCTTTCTGAATCGATCGACGACAGACTGTCTATCCTTTTGCGCCAGTTTTCCATCAAATCGCAGACTTGGAAACCCTGCCTGATCGAGAGCGGCTTCCACAACATCCAAAGTCAATCTCCAGGTTGAAAACACGATGCTATTGCAAAATTAGCTTCAACAATCTGTTCCGATAAATCTTTTCTTACCATTTGGTGTCTGGTGGGAGGGATTGGAGGTCAGCAACCAGCGCTTTGACCTTTGATGGAAACTGGAGAGGTGAGCCAGTCCCGCGAAGGTCGAGATCGTCTGTTTCTTCGAAGGCGTTGACATCGGTGGAAACGGGTGCGACAGGGCAACTAGGTCTATGACCACATCGGACCGCCGAGCTAGACTTCCGTGTGCACTCCGTACAAAGGAATTCTAGGCACTTGAAGAATCGTGCTTCTTGTCGTGACTGATTGCCATCGTCAAACAAGCTCTCAGTCAAATCCAGATTGGAGGTACACTGAAGACAGGCGACCGAGCCCATTTGTCTCTGGGTATTGAAGACACTTTGCGCCATTTTGTTCCAATTATAATCCTGATTATTCGACGTATCTCTGGTTTGATGTCGCGTGTGGTATCTGAGTCCCAAGCCACAGAATAAACGAAGTGCTTCAATCTGCTGAAGGACATTTCCAGAAGTGTTAGGCTTGGAGCCTTCATGGCTGCTTTGCAGCACTTCATCAATTTTGACAATGGCTTGCTGGTGCAACCGGGAATAGGCCTCTTTCTCCTCACTGTCGAAATGTACAGGGCACTCGAGGTCCGTCCGGGGCGGGAGTTCGATCGTGGTCTTGGCTCTTCGTAGCAACATGCATGAAGCAAGTCGTTTCAGTCGCTTAACGGCCTCTTCGTCCTTTCCAGACTTCCAGAGCTGCGATATGTCGGCGTCGAACTGCTTTGGTTCTGTATAAGGGTGCGCACGAATAAACTTGAGCAAGCTAGCCAAATCGCCTAGACGGTTTTGGACAGGGGTTCCGGTGACGGCCCATCGTGCCTGGGAATGCAACGCACAGATTGCTCGAGCCATTCTGGAATTTCCATTGCGAATGAAGTGAGCTGATGCACAGTTAGAAGTCAGGACACCGATGTTTATCATACGTTTGGATCATCATACCTTCATCTAGAACGATTCTTCTCCAGCGTACGGAGAACAGAGTAGAATCGCTGGAACCCGCACTTTGCCTCCATTCGGCTGATACAGTGTGATAAGTAGTTAACACCAATCGATCTGCGTAGATTGTTTGTCTTGTCGTAGATTTCTCATTGCCGTGGTAGCGACTGTACGACAAAGCTCCAGGTATAAGGTGGCTGCAGAAGTGTCAGCATTGTCCGTATAATCGAGGCAAGGAAAGAACTGACTCTGACAACTGCTCTTCCCAAGCGCTTATCACTACTTCTCATTAGTATCTTAAGCAAGGCGATATATGGTGCAGCTATACTCACATGATGGTGGTACAACGACCAGAGTAGCCGGGATAATGGGCAGGGCAATTTGATCATGACCATCGTCTATTTGCACTGGTGCTTTACTGTCCAAATCTGCTGCGATCAAGGCTATCATGGTCAAAGTCTTACCGAGTCCCATTGGGTCAGCAATGATACCGCCATGTATCTGGTCAGGTATTTCAGCTTCGTAAATGCTGGTAACGGTGTTGACATATCTGTACCAGAAGAGTCAGCAACGCACCTGTTGAATCTTGGTATCGCGGAAAATAGATAAGACTCACACGCGCCCATAGTCGCTATCTATCTTTTCCCAGATATCGGGAATCTTGTGATGATTGCCCCACCCCTGCTCGCGGCAGATCATGAAGTAAAGAGCTTGTTTCTGGTGTCTAGAAAGACAGTCAGTCTCAGGAGCAAAATACTATAGGGGTCAAGGGGCTCGAAATACCTTTTGAGCTTCGACTTGACGACACTTGGCTGTGGAGCTTCCTCCAGGTCAGTTTTGTTGCTGATCGTGTCAAGTAGACTTGGTCGCTCGGAGATCTTCTGAAGTAACAACCCTGGCATCCTTCCGACCACAGCCGAAACCATCGGGCAAGACTCTATGTCGACGAACGAGAGTCTGTGAGGATTACAATATTTTACATCCATGTGACATACTCTTGGGTCTTGGAGATAGACATCGAAATCTTGCAGCCATCTTCCAACTTCATCGAAAAGTTCCAGGTCGCCGCATATGGTGATCTCCAATTCGCAAGGTGTCGACTCAATTAGTCGAGCTTTCTTCCCTGTCGTCGTTGGCACACAACTTACGCACAAGCTCACCTCTGGGACGTCTAGAAGTCCTTGGATGATTTGGCCATGTTCAGAGTGGATGCGACCGTTGATTTTGAGTTCTTCGGAAAGGAATTTCTGTGCTGACTCGAGCCGAACATTGAACAAAGCCGGGAACCCTTGGGCGACAAGACTTTCAAATGTACCCGATATGCATGCGATCTTGAAGTGTTAGAAAGGTATGACCAGATTGAAAGAAAAGCTCACCATCCCAAAGCAACACATCTCATCGCTGGTCTCAGTCAATATTTCCTCCACACATCCATCTGTAGGATCCTCTGGTTGTGTAATGGTACTAAGAGACATCATTTTCTGCGTCGACTCGAGACTACGTGGCTGGCTCCGCGCAAAGTCCTGGTGTGCTGAGTTTGGCAGAAAGAGTTGTTGCGAGCGAACGCCAGTGAAAGGCTGGATGCACGGAATGTTGCCGTTATTGCGCGGTGATGTATTGATGATCCCGCACTGACCAAAACGAGGATCCGCCGGCTGATGATGTTCAACTGCTGCCAAGAGATGGAATCCGGGGAGTTCGCTCTGAATTTGCTCAATGCCGGGGAGAATACCCGCATGATGGCCGCAGCCTCCAAGCCTTTGGCGCTTTGCAGGATGATTGTAATCATTTTCATAGCTCATCGCACCAGTTTGACAAAGTTGTCATAGCACAACCAATCTTCTGTTCAGTCATCAATATGGGAGCTGGGAACGTCGACAGAAGAACGGATTGGCACCCGGGCTGCTTGGTTTCCGAGAATATGGTGAGTCGTGACTGACAACGGTAAATGGGGGCAACGAGCAGAAAATGGGAAGGTGCTCGGTGAGCATCCTTGATTCTTTGCACTGCCTGGCAGAACAGCGCATTCCTGCATGTCGCTTATCCACTTCTGTACGCCCAACCACTCGCGCGAGGTTCCGCTGCACCTCAGCCGAATTGGAGGGGTGGCTATGTCAGATGTCAGGCTGTCTTCAGCCATGGCCAGCGGGCACAAAAGTTTTCAAGCAATGTTCTCGCAACTGTACTTTTGCGAGTTGATTATCATTTCAACGACAACATAAAGGTCCAAGAATGTTGAACTTGGCTTGCATTTATCATGCCACCAAGATTTAGACCCCCGGCTTCCGCGCCGGCGAGACAGACGATCAAAACCGCCTTCGAGGACCTCGATAGGACAATCACTCCAGTGGACTCGCGCGACTTCTCCTCAACAACACTTGAGCATGTTCGAAAAGCAGCCTTGGAGATCGAGAATCAGCTGGCCGCGCGACAGTCACTGAGGAATATGCGACGACTGGTGCCTCTGTTTGAAGGACTGGAGCATTACTCCAAAGTCGTGGATGTTCTGTGCAATGGCACCCCCTATCTACCTTGGATATGGGCTCCAATTACGCTTATTCTGCGTGTTGCTTTGGAGTATGTCGAGGCCTTCGAGGTCATTATGAAAGGCTACGCAAAGATTGCCGAATCATTGGTCCGGTTCGAAATACTTGGCAGTGCTTTCAAAGAGAACCATGGCTTTCAGGAGACACTGGCGGTTTTCTACTCCGATATCCTACATTTTCATAAGTTCGCATACACTTTCGTTAGAAGAAGCAGTTGGTACCCCCAATCACTGCCTCTCTTTCAATTACTAATGATCCCAGGTTGGAAATTGTTGTTTCTCACATCGTGGGGGCGTTTCCAAAGGCGCTTTAATGGCATCGTAGAAAGTCTAGAGCGCCACGGAACGCTAGTTGACCAAGAAGCGAATGCACGACACATCGCCGAATCGCGTCAAAGATGGCAGGAAGCCCAGACGTGGCGAGAAGAGGAACAAGAGAGACTGACACAACAAGAGAATGAGCTGGCAATGAAGCAACTTCGCTACATATCATTGTGGCTCAAAGCAGACGATTCTGAACAGGTTACTGTTCAAGACCTTGCATCCTCCGAAGGCATCAGATACCCGGGAACCTGTAGCTGGGCTCTGAAGAATCAAAAGCTTGTTGCATGGCTTCGGAAAGACACCGAGTCATGCCTTTGCTGGCTGCAGGGGATTCCTGGCTCCGGCAAGAGCGTTTTGATGACGCAGATTCAAACTTTCATGAGATCTGACTCTCGTGCTGTCGTATCTCACTTCTTAAACAGCTCATATGCGACCTCTACTATATACGACCAGATTTTACGATCCCTACTACTACAGCTTCTCAGCAGCGACGGAGATTTGACTGCGCATGTTTACAGCAAGTATGTGATGGGGAAGAAAAGAACCACCGTATCCATTTTGGAGGAGCTAATCAAGACACTTTTTACTGCGACTTCCCACGAGCCAAGGAAGACGCAATTCAGATGGATACTGATCGATGGCTTCGAGTCTTGCGAATCCAACAAACAGGCTAGCCTGATAAGCTTGGTGAACCAGCTGATATCGAAGAACCCCCAGTCGGGGGGAACAGTCTGCAAGGTTCTCATTTCAAGCAGGTCGTCGCCGATACTATCAAAGCGTCTGGGTAGAAAGCAGATCATGTCTTTGACGGAGCAGAAGCAAGCATTAGACGTCGCCATCACGGAGTATGCTACTTTCAGGCTGAACAACTTGCGAGAAAGGTTTGATCAACTCCATCTTGATCACCATGACCTTGAGAGCATCAAGTTGGCAATTGCAAAGAAGGCCGACGGTGAGAAAGCAAAGCATCTTGACCGAACACGTGCTGAAATTCGTCTAGGAATGTTTCTATACGCCCGACTCATTCTTGACTATCTTGGTAGAAAGATCTTCTACTCCAGAGCCGAGGTCAAAAAGTCCATCGAAGATCTCCCTCAAGAGCTATTTGATTAGTAAGAAGTACCCTTATTGAATGTGCTGCAATATGTAAATACTGATTCGAGCATTTCCCAAAGCTATCGGGAGATACTCGCTCGAATAATTGCACCATTGGACGGCGAGTCCGTTGAAAGAGTCAGATCTCTATTCGGTTGGCTTGCGTTTGCTAAACGACCTTTGAAGCGTCTGGAGCTGTTGTCCGCAATTACTTTTGGTTCCTCGGACCACTTGGTGTCCCATCTTGTACCCGAGTTCATTTTGGTGGTCTGCGGGGCTCTCGTCGACGAGCGCCCTGATGCCACATTGGCGTTCATCCACAGCACTGTCAAGGAGTTCGTAATGCCCAAAATGGTCCGTATCAGAATGAGTCAGCTGACAAATTTCCCTAGTTTCCTCCAGTCCACGTCTAGCAATTTGTTGCTGAATCAGACCGAATCGACAAATGAGCATGGAATTGCCTCGATCACTTGTCTGCTGGCAGGGATGCATTTTTTTTCTGCCGATTTCTCTGAGCACGAAATCATCCTCAGAGTCGCCGCTGGGCTGCACGGGTTTCTCCTCTACGCAGCTGACCATTGGGTCGATGACTTGTTGACTGCTGTGGCAACATCCGCTGTTTCCGTTGATGATCTCCCGCTTTATCGCCTCGCAGTCACCCTCGCCGAGAAATCCAGAGGGATTGGAATCGATAATCTCTCGGAAGAGCATCAGAGGAAATGTAGTGACATGGATGTGAGGCTCAGTTTGATTCCAGACCTTTCGCTTCGGGAGCTAGCGAAATCGGCCCTCGAAACAAGATCTTCGAAGGCGCTTGAACCATATGTCTCCTTTCCGAATGGTAAGGCCCCGTCAGCTATCAATGGATCGCTTGTTTAACTTTTCCGCAGATATAGCCGAGTCCTCCAAAGGTCGAGGTGAAATCGCTCCTCGGACACCACTGCAACCTACTGTTACGGCGTATCAAGATTTTGTTAGACACCTTCTCGAGCAGCCTGATTATCCAGGTGTATCGTCAGACGAGCTTCAGAGATTCAAACACCAATTTCGCAACTCTGCTTTCACTTGCAGGCTCGGTGCTTGCCCTTACGCTACTCTTGGGTTCGCATCAGAGGCAATGCGCTATGAGCATGAGTTGGCACATAACAAACCGATAATGTGTTCCTTTCCAGATTGTAGGTATCCACCATTTGCGTCAGTGAGAGCGATGGAAAGGCACAAGAACAGGGTTCACTCAGTCAAGACCATCCATCGGCCAATTCGAAAGCTTGAAAGAACTACAAACCCAATCGGGGAAGTAGTACAGAACGAAGAAGTACCAATTCCTGCCTCGAACTCCCGTATTGCTGATCGCGCGAGATCAGACACCCCGGCACATCCGGCCACGGTACAAGACCTCTTAGACTTCGATTGGAATGAGGTTTTAGAGCGTGACACCTCAGCCTTTGGCTTCGAGTCTAACGGCCCTCGTTCTGACTCACCGTTGTTTATGGCCAACAGTCCTGATACATCACCGCCATCGATCCGTTCACAGTCAGGTGATACTTGCGGGGGAGAGGACCCAAAAACAAGCATCCAGGAGGAACGTTGCTTAACATCCTCACCAGGACCAATGCCGCCGACATGTCAATATCGATCCCAATCACCAAGTTATACAGCAATACTGCCGAATGATACAGCAGTATCGCCGACATATACACCAGGGTCGCCGACATATACACCAGGGTCGCCAATATATACAGCAGTGTCGCCAACATGGCAATATCGATCCCAATCACCAAGTTATACAGCAATACCGCCAAATGATACAGCAGGGTCGCCGACATATCTATCTGGGTACCAATCACCAGATTATACAGCAACGAAGCCGACATATCAATATCGATCGTAATTATGAGCTTAGCTCAGAATATGGTCGCCGACACATTAATGTCGTGCCCCGTTCACCGTCCCAGCTAAGAACGCTCCAACCGCGAGTGCCCCCGCCGTGCGAGCCAAGAGAGACCACTCAACCGAAACCACTGGCTCTTGATCGATCCAGCGACTATGACGCAATTGTAGATACGAAACTACGAGGAGACATAACGGTCGCACGTTACCCTCCGGTAGTCGAAGTAGGGCCGCTGCAGAGTTATTCCTCTGCTCCTACTTCGTCAAATATGATACAATGTCCTGAGTAACGTGGTGCTGTGAGGGACTGAGTTTATGAATAAAGGTTTTACTGAAGATAATTCGCTGAGCTATAGGAGATAAATGGATGTACGTCAAAGCTCAAAGTATTTATAACAAATCTTGATTTAAAACACCACCTTATATCTATATGGATAGGTACCTGAGGCCATCATCTGGACAGCTCGAAGTTCAAGGGCCCCAAGGCGGTACCTCGACCGCAAATCTAGCATGGTTGCTGAATTAAATAGAGTCAGATTTACAATAATGAAACTCGTTTGCGCTGGATGATGAGATGACTTACTCTGCATTATCAACAGCCTCGTCCGGGTCTTCCAAAGCAAGCTGTTTACACACGTCAACACCATAGCCATGGTCAGAAGTGCCGAGGGTATCTCGGAAGTGCGTCGCCTCGTGGACGATGGTGCTAAATTGATCAGAACATTGACACCGGACTATCGTGAGGATCTGAAGACCTACTCCCATTGGTTGCGGTGCTGTCCCGAGGGCGGATTGATCGCTTCGTTGAAATACACGCTGCAGATGTCTACGTCTCCGTACGTGTTTCCGACTGTCGCGAGGACGACATCACTCTGGCAGGAGCAATCGTAGCTGAACGTCGTGGCCAAGTCGGGCGCAAATTTCTAGTCGGACGATTAGCGCTTGTTCTGGTAGACGTGTGTCAAAGCGACGTACTTTGAAGGCAGTCAAGACTCGGTTGTATCGCTCGGTACTAAAGGTCCCGTACCAAGTCGTCTGGATATCACTTCCATCGGGGTTGTCTTCCAAGTGTTCTATGGCAGCGAAGGACTTATTCGTTGCGCGGTCGATGGCCACCTGGAGCGTCGCTATCTGCGAATCGGAACATGATATGAATGTCGCGGCCCAGCTCGTCGAGGCGAGGGCGATCGAGGCAAATAGGTGGGAAGTTTTCATCTTTGCTCGACTCGATGTCAGTGACTACATACATTGGAACATAGGAGTCTGCGACGTTGGCACTTTTATACAGAATCTTCTCGTTGACAGAAACGGTCGTATGGTCGTATATAACCTGTTGCTTGGCATGTCGTTTCTTCTGGAAGGTGACATTGCGCTTTACTTGGCTACACGCCAAGCGCAATTCGCTAATCTCGAGATACGGCCGCCACACAATTGGTCAGATTTGGACCTTTTATATGCAAAACAACCCTGCAACAGATCACAACGAGGGTTATGGTGCGCATGTAATGAGGATGAACTGCGCATAGATGGTGAATTGTGTCAATATGGACCGAGAATCTATGTCAAGTATATACGTTCGGGTATATCGCGTACGTTAATTGTCTCGTCAAAACCATGCGATTCATTTCGTTCGTATTGAACAGTGATGGAAGACAATCCATTCAATAGCGCGAACGGTTGCAGGCCAAGTGGTCCTAAGCGCGGCCTTGACCAGCGTCGCAGGTCCACTAAATCTATGTCGCATTCAGCACCTTAAATCAACCTCCATCGGAGCAGCAGCGCACCATTGAATTATGTCCCGACTTTGAGTAGGTACCTACTCTGGTTGATCACAGTAACTGAGATCAATCTAAATCATAAGAGTTCTTACCGAGCCGGATGTTTGTTTCGTAGGCAGTCTTAAGATGGCCATGTGGGATTTGAGTTCCCGCATGCTGCTTGGTTCCTTCCAGGAATCAGCCACCTATCACGGCGCTATTGCATGCGAAGAAATCCAAGGTGCTGCAAATCACCCGAATGAGGAAAATTTCCAGAACTGAATGTGACCAAGTCTTGCGAGTCGGCGACTATGATATGTAATTTTTTTCCCTTTTAAATTGTTGCGAGGTAGAGCCAGCGACTTGTGACGGACCGAATTCCGATCGGATTTTGGCAGTGTTGCAGATGTCCTCCGCACAGTGAAAGCGGCCACCCTGTCTGTGCTCTCGGCCTCTGCTCCGATCATCAAGACATGCATGACCCCAGGCCATACAAACACCGTTATAATCATTCATTTGTCTCGTTCTGCGGCAGAATGATACGGCATGCACTGCGATGTGAGTGTACCTGATCGTTTCGCCCACCGTGTACATTTATCCCTACAGTTAGATCGCAACGGCGGCAGTGCTGAGCTTCACGTTCTCCACGGGCATCCAACTATCGCTACCAGACTTGACTCTGGCCTTTAACGCCTGCAGCGTTACAGCGCAACGAAAAGTCCTGTTATGGGATGCGCGTGTGCATTTGAAAATATGCAAAGCGAAGTCGGGACACGGGCTTTCATAAGTGACCCTGTTCAGGAAAATAAACCTAAGTTCGCCTGCCTCCAAGGTAGTAGTTTTGAAACGGTGAATGTAAAATTCGATCTGTTTGTTTTTGGTTGTGGCGGTGGGCACTGACCACTTGACCGGAATGGTTTAAGTGCAGAAACAAAGCATCTCCTACATAATCTGATCAAGACATTCTATAAACTAGGATAGATGTCTGGTAGGAATTATCCTAGTCGGTACCGGAAAATTTCGCCACGATGAATTGGTAGGCTATCTCATAAGCTGGGTGTAGATACACGAGCTGTGGAAAGTACGGCCACTGATATACGTGGCTAGCGGTTGAGGCTGTTTCAATAGAGACGGAGGTGAGTGGTGAAGCATGACTATATGATATTTACATTTGAAGTCGGTTCGGTGAGTAGCCTATGGAAGTTGATCAGTGTTGGCAGAAGTGCAAGACACAGACGCAAAGGGGGCTTGCAAGTGTCATTCTCATTCATTCATAAACGGCTTTTCTTCGGTATGTGTGAATATATCTCATAATTCGTTCCCTCGAGCTTCTACAGCAGCATCAAATATATTTGTTGCAAGTTGAGAAAAGCTGCTGTCACATCTCGGGGTTTTCAATAACCAATAAGCGTAGAGAATCAACGCGATGGTGAGATACGTGAGATCGGAGGTACGAACGAGGGGATTGAATCCAAGAATATGGTCGAGATAGCTTTATGATGAGATCAAGTCGTCAGCGACCGATGCTTACATCTTGACTATTCGAGAAACAACTCAATTCACTTTAGCTTGGTCGGAAAAATAATCACATTCGATTTTGTCTCACGATATATACTAATATGTTTAGTACCTGTGGGCTCTGTGCGCGGTGAATTTCCCACGAACGCAACCGGGTCATCCCTTGCAGCCTCGGCTATGATTATATGTGAGTCCATTTGTCCGCGTCCTCGTCAAACATATGATCGCCATGTTAGAAGCGTTCACTGCATATTCCCGTCGCATATGGCCATCTATCTATCTGTGGAGATTTTGTTTGTACCTGCCCGAGGCCGGGAATTAGTTTAGATCTTTTTGGCATTTTCCCCTTCGTGCGAACCGAGATCTGACGTTAATGATACCCGCCACTAAGCGGCGGAATAGTATGAGCAGGCATCACACTACATCTATGGTCTGTTTGGCCGCCATGTGAGTCTGTCCTGGGCACACAAACTACAGGTACGTAGTATAGTCTCGCGTAGGGCTGTACTATTCAGCTTCCTGCGGCTGGCAATGTATTTGCTTAACTCAAGAAAGCTCTGGTGTAATCAGCAGCCCACATCTTCAGCTCACACTTGCTAGATAATTCCCCCCTCGGGTAGGATTCCGCAAAATCAACGGCAAGGTTTGAGTGAGGCAGATGGTTTCATCGGTGCCAAGCGATCGTCCGGTAGCTGCCGCGTGCAGCTGGCTGATTGGCGCAGCGAAGCCAATAAGCTCCGAACGTACATGTGTCAGGTCTGGGACTACGCACAAGAATTTTGCCACGTAGAGGCTGCGCGAGCATGTCAAGCAGTAAACAGAAGGCCATTCTAGATCTGTCCCGATCCTATGGACCATGGACTACGACGAGACCATGGAAAGGGGTGCCTCCTCTTCTCGTGACTGTAAGATCATGCATTCACGTTGCCAAGCTTCCCAAAAGTCGTCAGGCTATTGACTTACCCAACAGGCAGAATCGCCAGCAGTGACTCGATTTGCTCAGCGACATGGCGAACTGCATTGATGAGGAGAGAGCGCGAAACGAGATGGCAAGCAAGAATGGCTTCTGTGTGTGAGTGTCAGATGCAGAGGGACAGGGGAGGATAGATGTGTTTGTGTGCATTGTCACTCTGGCGGGGTCCTCGGACGAATTTGACTTTATCAAGGTGCATGGCAGTATGTATGCTGTTTAAGCAGATAAACAAGATGTCTCCCTGGTGTTTTCAAGAAGAAGTCGCGACGATAGCTGCTGTACATATCGACCTATCCAGTCTTGCCAATGTGGTGTGATAATAAGGGTAGTCCACCCTTGGCTTGCCGTCCCTCCCCATTCCAGGCGCTGTAGGGTGGCCTAGACCGTTCTATTCCGGGGTCTGAATCCAGGGTGCAGGCACCTTGGAGCTGAAGCCATTAACGGTCGCACAGGGCCTAGGTCGATTCGAGCTACCCCCGGCTTCTGCCTCGCTACATCCCCCACCAGCCGAGCGGCCACATGCATTTTACGTGCATTTTGACCACTTGATCCCAGCGAGAATCAATCCCGCAAAAGGTGGAAGCGACGCCCCAGCTCACTGGTTCCCTACCTAACCTACGAGTTACCTAGGCAGATATATCCTTTGGCCATGCCACCAATTGGCGGCCAGAGCCGACCTGGAAGTGCCCCGACGCGGTGGCCCGGCACCCAAATTTCTACCCAGGCGACCAGGATACTGTGTAGAAGGATATTCAATGAAGCGTTTCCCCAGGTCAGCTCAATCTGAATCTCCGTGGTGGCGACTGCCCAGCTAAGCTTTTCCACCCCCAGCTTCATGGATAATGCGTGCACCATACCTCGTCAACTGGCCTGGCCCGGCCCGGCAAATTCTCACTTTTGCTGCTGGCGGTTTGGCGGGTGCGCTCCCCCAATTTCCATTCGACAGACAGACTGGCTTCGACAGGCCTCCAACCTAAGGTTCGGCTGTCCCACTCCTACCCACGCGTACAGCCAAATGCTGCTCGTTGCTCCTTTTGTCTTACCTTTCCTTTTGATTTGACTTCTTCCAACGGCCATACTGCGAATCGTTGCGGAGGGCTGTGTGCGTATAACGAGTGGGAGAAACTATTCAGAACGTCTCTTGGTCCCCTCGCCTCAATGCCGAACCCCACCCCGACGACGTCCTGGTGAATTTTTTTCGAACGGCTTTGAGGCCAGTCTCGCCCCACACGTCGCCTGTCACCTCCAAGCATCAATACCAGGTACCCAGCTACCTACCTGGTTGGTAGATAGGTGGCCATTCGTGATGATGAGCCTGAAGACAGAGGCACTTCGCGAGAGGGAAGTGTCCAGGATCGCTCCCGAACTGTGAGTTTCCAATGCCCGAAAAATCCTGGCCTTTCTCTACTCCGTCAGCCCGTGGCTGCTACGTTGCGTCTCCTAAAACTTTCTGTCCTTCTGCACCGGGGAACTTTCACATGTGAAACGTATCAAAACATCTAACTCTCACAGGTTCGAGCACACTCGAAGCCTTCGAACATCTTCATTGTGCTGCGGTGACCCCACAGATCAACATGCTCTGCCCGGGTCATCCGCAGATCCAGCATTGGATGCTTTTGCCCAGCTTGGTGCTCTGAGGCTGGATGCGACACGCTGTCTCATCTCCATATTTGATCGCAAGCACCAGTATATTGTTGCCGAGTCCACCAAGGAATCCGTTGTGGCACCATACGATCAACAACAGAATGCGGGGATTTGGCTTGGTGGCTCAGCCATTCCCCGCAGTCACGGTATTTGCGAACATGTGCTCCTTGCCGCAGATGATGCACCAGACCGTTTCGGAGCCAAGCTTCAAGTCTCTGTCGTACCGGATCTTGCCGAAGACTATAGATTCTGTAATCGCTCTTATATCCTCGAGCGTCCGTGCAATCGCTTCTACGCAGGTGTCCCGTTGAAGTCGAGGAATGGCGTCAACGTTGGAGTCCTCTGCGTCTTCGACGAAAGTCCTAGGGCTGGGCTCAGTGATACTCATTTGGATTGTCTCCGAGGCCTTTCCCAGATCATCTCAGGGTATCTTGAATTCAAAGAAACGGCCACTGGCTTCGGTCGAAGCGAGCGTAGTAAGTGTCTAACATATTCTGCTCTTCTGGCTTGCCAAAACGTCCCACGTCCTTCAGACTGATCATAAGCTGTCATGCTCTGGCATCTTCTCCTACATCTTCTTTTCATGAGGCTAACTTACATCGAAAGTGGTTCGAGGGCTTGGAAGCTTTGTAGAAGGGAAAACCACCATGTCTGGCCCACAAATCAGTGTCAACAGCACACCGTGCCAGGGTGTCGGAAGTGAAAGCAAATTCAGTGTACAACGGGATCCTGTCGCACTGACGGTCGAGGATGATACGGAAGAAAGCCACGACGATCAAGCACAACCCAAAAGACCCACACCAAGTCCTATTCAAACTGGTTTACCAACAAGTGATGGGTCCAGCGGGAAATCCAGTGATCCAAAGCCGGCATCGTGCCCGGGCAGCGACAAAGCGAAATCGACCACGTTCACCGTGAATTCTCTGGGCTCTACCAGAACCATCAGCACGATTTGCCCATCGGAAAGTCTCCACCCCAAAGAAGTGAGGAATATTTTCAACAGGGCAGCCACCATTATCAGGGAATCTATCGATGTGGATGGTGTACTATTTCTGGATGCCAGTATCCGCACCTATGCTGGCCTCGTGGAGGCGGACGACGCATCACAGACGCCGGGCTCATCCCCAAATCTTTCAGCAACAGCAGGTGATTTGTACCAGGACGAGGAAAATGGCCCGAGGATTTGCAACTCATTAGGCTTTTCCATGAGTGGATCGTCTACAGTGAGCAGTGCGTCGATCAACTCACCGGATATCCAAGTTCCAGAGAAGTTGCTCCGAGAACTTTTGAAACGATATCCACGCGGCAGAGTGTTCAATTTCGACGACAATGGCTCTCCTCTGCAATTCTCTGACGAGGAAGCTGACCCCCTCAAATCGACGGAACCCGTCCCGGTCTCGCCCACCATCTCCGAGCTATCAGAGCTTGAGTCCCGCAGACGCGAGACTGAACTGATAGCATCAATATTTCCTGGCGCTGTGAGCGTATCATTGATTCCCTTGTGGGACACACGTCGGGAGAGGTGGTTCGCCGGGTCGTTCATCTGGACAAAGGCCGCTGCTCGATCCTTCACCAATCATGGAGAGACTGGCTATTTGCATGCATTCGCCTCATCTATAATGGCTGAAGTGGACCGTGTTAATACGACGACCGCTGAACAAACCAAGAGCGACCTTCTTGGATCTCTAAGTCATGAGATTCGATCACCGCTGCATGGCATAGTGGCTGCACTCGAGCTTCTCCAAGACACTGAACTCGATGCCTTCCAGGGCGACCTGCTCCAGACAATGGATTCCTGTGGTCGAACCCTCCTTGACGTGATCGATCACCTCCTGGAACATTCAAAAGTCAGCAAACTGGCCAAAACTGCCAGGCCACAGGACGAAGCCACGAAACATGAAAACAAGAGTGGAATGGACAAGTATCGCTCATTTCAGTCTCAACTTCGCGCACTTTCTCATGCGGTCGACTTGGATGCTCTGGTGGAGGAAACCGTTGAGAGCATGTTTTCATCCCACAGTTCTCAGGCTTATGTTGCTTCAATAAGCAAGTTCGAGAATCAAGAGTTTCGTATCCCCCGGAAGCCTGTCTCTACTTGGCCAATGGCAAACTCCGAAAGGAACAGCTTGGGTGATATTGGCGGTACAACACAACAGTCTGGCGTCTCAGTGTACCTTGACATTGATCCCGAGAGTCCATGGTACTGCCGAGTTGAGGCAGGTGCTGTGCGCCGTATCATCATGAACCTACTCGGCAATTCATTGAAATATACCAGCCGCGGGTTCATCCGAGTGAGTATGAAGCAGGAGCAGTATCGGGCGAAACATGGACAACCCCACGCTCGACTTGTACTCAATGTCCTAGATTCGGGAAAGGGTATGAGCCACGAGTTTCTGCAGCATCACGCCTTCGAACCTTTCACCCAAGAAGATCCTTTGAGCCAGGGGACAGGGTTGGGACTCAGCCTCATTTCACAGATCTTACACGGCCTAGGCGGAACAATCCGGCTTGAGAGTCAACTGGGCCACGGAACATCCGCCACTGTTTGCATCCCTCTGAAAACATCTTGTGTCTTGGAGAAGCCCGAATCACAATTCTCAGAAAACGTCCTGGCTTTGAAAGGACTTCGAGTCTCCCTGTGCGGGCTGAAAACTGGAGCCGAGGCCTCTGGTATATCCAGCAGCAATCCTCCGATAGAGCTTGACCTGATAGAGACAGTCTGTCGGAATTGGCTCCACCTAGAACCGATTGCGCATGGGTCAGAAGACATTCGGCCAGACATTATCGTATGCACCGACATTGCCATGCACGACGCATTGATGGCCCGAGACAGTGTCCCTCCGCCAGTGGTAGTGATATGTCATAGTGCAGTGATTGCGCATAGCCTGTCTTTGAAGTTTCGTCAAACGAGGAAAGGAGAAGCTTTCGAATTCATTCCCCAGCCGTAAGTTACTACACAGTCAACACGTTACTTGTTTGCGACCAACGCTAATATATGTAGTGTCGGGCCCCGAAAACTAGCCAACGCAATGATACTCGCCCTAGGCCGATATAACGATGCCAAAGCTTCGGACTTGGTGGCTTCCGAACCACCCCAGAGTATATACGCCAACCCTATGATCACCCCGGATTATACGCCTGGGGTTGAACTACCTGTACAATCGAGCTGGATTCCAGATCTTGCTCTATCACCAATCCAACTAATGAATCCACAACCTATCATAACGAACGATCTTGGAGAGTCGTCACCGATGCCCTTGCTACCAGAAGCCAATGAGCTGGTCGAGTTGGGACTAGATATGTCAATGATGAGTCTAACCAGAGACGAGATTCTTCTCGTGGACGACAACAACATCAATCTACAAGTGAGTTGAGACATGATGTATCCCTCGAGCTACGTACTTATTTTCTGTAGATACTTGTCTCGTTCATGAAGAAGCTCAAGTACAAGTACAAGACTGCTTCCAATGGTCTCGAAGCTTTTGAAATATACTCCGCCAGTCCCGGGTCCTTCAGTCACGTCTTGATGGATATATCTATGCCTGTCATGGACGGACTCGAGTCGACTCGCAATATTCGTACACTGGAAGCAGAGCGACACATCGCACCCACCAAGGTGATTGCTCTAACTGGACTAGTGTCGGCCGATGCACAGCAAGAGGCCTTCGCCAGCGGCGTCGACATGTACATGACCAAGCCGGTGCGATTCAAGAACCTGTCGAGTGTGCTAGCAAGCTATGCACCCCAGGAGGTCTGAGCTTGATGATGAATGGAGAAACATCATCGAGCTCTTCTTTTCGTCATTATACCCCATCATTGATGATTTATTATTATCGACATTTTCCGATCTTGTCGTTTCTTCTCCGTTATTACACGAAATTCTCCACATTTTTTCCCGGATTGGTGGCCGCTTGATGGTTAAGCGGAATCAGACTCCGCGGGCTTGGGTATCAGAGCCCTCTCAGTAATATTCGACTAGGTACCTTGTTGTGGCGCTCCATTTATCCATGGGCTAGTTCAAAAGTGATTCGGAATCATTTCAATTGCTTGAAGTTTTAATACTGTCCGTTTTAAATCCCGTTACAGACTGCAAAAGTTTCCTGGCTTTGTGCAAAAAGAACGGTATTTCGTTTTGCGGACCGTGCTGGCAATACACCGTATCAATCTGGCGAGGAACCGTTACTCGGAGGCTACGCAACAATGTTCCTCAATATACGGATTGGAGGTGCAGTGGTTTTGTTCCATGTACAAGGTGTTATTATTACTTAAGTCGAGAGTGAAGATGTGGAGCGATGAGCTTGGAAAGAAGTGCGAGTTGAGGGTGTCAAGCTACAAAGAGGGCCCTGAAGAACTATTAACCTGACCAAGACCAGAGCAACAGAGCTGCCATGGGTCTGCGGACCAGGATTGGAGCGACAATTGGTACTTGAAGAAATCAGGTAGAAAGAGATACTCTGCCCGTGGCTGAGCAAAAAGCCAGTGTTCGTTGGGTTTGTTCAAGTACCATGATGTGCGTCGCGACCTTCTTTCCGGGGCATTCTACATTGACACTGATACACATAGAAACGAAGATGAAGGAAACCAGACATGGGCGTCTTCAGCTTTTACTGTTCTCATCTCTTGTGGCCTCGGACGTAAACTCTTGGAACCTCCTGGGGGATACACCCGCAGAATACGCAGCGTCAACCTCGGTGGTCGTCAGCCCGGTGGTATCAGGAACAAGCTGGAAGGCACATATCCCCAACAAGAGTGTAGTGCCGGCATAGATGAATCCCGTCTTGGCTCCAAGGTTACCAGTGTCGACGTTGTACATGTAGGGCGTAACGAAGATGAAGAGCCAAGAGGTGATGGTCTGTGTGAAGACTCCGAGCGATATTGACTTGGCGCGCAGGTGGTACGATGGAATCTCGGCGGCGACGGGCCATGCTGCGGCTTGCAGTGTCGAGGTCGTCAGCGAAATGAGCACGTTCATGAGCACGGCAATCGCCCAGAGCGCTCCCTCGCCGGGAGCCCAGTACAGCGCCCCGATGGTGACCATGAACACAAAGTTGATCGTGAGGCCCACGAGGATCAGACTCCGCCTGGTACAACGGTGCATGTATGCGCTGTTGACGGCGATGATGAGGAGGGCCAAGCCAAAGCCCCCGATGCCAATGTCAAAGGCATGGATGGCCTCGAGGCCTGCCGTGATTAGGAAGTAGATGTTTTGAGACAAGAATGCCGCTCCAGAAACGTTGGTCAAGGAGAAGAGGAGGGCAATCGTCATGGTCCGTCGGAAGTGGGATCCTCTAAAGCAGGCGGCGTATGTGCCCTTGTCCTGCTGAGACGCTTCTTCCAGCTTGATGTCGTGTATCAAGCAGGCAAGCCGGTCGTCGGTGTGATCGCTGTTTCCGTAGATGCGCCGCATCGCGTTCCTGGCCGCTTCTGTCTTGCCTCTGGTTACCAAATAGACGGGCGACCTGTGCGCGCACAATGAGCTTCTGAGATATCAGGATGAGAGGATTCTTTTCGACTTACTCTGGTGCACATGCCCATAAAACCACGGCAAGGCCTCCCACGGCCCACTGAAGCGCAAAGACGAAGCGGAACGCTGACTGGTCAATGATGGGCACAAAAGCGCGGATGACGCCCAAAGCAAAGGCCTGGGTCAGAATAATGAAAGCAACCAAGCAAGTCTGGATGGGAGCGCGAAGTCTCAGTGGTGCGATCTGCCTGCCAGTCAGCAAATGACAGAAATTCCGGGTACGTCAAAGCTGCCTACTTACCTCGCCAGCATATGTCGTCGCAATTGAATACACACAGCCGATACCCAAACCGGAGACCATTTTGCCTGCGAGCAGTGTCCCTCGCGCGACTGCTATGTACTGCAGCGCAGTCCCGACGAGAGTCAGACACGCCCCAGCACACGCGGGCCACTTTCGTCCGAGCCGAACTGAGATCCAGCCCGCTATGATGGCCCCGATGGCCTGCATGAGCGACGACATGGCGGTCCACAGAGACGTCCAGAGCGATGGGAGATAGGGTCCGGACGCGTTGACGTCGCCAAAGTATAACAGGAACGAAGGCATTGATATGGATGCGCCGTTGACAGTGACGTCGTAGCCAAAAACGAGGCCGGCAGTAAATGAGACGGAGCCTATCGCGGGTTAGCAAGTTGAGATCTTGTTCTGGTGCTGTCAAGGACTGAACATGCATGTCAGAGTTACCCGCCAGTACTTGCGCAGGGTGGCAAGATTGCCGAGCTCGCGGTCGATGTCATCCTCGGCGAGCGCGCGCTGGACTGCCGCGTCCATTGCGACGACGTCTTCGATGTGATCTGAACGGATCGCACCCGTGGTACCATCTTTGCAGGACATTGTCGCGATTACCTCGCGCCGGGTTCGAGGACTGCCGTCGGCAGCGCGAATGGGATGCGACAGCGTTAATATAATCTATCCCGGAAATTCCGTCCTCGGGAACGTGCCAACATTGTGCGAGGACTCCTATTTCGGTAATGGTTGACTGACCCCCATACCTATTTAGGAAGATGATATCGGAAACACTCACCTTGAAGACTTGGGTGTATCGTGATCCCTGCTAATTGATCTGAGGAGAATCCGGGGTGCGGGGAAATCCCCAGCATTCTCGGGCGCTGTTGACCCATGTCGTTCTGATCTTATCGTATTGAGTCCTTGCCGACGGAAGATCCGAGGGGACGCTGGAGCCTGGAATGTAAACTATATGATATGAATACAACTGCTTCATCCCTGTTCTGAAACGGCATTTTTGATATCATTAACATCCTGACGGGTCGACTCGTGGTACTTTACGGCATCAGTATGAGGATCTCCAATCCCATCATCCCGGGCTTCGCGCCGGATCCCTCGATAGTCCTCGTCAAAGACACTTATTTCCTGGTGAACTCGTCTTTCCACATCTTTCCCGCCCTGCCGATATACACATCCAAAAATCTTCGGGATTGGAAACTCATAGGCCACGCCATTTCGAATCCATCTTACCTGGACTTGTCGCGGTCCTTTGTCAAGTACATTCCGCTTCCCAATGATCAATCCCTCGTCGTGACCGGCGGCCTGTTTGCCCCGACGATCCGCTACCACGCCGGGACTTTCTACATCGTCTGCACCAATGCCTATGAAAGTTCGGACGGAGAGCACTGCTTCCAGAACTTCTTGATAAGCTGTCCCGAGGATAAGATCCTTTCTGGCGACGGCTGGTCGGATCTCGTACCGTTTGACTTTCCCGGCATCGATCCGGGACTATTCTTTGATGATGAGACTGGCAAGGCTTACCTCCACGGCTCGTACCGAACCGGACCGCCTTGGGCGCCTGATTGCTCGATCCGGCAGTTTGAGATTGACGTCACCACGGGTAAGGCTTTGTCCGAGACAAAGTTTCTCTGGAAGGGCGCAGCCGGCAAAGACGATGCGGAGGGTCCGCACATTTACCACAAGGATGGTTGGTATTACCTGCTTACTGCCGAGGCGTCGACGTTTGAGGGCCATCAGATCAACATTGCGAGATCCAAGGATATTTGGGGACCGTATGAGGGGTTCCCGAACAATCCATTGTTGACGGCGCTTGATAAGGACGAAAGTGTTCGCTGGACGGGGCATGGAGATATATTCCAGGATACGCAGGGTAATTGGTTCTGTGTTCATTTGGGGATTCGATTTGATGGCGACCACCCGGGACGTCATCCGTTGGGAAGAGAAACTTTTCTTACGACTGTGGAGTGGCCCAGTGGTGAGTGGCCGACTATTGCGCAGACGCAGATGGAATTGGACATTGCGGGTTTGGACGAGGACTCTGGCGAGGCCGACGTCGCGCTTCCAAAGTCTACTTCCCAGAATGAGGACGTCTACATTAGTACGCCCAACCTCGAAGACTACAAACGATCTTCTGCGGGACATGCGCAGAGATACGACCTGCGAGCGCAAGGGACAGCACTTTCCACACCAATGGGAACGACGACATTCATCGGTCGGAGACAGAGATCCTTGGCCAGCGAAGCTATTTGCACTCTAGTTGTCCCGCGCCCCAAAGAGACAGATGTGCGTCGAGCCGGATTGGCCGTGTACAAAGACACTCTGCGCTACCGGTCAATCTACTTGGATCCTTCCACGCGGACGATCGTCCTTGAGTCAAAGTCCCTCGGTAATTCGGAGCCGAGAATTATGAAATTGTCAAAGACATTGCATCTGGACAGCACGTCGGTCAAATTCAAGATCACCAGCGAGCCAGGGAAGTATTCCTTCTTCTGGTGCGATGCGACGAAAGATGGCGAGGAAGAATGGACGATTGCAGCCGAGGTGGATGCGATTCTCTTATCTGCTCGTGATATGACGGGTACCATTTTTGGGATTTTCGCAGAAAAAGATGGAGGGACGAGTCGGTCAGATGAGGATTGGGTTAGATTTGAGGACTTCACTGTTGTGTAGATGTCGGCATTGACTCATGTTTCAGAAGGATTGGAGAAGTATAAAGGATTCGCATAGAAATGCTATGATCACCCGAAAGAGAGAGACATGGTGCGTGTCATTGTTTCCTATAGCCCCACAAAGACCACTATATTTAGGTGCTAGCGTTGGTGCTCCGGGTATAATCAGCGCTAGGATGTCTCACTAATTTTCGGGCCCTCGGCGTGCTAGAAGGGGTTAGTTGTATGATCACAGCACTAACCTAACCCGGTGCAAGTGGTGTCCTTCGGGGATGTTCATCATGGGAAGATGCGATGGAGTCTCTTAGTCAGACGAAGATCGCTTGCTTAAATCAACCTCCTTTTCCCCATTCGAGCTCGCCGAAACTGCATCGGCGAGATACGTAATCACCGTGAGCAAATACTTCTTTCGTCACATCATGTCAGATGACGATCAATTGACGGGCGCATCATGGCGGCAGATCTCCTGTGTATTTATATCAGCAACGAGGTCCAGAATGACCATGAAATCAAACACTGCCCAGATTTGAACCAGGAAATCAGGTCGACACTCGTCTTTGTCTCAAAGTGGGAACAACATGAATCCGGTCAACACCAAACCATACCAGCTCCCGGCTGATGCGACCTGGCTCAGTATGCACAATCCATCTCGTCCATTCTCTTTAAGCTAACAAGGTTCGCAGTCACCGGATGCTCCAGTGGTATCGGTCGCGCCATCGCGGAATTGATCGCCAGCAAGCCCGGGCATCGTTTGATAGCGACAGCTCGAAACCCGGACAGCCTGTCCTATCTCGCAGACAGCGACTCCATACTGAAGCTGACTCTCGATGTCGCGTCGCCTTTTTCAGTCGAGCAGGCTTTCAAGGCGGCAGCAGATCATTTTGGGGAGGCTTTCCACGTCGATGTGCTCGTGAACAATGCCGGCTACGAGCTGGCAGGCGACACCGAGGCTACCACCGAGGAGGAGATGCACGCTCAGTTCGAGACGAACTTCTTCGGAACCGTGCGTGTAGCTACGCAGGCCACTAGGGTCATGAGAAAGTCCAAGGACCACCGTGGTGGCATCATTTTCAACATCTCCTCGCTTGCCGGAGTGGCAGCCTTCCCAGGTCAGGCCTTCTACCATGCCAGCAAATTCGCCGTGGAGGGATGGTCGGAGTCTTTCGCGCGAGAGCTGCATACAGACTGGAATAGTAAGTCTCTTCCCTCTTATCCGTCATTTGTGGATATGCAACTCACATGGTGTTTCTTCCACAGTCAATATCTGCATTGTCGAACCCGGCGGTGTCAAGACGGAGTTCGAGCGCGGCAGCAAGAAGTTCACCGCAGTCCACCAAGACTATGTCGGCGCGGATATGCCAGCACGGCAGCTCGCCGCCTGGGTGAAGAAGGTCACAGCAGGCGGCGGCGGCGTGCCGGCCACTGCCGTCGCTGATGTGCTGTATTTCGTGGCGAGTCGCGGTGAGAAAGTGCCACTGTGGTTGCCGTTGACTGGCACGGCGTACCAACTGATCCAGATGAAGTCGCAGGCTCGTCTTGATAACTTACAGGCTGTGGAGGAATTGACACTTATTGACAAGAAATAAGCCGTTAGTCCAATGTCTCTAAGAAAACGCATGCTAGTGGGGATAATTGTGAATACACTCATATGTAATCTGGATACAGTGAGCTGGCTGTTGATATCTTATAGTTGCGAACTCCACGTACTCAAGACCCCTGTGCTCGGTCTGCTATGAGACCTTTGGACGTACTACGAGAATGTTTGGACCACGCTTGAATTTGTATTTTCTTGTTTTTTGAAAGGAGTTCGATTACAGTGGTCTGGACAAATGAAAGTATTGAACTTGCTGCATTTCCACGCCGTCAGTTAATCATCGGGACTTCAATAGTGGTGGGAATGTTGCTTACCTTGGATAGATACCTAGTTACCTATTGGTCAAGTGTCACCTTCTGGAGCAGCTGATTCAGTTTCGTGAATGTTGTGCAGCGAGCCATAAAACATAATCGAAGCGTGCCTGTCCAGCATGTCATCTTGAACGCATCTTATACTCGTGCAACCAGGGACCTTGGTCTAGACAGTTCGACCCGAGCATTGGATACAAATCAAGATATCGGTTATATAAAACATATGCCTAGTCAATAGTATTGAGACATTTAAGATATAATTGGCAACTCATGAGGCTTGATAGTATTTCACCACCAGACGGTGCTAGACATGGATACATAAGCAATGTACCTAAGGTTAGTACAATGATTACTAAGTCTAGATCATGAGAAGGCCCGTATCCCCAATATAGTACCTCGTAAGGTAGATTCAATGCAGTCCTCACGGATTAAAGTAGTCAGAATGACACTCAGTCCCCTAACTACTACCGGTATGCTTTTCAATTAGTTGTACAAGAGGAAACGGGTGAAGGGTACGGACTTTCATTGGAAACCAAACCTGCAGTAAGCTCCCCTTTGTGACTTCTATATTTGAGTCACTATGCCAGCAAATCGTGGCTGATCGTGAGGCTCAAGCCCACCCATAACGGGTCCCCAAATTTGACTATGCAGCCAGTCAAGTCGTCGGTTGGATTGATGCTGCCACCACATGTATGCCATTAAACAGGTCTTCGACGTCCTGAATCCCTGCCTCCAGCGAATACTGGTTGGTTATTTACTAACCGCAGCCACAACTCAATACGTCAATCTGGAACGGAATTCCATGATATGGATGGGCTCCATATCCAGGCTGATTAGCTCAAACGCCACATGCCTGGTTCCGTTAGCATCACTTCTTCCTGCCGCCATTAATCCAATTGATACCAGGGGGGATGTGAACGTGGCCTGCTATTCACAGTTAGCGAGATTAGGTAGACCAGCACTGGAGGCTCTGGTGGTCCGCCTGCCGAGGGAGCGTCCCGCTTCAGACAGATTGGCAAAAGGTATACAATGTATCGAGGCGAAGTCGCTGAAGGAACTCCGGTATGAAACCGTAGACACCATACTCTGCAGCGTCCTTGGCGCGTGGGCCCAATCAGATACTATTGCTACCCTACCTACATAACCTATGTACATATGTACCGGAGGTCATGGTGGGTTGCACCTTTCCTCAGCCGGCAGGTATCCCAGTCAGCCGTGCAGATTGACATGCATACCATCCCCGCTTTCGTCCTTTCTTTTTGCGATTCGTCAGACGACACTGCTGAACATTTTCTCGGTACCTCATACACCGTACGCAGTACTTGATCAAAACTTTGCTCGACCGACGAATCAAAGTTGCAGATCCCTCATCCCACTCGTCCTAGTAAATCAGAATGCCAGTCATGCAGGACAACGCCGTTTGCAATAGCTTCAAATTGAAAGACCTCACAATGAGCCTCAACCACGGAGAACAAGAAATGATAAATCTCATCTTGTCCCTCTCCACTTGGCTGAAATACATCTTCTATCAGAGCCCATTTTCCAATTGCAATCACCATTCGACAGTACATCCAGATGACATCCAGCTTTCCACCGCAACAGGGCAACATGCTGTGCTGCCACTGTCGCGAGATTTTTGCTTCTTCTCGGCACTCTTTTCGAGAGTGCGACACACCTCTTGATTATGCAAATGACTTAGAAGGCGCATTGCTCGACGCTACTTCTATAGCTGTAAATTGTACTATATATTTCACGTGGAAGACTTTGGCTGATCTTCACAGTGGTCCGCTTCTTCTCGTCGCTTTGAACCCCAGGAGACGATTGTATCGCCTGACCTGGCACTATCGATTGAGCTGGAGCCATGGCAATCTTTCAAGGACCATGTCCAGAGCTCCGAAAGCCTATACCAAAGTGACGCAGACCTTGGCAACAATGGGACAACTACCAACAAAGCTTCTTCTCGCCCCGAGTATCATTCTGCAGCCATTCGCGAATCTGATGATTGGCCTCTCGCAACAGTGTTCCCAGATAGTTCTGAAATTGGTATCCCCGATGCCGCCAACTTGCACGCGCCACATCAGGCGAGCCAGAGCTTGGCGTCTTCCCTGAGAACAACCTGTGTCCATCATACTCGACGCCCAAAAGATCAAACAGACCAGCTTCGGTCTTTCCCATGCCCACATCCATCAAAGTACACTCCTGGTGAGACTTGCGACGCGACGTTCTCGCAACGTCGAGAGCTGGACCGTCATTCGCGAACTGTTCACCCCCATGGTGACGATCCGATCTATTGGTGCAGGTGCTTCTACCAGTGCGCTCGCAAGGACAACTACGTACGGCATCTTAAGAAATGTACTGGGAGAGATCGTCAGTGGGACACTTACGGCTGCGTGTGCGGATTTATCAGCGTCACAAAGAATGATCATCTAGGGCATATTCGTGGCTGCAGACGTAGCAGGTCGGCCCATGACTCTGGAGAGCGTTCGGAAGCCAAACGAATGAAGGATTAATCCTTGTATTAAGGGCTTAGGCATGGCCAAATTGAATGGACGAGAAGAACTTTGGAGAGCAGCTGTTCATCGAATTTAGAAATCGCGTAGCGTTGGTCTTGGCTCAAATTTGTCAAAAGACCCACCTGGACAGAGTTCATGGAGTAGGTATCAATTGGATTAATGGCGGCAGGAAGAAGTGATACTAACATCGGAAATGGGTGAATTCAACAGCTCGACCTGTCAACAAAAACGCATGTCTGGGTCTAAACTGCACAGGATGAGATGGGACCAACAAGCCATCAACCATAAACTAATCATGTGTTTCTTGCTGGCAGGCTTTATGATGCCGCCATTGCCAACTACCTACCTCCATACAATACTGACACCTAATACTCGGCCACAAACCCTATTTACACAGGTAGGTAGGTCGGGTGTGCTCCCGAGACGATCTCATACCTATTCGCTGTACTTCGTACTAGTCCCCAAAGCTCTCATCCTCCCCCCACACCCGCCCTCCCCTGTCACTCCCGCATGCCCTTACTTCCTTCTAGAGCCGGCAGGGGACGAGTTAGTGATTGCCACTGTCACATTCCGAACCTCCACGCACACTGGCCCGCAGGCGGCGTCTGCCACCCTTGCCCTACTCTTCAGCAAGGGTACAAGCAGCGACTGCAGCGCAGCGACATCGTCGAGTACTTGACAGAGTACGGCCTGAGGTACGATCATTAGCTTGAGTCAGTCAAGCACCTTGTAGGGATGGTGAACGCATCGTGTTTAGTGCTCTTGGTCTTGTTAGTGGATCGGGTTTTTGCGGTCTTTTCCAGGGCTCTTGGTGCGTTCGAATTTGCAGCCTCGACGATGATGCGTTATACTTGATCTTGTCTTGCTCTCATTACCATCAAATCTATACCACAGCCGCGCAGTCGTATGAGATATGATTGTGGTCCTGTCCTGCAAAGTGTTAACCATGCAACACTACTACACAACATGGTACAGTTATCGGTTGAGCAACTACTGCAGGTCCGAGTTATCCTTTCGAAGATTATCTGCTAAAGCACTGCCAGCTGCGTGCGATGCAAACCACTATCGGACCTGGGTCGGTACGGAGTGCTTGTTCCACCTGGGCAGGAACCCTGCTGACGCTAGGACACAGACTTAAAGTCCCAAAGGCGGACGGGCTGACGGATACATTGTATAAGGAGGTAGGCAGGAGGCGCGGGGGAGCTCAATTAGGTCACGCCCGCTACAGTGAATAGGTGGCTAGCTTGCCCCCGAATCCATGATCCTGGGTTTGATATGCACGTGGAGTGGTCTCGTTTCTTCTTCTTTTCAAGTCGTGTACCTGGCAGTCGTGGGCCGGAATTTTCATCTCAGTCACTGCTGTCCTGGCCGCACTCAAAATTTGTACTTGCTATTTGAGGCGCGTGCCACAGATTATATTCAAAAAACATGATTGGACGCGGTATGTGGACTGACTATTGCCGAACCACATCAGAGCAATTATCCCATGGATCTTGTCAGATCCCTGCCTTTTTTTTTTTTCTTCCTCTGTCGACCGACCTTAGATACCTCATCATGAGCCTCAGGCTAGTAGTATTCGGTGGGTGGCTCTGCTGGACAGAGATATTAAAGTCGACCTTCCCCTTCGACATTTGACAGAGCATCGGACATGCCATAGGTCATACTCTATTCATTCACTTCGAAGGCCCGTAACATTCAAGGACCATTTCGGATACAAACAACAACATGTCATCGAACTTCTACCGGCAACATGATAGCGTCCAGGCATACGACTGTGTCGGCTGTCTCGCTTCACATCCGTATCTTTGTGAAGCATGTCAAGCGTATCTCTATGAACAGCTCAACTTGGATGAAATTCTCGACAATGTTGCCGAAGCTCCAGATTATATGACACCGCCTGGTGAAGGATTGAGCGCACCCTCGACGGGCTATAGTCCTATTTTGCCCTTACAATTCCGGGAGGCATTCTCAATACCTGGCCTGGCCACTGAAACTTCATACGGAAGAGACACTGGACTCAGCGGGATCCAGTCAATGACAATCACAACTGCTTCTCATCTTCGATACCTTTCCCCCTCAGCCAACGGTCCTGAGACCGTTCATCCCGCGTCAGCTCTCAAGAACACTCGACACATGCCAGATCTTGATCTCAAGCACAATATCGTACCGAATGACATATACCTGTCACCCTCATCCTCTTCGCCGGCAACTAACGTTGCGGAGATTCAGCGTCCTACGCCTCAAGCAGATCAATCCCGCCAATTCCGATGTCATCAACCCTCGAAACAATCGCCAGGGACAACATGTGATGCATCATTCACGCAAAATAGGGATCTTAGCCGTCATGTACGCTCCGTGCACGCACTTCAAGACGAACCAGTCTACCAGTGCAGATGCTCGTACAAGACCGCTCGCAAAGACAATTATAGGCGTCATCTCCGTGGATGTACCAAAGGCCATGAATTGCATACTTTTAGTTGCATATGTGGTCTCGCATACGGTGAGAAGATGGACCATGTGGCGCATCTTGGGCTTTGTGGAGGTCGCAAATAGGCGTTCGGAAGAACATGGGTCGGCGGTAAATGCCATAGCTATTCAGCACATCTCCTTTGAAGCTAGATGGGGTCAACTCGATTTTCCTTCCAGACTCTTCGTTGCTTTCCAAGTTCGTGATGACTTGATCCCATAGCACCTTTGGACACTAATTGATCAATTCAGTGTCATCCTCATCTTCTCCATTCTTCTTCCGCCAGCTCAGTCGGGCACCCATCCGACTCCAGGCGTACCTCGCTCTCTCCGACACTTTGGTCTTCCATTCCAAAGCTCTTCTAGTCCATTGAGTTGCGAGTAGGATCTGGAGTAGAGTCCGCCTTTTCGCCGCGACGAGGCAGAAAATGATGACGACAACAGTGAGAGGGCCGGCAACCGTCCAGAAGAGGACTTGAATCCCCCTCCAGTCCAGCTCAGTCTCGTCGCTGCCCATGCTGACGTATGACGCGACGAAGCTCAGCGGCAGAAATACAACGGTAACAGTGGTGAAAATGAATATGACCTGGGATTGGTCGTCCTTCATAATCTCCGTTCGCTGGCGGATTTGTTCCACCATCCAGTCACAAAGATCAATCATCTTATTGATCTGTTGCATGTTCTTTTCCAGTCTTGCGTCCTGGCCGAGCAAGATTTCGTACTCCATTGCAAACAGTCTTTCCCGCTCCGCATAGAGCTCGGCCTTCTTCGAGTATGTGGCTGGGCTCGCGATGAGGTCAAAGGAGCGCACAGTCTCCCTCTGCCACTCGTAGAACTTTCTGACGAGGTCCAGATCATCGTTGAGGGCGCCGATCTTCAGAATCTGGCGCTTGCTTGGCCGTCGCAGAATTTGAGATCTCTGCATTCATCTGTTATAATTTGCTAAACTCTGTACTCGAAACGGAATGTCCTCCCAATTCCTCGTGTGAATCCACTTACCAGATTGCTTGTATATGCATTATACACATCCGAGGCATGCTTTTGGTTGAGGACTGGCAGACTGAGAAGATTACCGACAATTTGAGTGGCCAAATAGTGTGGCCCGACAGAAACGAGGAAAGATTCAGGCCCTTGTTCGGACGAAAAACTTGTCGGCGAAATCAATGCCCTTTCTGCTTTTCGAACCTGATCTTCTGCCTCCAGGCCCACCTTTGACAACAAGCTCATCTGCTTCCGTATCTTGGAGCTTGTCAAATGTTTCGTAGCTTTGTGAGGTAGGTCGTCTTCATAGAACCATGCGATCTGATGGAAGATGTGCGGCACCGTACAGATGTAGACGACTATCCATCGAAGCGAGTCAAGAAGCTGGTGTGGTAGACCACGTTGCTCTCGAAACTCATCGTCGTATGTAACCCCGTCTTGGATGTACACCAGTTTCTGTAAGACAGCTGCCATCGAGTTGCGACTATTCTGCAGTAGTTCGTGCTGGTCTTCCCGGCGCCGTTCCAATAAGGCGGAAGCTTCCGGTATCGCACACAAGCGAAGCCGATCTTCCGGTGCCGAGCCCAATACATGGCGGCCACGGAGGTGCATTATCGCCAATTCGAGACTGTCATAAACAACGCCTCGGTTGCAGTCGCTACATTTCAAGTCGTTGGCAGATGAACCGCGATACTTGAGACCGTCTTCTCGGATCCTCGTGCGGGATATGACCCACCGGGTCTTCGATACCTGGTCTGGGTTATCCGGAAGTTCGGGATCTTCGTGCAGATTAGTCTCTCTCATGTGCAGGCCTTGTGTGGGGTCCTGGGGCGGCGCCGTCAGTACATGGACGCAGAGAGTGTTGTCTCAGTGTTTCCTACCTTCATGATCATTGCCAGTGCCGCGAGGTACTTGCCGACTAGCGTGGATCTGAACTGGGGGGAGACAAAGGATTCCAGGACCCGCAGTGATACATCAAAGTATTCCTCTACCGTATTCAATACCTCGGTTGACAGGCTTGAAACAGACACAGAGCCTAGGCGACTTTTGCTCTTGTAGAGACTTCGCCTGTCTTGCTCAAACTCGTCAAAACTCAATATCCCAGCCTCGCTGTAGGCGTCAGTATCGTCCAGTGCCTGGTACAGCTCTTCCATCAGATTCTCGTCGAAAGCTCTGTTTTCCGTGCGGGTAAGCTTTGATTCCGTACGGATAATACCTTCCTTGAAGCCTTTGTTGACGTTTCTCTCGTTTCCAGCTTCCATGTGACTTAACCAGCTAAGAAACGGGGGAACCCTTTTGTTCAGATCCGGAATGTCAAGATCGGGAGCTACATCCATGATGCGAATGTAAGACGATGCCACTGTATTGGGGGCGAGATAACCTACAAGCCAACGTTATCTCAGAGGAGAGGAGAATAAATCCTTTCTCGTCTGCCTTGGTTTTACTGCTGTCAGAATCTCGAGTCTTGATACTCCTAGTCGAATGATGCGATGGCCCGTCCGATAGTGAAGAGTCCGAGTCGCTATCGCTCGAGGCTACACTGTCGCTCGAGCTGCTGATCTCGCTCTCATCCGACTTAGATAACTGAGATGGATTGTCTAGCAATACTCTTATGCACGGGATTTCTGTCAACTTCAATAGACTGTTCCATTTCGCCGCCGTCAAAGGTTGGTCGTTTGGAAGTAAGAATCGAAGGTGACTTTCATCCACGTCTTCCACCCCTGAGCGGATCAATTCTGACCGCACTGCGATTTCAAGCTCCTAGACCTAGAGCGTCAGATTGAAGCATAATGGCGACAAGCAATTTTCTGCAACTCACGTAAAAGCTCTTGCACTTGGTGGACGATATGTAGAACAGCCTGCGATTCTCATCCATGATCTGAATGACGTGCTCGCCTACGTCACCGCGTTCGATATCGTCATGGATAGTGATATTGTTTCCTTCTAATACATCTCTCGGATGACCGCTGTAGGTGAGAACCCCTAATTTGACTGTCAGACTTCGCGAGACGTTCTCTACAACATGTGACTAGGTGTACCAGGGTATTCATACCTGACTTTGTGATTAGAAGCCAACTCTGTCGCACCCAGAACTTGTGAGTCTCGCCTCCTCCTGCTCCAGTTTTGAATGGCCAATTTGAGTACTCATCAAGATCGACGTTGGTCTGATCAAAAGCTTCATGCAACTTTCGTTCTCGACAAGTTTCCGGATTGTTATCGATGGCAGATGCGTCGCTGGGACTTGCATGCAGGGTTGGAATCGATACGAAACATGCCGACTCGAATGTCTTGTCTGATATGGCCGTGTCGCATCGAAGAATCGTACCAGGTTTGATGCTCCAGTCGTCGTTTCGTCGTTTGTATCTGAGTGTATCGATCAAGTAGCTCACAACATATCGGGAATCTGCATCAGAGCACAGTTGGTCCAGCGCAATGTACTGTGGGGAACACGTTTAGTGGGCGCCTTTGCGATCTTCAGTGGACTACCCACCTCAAGCTCTTGAAGGTTCATGGAAGGCTTGGTGACATGTCTAAATTCTGTGAGTCGGAATAATAGAGAAACAAAAGTCTCCACAATATTGACTTACATCCATCTCATCTGAGTGAGGGTGTTCTGATTCATTCTTTGCTCAGTTGATTGAGGCGCTTTGGGGAGAAGGACCAACTCTAGTGCGGGCAAGGTAATCGTGGATGGCACCTGCCTGTAAACGCGCGCTGCATCAATATCAAGACGAGAAGAAGGAACGACCCCCTTCGTCGTCAAGGTTTGTTGTCTGACCGCTCGAGGTTGGAATTTGAGGCTTCCCTTTCCTCTAGACTTACAAACCACAATCAGATCTCTCTGCTTGGCCTCTTTCCGCAGACTCAGCGCCCGGTCTTCCGTGTCTTCGGATCCTGAAACGTCGCTTGTAAAATATGAGCTTTTTTCCGACCGGCTTGCACGGGTCGTCCTCGAAGACGTGCTCCTGGTCGAAGTTGATGGGCTACGTTTCGCCTCCTTCTTCGACTTCTTTCTCCCTACTTGAAGATCGAGCGGCGAGGTTGAGGGCGATGCAGGAATCCTGGTTTTAGGCTTGGAAATCTGTTGATATCTCGCCGGCGGAAAAGTCAGCGGCAGTCCGGTTCCCAGTGAAATTTTGTCGCCGGCACCATTTTGATCGCTCTTGGACTGGATCTTCTTTCGCTTCCCAAATATGAAATCCGCTGCTTTGCTCGACTTTTTCTGCAAATCATCATCGGCAGACTCGAATTGGATGACACCCGGTGGCGGCGGCGGCGGCGGCATTGGCTGCGGCGGCGGCATTGGACGCGGCGCAGTGCCTCGCCCAGCTGGTGGACCCCACGGAAAGTTGGATGCCCCCGGAGGTCTTCCGCTCGCTGCCGGTGCCGGTGGCCTTGGACGGTCCATTGGCCACATTAGCATGGTAATGGCCCAGTCAGGCTCAATGACCTTGTCCCAGATCTGTGGGAGAATGATTTCTCCATCCGGTCCCAGCAGGTCGTAGTGCCCAGCCTGTACGTGAGGACCGATGACGTCCACATGAAGAAAGGCCTGTTTGATCAACTCTTCCATGCCCTAATAATATGTGAGTCATGGTCCATTGTCTTGCTGGGTCTGAAGTAGCACTGACCGGCCATGTCTGGCACAGGTGAAATGGGAAGGTGAATTTCCTCCCCACGGCATCTTTGAACCGAATCGGGGCTTTGTCTTTTCCCAACTTCTGTTTCCGCAATTCCTCGGCTTCCAGCTTGGCTGTCTCGATTTCCCTCCTCTTAGCAGCCTCTTGCTCCTTCTTTTTCGCCTCATCGACATCTTTCCACATGCGCATCGTGACGAACCATCCCGGCTCGACGAACTGTTCCCAGACCGAGGGCAAAATGACACTGCCGTCTGGACCAAGCAAATCGAAATGGCCCTGCTTGACATGGTCTCCGATGAATTCTACGTGGAGCATGGCTTGCTCTATGAGCTCTTCCATTCCCTACACCGGTCAGCTCACGCCTTACGACCTCATCAGGTGGACAGTCTCAACGTACATGCCAAGTTTTACATATGGCATAAGGAAAGGTGAGTTTCCTGCCGGTCGCATCCTTGAGTATAATCACTTGCTTCTCCACTGGCTTCCGTTCAGAGGCATTACTCGGCTTACCGCCTGAGTCTTGGGCTTCGAGTCATTTGTCAGTAAGTTTCTTTGCAAAGCGTTGGAACGCATCTTACCTTTGGAGTCTTCATCCCTTCTTATTTCCTCATCATTTTCGACGGTAGGCTTCTGATAACTTTCCGCCATGTCGAGATATTGCGCGAGCACTAAGACATGATTTTCTTATTGAAAGAAAGGAAAGAGTATCTGCAGCCGCCTCGCTGCAGGTTATATGCAAACGATTTTCTGCAACAAAAATGCGGGGTTGGTAATACAGAGCAGGATCGCTTTCCTGGTTCGCTCAGCCTTACCATTGTCTGCGCCATCGCTGATTGTACGACGGGCGCGCAGAAGATCGATTGGCCTTGACGCGACTCATTCTTCAGCCCGGGTTTGGTGCAATTGTACCAGAGGAACAAGATTGACAGGCATCAACACTTTCACGAGAATACTCTCGACCTTTTCACGAGCAAAACAATGTTTTCTGCTGTGGTCAAACTTGAATCTGTGTAATGCGTATGTAGGAGCGGATGCTACCTAGCTTCTCAATAGAGCTTAGGTTAGTGGATTATGGGGGCCAAAAATACGATCGGATGGGCCCTCATTAGACTGTGGCAGCTGCTCACAGGCTCAGAGGGCAGGGCGATCTGGATCCAACTGATAGCAGGCCACAGCTGCTTGCTCTATCAATCGGCCTGTTGAAATCAAAGACCTGGGTATTTGTGTTAAAATTCTTGTTTTTCTGGGCATGAGTCGCATACTGCTCGTGAGTTGCACTCAATTCGAACTCCACCTTGGCCGATCTACGGTACATTTTGCTGCACATGTCGTTCCAAGCTCCAACAATACCATAAAATCGGGGCAAAAAGCGGTGCTCGGTTGACCAACAACACAAATGCATCATGTTGTTGGTATGAAAAAAAGCGGATTTCCCCTCAGGAGAATATGCGCAAGTCTACTTGGCCGCGGTTTGTTATTTATTCGCTTTCGTCTCGTGTTTCCGTTCATCAAACTGTTAGACAATATCCACTGTAGCTTTATTCTGATTGCACTATCAACACCATGGGTCTATACACAGAACTTCCCGGAAATGTCGAAGAGGTGGATGTCATTGTGGCAGGAGGTAAACCAATTCCCTTTTTGAACCCCAAAAAGTCCTCCAGACATAGTAACTTATGCACTGACCTGAACCCAGGTGGAACAGCCGGTTGCGTCGTCGCCGGACGACTTGCCCAAGCAGGTATATCTGTCCTGGTAATTGAAGGCGGACCCAACAATTACAATGACCCGAGCATCATTCACCCGCTCATGTTCATTACCCATTATCTCCCCAAGAATAAAATGACGAAATTCTACCTTGGCGAGAAGGAAGAGCAGCTGGGCGGCCGACAGCTCTTTGAACCAGTCGGCAGCGTTTTGGGCGGCGGCTCATCCATCAATATGATGGTGTACAGCCGAGCGCAACGCTCTGATTATGACGAGTGGAATATGCCTGGTTGGTCGGCAGACGAAATGCTGCCGTACTTGAACAAGGTAAGTTCAATTCAAATTGACGGTTACCATCCACCATTGCGATGATGACTGATAAGATGCGTTGAAAGCTCGAGTCCTACATCGGTCCAGGCGACAAAGCCAAACACGGCCACGATGGCCCGATGCAGGTCACCGCCGGGCCATTCAACGTTCCTAGATGCGAAGATGACTTTATTGCCGCGGCTCAAAAAATCGGGTACAACGAACTCCAGAGTCTGTATGACCTCGACGACACCAATGGTGTGCAGAGGGCAATGCGCTTCATCGGCCCGGATGGCAAGCGCCAGGATACAGCTCATCGGTATATCCACCCTCTGTTGCAGGATGAGAAACACGATAATCTGCATGTTGTGGTCGAGTCCGAAGTCGTACGCGTCACATTCGACGACAACCAAAGAGCAGTTGGCGTGGAGTTCCGGGCAAGAGGGACCGAAGGCCCTGTGCGCACCGTCAAGGCCAAGAAACAGGTGATTGTTTCTTGTGGTGTCTTCGGAACTCCTCAAGTCCTAGAAAGATCCGGAGTCGGTCGCACCGAAGTTCTGCGCAAGGCCGGGGTCGACATGGTCGCCGAGAATGATGGCGTCGGCGAGAACTTCAATGACCACAACATGATCTTGTACCCATACAAGTCAAGCTTGACGCCTGAAGAGACTGTTGACAGTGTACAGGCAGGGCGAGTCACCCTCGAGCATCTCCTCGAGACTGAAGACAAGGTCATGGGATGGAATGCTCAGGATATCCATGGCAAGATACGACCTAGCGATGCTGATGTTGCAAGTCTAAGCCCGGCCTTCCAGAAGGTCTGGGACCGAGACTTCAAGAATGTCCCTAGCAAGCCAGTGAGCGTTATGGCGACGATCGGCGGGTTCCCGGGAGATCCTGCGACGCTGGCCCCAATGCAATATCTTGGCGTGTCGACTTTCATCCTTCACCCGTATTCGCGAGGACATATCCACATCACCGGCGTAAAGCCGGGCGACGTAATCGATTTCAAGGCGGATTTGTTCACAGACCCCGAGAGCCTCGATCTCGAGATGATGAAGTGGACGTACAAGACGCAGCGTGAGATTGTACGCCGAATGTCGGTGTTTCGCGGCGAGCTGCCGGCAGGCCACCCGCCCTTCTCCGCCGAATCCAAGGCAGCATTAGCCGGTACCGATAAGCCCGAAGGTCTTGACGGACCGCTGCCTGCAGATATCAGCAATATCGAGTACTCGGCCGAGGACGATGCTGTGCTGGAGGCCTGGTTGAAAGAGACTGTTGGTCTAAGCTGGCACCCGCTCGGTACCTGCAAGATGGCGCCGCGCGAAAAGGCCGGCGCCGTGGACGCGAGCCTCAGCGTTTATGGCGTCGAGAGGCTCAAGGTAGTCGATCTGAGCATCGTTCCTGGCAGTGTGTCTGCCAATCCAATGAACACCGCCTGCGCGATTGGAGAGAGGGCCGCTGATATTATCTTGGGCGAGCTTGGCAAGATGTAGATTTGACAAAAGACATCATTCTGGGCAATCGGCTTAACCGATCTTAGACTTTGGAGACCGCCCCAGAAATCTAACCCATCGCGATTTTGCCCGCCAACCTGTCATGTCTTGATTTAATGTGCTGTTTGACCGTTTCCACATCTTCATTCCAGTCAGAGACCACCAATACCACCCGCCCATAACGAGAAGTGTTAGAGGCAGCGAGAACGCCCAGTAGATCCAGAACTTGTCCGAGACGTATGGAGAAGAGGCAGACTCGGAGTCGGCGTCCGACTGCCAGTCGAACATGCCCATGCTGAATATTGACGCGACCAAGGTGCAGGGTAGGAACAGTGCAGTGATGAATGTGAAGACAAACGTCGATTGCGCCATTGAGATGCTATCGTAGCTGTCCTTTTGACTGATTATGCTGAAAAGAAGATCGGCTTGGTTCTGAGCCCGTGACATGGATTCTTCATTTTTCTGCTCAGCCAGAGTCAACAGAGCCTCCGTCCAGCCGGCATAGCCCTCGAGATTGCCAGCGTCTTGAGGTCGTGGGTTTATTCGAGCGTCTTTTAGTTGTGACTCCGTTCGGTTGAGTGAGTTAAGGAACTGCCTTGCCGAGGAGAGCCTACGGCGTATGATTGCAAGGTCAGCCAAAGTTGTATGTAAATTAGCCGTGTTTTGCTTGATCTCAACGTTCTGCGGCCATTCGTCCAGATCCCTGTGTTCCTTTTCCCAACTTCGTGCAGCACCGAGTCTACGCTCAATGTCATCAATCTTTCTTGAAGTTTTATACGCACCGAGGACCACTCTGTCCAGATGCACTTGCAGACAAACTTCTGGGAGAACCCGGAACTCTGACCAATCCGTCTGCAAGCTCATGAGCGGCGATATGATGTTCTCGACGCCGTTGTATTTGCCATCTGCGGCGTGAAGTTGACTGTAGCTGACGAGAAAGGCATCGGTGTGTTGCTTCTGGCGGCTATATTTCAAACTCAGCGTTGACCAGGCAAAGATGGACCCAGTCACGACGGTGGTTACAACCCAAACACCATCGTCGGCTGTCGGAGAGTGTTCTTGGCGACTCGGACATACGAAATGTAGACCATCATGAGAACGATCACAAATAGTTGGCAATGTGCTGGGATGAAGGTCAAAGAACTTTTCGACCGCCTCAAATGCCCCACGACTTAGAGACAAGCCCCAGGAATCCTCGCTTGACGCGACACGATTACAGACAAACAAATTCATGGTATTTGCGTTTTGTTGTCTTGTCTCTGTGATCCATTGGTTGATGTCTGACTCAAAGCTCTCGTTGGAGACCATGGCCTCGGGATGGCCAAACTCGCACATGTTGCATTGTGGCTGGCCGGGGACGTCGCCCTTGCGGAACTCATACGCGCGCGCATAGTTTTGTCCCCAGGGCACGAGGTTGTAATGAATGCTCCGGTACATGCGGGAGATGGTCTCATTCCGCTGTTTGTGAAATGGAGAAGCAGGCCAAATCTTCTCTTGCGTCTCAAGAGTATCGCGAGGGTAGATTAGCGAGCGCCGCAAAGATCGCTGGGCCCCATCTTGACGGCCGGTTTCGACGACCGACTTCTCCTTCTGCAAGTCGGATGGCGCATGTTGACTGTTCATATCCATTCCCAGTGTACGGTCTGGATGTATGGGATGAAGGAAGGAGAGGAAGGGAAGCAAGAAAAAGATTGGGGCAATGACAGTGAGAGGTTGGGGGCGATGGGCCATGATCGTCAATCAATCCATGTCGAGCCAGGGTCGCAACGAGCCAATGCGTGGATGCAGTCAGGACTCAGCAGCAGCCTGCACCTTCCCCCCGACTTACAAGTTACAAGAGATAAACAACGACCGTCACACCAGCCAAGCCTTACTATCACATCATAGCCTCTCATAAACGCTAGATGGTTGTCAATTGTATGAACAGCAGTTAGATTTGGTGTACCAACAATTATGGCCATGAATTTTGATCCGTATTATCTTCCCCCTAGGATTGGAAGTCCGGGGCAGCGCTGCAGTGGGTCCCTGGGCGTTTGCGGGGCGTGGGGGTGCCATCAACCATCCAGCCCTTAGCAGATCTCGGTCAAATGCCAACAATAAATCACATATAAAATTATACTTGAGATGTTCTTCTCTCCGCGGCCAATAGCCTTGAATATCGATTGATGCCCAATTTCTGCAGCAACCAATCAGACTGGATTGCATCTTCAGCGGTCGCTGCAGCTATGAAAATGGGCCACTGATTCCTCCAGACCGGGACTGGGGATGGGCTGAGAAGAACCATGCGAAAGACATGATCGAGCAGCTTTTGTTTCGCAGCCGAGTAAGCCTGCATAATGCTTTCTTTTCCTGAAATGGCCACCATGGTCTTGAACAGGCAGACCGCGACGGCATGATAGTGTGCCACGATGTGAGATGTGGTAATCATGAGCTTGCTTGCCGTTGTGACGGGAGCGTCGGCAAGTTGGAATACGGTCGAGTATCTCTGGTCGATGTGTATTAGTATCACGGGATCGATACGTGCGCGCTTTGTTTGTGTCGGGGATTTTCATACCTCTTCTATGTCCCACAGTTTGCTTGCAATTTCATGCAGCTGCTGAATCCGCGGATTGCCTTCCCGGCAAACCTGCTGGAGGTTGCTGAGCGCCATATTGGCATGCAGGTGAAGTTCCAGTGGCACCGAGCGCTCAATGTCGTCCATCAGTTCCTCTTCAGGGTATTCAGTGCCAAAGAAGCGTCCCTGGGATGATCGCGATAAGGTGAATACTGTATGAGCGACGACAGGATCGGTCAAGACAATGGCCGACAGCTGTCCACCCGAGTTGCAGTATTGGGAGTCCAAGTCCTCGTACGCTACGAAGAGAAGGAACGTGGCGATGATGCTCTTCTCCGCCGGTGACAGCTGCACCGACTCTTCAAAGCTATTCTCGGCACCGCAGAGCAGTTGTATCACTTTATGGTCCTGGATGTAAGACACCATTGAAGCACTAAGCTTCCCCATTGCCAGGTAGGCTCTTTGATCCCAGACAGTGCGATACGTGAGCTGGAGCAGCCAGAAGGCCATCATGTTCCTGCAAAGATCAATCCTCCGGGCTTGTATGTCTGCGACGAGCAATCCCGTGCCGCAGCTGAAATGCTTTTTCGCAGCTTGAAGCAACCTTTGGTCTATATGGCCCTGGGACATCTGACTCAAAGACGATGCCAGAAGAAGGTGCATGAGTGCGCCTGAGTCGGTGCTGTATTTGAGAAGAATGGCATGAGCAGACCACAGAAAGGTCTTTGGGCTCAGTCGCGAGAAAATGTTCTCAAAATAGTAGAGAGCGTCTTGCTCCAACGGACCGTAGCAGACGGAAGATGGGGACGGGATGCAGCGGGGCGACAGGGCTGGCGGAATCCGGCTGGCGGGTTGGACTTGTTCACTATCTCTTTCGGACGACACAGGGGAGGGCAGGCAGGCGATCGGACGAACTTGGCTCAGGCCGAGAACTTGACGGGATTTCAGTGATCCGTGACCCCTTCGTCTCTCTTTCAGCGGGATGCGCGGCCCCGGCCAGTTGCACTCCTTGTGTAGCCGGCTGCACCGCTGGCAGTGCGGCCGGTCCTCGGAGCATTTCACCTTGGCCTGTGCGCAAGTGACGCAGCCCTGCGTTGACCGTTTGGTGCGAGGGCGGCTTTCTTCAGCAGAAGTCATTGATGAGAATGATGTATATCTTAAAAGAGTGCGAGCTAGAAAGCAAGATAAGTTCTGGTGCGGGGCGTACGTTGGATCGGGCGGCGTCTATATTCTTGGCCCGAGATATATGGTTCGTTTGAGCCGTGCCCACACCAGAGCACATACTTGTGCGGTCACAAATTTCTCATTTTCTACTCATAAATCAAATTATATTATTTTCAGAGTCGAAGTATTGCTTTCGCGCACTTACTTGCCATACTTCTCGCAATCCAGAGGCTCCGTCTTAGTTGCGCCCGATAGGACCTATCTCCGGACCCAGCCTAACGGGCATCGGCCGTGGCGTGAAACCGGCCAAGCTCGTAATATAGTCCTCCAGTTCATGCTCCGCCAAGAGAAGTTTCCTTTTGCTGCATATCTGACAAGTCTTTCTTGCCCCCGCCTTTGGCTTGGGCACTCTTTTCGATGCTTAGACGGGCCAGCCATAACTCTGCGAAGCAGTGGTGTCACAGGTGCGAATGAGGATACTAATGGCAAAGTAACAAGATCACCATGGTTTTGAAAAAAAAAAAAAAATTTTTTACTTCAAATGCGTGGAAGCCACGGTATTTAGATCCAGGAGTTAGGAATGGAAACCTTACTTGTTCAGATCAGGGGCTGCCGGTATCGCCGTGTTGGGATGTCCGAAAGGCCCAAGGCACGGAACTGCACCATAATTGCCGACCTTATTCATTCCACCCCATGGAGAAATAATGTTCGCGCTATCATTCATTGCGCAAGACGCTACTAGATGCTTTATCGGTGTAGAAAGACTTTCTGATTCGTCTACTGCCACTGCTGGAATGGTCCCATATTATAACAGAAAGTTGGTTGAAATACCCGATCGGTAATTCCAGCCAATCAAATCACGTCGAGTCGACATGGTGTCTTATCTCGGCCTATGGAGTGAGCACCAGGATGCCAGTCTAGCACGCCCACCACTTTGCAGAGACGCCGTTTCGAAGACATTCGCCGCCGAGGTGAATAAGCTACACCGCGGGAATGAATGCAATGCCCAGAAATGCGACGATTGAAATTTCCCACCCATCGCCGACCGCAACCAAAAGTACTTCTAAGAACCTGCAAAGGGCAAACTATTTGAGCCCACAAGAGCAAGTTATTGCTTTTGGCGCAGTTGAATCAGAAAATGCCCCCTTGTCGTAAGCGCGGAGGAGAGCAAACTCGGCCTCCGCTGATAGCGTCTCCCGTCTCTTGAGCACGGCGCTGTCGAATTCCTCCTTCATGGCACCGGCCACGGCGTCGTCGGCCAGAACACACCACGCACTGCGAGCCAGTCCGTTCCCGACCTTGAGAGTTCTCTCGAATGCGTCTTGGGTGGCAGCTGCGGTGGTGAAACCAATAGTATGGTTGTACTGACCCTCCCCAGCTTTGATGCCGTAGATTGGGTGTATCACGGGCACGACGCAGCCGACGTTTCCCTGGTCCGTGGCCCCCAGCACCACGTCCTTGGTGTCTACGTCGCAGAACATGGGAAGGTCAAGGTCCTCCATGGCCTTGCTAAACACCGTGCCTAGACACTTGTTGGGCTGGAGAGGGGCGTAGGTGATGAGGTGCTCGACCTCCATATCACAGCCCGATGCAATGGCGCCCGCCTTGAAACAGTCGATCACGCGGGTTTCAAGGCTTTTCAGACCCTCCATCGTGGCTGATCGCACTCCGTAGTTGACGGCGGCCTGGTCGGGGATGATGTTGCTCTTGAGACCGCCGTTGGTAATGACACCGTGGACACGATCGGTCGCAATCATCTGCTGCCTCAGCATGGAGACGGCATTGTATCCCACCACGATGGCATCCAAGGCATTGACGCCGAGCCACGGTGCCGCAGCTGCGTGAGAAGCCTTCCCCTTGAAGGTTATATTGAACGCCGTGATAGCCACGTGCGGGGCCTGTACCCTCCCGTTGAAAGGGCTGTCGTACCCGTCGTGCAGAGGGGCGGGATGCGCCATGACGCAGGCGTCGACGCTTTCGTACGCCCCTTTGCTGATGAGCAGGCCCTTACCGCAACCGCCTTCCTCCGCAGGCGTTCCGATGAGGCGAACACGGCCCGGAAGCCCAGTGGCCTTGAGCGCCGCAGCGGCGGCCAGAAAGGCGGCCACGGAGGCCGTGGCGATGAGATTGTGACCACATGCGTGCCCGATCACAGGGAGGGCGTCGTACTCGGCGTTAAACACGACGAGGCGGCCGCCTGTACCATACTCGGATGTGAAAGATGTCGGAATGTCGTAGGCCGATGGCGTCACGGAGAACCCGAGCTTCGTAAGAAAAGACACGATGGCATCGTGGGCGTGATGCTCTTCGAAGTTCAGTTCGGGGTGGCTGTGGATCTGTCAAGGATGGAAACTTAGCTATTTGTTGCTGCAATGTGCTTCTCAGCACAACCAACGAGGTCCACTTACATCGAGGTTCAGCTCGCTCAACTGAGTTTCGGCTTCGTCTATGGCGGTCTGAAAGACCGTGGCGATCTCCGGGCTAACGCTTGGGACTGAATCCATGATTGATTGCTTTCAGAGTCACGCGCAGTATGAGCTGGGAAGAGGAATTGAATCAAGATGAGAACGTATCGAGTGGCCTGTACAGCATACACCTTATATGTTGGCCAAGGATCGAGAGAGCCGCTTGAATTATCTTGTGTGGAGGTCCGTTTGGAGTGGACCAGTAATTTCCTTATCAGAAGGTTCATTGGGAACCTGTCGGCAATCTCTTTGAAAGAGAACGAGTTATCGCGACCGAGAAAGACAATCGCATGGCTGCACAGTATAATACAGTTCTATAGCAATCGCCGTCTCCGATTGGCCAGAAATGCCGACGTGGTGGAGGCATCAGATCTTATTAGATAGAAGATGGTGAGATGCTACGAAACATTAACCATGTCAAGGTTTCCATCAAAGTTGGATAACTACCTAGGTAGGTATATGCTTTCTAAAATCTACACAAGGACTGTAAGAAAGAGTGAAAATCTCAAATATTGTGACACCGTTGAGAGATGAAACAGTGAAACAGCCCCACGATATTAGCTTCCCGAAGACTTAGTGGGCAGAGTTACCGTTCGTCGTATTCCCATTCGTCCCGTTCCCCTGCTCCTTGACTTCCTGAAGGCACTCGAGGACAACATCATACAAGCGCCCCGACCGAATCGACTCGTAGACCCGTGTGTTGTACAACCCCATACTCGGCGTGACACCATCCAGCACCGCAGCCTCGTCCGACGCCAGGTGTTCCTCGCCTAGGAACGGAATGCCGAGATCGTCGCGGACGAAGTGGTACATGCGCCGCGAGGCCCTGCCGACGTACGGCGCCGCGTCGGGCGGCATCCCCCCGCGGCCCTCGACCTCGATGGCTCGCAGGTCGAGCGCTTGGCACAGCGCTAGGAGGTGTGCGGCTGCGATCTGGGACAGCACGTCGGCGGCCTCGAGGGTGTAGCGCGCCGACACCAGGGCCAGCGAGTTGAGCGACTGGTTGCCCATCTCGGCGGTCTGGACGTGGGAGCCGACGGGGTTGGCGAGGAAGCCGAGCTCCGAGGTCAGGGCGGCGACGACCACGTCCAGCCCCTTGAACAGGAACGAGTCGTTGGGGTCGTCGGAGCACAGGTTCGGCGGCAGGCCCCAGCTCGTCGCCGGGTTGATCATCTCGGTGCACTGCGTGAAGAGCATGCGGCCGATGGTCTGCAGGCCCTGGCGCAGCTTCTCGGCCGCCGACGTGACGGCGCGGGCCTGGAAGTTGCCGCCGTGGAAGACGCGGCCCGTGGAAGCGTCGATCAGGGGGTTGTCCGTCACCGAGTTCAGCTCGATCGTCAGCTGGTCGTGCGCGAGGCAAAAGTCTTCGAGCACCGGACCGATCCACTGGCTGGCCGTGCGCAGCGAGTAGCGGTCCTGCCGGAGAGTTGCGACGTTTTGGCTGTCGTGGCGATTGAGCAAACGCGAGCCTTTGAGGAATGCCTTGATGTTCCGGGCGCTGTCGACCTGCCCGGGATGCGGTCGGATTTGTGCGATGAACGGCTCAAAACTTTCGTCGCTGCCACGAAGTGCCTCGACGCTCATGGCCGTCAGTACCTGCGACAACGCTGCGAGGTTCATGGACTCGTGCGCCGCGAGTGCCGCCACACCAGCTGACACAGCCGTGCCGTTGACGATGGCGAGCCCTTCTTTTGCGTGGAGGCTGATAGGCGCGATGCCGGCCTCCGACAGCGCGAGGTCGGCTCTCATGACTCTCCTGGCCCCGTCGACGTCCCGCGGTCCGGCAAAAGCAGTAGCAGATGTCTTGCCTTGCATGAGTGCACCGATCCATGCGAGCGAGCTGAGATCTCCCGATGCCGAGATGCTTCCGCGAACAGGAATGCGCGGCACAACGTCCTTGTTGAGGAGGTCCATCAACGATTCGGCAATGTCAACGCGAATGCCCGAAGCACCTCCGGCTAGGGAGTTGAGACGGATCACCATGGATGCACGCGCCCACGACTCCGGCATGCACGTAGCAGCGAGCGCGTCGTTCAGTGGAAGTGACGTTCTCACCGGCGCATGTTGTCGTCTTTTCTTGCTGACACGACCGTCGCCATTGCTATGGTTGGATGTCCCATTACTGGCCGACACCGCCTGCTGCTTACCATCGGAGACAATCCCGCAGGTCAAATGGCTAATCAAGCTCTGTTGAACTCTCTCAACATCGTTGGATCTCGTGTCGGCGCTACCACCAAACCCCGTGTTGACACCATAGATGATGTCGCCCTTGGCAATCTTCTCCGGAATGATCTTGCTGCACAGTTGAATGGCATCAACAGACTCCGGAGTAAGCGCCACATGCTCCAAGTCTCTCGATACTGCCACCACGTCCGAGATTGATAGGTTGTTTCCATCAATCGCCAGAGTCGCCTTGGCGGAAGACGACGGATTGCGCCATTGCGATAGGGCCAAGTCTGTAAACGAGCGTACGGGGGTGGCCATGAGATGCCAAACGTGACGCAATTGGCGTCTCAGAAAAAGAAGAAGAAGGAACGAAACCAAAAGGTACCAGCACAAGCTCTCTACTCTATGCCGTTTCGACCTGAGCCGGGCGACCTTTTGCTCCTAATTATAAGAGCTCCTGCCCGGTAGGTGAGCCTGTTTCTCTATCAATGACATGTTGCAACATATGCCTCACACCGCTTACACCGCGCACACTACTTACACAGTGATATAGCTTCCATCGAGGTGAAGGAAGGTGAGATGAGGTAATCGCCAAATACCAAGGTCGCAGGTCGAGTACGTACGCGTACGCGTCTCTTCGAATGGCCCAGCCAATCAAGTCCTTCCGCTCATATCAAGGCGGCACGGTGACTTTCCGCAATCTCTCTGTGCGAGACATTGCGCAGACTACGCGATAAGCGTAACCGTTACATGCGACTCCCTAAGCGGGAGGTCAAAAGAAATGTGGCGGCGTTGACGACATACGCACTTATCTTGAATATATGAACACGCTAAGGCCGTAATTGGAACGAGCCCGAACAGACCGCCAAACCCCGTACGCCGTTGCACGGTGATACGAATATGGGCGACGGTCAAGTCCGTAAGCGCTGGAAGAATCGTATACTGTGACCATCCGGACTTGGCACTGGATCTTGTTGATAGATATTATCTAATGAGCTGTATGGACGACGTCTATACCCGCCAGGAACGGTAATAGTGTCCGGATACTCCGTACTTGACATGTATTACTGCCAGGATCCGACGGTGGGGACTGGAAATTGTATAGGTGAGTCAGCATGCACGTCGAATCACGTCCGAAATATTGCATCATTTTAATTGAAATGTTACTCAATCTGCCGAATACACGTGCGTTATGTTTGGGAATATGTAGCGTCATATCAAGGGCAAACATGACAAAATCATACTCTATCATTCATCATAGTCACAAATTCACCGATGGTCTACAGGGACCGCCTGTTTCGCTGCCACGTATAAGTATTTGTACAGACTTTTCATCTGAGAATGAGGTACCAGAGGCAGCAAATTGCGACCAAGTCTCGTCCACCAGCTTGGTGCCCGGGGGAATGGCCACGGTCTCTGTGAGAATATAGGTGCCTGCGTCGACAAATATGATCTTGCCGACGTTGTTGTTGAGAGCGCTCTAGACAGCAGCAGTATTGTCCGTCACAATTTCGTCTGGTCAAGCATATAACCTTTCAAATCACCATTGAGGATGTATAGATCAGCCATACCAGCGTCACCAGAGGCTGGTATACGCGATATCAATTATCAGGCTGTGTATCCCACTCATATTGAACAGATTTCATTATTTTCCTTTGGATTGAGATTAGTTTTAATAGAATTCCGTATAAATCAATATTTGCCGTATACAGACGCGATGCACGCGCGTGAGCTTTGGGCGGTTTTTGTGACGCCCCACTGTACTCTGTAAGTATGTCACCCCGCTTGAGCCAATCCATTTCCTAGGCAGAAGCAGAAGAAAGGAAACCACAATCTTCATCATGTCCCAAACTAGGCCGCCCGGCAGCGTAGACGCTCTCACACCCCCATTCACCTCGTTCGCGCAGTACAAGGAGGCGCTCGATGTGTTCTACTACAAGGACGGCGGCATGGGCGCAAACGATCCGCGCATGAGGCGGCCGCATAAACGCTCTCACGTTGCCACAGAGAGGATCAATACCCACGACGGCACGCCCTGCACGGTCGCGTGGCACCGATACACTCGCGGCTTCCCGGATCAGCCTGAGGAGAGGCACGGTACCCTCAGAGCCCCGTTTGGCAATTTCCAAGTCTATTTGCCGTGTCCTACCCCAGATGGCAGTCGAGACGTGGAGATCGACCGCGACGAGACCACTTCTCGCGTGGCAGAGCTACTCGAATCTAAAACGCACATGACGCGCCATGGCGACGACGTTGATTTCCGCGACCGCTTAGATGTCTTTGGGTTGGCGGTGCGCCCTGGCCCCAGCCGCGAAGAGTTGGTTTCGGCCTGCGTTGCGCACCAGCAATCCGAGATAGCAGCGCGGAATCAAGCGAATGGTGCTCCAGAAGGGGCGGATAGTGAGTTGCACATTTGGGATAGTGAGTTCCACATTTGGCGGTGGAACATCACTTTGGCAGATTGGAACCAAAAAAATTACGCACACTCCTTGATTGTGATAGAGCCTGCGCACCATACGGATGTGGAGGGGGAGGAGGAGGAGGAGGAGGAAAAATGGGCGGGCGACAAGACGACGTTCCTTTTCGTCTGGTTCGATCGCGATGAAAAGAAACGGGATGAGGAAGACGAGCTGGCATATCCCCCTGTCAAGGTGCTGGCCAAGCAAGGACTTCAACAAGCTGCTAAGGAGATGCACAGAATGCGAGGCGCTGGATCAACCGTCATAGCGAACACGATGGAACCGTATACGGCTGATTTTGGCGAGCCATACGTGCGTCCAGAGCCTGTGGTGAAGCGGCCGAGTAGGTACCAGCTTAGCCGGCGACGGCAGAGGCGGGCGCAAGGTCTGCCATCTGACGATGAGGACGAGGACTGGGACGAAGATGATTAGATGGTTTGCAAGTTATGGCAAACCTTCAATACCGTCCTGAGGGCCAAGACTGCCCAAAACCCGAGCAGGGGCTGCCCGTGCCCGGCGCCGACGCCGCCACGGCATTGGCCGGGTGCGGTGCCAACGGTGGACAGAAGGGCGTCGTGTCCAGCTGGTCTTCATATAATCGGAGACAAATCAGGTAATTCATAGTAACTCGATTGTAAGAAATGATATGTTCTGAAGGAATATCAACTGGCATATCCTCAATCTGCCCGCCTCTGCATCAGTTCCCCAGAAACTGCAGGAGGAGGAGAGGGGCCTCTATTCTGCCACGGCATGGAGAATTGAGACCTAATCGCATGCCCCTGGAGAGAATATGGGCCAAAAATCTGAGGATTGAGCGGCTGGCGCGCTGCAGCAATCCAAGCCGGCGTTGGGAAACCACCTCCTGCTCCCCGAGACGATCAGCGTATTGCGCGATATGCGACCACAGCCACGCAAAGTCCGCTGTTCCGTTTCCATCATTCAATGTGATGGTGGCAATGCTGATAGGACCCAGGTAGAACGCGCTGTCTGAAGGGACCGGTCCGCCTTCATTCACGACTTTAGCTCGAAGGATGTCGTCGCGGTGCGTCTGCAGCCAGTCATGAACAGCTGTAACATAGTCGTGAATAGTGACATAAGGCTTCCCTGAGGACCTGACGACAATCGAAGGTGCCTGTGCTGAAGGGCGATCTTCGTCGCAGCAGCGCATGAGTTTACGCCCTGTCTCGTCATCCCACAGGTGCTCATCGACCTCAGTCGGGTTTTCATCTGTTCCGGCATTACGCTCATCGCCCTGCACCCATACCGCACTCTCGTCGTCGGCGTGAGATAAGTGCTCATCCACCCTGTCGTCTACCCATTCGTCCAGGTTTGCCTGCGTCACCTTGATCAAATAGATGGGCGGCTCCGTCAGTGACGACTTCGATATGGGATGGTAAACAGCTATCCCTTGGCTATACGCCTGATTAGTGGCCGATGGTGGGTCACGCGCGCTGCTCGCGATGTGAAAAGACGTTGCTAGCGAACTAGGTGGCTTCCAGCGGAGTCTGCGAAAGTCTGGTGAGAGGCGAGGTGGTTCCCTCGTGCGCAGAGGGCCTCATAAGATAGGAGTTGTTGCAAGTTGGCCATCATGAGATCCATAGGCGTCCTAGCGACTTGTATGGTGGACGCTAGACTACAGCGCATAGAAAAGGTTATAAACAGCCGAAGGAATCAATCAAGCAGCCACAAGGGAAGGTCACGTGTTTTGCTTGCAATTAAATGCACCGTACTGTGTATACTACGAGAGGATCGTGGGACGTTCTCTATAACCACTAAATACTCTCAAAATGGGCAAATTCATGTGTGAGGCTGAAAGACAGCCATTTCCACTCAACAGCTCATTCTACAACTGCGTGGTCCATCACGGCTCAAACTTTTGGCAGTCCGAACATTACGATAGGCATGCAGCAGTGATTTTTGGTATAAATTTCAAATTGAAGCTACCCCGGGATCCTCATTCAAAGGATTATCTTTTATTGACGAGAGGTCTAGAACTTCCAACGACGGGTCGAGCCGACAATTCTGAGCCTTAAGGAAAACTTGATTGTGGACCAGTGCGCTGAAAATAGACTCTGAATTAAGCTTGGTTTAGTGGACTCGGTGGAGTGCTATGTATTACCAGCAAGGGTTCACCGAAATGGAGAATGTTACGCACCTCAGTGGCCAACGAGAAGTGAGAAGTACGGAAAGACATGGCGAGATGTTTATGAAGTGAGCAGCATAACGGCCAGCGGAAGTGTCTCAAAGAAGCTTGAAGAGGCGAGGAGCCGTAGCGGTGGGCAGGCGTGGAAGCAACGACGAAAGCAGGCATTTCATTCCTTGGAGGACCTTCTAGCTGATGTCAGTGTCAGTGTCTGCCGCACATCAATAAACATTTGACGTCTTTCAGGTCTTCTTTTTGAACGGCTCTTTTGACCCGATATCTGAACAGATCCAAACGTACGTCAACTATACCATCTCTCGACGACTTTGGAGCGGTCATCCAGCCCGAGAAGCTCACGTTCCCGATTCTCTCTGCTGAAAGATTCAGGCAAGCGGACAGCGTTTCGTTCCCATGATATGATGCTGATGCTAATCATTGCCCCCTGACTGAACCTCAACAGACATGGGCGGTGATTGGCGGAGAGCGCTGGCCATTAATAGGATAAGTAGGGCTCAGCGGCACAGCAGGGCTTGGCTCTTTAATACTGGTTCATTAGCGACGTCTTGGCAGTTCTGAGGCCCCACGACCCATAATAGTACATACGAGCTCTGCAGGATGATGGCGCCAGTCAATTATTCTGTTGGAAACCGGAGAAGGCTGACATTTCACCAGCTTTCAGGGTGACAAAAGTTTTACATCATTGTCAGCATGTTGTCCTAATTTTTGAAGGATTTATAAGGAGGGTCTGCTTGCTTATCAGAGCATTCTACACAACTGCGCAGCCCGTGTAATAACTGCCCAGCGCCAGGGACATGATGGCATACGACTCTCAACACCACTACTCTGGCCTCGAGGTCGTGCCGGGTACATCGCCACAGGTCGTCGCAGACCCAACACTGCCAGAGGCGATTGCAGGGCCAGTCAAATCGCCCGCGACGGAAAAGATTGCCTATTTCCAAGCGCCGGATCAGCCCGCAAGGACACAACGGATATGTGGTCTCTCGCGGAAACTATTCTACTCTCTCCTCGCCGGCGCCGTTATACTCGTGATTGGTGCCATCGCAGGAGGCGTCGGTGGGGCTCTGTCACAACGGAATAAAGCCAGCAACCAAGAAGCAGCTAGCGACAACAGCGCGGCAAACGAAACAGCGCAGGGCGGAGCGACGACACAATCCGTCGCGTCAGCCACAACCAGCACGGCCGTGGAGGCGACCGCGGTCGTGGGGCCCTCGTCGACGCTCTGGCGTGACTGCCCCGGGGCCAACGACACCGTCTACACGGCGACCAAGACAGACCAGCAGTACCGCAAGCTGTGCAACAGCCTGTACTATGGCGTCAAGGGCAACATCATCAACGAGCGGACGGCGAGCCTGAACGACTGCATCGACACGTGCGCGGCGTGGAACGTCGAGGCCGAGGCCAACATCACGGCCGGGCAGAGGAACCCGTGCAGCACCGTGTGCTGGCGCAACACGTTCGACTCGGACTACCCGGGGCAGTGCTTCGGGTGGACCGTGAAGAACGCGACGGACGGGCAGTTCAACGTCAGCACCAAGGCGTCCGACGTCCAGTGCGACTCGGCGGCGTGGATCAATATCTGGGACGGCGCGACCGTCACGGGTACCCCTCAATAGACGGTTGATAATTCAGGATGATACCCAAAACCTTGATCCTTGTGAATTTCGGTCTTGCGCAGACTGTACACCATCAACGCGTTGGGTCAATTGTTGTTGCATGAACACAGTTCTGCTTGCAATACCTTATGTGCAGGCTTTCTACGTTCTCACAATTGATTATCGCCACCGTACTTATATTCAATGTGGTCTTCTTTGCCACCGCCCTCATCGCCGTTGTCGCTGTCATCGTCATCATCGCCATCTCCATCGATAGGGCTGTCTGGACCTTCGTAACGTTCCCACAGGTAAGTCCAAGGCCGTTCGTCATCCGGACCTGAAGTTTGGTAATAAAACTGCCAGTTGCCCTCGTCGTTGAAAATCCGGTCATCCAAGGGCGGGGGGTCGTACTTGAACTCGACTCCGACCTTGGCGAAGCTCTCGGCCAGTGCGAGCTTGTCAAAGGTTTGGTTCAGCTTGTGTGTGAAGACGCTTCTCGCGCTACACGTGATGTGCTTCAAGGCGCGGAAGCGGCCCCCCTTGACGGCTTCGGCGAGGGCTAGAAACATTTTCCCAAAGGTAGGAAGCGCGTTGCCCGGGCAGCCCACCAGGTGCAGGGAGACGATACTCGCTGGCAACAGTCGGCAAAGCCTCCGCGGTCTACCGTGGATTTCGCATCGCCGGGCGCAGACGACTGTCGAGTCAATCAAAAGTGTCTTTAAAGAGACAAAGTCTTTTAGATCATTGACGGGCCATGCCGTCCCGAACCCATTCCAATAGAGTCCATAACGAAGATCCAGGTGCAGCGTCTCCAAGGTGGTCTCGCTCTGTATGAGAGTACCTGGAAATAGGTCTGGACTAACCTGAGGATTCGAGCCTACATGCAATGCCAATTAGTCGATACCTTGAAATGGGAGTTGGCAAGTGGTTTTTCGTACGCTCGATGTCAGCAATCTGACTCGCAGACGGTCTGAGTGCCTCGTAGACAAACGTCCTGAGACCAATACAGTAGCGCAGCAAGGTATACAGCTCGTTGTAGTGTATCTCACTCTCTAAGACTCGGAGGGTATCTACTCTCAGCTTCGAGGATGGAACCAAGCTCACCCACTTGCGTCCCATGCCATAAGGCATTCGCAGATTCAATGTAGGGATGCAAACGTCTGGCCATACCTTCTGCTCTCCAGTGATTTGTAAGATATAAAAGAAGGCTGTGATATCAGTAACAAGAGGTATAAGCCCGTGGAATACGAGGCCGTAATGGCTCTCACTCAGGGGAAGCTGTCCGCAGAGATCCATAGAGTACTGCTCCAGGTTGGGCAGTCGACTGGTCACATGGGCAACCGCCATCAAAGGGTGCGTCCAGCACGCGGTACTGTCTCGTGCCGGGGAATGCAGCATGAGCGTGGACCGTCACGCGCCTGACCAGCCCGGCGAGGTCGGGGCGCTCGGTGATGGTGCGCATGAAGCAGCGGAGTTGTCGGTTCCATTCCGCCAGCGCGTCGCCCTGGGATTCGTTGGCTGGGGTCCGCGTCCGAAAGTGGCGGTACAGACAGGGCTGGGCAATATCCCGAAAGGTTTTGGACGCGAGACACACTGATGCGAGAGTTTGGTGTCCACCATCCGCGGCCGTCGAGGCGAACGGACTATCATCGGGTATCCATGGCTCGCGAAAGTGAGCGAAAATGTAGAACAAGAGCTCTGAAGGGAGGGCATTGTTTGTTGTGAGTTTTTCTGTCATGTCGCGCTGGCACTCACAAGCTGATGCGCTAGGGCCGAAGGCATAGAACTGTCACTTGATGAGATTTGCCCTCTCTTTTGAAGTGAGACTTTCAAAGCCGTTGACGAAGCTTTTGCTAAAGTGACAGGTCGAATTTCCCGAGAGGCTCGAAAAAGAACGCTAATGGTGCAGCAAGTGATATGATTCGTAGGATCAATGCAAGACTGAAGAGGATAGCGCCGGATCAGTCCGCTGTACCCATACAATTCATCCATCTATCGTGACCGTAGATAGTGAACTTCTGACGGTGCCTAGGTACCTGGCACTGACCATGCTATATGTTCTTCTAGCTGACCCTTGACAACGATAGAAGAACTGCTCAAAGAAGTTGTGAATATATTGTCATTAATCGCTTCTATATGTGGCCATAAAACTCCATATAAAATAAACAGCAGTCTATAAAATGAAGGCCGTGCCCGGGTATTCTGTGTCACTGAATAAGAACAAGTCTAGAAGCAAAAGTGCCTCGTGCTCCTGTATCCTATCAGCTCCGAGGTGTTCGTATAATGAAACGCAAATACGGCGCATCACTAACGATACCGCATGCTTGTCGTGTGTCCCTGCGAGACTACTCTCGCGGTTGTATGAGAGAATGATGTTCTACTCTTGGCAAGAGCTCATGTCTCATTCTCAACTAGTAATTAATAAGTGCTGCAGTTCTCGGAACTTGACCGGCTTCGTGAGATACCGAGACATGCCAGCATCGAGCGCATCCTTGCGAGCGTTGTCATTACCAACTCCCGTAATGGCGATGATGGTCACTGGCTTGGTGATGCCCCGTTCTGACTCAAGCTCTCGTATCTTCCTAGTGGCTTCAAAGCCATCCATGACGGGCATTTGCAGGTCCATGAGTACATAGTCAAAAGGCGTCTCAGTATCCTTGTATTTGGTGTATGCTTCCAACCCGTTTGTTGCTTCGGCGTAGGGCAGCTTGATCTTTTTCACAAACGTGACCAAGAGCTTGAGATTGATGGCGTTGTCGTCGACCAGAAGGACGTGAGGAAGGTGCGGAACCTCCTCCATGGACTGCGTTGCCAGTTGTTTCTCATGCTCGCTGCGCCCTTCAAACTTGCTCAATGTGCGTAGAGAGCCCTCTGTACTGGGATCGATGAAGGTCATTTTTCTCCGCGGTTCGTCCGATTTCCACCTCAGCTTCTCAAATGAAGGACGATCCCGCATGGCGCGGGGGTCATTGAGGAGTGGCAAAGTGTTCAGCTTGACCTCGGCGGCACGTTTCCGTACTTCGTTATCCGCATCGAGTTCTGATGTTAGTGTATGGCTGGTTAGGCTTGCTTCAATCTCAGCCTTCTCTATCCTGATCACGCACTGCAGTATAATCTTGGCCAACTTCCGCAAACCAACCGGCTGGCTGGTAACTTCAATGACCCGCCCAAGGGATGTCAAGTGGTCGATGCCGGCAGCCCTCAAGGCTGCCGCTTCAAACGCATTTGTACAGATTATGAGCAATGCAGCATCTTTGACTGATTGTCCTTTGGCTACCTGGTCGTGGTGCATCCGTACAAGCTCTTCGATTGGAGGGGGCTCTGCGTAGACGTAGATGTGCGTGTCTGGCTGTTTCCCAACGTCGTCGTCGCGGACACATTCCATGTGAAACCAATCTTGGCAGAAAGAAATAATGGAGCTCTCGAGCTTCGAGCCCGACTTTCCAAGAATGTCCGAGCGACGGTGGAGAGGGTTCAGAACACAGAGCTTTTTGCCTGCGGAGATCTTTTCGAGCTCGCATACAAGATCTTCTTGGGCCATGTAGGAATTGGGTGGCGCAGTCTTCATCGGAAGCGAGACGTGGACGTGTGTTCCGACGCCCTTTTCGCTGTCTATCCTGATTCTGCCGCCGAGATTCTCCACAATCTGAGCCGTGATGGACAGTCCAAGTCCGGTGCCTGGTGTGAAGGAGTCCTCCTGGGAGAATGCTTTGAACAGGCGATTGGCCATAAATTCCTCCGACATTCCAATGCCTGTGTCTTTGACTGAGAAACAAATCTTGGTATCAGTTTGGTCAGCCTCTTCTATTGAGGCCGAGACCTCGATGTATCCCGTTTTGCAGTATTTGATCGCATTTCCTACAACGTTCATAATGACTCGGCGAAGGGCACCGGCCCGTCCTTGGACACACCAGGATGGTGACTTTTCAACGTTGAGCACCAAACAGACGCGACCTGAGAACTTGGCACTGCCTTCGTGGATCAAGTCGTCCGTGGAAGTCGAGTCATCAAGGGTCATAGCTTTGATTTCCGCGCTTGCATCATCTACAGAGTCGCGATTGCGAAGCGTTATCTTGCGGAATGTTTGACCCACAAAGACTGCTTCCACGACCTCCTCAAGGAGAAGGGAGAAGTCAAAACATGTAGGCCCTGATACCTCTTGACTGGTCAGAGCCATGAGGCCTTGGCTTTCTGGCTGGTTGCGATGCCTCTGCGACCGAGAAGTGCTTGATCGGTTGAGATTGTTGATCTTGGCGAAATCCAGAAGGTGGTCGATCGTGTCCAGTAACGTTTTGCCACAAGTTTCCATGGAGCTAATTAAGCTCATCTGGTATGCTGAAGTGACGCTGTCCTCCAAAAACTCCAGACTGCCCAGCATGCCGTGGAGTGGGGAGCGCAGATCGTGCGAAACGGAAGCAATGAAGGTGGACTTGGCAATATTCATGTTCAAGACTTCCATGCTCTCAAACTCGCTCATCATGCAGCATCCGAATGCCTTAACAAATGGCAGAGCCTCATCGGGGTCGCCCATTTTAAAGTCATTGCCCCAGATGAATCCAGCTGCGCACCACTGACTGCGTGCGTAATTGAAAAGTGGAAGGAAAATGAGCCATTTTGCATCCGGTATGCGCTCGAGAACTTCTGGAGGGAGCAGTTTTCGAGATGGTATAAGCGCGTTTGGGTTGACGTCGCCTTTGTCCTCTTTTGACGTGGTTCCAGTGTCCATCTGATCTGCCACAATTCGGCCTTTGTTGAGGTAAAATGATTTTCCAAATGGATAGCGCAAAATACACTTCCTAAGATGAGGCCGACTGATGATGCCCTGAGAGAAAGTTTCCAGAACTTCAGTCGTAAGAGTCACACTCAGTATGTTTGCTGCCTTTGAAGCGCCAGCCTGATTGGAAAGGTCGTCGATTGTTTCAAATTCGAGATCTTCCTGACTTTCACTGGTGTCAATACTGGTGGGCGGACAACTGCCTTGCTCGGGTGAAGTAGAGAACATATTGGACGAGGCTTCAACAAAAACACAGCCAGCAGCTTTGCCCTGGCCGCAGAAAACTTGAGAAGCTTGCGCAAATATTCTGCGCGTGTTGTCGTCTGAAACTTTGGGCTTTTCCTTATCTTGAGGGCCAATGTCCCGAGTGAACCGTGGGACTTTTGCTACAGTTTTTGACTCTTTCTCCTGGACATTCTCCGCTCTGGCAGGCGATGATGATTTTGGTGTGCCAGGGGATGAGACAACTTGATGATTGGAGCGACCCCGGGATGGTGGAGGTGAGGGCTGGGGATCCGTAGCCTGGACGTGTGAGTTACCGTCTGCCGCGCCAGACTTGTTGGCACTGGCGTCGGCATTGCTCAACTTGTATTTGAATTCTGATTGATCTTCTAAAAAGTAGGAAATACCTTTCATAAAGTCCCTCTCAGAGACACGACCCACGCTATCCACTTTAAAGCGTCGTGACTGTTAGCAAATGGTATAGCTTTTGTGAGGTGCGATGCCCAGCGGAGCATGAAAAGCAGTGGGCTTTGATGTAGAGGGAGCGGAACTAGTTGGAAGCAGCAACAGTTCTCCATCTGATATGGGCTACAACCGCTGGATCTTGTAAACAAGGGGGAAGAAAAGGTCCCAAAAACTTACGAACCCTGTGGAGGTGGTCAGCCACAATCTCAGCAACATCTTGCATGAACAGAATTTCGTCAAAGGTAAGACCACCAGGCCGCGGCTTGGTATCGGACACGCCATAAACGCCGATCGAGTGGCCCTCCTTGGTGATGATAGGTACGCCGGCGTAGAACCTCACGCCATCCGGTGCGGTGACATATACACGATCTTTGAAGCGATCATCTAAGAACGTGTCTTCGACGACCTCTGCCGACATTTGAACTTGATTCCCGTCTGGGTCCTCACAGACAGTGATGGCGGTAAAGGCATGCTCGTCCATGCAGTCTGCGCGAGGAAGGGTGACATTTCCAAGCCAAATATGGTCGCCAGGCTTGTGGCGAGACTCATCCACAAGCGAAAGAGTCTGGGTGGCCTCTGCGAGGATGATCTGTGTCGTGGTATCGATCAGCGAGACCATGGCCCGTTTGACGTTCAGCCTGAGAGCAGCGAGCTGGGCAAGAGCGGTCAAGGTGGTGTCATGGGAGCAGCGAGGCTGGCCAGCAGAGTCGGCGGAGAGCGAGACATCGCGGGCAGCGGGAACTGCGTTCAGCTTGTTTTTGGTGTTGAGCCATGGTTGATAGTATCGGTTCAGATTGCGCTGACGGCCGAGTTCAGCGGAGCTGGCACTGGAGGCACGTCTCGAAGCGACCGGCATCCTGCACAAGGGGGCCCGACGAGAGAACGGGCAGCTGGGGTCGCGAACACAGCTAGCCGGACAACAGTCTCAGGGAACAAGTCGCTTCAGGCATTCGTGACTGACGCCGGCTTTTTTCTGGCTGCAACGGTCTTGAAGGCCGGACGGAACGAACGAGTCTCAGCTGCACCGAACCGAAAATTTCCGGCCTATTTGGCTGAACGTGCGCCCGCACCTTTTCGATTGATCAAGCCAGCCGAAACCTGAACTTGGCCTGACCTGACAAGCAGCGGGCAGCGGGCTGAGCGATGGAAGCGGGCAGAGCGGGCACCGCTGTCGGCGGCACGGCAGGGAGATGGCGACTGTGTAACGCGCTAATCTGGATTCCCCAGGCGCGGGGCGAAACTCTTGATCAAAATTTGGTTGGTGCCAGGCACAGAGACACAAGAGAGTTGGCGCATCCCACATTTGACCATTGAATCAATCAGCTCGGCTCGAGTCGACCGGGCCTAGAACTCAACCTGTTTTGCACAGTCTCTGCCATTTAGACGCTGGCCGATGCCAGCTGAATCGCGACTTCCTATCTTGCCCTACATTTAGCATTTTAGTCCCTCACGCGGATTCATGTACTCGTCGGCTGTGGGCCCCCGCCCGAGGCCCCCAAGGCATTAATGGGTTCGGATTCAATATTTTGAAGATGTGCCTTGGAAAAATGACGTCATCATTATCAATCGATGGCGCTGGACTCTGTAGAAATTGCACATTTGTTTTTGTATCGTGCAGATCTGAAAAGCCGCGCTTGCATCGATCTATCTTGCTGGCTTGCGCTGTGCAGAATCGCTACTTCATCTCAACTCCCGGGACTAATTGAAAATTCTGGAATAATTCCATAGAAATTGCCATGCATCTGCCGGCCAACGTTCACGCACCTTTTCGCCCAGGGAACAACTATTGCAAGGATATCGCTCCCTCTTCACGAGTTTGTGGGCGGCAAACTACGAATTCTGGCGCCCACGAGATATTGAATTATGGGCATTCGGAGTAGGAGAGCCGAACTGAGGCTCTGTGGAAAAAAAATCAGACGCGGCCACTGGACTCTGGTTTAACTGGTCGCTGTTGTTATGATCAACCCCTGAAGTCTCATTGGCTTCTCCGCATGCCACCCAAGCGGGCGACGCGGGTCAAAACATGCTCACCGCCACAAGAACAAACAGCCACAGCGGCCACCATTGACGGCTAGCCAGAGGCATGGTGGACATCGTCAGGCTGCCAGTCTGTGCCATTTTGAGGCATCTTTCTGTTTTGTAATGAAAAGGTAGCGCCCGTGCTGTCAATGTTGAACTGCTGTCGCTTTTCCTTGACACCATGTAGTATGTACTCCCGTTTTCAAGCACTGTCCCAGATCTGCACATGATACCTCAGTACTAGCTGATACAGGGCAAAACGGAAAGGTCATGTTTGTTAATCAATGTCTTTGGCGTATGTATTGGAGATGAGAATGGCATTGACCAGATTCGCAGCTTGCTGTAACCTCCATTTCATATCGATGAGATTGGCTTGTCCTAGACAACAAGCAATCCTATTATACTTATTCGTCTTCAAGATCTCGAGGAGTTTTTGTCTCCTTTCCTTGGTCACTGACTCGCCTAGCACTCGGAATCCGACTTCCTCAGCCTGCGGCTCCGCCGGTTGTGGATGCGTACGCTCCGTACGCCACATTAATCGATCAAACCGTTGTGTTCTAGTGTAAGCAGAACAGCTCACGACCCACCCGGGGATCTGGTGAAGATCCGGTCGAAATCGAACCACCAAAACCGATTTGTATCCGCTCGGGAATTTTTTCCATTTAAATTTAGCCACGAGTTGTCTCGTTGCGTCCAAGATCGTCGCCTCCGTCGCCTCCAGTGTCTATATTGTTGAAGCCCGAGGTAGTTGGCGTCCAACCTGATACCGGTACTCGTCGTCGTGCCCTGTCATCTTAATCTCGTACAGTTCAGTAGTATATTCCCATCTCACGATAGCTCAGGCCTATCTATACATTTCTTATACAGTTTCATTGCTTGGCAGCTTTCTGATCCTTTCACTTATTTCGCTGTCTCAGATGCAATGGCTCCGTAAGGTGGCTCTCGCTGCGTGCCCTGTCGTACCCATAGCCCACGAAGCAAATCCACTTGGAAGAAGTTTCGGAACCGCAATAATACTCTGCAGTCACTGTTCTGACAGTTCCACGCCGAGTCATGATTCCGATGGAATACGGACCTTGTGGAATATACACATATACAATCTAGCCAGTCCGATTCATTTATTTCTTGTGCTCCAAGTTCCGTCGATACATTTCATTTCAGTCTGGTGAATATTGCACCAACATACATAGCACAGACCAAGTCAGTGCAGAATAGCATCGAGTATGGTTTTTCATTTCAAATTGTCTAAAGGGTGCAAAGTCCCATCGTTGAAGTTGCATATTCCTTGCAGCCGTTACAAACACAATGACGACCGCACGTCTGGTATCAACTCCAGGTTCCCACGTGTCCACTTACTGTGTATGTTGGAAACATGAGCATATATCCACACAATAACATTTGCATATGATCTGCACGGCAACCGCGCATGTCGGATAATTTACCGACGTCAACTCTTATTCCAGCATCGGCGCTCCACGCCATTGGCCGGCCGGCCGGTCGACTTTATACTCTGGTTCTGTAGTCTGGATCAAACTCAATATAACATGCATATTCTATGTTATAACCCTGGATAGATATGGCCAAGCCGTCGGCAACGATTTTGTTCTCAGCGCGATATGAGCATCACGAAAATGCAAGAGTATGACTGGTGGAAATAGGATGGCAGGGAGCACCTTGCAATTCGAGCCAACATCATCCACCTCGGCTCTCTCATGAGGGTGACAACGAATGTGGCCCTGTCTGTCTTCAGGTCGCAAGGGAGCTGCTGCTTTGGTCCTAGTCGTAGATTTCGTTCCCTAGCTGCCGCGATTCTGGATCGGCTCACCCTTGTGCGATCTCGCCCCCAAGGGCCAAGACAACGCCTTTTTTGCAAATCACACGATGCTCAGCCAGCCAGGCACCAAATGTATTCAGCGGACGACAAGGAAAAAAAAACAATCTGATCTAACGACGAGACCCCTTGCGGCTCAACCGTCGTGGATACTTTGCGAAAAAGGGCTGTTCTGGGCATCGTGGCCCGCGTGTGAGTGGAACTAAGCGGAAATTCCCAGCCCAGAAAGGCAAAGTATGGTTTCCAGGACCCCGGAACACGAACCCGACGACCTTATACTTGAAACAGAATAAAATTGTGCTTACATCAGTCGTGTAGCGACGGCGAGGGCTCTGGTGATATGTACGATACGTTCGAGAACATACTGTAGCGGCCGTTCTGGGGTGACAGGCTGCCTCGGGTGCCCGATTTGGTGTTCCGCCTCTCGGTATTGTATAAATTCACACGTCTCGGTTACGCGAGATCCACTGCACTCTATACCCTGCGCCTGACACTGACATGGCTTGATTGATTGATTGATTGATTAATTGACGAGGGGCTGAGTTGCTAGGAATGGGTTTGCCCTTTTCTATCCATGGCCGCACTTACTCTGTATGAATCTTTTTCTCGTGGGATGTCGTTGGAGGTGATGTCGAGTTTATTTTTTGCAACTTTCCAAAAGTCGAAACTACAGAACCGGTAGTATGGCATCATGTTGCCGCCCATGATCCGCGATGAGAGTGACGGTACTGCCGATGTAGCCGTCGTCGACCCGACACTGCAGCTGAATCTGGGATTATGGCTACTCTTTGCTGGTGCGACGGTGCTCCTGGTAATGAGGCTTTGGGTGAAAGTCTATCGATCCGGACTATGGTACGACGATCATGTTCTCGTAATATCGTGGGTAAGCAAATGTTCGAGAGGGCGGCGTTCCGTGCTGGGAAAAATACGCAGGAACTAACAAGACCTCGCCGACAGGGCATCCTTCTCGCCAACAATGTGCTCATTAGCTACGAATACGCTACCGGATACGTCAGCCCGACGGGAGACTGGGATGAACATATGCATATTCTGATCAATGTGTCATCGTGCGGCACACTTATCGGCCAGGCGCTGAGCAAGACGGCACTCGGAGTGACACTGTTGCGCATGAGCAACAAGATGCAAGCGTGGATCATCTGGTTCTGCATCTTTGCCATGAACGCCTACATGATCGCCAAGTGCATCATCCAGTGGGCCAAGGTGTGCGACAAGACCAACGACTACCAGGCGGACTACCGTCTGGACTTTTGCATATACTCCGACTTTCGCGACGACTTCAAGGAGGGCGGCCAGATCGTCAACATTATCATGGATTTTCTCTTCGCTCTATTTCCCTGGTGGATCACGTGGAAGCTCAAGCTCAAGAAGATGGAGAAGTTTGCGCTTTGCGTAACCATGAGTCTCGGCATGGTGTGAGTATAGGCTGATTGTCTGTGGGTCATAATCGACTAACATAACTCTCAGCGTGGCAATTGTTTCCGCTGTTAGAACAGCCTGGAAGGACGACGGCAATAAGCATAACCCGTGGTACTATTGTAGGTCAGACCCTTGGGTTCAACGGAAACAAACGACTAATCTCTGTGACCAGGGCACAATGCCATGTCCAACATTTGGTACTCTTCGGAAGTCGCTGGAACGATCATGGTGCAATGCATACCCGTCCTCAGGCCTCTGATCAAAGAACTCGGCATATCCTTCGCCTCACGGAAGCTACCCTCGACCGAAGACCAGATAACGGCCGCCGCGTGGCAGCGCTATGGGTACGAGGCAAAAATCACGGCCAATCGAAACTCGGATCTGGAAGGCGGCGCGGCAAGCAAAGAGCCGATACGATTGCAGACTTTCGACAATGGGTTTTCGGAAAGCCGCAAGTGATGGCGTTTTTATTTCATTCGAGCAGTGAGCTCTACCTGTCTCTTATCATCAATCTTCTCTGTATATAATTTATGAAGCGATCTTTTCTAGACCACAACAAGACCTCTTGGACTCAATATCTTCGCGCTGCACAGGCGTGCTGGTTCAATGAGCTCACTTGATGCGGAGCCGAATTCGTGATCAGCGAATACCGACGAGAATGTGTATATGAGTTACATACATAATTGTGGCTTAGGAGCTGATTCGATTATGGACCATCGCCTTCGAACTAGGTACGACACCAATTCGGGGATTAGCATGGGCTGAAATTGTCCGTTGAGGTCTTTACGTTGCCATTTCAGCTGCATCACGTTGCATTACGTGCTGTTGCGGCGTGACTCATACGCCGTCGGCATGCTCATAGATGAAGCTCTGATGGCATAGCTCAAAAGACGCAAGACGCTCAAGGATTACCAGGCGGAGAAACCCCCTTCAGCCAACTCTGATTCAACCGAGCTTTTTTTTTTTTTTTTTTTTGTCAAGCTACGAGGCCCATTTTTCTCAACATCACCATTGTCCAGCGCAGGTGAGTTGGCTTTCATGAAGCTTTCAGCTTGAAGCGGGGTTGTGACCAAGACTGGCAACTCGGGCTCGGTCATGGGCAAGCCGTCCCTGATAGGACGACTCGATTGCTCATTTTCCATGCTAATGGGGAATCAAGACATGTCGAATGAAGCAGAGGAATCGTATTCGATCCGCGGCCCACAAAACATATATGATACGCCTGAGTTCTTCCAAGGGTACATCAAGCTTGACCGGCAGGTTCAGGGTCTTGATGGCGCTCCCGAGTGGCCTCAGCTGAGTTCCATGCTACCAAACGTTCAAGGCCTGCGGGTACTGGATCTTGGATGTGGAATGGGATGGTTTGCGCGATGGGCGAAAGAGCATGGTGCGGCACACGTTCTCGGGCTCGACCTATCGCAAAACATGCTCGACAAGGCTCGCGAGATGACCGATTCGGACGACATCACATATGAGCGTGCAGACTTGGATCAGCTCAAGCTCGTCTCCGAGGATTACGATTTGATCTTCAGCTCACTGGCGTTCCATTACTTGGTGAACATCAAGGAGTTGTTCGCGGAGATCCAGCAAGCCTTGAAGCCGGGAGGAAAATTGGTCTTTTCCATCGAGCACCCGATCTTCACGGGCCCGACGCGTGGAGGATTGATCTCAGATGCGGAGGGCCGACAGATATGGCCTTTGGATGCGTATCACAAAGAAGGACTGAGATACCGCAACTGGTTCGTTCAGGGGGTGCAAAAGCAGCATCATACTCTCGGAACGTACATCAACACCTTAATCAGGTCAGGGTTTGAGCTGACGGATTTTGTTGAGTGGTGTCCGACAGAAGAGGACCTCAAGACGTCTCCCGAGTGGAAAACTGAGTTCATTAGGCCAACTTTCTTGTTGATGGGCGCGATCAAGAAGCGTTCCTGAGCAAGCTGCCTGGGCTTGTTGTGGGCGGGTTTTGGAGGAACATTGAAGTCAACTGCACATCTGCACATTGGGTTTAGTCAGTTGTCCGTGGCCGTGGCTGGTCGTCTTTGGCCGAACTGCGAGCAAGAGCGCTTTCCAACTGTTTACGAGTAGTAGTAACATATTGATTTCACAAGAAAACGAAAGATATGTGGTTTAGCTGGTATTGTAGCTTGAAATGTCCCAGTGACGGATTTTGTCGATCAAACATGTGATGGGTAACATTGTTGATTACCCGTAGGGTACGAGGTATCTAGGTAGCGATATTGTGTCCAGGCGATGAGGCCGCTAAGGCTATCCAATGAGCTAGGGTGAGCTCCAGCTCCAAATCGCCAGCTGGGGTGCGTCACTCCAGGCATTCTTACCAGGTAGTCGATCCACTACCAGCCGCGCATCTGCTGCAACCCCAAGCTGATCTCCATGATACAGCTAAACAGCAACTTATTACGACGACTTCCGACGTCATCCTTATCACCAGAACTCTTCAAGAGCGCCAGAACGACAAGAACCCGCAGCTATCTGGCCCCAGCGACGACAAAATTTTCATCTCCGCCGCCGCCGCCTTCTCACGCACCGACAAAGACTGGTCCTCCCGGTCCGCGACAAGTACCTGTGGCTTCATCGGCTACCGATCAAGCTGGCATCTGGCAATCTGCCACCGCGTTTCGATCTACCACCACGATTTCCCACGTCGATCCTGACATAAGGCGGGGAGGTGTTTCAAAAGCTTCTCGCATCCGATTGCTTGAATGCTTCCCTTGAACCCTTTCCTCGCCGCCTTCTTCCGACACGGCAATCCCATCGTTGCTCAAGCCACTCCCGTCCATCACCACGTCTTACTGGTCCCGACCACCGAGTTCTTCCTTACCTCCCGCGAAACCGAGAGCGGCGTATCGCCTTCGGAGCTCGTAGCTTCCGAGGACTTTCTGAGCAGTCATGTGCTCAAGATACCCAGCCATGGTACGGTAGCGGGAGGGAAGGACTCAGGGGTAGGGAATCTCCGCGAGTTAAGGGGAAAGGCGCGACAGTACAACACCTTGAATGGTCGTAGTGTGGTCATCAAGGATGCGTTCGTGTACAGCAACAAGGGTATGGCTCTTCACTGCAGTCTTCAAAAGTGCGCACACGGATGGCGTTGCTAACCCTGACATTAGGCTTCCGCACCTTGGCGCAGGCCCAGATACTCAGCGACACGATCTGGTACGCCGACTCACTCGAACCGAAGCAATGGCTCATCTACTACATATCTCGGCCCCTCGTAGGCATTTGGGAGGAGGTTGTGATCCCGCCAGCTGTTTTCTCTTCTGGCATGGCCAAACGAAAGCTCACGCAAGACAAACAAGCTGCCGCCATCGAGAACGGGGAACCTAGCTTGCCCAAAAAGAAGGAGATCAAGAGTTTCCACGACCTGTTGAACAACTTTCCAATAATTGCTCGGCAAATGCAACCAGGCCTTGAGAAGTTGTTCCGGGAGTTTACGATCGTCTTTGAAAGGCCACTTCCTCCTCCGCCCTCTGCCGCTCACATACCGGATCCTGTACCGGATGGACCGATCGCAACTGCTATGAAACAGGTGCGAACAAATAACTCGCCGCCAAAGCGTAGAGTCAGCGTGAGCGACTCCTCTGCCGCCCGCGCAAGCAGAGTGACGGAAAACTTCTTTGCGGAAGATGATGAGGACGTCATGCGTGCTTCGATGGAGACGGCGGTTACAACGGCCATTGATTTATTCCAGAACGTCGATAAGCAGCAACTATCCATGCTCGGCGCGACGACTGATCTTACTGGCCCACTGGTAGAACGACTCATCGAGAGATATGTAGCAGAGAATGTGCATACCTTTGTTTGGCCACGACTTGCCGCCATGCATCGGCCTGAAGATCTGGAGCTGGAGGCCAAGATTCGCCAAATGGAATTTATCGACATTTCACAACTCGGAATCGCCTTTGAAGGTGGCCAAAGAGAAAAGCGTGAGCTGACTCTTAGGCTTGGACGCGCCGTAGACGAATTTGGCAAAATGAATGGTGCCATGGGCCCTCAGGAGATGATGGAGCTCCTATTGTCAACCTTGAAGGCTGTCACCACCTTGACTGAACAGCCGAGACCAGAGTTGACGTCCACGCCAGGTGTGGAGAAATCGACGCTTACCATCAACGCCGATACTTTGGTTTCGCTGCTTCTCTATGTCGTCATCAGAGCTGGCATTAAACATCTCCAAGCGCGACTCCAATATATCCGGCACTTCATCTTCATCGACGATGTTGATAGTGGCGAGATTGGCTATGCACTGAGCACTTTTGAGGCTGTCTTGACTTATCTCATGAGAGATTCCAGTACTCTTAGGCGAGCAAGCAAGCGCAACAAGTCGTTGTGGGATGTTACGGCCAAGGGAGATACGGCAGAACTGATGAGAATGATGGACTCTACGAATGAGGCTGTCGAGGATGAGCCACCCCCGGCATCTCCTGTCTCAAGCCACGCCCCTTCGGTCAGCTGGAGCATGGTCAACGGTTCTTCGAGACGATCCTCCAACACCTACACCAGCTTTGATACATATTCTCAGGGCTCTGGCTTGGGTCACGTGTTTCCTTTCCAGAGTGATACTAGCGAATCGCCGTCTCTGGCACCTTCTCTCATGCCTGCAAAGCGCGTTAAAAGAGTCGCTATGGACACTAGGAGCATGTCTAGTGGCTCAGAGTATTCGTATCACTCTCGGGCGGCTAGCGTAGCGACCACGATGGGCAGTGGTATTGAAGGCGACACATCAGTTGCTCGACTATGCCAGACACAAGATGCACTTGGAGAGTCCATTCCCATGATGGCTGTACAAAACATGCGACCGGGAATGCTAAAATATCTGCTGTCGTTGGAGGAATTCTTTCCCATCGAAAACATCCTCGAAGACAGCAATAACCAAGGAACGACATTGTTGAGTGCCGCCGTACAACTAGGGCATACAGAGTTGATTGACATCATCCTGGATTTTGTCATGTCCCAGACCAACAGGGAGCAGACCGCCAAGTACCTTGCGCTTCAAGATGTCATGGGCCGCAGCGTCGCCCATTATCTATTTCATGCACCATCCCTGATGGAGCGAATCGGCCAATTGCTGCCCTGGAGACAAAAGGATAAGAACGGATTGACACCTCTCTTTTCGCTTTGTCGCTCGTATGACCACACTTATTATCGGAACATGGTCGAAGCCGGACTTGAGGCGGCAACTAGGTCTCAGGGCGACGGCCAAGCTCTACATCTCGATGACCATGTTGATTCCAAGGGAAATACGCTTCTGCATATTGTGCATGATGCATCAATGACCGTCCGAATCTTACAGTATTGCGATGTCGACGTGAATGCGACAAACGATAGAAAGTTTACCGCGCTCATGGTAGCCAGCAAGTACGGCCGCTATGACATGGTTAGAGCCCTGTACGGCGATCCGAGACTCGACATTGGCGCCAAGGATCTTCGAGGATTGACCGCAGTTGAATTGGCCAAAGATGACGAGGTCCGAAATAAGATGGATGACCTTACACTCTTCTCCATGCCTGCGGCCGAGGATGGTCGAGTTACCGGGGTAGTGCGATCTTTCTTTGTGGAGGATGCCACCATCCGCCTGGTGATCAAGTCTGGCGCCCCGACGGACACGAAGAGTTTCACCATCACGACATGCCGCCGCTCCTTGGCAGATTTTGAGCGGCTGGCCAATCTTTTGTCTTTGGAGAATCCCGCCTCGTGGATACCCACCGTCTCGAGCCAGCGAACTCCCTTCCAAATCCCCGCAAAGCCATCAAGAGCTGTTCTGAAAGATATTCAAGTGCGAACGAGTTGGTTCCTGAAGATTCTGCTCGCACATCCCACCTTTGCAACTCACGAGATGCTTTGGGAATTCTTCCTAGTGCCGGATCTCCAGCCAGATATGATAGAGCAGCGAAGCAAGCTCAAAGCTGAGACGCGCGCCGAGAATATCCACGAGGAATACGAGCCTTTGGGGGACATTCGCGAGGTGGAACAATTTGTCGACCACGCCCGTGACATGGTTCGCAGCGTCAATTTCTCTACAAAGAGTGTGGCGCGTCGCGCGAACGGTCTCTGTGTTGCTGGAGCTGGTGAGTTCTACGCAATCGCACCATTGATGGGTTCGAATAAATACTGACATTCATTAGACCTCTATGAAGCCGCAAGTCTGCTCAACAGACAAGCAGGCAACTTGACGTTCCTGCCCCAAACTCATATCGCAGCATTGGAAGCATATGTGCGCACACTGTTGCCATTGCAAACGTCTCCGACGCAAACATTACACAACACGATGCTGGCCATACAATCTACCATGACTGCCATGCTTGCAGCACTGGCACGACCGCCATCAATAGTTGCCCAGATCCAAGCATCCCGCAGGTCTATCGAGAGGTCATACAGCTCACTCAGCCGTTCCACACGTTGGCCATTGGGCCTCCTTGATGAGACTCGTCAACGACTGAACGAGGAAAAGGAAGAAAAAGCTCGCGAGAAGCAAAAAGAGGCTGATGATCTTGGGCGCGAGCTCAGATACACGCAACAGGTAGTGGCTAGTGAGCTTGCCGGCTGGCAAGACATGCACGAGAAGCTAGGACGCCGTGCCATCAAGGACTTTGTTCGAGGCATGGTGGTGCTGGAACGTGAGAGGCTGGCTGGTATGCACCGAGCGGTGCGGAAGCTCAGGGAGGTCTCCCCTGGTCCCGTGTTCAGAATGAGCTCGGTTGGCGGGCCTCAAACCGAAGCAGTGGTAGACGAGGATGAAGCCAGACGACAGATGGAAACTCTGGTTGACTCGGGCGCCATTAGCTCTTTCGAGCCGACCCAGGAGAATGGAAAGAGGCCATTGGTGCCAGGGCAACAAGATAACCCCGCCGGCGAAACAAATGACGCGCAGCAGATCCTGGATGAACCACCGATCATCCAAGAAAGACCCTTAGATGAGTAGACGTGATGAATCAGATTAGACGATCCAGTTGAAAGGATACCATGCTAGAACTAGAGAAGCTTTGATATTGTCATCCGGGTATGACTTGATTGGGTGCCAGATGGGGAGCATTCCACCTTACTGTATTGGATGATGTGCTGGCTCTATGGAGTCGTAGCTATCGGGCACTATCAATTGTGGTCATGGCCAACTCACAACATACCCAACTCACGTGGCCCTGGATACTCATCCTTCATGATCTGTTTTGCGGACCGGGAGGTAACCGGGCACCTTTATCAGTGTGAAGACCTACGTAATTATGAGTTCCGAGGAGGTGGCAGTGTTTGTTCCAATGACCAGAGAGGTCATGAAACAGGTCTGCCCGGTGGCCTTTCATCGAGGCCCAGAGACCACGACGTGCGTAAGATGGACAGGTAGCCGGGCAAGTCCAGTTCATCGACCGATGTTGACTGATTGCAAATGGGTGGTCCAAGACTCCAGACTCCAACGGACGGTTCTAACCGATCACGAGACAGTAATTACTTCCTCTCTACGTGAACGTCATTGTATGGCCCCTGCATGGCAAACTCGATCATCTCCGAACACTCGTGGCCATTCAAAATGTGGGAGGCGGTCAACTCCCAGAACCATGGTGATTGCGGCACTTTCGTGCAGATCAGGGTACGGAAGACGACGTTGACATGCAGCCGGGGGGAAGATGGAATTCAACAACAAGGACCTCGGGACTGCCGATGTAGTATTTCGCTCAACGTACGGGCCCGATGTACATTGTCAACAGAAATTTTCCGTCGGCCCCATCCCCTTGCTCCAGAGTCGAGCAGAGTCGAGGCTCGAACTTGCCCCTAATACTCACGACGAAGATGCCTGAGGATCATGGATAATATGGAAGAAGCTTCGGCCGCTTAAGCTATAGGGCTCCGTAGATCATGCATGGCTGCAGCAAGACTATACCAATTCCAGGGGGGACATGTTGCCAGGAACGGTGAGTCACTTGGGCTTTTCCTCTTTCCAAGACCTTCTATCCGTACTACTGTCAACTGGTGTTTGTCGGTCTATGCCGCTACTGCAGGTTGCGAGAACTCCGGCTCGGAGGGAGTGCGCAAGTGCCCGCGGCGGTCTGGAGGGGGAAGTGTGTTGTCTCTCTCTTCTGTCCTTTCCGTTTAGGAGAAGAACCTGAAACGCAAAAGACGAAAGCGGAATGGGGGCCTCTAGGAGAAAAAGGGTCGGAACGCTGAGGGCCAATCGTCCCGAAAACCACGCGGGCGCGATGGTAAATGGTGGAGCTGACAGTATTCCCGGGGCCCGATTGGGCAGCGCGACGGCCAGGGTTGGGAGCATTTCGAGCGCGTGGTGAAAGGCCAATCACGGACACGCAAGACCGTGGCTGACTTTGTGCTGGACGTGGCTCACCACGGTTCCGAGCCACGCTGCGCGCTTTCACGCTTTCCACGCTTTCGCGGTTGCACGCTCTCTGCTCAGCCCGGCTGAAGCTCACGATTCTGGCGTTACGCGCCCGTGTTTTTGTTCAAGAGAGGCTGTGCAAAATAATCATCTCCCGGCTGCCACCTGTCAGACGTCGAGACTGCTATCCGCCGAGCCCTCTGAGACTTGCCGCGCGATTGTCGAGATTATGCTCTGCTCTGCTCAACCCCTCAACCCGCCCCCCATAGTCAGACCCCGTCTGCGGAGGATTCCTACGCACAGTGGATCGAGTGATGCCCTGGAAATGAATACCATCGTGGCCATGATCTGTGAGATTTCGGGGAGAGAGGAGGAATCTTTCCCCTCACGATACGAAAATCATACGGGCTACCCTTCCCCAGGCCCACGGCAATCTCTGCAGCCGCTCATGGCTTGCACTCTCATGTGACCGAGAGCAGGTTTGTCGCGGCCCTCGGGTTGTACATTGCACCTCTTTCGCGAGCGGCAGTCTCATTTGGCGAGATGAAGAAGCTTAGGTCATGCCTCAGTCGTGTTACATACAAGATGGGGGAGGCGCTGCCGAAAAAGCCATGATCTACATGCAAAACACTGTGTAAGCTGGCCTGGCACACAATGTCTATTCTGCTGCCAAACCCCCAAAATTGATTGTGCCACTGTACAGTACCATACCCCTCCTTCATGTTCTTCTCTTCTCTCCCACAGTACTCTGTGATGAAAATAGCCGCTCGCGCGGAAGTGCGTCTAAATGAACGGCGGCTATGGCTCTTCCCGCCCTCCAACCCTGTAGCCTGTAGGCCGTCCAAGGCTTTTGATTCATCTCGGCAGCCGCTGCCGCTTGCCTCACCATGAAAAAGCAAGACAAATAAGCGGCCCTGCAAGGAGTGACACCAGAAGAACAAAAATAGAGTCGCATCGCTGATGAAAGATCCGATTGAACTAACTGTGACATTCGTCACTGGCAGCAGCAGAGAAAGAGATGGCGCGCGCACTGGGGGGTCCGACTCCATCAGCGACTGGATACTCGATCGAAGTAGAGCCTGAAGCCTGCGCCGGACAGTGGTCAGTGTTGAGTTGGGCACGATCAACTATGCGCGCTTGCATTGGAGTGGATTTGTGCAAAAGACGCAAAAAGAGAGGTCACACGATGGGATGCTCCAGATGTGAGTGGCAGACGCATCGCGACAGCCCTGCGGTCGTGACTTGCCAGCTGCACACGCGGTATCAGTGCAGCCCAGTCAGTCGCGAACCCCGTTCCTCGTTCGTCGCGACGAGCAACGGGTCGGTTCTGCGCGCCGTGCGTGTGCCTTCGCGACTGGTTCTAGCGTGTGCGTGTTGCTGGGAGAGCTCCAAGGACAGACATGGAGTCGGGTCGCGTCGTCGAATACCACCTGCTAGCAGATCACCATCCCGGGGTCCTGCGGGTAGATCCAATGCTAGCAATAGGCCCTTGAACCCTTTGGGCACTGACTTGGGTGGCCCCAACCCCACAACCTTGTCTTTGCCTGCATGCGACTCAGTACACCGCAGAAGAGCGAGTGCAACCATCGATGCGGTGTGCTGTGGCATCTCCACAAACAGAAGCAAAGAGAAGCAGGACAGGGCTGGTCCTGTCGCTTGGCATACGGTAGACCTTGCCCCAAGAGATCAAGTTCGCTCTTCTGTCTTCTCGACTTTCCCTTGGTGTGCTGCCAGTACCCGCAGGCTGCTCGAAAAAGTCTGGTCTGCGTGAGTCACCGACGCTTGTGTCCTCGCTACTGCACAGGTACGTGGTGCTGGGCCCTGGCCGTCGACGATGAGCTGTTGATCCAGTCAGTGTGCAGAACGGGGCTCCGACGGTGAGAGTGACCACCAGCGCTGCCAGGCTTTGCAGGCCTGCTTTACAAGACTTCTCCTTTTGCGGCTTGATAGCGCAATGCCGTGATGTGTCGTACAGGGGGCTTTCCAAGATAGACACTGTGCCAGCGCACCATCTTCGCTTCTGATCTGTATAGTCAGGGGATGTAGCCGGGGAGTACCGCTTCGTCCCGACTTACACGGCCTTGCGGCGCCTATAGCCACCATACCCATCAAGGCTCGCACGAATACACATGCCATGCCGTACCATGTAGCCGTCCTGTAGCCGCAGAGCAGCACCACCAGGGCGCCAAGCTTTTACTTCCGCACTTTGTATCTCCTCTCATCCTTGTTCGCATCCATCTGCCATCTCAACATCGACCGCCCCAATGCCTGATCCCAGGATCGACGGACGACCCAAGAGACCCCCATTCTATCGGCCAGACCAAGAGACTGGTTCGGCCTCTGGCATCTACCGCTTACCGTCTAAGCCGGCGGTCGAGTTCTGCATGTCCTTCTTTTTTCCATGTTTCAGATGGTCCCTGTCCCTATCTGCATATGCCATCGACATCATCTAGCTAGTAGTACGTAGTCGGAAATCATCCATCCCTAGTGGGCTGATTGTGTGGCCCATCGTGGCCCGTTGCTCCCAAGGATAAGTAGACGCTCTCTCGTCCTCTCATCGAGTCGTTTTCCTCTGTTCAGTATCTTCATCAGTTTCATCCGCTCTCGACCATCATCAACCAATCCATTTTCTCTTTTCTTCTTCTTTCCTTCTTCTTCTCGTCTATCCACCTTTCTGTCTCGAATATTGCTAGATCTCTTGCAGAGTAGGCCGCCTGTAACGCGACCTCGGTTCTCTCTTCCTGCCTCGCGGCAACTTCTGCACTGTCATCGTACATATCAACATTGTCCTCGCGGACAAGAAACATATTGTGGAGCTGGTTCTCCCTTTTGTCGATAGACTAATATCCCATTGTTATTGTTGTCCTGGTTGACAGCAACTCATCACACATCTTTCAACATGGCTTCGTAAGTTTCCTAATCCGGCATCCTATTTCCCCACTTATACGGCGCGCTCGACTAACACACGCTCTATAGTCTGGCAGGAGACATGTCTTTTGACTTCATCTTCCCCTCGTGCGAGCCCGCCACGCCGCCGAGCTTCTCGTTCGACGCTTCCTCGCTCGACATGCCCTTCTACCCCATGCAGGCTCGCTCGAGCTCATACGGCCCCATGATGTCCACGATCGAGGCATCGCCCTCAGACACCATCAGCACCGCTGGCATCACAACACCACCGCGGTCGTCTCCCCCGATCCGCCAGCATGGCCCGATCCTGCTGCCCAAGATCCGTTCCCAGGACCAGGAGATCAACCAGACACCCCCAAAGCGCGCCAGGACGTCGGTGACGCCGGCTCCCAAGCCCAGGCCGTCCCGCCCTGCCTACCGCCCCTCCCACACCCGGAGCTACACCAACCCCGAGACGCTGAACCAGTTCGCGGCCTCCTTCTTCACACCTGCTCAGGACCAGACTCCGTACTCGCAGTCGCTCATGTGCTCGCCCGTCATCTTCCCCCAAGATGACATGCGATCGAGTCGCGCATCCACCTGCGATCTGGATGGCACCACGCTGGAGAAGTACGGCTTCCCGACCTACCGCCAGATGCCTCAATACGTGCCGTCTGTGCCCCAGCCCACTCACTACGACCCTTACATGTACGCCCAGTACGCCCCTAGGGACCCTTCGCCTGTGAGCGTCGCCTCGTCGCCTGAACCCATGCCCCAGCCCATCGCATCGACCACCCTGATGAGCTACCTGACGTCGGGCAACCCTGCCCCGTCTCTGGTCCGCACCATCTCATACCCTCTCCGGGATCCCAACACCAAGCACTTCTGGTGGGATGTGCGCCAGATCCGCCCCTGGACCGACTTCAACTCGTCCAACATCCTGTCGCTCCCCGGCACGTCGAGCCTGCTGAGCTGCCCCGTCCCTGCCCCGCTCCTCCCTCAGCCTGCCGCCTCTTCGCGCCACCCTGAGACCGAGGCTGCTCTGCACCAGATTCACAGCTCCTACTACATCCCCAAGCTCAACTCGGCGCTGTCGCTCTCATCGCAGCGCCCCCTGCAGTTCTCGGCGGCATCGCCGGCCAAGCAGACTGGCCACCCCGAGCACGTCTTCACCGCCAACGTCCAGGGCGAGTCGGCCACGGCGGCCGCCATGTTCGGTGGCAAGCCCACGGCCCGCATCGTCGGCCTGACCAAGTCCTTCGACCGGTTCAACACGGGGATGCGCGTCGAGGGCAACATCAAGCGCGTCGAGTACCTCCGCGGCCTCGCCCACCTGCACCACGTTATGCGCGAGCACGGCTGCCGCTACGGCTTCATCCTGACCGAGATCGAGCTCGTCGTCGTGCGCAACGGCGCCGAGGGCACCCCGCACTTTGGCTTCCTCGAGGTCGCCTCGGTCCAGCTGGCCGCCTCGGGCGAGAGCGACGAGACCGAGGAGCAGAAGCTCACGGCCTGCCTGGCCCTCTTCGGCCTCTGCCAGCTCGCCGCTGACGAGGCCGCCCCCGGCCACGCCGGCTGGAAGTCCGAGATCGGCGCCCCCGCCGAGGGCACCCGCCGCAAGGCCCTCGCCCGCGACGACTGGATGCCCCAGCCCCAGCTCGCCGAGAAGCGCGAGGCCAAGCGCTCCCGCGGCTGGGTCCTCCCCGAGGACCCCGTCGGCCGCAAGGAGCTCGGCAAGAGGGGTGTCCGCTACGGTGGATGCTAAGTCTCCAAGACTGCCGAATCTCTCAAAGACGACGAAGCAAGAAGGAATCACAAGAAGAAAAAAACAGTAAAAATGGAGAAACCCCGAAAGAATGATGTTCGACCCTCGGCTGGTCTGAGGTTTCGGAAAGATTCTCGGAAGAATATTTTGATGATATGATATGATGACCTGGAAAGTATAACGACTTACACGGAAACGAAAAACAAACAAACACAAACAGTGGATGAAATATGGGTGCGGCTTTTTCCTCTTCAGTGAGCGAGACCGACACCGCGGGGGATTTCTCGGAACTCCCGAATGGAATGGAAATGGAATGAATCATGATGACACGGCTTGCATGGATAGAATGCAGAGCTGGATGAAAAAAGAAGAAAGAAATGGACAAAACTTTTTATGTATATAGTTTTTTTTATAATTGGCACAAAAACAATTGAAACCAAGTAAAATTATCAAGCAAGACAATCTTTTGGATGCAAATTATTTGTGAATATACTTAAGAAAAAGAAGTCTTGTCTTTTTTGCTAGAAGTCATCTTCGGATGGAAATGATTTCGACTTCAGGCACATAGTATTACACACTGCTAGGCAAGCGAAGTCTACATAAAGGGACTTAGATAACTGGGTTCCATGACTTTTTCTTCTTGAATTCATCGCTTGCATCAGCTTCTTCACGGCGTTCTTGGGTGTCTTCGGGCGGCAACTATGTCGTCGTACTTTGACGACGGTCAAAATTCCGGTAATTCGAGGAATTTGGACGTCGTCCATACAAGGTACTGAACGGGGTTGTGAGAGAACCACAACAGCGCTCGAGGCGGTTGTCATCATCTCGAATCAAAAAGTAACGGATTTGGTTTGTGAGCTGAAGATTTGTGAAGGGGAGTCTGTTTTTATACCCACCCTGCAACGCTCCGGAGGCTCTGCGACTTCTCGGATGGAAATGATTTTGAGTTGAATGTTTTGGCGGCGTGCATGTTTTTTGTTTTGTTACGCCTTCCCCACGAAGAAACCTTGATAAGGCACGTCAGATGCCCTTTCCCTCCGCAGCGAGCTACCAGACAGCCTCCCATGAACTCGCCCTCTCCTGTGAATCTGGGAAGGTGCGATGACCACTCAGTGAGGGGCAAAAAAGACAACATCCATCTGTAGCCCCGGGGAGCCTTCACCATCTCCCCAACATCAATCCACTCACTCCACCATTTTCTTGGACCCCATGTTTTTTTTCCATACTATCTTCTTCCGCTCCTTGTGCCGAGGAAGAAACTGCGCAGGCACTCACAGTCCACAACATCCGCGACAACCTCGTCCCCGCGATTCAAAAAGACGACTCATCTCCAAATCAGCCAGCGTGTCCATAGACGAGTAGCGGAGAACTTCTTGGGAAAAGGAACCACTTGACGACAAAGAGATCCAGTCGGAGTGAAAGGCCCAAGAAAAACCGAGGACAGCCAAGAGAGACCCCGAATCCCCGGAAACCACGATATCTGTCTGTATCTTGGATTCGTCGCTAGTCGGGCTCTTTTTTAGACGGCCTCCCAGTACCCAGAATCCAAGCAACTTGGATGTCGTCCAACAACTCCGCGCTCGAGACGGTCGTCATCATCTCAAATCAAAAAGTAACGGAAAAAGGTCGTCTATGCCTTGATCATTAAGATCTGCTGTGGGAATCCCCCTTCCAGCTCTCCTGACCTCTGGGACGCTGTCTGAAACCTCGGTATGAGTGACTCGGAAGTCGCCTCACCCTTCATTCAGCAGGTGGCGACCACCCCCTCAGATGTCCTTGGAGGCACCCGATACCCCAACTACGCCTGCACTCATCTCATATACAAAGGTTATAAATTGACGAGTATGGCATCGACATCGAGGTAGAAAACGTTATTAGTGGAGCATTTCTTTTTCTACAGAAAGAGTCTACTTGGATGGAATATTCATTAGAACTACGATAAATCGGACAAAATATCAAAACTTACTCAAAAACAACCAGCATAATGTGCTCGAGTAAAGTCCAGCTCGGTGGAATTAGAACAAATTGGACGTCCTCCAAAATGAAATTGAGGAGCAAACACACCATGTTCGAGGCGGTCGTCACGATCTTTGACTTGAAAGTCCAGTAATCCCAGCAGATGTGCGTGCTGATGCTTGCGTGCATACTGGAGACGACCCGGAAGAAGAAGACGCGCTTCTCTACGACTTGGCCTTTTCAGCCCGGTGTTCCTTTTGTTCTTCCTCGGCTCATAGGGTGTCTACATCACTCTCGATCACTGTGCTGGCTTTGCGATTTAGGCACTTCTAAGTTCTGCGCTTCTTCGAGCTCAACTGGGTTGGCAGCTGGGCCATGGGCCTATTTATCACATTTTTCTGTGATCAAGAGTGCTCTGCGCTCTGCGACTGCTGTCTCTGTGAACCTCTGACCAGTTACGTCGAGATTGGACGCTGTCCAAACCCAACTTCCAGCTCCTGACCTTTGCGCCATGGACGTTGCAGAAGTCAGTCAGGCGGGACACGTCGGTTCTGGTAACGCGCTCTCTCAAGTTCAAGCTACAAATGGCTCTACGCCTGCACTTATCTCCTGAAAAAAAGTTATGAAATGACGAGAATGGCAGCGACGTCGGATGGAAAACGTTGGGAGAAAATATTTTCTGTATCTGTAGAACGATTGTATTTGGATGGAATAGTCATCAGATCTAAGATAAATCGGATAAGACACCAACGATAACCCAAAAGCTGCCAGTACAATGCGCGCTAGTAAAGTTCGGTGGAATCAGAACAAATTGGACGTCCTCCAAAATGAGCCGGGGCGTCGAGGAGCAAGCACATCAAACTCGAGGCGGTTGTCATCATGTCGAATCAAAAAAGTAACAGATTGGGCTTGTTCTGTTATTTTGAAATCTGCGAAGGGTCCTCTTTATATAGGCTAACTACTTACTGTGACTAGGTAGGCAACAAATACGGAGGACACTACTCAAGTGCTGCTCGACTCACGTCAATAAAGTCACTCCGTTTCGTCAGCTCAATCAATAGATCGCGACTAGAAGCTCATCATGGCATGCATGTGAATGTGAAAGTCCGAACAACACTTTACCTCGACCGCGACATCATTCTTATTATCGTGACAGCCAGGTGACTGTGTCTATATCCGAATACCATGATTCTTTGGTGTCCAAACCAAAATTACCATTAGCAATCTTCTGCGCTTCAATCTTGGCTATACATCGACATAGTGATCATGAAAAGAGTACAGTCCTGTGAAGCCTTTAACACCTGCCGTGTATGGAATTGAATTCAGGTGAGTACCGTGCTCAGTACACCCGGCACCGTAATCTGTGCAGGGCAGCAGTGGAGGACACTTGAGCTACCGTGAACTTGGTCCTATGTGAAATGCAGTGAATGGACATGCACGCCAGCTTGAAGATCATCAGGCACTGTAATGAGAAACTTGGAACAGCGCATGAAAAGCATGTATTGGAGTGTCGAACGCGTCTGGTGGACTTGAAATAGCGGATGGTGTAGGCTTCAATGTTCAATCTAGCGCCATTGCGGCCACTTCTATATCTATGCAGTCCTCGAGAGACTCTGGATTGACTGCACATCAATCCAACCATGCTCGTTCGATGAATAGGAAACATGCTGAAAGGAGAATCATAAGACCCAATCTATTGCATTTGTAAAGAGACAAACTGGAGCGCAACTTGTGTCGGTTAGAGTTTAGCAGGGTCGTGTTCCCGCAGCGGAGCACACCGCGGCCATTCCCGCCAACCCTGACCCCGCGGCCCACATGAGGGATTTTCAGTCGCAGGTCTTCAATATAGTTACTTTTACTCTCCTTCATTAACATCCAATCATCTAATGATTAGAACAACTCCTGGGGATGTGGTCTAGTGGTATGACGTTTCCTTAGCATGCTTCGCAGCATGGAAAAGGTTCTGGGTTCGATTCCCAGCCTCTCCACATTTTGCAGTTTTCGACAGTGATCTCGCTCGCTGGCGCCTTCAATTTTTACGGCCGATGTGGCTGGCATTCATTTCGTTCTTCATCGCTGACCTTTTGCGACACGGTTGGCGTGAAACCAGACATGTCTCAAGAGGCGACTGCTTATCCAGTTGCCAAGCCATTTTCGATCCCCTGATCTTTCTTCCACAAAGATCACGTGCGGCCAACGCAACGTTGTGAACGGTCCAACTTCCAGGCTCCTGCTGACCACTGGCATGGAATGATTCGCAATGTCCGTCCATCATTCAACGATGTGGCTTGCTGGCAAGGCCCGACCCGAGAATGTCACGCCATATCTAAGGGTATCGGCTGGGTTGGATCAATTGTTTCTCAACGATGCCAGCCCAATTGGCGGACTTGCGCTAAACGCTTTGCCCGCGAAGAGCAACAATCACGACAACAGGCAACATATTCCCGTGGTGTAGCAGAAGAGAGGCTGGCGTCCGCGATCCATGGACCATACCCCACGCCCTCATCTCTGTATTGTAACGGCGCACATACTAGAAGTGCCTATGAGGCCCCTGCATTTCCTCAAGGGAATTTGACAGTTTATGTCCAGTAGGGATCGACCACAGTGGCGAGTGTAGCCTCATTGCCGAGGTCAATTACCATGTCATCCGTCTTCATTACTGCGCGTTTGATCATCTCCTGGGTCGGGCGATTGATAATTGCTATACGTGCATCCTGGTCTACTTTCCCACCACGATGCGTCTGAATACCTTCAAGAAAGGTCAAATGACTGAATGTGGCACAGCATATCAAGACAATATTGATTCGTGCCGTCTTAGTATTGCAATCAGTCTGCCTGCCACAAGCCGGAAAAATCTTGACTCTGGCTCGTTGCCTCCATGTGAGCAAGCCTCGCTTCGGCCGGCATCGCCAACCACCAACGGACGGTGTTGAAAATGTCAGCAGCGGGATCTCCAGCATCCATGTCTCAGTGCTCACAATGATTGACAATGAAGATTCACTGGATGTATATATAAATATCACAACGTCAAGACCATTCTTTGGTATCAATCAGTCACTCAACAACTCAGCTTCAAACCATCAAGATGCAGTTCTCGCTTTTCTCTGCTTCATCGGCTCTTCTTGCCCTGGCGGGCGTCGGTGTCAATGCCACCCCCATCGAACAGCGCGATCTTGTATCCGATGTGGAATGCATTGTCGTCACGCTCGTCATACAAGTCTTGGCGACGTTGAACAACGAGACTGCATTTTGTTCGTCATATCTCAGCATTCCAACCGTCACTAGCACTTCAATTGCGACTTCTACAACTTTCACGACCACCACTAGGACTACTACAACAGGCACCGATATCAGCACTGGACCGGCTTTCACAGTCACAGAAACTACGTAAGTGGTATGCTTCACTAATTGTTATTTATCATCACTGACACTAGATAGTTCCGAGACCATCACGACGTGCCTTTTGAACACTGTCCAAAAGCGTCAATTGCTTCCATCTTCATCACGCAGCAGTTCCGCAAGTAGAGCCACCTCGGCAGCCCCGTTGATCTCTGCATCAGTCAGTGTACCTATTGTTTCTGCTTCAATTAGCATACCTGTCAGCATACCTGCTGTCGTTGCCTTATTCGGAAGCGCACAAGTTTCTACTGCCTGCCGATGCCTGGGAATCCCCACGCCTAGCACAACCATCACACGGACATCCACCATCACCCCTACCGCGACAAGAGTGGTCTCTGTCGCTGCTATATCTGTCATCACTCCGACGACTACTGTTACCGTGACATCTACCTCCACTGAGATCGTCTGCCCGACGCCATCGTCATGCGCCAATCAAGGCCTCCTGTGGGCGCAGTACACTCACAACCTAGGACGTAATGACGACAATGTCTACAGCAACTTCATCCCAGAGATCTTCAAGTCTTCGACCCCGGGCGTGTCGGGCATCACATCCACCATCGGCGGCATCAACCTGCCCGGCGGGGGCACATTGAGCGTCTATGGCAGCGACCAGACCTTCTCCACCGACTACTTTGCTCTGGACCACAAGGGCTACCTCTTCGCCGTGGCCACGGGCACGTACACCTTCTCCTTCACCCACGTCGACGACGCCGCCTTCCTGTGGTTCGGGCCCACCGCGCAGGACGGCTGGACGCGCGCCAACGCCGACCTCGAGGTGACTATCCGGAACATGGACGACGGGCCCGGCCGCGGAAGTACCACCGTCGACCTGGTCGAGGGGCAGTATCTGCCGATACGCATCATGTTTGGCCAGGGCCACTCGGCCGCCGAGTTCCAGCTCAGCGTGACGGCGCCGGACGGGACGGTGTTCTTGAACTCCAACACGGAGAACAGTCCTTATATTGTGCAGTACTCGTGCGACCGCGTCACTGCGCCTGAGTTCTTGGAGTGGGGATCGGAAAGGGAGGTGGAGGTGAATGATCGAGTCTAGGAAACTTCTTTCTCTTTCTTTTTCTAATTTTATGATTGAATGGATTGACGACGGTACGCGTGCGGTTTGACAGCGATTGATAGATACCTAGTTATATGTTATGATTTGATTTTCTTTTCCATTCACCTTTGCATCAATGGGTTTGGCGATTCATTTTTTATGGGAGGCCAAGTCGTGCCGCCGTCTCTTGAGCCATGGCAGGGCTCAGCAGCCATGATAGGCATCAGATAAAAACAATTGGATTGATTATTTTTAGTTCTTTTTACGGGACCCATATTCATCTCTACCAATATATATACACTTCTCGGAGTCTTGATTGATACCATTCACTTGTGCACGAAATCATCTCACCGACGCTTTGGCATCCTCAAAGACACAAAGCGGCATATCTTCCCCTTCTTCGGAGGCAGGGAGTCCCGTCCCTCAGACCCCTTGGCCGGCGTCGTCTGCGGCATCATTCGGAGCAACAATCCAATCGGCCGGACTTGCATCATACGGTAACTTCGCTCGGGTTCGCGTCGTACAACAACTTCTGCATTAGATCTCTTATAGCTGAGTCGGATTCTCGCGCGTGGTTCGGCGCGTATGAGCCCGCAACCTTCTTGGCGCCGGCGATTGCCGCATCAAGTAATTCTTTCAGACCCGGCCGTTTAGTGTTGTCGGTAGAAACGCCGCGGGCCAATAAGTCGCGTAGCACAAGATCGAGACTCTGGTATTTGGCGCCGTTGCCATGTGGTAGGATCTCGGTCGCGAGGGTTTCGTAGCCATTGTACTGTGACCTCTCGCGTCTGCCTACTTGGCGTCTTGCTATAAGGCTGAGAAGCCTCTATATCCCGAATTATTAGCCCCTGGTACCTAGGTATGCTTGGCAATCAGAAGAACGATGAAATAGGCAGGATGCACGTACCATGAAGACCTTGTTGATATTTTCCGATGCTGCGCGTGGCCCGCCCTCGGAAGCCTCGCCCAGATCGATCAGCTTCATAGGTGGAAGCAAGGCGTGCTCGGGAAATGCCGGCTGGTCGTATTGTTTCCCAATCATGACATTCTCGCCGTGAAGATCGCCATGAACCAGATTCAATGGCGCTTCTTTGGTGATCGTCTCGAGGCGCCGGCCACCGGTGCTGGATAGGGTGGCAGGATATGATAGGCCTATGCATGCCCTCACCACTAATGTTTTGGGTTCGTGTTAGAATCATCCTGACATGCCGAAAACTTTTGAACAACTTACGACAAAGAAAGAATGACCAAAGCACGCGATTCGGTAGATGCAAGTCCTTCTCGCGCAGTCGATTCAAAAGTTGTGTCAATGTTCCGTTTTGGAGATATTCCATGCCCAATACTGGACCCTCGAGGCCCAAGAACGACAGGCTTGTCGGGGTATCAAACTTATGAGTCACTTTGTTGAATATACGTAGAAAGTTGGACAAGAAGCGTGGATCAGTGCCGTCGCGAGACGCAACCATTTGTACGATGTGTTCCGAGCCGCGCAGTTTCTGTCAGACTTAGTCCTTCCCCTCTTTCCAGCGCTGGGACTTTTCTTACTGTGAGGTACTCAATCTCTTTTCTCAACGACTGCTTGGCTGCATCGCCGCCCTTTGCCCTCTTTACCACCATGACTCGACCGGGCACAAATGCACTTTTCTCTCTCACAAGCACCGCGACAGCATTCTCTCCGTCGCCGAGGGGTCTGACGTAGACCCAGTTGGGCCTGCTCTGGAAATGCGTTTTGATTTCATCTCGGATCTTTACGGCCTCGTATGGATCTGTCAGGTCAAGGACTGATGCCATGGTGCGATTGTCCGGATGCAAGTGAGACGTTCGGAACACTTCAAGCTCCTCCACTCTGAGCTTCACTGCATGATCCCGAATGGAAGTGCATCAATCCGAAAACAGCTTGACAAAGGATAGTCCAACGGCGAGCTGGCAAATTTCTACAGTGTGGGCACCAAGAACAAAGGAGCAGCCCCAGTCGTCAATTGTGTTGCTGGCTATCGGCGATTGTGTTCTAGTGCAAACGTTCCTTCCGTACAGCCAGCCCGACTCCGACAATTTCAGGGCACTGATTGCTGATCTCCTCCGTGAAGATAGTCTGCTGCTCGCTGTCGAATATTCAGGACAACATTGAGATGCTGCATCTGCAATGTTTGTCCTTCACTAGTGGCCAACATAAGAGCAGTCTTCATAGTGCTCTTTATTTCCCGACCGTTCAGCTTCCGGTGGCTGAGCTCCTCAAAATCCTCATCACAAAGCCCGTGAGTCGCGCCCACTGACCTCTTGGCGAAATTGTGCCAGACCTCGAGCCGCGCCGCTTGATCCAGGTCCTCATACGGGATGATGAGATCGATTCTAGACTCAAAAGCTGTGTCAATGGTAGATGCTCGGTTTGTTGTTAGGAATAATGTCCCTTTGTAGTATTCGAGCAAGCGAAGGAACACTAACGACAGGTAGCCACCATCAGTTCGAATCTACACGTAAACATTGGAGATTTGCACTCACCTGAGACAAGCTCGTTGCGCTGCAAGTTATCGGACTTGCGAGCCTCAAGGAAGACATCGGCTTCGTCGATGAGCATGACCGCCTTCCAGTGCGAGCACATTTCCAAAGCCCTTTTCAGTACATGCTCAACGCTACTAGCATCTGTACCTAGGTCACCAGCACTCATTGTGTACAAAGGGGCCCGTGAACGTTCCGCAACTACGCTATTGGTCAGAATTTCAAGGTCTCAAAAACGAAGAAGATAGCTGTAGTACCTGACTCTGCTGTCAGTGTTTTCCCGACTCCTGGTGGCCCACACAGGAGGATAATGAGACTTTTCCCTATCCATGAATTAGCTATTTGCTTATAGGGCTGTAAAGAGCTTGCGTATTTACCCTTTCCAACAATGAAGTCATCGAACTTCATTTCTTCAATCTGCTTTTGTTTCGTGAAAGCCAGTATCAACCGTTTCTGATCATCCTGCATAGTGAGATTTGTGAAAGCCTCATCATTCCAGGTCACACTTTGCAGGCCTTCCACATTCACCTGATCTAGAAGACGTCAGTGCTCACTCACGAGGTCGATCGTATCATCTTACTCCATTCTTTTTCTTGAAGCTCAACACCATTCATGGTAGCCACACAAAGGAGACATTCGTCGTCAGTCAGCGGCCGAAGATCTACGTCACGTTCACCCGAAGTCGATCGAGAGCCATCCACAGTGGAAGCTGAAGGTAGTGTCTCATCTGGACTGGAGCTATGTTCTGACCACCTCGATCTTGATTGATCATCGAGTCGGACCAATGACGGGGCATGAGGATTCTCAAATCTGTAGTATGCGTAGTTGTCAATGATGACCCGCTGCAATCACTGTCAGCTCCTAAAAGGGGACATAATCCAATGATAAGGAGAGGTTCTCACACGCTCAATGTTGCGGTCTCTTCGAGTCATGCAGAAACATCCTCTCAAGCTCTCGAACTTGCGACCTCTTTCGACCAATCTCTTTTGCATTGCCCCCGGGTCCGAAGCGTAAGAAATCGGGCAAATCCCCAAATCATTTACTTGTTTAAACCCGTCGTATTGTTCGACTGAATAGTACCTCTCTGCGTAACCAGTGTAGGCTCCATTCCAGTCTACCACGTCAACAGTTATCTGTAAGGCATTCACGTTGTTCCAGTATCGATGTACCAAGTTGAATTCCTTGACCCTGGCTGCCGATAGGCCAGTGGCTTTCTTGATGACGACTGTTTGTCCGGAGTCGTATATTGCCCACAGTTGATCCCATTTCATAAGACCAGTGGCTTTGGACTCATCCACCGAAACATGAAGAAGCTGCCACAATGGGTTCAAACACTTGAGCAGGAGTTCGGCTTGTGCCTTGGTGACGTGATCCCCTTCCTCTTTACATATTCTGACATAGTCCTCGGACTTGTGAAACAATCCGACAAACGCGGGATCAATCTCTTCATCAGTTGTGGCATGGAGTCTGATCTTCGACGGATGATAGCTTGTGCCAGGGTAATCCTCCAATACTCCCGAAATGAAGCGACAGAGCTTGGGACCACGGATGAGAATATCGTAGGTAAGTTTCGAACGGGGTGATGCGGATTTCGCGGAGCGGTTCTCCGCGTTCCACGAGCATATAGGGAAAGCTTTTGCGAGAAGAAAGTTTTTCGTATCTCAAAAGGGCTACATGGGCTTTGCCCCTATTGGCACTAAACCAGGCGACCGCATATGCGTCCTTGCTGGCGGTAGAGCGCCTCTGATCGTCCGCGCTGCTCCGGAAAATGGCGGAGAGGCCAGCAACCGGTTTGTGTGCCGCCTGCTGGGAGACGCATATGTTCACAGGCTTATGGACGGCGAAGCAATGAAATTGGTGGACGACGGCGTCTTGAAGGTGGAGGAGTTTGAGCTGATCTAACGGGTCCTTGTCGCAACGGCGGCATCATGGGCGTGGCGGGGTTGGGGGCGTTAGGGGCGTTAGGGCCACGCATGCAGTACGGCGCGAAAAGCAAGTCTATTCTTTCTTTAGCTGGATGGGCAGCTTTGATCGAGTTCGAATAAACAAAAATTGATTTGCATACCGCTATCAAGTGTGTATACGTAGGTCATATGTCCTAGTCGCTGTCACCATCGTAATCTGCCGCATCGTCTTCGTCATTGTCTGATTGTCCTTCGTCGCTCCCATCGTCCGAGTCCTGGTCACCATCTTCATCACCATCATCCTCACTCGCGTCGTCGTCGTCCTCATCATTCTGGTCATCATCATCCCTGTCGGACTGATCACTAGCATCAGCTTCACTGGATTGATCATTGCCACCGTCATCGTTGTCATCGTCGTCACTATCCGTCCCGCTATCATCAGTTGGCTCTTCATTCTCACTGTCATCTTCCTGAGCCGACTCGTCGTCATCGTCGTCATTCTCATCAGCGTGTTGGCCATCGTCTTCCGAGTCTGCGGCATCGCTTTCCGGTTCTGCCTCATCTTCCTGATCCGTGTCATCGTGCGCATCTTCAGTCTCCGGATCATCGGTATGCACCTCGTCATCGTCCTCGTCGCTCGCATTTGATTGGACATCGTCACGCGTCTCTTCATCGCTTGAATCGCGATCGTGATCGTCGTACTCATTTACATTCTCATCAGAGTCTAGGTCCTGTGCATGATCGTTGTCGTCTCCTTCGCTGTCATCGTGGTCACTATCCCTTTCCGCTGCCACTTCGCCGTCATCAGAATCCGTGTCAAAGTCGCTCAGATCCGCTGGTTCTCCCGACTCCGATGGCGCGGCGGAGCCGCCTGGCGAGCTGTGGTTAGAGTCCATCGGCGTGTTGGGCTCACTATCGATAGGTGTTGGGAGATCGTCCGTGTCCAGGATACTGGCCGCAGCGGCACCTAATGCTGCTCCCGTGACAACAGAGGCAGCTGCGAGCCCAGATTTTCCGGAACCTCTGGTATCAGCCTGCTGTGTTCCCTGAGGCAGCGGCGTATTTTGTCCAAATTGCCCACCAGCAAGATCTCTTTGACTCGATCCCTGCCCAGCTTGATTTTGGTCCTTGGGCTCTCGCTGCTGGCTTTGGGGGCCGTCCTTGAGACCGGTAGGTGTACGGTTGGTCTGCTTGTCCTGATACAGTCCCGGGTCGGCCGTTGAGGTTTGTGGCCCAGCTTGCTCGGTCTTACTTCCTGGTTCCGTTTCAGGAATGTCATTGGGACTTTTATCGACCACGGCAGGAGGATCCTTACTAGTAGAGTCTACTGGCAATGACTCCTTCGATGATCCATCTTTGACGGGATCCGCGTCAGTGCGGTTGGATTCCTGAATGGAATCACCTGGTTTATTAGGCGTTCCAGACGCGGCTTCGCCACCTGGTGCAGCTGATGGATCATTCCCTGCGGATGCGCTAGAGCTCTGTCCGTTTGCGGGAGCATTGCCTGTATTTGACTGCGTGTTTCCAGTAGCCGGATTATAAGCACCTGCTTTCGCACCAGTGTTTGTGTTGTCTAGCTGAGTTCCATCTGCAGGAGGAACCGCTGGGGGGTCAACTTGTGGTTGAGGTACCCCAGCCTCTGATTCACCAGGCTTTATATCTTCTGATTTGGAATCATCTGGTTCGGAATCTTCTGGCTTGGAGTCTCCAGCCTGTGAATCCTTATCACTTGCGCCGTCATCAAGACCGTCACCAATTTCGGAATCATCGTCCTCTGGTCCACTGCTCTCGGGATCCGAGTTGCCCGGCTGCTCATCTCTAGACAGCTCACCCTCAGAGGTATCGTCATCGGAATCTTTGCCAATGTTAATCTGAATATTGAGTCCACCAGCATTCCGAGAGTGTCTATCGTGTGGCCCATGAGACGGCTTTGGCTTCTTTGCTGGATCCTTGTGCTTTGTATGCTTGCCTGAGCGTACCTTTTCAGTCTTCCCAAGTTTTGGCAACTTTGGCAACTGCGGCAATTTGGGCAGCTTTGGTGTTTTGATGCCACCAGAGTGAGGTGTTTGAACCTTGTCAGGGTGGCCGCGCGACGATGGGGGCTTGTGTTTCGGGTCGTGCGATATATGCTTGGGAGGTTGGCTTGAGATTGATTGGGGTTTCCCGGGAGTTGACGCTGTCACTGGACCCTGAGCTTTGATGGGCTTCTTTTCCTTTTCACCCATCTTCGTCGGCTTCGTATCAGACGCGTCCTTGGACTTTTTAAGACCTCCAACACTGCCAGTGGCAGATGGCTCTGCTTTCTCCTTCTTGGGCTTGATGGGAGCAGACTCAGTAATGGACTTGATAAAGCCAGCATCACAAGCTACCAATCCCGCTGCTTTCCCGTTTTTGGGACCGCCTAGGAGCTTCATGATTTTGTCATTTTTTGGAGGCGCATTCGGTCCATTAAGAACCACCTCATGGTCGCCATCACGCTTCTTCGCCTTTTCAAGCAGGCGCATCAGGGGTCCGTGTGATTCAATGATCTTGCTTTGGCTCGTCGCATCAGCGCGGCGCTTGTGGTCTGCCAGCGTCAGATTGACAATTGGGCTCTCGAAAGGAATCGGGTCGTATCTTGTCCAATTCTTGGTGAAAGTCGGTTGAGCAGAAATTCCCGGAGAGCCTTCAGCACCAGGAACTAAAGTCTTCGGGGTTGAAACTGTCTTCGACTTCTTGTCTTTTGAGCCAGCCTCTGGAGAGATCTGCAAAATAGCTTCGAGTGGAGCAGGGGTGCCCTTCTTCGTTGATTTCGTCTTGTCCTTTTGCGGAGCAGAACGAGTCTCCCCAACCGCTTTCGTAGCAACTGTGGTATCATCCGTGGAAGCTTTCTTGGCTGTTTTTGTCTTTTCTTTCTTGACTGCCAACTCAAGTTCTGCATTTGCTTCGACGGGGGAAGTGGCACCAGGAACAGATGTCTGCTTTGTTGATTTCTTCTCTTTCTTTGCTGTTGACTCAGTTTCCAGATTACCGTCAGTCTTGTTCGAAGATTTCTTCTTTTCCTTATTCGATTCTGATTTGGCTTCGGGGCTTTTTTCAGTCTGGCTCAATAATTTCTCCTTGAGTGATGCATCCGCTCCCTCTGGATGCTGTAGCAAAACAGAAGGTTTGGCTTGGACAATAACATCCGGCTTCACAGCCGCAGCGCTGAGCGCAACATTTGGAGATGCATTGTCAGCCAATTGAGCGGCTGGCTCTTGTGAGTCCCTCCGTGAAGCCTTTTTGGGTTTGGTTGTGGGCACTGATGCTTCAACAGGATGTGCAGTGGCTTCCGGACCCTGGTTTGTCTTCACGGCACCGGGAGAGGAGGTTGCAACATCCGGAATGTCTTTAGTCGCACTTGCATCTTCCTCAGTAGGTGTATTCTTCACGCGTTTGGGCTTTTTGGTCTCACTCTTGACGGTGTTGCCCACATCGGCTGGCGGCGCCTCCAGAACTGAGCTCTGTTCAGCAGAGTCTGTCGTCTTTGATTTTGTTGAGGAAGTCCTCTTCGGGGACGACTTTTCCGTAGTTGACTTCTCTTTTGGTGCCTTTTCACGGGCAGATTTCTCAGCTTTGGGCTTTTTAGGCTGTGTAGTTTCCAATGTCTCTGCCGCCAATGAATCCTGAATTGTGGAGGGCATTGCGTCCTCGGGTGGTGCTTTCATGAACATCGACTCATTGGACGCACCGAAGCGCTTTGCGATTGCAAGATCGGCCTCCAGTGTCTTTTGCGTCAAAAGATGCCACCCTTTGGGCAGATGCAGCTGGTCGATATAGAAAGGCTTCCGCTCATGCGCAAGCCATGACCACACCGGTTCGATACCAGCAATCTGGGAGATGGGAAGCACGGTCGGTGGAGTGGTCAGTCGAGGCGCGTTGCCGTCCATTTGCATCCCATGTGAGGTGAGGCCTTCGGTACCCGCTTGGAACATTTTCGGGTCCGTTCTGGACGACGATGTGGCATCTGGCCAAAAGTCTTTCGGCGGACTTGAAGCTTGGAATGGTGAAGCCTGCGCATCTGCAGGGACAACAGCTGTCGGATTTGACCAACAGTTGAACCCATTTGGCACAACAGCGTTGAGACACACTTCGCAGAGCTTGTTTGTGTCGAGAAAGCTAACGCAAATGGAGGGCGTAGTAACGTGGAAGAAACCGAGACGACTTGGGTATCGTCGAGAGCTTTCTGTATCATCGAGGTGATACTTTGGAAAGTGAGAACACCCCAGCCCGCGACCATTGAGCCGCTGGGCTAGATACTCTGCTGAACCTGGAGTTGACATGTTGGTTGGCACGTTGGCAACAGACACTGCATCTCCTGGTCGAGTGTTCTACGTGTATGAACTGGATATTAAGCAGCAATCTTGAATGAGATGTTTGTTGATCTAGTCTCATGGAAATTGATTTTGAACTCGACGTATACAGAAAACTTCATCTGGTATCTTTGTCAGCTAGACATTTGAACAAGGCACACCCTATAGTACTCTTTTAGCATATGATTCTATCCAAAATCTATTCATAGTCTCCACCGGCCCGCATCTGGAAACTCCATCACCTACCTAAATGCCGTAATGGTGGGTGGGGTTGAAATGTCTTTTTCTCATTGGCACGCACGTCAGCCACGATGCATGCAAGCCTTCGAAATATTGAATACAGCGCAGATTAAAGGATACATGATGACCATGTTCCCGCGAGGCTGCCAAATGGGCTTACCAGCTTGATGCAGATCGCCAATCTCCGGACACGTCGGCGACCCCTTCGGTCTAGAGCAGTTTCAGCCCCGACATTCTGCTCCAAGTGCCAAGAGAATAGTGCACTTTCATAGTCCAGATCATGTGATGGAATCCTTCGAGGGATGGCGAGGCTCGCAGAATAGGTATCATGCTGGCCCCCAGAGAATATGCCTTATTATCGGATCGGCGATGCTGTGATTTTCCTACCATCGACCGAAGGACTTATGTTCAGTTTGCCTTGATCGAGACTTGAAAAATGGCTGCCACACTTACACCAGATCTGTCTCCGACAAGCCCTGGATTTGCTGATCAGGTCAAACGGCCTTCAATGATGGCTTCCGACTCCAGAATCACATCTTTCAGCTCAGCGTCGACTCTTGTGATGGCCTCGCCAGATCTCCCGCAAGGCCAGTTCGGCCCGAAAAAGCGAATGTCAATGTTTAGGCTTGACAGTCAAGTACGACGTACCCAGCACGATGAAAGTCGGGCGAAAGAACTCATGAACGCACAAAATCCACACTCGAATGGCGCCTTTACCTACAAGGAGGCCACCGCCGTCCTCGCTCTCATCGCTGAGGGAAACGTTCCAAACGTGACGTCGGGGCTAGTTGAGGTCCTGCTCGAGCAGTTCGATGCCGATGTCAACTTCTCGAGAAGGAAAAGCAACAGCTTATGGAAGCGCATGTCCGACAAGGACCAAAACGACGTTCGAAGCAATTTGCTGGAGAAAGCTACACAAAATTGTTCCAGTGAAATTTTGTTGTTGCTAGCGCAATACGCCGATGAAGTGGCCGTGAACCAGGCCCTTCCCCGCGCCATAGTGCAAAATGACTTGGATAAAGTCAACATCCTCCTCGCCAGAGGCGGCGATGCGACATCTCTGTGTTCACAGTTCGCCCATGTGCTCGAATCGGGATCGGACGACATCATCGCCAAACTGATGAGCCGCACAAAAGGCGCCTGTCAAGCTTGTCGCGACAGAGGACTTGTTCGGACAGCGGAACTGGGTCTGGTGATCAAAGCCAGGATACTCCTATACAACGGCGCCGATGTCATGTTCGAAAACGCGTCTGCACTGACGGCCGCCATCCGCCTCGGCCACGATGTTATTGCCTCGTCGATTGCTTCCCGAGGTGCATCAAATATGCCACCGGACCTCCTCGATGAAGCCCTTGGCAGCGCATATGGAAGAGGTCTTCTACAAACAGTCAATGCGTGTCTCGACGCTGGAGCCAAGGGCTTGCGGACCAATGTCACATTGACAGACGCAGTTCGAAAGGGACAGCTTGACCTGGTCTGCAACCTCGTCCGCTGTGGCGCCGCCGTTGATCACGCCGCAGGTTCTGCTGTCATCAGTGCTGTCGGAACAGGACGGCCAGAGATGCTTCGTGCTATTTTGGACGGCAAACCGAGCACAGAAAGTATTGCTGGCGCCATGATGCAGTGTGCAAAATTGGGCAACATCCAATCTGCACAACAGATGATCGACTTGCTCCTTGCCGCGGGCTTCCGTGGCGATGCCGTCAGCAGTGTTTTGATACAAATTCTGGACAAGAAGCAGATGAAGGGCGAGGAGCGCACTCGTCTGGGTCTTGTCCATCTTCTCCTCACCAGGGGCAATGCTGATGTCAACCTGCGCGGCGGCTTCTCCTTGGGCATGGCAGCCGCCGAAGGTTGGATGACCATCCTCAACGAGCTTCTCCAGTTCCGACCCTCCTTCGACTCTCGAGTCTCGACCCTCCGATCGGCGATGAAACTTAAACCGGTAATCAGGAAACAAGTCATTGCAATGGTGTTTGAGAGTGCACAAAAAGACCAGAAGCTTGGTCATCCGCTGAAGGAAGCCGCGGTCACCTTGGCGGCAAAGTCGCTACATATCGACGTGCTCGAAGATCTGACCGTCTCCAGCGGACTCCCACAAGGAACTGTCCAGGCCGGCTTCAATGCTGTTGTGTCGATCGGAGCAGCATGGATGAGCGCTGCTGGGCTACAAATCGTCCAATTCTTCCTCAGCAAGGGCGCGTCAGGGCAGTCGGTGGAGCACGCGTTTTATGAAGCTGCTACTGTAGCAGAAATGGACGCGTTTGAACTCCTGTCGACATCCATCGCGTCTGTGACCGTCCTGAATACTGCTCTTATGGGCGTGGCAAAGCAATCGAAGAAGTGGTTGTCTGCGGATGACCGCAACATCTGGCTCATCAATTCCTTGCTGCAGTGGGGCGCTCACGGCGACTCGGTCAACCTGGCATTCCTCGCGGCCCTGAGCGCATATACCACGGGCTGCGCATCCAAGACTCTGCTCGACCTGCTTCTCAAGGTCGGCAAGGCTGATGTAAACTTCCAGAATGGCGAGGCTCTAAAGATTGCAGTCCGAAGCAGCGACGTGTCGTTGGTGACATTCCTGGCTGGCAACGGAGCCTCTCAAGAGACCATGACGCACGCGTTCTGGGAAACCATCAGCACGCCGCTGGAAGAGGACGTCACTCTGGAGCTCATCAATGCCCTAGTCTCTGGAAAGGATCGTGTCAGTAAGCCGACGCTCAGCGTAGTATTACCTGATCGGTGGCCTCATATTTTCGAATGCCTGCTGGCCCATCCCAAGTCTGCAAAGTTGGTGAGACGACTCAAGGAGTTGGGTTGTGATTTGGATGCAGAGATTGTCACTGAACTTTACGACGTAAAAGAGCGATCGAACGCGCTGAGCTGGGCCCTGCGACCATTTCCGGGGGTGCCAATCATCTCCACAGAAGCGATCGGAGCGCTAATTGACCTAAAAGGTGAGACCCCTCCGCCCCTAAGCTGTATTCCAAAATAACTACAGTGGTACTAACAGAATATACTCCAGTCAACGTTGGTTTTGTTGCACCGTTTTCAAGAACAACTCCGCTTATACTGGCTGCGAAACACTCTCGCGGCGATGTCTTGAAGAAGCTCATCACAGCCGGCGCCGAGACTTCATTGCGCGACCGTGACGATCGAGCAGCTCTCTTCCACGCTTCGAATGTGGGCGACCTGGAAAGTGTCAAGGCTCTGCTCAAGTGCAAGTACCGACCGAATGATGGAAGTCTCCACGAAGCAGCCAGAAATCTGCACGCCGACGTGGTCTCTGCCCTTATCAAGGGCAAACACGACGTCAACTTCCCCAGCAGCCGGCCGGAGCACGAGGGGCGCACACCCCTGCAAGAGCTAGCCTACCGCTGCCGCGGCGCCGACAGGCTTCAGGATATAGAAGAAGTCATCTTGGCGCTGGAAAAGGGCAAAGTCGACGCGCTCAAGAAATGGCACGGCAAAACAGCTCTGTTCTTGGCCCTCGATAATGATTTCCCGCTGGAAGTAACTCGTGCACTACTGGACACTGTCATGTGGCAGTATCCGAGCAGCACGGACAACGTATATGCTCATACCGACCCCACGGGCGTCACATTTTTCAGATCGGCGACCAACTATCTGAGAGACTTCAAGGACAAATCGAAGCAGTCCGGCCAGTTGCTGCAATTGCTCCAGACCAAAGGCTACATCGACCGCTACTATGCCCAGTACGGCGCCAGGCAGCCCCAGAATGCCGTGAACCTCCCAGACGACATTGCCAAGGAAGACAAACGCTGGCGGGCCGAAGCCGAAAAGTCCAGGAAGGCCGAAGCGGAGCACCAGGACAAGCTGCGGAGAATGCAAGAGGAGTCGCACCTCAAGCTCACCATGGACCAGTCCAAGCACGAGGCGTGGCGAGACCACGAGTACGACAGGGCGATCCACAAGGTCGGCTCCTCGGCCATCGTGCACGACAACGAGCTGCAGCAGAAGGTCCAGATGACCGAGCAGCAGCGGCAGGCCCTGGCACAGAAGAATGCCCTCCTGGAGCAGGACCGCCTGAACCTCGAGCACCACAAGCAGCGGACGGCCGTCATCGGCCAGATGAAGATTGCCGGCGAGCAGCAGATCAAGCTCAACTACGCCCAAAAGACCGCCGACCAGAAGGTGGAGGCGCAAAAGACGCACAACTACTATGCGCAAAAGGCCGATGTGCAGAAGGTTGCTGCTCAGAAAGCCCAGAACAATCTCAAGAAGCAGGCACAGAAGGATCAGATTGCGGCGAAGAAGAAATTGCAGCAAATCAAACACTCGTAACTTTTAGTTTGTAGGTATATCCATCGGTAATGATGACAGCTCGGGGCGTTAATGGGTTTGGTAACTCTTTTGTCGACATTGCAGTATTGCAAGTCTCGTATAATACTATAGGGAGAAGGCGGCACTGTATTCGGTCTTTGAAATCTGCTTATACACATGATATCCTCACTTAGAAAATGACGAAGATGCATGGAATGTACTCAGTTTAGTTCTGAACTCAGCGAAGCGGCTTCTTATGCCGATATACAAAAAGAAACAACTCCTGCATCTGGAATCCCATGTACAACAGCGGAAAGAACCCAAGACCACACATGGCCAGAATCATACAAAACGGCGAAAACACCTCTGCCAGGGCACGGTACTGCCCGTCCGGAGGAACCTGCGCCAACGTCTGCAGGGCCTCGAGAAGGACGGTAATCGAAGCCAGTATGTACAGCATGGGAGGCCCGAAGCGACTGAAGTACGTGACGTAGTTGTAGTGGACCTCGAAGTAGGACTCGCCGCAGCAGAGAAACGTCCAGATGTTGAGCCGCGTCAGGCGGATCTCGCCGTAGTGGTAGCGCAGCGAGACCTGGCTGTCGCGCATCTGGGAGTAGGGCTGGACGAAGCGGCACCACGACGCCCAGTCGATGGTCCGGGGGATGAGTCTGAGCTCCTGCGCGAGGTTAAAGTCGGATTCGTGAACGATCAGCTCCGCGTACGTCCGCAGGAAGCCGCAAGCCTCGGAGTAAAGGCTGTCTGCTCTGGGGGCCTCGTCTCCGCCGGCGCCGGAGAGGTGCAAGTCCCAGACCTCGGGGCAGAGGAGGTACTTTGGTATCGGCTTGACGAAGATCCGCTCGTAGTGCCACAGGAGATGGAGATCACTTCGCTCTGTTGGGACGATCCGGCGGCCCTTGACGATTTGGTGGTGCAGGGGGCTGATATTGCGGCGATTGGACGTCAGGAATAGGATGCTGTAGATGTCGTATAAGCGTCTGGTGGTGAGATCTCTGGCCAGAAATGCATGGACCGCAGCCTTGTCCCTCATCGAGATTAGAGGGGATCCAGGAAGGTTGTCTCCCGCATGCTGGAGGGGACCGCAAGGCTCTGAGGATTCAGGTCGACGGCTCATTTCGATGCTCTCGCCGGACGATGTGCCAGAATCAGCCATGATTGACTAAATTTGGGTTGCGGCAGATGCTATGGAACTATTTCACCTTCAGCATGGTGCGATCTGATGAGAGATCCAAGTCCGTCTCCCTAATTATAGCAGGTTCACATGTCTGAGTCTAGATGTCAGGACTGCATGGTTCTACAAAGACCTGCATGCACTCATCATACGTGGAAAGTTCTTCAGGACGATAAACTCATGCAGAAAACACCCGACATTTGGGGTCGCCGACCGGCAAGTCTGAAAAAGAAAGTAACGGACTTGGTCGGGCGCAGCCTCGGCAACTATGTAATTGGTGGTTTTGGGGTGTAAGAGGTTCACTGCTGGAGCTGAACAACCCTCTTGAGTCGATCATATACATGAACAGACGGAGCCCCCTAATCGGGCGACGGTCATACTGCAGTTTGTGGTTTGGCATTTGGGGTTGCTCCCTTCCAGGCCTAGCGGGGAACGCCAAAGGGGCTTTCAATCACACAAGTAAACTGTCAGATGAGCCGCTATTGGTTCGTTTTTATAGAGATGACTGCATATCAGGTGTTCAGCTGCGTGGTACTTGGTGAGCAAGTACCTCCAGAACTCAGCCTCGTCCAAGCTTTTGGAAATAAGACATGGGTCAGCCAGGACGAATAAGTCCTGTAATCTATGCTTGTAGTTGCCTTGAAAGTGGCTGGTAGGACTCAGTATAAACATTGAGCATTGGCAGACGCCATCTTTCCTCAAACTTGAAGCAGAAGCCGTGAATTTGTAAAAAGTGCCTAATACCATTCCAAGCAATACAGTCACGCAAAAATGGCGTCAACCACTGTCGAGACGAGTGTGCCCTTGGTGGCCGCTAAGCTACCAACAACGGACATCAAAATGTCGATAGCAGACAAGCTCAACAAGATGACTCCAAAGATCAGCGCAAGAGTGACTGGTTTGAGAATTTTGGTAGATCCTAAAGAAGATGACGAAGTGGACATTGAGTAAGTCTCGATGACTTCCCATTATACGGTGCACTTTCACTTACCAATCCATCGTTAGCGTCGTGGCAGTCCATGGTATTGGAGTACACCCACAGCACACATGGGTACACAGGGACACGAAGGTCAACTGGCTCAGTGAGCCGACAATGTTGCCTGCGGCTCTACCGAAAGCACGAATCATGGCATTTGGTTACGAGTCCTACTGGTACGGAGAGAACGCGATCAAGCAGAGTGTTTCGAGTGCCGCTGGGCAGCTTTTGAAGGCCCTAGATGCCAAAAGGTCGAAATGCCCTACGCGCCCTATACTCTTCATAGGACATTGCTTCGGGGGTCTAGTCATTCAACAGGTAAGACTATGCTGGCACATCTACTGTTTCCAATATTTACTCGGTCCAGGTGTACAATATCACCAACTGGAATGGTGAAGATCATCCCAGAGTCGTCGATTGTATCGCTGGTGTGGTATTCCTGGGCACGCCTCATTACGGCATTCAAAACAGCACAGCTTTCAGTACACAGGGAGTCATATATCAGAGAATTGCGCAGGCAGAAGTGCCAATTGTGGATGATGCTCTACACACAATGGCTCATAACAACGACATGCTTGTGGATATTGTGTCCAAATTTACTCGAAAGATCGCCGTCAGAGGAGAGAAAGGGGAACAACGACCTATGCTCTACTGCTTCTTCGAACAGAAGCCTACAAAAGTCGGCCTTATCGCTGGTATGACCGATGCACCATCAGTAAGACAGCAGATCGACTTTGGTTACAACATGAACGTACTAACATGGAACCCAGGAGTTCGTGCTCAATGAATCGTCGGCATCGCTAAGCGGCCACGAGAATCAAGGCCTGGCTCTCGACCATTTCGGCATGAACAAGTTCGAGGCATCCGATGACAGCGCCTACGAGGCTGTCGTGCACCAGATCACCGAGATGGCCAAGCATGCTACAAAAAGCATGAGCGCCAGTCCACTAGCGGGTAAGAGAAAGCCTGAGATTAGAGAAAGTCTTCAACTGCTCCCCGCGCCAGAGCTGGCCCTGAGAATGTTTGATTCGACTCCGGAGATCTATGAGGTGCCTTAGATATCGAGGTCATAGCTATGACTTTATTCTTGGGTAGTTCGAGAATAATGATTACCAGGAGAGTGCCGGAGTCGTCTTGGTGGTGTGGTTGGGTAATCTTGGACTCGTACCGGAGTTTTGTAGTTCCACTTCAATCCCATAGAACGCTTCCTTTCAACCGGGCTCAGTTTGTTATACCATATTCTAATTGTTTTTCATTGCAGAAAGATCCCCAAACCATTTGTTTCCGTCAAAGTCAAGGCACCACATTCCCTCACTGCCTGCTCCAATCGCAAGGGAGGCCCACTTTGCGAAAAGAAACAATATCATGAAAACCTTGGATGAGCGATTTGAAGACTCAATGAACGTAGCACTAGTGGGCGAGTCAGGAAACGGGTAAGAACTAAGCGAGTTCGCCGCATAAGAGCACGATCGACTGATTTGATAAAACCAGAAAAACGCACGTTGCAGTGGAGTACGCGCACAAATTCCATAGGAACCATCCTGATGCCTACGTGCATTGGGTAAACGCGGGCAGCGCGTCGCAGTTTGAGCTCTCCTACCGACGCATTGGCGAGAACCTACATCTGAGCAAGAAAGCCATGGACACCGAAAACGTCTTTGAGCTGGTATCCAGGACTATGCGACAAGATGTCGGTGGACAGTGGTTGATGATCCTTGATGGCCTAGACGACAAGACCTTGCTGATGACAAGAGATGAGCAGCACAGCGAGCGATGTCTTCTCGACTTTATGCCGAGGGTCGCGCGAGCTAGGATATTAACAACCACGCGGTCAAAGTCAATCGCCATGGAGGTGGTCGCAAAAAAGGCCGAGTTTGTGATCGATATTCAAAAGTTGCAAGACGGCGACGCATCACTTCTTCTGCATGGCCGGGAGGTATCCGACGAAGGCAAGAAGAAGAAGGCGGCCAAAGTGTCCAAAGTTCTTGGAGGGTCCGCTGGACTTCTGGTACTTGCACACACGTATCGGCGAAGCACTGGTTTGACATGGACGAATTACCTAGAGAACATTCGTGGGACAGACCAATCGACAACAGACGTGGATCCTGCAATGCGTGCTTGGGAACTGACCTATCAACTTCTCAAGGAGAAAGACCCAGGTGCGGCACATCTGCTACTGCAAATGGGGTCCTTGGACGTCCAGAGTATTTCGACTGTCCTCTTTGAAAGACAACAATTCTCTCGGATTGAAAAGCTGGTGGACTACGGAATGGTAGAACCGTCCACCGATCGGAGGCTGTATACCGTCACACCGCTCATACGGCGATGCGTGCAGACGTGGCTGGCAAAGAACAAGGAGCAGGATGATCTAAGGGAGCACATACTATCAGTCATGTGCGAAAGGTTTCCAGCGGATGATGGTAATACTGCCGAACTCTTGTTGCCTTGCGCCCTTGTTGCCCTGAGCTTCCAAATATCTTCAAACGAGGGAAAGCGTCACATGGCAATATTGTCGTCCAGGGTTGGCCAGCACTACATGCGCCTCGGAAGAAAGCTCATCGCCCTCAAGTACCTCAAACAATGCCTTTCTCTGCAGGAGAACGATCCAGGGGCGAAAGCCGATGCCATACAAGAGACGAAGAATGTCATAGCCAAGATCGAAGGGGAACAGAAACAGCAAACAGGAAAACCATCAGGAGTTCAGTCGCAGAGAAGCCATGACGACCTCCAAATCGAGAGCGCCAAGGTCGAACTGAAAAAGCTCGAAAAACAACTTGGAAAGGACCACTACGACGTGGTGCGCAAGGCAAGCGACCTCGCCGCCCTGCAGATCCAGAGCGGAGACAAGCGCCACCAGGACGAGGCCATCGCTCACTACCAGCGTGGACTGCAGTGGTACAAGGACAAGGAGATGGAAGGCACAATGGACACGGCCAGCAACCAGTACAATCTGGCCCTGGCCCACGAGAACAGCGGACAGCTGGAAAAGGCCTCGTCGCTCTACCAGTCCGCGTCCGAGATCACCCAGCGCCACCTCGGCCCGAGCCATCCGCTATCTCTGCGCAACTACGGCAATCTGGCCTCCCTATACTGCAAGCAGGGACAGATGAAGGAGGGTGAGAAGATCTTGGCCGTGGTTCTACAGAACCAGAGAAAAGTCCTGGGGGAAGACCACCCCGAGACGCTGGAGACCCGGCGCAACGTCGCCATGGTGCTCGAGGAGACGGGCCAGATTGAGACGGCGAGAAGGGAGCTGGAAGATATCCTGAAATCTCAGATGCGCCTCCGGGACGATGCCGCAGCACTGCGGACATTGTGTAGCATTGCCGGAAACTTCAGGGTAAGCGGAAGGAAGAAAGACGCCAGGGAGATGCTCGAGGCGACGTTGGCGGCGCAGGAAAAGTTGCTGGGAGGCACGCATCGCGATACCGCGACGACCCGGGTTATGCTGCAGGAGCTGATGCGAGATGGGAGCGCGAAAGCTGTTCGTTCATGAGGAGTGTGTCCCGCCATGATGTGTATCCGTTTGTTTTACTCTTCGCTTATAGTTCTGATTCCAATGGAGTGTCACCTTTTGTTTTACGCTGCATGTCGGATCGTTCTCGGATTTCATTACTCTCTTTCTTTATATTACATTTGCTCTCGGGGCAATAATCTTCACTTCAATCCCATCATACTCTTCAGCTTTTAGAGGTGTAGGCATTTTGAAACAAGTTGACGGTAGATGAGTTGGGGCCACTGGATAACGCAAGAGCCTTTTAAGATAACACACATTCCCCAGTGCACTTTGGGATCTTGAACCATATCATTGGAAAAGATTCGGTGAAGGATTCATCCGGACCGAACCAAAATCCCTGCTTGTCCGGTTCTCTAGTCTAGCAAGTCATATGATCTTGACTGTGCCCTACCTGTGCAGCTTCTTCCATGGGCTCCTCTCGAGAGATTTTTCACAATCAGTGCTGAGAACTATCCCGGCAGCCACTTGAATCGCAGCTTCGCTTGGGAATGGCCCACACTTGCTATCAATGTTGGGCCAAAAGTACCCTGTAAGTCGGTGACTGTTTTCATGTGAGTGCATCCTTCAGCCACTATCACAACAGCCATTCCCTGGATCATATGTTACTTCATCTTGAGCTTGACTCCTACTGGTGTAATCATGCGCCGGATGTTGCGTCAGTCTAGGACTTGCCGGTAGGTCCATGAAAATTGGTGAAAGATCAAGTTTCAGTATTTAAGGCACTGCATAAAGCATATTTTGGAAATTGCACATAAATAGCTGATGAGTTCCCATTCTCTCAGAGTACCGGGTCTTGTGCGAAGTCATCCACTCTCTTCAAGTCATCAGTCCAGCTTGATTTCCAATAACACATTCATTCCAACCGTGGTTCTGAATCTCAAGTCACCATGAACTTCAAGACCATCATGACTATTCTGGCCGTGTCAGTCGCCAGCGTCATTGCCGCTCCAGGTAACAAACAGTCTTCCGTCCATTCGAGTCCACGATGAGTAAAGGGCTGATAATATTCACTACAGTTCTCATGAAGCGTGAAGATGTCGAGGCGTCAATCGAGACATGTCCTGGGTGTGACTAGTTGTGCCGTGTCGCTGTCCATCGAACTAGGAAAATGGTCCCTTGCATGCTGCGATGCTGGCCCCAAAGAGGGATAAGCATCTATCATAGCTGTACTTTTCAACATTGTCGCTTACTTGTCCACATGGCGGTTGGTCATTCTAAATACATTTAAATAATCACTCATTGATCGATAATTGATGACTTTGCGAGTGAATCGCCATCCTCATGTGGTTTTTCCAATCGTGATAGACAGAAATTGGTTGAGAATATCGTCATACCTCAAGAAAGTCTGGAACGAAGATCTCAGAGCTGAGAACTACAGCAGGCACTTTCAGCACTGATCCGATCTTTAGGCCAAAAGAAATATTCTCCAAATGCTACATGCAGCTCGTGCAACTAAATTCCTGGTGGCATCTCACCACAATTGATCCAATGCAGGAACAATATAGAGTCGGTGCTGCCTTAGATAGCAATAAAGTTACAGGGAGCATAACAGTGGCTTGGCTGCCAAGCAATCGTTATCGCACGCCCTGTAATCCCAGCTGAACAGCAGACAGCAGAACGCGACCCTTGAAGCTAGCGTCGAATGCACCTTTCCCTGTCGGTTACCCGCCAACATCTAACGTGCATCATGTTCTCAAATCTTAATAGAACTTCATCCATAGACTGTAAAGTGTTTTATTACTAAAGCCTCGTCCATCTGCTTTTCTTTGGTTCTCGTCTCTGTCATAGGCTCGGATGGCCCCAATGTGTCTGGCTACCAGGAGCGCTAGGTCAGGTCTCAAGGTTCGATCGCTCAGGGCATTTACTAGAGGCATCAGCCAGCTGCAGCGGCAAACAATCTCCAACCAGCCACGCGCACTTCCCGCCCATCGCCACCAAGAACAGCTTGTATCTGGTCACTGGGCTCTAGTCGGCCGCTCACCGCGCGTGTCCCGATGCTTTACAATTTCTTGTCACAAACGAGGAGTCACTGCGAATGAACCAGAGAACTTCGCAGATCTTCCCCCAGCGCGCCAAGTCCAATGCCTCTTGGACGTTCACGGCGACACGAAATGGGGCTGGGTCATTTACAGGTGCACCTACAAGCCGGAGCTCGAGGGGCGCTGGGCGGAGTTCAAGCGTCTCGTCAACGAGCAGATACGGGAGGAAATAGACAGGTCCGACGCGCCCGAGGTGGCTGATGGTCTGGACTGGCCCATCGTCGAGGATCCCGCGCTCGAGGACGCGTCAAACGACGTGTTGAGGTCGAGATGGAGGCCGTGGGTGCTCGAGGAGAAGCCTGGCGTCGACACTGAAGACTTTGCCATGGGTCGAAGCTCACGATACACGTATTTCATCCGAGTCGACGAGGACTGCCTCCGGAGCATGCTGCACGACTACCACGACCCGGCAAACCCGAATAACCGCATGGCCCTCCACGGCGGCTGGGTGGGCATCATCAAGGGCTGGAAGGAACCGCCACCGCCCGAGGAGGCGACGTATGAAGATGGTGAGGTCGTCGACAACGAGGACTGGATGCACATGGACGCGAGCATGGTCGCGCCCTACTTTTATGCGGAGCTGGATCATCCTGAATCATGGTATTGCCACTATAGTGAACCGCCAAATGGTCTCTGCATTTGGTAAAGAGTGCTCACAGTCATTTTTGTATTTAGCGGTCCAGAGGACATATGAGCAGCTAAGAGAGACCGACACGAGTCGGACATATTTCACACGGGCAAGGCATGAAGGTAATATGTATTCAAAATGAAGCCGAGTTTCGTAAATTGAAATATATGCTCCGAGAATACAAAACCATCCCTAGGTATCATCAGAAGAAAAAAGTCATATGCTAATATCGTCAACCGTCCACCAATGTGAGTGCCCTACAGTTCTAAACCCCATCCAACCATGCCGTGCAACAAAGAGGATTCAGACCGATTTGGAATGAACCGATGCTAAAGCTGTGTCCCCAACGCCTGAGAGATAACAAGAAAAAAAAGGAAGGAAAAGAAAAAGTCATCGCCTGCTATCGCCAAGTCAAACCGGAAGGGAAATCACCAGACTACCTACTCAGCACGTTCTCTTAGACCATACCCGCGCGGATGTTGTCGTACACGCTGTCGGGGTAGCTCAGCAGGTTCTGGACGTTCTTGATGGCGCCCAGGCTGTTGTAGCTGGTGCCGATGAGGCTGGCCGAGCCGTTCTTGTCCGAGCTGGCCTCCCAGAACATGCTGCCGCCGAGGCCCTTGCCCTGCAGGTACGCCACCTTGCGCTGGACCATGTCGGGCGTGTCGTACGTGATGAGCTCCTGGGTCGAGGCGTCGTACGAGTAGGTCGCCCCGGCCACAGCGTCGTAGATCTCGGTCGCCCCCGCCTTGGGCAGCGCCTTGTAGTCCCAGATGCCGTTCTCCCACGACCCCGAGCCCACGCCCGTGTACGGCTTGCCGACGCCCGCCGTCTGCTCGAACGCCCGGCCGTAGATGGGCATGCCCATGATGATCTGGCCGGCCGGCACGCCCGCCGCGATGTAGTCGTTGACGGCCGAGTCCGTGTCGAACTTGGTAGCCAGCGGGTTGCTCGTGTCGTTGTACAGGTTGGCCTGGTGGCCCGACGTCGTGTCCCAGGACCCGGCGTAGTCGTAGGCCATGAGGTTGAAGTAGTCGAGCACGGCGGCCATGTTGCTCAGCTGCAGCTGGTTGTAGTGCGTCGGGCCGGCCGGCGAGGCCACGGTCAGGAGGAAGTGGTAGCCGGGCGCGTACTCGGCGGCGTAGGCGTCGAGGGCGGATCGCACCGTCTGCAGCAGGGCCACGAAGTTGGCGGCCTCGGTGTCGGATGCCGGGTACTCCCAGTCGATGTCGATGCCGTCGAAGCCCCAGTCCTTCATCAGGGTTATGGCCGTCGAGGCGAACTGTTGTCGGGTCGCGTCGGTGCTGGCGGCGGCGGGGAAGTTGGTGCTGTAGGTCCAGCCGCCGATGCTGAGGAGGACCTTCATGTTGCGGTTGGCCTTCTTGAGGAGATATAGCTGCTTGACGCAGCCGTAGGCGTTGTTTCCTACGTCGTTCCATGCTTTGTATCATGTTAGTTCGAGTCCAAGTCACTGACGATGGTGGGATAGGAGGAGTGGGGAGGAAGTCATTTCAGAAGATGTGAGGAAGGGGCATCGTTAAGACTCACAGTCACCAGTCCAGTGGATTTGATAATCAGCATATGAGTCTGATGAGTAGCTATGATATAATCAGTCTCATGCAGTATCACCAACACTATAGACACTTTACTTACACGGTGCCATCTTGTTGGATATTGGCAAAGGCATATAGAACGTGCGAGATCTCTCCAGCTGGTAGCATTTGTGGTAAATAACCTCGAGCATAGATACCCCTATGCAGTTGTTAGCATCACCGACAGCTATACTGAGAAGACATATATGGGTTGAATGCGTACCAGTTTACGAAATAAGCAGAGTTCTCATATCCGCCATCGCGTTGAGCAAGAGACTTGATAGGGCTCGATGAACCAAAGCCGGCATGTAGAGCCATGGCGCTTGCCAGCATCTTCAATGCTGAAGAAAACATGGTAGATAAAAAATTGTTGAACACAGGAATGACACGAGAAGGATAGCAGGATTGGAAGTGATGGTCAATACTCGGACACTCGCGGTGATGGAGAGAACTAAAACAAACAATACGGTCCGTTCATCACCGCCTATACTTATAGATGGACTCGGTCGAGAATAAGATAAGGGACTCCGCTCCCGGTGGCCGGCTCAACACCATGACTTGGCCATCGGGCTCACCGGAGAGGGGACCACGAGATGGAATCTCTCATTCAACTCGAATGCAGTCCTGTCCAACCAACCGCAAATCCATGAAAGGCGGGCAACGTTGCCCTTCGTCATGTGCCCCGGTCAGTATAGAGAGATATGGATACCATACCTTCGCCCTCGCAAAGGGGGGAGGAAATATTTCAGTTGCATTCCAGTTGTTGATTGTCCCATGCGATATCACTCTGGAGGGGGACGGCAGCATTCCTACCTCTGTCGAAAACATGGGTCCTTACCACCATCAGATATGCTAGAAACCTGATATCTGCCTATGGTGTTTCATTTCGGCACCCAGACGACAAGCCCAAGTGACATGTCTCTACTACGGAGAGAGAAGGTGACTCGCGACTATCGATATGTCAGGAGGGAGGCTCAAGTTTCTAGCGCACCCGCCGGGGCTACCAACGGACCGAGATTAGCATCTTGGAAGGGCAGCGCTCGCGGGTCTCATTGGACTGCACGCGCGGCCGGGGGTCGGTGGTCAGTCGTTGGGAGAGAGCACCTTTGGGGGCACGCGGGTAGGTATTTGGAGTCTCTTATCGCAGGGTCGCATTCACCGCATTATACCCACTCCAGTGCTGTGATCGAGTCCCCCTTGTGATACCTCCGGCAATTCTCATCCCAACGGCCGCGACGCCATTTGGTAGTCGCGCATGGCAGCCTCTTGACTCAGATATAGTGGGACGATGGGGACTGGGCGAGACAGTCTACAGATACAGATAGGGCAGAGAGGCCGATCGTGCGACCTCGCATTCCATCGGAAGGCGTTGGCATGTCTGATATGGTAGACTGTGTCTCAACGCGAGAAGCGCCACAGGAAAGACAATAGAACCAGATCGCATATAGTAATTGCATGATCCTCGATCTTGGCTTCGAAACCCCCCTGCAGTCCTCCCAGAAAACACTTGCATGGGCGCCGATCAAGGCGTCTACCGGCGCTAGATGCACGTAACCTACGATGGACATGGGACGACCCTGGAGATCCTCTGAGCAGACATACTTACGTGATGGGAGCCCAGGGTAGGCGGTATGCAGGAGTCAGGAGGACGGGACGAACTATGCGGGGGAGATTGCCTCTCAGTCGCGAGATAAGATTATGGGTACTGATGGGAGTTGATGGGGGTGTTCTCGGTTGGTCCCGCCGGATAGGCGAGTCGAATTGTGTGTCGCCGGACGGGGAGAAAGCATGTGTCAAGAGATCAAATTCCGTTTGGGGAAATGTCCAATGAATATAACCGGCTTAGACTTGCGGTCAACCCTGGACAATGTGGTACAAAAAGGCCAAATGCGGCCGCCGTGTGCGCGCAGAAGGGCAAGACATTTTGTAACGTTGCTATAGACAGGGCAATATTGTGACTTTGCGATTTTCGCGGATGCCAATATCTGCGACTGCTCTTGGAGTTCTCATCGACAAAAGAAGAAGCCAGATAGATCATTGTTCATTTCGAGTATATCCACTATTGAATCCTAGATCTAGTCAGTGAGGCCCATGTCCCGTCGAACAGCGGGGCCGCGACGGCTTTAGATGCCCCGCATTCGCTATTCTACTACTTTACGACCGTCTATCACGAGCCGCTTCGACGAGTCAGGAACCTCATTCCGATAGGCCACGAGGCGGTGGAACAATCGAGAAGATTAATAGTGTTCGATACACCGTCTATCTCCTCTCAGAGGATCGGACCGAGATCTTTTCCACGGATTCTCGGTGATATTTGTTGGCTGAGTGCCTGGCTAATCTGTGCTTGTGGCGCGAATGCGCCCCGAAAGTGTATTTATTGAATGACCTTGCGATAAGGCTGCTTGCAGCACGGCCTTGCTAAATAGACTGGGTAAAGTTTATTCCAAGAGCCACGCTCGGCCTTAGAACTGGCATTCTAGAAACGTAGAAGCGACAGCGAGAATATCAAAGTAGGTCGCACGTGATGGTTGTCTAGCTGCAGAACCAATGGCGTATCAAGTCAATCTAATCACTATTCAAGGCGGCCTGATATATGCACCGGGAAATGTTCGGGAATACGAGAATTGAGATTCATGTCACTTGTAGAGCGCAAAAAGATGTACAGAGAAACTAAGCTTTTGTTTGTGTCATCATTGTTTTTAAAGAATTGAACGGGGCTTGTCTTTTTCCTTGGGCCTGGCGATTCGGGGCTTGGTGACCGTAGTGGCGATATCTAATCAATCAGATCTCCTTGCCCAACAATCAGCAGGTCTCTTTTTTTTTAACATAAATTTTTAGAAAGCCCCGACGATGAACTTTCAAAATAAATCAAGCATGCTTGGAACACTGTTCCGAGTTCGTAAAGCCCAATGAATGGCTGGAAATCACTGATTCTACATAAAGGGCGTTGAAGCAACATGCCAGGCTCTATTGTGGGTTCAAGCACCGAGCCTGTTGCTGCTGCTTTCCAACTTGAAGATGCACTTCTCATAACGGAGAAATATGAGTAGGATGGTTCTGATATATTGTATGAAGCAGGAAAGATTAGTTAACGAGCGTGTGGCAACCGCCATGTCAGCCACTTCATCCTTTTATCCGTCTTGAAATCATTCAAAGGTAGGTTTTCCAGACAAGGTTCTGATTTTTGTAGTTCAAGTCAGCCCTCGTTTGATGATACTTTCATATTTCCAAAAGCTTGGGGTACTCGAATATGTATATAAAGACCATCTTCATCAATCATCGAAATCATGCAACTTCGACACACTCAATTTCAATCCATCAACGCCGTTCAACTCATTCAACCTTGATACACTCATCTGCCCCCTCAACACCGCCATTCAACTCATGCCATTACATCATCAAGATGACGACTATAGAGATGCTTCCACAGGAGCTGATCGACGCCATTGCTGGCTATCTGCCCAAGGGTCCCTACCGGGCTCAATGCTCCGCGTTGTCGATCTCTTGGGAGCGAGCCATTGAAAAGCTCACATTCTCCAGCTTGAGCATCAGGCCTGGAGACCATCTCGGACAGGTCCACAAATTCGAACAATGCGTGACGCCTCGACGGTTCGGATACATTCGAGAGCTGCACATCAGGTTTTATGTCATAGACCCGAGAGTCTCCGCCCGCCGCAACTCGGTCTTCAACGAACAGTTGACCCAAGTAGTGTTGATCGAAAGACTACGCAAGCTGTTCGAGATCATGGCCGCAAGGAACTTTTTCCTAAAAGATGAGGTCGGCACCGGCTACGTCAGAAGTGGTGTTTCACTCTACCTTGAACCTATGTTTGGTTTTTACCTCGAGGAAAGGGACTTGGAGCACATACCTGAATGTCCTGATACAGCTGACTACAAGTCTTTACTGGAACTCGACTTCGTCACTCGACTGCAGCTACGCGACAAGTCAACCATATTGCCTCTGGCCCCATGATTCTTGCTCTCGTCGCGATTGCCCAAGCTACATGGCATTGAGATAGAAACGTCTCTGCGTCCCGGAATCTGGTACTCAAAGTGGTTGCATATAGATGACCGCCGCCACCTCGAGAGGGCCATCACCGACACAGAAATTACCGACAAATTTCGCGGCGGCCATTTTACTCTGAATATATGGGCACGCGACGACTACGAGAAAACGACGCCTTCGCTGGAGGTCGTACTTGATGACACCCTCTTCGGCATAACAAGGCCATCATATGATCCAATGTCCATGTCGATTCGCAATTTTTCGCAAAACCTCACTTCCCTGAACCTCAGCGCAAATCTGGATGCCAGCATTTTCTGGCCTCGGCCACATGAGCCCAACGACAACAAAAATTCCATCCCACATTGGCCTCATCTGAGACATCTAACTGTAAGGATGGGCGTCGCCAGGTCGGACGGCACCTACTACTTTCAACACCCTGATCCGCCGTCAAGGGGAGGTCCTGATGTAGTGCCTCGCGAGGAGAGCATGCAGGAACTATTCTCTTCCTGGGCCAAAGCATTATCACGAATGCCTTGGCTGGAATCGGCAACGCTGTGGTTCCGAATACGAAAGATGGTGTATTTGGACCCTCCCCATCTCACCCCGCAAGTGATGCCCAACGAACCCATCAAATGGATTGTCGGATTCCACGCCCCGGGTGTCGTCCCCAACCCAGAAGTCCACTCTTGTCTTCTCACTGACGAATGGCTCAGCCGCCCGAGACTTACATTTGAGCAGACGGAGGGATGGATTCCAGAGATGACTACTATGGAGTCTCTATATCGGATGGCGGAGAGCAGATTTCCCGGCAAAGAGCTCGTGCACATTCAAGCCGACAATCAGTTCAGGTCCCATGAGATGAGGATGGAGTGGTAACGTTTATCAGGTGATTTGTCTTCTTGTTCCAAGTGGGGGAAGCCGTCTTCAGATGATCGCGTCACATTTATATCCAATGTTGTCGGCATCATTTTGTAGGCTGGCATTATCCCGGAAGAAGCACCAATTTTCGAGAATGACATTGTACATGATTTAGCATCAGGGCAGTTGATGAATTTATTGGGGCTTCAATACTAGACGTGCGGGTGGCATGATACTGCACGATTGAACTAAGCTAACCTAATATATCTCCTTCGTGTTTCTCTTTAGCAATTATTTCTGCAATCTCAAATCCAAGCATTAAACACCCAGCAGTATATATGTCAAGTTCTTCATATCTGCGACCTACTTACAATCCGCCCACGGATCATCTGCAAGACGCTTACACGGTCCACAATTTCTCACGGCATACTGCATGACATTGTCGCTTATTCAAATCAAAGACGCTGCCCTTAAACCTCTAGATGAATTCGACACCCATTTCGATGCATGAACGGGCGCCACTCGTCCGCAAAGCCGGCAGCAGACGCCGAGTACAGAGGGCGCAGCGGGATCTGTCAGAAGGGATTAGTAGATGTTGAGCAGTTGGGACAACTCGGTTACACGACTGCCATGCAGTTTGCTGACACATTTCCATCCAATCCGCAGCATGGTAACAACTCACTGATGAACGCTCCCGCGGGCTGATTGGCCAATACCACGAACCCATATCTGTATGGCCGGAGTAGCCTCTCGGAGATATAGCTTAATGCCAGGCTGTGATCGCCAAGCAACATGGCTGTCGTTCAAGCAGTACGTCCGCGGTGGAGAGCAACGGATTTACTAGCGCTGATATGCATGGCATTGTTCATTAACATATGCCATGACCTTCAGGATATATAAAAGAACAAGTCAACAAGAATGTAGGTCATTTGCTGTCGCATCAGTACGTCCTCAGAATTTATTCCCGCAAATACCTATCGCCAAGAATTTCTTACACATAGAAGACAGCATGACGACTGCTGAAATGATACTCATCACAGGAGCAAATGGCTACTTGGCTCTCCACATCATCCATCAAGCCCTCGGCAAAGGCTGGAAGGTGGTCGGTACAATCCGCTCGGACACTGCAGCAGCCAAGATCAAGGAATTGTTTCCAGACGCAGGCACTCGACTATGTCTCGTTCACATTCCCGACCTGACCAACGTTGAGTCATTCGAGGAAGCGTTCAAAACCCACGCAATAACAGCCGTGATCAACGCAGCCTCGCCTATCCTCAACAATCCCCAGAACCAGAAAACAGACGTCGTCGACCCCGCCATCAACGGCGGCCTAGCCATCCTGCGGGCCGCCAATATCTACGGCGGCACAGCCCTAGAGCGCGTCGTCCACATCGGCAGCGTGTCCTCGACCATCGACCTCGCGCTCGGCGACGCCCCGGGGCACACCTGGAGCCCGGACACCTGGAACCCGATCGGGTACGAGGAGGCCGTCGGCGGGGACTACACGGCCGGCTACGTCGGCTCCAAGGCGCTGACGGAGCGGGCCATGTGGGATTTCATGAAGGTCGAGCGCCGCTTCGACTTTGTGTCGGTGCTGCCGGCCATCATCTTTGGTCCGCACGTCGCAGCGCCGATTGATCTGCATAGCTTAAACGTCAGCAGCAAGCTGCTCTGGGAGCTGGCGGCGCACAACACCGGCAACCCCTCGCCGTGGCACGCCATTCATATGGGCGTGTGGGTCGACGTGCGCGACGCTGCGGATGCGACGCTGCGTGCCGTTGAGGTGCCCGGGGCTGGCGGGCAGCGCTTCCTCGTGGGACAAAAGACGCACTGGCAGTTCATTCGCGATGCCGCCAGATACAGTGACGAGCTGCGCGGTCGTGTCGATCCTGGCACACCGAGAGCAGGAGAGGCTGCGAGCGCCACGACATATGATGTCGATGGGAGCAAGGCGGAGACGGTTCTCGGGCTCACTTATACGGCACTTTCTACCAGTGTGAAGGACTCATTCGAGCAGCTACTAGCGATCGAAAAGAAAGACATTGCCAAGAATGGATAGTGGAAATTGGGGTTGTGTTGTAATTGAAGCCGGTAAAGGTTTGGTTTATAGAATAGCAAAAACCCAACTTTCTCTTTATGAGGATCAAATCATGAGGCAAAGGATTTAATCCCAGAGCACTCTGTAACGAAAAGATGTATGTTGCTCCGACTTATAATAATGCAGTTAGGCAAGCCACCAGGGCAGCTATGAGTGGGGTTCAGTAACCGGATCACGCTCCGTCAATAAATCCAGCAGCACCATTGCTTATGCAAAAGCCTTAACTCTCTCGAGAGTTCAGTCAAGACTGTAAGCATAATGTAGCGTGTCCTCCGCGAATTGATTCCAGTCTTCAGCGGCGACCCATTGGACTTTTCAACTAACGCTCGGCCGAGTTCATCAAAACTGCCTTTACGAGGCAGAGTGTCTCCCCCGGTTCTCCCATTGCGGCACGGTACTCTGTATCTCCACTGAGAGTCCGAAATCTACGTGCGAACGAATCAAGCGCCGGCATGTAAGCTCGAAGGATTCAAATCTCATCAGCGCCGCCCGACTGCCACAGCGATCTATCATCTATCAGGTCATTAAATAACATTTGCGGGGAACTATGGCGCTAATACAGCGCAAAATCCCCCTGATGTGTCTAAAAATAATGAGGGATCAGCCCAGCCTTGTTAGCCTCGATAACGAAAAGACTGAGTGGGAATTTGTTTTTGAAAATCCCGGATTAAACAAAAGTATTCGTCTTCTTTACACTCTATTCTATTGACATGTACAGAAATCCTCAATAAAGCTTTGTCGCGCCGTTGTTGTCTAGTCTGTTCGTTGAAATGCCGACCGCCGGGGAGCTATCGCCGCCCCCGTCATACCTGGCTACCGACACAAAAGTCCATAGTCCAGCGCCAAGCACACCGCAGAGCACTGTACAAAACGTCGAGTCGCCGAACTCCACTGTAGATCACGGCCCAGAGACGGTCGGGTAAGCCAGACGCGAAATCAAGTTGAGCAAAACAATAATAACATTTTATTGTCTCAGATCCTCACCTCGGATCATCAACGACGACAGCCTCCCAGAAGTATTCACGCCCGAGCAAAAAGTCGCAGTCGTCGCGGCGGAGGGTCTGCAGCCGGTAAAGATCCCAACTGTGGTAGATCACGCCACCCTAGAGACACTAGACAATGTGGTCACCGTGACGCCTCTACATTTGCTGGGCGACCAATCTGATCTCGTCGACTGCCCGTTCTGTAGACGCAGGGCAGAGACTCGGATACAGAAGAAGGCATCGGCAGCTACACAGTGAGTCCTAGAAAGATTTGTTCAACAGTTCGTTGCGCAGCTATAAAACTGACAAGCTGATGCTCAGTGTAACTGCGGCGGCGCTCTTTTGCACGACGCTCGGTGGCGTCGTTGTCCCCTACAAGAAGCACTGGAAGAGCCACATACACCACCACTGTGGGAACTGCAATCGCGTTGTCGCATTCCGACGAAATGGCGAAAAGGAGATGCAGGTACTCGGGACGCCAGATCATCTCAGAGTGAAATCCCTATTCCCACCAGGGGCCGCCACGTAGATGATGACCCGAGATGAATTCGATGACTACGATACCCACAGCGCGTCAAATCTCTAATGTACTGGATAACTCTCACCGAGATCGCTTTCCGCCTATCCTTCCTAAATAATGCCATGTATATACAGTTATACCCCCAGCGACGGTACCCTCAAGCGCCGTACTTGCTCCTTTACCTTACATCAAAACTTATTGTACATTGCGTGCAACATCTCACCTGATGTTATCTTCCCGAGCAAAGAACTCGTCCGACAGTCGGCCATCTTTTCTCGTTGCCGGTGACTCGGTGGTGTCGCCCTCTCGCACTTCGGCCAAGTACTTATCAAACTTGTCTGCCAAGGTAATCGATCGTTTAAGATGATCAAATTTCATCCTAGTTTTCTTGTACTTTGCAAGTTGCCGTGCTGTGCTGATGGAGTTTCGTATCTGTCGCCCGTTCATTGGGTATGATGCCAGCTCATCGACATGCGATTCGAGATCGTCAAGGTCCACACTCTCCTGCTCGCCCAGATCTTTCAATCTGGAAAAGAAGTTCTGCCATATCTGTTTGCGCTGATTCTTGTTCAGTTTCTCGTAGCGTAGTGCCAGCGAAATACGAGACTTGAATGCTTCATCAAATGTGCCCACTCGATTGGTAGTGAGAATCAAGATGCCGTCATAATATTCGAGGGTACGCAAGAAAACAGAGACAAGGGCATTGCGCTCCAAATCGTTCAGTGTGCGTTGTTCGAGGAAGACTTCAGCTTCGTCCAAGAGGACGACACAGTCCCAAGTCTTGCCGAGATGGAAGACCGATCCGAGATACTTCTCTACTGCCTCGGGCTTTGTGCCAATGTCGCCACAGGTCACTGGGTACAGCGGCTTTCTCGCAATCTCGGCAACGGACTCGGCTGTGTAGGTCTTGCCGGTACCGGGTGGGCCGTGAAGAAGGAGTATGAGACCATTGCCTTTATTGTCGATGAGATCCGTTCCCTTTTCAGTGGCCAATTGATTGGTGACAAGAGCCTGAATCATCTCCTTTGTTTCTTCGTCAGCCACAAGCCTTTCAAATGCTCTGTCGTTCCATTCCACTGTCCGAACCAGATCAACCTTGAGATTTGCTGTACTTGATATTAGTATGTATACATGGTAGACCAAAGGATGAAAACAAAGGGACCGACGCACTCCATTTCTTGGTTCTAAAGTTGAAGCCCGGAACCAAGCTCGGAAATAGATATAGCTCTGGCGGCCTTGCTTCTTCGTTTGGATTGGCCTTGTAATATCGCTTGAATGCCCAAGCTTCGTTTACAAAGTTTAGAGAGTCTGGGTGAAGTTCTTTGTACGTGTTGAAGTCAATCATAAATCGCTGGCTCTGTTTATCAGTTAGCATAGCTCTGGATATGGAAAGTGGCATGCGGAGTTTGATACTCCTTGGCGATAATGCATACAATAGACTTGTTCTTCCCGGAACTCTCTTCATAGGAAACTAGATTCCCGTGCCTGCGTCTCCAGAACATATGTTTGCCTCGATTTTCCAGCTGCTGCTGCAATTCACTGCTGGCGTATTCGATAGGCATGACGGACAAGCTTTTGATGGCTATCTCTGTGTGGTCAGACTCTGCTTTTAGCACTAATGGGATATTCATCTCCGCCCAGAAGAGCTCGCCCTTGTACATGATCGTAGTGGTTGGAATATCCCAGGCTGATCGATACTTTTCATTGTTCTTCTTCTCGTCATCTGTCAGATTAGGCTGCTTGAGAGGATGGCCCTGGGCAAGATGACCTCTAGGTGTGTCGCCGTCCTTTGAAATTAGGACGCTTCCGGGACGTATCAGATATTGCATCGATGTCGGAGAAACCAGCCCTCTACTAAACTGATCGTCAATCTTGTTGTATAGCGATCCGTAGCTGTCGTCAATTGCATCGGTGAACGCAGAAACAAGTTGGCTCTGTCGCGGCTGCAGCCGACTGGTGTCAAGTGTTTTCTTATAGTGGTACCACCATATGAAGGGCGGTCGCATCCTTTTTCTTTCATTGAGGTGTGGGAACTCTGTGCGAAATGCTGGGTCTTGGTCGAAGAACTCCTTGACAGCTTGAATCATCTCTTCCGAAATCAGCAGGAATTCCTGGCGCTCTGGAGTCGGCTCTGGCATGGCTTTGTTGCTCCTTATTGCTTCGTCGACCTCCTTTCGCTGGTGTGCTATATCGTAACACTTGTAGACAACGAAAGATACGTTTCCCTTCCTCTCGACATAGCCGTCTGGGTCTGGAACATGAAACAGTCCTCTTAGTTGAGCTTTTCCGTCACGGACATCCCAGCGAGGCTCGGACAGAAAGGTGTCACCCCTGTCGCCAGCCACGTTACTCTCATCGCTACTGTCGCTGCTACCATCATCACTGCCGTCTTCGTCCGAATTTCGGGCTACAGTATGAAAAGTTTGTTGGTTCACTTCCGGCTCCTTGGCTTTCAGTCTTTGATCTTCTTGGAGTTGAGCATTCTCTATTTCCAATTCTTCCAGGCGACGCAGTAGATTTTGGACGAGCTCAGCATCAAAAGCCCCCGACCGGGGTATATTCGAGTATTCATCTGGAAATTGCTGAGCCTTGTCGCCTCCGTTGGTTGTATATTCGACGTAAGAGTCATCTTGAGCACTCTTCGGTTCCCCGTCCTGGATGGGTTGTACACCGCCCTCGAGCTCCTCGTGATCCGCATCCTCGTACTCGCTGAAATGCACTGACCTCGGTTGAACACTTAGATACTGGGGGAAAATCGGCGGTCGGGAACGATATGGTGTTGATAGATCCATTTCGTCCATAGTGTAGGGATCGACCTTTCGCCGCATCAGGTGCATATTTTGACCCCTGAAGATCGGCCGAGGAGCCGCGGCATCCAGATTTGCCGGGTTGGCTCTCCTCAAAACCGGCTGCATACCCGGGGGGAATGGGCTCGGAGCGGGAGGGTATCTTCGAACACCCGGGCCAGGGGCTTGAACCGGTGCCGGTGGTCGTCCTCCCGGTAGAACACCAACACCAGGTGGCAGGCTCGATAGCTGTTGTAGCTTCACTGGCTTGCCATCTGCACCGAGGGGTAGACCCGCAGTTGGTTTAAACGAGTCCCCCCTCATTAATGGCGAGTCATACCCGCCACCTCGAGTCGAGCCTGGTCCTGGTTGTCTTGGAAATGGTTGTGATGAGTCTACCTTTTCAGTTATCGCGTAAAGCTTGTTCCTCAAGTCGGTGACTGTTGCATCTTCAGAAATAGTATAGTGAGTTGGCGGCGGCGGCGGCGGCGGCGGCACTCCTTTGTGTTGATTAGCATATTCTCAGTCGAGAGACGATTTCCCCCGATAATTACCATTCTGCTGCGACATGTTTTCTGGGTCGAGGGCCGCGGCCTTTTACTGGCATCTGTCACATCAAAGAAAGACCCAAAGCTCATCACTCTGCGCGCAAAGATAGTGGTAAACCAATCGTCAGCTCACAGTCGCTTGGGTTTCCGATGCGTACCGACAAGATTGCACTTTGGAGGACAATGTCTGAAAACTGAAGGACGATTTCCTCCTGGGTTGGAATCAAATCGAGGGCAGCAAAGAGGGGTAGTCGAGGCTGCGCATGCGACCACCCATGGTTGTACGGATCAATGCAGCGATTGGTCGTGTCCCTGTCAGTAATTGCATGATGCAGCGATGTGTAGTATCCGTAAACCGACTAGGTCTGGAAGCAATGCCCAGGTCTTCTGTCGAGGGTGGAAACTGCGACTTCTGCCTTGCGTGGGGGCCGTTGCCCTTCGCCTTTTCACTGCTTTGTACTCGGCCTCATGAACTCCCTGGCGACAACCCCAGATCTCATGCGAGAACATGCTATACATTACAAAGACACGGACGCCCGCGATGGACACGAATAATTTAGTAAAATACCATGATAATGGTGGTGCGCAATATCCTAACTACATACCATGAGAACAGCCAGGCTAATGGTGACATTAGGTCAAGATCAACTCGATGTGGCCAAAAGCGCCTTCGAAGCCGCGAGAAGGCGTGTCGAACAGAGCAAGCGTCTGAAAGACGACGAGAAGAAACTCCTGTTCGGCACGTCTCGCCTTGAAGATGCGCAACAGGTAGTCGCCGTGTCCATGGCAAAATGCGAGGCCAGACAGGGGTCGTCCAAGGCTAGAAAGTGGCTTCACAAAGCGTCCGAATTGATTTGCCATTACGGAACCGTCTTGGATGTCTTCGTTCAGCACCATCCAGAATATGTGTCTTTGGTCTGGGGCTTATGGAAGCTCGCATTCACTGTGAGTAAAACAAGCCCGTCTACCAAGAACTCATGATAATGTCCTGTCTAATCCATAAAAGAGTATCGTGAACCATGGCGAGACACTGAAGATGCTGGCCAAATCTATTGCCCAAGTTGGAGCACGTCTTCCTAGGATCAAGATTGTGTCCGAACTCTACCCAACAGGGCAGATGCGCATAGGGGTAGAGAGCCTCTACGCCGAGATTTTGATGTTCCTACTCAAGGCGCATGAATGGTGCAATGAATCAAGACTTCAGCGAGTGTTGCACAGTATAACGCAACCACCTACGCTGAAGTACAGTGATACACTGGCGAGGGTCGAGGACTTGTCAAGAGACATTATTGAGCTGGCCGCAGTCGCCTCGCAGAGGGAGATCCGTGTGATGCACACTTCCCAACATGGACAGCTTGAGAATATCATAGCAAGACTGGAGGCTGCGGATAGAGACCGAGATATCCAGCTGCAAGGTCTTTATCACATCGTCTCCAGTTTGGGAATATCGCATGGAAAGCTTGAAGAAAAAGTCGATCTTATGCTATCGCTCCTAAACGCCACGGGTCTGACCATCAATGATCTTCTTGCAAAAGCCAATAGTGGGTGGACAATGTTATTTCTCAATCACGATCACAATGCGTTGTACTGATACTTGGACAGCATATCAGAGCATTCAGATGACCGCTCATGTCGACACAAACGATCGACTATCGAACTTGGAAGTCTCGCAGGCTTTATCCGCATTCTCAGCATCATTTCAAGATCCATATACATGCTACCAACGCCAGCTGCTGCTTCGCAAACGAAGAGCAGTTGGAATTGCGACAGGAACTCAGACGAATGAGTTCTGGATGTCTGCAGATCTCAAGCACTTCGCGACGAGCCACGATTCCGGAATGGTCATCGTGAGAGGCCCATTCAACCTACGATCTGCAATCAAGGACTTTGGCGTTGATGCAATTCGTGCTCTCATCCGATCAGCCATCCCTACTGTTTGGGCGTTGGAAGGGGCAGACAAGGAGCAAGCCAGTTGGAGCAGTACAGATCTGCTCAAATACCTCACCTGGCAAGTTCTTGGCAAATGTGACCTGACAGAAAAGGAGATGTCGAAGCGCTACTCTCAATTCCAGACGGCACAGACCCCAAACGAATGGATGGCTGTCTTTAAGGAAGTCGTCAAGCATATTGGCGGTCAATTATACTTGGTCGTAGATCTGGCCGCCATTCAGGCTCCCTTGATTAGCGCGGACGGCTTCAACATCATCAGGGAACTGAGCGCAATGATAACAGAGAAGGGTGAGGAGGTTGCGACAATGCTAAAGATCCTCATCATCAGCTATGATACAGATTGGAGTCGAATCTCGCCCTCTGAGATATATGGCTCCATCATTCCGGTGAAAAAGGCCGTGTCAAGGAAACCCCCACGAAGACAGAACAGGAACCTGAAATTCACAAAACTCTAAGCGCCAGGTACTGAGGGCTTGTACTCGTCCACTGTCACATCGCGGATGGTGACACCTTCTTGCACATGCGAATGCTCCAAAACACCAATGAGCCACTCGAGCGCTCGTCCCTGTCCATTCACAATCTCGTGGATATGACCGCCGGCCTTGTTGCGCTCGTACAAAATCGAGGCCCCGAAGCGTTGATAGCCCGCGATCTGCTCGTCTGTATCGGCAATGGACGTCATCTCGTCCGCAATCGCCTTGTAGACGTATAGAGGCATAGTTGGGCAACCGTGGAAACCCAGCGTCCACTCCACGTTGCGGACTTTGCGATAAATGTCGGAACTTTCGATGGCCTCACGACCTCCAACAAAGTACTCGTAGATGTCTTGGTTCGCAAACGCCTGGAAGGCCAGCAGGGAGTGCATCGTAAGGCCTTTGAGAAAACCCTCGGCATTATACGGGCCCTTAGTCTTCAGGCGGCTTCGCACATGGGCATCAAATTCGGGATATTCGTTCATGACGCCCAGAAAGATTAGGACGAGGTTGCCCGCGTAAGGAGTCTTGTTGTTGGATTCCCAGACAGTCGCGCCATTGCTCACCAATCCTCCAAGAGCGGCGCCGACGAATCCAGAGGTCAGCTCGGGCGCGTACTGGACTTGCAGCTCAGCAGCTTTTTCCGACGCGAGCGAGCCGCCGCTGTATCCCCACATGGCATACTTAAATTTATCCGCGGAGTCTGGCAGCGGGTACTCGGCGTGTCCAGCTAGGGAGAGCACGGCGCGGATGCCATCGAGAGTGGCGTGGCCCGCCAGGACCGAGGCGCCAAAAGCAGCGCGGGGTCCCTCAAAGTCGGGCATGCTCACGAACCACCCTCGCTCCAGCATCAGGTCGAATCGTTCATGTCCCGTCGGAATACCGAAGCTGTTCGCCTCTGACGGAAAGAAGAAGCTGTACGAGACGCTGTGGTCTACGTTGACGGTGTTGTATGCATTTTGATTGGAAAGCAGGGCACTGTGGCCTGTGGAGGAGACAAAGGGGTTCTTGGGAATCAAGAGAGACCTAAAGCATGTGTTAGACACCACGAATGTTGCATACATGGAATCTTTGTCACTTGCGTTACTGCATATGTTGGCTGATATCGAGAGCCAGTGGTGCGATATAGAATGTGGTACGCGGCCGAAGCATTCTGGAATACCCGAGGCCCGCCTGGGACGGCCCGGATCTTGAGCACTGTTCCCGGGGCATATGTCTCCAAATTTGGTGGAGCAGAGATATACCACGGGTCTTGACTGGGAGGTATCAATTGGTCTGATTCCGACGCGGGAGTAAGTTCTGGCAACGGCATGTTTTCAATGATTCTAGGTATGGAAGGGGTTTGTATAGCAGTGTTGTTCAAGTTGACAAGTGCAAAGTGTAAATGATGGGACCGGAATGCGATGTTTTTATCTTGAGCTCACTGGGGGGTTTAGTACATCCATATGGGGTTTGCCTAAGTCCGACCCGTCTCACCTCTAGATTGGATGGGTCGTTATGCTGCATGTCGGTCGTTGATCTAAATGCTGACAGTCAGTCGATATGCAATGACCGTCGCTTAGAAAGGCTAGGATCCCTGACCGGGCGGCTACGTCAAACAAGGTACGGAACGTTGAGGCCCGTACTTCGCAGGCATAATTCCAATATACTAGCTTTCTGCAACCAAGTCTTTTATCTAATAATTTACTTAAATTGTTTGGAAACTAGATGTTCACTGTCGAGACAATTACTTGAATAACTAAGATTTAGTGTTTTTTGTATATCAGTGTCCAAGTCGTGAGCATTATTAGAAAGTCACAAACAATCATCTGAGCGCACAGATTATATATGCGGGATCATCAGATGGCGAATGCAATTATTCATATTAGAATCTCAAAACACTCTATTTTATATACAGTCCCCATCATCCCCGGGATTTACTCATCCACCAACGTATATACACGGGAGAAAGCTCCACGGCGATCATCCTAAGCGACGACAACAACTTAGTTGAGGTCGAAGCTGGTGGGGCCGGTGTAGCTCTCGACCTCGGCGTTGGGCTGGGTGGCGACGGCGAGCTGGTCGGCGGGGATGGTGTAGGTGCCGCTCTGGTTGGAGCTGGGGGTGACGGGCTGGGTGACGGTGAAGACGAGGCCGGCGTCGCTGCGGGTGATGGTCCAGGTGCGCGACGAGTCGGTGCAGGTGCCGTCGGTGACGTCGGGCAGGTTGCTGGTGCCGCTGGCGTTGAGCATGTCCGAGCACTGGACGGGAGTGGTCTCCATGGTGCCGGGCTGGAGGACGCCGAAGGAGTAGCTGCACTGGGAGCTGTGGGGGATGCCTTTGGAAAAGTGTTAGTTGTTTTTGTTGTTGTGAGGGTATGTGTGTGATGGTTTTCACTACTCACAAGAAGCAGTGAAGTCAGAGACGCTGAAGACGGCCTGGGCCGAGGCGACGGCGGCAGCAGAGACGGCGGCGACGAAGAACTTCATTTTGACTGATTGGGTTGGTCTTCCGAAGAAAGTGATTAAAAGGTGTAGAAGAGTGGTTGTAAGGTGGTGAGAAGACTGGATTGATTGTGTTGATGATGTTCCAAAAATCCAATTCAGCAGACGAGATGACCAGTGTTTATATATCCAGAGAATCTTCCAATTCTCACACAAGAGTCAAGAGCCTCTCCCAATGGGCTTGCCGATACGAGAGATGTCGTCAAAGGTCTCTCTCTGGCCTGAGCCGCCTGTCAACATTGATGACGATCTGTGGGGATGTCAATGCTTCTCTCGTATTCCAATTGTGGGTTCGTTGGAAAAAGACGTGGGGATCGCGGCGCTCGCCTCCTAATGTGGATGCTGCAATGGAACATGCGACGGATCTGGGAGGTTCGGCATAGGCGAGGCAGAGCGTCAACATCAGCTAAAATGCACTATATTGAACAACTGTTATAGCCTTATGTGGTCGTAGAATAAGAGGGCTATATTGGTTTCACGTTGACGCCTACAGCACGAATGAATTGTACTTTTTGACATACATTCACCATCGACTTGCAGTGTACCATCCGATTCCCAACAATAAAGTGCCGAAGGCAATTATGCTTATTTTGAGAATTATGGGGGAGGACGCCAGTAACACTTGGCGTCCCCTGGAGTGTCGCTGCCGCGGACAGGGCTCCCAGGCTTCGTATTTCCCCACTCAACCCGCTGAAACCTGAGCACAGGCTAAAGGCACAGGCTGCGAAGCGAACACCTGAATGTATCGGACAGCTCGTGTTGAGAGGCCTGCCCTTGTTTGGACAGGTAACAGAACACCGGATTTCTGGTAGATGCTCGAGGACTTGTGTCAGATCAGACCTCTTGAGAGCCTCCTATTACCTAACGACTATCATGTAGGTAGGTATGAAGTAGGTCATGGACATCTTGGCTTGGAGCTCGGGCTTGGATGGATGTTCACCGCGTATGGTAGCTCATCGAATTGTGAAAAGCCATCATCTTGCAAAGTCCTTCATCAGTATTAAGTTTTTCAAAATGCCATTGTCATACGATGGCCTCACTATACCTTAGTCACATCAATCAGAGTACTACGTATGACAACATAAACAAAGTTGATGTTGTCAACGTTGACTAGATCCCAATATCGATTTCCTGATTCGCATACCCGGGTTCCGTAGCAACGTAGCAGCGAATAACCTGCGGCAAGAATAGTGGTCTTTGGGCAGCTGGAAAGCAGACTCATTGGCTGATCTGTGATCGATATACTGGGGCTCTGTGTCCACCGTTGATGCAAGGGGCCGCCCCTAAGACACCCGCCCGCCTCGCTCTCCATACTCGTTCCGGGGGCGCCGGCTAGGGGAGTTGCAGGGCGCAGGGCAAAAGCTTCCGCTGACTTATCTTAGTACAGCCTCGTAACTCCGAGCTATGATGTAATTCAGCTCAACCATTCATCGCAGACACTCATCTCAGCAATTGCAAGTCCTTGGCCTCATCATTGTCAAAATGATGCTCTGAAAGACTCACATAACTCGTGAGCTGTGCCGCCGCGCACAGTCTTCGTCAACAATTGTTGAAAACCCACTCTCGACAGCTCAAGTTCGGCTATCGGGAGATCGAAAAAGGGGTGATCTGGTGGACCAGAGCAGAGAGCCTTGATCAGGTCTCCAAAAAAGAAAACAAGAGCAGCAAATCAGGTTCAACACATCGACAAACGGGAATTGCTGTTTGCACATCACGGAGTTCGATGTTCTACCGGAGAAAAGAGTAGATCATCGTTCCATCTTGTCATATTGGTTCCTGACGATCAGCTGCGACCCAATCGTTTTTGACCAACATGCAATTCCAATATGCATGTTGCTGATCTATAACCTCAACGGTAGGCTTGTGGGACAGCAAGGCCAAGTCCAGTAGAAAGTTTCGGACGATTGGCCAATGAAATGGCAGGCCGTTGCACATGTTGACTCTACTGCCGTGCTTCCGCAACTAGTAATACGCCTGAATGGTTATGCACCGCTTTCCGCCCAGCCTTTCTACTGGAGAATAACATTGGCATGGCTATAATACTTTATCACGTAATAGAATGACCTCGAAACGAGGACGAGTTGACTTGATTCGCTGCATTGTTGTTTCTTCTATGTTCGCAATCGGACACAAACCCAGCAGCATATTCCACCCGCCACCCAAGACAGCCAGCTGAAGGAGAAATCAAACCGTTGACTACACGGAAATCACTGCAATGCCATCTAAATACATCGCAAACAAAGTATTCATATATAAGGAACTCACTGTACCAGTCTCGTCAGACTTGCCAGGCGGCAGTATACCATGAATGCAGCGGTCTGACCTGCGCCCCCGAATGCCCGGCGACGAGGCGTAGCATCTGGCGGTCAGTACCAATAATGATCTTGTGAACCCAGCCATTACAGCGCATGAGCCCTGTCTCAATCTTTTGGACTACAGGTCGACTCACGTTGTCGCTTTCAGGTGCCGCGTCTGGCGTGGGCACCGCCATATGACCAGTGTGTCCGGTGGAGAGATGCGTTGTTGTTGCCGCTCACCCAGTAGCTGCCTGTTGGCCTTGCAGTGTGGCAACTTTCGGCTCACCTCACTTGGCAAACTTCTTCTCAACAGTATCAAATTAAAGTAGCGGCTGCTGTGCTGGCGAATACGACTCAGTACGTCGGAGAGTCTGGGTATAACTACTTCTCAAGGGCTTTTGAAAACACGGTGAGCACTGGGTGCATTTCCCTCGGTTCCGACTTGTCGAGCGACTCTATCATTTCATTGACAGCGCAGATGGGTAGAGACTCAGACAACGAGACGAACTGTGCTACTGTGAGTTCACCGTGGTCAAAATGGACAGGAACGCCATTTGCCCATAAGACTAGTGCCAGTGCGGCCACGCGAATAGTATGTAAGATATATCGCAGAACAGACTTTGTATCGTAAATATCATACCGTAAGCATCAACGTTGAATTTCAAATCAAGATGATGCCACGTGGAGTTCTATCGACGAACTGCCTTTTGAATCCTCTGAAGTTTGCTATGCCAACGCGACGATATGTTGCCGTCTTTGGGCCATCCGTGCACACAGGCTTCAGCAATAGAACAGTTTCGTGGAGAAATGTTTCTGGAACAGCACCGTTCCTTCTTTCCTTGCTTGACACCAGAAGACACATGAAGCTTTGCTTCTTGTCAGAATAGCCCCTGTCAATCGATCCAGCACAGCGCCAGGGGATAGGACGCTCCGCGAAATTCGCCACCTCATCGCCGACGTTCAGATAAGGAGGGTCGAAGTGCAGAGCTTCGGGGGCCACACTTAGTACAATCTCCTGCATCGGGCCCTCGAGATGGAGCTGTGCTGTCGTGATCTGAGAGACGAGGGGTGTGCCAGACCAGGATACATTCCAGTCGAGAAGCTTGGTGTGATACGCCTGCACCCCGTCCTTGATAGCAACTGCCCAAACGTGGTACGAAACATATTGGTAGCGAGTAAGCCATGACCACGATGGTATTCCCGGAGCCGGGATTAATTGTGGCGATGGCTGCTCCTTATGAGGAAGCCACAAAAGCCCATGGGCGAGAGAAGTTTCCCAACATCCGAGTATGTGTCGGTCACCAGAAACCGAGGCAAAATGTTCAACTATGCCAGACAGGGCGGACAATCTGTCTCCGGCGAATGAGAAGTCTCTGTCAGAATAGTCCGACACTACAGACTGATTAGAAAATAGAGGCGGTAACACGAATGCAATTGTGTGAGTGCTTACTCCATTGATACCAAATATCGTGTAGGCTAGATTCCGGACGCTCCTTGAGCAGTGGCAACGGATTGTTCTCCTGCGCATCGAAAACCACGCCAGCCTCTATCTGATAACAGCACTGGCACTGCCAATGCAGCTCTGGAAGCATGCAATAGACAATGCGTTTCGACAAGAGTTGCTCTTGTAGGACCCAGCCTCGGGAAGATAACTGGGTCATGGTCGTCAACGAAGCGGTTTTATTTTCGTGAGCCCTCACATGAAGTGGGCGCGCGTCATCTATAGTAAAATGTATATCACGATATGAGCCACCGGGCCTCGTGGGTGCAAAGCAACCGTCGACGCTGGATGTGCCATTTGAAGCAGCGATGGTCAAGGCACTTCCGGCGTAGACGTTCTTCATGTTGGCCGCTTCATGGCTCCATTCGACAAGGTCGTCCTGTCGGATGCAAAGCGCGTCGATCCAGAGATACGGAATTCCGAGACCGCGCGCCACTTCGATTGCGTCTTGGAACGTGCGGGGCATGATGTCTGGAGAAATCTCCTTTTCTAATAATGCCTCGTTGTCGCTTGTTGTGCGCAGCGGCAGCTTTTCGCCCCAGCAATGGCTGAGTGTGGCATATCTAGTTTCCGGCGTCATCTTCCCTGTGCGGACAAGTCGGACAGTGTCGCCAGTGATGCCCGTGGCGATGAGACGTCTGGGTAAGGCCCTCGCGACTGGTGCACATGTTGAATGTGATGCCACGCAGTCGTCAAACCACATCTTCACAACATCTAACTTGTCGGAAAGCAATGGCGTTGGTCGCGTCCAGATTGCTTGAGACGGACCTGCTAGATCGTGAGCTCTTCGAACAATCATCCAGAACATGAATCCCTGATTGACCCACCTTCAGCCTGACAGGTTGCGATGGAGATTTTGACGGTATAGTAGAACGCACGCTGGGGAATGTGCATCAATATCTCAAGTAGACCCCACGAGACAGTTTCTGAAGCCCGAAACGACTCTAAAACTTGAAGTTCAAGCTTCATTAAGTCGTGTGACGCCTCTGAAAGGTCTGACCATCGCTCGTGTGCTTCTTTGAGAGGCAAGCACTGCTTGATGAATCGACACATGACGCATTCATCTGCATCATGGCGAATGAATCCGGCCACGTTATCACGGTGTTGTATGGGTATTTCAGTGCCAGCATTCACCAAAACAGCGTTCATGTTGGACAGCATTCGAGAGCAGTAGCAACAGAGCTTCTCCATCTCGAAGTATGTTTGTGTCCGCCGACGGCGACGTAATACTAGAGAAGACGACAAGAGAGATTAAGAAAAGACTACATGAAAGACTGGGAGAATGTTGTATTTTGTCCCCAGCAACGCCGTTACGAATCATGTCGTGGCATCTCCAGGCAGACATGGACATAAATAAGTGGGTGCGAGGCTGGAAAGAAATGCGGGGTGGTATTGATGGGTCCCGTCGCATGTTCCCTGGGACGGTGGTCATCCTCCTGGCCCAGGATAGAAAGAACTTGGGCTCACAATTCTATTTTTATTTCCATTTTCATACTGAAAACGGGACTCGCTGCTAGGATAGAACCAGTGGCATCTTGCTGTCGACACTCGCCGTCGCTCATGGCATTAATTTTGTGTTTGGTATGGCAAAGGGTATAACGGCAACTAAATAAACGACTGCCTAAACTAATAAATCAAATCCAATTCCCCCCAAACGAAAAGTCCTTCGGGGAGCCACGGCCAGCCTTCCCCAACTCGAAATCACAATCCTGCTTGGGCGCCACGACGGTGCTCGTCCGCGTCAGCGAGTCCTGCGTCGCGCACGACTGGTCCTTGGCCGACCTTTCTCTCGTCGCGAACGACGACCACGACGACCACGTGGGCGACTTCTCCCGGATCGTGCTGCCGACCCGGCGCGTGACGCGGACCAGGATCAGGCGCAGCGTCGGCATGCACGTGCACAGGATGCCGACGGTGACCTCGACCGTGGACCAGAGGCAGACGGGGAAGTAGTCCCAGGTCAGGTTGATGGAACCCTTCATCTGCACGAGGAAGACGAGGCGGACGATGCTGATGACAGTGACGCTACATGTTGCGTATTAGCACCAACACTTGGCCATCAGTGGAGGAGAAACTCACAACGATCCGACAAAGAACATGGCGCTGACTCCGGCCTTCTTCCACGGGCTGAGCTGCAGGTGCCTGAGCTGGTAGATCGGGATGGTGATGAGCCACACGTCGATGGCGATGCTGATGGCCCCGTGGGCCCAGGCCAGGGCGTCAAAGTCGATGCACCGGCCCTGGCTGCCCTCGAACTGGGTCCAAAAGTGCGTCAGCGGCACGCACTGGCCGAAGGGGACGAAAATGAAGGCGACGCCGAACAGGATATCGAACAGGCCGGTCAGGAGCAACAGCCGCCGCACCGTTCGGCCGGGGAATATGGTCAGGTAGAACCCGATCATGGAGAGCTTGAGGGCAAAAGTCTCGAAGAAGTAGAGCAGCTCCATGGCCCAGAACCCAATGGCGAAGTGCTTGAGCGTCTCTGGTGTCAGCGTCCAGATATCTCGGCCCAGCCCGTTCTTCATGAGGAAGACGTGGTTGATGACGGCGGAGGGGATACAGGTGAGCCAGGTGGCGAGGATCAGCCAGTCGTCAGCTCGCAATCCGTTTGTGGTGTAGAACCTTTTGAAGATGAGTCGGCTCCAGACGAAAAAGGTAGTGAAGGTCATCAGGACGACGGATACCTCCAGGTAGTCGACCGTGACCGCCCGAGGGGTTATTCCGCAGATTGTTTGTGTGGCATTTTTGGTGACTGGAGCTATTTAGCACTTTCATTCTCGACGACGATGTAAATCGCGTACTTACCCAGTGCTTCTGGTATTGTGCAGTTGCTCATGACACAGCCTTCCACCGTCGATTGCAGCGCCATGTTCGTGCATTGGCATTCCGTGTCAGCGATGCTACATGTTGAGGCTCTGATGGCGGTAAAAAGACAGCTCAGCTGTTAAAATCAGCATTGATGCTGGTAATTTTAATGATATTCTGAACACGTACTGCGCACTTTGGAAGTTGATCCATGGCTACCTTGGGGCGGACGACCGCGTAATGTTTGGAGAAAATGTTTCGCTGTTCTGTTGGTATTGGCACGGCAGTCGCTACTCAGGTATCAATCCCTGATCGAGAGTCTGAGTCTGGTCTCCAGGACTCGACATCCATAGACTGACTGGCGACAAACACTCTATAGAGGAAGACCGGGGTGGACATGATATATCCTCAAGATAAGCGCAAGGGCCTCCATCTGCCAGAACTCTGAGCGGAGGCAATTCCATATCAATTCCATATCAAGGCTTTCGCCGGGAGATCGACTCCAGGTACGTCGGATCATACCCGTTCATACCCCAGACATAAGCACTGTCATGTGGTATTGACAGCCCAATGTGGTTGTACTCATTGAGATCTGCATGGGTGTGTTTTTGAGTTTATGCAGCTCTTCCTTGTGCATAGTCACTTTGCAGGCGGTAGTTCCATCTCGCTACACTATTCAAGTCCGTTCGCCGGTTATATGCTTGTTACAGTCGCTCTTCTGCCGGTTAGAGATGGTCGAGCACCTATTCGGCATGGTCGAACAGTAGATCGCGCCCGACCTTGCGGGAACTCTTGGTCTTACCATCCGTGCGTGACTGTTTTCGGACGGTGTTTGTGCCGTTAGCCGCTACTCGTCCGTAGCGCCGCTTGTTTCGTTTCAAGGTACGGTGGCTGGTGTGTTTGGCGTGCTGTCAAATACCGTTCACGCGCACGGGGATATTTGGTGCTCAAATTGTGCACGGTGGTGGCTGAGAGTCAACCTAGTCGATAATTTATGGAACTTTTGTTCCCGTGGCAAAGGACTGTCAATGAATAAGACGACTCATCGTGGGTGCTTTGGCTTTTTTTCAACCTCAAGCGCTCTTGGCACTAGCATAACGTCGAAGAGTTCGGATTCGAGTTTGACAACGCTACAAGACAATGTCCAGGTTCGCTTAAAATCAAGAACATAAACTCACTGTAGCGAAGAGGTCATGCGAAATTCCAGTTCTCGGCCCAGATGGATCCGTGTAGAAACTAGTATTGCGAGGTGGCCTTTGCATGGCCAATCTTGCCCAGATCTCTTACTCTTGATGGTTCTTTCGACTACGATTGACGAAAACGTTGAAACTATTTCTCAGCATGTCACAGACGAAGCCAGCCCAAATCGGAAAGGACACTAATAAGTCGTTCAGCCCTTTGAGATTAGACTTAGTCTCCCGGACGACACTACGTACCGTGTTGCAATATTACTTACCCAGAGTGAAGGAGCCAGGTTTCGTCGGTGGTCAGGTCTTTCCTTGCTCCTCTCTTTCCAGCCCATTCCATAGCGAGCACCCATGGATACGAGAAGACGATCGCGAACCTGCTTATCCCAGTGTCGTTTTGTTTCTGCTTCGAAGGGGGCTGTGACTGTGCTACATCACTGTGATGTCGAAGAAATGTACACAAGCATTCCAAAACAAGATGTCCTAGCTTTACTTCGTTCCTTTTGTCCGGTAAAATACACTATTTGCCTGGCGAGCTGAGCTAATGACAAGTGCCGGCGTGCAACGACGGATCGTTTGGAGGACCTTCGCTAGTAGTATCTTCGGTGATCTGCAATGTGCGGACCTGTGGAATTATTCCCGGATGATGATTCGTGATGCAAATATCACAGACGAGGAACCGTGATGTGAGGCTGCAGGTCGGCCTGGTATCCCAGTACTCGAGCTGACGAAGCACGCCTGCCACAGTCGATGGCGTCGAAATCCAGGAGGTACACCTGAAAGAGTAGGAGAAACGTCAAAGAGCGGCTTGTGACTGGAAATAGTTGTTCCCTCTGTCGTGATCCGTTATCGACCGCTAGACAAACGCTCAAAGTGACACAAAACCGCTGCGGGAGCTATCAACGGGTGGATGGTCGATCTCATGCGCGTTTGTGCTTATTTACTGGGGCAGCTGCACCGTAAACTGCCTGGTGTTCCGAGCTTCACATGGTACACGCGGAGGTAGAGCCAGAAGAGGTGTTGAAGCACCCAGAACCAAAGGCTCGGACTGGTGCTAGTCTCAATTCGTCTCAATGTCCGCGGAGCGGCCTCAACGAGGGTAGTTAGTCTGGGAAATATAATGCTCGGTATCTTTATATTGCATGTTGCACTCGACAATACTGGCCCAGACTGGGTGCCCAGATCTTTTTTGCTGACTACTCCGTTGTATCAGCATCCCGAGACGGCCAACCATCAAAAGCTCGGCTGGCAAGAGGCTCTCGTGCTAGATGTACCAACTAGGTACCGGCCTTGAGTGACATGCTTTTCTCGGCAAGAAGTTTTATCTGCACCTCGCTCAAGCTAGCAGAAGTGTGCAAAAAATCGAACAAGAAGTTAAAGTCGTCCATGCGCTGAGTAGCCTGTTCACTATTGTCTGTTGGAACATGTACAATGACGTCGGCGAGGGCGTTTGTGATCTCGAACAGCTTTCTGTGTATACCGGAGCCATGCACCTCGATGCTGGGTCTTCCTAGGAATACCACTACTTGTCTCAACTGCTTGGAGAGCCGTGCTGGGAATTGTAAGGACATTGAGCTCGCTTCCGAGGAGGCCGCGTCCGAAGTCAGCAGAAAATTGGATATTGCGAGTTGCCACAAGAGCATGAGGAGCCATTGTCTCGTAATGATGATGTCTGCTTTTTGTAGTGTCGACAAGCATGCTGCACTAGGAAGAGATGGGTCAGCATGAGGCGACACCACCATTCCGGGTGATGGGTTGTTTTGGTAGTGGTATGTGTCTGGCTGCAACCCGAGATCAATGTCATACACACTATGCAAGTAGTGCATCTTTGACTCAATCCAAGCAGCGGTCACGGGCTTTGGCGACGTCTTATTGGCGCTTAACCAGTGGTGAACGAACTCATCGTCCAAAGTACTGAACAGCTTGATCAGATATTGCCACCCAACGTGAACATTGGCCGGTATGGATGTGTCTTCTTGTGGCAAGGAGACCTCGGGCGGCAGTACGGGCAGCGTTGGCGGGTAGTACGCCATGATGGTCAGAAAGCGCTCATGTATAAAGGCCTCCCAATACAGTCTGATACGCCTCGTCTTGTCGGAAAGGCTCAGTTCTCCGGTGTGGTTGGAGCCTTGCTCAGCGGCTGCTGGAAGGAATCCCGGATCAGTGTTCAGACGGTCAACCCTAAGCAGCTGAATCAGACTGATGGCTTCCCTCAAGATAACAAAGGCCTCGGCAAATTTGTCAACAGCCATGAGACAAATTTCGGTGAAGATGGCTGTCATGATCAGCTGCGCTGTCAGATATGGATGCAGATTTGATGTGATGATGGTCATTGCTTCCGTCATGATCTCACTGCGTTTTGCCATGGCGACTCCGAGTAGTTGGTGTATTAAATGCGACTTTCCCTGATCCGCTTGCCAATCCGGTGATGTGAGATTGATCGTGACAGCAGCATAGGCATGCACCAAAGCATGGTCGACTCGGTGATCGGCGTGGTCCATACGGTCGATGGACTCGAGCATCTCAAGAGGCGATATAATCGGGTTGACCTCATAGACATAGAGGGTATAGTCGTCGATCAGCCCCCTGAAGAAGTCCTTGGAGAAGGTGGGCAGCGTCCTTCCCGTGCTAGTACTGACGCTCGCTTGACGCGCTGCAGCGACGCTCTCTCCATTGGCATCGTGGTTCAGCACAGCTTGCAGGCTACCCCGCGGGGCATCGACCGCTGCAGGAGACGTCGAGTTTCCCTTGAGACGCGATATCACAGAACCGCGAGTCACACCGCTGCGTGAGCTCTTGGACTTCTCAGTTGAGTAGACGCATCTCAAGCCGAGGTGGCTGCATTGCTGGCAGCGATCCGGGTCGCCATTGCATTTCACTCTGCGAGCTCGACACCCGTCACATGCACGCCGGATGCGGCGGATCGGCGGATCTCTCTGTTGCTGCGTATGAGCATCGGCCATTCGTGGCTGGCTGCTATTTCTTCTTGGAAAAAAGATGGACAAAATGGGCCAGTGTGAGTCCGATCTGGAGAAGAAACAAAGTAGCTCCACTAGGCCGACGCCGATGCCGCCTGAGCGCACCTCCAAGTCTGAAAGTCTACAGATGGTCGCTGCCTTTTAGCGCACCGCTCAAGCCCCTGAAACCGGCAGTCACACCCGACGGTCGAACTGATGGCCTCAAATGAGGACCCGCGAATCCATCTCGATCCACTGGAATGACTGAGCCTCATCATCCCCGCAAATCATCATTTCACAGCAAGGAACGACGACCAAAGCGCGCAGAGTCCAACGACTACACTCGATGATTGTGATATGCTTCTTGCTATCTCGAACTGACTTGGAGTATACACCTTTTCATTTTAAGCTAATCTCAAACCGTCATCGTCAGCTTCATGCTACCTCGACCTTTTCCGCCTTCTCTACGTGTACCATGATTGACTTCTCCTCCAGGGTCTCGGGGTTTAGCTCATTGACCGTCGTTGAGCGGAACTTCCTGGCCGGCGTCTTCATCTCGAACAGCACGTCGAGTTCGGCGTATGTCCTGCCCTTTGGCTCGGGGAGCCTGAAGAATGACCAAACGAGGCACAAGAAACACGTTCCTGCCCAAAAGAAGCCGCACTTGGCGCCCCAGTTCCAAGCAGTCGGGTTCAGCATGGATGGCGTGATGATGGTAGCCACGATACTGATGAGGTTGTACATGTTCCTGGCCAGAACCACCGACTTGGTTCTCAAGCGAGAAGAGGGCAGTTCCGCCACGAGAGTGTAGCAGACGGGCCCCACGGTGCAGTCGTAGATGAAAGTGAAGACCAGCAGCAGGGAGCCGATGGCCCATTGCGCAGACACATTCGACCTGCCGGCCAGGGAGGTAAAGCCAATCGCCAGCAGGGCGACCACCATGCATGCCTGGCCACTGAGGTAGATCGTGCGACGGCCAGCTCGGCCCATCAGAAACCACGAACAGATGGTGCCAACTCCGCCCAGGCAGAATTGTGCGATCGTCATGGTAAAGGCATTGCTGACGTCTAGTCCGGCTTGCTGGTAGAAGTAGCTCGAGTAACCCATCAGTGGCGAACCTGAGAGAACCTGCGAGACCCAACACATGCAGACTATCTCGGTCCTGCGCAAGTCGAATCCCTTGAAACAATCCAGGTACGACGTTCCCGCAGAGATGGCCTTGTTATGTTCGTCTGTATAGATGATCATGGCGACCGTCTCGTCCACACTGAAAGATGAGTCCGTCTTGGTCGTCAGTCGTTCTAGCGATCGTTTGGCTTCTTCGATCTTGCCTTGTCGGACGAGCCACCAAGGTGATTCTGGGATAAACAGGCAACCAATCAAAAGAGGGATAGGCCAGAACCTGCAAATCATCACGTCAGCTACTTTGTGCCACAGCCGGAGTATATTTATCGAGGGTGCCAGTTGAGTGAGCAAATGCGGAGAAGCACATACCATTGCACTGCGACGGGGATTCTATATCCCCAGCTGTCCGTTCGGTCGACTAGAGCTCGAAGGAGGCCCGATGCGACGATTTGGCCGAAAACCTGTTTAATGACAACCCAGTGGTCAGTAACCGACCTGCCATCGTGACTTGTTTGGGAAAACATACCCAGCATAGATTAACATAAGTTGTCAGGTACGCTCGCAACTGCGTGGGGACGACTTCTGAGGCGTATGTGCACGCCAGAGTCTGAAAGCATCCAAAGGGAATTCCGAGGAGTATTTGACCACACAGAAACTGGACAATGTTGTGCGAGAAGAAGGGAATGAATATGAACGAGGCAATCAGGATGAGCCCGCCCATCATGGTGTATCGGTAGCCGAATCTGTCCGCAATGTAGCCGTTGAGAAAAAGACCGACAATCTGGCCGACCAGAGATCCCATATTCAGAGCCATCTGCCAAGTGGCTGGCAGCTCATATGTTCCGTCAGGCTGCAGATCACCGAATTGTTCTTCGAAGGCTGGGAAGCCGATCAGACCACCCAGCAGGATAAGATCAAATCCTTCCATGACTATGGCCGTGGAGAGCATGATCGACCATGCAACACCTTTGCGATACACCTTGAGTGATTCTAGGAACCCCATCTGGTGCTCGGCTTGTGTTGCCTTGGCTGCATCTTGAATGCTGGTAAAGGCAGCATTGTCGACTGCTGTAGCCTTGACGGCGTCGTCTGCATGCTGATTGAGCTCCTTGATGTCAGACATCTCAGCGAGCTTAATTGATGGTATCGGAAGTCTGGAAATGTTGAAAAAGGGGTAAAGAACTCGGAAGCAATGAAGCCTTCAGGAGTGAAATGCCATGATTATAGCAAAAAAGAAGTCGACAAACAGGGCGGGGTTCTCTATTCATATACTGCGAGGCTTTCTTGGAGAAAAGCTGGCGATGCTTGTGTGAATACAAGTCAAGGTGTTTTCGAAAGGCAATGAAGCAGATGGCCGAGCTGAAAACTCGGATCGAGGTTGATCCAATCAAGACGCACTGTGGCGGCATATTTCGGTCGTTTAGCGGGGAGTCCGGGGACGACAAGATCTGGGGTTGGCAACTACAGGTTAGTGAATTCATGGGGTTCCCAGGCGCTAATGCGTTTCCCCCATCATCCGAGCGACGACTTCTCTGGGCTTTTCGTCATGATATTGACCTCTACACGGTGAAGGCTGCGCGAGATTGAGCGACGCCAAGAACGGCTTGCGATGGTCATTGCCCAGCCTCGTAATCTACTGGATCCGGTCAAAGCGTGGGAGAAACAAATAGGCGGGAGACCAAGGCTGTAGAGAGAAGCCTTCCGTGCCCAAAACATTCGATCGTACAACAGTTATACAGAGACCTTGAAGATGCTTGTCTCCCAGGAAGACAACATTTTCCTGCTCTCGTGTTCTGGCTCTGAATATTGACGGGCGCATCGTTGGTGGCATGCCTGCGCTTTCACCAGAGTCGCAGTGCATGGAAGACGCGTGGTCGCGATGCCTCATTCGTGTGCGGAGTATAAGCGAGACATGAGATATTGCCGAACTACCTAGACATTCCATTTCCCCAGATAATTCTTGGTCTTGGCAACATTCGACATCTGGGGTACAGGTGAGGGCAGCCCTGTTCGGTGGTTATCTCGGATGGATCTGCTGCAAGTCAAAGACCGCTGACCAGATCCGTCAAATATTCGCTGAATTGTTCGTGGAAACGCTCTAGAATCGATATCGGTCCGACATTGAACGAATCAAAATTAGAGCTGCCCGGTCGCAAAACACTGGGTGGCGCACTATGATCTGGTTTACACCTCGGACCGACCGTCTGCCAATGAGGAGTCCAATGCCAGATGCGGAGATGCATCTGCCCTATGAACATCTCCAACCCTAGCTATCGACGGCTCATGGAATTGTTGTCACCAATGGTATAAAGTTCTATTTTCATTTGATTGACAGTTCCTTCTTGTCCATCCTCACTTTTTTCTGTAACGAGAACTTTGCGAGACATTGAGCAACTTTTCGATCCAACTACTACCCAATCACATCCTTTGACATACCTGAGTTCTTCTTTGTTCTTGCTGAAAATTTTGGCGACACTTTACTGGAGCATTTTTTCAATCCCTTACCGTTGGCTGCAGCATGGCCGCCACTACAGCGCCCACGACAATGCTGGTTCCTGGCGCCGGCCCTCAGAAATGGTGGAAAGAGGCCGTCGTCTATCAGGTATACCCTGCCAGCTTCATGGACTCCAACGGCGACGGACTCGGTGATATTCGTGGCATCACCTCCAAGCTGGACTACATCAAGTCGCTGGGCGCAACCACGATATGGGTCTGTCCGCACTACGACAGCCCCCAGATTGACCTTGGCTACGACATCTCGGATTATGAGTCCGTCTTTCCGCCGTACGGCACATTGCAAGATATGCAGGACCTCATTGACGGGTGTCACTCGCGGGGCCTCAAGATCATTGTCGACCTCGTGATCAACCACACTTCGGACCTGCACAAGTGGTTCAAGGAGTCGAGGTCGTCCAAGACAAACGCAAAGCGTGACTGGTACATCTGGCGACCAGCCAAATATGACGCCGACGGCAAGCGCATGCCGCCGAACAACTGGCGGTCGAATTTCAGCACGACCGCATGGACTTGGGACGAGGCCACACAAGAGTACTATCTTCACCTGTTTTGTCCTGAGCAGCCCGACCTAAATTGGGAGAACCCAGAGACCCGCAAGGCGATCTACTCCTCCGCCATCGAGTTCTGGCTCAAGCGCGGAGTTGACGGGTTCCGGGTCGACACGGTCAACATGTACAGCAAACCCAAGGATCTCCCCGACGCCCCCGTCGTCAACCCCAAAGCAGAGCACCAGCCCGCCGCCAGCCTGTACTGCAACGGCCCGCGGATGACCGAGTTCCTCTCGGAGATGAACGCCGTCATGGCCCCCTACGACACCATGACGGTCGGCGAGTGCCCGTGCACGCCGGACCGCTCCCGGGTCCTGCAGTACGTGTCGGCGGCCGCCAAGCAGCTCGACATGGTCTTCCAGTTCGACGTGGTGGACGTGGGCCAGGGGACCGAGGCCAAGTACGACACGACGCCGTTCAACTGGAAGCTGCCGGACCTGAAGCGGGCCATCGCCAGCAGCCAGGGCCTGATCGACGGCACCGACGCCTGGACGACGTCGTTCATGGAGAACCACGACCAGGCGCGCTCCGTCAGCCGGTTCGCGTCCGACAGCCCGGCCCTGCGCACGCCCTCGGGCAAGATGCTGGCCCTGCTCAACGCGACGCTGTCGGGCACCCTCTTCGTCTACCAGGGCCAGGAGATCGGCATGGTCAACATGCCGGCCGACTGGCCCATCGAGGAGTACAAGGACATCGAGTCGGGCAACTTCTACAAGTACGTGGCCAAGGCGACCAACGACGACCCGAAAGCCCTCGCGAAGGCGAAGGCCGCCATCCAGCACCTCTCGCGCGACCACGCGCGCTACCCCATGGCCTGGGACAGCTCCGCCCAGGGCGGCTTCTCGGCCAGCCCGGACACGTGGATGCGCGTGCACGACCTGGCGGGCGAGATCAACGTCGCGGCGCAGGAGGCGGACCGGGACAGCGTGCTGGCGTTCTGGCGGCAGATGCTGCGCACCCGCGGCGAGCTCGCGCCGCTGCTCGTCTACGGGCACTACGAGGTCGCCGACGAGGACGACGAGCGCGTCTTCACGTACTGGAAGAAGGGCGGCAACGGGGAAAAGGCACTCGTCGTGCTCAACTTTACGAAAGATAAGCAGGAGCTGAAGCTGCCCGGGACGGTGAGCGCGGATCAGCTCAGGCTGGTCGTGTCGACGTACGGGTCATCGCAGGGCGCCGTGGACGAGTTGAAGCCGTATGAGGGACGGTTGTATGTGCTGGAGCAGTCGGCCTAGGTGTCGAAAGTCAGGGGCATGTTTTATTGTTCACAGGATACGATGATGCGCAATACCCATAGGTAGCACGTATTGAAATTTTTAGCAAGTTGCTGGGCAAGGGCAATTTCATGTTATGACGAGACTTGATCCCATTTTCCAACATGATGTTATGTGACACAATGGACTGTGAAACTTCACAGCTTGACTCTTAGACAACAACGAAAAGGTAAAGATGCGGAATGACACCGCCCAGCCAACGTGTCTCTCTTTTTCTTTTTCCCCATCCAGTCTGAGTGTCGCGTTGTTGTCTTCCTTTTCAGAATCATATCAAGTCTACGAAGAGACAATCTTAAAGTGGTATGAATATTATATATAGTGAGTATAAATGATGTAAAAAACAAATGTCGTCTGGCAGAAGGGTTCAAACCATGCCTGATCTATGTATGTATATATATGTGTGCCCATTTTGATCCATTCACAAGTTCTATCGCTGTACAGATATGTAGGTAGAAACAAACCCATGTCATTTCAAGTCATAAAATGGTGTCCCTCGAATGGTCGTCGTCTCGAGGGCTCTTTTTCTTTTTCAAGGCTTTATACCGCTTGAGAAGCTCCGCTTCTTACCGACGCCCGAGCAGACTGCACGTCGACCTCGACCGTCTCCTCGATTGCGTTGGCAATGTCCCGCCACGAAAAGTTGTCGTTGATCCAGCCGACGTTGATTTCTCCGCAGCATATGACAAACACTTTTTGCTTGCCATCAACCTCGGGGCCCAGCTCCACCACGGTCGGATTGATCAGCATATTCATTATTATCGTGACCGTCGAGGAATCCTTTCCGCCGCTGCCAACGTCGGTCCGCACGAGCGTTCCGTCTTCCGAGTTTACTGTCAGGGCGACAGTTCCATCTGGCTTGACTAGGAAGCCGTCACATTGATCGAGGCCGTCTGTCACCATCTCCACTGAGCCAGTGATCCGGACCGGCTCTTTTGTGTTGCTCTCGTCCACCTCGAATGGCACTTTGTGAATCGTTCCATGGCTGTAATTGCAGTACCAGATGTGGTCATTAACAATGGTCAACCGGTTGATGCCAAAAAAGTCGTCCTTGCTTTTGGCGCCCATTGATGGTTTGTCGGCAAGCAGGATGGTGCTCTTGCCTGTCTCGGTGTCCAGAACTTGGAGGCAGTGCTGCGCCGAGTCGGCCACGAGGAGAAACTGGTCTGTCACCGGCCAGAGTCCCAGCGGCAGAACGATATCCGTGACATCACCCTTCTTGGTTGCTTTAGGTTGGCCCTCTGTGCTGAGGTCGAGATGCCAGATCGCGAAGCCACCCCACCGCGACTGCTTCAGATCGCTCACTTCGCACGTCATGACGCTGTACTCGTCAGGCTTGCCGGGAATTCGCGCCAAGTTCATCGCTGCCGCCACGCCTGGGAACTCGAATACTGGCTGAGGTTCGGCATCTGGGTCCGCCGGATCTATGTCGTAGACGACCGGCGCGTCGAGCCGCGCCGCTAAAATATGGTTGCTAGGCCGGATGGCGAAGCCCTCGAACCAGGAATCCGGGGGCAGCTGTGTCACCAAAACGACGTCCAAGTCGTCTATGGTCCCGGACAACATGTTTCGTCTTTTCGGATCAGGTCGGTCCTGGCGTGCTTGGGCGGATGGTGAGATGGTGGAATTGTTGAGAAGGGAATTTTGTCGAGTGATGAAATGCGGCAAGCAAGCAAATTGGAATCGAGGGGAGGACCAGTATTGAAGAGCGCACAGAGTTCATGCTAAGAGGCGGAATACTCTCCGGAAGGCTCCCGACGAGTCAGACACGGATACATGCCATTAGTGTTGAACTATCAGCTCTAGCGTGTCTCTAGTCGGCGTTGTCACGCAGGATTCACACGAGGAGTACCAGAAACCTGCAGATTTCAGCTTCAGAGGTTGGTCCAAGTCCAGACAAGGGTGGCTTGCATGATGAATCAGCTGAATAGCACATGCTATCGCTTCCCAGGGTAACCTGGGACGAAGCACTGGGCGAGACAGCTCAGAGCTCACGGCCGGTGGGGGAGTCAGGATGGAGACCTGTCCAAGCTGTCCCCAGGCGCTGTGGGCTGCAGAACCGCAATGCGCTGCAGCGCACAGCAGATCCCGAGTGCTTGTGCTCCTTGGTTACATGAGATCAGACTCACGTGATCGGCCAGAGTCCACTCACGTCCGCATTTTGAGTTGCGAGTTCCAGTGTTTTCCAGTGCTCTGTCGAAACTTCGATGCACTGCAGGTTCAAGGTTGGGAGAGCTCCATGCTGGTGCCGCATGTGCATTGTACATCCGCGTGGCAGCCCATGGTGCTCCTCGTGGTGTCATTCCCTTTGGCCGGCAGCCCTTTGGGCCCTTGCTCAACACTTGATTGCTTGGTTTTTGCTTGTCCTGGCCTTTTGATCGTCGCGGAGTCCACAGATCGATAGCTTGAACCGGATCGCCGCATCTCGGTTCAGGTACGGTATGGCGAAGATCCCTCTCCCTGGCTGGTGGCCAGGATACAAACGCCTCAGCGACCCCGCCATGGTGTCGGGAGCTCAACGGAATCTGCTCTTCTGGAGGGCGGGCTGGCGGGCAAGCAGCCGAGATAGGAATTTGGCGTCTTGGGCGGTCGGAGCCCGACGACGCGGTGTGGGCGGTTACTTGGCCTGTCCTGGTCAGCGGACGGAGCTGGTGTTCAGCAGCTCCCGAGTTCGTCGTCTAGGGCTCTAGGTAAGGTATCTCGGGTACCTAACAAGATGGGGTAGAAGGTACCGAGAATAACGCATCTTGCACCGCGACCCTGGATGAGACCTGAGCCGGACGCAAGAATGCATTTGCCGTTGCGTCCCTAGCTGCGAATGTGATACGTAGTGTGCGGTTCAATCAAGATAACATTCAGCTCGGTGGTACGGTAAATCCCATGTTGGACATGACTTTCCCAATCAATCGCGCTGTCAGGGTCTCGGACGACGACCAAGACTGGATGTCGTACCCCGGCGCGACTTCGGGGCTAGTTCCCCAACTCCTCTCAGAAAAATCCCAGCCCTGGTTTAGCTTGATCATCGTTAATTGGAGCCTGGGGCCCCCGAAGGCGACGCTTGCACCCCTATGGGAGAAGCCAAAGCCTGTGTCGCGGCCGCCTATTCCAACGTTTTCTTATTCTGGCGGTACAGAGTCATGTCCCCCGGGCAGTGCCATGAGCCATGACTTGCTCCAAGACAACAAGAGGGCTCAAATCAAACACCTCGAATACATCCCGAACATAATTGCCGGAATGCCAGGTACCGGACAGAAACTATGTTGCAAAGCAAGCTCGGCCGGAGTTTGAATGCCACCCCCATGCATAAACGGTCCGTAGGGGCAGGGAAGTCGTTACGGCTGGACGGGCTTGAATCGTGTCCCTGTCAGCCAAGACTTTGGGGCATCCGCAATCCGCAGGGTTGATTGGAACAGACCAGGTCAATTGTCGCGATAGCCCGTCTGGTGGCCGCCGTCTGGATCCTGAATACGCGGCAGTCTGCAGCCAAACGACAAGAGGTTCGGATGTTCTGATGTGAATGGGACCCTGTGAATGAGGTTCCCTTTCTGGTGACCTCTCAGGCAACCTAACCTTAGCGACGACTTAAGTTGACACGGACTGAACGCCTAAGTTAGCCTCCGGAACAAGTCCCGGCATATAAGTTTGGAGACCTGATGACTGGTCATTTACCCCAAGCTCCAACACTATCTCGACGTTCGATACGACGGCCACCCGCATTCTGTACGTTGCGTGCTTTGTGGGGAAGAGACGAGCTCGATAATGGTCTGAGATGGTCTGGATTCTGGAGGCTGATCGGGGGTGCTCTTGCAATGCTTGCGCGGCAATTAATAACGTACGATTTCCAAGTTGCAGCATCTTCCAGAATTCACGGGGTGCACGTGAATCAGTGGCCACCGCCCGCTAAAAATACAGATACAGCACCACATTATGTACCTACAGGGCCCAGGATACGGATACGTGCCTCGATCATACAGATTACACGTGGTTGGCAAGCGTATCCGATATCTCTCTGTACGAGAGTGGGTACTCATCATGATCTGATAAAATGCTAGACCGCATTCTTACGAGTTTAACTATTGACAGTCTCGACTCCAATGCACCGCCGTCGTGAGTTGGTTTTTTTTTTGGCCATTTTCTGCTTCAATTTGATATCACTTTGCTAAGGGTCATGAATACGGCAGCGTTTCTTTTCAAGACTGGAGAATGGAAGTGGCTGGCAGCATATGAAGGACGCTCTGAAGTTCAATCAAGCAAACAGATGCATTGATGCACGACAGATAAAGTCGTTGATGGCCTCGGCTGACCTGATATCAAGAGCTTTGAATATATCTAAAATGCCTTTCGTACGAAACAGCGATGTTTATCAAATTGACAGTCGCGAGTTACTTAAGTATTTACGAAAGGCGAAGGTCTGTTCCTTTTCTGAACCTGTGTATCACTGTATCACAAGGAGCCCAACACAAGGATGGCGTAGCGATCGAGCATGGCTGATTCAACATATGCAGAAAAGGCTGTGAATGGAATAAACACGATGATTGTCCGCCATGACCGACTATGGGGCTTGGAATCTGCTGTGGTCAAGGTCGCATACGAAACTCCGATTGTTCTCGAACAACCTGATTATTCACTCGACGCTGCGCAGACCTGTTGTGCCACCATGAGCGTCCGTCTGATTTTGCACCAGTGTCACGTTCTTGCAGTGCGGTTGCCAGCAGATTTGTTTGCTATCGATTGATTCTACAGCATCCCAGCATCCATGTTCCTGCTGCCAGTGAGCATTCTATTTTGAATCCTACGGCTACTTCTTGCGAGGTTCGATAGTCGTCCAGATGCCATTGCCAAACGACATCAAAAAGCTACAGGTCTGATCACTTATCAAATTCGACAGATTGGCACCGCATTCTCTACTCCGTGTAACCATTCAACTCGACTACAGACAAAGGAGGTACATGCAATGGACGGTTTCAGACCCAAGCAAGAGCGTCAGAGCCCAGGTGTCCCTGAGCTTCCTCCTGTGCCGAAACTCCCAAACCTCGACTTGTCGTCACTCGTTCTTGATGAGCGTCCTGCCGCGAAGACAGAGTCCCAGCAAAATTGCATGATCGCCCGCGGGGCACAGAGCGCAGCCGCAGGTGTTCATGAGCAATTGCACAGAAAGTTGTATCAACCATCGTCTCCCCCGAGAGGCTCGGGCGTACCGTACCAAGAGCATACCGGGGACACTAGGGCGAGTTTACCACGAAGAGATATCACACAGCACATGACAATTCGTCGCAAGCCAGTTGGTAACCCCAGATCACAGATAGGGACCGCAGAGCCAATGGCCGAAGAGAACAAGCCAGACCCGTTCGAGTTTCTCAAGATCTTTGACACAATCTTTCTCATCGACGACTCGACATCAATCGCGCCATATTGGGATGAGGTCATGGGCCTGATCCGGGCCATCGTACCGCTGTGTGTTGAGCGCGACACCAACGGAGTCGACATCTACTTTGCCAACCACACCCGCAGCGGCTCGCATTGGCACCCAGGAGACGTCCGCCGTAAGGGCTACCGCCACATTGGCATCTGGTCCGCCCACCCCGAGATGCACGACAACGTCGAGGGCATCTTCAACAACGTCAAGCCCACGGGCAAGCACGGCATCACCGACCGCCTGATTCACATCCTCAAGGATTACATCTCCCACTTCAAGAAGGACGCCAGCATCAAGCCCATCAATATCATCGCCGTCACGGCGCGGCCGTTCTCGAATCGCATAGGGCAAGTGAGCGAGATAGCCCGGCGGCTGGATAGAATCCAAGCTCCGTCCCACCAGGTGGGCATCCAGTTCTTTCAGGTCGGGGATGACGAGGAGGTCAGGGAGCAGATGAGGTTCATGGATGATGGAGTACATGAGAAGTACGGCCACCGGGATATCATGGACACGGCAACCTGGACGGACGGCCCTGGCAAGCTCTCGGCCGAGGGCGTGTTGAAGGTGGTTGGCGGTGCGGTGAGTCGGTCGCTCGATCGTACCAAGCTCACGGAGCTGAGGATGCCTGATATCCCAGCGTTTGATGAAGCCTGAGATCGTGTCGATAAAATCTGATGCCATGTTTTATATCACCAGATTTCGACGCACGGTTAATAAAAAGAATTGGCCAGGCTAGCACTAATTTGACAACATTACCCTTCACAAATTCGGTGTGGTGACAATTGTGGTACGAAAACAAGGACTTATGAGCCAATTTGGTCACTAGAAGTTATTTATGATCGAGCAAGTGATCAATCTACAACAATTATGTCGAGGGCCATACAAAACCATGGCTTAATATTTAAAAGCCACAATTGAAGCAGCATTGTCTTCCTGACCATTGCACCTCGCCATTATGCATTCTAGCGCAGGGTTATGCTCACCTCTGGCCGCCCAACGTCGATTGTGGTCTTCATACCAGGTGAAAGATTCATGAAAAGTGTATCTGGTAAGAAAAAAACTTCTGTGGTGCAGTTGGATGCAAAAACGGAGAGCCTGTGTCTTACAGCCTCCTCTTCCTTTCGCAATTCGGCTTTACTCAAGGAAGTCACTGCTATCGAATGAAACATCATTCGTTTGATGATCAGGTTTTGGCAGCATATTCTCCAGGATGCTAGCTCCTCCCCAGTACGTCCATGCAAAACCAAGCTGGTGTATTGTGCCGGTGCTGTAAAGACTAGCCTTGTGATGGAGCTTATGGCTCGGGCATTCAATGAGCTGCTACAGGTATCATTTATCAAGTCGGCCTTCAGTCTGGCCTTCTCTTCAAGTCTCTTGGACGCTCGCTCTTCCTTGGTCGCTTTCTGCTTTACTTCTTCCAAAGCGGCCCTTTTCCAAGCCTCCTGTTCCTACAGAGCGATCTTGCTAGCGGCCTCAACATATTCAGCGAACTTGCGTTCCGCCTCGACCTTGGTTCGTGCCTCATTTTCGGCCTTTAGCTTGCCCTCTTCTTCAAGCAGCTCCCGCCAGTCAGCCTCCTCGGCCGTTTATTCTGAGCTGCTTTTTCGGCTTCTTACTCTGCCTGGTTCGATTCCTCTGCCTTCATCGCTGCCTCGAGTCTGGCCTCGGCGTCGGTCTCGGCGGTGACAGCCACCTCCAACTCTCCTTTCCGGTATCCCTCCTCTGTTTCGGTTCTGCTTCAATCTGATCGCGAGATTCCAGCTCATCTATTTCTATGGCTGCGGCTTTTTCCTGTAAGCGTTCCTCAGTCGCTACATTCCCCTCTCTCAATGAGTCTTGACCAACGTTTTCGGCCGTTTGTCTTGCCTCCTCATGGTTTTTATCTCTTTCTATGCCATCTGTGAACTCCCTGTTAGACAGCTGGTCTTGTGTCTCTCTTTCTTCCATGTTCGCCTCAGGCGCTCGTTCGGTTCCTTCTCTGAGTTTTCTCGCAAGTTCTTTCGCCCTTGCTGCCGCACCTCTATTCCATTCCTTGTTTTCCTCAGCTTTCAGCTGCTTGAGCTTCTGATGGTTTTCTGGAGTAGGATCGAACGCAGCTTCCTCCATAACGTTTTTAAGTGCTTCAGAGGGAGTCGGATATATGCGGTAGGAATCATGACTGACTCGGGCATACTGAGCGTTCTCCGGAGACTTTGCTTTTCTGTTACCATCGGACCTCGCCGATGTTTCACTGTCACTGGATGACAAGTCCAGCTCTTCGTCGCGGTCGAATTTTACCCTGCCGAAACCGGAGATCATCTTGATCGTCTCAGCATAGCGATCGCCTTCATTGCTGGATGCTGTGTCAGCCCCAAAGCTACCTTCCGAGGTGTCGTCGACGTCTTCGTGTATGCTGGATTCTCCGAGTATATCGTCATTTGCGTTGACCTCGCCAATTTCGTGATCCTCGTCTGTAGCTTCATTATGGTCCTCTTTTCCAATCTCGCTAGTCTCATCTTCATTGTCCGACTCACTCATGAAAGCCGCCACGTCAACTTCCTCGAAAGACCCATCGCTAATCTCGTCATCCGCGTTGACCTCGCCAATTTCGTGATTCTCGTCGCTGGCTTCATTATGGTCCACTTTTCCAATCTCGCTAGTCTCATCTTCATCGTCCGACTCACTGTTTAGAGCCGCCATGTCAGCCTCCTCGAAAGACCCATCGCTGATCTCGTCATCGTCTTTCTCTATCTTTGGGAGCGAAAAAAGGGCTAACTGTTCCAGATGGTAGCCAACATGAGAGCTGTAGTGCTTAGAGTCCTTGATGTGGACATCTGAGCAGACGGGGCATGAGCCAGCTGCTTTGTGTAAAGCTTTCTGGAGACTACTTTCTTCCAAGATATCAAGGTCCTCGACAGGCACCACTTGGCCATGTGCGATGCTGATGTGCTCGCGCCAGGCATTTCGAGTCGAGAACAGCTCGAAACATCCAAACGAGCAATACCACATCGTCCAATGCTCTTGCATCATGTGAGATGCCCAATGACTTCGATGGGAATATTGTTGGTTCGGCATTTTGCAAGACATGTCAAGGCAAATATAGGGTCGGAGGTCTCGGAAGACATGTCGCCTACGCACAGACACATAAGAACTTGTGTCTCGAAGATACTCAAAAGGTAGGATGACTTACTTCCAGTCTCTCCTCGTGTCAACCTCGATTATGATCTGACAGAATGGGCATAGGACGGGCCCTGCTAAGTGGTCTTTCGGTATCCGTGGCACCTTGAGTTGGTCCGGTTCAGCACTGGAAGGTGTGTATGATGTCGCCGAAAACTCCGACTGGTTGTCAAGGTTACTGTAATCCGATGATTGCACATCCTTGAATTTCTCAGGTATCGAAGAAGCGATGGTGGTTCTATTTCCTTTAGTGTCATTCTCGTCGCCAATCCCTTCGGCCAGTTTTGCGTGGTGCTCTTGTCGGTAGTTGAAATAGTGCCGTCTCATCGTTATGGCCTTTCCCAGCCGCGTAGCCATCACGGGATCAATATTTGGGAACTTGTCTTGTACATGGCGAACATCCCAAGGCTCATAGAATTCACTTATGCCAGTTCTGGAAACAAAATGATCATGCGGCGCAGGATTGCTTATAGTCGTAGACAACCTTAAGAGGCAATCAATGATGTATCCAATTTGAGCGAGTGAACGATCCAGTGGTGTTTGACTCTGAGTATCACCGCCTCGAAAGTACTCCTCGATTTCATCGTAAGCCGGCTCACACAGCGTCTCCGGCTGTTCCTCAGTGGGCGCTCGAGCTGTCTTTACAATCAACAATCACATAAACCTAACAGATTGGGTTCTTTTTTGAACTCACCCTCGTCAACAGCAGTGGAAAGGTCCCGCAGTAATGATAGGACTTGATTTCGAACGGAGGAAGCATCACGGAGACGATACTCCAAGGCACGGTTGCCAGAGGATCGATGAGCGCTTAGGGTAGCCGACCACAGTCTGAAACGAGCCAAATGAGAACTTGCGGTCGCAAGAAGTGGCTGTGCCACAGAGTCTACCAGCGACTTCAATGAGCTCAAGTTACGGACAACCAAAGGGGCAATCTGCGGTTCGCTTTTTGCCTTGAATGGACGCATCTCGTGAAGATGTCATTTGCAACGGCGAGGCCGGAAATAACGTTTCCATCAGAGTGAAGCTTGAGTACACCTGATAAGCAGGACGTCTGAATGAAGGAAAAATGTTGAGAGGGGTTCATGCATGCCGCATAAGCGAAGCACCGCAGAACTTCCCCTCCTGCTGAGATCCGCGTGATGTGCATAAGGCTCTCGGGCGGCAATTTCGACAGCGCCCCCGTTTTACAAACGAATCTTACTTTTTGTTCTCAATATTCATCGACCGAAAGCTGAAATGTCTGGATTTGAGATTGCAGGATTAGTATTAGGTATCTTGCCGCTGGCCATAACGGCGGTTGACGCTTACATGACAGTGCTGTCGTCAGTCAAGACGGCACAGGACGACCTGAATTGGCTGAAATGGAACCTTGAAACAGAGCAAGTCGTCCTGCGGGACACTTGTGAGCATCTGTTGCACGAGGTAGCGCCGTTCTACGCCATTGATTCCATGATCAATAATCCTTTCGGGCCCGAATGGACAAAATACAACGATAAACTACGGGTACGGTTGTGGTCATCATGGGGGATTTTCCAGACACAGGTTCAATTACTATCCAGCGCAGCAACAGAGCTGGAGGGAAAGCTGTGCTTGAACAGGAATGGTGTGGTAAGGGCAATCATTTCGAATTGCGTCCCTCTCGCTGTGCCATGAGATATGTTCGCTAAAACACATAGTAGATCAAACTCAATGATTACAAGAAGATACTTTCGGAGCTCAAGAACAGAACAGCCTTTACTCTACGGAAAAAGGACTATGAGGACCTCCTACGGAAGATTCAGTCGGCCAACAAGAGACTTCAAGGGTTTGCCCGACAGGACAGCAGCTTGATGTTAAGCAGACGGCGCCGGTCTCAAAACCGCGTGATAAGCCTCTTTCGCGGAATCTCGCACAGCATCTTCACGGCAATGTACAGTGCGGTGACATGCAGATGTGCGAAGACACATAACATCGGCATTGAACTAGCTGCCCGTAGCGCTGTGTTACTGCCCGACGACGAAGAGGACGAGGTCGCACGGAAATTCCAATACAATGTCGTAATCGACTCTGCAGAGGTGCCCGCCGAGTGGAATCATGCCAAGCTGCAACTTGACCGTACTACTCCAGTGTCGATGGAGAAAACCAGCCTGCTAAATTCATTCCATATGCCGCCGAAGCACTCACGAAAACAAGTCACTTGGCGTCCGCCCATTGCAACAGCCAGAATACAATTCAGAAACATTGAATCTCCATCCGTTGTTCAAACTCTTGTTCAAAGCTCCGGTATTGCTTCATCGTTTCTGCTACCAACACCGAATCAGCACGAGTCCGCATCTCAAATCGCGAACTTATGTCAAGTGTTCCATGGAAAGCGAAAGGCTCTTTCTGAGTCAGAATTCTACGGACACTTATCGGACACGCAAAAGCGTCGCTTCCGTCTTTCTCCTCCCCCATCTGAGGAGCCCTCGAGGTCTAGCTACACTATGACGCTACGTGATCTTCTTAGCGGATCGAACGACAATTTGAGGGCGTCCGTTCCAGAATTTGGTTACGAGGAAAGACTCCAATTGGTAAGTACCTGGGAGCTTTGTGCGTCGCCCAGTACCTGCTCAATTTCCTTTCTCCCAAAATTCACTCACTCAGTCCCTACAAAACTGCGAGAAACATGGAATAGCATTTGATTTGGTTATTCTGGTAATTTCCACATCTCATCAGGGACGAATGAAGCTGACAAAATCGCCTCGTCAGGCACTAACCCTAGCCAATAGCATCTTGTACACGTACAATACGCCATGGCTGACCCAAATCGTTACTCTCAACGATGTCGCTTTTCTTCTAGAGACCAACGAGGGAAACCTTCGCCAAGGCTGTCAAAGTCCCTATCGACCCTTCGTCACCAAGGCTGTACAGTCGCCAGACCGCGATGCGTCCCCGCATCAAGCAGTCAGGAGCCAGCGAATGATTAACACGACTCTTCTTTCCCTTGGCGCGCTGCTTATACAGATCATCACTAGGAGCGTGCAAGACGCCCTCGATTTACCGGCCAACATGAGTTTGGAGGACGTACGTGCCCGGCACGAGATTGCAAGACAACTTGAGGCTAGGGTGGTCGAGAACGGCGGGCCAAACTATGCCCGAGCTGTCAAGTGGTGTTTCGACAACGCAGTCGGGCCCGCGGGCTTTCAGAATAACGGATTTTGCCAAGAGTTCTACGAGGTCGTTGTCGCGCTGCTCGAAGAAGACGCTGCGCTCCTGGAAGAGCAGTAAAGACTGGAGGAGCAGTAAAGACTGGAGGAGCAGTAAAGACTGGAGGAGCAGTAAAGACTGGAGGAGCAGTATAGAGATTGCTACAACGACGACCTTCAATGAGTAAGCCGACTAGCACGAATGATATCTTCTAGACTCTAACTAGAACGCATGAATGAGACCATTTCTTCTGCGCCCCAGCCTTGCCCGTGATGACTGTGCAAAATTACCGCTATACCTAGCCCTGGCCACGTGCGGGCGGGAAGACTTCGTAGTCCGCCCGCCACTGGTTATTCGACGGGCCCAGACGCGAAGAGAAAAAGCCCGGTGGGCTACCCCGTGCTCATCTAAAAGGGGGTCTCAGGACATTTCTAGATATGACTTCCGTAGTTTGATCTCCTGCAGCGGGACTGGAAATGCCTATGTACACTGCAATCGGGAATCCGCCCGACTTGATTTGCTAATCCGGGCGCTGGGCTGAAGGCACTTAGACACTATGGCGACAATGCGAACATGGCGGGAGGCTTCGGGGATGAGCGCCTTGACTACGGACCGTTGAGCGCACCCGGAAGATAACTTATTGCCAATAAGCGACGGGACCAGCCGACGGACTTCTAGACCGGCCCTTGAGTCTACTTCCTCATGATGAAAGACTATATTCCTGACTGTCAATGCCAAATGCACGTGTAATTTGAAGACTGGCATATTGTATTCTCTTTCTCGAAACTTTCCTTATTATTGCCATCTCATCACTGGTTACAGGTTACAGCGAAATCTTAGAGGGCATCCCCTGCGACAAGGTGATAAAACTCGGCCGAACCAAGAAATGCTCAATTGACATCGTGGGCCGTGGCGCATGTTGTTGTTGAAGCTTGCTCGTTATGGCGCAGCCCTCGTCCCTGGGAGATCCAAGCCGGCCTAGAACCTCATGTCATCTCCACCCATCAAGCATTTGAATTCTTCAGGGTGAAGGCATACGCGGCTGGCCCATTGCAGAACACGGCCTACACAAGAAAAATGCCAGGTCAGGCTGGCGGGAGACGGGGCTCGGGGCAGAGGGCGACTCGACGCCCGTGTTTTTTCTGTTCAGCTTCCATTTCCCCGTCGTGGGGTAAAGTCGGTCTACACTACAGCCAAAGATGACAGGGGCTCGGGGAGTTATTGGACGCCCCGGAGCCAATTTGGTGTCAGGATTCAATCAAGAATGGCATCGTGGGTTGAAGGCTCCATTATGAAGGCAAGGTGCGGAATACTCCTCCCATTCAGTACCGCCTGGTGGGGGAGGAGTGAGCTTGATAAGATGTGTGTCGTACGAGAACCCTGAGGGCAACATCCGCAACGGATTTTACTCTTGTGGTGCAAGATCGAGTTCTCGGGTATCAACAGATGGCAGGATATATGTATTCCAGCTCGCAAGACAGCTCGCAAGACAATGTATCGACATTGTGATTTACATCTCGGGAATCGAACCGAGCCGCATATAGAAAATATGGTGTGAAGCGACTAGAATAAACGGGGATCCCGGTGTATATAGTAGTATTTCAACATGCGACGACCCAAAGTTGGTTGCGAACTAGGATTGCAGGGATTTCATAGCAAACACAAACTTTTTTTCTTTCTGGAATCATGACACCTGACTACAGCATCCCTAGCAATCTAAATTGCACTTTGAGGAGTTGTCAATGCTAATTTTAAAAGAAGCATGTCGGAGCCGTGGAAGCAAACAGAGGGGATCTGGGAAAACTAGGCCGGTTCGATATAGGCGTCGATCCACTGTATATGGGTCGCGGTATACCTATTTGGGAGTGGTGACAGCTCGCAGAGCTCACCCATTTGTGGTTTAACTGCTGGCCCCCCAGCCGCAGAGGTCCACATCACCCAGCTCAGCGACCGGCTAGAACAGCATAAAATGTCTACATACAGGGTCCGCCGGGGTGGCAGCGTAACCGAGGCTGTTGCAATATGGAACTCGGCCGGAGTTCTCCCCCAGACACATCGTACCATAATACGGAGTTGGCCAGGGTTGTCCCCAATAGTCAAAAATATGCTTTTGGAGGGGAAGAGTTTCTGCTGACTTCTAGGTATGCTTCAGGTAACCAAGCGACACCATAAGTGTCTTGATTCGTCTGTCTTATCTTGCGTCGTCTAAATTTGCGCCATTGGTCTCAGCGTGCAGTACACGAGTTCTGCTACGTCGCGACTCCTTCTATAATATTTCTAGTTTTATGCAGCGAAAAGTTGGGATGGTCGGTTAAGGTTTGCTAGGTGGTTTTCAAAACCGGGCACCGCCGAATAGGAAGAGAATATGGGGGAGCTCGGATGGATTTCCGGCCCCTATCGTGCGCCAAAGTCGACGGTATCTCCCCAAGTGGGAATTTAGCCAATTTTCTTGAATATTTCTTACCCTAACACTACCTAATCCTGATGCCCCGATTCCCGAAGAGCATTTCGGTCGCCTCCAGCACTTATGGAATAGTGTCAACGGCTTAGACTATCTACGGACACTAGAACCCCGGACGCCCATGTGCGATGTGGGATCTCGTCGTCCAATCTACCGCTGTTGGCGGGCATCGCTGGGCGGGCGTTTCAAGTTGGCAATGACTCGGGGCAGACCATGGCCCCTAGCCCATCCCTAGTCCAAGCCGAAATCAGATCATTGTTGCGATTTGTCCCAAAGTTCCAGCGCGCCGGGCTCAATGTCACGATGATGAATAAGACTGCTTGCGAACCGCTGATCACAACTGTATCGGGCACGAAAAATTCCCACTTCGAAAGGTTCCATATTATACGGGTGTGCCTCTCTGTGCCGCCCATACGCCTTTTCAGCCTTAAGTGATCAAGAACACCCTTGATCAGATCTCTTCGAGATCCGCCCTACCAAGTTCCTGGGTCACTCGACTCAAACAATGCAGATATCTCTGTGAGAATCTCTGGGATAAACATGGACAGCGACGACAGAAGTGGCCGGCTGCTGGCCTCGTGTTGGTCGCTGGTAGGAGCCAGTGCTGTATTCTTGTCGTTGAGGATATACTGCAAGCTATGGCGAGGAAAGGGTCTGTGGTGGGACGACCACACGATGATTATCAGCTGGGTAGGTCAAGCCTCGAGCTTTGAAAGCAACAGGGAAAGATCTGTTCTTCTAACATTCAAACTTGTGTTTGGCAGTTTTCATTGACAGTCGCCGTCTCGCTCCTGAGTTACATTGTCACCTTAGGATTCGGCAAGCACCAGTCGACGATAGATCATGAGGATCTCAAGATCATCAACATCAACACAATTCTGGTCGCAGCTTTTGGCATCATCTCGACATGCGTCAGCAAAACGTCGTTTGCGCTGACTCTATACCGAATCATAATCAACAAGTGGATGAGGTGGTTTCTTCTCTTCGTTATCATTACCATCAACGTCTCGATGAACCTCGTCTGGATCTTTGGATTCGCGAAATGTACGCCAACCGAAAAGGTCTGGGACAGCAGTGTTGAGGGTAAATGCTGGGATAAACAGGCACTGTTGAAGTACCAACTCTTCGCGGCTTGTAAGTCTGAGAAAATGACCTGGAGAATTGAGCCAACAACTGACAACAACTTTACAGATTACTCGTCGATTCTGGACTTTGTGTTGGCGTTCCTCCCATGGAAAATTTTGATGGCCATGTCCATGCTCCTTCGCGAGAAAATTGGAGTGGCTGTTGCGATGAGCTTGGGTGCCATGTAAGCAGGAAAGATCAATTTCGCGCTCGAGTATAGACTGACTTTACTTACAGCGCTGGAATATGTGGAATCGTCAAAGCGGTCATGGTTGTCAGCATGACGAGCACAGATATAACGTATGACCGTGTCGACCTCACCATCTGGACGCTCACCGAGCCTGCCGTCACAATCATGGCAGCCTGTATCCCAGTTTTGTAAGTTACCGCCCGGAGAAGCACTACCAGAACATATTTCTAACGATATTTCAGGCGTATGCTTTATCGCGAACTGAAATCCAGTCACCGCAGCTACATGCAGCAGCGATCGACCGGAAACCGATACCACCAGGGCACCGAGTCCACGAACATCGACAAGACGAAACGGAGCACAAAATACCGACACGATGGATACGGCCGGAACTCGGTACTCATCATGTCAACAAACGGATGGCAGGAATCACAAGAGGCACTCCAGGACACCCCGTCGAGCCACACTGATAGGCCACCAAAGACGGCGGGTATAGTCAAAACGGCAGAAGTCAACGTGACGAGCCATCGCGTCAGCAAGATGACCGACGGAGACTCGTTCGAGCTGGCATCTATGGAGTCGGCCTACACGAAAACAAGTGGACGGCATGCTGAAGTTCCTGAAGCCGGTTTTTACACCGCACAATAGTTTTTAGAATATTTCATTTCTGTACATGATACCAATTTGACGTTTTTCAAGCAAAGGGTCAAACCGAACCCGTTTATCTCTACTCTTCTTTTCTGCAAGATATTGTGACAACCTCAGAGTATGTGTCCACGACTGGAATACGAGATACCCGAACAAATCTTCGGAAGGGATAGGGAAAATCCCTCAAAGCATTTCCGGGAATTCATGCCCAGCCTCTAGAGTCAGTCCATGGGCATGGCGCCATCCGTAGTCCCTTGGAACAACACAGTGCCATCCCTACTGCAGCTACAGGGGTCGCGGAACATACATAGGCGAGAAGCCATCCCTGCGGTTTGTAAAGTATTGCCCCGTCCTCTTATTTTACTATGAGCCCCCGAGCCGCAGCCTGCCCACAATAGACCTGGCGGCGGGAGGCAATAGCATAGTAGCTGGATCGATATCATGTCAGGTTACGCGGCGGCCCCAATACCATCGGCAAATCCGCCGAATCAGCTGTTCCCAGTCTCGGGGTATGGTAAACTCCCCAGCGCCACACCGTTGAACGTGGACTTGGGCAGTCCTGACTATTCATGACTAAGGCACTGGGCGGACCGATGGCCAATGTCGCCTATGAGGCTGTACGGCACAGCTTACGGAGCATCGCAGGGGAATATACCAAGCTATCGATTTTCATTGTCAGGAGCTGTAATGCTATCGATTCTGAAATCGTCCGGATGTGTAATGCTGCGCCGTCAGCCCGTATGCCCATCTGCCGTCCCTGCATCTTCAACCTGTCAGCCCGAAGCATGTCAGATAGCCGACAACCTACCAAGCCGGGAGTCCACGTGTCTTTGGTCTTGGGAACGACGATCTAAGAGACGATCGCCGAGCAGATCGACAGGTTTATTGAAGGTTGTTCCTGTCATGCAAATCCAGCATGGCGGAAGCAGAGCATACCGACCCTGACTAAGGAATAGCTGCAGTTGGCAGAGACCCTAGGATCTCGCTCTGCAGGTGGGTGGGTTTCGAGTAGTCTAAATTGTGCACCAACTGCATTAATTGGGCCCCATCCTCGGACGGGTTTAAAATTAGGGAACTCGACTAAACCTCTTTGCACCTCTCCGTAATTGGCCCCGTGGCGAATCAGAAAAATACTCCATAATGAATTGCTACTATCATGGTGGAACTCGACCGTCGTGTTGCGAGGATGGCCAGGACGTTCCTTTATATACAGTCCGGCCGTGGATGGGCAGAGGTATAAGGTAGTGATCGGCATCCTCTCCCTCCGCTGACCACTGGCATTCTTTTAAGGCGGCAGCACACTGTTCCTCATCTATCTCTTACATTAGTTTGGGATTTTTGTTTTTTGAACTTTAATTCATAATGCCTGGATTCAAGTCCAACATCCTCTTGGCCGCGCTGGCTGGCGTGGCCTTGGCCGGCGGCCACGGTGGTCACGGCTCTCAGCCGTCAAAGCCTGGGTGCACAACGCCCACAGCGAACCTGAGGAACGGAACATATATCGGTGTCACGGACTCTGTCAACGACCAGGAGTACTTCTTGGGCATGCCCTATGCCCAAGCACCGACGGGATCGCTTCGGTTCGCGGCGCCTCAGCCATTGCAGACTTCGTTCTCGGAACCGAGGTCTGCTACCCAGTACGGCAAAGCCTGTATTGGATATGGCTCGGACACGACGAACCTCGGAACCGGTGTCACTTCTGAGGACTGCCTGTCCATCAATGTCGTTCGTCCGGCCGGAACTCAGCCTGGCGATGACCTGCCCGTTGGCGTCTGGGTCCACGGTGGTGTAAGTGATCTCGCCCAAATCTCATAACACGAGGTACAATCAGACCACTAACCGAGACCTCGCAGAGCTACGTGATGGGGTCTTCGCGTGACACAAGGTACAACCTGACCTGGATCGTGGAGCAGTCCGTCAAGGAGGGCAAGCCGATCATCGCTGCCTCCATCAACTACCGCGTCTCCTACTGGGGCTTCCTGTTCAGCGAGGAGATGCAGGACGCCGGCGCCGGCAACATTGCTTTCCGTGACCAGCGCATGGCCCTCCAGTGGGTTCAGGACAACATCCAGGAGTTTGGCGGCTCGGCCAAGGACGTCACCATCTGGGGCGAGTCCGCCGGCGCCCGCTCGCTCGGCATGCAGCTCGTGGCCTACGACGGTAACCACGGCTCTCTGTTCAGCCGCGCCGTCCTCGAGAGCGGTAGCCCGGTCGCCAAGTACGCCAACGCCACCACTTGGCAGTCGTACTTTGATGCCCTCGTCTCCAAGACCGGATGTTCCAGCTCTAAGAACGCCCTCAAGTGCCTTCGCAAGCTTGACTGGCAGGTCCTCAACAGCATCTTCAACGGCTCCGTGTCCCTCGGCGTAACCGCCCCGACGCTCAGCGCCGTTGTCGACGGCGACTTTATGACCGGGCAGGGCGCCGTGCTCCTGAACGAGGGCAAGTTCGCGCGCGTGCCCCTGCTCCTGGGCAACAACTTTGACGAGGGCACCGCCTACGCCAAGACGGGCATCAACACGACCGAGCAGTTCCAGTCCTACCTGTCCAGCCTGGGCCTGGGCGCGGACCAGGTCTCCAGCATCACGGAGCTGTACCCCGACGACCTCTCCGTCGGCATCCCGGCCTCGTACCCCGACAGGCCCGCGGCCTACCCCTACGGCCTGCAGTACAAGCGCGTCGCCGCGTTTGCCGGCGACTACCAGCAGCACGCCGGCAGGCGCCACCTGGCCGAGTCGTACGCCGGCGCCGGGCTGTGCGTCTACTCGTACCTGTGGAACGTGTACGTCAACGGCATCGCGGCCATCTACGGCGCGACGCACTTCCAGGAGGTCGCGTTCGTCTTTGACAACACCGAGGGCCTTGGCTACGCGACGGACCCGTTCGAGGGCAAGCCCGAGACCTTCAAGACGCTGGCCGACCTCATGAGCAAGATGTGGGTGTCGTTCATGCACGGCGCCGACCCCAACCTGGACTCCTCCGAGACCGTCCAGAGCGTCGCCTGGCCGAGGTACACGCTCGACGCGCCCAACAACCTCGTCTTCGACGTCAACGCCACCGGCCTGTCCTACGTCGCCGAGGACAGCTACCGCAAGGAGAACATTGCCTACCTGCTCGACAGCGTCTTTGTGTAAGAAGCATCGACTCGAACGGCAATGGAATGCAGCCGCGGCATGGCGACACCTCGTATACTTTGAGAGTGTCGACATGATACTGCAGCGCAACAATCAAAAACAAAACAAAAAACAAGCTTCATGCGGCTACGGATGCAGCCTGGACAGGGGTATCGCAGTATGGTACTCGGGATTTGTTGAGTACCTGCAGCTACTACCATATCCGCCAGGCGGGTTGTCTGTTGTTCAACAAGCTCAAAAATGTGTTTCTTTTTCTACTCTTCTTGTATATACGTTATAGAATCCAGACTTGGCATAATTGATACCAAAAAGCGCACAGTTTTGCTTGTTGACATAATTTGAATCTGCATTCTAGGAGATATAAGTGCATGAATGGGAAAAAAGGAAACATAAGTCGAGACTCGAGACTGAAGCCAACTGAGTCGCCAAAAACCGGAGCATCAGAGACAGTCCGAGATTGTCAAGAATCATACCCATACACCGGAGATTATAGCGACATAGTATTCAGAAAGTGTCTGCAACAACCGTGCATCATCGTTGTTTTGTCCATGAGACAGCAGGAAATCTTATCACCATGAACGAGGATGCCCTTCTCTCTGCTCCTCCCCCACGAATTGGTCTTCCCCGGCCTCGGCAATGGCGCCGAAGGCTATTGTGGATACAATCCTGCCCTCCCCACAGTTGGACCCGGTTATGTCTCGTTCTACCCCATCATCGAACTAGAAATCGCGCCCGCACACGCAGTTCCTGTCTCTCCTTCTTGCAACACACCAATGCACACGGCGTTTTGGTTTTCGCTTCTTTTTTTCTGTTTTGTCAACATAGAGTTTGGCCCTTCTAGATCCTGGCGTCACAGACTGGACCACTTTGTCTAGCATTGAAACGTGCCTGAGGCCTGGAAGAAAAGAAAAAGCGATCATCCTTACCCAATTGCCTGTCCGCGTGCCGGCTACCGATTCGGACATCCGGTGGCTGAACTCTCCCAGCTACGTCACGTCACGTAAGAAAGCTGTTAGGGCCAGGTCACGCGGTGGAAGCTCCTTTTGGCAGCAAAAAGGAGTTGCGTGTGTGACTAAGAGACAAGGGGAAAAACGACAAAGGGTGTCTGCGTCTCTCTTTGAGGGCGGGAATAAAAAGCAGAAATGCATTCTCGCACCCTAGGCCGCAGTGCTCTTGTCTCATCGGCTGTTTCTGCTGCTGTGACCAGAAGACCGCCCACGAGACATGGAAGGTTTGCTGCCGCTGCCGCTGCGACTGTCGCCCGTCGCTGCTACTCCATGGCTGTCGATGATGGAATCTCAAACCTGCCCTTGGCGGGCTATCGCGTCTTGGATATGACAAGAGTCCTGGCCGGGGTGAGTTTCTGCCCTCTGCTCATATGTTTCCTGTTTGTTATTTCAGCTTGAAGGACCTGAGGAGATTAGCCAATGCTGTAAACCGGCGGTCGAATATCACCGTCCTGCGAGCTGAAGCAGCAAAAAGCAACGACGGCATATGATATAACTGTATGGGCGTTTGCTGACGTGGACTTTACAGCCGTACTGTACGCAGATCCTGGGCGACCTTGGGTAAGTTGCATGTCAAACCTGTCAGGTACTTCCGCAAAAGCTGCATGCCATTTTGCTCACGCCTTACAAAGCGCCGAAGTAATCAAGATTGAGCACCCCACGCGGGGAGACGACACGCGGGCATGGGGGCCACCTTATGCGTCTTACAGTTCCGACTCACAGCTGCAGGGTCCGGGAGAGTCGGCATACTTCCTCGCCGTGAACCGCAACAAGAAGTCTCTTGGCCTGTCGTTTCAGCACCCCGAGGGCGTTGAGATTCTGCACGAGCTCGCTGCGAAATGCGACGTCCTCGTTGAGAACTATCTGCCCGGTAGCCTGGCCAAGTACAACATGGACTATGCTACGTTACGCAAGATCAACCCGGGCCTGATCTATGCGAGTATCACGGGCTATGGTCAGACTGGCCCGTATTCCAGCCGGGCTGGCTACGATGTCATGGTGGAGGCCGAGTTTGGCCTAATGCATATCACTGGCAGCCGAGATGGGCCTCCAGTCAAGGTGGGCGTCGCTGTCACCGATCTGACCACCGGCTTGTACACATCCAACTCCATCATGGCAGCCCTGCTCGCGAGAGGAAAGACGGGAAGAGGCCAGCATATTGATGTGGCACTCAGCGACTGCCAGACAGCGACGCTCGCCAACATTGCAAGCAGCTGTCTGATCAGCGGGAAGAAAGACTCCGGAAGGTGGGGGACGGCACATCGTGAGTTGAAGCACCTGCATGGGTTTTGGACTTGGTGTGAAGCCTGAGTGAGACACTGACCGAGACAGCATCGATCGTACCCTACAAGTCATTCAAGACGAGTGACGGTGATATCTTGCTTGGGGGTGGCAATGACCGCCTGTTTGGTATCCTGTGTGACGGTGTGGGACGTCCGGAGTGGAAGACGGACCCCAAGTACGCAGTGAACGCTCAAAGAGTTGCCAATCGTGTCGAGCTCGAAGGGCAGATCGAGGCGATCACGACCCAGAAGACGACGCAGGAATGGCTAGAGGTGTTCGAGGGCTCGGGTATGCCATATGCGGCCGTGAATGACGTGCAGGGAACGCTCCAGCACGAGCACACGCTTGCGAGGAACATGGTGGTCGAGATGGAGCACGACCAGTGCGGTCCCATCAAGATGGTCAACACGCCTGTTAAATATAGCGAAAGCGAGCCCAGGATCCGCACTCCTCCCCCGACCTTGGGTCAGCATACAGACGAAGTGCTGCGCGATGTGTTGGGATTCGAGCAAGCCAAGATCGCCGCGTTCAAGGAGAAAGGCGCTGTCCGGTAATAGATGACGAGCAAATATCCTTCTGCCTGTTTGTCTGTGCACTAAAAGTGTGGTGATCATATAAAAATCGGTTTGCATTGGCCATGACGTCGATTTTTGCGAGGTCATGGATCCTTTGGTAGCGCATGGCACAGATTAGGAATGGTTGTTGCAGGTCCAAATCCAGGGCCGAGCGCACAGCCGAGAGGGATCGCGGCAGGGGAAAAACAAACCCTGTGGATGTGCATGTCTGTACATCCTGTAGCTGAGTTGCACCAACAAAAAAAAGAAGCCACCACGGCTTATCTGCTTGTGCCCCTGCGTAATTGTTTGTTTGCCATGTATGTGACAGAGCCTGCATTCCAAGGAAATGCATTGTGTTTGCATACTTTTGGCTGCGGTGAGGCGTCGTCTGTTTGCTGGAGTCGTGCCCTTTACCTGAAGCTGAAGCTGGACCTGAACCAATCAGGTGCACAGGGGGCATAGCTGTGCGCTGCAAGAGGCTTCAACCTTCTTCAGGATATGTCGTTTTGACGGATTGACACATGCGCAATAAGCAAAAACTCAACATGATGACAAGCTTGAGAATGGGCTGATGGTCAATCAATCACTGATCAACATTGCGAAAGGCATCCTCAACCCAAAATCCTTTCGGTGGGGGGTTCCTTGGTTCCTTCCCGCAACTTGGGGAAAATGTCATACGCTTGCCAATTCGTACGGGAACAGGTGCTTGGCGTTCAATTATTTTCTTTCGGTGCACATGTGTAGCATTGCAGCACTTGAATGTCGTTGGAGGGGCTGTTCATCCCTGTAATCATTCTGTAACTGCCACGAGAACTCCCTTCATTGGTAAAGGCAGGGCAATCATGAAAAATCGCTAGAAGGATGGACAGCATGGAAGGACCCCAACTGCCAACCCAATTGCCCCAACTGAGAGCATCGCCCCAATAAGTCCCCGCAAGCGCGTTTGCCTTTGGCTTTAGCCCTCCCGCTCAGCCCGCAGCGGCGGTAGATCGTCACACTCTCGGATTCCATCGCTGCCATCCTACTCTTTATTTCGAGCGAGAAGGGCGAAAGGACGAGAGTTGGAAGAGATCGTCCCATTGCCGGCTGCTGTCATGCGCATATTGACTTTTGACTCCTTGACAAGGTTTGCCCTTCTCGTCAGGGAGGTTGTGCACCCTTGATCTTCAATGCTCTCCATTCTGGGCCAATTATAGCAACGGCATGCCCCATTGAAAACACGAGGAATGATGCCTAGTGGAACGTTTTGTGGCCCAGGAAAGAAGAACCGGCCCCTCCAAAAGAAAGGTTCGTTTTCTTATTCCTCGAAAAGACAGCCGACAGCGATTCTCAGTGCTTACCTCTGCTTACCTTGGACGAGGTTCCAAACCTTGACTCCCCGACTGATCCAGTGCCCCATCGACAACATGGGATCCCCGGTGCCGCACCGAGACATACATGAGTAAAATTTCATGTTCTGGTGTAGTCTTTTCCGCTTGGGCTGCGCGGCCATCGCGCATGGGTGATTCAGATTGGCTGGCCGGTCTGTCCACATGGGACGCTCTACCCGGTCTGGATTGGGGCGCGCGCTGCCTCGTTTGTTGGTTTCGTTCGTCAACGAACTGTCTCGTATGCCCCGGCTCCCTCTTCATGCATGCAATGCATTGCGATAACAGCCCAGGTCATTGATCTGCTCGCTCGCTCGCTCCCTCGGTCAGCCTACATTACGTACCCCGGGAACCAATAACGCTGTGCAACCACCATTATACGGTACCGCGACGAGGGATCTGTATGGTGGTATGGTAGGTTAAAGAGTGGGGCGGGCTGACTGGCGTGTGTTGAGTATTCGGAATTCCAGATTCATAAGTTGTCTGGGTCTCCCGCTCCCTCGTCACAGCCTGTACCGTAGGTCTTTGCACCCGTTCCGCTGGGATCTTCTTATTGCTACCTAGCTTTTCGTCCCCTCCCGCCGGGTGGACTGCGTCGGTTCGAACCGTTATATCTGTTCACTTATATATCCATCAAGTTCATTCTCATCCTCCACCCTTGGTCGGGATGGCGCCCCAACTACAGCCAAACAGGAACTCTCCGTCCACCGGGATGTATCTCTTACAGAAACGTGGAGAGGATTTATCACTCTCGACATGGACCATTGTGGCCATCATTATAGCTGTGTTGGTCGTCGCTTCGATAGTAGCCTTCACAGTATTATATGTCATGAGACGGAGGCGGTCCCTCAAAGAGGATCTGCCCATCATCAGTAGTCGACACCAGGTCGACCGGAAGCGCAAGACCATGACTCCAGCAGAAAGGCAGCAAGCCGAGGAAACAGAGCGCAGCCTCATGATTCGCAAGTCTCTCGCCAGCCGGTCAACTCTTCACAGCATCGCCTCGCGAGACACACACATGCTCGATACTGCACGGAGCTCTCGCGTGGTGGAAGATGACGACGAACACCCCGAGGTACCGGAGCTGCCGACAATCGTCGGTGATTGGAAGGAATGGGAAGCTCAGGCACAGGCGGACAGGACGAACTCCAGGCCTGGAGAGCTCTCTACCGAGGGAGAGACGCATCCCGCCTTGGTGCAGGAGCTGGAAGACTTGCAGATCCCGGCACAAATCAGAACACCGTCGCCATCACGAGACACAAAGAACGCCATACAGCTGTCCCATCTGCCGTCACTCTCGCCACCAGCTTCACAGTCATCATAAGCAGTGGCTCTCTCACGGCGCTTAAAAGGAATTTGATTTAGGGCGTTTGGAGTTCGCTCATAGCGAAAAACACATTGGTGATTTGTTCTCATTTTCGATTGACGTTTGGAAGAAGGACTAGGCTGCACACAAGAACTGGTAGTCTCGAGTGACTACGGCGTCGTTTGGTTTACATGTCGTGTTGAGCGTTGGCGTTGAAACGGGGAAGCGAGGACGGGCTGTTGTGATTTATTGGCACATAAGATCGAGAGCGTACACTTGCAGGCTGCAGCTTATGACTGCATGTTAATGACAATGTTAAATGAAGATACCCATATTGTGCATATCTCAGCTTCTCGTGCAAACAAAGTCGCATTCCAACTCTGGACATTCTGTCGAGTATTGTGGACTAGTTGGTATAGTGTTTCTATAGTCAAAACTACAAGCATACGAGCCGAGCCAGCAACAGAGGCTTGGTAGATCGATGGGCCTTACCTTATGCGATTGCCCGATAATGATTGAGAACAAGACCAAGTTCTAATGAAGGGAAATTGGGTCACAGCAGGACAATGGTATTGTAAGGTTTTGATTTTTTGTGCTGTCAAAACTTTTGATTGTTCTGGCCCTACGCCCCGACGCCCTCCCAACTAAGAAACTGGACATTGGCGTTTCGGCCGCTGTCTTTCTTTCAGCGTCTGTCAATATTTATTTGACCTTGGCCTCGGTTCTTTCGTGCGCATTCACCACGTCTGCGAAACAATTGAGTCGGCCTTTTCAGAACAGACAGCAGTCCTTGCTGCATCCCAAAGCTCGACCACAGTTCCCGGCTCTATCGTCAAACAACAGACCGTCCCTCGCGCCTACTTAGGCGAATCGTAAGTGTGACCTGCAACGTGCACGCCCGTGCTGCTGCCAAAGCCCCAGCGTGTTGCTCAGCGCAGTGTCCACTGTCGATTTGGACCCCACCTGCACTTCCTCGCCCAGCTTGAGCGCTGCCCCGCCGCCCCAAAGCGCCCGCGGGAGTGCCAGTTGCCAGGGCGCCCAATCCCAGGGCACTTGTTGCCCCACCTTCCAGATCTTTCCTCCAGATTCAGTGGCCCCCCTTCGTTTCTAAGCAGTTAGCTGACTCATCGAATCCGACTTCAGGCTGCCACTGATTTGACTTCGGACAGCTTCACGCACGACAAGCATCTTTTGTTCCCCCTACCACGTCGCGCATCACGCCGTCAAACGTCACTCGACCACCCCCTGCGACCGTCGCGATCATTTGTATTCCATCAAGCGACGATCCAGAGTGTCCCACCTTGCATTCCCTTCCGCCGACCTTCTTAGGATCACCGGGCGCTGCGACGCTGCTTCCTACTCGAACATCAATTGCGACAGCAGGACCCGCGACAATGACTTCCCAGGACCCGTTCGCTGCCTACAAGCAGCAGCAAGATCTTCTGAAGGATGGCAAGCAAGCCGAGTATCGTGAGAATCTCAACTCGCGCCTGATGTGCGGCGAGTGTAAGGAGGATCCCCCCAACCTGACGTAAGTTGCGTTTCTTTCTTGTTTACGTGCCTTTTGAGAAGCTCCCTAGCTGACCTACATCGCAATAGTGAGGAGTTCTCCAGCGGCGACCTTGTTTGTGCCACCTGTGGCCTGGTCCTCGGCGACCGCATCATCGACACCCGATCCGAGTGGCGCACTTTTGCCAACGATGAGAATAACGACGATCCCTCTCGTGTCGGAGACTCGATGAACCCTCTGCTCAATGGTTCCCAGCTCGAAACCAGCATTGCCTTTGGCGAGGGTGGCCGCGCCCGAGAGCTGCACCGCGCTCAGAACCGTTCCCAGTTGGACAAGGCTACCAAGGGCCTCCTCGCCGCATACGGAGACATCAGCTCCCTCTGCGATGCTGTGCACATCCCCAAGACTGTTCAGGAGAGCGCCAAGCACATCTACAAGATGACGGACGACGCCAAGCTCTTCAAGGGCAAGTCTCAGGAGTCCATCATTGCAGGCTGCATCTTCATTGCCTGTCGCCAGGCCCGCCTCGGTCGAACCTTCAAGGAGATTCACGGCTTGACCAATGTGTCCAAGAAGGAGATCGGCAGAACTTTCAAGCAGCTCGAGAAGTTCCTCATGACCCAGCGTGAGCACGACGCTGCCAACGCCAATCTCTACTCGCTCGATACCTACGAGAACACCAACTCCACTGGCGCCGAGGAGCTCTGTGGTCGTTACTGCAGTCAGCTCAACCTGCGCAACCCTCACCAGGTCGAGAAGTACTCGCGACTCTTGGCCTCCAAGAGCTCCACTGTCAAGGACTTGGCTGGTCGCTCTCCTCTCTCGGTGGCTGCGGCCTGTATCTACATGATCTGTGCCCTGCTGGACGATCCCCGCCCTTCGCGTGATATTGCCACTGCCGCGGGCGTTAGTGATGGTACCATCAAGACCGCATACAAGTTCCTGTATCAGGCCAAGGGTGATCTCATTGAGAAGTCATGGCTGAAGCCCGAGGGTCCGGGCAACCTGGCCAAACTCCCAACCAACTAGAGGTTGAAGTTGATTCAGAACAATCTCCGCCGGACGGCCTATCACAAAAGCTGGAGGCTTTCAGCAGCAGATATTACCCATCTGACTGTCTTTCAGGGGAGATGACATACTTCGGAATAGCAGCCATTAGGGTGATTCCATTGGCTGCTTTCCATCACGAAGCCGATCTCTTTTCGGTCTTCTTTTACCCATGATTTGGGTCTCATTTCACAGCTGTCGCATTTGAGAGGGGTATTCTTGAGAACAGAAGCGACCTCGGCGGCACAAACAATCAGTTGCTCGACGTAAAAATCCAGCAAATTACACACCAGCGGGCAAGAAGTCATGACACAACGAAGGTGTTCATTTCTGCACTAGTCGATCTGAAAAGATTTCCTCATGTGCATAAAGCATTTCATTTTTCTTGCGAGGTTGGCAATCGGCGCAATGAGGGGTGTGAAGCTCGGTTCAGGCAGGTCAAACAGGTCAGGCAGGATAGGCAGGCGTTGGCTGGCAGCTTGTCATTGCGGAAAGATTGACACTAGACACAATACAGCGCATTCAGAACATTCAGGACGTGATTTTTTCTTATCTGCTATGCCAAGTGATCATTTCATCCCGGTGTGTGTAATATGCCAAAACGTAACAGATTGACCTATGATAGCAGTATATGATGTCCATGGCAATTCAAATTCACCCGTTAGTGAGGATATATGGAAAATTAATGAGCGATTGTGTCAAGTCTGTCTATAAAACAAATTTGAATGAAAGCATTAATGATCGAATGCCGTCGCCAAGCACGGGCGAGACTCGATGCAAATGTAGCACACATGTGTCGATGTTCACGAGGACCTGACAGATTGGAAATGATACGACAACGACCCGAACCGAGCCCCCTGCACATCGAGTTCAATATTCATGTACCCCATGATTTCCAACCCCGCATTCACCCCGTACATGATGTGTAGTATAATAGTCCAAGTGGATACTACGTTAATTATCCCCACACATGATCTTCGGAATCCCCAAGCCAGTATGAGGGGAAAAGGTGCCGACAAGACGAGCCACGGTGTGTCCCCTGCCCTTTTTCAGGAACTTTTCAACTTCCAATGGCCAAGACGGCCGAATGGGGAAAGACGAAGCGCCCGAGAGACAACTAATGACGCCACGGCAGACCTGCGATGTTCATATGCGGTGTCAAGCGGGAAGTTGCAAGCGTTGGAAGACCCGGAAATTTCGCGTTCGAATCCGAAATTTCAATGTTGACAAAGGAGTATGGAGGCTTCCATGGATCAACTAGCCTGGCAGATGGTAATAGCCGTCGCTGTTGTGGTCCCTCAGGGGGAAGCCGGAATGGAGGCAGTGGAAATTCCTGGACGGTGATGGGGATATAAATATGACCTTGATTCCGACGACTGAGCAATGAATGCTCCATCGTGGGCTATCCCTAGATCCAATATCGACATAGTTTCGCGAACATTTCGATATGCTTCGCTACGGACTCTCGGCTGGCCTACTGGCTTTGCAGCTTGCTTCGCAGGCTGTCACGGGCGCCTTCGGTATCAGCAGCAACGGCAGCTCTTCCACGGACAATCTTCAGTCCTTCGGCTACAAGCCTAGAATATTCATTCTGTCTGACATCCTCAACGAACCCGATGACTCCATGTCCCTCGTGCGCTACCTGCTGTACTCGAACGAGTTCAACACGACTGGACTATGCGCCACTACTTCGTGGTGGATGCAGAATGACACGCACCCGGAAGCTATGGAGAAGATTATCAATGCCTATGGAGAGGTTGTCGATAACCTCAACCAACATGTCCACCCGTCGGCTTCATATCAGCCGGCGGATGAATTGCTGCAGCTTGTGACATCAGGACCAAAGGTACTTGCCTAGATTCCCTTCCAGCTTGTGCCAACATTACAAACTACTATAGACAGACAGGCGCTGACATTAATCACTAGGTCTACGGAAGTGCTGCGCTGGACGAGTCGATTAGTGAAGGAGCCCAGCGCCTCATCGCCAGCCTGCAAGCATCAGAAGAGCCACTGTTTGTCACGGCCTGGGGTGGCACCAACACGATGGCGCAAGCGTTACAGTATATGGACCAGATGATGTCGGCTCCGGAAGCCAGCGCGCTGCGGTCGCGCATCAGATTCTATACCATCTCTGACCAGGACGACACTGGCGCATGGATCCGCACTCGCTACCCAGATATGTTCTACATTGTATCTGTCCACGCGTGGAACGACTATGGTGCCGCCACCTGGACGGGCATCAACCTGGCGACGTGTGCTTGCGTCGAGAACGATACAGTTCTGAACCCGTGGCTGGATGCCAACATCCGTCTGGGGCCCCTGGGCGCCGTCTACCCCCAGATCATATACGGCATGGAAGGCGACACACCCAGCTTCCTCTGGCTCGTACAGAACGGCCTCGTCTACCGCGACCGCATCGACTGGGGCACATGGGGCGGACGGTACAGCCTCCCGCAGTCGGCGATCGACCTGGCCGGCGGGCGCGCGCACGTGAGTAACCAGTACGTCAACACGATCGAGACGGTCATCGGCGCCGACGGACTCTCGTACGCGACACACCAGGCAAGCATCTGGCGATGGCGCGCCGCGTACCAGGACGACTTCGCGGCGCGCATGCAGTGGACGCTGACGCCCGACTTTGCCGCCGCCGGCCACCCGCCCGTCGTCAACGTCAACGGGCACACAGGGCCGGACCCGCTGCTCGTCACGGTCGCGGCCAACCAGACGTACACGTTCGACGCCTCCCTGACCGTCGACCCGGACTCTCTGGAGGGCGGCATCGGCAACTTGACCTTTGAGTGGGTCGTCCACTCGGACCCGACGGCGTTCTACCTCGACGCGCAGCTCCGGGCGGCGGCCAACTCGACAGGGGCGGGCATCTTGGAGACCAATGATGCCGGGTTCTCCAATGCTACTCTGGGCACGGCGATAGAGATCACGGCGCCGGTGGAGTCTCGGAATCAGGAGACTGGTTTACCGCCCAATTTCCACATTCTGCTGCAAGTGACCAACCCGGCCGGCAAGTATCCCATCCGGAGGTATTTGAGAATAGTGTGCGAATATGAGTCTTGAGGGCATTGAAGTTTATCATGTTTACATCATCTCAGATTTATAATCCTAGGTCACTGGGTATACTTCATCGCACAAGAAAAGAGCGTGCTCATCTTCCCTAGACCTTTGCTTCCGTGATCCAGTCGTGAGCATCGCTCAGATACTTGTGCGCTCGGAGATCTCCCGACCGCGCGTGGCCCTCAAAGTTCTCGGCCCGGGCGCACCTGCCGCACAGCCTGCCGATCTCGCCCGACGCCTTCTCGTCCACGACCTCCTGGTACGTCTGCGTCTTGAGGTACTTGCCGACCCACAGGCCGCCGGTGTAGCGTCCTGCGCCTCGCGTGGGCAGGACATGATTCGTCCCGATGCACTATTTTGAATCAGGGAATCAGTAAATATTCATCGCGTAAGGGTCCCAGATTCTGTAGCTTACCTTGTCACCGTAGCTGACGCACGTCTTCTCGCCGAGGAACAGGGCGCCGTAGTTGCGCATCTTGTCTAGGGCGTCCCTGGGCCGCTCGGTAAAGATCTGGACGTGCTCGCTCGAGTAGACGTCGGCCAGCGCGTAGGCCTCGTCGAGGTCGTCGACGACGATGACCTCGCCGAACTCGCGCCACGAGGTGCCGGCCAGCTCGGCCGTGGGCATCTTCTTGAGGATCTCGGCGACGTAGCGGATCGTCTCGCGGCCGACGACCTCGCTGGTGGTGATGAGCACGGCGGGCGAGTCGGGCCCGTGCTCGGCCTGGGAGAGCAGGTCCGTCGCGACGGTAAAAGGGTCGGCGAGGTTGTCGGCCACGATCAGCACCTCGGTCGGCCCCGCGAGCAGGTCGATGCCGATCTCGCCGAACAGCTGGCGCTTGGCCTCGGCGACGAAGGCGTTGCCTGGCCCCGCGATGAAGTCGACCTTGCGCACCGTCTCGGTACCCAGCGCCATGGCCGCGACGGCCTGGGTCCCGCCAAGCAGGAAGATCTCGTCGGCGCCGGCGAGGTGGGCTGCCGCCACGGTCGCGTGCGGGATCTGGCCGGCGATGGGCGGGGTGCACGCGATTACGTGCTTGACGCCGGCCACCTTGGCCGTGAGAATGGTCATGTGTGCCGAGGCCAGGAGAGGGTATCGTCCTCCTGGAATATACCTGGATCATATTGTTCAGCTTTTTGTTATTCATGGTTGTATGAGAGTCTACTTACGCGCCGGCCACATTGATGGGATTAGAGCGGTGCCCGAGGAACACGCCCGGTTGTATCTCGATCTCAAAGTCTTTTATACTTGCCCTCTGAGCCTCGGCAAACGTTCGGACGTTCTTTTGCGCCTCTTTGATATCGGCAATGGTCTGGGCTGGCACCTTGCTTATGATGTCGTCGATCTGGGCCTGCGACAGCTTGAACGCCTCGGGGCTCCATTTGTCAAACTTTTCCGAGTAGGACCGGACGGCCTTGTCGCCATTTGTCTTGATGTCTGCAATCACGCCTTGTACGATATCCGAGACCTTCTTGTCAATGGTGGTGTTGGCCTCGGAGGCGGCTGTCTTCAAGTGTCGGGCGACCATGGTTTTTGTCTTCACTTATAGCTAGAGAAGTAAACAAATGATTGCAACTCTCTGTTCCACTGCCTCCACGAATCGGCAGCTGATACTATGGCAAAACTGCATGTCATATTTATATCATTGATATATACTCATCAATTTCACTATTCGACTTCCGACTGCCACTCCCGTGTCGTCCGGAATGTGGGGGAAGGGTCTTGGAACTTGGACAGCCCGATCATATGCTATACAGGGTGGGGTAGCGCAACAGCAGACTAGCCCGGCGGACGGCGTCCGCCCACATTCAGGAGTTCTGCTTATAATTTGCGGCTACACCATAGGTGCACCTTCGCCGAATTACGGGAACATTGATCGTGGCGAGCAGATTGGTGCTATTACGTGTGGCCGGAATTTGGAATCTTGGCCTTGTAAAGTTCGTGGCGGGACCACTCGACTCGGCCTTCTCTCCGAGTGCAACTAAATGGTCAGAGGATGGTGCAGTTGCCCTCACACATCATTCTCCACGGAAATTCCACTATCCGGTCTCTGGATGATTGCGACTTAAGCTGAGCTACCTGGTAATCATAACATCATGAAATCATGACAATCCTACCTACTCTCAAGTTTCAGGCTCGAGGGGGGTACATGAACTGTCTTTGGTAGCAAGATGTTACCGCCAGTTTATAGTCGAGCGGCGCTAGTCACAGTGGAGACTGTATAATTCTCACCACTTCTGCTGGATCATCTTCTCTAGGTACATTTCGCTCATGAAGAAGTACAAGACTTTGATACAACTCGACTGTACTGCTTCTTGACCTAGCCCTCATGCATGAACTTATGCAAAGCCTTGTTCCGAGCAATAAAACCTCTTATCCTCTTCCCGTATACCCAAAGTATAATTGTCAGCAGATTGACCACCACAAATATGCTGCCCAGAACATTGAACACGGCCAAGACGCCGTCCTTCTCGAGCCAGTCATTGACAAAGTACGTCAGGCCGAAAGTCAAAAAGTTGCGCGCATTGATGGCCACGAAGGCTACACCGTGGTCAGCGTGGGAATCATAGACGTTGTGAATCACAGAATTTAGACTCACCTTCTTCGCTCAGCTCCTTGTGAGCATCAATGACATAACCGAAGACACAGGCGTTACCGATAGCCAGACTCATGTTCGCCAGACCAAAGCACAACACAGGCCCCGACCAATGCGTCTGGTAGTGAATCGTCGCACCGAACCCGTAGAAGCCGGCGATCCCGATGATCATGGGAAGAATGATGGTCGGCAGTCGGAACTCGGGCTCGTAGATGCCGCGGTTCTTCTTGGCCAGCCAGAGACACACGTAGTCGTTCAGGGGCCCGGAGATGAGCTCGCCGATGATGCTCAGGAGGAACGGCGACAGCGAGATCAGACCCGTCTGCGAGACGGAGAAGTTGTACGGCGGTGCCGTGAAGATGGTTGCATTGACGACGCTGAAGACGACGATCCAGGTCAGAGTGGCGCCGTAGAGCAGGAATGCCCAGAACACGGCCGGGTACCAGAAGATGACGAGCGGCCGGATGAAGATCTTCCACATGGGCGTCGGGGTAAAGGAGCCCTTCCAGAGCCGCAGCGAGGTCGCGTACGATGTCTTCTTCTCCGTGATTACGCCCGACTCTCTGTGCTCGATCTCGGCCTTCTTCTCCTGCACGACCGCAGTCGTCTCCTTGTCGAGTGTGGCCGTCACGAGTTTTTGTCCAATGGAGCTTCGGTTGTACGCCGTCTCGGGAACGAAGAAGAAAACCAAGGGGAGCAGTAGGCCAAAGAGTATCGCACACCAAATAAAGGTCCACTGCCAGCCTTGGTTCTGTCGTCACGTTAGCCACTGGGATTCGTCTTGTCGCCCTTGCTTGTCAGCACATACCTGGATAATGTATCCGGCAATGAGTCCGCCACCACTGATTCCGCAAAGCAAGAACATATTCCAGACGGCAATTCTGGTCGCTCGTTCATGGACAAAGTACAGGTCGGCAATGGTGCATTGGACGAGCACCTCGTACGGAGCCATTCCGATACCACTCCAGATGCGGCTGCCGAGAAAGCTGTTATAGTCCTTTGCCAGTGCACCCCAAATGCTTCCCGTAAACAGAATGACACTGCAAATTACATAGACAGGCCGCCTTCCGACCTTTTTGGCCATGGGGTTGAAGAAGAACAAGGATATACCGATCAGGAGGATGACCCACGCCGTGGCCTGCGACAGTATGTTGACCGTGATGCCCAGGTCGGCCGAGATGACGACGAACCCGGGCGAGAGCATGGGGCCGTACGCGCCGACGACGGCGGCCGAGAGCCCGACGATGACGAGGATCGCGTCCTTCTTCCATGTGGGCCACTGCAAGACACCTGTCAGCTCCAGCCGGGCGCGTTTGTCTGCTGCGGGGAGAGGCTCACGTTGAGTGGATCATTCGGCGAGTCGCTCGGTTGGGGTACGAGGATCACGTCGGAGTACTTTCCTCGTCCGTGTTTGAGGATTTCACGAGGGACTTCATCGTATTCATGGGGAATGTCGGATTGGTCTGCAAGGAACACTGTACGCAAGTTGTTAATATGTGGGTCGTATGATGACGGTCTGGAGCAACATACCCGTCCCTGGGACGTGCTCCATGCGATGGTCTTCAAGCAATCCCCAAGGCATAGCTGTAGTGTAATTTCAAGGAGAACTTCAAGAGTCTAGGCTAATGGCTCGAGACTGGCCATAGGAGTAGTTCCATCACTGAGGCATCCGCTTTTATAAGCTGGCTATCTCGGAAATGCCAGCCATGACTCCCAGGTCAAAACAGTAAAGCCTAAACCCTTTACATTGGACAATGTCACCGGACGCTACAGCTCTGCGACGTATAGAGACGCCAAGCTGATCGATCAACACGTTTCCCCGCATGACAAAGAAATGAACAAGCAGCTTCGAGCCTCCAAACCGTGAACTGCCGGTGGAGATGAGGTGCGGGGCATGGCAGCGTCCATTTGACAGCCGTGGTAAATCTGGTTTTGCTTGAATTCCTTCATCATATCAGCTATAGAGAAGCGTTTCAGATTCCGTCGAGGTCTTGCCGTGTTGAAAAGCATCTTTCTGGGCTCCTACCGTTGCCGCCAACTTTCGGCTGTTGTTAGCCTAGTCTGACTGGAAAGTTTAGGAACAGAAACGAGTATAACCTCTTGGCATGCCAAAGTATAAATCATTGCTGGACCATATCTGACAAGTTATAACACAAATCTTTTCAAATTCCCCAGAAACTAGACAAGACCATGACCACCAATGGCCATCCTACCCAAGGACGTCCGGCCCAGACCGGGATCCGAGTGGTTATCGTTGGCGCGGGATTCGCAGGCCTCACTGCAGCGATTGAGTGTCATCGACATGGTCACACCCCGATCGTGGTGGAAAAGTTCCCTTCTCTCAAACCTCTGGGCGATATCATCTCTTTTGCCCCCAACTCGTCCAGGATCTTCAACCGGTGGCCTGGTGTCGCGCAAAAGCTCGATCCGATCTCCCTGAGGCCGCCGGGGCTAACCATCAAGTCCTTCAAGGGCGACACGCTCTACCACCAGGTCTGGACTGAGGAGGAGACAAACTGGGGTCATAGGTTTGATGGTCATCGTGGAGAGTACCATGAGATTGTGTTCCAGCATGCCGTCGAGGACTGTGGCATTGACATCCGGCTTGGCGCTGCGGTAGTCGACTACTTCGAAGACGAGACTACCGCGGGAGTAGTTCTGGAAGGCGGCGAGAAGATATCAGGAGACGTGGTCCTGGCGGCCGAGGGTGTCCGCTCAAAGGGTCGCACCACCGTGCTGGGGTACGAGGACGCCCCAAAGGCCTCCGGGTACGCCGTGTACCGCTCCTGGTTCTCCACCAAGGACACGGTGGCGCAGGACCCCGAGCTGGACTGGCTGGTGAAGCACGGCGACCGCCACGTCGCCTGGCTCGGACCGGACGTGCACTTCATCGCCGCGGTGCTCAAGAACGGCCAGGACATCAGCTGGGTCTGCACGCACAAGGACGACAAGGACATCGGCGAGTCCTGGCAGTGGGAGGCGCCCTTGTCGGACGCGCGCAAGGTGCTCGAGGGCTGGGAGCCCAATATCCAGCGCATCCTCGACAGAACCCCCGAGCCCCTGATAGACTGGAAACTCGTGTACCGAGATCCCCTCACCACCTGGATATCCCCGAAGCGCCGCATTGCGCTGATCGGTGACGCGGCCCATCCGTTCCTGCCGACGAGCATTCAAGGCGCCAGCCAAGCCATGGAAGATGGCGCGACTATCGCAGTCTGCCTTCGACAGGCAGGTAAAGACCGCATCACAGAGGCGGTAGAGGCCTTTGAAGCGCTCCGGTACGAACGCGTCAAGAGCGCGCAGAAGACTGGGGAGCAGACGAGAGATATCTGGCACAAGGCTGACTTTGGGGCCGCCAAGAAGGACCCCGAAAGCTTCCGCCTGAGGCGCGAAGAGTGGCTTTTGAACTTTGACGCAGAAGCGTACGCGGAGAGGGAATATCAGCGAACGGTCGAGGTCATCCGTGAGAAGGGCGTCCTGGAGGCCAGAGCGTTGCACATTCCGGCGGGTCGCCACGGGTACATTGAGTACAATGCGTCACTCGAGAATCACCACGGAACTGCTTAGTAGAGACGGCAGGATTTCTATATACCGCTACAGCCTAGATATACATGCATAACTTAGAATTGTCACAAAGCCGACGTCCAAGTACCGCGTTACAGCTTCAAAAAGTCGGATTTCGGTCAGCGTTGAAAAAAAAAAAAGATGGCCAAACAGATTTGGCGCGGGGTCAAGGTAGGACTCAGCTCCAGCATTGTGTGACAGCCATTTTCTGAGATCCCAGATTTCTGTTGGCTGACAGCACCATGCCGTACCCGAGTCTCACATACACCCGCCTGAACGGTAACGGAAGTATCCCTTGACCGGATTTAAGGCTTCCAAACATGCACAAATCCGACGACCAGCATTGGAATTTCCGAGTCCGCTGATAATGGGAAAAGAAACGTACGGAGTTTCTTTGCCCGGATTTTAGGCCTCGAATGACATTCACTAATCCGAAGACCGGATTTATGCTTACGAGCCCGCGAATAAAGCGAAATCCTGCATTTAAATGTCCATGCATTAATCGGATCTTTTCTTACGGGCTTCTCTTCATTATCGTTTATCCCTTGCGCCTTATCTTTCAGCTCTGGCCTTGATTACATTCATCTTAGCATTCACTCAAATCGCAGTCCAGCCAACAGCCATGTCTAGTGAACTTGGAGCAGATGCTCAATCCGAGTCTACGATCGCCGGGTTCCTTCGTAGACAATACGTCAAACCCAAGCCTTTGCCCACCGGAACACTTCTCAATGGTCAAGTCGCCATCATCACTGGAAGCAATGTAGGATTGGGACTGGAAGCCGCGCGCCAACTCCTTGGGCTCGGACTGTCGCATCTCATCATGGGCGTGCGCACTCAATCCAAAGGCGACGCAGCCGCGCAAGGACTACGAAAAGAGTTCCCGGGCGCCACCGTAGACGTGTGGATAGTCGACATGGAGTCCTACGACTCGGTCAGGGGGTTCGCGAGCCGATGCGAGAAGCTATCGCGCATCGACATCGTCCTGTTGAACGCGGGCCTGATCAAGGCGAGCCACGAGACGCAGCCGGCCACGGGTCACGAATTGACCTTTCAGGTCAACTACCTCTCCACCGCCCTGCTGACTATCCTGCTGCTTCCCGTTCTCAAGGCCAAGAAATCCACAGCCGCGGGAGCCCGACCACCGGTGCTGAGCGTCGTGAACTCGGACACGGCGTACATGGCCAAGTTCGAGACGCAGGGCCCGGTGTTCCGGCAATTCGACGACAAGCCCAACAGCTTCGACGCATTCCAGAACTACGCCCGGTCCAAGCTCATCCTAGCGCTCTTCGTGTCCAAGCTGGCCGAGTCGGTCGACCGCGGCGACGTCCTGCTGCAGCTGGTGAACCCCGGGATGACGGGCGGCACCGGCCTGTCGCGCGAGAACAATTGGTTCGTCGCGCTGGTGACGCGCATGATTATCGCCGTGATCGGGCGGTCTGTCGAGGTCGGAGCCACGACCTATGTCGACGCCGTGGTCGCGAGGGGGCCGGAGAGCCACGGTGCTTTCCTCAGTGACTGGACTATTAAACCGTAAGAACAGATTCCGTCTCGCCTTCACCTTGTCTCCTTGTAAGCTCAATGAACATCTATATACTGACCACTCTGACAGATATCCCGAGGTCTGGTACAAGCCAGAGGGCAAGGAGCTTACGGAACGATTATGGGAAGAAACGATGGAAGAGCTGAATTTCGCCCGCGCATCGAGTGTTATAAGCAGTCTGAAGGGTCACGTGTAATGGAGGATGAAGAGGACCTACCTAGGCGAGGACAATGTCGAACAGCACAGATGACGAGATGTATATCAGAAACGGTTCTTGATGGTTTACCCATTCATCCAGCGGACAGCGAGTTCGAATGAAATGCCAAAGATTATGAAACTTGCAACATTAGCCTTCATGTCTAGCGAAGTTTGTCACGAGGAATTTTATACTCGGCTGGAATCCTTGTCGTGAATATTCCTGGCGGATCCACCTCCTGCTGGGCATCATTTTTTTGATTCACGCTTGCAGCCCGAGAGTGTTATACACTGCACCTTTGCGAAACAAGCCAGTGGTGGATATTCCAACACAGATTACCCATGTGATGTTTTGTACCCTTGAAAAGTAGTTGATAGCTCACAGTCCAGTGATCAGCATCTTTATCAGCTGCCACGAGGGTTCATGCATGGGTAGGTAAATAACATGGCAGGTGACTGCGTCGTTGGAAGATGTAGGATTGAGTATTGGGTCTTTTCTATATTGATCCGCTTTGTAGGTACTGGGTTCATCTCTGTCTCAGAATAATGATCCAGTTTGCAGTACACGGCCTACAACTACTGCCATTCTTCCCAAGCCAAATTAGAAGACGACACCCTTGGTCTGCGGGTGCTTCTTCAAGTCGATATTTCTAAACAAGAAGATCCTAAATCACTCCGAGTTAGCAACGAAACCATTGACAGGGAAGAGACCTTGAGAAAATTTAGGACTCACCAGAACAGAGACAGGGCCATAATGGCGCACCCAGCCGTAAGCATGCGTGTCTGCGCGTACCCATAGGCTTCCTGAATACCGGTTCTTTCGGGACTGCCGATCGGGTAACTCAACTGGGTGTCGAGGTCCTCGTAGATATCGTCAATGTCGGCGAGGGCGTCGCTCGGGAGGTACATCTCCAGGGCGGCCTGGAAGGTGTTGGTCCAGATGGCGCCGCAGATGGTGGAGCCGATGGCGCCGCCGAGGGTGCCGACGACGTTGAGCACGGCGAGGGCAGACGCGACGTGCTGGTGGTCGACGGCGGCCAGGATGGCGAGCTGCTCGACCAGGATGAAGATGCTGCCGCCCACGGAGATGAAGACCTGGCACATGACCAGGTAGCCGACCCCCTGGTTCGGGCGCCGGAAGTAGATCATGAGGCCCTGCGCGAAGATGTAGAGCGGCACGGCAATGTAGAGGAGCCACTTGAAGCGGCCGGTCCGGCGGATGAGGAGACCGACGATGAGCAGCAGCACGCCGCCCACGACGTCGAACGTGTGGCTTACGTATCCGGCCTCGGCGATGCTCAGGTCGTTGACGGCTTGGAGAAAGGAGGTGAAATAGTACGCCCAGCAGTAGTATGAGATCTGGTAGGTCGCGTCCAACAAGCAGGCACCGATGACGGTGCGATCAGTCATGTAGGTCAGGCTGAGCATTGGGGAGGGAGCAAATTTCCACTCCCAGATTGCGAAGGCAAAGACCATCATGAAACCGACCACGATCATGGCGATGATCCAGCCGGTATTCCAGCCATCGGGCTGGTCAGCTGCGAGGTCGAACGGGAGAAAAAAGACAACGAGACCGATGGAGAAGAGGAGGACGCCGACGACGTCAAAGTCCAGAATGTACCCCCACATCCTCTGCAGCCACGGGCGGCTCGTGTCCGTCTTGACAATCTTCTCCTTCATGGCCCTGTGCAAGTTGTATTTCAGGATGAAGAATAGCGGGGCGGCCACGAAGGGGAAGATAATGGCAAAGGTGCCAAATCCCCACCGCCAGCTGATGTTGTAGTAATAGTCTTCTGCCGCCTTGGGACCGGCGAAGGCGGTAATGATATACGGCGAGGAGGTGAAGGCGAATGCCAGAGCCCGGTTCTGGAGGGTCGATGCGTCGGCCGTGATGACGTCGATGCAGTAGGTCATGCCCGAGAAGCCAATGTTGTAAAAGACATATGCGGCACAGAAGAGAGTGATTCCGTTGCTGCAGGCCAACATTATGAGTCCCAGAGTTGCGAACACGGCCATGACGGCGAAACCTTCGGCTCGGCCGACGACATCCAGTGTCTTGGATAAGGGAATGTAGACTGCTGCCGTCATGGCATCGGAGACGACGTAGATGATAGGCAACAGTGAGTGACTGGCGAAATCGCTCGTAGCGTACGCTAACAAGTTGGACAAGATAGAAGACTGCATCGCGTTAACGAAATATAGGAGCCAGATACTATAAAGTGTTAGATTGAACACGATTTGTGTATTTCAAGCGCTACTCGGGCACCTACTTGAAGAAGACAGCATAGAGCGTCTTCTTGGACCAAGTCAAGGTCACGGCTTCAACATGCTGGACACCGCGCTGGACGTCTTCGCTGACACGGTTCTCTGTCGATGCGGCGGCAGCGCCAAACGCAGTTCCGTTGCCAGCTTCGGCATCTGTTTCTGAGACTGGCACATCTGTCACAGTGGCCGACTTGGTGCGCTCCATCTGGACAGACGAGTCGACATCATCGGCTTGCTGCCGGTGAAAAGCAGCTTTCAGATTGAGAGGCATTGAGACCGTGCCGTTGGGCGGATGGAAATCAACAGTACAAACAAAGAGACTGGAGGAAGCAAGTCCTCAGCCTTTGGACGCCCGTACATATCGTGATCATAAACGATCCAGGTCGAACCATTGCACGCCTGGTATCGCCGAGGACCGGGCATCTTGATATCGCATCACCGAGGCCGCGTGTAACTCGATGGCCATGGATTAAAAAACTAGAAGGAGACGCTCAGTCCAGCCAGGAGATGTGGGGAGTCGGGCGAGAATAACCATTATTTTGGTATAGCTTCCATCGATTAAGCGAGCCGACATCAGATAGCCCATGGCGGTCGGATCCTACTAAGGACTAGTTTTTCTCTGAAGGATTCACTAACCTGAACCGATGACTAAATCTTGCGACGCTGAAGAGTTTTTGCAAGCCACGGGAGCACGCGACCCATGAACGCACTGTGTGAGACGAGTTCTAGGCCAGACGACGTCGTAGGTTGGTGTTGCATCTCGACATGTTGTAGGTCGCAGACTGACCATTTGTTATACTACTCACGCCACCAGTGGAGACTTTTTTTCCAGTCGAGGCCCTGGGAAAACAAGTGATGGAGTTTGATCTGATAACACAAGAAGCTTGATCTGATTAGATGCGAATCCTCGGCAGTAGCCGAGCTGGAACTAAACATCTGCTAAACATCGCCAGAGGCGCAAACTACGGTGTACTAGTGTACGAGAGGCCCACTGTATGCCCGCTCCCTTGGGTTTTGATGGATCTGATAATGCACGAAAGGATCTGATTAGATGACAGCGAATCCTATATGCCCCGATGTCGGGTCTATGGGCTCACCTGCAAAGATGCTCGGGACCGAGAAATCATGAGCGATACAGCATAATGCATGGTCTCGGCTCTGCTGTCTACTCTGCTTGGTATCGTTCCCAAATAGTCAGTCGTGTTAGTGCTCGATCTCAGGGATTTCCGATTCGGCATTCTAAAAGTCCTATTGCGCATCATGATTGGATTTTCTCAGTTCTGGCCCAAGGGTGGCATGCCGGGCATCCTCCACCACTATGTACGTGTTTTGTGTTGCCCCATCGAGCATTTGACATGGAGGAAATATGGTCTTTTGCATCAGAATGCTGACAGACCAGGCAGACTGAGACTCTGGTCACTTTTGAATATGCTTCTGCAAACGCCCACAAACCTCACAGTATTCTCTTTATTGGTGGCTTGAGCGACGGTCTTGCCACGACTTCCTACACACATGACATAATCAAGGCTTTGCAGCCGACCGAGTGGTCTTTCTTTACGCTCAACCTCACATCGTCGTACTCGGCATGGGGACTAGGGCACCTCGACAGAGACACGGACGAGATCGCGCACTGCCTGCGGTACATCAAGAGCTACAAGGCCGCCAAGTATGGCGCCGCCGCCAAGGTCGTGCTGATGGGCCACTCGAGCGGGAGCCAAGACGTGTTGCACTACCTGTACCGTCCGAACCCGCACCGGAGCCGGCCCGCGTTCGACCCCGAGCTGGTGCACCTCGAGCGGCCGGCCATCGACGGCGCCATCATCCAAGCGCCCGTCTCGGACCGCGACGCCTTCGCCTGGGTCCTGCACGAGGGCTTCCTCGGCAGGACGCCGGCGGAGCTGCGGCGGACTTATGACACCCTGGTCTCTATGGCACGGGACATTGCCGCCAAGGACTACGCCTACGACACTGTATTGCCGACTGAGCTGTGCAGCCAGTTTGGCTTCGTGTCGCCCGTGAGCTCTAGACGATTTCTCAGTCTCGCGAGCCCCGACAGTCCTGGCTCGCCCAGCGAGGACGACCTCTTCAGCGCCGATCTGAGCGACGAAGAGTACGGCAAGACGTTTGGCAAGATTCAGGAGCGGGGACTACTCAAGGGGCGCTTGATGGCTGTGTCCGGGGGCAGAGATCAGACAGTGCCCGACTGGGTCGACAAAGACGCATTGCTGGCAAAATGGAGAAAGATTACGGACCACGATGGTAAATATCAGATCTGGGACGAGGAACATAGTGGTATAGTGCCTGGTGCATCACATGCCCTGACTGATGACGACCAAGCTGAGCCGCGGAGAATCTTAGCCAGCAGAGTTTTGAGTTTCTTGCGATCTACGGCAGGCGGGAATTGAATCAACACAATGAATTCTTGCATTTCTTGGCGCATCTTTTTTTCATAGTGAAATTTGGAGCTTTTGGTGTGTTTTTGGTATAAGTTTTTACGTAATATTTACACGCAATGGCGGTTTGTAGGTATAGCTAGCCGAAAGTCTATCTAGCCAGGCACTCATAATTTGGGCGACTTGAAGCCTCCCACCTCCAAACGCAATAAGCCCTCGATAATCTCCGGAACCAGTTCTTCTCCCCGTCTTGCTTTCAGAAACCATCGTTTCCTTGATATGTGTTCTTGAAACAGCGGACGATTCGCGCATCCGAGGAGGATGACCGTGCATGCAATTTCATTCACGGTCATCTTCTCGAAACAGTCACCATACTTCCTGGCGCGGCTCTTAGGATGTTGACTGTGTCAAACTCTGAAGCGGCGCTGCAGGCTCTTTGTTCTTTGTTGGACAATCAACTGCTGGTGGATGCTATTTTGTCAGTCCTATCCATCAATGAAGCTTTGCTGCTTTCATCGCTAGCGAGTTCTCACTAGGGCTCAGTCTGGCGCTATGCAGTGGCTATACCGTTTACATGGACGAGTAAGTGTAGCACAGAGGACCGGCTTGAATGTCCATGTAGTCCTGAACAATGGGCTCGGTGTTGCCAAGCGCCATGATGGGCATGGAATCGGTGATCGAGGCCGAGATAGTGTGGTCGAGATCATTAAAGCCAGTGTAGTCAGCCAGGCGAGTGGCGTTGCGACCTTGCCACTGTGTCTTGTATTAGTATCTGTCTTTCTCTTCTGGCTGATTTATACTGGTGTGGAGATCAAGCTTACCTTGGCCCAGGCTCGGTCAACATTTGCGTGGTGGAGGAAGAAGAGAGGCTCATTGGGTGACGTGGCCGGACCCATGTCGCCAAAGATGATGCTGTGAACTACAAGAATAACGTTAGTTAATCGATCAAAAGACGAGGTTGAAAGGACAGAAACATACTCTGCGCATGTGGCAGGCCCTCGAGCATAGAGTGCATATCGGCATAGTTGTCAAAAGCGTAGATGGTGTTCATGGTCTTGGTGTTGTACGCGCCGGCCTGCATATCGCCGATGATGGGATCGCCGTTCTCGTCGTTGCCCAGGCCGCCGTTGAACTCGCGCGTGAAGCAGTGCAGGCGGTTGCCGACCGTGTTCATGTCGGGCCAGCCCATGGCCAGCGTCAAGTTGGTGTTGGCAAAAGGCCCGTCGACGACGCAGCGCTCAAAGCCGGGCACGCCGCTGTTGGTGCGCTTGCCGTCGCCGCCGAAGCCGGTCGTGGCGTCAAAGATGGGCGAGTTGACCGTGTTCAGGGCGTCGGCGTCGATGCTCCAGTCCCAGTATGGCTGCACCCCGGTGAAGCCGCACTCGTTGCGCAGCAGGTCCTCGTGCAGCTGCACGAACCAGCGGTGCCAGGGGAGGAAGTTGGCGACGAAGTGGATGTCCGTGTTGAGGGAAAAGTGCGTGTAGACCAGTTCGTCCATGCGCGTGGTGACGGCCTCGATGTCGGCGTACTTGGACTTGGGAAGCCCGCGCACGCACACGGCGGCCCGGAGGTACTCGGCCTTTTCGGCGTCGGAGAGTTCGCGCCACTCCTTGCGGACGGTCGGGTTGGCGCAGGCATCTGCACGTGGTATAACACTCGCCGCAGAGGTTGCCGCAAGGGCGAAGATGGCGAGGACCGAGCGAGTAAGCATTGTGATGAAGAATTAGTGCTGAACGAGTGAAAAATGAGCGAGTGTATAGCGAGTGACTGCTCGAATTATTATGAGATGAGATGATAGGACAGAACCAGTGATGATTCCATGGCGGTTGACGACTTATATAGTCTGGTGATGTGTTGTACTTGACAATGCCTCGGCCCTTGGGCGTCGCTTAAGCATGTAACTAAGCATACAATTAAGACACAACCCCATATTACGACTACTAGCGCTGCTGTATTAAACAATGCGACTAGATCAATGCCATTACGATGTTGTAGAGAAATATGGGAGAAGGAAACCGCCCGATACGTCTGGGTTTTGGTTCACTGCCATGGTGGCCGTGAGGATAGTGCCCGCTTCTACTGCGACAGTCTGCTTCGCCCACTGCCGTTCTTGGGTCTCTCATGCTTCTAGAAGACTAGCGTGGGCCCGTTCCGCTGTCTTGGCATGTTCGTATTTCAGAGGCTTTTGCTCAAATCCCTGCGAAACCGAGAAGCTCCATTTCGTCCTCTTGGCACCTTCGTATCCAGAATTTGTACGTTTCAAAAGTCATCCGTCTCGCCCCTGGGGAGTTGCCAGACTGGCCAGGCGACCTTGCTCATTTCGCTTCCATCGACATCAGACAGGGCATAGTGGAGGAGTATCACCCGCCAAACGAAGGTTAGTGTGTCGAGAAGGACATCAATGGAAGACAGGTATTGAAAATAGTATTGTTGAGCCGATGCATTCATTCGATATGTATTCTACAATATGGCACAGAAATTTGGAATTGCGAGGAAAGCTTGCAAATTGGTGGCTAGGTAATCCATTTATCGCGCTTGATGACTTCAGCTGTTGGGTGGCCTATCTGATGACATGATAAACAGAGACTGTTGGGTGAGTATGGACTTGGGATGGCATTCATTGGACAAATAAGAAGCTATCAATATTGCAGATACATGTAGACTGTGAGAGTTTGCCTTATATTTTCTATCATGTGAGCCTTTGTACGTTTCCATGCCGTCTACCTTGCGATCTTCGGGGACATATAGATCAAAAGCACTATTTCATGCAGAACTTGTACCGAAGACTTCTTCCAAAGCCTCAGAGGCATGACGTTCTGCGTCAAATTGAAGAATCCAGTCTTCACGTGGTAGCTTGATGCTGTCTGGATCTTGTTTGGCTTTCGTCCAGTCTGCCTTATGCCACCTCTCTCTCGTTGACTCCCCCGTCTTTTGCACTGCCTTTACGCGCTCGTACCTATGAACGAAAACATTAGACAACATTGACTCGCATTCGCTGCAGAGGATAGTTACCTGATTTCTTGAAAAGTGCGGAGAGCCTCAGGAATTTTGCCCTTTCCGGCCTTTTGCACACACAATGCAATCGTCACGCCGTCTTCCATGGCCTGCGACGCTCCCTGGACACTCGTGGGGAGGAAAGGATGCGCAGCGTCTCCGATCAGCGCGATCCTCCCGCCGCTGCTGATCCAACGCGGCAGAGGCTCCCGATACACAAGCTTCCAGTCGACCACCGAGGGCGTCTTTTCGACGATGGCACTGCACATCGGGTCCCAGTCGGCAAGCATTTGCAGGACGTCGTCGATCCTGCCGGGGAACGACCAGGACTCTTCAATGTCGTACGTGTCCTTGTGCGTGAGCACCCACGAGCAGCACTTGCCGCCTTTGAGCGTGGAGAAGAGAAAATGCGCGTCGGGCCCGATCCAGCCGTTGAAGGTATCTCCGTTGACGCAGAACTCGGCCGTGCGTGGATCCTCTGCCAACTTTTCACTGGGGAACCTGGAGTCCTAGTGAGTACTTGTTTTGTCTTGCAACAGTTTTAGGTCCCAGATATGCTTACCATGCTCTCCAAATGGCATATCCGCTGCTTTTTGGCTTGTCTTCGTAGCCCAATACGAGTTCTCGAGCCTTGGAGCGGACGCCATCGGCACCAATCACGCAGTCGCAAATGACCTGGTCATTGATCAGCATCTTTTGTAATTCTATAGGGCGGGAGTTTGACCTTGTCTCCATTTCCTAGTATAATACCAGCATCATCTTCGGTCTCGAAATATTCGACGACTTTCTGTCCCAAGTGGATCGGAATGCCGAGTTGGTCCTTGGCATAATTGAACACAATCTCGTGCAGCTCGCCGCGGTGCCCATTGAGAACCGGCGCATCCTTCTGCGACTGCGAAGCCGGCTGCTGAGCGACGACCTCGCCGGTATCGAACTTGTGGATCCGAAAGCCGTATGAGCTCAAGTCGATGCATTCCTTTTTGAGCCTGACGGCGATCTCGCCGTCTGACCACCTGTGGAATATGCGTCCCGCGTTGGGGCCAAACGAGATGATGTCGCCAAGGACCTTGAGCTCCGGAAAGGCTTCGTAGATCTCGACGTCGAGACCACGTCTATGGCACTCGATGGCCGCCGTAAGCCCGCCGAAACCAGCCCCTACAATGACGACTTTGGTTTTGTGTTCGCCGACACCATCCGATTTGGCCATGGTAGCTGGAATTACGTGAAGATATGGTCAGATCAAACTGTAGATCATATACGCGACACCTATAAAGTAGGTATCGATACGTGAGTATATGGCAGCTAGGATGAGGACTACCTAGAACCCACAAACATACGGTAAAGCGCAACTCCCCCAGACTATTACCCCGCTGATACCCATGCTTTGCGGGGACTATTTGCCATGACTTCCCTCTCTTTTCGGTAAATATGCAACTGCCGATGTGCGGGGTGACAGATGATCATTCCAAGTCTTACGGCTCTTTGAGACTTAATGGTAATAGTGTTGAGTCGCAGTCTTGTTGCCTGAGAGAGGACGAGCCTGTTTTTAAGCACAGCGATGTCATCCTGAAACTTGTTGAAAACTGTCAACAATGGAACTGGCTTTTTCTTAATTATTTATATCACCACTGTTCAAAATTCATAGCTATGTAACAATTCTCACAAAGACGTGTGATATTCCATCAATCAAAAGGGGAGAAACGCTCTAGAAAATCTTTCGCATCCCGTGTCTCTCCTTCTATGACCCGAGACCGATGTTGATCCCTGACCTCGATCTTACACTGGAAGCTCCGCGGCCTGATATTGAACCCGTCAGTGTAATCAAATATGTCATACCGGACACCAGGCAACGGCGAAAACTTGAATGTCCAGAGCAGTTTTCCCAGAGCTATGAAGAGCGAATTCGACGCCAGGTCGGCGCCGGGGCAGATGCGGCGGCCCCAGCCGAAAGATGAATGTCCTAACTTTGATGGATGTGTTGATAGACCGTGGTATTGGCCCGACTTGCCGTCTCCGTCGTCAAGAAAGCGCGCGGGCTCGAAGACGTGCGGCTGTGGATAGTACTTCGGATTCATGTTGATTGCCCACGTATTTCCAAGTACGGTTGTTCCTCTCGGGATGAAAAATCCATTGTAGCGATCATCCATGGTACTGGCATGCGGTGTCCCGCCTAGGACTGCGACTGGCCTCCATCGCAGGACTTCTTTGACCAAAGCGTTGAGGTACGGTAATTTTGGTGCGTCGGCGAATTTCGGGCTTCTGTCTGATCCAACGATATCGTCCAGCTCCTTTTGGGCGCGGCGGGCGGCGTCCGGATGAGTCACGAATGCGAGGATGGCGCTGCAGAGAGTCGAAGCCGTCGTGTCAGACCCGGCACCGAACAAGGATGCCGGTATGAAAGAAAAGTCGCGGTCCGAGAGAGGGATCTCGCCGCTTTCCCGCTCACGAATCTCGAGAAGCATGCGACAGAGCGACTTTGGCAGCGTAGACAGAGAATCGGTCGACTTGGCATGCTTGATATCCGAGCGGACGACCTCGACAAGTGCCATGTTCGTGGAGGCCTCCTTCTCCCCATGTCTCTCGATATCGAGCTTCCAAGGGGCAAGGAAATTAGGTATGTATTTGAGTGCCGGGATTGATTCGACCATGTATTTTCCTGGGACATTGAGGCTTGCAGAGTACTGCATAAACTCGAAGCGCTGCTTGATGACGCTTGATCCCATGGAATCGATTCGGTGACCGTACGCGATGGCAAAGACAACACTGCTGGTGAACCTTTCAAAAAGCGCTTCCCATTCCTCCGGTTTCTCAAACAGCTGGGCACAGAGGCGAGTGGCTTCTGCTTCCTGGATTGGCAAGTATTCCTGCAACGCCCTGGGCATCAAAGCCTGGTGAAGCAGCTTCCTCCGGATGCTCCATTCCTTGCCATACGGCTGCACCAGAATGCTCCCTCCTTTCCACAAGAGTTCGCCCATGGCAATCATGCGGGGGCGCGACGAGTACTTTGCGCTCCTCTTTTCCATCAAGTCTTGAGCGATGACGGGGTCCGACAGCACCACCGTCGGCCTCCTGCCGATCCAAATGGTGAAGATGGGCCCGAATGTCCGGGACCATTCTTCGAATTGGATCCATGGTTTCGATTTCGAGAGCTGATGCTGGTTCCCAAAGAACGGGAGTGGCTGAGGCCCAGGCGGCATCCGCTGCCACAACAAATAATCCTTGATCATGACAAACACCAGCAAAGCCACGGCTCCAAAGAACGGATAGGTAAAGATGTATTCTAGTACAGCCATGATGCGCAAGGTCTGCCAGCCGAGTGGGCGATAAGTAATGAGAAGGGTACACTAGACAAGAAGCACAAGTAATCACTGTGTGAGTATACTGCGCGAGCACGAAAGGGACATGAGTCACGATGTGTTTGACATTTGGCGGCTCGGCATATCATTACCGAGGATTCGCTTGAGCGACCTGCTCCAATTTCAACAGTCGTGTGCTGATTTGGCAGTGGACAGCGGGGTACGATGTACAGTATGTCCAACTCTGTTTACCGTATTGTTAGTAAGTTTTTACAAATGCTGGGGTAAATATGAACAGCGGGGCACCAACACTATACCAAGCTCCACCACACCAACTGATGCGAGGACAAGCGAGCATTTGTCCATCACACGTCATTTGCATTCATGCGCACTACGAGCATGATCAGACTCATTCAAATTTGTGACGAGTCTGTATATCTACACAAACGTCAGGGACTTAAGCCAAATAGAAAGCGACAATTCCAGTCTGAAGAGCTCATTGCAAAGTGTGTTCTGTACAGACTGTACTACACCAACTGAACCTTAGTGGCTTGAATGCTGAAGAGCTCCGGGACTGCTTCGCGCAACCAATACTCACGGCACGAGGGGCATTCACGATGTCGAATCACTTCTTCATGATGACTCACATTCACTCATAATTCAAATGAGAGAGATCGAGCCTTATCCTAGTTGAAGTGGGCATTCTGGCGTCAAGATAATCCGCCATTGATATCGTTATGGGGCTCGGAAGTCGGTGGCGCTTTGGAATTGCTCAGAGTAGTTGCCGGTCGACAATCACTTTGCCGGATGGTGAATGTGTCAACTACTGCTCTAAATATTGCTTCTTCTATACCAAACTTTAACTAGACATCAGAGACATACTTTTCTTGCTTATTCTCGCTTAATTGGTTAGTCTGCCTGTCACTCATTCGACCCTTCAGTGCAGCCACAGTGGCAAGTCTCAGATATGACAGCCCGCCAGAGCACCGCTACCACACATACCGCATTTGATCTTCAGACATTCCAGGCCACGGCGTTTTACACTCGGTAAGATGTCGAGCCGTGAATGCTTTACATCGTAAACACGCAATTCTGATCATATTTCTGATGGGAAATCTTTTCTTTTCCATCAGTGGTCTCAGAATGCTTGATCACAGGTTGCATATATGATCCAAACGACATCTTGGCATCTTGGCATTTTTCTCGAGGATTGCACTGTATCTAACCCGGATACAAAATCTGCTATCAAGTATTTAGAAGCCTTCTCATCTTGCATGTTGAAGTATGCATACCATGCTTGTGAAAGTTCTCTAGCGACATATCGCCCTGCAAGTTTTCTTCTTGGCCTCCGCTTCTCCCAGCAATATGCGCTTGCAATGCACCGCGATACTGGCGTGGGCCATCTTCGGGTTTGGTATGTCTGCTCTGCAGTATCAATCGGCAAAATCTAATACCTTGTAGCGAGTGGCCAGCAAAGCAACCTGTCATGCCCTGGCGTCGCCGCTCCTCTCTATGGCTATGCGACTGATACAGCCTTCCGTGCCATCAAGGTAGCCGGAGGTCTAGCCAACCCGCGAGCCGTGGTCATCGATAAGACAGGCCGCCTTCTAGTCCTCGAGCGTGGGAAGGGTATCAGCCAGCATACGGTCAACTCTGACGGCTGCATCACCAAGAGCACCCAGCTGCTTGCGCTCGCCTCGCTGAACCATGGAATCTACCTCAGTCCAAGCCAGAATAAGCTGTACGCCAGCAGTACCACTACGGTGTACAGTTGGTCTTATAATGTGGTCACTGGGCAGCTTGGCACCGACCGAGCTGTCGTGGTTCAAGGAATGAACAACGGCGGCCACTCTACTAGAACGCTGATCATCTCGCCAAAGTATACGAACTTGCTGGCCGTATCGTGCGGCTCCAATGCCAACATTGATGCGGACTCCATCAATCCAAGCGCCGGCCGGGCTATTGTCAAGGTCTTCAATCTTAACTCCATCCCTTCAGGTGGATACAACTACGTGACGCAAGGATACAATGCTGGCTACGGACTGCGCAACGAAGTTGGCCTCGCCTTTGATGCTGGCGGAATGTGAGTCGATCGCGTAACATCACGAGACTTGGGCTGACAGATCATCAGGTTGTGGGGGGTCGAGAACAGCGCCGACGACCTTACCCGAACAGCCAACGGCGTGACAACTGATGTTCACCTGAACAATCCCGCCGAAGAGTTGAACTACCTGGGCGACGTGAGCAAGCCCAACAACCAGTGGTACGGGTATCCGACGTGTTTCACCGTGGGCGACCCCAGCCAGTTCAAGGACAAGACCTTTACGCTGGGCGACCAGTTCGTCACGAACCCCAGCAGCACTTTCAACGACACGACCTGCATCCAGAAGTCGACGCCCCCGAGGCTCATCTTCCCGGCGCACTCGGCCCCCCTTGACGCCAAGTTCGACGCCGGCTCCCAGAACCTGTACGTCTCGCTGCACGGAAGCTGGGACAGGTCACCGCCGACGGGCTTTGGGCTGATCCGCGTGCCTTTCGCCAAGGCCAGCGACGGCTCCTATGCTCCCGTGGCCGCCAGCAACAAGATCGGCTATCTCAAGGTGTTTTCGCCCAAGCGGGCTGACGGGCAGACGTGCACCGCGAGCACCTGCGTCCGGCCTGTCGGGCTGGCATTTGATTCCACTGGTCGTCTCTACATGACCAGCGACGCGTCCGGCGAGCTCTTCCTGATTTCCAAGGTCTAATTCACACTTGTTCTTGGATTCACGCTCATTTGAGGGTACATAAAACGAAGAATCAACTGTCTAATGCCCTCGAAAGCACATTCAGAATTCCTCATTACTTGCAACTATGCTACGTTCTCCACTTTCAATCTCAATTTAGTTGACTTGTAGTGTAATATAACAACTGTCATCACCAGTGAAGCATGAAGTTGTGGTCTTGCTTTTTAGTCTATGGGCTATGTTCCAAAGACACCTAATTTGCGTCGTGGAAAGTAGCTCGTGTTGACAGCGATATCCTACCAGTTGGGACAAGTATTGTAGCAATAACATCAGAATCATCTTTTTTTTTCTGGCCCTGAAAACAGTTCCATGTAGCTCTCGTATAATTTCATCGAACAAGGGTCGAGATATCCTACACGAGAAAACCTCAGGAACAACGAATGAACGACATGTGGCTGTACTCGGAAACGCTGTAACTTCTATCTCCTGTATGAAGTGTACCTAGGTACCTAATCGGCATCACACTGATGGTAGGAACACCAACCAATTCGCTAATTTAGACGTCATACCTAGAGCAATCTTGGAACTGTGTTTTTTCTCCTCACAGCAACACTCACCGGTTCGCGCCACACTTGTACATGAATGAGAGCTGGTGAACGGGCTAACCACTCAATCACATTGGTGGAAAGCGCGAACTCGGCTTGATGATTACACAGGTATTACTCTCATATTGCGTAAACCCAGCATAGGCAACTAGGGGTCGACGTATCTACACATCTGCGGCAAAGATCGTAAAGTCTGGCCAAATGCTCGGAAATATCCCTTTGGACTCGCTGCTCCCATTTTCCTGTGACTTCCACCGGGTAAAGAGAACTTATAAGAAGAAATGCCTCGACAATTCGACATAGGACAGCAATTTCAATATGTCAATCGTTGACATTGGATCACGCGACCAAGTTCCGATTTGGCATTTCCCCTTGCGAGTCGTAGAGCTCACACAGCTTTTCAGGTAGCACAGAACACTCGCGGGAAGATTACACTGAAGCTTATGACCGAAAAGGACCGACCCGCAGGGCATTTCTTGTAGAAATGTACGGGTCACCGAAGCCTAAATCACACCGGATGGAAATCAGGCTGGAATCTTTTCTGTCTCTGCCGGCAATTGAGACCAGAGGGCCGGGTGCGGCTGTGGGAACGAGTGACGAGGCAGACTGCCGCATAGCCGCTGCCCGATACTGGGAAAACCATGGATATAAGTTCACAGATGACACGGTTGATGATGAAAAGGAATAATGAACAAGTCTGGAATCACTGACCAGGCTGGCCTGCGATGATCTGTGCCGAGAGCCAAACCAGACAGACGGGACAGAGCTCACAAACCCGGGAGATTTAGGTCGACACGGAGGGCAGAAACACATGAGCGGCATATGATCGCGCCTAAAGTGGCATGCAATGGATGCTTTTCTCGGAAAGTAAGACTGAACTTCTTACCAGTACTACACAGTCGAGAGCTAGAGTTGTTGACCAGTCTGCTGCTTGGACAAAACCACATTTTGACGGAATCCCTGTTCGCCATAATGTTACTACCACATAGCAAGTCGTCCGAAACTGCCTATAGTGGCAAGGAGACGACCTTTGTTGACAGAGTCCACACGAATCCTCACCTTCGGGTTGTCACGCGGCAGGCTTGGTGTTCAAGTTCATCTTCAGCCATCAGCCTGGCTGAGTCTATGATATCCAGTAGACTCATTCGCCCTACAAGCCAGAGACTTTCCCGCCGTATTTTGTTTCCAGGGACAACAATATGAGACAAGCTGGAGCGGGACAGGACGCCAGCTAAACTTCCATCGTCTTCAATTATTGCTGGCTGTCGTCCAAGCCCGACCACCACATCCCCCCAACAGGAACAACCGACCGCGCTCCTCAGGGAAGACCTTGGACTGTATCCATGGGAGCATCCTGCCTTGTTTCAGAGGTATGGGATGTCTCGGATTGCATCTTGAGCCGACGAGAATTGCTTCACATCAAGCAGAGACGACATGGATCTTCTTGGCAGCTGAAAAGACCTCTAAAGATGACGATGGGATCACGTACTGACTTGGATGTTTGCAACTCATCCACCGTGACGTGGTGATGTTGAGAAGAATAAGTATTTAAACCCCGATTCCCTTCATCCTAATATGTTGATCTAATATTTCCAAACACAACAATTATCATCTCATTATACATTCTCAAATCGTTCGATTGCCCTGCACATTCTGCAAAATGAAGTTTACCCCTGTCCTCCTCCTCCTCCTTGGCAATATGGCAACCCTCGGATCTGCCCTTCCCGAGCCGGCCCCCTTCCCGGTTCCCGCTCCCGCCCCCGAGCCCATCGCGCAGGCCAAGCCCGTGCCCACGGCCAAGGTCATCGGCGCGGTCATTCCCATCCTGCCCCCGGTGGCCCTCCCGAACCCTTTGTCTCTCCTGACCCTCTTCGGCACATGCGTCACGGGCTGCGTCGAAGTGTCCATCGCAAAGTACACCTCCTGCGTCGCGACTCCGACCACCACTTGCGTTTGCCCTCACATCAAGAATGTCCTGGCTCAGGCCGCGCCCTGCTTCAAGACGTGCAACCCCAATAATCTTCTGTGTAAGTTAACTCTGTCGCCGCCACGGAAACCAATTTTGGATAGAAATGGAGATTGGGACTGACTGTTTCCTCCCAGCTCAAGGCATAGTTCTGGCAGCTGTCGCGTGCAAAATCAAGGGAGCGATAGGCAACTAAAGAGAAATCCAAGTACGAGAAGATAATTCATATAGGTAGCGGCTGCGATCGAATTGTAAGGGGCTTTGGACGAATAACTTGGGAATTTCAAGGGCAGCTGCCTCCAGGCATTATACACGGCCCTCTGGGGGAAGGGAACAAACCAGGCAACATAATTCACGGGTCCGGTGCCGGGCGGGGTATACTGGCCTTTTCAGTCGAGGGCACGGAGGAACCTTTTTTTTTTCTATACTCTCCTTACCACTCTTTCTTTCTTCGACAGAAGATATATCATTAAATCAAACCCTGGGGTCTCGATTTTGAAGTTTCCGTAATCCCGTGAACGAACCAAACAGGCGGCTCTTGATTCACATTGGCCTTCGTATTCTCGACGGCATAACGTCGATACAGGTGGCAAGATTTCGATACGAAAAAGACAAAAGTCTCCCAGTGAGCATGATTCCACAATGTATCTGATGGCGAATTGCAAAGTTACCTTGTTGATGATTATTTAGACGACCGCGCTGTATTGCTTCATTACGCGTCATAAATATGTATATCTATATTAGAGAAGGATATCTAGTCGATGTGGCATTATATTGACCCTTTGGTCTTATGGATAAGCCCGTGCGTTCCAGCTTGTCATTAAAATTTATTTAACATAAATTACGTATAGTTCAGTTGACCAAGGGGAGAAATGTAATATCGGGTGTCACGAAGATGTCCCAGTCGGCCGCCACATTGCGGTCTCCAAATGGTCTCAAAGCGGCCAGTCTGAACCTATCATGGTGGGTTAGTAGTAGGGCCAACAAGAACTTGCCATCAAGACTTACTTGTACGAGCCGGGCTGTGCTTGTGTACCGTTGGCATACCTGCCCAACCAGAAATAGATGCCTTGGCTGTCCCTCGGTACCGCGTAGAGCGGGAACGAGAAAATGTCGTCTTCACTATTAATAGCCGGATCAAAGTACGCTGAAGCATCAGTCCCATTCCAGCTTGTCGCCGAGCCGACGAAGTGGTTCTGACCTGCCACTGGTGGGTAAACCCAATCTTCCTCAGTGTAGTCTCCGTCAAAGATCTGCATCATTCGCGTGTTAGTCTGTCACTTTGGGAACATCCAATTCCACGGCAGATGCTTACGTCCCAGCGGAGCTCCTCTGAGCCCCACACCAACATGTTTGTGAAATGTGGGAAATCTTGAGAGTTTCTCGTCAGGTTGAATGTGAAGCTATGAACTATCAGTATGCAGATGTCATCATTATGGGCGGATATACGTACTTTGACTTGACATTGACCTGGGCATTGTTAAGACCCGAGTACACGAATGGGTACTGTTTTCCGTAGTCAAAGACGTGCTTGATCTCGCTCTGGAGGTCCGCACCGACGCCTATGTGTGTATTAGTACATTCTACCTCAGTACTTTAAACCTGGCACTACGTACCAAAGTACGGGACCCCAAGCTCTTCTCCATTGTCTCCGCTGATCAATACTTTGCCGCTGTAAACGGGAATGTTGGAGCTGTTGAGTCCTTCGGGCACAGAAAAGGTGAATCTGGAACCTGTGGTCAGCTAGCCTCCTCTAGATTTTGAATGCATGGAGTGACCTTACTCTGCTGTTGCTGTTTCGCCAGGGCCAATGGTCAAAGCAGAGGGCAGAACAACTCCCGGGACCATTTCTTGAAGCTCGAGCTCAGCGTAAAGTCTGAAACCTGGAACTGCGTATAAAGTCGCGTTCTCAGGTAGCGGAGTCCAAGACTCGTATCCACCCGCGGGCTGGAGGGCGAAATTGTAAACGACTGGCTCACTGCCAGCATTGGTGATGTCTACCGAATGAGTCGCCACGAAATGAGCGGTATCGTTCAGTTCAAACTTGCGTCCTTCGAAACTCAGCTCTGTAGTGTAATTCAGTAGCTTGACAGCATCGATGAAGCCGGCGCCGACCTGTGTGGTCGGGGCGAAGTAACCGTAGTCCGTGGACGTCGTGGCCCAGTCCGCCCAAGCTACGGCGTGCGCGGTGGACATGATGCGTGCATGGAGACGTTGCGCCCAGGCGGGATCGTTGGCATGCGCTGCTCGGCCGCCAAACTTTCCGACGTAGAGAGCTGCAACACCGGCGGCGTAGGGCGTGGCCATGCTGGTTCCGCTCAGTACTTGGTAAGCGTCGGTCGGGTACGTGCTCAGAATCTTGCTGCCGGGCGTGGAGATATCTGGCTTCAGTGCTAGGTCGTAGGTGCTTCCCCATGTGCTGTACAGCGCGGGCCGTCCGCCTATTGCTTTGTTAGTAGTCGACTTGACTTCTGGAATCCGTATATATAGAGGCGTTATGACTTACCACCAGCGTTATACAGTCCAACGTAGTGACCGGACGTCACATCAAAAGAAGCCGTGACATTCCCACCCTCGAGGATGGTGTTGACAATGGCTTCTCCAGCTCGAGCCTCAATTGTTTGAGTAAGGCCAACAGTTTCACCAGTGACTGGGCTCTGGTAGGGGCCATCGTCTTCGTAAAAGAGGATGTACTGTGGCGAGAACGGAAGGATGTTTTCGTGTTTTGTGTAAAGCGTGCAGCCACCATATCGAACGAGAACAACGGACCCAGTCATGTTGGCTGTATCGGCTGGAAGGGGAGAGCAGGCGTCGGCTTCAACCGAAGCGTTCAATGTCACTGGTACGATCGGCCAGTCGACAACGGTGCTCGGGAAAGATGTCGAGCCACCGTAGTACGCGAGCGTCGTCTCGTTGGACTCTCCGTCCAGAATGAAATCTGCAGAAAACTCCTGTGCTGGGAACTCATCTGGCTCTGACGAGGCGATTGTGAGAACGTGCGCGCCAGATGCGCCGTTACTCATGTCAAAGGCCCCGTCTTGGCCGTCGTTGCCGGCAGCGATTGTAACAACGACACCTTGGTCAACCATTCTGGAGGCGACAACGGCCCAAGCATTGCTGGTGAAGCCGCTCTTCTCCCCCAGACTGGCTGTGATGATATCTGCCTGTTTTCATTCATTAGTTCTTTAAACTCCAACAAATTTTGCGATTACTTACTCCAGAATCAAAGGCTTTGAGAAAACCTTCAATGACCGTTTCTTCGTTGGAATAACCATCCGTAGCAAAGACCTTGAAAGCTAGAATCTTGGCTCCCGGAGCAACACCAACAAATCTGCCAGGTCAGTGTGCATCTAGACGGCAAGAATTTGTCGTGACTTACTGATCGCTTTTACCGGCTACAATTCCGGCAACGTGAGTGCCATGACCAAAATGATCCATTGGATCGTCGTCGGGTACAGGGGCTGAATCTGGCCAGTCTTTCACGGAGTGATTAGCTTTGATACATGGTTATCTAAAGTATCAGCTGGGAACCATCGACTTACTTCCATCGCCCACCAAGTCATATCCACCAATGACGGTGTAGTCGGGGCCGATTCCACCGCCGAGCTGGAAACCTGAAAGTCAGAAACAAGCACGAGAGAAGCTGGTAGGACCATTCAGGCAGTAGGGACTTACGGCTGGGTGTGTGTACTGAACACCGCTGTCGACTATGGCAACGGTCGCACCCTCTCCGATAATTCCAGCGGCGTGGAGTTGCTCGACGCCAGTCAGACCATGAACGGAGTAGTTTGATGCAGCTGCATCGTCAGAGTAGGACTGTCCCTCAATGGTAGGGACCAATCGCACCGGCGACGACTTGAACACGGCCGCCACGACACTGTCATCTTCATCTTCATCGAGCGCCGCAGTAACAGAGGTGGCATCGCAAGCATGGTCGCACTCGACGCTAACGGCAGGAAAGATGTCATGGTCGAAAGTTTTGACAATGCGCAATCCATCAATGGCGGCGACTCTGCACGTTCAACAAATATTAGCGTCTGGATTCTTCCTTTGCCGTGCAGAATATCAAATGTTCAGACACTCACTTGTCCGCAACGCGAGCGCTCTGGTCGCGCGACTTCAACTCGACAATGTATCTCCGAGGCGTAGCATCGGTCAAGCTCGTTCCGTTTTGGGACTGACGTGCAGAAAGCCGCTGTGCCGTCGCGTGGCCGCTGATGGCCAGCGCCACGAGGGAGATGCAGTTCGCGCGCATATTGGCGGGATGCAATGTATGCGACGCTTGAGGCTATTCGCAAGCTCTGCAGACGCCACTTCCTCGCTGGTGGGTGACAGAGGGATTCATCTTCGTCTTTTAAAGAAGCAATGGCCGTCTTCATGGCGTGCTTGAGGTATAGGTGCCAAGCTCTATGAGCTCGTATCCGTCATTTCTCCTACCCAAAATGGTAGCATTGCAAGCATTCTTTTGGGCCATCGGCAGACAAATAGTTACCGGGGTCAGGGCTACACCCAAGCGATGCAGGGGCCGACACGGACAGATCCGCAGGACACGAGCAGACGTACAGCTATCGTTGACAGGCATCGTGCGATTACCAAAAGAAATTCCATCATTGACTTGGAGTTCACTGTGTATAAGGCGGTTCGGATCATGAGCCAAGGATCCAAATTTGGCAAAGTCGATGTAGTAAGTGTATGGTGCAAGTTTCCCCTTCTGTGTTGCAATCCGACACGAGCTCGACAAATCTACCAAGCAAGCAGGGAAATAGAATTCAAATAAACCTATAACATCGAATACGAACCCAAGTGGACTGTTTACACGATTTGCAATTGACTTGTGGAGTTTCCACCAATGTGATTGTCAACTTTGCAGGAACGGAGCCATATAACGTTACTCGTCGGACATGGGACTTCACACCCTGCCTCTTGATCGCTATTCTGGTAGGTTACACGCCAAGCATCATTGCCCTTATGCCAAATGTCTTTTCTATTGTTCAGCTGGTAGTTTTAGTGAAATTCTACAACCAAAAACGTCTTGACTGATACAGACTATACTCCGTTGACCCACACATGACGAGAATTAGTTTATACTGGGATCACTCACTATACCTCGTATGCATCTATCCATTATTCTTTCGCTTTATTTACATATTCCAGGATCAGCATTTCGCTTGACTCGGCCTTGCATGCGACTCATGCGACTCCTTTTCCAGTCATTCGCTGCAGTCTTCTATTTGCCCTTCAGCACTGCAGCGGCTGCGATGCCTCGTCGTACTGCATTGAACCTATCAGAACACAGGAAACTTCCTTCAGCCATTCTCTATTCGAGATGGACTCTCAACTTCTTCGGCTGCCTTTGGAGCTCATTCTGAATGTGATGACATGTTACCTTCCGTCCAATCCGACGACGCTGATCCCCGCTTCTTACCATGCGACGCAATTGCTGCTTAGCTTCAGCCGAGTCAACCACGCATTGCACGACTTTGCTGTTCGCAGAATGCAGCAGCACTGCGTCGTTCTTGACAGCGACGATAGGCTTCGCAGATTTCTTCTTTGCTTGGAGCTGTCACGTGAGTCGAAGCTGGGTGTATCATCAGTGTTCCACAACGTCTACGCCATGTACCTCGCACCCTTTGGCGCCATCATGGATAACCTCCCCGTGGCTGCTTGGGTCCGAGACCTATTCGGCTACACCAGCGGCACACTTAGGAGGCTGATCGTGGACATGCCATTTGACAGCCTGCCGCCTTGGATCGATCACCTCAACGTCGGTCCGGTGTTGCTCGAGGGTTTCGAGAGACTGGCGAGCTTGGAGGAGTTTGTATGCACCAGGAACGCCGCACGTCTCACCGTCCGAGACGAGAAAGGGGACTCAAAGTCGATACTGTACCGGTGGCCGAAACTTCGGCGCCTGGCTCTCAACAGGCCGTCGTGCGACGTGGACTTTTGGGAGAATCTGGCTGATCTTCCGCACTTGCATCACGTCGTTCTCACGGGAGCTATCGGCAACATTCGCCAGACGCTGGACTTCAGGGAAGTGTACCTCCAACGTGCCAGGACGCAGACAGCCCTTACAATCGTGCTAGCAGAGGTCAGAGAACACACGGTGGTTTTGAAGCCGCATCCGGGCAGCGACAGCGACGCTCATGAAAACGATCGCTTGCGGCTGATGGCCTTCAAGATTGGAATACCGCAGAGGAAGACCTTTTTGGATTCCAACTCCGAGTGGCTCATGGGGACGGCCCTAGCCGGTGAGCTGTGGGACACCAGAGGACAGCAGATCGTTGACGTGCCTCAGCTTTCGGTGCCGCATCCTCAAGTTGCCGAGTTGGTATAATTGTAGATGCCGCTCCTGCCTTTGTGTTGCGAATGGACGAAGTCTTCTCTTTCCTTTCGGCACGGGTGCTTGACAGACTTGGAAATTGTCTGAGCAGGTTCAGCGAAAGCGAGTGTTCAATAAGTCATGTAAAATAACGAGAAGAACAATTGATGCCAGATTGAACAACGTCTGTCGCCGTCTGTCACAGGCTGTGATATGTATGTCGTCCCAGCACATCAATGACTTGCATCAGCAACATGTTAAGAGAAATATTATAATTTGAACCCTGGTTTTGTTCCAGGGCCATGGCTCAGTAAACAGTGTGGGGTAAACGGTGCCATGTGGTCTCCCCGAGCCCGAAAATTGGGTCGCAAATCAGTTCCCAGGTCCCTAGGAACCCACACCTGTGCCTGCTTGCCTGTATGTAGGTAGATCGCGCAGCGGTCATTATTACAGCGATAACCGAGGACGGGGGTGACGAGATTGGCAATGAGATGCGCAATTAAGTTGCAGACAGAATCAGAAACGACCTGGCAGGCAATGTTGAAGAATCCGACCGACTCCCCAAACGCAGAGCACGATTGATCGCCATGGCCATGCGGGAACCTGACATCAAGGGCGCAAGGCAAGCCGAGTCATTGGCGGGTGTGCATCAGACTGTCTGTGACCGGTGGTGATGCCAAGCAAACATCAGTAACAAATCTGCACGTCCGTCTCTTGATAAGCCCGTCCCTCGTTAGCCCGCCGAGCCCGCCTTCTGTATGCGCTACATTTCTCCGTGACCTGAACCCGGGTGATTGTTAATCTTGTCTGCTGCTAGGGAGAATTGCGCGCCGCTGCGTATGCGCCTGGCTCTAGGTAACTCGCAAATTTCACCATCGGCGACCATCCCTGTCGGCTCAATCTACGCTCTGCTCTGCTCTCCACTGCCAAAGTCTTCGTTCGGGGCACAACGGGAAAATGCAGCTTCGAACTCAGCAACACCGACATATCGCTCCCTCAACCGTAATAACTACTGCTACTGCTTGAAAACCTGCAGCCGCTGCAGCCGCCTGAGTAGCCCAACTGTTCCCACGCGGTGATCTTGCCCGACGGCCACCATGCCAGAGAAGCCGCTTACCGTCGCTACCTATGCGGCCGGCGCATCTCTGGCGGCCATCACGCTGGTTTATGTTTTTGCCCCGACCTACTTTATCGACAGCGACTCGAATTCTGCCCGCAAGAAGGGCGTCGTCGGCCTCAGCAATCCCGCCAACGATTGCTTCATCAATTCCGTTCTCCAGGCCCTCGCCGGCCTTACCGATCTCCGCGTCTACCTGATCCGCGAAACCCACCGGAGACATATCGACGAGCGCTGGGTCTACCACGAACCCGTGTCGGATCCGAATCGCAAGGATGACCCCACATGGAAGATTGAGGGCCTGCAGACCGGCCTGGTCACCGAAGGCCTTAAGGCAGTCCTCGACGCCCTCAATGAGCGACCCATCTACAAGAAGACCATCTCGGCCACCAACTTTGTCAAGGTCCTCGAGGTTGCTTTCAAGCAGCGCATCAGCAGGCAGCAGCAGGATGCCCAGGAGTTTCTCCAGGTCGTCGCCGAGAGGTTATGCGACGAATACCATGCCGGTCAGCGGGCGAGACAACACGCCCGGCGGAGAGGCGAAGTCGGCTCTGTGGCCGGCGCAGCCGCTCCGATAGACACTACAGCCGTGGACAAGCGGCTGGCTAGTCTCAAATTGGGCGAGAGCGCCGATAGGGGTGAGGCTGCTCAAGACTCCGAGTCTACTCTATTAAGAGCACAAACCGAGGACGACACGGAATTGGAACTTGAGGATGAGGACGGCTTTCCCATGGAGGGCAAGTACGAGAGCCAGGTCGAGTGTCAGACATGTCACTTCAAGCCCCGGCCGACGGAGAGCACCTTTTGCACCTTGACGCTGAATGTTCCACAAGCAACTTCCACGTCGTTGAATGCTTGTTTGGACGGCCAGTTCAAGACGGAATACATTGATGATTTCAAGTGCGAAAAGTGCCGTCTCATCCACGCAAAGGAGGTGTTGGAAGCCGAGGTGGCAAAGTCCACATCGGACGAGTTCAAGACGAAAGCGAATGAGGATATCAAGAAGCTTCAGCACGCGATTGACACCGACCCCGAGGAGCCACCAGCAGATGTGGTGCTTCCAGATACCCGGTACGCCCCGAAGCGTAAAATCGCCAGGCATACCCGCTTGACCAGCTTTCCCAAAGTCCTGGCCATTCACCTGTCACGTTCCATTTACGATGCCAGCATGTCGACCAAGAATTCGGCCAAGGTTTCATTCCCTGAGCTGTTGCCGATGGGTGGCCTTCGAAATCAGAAGAGGTACAAGCTTCTGGCGACAGTCACTCACAAGGGCAACCATCATAGTGGCCATTATGAGTCCTTCCGCCGGCAAAATCTCGCCATGCCTTTCCTAACACCACACCCCTTTCAACAGTCGACTGCATTCGCCAAGTCCGCACAGCCAAGCCCGGTGCCGTCGCCTGCTGCCGTAACTCCTCAAGTCCGCGCTCTCCAGAAACCCGTTGAGGGTAGTCCTGCAGCTTCGACGCCCGACCTATTGTCCCCGAACTCGGGATCCGGCTCGCCAAATCCGTCTCTCGTCGATCTACCCCAGCCATCCGTGGACAACATACCTCGCTCTTCTCCCAGCAGCAATGGACGCTCCTCGTCTCATCATGGTCCTGCCAAGGAGCGCGACTCAGATAATGTGAGTTTGAGATCTGTTGCCGCATCGGCAAAATCCACTCTTTCCAGGATATCGCAATCCGCAAGGAACAGTCGCTCGGGCAGCCCGGCAGGCAAGCGTACCACCAATGGCACAATCAACCTGCCCAACGGAATGCCAGTCACGTCCCATACAGGCGAAATCCCGGAGAGCGCATCCAAGCCGCGCAAGAAAAGGCAGCCGGAGCGATGGTGGCGCATCAGTGACGAGAAGGTCAAGGAAGCCAAGACGAGCGACGTGCTGGGAATGCAAAGGGAGGTTTATCTCTTGTTCTACGAACTGGAGGGACGTGCCGATCCAGCATCAAGCGAATCTTAGGACGAACTCGCGTTGCTACGAACCCTGGCATGTACAGCGGACAGGATGCGGCACAGACCTGGCTCGACTAGAGATGACCAGTCGGATGAAAGTGAGGATGCTCAAGAAGATTCTACTCACAGCGGTCGCTATCAAGGGCTGCGAGTCAGTGTTGTCAACTGGTGGTGGAATCTTCGTGAGGGCAGTCTCATGGCCTGGCGATGGTTCAGACGGCTCCTGAGAAACAAGTTGAACGAGTTTATGGGGCTCAATGCCGAACTGTCTCTTTACTCGGCTGTATCTCAAGTGGATCACCAGAGTGAGAACTCCGCATTGGATACCGCGCCTCGCAACAAAACTACTCCTAGTGTGAGCGATGATCCGGGGAGGGATGCCAGGGCGAGCCAGGAACGGACAAAAAGTTATGTCACTTGTGGACTATTTGAACCCCGGTCATCCTAACGTTCCCGACGACATGCCTCTTGTGACTTTAAAGATCGACGGCGAGGCTGGGGCTTTGGCATGCCTGGCAGGCGGCGGCGCCGTTGGTGATTTTCATCTGGCATCAGGACTCGGCTGCATTCGTGGAGCATTGTTTGAACGCATTCAAGGTGGCACTTTAGTATCATGTGATTGTGGGTGATGCGGACGAGAATTGGTCTGCCGCATGTCTACTTTCACATGAGATGTACACACATGAAACGTAGATCTTGTGGCGTCGGCATATATTGTGCCGGATTAGATAGTCACTCACTGTACAAATATCAAGAACACAGGCCAAAGGAGCCATGAACAAATCTTCAAAAGAGATTCAAATCATGCATCGTGTTGATAGATTCCGTCTTGGAAGCTGTACTCGCATTTAGCTAATTGCCGGAAGAAATCCATGGATCTTTCCACGAATGTTGTGGGGGATTCTGCTGATGACTCCACTGAGCGTGAGGTCCGAGGTTATTCTCACGGGAAATGGACGGGATTTCGTATGTTGTCGGGTAACCCCAAGGTTACTGAGTAATGTACACATAGTGATCGAGATTGATGCCTGTCGCCAAGAAGCCGTTGAATGGCCACCTATAAACACCTATAAAACTCTGCATCATTTTATGACAACGTTTGCCTCATACGATATATAGGTACAGCTAATCGAGCCTTGCAGGATGATAAGCCAGATGCTGAGACAGTTGGGGCAACAAGTTGGCGTTCATAGAACCTAAAAAGAGGCATTCTACGATGTATATCTGTACAAACTTGTTGCGGTGCATGGCAAGCTGGCAAGACAAGAATTATCGTGAAGGGCAATCAGATGACCACGATGCCAGCAACGTTTTCCGCATGTTCCCGTCCGCGGCGCCCCTAACAGGACAAACCCGAGCACCACATCGGCGGGTCACGGAAGGGACGAGGGGAAGCTTTGCCGGCAAACTGAGAGCACGATGACGATTTAAGAACGGGTTCAACCCCACCTTGGGGGGGATAGCTATTGACGTCCTCTCTGAACATCAAGAATATACCATCATCGAGTCAAGACGATCGCAACACAGTCAATTCCAACCTGCCAACGGCTCCTGCTGATACAGATCAAGTGAACACGGTTTCCTGTCGGCCAAGAGAAAAATTCGAGCGCCGCAATCGGTGTAAGTGATACTACCATGGGTTTCTCTTGCTTTCGTTGCTATTTCCTTTACCCCGCCATTGCCCAAATACATCGACCAGCCAACAGCCCACTTTGATGATATCCAACGAATCGAGAACGAGGACTCTCACCGTGGTAAGGAGGAGAGCGCATTGTTCAGATACCCAGGAGTGGAATTGAATGCCGCAGAATTGGAAAGAATTATAGCAATAGCCTTGCCCACTGCTTGCCGCCGGCTCGGACCAGAGGCCGCAAAACAGAGCACCTCTACCAAGATGGCCAGCCAAGGTGGGGGTCACCCATCAAGAAGCTCAAGCTCAAGCAAGCTGCAGGACGACCAGAAAATTTCTTGTGTTTGATCTCTCAACAAAACAGCGCAGAAACAAAACAAGAGTCAGGCAATGCAGTTCCAGTCGGTGGTCTAACTGCTTTCTGCGCAACCGAGTGTGCACCAATCGAGCGGCATTTATTTCATTCACGTTCTAGCGGTCATTGGATCGGACGGCCCATGAAGCAGCAGCGTCTCCTCCTGGGCAAGGCGGGAGCCGCCTCGTCCCATATTTCCAGCGTCACAGCACCGACAGAAGGATGTAATGCCATAGGCCGGCTCGACAACAGTGGACCGCCTTTGCGTTCAGGACCGTCACTTAATCCACACCAACGTAATACGAAGCTTGTCGAAGGGCCTTGGGAATCCCCACCTCATTCGGCCCTGCCCAGAGGCTGCGGCGTCTCCTGCTGTCCTTAGCCCAGCCCATCTATCGATAGTGGGCTATGACATACCCTGGGTCGAAAACCCCTCCATGCGCTCGCTCTACGCTCCTGCTGCTGCTCGACTCGTCCCTTCTGTTCTGCAATAAAACCCCGCCATCGAGAGCTAACCTTCTTCTTCTCTTCCAAACTTTGCAGATTCCATTATACCCCCCTTTGCAACAACAAAACAAACAACGATACGAGTTGGTTGAGTTCTATCCCTACAGACTCAATCCATCAACACGCATACGTCCTCACGAGACCTACAAACCTCAATATCTCTAAAAGAAAAACATTATCAATATGGGTGCCCAAGACGTTCTGTCCCGGAAGAGTGGTGTCATCGTCGGTGACGATGTCCTGGCCCTCTTCGAGTACGCTCGCAAGAACCAGTTCGCCATCCCCGCCATCAACGTGACCTCGTCCTCCGTTGTCGTCTCCTCTCTCGAGGCCGCCCGTGACGCCAAGTCGCCCATCATCCTGCAGACCTCGCAAGGTGGTGCCGCTTACTTCGCCGGTAAGGGTGTCGACAACAAGGACCAGTTCGCCTCCATCCAGGGCTCCATTGCCGCCGCCCACTACATCCGTGCCATTGCCCCGGCATACGGCATCCCCGTTGTCCTGCACACCGACCACTGCGCCAAGAAGCTGCTGCCCTGGTTGGACGGCATGATGGACGCCGATGAGAAGTACTTCAAGGAGCACGGCGAGCCCCTGTTCTCCTCCCACATGATCGATCTCTCTGAGGAGCCCGTCGAGTACAACGTCGAGACCACCGCCAAGTACCTCAAGCGTGCTGCCCCCATGAAGCAGTGGCTCGAGATGGTAAGATTTCCGCCCCGTCCTCCCCTTTTTGAGATACCTTGCTGACATTTCATCTACAGGAGATTGGTATCACCGGTGGTGAGGAGGATGGTGTCAACAACGAGGATGTTGATAACAACTCCCTGTACACCCAGCCCGAGGACATCTGGAACATCTACAGCACCCTCTCGGCCATCTCCCCTCTCTTCTCCATCGCTGCCGGTTTCGGTAACGTTCACGGTGTCTACAAGCCTGGCAACGTCAAGCTGCACCCTGAGCTCCTGGGCAAGCACCAGGTCTACGTTGCCGAGCAGCTGGCCAAGAAGGGCGAGAAGGGCATCAACGAGAAGAAGCCCGTCTTCTTCGTCTTCCACGGTGGCTCCGGCTCTGGTAAGCAGGAGTACCTGGACGCCATCAGCCACGGTGTCGTCAAGGTCAACATGGACACCGACATGCAGTTCGCCTACACCGAGGGTATCCGCGACTACATGGTCGGCAAGAAGGACTACCTCAGCACCGCTGTCGGCAATCCCGACGGTGCTGACAAGCCCAACAAGAAGTACTTCGACCCCCGTGTCTGGGTTCGCGAGGGTGAGAAGACCATGTCCAAGCGTGTTGCCATTGCCCTCCAGGACTTCAACACTGCTGGTACCTTGTAAATAATTCAATTTGCGAATGGAGTTGTGGTAAAAGGGTAGCCCAAAAGAAGGGCATTTGATTTGCATATGCCGGAGCGGGCATAAGTCCGGTATAGGACTATTTTGGGAGTTGGTATGAATTGAATGACAACAAATTGACACCCATAACTTGGCTTTCTTGCAGTGACTGTAATGCAATACATGGCTATGCTGGGCCTTTCTTAGTACAATCAATGATCATGGGTTTGTGGAACCCATCGCGGGCTCGTCGTAATACTTGATTTGGCATTGGGCGTGTGCGATCCTGACACCTGATGTCACAAGCACATGTCTGTACTTGTTCAAAGTTGGCTGCCTAGAGTACTTTTGCAAGGGACTCGGGTCTCAAGGTTGTGGCGTCCGAGCTGAGACATAGCTCCCTTGCCTGCAAGGAGTCTTCTGCTGGCCCTTCCGTGATAGTAAGATGTCTATATAAATGCATCAAGCGGGCTCATTTAGAGGGCCAGGAGATGTCTTCTCTTGCGAATTGTCCCATCAGGTAAGTTGTTTCCACCTTCAATCAGTTGGAAAATCTCACCACAGAAAGAAATTTCATAAAGTTGACATCCTTAAGGCTAAACAAACTCCAGGGTGATTAGCATGGTCGAGGAACAAGAAGCGATGCCCATCATGGCTCAACCCCAAGAGGGCAAGAGCTTCCTGGAAGATGTACCACAATCGAACACTGCCGACAGGAGCATGAACCACACTGCTTCGTGGCTTCCCGTCGAACTTGTAGCAAGCATCTGTGACCATTTAGACAACAGATCAATCAAAAACCTGAGACTGACTTGTCGCATTCTCGCACACTTGGCAGTCTTGCGGTTCGGTCGTCTGTTTATCTCGGCCAGCCCGAGGGACATCGAGGTGTTATGTGCCGTTGCAAGATACGATGTTCTACGGAATCAGGTCAAGGAGATCATCTGGGTGGACACCACGATGAACGATATCTGGCACCCTCGTGGGCACACAAACGGGTTCGGGATACTCGGCTCTTATGCGTCGAAAAGCAATGAGGCCAACCTTGAAGAGATATGTATTCTGATACCTCAGTGGTTCTACGATGCCTTCTTCAAACACTCGTCATTCTTCAACGAACGTACCGAGGCCCACAGCCGCGCGCACGCTCTCGAGATCAAGAAACTCGATCCAGGCTTCCTGATAGATTGGTCACATTTTCAAGAGTTAGTTGAGCAGCAGCGCGAGGCCCTTGAGTCGGGGGCGCTTATTTGTGCTTTTGCGGAAAATATTGGTGAGAAGATTCTCACAAGTTGCTGTCTACATACATCTCACGACTCCTCACATGCAGGCTCCTTTCCAGCTCTTCGGAGGATCACAGTCTCTGCTACCGACGGACGACTTTTGAATCATATGTCTGAGACTCCGGCACAACGGGCGCTTCCATTGCATTTCTCTTGTCCGAATTCACGGGCCTGGCCAGATGCTCTTGAGAGAGAGCCCAAGAAATGGGACGACGAGAGGACGGATTCACTTGCCATTCGGACCATTACCAGATTATTAGCCAACAATGAGGATTTCGGGAGAGTGACGGCTCTACACATCGACACATCCGATCTGTGCTTTGGACTGAACATGGCAATGTTGGAGAGCGACACCCACGCAACATTCCGACACTTTGAAAAGTCATTGCCCGGCCAGGCTTCAAGCACCTACATTTAGATCTATTCACCGCCGATGACTATTACCACCGACGCAGACCAGGCCTATCTTGCGCCGGGGCCTCTTGAAGCGCGCCTTGCGCAATGCCGCAAATGGCAAGGGACTGGAATACCTACACGTGAGGACCAACGTTTTTATCGTCGAGAATTATATGCACCGTGGGGACTGCTACGCTCCCCTAGACAGCATATTCGACCCCGTCAGTCTCTCGAGGATCCACCATCTCAGTCTCTCTTGCATGTGCGTTCGCGGGTCCGACCTGTTCGAGCTTCTCTTATCGCTGCCCCATACTCTGCGCTCCGTCGAACTCCACCAACTTCATTTTGTGCCGGGCGAGGGCGGTATAAGGACGCTGATGGACAGGATCCGAGGGGCGGTGGACTGGTCACAGCGGGACCCGCGGCCTACGCTTCACGTCGAGGTTGGGTTTCCTGTTTATGGCGAGCAGCCACTTCGGTTTGACTTGAATGATTTCTTGTATGCCGGTGCAGAAAATCCGATCCGTCGTCCACAAATCCGTTCGTACATGGCTTATCTCAGAACATTCCATCAAAGAATAAGGACATGAAAGACTTGGCCATGAGAGCTTGATGGATTGTAGCCCAAGCTGATCGATGGCTAGTGAAATTTCATTGGTGAATACCAACAAGCGATGAAAAGAGCTGCTCAAAAAAAAAGGTGTGCATACTCCAGATCTAGTCTAGGTTAGAGAGTCTGTCTGTCATAAGTCGTCTTTTCCCATTACTCCCTAACACTGCAACTTTGTTGAGTCATCCTTACTTCTGGATTCCCAGCTATCTTGATCTCACGTGATGTGAAAGAGTATAGAGCTCAACCGTCCGAAGTCCAATTTCCGTGAATCCGACATCGCTTCGGGAGATCTGATACCAAATTCAGCCATGAGGATCGTCCTAGTCGAGGAGGGCGCGTTTATGGAAATCATTTAAGCGGATGCCGTGATGTGGAGAATAATAGCGTTGGACTGACTATATGTAAAGCGGAAGATAGCAGCTCTCAAGCAATTACCTTATAAAGACTTCGATTTTATTAATAATAACAGCAACATAAGTTATAAAAATGGTCGTACGCATTTTAGCCTTAACGTTCAGCGAATAAATATCACCAAACATTATCGGAAATCACATCATGGCTGATGGGCACAACCTAGGAATATGACAAATTTGCCTACTTAGATATATTTCGATCCTCGATGATTGCTAACATTTGCAGCTATACCTGGCAAGCGGGTGACGAAGAAAGTGAGATACCAAGTACCTTGTCAATACCTTGCCTTATTCGCACAAAGGTCTTGATTGCGCAACAAAAGAAGGGAAATACTTTTACTTTTGCTCAAATCTTGTACTTATTACATAAATTTCATCTGAAATTAATCGCAACGATCGGATGGATATGTCGCGATCACTTATAAGTATACCTCGTACTTGTTCTTACTTAATCTTGCACCTGGGCAAATGCACTTCCAAGGAAATCTCAAAAACAAGCATAACAACATGGAGAATGGCGGCGAAGCTCTTCGATGCAACTCCTAGCCGACCAACACGCAACATGCAGAAAATGGTTGCACTTCCCCTGGGGTCAATTTGAACGTGCAGCCGGGTATGGGGCGTGAGCACAGAGTCTCGGAACAAAATACTACACAAAACGGAGATTTTTACGGCAAAGGCGCTGAGCGGCACGCGAGTCAGCCCTGTCGCGCCCGGCCAACCGAGGCCGACATTGCTGGATTGGTAGTATGCGTACCGATCTCATTGGTGCACTTATTGCTGCAGCTGGACGGACCCAGAAATTGCCAACGATCCCCTCAGTGCCTAGTGTTGCCCGGCAGTATGCCGACCCAGGGACCGCTGCAAGGACCTAGGCGGCCGCAACTCTTGGGGCGCATTGTGATCGCGGTGATGCAATGTTTAGTGGCGTCATTATACTGCCCGCGGCGGCTGTAAATGTTAAAACTACCCTGGCTCGACCGAGCGGGGTGCAGCCGGACGGGATTTAGTAACACGAGAAGCCGAATGCTCTTGAGCATGCATGTCTTGATCAGAATCGAAATGTTTCTGGTTGTACATGTACAGCCTCGATCTATTTAATCCCTCGAGCCTCGTCAGAGACCAAATCTTCGAGGGGACGACCGGTTTATTTAATCTTAGGTTTGCAAGCGTCATTCAAATTTGAATGATCCTTGATTTGGCCTACGACGCTGAAAGCAGCCATGTATAACATACTGCGTCTTGGTCTCCTCATATGGAGTTGTCTGAGCTCCGTGGCTCTTACGGCTGGAAGCACTCAACAGAGCTTCAAAGTCAGACCATACGCCAGAGATGCTCTCCAAGATATTGTAAATCCCAGTCTGCCACAGCTACTTCTACTATCGACTAACCAGATATCTTGAGGTGACTTGGGATGAGCATTCCATCTTCATCCGCGGCGAGAGAGTCTTGTTCTTTAGTGGAGAATTCCATGCTTTCAGGTCCGTGACTGCCGTGCGGAGAAGAAACAATTCACTTAAGCTGACATTATCCCAGACTCCCGGTTCCAAGCTTGTGGCTCGACGTCCTGCAGAAGATTCGATCCTTGGGCTTTACCGGTGTATCGTTTTACGTTGACTGGGCTTTGCTGGAAGGCAAGCCTGGTGAGTACTCGGCAGAAGGTGTCTTTGCACTCGAACCACTTTTCGAGGCTGCGTCCAAGGCCGGCATATATCTACTAGCCGTATGTACTCATCTGGGATTATGCGAACATTGCTAACATTTTCTTGTAGCGCCCTGGCCCGTATATCAACGCCGAAGTATCCGGCGGAGGGTTCCCCGGGTGGATGCAACGCGTGAATGGTTTCCTCCGAACCAATGCGACAGATTATCTTGCCGCAACAGAAAAGTAAGGGAATCATGAAAGCTGCTCATTTACAGTTGCTAATGAATACCAGTTACATGACTTCCGTCCTGCAGACAATATCCAAGGCCCAGATTACCAACGGAGGACCCGTGATTCTGGTCCAGCCCGAGAACGAGTATAGCCAGGCAGTCTCTGGCTTTCCCTTTCCAAATGCAGACTACATGGAGTATGTCGAGGATCAGTTCCGCATCAACGGCATCGTAGTCCCGCTCATCAGCAACGACGCTGGGCCGTACGGGCATAATGCACCCGGCCAGCCAGCACCCGTTGATATCTACGGACACGACGGTTATCCGGCGGGCTTCGACTGCAGCAATCCTTCAGTCTGGAATAGCTTCAACACCAACTGGCGCACTCTGCATCTGGAACAATCACCATCGACCCCTTACTCGATTGTCGAGTTCCAGGGCGGTTCTTTCGACCCTTGGGGAGGCGTGGGTTTCGAAAAGTGCCTCTCGCTCATAAACTACGAGTTCGAAAGGGTGTACTACAAGAACAACTATGGATTTGGTGTCACCATCTACAATCTCTACATGATCTTTGGCGGCACCAACTGGGGAAACCTTGGCCATCCTGGTGGCTATACGGCGTACGACTATGCGGCAACTATTGCCGAGGATCGCAGCGTCGCTCGGGAGAAGTACAGCGAGATGAAGCTCCAAGCCAACTTCTTGGTCGCGTCGCCAGCATATCTCACTGCCACCCCGGGCACGCCGAGCACTGCTGAGTATACCACATCTTCGGACATATCTGTCACGCCGCTGAAGAGCAACGAGACGCAGTTCTATGTTGTCAGGTAGGATCAATCGCCCAAGAGTTCGAAGCTTGACATGTGCTAATTACTTCCGCAACAATCAGACATAGCGTGTTCAACTCGACAGAAACTGCAACATACAAATTGGTACTAGATGGTAGCAGCTTGGGTAACATCACCGTACCGCAACTTGGTGGCAGTCTCTCGCTGAATGGCCGTGACTCCAAGATCCACGTCTCGGATTACGACCTTGGAGGAACGACACTGCTCTATTCGACGGCCGAGATCTTTACATGGTAAGAATATGGGTTTGTGTTCAAGCTCCATCTAGCTGATGTATATTGTAGGCAAAAGTACGATAGCGGTACGGTGCTGGTGGTCTACGGCGGCGCTGGCGAGCAGCACGAACTGGCCATTTCTCAAGACGCCACCAATGACCAGACGATCAATGCGCCATCGGACGTATTGGTAAACAGCACAGAGACAAGCGTCGTCCTAAACTTTGTCACAAAGCCCACTGTTCAAATCGTCAGTGTAGGAGACGTGCAAATCTACATTGTCGGTAAGTACAATAGCCCCGTCCCGCGGCAAAAGCATGACTGGCTAAGGCAGATTAGATCGCAACACGGCGTACAACTTTTGGGTGTTGCCTGTCGCGGGCGGTGACAATTCTCTGTACACCAAGACGGAAGATTTCTACCTAGTGGCCCAATCGGGATACCTGCTGCGATCAGTAAATGCCACCGAGACCTCGCTTGAGATCACGGGAGACCTCAACGCAACCAGCCCTCTATGGATCGTCGGTGGCGCGCCAAAGGGCCTGCAAACCCTGACTTTCAACGGCGAAGAGGTCGAGTTCTCCGTGGATGAGAGAGGAGCGATTGTGTCCAACCTCACATACGTCGCTCCTCAATTTGACATTCCCGTTCTGGAAGATTTGCAGTGGTTCTATATTGATTCTCTTCCGGAAATTCAGGATGGCTACGACGATAGCGAATGGACAGCAGCATCGCTTCCGACGACGAACAACCCGAGCCGCAACCTGACTACTCCGACTAGCCTGTATGCGAGTGACTACGGCCATCACGCCGGAAGTCTGATTTTCCGTGGCAAATTCACCTCCAAGGGCAACGAGACCACCTTCAAGGTGGAAACACAAGGAGGCACGGCGTACGGCGCCTCCGTGTTCCTCGACGACGGCTTCCTCGGCAGCACGCTCGGCAACAAGTCGGCGGCGTCCGCCAACGCGACGTTCACGCTGCCGCAGCTGGACGCCGGCGGAGCGCACACTTTTACCATTCTCATCGACCACATGGGCCTCGACGAAGAGTGGACCGTCGGCTCCAACACCATGCGGGCGCCCCGGGGTATCCTCAACTACGCCCTGGCGGGGCGCGACCAGGGCGACATCACCTGGAAGATGACGGGCAACCTGGGCGGCGAGGACTACGTCGACCACGTCCGGGGCCCGCTCAACGAGGGCGCGCTGTGGGCGGAGAGGCAGGGCTACCACCAGCCCGGCCCGCCCGTCGATGCGTGGAGCACCGACGTGAGCCCGACGGACGGCATCGGCGCGGCCGGCGTCGGCTTCTTCGCCGCGTCCTTTGACCTCGACCTGCCGGCGGGCTACGACGTCCCGCTCTCCGTGCGCTTCCCCGCCATCAATTCTACGTCGACCGTTCGCGTCCAGCTCTGGGTCAACGGCTGGCAGTTTGGCAAGTACGTGTCCAACATTGGGCCCCAGACGCAGTACCCCGTCCCGGAGGGGATCTGGAACTACCAGGGCCAGAACTGGCTCGCCGTCAGCCTGTGGGCACTTGAGGCGACAGGCGGCAGCATCGAAAGCATTGAACTCATTGCCGGCGAGGCTGTCCAGACAGGGCGGGATCAGGTAGAAGTGGTAGACTCGCCAGCTTGGAGTAAGAGAGCAGGTGCATATTGAAAGTGCCGCAGCGTAGTGGTATAATAGTAAGCAATTGTAGGGTATCTTAATTCATAAAAGCATTTCCCAAGTCGTCTCTTTGTTCATACATCTCAACTTGCCCCCCACTTTCCGACTCGTACATGGACAGACGGTGGCTGCTCAACATGCTCCTGCGGTGGCGGCAGTCGATGCGTTTACTCCCTGGAAGTGGAGGTACCACATCCTCAACGCCGTGATAACGGCCATGACGGACCACCGCTCGCCGAGCTCGCCGGTCAGGCCGCTGCCGAGGAACTGAAACTTGAACGACTTGGTCATGCTCCAGCCCGAGTAAAAGGCCCAGACGGCCACGACCTCCTTGCCGTCGCTCGAGGCGCCGGCCGCCCTCTCGTCCCTCTGGCCGCCGGGGCCGTCGGCGTCCGCGCCCAGCCTCACCAGCTTCCAGCCCCGGAAGCACTTGCCGAGCTGCCGAACCTCCCCGCCGTGGCTCTGGCGCCACTCAAAGTTCTCCCTCCGCCAGGCGCCCCTGCCGGCGCCGCCACTGGTGTCGCCGACCTCGATGGTGAAAGGGTACGTCTGGGTCTTCCAGCCGAGGTTGGTGCGCATGAACTCGGTGGAGCTCTCGGCGCCGGAGCCGGGCAGCGGCGGCAGGACGACGACGGTGTGCTTACTCCACGTGCTCTCGTTGCCGGCCGCGGCGAGCACCGGGTCCTTGTCGCTCGGGCCGTTGTGCAGGACGACGCCGGGCGCGCTTGACCAGCCCGTGTGGGTCCGCACGGCGTACAGCGGCCGGTCCTTGTGCTCGCCCAGGTGGAACGTCTTGGTGAACTTCCACTGGTAGTACGCGTTGAAGGACGACGGGAACTGCTGCGGGATGTGCGCCGTCGGCCGGATGGACTTGAGACCCGACGACGCCTTTTCTTGCGGTGCTTCTTGGTCTTGGTGTGACGATGACGAGGGCGGGACTGCCTCGGAGTATGCGGGTGGTGGGGCGGAAGCGTCCTCTGCGCCGTCGAGTATATGACCGGCCTCTTTTGCGTTGCCCATGGTCGTATGATGTTTTATTTTCAAACTGATATTGAGATTGCTTAGGGCCTGGAGGCTAGGTGTGACGGTGCAAATAATAATAAATCTTTGTAGATGCGGCAGTTTTGGCAAGTGGAAGGACTGAATATATGTATGCCATGAGTGATCTCTGTATGACGCCGATCTCTCCTTCCAACTCTCGCATGATTACAGGCATCACCATCCTTCGTGCAGTTTACTGTGGCAGTGCCAAACCCACTAACTTTTGTACGACTTTGCGGATGATCTTGGCTCCAAAAGTAGTATTATTCTAGGTAGGTTCAACCCAGCTTTTGGCTCCACGCTAGACACGTTTTAGGATAAATCTTTGCAGTATACTCGCTTCCTTTCGTAGCCAGTCGAGGCAGTCTGCACTACCTTCCTACACTATTATAAATAAAGAATGGATACCTCCACAGACTTGAGAGACTCGACGCAAGATCAGGAATGGTTCAATGACTCTCGAGGCACTCGACTCGGTTGATCGGCTTCGTTGGGCAGGGTTGCAGAAAAGTATGGCTGTGGCGTGAACCCTTGGCAGTTTGCTTGGAACGCCACAGCCGCAGCGCGTGGTCAAAATGACCAGAATCCAGAAAGTTAACACAAAGCAGAGCAGAGTAGAGAATATCCGAATTTTAGTTAAGAATTGCACCTTGGTGGCATATCGAGCTTTTTACTAAATTGTGTGAACTGGAGCATTGGTCACACCTTTGAACAACCGAAAACAAGCAGCCGCTGACACCATCGGATTGCAACGTGCGCTGGTTATTCTGGGTCCCTGAGACACTAACCAAATGGCTCTGCCGCGGGCGTGAAAATCAACCTTATAAGGCGTCTGTGACTGCAGAGAGAGGCGGGAACTTTTGCAATTGACTCAGCCACCGAGTGAGCTTGTGTGTATAGTCGAACCGGGGTCACAAATGGTGAATGCACCTACCTTATGAGGATCATTGTTGAAGCTGCCGTTACAATCTTGAAAGCATGAGCCCTGTTGAAATAAGCATTAGATGAATGTGACCTATCTTTCACCTTCGAAATCTCAGCAATGCAGACAACCAAGAATTAGATCAGAAATAAAGGCGGCCGCTTGCTCTTGTCCCAATACAACAAGTTCGGTCCAGAGCAACAGACGGCGAACTGGCGAACGTGCTGCTACAAGAGAGACCCGAGTCTGCAGCTGGTAATCATGTCAATCATGTCTATTGTCCACTGGCTCAGCACAGGCGACCGAGTCTAGCGTTGTTCTTGAGCGCTAGCGCGTTCCAGGTATTGCGGAACACAACTGGAAGAGGAGTTGGTTGGCATGTGCATCTGGGCCGCCAACCGGCAGGCACTCGAATCGGCAGAAACGAGGGGTTCTACAGCTGCAAGTGGTGCTGAAGTGCACGTCTGAACCCCACTGGGTGGCATCTGGCCCGCAGGGGTCTTTAGACTTCAGGGGTTCGCTTGGTCCTGCTCCATTCCCATCCAAGATCCAAGACCAAACTGAGCCGCCCAGCGACCAGACGGTGTACGACTGCACCACTTCCCTTCCGCCCTGTTGAGGACTCAGTTTTATATTTTTTGTTCTTCCAACCTGCGTCTGAGATCTTGCAATCCCGAGCGGCTCAGTCACCGTCGACCTCCGATACCAAAGGCTTGGTCTGTCCGTCTGCAAGCCTCCGCATTTGCAGGTCAAGCTTAACTTGGTCAACGGCCCGCAATTCAATTCCCAAAGGGCCCCCGCCTCCTTACCATCCCAGCAGACGCTCGAGGTCTCTGAGACTCGACAAACCTTCGCAGCTCGGGTGCCGACACACTGGGCTGATCTTGGAACATTCTATCGGCGAGAGCATCACGCCCGGAGCTTAAGGTCCAACGCACTCGTCGCGGATCCCGCCCAAGTCGTACACGGAGCGACGCTGCCATCCTCGTTGCCCCCTCTGCTCGAGTAGTCCGCTGCTGCTTGACAGTTTGCCATTGCGTCAACACGAAAGGATTACACCGATAACGACACAGTTGCGAGCCTCGCAAGCTAACCAGTGAGATGGATCCTAACAACCCCAACAATCGCCTCTACCTGAACATTGGCAATAACGGAGACCGACTAGCTGGAGCCGATCGCGCCTATCCGACCACTCCCTCTGGCTTCCCCCAGCCCGTCTACGGAAACCAGCCACCAGGCATGGCCCAACAGCCCCACGGCCAGCAGTACGCTGCTGGTGGTTACGCTCCCCCGTCTGCAGGTTACTTCATGCCGAATCAGTACCAGCAATATCAACCCCAGGGCGGCCCCGACTACAACCAAGGCCCTCACGCTGGCTACGGGCAGCGATCCAACACTCCGGGTACCGACCCCAACGTCGGCCTGGCCCATCAGTTCTCCCACCAGAACTTGGGTGGCCCCGGTGGTCCTGGCCGCGCTTCTCCCTACGCCCCTCGTGGCCCATCCCCTGCTCAGCGTCCGCGCACCGCAGGCTCGAGCGGCCAACAGCAGCGAGATGCATACAACAGCTACCACAACAACCCAATGCCTCCCCAGGCGGGCCGCACCGACCAGGCCTTCCAGACAGCTCCTGAGCGCAACCCCGAGAAGTATGGCCAGAATGCCAACAACAACCAGAAGAAGTGCTCCCAGCTGGCAGCCGACTTTTTCAAGGACAGCGTGAAGCGCGCTCGCGAGCGAAACCTGAGACAGAGCGAGATGGAGCAGAAACTGAACGACCCAAACCAGAATGCTGCTCGGCGCGAACAGATTTGGCAAAACGGCGGCAAGAAGGAGGCTCGGTACCTTCGATTCCTGCGAACCAAGGACAAGCCCGAGAACTACAGCACCATCAAGATCATTGGCAAGGGTGCCTTTGGTGAGGTCAAACTGGTCCAGAAGAGAGCCGACGGCCAGGTATATGCCATGAAGTCTTTGATCAAGACTGAAATGTTCAAGAAGGACCAGCTTGCCCACGTTCGTGCTGAGCGCGACATCTTGGCAGAGTCTGACAGTCCTTGGGTCGTCAAGCTGTTCACCACATTCCAAGATGCCAATTTCTTGTACATGTTGATGGAGTTCTTACCCGGTGGTGACCTTATGACCATGCTCATTAAGTACGAAATCTTCTCGGAAGACATCACGAGGTTCTACATTGCCGAAATCGTACTTGCGATCGAGGCTGTGCATAAGCTGGGCTTTATTCATCGGTGAGTGATCCTTTTCTCCTCCTTGGGACCCTGACTCAGTTTACTGACCCCAAATGCAGAGATATCAAGCCAGACAACATTCTCTTGGATCGCGGTGGCCATGTCAAGCTTACTGATTTTGGCCTGTCTACCGGTTTCCACAAGCTGCACGACAACAACTACTACCAGCAGCTTCTCCAGGGCAAATCAAACCGTCCCAGAGACAGAAACTCTATCGCCATTGATCAAATCAACCTTACCGTTTCCAACAGAGCTCAAATCAACGACTGGAGACGTTCCCGAAGGCTGATGGCCTACTCCACTGTTGGTACTCCCGACTACATCGCCCCAGAGATCTTCACCGGACAGGGCTACTCCTTCGACTGCGATTGGTGGTCGCTGGGTACGATCATGTTCGAGTGTCTTGTCGGTTGGCCCCCGTTTTGTGCTGAAGACAGCCACGACACCTACCGCAAGATCGTCAACTGGAGGCAGTCTCTCTACTTCCCCGACGACATTACTCTGGGCCGCGAAGCCGAGGACCTGATCCGCAAGTAAGTACAGGAATATGGCAAAATTCGAGATATTCGTCAACTGACACTATGCTAGCTTGATCTGCAACACCGAGAACCGCCTGGGTCGCGGTGGCGCGCAGGAGCTCAAGACACACCGTTTCTTCCAGGGCGTCGAGTTCGACAGCCTGCGTAGAATCCGTGCTCCCTTCGAACCTCGCCTGACGTCCAACATTGACACCACCTACTTCCCGACTGACGAGATTGATCAGACTGACAACGCAACTCTGATCAAGGCTCGGGATATGGCCCAAGGCAGACAGGTCGAGGAGACTCCCGAAATGAGCCTGCCCTTCATCGGATACACGTTCAAGCGTTTTGATAACAACTTTCGATGAGCGCGATGATTGTCGTGTCACATGAAAAGCATCGGAGAAGGCATCCATCATACATTATCCTTGACCTGCATACATATTGCCTCTGCGAGGCTTCTGTTTGGAATACCATGTCATCTTGGCACCAGCATCTAAGCTCTTGGTCCTAGAGCAGGTTTAGAGAAGAATTTTCTGAAGAGACTAGGAATCAAGACTGGATCGCATCTACTCTAGCACCGCAGCCTTTGTAGCGCAGCAGCACTCTTTTAGTTGTCCAACTGCCTTGCGATGTTCTGGTTCCGACTTAGATAGACACTCCAGTTTTTGCGTCTCGCAGAATGTTTGTGTTGTCTTGCGCGGAGATTTGCAGAATAATAAAGGTCGTGGCATTTGTACTACTTGTCAAATAATATGCGTCAACGTGAGATGCATGTCATACCTACCTATAGGATGCTATGCCAGCGGATATGAACCGAACTGGGGAACTGTCATGGTACATGTATAAGTGTGATGTACTGCTGATCAAGACGCAAAATCTCATAAATTTACACTCTGAAAGCATGGTTCATGTACTTGTCTCTCACTCTACTGGGATGGTGCAAAAGATCATTACTTTTGTCAATGGCGAATGCTGTCATTTTTGATGATGTTTGCAATTGAAGAGCTGCAAGCATGTTGTTAGTGAACATGGAGGAGCCAAGCTCACCAGGCGGCAAGCAGCTGCCAGCCTACCTTATCTTATCGACAGGTCGAGCTTCATTGTCGCAACAAAGCTCCGTAACTTGACCTTAGGCAGTACCCTACAAGACATACCAGACAATTCGATCTCAACCAACGCGGACCACATTCGCCATTTGCGCGACCATCTCGCTCTACTCTACATTCATACCAATCCGCCGTCCGACTTCTCACGTTTCCAATTTCGACGACTTGATCTATCTGGGCTTCAATCGCGAACGCTGAAGCCCTGCAAACATGGACTACCAGAACCGCGCCGGTTCCAAGTTCGGCGGTGGTGGTGTCGCCTCCCACAGCGCGACAAATGCCGACCGACGTGAGCGTCTGCGCAAGCTTGCGCTGGAGACCATTGACCTGGACAAGGACCCATACTTTTTCAAGAACCACGTCGGATCGTTCGAGTGCAGACTCTGTTTGACGGTTCACCAGAACGATGGCAGCTACCTAGCCCACACGCAGGGCAAGAAGCATCAGACAAACCTAGCACGGCGCATGGCCAAGGAGCAGAAGGAAGGCAAAGGACAGATCGACCCGCAGACAGGACTCCCCGTGGGTGTGGTAGGCGCCGGTTTCGCCGCTCTGGGCTTGGGAGGCGCAAAGAGGAATGTTGTCAAGATTGGACGGCCCGGCTACAAGATCACAAAGGTCCGGGATCCCGTGACGCGGCAACAGGGGCTGCTGTTCCAGCTGCAGTACCCCGAGATCAGCAGCGACGTGACGCCAAAGGTGCGCTTCATGAGCGCGTTCGAGCAGCGCGTCGAGGAGCCCCCGGACAAGAACTTCCAGTACATGCTGGTTGCGGCCGAGCCGTACGAGACCTGCGCGTTCAAGCTGCAGTCGAGAGAGGTGGACAGGTCCGGCGAGCGCTACTGGACGTGGTGGGACAAGGACCTGAAAGAGTTTTGGGTTCAGGTCATGTTCTTGACGGAGCGCGAGGAGAGGTATGCCGGTGTGCCTGGACTTCCAGGGCGGAGATGATGAGACGAAGGAGATAAATCACGGTACACGCAGGTATTTTGCCATGCCCAGGCTGCTCGGCATGAGGCTGTTGACCTTTTCGACATGGACAGCGTGGTATGTACACTACCAATTTTATGGCCGCAGCAAAACAGCACAATTCTAATTTTCGGCTCAGACCCTACCTAATTTGATGAAATAATTTTCATGTTACGCATGATTCATAAGCCCGGAGAGCGCAGGTTTTTTCTCACGCACCGGGGCGCCATCAGGGTTTTTGTCGAGTGAATCGATATTACCCTGCAAAACACCATGGGACGACAGTCCTGATCGAAGATCAAAATCGCCCTGTGCACAAATCACTTCAATATCCTCGGAGGCAGTTCACAGGCGCACGGTACCTTGAATGTTTCCAAGAATCGCCGCCGTGGCTTGTGTCGTCGGCGTCGGGATTCTGTCGGCGCCTTTCGTGCCAAATTCGGCATATCTTCTGACGGCGAAGTGGTCAATTTGTGTGCTAAAGAGGCAACTCCGTTCTTGTTTCTCGGCGCCCACATCAATCTCATCCTGCCAGCTTCATGACCGCGCAGGAAGTCACACCGCGATGACTGCTGGGTGACGATCATGTCACGGATGCAATCAATACCTACAAAATGCTGGGAAGGCATGGTCATCTCAGTGGAATCTACACCCTGTTTCGCGGTGGAATTGAGCCGCCAGGCCGACGCCCGTTGCAATTATTTGCACAGGGCTCGTAGCGACTTGAGTGTATTAGGTTCTTCCATCGCCCGCCGGGGCGTACAGAGAGGATCGATCTCAATCGCCTCCCATGTGCAATGAGTGGCCGTTGGTGACTTTGAGATACCTAATCCGATCAAGGTTTTCCTCACCTTCAAATTACCAAGACTGGCTGCCCCTAAGATTTCAAGCACTCTCGAATAAATCAAACGAAACTTCATTCCTAAAATATAAATGCTCTTGCTCGCTGTTCTCTTTGGTCTTTCATGCTCCCTCCCTTTCACCCATATTCATCACATCCGCCCAAGTTCCAGCTTGGTCTGACGAAATTCACCCTCCCTCTCGACATGCAGCTCTCACTCCTAGGTGTGAGTGCTTTTGCCCTCATGGGCGCTACTCCGGTCATCGCTGTCCCAACCAAAGCGAACTCCTTTACAGTCGACGTTGTTCCGAGTTTCTATATCAGCACACTGGCGCCCTGTGAGTACTATGATTAACATTAGTCGTATCGATAGAGTCAACAACCTGACATGTTTTGGTTCACCAGATGTGGCCACATTCAACTGCATCAACGATTGCCTCGACGGTGCCGACTGTGCCGCGTTTTGCCTCAACAAGGGCCACGGCGGCGACTACAAGCGCGAACCGCTGAAATGGCCCAACTTTGAGAACATGTTCAAGAACATTCCCAACTTCGTCGACACTGGTGTCTGCATTAGTAAGTGTGACGGCCAGGACGTATGCATCAATCGCTGCGTCACCGCCCGTACCCCGGGCAAACTCGCCGTCGTACCAGACGTCAAAGACCTGCCTCTTCAGATTCCCAACATGGCCAATGGTATTTTCCGAGTCTCGAAATGCAACTGGAACGTTGATTGCATGGCTTCGGCTGTCTACAGCATGGTCACCGTGCCTGGTTATGCTCGAAACGGGAGCCGACTGGCTCAGAGATCCGAGGATATCTCCTCCATCGGCATCCGCGAAGACGGCTCGTCCGCCAGCAGCGATACCACTCACGTTGCCGTCCCAAGAGATGTGGTGAGAAATGACACCAGGCCCGCCGGCGTCACGAAACGCCAAGATAAGCGTAGAGAGCGTTTCTCCCACAACGTCACTCCCATCCTGAGCCGGTCGGCCAACGTGACGACCTCGTACCGTCAGGAGATCCTGGACCGCCTGGCCCGTCACAAGCCCGAGTTAGATGCCATCAATGCGCGCTGCAAAAACAACATCTTCTGCTTGGCCAGGGAGTTCCCCGATTACTTGCGCAGGGACTCCGCGGACCGCTGGAGGCTGGAGAAAATCTCCGGGGAATGCGGCTTCGTCCTGGAGTGCATTGAGAAGGAACTGGGTAAGAATCAGAAGTACTTGGAGGACTTGAAGAAGGAGTACACAGCTCCCGAGGACAAGAAGGAGGACAAGAAGACGCAGGACAAGAAGGAGGACGAGAAGACGCAGGACAAGAAGAAGGAGGACAAGAAGGAGGACGAGAAGAAGGAGGACACACCTGCCGAATCCACCCTTCGCAAGACTCCCATTCAGCAGCCTCCCCTTCGCGAGCCTTCCCTTGAGCAGCCTCCCCTTCGCGAGCCTTCCCTTGAGCAGCCTCCCCTTCGCGAGCCTTCCCTTGAGCAGCCTCCCCTTGAGCAGCCTCTCCGTCCGCAGCCTCCCCTTCGCCAGCCTCTCCGCCCTGGGGCTGCTGTCAACGGAACGCAGACTCTCCTTCAACAGCCTCTCCGCCCTGGGACTGCTGTCAACGGGACGCAGCCTCCCCTTCAACAGCCTCTCCGCCCTGGGGCTGCTGTCAACGGAACGCAGACTCTCCTTCAACAGCCTCTCCGCCCTGGGGCTGCTGTCAACGGAACGCAGCCTCCCCTTAAGCAGCCTCCCAGTCCGCAGCCTCCCCGTCCTGAGCAGCCTCTCCGTCCGCAGCCTCTCTTTGGGCAGCCTCCCAGTCCGCAGCCTTCCCGTCCGCAGCCTCCCCGTCCGCAGCCTCCTCTTAAGCAGCCTCCCCTTGAGGAGCCTCCCCTCGGCGAGCCTCCCCTTCGCGAGCCTCCTCTTGAGGAGCCTCCTCTTGAAGAGCCTCCCCTGGAAGAGCCTCCCTCTCGCGAGCCTCTCCACCCTCCCCACCTTCCTGAACTGCCCCATTGGCCCGTCAACGGAACGCAGCCTCCCCTTCAACAGACCGTCAACGGAACGCATCCTCCACTTCGCCAGCCTCTCCGTCCCGGTGAACAGCCCCATCGGACCGTCAACGAAACGCAGCATTAATATCATGTCACGATTCAAGATTGAATATCACTCGGTTGAAAGTCACATTTGCGGCGGGAACCAATGGGCAGGTAGAGATTCCATCCGATAGTTTCTCTTAGTTCGAAATTTAATTTCTTCACACATTCATATCAGACCAGGACATGGTGAACGGCTCTCTGCATCTTGGTAGTCTAGCAGGTTGATATACTGGTGCTTAAAAAGGAGTGGTGTTGAACTTACCTGTGCGACTGCACTACTGTTAGTGCAGGATTGTGGCTTCACTTGATTATGGCTTTCTATATGGTTGACTCGTTGCGATATCTTCCCTCCTTGATCTCTGTTCCTCATTCATTACACCTGAGCAGATCACTAACCCCAACACTGACACTTTGGCAGAAACAGTGCATCGTGCATGTTGTATCCTGCGAAGGCCGCCAATATACCATAGCCTCAAATTCAACTTCGACGGCGGGCTTGACCTGACCAAAGATTGTGTCACGACGGTGCACCTCAGCTTCAATCGAGTTCGACAGCCAAAAATTCGCGTCTCGAGAGAATAGATGCTCAAGCCGCACAATTTTCATTGGTCGATCGGTGAGAAGCAAACGTTGACTGTGTCTAGGGATGGCCATGTGATAATTGTACGGGTTTCGACATCGACATGTCCAATTCGTGTGACCTGACCCTGCAGCAGTTCTTGCATGTTCGCCACCTACATGTATTACCGCGCAGTGACAAATTTGGCAGAAATATACTACGGCCAAGTCGATTATCAAGACCTCTTTCTCCGTCATCCTCAGTTCCATATCTTCATTTGATACCTAACAGAACCTTGGTCTCAGCCGCCAAGGTCATTACTCAGCTATCTGCGAGCATATCCAGCACTCGGCGCATGTTGCAAATGCAACTCGAATACGGCAGACTATTCAGGAACCCGAGGTAACTATCCCCCAACCATGATTGAAATTCACCGTTTTCACGACTGCTTCTCGTGAGGCTCTGTGAAACCGCCTCCCTCTGACTGTTTCGCAAGTCTAAAAGTTGAGCGGCCCAGCTGAGTCACATGAAGACTGCGGTCGGCCGGGCACGATGTGACAGCGGCCGTACGCATGTGCGACACTGTAACCACCGAGCCCCGAGCCTCAATCCTGCCTCACCGTATCTTGAACATGCCCTCAAGATTGAAGTTGTAAAAGTGTCGTCCTACTCACGGGTTCAACGAACGCTGACGTTGGCTTGGAGAGGGGCTTATGCGGTTAGCGGAATCCATGCATGCCACGCGGTAAGGGACCAGCCGAAGTCCAGGGGAGAGTTGCTCACCAGGCAGGAAATATTCCCGTTCGGTGGTCGCCAATATGCAGGATCGGAAGGCGGACAAGGCTGCAGCGCGACTTGATGGTGTGTCAGACGAGCCGCCCGTTGCGGAATTTTGGTGCTCTCGACGAGGCGCTGCATTCATTGGGCAGCTGACCAGATGATAATCTAGCTAGGTAACGCAGTATAATGCCTATTCTAGGAAACTACCTCAAAGGCCATGATACAAAGGCCCTCTACCAGTTCCGTATAAGTAGACTCCGGTCTCTCCAGGGAAAGACAAACAATTGTCATTTTTTGACTCACGAAATATAGATATTCGATCAGTCAGTTTGACCTTTTCTTTCAGGCCTCGCTCGAGTGCGACCCGACGAGGTCCATTGGAGGCTCGAGAATAGAGCCTCCTCTCACACACGTTGGTGCGTGTCCTACATACAAACTGGACAAAGATAGATACGAACATATAACAGACCGCGCCTCTCGAGTGCTTTGCCCATCATGTCTGCACTTAAAAAAGATTCCAAAGCATTCCTACTCAGCCCGGACACCAAGGTTGCGAACAAAGAAGTCACATTTTCAGCAAACACCGGCGGAGCAAACAACACCAGCACACCAACGAGACCGGGCGCAACCGGAATGGCGACGAGCCCCGTCTCGACTCCAACGACAACGACATCAAAGAAACCAGACCAACCAGCCGTGGTGATGCTGCCCAAAAAGGTCGACACAAACATGTCGTGGGGCATGCCCCTGGGCCTCGGGGTCCGCGGGCCCCACGATGAAAACCTGATCGTGTTCCGCAAGGCCGTCGGGATCAACTACACCAAGAGCAGCCACGGCGGGGACTTCCCGACGCTCGAGGAAGGCCGCCGGTCGGCGTCGGGGATCTACAAAATGGTCGTGGACGCGCAATCGCGCAAGCGGGCGCAGCACAGCGTAGTGACGACGCTGCTATACGTGCTGTACCTGGCGCAGATCGTCATCGGGGCGGCGCTGACGCGCTGGGCCCGTCGGCGCCCCGGCGCCCGGCGGCCATCACGCTGCTGGGCGCGGTCAACACGGTGATCGCGGGCGTGCTGGCGCTGATCAAGGGGTCGGGGCAGCCGCAGCGGCTGGCGCGCGACCGCATGGGCTACCGCAAGCTGCAGGACTGGGTCGAGGAGACCGAGGCGCTGCTGGCGGCCGGCGTCATCGGCCGCGACCGCCGCGAGGTCGGCATGCTCGTCGAGGTCGCCTTCAAGCGCTACAACGCCGCCAAGGCCAGCGAGGAGAACAACCGCCCCGACATGTACGTCTGCCAGCCCCTGGAGCCGCTCGGCAACCGGGCGAGCTCCGAGTCGTCGTCGGACGCCAAGCCGGTCAGGGCCGCGCAGGAGCCTGCCAAGTAAGAGCCGGGGCGTATGGCGAGATCAAGCTTGATTAATTATTGTATTGTTGTTTTTGTTCGGGGCTAATAGACTACTATACAGGCGCGGGCGCACGGCAAACCGGTGGCGGGCTTGTTCTTGCGTGATACCACAACAGGCGATTATTTTACAGCATTAGATTAATTCCTTTTCAGCATATTCGCATGATAGACTCGAGTGAGAGTAGGATGGTGGTATTAATGATTAGTTACTGGCAGTAATTCCAGCCATGCTATACCCAGTGACCCTTTTGTTCAGTTCAATCCACTACGCCGTTTCTCTGTGAGGTGCCAGATCGTTGTGTTCTTGCACCTCACGGCATCTCGTCTTACTGACATATTCAGGAATCTCGAGAACTTGTTGGGAGGCTAGGAGCACCTTGACTAACCCTTGCATCCAACTCCTTCATAGCCCGCCATCTGGCGTTTGAGAAAGTCGTCTTCTCGTCCTCGTCGATCCATTTCTTGGAGTAGGCCTTTTCGTCGCTGTCTAGGGTTGAGTCGCTCCCGCAGGTGCCCCTTCACACTTAGATTGTAAGCACGGGGACAATCGTACAACTGCCCGCTGACGAGATTGAACATGAAGTCAATGTTACGCTTGAATTGGAGCTGCTGGGCCGGGCCGTCGTCGTCGGCAAGTTGCTTGATGTCATGACTCAAAATGGTCTCCAGTCCCCTCATTGTATCCACGAAGCACGTTCTGGGTATTCCTCCGTGGTTCCCTGATGTATGTTGCACGACTCTTTCAAGCAGATACTCGGCAAGCTGCTTGTAGAACTCAAGGGGCCGCTCGGTGGATATAGACAAGCCAGCAGGTGTCTTATACGAGTCGGAAAGATCAAGAGACGGTCGATGGGCTTCGTAGTACTCAGCCATTTCCTTCAAGGCTTCTTCCTTGGATAGCTCGTCGGTCTTGTTGAAAAGGGACATTTTTGCGTCAGGTCTGCTGGAGTGTGTAGGTACTTAGTGTGTAGTGTGTAGTGTGTAGGTAGTGTGTATGAATAGTTGGTGATGTGTGTAGCTGATGAGTGCTTCTATTGCGTCGAATTGGGTCCAGCGATAGGTGTTTCTCGTATTGATACCGAAATAGTTTGAGAGAAAAGAGAAGGCCCTGTGTGGTAGGAGCTAGGTGTATTCATATGCCTTCGAAGCTCGGTATGTCGAGCGACTAACTCACAGTGCGCGCCTTTTCAGTGCCTCGGAGATATGATCACAACAGATCAAATTGCCATCATTTATCGCTGTGAATCACTGAAGACTATTTGAGCACGGGAATATGGTCGTATTACTGGTAGCTGGTCGCTCAATCACTTTCTTTGGGAAGAACGAAGCATTCTTAAGAGCAGAGGCCACTTCCACTGTTGAGGGAACAGGATTACGCTGATGACTTTTTTGAATGGTTCGACGCATGCATTATTGTTGGGTGATCAATAGTGGATTTCTATGTCGAGAGTGGAAGGCAATTTTACTCCTAGTCGTTCTTCTCGTTTGCATTGATTGAGTGATTCTTTCAGGTCTCAATCAACACCTGAATCTGTGCCACAGCTAAATCATTCCTCCTTCACTATCTTCTTCCTGGCTTTTGCGAATCTATTTATCAGACTCCCAAAGCCATGCGATGCTCTCCAAAAAGTTTGTAGCTATTGATTCCTCGCAGACTTCAGACTCTACCCCTCCGAAATCCCACTGGCATAATTCCACAGCCACAGAGAACTTGCTTCGAGTCTCGTCATTGTCATCGACCTAAATTTGAATGGCGCCCTCGAGAAGTTCTTCCATTGCAAACAATGTGTATTCTGCGACGCATTCTCTTGCTGCGTGAAACTTCTTCCTGTGATTCGAGATCTCTGATAGCAATTCCTCAGTGGAGCGCTTGAGCTCGGCGATGCAAGGATAAACTGTGCTTGAGGACTGGGCTTCCGCTTCGCTTCGCTTCTTCACCATTCTGAGGACCAGTGAGACGAACGCAGGACTTCTTTCGTCGCCGTAAAGGTCGCTAAGGCTTTCCAGAGTGGCTTCAATTCTTGTCAGCGATGAAGAGCTCGTGCTACTCAACGACGATGCGCCCTTGTTGAGGTTTTTTGCCACACTGGAAATCTGCGACTTCAGGTTCTCGGTCCTCTGTTCGAGCTCAGTCATGTTCTCGCCCTCGACGGGGAACTTGAGTGGCGTGTCGCTAGCTATATTCTGAGCCATCTGATGGATAGATGACATGTTTTCAAATGTGCTTGGCGATATGTCTAGCTGATGCGGTGCGTTGCCGGCGATAGTTGCAGTAGTAAAAGAATACTTGCACAAATTTTGATGTGAACAAACCATTCAACTTATGATTTTGAGTTGCCGATGTTGCCATTGCCAAAACATGATGGCTTACATGTAGCAGTAGCCCTCGCGTATCTGCGTCATCGGAATGACGTCGTATCGTTGAGGCAAGCAGAAGGTGCAATTGCTATCTGGTGTGTGAGGAAAGAACACCACGCTTCTTTCCCATTTACTTTGGAGGACCAGCCACTTCAACCTCGAGCGCTTACGTAGTCCCCCATGTTCCCCTTGTTTCAGCCATGTTGAATTCTACAAGGCTAGCACCAACGAGTTCTGAGTGCTTGAGTACAGGTCGGTCGATCTCCTTGCCATCGACTCTCAAACCATTTACGTAGGGTCTGTACGGAGCTCCAGGGGCGTTGATAACCAGGGTCATCTCGGCTGCTTGTTGTGTGCTTTCCTCGCCACCGGTCATTGCCCCCGCTGGCAATCGCAGAGTGACCTTTTCGAAGAGCGGCGACCCAATCACGTATTCATCGCTAGCTGGATTGACGGGGTAGAAACCCAGGGCTGAGAATACGTACCAGGCACTCATTTGCCCGAGGTCCTCATTACCGCTGAGACCGGAGCTTGTCGCGTTGTACTCCTCCCAAGCGATTGACCTTACTTGCTCCGCGGTTGAGGCCGGATCACCGAGGACCGAGTATAGATAGGGAACGTGGTGCGACGGTTCATTGCTGTGCATGTTGTGCCCCCCAGCAAAGTGTTCATCGAGCTTGCTTATCAGCCCAGCCCGGCCACCTTGGAAAAGTGAGGCCAGCCCGTCGATATCATGCATCACGTCAAACGTGTATACCCACTTGTCGCCTTCGGTCCATCCCCAAGTGTCGTTTGCCCATGTTCCGTTCGCATTGCGTGCCTGCATGAACTGAGTCTCATTATTCCAGATGGTCTTGTAGTTCTGGCTTCGCGATTCCAGGACTTCTGCATCTTCCGTTTCACCCACGGCTCTTTACTCAACAAATGGTGTCAGTTTTCCTTTTTTGAACGGTATGAACAGCAGACAAATCAGTCCGAGTCAAACCTCGAGAGACATGCCAGAAGAGAAAGAACTAGCGTCAAGTCTTACCTTGCTACCACTGCGCAGGCTGCGTCGTTGAAAGCATAGTCCAAGGTCCTTGAAGCCGACTCTGACCAGCCGTCGTTCGCGACCCAGCCACGCTCCATATAACTTGTGAGCCCAGCCCGAGCTTCATATCCTGTATCAGGCTCGCGGTCGTAGTATAGCAGCTCCGTATCGTTGTCTGGGGGCACATACGCATCTTTCCACACGGCTTGCCAGGCCTTTTGAAGATCAAAGCTGCGGAAGCCATGAGAAATGGCGTTTGCCAGTACCACATCTGCGTTTGTGGCAATCATGATGTTCGTCTCGACCATGTTGGCCCACATTGGTAATCGTCCCGTCCAGTCAAAGATGTTCAACAGAGTTCGCATCATGCCATTCACCCTCTCGGGAGCAAAGATGGTGAGGAGAGAATGTTCGGCGCGGTACGTATCCCATATCGACCAAGATTGGTAATATGACTGGTTGGTTCTTTGCACGCTATCTGTATAGCCATTGTAGTGCACTCTGGTTGAACCTGTGACATTGCTTGTAGGCTCTGAAAAGTCATTGGGATATTGCAAGGCGTGATACAACCCAGTGTACCAGATAGTTCGAGGATCATGTTCTTTGTCGGTGGCGTTGACCCCTTCGATAATGACCCTTCCCAGCTTCTCGAGCCAGGCTTGTTTTGTGGACTCAACCATATCTTCGAATGTCATGTTGTCAGGTGCCTCGATTTCGAGATTCCTTCTTGCCTGCTCGACGCTCACAAAAGAGACTGCTGTTCGAATCTCGACTCTTGTCGTGTTGGGGCTGAATCTGACGTAACCACCTTTAAACCCGCCGGAGCTGTTGGAGGATTGTTCTGTCAAATCGCCACCACTTGCTGTGCCAAATGAAGCAAAAGGTACAGAGAACCGCGAGACGAAATATCCTCTGAACGAGTTGGGGCGATCAGGCCCTATCCGGTAGTCCTGTCTTTCAGGGTTACTACCCGATATTTCACCTCGCTCTGGGTCGATCTGTATTTCTCCAGTCCAGTTCTTTCGCGAAGCCTGGATATACACATATGGTTGGACCTCAGAGGTTCTAGGCGTGTACGAAACTTGATCCATGTATAAGGTTGCCGAACTGGCAGACTTTTCAAAGTCGAGACGCAAATGGCCGACGTGTGCTGCTGCACTCATGGCAACTCTGATGATCCGCCCCTGGGCAGGAGGCTCATTCGCGGATCTCCTGATACGTCCGTTCGTGCCTTCAACGACACTGTCAGGGGGGTTACCCGCACCTCCAGGTACAGGACCTCCATCGGCGGCGTCTTCTGTGAGATTCCAGCCATGTTCCCCTTCCGTGTCGGCGTTGAGCAAGACTTGGTAGACATATGGCGTGCTGACTTCGTCCTCCTTCTTGAACTCTAGACCGCGCTCTTGGAATAGTGTCTTGACTTGCGGACCCCATCCAGGTGTGAGCACAACCTGGCCCTGCTCTCCCATCCATATAGCAGGTTGGTGCGTTGCTTGGAACCCGTGAGTGTACTGATCCGAGTCGTGATAGGGCACTTGCGAAATAAAATTCTCTCTGGTCTGCGGCGTCCACCTTGTCATGCCAAATGGTACCGAGACGGACGGGATCATGCCTCCGTTATTATCAGGATTCGCGCCATTGGTTCCAATCAGAGGGTTGACGTATGTGAGGACCCCCGCATTCTTGTGGTAGTCCGGCTTGACGACTTGATCTTTGGCGTTCGCGACATATGATGTAGCCACATCGGCCCATGAGAGCAACGAGAGGACCTTCATGTCTAGCGAAATAGCCGGGTGCGAAATGAGTCGGAAGTGTTTGAGCAAGGCTCGTTGTTACGGTCGAGATTTCTGTTCTCGCACTTTCCAAGTATTGTCCTGCAACCCGATATTTGACAAGTTGGGGTGCATACCGTAGTATGCACTTGTGGTTTGGCATGACGTTTGGCCCTGGTATCGTCTGCCTCGTGTAGTATTTTCGATCTGGACCAATTGTTTTCTCGAGTGTCATCCCCATTGCTCTTCCACGACGTACCCAATCACTTCAAAATTGAAATAGTGGTGCGGCTTGCTCGGTTATAGCCAGTCAGCTGTTAAGTAATGATATTCCCCCGCATCCGATCGTAAACCACGAGTCGAGACGTTTCTGTCTGGAGCGATCTCCATCAGATCTCCAACGGCGACAAAGTGAAAGTCGTGACCAAGCGTATATGAAAAACATGCAGATGCAGTAGGTGCATGAAGCTGAACCTGGGAGTCGTGAGAATTCAGTGGTCAATAGTGTACCTACCAACCCAGGTATACAAGTCTACGTTGGTCCAATGAAACCGTCCCACGGTCTTGTATCGAATTATTGAACGGCCGTGACTCTAGACAGTCAAGACTCAAGCTCAGCAAGTAATCTCTTTCCTTATCGAGGTTTCCATATTCCATGGATATTCTATGGGGTCTCAATCGTGCTCGTGCTTGCATGGTTTTGCTGTCTCAGATTTGGCATATATAAGCTTTGGTGGCTGTCATTTGGGTGGATTGACACGAATACGTAGAGCTTCGACGTGTCCTCAAAGATCGAAGCCAACCGTATACGTATGTATTTTTCTTGGTCCTTACCAATGTAGCCAGTATACCGACAACATGGACCATCGCAAGCCTAGCGGAAAAAGTATACTGTTATAGCGTCTTCAACAAGTGACCCTTTCATCACCATCGCATCTATAAGTACAAAAAGATATGATTCGTTCAACAGCCGAGCCGAGTATTTGATGCCCTTATTGGCGGGCAACTGACAGGACGGGAAGCTCGGGCTGGTGCGATCCCGGATCGAAGGAGGCGAATCCGTAATAAGGTAGGATTTAGCGCCTTGACACATTGACCTCGACGATGAGACCTCACAGCCTTGGTGACGAGTCTGAGGAGAACTGGTCTTGGGGAACAGATCCCGTGGCTCACGAACGACGCAGGCTATGCGCGTCGCTTTCCAGGAGAGTAAATGTATTAAATATAGTAGCACACTATCAGGCAATTAAGTCTCCGAATGCATGGTCTGTGTTGAAACGTGAGCTTTACTTAAGGGAGATTTGGCGGAAACGTGCACTGCCTCCCTTGGGCGGGTGGAGGAGTAGTGAGATTTCGCAATCCCTAGGCGCCGATCAACCGCTGGCCGGGGGCGAAAAGGCCAACTGCTGCAACTTGCTTCCCGTACTCTGTAATTTGTCGCGATTTCTTCCAACTGCAAAGCAAAACTCACAGTGGCCTCCAAAACTATTGCGACTCCCGTCGCTTGTCTTTCTCCATCTTGTGTCACGACCTCCTGGCTCCTGTCAACCTGCGTCCTGCTCGATCACTCGCCCTCTGAGGCCACGGAACATTCCCCCCGCTTCTCCAGTCCTGATCGACCTATCTACTGCCTAGAGTCCTACCTAGACCATCCACTGTTGCGAAACTGAGCTCTATCGAGATCTGTCTCCCAGCAAGCTCAAAAAAAGCCGTACCGCAGAGTCAGATTCTAACGTCATTGACCCGTTCTCACCACTGGAGCGGAGCTGCGAAAACGTACATCACTTCATTTCACCAACCTGTCCTACTTACTGCCCTGCCTAGGAACGCAGTACCGATTGTATAGAGCACTTTCACTCTCGGCAGTGGCATTCCAACGCTTCGCGTTACCTCTTTCCAAGATGACTTGGGAACTCACTCGCCGCCGCATCGCGCGCGCGGCCAACAGCAAGTTCATTTTCGACCGCATTGTACGTATACACGGTAGCAGTATTCCCCAGATTTCTGGCCCGCTATCCTCCCTCTATCGCGAGCTTAAGTGGCTACCACTAAACTCCACCGGAACTCTGTCATGGCCATGACGCAAAGGGCCCAAAGCGCTGCACATCTTTACACGTCTTCATACAAATATGCGTCTGCTGACTGGGTCTTGTCTTCCATCTAGCCACTACTCCATGCTGTTATTTTCTTCATTGAGATGATGGTTGTGTCACGCCTTGTCACGAGGTTCAACGCCTACTATGACGAGCGACCAGGTAAGCTTTGCCGGGAGCAGTCAACTGCGCATTCCTGCAACGCCTACTACGGACATGTACTGATGTCTCGAGTACCCAGTTCTCACCATGATGGTGACCAACGCCGTCTTGGGTGGCATCGCCGATACGGTTGCCCAGACCATTACCTCTGTGCGAGAAAGAGCCCTCCGCAAGCCTGGCGGCATCACCAAGGAGGACCCGGTGGCAGTCGAGATCCACGAGCTCGACCGCAAGAACCCGCTATACGAGCGCGATCTCATCCCGGACTCGAAGCTGCTGCCTCCCCCCTTCGACTTTGAGCGCCTCACCCGCTTCATGGCATACGGTTTCGCCATGGCGCCTCTGCAGTACAAGTGGTTCTCGTTCCTGTCGCGCGCCTTCCCCATCACCAAGGAGGCTTCGTTCGGCCCGGCGATGAAGCGCATGGCGTTTGATCAGCTCGTGTTTGCGCCCTTTGGTATCGCCTGCTTCTTCACGGCCATGACGGTCGCCGAGGGCGGTGGTAAAAGGGCCGTGTCTCACAAGCTGAGAGACATGTACGTCCCGACGCTAAAGGCAAACTTCATGGTCTGGCCTGCTGTGCAGCTGATCAACTTCAAGATCATGCCCGTCCAATTCCAGCTGGTATGTAATAATCAAAACCAAACTTCGACGTGGGGACTAACATGGTAAAAAGCCGTTTGTTTCGACCATTGGTATTGCGTGGACTGCCTATCTTTCCCTTACCAACTCCTCTGAGGAGGTTCCTCAGGCTAACGACGCCCGATCGCCCAACATCCGTCTTCCTTAAAAATGCTGTCAAAGATCATTCGAGTGGACAACAAGGAGTCGTTGGACACAGCTGGAACAAGTCTTGAATTCAAATGCTCCTAGGCTGAGGAGAGTATGGTGTTTTAACTTTTGGCAAGGCGTTTGGTCGGATTCAGGGAAAGGCATCAGGTCGGCGTTGATTCTTCTTTATTCGTGTACCTACTTACCCAAGTCTCGTTTTCAACGTATGTTTTTACTCGAGTGATATCGCCTATTCAAAAAGCTGGTCAACATTCCACATGGATCAGGCGACATCTTTGCCCGTGAAATCCCGATCGTGTCAGAGACCGGGCATTATATCGATTCCTGCTCGGCCACCAATAGCTAGGCATTAGACGAAATGTAGCGGGTTGCCGAATACTGCCGCGGTCATATAGTATTTTGTGCCTGGCACATTGTCTCGACGAAAACCGATAGGAACGACGCTAAATAGCGAAGCGGGTAACGTCACTGCTCCTGTCGTAACCCACCTACCCTGGCTCGCCTGGGCATTGAGGAGCTTGCAAAGCGAAACGGACCTTTTATCACCCCACCATGCGATTGCCCCTCCTTCGAACAAGCTCCAAGAGTCCAGAACTCAACCAAACATCTGCGTGTTTTTCCTAATCTAATATCATCACCCCCAGAGACCCCTCTCCCTCCAATTATTCAAAATATACCGAGATTATCCAGGAACCTCGTTTCCTTTTCTAAGCATACATATCACCTACAATCCAGAGCTGCCAACATGTCTCTCTCCAGCAAGCTGTCAATCACTGATGTTGACTTGAAGGGCAAGCGGGTGCTCATCAGAGTGAGTTCCCAATACTTTCCAAACCGAGGACTTATGGATCCGGTGATCCGACTCGGTGATTGAAATATATCGTGTTACAGCATTATCCTAACAGTTTTCCCTAGGTCGACTTCAATGTCCCCCTCGACGCCGACAAGAAGGTCACCAACAACCAGCGTATCGCCGGCGCTGTGCCCACCATCAAGCACGCCATTGACAATGGCGCCAAGGCCGTCATCCTCATGTCCCACCTGGGCCGACCCAACGGCTCTCCCAATGCCAAGTACAGCCTGAAGCCCGTCGTGCCGGAGCTCGAGAAGCTCCTCGGCAAGAGCGTCGAGTTCGCTCCCGACTGTGTCGGCTCCGAGGTCGAGCAGATCGTCTCCAAGGCCGACAACGGCCAGGTTGTCCTGCTCGAGAACCTGCGCTTCCACATTGAGGAGGAGGGTTCCGCCAAGGATGCTGATGGCAACAAGACCAAGGCCGACAAGGCCAAGGTTGAGGAGTTCCGCAAGGGACTGACTGCCCTCGGTGATGTCTACGTCAGTGAGTAACCCCTTATAACTTCTTTCCAGTTAGACCTTGTTGCTGACGTATGACAGACGATGCTTTCGGCACTGCCCACCGTGCTCACTCTTCCATGGTCGGCGTTGACCTGCCCCAGAAGGCTGCCGGTTTCCTCATGAAGAAGGAGCTCGACTACTTTGCTCAGGCCCTCGAGTCGCCCAAGCGGCCCTTCCTTGCCATCCTCGGTGGCGCCAAGGTGTCCGACAAGATCCAGCTTATTGACAACCTGCTGGACAAGGTCAACAGCCTGATCATCTGCGGTGGCATGGCTTTCACCTTTAAGAAGACTCTGGAGGGCGTCAACATTGGCAACTCTCTGTTTGATGAGGCCGGTTCCAAGACTGTTGGCAAGCTGATGGAGAAGGCCAAGAAGAACAATGTCAAGGTCACTCTTCCCGTGGACTACGTGACCGCCGACAAGTTCGACAAGGATGCCACCACTGGCTCTGCCACCGACAAGGACGGTATCCCCGATGGCTGGATGGGTCTGGACTGCGGTCCCGAGTCTATCAAGCTGTACCAGGCTGCCATTGAGGACGCCCAGACCATCCTCTGGAACGGTCCCGCTGGTGTCTTTGAGTTTGAGAAGTTTGCCAATGGTACCAAGGCCACCCTCGACGCATTCACTGGTGCCGTCTCCAAGGGCAAGATTGGTATCATTGGCGGCGGTGACACCGCTACCGTTGCTGCCAAGTACGGTGCCGAGGCCAAGTGCAGCCACGTCTCGACCGGTGGTGGTGCCTCGCTCGAGTTGCTCGAGGGTAAGGAGCTGCCCGGTGTTACTGCTCTGAGCAGCAAATGAATATTGCATGATGCGGACGCAAAGCTCTAGGATGCATACAGGAAGTCTATAAGAAAATAAATGTCAGTGGTAAAGTCCAAGACTGGCGTGGCAATGATTCTGCTCTTGACGAGCATGAAACTGTGAATACATGGCAAAAATAGAAAATAAAACGAAGGTCATGGGTTGGTTGGGGTATACCAGAATTTGGGACAAGATCACAACATACACCCCGATTGTAAAGTGCGACCTTACTGCAAACAAAATGCAGCCAATTAGACGAATAAAATACTTTGAGCAATTAAGCTCGTGAATGTAATGTTCATGTTGATTCTTCTTCCGGGGCTTGAAATCTACTGGTCAGCTTCGGCCACGGTGAGTCTAGCTATTCCTGTTCATGATGATCACCATGACTTTACATGCCATCATCAGATTCGTCATTGCCTCGTATTCATAGCCCAAGCCGTGTTTTTTCTTGTTTGCATGCCGGTGCTCAATGCTGCTGCCTGTACCGATATGTTGGCCCGCCTCTTATCATGGTGATGCGCCGTCGTCGGCTTTTGCTTTCAACCACTCCTCATTTTCTCTTGGCAGCATCCACCTTGCGCAGCTCCTCGCGCAGCTGTGCGCTAAAGTCATCGGATGTGTCGTCGTCATCCCACGACTTCTCCCATAGGTACTTTTCGCCCTCCTTGCCCTCGCCCTCTGTGGCGGCGGCCGAGGCGGACTGTGCGGCCTGGGCAGCCTTTTCCGTCTCGTTCTCGGGCCAGTCTGTTGGTGAGAAAGAGGAGAATCGTCAGCATCAGAGGTATAAATGAATGCATGCATGTGAACGTGTACAAAGGAAAGCCCCGCGGACCACACGTCTTGACGGTCATGACGGGGCCGGACGCAGGAAAGACAGGAGGAGAGATGCAACACCAAAAAAACGTACCCTCGACGGGAAAGTCCTCAAACTCGTCGTCCTCCTCCAGCGTGGCGGCCGATTTCTGGGCCGTCTGGGCCTGCTCGGGCTTCTCTGCTTGTGTCTTCTCGGCAGCCATGGTGGTGAGCTTTGTGTCGCTGCTGTAGGAGACTTGTCTCTATGCCGGAGAGGGTGATTGTCCGCCGTGCAAAAGACGACTGTTTCGAGTGCTGCGCGGTGAGGAGCGCGATGGTCAATGTGCTGTAGTATGCAGGTGCGCGGGGGGTGTCTTGTCGTGTACTATTTCTTTCGTGGTTGATTACGGAACCCAAGAATGGAGAGGTTGTTGTACAGAGTACGTCGGATTGCGGACCGCCTAGGCTGGGTAGATACGTAACCCAGGTAGTTGCGTAACAAGGCTGCTTGGGGCGGATGGATGGATGATGGGGGGGTCGTGAGGCTGGACTTAGCTTGTGGAAGCTCGACGAAGAGCTCCGCCCTGCAAGGGTTGGGTTCGTTTGTCACTGTGCTTGGCTGGGCAGGACGGGAGCATGAGAGCAGGGCAGGGATTCGGGGGCTATTTGAGCCGCAGGGGAGAGAAGAGAAAACGCACCGCTACGAGCCCTGGAGCGCACAAGTAGTGGGATCTCATGGCGGCCAGGGCTCGAGTCGCCAGGTATTGGCCGCTATGAGAGGGGCAGCACAGCGGCAAGTCCCCCAAAGTGCTTCCATTATTACCTATGTACATAGTAGTCATAGCATTATGTGAGACGTTACGGCGTCATGGTTTGGAGCCCTTTTTGCAGATCAATACAGCAGCTAGATCTTGCTGTCTTCTACCACATAATTCTTGTCAGCGTTCTACGGCATACTGCAGGTCATTATTCGTGTTTCTCAGTGTCGATTTGATAGACTTTTGTACAGAAACACGTGCGCTCATCCGATCCCAGCAGATTTCAGGATGGTCTTATCCTCCACTATCAGTTCTCAAACAAAGGTGCATCATTTGAGTCTCTCCCCGATAATCTCTCTGGGAATATGGATGACGGAGACACCCTGCTTGCTACTGTAGTCTAGAGGTCCGCTATGATCCAAGTCCCCGTCGCGGGGGTGTGTTTCTGCTCCGGCCCAAGTCGGTGACCGTATTACCGCGATACTACCTACGGTACACCGTTGCCACACGTCATCCCTTGGATCCAACCCGCGCCCGTCTTGCGACAAGTAGGTACTTAATTGAGCATATATCTCCTCTCAGCTTCTTGGGGCCGCTTACTTGCCTGGATGATGACCAAGCCTTGTCTCTCGCCGCCTCTTTTACAAGTCATTCCTTTATTTAATACCTCTGCGCCTCCCCTTTTTCGATAGACTACAACGGGAAACCTAGACCTAGGTACCTACTCGTTGATTTCGATACCTCACGGCTCAACAGCCCGGATTCGCCTCTTTTTACACCAACGAAACCAACCAACAACGGAGTTACCGGGAAACTTGAAGATAGCACTTAGGCAGCTCCACCGCTTTACATACACTAGACAGCGCATGGAGCGCATTAGCTCCGAGCAGGGAGACAAGTTTTCGATATTTTTTATCCGAAAATTACGAGTAAAGGGGAGACATTGTCTTTCTCGTCCTTGATCTTATAAATCGCCTGGGTTGCAGACAAGCTGGCGGTTCAGATCAAACAGGTCAGCGCAACCACATCGAGATGAGCAGGCTCAGCGGTTGGATCCGCGGGGGGTCGGCCCCAAAGACGAGCCACGAGGCCAGCCCGGCGGCGGCGTCGACGACGGACCTCCGGGCCTCGGAGGTGTCGCAGATGGAGGACGCCATGGTCAGCATGACCAAGATCATGAACGACGACATCGAGGGCGCCGAGGCCGGCCTCAAGAAGGGCAGCTCGGCCTTTCACTCGCTCGGCCTCGGCACCACTACGTTCATGCGCAGCGTCATTGGCTTCGAAAAGGAGATCATGGCCGAGGCCAGCAAGCTGCTCAACACCTGCGCCACGCAGTCCTGGAACGAGCAGAAAAAGGCCGAGAAGAACGGCCCGGACGGCCGGATCCACCCGCCCGGGAGCGAGTTCGCCCTCGTCCACGCAGAGGCCCAGCTCATGAGCGCCATGGTGGCCGTCCTACACGAGAGCTACCTGGAGGCCGCCAAGGGGTTCTGGGGGCTCCGTGGTGCGTATGCCACGCTGGACAGGATGATGCAGGCCGAGGAGGCGTACCTGAAGAAGAAAGGGTTGAAAGTGGGTGGGGGCAAGGACCAACTACCGCCGCCACCCGCAGTACCAGCGTCGGAAGCCAGAAATGAGGAACAGGACGAGGATGCGGATCTCGAGTTTGTGGAAGCGCCTGAGAGTTTGTCAGGAACCCAGACACCCGCGCAATACAATGGCCATCTGAGCCAGTTTATAGACGACACGGAGAAGAAGCTAGAGGATTTGGCAGTCAGCGACGGAGCGCCAGTGACGCCGCCCAAGAGAAAAGACTCGCCGGCATCAATGACTTCTCAGATCTCGGGCGTACAAGGCCCCGACGCCGACGTTTTCACGGATCCCGTGGATATTTTTGTCCACAGCGGTGCCAACATGTGCTTTGGCATCTTACTGCTGATGCTGTCCATGATACCGCCATCGTTTGGAAAGCTTCTGTCGATTATTGGCTTCCGAGGCGACCGCGAGCGCGGCGTCAAGATGCTGTGGCAGAGCTCCCGGTTCGCCAACATCAACGGCGCCGTGTCGGGTCTCGTGCTGTTAGCGTACTACAATGGCTTCCTTGGATTCGCCGACATCCTGCCCACTGAGGAGGAGGCCGAGCAGGGCGCCATTGTCGGGTACCCTAGGAAACGGTGCCACGACCTTCTTTCCACCATGGTCAACCATTACCCCGAGTCGCGGCTGTGGCGGGTCGAGGAGGCCCGGAGCCTGTCCAACAGCCGCAACATTGCCGGGGCGATTGCCATCCTCGAAAAGAACACAGACTCCAAGATGCGCCAGGTCACGGCGCTAAACAGTTTCGAGCTCTCCCTCGACTGCATGTACATTGGCCACTACGAGGCGATGCGCGACAACTTTATACGGTGCACAGAGCTCAACGACTGGAGTCACTCCCTGTATTACTTTCTGGCAGGCTGCGCCGAGCTGGAGCTGTATCGGAACGCGTTCCACGCCGAAAAAAAGGACGACTCCCAGATCCGGCTTCACAAGGCCAAGGCCAAGGAGCTCTTCCTCAAGGCCCCCACGCTGGCCGGCAAGAAAAAGTTCATGTCCAAGCCGTTACCGTTTGAGGAATTTGTCAAGAGAAAAATCCAAAAGTGGGAGAAGCGAAGCAAAGATCTCAAAGTCGACCTCGTAGACGCCATCGGCATCAGCCCGGTTCAGGAGATGGTCTATCTGTGGAACGGCATCAAGAAGATGCAGACGGCGGAGCTGGAGAGAGCCGTCGGCGTCCTGAACTGGAGCCGCCTGACGGTGCCCGCCGAGACGGCCGACAAGATCAAGGCGGAGAGCGACGAAATTGCCGTTGGGGACCTCTGCTTGGCTGCAGTCTATAGAGCACTGGGCAGGCTCGACGAGGCAAAGGAGCTGGTCAAGACGGTGCTTGCTATTGACAAGTAAGTTGTGGACCGTGTTCAGTACAGTATACACAGACTGACAATGAAAACAGAACCGCTTTCGACGGCAAGATCCACGACGACTGGGCGCAACCCGCGGCAGCTTACGAGACGGCCGTGCTAGCATGGGTCGAACTGCAAAACGCCAACAAGGCAGAGACGGCGGCGTCCAACGGAGATGCGACCAAGGACGCGGACGCGTGGCGTCGCCAGAAGACGGACGAATGCCAGAGCTGGCTGGACAAGTGTGCCGGCTGGGGAACTTACATCTTGGACGCCAGGATAGGCATGAGGGTACAAACGGGCATGGATACGCTCCGGTGGTATAAAAGGGTAAAAGGCTGGAGTTTGGAATAGAAAACATGTGCACCACTGCAAACAATACCAATACTATACATCCTATGAATCATGATGGGTACAGGTCCATACATCAAGAAATAAAGAAAGAATACGAGCTTATTAACAAGTCAAGCGCCCTTTTAGATTCCAGTCCAATCTATCCCGAATGGGCACGCTCAGGGACTTGTTGCTATCTACGAAGTCGCCTCGGAACACATCCCAGACTGTCGCGTTTCCAGATACTTCTGTAGTACGCCACGCTATAGAAAGCCTATCTTTCTAAAGCTACGATATGATGATGCTAGCGACATCCAGAGAAACGCCCTCGCAGCAATAATTCTCAAAGAACTTGCATGCTTTTCTAGCATTGTGTTTTTCACCACCAACCGTGTGGTGTCGTTTGATCATGCCATGAAGTCTCGTATTCATCTAGCTCGTACTTGTGACGCTCCAAGAATCAATTTCCGTCGGGGATTCTGAGAGCAATCTCTCAAAATTTTCCCAAACGAGGAACGGGAGTTGGTGAGTTTGACGAGGTAGCCAATGCGCTCAAAAAAGTTCGTTGGATGGGCGATAGATTCACAATTTTGTAAACGCGGCGAGAACGATTGCCCTGTTCCAAAGGACGAAATTGCGACCAAGTCAGATTGAGACAGTGCTGAATGTAAAGTGAGCGTCCGAGAAGATATTGAGAATAAGGAAGAAACATATTGATCAGCTACGGCGACATAAACAAGCATGAATGGCGTCTTGCGCCAGAATTCCATCCTGTCTAGAAGCCCGGTGCGATTGTGGAATAAATACCGCGATATATTAATATAGCGAGACTGTTCTTATTCAAAATATGAAATCATACAGCGCAGATAATCTTTCTTTTCAACTGAAAACAGACCACACAACACCAAAGTAGCAAAATGACTGCTCGTTATAGTCATCTCAAGTGGGTCTGTACTCCAACGTCCTAGCTCAACCGTTCATGCCTATATTCATGGTACAGATTGATTCGACGCATCTTGATGGCGTATGGAGTTTGGGTATTCGTGGATACTATGAATCTTGTATTCTTCAACCGTCGTGGTATCTTTGTCCGACCTTTTACGAATGAACGCTGCCTGGTTGAGTTCAAGGCATCAACATAAAACAAAATTGCCCGTCCCAGCCAATGGCGGGGCCTCATCTTGGCGTGTTACGCAACTCTACTCAGCACGGCTGTTGATCTGACATCCAGACCAGTTTTGAAGAGAAATTTCGCTGCCTGATGGGTTCTGATCTTTATATAGGTCATCTTTATGATCATGTTCGCATGGACAATTTCATCGTACTGCCCTTACCTCAAGTCGAGAGATTTCGAGTTTTTGTTTCATTGATTTCAAAATGGCTTCTCATGGCATGTATAATGCCGCAACACTATGCAAAAGGCAAGTCCAAACATCACAGATTCTCCAAGATTCAACTTGCCTCAATATATATTCATACGTCTTGTAGGTTGGAAGCCGTGACAGCACGGCTCGAAGACATTGTGGCGACACTGGATAGGACTGCAGGCGCCGGCGACGTTTGGACATCAACAGCCAGAGAACACCTCGCGGATGCTTTGAAAGTCGCACACGGTGTCAATACCTCTGCAAATTTAACAGAGAATGACGAAGCGGGTCAGTCCGTCGCTTCAGATCTCCAGGATTTCGACGTCTTCCTCGACTCGACAGTCAAGCGCTACGTCAACCTGAGCCAAGATATCGGCGGCCCAGTCGCCAAGCAAGCCCAATGCGTTCTCCTCGGGCTGCGAGAAGAGCGGAAAATCATCGAGAGCATGTCGCGGATGAGCAAACCCGACTCTGCCGCGCTCGACTCTCTTTTCGGGCCTGTGGCCCAAGCCATGGCAGTAGCCAAAGCGACCAAAGACGCAAACCGCGGCCACGCACTGTACAATCACCTGAGCTGCGTCGCGGACGGGATCATGCTCCTGGGCTGGATGAAGGTTCAGATGCGCCCTTTCCGGCACATTGATCAGATGCTGGAATGCGCGCAGTATTTCGGCAACAAAGTCAAGATGGATCACAAGCAAAAGTCAGTATCTAACCTTTGGACACTTACATGATGGAAGAAAGGCTAACCGATACAGAAACTCGAGAGACAGGGAGTGGGTGGAGGCGTTTTTCAGCATTTTCCGCGACCTTTCTGCATTAGTAAAGCAGCATTATTCGTTGGGAATCAATTCGCAGGTAGGAAAGAAAGAAATCCGATGATTGATACAAGATAGAGGCGCTTGTGATTCAACGAGCCAGATATTGGATGAAAGAACGGTGAGACAAGCAGTCTGGACATCTATAGTATCGTCAATCCATCAAGTCACATACATATAAAGCGGATCTTGGTGCTCCACTTCACCACAGCATATAGTCTAGACGGTCCAAGACCATTTATCTAGCACAGGTCATCATACGATTCTTGTCACTTTGGTGATGCCATTACCGTCGTGAGTCGTGTTGGTGGTGATAGTCTGGCGAGATCTCGTACAACGTCTGAGCCAGGTCGACTGATTCTCGTGTCGAAAATATTGTTCGGACTGACGGAAGCTGAATCGGAATATCGGGACCGTGTCGAGACCCCAATATTTTGCAGATACTGACAGTAGGTAATCTCTTGCATGAGTCAACACATGGCTAGTGAAGAGCACATGAGATAGGGAATGCGGATTCCGATCAAGCATCACGTCCTAAAATAAAAACTGTCGACCCAGAATGTACTCATTGGTCTGCGTTCAAAGTTCTGGAAGATGAAAAGTTGTTGTTCAGGATTCAACAGTATCATGGCTGGTCGACGTGCTTGTCAAATAACATGGAAACCAAGCGTCAGGGTAGAAATATGAACGCTTGAAAGGGAGTCTCAAGACATGAAAACAACCTTGGGCTGATCTTTTGAAGTGGTATAGTCATGATCAAGGAAGCATGAACATTCTATGCATATCTCAAGTGGCAAAGATTCAACTTGCAAATACAGAACCACATACTATACAATGGCAGGCAATGCAGATAGACGTCACTGCCAGGGTATCATCAGCTGAATATCATGCAGTCCGCGCCAAGTGCAGACCGAGGACGTGAGTATGTAGCAAGATCCATAGGGTTCCTTCTTCAGAAACCATAGACCTGTTTCGCGCAGAGCATTCACTGTCTTTACAAACAGAACGACCTGGCAGAAAGTCTAATTCTATACTCTCCCAAAACATGAATCAATCCCCAAGAGATACCAAGATTCTATAGACGTCCCAGAGTGTCCAAGATCTCACAAATCCAAAGTGCTAAGCCGTTTCAAGCGGGCCAAGCAGTGTGGGACGCCTGTTCAGGCTGGACCTCGGTTATGCTTGGTTTACCTGGCCCGCCCCCCGGACATGCGCTGTACCGCCTGGCGGACATGGACTGGGCCGCTCTCGTCGCAGCTTGGCTTGCCTCGCCCGCTGAGCTGGCTGCAACCCTACATTGTATGATCGATCAGACGACACTGGCACCACCAGAGCTCTGTTCTTGTCTGCGCAGTTGTAGATCCAACCCGGGAGTAGATCTACCCCCGCTGCATCTTCCAGTCTGTATGGCCTTCGTACTCTGTACTCTGTATCGTAGGATTCACCCGCGTTAGTCTCACTGCGGGCTGGGACAGGCCGCTGCTGGCCCATTAGCGGAACAATTAGGAACGCCTCGGGTATGACTCTGGGGGTGTGGCATGGGAGCGCTGAGATGCGGCTGCTCCAGTAGCACGCTGGGCAGGTTGGTAGATCTTGCCCGGGTCTCCTAAACAGTCACAACCGGGGGCCTGTCTTTCGATATTGCGGTGTCCAAGGTTTCAAGCATGCAGAAAGGTACATAATCTCTATACTCCCCGGGAGAATCGCCTCACTTTTCCTTCTTGTCGTGTGATGTTTTCTATTTGTTATACATCTCTCATGCAGGGCGACGGTAGTATTTACTTATTACATGTTATTTATCGACTGGGTAAGAGTTCGGCTGGCCCCGGTAATAGATTTATTGGGCAGTGCAAATCCAACCCTCGCTACAATGTCTCAGCGATCAGTCCGGCCCTTCTCCACCATCTCGGGAGTTCACCCGGCATATTTGCCTGGCCTTCACAAAGCTAGCCGGATGGAAAAGAAGCTGTACGTTTATTGACATCGTGTCCTGAAAATATACCCACCCAGAGGAAAGAGAGACAGACACCTCTTCTCCCACGGCAGATGCGGTTGTCCAAGATGTTGATTTTGAAAAGAGTCCCCGCGGCAGTGGCGACAGTTAGCATCGGTAAGTTACCTACCTACTGCTGAGAGGGAGTCTGGGGAAGGGCTCGCGTCCTGCGAGATTCCCCGGATTTTGGAAAGAGTGGCACCCCCAGTTTCCGTCTCTTCGCCGAGAAAGCTCACCCCTCCATAGGTTACGGCATCGTCAAGTACAAGCAGACACAGGCTGGCCAGCAACAGCAGCAGCAGGCCCAAGCAGCGCAGCAGATGGAGAGCTCGCGACAAGCCGAAGCGGACATCATGATGGCAGCATATGGCGACCGTTCGAGCCTGGCAGAGCTGGAAGCAGCAATGAAGGCGTACGAACAACAGCGACCGCAGCGCTGACCCGCATGCTCTCTGGAAATAAAAGAGAGACCGCGGCAGCCGTTCTTGGGTTCGAGAAATCATGAGCCCGAGATTACCAGACGCATCCGGAATTCAGATCAGTACACGAATCCTTGATTCTATGGTGGTGGCGGCGATGCACGGTAATTCTGCATCGATGACACTTTTATGGCACTTTTATGGGAGGCCGCAGACATGACGGTCTTTCGCTCTCGGTTAAATTGGCCGCGGATGGTTACCAGGCCCCTCCAAGATGACGGACTGGGCTGCCGACAAATGTCTCAGTGGCAGTCTGATCAACTGGAGAGTGACAATTCGAACATGATGGTATTGGCTGAGAGCACACACACGAGGAAACCACGACGTCAAAATGAGCTTCCTCAATGGTGAGGATAAGCAGTTATTTTATTCTTGGTGCTGGGTCTGGTGATTTGGACGGTTTGACGACAGGTCCAAATGGCTGATGGCTGCAGGTGTGCATACCTACGTGGTGGCTGTTGGGCGGCGCGGGTTCCGGACACTCCAAAACAAGATACCCCCATGAAGTCCTGAGACATAGAACTCTCTACATCTCCCCTCGTCTGGACATTTTGTTGAGCACGATTACGTTAATTTCTACCTAGTGTTAAATCAGACAAAACGCAACCTCACATGTTCCGTGGTGTTATCAATAATTCCGGTGGTAAATGCCATGCTGGATTGGCCAGTTTGCTTTTCTAGCTAAGAGTACAAGTGAAGCAACGTTTCGGATTCAGTTTATCAAGAAAAAAAAAAACCCCCCTCGATTGCAGTGACGTTCCAAGAGTATAAAAAATGATTGGCCCTACTATTGCCAAGAGCTAATCTTTTTGATGATCTCCTCTATCTATCGTCTTGGACTGGCTGTAACCCAACTTTGGCACAATGTTCTTGGTATATTTATGACTGTACAGAGTACTGAGCATACGGCATTATATAGCAGTCGAAATTGTATATCGACTGCGAATTTTCCTACATCATCTGTATGGTGTGGCTTATAATCTTTCGAACCAAAAACTCCGAGTCTGGGTATGATCATCTTGCATGACGAGAGATTACGTTGAATGATTAATACTATGCGAAAGAAGAAGAAGAAAATCCCTCTTCCTTCGAATACTAGCTCCACAGTTTCGATGCGAGCCTTAACCAGGCGCAGATCTCTCTCGGATTGGCGTCTCCCATTGGTGCGCGTTACACCTTTCTCCAGTCGCATAGGATTATGGTAAGGTCCAGGCGTGGGATGGGATCGCTAAAATCTGCTGCAGATATCGCCCAATTCCTCGCTTACTCGAACAAATGCGTCGGAACTCTACAACTACGGGCTAGTTCGAGTACATACATGACGATACAAATCCTTGCTAGGCGCGTATAGCTTATACGGTGCCTAGGCAGACGCTGAACGATTCAGCGAGCAGAACTGCAGGAGGTGGGGGGATTCAAGACATGAGGGAACACGGGCGACCCGCATTAATGACGATGCACGCGGGCTGGCGGCAGAGGTGGTGATGTGGGATTCCACCACTTGTTTTGCCCGCATTCTGGAAGTAAAAAAGTCACTTCAGCCCCCCAGCTTCCTCGTGAAATACTTTTCTCTTGATCTTCCTACTCTCTCTATTAAGTGTTCTACTTGCTCGCACACCACAATAGACGTAATTAGACAAGAAAGAAAGACATCGACCATGGCCCCCGAGCACACTAAGAAGACTTACACCCTCGCCTCGGGCGACAAGATCCCCGCCATTGGCCTGGGTACTTGGCAGTCGCCCAACAACGCCACCGCGCAGGCCGTCGAGGCCGCCATCCGCGCGGGCTACCGGTACATTGACACGGCGCTCGCGTACGGCAACGAGCACGAGGTGGGCGAGGGCGTTCGCGCCGCCGGCGTCCCCCGCGAGCAGCTCTGGATCACCACCAAGCTCGACAACCCGTGGCACAAGCGCGTCGCCGAGGGCATCGACAGCTCCCTCAAGAGCCTGGGCATGGACTACGTCGACCTCTACCTGATGCACTGGCCGAGCAGCACCCGCCCCGATGACCTCAAGAAGGCCTACGACGACTGGAACTTCATCGACACGTGGCGCGAGCTCCAGAAGCTGGTCGGCACCGGCAAAGTGAGGAACATTGGCGTCTCCAACTTTGGCATCAAGAACATGGAGAAGCTGCTCAACGACCCATCCACAAAGGTAAGTGATTCGAGAGACAAGGGAAGAAGCAACCCTGGAGACGAATCTATTTATTAACCCAGCGTCCAGATTGTTCCCGCTGTCAACCAGATCGAGCTGCACCCCAACAACCCTTCGCCCAAGCTCGTCAAGTACTGCCAGGACAAGGGCATCCACGTCACGGGCTACTCGTGTCTGGGAAGCACCGACTCGCCCCTGTACAAGGACGAGACTCTGTTGGCCCTGGCCAAGGCCAAGGGCAAGACGCCGCAGCAGTGCATGATCCAGTGGGGCATCCAGAGAGGCTACGATGTTATTCCCAAGTCTGTCACCAAGGAGCGCATCGAGGCCAACTTTGACATTGACGGCTGGGAGTTGACGGACGAGGAGATGAAGAAGCTGTCGAGCTTGCCGGATCGGTTCAAGGTGTGCGGTGACGACTGGTTGCCAGTCAAGGTCTTCTTCGGCGATGACGAATAAACCCCAATTGACGAACCGGCATGAGGGCAGTCTAGATTAATTATATGAGAAATGTATTGATGACATCCTTGCTCGCTGGTTTCTAGTTTCTGGTAGTGACTCCAGTATGCGTAGAGATGTACTTTAAAGCTTTCCCCGGCTGCTCTCCTCGTCCAGGACGGCGGCTATGCTGTCTCGTATCTTGGCAGCTAGCACAACGGCCTCGTCGTCATCGAGCTCCTCCCGTTGACCCCTTCCGAACATGGTGAAGCTCGACCGTAGCTTCCCGCTGGCTCGAATTTCGGGGCGCGGAATCAAGTGGTAATGCACATGGTCGACCACTTGTGCTGCCGCTGCTCCGTTGTTCTGCACGACGTTCCAGTCGCCCACGCCAGTCGCCCGGATCAGGGCTTTGCTGAGGATCCGCAGGTATGTACCCAGCTCGGCAGCTTCGCTCGCGGTCACGTCGGTCAGCTTGGACGCGTGCCGCCGCGGGCACAGAAGCAAGTGGCCCGTGGACAGTGGTAGGATGTCGAGGAAGGCCAAGAGGGTCGGCGTCGAGAGAACGATGAAACTGGCGGGCGCAATCTTTTCGGGGTCGACGAGAGAGGCATCGGCGGCTGGTGGTGACGTCGGGTCAAAGGATGCATACGCGGTCGAGATCTTGCAAAACGGGCAAGGGCTGGCCGGGGGCAACACGGTCGGATCGAAAGATTGAGACGATGCCATCATCTCGTGCATGTGAGGATTCGTTCGCTAGATGATTCAGCTGTGATTGTGGCACAAAGTCGACGCGTGGTCCGTGGTAGATCGCATGCTTTGCGCGCTGAGCAATGATGAGCGATCGTCAGAGCAGGTATCCAAGCTTGAGATGACCACGGGTGGTGCTATAAATCATCGCCGCAGTGTGGATGCATCCTACTCAAGCATTTCAATCACAGTCGGCTGCGCTCACTTCGATTCGAAGAGAAATCGGTATGCCCGAAGATACTGCATTCCTAATGTGTCAATCCTGGTGATTGCTGTTTGAAGGCCGGGGGCAAGCGTCAGGACGATTCAACAACCCATGGCCGAGGTAGAGGGAAGGGCAGGGATTAGTAACAGTATCAACCATCAAAGACGGGCGGCCCCGCGACTAGAGGCCGCAGGAACATACGTACATGGAACACGCAAACACTTGGACGATCAATTATTTCTTTGCTTTCGCCAGAGCTTCCCAATGTGAATGTGGTGTGTGGCTGACTCTCAAGAGTAATAATTATTTCGGAAAATAGAATTACTCAATAACTCGATACTCCTAACCATGTTTATCAAGGCAAGATGCATATTCGCAGTAAAAGGTACGGAGTGCACATGTGTGGCACATGTGTGTTAGGACCGCTGGGAGCTAATGCGCTAAGCAGCCCGCCCCCCGGATTCAATCTGGAAGTGGGGTGACACCCAAAATTCTGCCACTCCAGCATCCTTACCGCCTGAATTTCTCTTTGAAGCCATTCCAATCCGGCGCTCCAGATCGCAACCACCACGAGACAAACAAACGATCGCCACCCAGCAATCGCAGCGCTCACCGCAGCTCACGCAAGCCCAGCGCTCCCCTACGCCATCCATATCTCATCGACTCTTGATCCCACGAACCGACCAACCATGTCTCGCGAGGGCTACCAGATTCCCACCGGCAGCGCCGGCGCTCCGGGCGCTGGCAACGCGGCCTCCGCCAGCCGCGCCATCGAGACCGAGGGCCTCCCCATGCTGTACATCTGCGGCGACTGTGGCACCAAGTTCCCTTTGAAGCGAGGCGATACGATCCGCTGCATTGAGTGCGGTTGCCGCGTGCTCTACAAGGAGAGAACCAAGAGGTGAGTCAAAACATGCGCCGCGGCGGCGACTCCTAGCGGATAAGTTTGCTGACTTTCCGCGACTACTAGAATGGTCCAGTTCGAGGCGCGGTAAAGAAAAAGCCGGTCATTGCCTAATTCTTTGGGAGCGGAAAACAGACCGAGCGGAGCACATGTCACAAACACAAGCCAGTCCACCGGCCTCGCGGCCAGAGCTTGGGCCAGAAAGGATAAATCAACGGCGGCATGCTGGAAAGGTCGCCATACTGTAGCGATCGTGGAAAGGACATTCGGATGCGGCAATCACCTGCAATGAGTTTGTGGAGTTTAGGAGTTTCAAGAGGTTCGGTCATGGAAATCCGGTAAATCAAAACGAAAAAAAAAGAATCACAGTGGTATCATTACGCCGCCCAACCGACCATACACCTTTTCTACGGGTTTGGAAAGATAGAATGAAACAAGACGTACTACGGTGTCAATGTCTCACCGAGTCACTGCCCTTTGTCCTATTGCTGCCTCTGCGTGTGCAGAAACTTTGCAAAGCTTGCCTCATCCGTGTTCGATACTGCACTGCCCTGCATGGCTGCCTCGTATCTTGCCTGGAGTCCTTCGCGATCCATCTCGTCGTCGTCCTCATAGTCGTCTGCGTCATTGTCGCTAGGGACATCGATATCGTCGTCGTTGGCAGCAGCCAGAACGCCCTGGGACGTGCCGGCCTCCTTCGTGTCCATTCCCATGCCCTTCATCATCTTCTCCAGCTCCCTCTCTCTGGTCTTGCGCTTGGTCTCTTCGCGTTCGGCTCGCTTTCTCTCCAGCTCGGGTTGGTAGTCTCGCTTGAATTCTTCGGTCTTGTCCTTGACGGCTGCAAAGAAGTCGTCGACGCCCTGGCCAGTCATGGACGAGACTCCCACGACACTCAGGTGTGTGTAAAACTCCTCCAGCATCAAGCTCATCGAGTTGAGTAGACTGCTCATGTATCCGCTACCACCTCCCTCGCCCTCGACGCCACCAAATGCATTGTTTGCTTCGTCGGACTGGAGAGCTTCCGAGAAGGCGTCGTAATCAGTCATCCAATCCTTTGCAAAGGATGGATCCTTGACATCGGCCTTGTTGAAGACCAGAATCATGGGGAGCTTTGTCTTGTAGAGAATGGAGCAGGCGTAGAGCATGTTTGACATGAAGGTGCTTGTCGAGGCTGTCCGAGGTGTGTCGATGATATACGCAATGACGGTGGGGAATGAAGAGGCCAGCGACTCGAGGAGAATCTGACCAGATGCCGACCACACAAAGACTTCGATTTGTCCAGCTGTTTCGTGCGACATGTAAGTGAGGGCTCGTTGGGGCCATCCATGTTGCGCCGAGACTTACGCGTGTCAACCAAGATGTTCTTGATCGGCTTCTTTCCATCGTCCGGGCTGGATCTCTTCTCAAGGAGGCCCACAATCTGGTCAACCTTGGTGGCGAACAGGTTCAAACTGGTCAAGATGCCTCCGTTGGGTCCAAGGTTGTACTGCTTCATGACCTCTTTGTAGTTGACCGAGTCGCGGATGTCAATGTTGGACTCGAATGGAACGTTCAGGACGGCGGGATCCAGGTTGATGACGTACGGCGGCTCCTTCTGTCCGTGAAGATGCGCGTTGATCCGTTGCATGAATGTCGTCTTGCCTGATCCGGCCATGCCGACACAGACGATGGCTGTGGGTTTATCGCCGCCCGTAGGGGCACTGGCACTCGAAGAAGCCATGAGGGCAGATCTGTGGCTGCTTGAGAAATGGAGTGTGTCGTGCGAACAAGTCCAAAGCAATCATGTGCTGGTTCAATTTGATTCGGATCGTGCGAGGGTCGGATTGTGTCCAGAGCCACTGATGAAGTTGCGATGGCAAAGCTCAGGATGGCGGGGCACATTGGTAAAGAGAAAATCTAAGCGGAGCAATTCCGCCCCCGCTATTGATCCAACATCAAGATCAGTGTGGGGCAGCACTATAACCTACCTGTACCTAGAGGCTAGGTTACTCTGTAGGTACCTAGGTACCTGCAGTTGTTTTTATAAGTGGTTTGACAATACCACGATGCAATATCTAGTTCACACAGCAGTGATGGCTGTTTTCTTGCTCTTCTTTGAACCCGTCCATCTTGTTTGATTTTTTCTTACCTTGATCTATGCCAAAGTCAGATACTCATAAACATTGAAATTTCAGGCTATCCAACAGTCAATTTGCCTTGTTGCATGGATGGTACGGAGACTTGGCACGGCATGAGTACAACCTTGAATGATTTTTCTTATTCACTTCTATCTTTTTATGGCCTTCTCAAATCCAGGTATCGAAATTGCGCAGTGTGTGACACCTTTTGCTCATGTCTTGGACTTTCAGTTTCTCGTTACGATCAGGAAGGCGGGCTTGTGCGATTACCTGCGTCATAACGAACATGAAGAGGCCTCTACCAAATACAGCGTGATGCGCGGTCAATTCTTCTTCTTCTCCCTTTGAGACTCGACAACTGTAAAGTCGCCCGATCCGCCACCGCCAGATCCGCTCGCGCTAGCATCGATCTTCTTTCTTTTCGGACGGCAGGCGGATCTTGGCCTCGTCGGCATGCCTTTGAAATCACGAGTCGATGGATAAAACGCGGGCCATACAGCCTTTCGAGGCCCTACGAGGCCAATGCCCGCGTGTTCCAGCAGTCTGGACTCCCGGACGGCATGGATGAGTCCACCCGCAGCCTGCTCAAAGGTGTCGAACGTGTCCGGGGCGATCGCAACAGTGGTTGCAGGGTCGACAGGTGCCCCGTCGGCCTCGTCCAGCATGGAGCCTAGGCGCCCGAGAAAGGCCGTGTACAAGGTATCGAAAGGCTCCATTTCGCGTTTCCTCTCGGGCATGTATACCGAAGGTTTTTGATTTTGATTTTCATCCCTGTTGTTAGCAGCGCGGACGACGTTCTGCTTCCAGTCGAGAAAGCGGTCGATAAACTTCATCGACCACCCGAACGCAGCTCGTATATCTTCGGGGATCTTTCCGTCTGTCGAGAAAGCCACGTCTCTGATGCGTCTAGCCTGTTGGATAGACATACAGTACATTCTCTCAAACATGCTCTCTGGGTCAATGAGCGAATCCCACTGTTTCGACTCGTTGACCAGACAGTCTTCAGCAATCGATGGTACATGCACTGCCGAGTTGGCTGCTTCTTTTGCTTCCTTTCGCGCCTCGCTTTTGGCCCAACCATAGTGTTCTGGGTGTTCTCTGAGAAAGAAAAGCATCACGCGCAAACGCGCCTGGTGCCATGACTCACTCCAGTCGAACATGTTATCAACCACGGAGCCTTCGCTGGACCTGAAGTAGGCAAAGAACTCCTGGTGGTATTGCTCATTGATTCTGGTGGCGATCCACTCGCGTAGTTCCCCGTCAGTGACCGGCGGATTGAACGGGGTCCTCGGTCGCAAAGTCTGCCCCTCGGGGATTGTAGCCGCTGCGGAAGCCGAGGTCGCCATGTTGAGTCTTTCGATGCGGTGCGGTGAGCTGTTTGTACTAGAGTAATTGCCTATTAGGTGAACAGTGGCGCAAGTCAGTCTTCACGAATGGATGCTCGTCTTGGTCCGCAGTGTATTATATATAAGCTTGCCATAGAATAACATTTGGGTGCTACGCCTTTGTTGAATCGACAGGAGCGGGAATAGTAACAATGCCTTGTTGACAAGTCACAATGACAAAGTACCATGACGGTGGCCCGAGTATTACTACAATTCAGCTCACCCAGTGAACTCTTTGTCTCGAAGGACACCAATGACCGCGATGTCAGCCCAGCGCCATACGTCGTCATCAGATTCTCACCACCGAGTAGGCATCGTGGGTGAACACAAAATTCCCCGGCAGTCTTTCAGTATCTTCGATGCCATTCAAGACGTATTCTATGTGACATTGCCCATGCCCGAATATGACTGTGCAAGGCTCAAGTAATCTCATCACGTACACAATTGTCAAGAAAGAAACACAATATTTGAGGTGGCCGGATTTCTCATTACCTCAACTGACGAGGGATCAAGTCAGGGAGCACATCCACTAGGGACGGCGTGGGAAAGACTAGCCATCTAGACTAACTCAATTCCAAAACAACTGCCCGCTCTCACGATAGCGGAACCAATTCAGCATCACTCCTTTCTCGAGCTTTCACAATCTTTTGACACATAGGAGATGTCATGGCAAGCGAAGAGGTCGCGCCAGCCTGTGGTCCATTCGTCCTCCACGCATGCCCAAAGGCGAGGGCATCCCGGAAGGTTTTGTGCTCCCTGTAATGGGAAACCCTCCATCGTGCCCTTCGCAAACAATAAAAAGCAATGCGGTTGTAAGAAAAAGACAAAACTTCTTCGGTATCGGTGTAAACTTTCCCAATCTTCTGACCGATGTTCTTGTTCTTTCCAAAAACGGAAGAACTGATTGCACAAAACACAAAAATCAAACCCAGCCCAAAGATTCCCAGGGGTAAACAGTGACAAGATGGAGTTGCGATTCGGGTCATTAGAATAGGAGAGAGACGTAGGCAATGAAGATAGCATGTACGTTCATGCCCCATCTCTCTGCGAAAAAGCTTTCATCAAATAGGTCGGCCAACCTCGAAAAGAAGGAAAGGGTTCCCAATCTGATGAGCAAGATCTGTGAGAGATTGAGTGGGGGAGAAACAGCAGAAATCGTCATGAACCTCGTAGCAAAACTCCAATCCTCGCCAAGGTGAACGCTGCAAAGTCAAAGTTTCCCAAAGTGACCAAATTTCGATCGCACAGGGCTTCGTATTCCTTCAGATGGTCTTGGGGGTCCGAGCATTGCTCATCTCCACCACATCGTCCAGATGGTTGCACATGGCGACGAACAGGTCAAAGAAAAGTTTACCGCCCCTTTCCATCTCCGCCTGCATGGTTCCGCTCCTCTTGAATGTCTTGCGACATCGGATGATCAGGGCTAGGTAATGAGCGCGGAGCCTCGAGTCCGAGTCCGGCGTGTTGTCGTAGGCATACTGCGCCGAGCGCAGAATGGTGGAGACGTCGATTCCGCTCTGGAGGCCCTGCTTGCGCAAGGCCAGCTTCTTGAGCTCCTCGATGCCGTACCGTTCGGCCGTGCAATATATGACGGTATCCCTGAGAAGGTGTTGCCCTACGCTGGACATGTAGATTGTCGCCTCGACGGCTCCGCGGCCGCCTCCGTTTTCTGATGGTACCGGGGATCTTCCCGTAGCTGGCCTGGCGTCTTCGAGCTCCCAAGAGTTTCGGTGCTTGTTTTGCAGCAAGCGTGGGTAGTAGTCGCCCTTGTAGAGGTACTCAAGCACAGCAGAAAAGACCTCGGGTTCTTCGTCGGGTATGGATATCCTCTTACTCTGCGCATCGAGGTACTGGTCCCGGCAGACGCGCGCAAAGAACGGCGACTGGCAAAGGACCTCCTCGTGCGCCGCAAACAGTCTTCCTTCTCGGCCCACGGTAAGAGTGACGATAGGCGAGCTGAGAGTCTTCTTGACAGGCATGCTCTCTTCGATAGACCGCTGCAATTTCGACAGCTTCTGTGGATCACCTCGAATGGTGTTCGACTTCTTCATCCTCGACGCCTTGTCGACTCGGTCCTGGGACCGGAACGAGCGCTTGCTGAACATGGCGGCGACGGGGGATGAGCGAGATGGTGGAACAAGTCGAAAACTTTTGTTGAGATGATGATGGACAGCAGAAATCAGACAAGACACTTTCAAGACGGGACAGCCAAGAATGGACCGCCACTTGCTTTAATTATGTGCCCTACTGGCTTCGGTGCAAATTTCAAGAGAGCGACGAAAAGAGTGTACAAGTTGTTGATTCGGAAGAGGATTCCGGGTTTCCGCTAGAGAGTGAAGGTGAGAGTTGACACACAAATGAATGATTGACACGGGTCCGTGCGGTATATTCCAGAGTTCAGTTCGGAGGTTAACGAATGACACTGGAGATATCCTTGGAGGTACTTTGCGACCCTGATGGTTGTGGTGGGGGAGGGAGAACCAAAGGGAAGAAGATCAGAATTGGAGGGAATGGGCCGCGATATTTATAAAGACTGCGCGTTAGTTGCCAGGGTCCCGGGCTGGGGTCTAACCGGGAATGTGTGACTCTATCATCTATGTGCAGGCTGGGGGTGCGGCATTGCAAGTGCCAAGACTCTTCGTGATTCGTTCTTGTCGTGATACACAATCACCCATCTGCAGCGTGAATTCTGGTGAATTGTCTTTGCAGATAGGCACCAGCAGCCTCACCAGCCGCTCTGGGGACTGGAGCCTCGCACTTTAACTCCGGGCACAGGTATGGCAGCATGGGAGGGAACGGTATTCGTTTGGTGCCAGAGGTACCGTACGTACGATACACAGTGATGGAACTTGACACGACAAACTGATCTCACCGACGTAGATGTCAATTGGCAGGAATTATGGTCTTACTGATAATGGGCCCGATCGGGCGTGACACTCTTGGCCCCATGTACTGTGTAAGATCTGCGAATGTGCAGTTTTTAAACCAACAAATACGGCAGCTCACTACTCTGTACGGGATAGGTACTCGACCCAAACAGCACCGCCTCCCTCCCAGCAGCCCAAAGAGCCCGATAGATACCCTGAGGCCTGGGCAGCCGGGCAGATAACCAAACGCCAGCGCTTGGTGGTTGAATGGTGACCAATCAAACGGTGGCACGGTGCTAGGCGATCAACTCCAAAGCAACACCAAACTTTTAAGAGGTCTGTCGAGCTGATTGGGCTACAAATTACAATTGATACCCAGGCATCTGGATAAGATACGTCATCTCGATGGGGTGTTTTGGTCGGTGGCTGGGCCCCGGCTTGTGGGGAGGGACCTCAGTAGCGACAAGGATTTGTGCCATTGCCATCATATTTGACCTGAATACTCCTTTCTTTTCTAGCCCGTCAACTAGTCACGGATCCAGGCACATCAAAGTCAATTAACGTTGAGAACTAAGCTGCCAATTACGTAGGTTAGACAGGCACCAAGGTAGTCGTGCCTCGCAGATTGCAAGTCATTGTAAAAACATTTGCGATTGGCAGCGCGGCACATTGAGGCATGAGTACAATTGTCTTGTCCGGAGTGAGGTTCTACCCGAATTCCTTGAATTGGACACATGACCATATCCTCACCTCATTTTCCAGCCAGGCCTCTTACATCTGTACACGTAACAATGGGTAAAGTGCATGGCCAGCTCTTGTCTTGAACATCTTATTGGTAGCTTCTTTTGAGACCCTTTGAAGTTCCACCGCGAGTTACCGTTGGAGTATACCATCTGTACCCCAGTATATTCGATTTAAGCTTAACATGTGTCCACAACCTTATCTCATACATCATCTGTTCTCCGTACCAATGAAACAACCTTGACTCGAGACCAACATTACAGCACCATACACTGAGGTCCAGAGAGACCTAGGGTTGTTGTGTCGTGGGAAACTTTTCGATACCCAATGTCACAGACGCGGCCATTTTTCGCGTCGACGAAACGGTCTCGAAAGCGCCGAGAACAACTCAGCATCAGCTGTGCGCGGTCATGCTCTCGCGCATGGCAATCAAGCCATACATGTACGAGAAAACTGCAAAGCTAGATTAGCCAGCGTTCCGTCCAGAGTAATGTCGGGCATAAAGACACTTACTTCCAGGTGTCGAAGTGATGAACGCCATGCTAGCAGCGACTGTGGCCTCGGGCATGTTACCCATCTTGGCGGGATTCAAGAAGAAGAGACCCGAGTGGCCAGTGAGGAGCCTTCCGATGCCAGCCCAGGCAAGGTACACTCCACTGGCAAGTACGACACCGGCGACGTGGCCAGCTACAGGCTATCGATACGCATGTCAGAGAAGAAAGGCACCTCCGAGACTTTGGGAAATACCTACAGTCGGACGTCTGATGCTGTTGAGGAACATGACCTCTGCCAGTGCAATGATGGAGGTGACCGACCAAACATTGATGATGCTAAACGCCTTGATCCCGCCTTCCTCGAAAAGACCCTTGTCTACACATCCTGTCAGTGCTATATCAATGTCCGGGTCAAGTATACCTACTGGGATCATAGGCAAGCGCCGTCGAATTTGAGGGCGGTTCTTGGGGTCGCCCGAAGGTAGGTGCTGCGAAGCCACCATTTCCAGTAGGTACAAGGACAGCCCAGTACATGATGGTATTGGTAAAGGTGAAGATGTGGGTGACGGTGTAGAACATGCTGAAGAACAATCTCTTCCGAGAACTTTCGACGCGGCTTGGTGGCGACATCGTGGCGACGGCTTTGTTGCGAAGCCGGGACTAACGGCCATCTGCCGACTCCTCGTGAAGTGGCTCGTCAAAGAGAGAATGCATGATTGTCCAGACCTGTTTTCTCAACGTCAGTCAACAGTGTCGGACCGAATGGGGGCCATGTATCAGGCTCGGAGAACTGACAGTGACCTGGATATTGTATGCGAGCAGCATCGAGAAAGTGACCGTGGAAAATTGGAACGGGATGCGCCAGTTGGTGTGGGAGTCCTCAGTGTTGAGCTTGTACTTCATCGAGACACCAGCAACTGCACTGAGATAGGCGGCGATGAGCAGGCGGACGATCGTTAGGATCTTTGGATTGATCATGCGCCACGATGAATGGCAGGCTCGTAGATAGATATTCTATGAGTGTCAGCACACTTGGGTCGAGCAGAGCAAACATGGTCGAAGTTCAATGTAGCAACTGGCACTTACGTGGCTGTCGGGTTGAGCACTCGCAGGGCGAGGCATCAATGGTGTTGACTCCGACATGCCTGCGATCGACGAGACTTGGGAGTCTGAAGAAAGAGAGAGACTATAGGTTATAGGTAGTGCTGTATGGAAGCAATATTGTCGGAGGGAAAATAAGGATCTGCCAAATGCGCAAAGGAGATTGAGCTGAAGGACTGGAGGTAACGCAATGTGAGGACGGAGACTGCCGGAAGAGAAGAAGGTCAGGCAGCTCATGTCTGACGCAATACGCTGGAAATTCCGAGCAGGAAGTCGAGTGCCCCGGATGCCCTTCGAGGGGAAGACGAGGAAGGGTCGTCTTGAAGTTATGGCAGGAACAATCGTGGTATCAAGAACCGCCCTAATCAATCGATGTATCTTGACCTCGTGAGATAATCCAGGTAGGTTACATAGGTAAGTCTGGTCACTCGTGTACACTGTATCCTCACAGGCGTCCCTTCACTGCATGAACCCGGGCGCTTATTGTATCGGCACCTTCTTCTTCCTAGCATTCAATAGAAGTAGCATCAATTGAATAGAGTAGTTCGGGGTTTTCTTTTTCCTCCCTACTTATGGTGTACCTCATGCATTGAGTTGAACGTGGTTTAGGTTACATGGGTATAGGCATCTACCTATTTGAACATGCATTTTCGAATTGGACCTTGTACAAATGACCGACATACCGGCCAACGGTAGGTATAGTTTTATGCATGGCTTGGGCATTTGATTGAAATATCTGACGGCCTGCACATATTCAGTATTTCAAATATACCGTAGTGTTCAATATCAAGGTGGGTAGGAAGAATTGTCTGTTTGATTCTCTGCACCATCCGGTCTTTAAGGTGGTCCTGGCAAACTCCACCCCACCTGCATATGAATTAGGTACAGCAGCCGCAATTGAGACCCCTGCCCGCTAAGGTAAAAGCTCGAGGCCGTTGCTACCTACACTAAATCGTCAAGCCTTAAACCCTGAAGCTTTGAGGACACCTAACCTCACGTCCAAGAAACAGCCGTCAGCTTGTCGCGAACAGCTATAAAGTAGCTGTGCCCAAAGCAAATTCTTCGACCACCGGTTCGCAGCGCTTCATTATCTCTCTAGGACGTCAATACCACGATCAACACTTTCCTAGTACAAATCACCGGCGAGCAAAAATGGTGGCTGCACTGCAAAACCCCCGGCAGATGGCCGCGCAGTTACTCAACTTTGGCCTGATTCTCTCGACCGCGTTCATGGTACGTTTGCTTTTGAAAGCTCTCTACCACAGGCCGTCAGAGGTTCTATTGCTAACATGCGATACCCCGAATAGATGTGGAAGGGCCTCTCCATCGCCTCCGACTCCCCCAGTCCCATCGTCGTCGTTCTCTCCGGATCCATGGAGCCGGCCTTCCAAAGAGGCGATCTGCTGTTCCTCTGGAACCGCAACCTGGTCGCCGAGACCGACGTGGGCGAGGTTGTGGTGTACAATGTCAAGGACAAGGACATTCCCATCGTGCACAGAGTTGTCCGCAAGTTCGGGACAGGCGAACACGCCAAGCTTCTCACCAAGGGCGACAACAACGCCGCCGACGACACAGAGCTGTACGCCATAGGGCAAGACTACTTGGAGAGGAAAGACATCATTGGTAGCGTGTTCGCGTACATACCATTTGTGGGCTATGTGACGATCATGCTCAGCGAACACCCGTGGTTGAAGACGGTCATGCTGGGCATAATGGGCTTGCTGGTGGTATTACAGAGGGAATAGAGATATTGACTCCTTGCCAAGGGGCGATGCAGAAGAACAGGGAAGAAAAAAACAGGGGACTACGACAATCAAGATACCCATGATGGCATTTAATCAAGCAGCAAAGACAACCAGTCCAATCGCGTGATGCACGTAATTGGCTTTCCCTGGTATGATGCATACGTAGAGTCGTCATGCCTCCAATGATCCATGTAAATTATACAGATCTCGAGCTCTGCTGTCGCTAACTATCCGACAAAACACTCGTCCAGTCAAACTTGTTCCAGCGCTTCTTGAAAGTATCTGCCCTGTTATCCTCTTTGCGCCATCGGCCTTGCTTCTTGATCACATCCGGCATGACATCCAGCATGCCGCCAAGGATCTCTCGGGCGAACAAATCACCCTTTGGCCAGCGGTTGGCATCCTCAACAACGTGGCCAAGACCACCATCCAGTGTGAACCACGCATGGAAGTAGGGCATCTCCTTGGCAATGGACCGCCGAAACGCAAGTTTGCCCAGTCCATCTCTTGCCTTGGCTCCCGTATCGATAATTTTCTTGTGCTGGGTCCATTCCTCGTCGGCCGAGAGCATGGCTTCCTTGAAAAAGGCTGGCGCCGTGTCGCCCTGCTCGTATGGAATAGGGACAGCTTGCAAGGCGGCGTGCATGTGTCGCTGTGGTGCAGCTGCGTTCTCGTAGAAAACGACCTCTCGCCCTTGGTCGTGGTACATGCGCGTCAAGCACTTCATGAAATTGCGAATCTCTTCCCACTCGTCATCGTCGCATTCCAGCAGATTGGTGCGATGCTGAATTGGAACAATCACCGCGCCCCCCTCGGCTAGTTCTGGTTCCGTGGGCAGGGTGAGATAGACGCGGGTGGCCAAAGAGATCATTGGGGCAACCGGCAGCTGGTTTCTGTCCTCGTGATGGCAAAGTTGGCATTTGTCGAGGATGCTGTTGATCTTCTGGTATTCGTTTACCGCCGTGTTTCTGAGATTGATCTCCGACTTTTGGATACGCTTGGCAAGCTTTTCCGCGTTCTCGTCCATGTAGTCGAGGTCATTGTCGAATTTGCCGTCTTTGGCGATGCGCTCAGCCAGCCGGAGACCCTCGCCTCCACGCTGACCTCGAGTTCGGCGCTCTTCGCGTACCATGTCCTCAATGGTCATCTCGTCGTTTTGTTGCATGTGACCCCTTTCACGGCCTCGCTTGTTATCCACTGCCTTGGCCTCGTTTCTAGTCCCGGCTAGCAAGCGATTGTCCATAACATTAAGGACGACGTCGCTTGACCCATGGGCCGCAAAGGCGGCGGCAGCCTCGTTATACTCTGCTTCCAACTTGGCAGCATCAGGTGCTTTTCTCAATTTTGCCTTCATCATTTGTGCGCGCAGCTTGTTGAGTCCGGTCTGGTCGATGGTCGCAGTAGCCGTTCGTGTGGCATCATCAGGAATGACGGTGCCTTGGTCAATCTCTCTCTGCTCCAAAGCCGGATGCTGTCTTGATTCGTGCACACCGGCCTTGAGCTTTCGTTCCTGGAATAGCTCCCCACTGGGCTTGTCCTTGCCCACGTACCCTTGGCCGTACGTTTTGCGGCGTTCTAGCTCTAGTTTTTCTTCTCTGGCGTCGTCAAAGTCTCGTAGGCTTCCGAATCTCTCTGCTGCCACTTCATCAACAGACTGTCCAGTCTGCTCTGCCAAGTTATACACGGCCTTGAGTTTTGTCATTCTCCATTGGCTACCATCATCGCCAAATGTGTAGCTGACGTCGTGTTGGGCTGGTCGTTCCAGAACGTCCAAATGCTTCCCTTCATTCAGGTGTTGCAGCTCGGTCGCGTTGACCTCTCTGGAATGAATGGCACGCGCAGGCTCTTTGGCTGGCGGTGGAGTCTTCTCGCGCTTCGTTCCTCTCTGCGTGTAGTCAACACCAAGTGCCGACGGATCTGTCATCCAGTCATCGCGAGCCAATTTTTGGTTTATGCCGACAGCTGAGACTTCCTCATCAGGAAGAGGGAGATCTGCCTTGGGATCAGAGTCTTTCACGTGGGCCCGCTGTTGTTGAGATGATCGTGCTTCCTCTTCTCTGTGGTGATGCCTGTCGTCTCGGTCTCGATGATGGTGGCGCCTGTGCTCCTTCGTGCCGTCTTCCTCATCTCTAGAGTGCCTTGATCGTTTGTGTCGATGGCCGTCTTCATGACTGTCTTGGTCTCGTTCCCTAGAGCGGTGATGGTGTCGATGTCGATCATGATCACGGTCGCGGGATCTATCTCTGCGCGAACGGTGCTTGCGACTGGCGCGATCTTGGGCGCGATCTCGTTCTGCCTTTTCTGCTGCAAGCGACTTTTCAAAATCATCGAGACCGTCCATGTTGTTTCCTGTTTCGTGTGAAAAGCCCCAACTCAGAATGCTCCTTCGACTTGGCTACACGCGGCGTATGTATGCTTCAAAGGTATGCATCGCAGCTATGACGGAATTGGAGGTACCTAGGTAGGTAGTGGAAGATTCAAGGTACCTTGGCAGCTTGGTAGGTAGCCAGCTAAGGTAGCTGGGCGCCCGTGTGCCTCGAACCAAGCTGTTCTGTGGCGCTATTCTGCCTCCTGATGCACACTGTAAATGACAGCAGCAAGCCCATTTGGCTCTTTTCAACGGATTCAGCTCAGTCTATTGGCCTATTCCTGGATTCAAGGTTCTGGCAACAACCAAGGACATTGGAATACCAGTCGTTACATTCCCTCGCTGTCTCTTCCAGTAATTCCGTTCGGTGTCCAGTTGAACATTGGTTGGAGGCAAAACTCGAAAAATCGTGGCCAACCCAGGTATTCGAACCTCGAACCCTTCGTTGCAAAGCGCGCGGGGAAACACCAGCCAATTTTCTACTGTTGCCTCTGGCGCCCCTAAAAATTAAAAAGCTCCCCACTTGCCCACTGCACCATCCAACCCGTATTTGATCTGCCTCCCTCCAGACTCGCCCATCCCCACCATCGATTTTCCCATACAATTTTGCAACTCACCCAACATCGCTCATCGCAGCGAATACCAACCACACGCGCCTTACTGTGTATGGCATCTCAAACACCATACCAGCACTTAGACGCAACGGTGCTTCACAGTAATTCAGCCAACGCCTGCGATTTGTCGAGTAGTCGCGATCAACACATGACCATTGCTTGAAAGTCGCACTTTAGTACTCAGCTCTACCTTGTCGCTACTGCAATCCACCAATCCCGAGCCCGGCTGCCCGCGACAGGCATCGTCTGTCCTACCGCAGGCAGCCATGTCGTCCTTTTTCAAACCAAACAAGACTCGCAAGACGGGCTTCTCGATCAAGCCCAAGGGAGCGGCGAACAATCGTCTTCGAGATGCTGTGCAGCGTCTTGATCGCCAGATGAGCGTGACTGGCTCCCCGGCACCCGAGGGCCCCACTGCTTCCGCCACGACTTCCAATGTCGTCCCTCCAAGCCGCCGCACATGTCCAAATCCGCAGTGCTCCAATCCTTCGGCACCAGTCGACGAAGGTTACTGTACCGGTTGTGGTCGGCAAGTCGAGACTCTGGAAATCGTCAACGAGATTCAATTTGGTGAGAATGCTGCCGGAGCCGCCGTCCTTCAGGGAAGTTACATGGGCGCGGATCAAGCTGCCGCTCGCCTGGGAGGACCCGGAATGCGCCGCATAGGTGGTGTGATTGGCGACTCTCGAGAGCGAGTCATTCGAGAGGCCAGGACCATGATGGCTCAGTACGCAAATCAGCTGAAACTATCTGACACTGTCATCAACGAAGGCATTCAGATCTTCAAACTGGCTCTTAGTGTGAACTGGATCCAGGGTCGAGGCATGATCAAGGTCGTTCCCGTTTGTCTCTATGCCGCCTGCCGAAGACAGGACAGATGCCGTGTCATGCTCATCGACTTTGCTGATCTGGTCAAGGTCAACGTTTATGAGCTTGGTCACGTCTTCAAGGGTCTGAACGATATTTACGACTTTAGTCAGAACAAGATCAAGGCCATCATTCCCGAAGATCTCATGTATCGCTTTTGCGACAAGCTCGACTTTGGCGATATGACTAGGGATGTCGCGGAGCTGGCTGCACGATTTTGTCAGCGCATGGGTCTTGATTGGATGGTTATGGGCCGTCGACCTTCCGGAATCTGCGGCGCTTGTATCTTTCTGGCTTCTCAGGTCTGGGGCTTTCGTCGGACAGTCAGGGAGATTGTATACGTTGTCAAGGTCACCATGCACACCATTGAGCAGCGCCTGGACGAGTTCAAGGTTGTGGAAAGCAGCGACTTGACGATTGAAGACTTTTTGAAACAAGAACTTTTGGAGTCGCGGCACGACCCACCTTCGTTCTATCGAACGCAGGCCGAGTATATCCAGAAAATGGAGCAACGCGAGGCAGAGAGTGGACGAAAGAAGAGAAAGCGCACAGTTGAGGACATCGACGGCGAGGACGACGACGGAATCCATAGCGGCAGTCTGCCAGGCGAGGCGCAGCCGCCGCGTCGTTCTACACAGTCCATGCCACCTCCCCCGCTCCCACTCCCTGACACATCCAGAGTGCCTCAGGTTACACAGTTCCTGGAAAGATCCAAGGATCCAGAGACTGGCCAAATGATTCTTGAGGCTTTTGATCCCAACAATATCCCAGCTCCAGCACCTCGACTCGCCCCCGCCGACGAAAAGGACGTCATAGATGTCGTAGACGCAGAGAACCCCACAGGCGAGGACGCAGTTGACCACTTGGCCGAGGATTATGCTGATAAAACCAACCCGACCACGGCTGAGAGTACGAATGAGACCGCCCAGGCAAAGCGTCGCAGAGGCAAGCGAGCGCCAGTCGAACCCCTCCTGACCTTTAATGAGGAGTGGGAAAATGCAGAAGAAATGCTTGTGCAGCAAATTGACGAGGTTATCAGTGATCCTAGCAGTGATACGCATAGAAAAGCACTCGCTACCGCTGCCTATCACGCTCGCGTCAAGGCTTCCTGGGCACGATCACAGCTCCCCCCGCAGCAGACCAAGATGGATGAGACCATTGATCCCTCCGAATTTGCCGACGATCCCGAGGTCCAGAATTGCATGCTCGGTCCTGAAGAAATCCAAATCAAAGAGCAGATCTGGCTCAACACGAATAAGGACTGGCTTCGGAAGCAGCAGAACAAGCTTTTTGAAAAGGAGATGGAGGCACTAGGTCCTCAAAAGAAGAAGCGCAACCGCCTCAAGAAGCCACGAATTGGCGAGGGACAGCTTACGCCCGCCAGCACTCCAGGTGAAGCTGCAGTCACGGCCATGAAGAAATTCACCATGAGTTCACGAATCAACCTCGACGCGATTAAGGATCTGTTTGCCGGGGCCGGTCGAGGTGGGCCAGGCAGTGTTGCGCAAAGCAGTCGTGCCGAGAGCGAGGATGGTAGCGATGTTGGCAATGCGCCCGAAAGGCCTCAACCGAAAGCTAAGCAACAGACAGCCACGCCAAGCAAAGACGTCGGGACTGGTGGGAACGAGGAAGAGGGGGAGGAGGAAGAGGAAGACCAGGAGCCTTACGATGATGATCAAGGCTATGGAGACGACTACCAAGAGTATGACGAGGGAGAAGATGAATGGTACTAGGGTGGCAGAGCTTTCGCGTATCATGCACACTTCAGGCGTTCGGTCCCAGCAGATTTTCCAGACAACAGATACCCAACACGGACAGCGTAGACTGAATTCTCACATATATAAGACAATCTTCTTGCGGCTCTGCGCTTTGCTTTCTGGCTGGCAGTAGCTGGACCTGTGACAAGAACGAGCCAGCCTATCACGGTGCAAAGTCTTGCGGATTCTTCTGGGTTTTGGTTTCCTCAGAAAGAACCGCAACAACATGCTGCAAAGCAATGTTTCCCTTACAAATAACTCCACCTCATTCAGGGGCTGAACAATGGGACGATAGGGCTGTTCGTCGAACGTATTCTCCACCGGTGACTTGTACGAGTGCAAATAAAAAGACCGTGAAGCAGCGACTCCCCAAGATCTGAACACGATGCAGGTTTCTGGTCCATCACTTTTCATTTCCGTCCTCGCTTGCTACAACTTGAGACGGCACAACGGTGTGCTGCGCATTTAATTCGACATGGCGTCAAGGTACGTTTTCCTCCCGGCCGAGTGGGGTTGTTTGAGTCCAATAACGAACGGCCGGACAGCCCAGAGCAGAAGTTCTTCGACTTGGTGCAGATCGAGGGGCACGTGGAGGAGAGCGTCGTCGCGGCTGTCTTTGACGAGCTCAAGCCCATCACGATCGACTTTCTCGTCGGGAGCTGGAAGGGCGGCAGCTTCGACACGGGGCACCCTGTCCACCAGCAGCTTGGCGGCATGCAGTGGGCCGGCAAGGACTTCCGCGATGTCGACGACGTCGACCCGGTCATGGTCTTCAAGGACGGAGCCCGTGTCTGGGAGAGCGAGTTTGGCCACGCAAGAGTCCGTTTACTTCCTGGCCCCCCTTCGCACTGACTGCTTGAGATCCGCGAAAAGAGCTAACCAGAATACTTGTTATCCATAGTTGCGCGAGGTCAAGTTCAGGGGTCAAGTCTCGGCAGCCATGGTCTACGACAACTTGCCGATTATTGATCAATTCCGCTACGTCGATCAGGACACGGTCATTGGGGCCATGGACAACAAGATTCTGAAGGATGCAGACACCTACTACTTTTACCTCACCAGGATGTAAATCATTAGCCAGCCGTCGGTATATGTTTTGGCATGTCCTTCAGCTTTCACTGTTGATCATTGAAGTGTGACCTGGATCCAGTCATCCAAGTTGCCAGAGTCATTCTGAACACGGGCAGATGTTCAATGAAAGCGTAGGCATTACAAAATAGGAATCGCGCCTAGAATCCACAGGCCCAATCATACTGTTACCTTTTACCAAACCCGAAATGACGCTAAGTACCTATTCTGTATCGGACTGTTTGGATGGACTATTTTAGTCTCCTCGAAATCCGGGGTAATGGCTGCCGAACCGAGGCACCACTCAGGGACCGCCATGCCCCATCTCATATTTCCCGAAACAGATGCCGAGCCGGAGGGCAGAGCTCTCTGAGATTCCGGGGGGCGGCCAAGAGGTCTTCAGGGTGTGGCGGGATTCTGATTAGGGGAAAGAAACATTTCCCATAATCAAGGTCTCTATATGCCACTTCGCACGAGTAGTCAAGGTTATTGTCTACCTCACACGATGAAACATACCGAGTAGGGTGTGATTTCGGTGGGAACGCTCAAGTCTAGAGATTTCCCAAGGTTCCCTTTGCACACCCTTTTTCCTGGACGGAACAGGTAAGTAGATATATCACTGACGAGACAAGGACCATCCACTTTTCAACCCGGGATTCCCTCTGACTAGTAATGTGTGGGGTAATTCAAGACTAATCCCTCACCATACTATGCGCGTCCTGGTCGGTGATGTTGGCTAATTCGGAAAAGCCGTTAGGACAAGCCGAAATGAGATGCGCCCAAGACCTGAGCAATGGCCTCCACTTGCCGATCCGATTGTGTTGACCAAGAGTATATCATGACTACATGTTCGCCTTTTGTCCAAGTATCTCTAACCATCCCGTTGACAGGTGCCGTAATCGCGCAAGTACTATCCGCGCGCCGGGACAATGTGGTTGATTAATTGGGTTCTGTCGATCGGCTTACTGCATGCGGTCTGTTCGACTGCTGCGACCGTGCCAATAGTCGAAGGGTATGTTCAAGGAAACTCTACGAGAACTTGGAATCAGACACTGACTCGGCCCGTAGTAGAGACTCTGATACGAATGTGTTTGTACCTGTCGGTGTAAGTGTGGGGACGAACCTTGTCGTCGATACAGACAACTTCACAGCTTTCACCTTGGATGGCGAAAAGTCCCTTGCGACACTAGACTACGGAAGGGAGCGCGCGGGCTACCCGTTCTTCGTTGTCGCCGAGGTGGGTGAGCCGGTGCAGATCGAAGTCAAGTACAGCGAGGCCTTCATCGCGCTGGACCACCCCTGGTCGGACGGGCCATATTCCTTTGCGACTGGACTGTCAAACTCCTTTCGCGTGGAGACGTTCAATGTCACCACGGTAGGTCGTTTCTCTGCACCGCTCATCCAAGGTGGGCAGCGGTGGCAGTCAATCAGATTGCTGTCGGAGGGCACCATTACCTTTTCTGAAGTCGGCTTCGAGGCGACCGTGGACACCACAGAAGTTTCTCAGTTTCCCGGTCAATTTGCGTGCGACGACGAACAGCTCAATGAGATCTGGAAGCTCGGCGCAGTGGCTGCCTCTACCGCCTGTGTCGAGAAGGGCACACAGAAGGCAAGCTGGGAGATCGATCCCGAGAATGGGGCGTACATTAGATCGCAGAGGGCTTCTCAGGCGATCTCTGGGGCTTTCCTGTCAAACTATACTTTGGTCTTCGAAACCATGATCGAGCGAGGCGGTGTATGGTGGTCTGTTGTACGTATAGATACCAGACATGTGTTTGAACGAGTGCTGACATTGATGGATAGGCATTTCCTTTCGGTCGTGGAGAAGGTCTTCAACTACAGCTTGTCAGCGAACTTCCAGAAAGCTCGACCTTTCTCAATACGAACACGACTCAGTCGCCTGCCAACTCCATCTTGTTGTCTTGGGGCTACGACTTTGTCAACCAAACGACGCTCACATCTTACTACCTGGACACATTCGCCGTACCCTTTGCTGTCGAGGAGGGCGTTTGGCACTCCGTCTCCACGGCCCTTACCCCAGAGGGCCGCATCGTGGTCACGGTGGACAACCAGCTCGTCTTCAACGTTTCCGTGGTCGACTATTACACTCCTTCGGCCGTGTCCTTTGACGGCAGCTTTGGTTTTGGCGCCTGGCAAGACCAAGCGGCATACGTGCGAAACGTTGAAGTCACAGACTCGGCCAACGGCAGCACACTCTACACAAACCCAATGACAACTTCGGGTGTACTTGCCGAGCACGGAGTGCAGGACAATGCCGAGTCCGTGTGCCTCGACGGGCCGAAGCGTGATCGACTCGTCTGGCTTGGCGACTTCTACCACACAGCAAGGATCATTGGTGCCAGCACATCTCGTCATGACCTGGCCAAAGGCACCCTGGACTTTCTGCTGAAGACGCAGATTGCGGACGGCGAAGTAAACATCGCCCCGCCCATGGGCTATGACCCTACAATCACCGCGCCAGCCGCGCCTGACGGGTTCTACGGTCTTTCCGATTACCAGATGCTAGGCTTGGACTCCCTGTACAGCTATATCCGCCAGACGAATGACCTCGATTTCCTCAAGGCTACTTGGACTGGGTGGCAGCTGCAAGCACAGTGGCTGATCAGTCAGGTGAGCGCTACGGACGGGCTGATATCCGTTCCCAGTGCCTTTCTGGGAGCCTCCAGCGGCGGTTCCGCGGTGTCCTGTCTGGCCGTGCAAGCGCTGCGCGACCTGGCAGATTTGGCCGATTCCATAGGCGATGACGACACCCAGACCAACTGCACGGCGACGGCTGACGCACTTTCAGAAGCCATCAACAGTCAGTTGTGGAACGATGACATCGGGGTCTATTCCCTATCGACAAGCCAGCCAACGGATTTCTCTGTCGCCGGGATCGCCTTTTGCATCACCTCTGGAGTTGCGGGCTCAAAGCGTACATCTAGGGCTGTCGCGGCTCTCGAGGAGCTCAACCTTTCGCCGGGTTACAAGGACGCGACCACGGCAAACTCGTCTGACCCAACCGTGGTCATCTCACCCAACACCAATGGTTTCCTCTTGGACGCCCTTTTCAAGGCCGGCGCCTGGGACGCTGGAGCTTCTTTGATCAAGTCTCTCTGGGGCGCCATGATCAGCAATCCGGAGACGGCCTCTGGTGCAAGCTGGGAGTACGTCGATCAGAGCGGCAATCCGGGCCTGAGTCTGTTCACAAGTCTCGCCCACCCGTGGGGCGGTGCAGCGACCTATGTTCTCACGGAGTGGGCCGCTGGCTTGCAGCCGGCTGCCGGTACCCAGGGCTTCGGCTACGCGCATTGGGTCGTATCTCCCGACGCCGGTTTGGCCATGGGATTACAGCATGCACAGGCCAGCGTGGAGACGCCATCGGGGGTGCTTTCCGTGGAGTGGGAGGTATCCTCGGGTGGTAATGTCGACGTCCAGATCAAGGCCCCGCCAGCCACGTTTGGTGTGTTCAAGCTGGGCAATGAGACCAAGCACCTCTGTGGAAATATCCAGTACCAGATCAGCAGACAAATGTCATGAATTAATTGTATCTACTGCCAGAATACTACGGTTTAATAGAAAGAAGCAACATTTCTGCAGCCATGCATTAGCCATGTCCACAGTTGCTTGTCAGCCTTCCTGGCCTGCTGCAGATCAGGGTATGCACGTTTCCGAACGGTGATTTTCTGATCTCTACATTGGCATGGTGGCATTTCCCTAGATCAGATGAAATCACACGCGTTTCCAAGTCTGTCAAGTTGGTTTATGTAAAACACTTTTAGTGACACAGCCTGTGAGTTGTCGAGTGTTTTACATTACAGCTGTATCTCGTAGTACTGACACTGTAGTGTTACGAAAACATGGACGAGCTTCGATATTCAAAATCCGCATACATGCCTCATCTCGACGAATATGCCCAACTAACATCATATGGTAACGAACCCAAAGGGAACACGAACCTGGAACAAAAGTCATCACCATCAAAGATACATACAATTGCCGTGTCGAAACCATTGTGAATATCATGGTCTTCAGTGATATTGACCATGGCAAAAAGGTTTCCGATTTGGGGAGACTTGAGAGGTCCAAGTGTCGTGTCGGTAGGATGCGCACAAGTGCAATGTCAAGCCCAAATAGGAAGGTCGAACATGATGCCAAGAGTGGCACGCACGACAAAATTCGTGGCTTGCGAAAAGCCTTTTAATTCTGCGAATATGAGCTATCTCGACCTCAGCTCCGGGCAAAAACGCCCTTGATCCTGACTAGGGCACATGACCGCACGGCGAGGAGTGAAGCGCCAGGTTGTCATGGACACGGTAAAGTTGCGATTGTTATCAAGACGCTTCATCTTTAAGCTGACTAAGAGAAAACCGCCCGATAGATACGTGCTTAGCAATAATAAATCTACTGCCTTTGAGTTTGTACCCGCGTCACGACAGCAAGATTGGTAGCGTACCCATCACCAAGGTTACATGCATACAAGGTTCCGCATATCGCTACGGGACATCCAAGTTTCTGGGTTTCCCAAGCACTCAGCTTGGATTCAGGGACGCCCAACAGCCAAAGGGCATACCGGCTTATCTGGCACTGGCCGTTACTCGCCGGGAGCCTCACCTGAAATATGCCCACCAAAATGAAGTGCGCGTTCGCCAAGTTTGCCAAGATGGCCGTGGAGCTTTGCCAAGATGATTCGTCCCTGAAAGGACCGGCTCCTCGGTCTGTCGTATCGCCATTGAGAGGCAGTAGACAAAGATAATGTGCGGCTGTGATTCAGAAGTAAATGAATATAACGACGAAGGCTGAAAAGTACTCGAAAATTGCCACAATATCCAAAAGTTCCCAAACTTGGCCGCAAAACGCGGCCACAGAGTATAGTCGCGAGGGCTTAAGCCTTTTCTCTCATGCGCGAGGATTTCGTCTTGACGCAGCACTGCAGCAGCATACATGCAGCACGGTCGGGGAGGATGGTTGCACGCGTCCTCCTGACATACACGATGGGTTAGCTTTAGCGACTGCTGTGGTTGTCCAAAGGTTATCATTCTTCTCTCCTGAGTATGAACCGAGAACGCACTCCGTCGGTGTCGCCGGCGGACCGACATACGGGCGAGGCTCTTCCTCCCAAGACCACCTTCTCGGGCGCACTCCACTATGGCTTTCTCACATGGCGCTCTTGTCGCCAGGCTCGGTCTTGATGCCTGTCCCGGGTTGATTCGACGGAAGGATTTGGGGCGAGGGATGCTGACTGACCAATTGCTTGAGACACACGTATCAATTAGGCCTGTCCCGCGGTGTTGGAGCTACATACTTCGTACAGCCAAATCAATAACCAACCATACATACTGTCTCCGGTCCTTCTAGACGTCTTCTAGTGCCACGCAGCACCGAGGCAACGCCGGGCAGGAGAGTTCTCTGCTTACGCGGCGGGAAGCAAAGTTTGACTTGTCTTGGAAAGAACAACTGTGACAAGATGACTCGTGAGACGAGGGAGAAGGTGTTTCTTCCTGGCATATTCACCATTCTTGTTTTCTTGTTAATTGGCAAGAATCAATATTTCGCTAGTCAATAGCGATGTGCGTGCGGTTCAATACATAGATGGCCATAAGTTTGGTACGCGATAGTCCACAAAGCAAAATACCTAGGATTTAGATGTTTGCCAATTCTTGTCGTCCTACTGGGTCTTCCCAGTATATCCTAGCAGGCCGCGATAGTGGCTTGAAGGATGGCGGCATAGTATCTGAGCCAACCATCGACGCCGACGGTTGCCGCTGGGCGCTGAAGACAACCCACAGTCCCCTAACTATGCAAGCATCAAATAAGTCTAAACCATGGGGTAGACTAGGACAAACTGCCGCATAGCGCTAGTATCTACTATGATCTCGATTCTCAGGATGCCTCTCATGGAATTCTCACGTGGTTGGCGACTCGACTGGATGAAGGGAGGCACTCGACTACGTCGAGACACTCGGGAAAAGGATCTGTGCAGAGGTGCTTGTATCTTTGATTGAGTGGCACAATTGTCGGACAAAATATCAAGTCAAATACTGTACGGAGTATACATCAGTCGAGGGGCACAAGAGTGCCGTCCGCCATAGGTATGTACCAACATCTCTCATGCTTCGTCCTTGTCTTGTGGCACGAGGGCGGAGCCGACAGATCCCAAGAATCTCGAGCCCAGAAAACTTTCTTTACTGGTACCCTGCAGGGCAAACGACAGGGAGCTGGGAGCAGATCACTGACCCTCCCCTCCCTTATCACGAACACACAAGGTTAGCGACCCTTGCGGACCGGTGCTGCTTCCCACGGGACCCAATGGCACTTCATCTCGGCTCACTTGCCCAGATGCTGGTCGTATCGCTTACAGGTTTCCATCTCGAATCCGTTCCAATGATATGCCCCAGACTGTCAGACTCCGCCGTCTCCTCACTCTCCCAACGGCTCCCCCAGTCGAATAGCTACCCCTGCCCGCAGCGGTCGGACATACTCCCCGCTTCGGACGGCCAAGGCGCCATAGATAGGCGTCCTTCCAGAACGGGCAGATCTCCATGCTCTAGAGTATCCCGTCTCTCGTCTAGACCACGCGATCATCGCCGGTCTGCGTTCCGGAGGCGATTGCGCGCAGCTCTCAAAGGGCTGTTTCGTACAGGAAGAGTATAACAATTGATGCATGTCCTGCCAGCCTTACCAGTCCTTTGGGTCAGCACTTCTTTTCCCGCTGCGACGCTGCCCGTTGTATAAGTGAGCCACCCGTCTCCGCCCCAGGCTGCTGGGTTCTTCGTCTGGCGACATCCTCCTCTCTTTTTCTCTCTCTCGAGACCAAGGGGCATCTGGGATAAAGGAAAGAAAGAGGGCAAGAAGACCAGTCATTCAACATGGTTTCCAGCAAGTCCAGCAAGGAGGACTTGAGCCAAGAGGCTCACAATGCCTCTCCCCAGGTCGGGGTTGCACCCAACCCCGACCCGGCCCTCGACTATGCGCATGAGCACCAACATGCTCATATCCACCACCACGGCCCCGCTGCCCGCGAGAAGGAGAAGAACGACGACGTCTTCTACACCACCGGCACGACGGAAAAGGGCCGCGACCTGCTCGATAGCCCTCGGCAGGACTATGAGACGCACAAGCTCAAGGAGACGCCCGTTGCCGAAAACTCGGTCGACGAGGAGAGCGGCGCCTATGGGATCACCCAGGACGAGCAGGAGACGAGGCGTCCCACCATGTGGCGGCACTACTGGAGAATCGTGCGCCCCTACGTCCCTCTTGCTATTTGGGTCATCTTTACTGGGTAAGTCTGAAGCGCCCTGTTCGATTCCCTTGGAATCCTCAGAAATAACCATTTTCGTGAGTGTAGTTGGTGGGTGGTGAGTGTAGTCAGCGTCACCGTCTTTGGCATGCCCGAGGGTCTTGGGTGGCTGATCCCCTTCTTGCTCTGGCTCGCCATCTCGCTCCGGGTGCTCACCCTCTGGGTGCCCATGGCCTTCTTCTGGAGGCCCGTCCGCTTCGTATGGGACCGCACCGCGGTCAAGGTCTACGAGTTGACCCCCAAGAAGTTCCACCAGCCCGCCGCCGCCGCCGTCACCGTCGCCGTCTTTTTGATCGGCAGCATGGTGCCCGAGGAGACTGGCGACAACACGCGTGCCAACCGAGCAATCTCCATCTTTGGACTCATCGTCATGCTCGTCTGTCTGTGGTTGACCTCGAGAAATCGATCCAAGATTCCGTGGCACACCGTCATTGGTGGAATGCTCGCGCAGTTCATCATTGCCGTCTTTGTCCTGCGGACACAAGTCGGTTTCGACGTTTTCAACTTCATCTCGTTCCTTGCGCGAACGCTGCTCAGTTTCGCCAACGAGGGTGTCGTTTTCCTAACGGACGACACCGTACCGAACCTCCCATGGTTCTTCACCGGTGTCATTCCTCCAATCATCTTCTTCGTCTCCCTGGTTTCGCTCCTGTTCCACTCGGGTATCCTCCAGTGGTTCATCGTCAGGTTCGCGTCCTTTTTCTTCTGGACGCTGCGCGTCTCTGGTGCCGAGGCCGTCGTCGCCGCCGCGACCCCCTTCATCGGACAGGGCGAGTCCGCCATGTTGGTGCGGCCGTTCATCCCCCACTTGACCAAGGCCGAGATCCATCAGGTCATGACTTGTGGTTTCGCCACCATTGCCGGTTCCGTGCTGATCTCCTATATCAACATGGGACTCAACGCCCAGGTTCTCGTCTCGTCTTGCATCATGTCCATCCCGGCCTCCCTCGCCATCTCCAAGATGAGGTACCCCGAGACCGAGGAGACTCTGACCTCTGGTCGTGTCGTCGTCCCCGATGACGACGAGCACAAGGCCGCCAACGCTCTGCACGCGTTCGCCAACGGAGCCTGGCTCGGTCTCAAGATCGCCGGCATGATCGTTTCCACCCTGCTCTGCATCATCGCCTTTGTCGGTCTCGTCAACGGCTTCCTCGGCTGGTGGGGCAAGTATCTGCAGATCATGGACCCCCCGTTGACCCTTCAGCTCATTCTCGGCTACGTCCTCTACCCCGTCGCATGGCTCCTCGGCGTCCCGAACCAGGATCTACGCACCGTGGGCGAACTCATCGGCATCAAGATCATCACCAACGAATTCGTCGCCTTTGCCAGTCTTTCCAAGGACACCACCCTCACCACTCGTGGTCGTGTCATTGCCACCTATGCCTGCTGTGTAAGTACAAGAATGAACCCCTCGCATCTAGGCCACGACCAGATTGAATGCTAACACGTGATGCAGGGTTTTGGAAACATTGGATCCTTGGGCAACCAGATCGGTGTCCTGTCTCAGATTGCGCCTGGCAGATCTGGCGACGTGTCTCGTGTCGCTGTCAGCGCCCTGATTGCTGGCGTTATTGCGACCCTGTCGTCAGCTTCCATCGCCGGAATGTTGTATACAGACGCGATTGCTCAGAACGTTTAAAGAGGAGAAAGCGAGGCAGCGATATAGACGTTCATGTTGACATGACCTGTTCTAAAAATGTACAGAGAGTAGTAATAATACACCTTCATCGGCGTTCCGCGCACCGACCAAAGTGAAACAAGTGAAAAAGCAGATGTATCGTAATGGACTTGACAGACTGTCATTGAATTCACCAGGCCCTGGATGTTCTGCCAGCGATTCCAAACCCGGAGATCGTGGTTAGCGGCCATCACTTGGACGAGCCAAGCGAGAAAGTGTCGGAGCTCTTCTGTGAGACGGCTTTCTACCTTGACGTGTGTTCCGCAGCGGCAATGGCGCCCTTTCCCCCAGCGGTAGAGTTGGTGCGGATGACGGGGTGAACTGCATTCGACACTGAATTCATGCTTCGCGGTGGCCTCGTTGGAGCCGGTCTCGGCACAGTATACTGCGCGGGTTTCGAAGAAGACTTGAGCTGGTTTGAAAATGCCGTCGTACATATTGTGATCTGGAGTTCGGGGGGTATCTACAAGACGTCAGTATTATATTCTAGTAATCTAAACATGTTAGCTATTACGACGGCGAAATCACACCTCCTCTTATCGAGGATGTATAAAAGGATGTGCGACTTCTTTTTTAACGATGCGATATACTGCTCAGTATTGTGCCACCATGGAACAATATGCTCCTATGGATATAACACTGGACCGAGTGTGTCATTGATATTCCAAGGGTCTTTCTGGTTGTCACGGCTAAGCTCGACTACTAATCCTCGATGCCTCACACGAATTCAGATATTCAAACGCCGGAGCACAAAATAACAATTTCGGTAAATGAGACTACGACACAAGCCATCGATACAGTCACAACGAATCCGATGCTGAAATATTTTGCAGCAGATCCAGAGGAGTAACGGATACAATTTTCAGCCTCACGTCGACCACAAGCATCCATTAAAGCCTAGCGGAGTACTCCATCTATGTAGTCAATCACTTTTTTATAACTACCATATAGGCCCCGAGTCTGTTCCCGACATTCCCGCCGAATGGCTCGAGGTCCCAGTTCCGGACGAGCTCGTACTCACACGTAAGTTGGCAATCACGAGTGAGCAAGTCTTTGTATGGAATGTTGTTAAAATGGACTAGAGTATCCCACCGAGATGGTGATATTTTCTCATTTGAGGAAAAAGGCAACAGCGCTTGCAGAAGGAATTGGTACAAAGGCTCAGCTAGCTTATGAGCAAGCCCAAGACTCCTGTATATGCATGCCATCTGTTCATTCCTCGGTAGAATTCGGCGGCGATGGTATATAGATTATAGGCATAGTCGCTCGTGCCTGTAGCAAAATATTGACATTGATCCAAGAAATTGCAAACTATTTAACAACACCAGTCGTGTGTTAGTGACACCATCGTCACCAGCACAAGTCGTTCAATCAACTACGGATCCATGTATCTGATGCTGTTATATCTGTAGCATCCTCACATTTACACAAGTCCACATTGGTAAAAGAACATGTTGGTCATGTGCAGTGTATTAGGCTCAAGGCGACGATCCAGATCGCCCTTTTATGCCCGTTCCCAAGGCTTCCATTGCCATATTCAATGCAAGAGCCGGGCCCCCAAAACCGGAGGTGAGCCGGCGTCCGTTTCGCCAGAAATGATCAATGCTATGCTTCTGAAAAAAGAGTCTCGGCGTCCGAATGTGTACATGGCGGCCGCGACGACCGCTGTCTCTGCAGCAGATGTTGGCATCAATGGCAGCACCTTTGGCTCCGGCTTCCAACTTGGCCTGACCGCTCCTCACGATATTACAATCTTGAAAATCTGTTCGGCAAATCATCCCTGTGGGAAGACACACTGATATGTGCTAGACACGGCATGCGCCCTCGGTACTGGCCCTGCTTGTTTGCTCACTTCTTCGGGTCGCCCTTGGCATATCGGTCAACGTACTGCTTGGCATTCTTCTCGAATCCCGCGCGGTCGTTCTTGTACTCGTCGGCGATACGGGCCTCGAGGGGGTCGTCGGGTTGGGGCTCAATCAGAAGATTCCGTAGGGCCTCGAGTACGCCCCTGATGCGGCTCGCCGGCTTCCAGTTCTCAGGCTTGAGCATGGAGAGGCAGATGCTGCCCATGGAATCGTTGGTGACATTGGGGTGGTAGATGCGCGTCGTGAACTTGACCGTGGGTGCCTTGAAAGGGTAATCCGACGGAAGTGTTATTGCCAGGCCAAAGGTGCCGCCCTCGTATGCCGAGCCTTGTGGACCGGCAAGCGTGACATCCCACTTGTGAATGTCGGACTCATTGTAGGAGATGGTGACGTCCGGCGGCGGAGAGGCTTGACATTCCCCGAGCTCCTAAAGAAGAGAGCGAGGTTAGCTGAGAGCGCGTGGCAAGGAGTGGCTATGCTTGTCCGGAAGCTTCAAGCCGAAGCCCATTATGACACATTAGAGAGGAAGTTTCAACGTACTTTGGCAATTCTCTTGGATGCCATTGCGACGACCAGTCTTCCGAGTGAGACTTGTGTGGCCCGTGATATGGCTACAGACGATTGCGATACCAGGACTTGTGAAGGTTGACAATGGCGATGAGTGGACGTGACTGAGTTTGCGTCCAAAAAGTAGAAGTCGACAGAGGTGTCAAACACGATGCCGCCGTTTTCTTTTCCCCCCTCGTCTTAGAGAGTAGGTAGAGGCTCCTAGTTTCTGTTTGCTTCGGGCGCGCCGCAATGTGCTTTGGGGGAATAGGTAGATGCTGCACGTGTGTTTGGGGGAGAGTCAGGGTTAGGTAAGGTAGGGGACAGTGATGTCAGGCTCCAGCAGATACCCCTGATGGCGGGGTAAATCAGCAAGGCGAGGTTAAGGCCTGATAGGCAGGCAGGCAGGCAGCCGGGAGGTACCCCGCCAAAAATAAGAAGGAAAAAAAAGACAAGACAAACGGCCGAAACACCAGACATGAATCGTGACAACCACTATTTCACTTTAATACCTCAGGTACAGTATATATCTCTTTGTTGCCATCTATTCGTAACATAGACAAGTTTGGTACCACATGAGTCAGGCGTTTAATAAGCCTAAGACGCCAAATGGTCATGTCTGTTGTAATCAACTGAAGCTACAGACAAAGGAGTATCAGGAAACAACCGTTTCACCACGGATTGTTTTTTTTTTTTTTTTTTTTTTTTTTTTTTTTTTTGCTATTACCCTCTCAAAAGCAACTGCCACGCTTTTTTACCCTATACAGCCCTGCTGTCAACTGGTCTTTTGTGTATCATATGCTACAATGCACCCCAAAAAATGCTGAATTTAAACAACCGTGACCCCGTTCGCCAGTGATGCAAGTTTATGTGAGTGACCAAAAACCATGAAATCGCCTCCTAGGCTGACCTGTCGTTTCTTTTTTGGTACCTTGGGAATTCTTCTTGTTTGTCTTGTTGTTTCTCTCTCATTACCGAAGGGGAAAAATCCAGGCGGAAGTGGCCGTCAAGTCATAAGTCATCACTGAAACCATGCTGCCCCCTCGGGGTCGAGTATGACATCAGTCGCTATAATGATGACAAGTTGTAACAAATGAAACGATGGGGCAATGTGTTGCGTTGTGGTGTCGTGAACAGTGACCAGCTGCTGTTCGGTTTGTCTTTGCGCCTGGGCGCATCTGTTCTCTTTTGTTCAGAGCCTTGGTTGTGTATATTGGGTGTGTCAAACACTCAGGGTCTCTTTTTCCCGAACAAGTTGTTTTTGTGCTGATGAGCTGCACCATCTTCGGTCAAACCGGTGGCGATCCGTTCCTTCTCTAGCTTGACGTTTTTCCTACGCTCCAGGCGTCGCTCCTCGATGGTTTCCTGGCTAATATGACCAAAGCCATTCCGGCGTCTGAAGCATGCTTCCATCAGTGCATTTGCGTTGAGCAGACGCCGAGGCATGGCTTGAACCACCTGAAAGATCTCCATAGGATCTCCCACGCTCTTGATCTCATTCTCACCAAGCTTAAAGATGGTCAGCGCGATACGGAATAGTGTCTTGGACCCCTCGTAGAAAAACACATCCCACACCCGCAGTGTTGTCTCGATCGGGAGGGTGCCGATGAAGCAGCTCATGAACCATGCTGTCATGCAAAGTGTCACTGGAGGCAGCCGCGTCGGGATGGTCGGGTTTCTCCTGTGTCTACGAGACTTGGGCTTGACGGTGTCGGTGCCGTCCAGCTCACCTCCAATCTTGGCCCAGACATTTGGCATTGTCTCTTGGACGGACGTCATGAGTACGCCAAGATCCACATTTGCTCCCTCCAGGCTTGTCTCGTGCGTACCCGGCAAGTAGACGCGCGTAATTATGTTCAAAAGCCAGAAAGCATGCTCCTCGGTCTCTGTGAAGAGCAAGAGTAGCCCGGCCAAGAAATTCAGAGACTGGCAGTATCCTATTCGTGGGTTGTATATCGAAAAGGCATGCAGGACGCGGCGCAAAGATGATATCATGTCGGATTCATCTGACCGCACAGGGTTTCCATCTGCATCGAAACCGTTGGCCTGACTGCTCCCGGGCTCCTGGTACTCCGTGTTGGGAATCGAAGACGTGTCTGCTGCGCGGAACTTGATGTTGTCCGGAAACGTGCGGTGGAGATCCCTCTCGATGGCCTCCTTGTCAATGTCTTTGGCTTTCTGGGCCAAGAGTTGTTTGTAAATCCCGCCGTGCTTGGACAGGATAGCGGGGCCACCAGCATAGTAAAACCAAGCAGCCCCTCGCCACTCTGGGGGGATTCCCTTGCGCACAAATCGCTTTGTTTTGGCGCTCCGCTGAGGGAAGCGAGTCGGATCGTCAGTGATCAGCCCGCTCTCCTTCATGAACGCTTGCCATTTCCGCCGTCTGCGGTCCATGTAATCCGAGTAGCTCTCGTTCCAAGTGTCGTATTGCTCTTGCGTAACATACTGGTTCTCCTTGCGGAAGCCGTAACGATCCCTCGTCAGATCTGTATTTTCAATACTTATGCGCAGCGCAGGCTGTGTTTGCTGTGGGCTTTTGGGGATCTCGTCATCCTCGAAATCGTCCACCATCTTTCCCGAGTCATGCTTGGGATCGTTTCTTTCGCGATCCTCGGAAGGGCTCTCCGCCTCTACAATTGAGTCCCGACTTTCTGCGGGATCGTCCGTGCTGTTTTCCTGCGCCGCAGGTTCAGCTTCCTCGTCGTCGCAAAAGACATCAGCATCTTCATTTTCAGTGGCAGCATCGCCGCGTCGCTTGGGCAATGAGTCCGAGAATGCATCCAACAAGGCGGTCCGCCTCCTGTTGCGCTCCGACTTTGCCGTTGGCGGTCGCGAATCGTCGTCCTGTTCCTCCTGTCCGTCTTGCCGCTCCGGGGAATCATCGCGGAAGCCCTCTTCATATATATCCATAACATCGTCGACGCTGAAAGCTTCATCTACAGGCATAGAGATGGATGTGACTGAACTGCTCTTGGTCAGAACACTGCTTCTCTCAGTGCGGACTGTGCCTGGCGCCGTAGAGGTCGACAGCTGCGATCTGTAGCTCGACCTGAGCTCGTCAGACGGCATGGATGCCATTCGCGGAATCATGTCTCGAGTAAACGGGTGGCCCGTACTCTCCGCGCGGCCGTAGGCCATGGGATGTCTAGCGAATGGTGGGTGTGGTTGCCGACTTCTTCCCCGGAAGTTGTCGGGGTAGTGGAGGTCTGGCGGAGGGCGAACCGGAAGCGAGGCGAACGTTGATGCGGACTGGTTGGAGGATATGGATTGACCTCGGTCGCGTGCCCTAAGATACTGGGTCGGGTTGACAAGAGTGTCGAGATACGACGGGTCGGCTTGGGAAGTATTCGAGGTGCCGGGGCGCGCTCGAACGGAATCTGGCGAAGTATGTTTGATGCTGGGAGGTCGAGGCCGCGAGAAGTTCCCGACGGGAAGGCCGTCCCCGCCGACAGGGCGGCCCTCGTGAGCAGTCATCATGTTTGCCCTCCTGACGGGAGCAAGCACAGGCACCGGCCGGGGAGACTCGTCGCTCAGTTCCGTGGCCAAGACAGCTACAGCAACGTTGAAGTGCTTTCGCGTCGGCGTCGTGGGAGCGGCGGGAGGGCTGTCGGCTAGTGTTGATGCAATCACGGGCGACGACTGTGCATGGTGGGTATGATGGCTATAGACGACGGCAGAATTGTAAGCGAGAGAATCCCATCGCGGGGAGATGGGTGCCGTAGTTGACCTGGGCGGCGACGGCGTCGGCGAGTCCGTGTAGTAGTCTGTCGTGGACGTGGTGTCGTTGGTGCTGCTGGAGAAGCGAGAGTGGTGGTGATGGAATGAGCCGTCGCGGTGGTTTGTCGAGTAGGCGTGCCAATCCGTCTCGTCAGGAGAGTAGAAAGGATCGTAGTAATGAGCGACTGGTGCGGCAGCGGCAGCGGCGGCGAGATGATGTTGCTGGCCAGGTGTGCTTGGTGCCGGCGACGGAGATTTTGTGGTAACCGTCGTTGTTGTTTTTGTGACTATGGTTGCTAGTCTCGGGTGTGTTGTTGACCTTGACCTCGCTGATGAGTACGGGGCGTTGGGCGTCGACTTGAGACTGGAATTAGAACGGCTAGAGGCCTTGGGGCCGAACTTGGTCGTGGAAGCGTAGAGCCCAAACTCCCTAACGTCGAAGCTCCTGCTCCGCTCTCCTGTCACGCTTGGCCCGTGAACCGACGTTGAAGTTGCAGCCTGCAAATTGCTACCGGGGAGCCCCTCCACCGCTAGGGGCCCCAAAGATCCCAAATCGTCCAGTGCGGTCATTGTCAATCGGGCTTCTTGCACCCTAGACGGGGTGAAGCAAAGACCCGAACAGAGACTCGGTGGACGTTTTGGAAATGACGGACAATGGACTGACTGGCAAGATGGGGTAAAGAAAGAAGAATGAGCAAGGTATCAACTGCAAAGAAAGCTGCATGTGAGCAGGACTGACGGGATACTTCTCTGTCCCGCCCCAAATGCAACAGAACAATTGATCGAATATCACACCCGAGCACAAAGAAAAACCAGAGGGAAAAAAGCAACCGAGCCCGAATGAACAATTATCCACCACGTCCTGTTCTTGCACTAGTGCCATGTGGTTCTCGTAGGTATTCATTCATTGGCATTGATTCATCACTGATGAGGCGCGTGTGGTGCCATACAAGAGCCAAGTACGAGTACCCCATTCCTAGGTAAAGGTGGTATCAATCTGATATATGCTAGCACTGAGTAGGACCTCGTAGGGAGGGATGCAGCCTAGGTACCGTACATCTGCAGCACGTAAGGTATTCGGTACTCTGTACTGGTTGGAAACAGTACCAAGGTACGCGGCTGCAGGGACTTGCGGCGGCTTGGGACCGGTAAACTCTGTGCGATGTTCGATGGGTCCGAGTGAATGGCCTCGGGGGTGGTTGATTGACCAACTGGTTTGATGGTCTGCGAATGGTTCGTGATCTATCATAATAATCGTGCCAATATCCCCCCTTTGTAGCTGCATTTGCTCTTCACTTCTTCTCTCCCACAGTGGTTGCGTTCTGTACAGATTACGTCCAGGAACGTTCTCGGATCTCGCGCGGTGCCAACATGTGCAGATTTCCCAAGGCGGGAGTAGTGCGTATTAGAAAGCCAACAGCATGGAAGCTGGAGATCCCATCCGATCCCCCGATCCCTGGAAATAAGCCATGTGCCTGGCAAGCTTGGTTTTCTTTCGGAGACCAACCCGCCAGTGCGAGAAATCTGTTTTATAATTTTTTATCCCGTTTTTTTTCTTCAATCCCCTGCTTCCCCACCAAATGCCATGTACCCACGGTTGTTCCTGGCGTCGTTCTGTTTGTTGTCTAATAAGCAGTCACTTTACACGTAGTGAAGAAGAGTCTGTTCAAGGTTCAGAACTCCAATCTCGGGTCTAGGAGGGGAAACGACAAGGAAAAGAAAATTCCTTCCGCGACCAAATTCCCACCTCTAGCAGAGTTTGCAGCTCAACACTCGTATTGATCCGAATAACGATGATCAATGGGTATTCTGGACGGCTTTTAGCAGTACCTGAGTACCTGCTACTCTTTCGGCTCACTTCATCAGTCGAAAATGCCAGCAAAAGAGCAAAACACATTCCCTCTGACTGGTGTCGGCTGAAGCCGCACCCCGGTTCTAGTCCGCGATTTAAAATGAATCGTCACGACTGCCCAAGTAAACCAAGTATCGTTCCCGTACCGATGTGACCTGACCAGGCTGACCTCAATCTGATCGAGATCATGTAGCCTGGCTGGGGACACTTCATACACATTGCTTTAGCTCTTTGGAAATGCACACGCCGTCGAGCAACCTCATGTTCGCGCAGAACCGCAATGCCGAGCCACGGCATGTGCTACATATTTATAGAAGACTATTCGCGGACCAACCTGGCATCTTCGGCCCTACGTGATAGCTGGTGTAACCGGTCCAACTCGAGAAACACGCCCAATTGCTTCGCAGGCCATTGAGTAGATCACAGCAGGTCCCGCAGGGATTGATCAAGGCCGTGTTTGGGTGTTTGTAGCTTCAGCCGGCCGAGGTCTCTATAGCTACTGGCCGTGATTTAGGTTACAGCAACCAACTCCCTCTCCTACACTCGGACGTGGTGTTTCGCGTTTCCCGTCCCCACGCAGTAGAAGATGATCTTGCAGGTCGATCAGCGCGCTTGCAGGCGTCGGGTACATATGTGCCTTTCCCTTACCATAATCGAGTAAGACACGGGAAGTCTGCGACCAATTACGAGCTCAACTTTGGCACATGGGTTGAACGCCAATGGTCACACTTTTGCGGTTCCTGCGTCTGGGCGGCCTGCAGGATGAGACAGTATGGACGCTACGGGCCCAAGAGAGCACTTTCAGAGTCTGATCTCTGGTCCCCACTCATACACCGCGTTACAAAAAGCAATCGTGTTTCAACCCGTCGACCGCCTGGCGCTCAGCTCTCGGCAACAACGCCGAGCATGATCAAGAGGGAGCCTCACTATTCTGGTTTTACGCAAGTACACTGTATTCTGTGCTCGATATGATCATCTGCCCAGATTTCCGATACACCAAACATGAATTATTAAAAAAAATCATAGGCGCGTTTATTCATTTGTTTACCCTTTCGAAAGGATAAGCAGTGTTTTGTTTTGTTAACCATTCTTTCGCTGGGACTCGATTTGTATGACAAGTGGGGAAAGCTCGTGAATAAACTTCTTTTTTAAATTCTAATAGTGGTAGAAAGCCTTTGAGTCTGCCTTTGAAAGAGCTTTGGTGTTGGTTCTCGATATCTTTTCTGAGCAGCTTCAATAATATTAACAAGTCACCTTCTTTTACTGGCGAAAAAAGGGCATTGTGTTGGCTAGCGCAAGATTCATCGCACGAAAGAGAAATATGCTGAATGACAATTGGTCAGGCGCAACACGAGAAAACATATACTACTAATAACAAGAACAAAAGGAAAAGCAAAAGCAAAAGCAATATGGACGATCATCGGGACCTCTTATTAGCGCAGTCCTTGTAGATGATGTCAGGCCTCTGCTTGGCAGACTTTTCAGCTGTCGGTCATTTCCGACAGAATCAGAACGGATGTTTTCAAGATGTTCATATTTCAATCAGTCATATTTCTATATTTCATATCCAATGAAAAATGCGTGCATGACCTCCGAAACCTTGTAGGTATCTAGGACTCGAAACACAGATTCCCCATCTCTAAAACTCCAGGTCGCTGTACGTACTACAAATTCCATCTATGCCACTGCCTTACTCCCTCTTTCTTTCTCATTTGGATAGCAGCAGCCATATTGTAACTCGACGCAATCAAATGAGCTGTCAATTACATTTCAACTATTTGAAAGACGGTTGTTATCTTGGTTGCGGACTGCTGATCACATCCAGCGCTCATCTCCCGCTCCCGAGATTCTACATGTAGGCTCGGTAGGTAATGGTGCTGACAGCCCACCATGGATGTCTTGCTTTACTCGCTCTCGATCAAGTCCCAATCCTCATGACTCCCATCCCGTGTCACAAAGCTGCCATGCTTTTTGGCTACAAATTCCTTGTTGGCATAGTTGGGCTGCTCGCAAGATCGCAGTATGGATACTTTCATACTCTGATTTCAAGCCGCCAGTTGAAGCGGTTTACCATTCCTATCCAGTTGATTCCATCATAACGAGCGTAAAACGTACCAAGATACCCGCCATGATGATTACGTGCATACAGACTTGAGCAGCCACCCACAAAAGGCAAACAACTATACGAGGATCGGCATCTCAGGCAGAATCCCGTCTCCAACGCGTCGCGTTTGCAAGACGTTGGCTCTTGGGTACAATCAAGTCACTGCAAGAGGGCATCCTGGTTACGCACATTATGTCCTCCCCCGCCCCGGTGCTGCATCACGTACTTGTGCTCTCCAACCTTGTAGACGACCGTTCTCTGTACAATTCATCTTCACGTGACAAGCGATGAAGAGCAGCCTGAATGCTGATGAGTAAATATTGTCAAGCCCAACCACTCTTTGGTTTTGCCAATAATCTGAGCTTTTCCGCAACATCTTCATCTCGGCATGTAACGGAGCACATCCCGTACGTAGCCGGGTCAGCCAAGCTGGCTTCGTCAAGATATTGGCGGCATCGAGGGAGTCAAGGAGAAGGCTCGGCTACGGAAGATGTGCTGCTGCTTGCTTTTTGTTTTCTTTGTCTCCCCAAAATAGCCCGTTACCTTTTTATACAGGCCGTGGCTCGCCTGGCAGTCTTGATAGGGTGTCTCGGGTGGGTGTTCAAGAGCGTCCAAGGCGTCATTCTGCTAGCCGCCATCTGGACTGTTCTGCGCCTCATCACGGCCGGCTCATATGCTTATGCTCACGGAAGAGAAATGTTGCATGTGTGTATGCGACATGGTCTTTTCCTTTGTCCTGCACATCCTGCGCCAGGAGCATACCTACTTGAGCGGGGATAGATTCCTTCAGAACTGATTAGATGCGACCTGGCAACCCCCTCCACAAAGGCGGAGTACTGTACATTCATACTTGCTACCTACGTTGGAGCTCATATGTAGCTACTGCTGAGTCGAAGTATAGCAGGTATATACGTACGTACCTGGCTAACAAGGCTGGCCCCGTCAGCTTGCGGGAAGCAAGGATTTATTAGCTCGAGGGAACAAGAGAAGAGTTGCAAAGGAGGCCTGAGCTCCTGGCTCCAAGATTCCCCTCATTCATGGTTATTGCGACATGAACCAACCAGCAGCCCGAAGAACCCAGCCATCCGCTTTTCCCATCTGCCCTTTTCTTAGCATCAGAGCTACCCCGGCATCCATAGACGGAGCAGCCTAGTGGTCCGAGTGTGCTGTCTATTGCTTGCATCAGTAGTGAGCGTCCATTGACAGCCATGGCAGAATTGATTTCCCCGGAGGACCTCTTCTTCTGGGACCTGTCGGCTTCGGCCCACATCATACTCTATCCCCCATATCTAGGTAGAGAAAGTTGCTTGCGCAGGCACCCCGTCATGGGCGCCGCGCCCTTCGCGCCCAGCGGGTTGAGAAGCTCTGGCAGCTCAGCCAACCAGACAGCCAAGTCAAAAGTGATGGGATGGATGGCAAGGACAGCTCCAGAAGCAAGCTCCAAGAGTTCCCCTCTGTCCCCTCCCATTGCCACTCCGACTACCTCTCCAATGTCTCCCAGCTTCTGGTACTCTGCCACCCACCTCTGGACCCCCCAGCTCTGCCCACGGCTTGCTGGTCCTTTCCCACTCTTCCAGTGCGCATGTACGTAGAGGTGGTCTTGACCAGTTTCGAGGTAGCCAAGCACCTTTCTCCTACCGCCCTGATTATCCCCTGCCCTCGTCTCGCTATTTTCCTCTCTCTCCCAGTCCTTCTCTCTCCTCTCTTCACTCTTGCCCGATTCCACAACTCAGCCCACTAAAAGACTGGACTTGCATCTCTTTGCACACCCGAATACGCGAACATAACCCAAACTTGCTGTGAACAACGAGCTCGGCCATGTCTTCCCGCAAGAGAAAGCAAGACGAGGAGGAAGAGCTCGTTGCTCTGCCCAGTGATGAAAGTGAGGAAGAAGAAGAGTGAGTGACTGCCGACTTTCTTGTGTCTTGTATCCTCGAAACGTGGTGAATCCTGTCCCAATACGATTGCGCCGTCTTCCAAGCAGTCGCGGTCAAAATGCGCAAACCGTTCCAGCGCATTCATGGTGGTCATGGTCGCATTCGTCGAGCACTGCGACTCGGGCGCAGGAGTTGCGTCTCGCCGTGTCAGGATCCCGATATCCCAGTCATCAGCTGCTCACACTCTTGTACAGATATGTTTCAGAAGGTGATGACGATGACGAGGTTGACGAAGAAGATGAAGATGACGATGAAGAGTACGACGAGGATGGCGAGCCAGGAGAAGAGGAAGAAAACGGCGTCAAACGTAAGTCATCGTCCATTTTATTTCCATCTTATTGGCGCAAAGCTAGACAATTCGATCGCGCGTCGCATCCAGCTGCTTGCCAGACCCCAAGGCTCATTACTCTTAGCAGCAGCGGAGACAGCGCCGCCTTCGAAGAAGCGGAAGACAACAACTGTCCCGGTCGAGGATGCGCCTGTAGCCGAGGATGAACAGGACGAAGAGCCGGCGGAACTCGAAGAGAATGATGAAAATGGCGATGCCAAAGAAGAGGCAGAAGAAGTATCCGACGACAAGGTCGAGGCTACTACTGAACCCTTGAAGGCCAAGGTCACCCCTGCAGCGACTGCCACCGAGGTCGAGGGCGAAGAGGAACTTGTTGCGGCCAATGGCGACGAGGAGGACTGATCAAGTCGCTGTTGAATAGAAGAAGAAAATGTGGAAGCTCTTTTGTCTCTTTCGTATGCAGTAAATTCAGCAAACAAGACGCCTGCTGGTCTTGGCACGAAGACTGTCGCGCACAAAGATGAGTTGGCCGGGCTTCGTATCTCTCGGGCCACTTGCCGCTGTTGCCATTGGTAGATGTCTTGCAAAGCTGGTATACATCATCAAATTTCGTGTTCGGTTTATAAATGATGAGCCGTGTAGTAGGTAGCATGGCAGGTTCGGAAGAAACGGTCTCATCAGTGCATATTATACTCCGTACTCGACTATAGTGATACCCCACTTGTTATATCCACTTGTCTCAATCACTAACGGCGCCAGACTGCACTGGCGACGACAAGTGTCATGGCTCTGGTTGGTAGATCTCCCATGTCAATGCGACCTCTCGTTGCGGCCCGGTCATGGTATTCGGAGGCCATGCCCCACCCACATGGACGCATGTTTCTTGAATATGACCTGGAATTGTGTGCTATTTGAATATGATTCGAAGAGACTCGAGCATCACTCTCAACATCGTAGGGCATGAAATTGGGAGACCCACACACGAAAGGTGAGACATTGGTCGTGGTATCGACGGAACAGAATGGTAGAATAATCAATATCCACACTTGCAAGCCATGAAACTTGTAACCTCACCCTCGCCGCCGCATTCTACTAGGAACCATTCGTAGATGGCACTAGAGAATTGACATAGACCTCAATGTTTGCATATCCCGAGCTACTAATCTTCATTGCGTCGCTGGCATCCTGATAGTTTAATCCATTTGCCTGTTGACGAGCAGAAGTCAGTGTCTTCTTTCTGTGATTGTATAGAGCGACGCCGATGATCAGAGGAAGACGATGGACGGCTTATGATACTGACCTGCTCCCAAGCATCCGGTATACCATCACCATCTGTATCTGTCGGCTTGCTTCCACCGGCAATGTAACCGGGTCCGTTCATGGGACTGGCGGTCTCGTCGCTGATCAGTTCGCCAGTGGCACCCCAGGTCTGAACTTCAGAGACAAGGCGTTTGTCGATACTGTCGCGCGACGGATAGTTCACGCCCACGTTGTTGAGAACCCAGGTCACGGCATTTGGCGCAGTCATCAGTGTAGTCGGCCCGGGATAATCATACTTGGTGGTCAAGATGTCCATGTCGGAATAGCACGTCGTCTTGACGCAGAGAGCAGCGCCATTCAGAGTGCCATCCTTGTCGCTGTCGTAATAGTTTTCTGAAACGTCTGCACTTAATGTTAGCAAGTCCTGCAGACGCTGAGACGTGCTGAGAATGGAGCAAGAGCGTCAAGTTTCTTTGAAAATAAATGTCCATACATCCATGGAAGTTTGCGTTGCCGCGAGTGAAAGCAGTCACACTAGTGCTGGGCCCCGATATAAAGTAGTTGTTGATTATGTTGGCGTAGCTCTGGCCGTCGCTGTCGCCCGCGATGTAACCGCCTCCGCCGCCCCAGTTGTAGACAATCTGCGTGGCAAACGTCAGTTAATCATTTCGTCAGGTCCTACCCATAAATGGCGACTCACATTATTCTGAAAGTCGTTCTTGCCCTTGACCTTGGGATTGCGGGTTTTATTATCAATGTAGAGGTTGCGGAACAGACTAACACCATAATCGGTCTGTATGAGGCCTCCACACGAATGTGTTTCAAGCCCTTGGCCAATGATGGAGTTTTGGATCGTCACATTGTAGACATCACCGTTGATGCTGAAGGTTTCGTCGCGGCCCCAGGTGACAGAGACGTGATCAAAGATCATATTCTCGCCCTCGGCAATAGTTATGCCATCTGCAGTGTGTAAGTAGGAAGCCACATAAGTGACGAATCGATTCCTCCTCACCTTTGCCCGAGTCTCCTCCTTTGCCCATGCGGATCCGAACGTATCGCACAATGGCATTATCAGCGTTGGAAAAGGAAAGCCCGTTGCCATAGATGGTGATGCCCTGTCGTTGAGGTTCAGTTAAAGCGACATCCTCGCCGGTGATCTCTCGGTTGCTTACCTCCCCGGGAGCGGTCTGCCCAGCAATGTAAATATTCTTCGAGACCACTACCCGATCGGTAATGTTGATGGTTCCACCAACATCGAAGACCACGATACGATTAGTGGCCGAGACGGCATCGCGGAACGACCCCGTACCAGAGTCCCTATACGTAGAATGAGCACAATGGATCCAGGATTGGCCAAGAAAAACCCCTACTCAAGAGTCGTGACATGATAAACGGATCCGGTTCGACCACCCACAGAGTCGCGTCCGAAACCTTCTGCCCCAGGGAAAGCCAACAAGGCAGAAGCACCGGGGATGACTACCAACAAGGTCGAAAGAAAAAGACGCTTCAAAAGAACCATGGTGGGCGAAACTCGACGCATGGTCTCATGGGGGGCACTCCTAATCACTTTCCATTCCTAGGTATCAAGACGCGAATCTAATATATACTGCATTTGACAGACGAGTTTAACCTCGACGTACATTGCCCCGATGACCAAAGGTACTCGAGAGGTCGGAGGTGGCACTCCACGACTCCAAGCAGGTATGTAATTATTCCACCCATACGTGACGGCTCGATTGCACGGGCTGTGCTCCAAAACCAATCTGACAGGCCTGGGTCCGGAATAGAGTGTAGCAAGCAACAATGTGACGTGAGCACCACGGAAGAAACTCCGAAGTTCAAATTCGGATAGAGTGGATCAGGGGTCTTCCTTTGGCGGGGTGCACACAGCAGTAGACTTGCAATCATTTAGTAACCTGTGTACTGGCTGGGATATTCATGAATCGGTAGATAGAAAGGTACTGGAAAATGGCAATTATCTGCAAATAAGAGTGATCACATGGGGCTCTTGTTTGGCCGACTAACGTTAATTATTGGTGGATTCGTAGAGGCTCTAGTATAGGATCATACATCAGTGTGATTGGTCAGTCTTGTATTGCTCCGCTCTATGTACTAGCTATTAACTCATCAAGACGCCCATGATTGACTCGAGGTGCAACCAACATTTCCTGCCACATGACACGTAACAAGCAACAGACAACAAAGAAGAGCTGAGGGCTCTGGTGAGACTATACACAAAAAACTCCAGTGCAAATGAAGGAAAGGGGCTTTTGGGACACCCCGGGGGAAACGCCAAAATTTTGGGTATCGTGTAAACTGAAAGCGAAGAAAAGGGTCCACTAGCCCTCCTCAGCATCCATGTGGTCTCTTTTCCTTCTGCCGCCCTTGATGAATTTACCCTTGAGCACGGCTCCCTTTGTACCTCGATTGTTGATCAAGTTCTTCACTTCCATCTTGGCATGGCGTTGTGCCTCTTCCACACGGGGCTTGAAGATCATGACTTCCGCCTTGTCTACCTCATATTCGTCAAGTTTTTTGCCAAGGAAGTGCTCGATCCTCAAGTATATCTCGAGATCGTATTGTGTGACCAGGTTGATGGCACGTCCGCTTTTGCCAGCACGGGCAGTACGACCGACTCTGTGCACGTAGGTCTTGGAGTCTTGCGGCAGGTCATAATTCAAGACGAGATCGACACCCTTGATATCCAAACCTCGAGCGGCAACGTCGGTAGCGACGAGAATTTCTCGAGATCCAGCTTTGAACTTGTTGAGAGCGCCTAGTCGGGCTGATTGAGACAGCTGGCCGTGGAGCGGAATCGCACCAAAGCCAAGCGTACGCAGGAGAATAGAGATACGCTGTGTGTCGACAATGGTCCGAGCGAACACGATGATGGTCCGACCAGCAAACTCGTTGCACAGGTAGATCAGGTACACGTCTTTTTGTGCGAGCGGAATGAAGACGTAGTTTTGAATGAGTGTCGAGACAACCTGGTGGTCGTGACTGCTGATACTGACGCGAAGAGGGTCGCGCAAGGCTGCTCGCTGAAGGCTCTCTACCTTGCTGGATATGGTTGCTGAAAAGAGAAATGTTCTGCGCTCGCGAGGCAGGCACTTGAGAATCTTTTCAATAATGGGACCAAAGTCCATGTCCAACAGCCTGTCGGCTTCATCCATGACCAAGTACTTGATGGCACGGAGCGAAAATCCCTTTGTCTTCTCCAGGTGGTCGAATAGTCGCCCGGGCGTTGCTACAACAATGTGTGGCTTCTTTCCAAGAGCGATCGACTGAGGAACCATGTCGAGACCACCAACAATGACAGCCACGCGGAGCGAAATGATACTCCCCAAAGCCTCAAAGGACTGGCCGATTTGGTGGGCCAACTCTCTTGTAGGCGCAAGGACAAGGCCAAACAACGGCTGGGGCTTCTCGAGCAGGGCTTGAAGAATAGGCAGCGCAAACGCAGCCGTCTTTCCACTGCCGGTCTCGGCAAGACCAATTAGGTCACGGTTCTGTAGGGCCAGGGGAATCGATTTCGCCTGAATGGGGGTGGGTTTCTTGTAGCCAAGAGCGTCGCATGCTTCGCATAGTTGATCGACGATTCCCTGGGACGAAGAAGCATCATTAGTACCGGCGAACAACTAGATATGGCAACGGTCAATCTCACCAATTCCTTGAAAGTTTCCGGTAGTTTCTCATTCGCCTCTTCCACTGCCGCTGGATCGTCGGCGGTCTGGTCTACGCTGTCGATTTCTTGGTCGCTCGGGTGGCTGCCTTCTTTTCCAATGCTTTCAGACCCAGATCCTTCGTCCTCGCTGGCATCGGAAACATCATCGTCGCTGTCCTCGTCTTGCTCGCTCGGTTCTCTGCGCTCTTGCTGTTGCGGTTGTGTCTTTTGTACGGGGCCCTTGGACTTTTTGTTGGGTCCCGAAGCTGTATGCGACAGCTTTCTTCGCTTGCCTGAGAGCATCTTTGCAGTTGGAAGCACTGTGTTGAGACGAATCGTCAATTCACATCCATGACTGACAGGTCCAGGTATTTGGGAAATTTTGACCCTTCTGGCTTATCAGCGGGGCGCTGGGTCTTATCGTGCCAGTAGGCGACTTGCACTAAATTGTGAGATTTTGGCGGGAATTCTGTAGGTACTTGATGGCATTACGGGGGTTTAAGTACCTAGACCGATTCTTCTTTCCCCACCGAACATCAGTTAGGCAGTAAAGCGAAGTAGCGCCGACACATTCTTTAAATGCCATACATACTTTGTATGCACATGCCTGATGTGTGAGAATTGACGACCTATGCTGGACTGCCTCATCGGATAATGGATGTAAAGGACTTGAAAATAATCCTACCTGGGGAAACTGCCTGCCTATTGCTGTTTTTGAATCCAGGGAAAGCCGAATAGAAAATCACGAAATATGCATCCAAAAGGTTAATGTATGGAGTACGAGGTACGGTGTACGAGTACAGAGTACTGCAATGGCTGATTGGAGTTTTTCCACTTTTATTGTCGTATCGATAAGACTGATAGCGGGACATGACCAAAAATTTCTGGGAAGGAACCATACCTTGAGCTGTGGCCGGCCTAGTAGCTGCGCCCTGAACTCTACAAACATTGGATCTTTGAACATTATCTTTGGGATTGGAAAATTCCCAAGTTGCACAGTCCGCGCGCTCATATTTTGAGCATTCCACAACCATGGCGCGAAGACGCACCAAGAAGCGCACGCACGTCGGCGCAAGCAACCCCGAATCCAAGGCGACGAGTCTTGGCCATGCGAACACCAAAGACCCCAAGAGCATGGTCATTCGCATCGGAGCCGGCGAGGTTGGTTCCAGCGTGAGTCAATTGGCCAAGGATGTTCGAGCAGTCATGGAGCCGGGAACTGCGGCCAGACTCAAGGAGCGCCGCGCAAATCGACTTCGAGACTACATCACCATGACTGGTCCTCTTGGCGTAACTCACCTCATGCTCTTTTCGAGATCTGAGAGTGGTAATACGAACCTCCGTGTCGCTGTCTCTCCCAGAGGACCCACGCTCAACTTTCGAGTTGACAAGTACTCTCTGGCAAAGGACGTGCGACGAGCACAGCGCCATCCCAGGGGTGGCGGCAAAGAGTTTCTTACCCCGCCGCTGCTCGTCATGAACAACTTCATCACTCCCGACAATGACGCCTCTTCTGGTGTGCCCAAGCACCTCGAATCGCTGACAACAACCGTTTTCCGCTCGCTGTTTCCACCGATCAACCCCCAGCAGACACCCATCAAGTCTATCCGCAGAGTATTGCTGCTGAATCGGGAGCCGTCCAAAGATGGTACCTTTATCCTCAACTTCCGACACTACGCCATCACTACCAAAGCCGCCGGTCTTTCGAAGCCTCTGCGAAGATTGAATGCCGCCGAGAAGCTGCTTAACGCCAAAAAGACGAGGAAGGGTGGCGTGCCCAACTTGGGCAAGCTGGAGGACATTGCAGACTACATGATTGGCGGAGAAGACGGAAACGGCTACATGACCGATGCTACGAGCGACGACAGCGAGATGGAAGAGGACAACCAAGTTGAGGTGATTGACACTGCAACACGAAAGGTTCTTTCTCAAAAGGCCCGTGCTGCTGCGTTGGAGAATGGCGAAGATGCCGCAGAGGACAATGAGAGCAACATCAAGAAGAGAGCAGTCAAGTTGGTCGAGCTGGGTCCGCGCATGAAGCTTCGCATGACCAAGGTCGAAGAAGGAGTCTGTGGTGGACGGGTCATGTGGCACGAACACATTCACAAGTCGAAAGAAGAGATTCAGGCGTTGGAGAAGCGCTGGGAGCAAAAGGCAAAGGAGAAGGAGGCCCGCCGGAAACAACAGAAGGAAAACGTCGAACGTAAGAACAAGGACAAGACCGCACGTGGCAATAAGAAGGGAGGCGAGGAAGATGAGGACGAAGAGATGGACTATGACGGCTACAATAGTGACCTTTTCGACGAGATGATGGAGGAGGACGTCGTCGACAGTGAAGGCTTAGCCGGAGATGCTGAAGAGGCCAATGCCGCAAGGAAGGAGATGGACGAGGACGACTGGGAGGATGATGAGTGAGGAGGTCTTGTGTGCTCAAAAATTGCGAGGCATGCTCGCTTTGCATTACATTAGGCGTTTGGCGTCCAGTGACCTGGTTGTGTTCCTAGGTCGTTCTCAATATACCTGAAAGTTCTGTAGTCCACTCCGATTTGCCGAGTGTGACCTTCTCTATCGTTTAGTTTTTCTCTACTATGCGGCACAATCATCTTAATAATCCATACAGTCCGGCTCGGAGTTTTCTGGCGACGGTAGCTCGGAGAACCCGTTCAGGGACTGGGGGCCACGAAAGCTAAAGAAGCTCGTGGCAGCAGCCATCGTGAGCAAAACGGCGCAGAAGATGAATATGATATTCTGATCTAAAGTAATAGTGAGCATTGGTGTGCAATGTGGAATATTTGTGACTAACCCCCAGCTTTGTCCGCCGTTGAGAGCGCGACAATAACAAACATGAACAGAGGAATGTTCATGAGCCCATAGACGCTTGCCCGTCCGGTTTCGTTCACGAGCTTTCCTCGCTGGAACGCCATACTCGGGACATAGATGCCGTTGCAAGCCTCCAGGAACATCAAGGCGCCGAATAGCTGGAGCTCTGACCCGACGAATGTGGCTACAAGGGAACTGATGCCTGCAAAGAAGAGCGCACCGGATAGCAAGTTTTTTGCGAGGATGGAGTCTTGATTGTTGGCTGATTTGGCAGCTGTACGCATGAGTAACCCAAAGAGGAGAGCACCCAGCACCATGGTTGCCATGAAATTTCCGAAAACCACTCCATACGGTATGCCGTCGTCACTGGCTTGAGAACGATTGTGCGCTTGTTGTAAAGCACCAGGCCAGTAGAACATGACTAAAAATATGGTGCCTTCGAAGCAGCATGAGATGAGGCTGAGCGCCAACACCCTCGAGTCGCGGATTGAGTCCATGACTTCCTGGCGCCACGACTTTTTCGTTTTCAAGCCATGTTCATTTGCATGAGGATCAACTTGTACGCCGTGGTTCTCGTTCCACGACCGTAGCATCAATACCGCTGCGAGGGCGTCAAGAAGTATTGAAACCAGAAAAGGCCCTGTCTTTGAATCTGATACCCATACTACACCATGTGCGAGCAGTCCGGTAGCAATGGCGGTGGCACAGTTCCAAGTCGTCATGATGCCAAACATGTGACTCAAAGGTATCGAGCTCTTTGCAAGCTCACGTCGTGTATATTCGCCAATCATCCAACTTTCAAAGGCCGTCCATAACAAAGTGATTCCGATGCCACTTAGTATCCGACCTAGTACAAGGATCTCGGTTCGGTCGAACAAGACGGAAAGCGATGACACCGAGTGTATTGCGCAAAAGGCAAGGCACGCTCCCCTTCGTCCAAATTTGTCGGCTAAATATCCTGTCCATGGCGCCGAGAACGCCGCGGCGCAGTATGTTGCAGTGTATAAGGATGCCACAAGATCCTTAGACAGACCCTTTTCGTCGTGGAGCAGGGAATACAGATATGGGCCCTTGTCGTATTAGCATGCGGCGTTCACTTCTCATTGGTATAACTCACCTCGAGCCATTCCGATCCCATCACCAGCAGGTATACTTGCAGAAAAAGCCATTGGAATTGCTTGGATTCTCTGTCTCGGTCATCTGTCAAGCTCTTTTCGATCGAATTTCGCCCAAATGGTCGCAGGAAGGTGTCGTATCCCCAGAACAGCGCTACGCAAGGCGACAAGATTATCAGACTGATCCAATAGATATCCAGACCCATTGTGTGATTTCTGTTGCAGTGTTATGTTTTGCAACAACAAAGTGATGGAGGTCAAGCTCATTAGATATTCTCTCTGTTTTCTCTATTTTTTCTGTAGAGGGAAGGTGAGACACTCATAGAATGCCAGACGTCCACTTCTCCCTACGGAGCGTCGCCATCGATCCAACTATTTTCGGGTCCAAAAAAATGCCATGTCTTACTTGGAGAAACATTTGTATTGAATGTCTGCTGATAATTAGTGCCATGATGTGAGCCGCATTGAAATACGATTTGCCGCCGCCGCCCTTAAACTCGGTCTTTGAAATTAAGCCCACTTCCAATACCAGCACAGAATTGCGTCTGTAGCTGCCTTGGGGATGGGACAGTTGCGCAAAAGCTTCAATCAATGATAACATACTCACATGCCTCTGATTATCTGTATGAACGCCGCGGCTCGTGGGCATAATTACCCCAGACTTTCAAGGGTTCCCCAACTGGTCCTCACAGGAGCTCAATTTTTCAACCAATCGTGCTTTATCCACCTGATGAATGCAACGGTAAGCTGGGCAGATGTGCATATTGGGGTAACATTGAGATCTACCGACTCTGAATACATCGTATAATACACTTCTGGGAGTCCAAACAGTGCTCAGTGGCATGGATACGACCTGAAGGAGTCGAAGCATCAATGAAAAGCGATTCTCGAAGCGAATGGCACATGATGCCGAGTAAACAAGCTGGATGATCAGCTTTATCAGATCTTGTCTGGAAGAGTGGCGTGACCTACTCAAAGGTATAAATCTGCCAGATGACTCCCCCTTGCTCGGACATCACTACAACCTCGAATAGCTCAGGACTTACATATACCCATACTTACAGCGCAACTATTGAATAAACGACGACCATGAAGCTATCACGGAATTTCCTTGCATTTCTCCCTCTTATCGGGACATGCTTCGCCGACGGCGCATCCATTTCAGCCGCGCTCGGCGTCATTAGCGCTGATACAACCACTCTGAACAAGACTGTGGCATCCTGGCCTGGTGACCTTTTGGGGGCCTTGCCAATAACGATTCAATCAACAACGGTGCTCACCGACATCAACAAGGCTACGGGCATTGCCCAGGACTCTGCCGCACTCAACGATACCGAGACTCTAGCCATTGCCGTCACCACAGCCGACCTGATCACAGACACCAATTCGACCCTCACTGAGATTATAGCTGCGAAGCCGAAATTCGACAAGTTATTGCTCGGTCCGATCATCTATCTCACGCTGGCTTCAGAAAAGGATGCTAGCGGTAAACTGAGCGCAGCGATCGCAGGTTAGTACTCGGCGTTATTTATTCCTTTCCGGGCATGACCTTCGAGGTGTCACTCGGACATGGATTTGCCTACTGTCTATTCAGGGATATCCAAGGTCCCATGTTGGTCTTAGACGACCCAAAATGAGAAATGACTGACACATGTTTGAATAGACAAGGTGCCTGCGGCATATCAGACGGTGGCCGACGCGCTTGGTGCTGAATTGAGTGCGGCCTTTGATGTTGCTCTTGATGCTTATCAGGTTTTTTGAGATGAGTCGCCTGCGTGCAGGCAATAGTAGCCAGCAATGAAACCGGGACACGAGAGAGCCTTGAACACAAATATTCATGATATGTAAATGATTTTCAATAATAAAAACCAACGCGGATGGCAGCGTTGCTCTTACACGCGCTTAGGTCGGGTTCCTCTTGTCGCATATCGCAGTCATAGCTGACGGTCTATGTGCTAACTTTGTTGCAAAAGTTGTGAAATCGTAGAAAAAAGAGAGCGTGTGTTTTAGTATAGCATTGCTGATTATTTTTAGTACACAAGTGGGTGTTACCTAGTATTTCCAAGCTTTGGCAGTGGCACCAATCATAGAGTGGCTGCCGTAAAGATTATTGGCCGACGTCAGCCAGCAAACTTTCTCTAACTACGTCCAATTTGCAAATTAGCAGTTCTTGGAAGTATTCTCAATTGCAAGGTAAGAGACACTCTGAATGTCTCATCATCTAGGAATCTATGTGCAGGGTCCTTTCTATTATTATTCCTTTTCTTTTCCTCGCAGCAAGCGTCAAAAGCTTTGACTTGGAAAATAGATCTGGTCGGCTGCGCCCTCCGAAAACGGTTAGCCAACTCTCTCTAGCACCAAAGCCGATGACCGGAACCACTGATTGCGCCATTGCTATTTGGAAGTGAAAAAGTCTTCCAAGGGAAGAGATCTTACGTATAAGTCATTTATTGGAGCTTTTGTGTGGAATCCGCTTGGAAATGATGTCTCGTCGACTTCAGCCAATTCCTCTCCATTACCTCTTTGATACTGGATTTGTCTGATTGAAGATCAGACACCATGCACCATTCCAAAGACTCATCGGCCATGAAAGCGGTTGCGGGTGTCGACGACATCGAAAAAAATGGCCATGCGTCTTCTGATGACCATCATGTTCCGGATCCACCACAGCTCAACGTTGGTGGTCATGGAGGCACTCAACGCCGTCTCAAGGACTACCAAGTGACAATGATCGGCTTTTGTAGTGGCATTGGAACTGGCTTGTTCATCGGAACAGGCTCCGCCTACGCGACAGCTGGCCCTGCCGGCCTGCTCCTTGCGTATATTGTCGTCGGTGCCGTGCTGTGGGCTGTCATGCAGAGCATTGCAGAGCTGGCAACCTTGGTAAACACACTTCCCAGGTGGAGCCACAAGCGAGTTGGGCGATTGTGGCTCTGCTGCATCCTGAGTGTCCCCGGACATGCTGACAAGAGTATAGATTCCCACTGCCGGCTCGTTTCCTCACTGGGCAACTCGCTTTATTGACCCTGCTGTCGGTTTCTCGCTTGCCATTTCCTACGGTTACTGCTATACAATTGCCATTGCGTCAGAATGTTCAGCGGCCGCAATTCTGGTCTCCTACTGGACAGACCTTTCGACTGCTGTTGTCATAAGCATATCTCTGGTGCTGATTTTGGTCGCAAATCTCATGAGCGTGAGGTTCTTCGGCGAGACAGAGGTCGTGACGGGTGCGATCAAGATTGCCTGTTTTGTCGGCCTTGTTATTGCTTCCATCGTGATCACTGCTGGAGGTGGGCCCAATCACGAGCGCATCGGCTTCCGATACTGGCACGATCCTGGTGCTTGGTACGACTACAACGGCATTACTGGTTCGACTGGCCACTTTCTCGGCTTTCTTTCAGCATTTGTCAACGCCAGTTTCTCCTTCATTGGTGTGGAGACTGTCGTCATCACCGCAGCAGAATCGATCAACCCGCACCGTGCAATTCCCAAGGCCGCCGACCGCGTGACGTACCGAATCGGCTTCTTCTACATCCTCGGTGCCTTGCTCATCAGCCTCGTTGTTGATCCACGCAACGCGGATCTCGTCTCCGGCTCCGGCAATGCAAACAGCTCGCCCTGGGTTATTGCCATGAAGGAAGCCGGCATCAACGTGCTGCCGTCCATTGTCAATGCCTGCATTCTCATCTCGGCGTGGTCGGCTGGAAGCTCGTACTGCTGGGTCGGCTCGCGCATGATTGTGGCAATGACGACTGATCATCAGCTCCCGCAGATCTTCGGCCGCACTACAAAGAATGGCGTGCCTTGGGTTGCAGTCATTGTTGCTTGGCTGTTTGGGCCATTGGCCTATCTCAGTGAGTACTCTGTGCTTCTTCATCGTATCATGATATCTCTGACGCCTCCTAGGTCTGGGTGAAGGTGGTCCTGCTCAGGCATTCACCTGGCTGCTGAATTTGAGCACTGTCGCCGGTCTCATTGCTTGGGCAACACTCTGCGCCTGCTACATTCGATTCCACCGCGCTCTCAAGGTACAAGGCATCAGCCGCAAAACATTTCCTTGGAGGTCGCCATTCCAGCCGTATACTGCGTGGTTCGGCTTCGTCGGTTCCACCATCATCACACTGGTAGCTGGGTTTCCGGTCTTTCTCGCTGGAAATTGGAACACGTCAGACTTTATGGCCTCATATGTGGGAATTCCAATTTTCATCATTCCAATCATTTTGTGGAAGATCTTCAAAAAGTCAAAGGTCAGTCATCCACCTATTAAAATCCCGCCTGATATTGTATGCTAATCTCCAAATAGTTTGTGCGAGCCAAAGACATGGATTTGTGGTCTGGAAGATTAGCTGCCAGTGCGATTGGAGTCGACCCGCAATAATGTAATGTCTAGATGACCATTCAACGTCGGTCAAAAGACAAGCTCTAAGACTTGTGTCTTATGATATCCTGCTTTCATAAGTTTAAATATTTTGAGGGTAATCGAGCTCAGCAGCTAAGCAAATCTATGATTTTCAACCGAGACGTGAACACGAGAGCTTAGTCCAACAAGTATGTTATTCATCCTAATACTTCATATCGCTATTCGTTAGCTTTGCGCCCCGTCCTGGCCAAGAAATGCGAATGCTTGTCAGGGGCTGGAAAAATATCGCGGGCGCTGGCTCATGAAGCCGAACACGAACTCGAAAGTTCTATTCCCAACTCATCCTGGCGTGTCGAGTGGTGAGTTCAAGCAATCGAATGGCCCGATCCAATGTCTTCCAAACACACAAGTAGGTATGCCTCAAAGTATCACGTGGGAAAAAACGAAACATAACAGCTTAGCTCACGAGGATACGCGTAGAAGCAAGCCGCTGCATCTATTCATATGTTCTTCAGAAACTTAGTACTGCACAGCTACGTGGCTATGTTGCCTTGAATTCTTGTTGGGAAATTTGGGTAGAATGTTATTTGTGAGACTTGTGCCCAGCCGTGATTGCTGGATCTGACACGAAAGGAAAAGACTGCAGTCTTGATCTCTGTCGTTGAGGACGAGATTATGCTATTTACTGTGGAGGGCCGCCAGGTCCACCACCAGGGAAGCCTCCGGTTCCAGTAGCTTCACCACCGTGGTCAGTCAGCTGGAACGAGTACGAAGGAGTGTAGCTAGCCGAAGTATCGATACCAACGTAGATCCATGAAAAGAGGCCATCATCGATACTGTCTCCAAAGAAGACATAGTTGAAGACAGGATCCGAGTCAGTGTCGGTGGTCTCTTGTTGACGGAAAACGCGATCAAGAGCGTTGAGAGTGAGACGTTGCGTGTTGGAGGTGTAGGGAGTGGTGGCCTCGACCTGTGTGATGAGCTTTTGATCCCAGAAGAATTGCCCAATGTGAGGCACTGTGCCACTGCCGACGATGGTGCCATTGGGCAACTGTGTCGCGTCCTCGTGGACAACGACGTGCAGGTGAGTGGCGCGCCCTGAGTAGTGACCGGGGAACTTGGTAGTAAATTGGACGACACCATCGTCATCAGACAGCTGAATACCACGAAGAGCAGTGTTGTTCAGGTTGGAGGCATCGGCACCGTTTCCATTCATATTGGTCTGGACACCCGAGTAGACACCAGTCGAGTTGCAAGACCAGATATCGAAATAGGCACCAACAATCGGCTCGCAGGTGTTGACGTCGATGAGCTGCGCCTCAAGCACGACATCGATACCAGGTTCCTCATTGCGAATGTCCGAACGGACATACTCGCCGGAGACGTAGAATGGGCCAATCTCGCCCTCGGGATTCAAAACAGTAGACGAGCTAGCATTGAAGACATATGAAGCATCCGACTCTAGAGCCAAAGTCGCGTTGATGGTGCCCTGGTGATCTTTCTGGAGCACGGAAGTGGTGTCACGCTTGATTGCGTTCTCAGTGAGATAGGGGTCTAAATGGTCAGTGGAGGCTGCAGATGACGGATCAAAGATCGCTCACCATTGACAGCAATGCGTCGGGCAATGCGATGCTTCATGACCTCGGCGGTGCGGCGCTCAACACCTCGAGCGTGGAGGGCTTGGAGCTTGGTGCCGCAAGCATTCAGTGACCTCTTGTTGGCATGGTAGACTTCTCGGGACTTGAGTGCCTGGGCAGCTTCCTCCCTCTCATGGCCTGGATGGGCGGCCGAAAGAACGGCAAAGGCCAAAATGAAAGACTTGCTGAAACGCATCTTGTTCAACTTTTGGAGAATTCTCTAGGCGTGATTGGGATGCGATGCGATGCGCTCCAGCTCAAGATACAAAGAAGCCAACATTTTTTATAAAAACTCACAGCCTGATGCCATCTCAAGTCATCCTAATCCGAGCCGACTGGTTTGTTAACTCCGACTTTCCATAACTGTATACCACGTATACAGATGTATGGTCAGGCAAATTAGATTAAAAATGGGTGCGGCGTGATTGGTCTGCCAAGACTTATGAGGCTCGAAGAGGCAGTAGGGCAATGGCGTCCTCGTCATCAACATGGGTCGGCAAAAACCTTGGCGCTGTCACGAGATTGCCGCTTGTCAACGTCAGCCCTAGACATGTCGGCATTTCATCTTATTCGATGGCTAAGTCTTCCTTGTTGGCCAGTCCCACCTTGATACTCAAGTCGCAGACTCAAAGCTGTTTAAGCTTACTACCCTTGGCGGATCAATTACTGCATCATCATCATATACCCGTGTGGCGTTTGAGATTCACGCCTTCTAAGTTGAGATAGTGATTGTATCAAACCATGGCCAAGGCCGCGACGCGGCAATATTTGAACGCCCGAAAGCAATTAACGATGTATAAACAGTGGACAACACGGAACGCGGCGGTGACCCAACTACAATTGAAGGCATTTGGCGCCCTGATTATTGGTCGATGGTCGGCAGCTAAGAAGATAAGTTTACTAAAAGGCATAAGGGTATATCAGTATCGAGGCAAAGGCCTTATATGTCATTATTAGTGTGATAGCTTGTCAGCGGCGTTGGGTTGATAGCGGTTATTGAAGTCGACCGCGGAGAACAAAACGATCCAATGCTTCAAAACAGATTTTCCTGCACCAACTGTGGTACTTGAAAATTGACATTTTGATTTCCAAGCCGGCATCTCGAAGAGTCACGTAACTAGGGAGCACTGTATGCATATGTATCATGTTGAACAGTTGACAAAGCCAGAGCTCCAACTCATCAACTTGTATTTTTTCTTTAAAGCTCCATGCCAATCCTTTCCATGCCAATTCTTAACTTGCTCACATGGTCTTACCGACCATTCGCTCAGAGCCCCCCAAAAAAAGCCCTGCTATACAGAGTGGGAGACAATGGGCGAATCATGAGATTACGAGTACTGTATGACCTCCTTGGACGAGGGCTATGCCGCTGGACGGAATGAATGCTGAAGATATACTGTTGGTGGGCATTAAGCCCTGGGACCTTAGGGAAGTCAAACTTGAAGACCTATATCATAATATAATGAGGACGTCAGGACATGGCACGAAGCCCCGGCAGCTTTAGTGTCGTGGCAGACTGTCACCCAATAATTCAAGAAATCATTCCACGTTGGCCTGGGCAGGAAATCTGAGGTACAGGGGAGAATAGCTAAAGAGGGTGAGGAGACTGATATAAGAAATGCTGCAAGATATGGTCCAGGACTCCAGGGGAAACTGCTCGCCGGAAGAGTGCTTGGGTGAGGGGTGGAGGGATGGAAACATGGCGGGGAAATCACCAAACTGCTGTCAAACTGCTGTGCGAAGACCCTGCTGGACAATAATGCAAAGGCACGACAATTTTGGCGACGGATTACCTGCAAATCGGATCAAGGAAGTTGAGAAGTCGCAACTCATGAGTACTGGAATTATCACATGCCCTTTAGCTTTTGGGAGATTCCGGCTACTGCCAGATGGCGGCAGCAGCAGCTCGTAGGTAATCTGTACGCTCAGAAGTCGGACAGATAGGCGAACTGAGCTGCTTGCTAATAAGTCGGGCTAATAGGGTGAGAACCCCACATTGCCGGATCAAGCCTAACATGACAATCAAGCATGCAGCGGAATCGGAATCGGACCCAGCTTCCAATTGCACAGCACAGCAACATTCCCACAAACCAAGGCTGTCAGAGCATATCCAATTCAATAACATACGTCAGTTGCCCTGTGTTTGCCATGGCATTAGCAGAAGAAAGCTTGGTCTACCCCGCAAAACACTGGATGCCGTGTGGAGGCGGAATCGCTCTCCTGGAGGCGCGCCAGTCAGAGGATGCTGGTTGTAAGCCGAGCCAGAGCCGCGCCGCTGCCGCCTGGCAATTTCATCGAGGACCGAGAGAATAATTCTATATATGGTCTTCTCAAAATTGATCCTTCAAGTCTTCTGCATCCTCTTGTTGACATTCAACTCAGTGAAAGCCTCTCTTGATACGCCATGTCGTACCAATTATTAGGCTTGGCCGTCATTGCGGCGATCTACGCCATCATCAAGTTTCTCAATGCCACAGACGTTCCCAAGATCAAGGGCTTGCCCGAAATCCCTGGTGTTCCCATCTTCGGAAATCTTATCCAGCTCGGAACGGACCACGCACGTGTAGCTGCGAAATGGGCAGCCAAGTATGGCCCGGTCTTTCAGACGCGATTGGGCAACCGGGTAAGATAGTTTCCTGTTCTACGATATGTACTTACTAACTTGCCCCAGCGAATCATCTTTGTCAACTCTTATGAAAGCGTCAAGCATTTCTGGATCACCCACCAGTCTGCTCTCATCTCGCGGCCTACATTTCACACGTTCCACTCAGTCGTGTCGTCTTCGCAGGGCTTCACCATTGGAACCTCACCATGGGACGAGTCTTGCAAGCGTCGCAGAAAGGCTGCTGGCACTGCTCTGAACCGACCTGCTGTCCAGTCTTACATGCCAATATTGGATCTTGAGTCCATGGCTAGTATCAAGGAGCTTCTGAGTGACTGCAAGGGCGGCACTGTCGACATTGAGCCGACTCCTTACTTTGCCAGATTCGCTCTCAACACCTCGCTCACTCTCAACTATGGTTTCCGGATTGATGGAGATGTCCAGAATGAGCTATTGACGGAGATCACCCATGTTGAGCGCGAAATCTCCAACTTTCGATCAACCAGCAACAACTGGCAGGATTACGTCCCGCTCCTGCGTCTCTGGAGCAAGCAGAATTCGGGCGCCGAGCAGTACCGCGTGAGAAGAGACACATACCTTACAAAGTTGTTGAAAGATCTGCAGCAGCGCATCGCCGACGGTACCGACAAGCCTTGCATTACTGGAAACATCATCAAGGATCCCGACGCCAAGTTGAATGAATGTACGCTTCCCCCCCCCCATTCTTCACTTGAACTATTCCCCACTGACAACTTACAGCTGAGCTCAAGTCCATCTGTTTGACCATGGTTTCCGCTGGGCTCGATACAGTACCCGGTAATCTGATCATGGGTCTGGCCTACCTCTCTACGCAAGACGGCCAAAATATTCAGGAAAGAGCCTTGAAGGAGATTGAATCAGTCTACCCCGACGGAGATGCATGGGAGAAATGCCTTGTGGAGGAAAAAGTGCCCTACGTTACAGCTCTGGTCAAGGAAACCCTGAGATTCTGGACCGTCATTCCCATCTGCCTCCCTCGCACGAGTATCAAGGACATTCCATACAAGGGAACCGTCATTCCCGCCGGTACAACATTTTTCATGGTAAGATAGCCATCTGCCCAGCTGTGTGACGATTTACTAACGGTCTTAGAACGCTTGGGCTGCAGATTATGACGAGCAGCGTTTCAAGGATCCCTCCCGGTTCTTGCCTGACCGTTTCCTTGACGATAACGAGTCCGGCACTCCTCACTATGGCTATGGTGCAGGATCTCGCATGTGTGCTGGATCCCACCTCGCGAACCGGGAGCTCTATACTGCCTACATTCGACTGATTACGGCCTTTCAGATCCTGCCGCCACGAAAGCAGGCCGACGCACCAATCATTGACGCCATTGAATGTAACAGTGTACCAACTTCCTTGACGACGGATCCCAAGCCTTTCAAGGTCGGCTTAAAGGCACGCAACGAGACAAAACTGAAACAGTGGTTGGCCGAGGCCGCAGACAGAACAAAGGACTTGTAGACAGTCATGCCTACCCAAGTCTTGAAAAGGGGAAAACACACGAGCCATGGGTTCAGCAGTGTACCACAACATCTTAGATTGCTTTATCCATCCATGAATGACATTCAATATTGTATCTTCCATGCGTACCTTGAATCTGTGTTGGCATACGCATGTTCCCTAGTACACTCTACCCATTCGTGACTTACACATCTTTGAGCACGATACGATGACTCCAACTGGTGATTCTTTGATGGTTCTAGGCGGGCCGAGCTGGGAAACATTCTTTAGATTGGCTCGTTTCCGCTGCGCGGAGAATGCAAGTATCCAATAAGTCAGCCACTGCTGTTGCACCGAGCGACGCACATGTACGGTATGCATACAAGATCATGCATCTTCTCCAATCACTGCCAATGATTCGTATGCGTTAAGGCAAGCCGTGTTCCATTTCTGACGATTCTCACTCCGCAGAGCATCAACGGCAGGTTGAACCATTCAGCTCCAACTCTCGTGACAGGCGAGCCATGCTGAGCCGCCGTCACCCGAATACCCAGGACGGCATGGCTTCCGTTTCCGAGTGGGGTCTTCCGTTTCCGAGCTTGTTGTGTGGGGAAGAGGCGCGTATACTCGGTGTGGGGTTCAGGAACCTAGGCGGCGCCGCGGCACAAAGTCTACCTACCAGGGAGAGAAGTATGTGCGCTGCGTAAGCCGGCAAGCTGTGGTTATGGAAAAACGGGACGGCTAATCTCGGATGTAATCGCAGCTCTCCTGATGAGAGTATAAGATAGTAGCAACTGTTGTGACTGTCTAACACAAATTGCAAGACAATATTACCATTCTCCGCCTGCCTGGTTTCGATAGGCATCATGTCTTACCAGGACGCCAAGTTCATCCTCTTCACCTATTTCCGGTCATCCTGCTCAGCCCGTATACGTACCGCTGCAGCCCTCAAGCATATTAAGCTTCACTATGAATACATCAATCTCGTAAAGGGAGAACAGAGCTCGCCGAGCTACACCAACTTGAATCCGTCCGGAGCGGTCCCGACTCTCGTGGTCGAGAGAGACAATGGCGAGAAAATTATCATACGTCAATCCACTGCGATTCTTGAGTTCTTTGAGGAAATCTTTCCAACTGTCTCTCCACTTTTACCAACCGATCCGGCCGAGAGAGCCCAAGTAAGGGAGCTATATAGCATCCTAGCCGCCGACTTTCAGCCACGAACGAACCTTTGCATTATCAAGAGGGTAGGGAAGTTTGGTGTCACGGCGCAGGAGTGGTGCAAGGAGCAGATGCCGCCTGTCTTGAGGGCGTACGAGGAGGTTCTCCAGCATTGTGGTGGCAAGTACTCGGTAGGAGACAATCTGAGTCTTGCTGATGTCGCCCTAGCACCCGCAGTAGAAGGTGCTTTGCGTTGGGGAGTCGACCTCACGGAATTCCCCTTGCTGCACCAAGTCTTTGAGAACATCCGCATTTTGCCGGAATTTGTGGAAGCCGATTGGAGACACCAAGAGGATACACCTGCAGATTTGAGAGCATAAATTTGATGCAGTCTAGAAGGTGCAAACCAAGTACTTATTGCAATGAACTGCTTTAGATGTCGTAAAAATGGCTTTCGTCAAGTATTAAAAAGTGATCATCTTGTCATAATCCACCCAAAAGTCGCTGAGATCCGCAAGTAGTCCATCCCACTTGTCGTTGGGCTGCAGGTCTATTCCGCCCACCATGTCAAGAAGCGAAACATGAGTGGGAATACTTTGAGGGGAAATTTCCGACGTCCCGGATTCGAGGGAGTAGAGCAAAGGAGGAACGATGTCGTTACTCAGCTGGTTGAAATCAGTACTTTGCCCCGGGTTCTGAAATTCATGCTGAGGCGTATTTGTATGGTCGTGTCCATGATTGTTCCCAATATGGCTTGTAACACTATCCTCTAGACCAGGAATCACCACTTGAACAGGCTTGCTCTGCCCGAAATCACCAGTGATGCTTGCACTCTGATCTTCGAGCACACGGGAAGAGGCTCCGGCGGATGTATTCATACTTTCGGGCATCTGATTGGTGTTTTTGAGGCTGGCAGGATATTGTTTTAACAGTGTGTTAGGACGAGACTTGCGTGGTGGTCCTTGCTCGGCTTCACTGCTTGTTGTTGCAAAACATTTGAGCTTCTCGGCAAGCCTTCGTGTAATGGATGAGGTTGTTGACAGGTGATCAATGACATCCAGAGCTAGCTGCACGTCAGCGGCACATGATCGGTCAGCCAGAACCTTGGATCGGCAGGTCACCAAGAGCAGAGCCGATAGGGCCGACTCTAGGAAATGGTTGAAGGTCTTCTGCTGAGCATGATAAATATTTGACACTTGGCTCAGCTTGGCAAGTACGCGGATCGTATCTTGAGCCACTTCAATCATGGCGTTGAGGCTTGAGGTGTCAATAGCTTCGTTGCCAGAACGCAACGCCGACTTCCTGTGGACGACGATGCGCATCTGATTAGCTCTGAGGTAGAGCAGCAGGCGGAGTCTGTACTGGCCGCGAGTACCGGTCAGAGGGTTGAAATTCATGTCTTGGTGAAACTGAAGACACGAGGGCAGGTTCCGCCTCCACTCGTTGATTTTGAAATCGAGAAAATCACGAGCAGAGTCTTTGGCGTATGTCTGCGAAGGCATTGCCAGAGCCGAGTCTCGAACTTCGGCGCCGATTCGACAATACGAAACCATGGCTCTCAAATACGCCGACGACAATGAATCATCCTGTTCATCATGGTCAGTGACTTCCGAATCAAAGGGCCGAAGCGTTATCGTACCAAAAAGTCAGTGTCGTAATCAATGTCGGAGTCATTTATCCCAAATGGTAAACCGGTGCCAAAACTCCAACGCCTGTCAAGCGTATAAGCTGACCATAGAACTTTCCGCGCCTTGTCCTTGGCGATTCGTGACTTGAATCGATGTTGTAAATCAGACGAGCTGTGGTATCCGAGTTCCTGCAGCATTCGAACCACGGTGCCGATGTTTCGCCAGGCGAGTGACTCCCGGTCGGTCATGAAGTAGTAGATGCTCTTATCAATTGTCAGTAGCAATTTCTGCAAATTCCATGGACGATCGACTTACGATTAGGATGCTTAGGGTGATATCGTGGTCAGCTACGTTTACGGTGTGAACTCTTTTCCATGTCTCGCTCACGACCCGCTCAACAAATTCATTGCCAAGCGTGCTGACATCAGGCTCTTCGAGTACAGCCATGACCGCGAGCACGAGAGTCAGCACTTCGTCGAGTTTGGTGCCATTAAGGCCATCCTGCTTGTTTTCCTGGTTGAGCGGACTTGATGAAGAATCTCTGAGTTGGTTCCGCAATTCCGTCACGTCCAAAAACGGATACAATAAGCCAATTTCCTCTTCGTACGTATCCAGAATCTCCAGCCAGCGAGGTAAGTCTATGATTGCTAGCAAGGGCCTCGGTTTCCTGCCGGCACGATCCTGGATGAGTCTTTGAAAATCTTGAGTCATACGAGGCACACGCTCTGTGCCTGAGGTATTGGCCTGGCCATATATCGGACTTGATCCAATGAGTAGTTGCTGGGCCAGGTTGAGGTAATAATCGGAACTGCCCTGCCTGACATGTTGAGGGCTGCAGTCAGCTTCCAAGTTGCTCTGCTGATCGGTTATAGTCGACTGTGACGTGTCGTCCACCACCCTTTGCGCTGAAGCAGTTGAGGAGAGGGGTCCCGTCACCGATTCATCCTTGGAGCGTGACGATATCATGGAACTGCGCCGTGCTGTGCGGAAGCGTGTGCTGCGTTCGTACAGACATATGGCCTGGACTTGCTGGCACCCGGCGCATGGATTCTCACCGCTGCATTTGACCTTTCGCCGCTTGCATTCTTGACTTGAAGAGGCAAAGTTAGTAGGATTGCAATGCGCGGCGGTAGAGCTCGATCATACCAAGCGACGTTAGTATATGGGTTCCTTCTCTTCCGAGATGTAGTCATGGTTGTCGTTGATGCGGCCATCCAGGGCAGTCTTTTCAACTTTTACGGAGTCGTTGAGCAGGAGCGGAGACAACAATTTTGGCCCTGACGTTGCAAGTCAACAGCAATGGCGGCACTTTGGAGATGAGGCGGCTTCCGACCGGGTCCTGGGGCACGTGTTCATGGTAATCGGAATTGTCAAGAGTGGTTTCTCCTTGCTAATCTGTGGGGGCAACGCGACAGACTGACTCGCTCAGCGGGGCACTGATGAGCCGGATCTTCCTTCCCCCACACTCTTCCCCACGCCATGCTCAAACAGAACTAGTAGTGCAAAGGTGCGGCAGGGCTTCCTCCGCATGCCTTGACCGAGGATCACTTGCTAAATTGAAGATGTGGATAATTGAGCTGATAGATAATGCTCACGAGATCGACCGCGGATCGATCGATCATTGGAGCTTCTAGGAGATAAGGTTACTCGACACGACGGTTGGTTCTGGAATATCGCATCACCCATGGATACGAGGCGACAAGATCATGTACAGAGAGTACGGGCGTCCAGCCATACAGTCAATCACGTTATAGGCATGCAATATACATATGGAATGGCCTCTTGAGACAGATAATGTTTGATTCGGAGACACCTGAATGATATTAGAATTGTATTCAAAGGCTCACATGATAGAGACCCCTTCGGTGCCGTCCTCAATGACTTCCTCTCCCTCATCTTCGTCCAGATCTTCGTCTCCCTCGTCATCTTCGTCCAGATCTTCCTCTTCCTCCTCGTCCGGCTCTTCCTCATTTTCAGTATCCTCGCCAACTTGCTCTTCATCTATCAAATCCTCTGCGTCTCCCATCTCGTCATCTTCATCGTGGTCTGCTGGTCTCTCTATATCATCCTCCTCCGGTTCATCGACCTCATGTGCTAGACCATCATCAGCTTCTCCACCCATCCCTTCGTCATCTTCTTCAATTTCCTCGGCGTCGTCTGCAATTTCAACATCTTCAGCATCCTCTTCTTCATCTTCCTGTTCTTCTTCGTCGCCTCCCTCATCCCCACTTTCATCATGGCCCTCTTCACCAGCATCATTATCCATACTACGTCTCGCCAATCCCGGAAACATGTAAAGCCTTATGGCTTTCTCTTCTTCGTCAAGTTCCTCCGAAGCAGGCACATCGCTGAGATCACTTTCGTCGTCTGCAGAGTCGTGAATGCTGCCAGGTGCACTGCTCTCCACTCCGCCATCCTCCATGTCAATGTTGCCGTCCTTGTCTTCTTCGCCTACAGGCGTTTTGCTTCCGCGAGTACGGCCACTTGAGACAGATCCCCGTACAGATTTCGCACTCGAGGCTTTGGCGGGACCCTCAGTATTGCGACTGGCGGCTTGCTCGGCTTTTCGAAGGATGTCTGGTCTTCTGACTCCGATGCGGCGCTGCCGGGCCCCTCCCTCGGGTGCAGCTGCCGCCGGGCCGGCTTCAGTACCAGAGTTGTCCACGGATTGCGGATTGAGCAGTATGCTGAAAGAGTTGTTGGGCTTCTCCGGGTCACCGGCAGCCTTCTCGTCGCGGGCCTTTGCTTCGGCTCGTTCCTGGATGAGCGCTTCGGGCGGCGGACCAGGAAGTGACTTGCCGACATCCATGTATATGGCGGTATAGCAGTCCGTGATGAGGTCATCTATGGCGCCGGCTTTCATGAGACCAGAGTTGAGTTTCTTCAACTCGATGGTTTCTTTGAGGGCCCCGAGAGCAGGGTTCTCGGCAACGGGCGCGTCGATTGACCATTCGTTGACGCGCTCGGTAATGATCTCAAACTCGTCTGGTGACACGTTCTTGTACACGTCCTCGAGGACAGGCTCGATATTGAAGTGACTGCGTATCAATTTGAGATACGAGATACAACATGACTGCCAAAGGTCGTTGAAATGATAAAATTCGGCACTCTTTTTGCGTATCCGTCGGAGTAGTTGATCAAAGTTGCCTCGGTCTTTGAGAACACACAGAATCTTCACCATGAAGCGGACATACTGCTCCGTGTAGACGTGATGACGACCAGGCCGTTCGGCGTCGCATTTCCAAACACTCATCACCATAGTCTTGGTGAAGACTGATTTCTGGAGAACCTGAAAGGCAGCCAAGGCATCAGAGTGTTCCGGATTTTCCGCATTCTCGTCAAACAGGGTGCGAGCGTATCGCATTATGATGCGGTGCTGCCAGTTCGACTTGTCTTTCTCGCGCAAGTGTTGCAAAGACTCGATGAGGTACGTGTTCCATTCGTCTGGTGTTGTCACTGTGACTGGCGAACTTCTTTTCGCAGCGAACGGCTGACGTTGGAGTAGAGCTGCCGCCTCGGATGTTGAGAGATCTCCACGACTGACTAGCTTGTGTACGACAGAGACGATCTTGTAGTGAGGCTCTAGTATAGGGTCACCAGACCTTGGCTTTTTCAGCGCCGACACGACCTCTACCGATCGTTCGAGTGCCGCCAAGACATCCTCTACCATGGGGCGGGATTGCCTGTCCTTGTGATCGAGGGATGTGTACGGCTTCTGAAACATCTTCCAAATACACTTTGCATACATGTAGAAATTTCTGTACTCGGTCAATACCTTGTCATCCATGGGTTGGCTCCGGGTCACTCACTTCCATTCCTCTGGCTTCACTGCAGAAGCTTTCTTGAACAGGGTCGCAGCGTACTTCCATACCTTGTAGTCTTCCATCTCTTCGTGGATCTTGCGTTTGAATGTCCCAGCGCCCATGTTCTGAATGAAAAATCGCTCTTGGTCTGCATGCTGGAAGGGTTCCATATCGAAAGGACCTCGGCTTGAGGCATACATCCGCATGCCAAACTTGTGGTACAACTCGTGTATAGCCTCCAGAGCCTCGCCCTCAAAGTCAGGGCCGGCCTTTCGAGAGTTGGAAAGTGCGAGTGCGTAACAGTGAATGGCGCTTCGTTGGTGTCTGACCAGTTCCGCCCGCTCCTTGTTCATCTTATCTGCCGACCAAAGGACCAACTCGTCCAGCTCGTAGTCGAAGCATTCAGCCAGTCGAAGCCAAGCATTCCACTGGTCTGGTGTGAATTGAAGTTGCTGCCGGAGGAAAGTGGCGCCCATGCGAAGATCATCGGTGGCGCCCGGAGTTTGCCTTCTGTTCAGATCAACGCCCTTGAACTTGCTGAACGCAATCATGCCCAGGAGGAAGAACCACTGATGCCTGGCCAGCACACTGTCTGGCGTGGTGACGGCTACAGCGTCAATAGTAACATTGCCCCTGAGAGCTTGGTATAAGCGCAGCGGATGTATTGGCCTCCTGAGGTATTCATTGAAATTCCGGAGATTGTGTATCGTTTGCTGGTTGCTCTTTGTTTGCCCAACAGCCTGTTGCATCGTCTCGATGGTCGTTTTCAAGTCTGATTTGAGAAGATCCTTCATCGGAATGCTGTTTGCCAGGGCAGAGACCTTTTCCACAAGCGCCATGGTATTCCGTCTTTCCAGCTTCTCGGGAGTGCAGCCATGATCATGCACCACGCCCATGCCGATTCCCTTCAGTCCATATAGATCGTACAGGACCTGGCCCATGTAATCTTCCCAGTTGTCGATGAGGTTCTGCTTCAAAAGCTCTACTCGCATCATCTTGAGGAAGATTTTGTTGGAAGCTTTGCAACACTTTCTAAGTCCCAAGACCCGGTGCACTGCGGCCAGATAGTCGGCGAGATCAGCCTCAGGTGTTTGGAAAGTGGATTTGTTCTGGAAAACGCCCGTCTTCAAAAGTGTGTATAGCAGTGACCAGTTTCTGACCTGCAGCTCCCGCAGCTTGTTGAAGAATGATGAGAATGTGGCACTGGTGGACGGCGCAGAACTCATTCCAACCCGAAATTCGTCCTCGAACATTGACGCTGTGTGCAATATACACGCGAGCTTCGCCAGTGCCGCTACACTAGACTTGATGTGATCGTCGTCTATAATGTCAAAAGCCGTCGGATCGTTCAAGGCGACTGAGAGGGTTTGCACTAGCAAGTTGTCCAGAAATTTCAGCATCTTCAAGAAGAGAGGCCGTCTTTCTGCGACGGGCATACTCAGATATGGATCTTTTTCAAAGTCTCCCACGACCATCTCGATTGCCTTGAGATTGCAAGAAAAGACTTTGGTTGGATAGGCAATGGCCCGATATGCGGCCCCGAGGCGATTCCACAGGAACAGACGCAGCTCGGTACTAGCGCTGAGGAGGAACTTCCATAGATCATGCAAGCCTTGGCTTGCAGTTTCGGCAATCGGCTGAGGGCTCACGACGTCTGGTTGCTCGCTTGACGACCTCAATTGTTCACTGGGACTGGGCGACTTCAACTGATCCATGGAGGCTGTAAAGACGCCGGCAGGGTTCAACACAGGCTCCAGGCTGTCGATGACACTGATCGGGTGGCTGAGATCGTCTGAAAATAAACCTAGGAAGAAATCCATAGTTGTAAGCTTGCTAATCTCCCGATCAGCAGCTTGAGTCGAAATCTCCGGCATGATGGCATTATTTGGCAGGGCGACAGCGATGTCTTGAAAGTCTACAGCCAGGGCCTCACGAAGGCTTTGCCAGCACTGGAGTATGTGCTCCCTTGAGACACTTTCGGTGAGCGTCACGGAAAAGACGACAGCCCACAGATATCTCGCAGAGAGGGCGCCGCCAGATCCTTCAGGGCGGTTTCGACTCAAGTGCGAAGCGAGAGAAAACCACCTGCCGAGCCGCCCCTTTGTCTCGACCCGAATGCCAAAGTCCACGGCGCTGTTAGGGTTCGTGATCCTTTCGTAGACATCAAGATGGAGCTCAAAGAGGGTCTGCACCATATGGTCAAGAGATGCCAGGTCTTTGACGGACTGCTCTGTTGTGTTGCAAGACTGGAGCTCGAATAGCGTACGATTGTAGATCTCCTCATCCAGGTGACTAATGACCTGGACCACGGCCGTCTTGAGGGTATCCGACCACTTGGAATCTGTGTAGGTTCGAAACACTGAGCGAATCCATTCAAACGAAATATCTGGCATGCCTACACCGTCATCGTTCATCTTTGAAACAAAAGACTTGATGTTCCTGCTCTCCTCAAATGCAGGTACTTCGGTTTTGAGTTGGGATCCAGGCTTTGCATGTTCGAGAAAGGAGGAAAAGCCAATAGAAGACGCTTCATGCTTGTTCAAAAGGATTCTGGCCATGTCCTCCTCAAAGTTGACCAACGAATCCCGCAGGTCAACCATGGACGGTTCCGTGACCTTTGCAGTTCGACGTTCCGAGGCAGAGAGGTCAATGATTTCCGTGAGGCGCTGCAGTGTGATCGGATCCGATACACCAAGGTTTTCTGCCAGATTTTTGGTCGTCTGGAACAGGGTCTTGTCGACAGCCTGCAGAGGCTCCAGTTGAGTGGCGTAGAGTGGCTGCGCATCGCCAGAATCCTCGACGGCGGTCTCTCTTCGGCGTGTTCTTTTGCTTCTCTTCTCTACAATCTCCTCTGGCTCATCAGGGACTGCTGCAGCAGAGTGAGATCGTTTTCGAGATATCACGGATTCGCTACGTCGTGTCTTTGCTGTCGACGAAACAATGGTGTCCTGAGCCTGGGTGGCATCTTTGCTCGTCTTCTCAATGGCGTCGCCTTGAGAATCACGTCCTGGCTCTGTCGATTTATTACGCTTGACCAAAACTTTCTGGGGCGGGCTAGGACTGCTTGTTTCGCCGGAAAGCTCAATTGACATGGGCCGCGCCGAGACACCGGCTCCGGTCATGGCATGAACCAAGGACATGCCCAGTGCAGCCCAGGTAGAGTCTTGCACCTGCAGAGTAAGTCGTGGCAACGTCACATCCGGAGAGGGCAACGTTCCGAGAGACTTGCTGGGATCGGGGAGGAATGGAATAGGATCTAGGAACTGGTTCAAAAAGGTTGCCAGTGTCCGCTTCAAGTATGGCGCCAATATGGGATGTGACATTGCAGTATCGTCCCCAAGAACCTCGAGTTGTCCCTTGAGCTGCTGGCCGGCGAGTCCTTCCGCCAGCGACGGAGGCTCAACCTCATCCACTGCCGGATCGTCGTCGAGCTCGATGGCTGCCTCCAGGCAGTACCTGCTCGACCTCGTGCTTTGCAGAAAGGCTGCAACCCTTGCAGTGCGTCTCCAGAGATCAGCATCAGATGGATCATGGTCAAGAGCAACACTCAAATGCTCCAGTGCTTCTCGCGCCTTCTCGCACGTTTCCTTCTGTTCAAAGACCGACTTGCCCTCGACCCGTGCTTGATGTTTGATGTTATCCAGCAAGAACTGGCCATGATTTTTGTAAGCGAGGTATAGGGCTTGAGGCAAACTACTCCCAGAACTATCGACATTGTGTTGCGCGATGTCAAGCTGCGCCGCCTCGAGCTCGTGTATGTGTGCGGAACCAGGCGCATCTGGGCGAGGGTCGGACTGCTCTTCTGCGCGATCGAACTCGGTAATGGCATCGGGATAATGGAAGATCTCCGAATCGAAGAGCTCTTGGTATGCTTCTGCTGCCTCGTCAAAATGTTTTGGTCCTTGAGCATGGAGTTTGAGAGCTGTCTGGAAGCGCTTCAATGCTTCCTCTATATGTAGCTCGCGGGTGGTGTCAACCTCCTCGACAAAGTTATCTTCGGACTCGACGTTGATAGCTGAAAAGGCCGGCTATGGACACATTAGCTGGATGACAACTGATGCGATGCCCTTTGGATGCTCACCATCTTGTCGTGTGGGCTTCACGGCCGTAGACCGTTCAATCAACGCTTTGTACCTTGTGGTGTTCTTTACTGCGCATCTCGTTTACCTGATTTTGGAGGCAGCGTGGCCCAGACTCTCAGATTGTCGGGATGAACATGCAATCGATGAGGAAAGAACGGCGCATGGATTGGGCATTTCGGGTCGGAGGGACAGAACAATGTACCTCTGGTCATGAGCTATGTAATGTAGCTGTTACGATAAGCCCGTCGTCGCGTAGCAGCACTTGTAGACGCGACGATTTAGAACTGCGGCGCATACCTTAAGGTACAGAGTACCTTAACCATGTCATAATTCATTAAAGACAGAAGCTAAAACCGAGCCCAAAACGGCTCGGTGAGGATTGACTAAAAGGCTACCTAGGTACCAACGGTAGTGGACACCGACTGTAAAAGAGTGTCCCACGGTTAGCGTTGCAAGGCTGCCATGCTCTCACCTGGGCACCGATCCGCACGCTCTAGCCTCTAGCCTCTAGGTAGGGCCCCAAGTCTTCAATCGCCTCCGGGCCCCTTGGCCTGTGCTCTTGGCCGCTTGCTTCTTGAATCTTGGTTCAATATGGGACCCACACAACCACAAGCCTGAAGCACAGAAAGGCCAGAAGCCAGCATCATCCGTGAGCTACCTACCTGCCTGGGTAGCTTCCACACTCGGTTGGAATACTTCAACAACCGTCCACCTTTGACTCGCCGACCGCATATCGGCAGTTGCTTCACTGTGCGCGTTGGAGCACTCTTTTATTGTTCCTCAGGAGTGTGTATCTTGAAAACACTTCGCTGATCAATTGTTCCCGCCGCACTCCCATCCTTGGGCTCGACCGCGTCGCATCCGCATACGTTCTTGTCATTGCCAGATACTCACTCTTGACAATTTTCGAAGATCTTCACGATGCCTGCGCCGGCAGTGCCAGAGTGAGAGCTCCACCCACGTTTCTGCAGTTGCATAGAGCTGACCCGGTCTTTAGAATCACTGAAGACGTTCTCCACGAGTCGATCGAAGCCCGTACCGAGTCTCTCATCTCCTTGCGCGAGCTTGGCCCTCCTGATCTTGTCCACCTTCTCAAGCAGAACCGCAGCAATCCGGGCCGCCACATTGGCGTATATCACCATGTCACGGGTGTAGACGCGTCGTCCTCGGCCAGCTTGGCCGCCTACATCAACACTCTCACGTACAATAAAGAGCAGGGACCCACTGCTGGCAACAAGATCACGGAGGGTATCTACTGCTGCTACAATGCCTTTTCGCGCCTCGACATGCGCGTGCACGTCACCATCCCCGGCACTGTCGAGAGCTACTGTGTCGACGAACGAGGTGAAAAGCGAAAGGCCACGGAAGAATTGTGGCTAGAGACGTACCTGTGCAGCGTATTACGAGCCTATTCCTACGCCGACGATGGAAGCGGCGACACCATTCGTAAGATTATGGGCGTCCGCCGTTTCAATCCAGTCACGAACACCGAGACCGAGCACAGATTCTTGAGCGCTGCAGAGCACCTCTTCTTCAGGGGCTGGCAGGTTGGTTCCGATTCCGTCGTCCAGGTGCCCAACAACGTGTCGAATCACCTTACTGCGGGCCTTTTAAAGTACTTCCACACTACAGGACGTTTTGCTTCTGCCATCAACCTGTTTGAAAAGCTCCGATCACAGAACGTCGAGGTCTCCTCGCTGCTGGCAAGAGTGCTGTTCATGGGCAACGAAGAAGTACAGGGCGTGCGCGTGCTCTACGACGCCTTGAAGGAATCCCCCATGGACTACGTCATGCTGGATACACAGGCCGAATTTCTCATGAAGAAGGCATTGGCAGCATCGACCGCAGAGCAAAAGGAGGAGCGATTGAACATGGCCCTGGGCTGTGCTGATCGAAGTACCATTGCAGCGCCCAGTGAGTTTGGGACTTGGGCAAGACTGGCTCAAATCTATGTGATCAAGGAGGATTGGGAGAATGCCTTGACCATTCTGAACTCGTGTCCGATGTTCACGTATCAAGACAAGGATGCGCCACTCATGCCAGAGCCAAAGGACGTGTACTTGCCCACGCTGCCCGAGACCCGCCTGGACGAGATTGACAGCGAGCCTGAATCCCGCCAATACGAGCAGGTAGATTCCAGCTTACTCAACCTTAGAGCGGCTGCGTACAAGGGAACCTTCAAGCAAGCATACGCCATACTAACGGAGATGACTGCCAAGATTGGTTGGGATCAGCTTCTCAAGATTCGCAGCAACGTCTTCGTCATGGAAGACGAGTACAGGAGCGAGAGGCAGGATACATTGGCGTCGGCACCTGCAGCACGGAATCCTAGTACAGATGGATTGCGTGGATCCCCAGAGCCCACGAATGGTGATCACAGCGATGACGGAGGGGAAGTCGCAGAAACGTCCTCGAAATCGAACGATGCAGATTCCACAGCGCCAACGCTGACAAATGGAAAAGAGACGTCTTCAGTTGAAAAGCCGGAGCACACCATCGATCCGGGCGAGGTGAAAGCTGACGCGATCCAGACGGATGCCAACAATGTGAGTAGGCGTTTTGAGTTATTGTGTGCAAACTAACAAGTAACAGACGGCAACGACCGAGGAGCACTTGTCTCGTCTCAACAACAAGCGTCTCTGTGAACGCTGGCTGGACAGTCTTTTTATGGTACTGTACGAAGACTTGCGGGTCTACACTATCTGGCGCACCCAAATGGCCCAGTACCGTGCTCAATCGATGCAGTACAAAAAGTCCGCAGAGGAATGGGAAATCCTCGGCTCTCTGGCAGAGAGGTTGCAACATCACGACGAGGCGGTCGAGGCGTACCGTGCCTGCCTCTCCCTCAGGTTCAGCCCAAAGGCGCTGACAGGTATCCTCCGCGTATTCGAGAAGCAGAAGAACACTAGAGAGACTATTGCCAGTGTCATTCGTCTTGTAGCATGGCAGTACAGATGGTACAGCGAGTTCTCGCCCGAGCTTCTCTACACCATCCGCACTCTGATAGAAGATGAGGGTGCTGTCAAGGTTAGAAGTATCATTCAAGCGACGAGCCTCAGTCAGAGTGTGCTGGATCTGACGCATCACTATGCCGCTTTGTGTCACACTTTCCGCAGTAGTGGCACCGAAGGTTAGGGCTCGTCCGAGGTATCGAATCAATGGAAGGTACACAGTTGATTCCATCGAGGGGAGGATGGACGGAGTTGGGCGACGTGATATCCACTGCTTCTTGTACCTATGCGAGGTGACCGTGTCGGCATCTTACAATAGAGCTACTAATGACATTTAAACACACAAAATGTCTGATTTGAGTGCGTGTTACTTTCTAATTGCCAAAGGTCGCCCAAGATCTGCATGGCTAGCTATGCCGGGTCCAGAACACCACAAATCTAGGCACTGGGGCACCTGGGTTTGAAGTTTGATCCAGATGTAAGTTCTGGATGTTCTCTCGTCATCTGAAATAGATGGTTTGACAGCCTATCGTGAAAGCCCAGACTGGAATCTTTATCATGCTGTGTACTGAAATCACATCATTGGAGACTGTCCACCACTTTAATGGGTGCCGATAAAATGATCCACTCGCGGTTCAAGGTTGCCACTATCTGATTGGGTACCAGCGATCAAGCTCACAGCCAATGTCGTCATTTATCCAAGTGCACACCAAATGTATTGGCTAATAACAAGGGAACAAGAAACATTCTATCCAGCAAGCTTCCATCTTTTCGTATTCGATAAATTTTGTGTGGTAATCACCCTGGGATAATTTGTTTGGAGTGGTCAAATGACACTGCCATGAACGGTGGTTCCAACCGAGATGTCTTGCTGGTAAGTGGCTCGGATGAACATTCGATTTCGCAGGCTGACACCTCTCTATTTTGACAGGCTGGCGCGGCAGCCGCCTTTACTGTAGACCTGCTCATTTATCCATTGGATACTCTGAAGACACGGAAGCAATCACAGGATTTCCTTCACACATTCGCAGACCCTGCCGCAAAGACAAAACTCCCATCTTCCCAACTCTTTCGTGGGTTGTACCAGGGTATCGGCATCGTTGTTGTCGCGACGCTTCCTGCGGCTGGCACATTCTTCTCTGTCTACGAGGCTGCCAAGACATTCTTCGGGCGTCATGGATCGAGCTTCCCACAGCCCATTGTGCATTCGGCAGCTTCGGCTGTGGCTGAGATGGCCAGCTGCGTTGTGCTCACGCCGGCCGAGGTCATCAAACAGAACGCGCAAATGCTTTCCAACGCCAAAGGGACGGATGCGCGGTCTACCAGTCTGGAGGCTCTCAAGCACTTGAGAGGCCATGGAGCTTCTCAACGGCTGCTAAGTGGTTATACCGCCATGGTGGCGAGGAATTTGCCGTTCACTGCCATTCAGTTCCCTATCTTTGAGTATGCTCGGAGCAAAATTTGGGCCAGCAGATCGACCCAGAGTCTAGGAGCTGGAAATGGGAAATCAACTCTTATCGAGACTGGTGTGGTCACGGGTACGAGCGCGGGCTTGGCAGGGAGTTTCGCTGCCGTGATCACAACGCCAATGGATGTAGTCAAAACGCGAATGATGTTAATGGCGGGCGAGTCACAAGGCCGCGATGCGCCCACGTCAGATGGATCGCCCCGTAACAAGACTGAAGGCGGATTTGCCGTGGCAAAGCAAGTAATCAAGGAGCGGGGCATACTCGGACTGTTCAGAGGGGCAGTATTGCGAGCGGTTTGGACTGCTGTAGGAAGTGGGCTGTATTTGGGCATGTATGAGGTCTCCAAGGTATGGCTGACCAGAGGAAAAGAGAGCAACGATGCGAGTTTCCCGTGAGTACTCGCCATGATGAATGCTTGTCTTGAGTTCCCCTGGCAAGCTTTAATATACAAGATATATCCCTTTGGGAAATCTTACCTAATAAAAACACTCTTCAAGTAGAGTGCCGTGACTCAACGTCTTTACACGTGTTGGAAAAGCCAAGTCCACTTTTGAAATCTTCGATAGGTTCGCCTGCCCATGCTTGGATCTACAAGTTGGCACCATCTACCACCTTTTCTGTGACTTTCCCGTCCGCCTGTATGATGACCTTGTCGACCTTGAGAGATGCCTTGACTGGATTGGGCTGTTCATAGACCCAAGCAAGCTCTTCCAAAGTTCTTCCTTGAGCTTCGACACTTGATTCGGAGTTAGCATTTATATGACCATTGCCAATAGCAATGAACTTACCCGAAAAAGTACCACATTATGGATTCGATCACATCCCAGCCGACAAACACATAAATATAGCGATAGCCGATGTTTTGCAGCGCAATGGGACCAGCAAACTGGTTGATAAACCCCATGGCGCTGACAATAATACCAGAAGCAGCAAGACCCTTGGCCCGGATTGTCGTTTCGAGCGCCTCTGTGACCACGACAGCTTGCAGAGGTGTGTAAGTGAACGAAAAGAATATGTTGAACAAGAAATATGCAGCCAAACCACCCTGAGCATAAGATGTAATGATGTTGTCGCCTTGTTCATTGATTGCAGCCGATAGCCCAGAGTTGATGGCGAGCATGACCGCGCAGCCTGTGCAAAAACAGATTAGCAAATGGATTGTGAGAATCGTCAAAAAGTTTCATCCCCTACCAAATGTTCCGATGACCAACACTTTGCGGCGTGGCATCCTGTCTGTCAGAGCCACAGCACTTAATGCTCCAATTGCCGATAGGACTGAGTTGAGTAGATTATAACCGAGTTGAGCCGAGGACGTGGTCACGCCCAGCTGCCCAAAAATGACCGTGTTGAAGTATCCAAGACCGTTTCCCGAGAACTGACCAAAAATGGAAATCATGAGCACCTGAGCCATTCGCCAACGACCACTGTGTGTTCCTATCAATGGACGGTCTAATGTGTCAATATGCTTTGCTTGTACATGTGCAGAGCAATGTTACTCACAGTCAAAGTTGGTCTTGTCAATTCCATCTTGGCGAATACCATGCCTCATCTCTTCCAACTCCAGGAGGACCAATCGGGAGTTCGGGTCGCCGTTGCCGTGATATTTGATTAGAAACTCTCGGGCTTGCTCTTCTCGTCCATTCGCCATTTGCCATCGCGGAGACTCGGGAATAAGGTGAACAACAGCCAGGACCACAACACAAGCGAAACATTGGAGGATGAGCGGGATCCTCCACTGGTAATTATTGTCGATGGCATTGCATCCAAAAGTGATTGCGGCTGCAGGGATCGACCCACCGAACCAGCCCGTGTTGTAAAAGCCTATCGCAGAGGTTTAATGAGATAGAACACAGATTGACGTGACGAGATCTGCAACGTACCGGTGCATCTACCACGCCAGTGCGGTGGTGATATCTCAACTGCGTAAGCCGGGGCAGCTACTGTCATGACTTGAATGCCCATTCCCAGCACAAATCTTCCCACCACGAACTGCGCTACAGTCGAAGAGGTAGACACAATGACGGCGCCCAGGATGATGACGATCGCTCCAATGAACATGGCCCGACGCCGTCCCAGTCTATCGGAAAGAATCGCTGCGAATGGTGCTGCGACCATGGAGCCTCTGATGATGTCAGACCTGTCGACCTGTGCCCTCATCTGTCACTTACACCGTATAGAGCGAGTACATGACGGCAATCTTGGATCCAACAGATTCAGTGTGGAACGTGTTTTTGAAGTGGTCCATGGCTATGATAGCCGTCATGAGGGATCCTATAATGTCAGATCAAGCTATGCGTGTCGTAGCAATTGGCGACTCACCGTCATACCCATTGGCGCACGCGCAGCAAAATGCAACGAAGACGGAGACTTGAGCGAGTCAGCATCTAATCTACCGCGAGTAGGATGAGAGGTTGTGCACAATAAAGATGAATAGATTCCTTGCTCCATCTCGCAATCTTGGTCTCTTGAATTGCTGCGTATAACTCGGCCTGCCATCTTGTGGTCAATTCTGCACGGAGTACTTGACGCTCAAGTCAAGATTAGGCTTTATAGCCACTCACATTGTGCACCGTTTTCGCCTGCGCCCCTTCGAGCTCAGCTGTCTTGCCAGTACCGGTTCCAACAGCTACGTGAGGCTGTTCTGCCGCAAGGTCCTCTGCAACGGTCGGTTTCTCGTCTGTCATCTTGTTGCTTGGCTTGGCGGAAAATGGCAAAACTTGTCAAGCCGTCCAACAGGATGGGCCTGTAGTCATATATCACCCAATCGCAGAATAACCGTTTGTATTTCAATCGCACGCGAAAAGAGATCTCCAGGGTCCGACAATGGCGCCATCCCTAGACAGTGATACGGATCATGCGTCTCCAACCCCCAGATGAGCCTAGACTGTTCCAACCCCAATATCAACCCCAGATCTCTCCGCATTGCCAGTCAATTCGAGTGGGCACATTGTTTTATTGATGTCTCTTATTGGTGGACAGTCGTGTCCGTATTACAATTCCACCACTAGGCAACGTTGCGATGAAAACGTCTGCCTGGTTGTTATGTCTAACCGTCGATGATTCGACTTCAGACTGTTCCAGGCCCGCTGGTCACGCCTGTGTATTATAGCGATTACAGTCCTCATTTCTTGTAGTTTGTGACAAGCGAGTAATTCTCCTGGTACTTATGCTTCTTGACTCTAATATGACCCTTTGCGATTCCATAGTTGAGTGTAACGATATTTGTACGAAGAGCATTTTCATATTGTTTAAAGGATCATGAAAAGCTGTGTACCGCATGCTAATCTAGGAAAAAAGGATTCGGCGTGGTGTTTATAAGAGTATGCTACAGCTCTTTGGACAATGATTCAAAATACGGGTCACTAGAATCTGCAAGTTGATTTCTTTAGTCTTGTTTTGGTTGCAAAGGATTCCGCGCCTCTCGTCTTATATCACATACCTCATACAACGCAGACTACAAGTTCCATCTCTACCTAGGTAGTTTTGATCATTGCTGAGCGACGCAAACCGGTGGGAAAACACAAGTCTAGCCTTGCAAATGTTTTTGTTCCGGCACAATGCTACGTAGCTTGTTTTCTTGCAGTGACATGCGCACGTTGGAAATCGTCCATTCCTCCATCTTCGTTTGCGTTTCTATGGAATAAGTTCCCATATGCGGCACGATCAAGACTTTTTCGTTCGCGAGAAGCCCGGGATGAATGACAGGCTCGTTCTCGAACACGTCCAAGCCGGCTGAAGCGACATGGCCCGAATCGAGTGCAGCTACGAGGGCTGCCTCATCTATAACGGCGCCACGGGCAGTGTTGACAACCACAACACCTGGCTTCATGGCCTCGAACTGAGGCGTGGAGATGATGTGCCGAGTCGCAGGCTAGAACATGTTGTAAGTCTTTTACACCTTTGGGCAGAATTTCGGAGCGGTGCTTACGTTGAGAGGCAGGTTGAGACTCAAAACATCACTCTCCCGCAACAAGTCTTCGAAGCTTCTGTATTCGACGTGAAGATCGCGCTCGAGTTTCGCGTCAAGGCGAGTGCGGTTATGATATAAAATGCGCATATCGAACGCTCGCGCTTTGATAGCCATGTTTCGCCCGATACCACCCATGCCTAGGATGCCGAGCGTCTTTCCCTGAGGATCATGGCCCAGTGGCGGCACAGAAGTGGTCTTCCCACCCCGCCACTCACCTTTCCGGAGATTGAGGAGCGACGCATTGAAGTTGCGCAGCGCGCCGAGCATGAGCCAGATACCAGTGTCAGCCGTGGAGTCATCGACGGCAGTTGGTGCGTTCGAGACATGAATGCCTCGTTCCGTACAAGCCGCTACATCAATGCTATCGTAGCCGGCGCCGTTGTGGCAAATGAAGCGCAAGGACGACGGCAGATACGGCACAAGCTCCGCATCAACCGGCCCCGTGATTGAACTGGAGTCAAAGGTCCGGTATGCGACAGTGACCCCGTCAAGTGCTCCAGAAGTGCACTCCTGGATAAAGTCGACACGGTTGGTGGATTTGGCCGTCACGATATCGGCGAATCTGCTGAGCGATTCCCACGCCTCATGGGCGCTATACACGAATCAGCATTATCCAGAAAATATGCCAGCCTAGCATTGTGAGGGGTAGTCCAAAAGTTGCGAGACTGGTGAGAGAGTCTCTTCCGGAGCCTTGTGAGTACTGACTGTTCAATGACGCCTAATAACAGAATTTTGGGTCTGGCCATTCTGAACAGTGGGCAAACACGACCACACGGGCAAAGCTTTCTACTCCGTAGGAAAAGCGGTCGGCGCGATTATATTGGCAGATGGGAGAGCCGAAAGTAGTCTTTGCAGAACAAATCGGCAACGCCAGGCTGTGGAGCTGTGGGGGCCAGTACGGAGTATAATATATATCCAAGATGTGCACATATGTACACCCGGTGATTCAAAAGCAACAAGTCAACGATTCGGACTCGATAAGTAGTTTGATACTTGTATCACCCGGTCTTTATGCGTCTATTTAATTCTGGATCATGGTTGAATGTCGGAGCACCAAAAGCCGTTATCGCTACGACGTGCCGATGCGGGACAGGTCAAACCCCGTGCAGCCGCCAGAATGCGGGGACCTTATCTCTAATCAATTGTTGTGATTATATTCTGCAAGGTGTTGGAGATCCAGCAGAGGACAACGACGGCTAGAGAAGAATCGTCTTTAGCCTTGGAAGTGGGCAGAAGACAATCCTGGCGGAAGACGACCTGTCGTTACTTCGTGACAAGATACGCCCGTCAGGATCACTAACACGTCAGGATTTATCGAGACAGAGACAATCAAGCTGAGACCATCAACGCTGAAACGAAAGATTTCTGCCGGATCACTACCATTTCAATGCCCGTTACCATCTCCCTCCAAGGTCTCTATTTGGATGGCTATGACCGCGCCCAACCTAGTTTCTGGGTTCTTATTCCATGATACTTAGATTCAGTCGTCAAGACAGACAAATGATGCTCTTGTTCTCAATACGAGTACATATGTAGGCATCAATGTCGGGTCGATTATACCCATCTCTTCGTTTGATAATTGAGTCTACATGCCATATATGTCGTCAAGCTTCACAGCTGGGCCGTATGGGACTGACATGACGTGCGGATGCCGAGGCAGATGCAACAGTCGATTGTTCTTCCATATGATTGTAGCGCAGTCATCTCCAGGTTTCACCTGCATACTGCGACTGGCATTTTGCTCACCGAGACCTCTTGGCAGCCGGAACTGCATGTCAATACTTGTCGTGACTCCTCCCGTCTTGCTCGATACCGTTGCGAATCGCGTCACAGTTATATGTACCCATGAATCCTCCGTCTATGCACAAACCTTGGGTCTGACCGGGTCATGGTCACAATCAAGTGGAACACTGCATCAATTTGTCCACAAGTACAGATACGTAAAACGTCAATTCCCACCATCTTGAGCAACAGATGGTTTCTATTGTCTATCTTTTGACCCGGTTGACGGGGCATGGCTATAGTGCCAACTCAGCATTCAAATGAAGCTGCGGTCTGGTTGACCAGACACTTTTCATCAGATCTTTCGCTACCAAAACACAGAAAAAGAACGCCGTGGGGGAATCACAGATGCTATGCCAACGCCGTTTTGTTGAAAATCGTGACCCTGCATTTCCCTTTGTTTAATTTTTTTGATTCCCCTAGTGAACCCCCAACCTATGCTGTCCGGATATACCACGGACAGTATGCATTGTTGAAACATGGTTGAATGTCACCCTGTTGGGGACGACAGACAGCAAGTAAACGCCGAGTGGCGAAATTAGTATCGGTAGTGGTCGGCCTTGAAGGGGCCCTCGACAGGGAGGCTGAGGTACTCGCTCTGCTTGGAGCTCAGGGTAGTGAGCTCAACGTTGCAGTGAGCAAGGTGGAGACGGGCGACCTCCTCATCGAGAACCTTGGGCAGTACGTAGACACCAACATCGAGCTTGCCGGCCTTGGCGAAAGCGACGTGCTTCTCGCCGAAAGCCTTGTCCTCAGCCTTGAAGAGCATGATCTGGGCAAGGACCTGGTTGGCAAAAGAGCAGGACATGACGAAGGAGGAGTGGCCGGTTGCGCAGCCCAAGTTGACGAGACGACCCTCGGCAAGGAGGATGACATGGCGGCCGCTGGGCATGAGGAAGCGGTCGACCTGGGGCTTGATGTTCTGAACGCTGGTGGCGTTCTTCTTCAACCAAGCAACGTCAATCTCGCAGTCAAAGTGACCAATGTCTGGGGCGTAAAAGTTAGTATGGACGGTACAAGGGGTATTCTTTTTGAAAGAGATGACATACTGCAAACAATGGCGTCGTTGGGCATGGCAGAGAAGTGCTCGCCAACAATGATGTCGGTGCAGCCAGTGGTGGTCACAAAGATCTGACCGCGGGGGGCAGCCTTCTCCATGGTGGTGACCTCGTAGCCAGCCATGGCAGCCTGGAGGGCGTTGATAGGGTCAACCTCGGTGACGATGACACGAGCACCCATGCCGTGGAGGGCCATGGCGCAGCCCTTGCCGACATCACCAAATCCGGCAACAACGGCGATCTTGCCAGCAATCATGACATCGGTAGCACGCTTGATACCATCGACCAGGGACTCGCGGCAACCGTACAGGTTGTCGAACTTGCTCTTGGTGACGCTGTCGTTGACGTTGATGGCGGGAACGAGGAGCTTGGAGTTCTTGAGCATGCGGTAGAGGTGGTGGACACCGGTGGTGGTCTCCTCAGAGACACCGTAGCAGTCCTTGAGCTGCTCAGGGTACTTGTCGTGAACAAGGTGGGTCAAGTCACCACCATCATCAAGGATGAGGTTGAGCTTCTTGCCGTCCTTGAAAGCACTGAGCTGCTGCTCCAAGCACCAGTTGTACTCGTCCTCGGTCTCACCCTTCCAGGCAAAGACGGGGACACCAGCTGCGGCAATGGCTGCGGCGGCGTGGTCCTGAGTAGAAAAGATGTTGCAAGAAGACCAGGTGACCTCGGCACCGAGAGCAGTCAAGGTCTCGATGAGGACGGCAGTCTGAATGGTCATGTGCAAGCAACCGGCAATGCGGGCACCAGCGAGAGGCTGGTCAGCGGCGTACTTCTCGCGAATGGCCATCAGACCAGGCATCTCATTCTCGGCCAGCTCAATCTCCTTGCGGCCGAAAGCAGCGAGGGAAAGGTCAGCGACCTTGAACTTGTTGGCGGGAGCAGACATTTCTGGTGAATTGTTAGGACATTCTGTTCCAAAGGCAGGAGCCTTTTTGTGCTTACTGTCGAGGCGGTCAAGATGGAAGGATGCGGGGTGTTGTAGACCTGTTTAGAGAGAGGGAGAGACGTCAGTGTTTGTTGCTTGTTGAATCAGAAATGAGAGAGAGAGAGGAAGCATTCACGTACGATTCCTTTAGTCTTCTTCGAGCAAGCTGAAGAAGGAAGAAGAAGAAAGGGAATGGCGATCGAGGTGTAGACAGAAAGTGAAAAGAAGAGAGTGGGATGGGCAAAGGTAGGAGAGGACCCTGGAGGCCAATAATTCGATTTTTTACCCCTCGCATTCAGGCGGCGCCCCTCCTCCCCATCGGGAATTCGAGACATGCCAATCTTTCGGCGTCCAGCGCAAAAGCTCAAAGATCTGACAGGGCCCCTCCCGCCCGAGCTTGAACAACGAGCAGCGGATCGAAGCTCTGAGTGGCTGGGAATGGTGGGTCGGACACAAATTGGGCAAATCCCAAAGCCCATCTCGGCTTCCACCGCACGTTATCGATAAGGCAAACATCCCACCCCAACCGCCCGAGTCCCATCAAATCTGGAGCCCCTCCCACTGCGATTCCATGGCGATGACACTTGTGACCGACTGACAGAGACTTTAAGTATGTAGCCTCAAAGGAATCTAATTAGGCATGGTCTCCGTGTTTAGCAGCAGAGGAAGGAAAGATCGCTGCTTGTCTGCTTGGCCTGTCTTTCATCGGTCAGCAATTGGTCAGCTCGTACGGCATAGTTGGGAAAACCTCCGACTCCTCATTTCCACCTTTAGCTTAACCCTCCGACATTTAGGACTCCGAGCGATTACACCCCGTCTCAAATGGCAATTGAGTTTGCTTTCGGCGATTGTCATGTCTGAGAACATATGGGTGTCACACAATTCATTACACACAAAAGTTTACTCGAAAGACTTTGGACAAGCACGAGGATGATGATGACGAGTTCGTTCTCTTGACTTGCCTCGAGCCTCGACTCGCAAAGTCTTCATGAGTCTACGACTATACACTAGATACTAAGCTCAAATCAAGTCATGATGGGCTCGCACCATGATCAAGCCCATCAGAACCGAAAAACCCCCAAACGCCAGGCCAGATGCAGACCACTTTCTTTTTCTCCTTCTCAATTCGAAGCTTTCCTGCTGCTAATCGTCAAGACATCCGCGCCCCCTCCCTTACTCGGGCATCAAGTTTCCTCTGACCGCGAACATCTTGGCACTGACGTTGGCGGTGAATCCATCAATCTGCTTGCTGTATTGCTCGACCTGCTTTGCGTTCAGCATGCCCTCCAGCCTGCTGGGCTCCTGAGGAAGCTTGAACAGTCTCTGCCACTCATCCTCTGGCAGAGGCTCTTGCTTTGCTGCAGCACGGGCGGCGTTCTCTGCCTTGCGCTTGGTTTGCCAGGCCGTGATCTTGGTCTGTTCCCGTGCCAACTGTCGCTGGTAGTACTGGTGGTTGTTGAGCTCAGTGTAGTGCGACTCTATGCTGTCGAGCAGCAGATCACATGACTTCTCGAGAAAGGGGTCTATGGAGAGATCCAGGGTGTCGACCGAGGGGTAGAGCGGCAGCTTGACTTCGGCCTTTTCGATATCGGACACGGACGTAGGCAGGTCAGCCTCGGCCTTGGCCGGGAGACCTGGGAGCTGGTGAATATACGAGGCCAGCAGGTGGGAGTTGTGAACGGTGACGGGGAGTTCGATAAGGATTTCCTTGAAGTTGAGCTTGGACTTTTGAAGACTGGAAAATGTTAGACATGCCAAGTTTGGAAATAATGGTCAACTAACCTCTCGGTTGTAAACTTGTCCTCCTTCAAGGCGGTCATGAAACTAGAAGACAGCTTGAATGCGCGGAGGTTCAAGGCACCCTGCGAGCTGCGGCTGACATCGTGAACCAGAGCAACGTTCTTCTCGTTCTCCTTTTGGTAGTGGAACTGGTTCTCAATGAAGTTGCGGTTGACAAAGTTGCCCATGGTGGCGCTCGTGTAGAATCCGACACTGTTGGCGTCCACGTTGACCTCCTTGAGGTGTCGAATCATTTCGGTCTGGTATACCAAGTTGGACTTGGCACGAGGAGCGGCGGCGGCCAGGGATGATGCGTCATTCTGGTGGGAGCCGCCATCGGCGTGGGCGACATCAGCAGTCGGGAACGGGAAGGTGTTGGTGATGTTGACAAGTCCGCCCTGGTCCAGGCCTACGATGGCGCCGGTCGCGACAGAAGGGAAAGTGCTGGTAGCATGTCTGACAATCTTCATCACCACCTAGAACAAGATCCAGAATACGTCAATATTCGCGACAACATGTGTGAAATGAGGGGCAGGCGTAGTTTTCTCGTTGACATACCAGAGCCTCAACCTGCACCGAGGTGATTCCGGCGTCCTTGGAAGCGTCGGCCATGATTATGATGTTGCGGCTTTTTGGGAAACTCGGAGAATCTGAATACGGAGAAGTCGGGATACGCGGTCCTTCTCTTGAGCCGTGGCCTCTCGATTTCGGAGGCGCGTAGACGGGGTCGCAGTGTCGTTTGTTGAAGGTTTTGATGCGAAATTACGGAATTGTGGGCGGGGCGGAGAATTGCGGCGCGAAGGGTCAAGGACGAAAATGATTGGAAGTTGACGCAGCCCTTTGCTGTTCGCTACTTGACCCCTCCAAATAGTGCTTGGCTTGGGTCGGTACGGAGTACAAAGCACATCATTAGGCTATTCTATGGTATGTAGGTATCTTGTGTAGTGTAAAAGACACGCTGGAAGCTGTCATGAACGCAAAGGACCACCCAGAAGAAGACCTAAAGCCACGAGGCATCTACGCCACCTGAGAGCGCAAAACATACAGGCAAGGCACGTAGCATTGGTAGAGATGGTTTTATTATTCACTGCGTACCTAGCACGTAGGTATGTCCATGAGGTAGACACCCCGATGCGATTATGAGCCTGTTCCGGATTCTATGTTGTATTTCAAGCCATCCCGCGCCCATGACCTCCGCGCGGACCCATTCGACGATGGCGAGCTTGACATGTGCGATGTCCCACTCGACCCCCCACGCCATGAATATGCGCAATTCAAGTTAAATTCCCACAACATGCCACTGGAAAAGAGCCTCAAATGCAATCCAACTTCCTTCCTTTCTCTCGCCACCGTTGTCGGTTTCTTGCTTGTGCTGCACGGCTGGGCTACAGCTGCTATCCATGGTGCTGTTCGCTTGACGTGGTGGGTAGCAAGTGAAGCCTCTCGATTACATTTTCATCATCCATGGCTTGCAAAAGGTGGCATTGCAGCCGAGGCAAAGCATGATTCCATCATGTCGGCGACCTCTGGACTGAGGAACACGGCCGGGACCATTTCAGTGTTGGCTTGATAATTTATCGACAGCCATTGACTGGTTGCAGCAAGCTGCCTACATGCAGTGAGACGTCCCGTCTTCACACCCTTCGGCCCAATGCGTCCGTATGCTTTATCAAAGCAACCCAAGAAACAGCCATACAATCACGCACGATAAGCTCTATTTTCCAGATCTACAATTCATTCTCGCAACCAGACAAGACGAGCAGGCCGCTCAGCTAACCGGATCCGTTCCATTGCCATGATTCCCACCATTAACGCCTTGCTAAACATGAAGTCATCACATTGCTAAGACAAGGAGGCCGAGTCCAGCGACCGGTCCTCGACCGGTCAAGCACTCTGCTCTCCCTCTTGTTTCGAGACCCTTTCAAGTCTTGTCACCGAGTGCGGACAAATGCCTCCCACTAGGCTTCGACTCAATCGACCCAGTCAAGAATCTGCCAGCTCTCCAGGTTGTCCTGGATGACAAGTCGGTGTCTATCGATGCGCCATTCACTGTACAAGTGACGCGCTGCTCCGGCGGCTTTGCGATGCGCCGGCCCGACTCCTCCTTGCCTGGCATCCTGCTGGGACCGCCATACGCATGTTGCCAGGTTCCTCCCGTCCTGGTCAGGTGTTCCGAACCAGTACCTGGATTGTGTCAATGACTTGGATTTTTACGGCCAACAGTTGACTTACTTGAGGAATCCACCACTTGCTGTTGCCTCGGCATGCGCTGCTTTGTCCAAGACGCCCAACTCTGCGTACACTGTTGTCGGAGGGATTTGGGAACGAAAAGCGACGATGTAAAAGGAAGTCTCCTTCCAGTCGTGGCCTTCTTCCCGCACCAATCGAGTCAATTCCTCCATGACCTCGGTCCAGCTAAAGGTCTCGGTGTAAGGGGCAGTGGCATAGTCTGGCCGCAGACTCCTCAGCTTGACGAGTGCTCTTGCCAAGAGACCATTTTCCTTGTCCAAGGTTCTCAAGTCGAGCAGATGCTCCTTCTCAGTGTATGGCGAGACAACCAAGTAGTTGTCTTTGTCATTTGCATGTCCGTCGTTATCGAGAGACTGACTCGAGACAACAATACTGGTCTGCTTGTCCAAGAATACGTTGGAGGCAATGGTCTGGCCCGGATGTGCTTGCACCACGGCCATGTTGCTTGCGGGTAATGTATCGGAAGAAGACTCGAGATCTATGAGCAGGGCTTGAGTGGTCGCGAGAGGATGAGAAAGGTTGCCAGAGCTGGCTGGTCAAAGTACCTTAATAAGGTCGCGGCCATGGTACGAGAAATATTCTCACATCCAGGGTAGTGCCACTGACTCGGGGGGCTGCCTAACAATCCTGTGTACTCCCGCATGACGGCCCAGCTCCTTCACCGCCAGCAACCGCAACACAAATCGTACATGTCGCTATCAATGGCCGATATTGCGAGCGAATGGATTTTGAGTAGCAGGGTCGATCCATGGTTTTCAGGGTCTTGCAGCCGTACTCAACACTAATAAGGTATTTGTCCCAACCGCCGCCAGTCCATTTTAGTCCGATTGCGCAATCCCGTCAAGGCTTGATACCATCCGCCTTTGAATGAAGCATGCAATGCGACATTGAGTCGCCAATGGCCGTTGTTTCGCTGCCGCTGAAACATGGATATATAATGCACAATGTCGCCATTGAACACGTTTCGATATCGAGGGCTTATAATCTTTGGAATTGAACATTACATGGTCGGCTCCACTATTCCGAGTATATGTGGCAAGGTAGACGAGATGCAAGATTGCCAGCGCGCCGGCCTACGACGAATTGGAGCACGCCAGCCATGGGAACCACAAGTAGATCGTCGTGTAATCAGACGTGTCAATTCTTCAAGATGGAAAGCATATCTCTGCATGGCCTGGAGGCCCGTCCATTCGGGTGTTTGCCGCTTTGCCACTTTTGCTTTCCTCGTTCTGGATGTGAAAAATCTGCTGAATCAATTGGTAGTCCACAACCTGACTCGCTCTGCGCGCTCTTGGGCTGCGATACCAGTTGGCGGCTCTTGAACGGCAACACCGGGCACCGTGCGGTCTTCATGCTTCATTTGGACATACGGACCTTTTGCCTTTTCCCTTTTCCCACTGGTATAATAATCAGATTGACTAGACTATTTTGTCCCAACAACTATACTTCTCCAATATATTTACCATCGACCACGAACGCGCCACGGGTTCGCAACATAAATAGCAAGGTAAGTCACAGGATTATGGTAAATAGTTTTGACCGAGATGAACGCTGCATTGCACGGGCCGCTCAATATGGTTGTTTGTAAAGTGATTGACTTATTTACGGAAAGAGTCAGTCAATAGCAGTCACGAGCCCTTGGCAATTGCTTTTGTTCTCAAAGCGAGAAAAGTATTACCTGTATTAGCCGCGGGATTAGCCCATGTCTTACTTGTTTTTCCCCGAGTTATAATCACTCATCTAGAGTATTTTCAGCAGGAATCTAGCCATTTTGGATACGTCGATAAGCCTATTATCCATATATCACCGTTGCCCCGATGTAGTCTTTTTTTCATGCAACATCCCATTGCCCTTACTTGTAAAAGCCGTCACACATGTAAGCATAAATCATATTGTATTGGTACAAAGATGATGGGGTATATGTATGATTAGTTTGAACAAAGTGTGATTGCGCCTTTTCCACTGTGGTGACGATGGCTGTATTGTTGCCGATGTTGTAGCTGTGTCCGCTATACAAGAGATGATGTGCGCAGAAAATGTCCAGATCGCGTGATCGTGCCCCAAATATACAGGGAAAGAGAATCGCGAAAGAGTTTCAAGGCGAGTCATGTCCAATAATGTGACTTTGGCCAGCACGCAAAACATTGACGCCAGGGTTGATAAAGGCCAGAGCAGCCAACTCGGAAAATCGACGAACAATATTGGTCGTGCCTCCAGTCACCTTGGACTCGTCCTGTATAAACTTGCGTGCGACTGCCAGTTTGCTTTTTGGGTCGTTTTCGTCCAAATGGGATGGGAGCGTGCCCTCAAAATCTGGAGGGAGCTCTGAGGAAAGAGCACGCATGATCGCGACTGAGTAGAGGACGTCCCGGTTTTCCCTCCCATCGAGGAGAGTACGAATCCTGTTCAATATCTGATCGCGTTGAGAGACAATGACCGCATTTGGCGGGTGCCCGAGCGGTTCGACCCGGCAGAATTCTCCCAAGTGGTACCAAAAGTCGAGCTCCCTCACCCGGCGGAGGTCGCCTGTGGGCGGGGGACGAACCAGGGGGTTTTCAATCAAGATGGTGCCCGAGAGCAAAGCATCAATGACAAGGACACGGTTTCGAGCTTCAGCAGAATCGTCGTCAGGGGGGATGATACTCGGTGGATTGATTCTCGGATTCGTGCCCAGTGGTAAACAGGCAAGGTCCCATACAGTTCGGAACTCGATGTGTGCAGAATTTGCCATGGCGGTCTCGTCATGCTGGTCGGCTTTTCCCACCAGACTGAGCAACTCCGCGATCCTTTTCACCACGGGCTCGGGCCCAGTGATCAGCTGCACACTGGTTGATTCCAGTGTGTACCACGTCGTCTCGAAAAACTTTTCGAGGCCTGGTGCGTAGATCTCATAGTAGAGTCCACGAATTTCATCCATCTTGGCCTGGTCAGGCATGGACTTGGGCTCGGGTGGCAGGGACCGGCCTAGGCCGACGAGCTCATCGACGCGCATTTTCTTGGCTGAGTAGTCAGAGTAAGCTGGAGTCCATTGGTGGAGAGGGTACACAGACTGCCGAGAAGGGGAAGAGGCAGACACGGGGCCGCCACCTCTCAGGCTGAGAGTATTGTTCGGGGACGTTTGGGGAAGAGGCGTGACTGACTTGACTGGGAGCCGCGATGTCGACGTACTCGGGGGTGCACCCACACTGTCCAGCGCGGGATCTATGGCGGGGCCGTACTCAAAGTGCTCGCTCTTGATAGACTGTGGCGGTGCTGACTGGCTCGGCTCATACGCGTGGCCCGGAGTGTTGCTGGAAGATGAGGCGCCCGAGTTGTAGGAGCTCGGCAATACCGAAGGCAGAGAGCTATAGGCACCAGAGCCGCCCGGCGCAGGCACTGAAGACGTCGATGAGGTTGGCGGCAGCAGGGCAGGCCCGTTGGACGGCACAGAAGCGGAAGGAGTGGGGTGGCTGCTAGCGGTGATGTTGTTGCTGGCAGATGCTGGCTGTATGCTTGTCTGCTGCTTGAAGATGGGATCGTAGCCGAGGCACTCGCGCTTTGATTTTTGGCAATTTTTACAGACGGGATGCTGCTCGTCGCACTGCAAATTTGCGTATTTCCAATTAGTCTTGTATTCGTGGTATGATGACCTGGCTGCGCAATACTACAAAGAGCAGGATGTTTTTGGGGAGAGAAAACTGATGCGGCTTCAATCGAGATAGAGAGGGCACATTTTGAAACTTCAAACAGCCAGACCCAAGCTCAGCTTCGCGTCCCCGTGTGTACTACAAGTAACCATAGCAATCGCGCATTGTAGCGACCGCGTCAATGGTACGATTTCGATTGGAGTTTTCACCCCGCGGCCGTGTTCCCACCAGGGAAACCAGCAGCTTTAGTGGACTTGTGGGCGGCTCAAGCTTCCTGCCGGGGCAACAGTGCGCACTAAATGACTGGCCGCAGGGCCCTGTACATGTGCTCCACGTTCCGCCGCTCACGGTCCGGTTCGCTTCATAGTACAAGTAGCAGGCGATCTTCAAACGAAGCGAAAAAGTAATAGGAGGGGTGCAAAGTCGAAACCCACTTCCAAAACTCTATCAGGACGGAACTCCTTGTTTGACCCCCAAAAGCTTTCTTTTTGCGGCTTGATCTCATATACACATGGGAAGCGGGTAACCGTGTCATCAAAGAGAAATGTCGGCAGCCCCGAAGCAACCCCGACGTACGAGAGAAGAAAGTCGACCGTGATATGGAATGTGCGAAGTCAGAGAAATGACGACATACCTTGATACGCCGCTTCCGACACGTTAGACACCCCGTCTTTGTTCGGCGCTTGATCTCCTGCACAATACTCTGTCAACATCGACACCGTCGCATCCCAGTTGGACCTGTGACATGGAGCGATACATACCTTTTTGTTGCGCGGGTTCCCAAGAAATCTGGGGTCGTTTGGCGGCAGCGCATATCGCGATGCCATTGCATCAGGAGGCATACTGTATGGATTTCCCGCCAGCGGCACTGGATGCCCGTAATAAGGTGGCATGGTTGCTTGTACCTGCATCATCTGCTGGGCCATCGGTGCCTGTTGTGCCTGCTGCTGCTGCACCGGGTCAAAGGTCCTCATGCTAGGCAGAGACATGGGCTGGTGAGCGCCGGCCGGTCCACGATATGGATCGCCGGGCTGGCCGCTTGGACTGCCGTAGCCGTACATGCTCTGTGGGCCATAGGTCGGACTTGGAAATCCCACTGGCGGCCGCTGGTGACCCGGGTGTTGCGGTGGGTTCGACATGAGTGCGGGCGGACTCGACGATGACTGGTCTGCAGTGGTGCTCGTATCCCGAGTCAACGGCGCAATCGCCGTCGAGCGTGTAGAATCGGTAAGGACAGCGGTGGAGGAGGTCGTAATGATGGTGGGTGTAGTCGTTGAGACCAGATCCGAAATATGTACAGGCGCCGGCGATATGTATACAGACCGGGCCACGTCGCTCAAGAGTACACCAACGTCTCTTTTCTCAGCTTCTATCCCCTCGGCAGCCTCAGTCGCTCCATGTGTAGACGCTTGTTGTACGTTTGTAGGTAATTCTGTATCCTCTGATTGTGGCCTTTTCCACTGGCGATTGTGGCCTTGGGAGGACTTAACATGTGCTCGGGCTGGGTCGTGTGTCGCTGATGGATATTGCGTATGTGTCTCGAGCTCGGCCGGGGCTTGTGACGGTTGCGGCGGGCTCTTGTCCAGTATGGAAGAATCAGGCAAGTTACTACTCACAATAGCAGGTAAAGAGCCATGATTTTTGCTACTTGGCTCTATGTTGGCAACGGCTGGAATTAACACGACAGGGCCGCCAGGTTCCAGAGGTTGAGCCTGCGCCGACGGCTGTACTTGTTGCGCTTGTGCTTGTGCTTGTGGCTGTAGCGGCGGTTCCTGTGCCTCTGCCATTATTATTTTTCCTGGCCCTTGTATCGATTTTAATTTGAGGATTTTATGGAACCCAGATCAGGAGCAGGGGGACTCAATCGAAGCCGCCGGCGCGCATCCAGAAGACGAGGGTCGACCGGGGCAGGTATTGGATGAATGCGACTCTCCTCGTAGGCTGGCACACTCTGAGAGAGCAAGGTACAGAACCGAGAAGCAGCCAGGCACACATGCGCACAAACACAAATGCACACACCCCCGCCAACCTACATGCCAACAATGTATATGCCCTGAGAAGGCAGTATACTGTACATTGTATGAGAACCCCGTGCCAGCTCTGGATAAGAGAGGTTTGCGAAGCGAACAACAATACCCCAGTTAAAAAAGGAATGGTGTATTACCTTGTGGCTCCGCGACGATCAAGAGAAAAAAATGGTGGCAGGCTCTTTCTTTTCTTGTCTCTAGTCGTCCTCGCAAGCCGACGCGACCCTGGGCCGAGATTCCTGGGGGCTAGCCAGTTCCTTCAACATGGGCATGTCATGTGTAAGAATGTGTAGGTACGTACACTCGTACTGTCCCTAGGTATGTACAAACCCATGACCTGGTCGCTCTTGGACAGTACATGAGATTGACCTAGGTAGACTAGGACTTGCGAGCAGTGAGTCCCTTATTCTAGCGCATGCACCTCATGTGTAGTAATTTGTAATGCAGTACACGTATAGATAAAATTGGCCAAGGCAGGTCACATGGCCAGTGTTGTAGCAAGCAGACTATAGACATTTACTGCAACAAAGTATAAAGTGAGATCGCCGTATACCGAGTGCAAGGCATGGCGCAGAATGGAACAAGAAAGCGTTGGAGCTAAAAAGAAGCGTCGGCCCAATTGTTACGGATCCCGGGACTGATGGGACCGGCGACTTGCTCCGTTCAGACGAGATCGACTATTGCTCCTTTGGTATTAGAGTGCTTGTGCTGCATCCTGCAAGTGTTCCAATTCGGTTGTCATCTTGAGAGGGGTCGCTGTACCTAGGTCTTTATTACTCGGCACGCACATCTCACGATGAATCTGGAGCATAGGTTTTGTGATTATTGAAAGGATGCATTTCAAGATCTCTAAGTGTAGGCCGTTGAATGCGTGATTTTACCTACCATTTACTTGCCACGTACGTGTTAAATTGCAAATTTATCAGTCCATCAAAACGGGCACAATCCAATGATTTTTTTGACTTTATTATGGTCAAACGCACCGGACACAAAGGTAAGGGCGTCAGGCACATACAGGCAAACGCAGACAAATGCAGACAAATGGCTTGCTTCGCGCGTGGCCTCGACGTGTATGCCAGGGCATGGCTCTGATAAGACAAATTGAACATCCCAAAACCAAGGATGACGACAGGCAAAGATGAAAGTTTTACATGTTTTCACTCAATTGACATGGCACCTAGGTTTGATTAATACGTCCGAGCTGAACGCGATCGTGTTTACTGTTTTGCGCTGCATATATAAGAATCCTGTGGCGATGCTCGGGATGACTTTCGACAATCGAGGCAGCTGCAAGGATTTGATGCAGTCCTTGGCTTGCGTGGTTGCGTTTCCCAGACTGCCGCGGCAGCAAATTCTCGCCTGCTCAAAGCAGGAGGTGTTCGTTACGGTCCAATATCGGGACGGGGGACGACTGCGGAAGGACACGAGAGAATGAATGGAGGGGCTGTTACTAGGTGACAAGGCTATACCGACCCAGGAAAATTAATGTTTGTGGATTTATCCAAGTGATCACAGTATAATAATTGATCGGGATAAAGAAACGCGTTTCATCTCGCAAGCTTGACTAGCCTTGGCCATAATTCGATTCCTGGCAAGAAACATTCGGCTGCATAATGATGGGATGGGATTACCGAACACATTCCCGCCGTGTGCCTTGCCCCTAGTCAAAAGGTCATGGTGCCCTTTTGAAAGAGCTTCCCTCGGGAAAATTTTGGCCTCGTTTTCTATCGATGGCTTTTCTTGAATTACGCGGTGGCTTAAGTTTTTTTTTTCTTTTCTTCTCTTTTCTGTTGTTGGGTACTCGACGACTAGGGTGAAGGCCTGCTGCAGATAAGCGCATGGAAGGAATCGGCCAGGGAGGCTGAAATTATTGCAGAGCCTCTGCAGCATGTCTGCGTCGTGGGCGCCTACTATTGACGCGCGTGATATGACACCTCGTCTGATGGTGTTGTGTTGCGTTTACAAGGTTGAAGTCCATCTGTTTGGGTGTTTGTAGTACCATGTATCTGTTTTGGCAACTGCTTGTCACTATGAACATTGAAGGGGATAAGCGGCAATGTAACGACCCTTGGCGATTTAGGTTTTTCATACTCCGCAGCTTGCCGTCGCCTGTCTGGCGGGTAGCTCGCCTAACGGGGAAGTCTTCTAGAGCCTCGCTTAAGAGTTTGGAGGGGACGATAGCCGAGACGGGACCAACACAGGGATGCAGGCATTCATCTGGCTGGGCTGCTCTTATTTGTATGTACAAAGTAGTGTACTCTTCGGGGCATGGAACATTTCCAGTTAGGAGCCCACGGCCGGCGCAGATCAGGGGACTGTCCGCGCAATGTATTTCATGCTTGTGGAAAATCAATCCACTAGGTATGCGGGCTGGCTCTGAACCGGTCAGTTGAGTACCCGGCCCTATATTTTCTGGACGAACGGATGATCCTTGATCTACACATGTATGTATCTGTACAGAGCATGTATTATGATGCACCGATGAGAACCATGGGCTGTCGTCTGCGACCAGGTAAAAGCAGGTACTTTGGAGGAGGTGATTGAATAGTAGACGACGTAATGAATATTTACCTACCTAGCACAGTAGTCAGGTAGTGGGCTTGACTTCATGAGCCATGGCACAGCCCAGCCGCGCACCGTGTGCTTGACACATTCTGGATGCGAACCCCAGCATAGTGCATCGGATGAGTTCACAACACGACTGCCCACAAACTTAAAGCAATTTGGTCTCCACGCTTGAAAACCAACCATGACTGTCGAGACTGTTGAGCCCATGAGCTTGGCAGTGGGCACACGGACGGTCCACTTGCCTCTAGAGCCGCGCTGCAAAGCTGCACCACGTTATATTCTCCGCAATTGGTGATATTTCCTGGCGGCGACTTGACAACTTCGGGCAGCCCATGCTAGTAACAGGGAATGTCAATTAGGTACTTGCTCGTTGCAGCTGCTCGCTTCGTTGCACTCCGCCCCGACGGGGCTCTGGAATTGTTTGTCCATGGGCTTTCATGACCTACCATGCGTGCCTATTGCCTGTATGCCAGCGTGGTCTTTGGCCTTGCCTATAACGACCTACAGACGTACGAGTTTACGTCGTGTCTAATAAGCGCATGTCTCGCTTGTTGCAAGTTCTTGCCTTTCGAGTGACCTCTCTTGATAGCCATGATCGACGCAAGGAGCCCAGACTACCAGTCGATGTTGACCGGCTTCATGTGTGAGTTGGCTTGGCCTTTCATTTGGCCACGACCGCATTCACTCAGAGCCCAACTATTTGTCTCCTCTGGAGAAATATCAAGGGCTCGCTATTATAAACGTTTCCGGGCACAATGGTCAGGATGCACAAAACTAGAGCTTTTTTTGCAAGGTCGCAGTGCATTTGCCCGAGAACTCATACTTTGCATCGACCCGCGTTGCAGTGCGTATCCCCTGCCCATATAGGTAAGTAGATCGGTACCTGGGGTCCTTGGCTGGGAAAAACCTCCTTATGGTCTCGCTTCTTCCAGCTTCTTTAGCCCGGATTCCCAGGTAACATCAGAAAAGCTAGCTTTAATCCTTCTACAAAATATATTCTCTTAGGTATACAAGCATCATTTACATCATTGCCAGAATTCGACAATTTATCCGCCAACTGCAAAATCGCCTCATCCACTTTGTGCCGGCTGTACAATTCAATCTGGACCTGCATATCGCTTTTTATAAGTCCCGTGTACGGCTTGGTTAATCGTTGTCAAGTCCCACGTCACTTGGCTTTAGACGACGTTGAAAATGTACGCAATCTCGATGTGTAGGCTGAAAACTGCCTCATCGGCTTGTAAGACTTGATCAGGAGCAATTCTATAATATTCCAGCGATTCATAGGATAGCATTTGTCAGCTGTACATGAACCTTGAAGCTTGTGTTGCATATTTGTTGTGGTACGCATCTGGCATCACCGTTGTTTGTAATACCCAAGTCGGTATGCTTATGTAAACGCCAATCTCTCGCACCGGTAGACCATCTCACAATGTTCAATGACGCGTTTTCATCAAACGATTGCCGAATTGATTACTTGAACTATGCTTGTGCACCGGCTGATGTGCTTTTTGCTCTTTTGATCAACAGCCTGCGTGTAGTCTTTGTGTTTATCAAAAATTCATTATGCGAAAACTGGTCGGATTAATTTAGATTGGCCTATCAAGCATTTCTCGGGGCGGCGGGCCGCTTTCCCAATCATTTGAACGCCACAGTGCTGTAGGTATTCAGCCTGCCTCTTGTTTAGTGACGCGTGAAGTTTTTCCGGACGCCGTAATTGTAGGAATGCTGGAGTCCAAGTGACTGAAATTTTCATGTTCTTCCATATTGTTTCTCCGATAAAAACATTCTTGGCGCGTCGCAACACATGTCAATTCCGTATTTGAAATATGCCTCATCTTGGGTGGTTGGTTGGTATGCCTTGCACCTGCTTGTTGAGTATTTCCCGAGGGACACCTTTTCCAATGGTTTCAGAGAAACTACCACTTAAAATCAGGCCAACACAAATCAATGCTGCTTATTATACGTATATCAGTATCAATCATTTGTTACCATCCCATGTGCTAGACTTTTGACCAGGCTTGTTGCGTTTGATGCCACAATTCCCGACCTGCCCAGGCCCGCGTCTTCCTCAAAACTGACCCTCGCCTTCCACCACTCCAACCAATTTTCCGCTCTCGAGCCCTCTGGAGCTGTCAAAAGTCCTACGCTGACATCAATTATGCCGGGTCGCCACCTGTCATGCCAGAAGATTGTCGCACCGCAGGAGCCGCAGAATTCGCGAAGGACCCCAGGAGAACTCTCATACGCTTGGACTATACCTTGGGGCAGAGTGGTAAAGTCAAGAGGCATGAGAGACGCGCCTTGTTCACGGTCTAGAGCTTGGTTTGAATCGGCACTGCCAGAGATATGGATCATGATGTTCGACCTCGGCACAAAGGCCCAGGTCTGTATCTCGAAGCCGCTTGTCAACCGGCACGATTTGCAAGCGCAAGTTCCCGCCATGTAATGAGTCGGTCTTGGTGAATCAGCTGGTCTCAACCACCACTTGTAATCCTCGGCGTTCTTGATTTCTCGTGCTTCTGTCTTGTGTGGAACCATGAGATCTGGCAATCCAGAATGTGGTTTGCGACTAGCATCAGCAGGGCGTGTTATATGAAATGCAACCTTGCCACAATGACAGGAAGCTTCGAGCACGTCACCCGCTGCATTCGAGGTGTTTGGGCCTGCTTGATCGTTTGGTCTTATGGCAGGACTTTTGGTAGATGTTCGTTTCTCTGTAGATTTTGTGTGCTCCGCAAAGTTGATAAACGTCGAGAGGCCTCCGTCTTTAGTATCTGCAATGTTGATATGGTTTGCATGGTGTATGCTCTCATCTCGTTCAGGCTCGAGCGCTTGCATGGGGCTGTGTCTCGCTTTGGATATCACACCTGTTGCAACGCACCACTTGGTCAGGCCGTTGATCTTGGAGCTTTGAAAGAGATGGCATCCACAGGTGGTACAAAAGTATCTCTGCGAGTCCTTGCTGGAACAATATCTTCTGATCCCGCTGTTCAAGGCGGGTGATTCGATGGGTAGATATGAAGTAAATAGAACCCCCGTGACATGTCGACAGGTTGTGCAGTGGCATAGGCTCATGTCTAACCTGTTTGTTGCATTCTCTGCAGCCTTGACTGTCTGCTCAGAACCACCACAATGACACGAAATCTCGTACTCAAGGTCCGACATTTTGCTGAGCAATGATGAAGAAGCCGAAAGAAAATATCTGCTGCATATTACAGATGCGGATGTGGCAGTGACTTTCGAATCCGATGGCTTACCGTCCATGTATCTGCACTCCGACACGCGGGGTTAATAGGATGTCATTCGGGGCTCGTCACGGTCCACTCCCGGTAGGAATATAGATAAGCGCGGAGCTTCCCCGCGTCGTGACCAAAACTGCGGCTGCTGCTATAAAATACCCATGGTATGCTTCACGGCTATTATTCATGCTTGATGATCAATACCTCACAGTGCTTTTACCGATAGAATCATTCATACAACCAGACTGATTTTTGGATCTAGAATTTTTAAGCGTCAAGGCGTTCTTTGCTGGAACACGAAGTACAAGCTCATTATGCAGTGCTTTCGAGGTTCCCCCGTCGCCAATACCTTACGGGGCGTAATCCCAAGACGCAACCTCTTGAGATTGACGACTGCATTTGCCACTTCTACCCGCCAGCAGCAAACTGGGTTGCACGTACAAGTCAACCAAGACCGCCTCATGGACACCATTCACCATACATGCCAATGGGGACTGGGCAAGAGATGGGGCGAGCTGCCGAATGAAACGGGCATGTCGCGACTCAGCCTGTCTGACGCGGATAAACAGGCTCGAGATTGGTTCGTCGACACGACAAGGAGCCTCGGGTGTCACGTCACGGTAGACGCCATTGGAAATATCTTTGCCGTCCGTCCCGGGGTACGAGACGGGCCGGCGACATTCGTAGGCTCCCATCTGGACACGCAGCCCACTGGTGGGAGATATGATGGCATCCTCGGGATTCAGGCCGGGATCGAAATGTTGAGGACCTTTGCGGATCACAACCTCAAGACACAGTATCCGGTCGGGGTTGTGAATTGGACCAAGTTTGTCTCTCCTTGTTTTGAGCGCGGGCGGGTATGCTGACTTGATCAGTGAAGAAGGCGCTCGCTTTCCAATCAGCATGATGGGATCAGGGGTCTGGGCAGAGATGCTCCCTCTCGAGAGTGCTTACAAGCTTGTGTCTGTGACGGGCGAACGAATGACTCTGAAATCTGAATTGGAACGCATCGGTTATTTGGGGAAGACGCCAGCAAGCTACCAAAGCATGCCCATGGCAGCACATTTTGAATTACACATTGAACAAGGTCCCGTCTTGGAAGCAGAGCAGAGAAAGATTGGCGTGGTCCAAGGAGTCCAGGCTTATAACTGGTATACCATTGAGCTTCAAGGACGAGGTTTGTCTTGTACACCTGGAGATGGCAAAGTGAATGCTGATCATGATTGCAGACTCGCACACGGGTACGACGCCACTCGCAAACAGAAGTGATGCTCTGCTGCTCGCCAGCAAGTTGATACTCCACTCTCATAGAGTAGCGACCAAGCACTCGGCACTGGTGTCGACTGGCATCATGACTGCTCTACCAGGATCCACGAATACTATTCCCGGATTCGTCAAATTTTCGTTGGATATTAGATCGCCCGAGACGGCGACGGTCAAGAGAGTCGAAGAGGTGCTGAAGAGAGACTTTTCAGCAATTGCAAAAGGCGCTAATATCGAGGGCATCCAAACCGGTTGCACACCTGGACGTGATGATTTCCAGGTTTCTTGGCGCGCTGATAGCGAAACTGAAGCGACAGTTTTCCATCCGGATTGTATTCAATGCGTGAGGGAGGCCTCTGGGGCCATGTTTCCGGAGGGGACCGCGGGATTGGTGCGGGACATGTCATCAGGGGCTGGTCACGACAGTGTGTATGCGAGCAGACGGTGTCCTACAACCATGATATTTGTTCCGTGCCGAAACGGTGTCAGCCACAACCCAGAGGAATACACCAGTCCACAAGATTGTGCGATAGGTGCTCAGGCAGTATTGAATAGCGTTTTGAGATACGATCAGCTTAGGAACAACAGAGGCGAATAAAGCTGGTTTGGTGACTCGTGCCCGATAATTAGTCGAAGAGTTGAGGTTATGGACTGGGTCAAGTCCATACGTGATAAAACTTTTTGTCCGTGTAAGACAGACATGGTATTTCTCAATCATAACAAGTGTCTCATGTGAAATATATGCACAGTGAATTATTTTTTGATGCAAGATTTTGTAGCTTTTCCTCGAGTAGGTGGTCGAATTAGATTCTATGCCACACCATGTCGGGAATTGAGTATCCGTGGCATGACCTTGGTCTTTCAGCATACCTCGACATCATTCTACTGCCAAGTTTGACATACTATTTACAATGTGCAATTGTTACCATGCACAACTTCCAGCAGCCAAGAAAGAGAAGGAATTCGCATGGCCCTGTAGTGTGTTCGAATACACCCGGCTGTACAAGTTCTACCCGTCCCAAAAAGACTCCCCTCTGGACAACTGTGAGCAGGAGGGTCTAGGAGGATCTGCATATCCATAACAGCTCCAACCAGCCCAGGAGACGAGAGCAGTATGGCACCAAGCCACGAAGGTATAGCAATCGTGCAATCAATATTTGTTTCTTTCGAGGACGAATCATTTCCTCTTGTGACTTTTTTTTCTTTGGCTTTTCTCCAAGGTGTTGATAGCCTTGTACCTCGATTGGCTGTCTAAACCAGGTCACGAGGCATCTGGGCGCTCGAATTCAGAGTGTCGTCGTGTCCTCGTAATTGTCGTGCTAATGAATTTGTCGACGTGACCGAGACTCGGCTGTGCAGCGGCATATTTCCTCCGGCTTCCTCCTCCTTAGCGGGTCTGTCAGCGCGATGGGCCTGAGGGGGAGGCCTGACGTTGCCAGTCTTGGCGGAGTTGTCCATGGTGCCCATGCCGTAGTCTTCCAACTCTTGCGGATCCTTGGTCCACTCTTGATTGTCTCTGCGAGTTCTTCTGCGCTGAAAAATGACGATGACGACGAGGAGGCAGACAAGCAAGACGCCGCTGGAGCACGCACGCATTAGCAAGATGCAGACGAACAGCCATGTAGAAACGGCACGGCGCGCCACTTACGTGATGACACCAACGACAATGACAGTGATCTTGGAGTTGCTGGCTGGCTTCTCACAAGTGTTACCACCAGCGGCGTTGGTACAGTCGTCGCGGGCGAGGATGGCCAACATGTCGGATCGTATGGATTGCGAAGCAAATGTTTCGATGGAAGCTTTCGGTTCGTGCGAGATCAAGCAGCCCTTTGCAATGGGCTGCAGTCGAAAAGTGACCTTTTCGGTGGCTCGTGGCTCAGGAGTGTGCCAATGGCGACGGCAAGCAGCTTGGCGGGTATCCAAAAACTCTCTAGGACAGAACCAATTCTTGTCGCCTTGCTCTCAGCAGCTTCCGACTCGGTGCAATTCAATACAATACAATACAACACTACTGGTTGGGTATTAGGAAATGGCAAGTAAATGAGCGACAAGAAATGATGCGGCCTGCGTGGTGCAAATGTGCGACAAGCTGAAATGCGGTCGACGCCCCTAACAAGGAAAGGCAAAGGCTAGGAAGACGAGCTGGGAGTCGGACAAGAAACTATCAGAGGTTAATTGACTGCCTGCCCTATGTTACTGCTTTCGAACTGAACAAGTCCCATCGGACCCCGGGCAACAAAGGAATGAACGAAAAGTGACTTATGACAGTGACTGGGTGAATCTAAATGAAAACATGCGACAGTTTCAATTTCGTCATGGGGGGCCAGTCTATGTCTCTTGTTCCTGTCCTGTGATTGCCGACGCAGTGCATTTCCGGGGGCCACTGGCGAATTCCTGCATTAATGACGACCCCTGAGGATCGACGGGGGCATGGCGATTCCCTCGCGATGATTGGACGATCCGAAATAGTCAGGCACAGAGTACTCGTTTCGGCTAGGGCCTTGAGATCAGAGGATGGGGGACCCCGAGACTGTGTCGTTTTTCTGCAATTGACCTTTCTGTTTGACCATTTGAAAATACAACAGCTATTCTTGACGTGTACCCCAGCAATGTTTATTTGCATCGAAAATGCGTCAGCAAGAGATGGTACATGGTTCGGCCCAAGTATATTAGGGACCTACAGTGTACAAGGTATGGAGCCATTCGACTTGATGCATGTGCCCCCCCACAACCCAAACTGCCACTCTGGGGAATGCATGTATCGGAATCAACACTACGAAAGCTGACAACAGAATAGAGATGACTCGATTGCATGGCTTCACGTGTGCGTTTTTTGATCGGCTTTTGTATAATTTGGAGTAGTTGAGGATCACATGTGTAAGCTCGACTCTTTTTGAAATGAAAGCTTGGCTTATAACAGTCAAAAGGCAAGTAATACAGTGCAGATTTTGGTCCGAGGTCTGGGCCCCAGACCTCGTTCATTGCTGATAAACTGTGGGCTCTCCCCGAGTTCTTGATCCGTGGGGAGAAATGCTGCCATGTTCCGTGACTCGTCATATGCCAATGATCTTGGTATCGTATTTCTATAGCGCAGGCTCGTCGCTGGGGACACTGCCGCCGTTGTGACGCTAGAACAGCCGAGGAACTTGACGCGCTCCGTCTAACATGTTCCATTGTACGATGTACCCCAGACTGGCAAATATCAGGTTGCCTGGCAAATGCGTGTTCCATACCCGTTCATCAAGGCAGGAATGACCAGTTCTCCTCAAAGCGGTCGCAGTGCACACTGGGGTTGCACTTGAAGATGTCGTCAAACCTATCGACCCGGGTCGCCGCGTCCTTGGCCTGTTCAAAATATCCGCGGGCCTGAGCCTTCATGACGGGATGACTCCACATGGTCTTCATCCACTGCAACGCATCATGTGTGATACCGTCAAGCGGCAGCTGGTAGCTTCTGAAGCGCTGCGAATGATTTAGTCTTTTGTTTCCGTAGTAAGGGAAGCGGCGACTCACCCAAAGAACGGGCCAGAAAAATGCGTCGGCGATACTGAATGATCCAAACAAAAATCCGGCATCCTTTTGACCAAGCTCCGACAGTCGCTCCGTTGTCTGTGACCTCGCATCATGCCATATATCAAGCATTCTGGCGAGTTCCTTCTTGGCAGCGCCGTTGAGCGGAATTTCGCCCGTGTATTTGGCTACAAAGTTTGTATGATATGTGTTACGGAGTTCATTGAAGCCAGAATGCATTTGCGCCGCAGCGCTGCGAGCAAGCGCCCTTAGCTTGGCATCTTTTGGCCAGAGGTTTTGGTCTGGAAATGACTCGGCAAGATACTCGCAAATAGCCAAAGAGTCTTGGATAATCAAATTCGGATCATTGGCATCGGGCTGCAGCATTGGGACCAAGCGGCCTTTGAGATGCTCGTCACTAGGTCGAGTCGCCGGATCGTAAATGTTGTAGTATCGGGCAGTGTATGGAATCTGGAAGTAGTCGAGTACGAGGACTACGCGAGCTGTCCAACCTAAGTAGAAAGGTAAGTATTCGTGCTTGCTTGAAATACTCGAGGCCAACACTGACTTGAGTATCTAGTCCAAAGGCCGTACAAGACCATATCGGTCTGGGGGTGGTTTGTAGCCATAGTCTTTTCCTATTCAACGTCTTGTATACAATCGAATAATGATTTACCTTTAAGGAAAATGTCTGACATTACTCGATTGCTTACTTAATTATACACGTCGTTTGATGACTCTTGGCGATGTTTGTGTGAGTCAATATAGGCCTTTATGGCCCAAGTGGAGTTGTCCGATATGACCCCCGATATGACCCCCGATCTGTTTTCCCCACCTTCCGCCCATGAATTGAAGGCTGGGGTATTTTGGTTTCTGGTCATCACTTTAGTCCTCTTGGTTGTTACAATCTCGGGTGGCATGTCATAATTCGAAGAAAGCTGCCATTAATCAATCGAACCATCTTTGACCATTTCACATACTTCTGCACGAATATATTGTGCACGAGATACTTGAGGATTTATATGATTTGTAGCTATCCTCCCAATTTTGTTCTATGCTTTCGCGGACGAACAAAACGTTTTCAATGCCAAAATCGCCAATGCAGCAATTTCCATTGTGTTGTGCTTGATCTTGGGTGAGAGATTTGGCAACAATGATTATTGGATTTAACCAGTTTGTTGTCCACTCCTCCGTGTCTTGGTATCTTGCTGCAACGATGGAAATCATTCTTGACCATACGAGAGCGCTTGTTTCTCTGCACAAATTGTGCTTTCTTTGAGCATCTCCGATCGTGGCGGTTTAAGTTTGGATGGACAGTCTAAATCAACGAATAGCTCAGAAAAAGGCTTGGATTACAAGTCACCAGACAAGGTCAACAAAGTGTGGCCCAGTCTTGGTGAGACATTTCGTTGTCCTTGAGGATTCGTGGCGTTGTCAAGCGTTCTGGCTCGGTATCATTTCCTACCAAAAAGCTACAATACCAATCAATACAATTTGCAACTCCTTGAACTTGTAACTATCAAGTTTTTTCAGATTATGGAGCTGGGTATTTAAAGTTGGCAGCTAAACATACATCACCTGTGAAAGTCCTTTGGAAGGTTTCGACCGTCAGTGCTTATAATTTAGCGACGCACAGTTTAGCAGAGAATATGGCACGAGTTGACTTTTCCCAAAAGCCGAAGCAAAGAGTGTCGTCTCACGAGCAATGAATATATAGTCCCTGTGCCACTGCTCAAGCTTGGTTGCAGTCGCAGAATGACGTTACAACTATATACCCATTTCTAGCCCGTCAAGTCTTCAGAGAAATTCACAAGATCAACCAAACTCGATCGGCTTGTCAGAACCACGTCTATATTCCATACCCACATCGTCTTACATCATGTCTTGTCGGCCCTGCTCAAGCACATGCGCCATTGAGGTCGCAATTCAATTTGAGCCGCGCTGGCTCAAGCTCGGTTTTCGCTCACGATGGGCCGCCCAACGGTACGCAGACCACATCCGGGGCTGTTGGTGCCATCACCACCTGCGGCTCGAAACCCGCGTCATCGGGACATGGGTCCTAATCCGGCTGCCGTGGTGCGTTGTGGAGATTGTTTCGAGCACAAGCTGTCCCGGGTACGCCGGCTTTTATTTTCGGTTCAGCGACCCGTGGATTGCATGCAGGTGGCAGGAGGATCTCGGATGCTTCAGACCCTACATGGGCTCTAGGACAGACCTCTACATTGCGCGCGACATATCCGAAAAAGAACTCTTTAGCTTCAACGCGAGGAGCGAGCGAAGGTTGACGTATTAATGTCCACCGGTCACAGTAGTTGTGACTACAGGTTGGGGTTGAATCGATTTTGGTCATGGAAGGAGTATAGCGACTTGGTATTTTGGGTTTTCCAAAATCTAGCAGGCGATCAAAACTTGTAGTTTCAATCACGATAAATGACTCGCGGTGCGTCAGAATGACCAATAAGTACAATTGTTGTCCTCTGGCGCTTGAGACGAGAGCTCGACCAAATTTGGATACTGCATTAGCCGCTTACGAGACCTGTCAGACTTGATCCAGTGCAGAACCATCACATGGGGCTAGGAGGCTCTCGAGGCTCTCTAGATTTGAGCTCACAAACCGAATCGAGTTCTCGACTTGGCATGTCCTACTCAGTCCTCAAGTTAGGGCTTGAAGCTCTGCGTTTAGATTGGCAGTTATTAGGTATATACATTTGTTCCATGCCCATCAATGTCCAGTAAATGCAAGCGCCCGTCGACTAGGTTCGCGAATTCAACACGGCTGACCCATCTTCCAACTGGCTTTCATCTTCCGCCTACCCGAAAGCTTCTCCCCCTTTCTCTTTGGTTGCCTGTGACTTTGATCCAATCCTCCCATTCCTTGGATATCTCCATGAGAACATTGCCCATGACGGTTGCGCTGGCCATGAGGCCATGACCTTCACCTTCCAAGACTCGCACCTCGCATTTGCGCATAGTCTTGCCCAGCCACCTCACGTTGTCTACAGGTACTCGGTTGTCCCTACTACCATGGTGAATGACGACCGGACGAGTAATATCCACGTAGCGGAACCCAACAGTATGCCGTCGCTCTAAACAGACCAAAAGATCCACAGCAGGATTTGCACCAGTGGTAGCAAGATCCCATATTGCGTATGTCAAACGAGTGTCATATGAAACTTGGCGCTCTTTCTCCGCCAGTTCGTCGTTGGCTGCGTCAAATGCTGCCGAATGGTGTGCACCACCCATGTCAGAACCATGGGGCTTGATCTGATCCATGGTTTCTGTGGGCTCTGCCGCCATGTCCTTGTCGCCACTTCCAAGTGGACCACCAGCCATATTCTCCTTGTCGGGGATTGGGGTGGTTTCGCGGCGCCCTGTGGCGGCAGCGACTGGTTTCCGCTTTGTTCTTTTCTTGTCTTTTGGAAGGGAACTCGTGATGGAGCTGCTCGTCGCCGTCATGAATGAGCTATTAGCAGCTTTCAAGAACGGTGTTGGCAATGCACGGAGGATGCGTTGTGAGGTTGGGATGGCATTGGTGGGTGGCATCGCCTGAGAGGTACCAAAGACATTCATCTGCGATGGTGGAATCCATGGTGCTAGCAGATGGATGCGCCCACGGATATGTTGTGGCATTCGAAGTGCCGTGGCGAGCGCATAGATGGCTCCTGCTGAGTGGGCAAGGATTGAGAACTTGGTAATTTTCAATGCCTGGCAGATGGCGTACACGTCGTCTGGAAAAAGTAAGAACATGTACAACAATGTAGGACAGAATAGCTTACCAGGCCAGCTCAGAGGCGTAGCCGTGCCATCCGCGTACGGTTCACTGTCGCCCACGCCAGGACGATCGGGCGTAATGAGCCGTAATTTCAAAGTTAGTGCAAGCTCATCGTAGAATGCCATGATATACCTCGTCAAGCCCATACCGACGCAGCAAAAGACTGCCGAGCCCTCCGAGTCGCCGACCTCTGAGAAAGAGATCACCCGACCGGTCTGCGGGTGCTTGATCTTTTGCGAAAGCCGTGGAGAGCAGAGATAGGATTCGACGGCATCATCCACCGAGTCCACGCTTTTTGGTCTCTCATGGGTCAGACGTTCTGGAGCCACTGTCTTGTCTTGGTCGGGGCTCTTGTGGCCGACAGATACGCGGCTCAATCTGGAGCTGCTTCGCTTCATTTTTAGAATATCCCCTGGCTCGGGCGTCGTGCGACCCGACTTTCTTCTATCGGCACTACGTGAGGTCCTGCGCCTGCTGGAATAAACTGCAGGATATGGCGCACCGTCCTCGAGCGGCTCTGATTGTGCTCTGTTTTGAGAGCTTGACTTTTGATATGTCTTGCTGGGTGAGACGCTCAGCTTGCTGGAGGTTGGAAAGTCTGCCATATATGTCTCATCCTTGCCTCTGTTGGCATCGGTCGCCGACGCAGCCCGCGCTGGTCCCGCGCGCTTGGGTAGAGACATGTCGTGCTCTTCGCTTTCGGGTATACTGCTTCTGACCTTGTTTTCGCCGTCTCTTCTAGAGTTCCGATACGACCGCCGGTTGCTTGAGCTGGCCCTTCGGAGGGAAGAATCACGAGCGGGGACCGGTCGTTGGTATGCCTGATCAAAAGTAGGGCTCGGCTCCGGCAATTCGTACAGTTCGTAGGGCGTGGTTAGCTCGAGGAACGGGGGCTCCTCGTTGATCGGGGTCTCTGCGAGAGAAGAGTCGGTTCGAGGTGACAATGGTCCGCCAACGCTGTCGAGAGCGCCTCCCAGAGCCCCAAAGCTGGATCGCTTGCGCTCGGCTTCACCCGCCCGCAACCTTTCTTTTGAGCTCATGTACATTAGTCCTTTACTGTTGCGCCCCGATTTCTTTCCCCAACTGTCGTGAGATCGCTGTCGTCGTAATTCCTGCGTTGAATATGCTCCGGGCTCGATGGAAAGGTTGCCGATGCTCCGCGTGCTGCGGGTCTCATCGTACGAGGATGCAGAACTCCTAGATGAGGGGCGCGAGGACCGGAGCAGGGACCTGAGGCCGCCAGAAGATTCGCGACGAGGGGATCTTGGTGACTTGGGAGTCGTCAGCGGCGAGAAGCCAGACGGAGGCGGTGCAGTGCGAATGACGGGCGGGCATGCAGCCAATTCGTCGAGGTTGACGTGGTCGTCCTGGTCGGCTCTGAGAGAAGGAGACCTATAAGCACCGTAGTCGACACCAAAACTCCCTTGCCCGGGGGAGACTGGGAGGGTCTTGTTGAAATAGGTATTGGCGGGTTCCGAGATGCCCGACAAGCTGGTGATGAGGGAGGATATCACTTCCGGGGAGGCGGGCGTGAAAGGACGACGAATGCCATCTTCGCCGGTACGGACGTCGAGTCGGAGTGACCTGCGTCCAGACCCAGAATGCGGATGCGACGTGTGCTGGAGAGGGATAGGGGCTGGTGCATAAGAAGCGGCGGCCGAGGTGGAAGACGACGGCGCGTAACCCATAGCTACAACGTACGGCCTACAGTAACCAGCAGGTGATGGAATTATTATTGCTGGTGGGAATGCGCTGGGCGGTGCAGTAAGCTTGCAGTGAGCTTGCAGAACCTAATTGGAAATCGGTGCGACGGTCGAATTTGCCTAATTGCGAGCGACTAGCCGTGGGTGTGACTGCCGCCTTGACGGTGCACCTGCATGGAAAGGAGTGTGTGTGCCTGTCCGTAGATGTGAGATGTGAGATGTACGGCCATTCGCGTAGGGGTGGAAATGCACAGAATGGTTTGCAAGAAGTTTTTTCCCTCTTCTCTTCTTGTCTCTCCTCCTATCGAGCAGGTATTGAGTATGTGAATTGCTCGCAGAGAAATGGGGCCTAGTCTTGCAGGGTCCAAGATACGTCGGCTGTCCAACCGCTCTGCGGAAATCTCACTAAGGTTAGGTAACTTTTGAAGGAAGAGACCTGTGCGCGCGCTGTGACCAAAGAAGTCTTTTGCCCAGGATACAGAGTTGCACAAATACTGGCAGCAATCAAGCCCGCGGACTATATACAGAATGTGAGATACCCGACTTTTTCAGGGGCAGGGAGCATGCGAGGAGATCACAATGTGACCAGTACGAGGTACTCTGTAGGTTGTATGGTACTGTCTGTACACCGCATAATACCTCGGGAACGAGGCCAGTATCCGTATAGACATGCATCAATCCCGCGACGTGGCAATCGACACATCCAATAGATCATGAGAAAGACAGAGAAAGGGACAGTTGATGTGAGATCAAGTCCGGGGAAACATGATTCCATCGCTATATGCGACTTGAATGTTGCGGAACGCTCCTGGTTGCCTGGCTGCGCTACATTTTGGTCACATCTCGCCGAGAGGTTCTCCATACCACCATACCAATCAATGAAATGAATCGAGGTTGATTTGACGTAGCGCAGATGAGTGACATGGATGCCTCCCTGTCATATCAAGTCAATGGAAGTCTAGTGCTGGTGGGGTCGCAGATCGCCCTGGATCAAAGCTTTTAGTGCTATAGGCCATGTGGACTCTGTAATCCCAGTGACTCGGGTCTTAAAGGAGAAGTCTGCCCACTGCGCGAGCTGGGCTGGCGACATGATATAGAATACCAGATGAAGCTTCAAAGGTATATGTTGTATGTGTCCAAACACGTGTCTTGGTCTGTTATCCTGCAGAAGGACAGATCAGACATTCACGCAAGAAGATGCCATGGTGTTGGTCGTTTTCACTGGAAGTGCAAGACGATTGGATGATGCTGACCCGTCACTTCCAGTGTCTAATCTGCAAGTAAAAGTGACACTTGCTCGAATCTGGTATAAAGCAGTCCTTATGGTCTTGAGCCGATCCTTGGAATCACCACGGACGCGCGCTACTCGTCGTCTTATAATGACCCCTGCGATGATTCTCTGGTCTTGTGTTTTCAAAGTGCTGTGAGCTGATGAGTTGCATTGGATATAAATTGCCAATGTAGGTATCGAGTCAAGATGTATAAATGTGCCAATGATTCAAGTTAGTTGCACACACTGAAAATGAACACTAAGCTTTTTGAGATGCGCGGCGACCGGCCAAGTTCCAACTACCGAAATTTTCGGACAGTAATCTTTTGCGGCTATCCATCTACGTCATACTTTGACGTTCCCAGCGGTCAGCCTGAAACAAGGCATTTCAATATCTAGATTGATGCTTTGTTTGAATGACTCGCTTTATGATAAACGAGAAGTTGTTATCTTCTGGAAGCTTTTAATTTCCATCTCGGAACAAGATCAACTATTGCTTGCTCCATCGCAGCGCCTACGTCTGTATCGTCGCTGCGCATCAAAATCTGCATCATGTTGGATGTATTATTGTCTCTCCCAATTCTCTCCTACTTTGCTGCTCCAGCTTTGACATCATGGTCTACGTCGCTCAACCTATTATTCTTCTACATGACATGGATGTCGCTCGTGTTGTCCCATGATCCGTTGAAGATTGAGATCATGGGCATCTTTGCCGTGCGCGTGGCCTTGTGGTTGATCCCGTCACTGCTCTTTCTCCTCTTCGATGGCGGGATACCAAGCCTCTCAGAATCCATCAAACTCTACGGATTGTCATCACTACCTAGGCGCAACGCTGCGGTACTCGCCAGGCAGATCCTTCTTGCAGTTCTCAACCTGCTGCTCTTGACTGCCGTGCAGGCTGCTTTGTCGATTGTCGGGACAACACTTCTCCAGGCTCCGCTGTTCAAGACTTCGACTACTTTGCCCTTGCCTTGGCAAATCATCAAGCATATCGGCTGGCTGTATACAAGCCGAGAAGTCTTGACCTATTACATCCATCGGAAACTCCTGCACTCTCGTGGACCACTCACGAAGATGCATCAATGTTACGGCCATCATCACCGTGGGGCACCATACTCTCTCATGCTTTACACGGATCATCCTTTACCTCTAATGCTACATCGTTTGGTGCCTGTCTACCTACCCTCGCTTATCATCCGCCCACATCTCCTGACGTATTTCTTATTCACCGTGCTCACCACACTGGAAGAGACCATGTCAATGTCAGGATACAGTGTAGTTCCTGGCATTCTCATGGGCGGCGTGACACGCCGCACGGCGACTCACTACGCAAGTGGTGGTCGGGGAAACTACGGGGCATGGGGACTGCTCGATTGGGTGAATGGTACGAGTCTCGGCAAAGACGTCGTGGAAGACATTCAAGATGAGGCAGAGAAACATCAACTCAAGCAGCGTGGCCAGAAGGCAGCAAGCGATGCGGGAAACATGGTACAAGATGGGATGGAGCAAATCAAGAAACGAAAGGGCGGGAGAAGAAAAGAGTAGTGGAGTAAGTACGTGCCGGAGGTTGTGTACGAGTGTCCTTCAAAAAACAAAACGGGCGGTTCAAATGGCATGATAATGTGACTGATGAGAGCATCTACCATAAGGTAGGGAGTGATCTGAAATATAAAAGATTATAGCTGTTGTTGCCCGGATACAACGTCCACAGTGCAAATCCATTGCCTATCGTCAACCTGCAGTGTGACCGATATCCTTCAGCCCTAACTTATGCCTTGACAGTCCTCCGCGTTCGTCCTCCAACTCCGTGATTTTGGATTATTACTACAAGGCCGGGCGCACCCTACGTAGGGTGCGTTCGATTTGGGCGGGCGTTTTAGCGCGGCGCTAAGGGCCGGGGGGTAGGGTGCATTCCCCGGTCGACGTAGGGTGCATTCGACCCGAACGCCGCCGGCACGGCGGCGCCGGGCCCGGGACCGGTCCAAAAAATCGATTCTTTGGAGCTCCGCGCCTGTGCGATCCTGCCGATCTGGCTTTTATCGCGGTGCAGGCCGGCGCTGGCACGTTCTGCCGGCCGTTCTGCCATCCTCTAGTTCTGCCACCAGCGCCGGCCGTCCCCTGCCTAAGCTGCAGCTAGCTCGTGCTCCGCTAGCTGTCCGCTAGCTGTCCGTAGGTGGCGCTCCTGGGCTATGCGAACTTCGACGCGGTCCCGTAAAGTATATTCTATAATATCCCGGGACCCGATCCTGGACCGGGATCCAAAAAAAGCTATTATTACCTACGTAGACCCGAACACAACGTCCCACTATATAACGCCTGGTTATCGACCTAGGCCGATTAAATAAAAAAAAATAACAAAGCTAAATAAACGGTAAAAGGCGGGCGAAAGCGAAAATAAAAATAAAAGCTAGATAAACGGTAAAAAACGGGCGAAAATAAAGGATAAAGCTGGATAAGCGGTAAAAAGCGAGGGCGAAGGCGAAAGCAAAGGATAAAGCTAAATAAGCGGTAAAAAGCGAAAACGAAGGCGAAAACGAAGGCGAGGGACAAAGCTGGATAGGCGGTAAAAGGCGAGGGACAAAGCTGGTTAAAGGGGAAAAGGCGAGGGCGAGGGCGAGGGCGAGGCGAGTGGGCGAAGCTGGACATTAGGGTTAGGGTTAGGGTTAGGGTTAGGGTTAGGGTTAGGGTTAGGGTTAGGGTTAGGGTTAGGGTTAGGGTTAGGGTTAGGGTTAGGGTTAGGGTTAGGGTTAGGGTTAGGGTTAGGGTTAGGGTTAGGGTTAGGGTTAGGTTAGGTTAGGGTTAG